>JBAIAC010000004.1:64477500-66977500 GCA_037349315.1 Chelydra serpentina
GGATACATGCTTTTATTCCATGCAGCTAGCTACTTGAATGAGACTTGCAGCAATTATTAAAGCCAGTGTAGTGTTTTTTTACAAAAAACAGAGGAACACACACAAGTCAGAATATGGAAAAAGCAAACAGCATGAACTCTACAGATCATCAGCATGAACATTATATGACAGAAATGTGTGTGGGGGGAGAGATAAATGGTTAATAGATGAATAGATTTTAAGGCCTGACCTAGTCTGACCTTGTATGTGTCATAGGCCATTAAGTTTTACCCGGTTACCCGTGTATTGACCCCAATAATTTGTGTGCATGTATCTGTAGAAATGATCAGGCCTTGAGAGCTGATCTTGTCTGTGCTAAAAACTCCCTGTTTGACACTGGGCAAGACACCTAACGAGATTGAAAATACCCGGAGGGTCATAGAATGTATCTCCCTTCTAGTGCAATATTGATTTCCATTCTATATTCATAAGTGTTTTTTACAGACCAGTTTTCAATGTGCCAACCAATGGGACTTCCCCATGTTTTTTTGGAAGATTATTTTATAATCTAATAGGTATCAGTTGTGGGAGTTTTCCTGATATCCACCCTATATTTTGTCTGTCTCAATATCTTTCCATTACTACTAATTGGGTCCTAAGCAGATGAACTATAAGTAGGTTGGTGATTTGAAAACCATATCCCAGAGTATCTCCAGGGTGCAATGCTGCAATGAAGTCCTTTCATTGCTACTACTCCAGCCTATGGCTTTATATATCATTTGCTGTGTCACCTGTATGGAGAATTGAGGCATTATATCATAGATTCTCCTTTGATCTTCCTGCCTCCAGTGTATACACTGGCAATTTATGAGGGGTAGGTAGAGGTTTACGTGATGCAGAGGACTTTATAATGGACCTACATAGCTAGGATAAAAATCAGCCTTAATGTCCTAGAATGTATATTGTCCACATCAAAAGATCTAACTATATTCAGATTTTCTTAGTGTTCCCCTGCCTGCTGTTGATCATTAGGTATTTGTATATCTTCATTCTTAATTCTCTAAACTTCGTCTCATTATTTTTCTTACCTAAAATAGATTTTTAAAAGGTAATCAGTACGTTGGTCATTTTTTGATTCTTCATTACATTAATCTCCTTCATTTATTAATGGACCTACTTTCTTTTCAATACTACTTTCTCCCTAATATATTAAAAAAAATCTTATTATTCATATCCCCTTAACATTAATTAGTTATTTTTTAATTGCTTTGAAGATGAAAAGGGCTAAATAATTGCTAATTATTAGTGATTTTCTGCTTTCAATGGGTTATGTAAACTTTTTCCTTATTTTGTGTGACATTTTTCTTTTGCCATTTTGTGTTTTCCAGTATATTAGCACTATTACTTCCCCAAGACAAAGAGACAAAGGAAGACTGATATACTAACTACATGATTAAATAAATGGACACAAAAAAGTGTTTTCTAGCAGACAGCTACATAAAAAAGCCCTTAGAACTGTTTATGTGCTGCTAATAGACCAGAAAATCCACTTGTGTAAATCAGCGTATAGCTATTGACTTACACCAGGGAAAGATCTGGACCCATATGTATTTATCTATTGGCTGGATGTAGTGGCAGACATTAGTGCTCCTCACTGAGTTTTAAAATGGGCAGTAATGTATGTTATGGAGTCCGTTCTTTCAGTTCCTAGACCTTTTATTGATATCCCCACCTTCTGCTCAGGAGAGGGTTGGGGGAAGTGGGGAGACACAGTAAGAGAAATTTGCCCTTAATGAGCTACTTGAAATCCTGCCCAGGAGGGAGAGAATTTGAGAGTGTCCGATAAGAGAAAGGTGGGAATGGGAGAGATTTGAGGAGGGGGCAAAGGCAGAAATGTATTTCAAAGTATTTATTCATGTTTTCCCTTAGAATCATTGAATCATAGAAGATTAGGGTTGGAAGAGACCTCAGGATGTCATCTAGTCCAACCCCCTGCTCAAAGCAGGACCAACCCCAACTAAATCATCCCAGCCAGGGATTTTTCAAGGCGGGCCTTAAAAACCTCTAATGATGGAGATTCCACCACCTTTCTAGGTAACCCATTCCAATGCATCACCACTCTCCTAGTGAAACAGTTTTTCCTAATATTCAACCTAGACCTCCCCCTCTGCAGCTTAAGACCATTGCTCTTTGTTCTGCCATCTGCAACCAATGAGAACAGCCGAGCTCCATCCTCTTTGGAACCCCCCTTCAGGTAGTTGAAGGCTGCTATCAAATCCCCCCTCACTCTTCTCTTCTGCAGACTAAACAAGCCCAGTTCCCTCAGCCTCTCCTCATAAGTTATGTGCCCCAGTCCCCTAATCATTTTTGTTGCCCTCCGCTGGACTCTATCCAATTTGTCCACATCCTTTCTGTAGTGGGGGGCCCAAAACTGGATGCAATACTCCAGATGTGGCCTCACCAGTGCTGAATAGAGGGGAGTAATCACTTCCCTTGATCTGCTGGCAATGCTCCTACTAATGCAGCCCAATATGCTGTTAGCCTTCTTGGCAACAAGGTCACACTGTTGATTCATATCCAGCTTCTCGTCCACTGTAATCCCCAGGTTCTTTTCTGCAGAACTGCTGCTTAGCCAGTCGGTCCCCCGCCTGTAGCTGTGCATGGGATTCTTCCATCCTAACTGCAGGACTCTGCACTTGTCCTTGTTGAACCTCATCAAATTTCTTTTGGCCCAATCCTCCAATTTGTCTCGGTCCCTCTGGATCCTATTCCTACCCTCCAGTGTATCTACCTCTCCCCCCAGATTAGTGTCATTTGTGAACTGGCCGAGGGTGAAATTCATCCCATCATCCAGATCATTAATGAAGATGTTGAACAAAATCGGCCCCAGGACTGATCCTGGGGCACTCTCCTTGATACCAGCTGCCAACTATACATCGAGCCATTGATCATTACCCATTGAGCCCGACAATCTAGCGAGCTTTCTATCCACCTTATAGTCCATTCATACAATCCATACTTTTTTAACTTGCTGGCAATAATACTGTGGAAGACCGTATCAAAATATTTGCTAAAGTCAAGATATATCACATGCGCTGCTTTCCCCATATCCACAGAGCCAATTATCTCATGATAGAAGGCAATCAGGTTGGTCAAGCATGACTTGCCCTTTTTGACTGTTCCTGATCACCTTCCTCTCCTCCAAATGCTTCAAAATGGTTTCCTTGAGGACCTGTTCCATCATTTTTCCAGGGACTGAGGTGTGGCTGTAGTGCCTCGGGTTCTCCTTCCCTTTTTTAAAGATGGGCACTATATTTGCCTTTTTCCAGTTGTCCAGGACCTCCCCCGCTCACCACGAGTTTTCAAAGATAATGGCCAATGGCTCTGCAATCACATCTACCAATTCCCTCAGCACCCTCGGATGCATTAAATTTTAGCAATTACATTTTATTACAAATACAAACCCCACATACTACTGTGTCCTAAATCTTGGACCCCGTAATGGAAGCTCCTGGACCAGTCATTCTAAGGGCCATGTTATCCACTTATATCCACATCATTATGAGCTTGCCATTTATCATTTACAATCATGTATGGTATTTGTGGTATCCCCTGTACTTTGAATGAGGAATTATGATAAATAATGTTTAAATGATTATATTTGTAATGACAAGTTCCTAATGTTTACCAGGGCACTGTGTCAACATGTGTGCTGATTTAAATCCAACAGTCAATTCAAGGTATGAAGTACACTTGTTTGATAAAATCTTCCTCCAGAATCAATTATCTTAAAAAATACCACAGAGTCACTATCCTCTACACCAGTGATTTTCAACCTTTTTGCATTTGCAGCCCCCTTCCAAATGGAAGTGCAGATCCCTTTGGAAATCTGAGATCTAGTCTGGAGACCCACAGGTGTCCACAGACCACAGGTTGAAAATCACTGCTCTACACCTTTGCCCTGGGAGCATGGAAAAGTAAAAGCTCTTTTTAGTTTCTTAATTTTATGTAACATTTAGATAGCATAGTGATGGGCATTGTCTAAAAACCTATGATAGATAGATACATAAAAGTCAATGGGGCAGAATATAATCCCAGTTACACTCATTTAAAATATGGGGAAACTACAATTAAGGAAATGGGTATACTACTGATTTAGGCCATGAAGTGTATGTGTAATTGGAGAGAAGGAAAAAGTGAACACATTTAATCTTCAAGCCATTGTGTAGAATTTCATCACTTCCGCAAACACTTGACTTTATCCTGCCCAACCAAAGCCACTGGGAGTTTTGCCTGAGTAAGGACTGAAAGTTTAGACACAATGTTACACATTATCAAATAAGTACATTTTGGAAAATCTGCCCACAGGCACCTGACTTCTTATTTTGACTGCTTAAATTACAGTTTAAAACAACCAAGGTGAACTAAATCTGTAATTTTTCAGGATTACATACCATGTTAATTGCTAGTGGCTAATAGAAAGTACCAATACCTTTTAAGTCACCCATATCCCATCAGTTCAATTATCTCCGTTCCTCAGAAGCTTGTGGAACAGTAACAGAATGCCAGCATTGGTCTTATTAAAGGACAACTATTAAAATATTTAAACAGGTGAACTATATGAACTTTAAATGATCGTGAGTGCTTACATTCAGTAAAAACAAATAACTGGTAAATTAGACTTCTAAATTTCCTTTCACATTAGCTTGTTATGTTATTAAGCTATGTCCAGTTAGCATTGTGGGGGGCGGTGAAGCTGAGATTATTTTCTTCTAGAAAAACGTTACTTTCAGAAAACAAAATTGCTTTCATCTACATAATCATCCCCTTAGGTCATCAGCTATTACTTTTAACTGAGGCACCACATTATGTCTTGGTAATACAGATACTCATTTTCTTGATTCAAAAGTTCTCTTATTGCTGCTGCCAGAGTTATCTCTGCTAGTTCAAGAGCTGGCATCACTTGATATCATCCAGCAATTTGATTCTCCTCCCAAGCAATAGCTTGTAACTTTCTAAATTGCTTGAACTTCTTTTTTATTATCATAATTTTAAAGCTTTAAAACAGTACCTGCTGGGACTGATCTTAAAAGGGAGATTTTACCTTTTGTGTTCGACCCATCCACATTGTATTTTCACTTTAAAAATTCTGTATACTGTGAGAGATAATAGCCCTTAGGTTGAACAACATTTGAATGAGCCTTGCTTATCAAAAAGCAGAGAAGCAAACAAAGTTAGCTGCTGTGAGATAAAAGAAATGGGATGAAGAACTTCGAGCTGAGCTGATTTATTGAGAGGGAGAATTTACTGAAGAGATATAAACTCAGCTAGGTACAAAGACCTTAGTGCAAAGCAAAGATTAAAAGAGTTTTAAAAGAAATTAAAAATAGAAGAGGTTTCAAAAACACATTTGGAGGTTGGATCCAGATTTGAAATGGCTCTTGTCCCTGTCTAGTTGTAACAAAATGGCTTGGCCCTTTATGGGTCAGAGGCTTGGGTCCAGACAACCCTGATTACTGAGGAGGCTCACCTGAGAGAGATATTCCTATAAGGAGTGGCAGGAAGTGAAAGAGAGAGGGGGCTGAGAGAGCTGCAGAGGAACAAATGAACTAACTGTGGGGACTGACAGACACAGGAAGTCTGCCAGCAGTTTGGGAGGAAATACCCCTGAGGATAGAGACTAAGGCCAGCGTGTAATTGTCTAATGCTGTTTCAGGGTTTGGTTTTCTGTTTTCAGAAAATCATAGAATCTCAGGGTTGGAAGGGACCTCAGGAGGTCATCTAGTCCAACCCCCTGCTCAAAGCAGGACCAACCCCAACTAGATCATCCCAGCCAGGGCTTTGTCAAGCCTGACCTTAAAAACCTCTAAGGAAGGAGATTCCATCACCTCCCTAGGTAACCCATTCCAGTGCTTCACCACCCTACTAGTGAAAAAGTTTTTCCTAATATCCAACCTAAACCTCCCCCTCTGCAACTTGAGACCATTACTCCTTGTTCTGTCATCTTCTACCACTGAGAACAGTCTAGATCCATCCTCTTTGGAACCCCCTTTTAGGTAGTTGAAAGCAGCTATCAAATCCCCCCTCACTCTTTTCTTCTGCAGGCTAAACAATCCCAGTTCCCTCAGCCTCTCCTCATAAGTCATGTGCTCCAGCCCCCTAATCATTTTTGTTGCCCTCCGCTGGACTCTTTCCAATTTATCCACATCCTTCTTGTAGTGTGGGGCCCAAAACTGGACACAGTACTCCAAATGAGGCATCACCAGTGCCGAATAGAGGGGAATAATCACGTCCCTCGATCTGCTGGAAATGCCCCTACTTATACAGCCCAAAAATGCCGTTAGCCTTCTTGGCAACAAGGGCACACTGTTGACTCATATTCAGCTTTTCGTCCACTGTAACCCCTAGGTCCTTTTCTGCAGAACTGCTGCCCAGCCATTCGGTCCCTAGTCTGTAGCAGTGCATGCGATTCTTCCGTCCTAAGTGCAGGACTCTGCACTTGTCCTTGTTGAACCTCATCAGATTTCTTTTGTCCCAATTCTCTAATTTGTCTAGGTCCCTCTGTATCCTGTCCCTACCCTCCTGCGTATCAACCACTCCTCCCAGTTTAGTGTCATCTGCAAACTTGCTAAGGGTGCAGTCCACACCATCCTCCAGGTCGTTGATGAAGATATTGAACAAAACCGGCCCCAGCACCGACCCTTGGGGCACTCCACTTGATACCGGCTGCCAATAGACATGGAGCCATTGATCACTACCCGTTGAGCACGACCATCCAGCCAGTTTTCTATCCACCTTACCGTCCATTCATCCAGCCCATATTTCTTTAACTTGCTGGCAAGAACACTGTGGGAGACTGTATCAAAAGCTTTGCTAAAGTCAAGAAATAGCACATCCACTGCTTTCCCCTCATCCACAGAGCCAGTTATCTCATCATAGAAGGCAATTAGGTTAGTCAGGCATGACTTGCCCTTGGTGAATCCATGCTGACTGTTCCTGATCACTTTCCCCTCCTTTAAGTGGTTCAGAATTGATTCCTTGAGGACCTGTTCCATGATTTTTCCAGGGACTGAGGTGAGACTGACTGGCCTGTAGTTCCCCGGATCTTCCTTCTTCCCTTTTTTAAAGATGGGCACTACATTAGCTTTTTTCCAGTCATCCGGGACCTCCCCCGATTGCCATGATTTGTCAAAGATAATGGCCAATGGCTCTGCAATCACATCGGCCAACTCCTTTAGCACCCTCGGATGCAGTGCATCCGGCCGCATGGACTTGTGTTCGTCCAGCTTTTCTAAATAGTCCCGAACTACTTCTTTCTCCACAGAGGGCTGGTCACCTCCTCCCCATACCGTGCTGTGGAGTGCAGCCGCCTGGGAGCTGACCTTGTCTGTGAAGACAGAGGCAAAAAAAGCATTGAGTACACTAGCTTTCTCCACATCCTCTGTCACTAGGTTCCCTCCCTCATTCAGCAAGGGGCCCACACTTTCCTTGACTTTCTTCTTGTTGCTCACATACCTGAAGAAACCCTTCTTGTTACTCCTAACATCTCCGGCTAGCTGCAACTCCAAGTGTGATTTGGCCTTCCTAATTTCACTCCTGCATGCCTGAACAATATTTTTATACTCCTCCCTAGTCATTTGTCCAATCTTCCACTTCTTGTAAGCTGCTTTTTTGTGTTTAAGACGAGCAAGGATTTCACTGTTAAGCCAAGCTGGTCGCCTGCCATAGTTACTTTTCTTTCTACACATCGGGATGGTTTGTTCCTGCAACCTCAATAAGGATTCTTTAAAATACAGCCAGCTTTCCTCGACTCCTTTCCCCCTCATGTTATTCTCCCAGGGGACCTTGCCCATCAGTTCCCTGAGGGAGTCAAAGTCTGCTTTTCTGAAGTCCAGGCTCTGTATTCTACTGCTCTCCTTTCTTCCTTGTGTCAGGATCCTGAACTCGACCATCTCATGGTCACTGCCTCCCAGGTTCCCATCCACTATTGCTTCCTCTACTATTTCTTCCCTGTTTGTGAGCAGCAGGTCAAGAAGAGCTTTTCCCCTAGTTGGTTCCTCCAGCAATTGCACCAGGAAATTGTCCCCTACACTTTCCAAAAACTTCCTAGATTGTCTGTGGACCGCTGTATTGCTCTCCCAGCAGATATCGGGGTGATTAAAGTCACCCATGAGAACCAGGGCCTGTGATCTAGTAACTTCTGTTAGTTGCTGGAAGAAAGCCTCGTCCACCTCATCTCCCTGGTCTGGTGGTCTGTAGCAGACTCCCACCACGACATTACCCTTGTTGGACTCTGGACTCTGGACTCTGAGCAGTCATACTGCTCTCTTACATACAACGCAACTCCCCCACCTTTTCTGCCCTGCCTATCCTTCCGGAACAGTTTATATCCATCCATGACAGTACTCCAATCATGTGAGTTATCCCACCAAGTCTCTGTTATTCCAATTACATCATAATTCCTTGACTGTGCCAGGACTTCCAGTTCTCCCTGCTTGTTCCCCAGGCTTCTTGCATTTGTGTATAGGCATTTAAGATAACTCACCGATCGTCCTGCTGTCCCAGTATGGGGCAGGAGCCCTCCCCTCTTGCACTCACCTACTTGTGCTTCCTCCTGGTATCCCACTTCCCCACTTACCTCAGGGCTTTGGTCTCCTTCCCCCGGTGAACCTCGTTTAAAGCCCTCCTCACTAGGTTAGCCAGCCTGCTTCCAAAGATGCTCTTCCCTCTTTTCGTCAGGTGGAGCCCATCTCTGCCTAGCACTCCTTCTTGGAACACCATCCCATGGTCAAAGAATCCAAACCCTTCTCTCCGACACCATCTGTGTAGCCATTCATTGACTTCCACGATTCGACAGTCTCTACCCCGGCCTTTTCCTGCCACAGGGCCTTAGTCTCTATTCCTGCCACAGGGAGAAGGACGAGAACACCACTTGCGCCTCAAACTCCTTTATCCTTCTTCCCAGAGCCACGTAGTCTGCAGTAATACGCTCAAGGTCATTCTTGGCAGTATCATTGGTGCCCACGTGGAGAAGCAGGAAGGAGTAGTGATCTGAGGGCTTGATGAGTCTCAGCAGTCTCTCCGTCACATCATGAATCCTAGCCCCTGGCAAGCAGCACACTTCTCGGTTTTCCCAGTCAGGGCAGCAGATAGATGACTCAGTCCCCCTGAGGAGAGAGTCCCCGACCACCACCACCCTCCTCCTCCTCTTGGGAGTGGTGGTCGTGGAACCCCCATCCCTAGGACTGTGCATCTCATGCCTTCCAATCAGTGGAGTCTCCTTCTGCTCTGTTCCCTCAGATGTATCATTCACTCCACTCTCTGCACTAGTACCTGTGGAGAGAACATGAAAAATGCCGCCAATTATCCTCACTGGCCTTCTGTCCCCACTGCGTAGCCTGCTCTGAATCCTCAGAACGCTGTGCCCGCTGAAGCCTATCCTGACGTCTATCCAGGAACTCCTCATTTTCTTTTATGGAACGCAGGGTTGATACTCGTTTCTCCAGACCTTGAATCTTCTCCTCCAATATGGAGATCAGCTTGCACTTTGTACAGACAAAGTCGCTTCTTTCCTGTGGAAGAAAGACAAACATGGCACATCCTGCGCAGGTCACGACAGCGGATCGCTCAGCATCCATAGTCCCTTCCTTCGAAGAGTTTCCTCACTTGTGGCAGAAGCTACTCAGGGAAACCTGCCAGGGGGATGCCGCAGTAGGCTCTCTCCAGCCAAACTCCCAGGCTAACTCCACCTGTTTGCTTCTCTGCTATTCACTGCTCAGCTGGTTCTCAGCTGACTGACTGTCTTTTTAGAAGAGCCTGGAACAAAGCACTCCCAATTCACACTATTCAAACAGGCAATCAAACAATCAAGCACACGGTCAAACTGCCAAACTGTCCCCTCAACAGATACTCACTCCCCTGTCTGCAGCCCCCTGGTTGCTCTGCCTCTGCCTTTAGTTTTGGTTAAAGGAGTTAGGAATGGCAAGGATAGCTTGCCCCCTTTGCACTCCCCTTCCAAACTCCCCTGTTCGCAAAGCTCCCTGGTCGCTTGCTCACTGCTTTATAAAGCCCTGGACTCCCTGATTAGCCCCGCCCCCTGATTAAGGCATCTAGGTTTCAAGCCTGGTGTAGAAGCTCAGCTTCCAACTGCCAGCCACAGCACACGGTCCTTCAAACAAACAAACAAATGATCACACAGCAAGTACCCCCAAACACACACTACAGACAGCCACTTACCCCAAGGGTCCTGTATTTGCTCCTGCTTTACCTGGAGCAATTCCTCTCAAACTCCCCTGTTTGCAGCTCCCTGGTCGCTTGCTCACTGCTTTATAAAGCCCTGGACTCCCTGATTAGCCCCGCCCCCTGATTAAGGCTTCTAGGTTTCAAGCCTGGTGTAGAAGCTATGCCAGAAGGGCCTCTGAGTCTGTCTTTGGGGAGTTTAATTGGGAAGCCCCGAAGAGGGGGAAGATTGATGGCAGTGGGCATGCAGAGTGACATCAGGTGACGGTACGATCGCCAGCTTTGGATGGACGAATTCCTGGAGATTTCATCACATGACATAATCTTTAATTAAAGATTGATCTTTAATTCCTGGAGACTCCAGGAAAATCCTGGAGGGTTGGCCACCCTAGGCAATGAGGAGGTGCCCTGGAGGAGGCCACCCTGTGCCACTAATGAAAAATAGGACCCTGAATCTACGAATTCAGGGGACCAATCAGCCATCATGACTGAATGAGACATTCATAGGGCTAGATTCACAAAGATGCTGAGTGTCTGCAGGCCTGACTTTTAGGTGCCTAGAGATTCCTTGGGATTCACAAAGCCTAGGCTCTCTATACAATGAATGGAGGGAAATACGTGCCTCAGAATGACATTCACAAATGACAGCATGCTAGATGGCTTCCTGTCTAAACTAGCTAATGTGAGATGCCAAAGCAAGCAGTATGTCCTAAGTCCCGCCCCATTTTGGAGATAGGTACCTAAAATTAAGTCTACACTGTTGCACATACTCAAGTACTTACCCATATGAATGCTTGTGCATGTACACCACACTCCCACTGAGTGTCCAGATATGTTGTGCTGGACACAGGTATAACCTGAATACATGCCTACACCTACATCTACACTCCTGCTTTTTGATACCTACGTGTTAGGTATTAGCATTTCAGGAGTGGTGTTCCCGGTTCTGTTTGTCACCGGATACATTCTAGGACAGGGGTTTCCAAACTTGGTTTGTGGCTTGTTCAGGGTAAGCCCCTGGAAGGCCGTGAGACACTTTGTTTATCTGAGCATCTGCAGGTACGGCCGCTCGCAGCTCCCAGTGGCCATGGTTTGCTGTTCCCGGCCAATGTCTTACCCTGAAAAAGCCGCAAACCAAGTTTGGGAACCCCTGCTCTAGGAACTGCTTTGCAGTGTATTGTTGTTACTGTCTTCCGCCTTCACACGTTTGTTGATGGCAGTTCCTATTCACCCCTCTCTCCTGCCCAACTTAGTGGAAGCCATGGAGCAATTGCATGATGTGTCTGCTACTGTTCTTTCTTACAGGACAAACGTGTGTGTGTTGCAGTACACGACCAGCGAGAATCTTGGGTGAATGGACTTGGACCTTTCTCACAAACCAAAGACAGTTGACTGGGACAGTGATGATTCACTGTTACCTCAGGACACAGAGACATGGGAGACTGCTGCTATTGTGACTATATGTCCGTCGGTGGAATGCCACGTCTGGACCAGGTGAATCAGCATGGTGTGGTGGGATCACATCATCCTGGAAACTTAGGATGACTGTGATGTCATGACCCTTTACATTTTGACTGCTTTCCTCCCTCCTAGGTGCAAAGCCTCACTTTTATATTGGTTTATGTTTTGTATCCAGAAAAATAAACATTTGCAGAGTAGCAAGCTGTGAGCTCCTCTCTATTTGTTTTTCCCTCTCTTCTGGGTCCAGATATTACATTTAGTAATGAAGAATTTTGATACCACGAGTCCAGTGCTGCATCTGCCTGAACGAGAAGAAGAAATGCTAAGCAAATAATAATATTAAAAAGGGAAAAGTTTGCCTAGAGGCACAAGGTGACATATGGCTGATGGGACATTATTAACTAGACAGCTAGAGAGGGAAAGTTGGGAAATTAAAAACAGAACAAGGGAATAGGCTGCTGCCTGGAGCTTCCGCAAACAAAGCAGTGAGAGGGAACCAATCAGCCATCATGACTGACCAGGTGCAAGCAGGCAGATAAACAGCTTAGCCTGAACTGAGGGTCTATAGCCAACAGATAGAGCCCAAATAGGAAGAATTTTGCAGTCAGCAGCCAAAGGAAGAATTTTGCAGTCAGAAGTGTTGGCACCCAGCTGGAAGTGTCAGATCAAGCACAGATACTACAGTAAGAAAAAAGAGTTTTCCTGTGGTACAAAAGGTGTCCAAGAGGGCGTGAAGTACAACAAGAAAGCACAGAAAATGGCAACATTTCTGACCAATGTTGGTGAATTGGACAACAACCACAAATCATGGGTGGTATGCCTCAAAAGCTTTGAGCAATTTGTAACCTGCAACACCATTTCAGATGGACAAGCATCAACCTTTTTGACAATGATGAGTCCAAAGGCATATGGACTCCTGCATGACCTACTGTTTTCAACTGTGCCTGGAACTGCCACATATGCTGCAATTACTGCAGCAATGCAGGGACATTTTTCTCCTCTCCCATCAATGATAGCAGAAAAAAATATAGGTTCCATCAGGGGAACCGAGAGTTGGTAGCACAGTTTGTTGCTGCTCTAAGGAAGTTCTCAGAGCATTATCATTTTGGACGAACATTAAGCGATGTCAAGCGTAACCAATTTGTCTCTGAATTGTGTAATTATCAGGTCGAGAAAAAGATGCTGACTGTATCAGCACTTACATTGAAGAAGGTTATTGAAGCAGCAGTTGTAATGGAAAATTCAGAGAAGGATTCTCTGGAATTTAGAAAAAACAAGGAGTGCTTGTGGCACTTTAGAGACTAACATTTATTTGGGCATAAGCTTTTGTGGTCTAAAACCCACTTCATCAGATGCATGGAGTGGAAAATACAGTAGGAAGATTTATATAACAGTACATGAAAAGATGGGAGTTGCCTTACCAATTGGGGGGTCAGTTCTAAGGAGACAATTCAATTATAGTGGGCTATTATCAACATGATGAAAAATTAAATGAAATGTTTGAAATGAGCCACCCTGATTACCACTACAAAAGTGATTTTTCATCCTGTTGGTAATAGCACACTTTAATTGATTTGTCTCGCTAGAACTCACCCCCCACTTGGTAAGGCAACTCCCATCTTTTCATGTACTGTTATATATATCTTCCTACTGTATTTTTCACTTCATGCATCTGATGAAGTTGGTTTTAGCCCATGAAAGCTTATGCCCAAATACATTTGTTAGTCTCTAAGGTGCCACAAGTACTCCTCATTGTTTTTGCTGAATCAGACCAACACAGCTACCATTCTGAAACCTGGAATTTAGAGTTAATTGAGAAGTTATCTTGTGAATCAGTGAGACAGAGGACCATGGGAATGCAAGCAATGTCCCTCTAGACATTCTACACAAACTACACATGCTCAGAAGGATTGTTGGGCACAGCAGGTTATTTGTTGGAGGTGCCAGAAGAAAGGAAACATCACTGCAATTATCACACAGTTCAACACCCAGCAATAAATAGTAACCGCACATCCAAGAAGACTCCTATGAAGACCAAATTTAAGAAAGGATGTGGAAAAAGGAAAGAACTCTAGTGACACTGACCAAAATCTAGCACTACATGTGTTATTGCAAAGTGGAGTCAGAGATGGCATCTGGGTTACACCCTTGGTTGAAGGACTTCCTAGAAGAATGGAGCTTGATAATGGAGCTACCATCTCACTGATTATTTCATCTACTATCACCAGACTTCATCACAAGTTCTTCTAGAAGAAACCACCATAGTTTTGAAGACTCATACCAGGGAAAGGGTAGTCCTATAAGAGAGACTCCAGGGGAAAGTTCAACCAGATGGACAATCAGCTGTTTTACCCTTGTATGTGATTGAAGGAAACTATACACCATTATTTGGCAGATTTTAGATTGAGGTGAATTGTACCAGGTTTAAGGCAATCACAAAAGCCCGTATTATCTTCAAGAAATACTGGACAGATACTCTCACATTTTTGAAATAGAGCTGGACAGATGAGAAACACGTAAGTGATGTTTTGCTTCAGATAATTTATGAATTTACGTTGATTTCCATAGTCCCTATGTTAAATGCTAGTAAGTACTGAACAAAATTGTCATGATTGTTATGGCCTTGATTCAGCAAGGTACTTAGCGTAATGTAACTTTAAGCATGTGTAGTCTAATTGATCTTAAGGTGACTCATTGTGTGCTGAACATTATTCACATTTTTAAGCAGCTACTGAATAGGGGCTTATATCAATGCACTTCAGAGGATTTGGATTAGGCCTTTAGCCGTCAATCCTGCACCACATGGAGCTCCATTAAAGTCACATGGACACAGTAGTTTACCTGAATGGAACCTGTTAAAGGATCTGGTCATTCATAAGGGCCACAGGTATTAGACAAAATGGGGTTTCATGGTAAACACTGTGACTTGGTATGGGAGCTGGGTGCCTAACTCCCTCAGACTTTGAAAGTCTCTTCTTAATTGAGTAGTACCTGGTAAAATAGTGCATGTGGATGTATGTCATCCATATGTATCCATTAGGTACACATTCAGACTAATTCAGAACCTAACCCTATGATCCCTTGGCTCCAGTGGGAGTCCCACCAGTGTAAGGACTGGAGAGGCCCTCAGGATTAGGTTGTATGCAGAACTTTTTTGGTTTCTATAAATCTCTCTTTTCCATAGTCTATTTTGTATTATCGTTACAAAATCTCTTACCCAGAGTCTTTATGTAAACTGACAGATTTCAATGAGTTTTATTTTTTTCACAATACCTATCCTCAGAGTAATTCTGAGTTACCGGATAGGCCATTGTGCATAATCATACATGCATAATTTTCTCTCACAAAAACAGTATCCAAATTGGTACAGAAAAATCACTCAACAAAGAATATAGAGCAATCCTCCAGCATGGAATTCAGTAATGGGATAGAATTACTGCCAGAGAGGAAAAATTAGGCTGAAATAGATGAATTCCAATGATAAAAACAAAAGAGTGAAACAAGAGTAATCACCCAGAATTTATGCATAAATGTTCTCTGCATATAAAGCAAAGAAGACACAAATCTGTCTAAACATCATATCATAGGTTTTTAATAGTTTGTGGGTAAACTTCAAAAGATTCAAATTTGTGGAAAAACCTTTATCTATTTTATCCAGACAATTTGGGAGTGTAAAATTGAGGCATAATCTTGCACACTGGCACATTTAATTTTGAAAGGCTATGGCATGCACTCTACATGGAGATATCTTAGCTGTGGAGATTCCATGTGCAGCAGAGTACAAGGGTAAGTAGGAGGAAGGGAAGGGATTGGTTGGATCAAAGTCAGATAATCAATTGCATAAATCTTCCAGTTCTCTGCTACTGCAGTAGTGGGGCATAATGTAGGAGGTGGTTTATTTCAGTCTATTGATTTATTAACTGAAGTGGTCTCTATGGAGTGGCTTCTGATTTTCTATGCATTTGGGAAGGTAGGAATCCCGCCCAACTCAACTACTGTCCATTGAGCATCCCGGCCACTCAGGTTGTGTGCTGGCACGAAGATTTGGGGATTTGGCCCTTAATGAACCACTGTATTCTTTGCCATGCTTTAAGACTTAGTCATGTCATCAACTTTTGCAAGGGCTACATAGAAACCTAAACTATAACCCTAACAGATAAATATGGGTCTGATCCTGCTGTCATTGAAATCTGTAACAAAACCAACATTGGTTCAATTTAGCATCAAAAATGCTTAGGATGAGATTTTCTAAAATGCTCAGCACTGGCCTAACCCTATTCAAGTCAGTAGTAATATTCTGGCTGATTTCAGTGGAAGTAGATTTAGGCCAAAACTAAGCCCTTTTGAAAGGCTCACCCTTGTTTTTTAACCCAATGATTTACTTTTGCCTTTTTGGGGGAGAAATTTCTCTTGAGTGGTCCTTGAAAATTGCCCATGCAGGTAATAACTGAGAAGGCACAGCATCTTTTATTAGCTATAACCGGCCACAGTGTGGCTTGAGACTGGGATTTCCAAAAGTGACTTAAGAGTACAAGACTCAATGGTTTGCAATGGGATATGTGTTCCTAAGGGTAGGTCTATACTTACGCGTCCCGTCGGAGGCGCGCGATCGATGTTCTGGGTTCGATTTATCGCGTCTTGTCAAGACGCGATAAATCGAACCAGGAAGTGCTCCGTCGTCGACGCTGGTACTCCAGCTCGACGAACGGAGTAGGCGGAGTCGACGGGGGAGCCTGCGCGCCGCGTGTGGATCCCGGGTAAGTGCTTTTTCATTCGAACTAAGGTACTTCGACTTCAGCTACGTTATTCACGTAGCTGAAGTTGCGTACCTTAGTTCGATAGGGGGGGGTAGTGTAGACCTAGCCTAAGTCACTGAGGTCTGGTCTACAGCTAAAAGTTAGGTCAAGCTAGCTACATCATACAGGGCTCTGAAAAAGCCAACCTAAGTCGCACTATACACCTAGCTAACATCTCTTGAGGGAATGGCTTAACTACAGTGATGAAAAAAACTCTTCCATTGCAGGTGTGGACACTATGGGGCTAGAGAGGTACAGATGTACTGCTGCTGTAGTATCTGTGGTGTAAACATACACTGAAAGCCCCACTCCAAAGGCATCATTACGGAGCAGCGTGGAAGCCACAAATCAATTGGATCACATACTCTCAGGGAATTCGGGCCAGAAGGGGGACAGCATGAATACCCTTCCTCCCCCCCACCCCCCACAGAGCACCTGAGCTAGCTCAGTTCCACTGGCCTTTGCAGAATGGCACAAGGGCTATGGCCCTAACCTTGCTACTCCCCTCACTCCCTCCCTTGCATCGGCAGTTTAAGCTTGGAGAAGCCTTTGCATTCAAGGAGGTTGAAGGACTGGAATTATGAATAGTCTTTGCACAAGAGACTTGTTCACCCTACAGTGCCTCCGTAAAAAGCTTGTTATAACCTAGACCAGATTCTACAGCTTTGACTCTAATCTGCACATGAAGCACTGAGACTTGTAACAGATATGGATCTAGTCTGTACCTTAAAGGGTTAATACTCATGGGTCGTATCAAGAGAATTAACAATACAGGGGAATGGTCTAGTAATCTAGGGACCAAAATATCACATCTGCTTGCTGTCCACTATTGAAAATAGACTGAATCAATACAGGGAAAATATCCTACAGTTTGGGGAAAGAAAAAATTAATCCCTATCCTTCAGGTGCCTGGCTCTCCACATATTTACTAAACCCATATTAGACAATAGATTATCCAAAGATTCTTTATCGTGACTTTGTTGTACATTTGGCAGCCCAAAGCTAACTAATAGAGATAACCAAAAAATGTTACTCTCAATACTCACACCTCTTATTTATTTAATTGAAAACTGAAAATCTGTGCAAAAATAATGGCAGAATGGGCATTGGTGGTTTATTTTCCCATATTGATAAGCATCTCACATGAGATTTAAAAAGTGTTATGGCATAATGAACTAAGTGTCTGTCTCTAGATGTATATAAGGCATTTGACAGAGTGGATTGAGGTGGGTTATGTTGTATAAATAATTTGTGGGCAATATTTTTAGAAAGAGTCTAATTACTACACACAAATCCTCTGACATATATTATGAGTAATGGTTGTGTTTGACTATCATTTGGAATCAGTTGCATGCCAAATAAGGTTGTTCTTAGTTTTCTCTGCTGTTTATTTTGGCTTTAGAACCACTTGCTGTGGTGATTAGAAATAAATAGAGTGTTAGAACAAGGGATGAGGAGCATGAAAGCTTTCAATATGTGAATAAGCTCTTGCTTTTCCAGTCACAACTAAAAGTCTCACCATAGGTGCCAATTCTGCAGTCTGATCAAGACAGGCAGAACCCTGCTCCATATGCATCAGATTGCCTAGATAACTAATGGTGATAGTGATTTCTAGAAGATTGCTGGGTATTAAATTAACTGGCAAAAATAATATGGTTTTGCTGCTGTCAGAAGTAAACCCTCATATGATTTTTTTTCTCAGCAGCAATTTGAATGGATAACTGGAGGGATGAAATACTCAGGAAGTCTCCTTAATAAAAGCTTAAAATCATTATAAGAGGTAATATTTACCCCCTTGTACAATTGCAGTGCAATGACATAGTAAATTGGAACAAGATGCAGTTCACTAGGTGGGGTAGAATACAAATCATTAGATTGATTACTTCTCCCTGGCATAATTATGCTTTCAGTATGCTACCCTTCTAGATGCCTAATGGACTCTAAAAACAAGTGCAAGCTACAATTAAAAACTTGGTATGGGAAGGTAAATCACCAAGATTAAAATGAGAAATTCTGCCATCCAAAAAGGCAACGGGAGGTTAAATTGCCCTAATTTGAAGCTGTGTTATCTGCCAAATGTCCTCACACTCTGGGAATCATGGCATAACAATGAAATCCCAATATGGTTTAATGAAAAATCTGAGCATGAGAAAAATTGCAACCTCTTACAAAGGAAAAGATCCTCAACTGCTGTGAATTAGCTTGGCTACAATGAAATTAATGGAGTTACAGTTATTTACACCAGGGTAGGGTTTGCATCAGGAGAATTTGTGCCGAGGAGAATAAAAATCCAGTTTTGAAATACAGCAAAGATGTGTGTTATTTATTTTAAATATAGTGGCAAATTATATGGGGCAGGCAGACCCCTTAGTCCTGCATAGGGGAGCATTGTATCAGCCTGACTAATTCTGAAGATGATCTAGCAAACCCAAAGGGGGCATGAAGGGCTCCATGATTCACAGAGCTGGATTAAGGCAATCCAGGGCTCTAAGAACACCTATGGCTTCATGCTCATAGCCTTATACTTGCACTGTGGTTTTCGCCTCTTATTGGCGTGGCAGTCGGGCCTTCATCCACTCCTAGAGGTATAAGACAGTGGCATTTGGGACACTTTTTCCCCAGGTGCAGCAAAATCAGTACCAGGGATTTCCCTCTTCTACTCCTGGAGCAGTATCAGGGATTCCTACTCCTGGAGCACTATGAGTGGCAGTAGGGGGGTACCTCCAGTATTTACATCAGCCACCAACCTGTATTTGCTTGAGGATGGATGGATTCCACTTCATGTTTCTCCTGCTGCCACACAGAGCCCTCGTCTCCTCCCCCACCAACAGTGGCTCTTGGATTTAACATTTTATGGAAATGCATGAGGGAGTCCACACACACTTGTGTGCGCGCACACACACAAACACACACACACAATTGTTTCAGGCTCTCTTCAGATTCAGGAAGACATCACGGCATTGGTTATACTTTGATCACATTTTCAAGCTTTTCTTCACAACTAGGGATTCCTTTTTTTTTTAAATGAAAGATCAGATTCTGATATAATCATATTGCTCCAGAAAGAGTGGCCTAAGACAAAAGTCCATAGTGCCTCTGCCTTAATCTGGCCATCATGATCACATCACACAGAAATGCCAAAGGCTGAAGTGAGAGCACATAGGGCTTGTCTACATGGAGCAGCACTGAGCACTAGATTTCTGAAGTGAATCAATGTGTTGGGCACCCAATGGCCCATGTAGACCCTGTTGGTGCTACCTAGAAGTTCCCCAGTGCACATTCATATAATACTGTTAGAAACAGCACTTCTTTAATACACATGAGGAAACTTTTTTCTAGACTGAGATACTCCTACCTATGTTAAGTAGTATGCAACTCCACTAGTATAACCATTGATTTCAGTGAGACTACCCACTGTAGTAATGAGCTACTTATTCTTGCATGGCTCTCTACATATTCTAAATATAAATTTAGTGGCTTTAAAATTCACTGGGGGAAAAATGAAGCCTTGTTGTTGTTCCTCCTTCATGCACAAACTTATCAGTAGCAGTTTAAATTGATAACTAGTGGGGCCCTTTCTGTCCCCCTGAAAGGGACCATGGAGACTATTTCAATCAAATTAAAATCTGTATTTTCATCTGTGTTTCTGTGTATGCCTTGTTATTATTTGATTGTGTGTATTATATGGGCATTTATTATGAGCATCAAAAAGAAATAAAAGATAGATAAAAATTAACTCCTATCCCATATAGAATGCTTGTTAGTTTTTAAGTGTCTGGATCTGAGAAACAGAAATCTATAGCCTGTCATATAGTAAACTGTATGTATACATACTTTACAGATAAGGAAGTCAGTTCAGAAACATACTAAAATTAACATCAACTTAAGTCCAATTCTGCTAGAGATAATGTCTCCCTGAGGTGCATTTCCCAAGCAGAAATAGAAGTCTTTGCTTCTTACGATGTCTACTTGCCATAAATATATTCAGTACATATTCCCCTTTCTCTCTAGCAGAGAGCAAGGACTGCTACACCAGGCCATTGTGTCTGGTACTATAGGAATTCCTTCCCTACATTGGTAATTAGCATCATTGCTAGACTTTGGTGTGCTGACTACTTCTCAATCAATTATTTATGTTCTCACTTATTGAATTTAGGTTTGCAAGACAAGTGTTGGAGGTTCATTCTAGTGTTAGAGAGAGTGTTTGACTGGAAGGTGTTGCATACTGGCTGGTACCGACAAGTTCTTAGTCTGGTAAATTGGTATAGCTGGCCTAAAATGCTGGGAATCACAAGTCTAGCAAAATTCAGGATGACTGAGGAAAATATCTTTCATCAAAAAAGCCTTTCATTCCACGAAAGATACCTGTATATATCTGAGTGCTATTGATATATAGGGCTCAATCCTCAGGTGCATTGAAACAACACTAAGCATACATGGATGGAGGGACAAAGCTGGCTTTCTGACACATTTTGGACCCTTTCCTGCAAATCCTGGGGCAATCCAGGCCTTGTTTTAGTCTCCTGCATAACCCAGAGCAGCTTCATGGCTGCTCTAAATTCAGCTAGCATCTTACACTGGCAGAGGAACATTAGAGACCTGTCATGCCTTTATGATGAGGTGAGATACAGGATGGTGTGGCCTACAGCTTGTTAGCCACCTCAGTGTCAGCTGAGGATTCCCCCATGCATGGGATTCTCAGTTGCCCATCTAGGGCAACTTTATGAAATTGGGCACACTTATATAGTACCTTCTCTGCAAAAGTTTCAAAGGGTTTGATGAATGAATGAATCCTCATATGAGTTAGGTCAATACAACTGTCACATTCCAACACAGAGTGAAAGCGAGACACATGGGGGCTATAGCCAGCAATTTCAAACATAGGTAAAGGGCTTTATATGTTAATTTAGGTGCATAACTCTATGCCCTCAAATTTGAAAATTTTGTCTTAAGTAATACATCTATGGTCACACAGGGACTGACCAAGAAGTGAATTAAACACAGATCTTCCAAGTCCCCCATTCCTGTTTTAACCACAAATTCACTCTTCCCCTAATGGCGATAGAAATTCCTTCAGATAGTTTGAAAAGGCTGTCTCAAAATTCTTTTGTTTTGTTTTGCTTTGTTTTATCATCATCTTGCAGTGCAAGACAAAGCATTGTGATTCCTAATTATAAAACTAATTAACACTCACAAAATAAAGGACCTGGACTTCAGCACTTGAGCTATTTCCATAGGTGTTGAGCACAAAAAAGATTCACTATCTAATCTCAATCACAAATGTGCTATTCGTAGAGGAGGGGACCCCCCCCACCGGCTAATTATAAAGTTTTACAAAATGTAAAAGCAACTGTCTATGTGTATATAGATTTAGATGTTCCAGCTGCTTTTTATGATCTTATTCATCACTTTAATTGATCAACATGGAAAATAGTCAAAACACAACTGGCTCATAAAGAGTGTGTGTGTGTGTGTGTGTGTGTATATATAGATATATAGATATATAGATATATGTGTGTATATAGATATAGTCATCGATGCTGTGGAAATTTTAATTTTTGCAGACTTGATTTTTCAATTGTAAAGCCGTGTCAATAGCAGAGGCTTTTTTTGCAATATATTCCCTCTCCATGCCATGTCCATGGATTCACTAGTCTCCAAGTTGCAAAGACTGGGTCATGCAAACTCAGGGTTGTATTGATGTCATATCTGGTCAATATTTGTGTTGCACAAAATTCTTTAATTGGCTGAAATGTCAGCTCACTGGATGGCATTTTGCCCTTAGGAACCCTTACCTTGCTTTCTCCTCCTTCATTGACTTCCTGCTTTACAACTTCCCTTCTGCCCTTTCTCGGAGTTTTATGGGAGATGTCATGTTTGTGAATGATGCTGAATTAATAGCCATGAAGACAGAAATTCACTGTTTTTTCTATAACATGGTACGCCCTCCAGCTTCTTAATGAATCGTAATCCTGCTTCTCCCTTTACTTTTTCCCCCCTCCTTTGTAGCTTTCATAAACTCACAGCTAGCACCTGTATACAGACCCTAGAGACACTACTAGAACTTCACTAACAATTTGACAAGGCAAGTGAACAAATGGACCTGATTACAGGCACGTGAGCAGATCTGGTTGAGAAAATATTATTTTCTGAAAAAAGTTTCTATTCAAATAATTTTTTTCCATTTTTGTTAACAATAATCTTGAAATGTTTTGGATTCTTATAAATAAGTTTCATCCTTGCATAGCTTACTGTATAACTCAGACATGATTCAGCATGGGTGGAGGGGTTAGATGACCTCTTGAGATCTCTTTCAAACCAACATATCTATGACTTCTATGATGCAAGATGTGAGGTTGCAAAAGAGAGAAAGAGAGAGAGAGAGAGAGAGAGCAAAGATAAGGGTTACAAGAACAAGGGACAACTAGGGTTCACACTATGGCCATCTCTCTCCCTACCCCCTGGTAGACAGGTAGGTAGACAGAAGAATGTTTGCATCAACCTAGCTACCACTGCTCGGGGAGATAGAAATTCTACAGTAATGGGTGGGGGGAACTTTCCATTGCTGTTGAAAATGTCTACATTAGGCTACAGTGGCATAGTTATGGTGCAGTAGCTGTGCCACTATATGGCTTAAGGCAGGAGTGCGTTTTCGTGACATGCAAAGCAGCAGCATGTAAAAAAGAGGCAATGCAGAGATTGTTTGTTTGTTTGTTTGTTTGTTTAAATACATGCGGCAAAGAAGGATATATAATTCATTCAGGCATCAAGGTAAGAAAGAAACCCACTGGAGATCAGTTTTTAATACTAATGGACAACTAAAAGCATCAGCTCTAATCACTGTACACACCTGCATATTTTCCTGTTCTAAATGTATTTTTAGGTAAATTCCATACTGCAAAACTTTGTAATCCCTTACTCAAGTCCACACCAAAACTCTTAGGCCTGGTCTACACTAGGACTTTATGTCGAATTTAGCAGCGTTAACTCGATTTAACCCTGCACCCGTCCACATTAGGAAGCAATTTATTTAGACATAAATGGCTCTTTAATTCGATTTCTGTACTCCTCCCTGATGAGGGGAGTAGCGCCAAATTCGACATGGCCATGTTGAATTCGAGGTACTGTGGACGGAATTCGATGCTAATAGCTCCGGGAG
Source organism: Chelydra serpentina (assembly GCA_037349315.1). Classification (NCBI taxonomy): domain Eukaryota; kingdom Metazoa; phylum Chordata; order Testudines; family Chelydridae; genus Chelydra; species Chelydra serpentina. The sequence goes on from JBAIAC010000004.1 coordinate 64,501,135, forward strand.
CTATCCCACAGTGCACCACTCAGTGGACGCTCAGGACAGCAATCCGTACTCGGATGCTCTGTCCTGCCACTCAGGAAAAGCCCCGGGAAAATTTGAATTCCTTTTCCTGTCTAGCCAGTTTGAATCTCATTTCCTGTTTGGACATCGTGGCGAGCTCAGCAGCACTGGCAACGATGCAGAGCTCTACACCAGAGGTTACCATGCAATCCCAGAATAGAAAGAGGGCTCCAGCATGGAGTGATCGGGAAGTTTTGGATGTGATCGCTGTGTGGGGAGATGAATCCGTCCTATCCGAGCTCCGATCCAAAAGACGGAATGCAAAAATTTATGAGAAAATATCCCAGGCAATGACGGAGAGAGGATACAGCCGGGATGCAACGCAGTGCCGCGTGAAAATCAAGGAGCTGCGGCAGGCATACCAGAAGACCAAGGAGTCCAATGGACGCTCCGGATCGCGGCCACACACTTGCCGTTTTTACGAGGCACTGCATGCTATGCTCGGTGGTGCTGCCACCACTACCCCACCAGTGTCCGTGGACTCCGACGACGGGGTCTTATCTACGGCCACGTCGTCGGAGGTTTTCGCGGATGGTGAAGATGAGGAAGGAGAGGAGGAGGACGAGGCAGTCGACAGCGCTTTCAATGCTGATTTCCCCGACAGCCAGGATCTATTCATCACCCTGACTGAGCTCCCCTACGAACCCTCCCAAGGCAGCATTCCTGACCAGGAATCTGGCGAAGGATCAGCAGGTCAGTGCTTTAAACATTTATTTGGAATACAATAGGCATGGTGTATAAGCACTGTGTTTGTATTGCTTAATTGGCCTTAGGCGCTTCAGCTTTGAGTCGCTTTCCAGTGCAACTACTCGAAAAGTCTGTCAATATGTATGGGGATAGAGGAGAAATCCCCATCGGAGATCTCCGCGAAGCTCTCCTGGAGGTACAGTGAGAGCTTTTGTATCAGGTTCCCAGGGAGAGCGGCCTTATTGTCTCCTCCATGGTAGGATACTTTCCCGCGCCATGCAAGCTGCAGGTACTCTGGTATCATTGCCTTGCATAGCATGGCTGCATACGGCCCCGGGGTTTGCTGGCATTGACGCAGCATGCGGTCTTTCTCTGTCTCCGTAATCCTCATCAGAGTTATCTCAGTCATGGTGCCCTGGTTTGAATGAGTGGTATAATTAGTATAGTGAATGCTTCCTTTTCCCTTTAAAGAAAGACACCCGGCGGTTTCCATCCACGCGGGGGGGGAGGGAGTTGGGAACCTAACCATTCGAACTTGGCGCTGCGCGGGCAGGGAGAGTTCCCGGGAGCGGCCACGCGGAGGGGGGAAAAGGGTAGGCGAGCCGTTCAAACAGAGCGGTTCGCGGGCACTTTCACTTCCAGGGAGCGGCCACGTGGAGGGGGGGAAAGGGTAGGCAAGCCATTCAAACAGAGCGGTTCGCGGGCACTTTCAGTTCCCGGGAGCGGCCACGCGGAGGGGGGGTAAAGGATTGGCAAGCCGCTGTAGATGACCGGTTTTGGCAGCAGCAGGAACTGGCCGCCGCCAGGAACTGTGCTTGAAACATGGGAGTAGAGCACTGCTGTGAAGTAATCTCTCAGCAGTCCAAACTCATCAGCTTACCATGGTTTCCAGAGAGCAGATTTCCAGTGTTCTGCAAGGCTTCTGGGATCTGTACACCGGGACCCCAGACACTCAGGATAAAGACATAATATTTGACCTTGTAGTAAGTGAACGTGTGATAGGTACTGTGCTTGGTCCTATTCACAGGGAAAGAGTATAGCCATTATTCGGGAAAAAGTATCTTTCTGAGGAATTCACTCCCTTTCTCTCATCCCACAGCTGCGAGTGTCTCCCGCCCTACCCGTGGATCACCCTCCCAGAGGCTTACGCTGATCAGGCGGCGCAAAAAGAGAACCCGGGACGACATGTTCTCCGAATTGATGGTCTGTTCCCGAAAGGAGGCGGCACAGCGGAGAGAGGATGTCTCAAGGTCTGAGCGAGCAGTCAGCGAACGGGAGCAAAGGGCTGAAGCTCGCGAGGACAGGTGGCAGCAGGAAGACCAGCAGGCGACTCAAACGCTGCTGGGACTAATGAGGGAGCAAACTGACACGCTCCGGCGCCTGGTAGACGTTCTCCATGACAGGAGACAGGAGGAAAGAGCACCTCTCTATGTAATTTCCAACTGCCCTCCCCCGCCACAAAGTCCAATCCTCTACTCACCCAAAGTCACTAGAACGAGGGGAGGCAGGGGCCGTGGAAATAATCACTCCACCCCTGCAGACTGCTCCAGTAGCAGAAGGCTCTCATTTCCAAAACTGTAGATGGGTCCTTTCCCTCCCTCCAACCGCACCCCACATCAGTTCCCTGCCCAGGTATCGTCTAGAACATATGCTCCCCTTAATAAAAATGATTGTTTTGCACACTGCTGTTCCCCTGACTTTCTTTCACAGGACGGTTTGGTTTTGGGGGAGTGGGTAAGGGGGTTTGTTATTAGCGACATCAGGCGCCTGACCAAGGGTTCGGACAGGGGGAAAGGATCAACAGAAAGTCACTCTCACATTGCATGCACTGGGCACACTTGTCATTCTGGGAGGGGGTTGTCTTGTTCTCTTAGGGGGGAGGGCCCTGTGACTTTCTGGTGGGGGAGGGTGGCAGCAGATCTTTTGCGGCCGGGGATAGCCTGCATGACAGATCCATGCAGCAGGGGATCTGTGGCCGCAATCCATGTCCAAAAAGTCAGAAAGGCCCCACCACACACAGTTGCAAATAGGAGGGGTTGATGGCTCCCTTGAAACAAGCAGTCCAGCACTTCGGACTGCTCTGGGAGCAGGAGCATGTAATTCCCCGAGCTTGGAAGCGTGCTTTCCAACACTCCACCCGCTCCCCAACCGCGGTAAGCGTCCCAGGTTAAACCCTTAACCGAGAAACCAGTAATAGAGACGGTTTAAATAAACAATGTTTCCTTTATTATACTTTAAAGCGTTGAATGAAGGGGGGAAAGGGGGTTGGTAATTGGAGAGGATAGGCAACAGAAACTGGGTAAAGAAATGGGGGCAGGTTCAGCTTCTGTTTAAACAAGCGTAACAGTCACTGGTTACCCTGCTCGCTCTGGAAGCTAGCTTTCAAAGCTTCCCGGATGCGCAGCGTGTCTCGCTGTGATCTTCTAATTGCCCTGGTGTCCTGCTGTGCATAATCAGCAGCCAGGCGATTTGCCTCAACCTCCCATCCCGCCATAAACGTTTCCCCCTTGCTCTCACAGAGGTTGTGGAGCACACAGCACGCAGCAATCACAATGGGGATATTTGTTTGGCTGAGATCGGAACGAGTAAGTAAGCTTCTCCAACGACCTTTCAGACGGCCAAAGGCACACTCCACCACCATTCTGCACTTGCTCAGCCGGTAGTTGAAGAGCTCCTTTTCAGTGTCCAGGGCTCCCGTGTATGGCTTCATGAGCCAAGGCATTAGCGGGTAGGCTGGGTCCCTGAGGATCACTATAGGCATCTCCACATCCCCAACAGTTATTTTGCGGTCCGGGAAATAAACACCCTGTTGCAGCCGTCTAAACAGACCAGAGTTCTTGAAAACACGAGCATCATGAACCTTGCCCGGCCATCCGACATTGATGTTGGTAAAACGTCCTTTGTGGTCCACTAGTGCTGCAGTACCATAGAAAAATAGCCCTTTCGGTTAATGTACTGGCTGCCCTGGTGGTCCGGTCCCAGGATAGGGATGTGTGTCCCATCAATAGCCCCGCCGCAGTTTGGGAATCCCATAGCGGAAAAGCCATCTATGATCACCTGCACGTTTCCAAGGGTCACTACCTTTGAGAGCAGCAGGTCAACGATTGCATGGGCTACCTGCATCACAGCAACCCCCACGGTAGACTTGCCCACTCCAAATTGGTTCGCGACTGACCGGTAGCTGTCAGGAGTTGCAAGCTTCCACAGGGCTATGGCCACTCGCTTCTGGATAGTCAGGGCTGCTCGCATTCGGGTGTCCTGGCGCTTCAGGGCAGGGGACAGCAACTCACAAAGTTTCAGCAAAGTGCCCTTACACATCCGAAAGTTTCGCAGCCACTGGGATTCATGCCAGACCTGCAGCATTATGCGGTCCCACCAGTCAGTGCTTGTTTCCCTTGCCCAGAATCGCCTTTCCACAGGATCAACGTGCCCCATTGCCACCATGATTTCTACGGGCCGGGGTCCCGTGCTTTGCGAGAGGTCTGTGCCCCTCTCAGAGTTCATGTCCTCCCGGAGCTTCCGTTGCCTCCTCGCCCGATTTCTCTGCATCTGCCTCTGGAAAAGGTGTACGATAAGGCGCGAGGAGTTGACAACGGACAGAACAGCAGCGATAATCGCGGAGGGCTCCATGCTCGCTGGCCTGTGGCGTCCAAGCTGTCAATCACCGTAAAAGGGCGCAAATTAATTGCCCGCCAGCGCTTTCACGTAGGGAGGGCGGGAGTGTGGGTCGACTGACGACATTTACGTATAACCACCCTCGACACATTTTTGGCCCCAGAAGGCACTGGGGGCTACACCCAGAATTCCAGTGGGCAGCGGGGACTGCGGGAACTGTGGGATAGCTACCCACAATGCACCGCTTGTAATGTCGATGCTTGCCCCGTTACTGTGGACTAACAAATTCGAATTAAGGTCCTTCGTGTGGATTCGCACTATCGACTTTGCAATATCGGTTTTGCAAGTTCGGTTTCAGAAAAATCAAACTAGTCTCGTAGTATAGACATACCCTCAATTTTATTTCTGCTATTTCTTCACTATACTGTGTAGTGTTTTTTTTTTCCCATTTTGTTTTTGCAGCTCTCATATTAAACCATTATGTTGCTTGGTCATTTTCTGTGTTGCTAGCTTCCAAAAAATCTGTTTTAAAGTGCAAAAACCACTGAAATGTCAAATTCCTTTGATTTGTTAAGTAATCTGCAAAAGAGGTGCTACAGTCATGACATCTGAGTTTGAGTAACAAAGTCACCATAATCCTGTATGACATTCTGTTAAGTACGATTAAATATTATTACATACATTTTGTATCAAATAATTTACCAGAACATGTTTATTTCCATACAGTTGAAAAGTGCCATTTTTTAAACTAAATATTTAAAGATTATGATTGTAAGAGCTTTTTTTCCTGTCTCTCATCATCACACATTCTCTTCCCCTGCTTCCTTTTTTTCCACCTCCTAGCATGACTCTACACCCAAAAGCACAGGCAACCTTTTCCCAAGACCTAGTCCAACAAGGACTTTTGAAACTCAGGCTGTTTCTTCTCCTACTTCACTGGACTTATATTGCACTGACCTGATTGGAAGCCCAGTCTGGAGAGAATCTCAAGGATAAGACATTTGGCCATAGTTTTAAGGACATCATAGAAGTCAAGAAGAATGACTATGGAAAAAGTCAATATATAAAAAATAAAAATATTAAAAAAATTAATTTGTTAGTCTGTAAGGTGCTACAAGTTTTTCTTTCTAATTTTCGTTATGGAAAAAGAAGCTTTCAGACTTCACACCGGCCTAGTTATGGATTTAATTCACAAGCGTGTGGAGGAACTCATGGATGAATTCTCACTCTGAGAAGCATTGTTCTTCCCTAGTACATGGAGAGCATGCAAAACTCCTATTGACTCAAATGGGACAGGATTGCATTCAGTATGTCTTGGGCCCATGGGTCACACATTAGTAGTAGATCTTGTGCTCGAGGGAGCACAGAAAAGGTGAATGTGCTCAACTGTTGAGCAGGGTGTATGGGAGAGTGGAAGATACAAGCACTCTCCTTCACCCCTTGTGTGCTCACAGACCAGCAGCAGAGGACAATTGGCCCCCTATAAGCATGGCTTCAGTGAAGTGGGGAGGATGGAAGACACACTGGAGAAGTAAAGGAGAGCCATGGAGAATGGGAATCAAAGTAATAGGAATAGATGACAAAGGGCTTGTCTACACTGGCAAGTTTCTGCGCAGTAAAGCAGCTTTTTGCGCTTAAACTGCAGATGTAGATACACTGGCAAGACACTTTGTGCGTGGAAACTCCTCAGTTGCAGCACTGCAAAAAACCCACCTCGAGGAGAGTCGTAAGGCTATTTGCGCAGATACTCCAGTACTCTATTGCCAGTGTGAACGCTTGATTGCTTTCTGCGCTGTAATTGGCCTCCAGAGCTGTCCCATAATGCCTCAAGTGACCACTCTGCTCATTGTTTTGAACTCAGCTGCCCTGGAGACATGCGCCCCTCCCCTTTCAAAGCACCGTTTCTGACAGCCCTTGCGTGCTGTGTTGATCTGCTCTGGGACACAAAGCAAATCATTAATGCTGTTGAACAGAGACAGGTGTGTGTGTGTGTGTGTGTGTGTGAGAGAGAGAGAGAGATTGCTGTGCAGAGAGGGAGGCAGGGGCTGATGCCGGGGTTTTCCCCTCCCTCTGCCTCAGGACTGGTTGCTTCCTGCCACTGTCTGAACTTATAAGACAGCATGCTGACACACTCTCTCCCAAAACACACTGTATCTCTCCCCGCTCCATACACACACACACTCCCTGTCACTCATACTCCCCACACTTCAGTTGAAAAGTAGCTGGCAGTGTAGTAGGATGCCCTTGGAACAATAGGATTGGGAAACCTGCATCATGTGATGCTGTGCCTGCCCCATGAGGCATTGCAAACCCTTCCCAAAGCACCCTGCGGCCAGTTGCACAGTTGCACATAATGCACGCTGTCTTTGCCGTTGCAAAAGCTGCTAATGTGGATGCACTCCAATGTCACAAGGAGCACAGTTTGGACACGCAACAGTGGTTTAATTCCAGCGTTTTAATAGAAGTGGTATAACTTGTGGTGCAGAAACTTGCCAGTGTAGACATACCCAAAGGAAATAAGGCTAATGTGTGATTCTTAGAGAAGCAAATGCAGCTTTGATCTCTGTAGATGTTCACCAAGGTTCAATCTTCTCTATCAGTTTCATTTATCACTTCAGGGATAAGTCATTTGGCCATAGTTTTAAGGGCAGATAAAGGTCAAGAACAATGACTATGGGAAAAGGAACATTCAGACTTTACAAGGGCCTAGTTCTGGTTTTAAATCACAACACTATGGAGGAACTCATGGAAGAATTCTCACTCTGAGAAGCAGTCTCCTTTAGAAAAGCACAGTGTAGGAATCCATCAGTTCCAAACCAATCTAAGCTGCCAGCAGGTAGATGAGGCATGTTATGACCCCACAAAGCATGTCCCTTTCAGGGTTACTAGCACTAATGTCCAACAATACTCTTTCCTTCCACACTTTAATGCTCATGGGCCCAGATTTTTAAAAGGTATTTAGGTGTTGCTGCACTCAGCATTGCCAAGCCTCACTGACTGAGGACCCTAAATCTATTTTTAAATTTAGGCACTTACAAGCCTAAATCACATTGGGATTTTGTATCCTAGTGCCTAAATCACTTTTGAAAATAAGTCAGTTAGGCATTGCAATGATGAGTGCAACAATGCCTAAATATCTTTAAAAACCTGGGGCATGGTGTACAAACAAAAAAGATTCTGGCTACCTTTTGCACAGGTATGCCACAGAGCACAATGACCTTGAGCCAATGGAATCTGACCATACATTTAGACAAAATATGTACATATGAACAGATCCCTAAGTAAATATAGCATTTAATCAATTAAGCAAGTGGGTGAGTTCTGTAATGATACTGAAGAATTTAAATACTTTCTATTTTCATCTCTTTACTAGAAACATGTTTTTCAAAATATCTTGGAGACAAAATGGCATACTTACATCAGGTATTGTGGGAAAGCTCTGGATAGGTAGCTCTTTTCCTTTGGTAACTTCTATGATTCAAAAGTAGCTCCAGGCACATAAGGTGAGGAGGATATCAGAGTTTGGATCCTCCATGCAGAATTTAAGTTCCTACAGTAAAATCCTGATTTCAGCCAAGGCTCTGGGACACTTCCCCCCTGACAGAGTCCCCAAGCCCAAATGTCTACAATTTTGTAGTCCCACTGCCTGAGCCCATGAGCTCGAGTCAACTGACATGGGCTAGTTGTGGGTGTTTATTGCAGTATAGACATGCCTTTAGTCTCCCAGAAGGAGACTTAAGCTCCCACAGCTTTTGATAGTTTCTTCTCATCAAATGCTTGGGGCACTTATGTTTATTAGCACTGAGCTTCCTTCTTCTCATTTAAGATTTGCAAAGATCAACAAATCAAATAAACAGAGAGAAGGATACCAATGGGCCCTTGGCTTGAATGAAATGAGTGGTTGGAGGGAAAGATGCTTCTGTTACTATGTCCACCCTTTTGGGAGACTTGGGGCGGTCGATGAAAGGCCCATCCCATTACTTAAGAACCTTGGGGAAGGCTGCATACTGCACTGGATGACTGCCTGAAAGGATGCAATCCATAACTTTCACCTAAAACATCTCCATGTCAACCCTTTATAAGCTAGTGTAGAAGGCCATACTGGGGTGGGACTATATAGCTGTGTTAATACAGTGTCCCCAGTACCCTGTATAAATGGCCCAGAAATACCACAGCTGTTAATTCAATGTATAAACTAGAAGGCCAGATTTGGAGTGTTTGTGCAATAGGCCAGCATTCTGGACCTGCAACTGGGGTTGGATTTTACCTCCCCGACTCGCTGCACTCGATCCATATCATGTGTGGTCCAACTTGTGGCCTGTGAGCCAGATCTGGCCCTCAAGATAATTCCATCCAGCCCTTGAGGAATCTACTCCCTCAGCAGAGGCTGCCCAGAATGTCAAAAGCATTGCAGTGAAATGCTGCACATGCCGGAGACCCACTCTACAACATGGCATCCTCCATGATGTGACCTCTCACATATGGTGCATGTGAGGTCCCACTTCATGGAAGCTGCCATTTTGTAGCACAGCAAATTTCAAAAGCAGATAAACATACTGATGAGACCTTCAACTGCACAAAATGAAAGTCTGTCTGTGTCTCATGAGGTCTGCCTCAAGCTAGTGAAATGTCCAAATCCTTTTAGGCATGGTGAGGTGGTAAAAAGGGTGTGCAATCAAGAGGGCTCATGCCTTTGGGATGAACAAAATGGTAAAGAATTTTGAAAGTAAGCCATTGTCTCATCAAAATGTAGCAAGAAGGGTAAGTGATATGAACAATCATGTGTCCTCAAATGAAGACAGTTATTGAAAAATGTAAGTTCTTTTCATTAGATCTAGATGAGAGCACTAATGTCAGTGACATCTGCCAGCTATTAATTTTCATTGAAAGTACTGATGCAGATTTCTTCATGCGGGAGGAGTTACTGGAGCTAATTCTACATGAGTGCAGTACAAAAGGGACACTTATTTACAAGGTGCTTGCTTTTGTTGTGAGCAAACATGGTGGTTTCCAAAAGTGCTCCTGCACTGTGATAGATGTGATAGATTGTCATAGATGATGCAAAAGCAATGACTGGAAGTAAAAGTGGTTCAGTGGGTTTACAAAGACAAAATGGAGTTGAATGTTATACCCTTCATTCTGTCATACACCAGGAGGTACTTTGTGGGAAATCTGTTAAAATTAGTGATATGATGGCCAGAGTAGTACAAGTGGTCAACATCTTCCATAGAGGAAACAGAGCAAGAAGGCATAGAAAATGTATCAATTTCCTTAAGGAGTTAGATGCAAAATATGGGGACTTGCTTCTCCATTGACAAGTTTCGTGGCTGAGTTCAGGGCAGTGCCTTCAACATTTTTTTTTTCACTCAGAAAATAGATTCTTCCATTTCCGAAAGAAGAGAAAATAAGCAACACCTCCCAGTTTCAAGAGAAGTTGGAAGATCCAGAATTTCTCTGCTCACTGGTTTTTCTAAAAGATATGACATCTCATCTCAATTCACTCAGTGTCTAGATTCAAGGTAGAGATGAGAATACTTTTAAACTTATGCATTCTACAGAAAGTTCAGACTCCTCAATGTGTTCCCTCAGAAGAACAACACCAATCATTTTCCATCATGCAAGGAATTCTCAATTGAGATTGATGTTGCTGGTTTTCACAGCTTCTTGGAGATTCTATCAGATATTTCAGCCTCGTTCAGTGCCAGATTTTCAGATTGTTAGAGTTTGAGATCCAACATTCAACCGTTCAACAATCCGATGGAGGTACCAGTTGAGCAGCAACTACAAGAACTTCAGCTACAGCTGTGTGAACTGCAGGCTGATTCTTGTTTTCTTTCCAAGAAGAATGAAGTGAATAAAAACTTCTGGAAACTTGTTCTTTAGGTTCATTTTCCCAACTGTGTTCAATGTTTGGAAGCACATAGGTCTGTAAAAGCGAGTTCTCAAGACTGAAACACATGAAATCAAAACATCACAATAAGGTGGAAAGTGACACCTTTGGCTGCTATCTCCAACTTGCCCTTACAAATATTGATCTTGACAACCAGACTCCAGGGAGAGAAAAAAAATCCTCACTATTCTCACTCAGGTGAGCTATTCTCTGATTTATTTTATTTTATTTTATTTAAATTCTTCAATTTAATGTTAATGTCTAAATCCTGATCTAAATAAAAATCTTATTCTAGGATCTGGAATTATATTTCTGTATGTGGCCTGCTGAGATGACCCACAGCTAGCATTCGGCCACAGCACTGAAAAGGTTGGTGAAGTGGATTTTACATGCTGTCTTCGTCTCTCTGACTCATGCCTGCTTCCACACACATGCACACACAAAAAGTCCTCTTCCTCCCATAGCCTTGTCCCTGCTTAGCTTTTCACTCAATACCTTACCACTTCAAAGGAAGGGGAAATCATCCCCACTTTCTGTAATCACACTGTGCACTGATACTGGAAACACAATATTGTACCCTCAGGTATTTTTTTGTTAGTAATGCTCCAGTTAAGTAATGCTGAAATAATGTTAGAAATATGTATGACATCTTTACTAATAGCAGATGAGCTCATCTTGGTTAATGTTATTACACTAAGTACCAAAGGAATTAATAATCATTGGTCTATTATTTTAAAGTGCCATCATAACTTAAAGAACACTCACTTTTCACAATTTTTAGCAATTTTTTATGGCAACCCTCTATAACAGGTTACAGAGCATCATTATTTCCTTTGTTATTCATTGTACTAATATTAATCATGATGAATTCTTTTGAATGTATGTGGATGCAAATGCCCTAGTGAATCTGTTAGAAATCTATGTAATTTATTATCAAGCATTATAATTTTCAGTTTCTTTTGATATTTTCTCTGATGCACATTTTGTCTCTCTCGCCTTCCTGTGCTCCTTCCCCTTCTACTCTCCAAATTGAGAGGAAATAAAAAATATCAAGTGGCTGTCTATAGGGGAAGCTGTGGCTATTCAAGGAGTACTATCCCAATCTTAAAAAATATACTTGTCCTACATTTTTAAAAAACAGGTGATTTGGGAGGCCCAATTTAGAGACACCTCAAATTGGCTTGACTTTCAGAGGATGGGTGCCCAGCACTTTCAGATAATTTGTTCCTTCTTAGGTGTCTCAAGTTTGGGAACCAAAAATGTGCCTGGTTTCCACCCACCTGGAATTGATGTTAGTGCAATTCGCAAAAGGAATTGGAATTCCACTAAATTACAACAAACTAAATTAATAAATCCCATGAAAAATACAATTTCTTAGTATTTTCTATGCACAATTACACCTATGCCACAGATGTAGGGTATACACAAATGTATTAGTTCAAACATTTTGAGCAAGTTGTAAACTACTTAAAATATGATGAAAAAAAAACCAAAATACAATCTATAAATAACCCTGAATTTACATGACTGTTTTAAATATTAGATTAGAGCTCTTAAAAGTAAAGCTACAAATCTTTAAAGTAAAATAAAGGTAGATGGGAGGACAACATCCAATAATTCTTTTTTATTACCATTCAAAGAAAGATAATGAAAAACCATCCATTTTTAGACTAACAGCCAATCTTGCAAAACTTGTGTAAATAAAAAGAGAATTGTCAGTGTTGCAGTAAATCATAATGTCATCAATATAGCAATGATAATTAAGCCCACAGTGAGTTATGACCCTTGCTTGCCTGAGGCTCAGTAAGGCAGCAGGTAAACCTGCCAAGTCCGCCTGGTTCTCTCAGCCTCCAAGGCTTGTAAGACCAACTGGAGATATTCAGAAAACATCGTAATTAAAAAACTTTAAAAGACTTCAAGGGACTATGGTACACACTACTTCAGAAGCTGCAGTGTTTATTCTTTTTGTGTTTGTGACACATCAGAACAGTTATTTGTCTTCATCTAAGGGTATATGGTAGAACATGTGTGCCTCTATGGTGTTGTGAGCATAAGATGGCCCATTGCCATTCTCCCTCTGCCTCAAAGCAAAGAGTAAATATAAAGTTTTTTTTAAAGTTACTGGTATTGTAGTGAACTCCCCAACACATCTGACTTCAAAAAGGGCACAAGTTTCCTCTCACGTCCATAGTAGATCCTATTGCTCAGAGGAAGATCACATGAAGATATGTGTGTTGTATGGTGAGGACCAACCCGGCAACATACAAGCTTATAAGGATGGTATATGTGAGGTTCATTGTTTGCAAATAACAATAGACACAAATTACAATATATTAGTTCATTCAGCCTGGTACTTCAATGCTAATATAAATTAAAATCTTGAAGAAGAAAAAAAGGTCATGAAATATTTTTACCTTAATGCTCTGAAATCCTAACTAGACATTTGCAAAATGGCCAAAAAGGAAATTGTACAATTTATAAATTTAGCATGAAAAGGCTTTTGCAAGGGCATGGGTCAGGAGCAGACTGAAGCTGCAAAATCCACACAAGTCAGAGGTTCACTGTGAATAGAAAATAATTCAAAAGCTGTCATAGTTTGCCAAATAATGAATTAAAACACAACAAAATATTTAAAATAAAGAAAACCAAGGAAATGTAGCTAACAAGATAAGAAAGCTGCTAAAGCATCTCCTCTAAAATGGCTAATTGTAAAACTTCACTGCAAGAAACATCCTACTTTGAGCTTAAAATATAAAATACTTCCTTCATTGGAAGACTGGGGAGTCAAACTGAAGGACCTCAGAAATCTTATTAATCCATGTAGACATACAGATTCATAGATTCCGTGGCCAGAAGGGACCATTTTGAATATCTGGTCTGATTTCCTGTATAACACAGTGCATAGAACTTCGCCAAAATGTTTCCTACAGCATCTCTCTTAGAAAAGACAAAGGGTCCTGTGGCACCTTATAGACTAACAGAGGTATTGGAGCATAAGCTTTCGTGGGTGAATACCCACTTCGTCAGATGCAAGCAGTGCATCCGACGAAGTGGGTATTGACCCACGAAAGCTTATGCTCCAATACCTCTGTTAGTCTATAAAGTGCCACAGAACCCTTTGTCACTTCTACAGATCCAGACTAACACGGCTACCCCTCTGATCTTTTAGAAAAAACATTTAATCTTGATCTAAAAATTGCCTGTGTTGGAAATTCCACCAGGATCCTTGATAAATTATTCCCATGGTTAATTACCCTCACTGTTAAAAAATTACTGCTTATTTCCAATCTGAATTTGTCTAGCTTTAACTTCCAGCTATTGGAATTTGTTATACATTCCTCTGCTAGACTGAAGAGCCCATTTTGTTCCCCATGTAGGTACTTATAAACAATGATCAAGTCATCCCTAAACCTTCTCTCTATTAAGTTAGATAGATTGAAATCTTTGAGTCCATCACTATAAGGCACTAGAAAAACATCCTGTAACATTCTGAGATGCAATCTAGACCAGTGAGAGGTTGTGTCACCTCCTTTCTGTAACACCGGGGATCTTACATGCTGTGCTGCTGTGGCTCACAGCTTGGACACCAACAGACAAAAGACAAGCATATGGTTCCCTGAGTGTCTATGTGCTGTGCAGCCCTGGTTCAGCGCTCTGACCCCAGCAGCCTGCCTGCAACACAACTGGTCTCCATCAGCCTTGGTTGCAACTTGATGGGCAACCCCCAACACACTCCCAGTCCTGAATTTTCCCAAACTATCTGCCCTGAAGTGTCCAGCCCTCTCCTGGAACACTCAGAGAAATAATAAGGTCATTTGCTCCTTTAAAGAGATGAAAGTATAGCTTATCACTTTAATTGGAGTTAACAATCACTTTAATTCAAATATAGCACTGAGTTGGTTTACAGGAAAAATAAAACACATTTATTAACAAAAAGGCATAGGTTAAGTGATACCAAGTAGAAGGAATTGAAGGCAGAACAGTTTACAAACAAAAACAAGTTTAAATATGCCTTGTAATGGCTAAGACATAACTTGAAATGCTACAGACTTTGCTCTAAGTAATCTTTTCATTAATTTTTCTTTGTCCAGCATGGCTGACCAGACCCTTTGGCCAAGAGCCAATAATACAAGGAGCACAAAGTGCATGGCTCCTTCATCTCTTCAGGTGTAGGACAAAGGTGGAGTCTCTCTCTGTCTCTCTCTCTCTCTGTGTCTCTCTCTCCTATATTCCCAAAAGGAAGTCTTTGTCACAAAGGCTCCTGAGGATTCCATCTCCTGTGTCTCTCTGGGGTGCAGGAGACATGTTAATGCTCTATCTTTTGTGTTCACTTTCAGGGATGAACCCCACTGGTTTGGTTTGATGGCTTTGTTTACTGCTAATATGTAAATAAAGGTAAGTGTACATTCCTTTATCTAGGACTGACCAGATGTCCCGATTTTATAGGGACAGTCCTGATATTTGGGGCTTTGGCTTATATAGGCACCTATTACCCCCCATCCCGATTTTTCACACTTGCTATTTGGTCACCCTAGACCTGTTTATCACTTTTACCTGGGTTATGCTGTCTGGTCTTAAACATGTTCTAGTAACATCACACAGAGAATTCATAACTTTACATATAACATTGTTACATATATGTGACAATGATATTATTTTTCAAATGATACCTCACAAGACTTATTTTGTGGAAAAATCATTGCAAGCATGTGGAGGGTGTGAATGCAGGGGTGCCTAGAGTCAGTCACACACCTGTGCAGTTATGATTCTCTGTTTATAGTTACATTTTGAGACCTATTAGTTAGACAGCATTTTAATATATATGAAGTATGCTATGTTGGTTTTATATTGTCCTAGTTTTTTAATCAAAATATTGTGCAGTACCAAATCGAATGCCGTAAGGAAGTATATTATATCAACACTATTACCTTTATCAATAAAACTGGTAATCTGATTTAAAAAATCAAGTTAATTTGACAGGATCTGTTTTCTATCAACCCATGTTGATTGGCATGAATTATATTACCATCTTTAATTCTTTATTAATAAACTCCTGTATTAGCTTCTCCATTATCTTTCCCAGAATCAAAGTCAGACTGACCGTCCTTTAATTACCCAGGTGATTCTGTTTACCCTTTTAAAATATTGACACAACATTAGTTTACTTTCTGTCTTCTGGAACTTACCATTGTTCCAAGATTTATTGAAAATCAACATTAACGGTTCAGCAAGCTACTCAGCCAGTTCTTTTAAAATTCTTGAATGCAAGTCAACCAGAGCTGCTGATTTTAAAATGTCTAACTACACCCAAGATCTGGCACTTTAAATGAGAAACTAGCTCTGCCAAAAGTTGAGAAGGGTAAAAGGTGCTGCCTGAAGTGTTCCCCAAGTAGTGCCTTTGTTGAATAGTCTTCTTCTAGTCCTACATGACTATGCAATAATGAGATCACCACTCAGTGTATCTTAGGTGTTTATATGAACTGTGTTTGAACTTTCAGATCCTTTTGCGTGTGAAAAATTTGACTGGCGATTAGAGCTGGTCAAAAACTGAATTTTCATCTTGCAGAAAATGTTGATGTTTTAAATAACAAGGTAGCACCTTAAAGACTAGCAGATTTATTTGGGCATAAGCTTTCGTGGGTAAAAAACCCACTTCTTCAGATTAAATAAATCTTCGTCTTTAAGGTGCCACTGGACTCCTTGTTGTTTTGATGTTTTAAATGTTTGGGGGGAGGGGGTTAGATTGGGACAAAAAGCCAAAATTTCAACATTTTTAACACAAAATAGAAAATGATGAACAATTTTATATCAGAGTTGTCAAAACAATTTATTTAGACATTTTTTTTAGAGTCATAGAAGATTCATAGAGTTTAAGGCCACCAGACCATCTAGTCTGACCTCCTGTATATCACAGGCCACAACCACCCAGTACCACACAGTAAACCCAACACAGAATTAAACCAATTACAGCCTTCAGGAGAATAAGCAAAACACTGAGGAAATCATATACAATTCTTCATCATTCTTGAATATTTCATTTTAGTTCGTTGAATCACACTGAAACATTTCATGCCAGCTAGACAATGAACTACATCCACCTGAGCAGCTGTGGTGCTTCATGGCACTTGCAGTAAAGGCACCCCATTCTCTCCTAAGGGCCAGACTCCTTGACCAGACTACACTTCCCATGATGCACCATAGTCATAGCTTTCCATAGCTGGCATTTCAACCAGATGGTAGACTGAGGTCCATCATGGGAGATGCAGTCCAGCTGAGCTGCAACCTTCATGAGGCGCAATGGCAATTACAGATTAATGTTAAAGTGACTACATTTTTTTTTCTGGAAAATTCCTGACCATCTTTACTACCTGGCTAAAGCATGTTTTCTTAATGTTTCATACTTATGAGAATTAAAATGCACCTACAAGAACTGAATCAAAACAAACACACAACAAAATATGTTTCAAAATACCTCCACAAAATATATGGTAGTGTATTCAGGAAAGGGAGAAAATGTGCAAAAAGAGATTAAGAAAAATTATGCGTAAAAGTATAAAACATACTGAGAAGTTTAAGTTTAAAGTTTCCTGACAGTTTCACAGAAAATAGAAGTTAAAGTTTATTTCATCTCTCTGCCAATGAAGGATTTTCTGCTACTATACATTCTCCTGTGCTTTGTTGTGTCTAGTGTTCAAAACCTCAAGTGATGAATCTTCTACCACTACCCTTAGGACACTATTCCACATTCTAATATACCTCCTGTCAAGAAGTCTTCCTGATATTTAGCCTACATTTTCTTTTTCTTAATCTCATCTCATTACTCCTAGTACAGCCCATGGTCCATAGCAAATAATTCCTCCCTCTTGTCCCCTTCAGTTATCATTTTAGCTAAGCTCTCTATATTTAGCTTTTCTCATCATTCTACTGAAGTCCCTTCCTTCACTCCGTGGATCACTTATGTTGCTTCTCTCTGACATCTGCCAATTTGTCGTTATCTTTCTGGTAAGGTGGTGCCTAAAACTGAATGCGATAATCCAGCTGTGTTCATATCAAGTTTCTCCAAGCACCTATTATGCCATATTTTTCAAATCAGCCAAAATGAGTGAACCAGTGGTCAGTTACATGTCCATCTTAATTAACGTGGCAATCTAGCCACCTTTTAAGTAAATTGAAAAGAGTACAGTCTGTTGTATGAGTTGCAGCAGCAGTTTGGATATATCATAAGGATATTACACTGAAAAAATACTCATTTAATTTTTTGAGTTTACGGCTGGCCACCTAGAATTTCATGCCAGGGTAATATTTCAAACTCATCTGCAGCTCACTAATGGGAATTTTATAGCCAAATCCCCATCTGTGGTTTGTTACCATCATATACACAAAAACAGAGAGATTATATTCCTACTGAAACACCAGGAGAAGGTGCTCTCATGTTGCAAGTCAGGGAAATTTAATAATCTAGAAAACTGTGGTTCTCTAGGGCTTTTTCCTTGTAATATTTAGTTGGTTTTATAATCAATTAACATAAAAACTGAGTACATTTTGGAAAATTAGCTATTACATCTATGATTCTGGAAACAAGATATAACTTTTGGACCATGATCTTGTAAATGATACAGTATTTCTGTGATGATGGGCTTCTTTGCACATAAAAAAACCTGACCATATTTTATTTCCATGATCCTAAAAGTGTGCTAAAACTAAAGAGAAGCACTACAGCGTGTGCTTATGCCTAAAGCTAATATAACTGATTTATTTTAATCTCCTGTTCTAATCAAAGATAAAATATCATTCTATAAATGCATTCATGAATCCTTTAATATATTTGAAATAACCTTAGTAGATTTAGCACAGTTTGATGCATTATGTCATATTGTTGTACAACAGTGGTCATACAGATTAGACAAACTGTATATCCATTAAATGTCTGATTCAGCAAATGAAGACAAAAGAATACTGCTCAGATTAGTTGGATAAAGCCAATGTAAAAAACAGATGTAAATTAGAGACTTCCAATTGGTTACACTGCATTTAATAAAGAGGCCAACAACGTAAAAAACTAGACAGAAAATTAGTTCACACTGGCTGCCTCTTTATATAAAGTTAACCTGCTGCTAATACCAAGATTTTTAAATACAGGTAAAGCAAAAGTTCTGATAATGACATGACTAAACACAATGAGGCCATCTAACTGTAAAACCAACAAAGGGTAGCTTGTGCTTCCTGGCTCTGCTGTAATGAAGAGCATAGAGCTTTTCAGTAAGACTCAGCTCATTTAACCCAGTGAAAGAAACGCTGATAGTGATCTAATCCCATTACTTTCCATGGAGTGGATTGAAGACTATGATGTTTTTTTTAAAGCAGCGACACCTTGGAGTGCAAGAGAGGAACACTTTTTCTACATTGTGATTTCTCCATGGCAGAGAACGAAAAGAAACTGTTCAGTCTGGACACAATGAAGCAAGGCCTGGGAGTTTCCAGAAAATGTCTTGTTTAAAGCAATTGTAGAGAAAGAATTATACTTAGACTTTTTCTACCCCAACCATTTTGCTTAAAATGGATTTTAAAGGTGGATATTTGATTTTTTCATAGAACTCTAAAAGTAGATATTTCTTTACATTTAATTCTACTCTCCTTGTCTGTTGTACTATTCATATTATTACTATCAGACTTATGTTTTTATCCTATTTGAAGTAGAAAAATCTGAAAGGAGCAGCAGTGATTGTTCTGTGACTGTGGAAATAACCCTTGAAATTCATATTGTACAGTAATGGCACTGTTAATTGTGATTTAATATGGATTATTGTATTGCATCACCTTTAACAAATGTAATAAATATTTTCCCTTTATACTGTTCTTAAAGTTTGTATTGCATTTGAATTGTGCTAAAACACACTGTAAGGAACAGTAGGTTAATGACACTGGGTATATGAGAATTTAAGCCCTGGAATAGAGCATAAAGTGATCAGATGCAAGGAGAAAATAAAATTGGAGATCAAATGCTGCTGGAGACATATATAACATGGACAGTTAGTAGCACTGTATGCAGATAGAGGCTGTGCAGTCAAATTGGAAATCTGTCTGGTTCTATCTAACTACCACTATAAAATATTTTTTAAATATTTTATTAAACACAAGAAAAGAAAGAAAACTTAAGGAATTAAGAAAGATTTTCATTATAACAATGTCCCATATTGCCTTTTGCTATATGAAACCTTTATAAGGGAAAAATTGACAGTCTTTTGAGATGGTGTTAAATATTGTATTAATGGTCATTTTGGTGGGAAAAAAGAAAGTCTGTGTAAATGGTCTTAAGCTGTTGTTATAGTCAAATCCTGTTTCCCTGAAGAAAGAAAGAAAGAAAGAAAGAAAGAAAGAAAGAAAGAAAGAAAGAAAGAAAGAAAGAAAGAATGCAGCTTTTTTGTCAGAAGCTCACTCTTTCTGGGGAAAACATAGGCATAGCACAGACTTGGCAAACTTTTAATTTGCCTTTTCTAGTCACGGGTGAAGGAAATTAACATACCTGGGAGAGGGTAACAGCAGGCCTCGGATTCACATTGTAAATGCTGTTCAGAATTTGCTGAAGATGTTGGAGGTCATATGTAAGGCTGTATGTCCGTCACAGAGGTCACGGATTCCGTGACTTTCCACAACCTCCATGACTTCTGCTGACCCAACATGTTTGATTTCAGGCATTCTGATAAAAGTAAAGAAGGACTAGATTCACAAAAATGGTTGGGGTTGTTGGAGGGATGGTAAAGCCTCCCTTATAACCTTTAGCCCAGCAGTTTGGGTAATCACCTAGGATGTGGAGACCCTCATTCAATTCTTAATCTCTCCTGTGAAGCCGTTTCACTTTCCAATGGCTGATTAAACAGTTATCAGCCCTGGAACTTTAACTGGGGACTCCTATCTTCTAGGTGAGGTCCCTAAATACCTGGCTTTTTTTCAGTTGGTCTAGTGATCTATTCATCACAATTTATAGTGGTAATGAATAGTTCTCATTGAAGTCCCTGTTCCAATGACTGTTTAATTTGATATAAAAAATGCAACATCTTCAGCAGGAGAGACTGAGAAAGCCCCACTCTAGAATATCCCATTATCCAATTGTTAGAGCTCTCACCTCAGAAGTAGGAAACCCAAATTCAAATCCCTTCTTATTAACTGATATAGGGGGAAATTGTATCAGTGTCTACCACATCCTGGATAAGTGTCCTGACCACTGAGCAAAAGGCTATAAGGGAGACCTCCTCCCAGCTGTTTTGATGAATCTAGTTCTCCTTTGCTTTTGTCAAATGCCAGAAATAGAAAAAAATAAAAGTTGGGTCAAAACAAAACATTTTGCTTTGACATTTCCAAAACATGTAGGGTTTTTGGTTCATTTGAAATTATTCGGCTAATTCAACATGAATTCACAAATCGTTTTGGAAAGACGAACTGTATTTTTTGGCAAATAAACTATTTGCCAAAAAAAAAAAAAAAAAAAAAAAAAAAGCCCAGTTCTAGTCATATGGTGCATTCCCACTGGTTCAGTCTGGTCAGGACTGCATCTAGTGGGAAAACCAAATTTTAGTTCTGCATTATTTTTTGAGTTCTTGGAACGTTGTTCATCCCAGATTGGGACAAAAAGTCAAAATAAAAAAAACAACAACACCCGTTTTGTGGAACTATATGAATTATTTTGATTCAGAAACACTGAAGTCTGGTATTTCTGAAACGAAACATGCTCCACAGGATGCCCAGCTTCTCACTTGCTGCGTCAGAACTGACTACCATGGAAGCCCTGGCAGCCACAGCGTGAAATAGACACGATTCCTGTCCATTTCACTACTGCCCACCACTGAATGGCAGCAGTGAAACTAAACAGAAAAAATATATATCATTTTGGTTTGAATGAAATTGTTTGTTTACCCAAAATGTTTTTGTTCTCTAAGTATTATCATTTTCATTTTGTGTAACTTTTAGGAGTTACGGTTAACCTTTTTTTCTTACTACATTTATAAACAAAACATTGATTCCAAATGAAAAGTCAAACTTTTTTTTTTGGAAATGTTAAAATGAAATACTGTGACTTTTTTCAACTATTTTTTTTAATTGGCTGAAGCTATTCACCTAACTCAACACAAATTTGCAAGTCGTGTCAGTTGACTCAAAACTTCATTTTTCAGTGAATAAACTATTTGTCTGAAAAATTTCTCCCAGCTCTACTGCTAAGTAGTATTATTAAAACAAAAGTCGAGAGCACTAACTAAAAGAGGACACAAGCAGGCTTGGAGCCCAGAGTCAGTGGTTTAGTGTGGGAGGATATATCATTCTGGGAAGAGTTGCAATATCTCCATTAAGCTGAGCCCTTGGAAGTAAGGCCTTTAGCATTGTCATAGAAGTGATTAGCTTAGGCAGGTCTGACAATGATGGGAATGAAGAATGAGGAAGATGCCTGCCAGGAGCCGGCAGCATAAGGACTAAAAGAACTTACTGTTCTAACAAAGAACTAAACAGGAACTGAGAAACACATGACAGACCAACCAGTGACAGGACAGAATGCCCAATTAAGAAGGAGGCCAGGCACAGGTAATAGCACATCTACTATATACTGTAATACTATAAATCTACTACATAGAGAGGAGAATGTCTATGAAATTAAGTAAGGGTTTTGCATATGTGAAATCTTATCAAATCACATAGGGTATGTCTAAACTGTAATGTAAGCCAAGGGTTAGTGGGACTCAATCAGCTGACCTGTGTTAGGAAACCCTGGGGTTGAGCATCTACATTGTGTTTTAACCTAGGCTAAGAATTTTCTGACCCATGCTTTGGTGTCCACACTGCAGAATCCTGACCCAAGTCAAAGTAACCATATCCCAGAGTCCCTACTGCCTCCCCCCTGTCCCCCGAATTGTATCCACTATAGTCCTACGACCATGGTGCACTGTGGAGAAACTTTTCTGCCCGCCCGGCATATTATCATGAAGCAGCTAGCTTTGCAAAAGGCTTGATCAGTTCACTCTCCATTGCAATCCAGGATGCTCTCTGATAGCATACTTGCAGATCAGTGATCAGAGCTGCTGCCGTTTGCAAAGGAGGTGTAGCTTCCATTTCAATAGTGTGGATTGCAGGTTGATGGGATAGAGAAGACTCAGGAAGTTGTCCTATGCAATTGTGTGATACTTCTGGCTGACACCCAAGACCTGCATCAAGTGAGGCTGCATCTACACTGCAAAAACAATAGGGCTCAGATCCTGTTTCCCGGCTCGACTTGAGCTTGGACCCTCCAGACGTTCCTGGCACCCTGAGTCCAAGCCCTGGGTTAGTACAATTGCAGTGTAGTTTCAAAGGGGGTTAGCCTTGAGCCCAGGCTCAAGCATGGGCTTACATTGCAGTGTAGACATACCCAGAAAGAGCTGCATAGGAGCAGGATAAAGTTATCCATTTTGGGAAGACCCTCAATGGCTTTATTTCAGGCAAGCCTTTATTGTTCAGTAGACGCATAAGTAGAGGAATCTCAAGGAGAAGCAGAGAAGTTATTTTGGCACTGGTGCGACTGCTGCTGGAATACTGTGTCCAGTTCTCGTGTCCACAATTCAAGAAGTATGTTGATAAAACAGAGAGAGTTCAGGGAAGAGCCACAAGAATGGTTAAAGGATTAGAAAACATGCCTGATAGTGACAGGCGTAAGGGACTCAATTTATTTAACTTAAGAAGGAGAAAGTTAAGGGGTGACTTGATCACAGCTTATAAGTACCTACGTGTGGAAAGAACATTTCATAATGGGCTCTTCAATCTAGCAGAGAAAGTATAACACGATTCAATGGCTGAAGTGGAAGATAGACAAATTCAGACTGTAAATAAGGTCTAAATTAGGGTAATTAACTATAGGAACAGTTTACAAAGGGTCATGGTGGACTCTCAATCACTGGCAATTTTTAAATCAAGACTGGATGCTCTAGGAATTATTTTGGGGCAGTTCTATGGCCTGTATTATACAGGAGGTCAGACTAGATGATCACAATGGTCCCTTCTGGCCTTTGAATCTATGAATTAGAGGATCTCAGACTGTGAACTGTGGTCTCCAAGGGTTTTACAATGTATTTTCTCTAGTTAGTCCACAGTACAACTGTGTCTGTGTTCCCATGGCTAGTTATCTAATTTATTTATCTCTTCTGTTTGTCTGTCTATGAAGATTACCTAACAAGAATTTTCCAGCTATATATTTTATTATGCAAGCAAAAATTGTGAGGAAAATTGTTTCCCACCTTAAAAACAAAGTAAACAAGAAAAAAACCCACCAAAAAACTCTCACACACAAACTTGTATAATTTGGGCTTTGGTAATACACTCAAATTTGCAGTTGTATATTGTGCATCTTTAAGCAAGTCTCTTCAATACGTTATTGTAAAGTGCAAAAAGTGTAATGATTTTAAAGTATCTTCACAGGTCTGATCTAGTATTTCTTAAGGAAAAAATTAAAAAGCACAATAGGGAAAAGTAGTAAGACATTATATATGCTCAGTGATGATATAGCATGTTTCCCAACAAGATAATCAGTGTCAAGCAGACGGCATCTGCCACAGGCAGGGTGGAAAAGCTAAAGCACACCATTGTAAATCAAACATCAAATTTCTTGCCAGTTAGCAAACACAGATTCATGGGGCATCAAAAGAAGATGACACATTTGAACCAGAGAGAAACTATTGTCTTCAAGAAGGTGCCAGAACAGGAAAATTGTTTGAAAACTAACCCATCACATTTCCAAATGTTCAAAGAAGTATATGGAGTAGTGAAATATCATGGAGCATTTCTAAGATGCCCAAGCATGTTGCCAGGGCAACAGGGAAGGAAGAAGTCATTGGGTTGAAGATCAGCTTGTTTCTATTGAGGAGAAAGATGTGGGGTTGTTTTTTTTATTTTTTGTTTAATCCAATTTGAGTAAATACCTTGATCTAACAGAAGTAAAGATTATATGAATTATACCAAGGAGCTTTCTTTGAAACACCTTCTGGTAGCCATTGATCAACTTAATAAACGGGTAGAGCTATGCCCAATTACATTAGTTGATTCCTGAAAATAGGAATAGATTTGGGGGTGGGATAGCTAAGTGGTTTGAGCATTGGCCTGCTAAACCCAGGGTTGTGAGTTCAATCCTTGAGGGGGCCATTTAGGGATCTGGGGCAAAAAAAATCTGTCAGGGGACAGTACTTCGTCCTGCTAGTAAAGGCAGGCGACTGGACTCGATGACCTTTCAAGGTCCTTCCAGTTCTATGCGATAGGCATATCTCCATATATTCCTTTTAGTTAGTTAAAAGTTCCACAGTAATTGTTCTCCTAAGCAGGCATAACTTTCTAAAAGAGTTTCTGTACTAGCAAGGATAAACAAGTGAGATAGCTACCTATGCTATTACTAGTATAAGATCCTTTTTTCCCCCTCACTATTACTTGTATTGCTGTGACAATGTGTATGCCTGTAATTTATTTTTTGTTCATGTCAAATTGCAACTATGCAGTTGCAGGATATGGGCAGTAAGGAATAGTCACCATACGTGATGGTTTTCTATAGAAGGATTGTGGTATGAAATAAATGTATTTAATGATAGTAACTGTTTCTTCTTTTTGCTATCTTTCACTATCCACAAGATCTGTAATATTTGCTATAGCTTTAGTGATCTTGCATACTATATTTTCCTATAATTTCATTGCTTTTCCAGGAGGATAAGATGACATGTATATCCTATCTTAACCAATATTTTAGCAGATAAAAGATAAATTGTGCAAAGTTTGGATAATCCATCAGAAGAGTATGTTCATTATCTACTCAACCTTTCTCCAGCTACCAAAAACTGTTTGACAGGCAGCAGATACTAACATATATACTGCATTTGTTATTATTAAAATGTGTTTTCTTTCATTTCTAATGAAGCAAAGGAAACATATATGGCAGTGGTACTGGACCAATTTTTATAGTATGGGTGCTGAGAGTCATTGAACCAAACTGTGAAGCATATATATAATGGAAACCACTTCAATACAGGAGGTGTGGCATCTAGTTCCAGCATTTATGATATATGGCATATTTAAAAAATTAAGAACTATTTTCCCCCACAGATATTAGTAACTGCCTGGGTGGACCTATAATACATGGGCACATTTAATTTTTAATTCATATATAAAGGTCAATCTCCAGTGATAAAGGGTCTAAATATTTTCCTTTCTCTGTAAATCAGTATAAAAAAGGCCACTAATAATCTTCTTTTAAACTACATCGGAGACAAGGTATTATGCATTTTAGCACCCCATTAACTTAATTTGTAGAAAGATCACCTACCAAATCTCCAGTTATGAATGTCACATTCAGAAGTTGTTTCTTTTAAATTTGTAGCTATTCAGTCATCCATTTAATGCTGCACAATTGCTTATATTATTAAGTTAGAATTTGAAGTCTTTGCTTAAAGAGCTTTTTGGATTTTTTTTATTGTATTTATTTTGTATGGTACACTGCATTTATTTAATTGAACAACTAAATAATTTGTACAGTATTATACCATGTGAGACAAAAGTGTCACAGCAAAATATTTTTTGTAAATGATGGGCAGTTAACTCTATCAATATAATTTATGCCCAGAAGCATAAAAGGAAAATATTACCAAAGACAAGTCACATTACCTTTCTCTGCATACAACAAAATAGTTTGCATGCAGCTGGGAAAATATTCCCTTAAGTACCAAAGATACTGAAGCTACATAGAGAAGCATCAAAGACATTAGAAGTAATTTTTATTGCTGCATAGAAACTGAAGGAAGCCGTAATAGTCAAGATTTCCAACACCACCTTTGTCTTTCAAATAATAAATAACCCATTCTTCTCGTCAAAGAAACACACTCAAAGGAGATGAAAGCTTAAATATAACATCTTTCCTGCTGACAGAAGTACTTTTTGGTATAAAGATCAACCTAAAAAAAAGAACATGCACACACTTTGTTTCCAATGCATTATTCAGTCACTGAGCTTTGCAGTAAATTAACAGCATATAGTGTTCTGTTAAAAAAGAAAATAATTGGAGAACTAGTATCTTCTTGGTAAGAATGATCATTTAAAAAGAAAAAAAGTGTTTGTGTTAATTTCAATAAAGCTTTTTTGAGGTGAGAGGTAAGCATTCTAGAAATTTTCATATTTATCACATAAATAATATATTGCTTCAGAGACATTTGGACCCTCATGTTGAATCTCAGCAGGAATGAATTATCTGGCATTTACCTGAGTTTTCACTTTATAAGTATTTGAATACCTTCTTGTTTTTGGTTAATGACATTATTATTTGCTAAGCATGAACAACGTACTTGTCACTCCAGGGGTGTGGTCTGTAACCCATTGGAGTCAACAGACTCTTTCCATTGACTTCAAATGGACTTTGGATCAGGCCTTTTAAGAACAAAATAAATATGGTCCATGGCCCTAAAATCTTACTGTCTAAAAGACAGACACAGACAAGAAAGATTTCTGGGAAGCCCAGATGAAGATTCATTTAGTGGTGGTGGGAGGGGGCGGGGTTATTTACTTGCTTTGATATTTTAACTGTTGACTCTTTCCTGTAGACAACTTGGAAGAAGTGAATCTTTAGGAAAAATTTGAGTAAGGAGAGGAGAGGTTATTGTGGGAGAAGGAAGAGATTTGAACTAGGAAAGGAGATAGGTAACCTACATGATCATAGATAGAGGAGACACTCTTTGCACAGGGGATGTCACAGAAAAAGGCACAGAAAGGAGGGTGGGAGAGAGAAATGAAAGGAGAACCTGGACTGGCATTATTGGCAGAACAGAGAGTGTGGATGGTACTCAATAAAATCTGCACAAAAGGTTTATTTAGCAAGAAAGGAGGATTTGAAGTGTTTTCCATTATGGATGGATCCATAGATGACTGAGCATGCTGCTGCTATGGAAATTCATTTGTCCACCAATGACTGCCTCATTTCATATGTAAATCAAGAAAAAATATGGTGAGAATTACTAAAAAAAATAAAGAAATTATCAGAGGGTTATAAAGTTCAAACAAAATGTGATATTAATTTATATTAATAACATTCATGCAGTGTAACTCAGATATAGCCATGTTGGTCCCAGTATATTAGAGAGACAAGGTGGATGAGGTAATATTGTTATTGGACCAACTTCTGTTGATGAGAGAGACAAGCTTTTGAGCCACACAGATCTCTTTTTCAGGTCCGGTTAAATTCATAACTCTGCTAAACTTTAAATATCATGGAATGAACAGAGACACTGGATTTATGGGTTATTACAACAACCTGTATACTGCTAACCCCCTCTTTTTGTCTTATGACTGCAGAGGGATTAACGGGCTTTCTTCCTTGAATGGTCCCTTAGAATATATGCTAATTACTTATGATAAACAATCTGTTTCACCTTACATTAGCTGTGACGCTCAGAATACCTTTCTCAGACCAGAAGAAGAGCTCTGTGTGGCTCGAAAGCTTATCTTTCTCACCAACAGAAGTTGGTCTAATAAATTATAAGACCTCAGCCACCTTGTCTTTCTTACTAATTCATACCAAGAACTGTAAAAATGCTGTAAAATTCTTGCAAAAAATTCATTTTAGTTGACCACTGAAGCTAGCAAATTTTAAGAGTGAGATTTTTAAAAAGTGCTCAGCAGTAGCATAACTTCACTCTGTTGAAGTCAATGGAAATTTTACCACTTACTTCACCGGGTAACTGAGTTAGACCAGACTGAGCACTCTTGAAAATCTCACCTTAAATATGTCCATATGAACGTTTACACCAGAAGTTGTATTATAAACCTCCAGTGATGGTGATTCCACAACTTCCCTTTGAAGCCTATTCCAGTACTTAACTACCCTTATAGTTTGACAGTTTCCCCCCTAATATCTAAGCTAAGTCTCTCCTGCTGCAGATTAAGCCCATTACTTCTTATCATACCTTCAGTAATGAACAATTGATCACTGTCCTCTTTACAACAGACCTTAACATATTTGAAGACTGTATCAGGTCTCCACCTCAGTCATCTTTTCTCAAGATTAAACATGCCCAGATTGTTTATATTTCCTCAGACATCAGGTTTGCTCAACCTTTCATCATTGTTGTTACTCTCCACTGGCCTCTTTCCAATTTGTCCACATATTTCTTAAAGCGTTGTGCCCATAATTGGAAATGGTACTGCAGCTGAGGTCTCACCAGTGCTGAGTAGAATAGGACAATTAACTCCTGTGTCTGTTAGTACACACCTGAATGATATTAACCCTGTTTTGCAACTGCATCACATTGATAACTCATATTCAGTTTGTGATCTACTATAACTCCCAGATCTTTTTCAGCACTACTAATGCCTACCTGTTATTATCCATTTTGTAACTGTAAATTTAATGTTTTCTTTGTAAGAGTAGCACTTTGCTCTTTTTATTGAATGTCATTTTGTTGATTTCAGAGAAAATCTGTAATTTGGCAAGGTCATCTTGAATTCTAATGCTGTCTTCCAAAGTGCTTGCAACTCCTCCAGCTTCTTGTCATATATAGATTTTCTAAGCATACTTGCCATTCTATTAGCTGAATCATTAATGAAAATATTGAATATTACCAGACCTAGGACAGACCTCTGCAGGACTACTACACAGGAAACCATTCATAACTATTCTCTGAGTATGGGTCTTTGATTGTGGAATTGCTTGTGATCATTCATAAAGCGTGTGTGGGAAACAACTTAACAAAAACATTGCCAAGCTCAAAGGTTCTAAAATCATGAGTCAGGACTCACCATAAAAGCATGAGATTGTCTTAAAATCTCATGAGATTTTTAAATTGTAAATATTGGTGTGACCCTAAAAACCCCTCAATGCCAGCTCACAAAGGTTTTTGTACTAGTAACTTCTGACAGGCATGACTACTTCCCTACACCCAACACGTTATTTTCATACAGTTATCCAAAGAGGGTCAAGTGAGGTCTTTAATATAAACTTATGTCATACTGATCCTCATAATCAATGTAACATGTATATATAGTTTATATATATGGAGTTGTGTGTATATATACTGGAAAATATGTTTTAAAGTCTGAATCAAAGCAGGGTTGACAAGCAGATTCTGATCAGACAAACGATGATCAGAATAAGCATGATAAGCCAACACAATGGAAGCCTCTTTGCATATGACATCACCGTGCGGGTATAAAGGCAACATGGAGCCCACACACCAGGGAATAAACCGCCAGGGTCATCCTCACTCTCAGCATGAACAATGAATTTTGGGGATATAAGGAGAAGGCAAAAGGACAACTTTTCATGTTTTGCTAAAGAAGCAAAAAGGACAGCACTTTTTGAATTCATGAAAGCAGGATCCCAGTCATGCTGGTTGGTGATGCTGGGAGATTGCTATTTCTGTATCCATCATTATCCTTACTCACTACCTCGCAAATCTTAATCTTTGATAATAAAAAAAATATATTGTTTTCACTCTAACTGTATTTCAGAGCTGTGTAACAAATACAACCCAGGAAATCATGACCTGCTTGTGGACTTTGTACAGGAAAGGAAACAGGCTAACTATACCAGTAAACTATTTCAGCAATTTCTTTGCTCAATTCTAAGAGTCATTTAAATATCTGAATTTAATGCAAACTGCGGAGGACTTTACCATGATAAAGTTAAATCCTGAAAATGCAGTTGTTGACTGACATGAAGGGGAAAATTCACCCCCCTTTTCAGTAGCTGCAAAGGGATCCCTGGCAGCAGAACTGCTGCAGTTCTAGTGCATAAGGGATCCGAATGGGAGAGGAAAAGGGAAGGACATGAGGGCAGGACATGGAAGAAACTTACCCTTTGTGGCACAGACCCCTGCCCGACTGCAAGCAGTGGGTAATAGGTAGATCGGGGAGGTGAAGGGCAGAAAGATTAACACCTTTGTAGATCCTCCCATCCTCCCCTACTTAGATTTTTTCTTCAGTATGAGAAAAAGGTGTTCTTAACTTGCGTTAGCTAACTTAAAATAAACCCTACTGAAGACAAGGCAGTTTGTAGCTTTCTCACGAATCAGCAGGTTGAGTTAAAGGTCTTGGGGGGATATAACTTGGCCTACTAACTTGTGTGAAAACAATAAACTGCCTTGTCTTCACTAGGATTTTAGCTCAGGTCAGCTAACTCAAAGAAAGAACACACCTTTTTTTCCCTATTGAAAAAGGCACAGGGGGTTGCATGAGGATCTGCATAGTCTACTCCAGCCTTTGTATCCACGTCCTAGGGGATGTTGCTGCCACTCATTCATCTGCCAAGCTCCTGGCTCCGTTACTAGGACCAGCATACTCTGTCCCTCCCTGACCACTGGTAAAGACAGGAATGTAAAGAAGAGGTCTTACTTCCCCTTACACTTGCATAGCTCCAGGCAAAAATTTCCCTATAAGGTGAATGCTACTTTCTAAAATTATTCTATTTCTCCAAAACTAAAGCAAATACGTCTCAAAACCTGAGGGAGCATAGTTTTCACTTAATGTTAAGTGGAAATTCTAAGTGTTAAATTGTTGAAAGAGGAAGCCCGAATTGTTCTCTGAATTGACTAGAGATAAATAAGAAAAATGAATGAAGCACTTTACATAAATGCAACAAGATACAAAGTATATTCCCTAGTTAATTCCAAAAGCCATGAACATGCAACACTTCATGAAAAATAGGCATAATGCTGAAAACTATGTTTGATTTCTTAACAAAAAAGGTTTAAAATATTTCCATTAGGTACAGATTATTTTTAGATGATAAAGATAATAGTGCTGAAATTGCAGTGATCCATTTGACCTTAAGAGTAAAACATAATGTTAAGACTTTCAAATAAAAATCAAACCTAAGAGGTTTCCATTTATGCATCTTTTTGCAATCTTTCCACTTTATACAAATTAAATAAAGTATCTCAATATGAATATTATCACAGTAAACTTTCTTAAAAATATCTGTTTAAAATAAAGTATTGTATCTAGGTTGCTAATGGATTTCAAACTCGTTTCACTCAAGTACATTATTTGTGAATTTAAAGGTTGTCCTCTGAGTCAAATTAAGAACATTTTAAAAGTTTACATACATAAAAATAAAAAATGTACAGTCTGTATTTATAGGTAATGAAGAGTAGCCCAGTTTCAAAATAATGGCAGTAGGCATAATTTTTCACCTAGCCTTTTTCTCCTAAAACTTCCCAAATATTGGTAAACCATTTTACTGAACATAGGAGTGGCAGACTAATTTTTCCAAAGTCAGTAGTGATTTGGGTCCCCAGTTGAGACAGCTTTAAGGGGTCTTATTGGCTGAGGACATGTGCCCAGCATTTCCTGAAAATTAGGCCCATTTTAAGACATCTCAACATGGCCAGGCATGGTCATCACAGCCAAAAGGGGTGGCATCCAGAATCACTACCCACTTTTTGTAAAATAAAGACTATGTTTTTTCTCCATCAAGAAGCAATAATAATTAATAACAGAGGTGAAATAGTCATTTCTTGGTACTCAGCACCTTTGAAAATTGAGCAATGCAGTTAGGCACCTAAATATGGAGACAGGTGCCTAACTTTAGACACCAAAGACTGGAAATGTTTATGTGATGATTTGGGGAGTCTGTCATATGTGATGACAAGTTATGAATTCTGGGTGATGGTATAAAGTTGTCCTTCTGACATTGATATATTTTGAATACCTCTATGTTTATCAATTCTATCTTTGCTGACAAGGGCTGTGCCATGTCCCTCCCAAACCAGGTACAATGGCTGAATATTAGAACTTAATGGCCACCTGTTCAGGTAGACATGCCTGGTTGGAGATCTGGGAGAGAGGGTGTTTACACTACAGGGCAGTAGCGTAGCCAGGGGGGAGCAGGGGGAGCAGCCGCTCCCCCTGTAAGCAGAAGCGACGGAAGCGGCGCCTTTTTTTAGCTGCTGAAAAAGGCGCCGCTTCTTTTTCAGCGCCGCTTCTTGCACTCACCCGGTGGCGCTCCGGGTCTTCGGCGGCATTTCGGTGGTGGGTACCACCGAAGACCTGGAGTGAGTGAGGACCCG
The DNA here is from genome assembly GCA_037349315.1 of Chelydra serpentina. Lineage (NCBI taxonomy): Eukaryota > Metazoa > Chordata > Testudines > Chelydridae > Chelydra > Chelydra serpentina. The sequence continues at coordinate 64,533,430 of JBAIAC010000004.1, forward strand.
CTGCCGAAGTGCTGCCGAAGACCCGGAGCGCTGCCGGGTAAGTACAGGGGGAGGCGCCTTTTTATAGCGCCGCTCCCCCTGCACTCCGGACCTGGCTGCACTACTGCTACAGGGTAGTCTGAGGAGTCAGCACTAGTCCCAGAGGCTAGGCAATTGGACCACAGGATTGCAGTTCTCAGAAGGAAGTGCCAAGGAGAGAAGCTGCACCCCAAGAGTGTGCCGAGAGACCCCAGCAAGACACTCTACCTGGAGTGTTCAGATTCTGGAGGCTTAAAACACATGGGGATTGAGCATTTGATGCAGACTGGTGAGTGGCCAAGACGCGGCGCTCAACTAGATCTGAGACTGTGTATAAATGGTACTGCTTCTGCCCTCTTCATCTACCTATCTTCATTGCAAGCAATAGCACCTGGATTTTGAATAGAGTGTAGAATTTGACAATGACTCAGCTTTGGGAAAAGAGGTAAGAGAAGGTAGGAGAAACACATAAAAAGTGTGTCTGTTTCTCAACTATTCTTTTGTAGAGGTTTGTTATGAAAGGTAGTGCCTTTATACGTTGATTATTCTTACTTTGTCTGAAAAAACAACAAAATCTAACCCCTAACTGACTAGCAAGCAAATGCAAACATCTGTATGATATCTACGCACACTTGCCACTGCTGATTCATATGCAGGGCATACTGCACACGGGTGGCTCATCTTTAGTTAGGATTGGAGGAGAGAATTCCAACAGACAGAGGGTAAAAAGAAAGTATGCAGCAAAGACCCTTTAAGCATTTTTCTGCTCACTGCTCTCTTTTTATCTTCTCTCCTTATGTTTTTGTGGGTTTTTTTTTTCTTTTCCTCAAACTGTGGCAGTGCTGCTGAATACTGATTAGACAGTATGCAATGTAAACAACTCCAGGCCATCATTTACTGGTTCCAGGAACCTGAGCTGCATGGTGATGGGTGTGAGGTAGGTCCAGTTACCTAAGTACATGTGAACATATCAGTAGCACCAGTGGATAATTACTTAAGCTGGTTGAGCTTTCTTAATAGCTGGCTCAAGTACAGCTGGATAAATACAGTAAAGAGTGTTAACAAATATTCTTGGGAATAAAGCCCTATGATTGGTTTTGCTGGAATTCACAACATTCACACAGAGCAAAAAATATTATGAATAACCCATTAAGAAATATCCATGAGGGTTTTCCTACCATAACTATTTGTGCGGACTTTTTGAAAAGGTCTTTATATTATTGACACAATAGATCAGCGGTAGGCAAACTATGGCACGTGTGACAAAGGCGGCACGCAAGCTGCTTTTCAGTGGCACTCACACTGCCTGGGTCCTGGCCACCGGTCTGGGGGGATCTGCATTTTAATTTAATTTTAAATGAAGCTTCTTAAACATTTTAAAAACCTTATTTACTTCACATACAACAATAGTTTAGTTATATATTAAAGACTTATAGAAAGGGACCTTCTAAAGCCGTTAAAATGTGTTACTGGCACGCGAAACCTTAAATTAGAGTGAATAAATGAAGACTCAGCACACCACTTCTGAAAGGTTGCCGACCCCTGCAATAGATCTATTGAAAAATTCTGAAGGTTCCCATATAAATCACAAACAGCACAGAGATTCTCCCAATTGACGAATCAGAGGACAGCACAAATACAGTTTGCCTTAGGGGACATGTCACACAAATAATCCTTCTTTTCTCCCACCCTTTGTCTTGCCTATTTATCTTTAAGGCAGGGTGGTGTGTTTGTACAGCACCTAGCACAATGTTGTCCCATCTTGGTTGGGATCTGGAGATGTTGTTGTAATATACATAATAAATACAACAACAATAGATACATTTGTACAAATCATAGCCTGCTTCCAGATAATGTGCAAACCTCCAAATGTATTACATGGATTGAATAAATTGCTTGCTGAAATGAGTTTGCCCAGCTCTCATTTCTACATACAGTAGGTTGGATGGGGGGAAAGCAGATGAAGTACAAATGTCACTGAACAAATAATCCCTTAACAGGAATAGAATGTATTGGTGACAACAAACACTTTGGGATACTAATTAATTTGATGGAAAACAGGACATGAGTGTGAAGAGACATCAGCATGTAGCTTCTGCACTTCAGGAAGCCTTTAAAAAACCCCACAGAGGCTATCTGGAATATGAAACAAGCTGTCAAAGTCAGGCGTGGGAGTAAAGAGTGTAAATCAGCTCAAGAGGGAACTGGACAAATTATTGGAAAAAGAAGCTATAGTCCCTAACTAGATATTTTCCCACAAATGTTCAAAGTGTTGCACAAAGTTTTAGCTGTATGACTTCCAATAAAAGCAACAGGAGTCTGGCAGCTAAAACGTTGTGCAGCTATTTGAAAATATAACAATAATGATGTATAGGCTAACGTTAATTTAATGGGTTTATAAAGATAAGCATTATAATGTAATATTGGGTCATCTTCAGGTCTTCAGTGTTTCTTTCTAACACTGTATACTGTATAGATTTTCAAAGCAAAATAGCAGGACACCTGTAAAGTGGGAGAAGGATTTCCAAAGGGATGAAACTTAGAAATTGTTAGGGAGTTTAGAGGAGGCTTTTAATAGAACTAATTGGGAATTTTTCAATACTTTTTTCACAAGAAAATGCCAATTGATGAAAACTGAGATTATGGGGATGGGTTGTTTTTGCCAATTTCCTGTTTAAAAAAAAATTGAAACAAAGTTTCAAAACTGCCAAAATGCCCTGTTTGAACATTTTCAAAACAAAAACGCTTTTTTGGTTTAAAATGACTTCATTTCAAAGTGTAAGTTATTTTATAGTAAAAAAAAGGAAAATAAAATAAAGGTCAAAATCAAACATTTTGATTGACTCAATCAGATTTGTTTCAGATATTCAGTTTGAAAATTTATAAGATTTTGATTTCTTTTGTCCTCATTTGGGACAGGAAATTTTTTGAAATCTCAAAAAATCTCACAGAATGGAAAAAATGTTTCCTGCCTAGGTCTGTGTTTTAGCAGCTAAAAAACACGAGCGGGATAGTCAAGATATCAGCATGTGATAGATCTGATAGGCCTAGGCCTTGAGTTGCATGTTATCAACACGTTGGTAGTTTCAACAGCTTAGATTGCGGTGACTTCTTCAAGTAGCTAGAAGCTGCAGACAGGGCCGGCTTTAAGCCGATTCCACTCCGGCGGGAGGTGTTTTTTTTTTTTTTTTGCTCTGACAAGTCCGGTGGGATGGTGCGGGGCCCCGCCGTCATCCTTCACGTGGAGCCCCGCACCCGCTAAAGCCGGCCCTGGCTGCAGAGATTTATAAAAACAACAATAAAGGATTGTTGCGGGATGAACCGAATGCCGGGTTAAGGCGCCCGATGCCGACGCTCATCAGACCCCAGAAAAGGTGTTGGTTGATATAGACAGCAGGACGGTGGCCATGGAAGTTGGAATCCGCTAAGGAGTGTGTAATAACTCACCTGCCGAATCAACTAGCCCTGAAAATGGATGGCGCTGGAGCGTTGGGCCCATACCCGGCCGTCGCCGGCAATGAGAGCCGCGGGGGCTACGCTGCGACGAGTAGGAGGGCCGCTGCGGTGCGCCTTGAAGCCTAGGGCGTGGGCCCGGGTGGAGCCGCCGCAGGTGCAGATCTTGGTGGTAGTAGCTTTTGACCCACGAAAGCTTATGCTTCAATACCTCTGTTATTCTATAAGGTGCCACAGGACCCTTTGTCGCTTCCAATAAAGGATTGATATTCATAAAATCAAGCGGTTTAAGCTCTGAAATCAGGGAGATCCATGGTTTTCAGGGATACAAAGTCACTCAGTGTATAGAACATTTTTAAATGTCACTAGAAACTTTGGGTGGCTCAGTTTCTTAATGTACAATTTAAGACTACTTAAGGAGGCCTGTTTTTTAGAGGGCAGATGCTCAGCCCTTTTCAGGTGTGTCAACGAGGGCATGCAAAATCCCTAGTCTTTTTTTTTTTTAAATCAAACCCTATTATATATAGTAAAAATTCCTTCAAACCCTCAGTTTCAGAAGTATGTCACAACATTTATGTACCAGAAGTCTGTTTCAATAAATTGCTCTGCTTCAGCTCATTTGACAGAGGGGACTAACGTCTCCTTAAAATATAGCAGCTCACCTTCAAGAACTGCAGTTTAGGAAATTTCAGTCCAGTTAAGCAGCCTTAGGGTATGGCTATTCTACTGCTGGGAGTGAGCGTCCCAGCACAGGTGGACAGACTCACTTTAGCGGGGCTAGTTTCTGTGGCTTTTTAGGGTTGGAACTGGGGTTGAGTTGAGATCATATGTCCCGCCTTATATATCTTTGGCCAGTCCTGAACAGGGTGGAAAAGGAGGCGTGACAGCCAGAAAGTGGGCTACTTGAATCTCCCAGGTTGGACATTCCTTAGGAATGACTATCTCAGAGAAATCTTGATACCTATGTGGAGGCCACAGAAAACTCTTTAAAATCCCTCAAGAGTGCCCAAAACTTTAACCATGTCACACCTCCATCCTCTATGAGTGCACAGAATCCAGGACATTTGAAGACTTGAGAGAAACTAACATTATAGACCCAGAGATTATTCGTGAATACAAATGTATAGTATTCTTTGTAGAGTCTGATTTGCATTTACACAAAGGACTTGTCTACACAGTGGGGATATGATTTGTACAATACACTAACATTTTGCACATTAATTAGTCCATGTAGATTCTGCTGGTGTGACTAAAAGTTCCCTGTATGTTTTAAAGTAGTACTGTTTCAAACAGCACTATGTTAATTCATAGTAGAAAATCTCCAGTATGCACCAGCAGGGCCTACATGGGTCATTTAATATATAAATGCTGTACAAATCTCTACCCTGGATTATGCATTACCCCATCATGTAGACATGTCCTAAAGCCACTTTGCCCTGCTCTGGTAGCTCAAAGAACCCTAGAAGTGGATGTAAATATATATTACTTCCACTTTAATCCCTCTTTACCGTAACAGAGTGATTTAAGTGACCTTAGTGTAAATGAGAATTAGGCCCTCATTATTTAAACAGTTGTGCCTCATGGCCCCAGTCAGGTTCAGGGCCCCCTATAAAGCTAGGTTCTGCACAAACTCATATAAGAACATATTCCATTACCTGAAGAGTTATTTTTTTTAAGAAAGACCACTAATACCTCTTCCCCCTGAATGAGGCTACATTTGTTCCCAGTTTCAATGGAAATTAAATAAATTTAAAAGCACACTTTTGTGGACTTCCATCGGTGACATTAAAGAGAAAAAAACACTTGCAAGTTATAGGGTATCTAAAACAGGAAAGAATTCCAATGTGGTGAATAAAGCTGAATACCGAATGATTAATTTGTTTAGACTGGTTATGCAATTTCACAATTCTTCCTGCATACCAGTAGTTGTTGCTATAATATGTAAGTAGCTATTACAAATATACAATAGAACTTTTGTATTCTGTTGAGGGTTTTCCTAGCTGGTTATTTGAAAGAAATACAATAGAATATTACTTTATTGCAATAATATTTTCTCTTGCAGAAATGTTCATGGTACAATAGCAAAAGAGAAGTTTAAATATTTTAAGAAACTGATGCAGTTTTATGGAACATTAACAAGTAAGATAACACTTTACATGGAGTGTACAAAATCATCTGAGATAGCGTTTAGTACCTTCTCACATAATGATACTCCCCAATCCACATTTAGTGCAGATATTCATTTGTCACCACTTATCAGGCTTCATTTGGAATACCGTGTGGAATTCTGTGCACTGACATCAAAATGAGGCTAGTCCATAGAAGACCAATGTGGCCAAATGCCTCATAGTATCCTCCATCTCTCCTGCCTCATCTCTACAAAACATGCAAAAACATGCCATTTTTTTCAATGAGAAGTTCAGCAAGATCAGTTGTGACCTGATCCTTAGCTCTCCTACTCGGCTTTCCTGACTTCTGTCCTTCCCCTTCTTTCTTCACATTTTATCATTGTGTGATCTCATCTACTCAAGTCGTTTCATCTACCATCTTTGCTACAGTAACTCAAAGATCTAGCCCACCCTGTCTAACGCTCTCCAATGCCACATTCCACCCTGTCTCTCTTTGTGAGCATAATCCTCTGCATTGACATAAGAAGATTGAAAAGGGACCTGATTATGGCACAGGGATCCAAAGAAGTGTAATAAGAATCTAAGTACGAATCTGTTCACTATACAGGTTAAGGTAAAATATATGGGGATTAAGCCAGTTTTGAGGAAAGGGATATTGAAGTTGGATATTAGGTGCCTCACCACCTACCCTATTACTTATATCCATGCCAGGAGGGTGTGTTGTGTGTGTACTCTACATGCCACCAAAAGGAGTTTACCATATAGCTGTACCTTAAGGCGCGTAAGGGCATGTGAACACTATCAGCACTACAGTGGCAGAGTTGCAGCACAGGAGCAACTTCTGTGCAGAGGTCTGCATCTGCCATCTGGCAGCGTGTGAGCCGCTTGAACATATGAGCATGACCAGGGACAGCAGTCAGTGAACCTGGTGCCTGCCCCAGGGGGCAGGGCTGGGGACGGGCTGCGGGTGGCACTAGCTCCTGGGAGTGGCAGCCTGACATCTTGCTCCTTTTGCTGCTACAGTTCCCGGTAGAGCCCTGCACCTCTGCAGATACCGATTTATATCCGCAGATATCTGTATCCACTGATATACATGTGTGTCCACGCAGGGCTCTATAGATGAGTGTCCTAATCAGAAGGGTATAGAATCACTTTTTTCTCTCTCTTTCTCTCTGCCCCAATGACTATGTAAGTATTTATCCAATCCTGGAGCAGCTTCAGCAGGAGAGATTGAAGGAGCCCCACATCAGAATATCCCATAGCCCAGTGGTTAGGGCACTCAACCTCTTTAAACACTTTTTTCCCATCAGACAGAGTGGGGAATTGAACCTGGGTCTTCCACATCCTGGGCTAAAAGTTACGATGAAGGGACCACTTCATCCTCCCCCTCTATTTTGTATGGGGTCTGATCTCACAGGCATTCTCAGAGTACACTTACCAGATCATGCTCCACAGGCAAAATAGGTGGGGGGACACCTGTCTGCACCCGGTTTGTGGATCCTGCTGGGGCTTAGGCATGAATGAGACATCCGGATGTCTAAAGTGAGGCATCGTGTGCATGCCCAGAGGCACAAAGTTAGATATGAAGGGGGCTCTTATAGCAAACATTTAGACACTGAGAGATTTGAGGCACCTACAGGATTAGGCAGCAGCTGAATAGGGGGCCGGAAGGGCTGAGGTTCTCAGTGATGCCTACATTTTGGATTTAGGTACCTAAAGTGGGGAGTTAGGTGCCTATGTCCTTTTGTGGACCTGGGCCTACATGACTGTTTTGACTTCTAGTAATTAGAGGTGGGTACTGGGAATCAGGAATTCTGGATGATATTCTAGGCCTACCACGAATTTTCTGTGTGACATGGGACAAAGCACTTGACCGCTCCTGTCTCAATTTCTTTCTTTGTAAACACTTTACTGTGTTATGTGTGAAATACAAAATACTAGAATTCCTGCTGATTGCAGGATCGAGCCCCAGTAGAGTTATCATTCAATGCACTTATACGACAGTCTTTGCAAAAGTGATCAGATAAGAACTCCATGCCGCTGGAGCTTTTTAAAATATTGAATCATTTTTAAGCCAACAAAAAATAAGCTATTAGTGTTTAAGGTTGTCATTGGTTCCTGTGGAAATCTTTGGAAATCTTTCCTATTGAAAAGTAGACTTAACTAATGTTAGCCATTAAGTAGCTATTAAAAGTCAATATTCAGGCCCAGCACGTAAAATCCTCTTTAGCAATTCCCATAGACATTATTTTGTATATTACTTCTCAGGACTTCATTTTGAAGCTCTATCATGTTGTATAATGTGAAAGTGGTATTCCATATACACACTGATCAGTGTTCTTGTTCAGTTTTGGAAGTATAAACTGCTTCACCTCCCAGAAGTTGTTTACAAAATATATGGATGTGTGTGGTGGGGTGGACGGGCTGTATAGGGCAGACATTGAGATTTTAGTTAATAAAGCTTTAAAGGAACGCTGGAGCAAAAAAAATTGGTACATTTTGATTGTTTCATAGAATCAAACTCTACCAAATCCAGAAATCTATCTGGATGTATTTTGTAGTTTCATCTTCCAAAATCATCTTTCATTTCCTTTATAGTGAAGTTGCTGGTCTTGTCACCAAATTGCATCAGTACTACGGTGCTCATTGTGTTTGTGAGATCCTGAGAAATAAATGACAGCTGTATCAGGAGATCAGCAAACTGCTCCTCAAACCGCTTCTGCAGGGTTTCCATTGAGGCTGACACACACCAACCTTACACAAAAGGTCTTACATGTAATTGTGGAGGAGAAGCAAACAAGCGAGAGTGACAGTTTTGAGCTAGTGACAGAACAAGACTATGTGGTACATTAACTTCACTCTAACCCTTGCTCTTCCAGACTAGTACAGGGTTTTATTTTCAGTACCCTATGCAGAAAACATTCTAGATGGGGCAGGTAGCAAGAAACAAATAGAAAAGTTTACAATATTGAGTTATTCCTAACATGGGCCACACCACTGTAGTATTTGGGAACATCCTACCTATTTAAAAATAGAAAAAAACCTAAATATTTCTCTTTCTTCCCAGCCAGTCAGAAAAATAGTTTGATTTGGTGTGCTTGTTTTTATGCTGTGTGAAAGTGAGGAATATATTGAGAGTGCTAAAATCAAACAAATGAGTTTTGACCTTAAATCAAACAAATGGTCATTTTTTATCTCCAGTGGGAATGAGTTCTACAGTCTAGATCCATCTACTCTATAAATACTGTCTTCTGCACCCATCAGCCACACCCTTCAGGCCCAGTGGGACATAGTGTCGTGGGAGGTCAGTGTCAAGATGTCAATGTTATGGAGGGCTTGGAACATAAGGACACAGATCTTGAAATGATCCATGTTTAATGGAGAAACACTGCAGAGAGCAGACCATCAGGGTGATGTGTTCATGACACTCTGCTCCTAAGCCCATGTACTCCTGAATTTTGTACCAATTGCAGCTCTTGCAGGGTATATGTCATATGATAGGTGGAGGAAGCATAGCCCAGTGGTTGGGCCACTGGCTTGGTGTGATAGATCAGTAGTTCTCAAACAGGGGTGCATGTACCCATGAGGGAACGCAGAAGTCTTCCAGGGAGTACGTCAACTCATTTAGATATGTAGCCTGTTGTAAAACTAGACCAATAAAAAGCACTAGCAAAGACAGTACAAAGTAAAATTTCATACAATAACTTGTTTATACTGCTCTGTATGCTATACACTGAAATGTAAGTACAATATTTATATTCCAATCAGTTTATTTTATCATTATATGGTAAAAAGGAGAAAGGAAGCATTTTTTCAGTAATAGTGTGCTGTGACACTCGTATTGTTATGTCTGATTTTGTAAGCAAGTAGGTTTTAAGTGAAGTGAAACTTGGGGGTACACAAGACAAATTAGATGTAGTCTGGAAAGGTTGAGAGGTACTGTGATAGGGTGTTCACCCCACACTAGCTACAGCTGAGGGGGATTCGGGAGCCTAAATAACCCCTGAATGATAGAGACCAGCAGAGAACGAACAAGTGAGATATGTATAAAGCCAGGTAGTTGACAGCAAAAAAGGGCTGCCATGAGGGAGCCTGCAGCTACTCTTTGGGTGTTAGAAAGGGAAGGAAGGAAACCCAGAGGGAAAGTAGAAACCCCAGGGGATGCAGGCCCCAAAGGAAGGGTTTGTCCAGAAGGGTGGTGGAATACAAAAGGACTCAGGGAAATGGCAGTAGGGTGGGAAATTGCAAATCTTGGCTGCTGATTAGAGGGTCCCTGACCTGGAACCCAGTATAGAGGGTGGGTCTAGGTTCCCTACCAGCCACTGGAGAAGAAGCACAGTCTGGGAAAGATGTAAAAACTGCCTGAGATAGTTTGTAAGGAGAGACTTTGATATCTCACTAGGGGAAAACACATAGTGACTTGGCTGGAAGGCCAAGCCACAAAGAGAGAGCACCCTAAATCACAGAGTGGCAGGTCAGGCAAACGTGTGACAGAAGGGGTGTCAGACCTGAAAAGAGCTAATCCCCAGAGCAGCCAGGAGAAGGCACCCTAGCAGTGAGTAAGCCCCTTTATACCTGGGATGTGGAATACTCAGATTCAATTTCCTGTTCCATCATGGACTTCCTCTATGACATTGGGCAAGTCATTTCATTTTGCCTCTCTGTGCCTCAGTTTTCCAACTGTAAAATGGGGGATAACAGTACTTCCTTACATCATAAGGGTCCTAGAGAGGAGATGGGAACCACAGGATACTAGCACTGACCATTGAAGCACATAATCAGTCACAGGAGACCTAGTTATATGTTAGCTATACTAATATCAATACATGCGGCGAGGAATGCAAATAAACAAGTTCATAATCTGGTCCATATATTTATCTTATTGATTGCAAACTGATTTTGAGGATTCTGCTATTTAGGATGGAAGCTGAGCATCTAGCTACCCTTTATTTAGCTCCTAAGTCAAAGTAAATGGAATATAAAATAAGATATTTCTATGGAACTAACTGAAATTGCTGGAGGATTTAAAACGCAAATGTTGATAGAATTTACGGTAGGTGGGTGGGATGAGGGGGAAAAATAGAAAGATTTGGGATCCCATAAAGTGTTATTTAAAAAGAATATGTAATGCCTCCCTCCTATCCAGAAAAAAAGATGCCCAGCAGTTTTCAAGTTTTAAGCAAGACACATGGGTCTACTGGAACCCTACTAGCTTGAAAAATATGACCCACTTACACTAATGGATTTGATACCGCAATCTAAGGAGCTAATAAAATGCATATAGAATGTGGGTAATAGATACACAAAGCAGGTTCAGAATGTATTTTTGACAAGGGATCCAAAACTGAAAATAGAAAATTATTTTAAATAAGTCAGAATTAAAATCTCTATTAAAATACCCTAGCAATAAATCACAACAAAAATCATTGTTCCCGCACAAACAGCAAGTTTAGTGTCAGACTCTCTCCCTACACATTTTATGACTATTGAATACTCAATTACAAATATACTCAATCTTTACTGTTAGCTATTCTCTATCCTGATAGGGGTTTACTGAAAGCTTGCAGGGTTTCCACCTCAAGTCTACCCAGGCATTTACTGCTTTCATTCTGGGTTGCAAACCAGTGTGTCTGATTTCCTGTTTCCTTCACTAGAACTTTGTTGATGTTTAAAGTTTTTTCTGGTCTCAGCTTTAAGAAGAAGGATTTCCCAGATAAATAAAACTACATGAAACTATCAATATATCCGTAGGTTTATACAGGAATTTGCAACTGTGGTTAAAAGGTAAATCATCACCCTTTCAGCCAACAAGACACTTTTCTTCACTAAAAAACAAAACAAAATGGTTCAATGTTGAAACATAGCTAAAATTTGACAAATTTGCCCAAGGCAATGGTACTTTTTGGAGATACTTAATTGTCACCATTTTCACAGCAACTTTTGAGGCAAAAATCTCCTCTCACCATTGTGACAAAAAAAAATTCCATAGTGGCCAAGTGTTAATGTGCTAATTATTTCACATTTCTCTAACGGTGTTCTTTTTGTTTCATCCACAACATCATGTGGCACCAAGCAAGCTTGTAGCCTTCCAGCAGTGAATTTAAATTATATTGAAAATGAGTAGACAACATATTCTTCTGCCAAAAATAGACTCCCAAACAAGAAGTAAAACTACTATTTAATTTATTAAGCACTATATAATCATATGGGTATGCTAGAAAAATAGATTATAATACCCTTGATATTTTTGCAAGTACTTTTCCAACAGAAGTGCCTAACGAAGACAAACAATGGGTAAAAATTCAAATACATTCATAAGAAATTTGAAACTCCCAATTTCCATAGCAAAGCAGCAAGCTTTGAAAACATTAACTGCCAGTCAGTTTCTAGTCCTTAATGATCTGTTTTACATTCCCATGGGATCAATGTTGTACAAAGTTTAAAAAGCATGAGGGTGGCAGTTTATATAAATCCGCTATGGTACTGTAGACTTTAATTTTCTGTTTGATCCAGACAAATTTAATCTTTCCTTAAATTCAACATTTTAGTACTCCAGTGAGATCATATTAACCTAACATAATAGTCCTAGTCCTGGTATGAATAATAATTTTATAATTAGAAATTGAAATAAATAAAGCAATCCTCTGGCATTCTAACAAGCTTCTGACCCAAACCATTATAAATCAAGTAGATTGTGTTCATGTATGTTACTTCAGTCCTTGTATACTAAATCTTCTACTGAAGTCAATTTCATTTAAGTTAAGGAGAGTTTTGTGTGACCCTGAATGCAGAATGGGGTCTTTAATGTTGGAAGGCAAAATGGTTTAGTCACGTGATGGCTTCAGTGTCAAAGGATGTATTAGATGTTTCATTGTAACATGAGCTTGCTAAAATGATGCACATCACTTCTAAATTATACATGCCAGTAATTGATAGTAGAGCCAGGAGAAATTAGGCAGAATTGCAGATTCATTTACACTGGAATGTTTAACATATTCATGTCCATTTCAACACATTTTTCTTTTCTTTTTTTGGTAGAAGGGAATGAAGCATTTGGTTTCAACTCTTACCAAAGCAAAACATTTTCATTTAAAAAAAAAAGTTAACAACTATTCAAAGCCAAAATGAAATGTTTTGTTTTAAGTTTAACAAAAACTTTTTGTGTGACCTGAAACCATTTTTTTCCACTTTTGAATTTGGATTCTGAGAAATTGCCCCTCCTCCCCCCAAAAATTGCTTTTTGTTCAACTTAAAATATATTTTTTCAAAATTAGCAGTGAATCAAAATATCTGTTCAACCAACTATATTCAATTTGCGTTATAGAAATAATCCAGAATTCTACATAATAATGATCCAATGGGCTATCATAATAATGATAATAGCCTGTAATGTTTTGGAACATTACTGGAGAAAATGGGGACTTTTTAAAAGATACATCCAATTCACAACAATGGCTTTGAATAAACTTTTTAAGTGTGTGTATATTCACAGAAAGAAGAAAGAAAAGGCATACTTGTGGCACCTTAGAGACTAACAAATTTATTTCAGCATAAGCTTTCATGGACTACAATCCACTTCGTCGGATGCATCGAATGGAACATACCGTAGGAGGATATTTATACATTCAGGGAAACATGAAAAGGTGGAAGTAACCATACCAACTGTAAAAGGCTAATTAATTGAAATGAACTATTATCAGCAGGGGAATGAAACTTTTGAAGTGATAATCAAGATGGCCCATGACAGACAGTTGACACAAAGGTGTGAGGGTACTTAACTAGGATACTAAACTAGGGGAAATAGATTCAATTAACGTAGTGACCGAGCCATTCCCAGTCTCTGTTCAAATCTAAGTTAATGGTATCTAGTTTGCATATTAATTCTAGTTCAGCAGCTTCTCGTTGGAGTCTGTTTTTGAAGTTTTTCTGTTGTAAAATTGCCACTTTTAAGTCTGTCACTGAGTGATTAGAGAGGTTGAAGTGTTCTCTTACTGGCTTTTGAATGTTATGATTCCTGATGTCAGATTTGTGTCCATTTATTCTTTTGCGTAGAGACTGTCCAGTTTGGCCAATGTACATGGCAGAGGGGCATTGCTGGCACATGATGGCATATATCACATTGGTAGATGTGCAGGTGAATGAGCTCCTCGCTTACAGACAGCCACCCAACCTGAAGAAAATACTCACCAGCAACCACACACCCTACAACAAAAACACTAACCCAGGAACCTATCCTTGCAACAAAGCCTGATGCCAACTCTATCCACATATCTATTCAAGTGACACCATCATAGGACCTAATCATCCACACCATCAGGGGCTCGTTCACCTGCACATCTACCAATGTGATATATGCCATCATGTGCCAGAAATGCCCCTCTGCCATGTACATTGGCCAAACTGGACAGTCTCTACGCAAAAGAATAAATGGACACAAATCTGACATCAGGAATGATAACATTTAAAAGCCAGTAGGAGAACACTTCAGCCTCTCTAATCACTCAGTGACAGACTTAAAAGTGGCAATTTTACAACAGAAAAACTTTGAAAACAGACTCCAACAAGAAGCTGCTGAACTAGAATTAATATGCAAACTAGATACCATTAACTTAGGTCTGAACAGAGACTGGGAATGGCTCGGTCATTACGTTAATTGAATCTATTTCACCTAGGTGAGTATCCTAGTTAAGTACCCTTATACCTTTGTGTCAACTGTCCGTAATGGGCCATCTTGATTATCACTTCAAAAGTTTCTTTCCCCTGCTAATGATAGTTCCTTTCAATTAATTAGCCTTTTACAGTTGGTAAGATACGTTTATGGAGGGGATGGTTTGATGGGATAACATGATCTTAGTTAAAGGTCAATTAATTGCCATCAGTGGTAAATAGGACCAATGGTCAATGATGGGATGTTAGAAGTTACTACAGAGAACTTTTTCCTGGGTGTCTGGCTGTCTTTAAACCATGATTTGAGGACTTCAATAGCTGAGACATAGGTGAGAGGGTTATTCCAGGAGTGGGTGGGTGATATTCTGTGGCCTGCATTGTTCAGGAGGTCAGACTAGATGATCATAATGGTCCCTTCTGACCTTAAAGTCTATGAGTCTATGAGTCTATGTTTCTCTGAATGTATAAATATCCTCCCACTGTATGTTCCATTCTATGCATCCGACGAAGTGGATTGTAGTCCATGAAAGCTTATGCTGAAATAAATTTGTTAGTCTCTAAGGTGCCACAAATATTCCTTTTCTTTTTGCTGACACAGACTAACATGGCTACTACTCTGAAACCTATATTCACAAAGGATGTTGACTAAAGTTGTATGTGTTTGTATTTACATAAAGAGGTGGTTGGAAAATGATGAGTTGGTTTTGTTTTTGTTTTTTTCCCTGTGGACAATTTCAGTTTTTCGGTGAAATATTGAAAATGTAAATGTTTGTCTGAAAACTAAAATATTTTTAACCAAAGAGCAGAAACATTTCAGTTTTCAGGCATTATGTTTTTCAACAAAATAATGAAATTTTCTATGGAAAGCAGACACTTTGGGGAAAAATCAGTTTGTCAAAAACCCAACTTTCCATCAAAAACAGTTTTGACAGAATACTGTCATATATTATACATATATGTTTTTTAAAAAAGATGTTAAAAAAGCGCTAATGTTACAAATGAATTTGATCTTACAATATTCTTATGTATGCACAAGCAAGTATCATTATCTTCATTTTACCAGCAAGGTAGCTATGCTCTTACATTCCATATTTCCTAATTAAGCAGTAGTATAGCTAGATCAAAAGGAAGGAATCACTGTTTTCATAGGCTTATCAGGGGTCTGGTTACCAGCAAGGTAACTGAATCATAGAAAGGGTCAGTGCCTTAGTCAATGGAACCTGTGACAAAATCAAGAACAAAGCCTGCATCTCCTAACTGACCAACTTCATACCTTAACCACAAAAACATGCTTTTTCACACATCAATTTCCTGATACGAACAGTGTACAAAGTGCTATTGCACCATATAGTACACAAATAGTACACAGATCTAAACAGTGGTAAATCTGTCTGCAATAAAAGGCTAGAGGCAGTCAAGATGCTGAGCTAACTGTATTTTTGGAACACAAAATATCTTCACTGAAATTAAGTAAAGCTTATAAAAAAGAAGTGATCTTCAAAATGACACTTCAGTCTCTTAAAATGAATGAGAAACAAAGATTAATGTAGTGTAGTCTTCCTTCATTCAAAAACTCTGAAAACACAAAGATAAGGTGGCACCAGAAATATTGGTGGACAATTTCTCTGTGCTCTGCTAACATCCATGACAATTGTAAATTAATTCTGCATAGCTCATTCTCTTCATATAGATATAAGGAAACAAAATTAGTCAGACTCATGAATGCTGGGCAGCTGTCAGCAATTGAACATAAAACATGAATAATCCTACTTCCAAAATTAAATATTTGTAATGTAATTAATGGTTTAATTCCTGTCAGCATTCATTGTCTGTGGATTTCACTATGGATCCTCTGGTGGGTTTTCCTAATTCTGCTTCCATGGAGCTTAATCCTGATTCTGCTTAATACATTGTTCTACATTACTTACATTTTCAGTAATCAGGTCCAGGCAGTCCTCCTGCAATTTTCACAGTACAGCAGTCTCCCGCCCACCCCCAATGCTTAAAAACGGAAGGTACAGGCTCACTAGGAAGAAGTAAAAATCACTTATAGAATCATGGGCATAATGATCTCCTTTGCTACAAGAGATGGTGGCGTCAATTGATAGACAAGGGATGAAAAAGACCTCCAAAAGCAGAGGGAAGCAGCAGCTCCATGTTTTGTTCTGCTCTCCCTGAAGCTTGAGTACAGCTCACAGGTCTGGAGCAAGAAAAGATTAACAAATAAACTGAAAGTAAGAGTTACAAACAAGTGAATTGCTAGCTAGCGACTTGACTCCACACTGGCCGGGGCCCAACCACAGAAAGAGCTGCGGAGAGGCTTGTATGGTTAAGGCTTAGTGAGGCTTTACCCTCCTTCCACCATCTCTGTTAGCACATGGATTATAAAGATGTTCCTCCGCAGGAAGCATCAGCACCAACTCTGCCCAGGATGAACCATTTCTCGGACCATGCCTGTTTCTGGAGTATTAGTCCTGAGCATAAGCCATGCCTGTTAGTGCTTTCAACAGCCTTGCCTAAGGGGGGCGGGGGGAACTTAAATAAAGTAGGACTCCAGACATGACATAGAGGCCAGGAAATATGATGTAGTCCCCATGCACCCGCAACACACATTATTTCAAGACACCTGATAAGGATGTGTAAACTGTGACTACTTCCTTTTGATCTAGCTAAATTAGTGCTTAATTAGGACATTTGGAATGTAAGTGTTGTAGGAGCAGCAGTGATCTGTATGCTATGTATAACTTGTTACTCCAAAGGTCTGTTCACTCCAACTCCCCCCCTTTTTTGTCACCTCTCACTCTCTGAATACCTGTGAAGTGGCTTTCGCCCTCCTCTCCCTCCTGGAATGCTTGTGGGATGAATGGGCTGTTAGACAGCTGGAAGATCAGAAGCGCTCCCAGGTAAACAGGGTGTCTGAAACACTAATCAGGCAGCGATCACACACCCAATGCATGGACACTGCATTTTCACTGCCTGAGTGTGGAGTGTGACCAACCAGATGCGGCCAAGTCATCTCTAGTGGCAGGCCATGAGGAGCTGGTCCTTAAAAGGGGAAGGGGCCATGTGCTCAAAACTCACAAGCTTGTACCTCCCGTGAAGGCCCTTCACCCGGACCGCCTGGCCAGTGGTCCACTGTGTTACATTCCATCGTGCCTTGGGAAGACTTACCTTTATTGCACCATTCATTGCTGCGCTGTGGGACACTTACCTTGAAAGATCCTGACATCTCCAGTGCTGTGCCTGTCCTGGGAGCGTGAGTATGCGAGTGTGGGTGTGCCCCACCCCTTCTTTGGAGCTTAGATATCAGTGTAATAAATGTGCTGCTTTCTGCCAAACTCTGGTGGCAGAGTTTGGCAGAGTTCATTAATCCTCCCTAAGCTTACTAGCTGGCCCAATTTTGGGTAACAGTAAGAGCACGGTCACTTGACAAAATAAAATATTTTAAAAATACAACAGAAACAATGGAGAATAATACAGTACTATTTACGTGTATGGTTTTGTGCTTATTATACAATTGACAACTCTGAAGTCATTATTAAAAAAAACCTGCTGTCTTACTGTATTTTCAATTCATCATTCCATACTATACATTTGCAAAACACATCTTGGACATCTCATTAATACCCAGAAAATGGTAGTGATACAAGCATCTATCAAAGGGCTGCAAAAAACCAAATCACCTACTCAGGTAGATGATCCTGACTGACGTGGCCATCAACAAGTTGCACTTCTGCCACCAAAAAACTCATTGATGGAGCAGCAAGTGAAGCTTCTAATCTATGGTACAATCACAAACAATAGCTTTGAGGCAGAAAGGCTAAAGTTGCAAGAAAGTGCTAAACTGAGGCTGTACTTTTCCAGTTCTATTTATCTTTTTGATTTCCAAGAGCAGGTTTTTTTCAATCATCCATATACTGTGCATTTACTTGCATTCATGTCTGTCCTGATTCCTGTGCTTTTGGGGTTATCATCTTTCAATTTGCTGCCAGTACTAAACTTTATGACCTATTTCTGTCATAAAAGACAACAGATGAAATTCATGATGAGCATAGATGTGTATGTCTAGACATGAGAGAGTTTAACAACAGCTATCTACAATCACTAAAGATGCTGGCATTTCTAATATGTTCAGGAGTTTGTCCAAGAATCTGAACATTATTTCTAATACACATGCCAAAGTTTGACAACTTGGTGCTCCAAGTTAGGCATTTAAATCTATATTCAGTCACCTAAGCAACCACTTTAGACTCCTAAGTGGTAATTTAAGTGGCCATAATGGATATTTAGGTGACTATGTTTAAAAATCCACGTTTTCAAATTGGACCCAATGACCTCACCTCTTTATATAAAATGAAAGCTGACCTTTATCTTATTTGGAGAATAATTTTCCCATGGGGCAGCTGTGCCTTCACTGAAGCAAAGAGAAGCTTTAGAGTGCACGCACTTGTGAAACAGATTATTGGAGCTTCCCCACTCAGAGGAAGGGAAAGAGTCTCAGATCCCTTTACCACTTTCCCCTAGGCCAAAAGAAGCAATCTGCCTTCCCCTGTCAATAGGGCCGTTCTTAAGGACAAAGGTCTCGATTCAAAGAACCTCCTCAGATCTCCCTCTTCTGTCCTTCCCTAATAACTTTGTGTTCTCATATCAGGCACACTACTGCATGTTGCACCAACTGCAGTCTTCTTGTGATGATTATGTTCACCCCACATCAGAGTGATTTCAAGTAGTCTAAACCTGAAGAGACAAATGTGACTAGGTCCTCTTCTGAGAGCTCTTCTGGCTAACTGAAGATAGAGAAAAGTATTTTTACTCACTATGTCAATCTGCTTTCCCATCAGTGATAAGTATAACATGGCTCTCAGGCTTCACACACTTCGATATCTTTGTTTTGCTGTTTCTGATAAATGACAAACTTCGTCTATTGGCAACTCACTTAGTGTTACTTCCTTCTTTCTAACATCACTTCTCTTGGACTGAGCTTGATCCAGCATACCATCATCTATCTCCTGTGTCCTTCCTAACCCTAAAGGAGCCTCCTTGCCTTATATCAGGTGATTAACTTTTGCTTCTAACAGTGCAGTCTTATGATTTGCTTCCAGTCCTTCAGTAGCCCATAGAATACATCTCCCTACCTTACCTAAGATTAGCATTGTGGGCAGACAAATGAAGCATCTTTCTCTGAAATCCCATCCAATGTTAACCATATTTGAATATGCAACAAGGAGGGAGGGTGGAATTTGTCTAGGGCAGCAGTAGCATACACTATTTCTGCTTAGATTTTTAAAGTGCGTGCCAGGGGTTGGGGGGAGCAGAGAAAGGAAAGGCCAGTTTCCCTGGGTCACCTTTTCTCTGTTTATGTGGCATGCCCTCTTTTTTTAAGATATACACATCCAGCACACTGTGCTGCTTGCCCTACTCTGTGCACTGGAGCAGCATGGTAATATTGTTCTTTTGTGTGTAAAGTTGACTACTTTTCCTTCACACAAAATGACTGTTACCCCTTTGCACTGTGCACAAAAGATGGATGTTTGGGCCCTCTATAAGTTAAGTGCCCATTTCAACAATGTAAACTGCCAAGAAAAGTGGCAAAAAAAGAAATGCAAAGAATGTAATTCCCTCCCACACCGCACTAGGTTTCCCCTCTTCATTTTAAAAAGTTTTGCTGCTGCAAAACTAAATACTCAATTAAGACAGAAACATCTAAATAAAATGCAACTACGGTGCAGCTGTGATTCCAGAGACAATGGTCCACAACTGGCACAGTCTGCCAATTTTCACCAATTGGGAAATCGGGGGACATTCTGTTGTCAAGGAGCTTCCAATATTTCAGTAATGAGATGGCCATAGCTAGTGCTTCAGCTAGTGCTACTAATGACCCTTTCAAAAGATTGTTATCAGTTCAGCCATTGGCATAGGAAGATATTGGTTCCATAGAAGTTTATCCCTTCCAATATTTTGTCTTATTTTTCACATTGTTGCTTAGTATATTCAGGAATTGACCTGTTAATGCCTGTTCTATACAAACCTGAAAATAGCAATGTGATCTGGTATTCTTCTTCTTCAGTAAACTAGACAAGAATGTTTACTGTGAAGAATTTTTACCCATAAAAACATATATTACCTGTATATGCCGGTTTACAATTTGATCTGATGCAGATATTGCAGATGTTCAACTTAGAAATGAGAGAACCACAAATGCTGGTGCAACTGAATTCAAGTATCAGAGAGGTAGCCGTGTTAGTCTGTAGCCACATAAACAATGAGGAGTCCGGTGGTACCTTAAAGACTAACAGATTTATTTGGACACAAGCTTTCGTGGGTATAAAACCCACTTCTTCAGATGCATGGAGTCATCTGTTATAAATAAATAAATAAATCAGTTAGTCTTTAAGGTGCCACCGGTCTTCTCGTTTTAACTGAATTCAATAGTTTCACCAAAACACAAGCATTCAGTTCTATCTGTTGGGTGTAATAGGCCCAAAATGATCTCATGTTTGAAGGCTGGTTGCAGGGTGATTTCAGGTTTCAAATTATATTTGGCAGATTAGCAATCAGAAATTGACCGCTGTTGTGGAAAATTAACCACACCTTGTGTTTGGATCAGACATCGCCTGAGACTCCTTTATTTTGGATACAAATGCATAGGGGGAGGCAGATGACAGGACGGTCCCCTCCCCCCCCCATGTAAGAAATACACAGCTTTTTAAAGCTTAAAACTGCAAACAAATTACACATACTTCCGTATCAATTACCTTATTTGGAATACATTGCAAAATTAATAAAGGTCAAAAGTAAAGCCAGCAAAACAAGCATTTTCCATATTAGGCTTTTCCTGATGTTCACTGTCTACCCTTTTGCCCAACTGTGATTACCTATTTCTTAAGCTTCTGCTTTTGCAAATTGTTCTGTTTAGGGACTTTTTTCCACTTCTGCCTCCCCCTCCTTCCTTCTATACACAGAAACAAGCTGAACCAAAGTTCAACACAGCCTAGCAACAAGCTTATCCAAAGTTTTAAGGCCTACATAGCTTGGCCAAAGTCTCTGGCCCCCCAGATTTTCCTCCCCACCGCTTACATTTCTCACAGCACATTTTGGATGATGAGAGCAGGGGGACTGCAGGTAATTAGCCACATTGACAGAGTTGCTTGCCAAAACCTGTGTAGCCCCTTCTCCCTGCCTACTTGGCTTTATCCAGGGCTATTAGTGCCTATCGATTCCTTTCAAAAGCAATACATTTCATCAAATTCATCCCAACACAAGAAAACAGGAAAACATATAAAGCACATTTATTGTACATTTTACTGTTGTCCCAACTCAGTGAACCATTAAAAATGAAGTGAATCACTGAACAAAAGTGAGCTGAACAACAAAAATCTGAAATCAGTAAAAACATGTTTAGACTAACAGCTTTTTATTTCACTTAAAAAGAAAAGTTACCTCTTCTGTGATGTCCATGACTATGGACAAATAATTTTTCTGAATTTTTTTCACTTCCTCCTTATCTCCTGACCTTAACATGTGGATGACATAGGTCTTTAGGGCTGTCTCCAAGGCATAGTTTGAAAGATTTGGTTCGTTTTTATGAAGGTAAGCTTCTTCATAATGCTGTTAGACAAATAAATCTTTTGATTAGTGACAATGGCCCTGATAGACCAAAAACGATTTGTGTTCACTCTAAGTGGCTGACCTTTACTTCCAGAAAAGGGGCGGGGGGGGGGATTCTTAGCTTTAATATCAGTTGCACAAAAGAAATAAGAAATTCCAATTGATCTAATGAGCTGAAGGGAACTACTGGATCTGTAGTGCTATTTTGTAAAAACAGTCTCCACAGCATCAAATGTATATTGTGATGGGGCAAGGCCAGATGGCTATAGCAAAGTGGTGAGGAACCAGTATGTTGGCCGAAGGCTAAACAAATCCCTGATACCTTATTAACCAAATGGCAGTTGCTCCAAGTTAATCAAGACACCTGGGGCCAATTAAGAACTTTCCAGAAGGCAGGGAGGTTGATTGAGACACCTGAAGCCAATCAGGGGCTGGCTGGAACTAGTTAAAAGCCTCCCAGTGAGTCAGTGAGGGGCGCATGTCAGGAGCTGTGGAAGGAGGTTGCGTGTGAGGAGCTGGGAGCAAGAGGCACTAGGAGCTGAGAGTGAGAAGGCATACTGCTGGAAGATCCTGTGGTGAGGATAAAGAAGGTGTTGGGAGGAGTCCATGGGGACGTAGCCCAGGGAATTGTAGCTGTCGTGCAGTTGTTCCCAGAGGCACTCTAAGCAGCTGCAGTCTACAGGGCTGGAACCCTGGGCTGGAACCCGGAGTAGAGGGCAGGCCCGGGTTCCCCCCAAACCTCCCAACTACCGGTTCAGAGACACGAGGAGTTGTATACTCCACAAAGCTGAAAAGGGAGCTAATTTACTAAAGACTTGGGTCTGAAGTGAAAGTCATGAGTGTAACCCCAAAAGGTGAAAGAACTGCATTTGAGAGGTTAACTGTAGTTACCATATCAATATGTGTAATCTTGTATCCAAAGGACTCAAATATTCTCAAAAAAATAGGGGAAGATTTTTTCTAATAAGAGGCCCTATCTCCTCCAATGCTCAGAATATTGTGCAGTTACTTGAAATGCACCATATGTTGCACAGGGGGAAAATGTGCTGTCTGTTAGCATCGAGAAGCTGAGCAGCACAACTTAAGCCTGGTTTTCTGGGGGTTATAAGTGGAGGGAAAAGGAGCTTAGTAATTACAACTATAATCAAGAGAAGATAAGGTCTCAAAGTTGCCTGAATATAGGGTATTCCATGGTATCACAGGAGGTCAGAAAATCACCTTATGAATATCTCCTCAGGAAAACAAAATTGAATAATGACATAGGAGCCAAACAGAGCCCAGAACAATTGTGCCAAGGAGGAAAGGTTAAAATCACTGTCTTTGTGATAATATGAATAAAAAGTAATAACAAAAGTAATAACAAAAATACTCAATCAGCGAAGCAGGACATAATTGTGGAAATGGTCTTACCCTTCTTCACTAGAGGCCAGTTCATCTCTTGCTATCCCAGGGCCAGATTTACTACCCTTACTAAACTCTAAGTAATACCTTACTTCAAAAGGAATCACACTGATCTGAAGTGGATTTTTATGGGACAGCTCTCCAAATAAAGCATCATTGGTTGTTAGCAAGTGTGGCAGAATTGGGGCCTGAACGACTTGTAATGAGCCTTACCCCAATCACTGATGGATACACACGTTAAAGTAATCACATCCTCTATAAAAGGAAAATGAGTTGGGTATTAGAGATTGGGGATTAGTCAGTATCCTCAGACGTTGAGGTAATGAATCAGAATTAGAGCTGGTAGAAAAATGGAACACATCTTTCATGATCATTTTCTGGAAAATGTATCCCTTCTTTGAAATGTTTGACCAGCTTTCACATTTTTCATGCTCAGCAACTCTACTGCAACCTGGGGTAAAACTTGTTACAGTTCCTGGCAGGTTTGGACCCTGCATCTCCCATATATATCCAACACACCCATTTCATTGGGAAATGATACCTCTTTCCATTTCCAACCTTTTCAAAATGTCCATGGGTCCATAAACCATGCTTTTTCACACGGCACTGCCCACTAACACACAGCAGACCTATTTGACATTGCCCCATTTATTGCACTGCAGGCAAAACTGTTGCATAACATTTTGGATTTAGCTTTCACTTCTTTGATGATTGCCTTATGCCTTAGTGTGTGCCATCTTTTAGTGGGATGATAAATAATAAATAATTTTATCATTTTATAATGTACTTTACTTAAATATTGCACCTACTCCTACCATCTCTGTTCATGCTGAGTAGTACCTTATGTGCGTGCTCACATAGATTTCACAGAGGGCTACTCTGAGTACTGTAAATTGTTATGCAATATAGTAATTTTCATCCACAGATCTCAAACAGCTTTTCAAAGGTAAATATCATTATCTTAATTGTGGATATGAGGAAACTAACACACAGAGAGTTTAAGTGATTTGTCTACTTTCAGTAATATCAGTGACTTCCTCAATGTTAAGGCAGTAGCGGAGAAAAGGAAATAGAACTCAGATCTCCTGACTGCATGTCATGTGTCCTATCCACCAGCTGCTCCTGGCACACCAGATTTGGGACATGTCATCTAAAATATGCATGACTAGATAAGTATGTGTGTGTGGGGGGGTACAGGACGGTATAATAGAGTGAGTTATGAACAGCACATGGGCACTACTATAATTGCTTATATATAAATAACTGAAATAGAGATAAGTTTAAGCCCTGCTGTAGGCTTGAATTTCCTTTCTTTTGTGGATTTTAGTCAGACCCGTGCAGCATGTTGAACAGAATTGTTTGTAGTCTAATTTTCTAGAATTATTAGTTCCTCATGAAACAAAGAGCCAAACAGAAATACCTGGGGAGAGGAACAACAGCCAGAAGGTGAGACAAAGACAGAACAAGAGAAGTAATCTCAGTTGGCAGGTCCAGCCAGCCACAACAGAGTGATAGTGTCGAAATTTGTTGAGAGATATTTTCAGGACACCCCTGCCCGCACAGAAAAAAGGGTATGCATTATGCAGTTCAGAGCACAAGATTTGCTGTTACTGCTGCTGGCAAATGTCTATGCATGGCAGCAATGGATTGCCCCTAGTGTCATTTATATTTCTATCTCAACAATAGCCAACCATCTTTATACACTTAAAATCTGCAGTGAGGACAGGATTGCTTTTTAAAAACATTGTTGCTAGTGGTATTTTTCATGTGAGATTAATAAATCCCACATTCCAGTTTCTGACACCAAAATATAACCCTCTGTTTGACATGACTATGACAGCCTTCGGGGAAAAAGAAGGTCTTTTCAGAAGGTATATGTGGAAATTGTATGCAAGTAAACTGAGAGGAGTGGGGAGAAGGATGCATACCTGATTTTCAGTAGCGAAGAATGCACATGTGCAATTGTGAAGAATACCAGAAAGTTGACTGCCCACAAAATGGGAGTTGGGCCCATTTTGACTGCTTTCAGTATCATATGTATCCATTTTGTGCACTTTCAGACTTTTCTAATAATAGCACATGCAGATTGAGAGGCCCTGGGAGGAGTGATTTAACAACAACTCCCAAGTGGCTGTGTGGTCAGCAACTCTAAAATAAAAGCACCGCAGCTGACAAGGACAAATTCTCAATGCTGCTGACCAGGATTGAGAAAGAAAGAGCAAATCTTTAAGGAGAGCGCATAGAGAGTGGATGGATCCCTTGTGACAAGCTGATAAAACCTGCAGAAGTAGGGAAATAAATGTTACACCAAACTCTGTAATGTATTGGGAAATGTACAAATGCTAACGGATGGGCTTCAACAATGAGAACCTGTGCCCATCTCAAAGAACCATGTGTCAGTAACCAAAATGAAGAATAGAACCATAATCTGAAATGAAACAAGACTGGGTAAATGATAACCAACTAAAAAAGGAGTAATAAACAAAAATGACACAAAAATGCTTGCACGTAAGGAAGGCAAGAAGGTTAATTCTGTCTTCTCAATCTCTTTTTTGCAAGCTGGCTTGGCTTTTCTAAAATTGTCTGAAAGCATGTCCTTCCTTATGTAAGCACTGAAACATACTGTGGTCACATGGAGGTTTCAATGGCAGGGAGAAATTCTACACATGGTACAATCCAGATGGATCCCAATTGTGTTCCAGAGATTGTAAATCATAGCAGAATTTGGCCATGTATATTATATTCTGGGTATGGGAGTTACTGTACATTGTATAGCATATATTTAGATTTATCCAGTCCATTAAGACATCTTTAATAAAAAAATAAAATAAAAACAGAGCTAGTTTGCTTTTAGTGCTCCAATTCTTCAGTTTAGTTCTCCAATCTTTCAATTACAAGTACAACTACTCTGTACCCATAAAGTCCTCTGGAGAATATGCTCCTTCTAAGATTTTTCTTGCACTTTTAAAAAGTTCCCTCTTGCGCTATTTTTATTATCTACAGTATGCTGAATTGAAAATTGTGTTTTGGGACCCTGGCACTTGTTATTATTTAATTGTTTCATCTTTATGGTTTATTTATAATGCTGTACATACAATAGCATATGGTATGCTTGCTCCCAGAATCACTCATATTACTTTCCCTTTGTATAAAGTGTCATAATGTCTTCTAAAAATTGTTTTGCTGTTAATAGGAGGAAGCTCATGTTTACTTATGGTTTAGAATATTACTTTTAGTTTGCCAGATGTTGGCTCAGTTAGAAGACAGGTTAATAAATCAAAAGATGTGTGGTTGGTTTATTATTTGACCCAACGGCACTCACAAAATGCCCATACCTACTATGGCATTCTCTGTATTTGACATTTTACCTTTACAATTTTCAAAATCTAGCCAGAAAATCTGGCCCTATTGAAGTCAGTGACAAAACTGCCATTTATTTCAACAGGACCAGGATTTCATCCCTAGTGTAAACAAGGCTTGTAACCAGAAGTATTGCTTCTAGACCAATCATCTTTCACAGCCAGTGAAACAGCACCCTGCAAATTAGCTCCTTCCATACACAATAGTCTAAGGGTCCACTGATACTTGGAAAATGACCCGTTGTTGACAATCCTTATCAGCTGTCACCCTCAATTGTGCATCAACCCAAGGTGAAAACTGTTTGTCTGACAGAGAAGATAGGGCTAACACATTCTGAATTTTGCAATGCAAAAGATGTTTGTAAACCAGCTTAACCAAATTTGAGGAATCTCCCCAGTTGAGGGAATCTCCAGACAGTAAAGAGGCAGAATGTCCTAGTGTGGCAGTTTGGGAAATTTATATAAGTAAACCTTACGAATAAATTTTATTAAATTGCTGCATCACTGAACATCTCACTGTATACTGAATCAGCCATTTGATATTAGGGTTTGTGTCATGTAACCCCCACCAGACCTGGGCTAGGGACATTCTACAGAAACAAATAAGATGCGTTAACCTGACTGGTCTTCAATTCAAAGAACTACATGCTAGAATGATGAGAAGGCTGCAGCTTAAGAGAAATCAGTTCTTCCCAGGTTTTCTGCAAGGTGTGGGGTTGGAACAATGGAAATGACTCAACAGAAAAGAACAGACAAAGATAAAAGGTATTAGATGTTGCTTTTCAAGAGGGACATGCTCACTGAGCTAAGAGGGATTCTTATGACTGGTGGGCCTAAGCAAGCTAAGGACAACTTGTTGCAGGAGTTAGAAGAGAGTCCACGATGACAGGACTGAGCCATGAGAGTGGGGGTGAGGAGAGGGAACCTGAAGGCACTGACTGAAACACAAAGAACATTTAAGAATGATGAGAACTCTAAGGGATGAATTGCATGCAGGTGTTTATTGTTTTTCTACTAAGAATTGTGCGTCTTTGGGGCTTTGTCTTCGAGTAAAATATAATTGGTTTAGAAATTCCTCTGCAAAGTCTGTGGGTTACTTACTTGAACAGTCATGTGTCCGTGAAGGGTTAAAATATAAACTGGAGTACCCATGAGGGTGGAATCCTGGGGAAGGTATGCTTGAGTGACTGGGGTATCTTAGGGGAACAGCACGGATCATGGTTGCCAGGCTCTGAGTAGAGTGAAAGCTAAGGTCAAAAGGCATCAACTCCTCATAACTTGCCAGAGGGAAAGGGAGCATTGGGTGGGGGGCAGTGGAGGGCTACTGGGTCCAGGCTTGCATGGGGCCAGTGACCACTAACCTCCACATAACTGGTACAGTGGATCAGCAGATGTTACTCCAGATGTGAGTCTGGAGTAATGGCTACACCGACACAGTATTCTATACACCATGATTTCTATTATTGTTTGTTTTCTATCACTTTTTATCATTTACATTTATACAAGATATATTTATGAGGGAAGGAGTTTATCCCTTTGTGATTATTGGCTTTCCAAATTGTTTTCTCGGGGCACTGTTGTAAGAATCTATTAGCTGCTCCGCAGTTAATGTGCCACTTACTGTCTGTTAAACAGATTTTCTATTATCTTCTATCCTTTGCCAAAAATAAGAAACACAGAGGGAAAAATAAAAGTTTCTCTTATGTCCAAATGCTATTCTCCAGGTTCCTGGAAATGTCATTTAACTTTCTGTGTTTAACATGGTGACTACCCAGGAGCCCGGTAAGCCTGGCAGCCTTGGCAGGTATTCATGACAGCTTGTCAAGCCCGAGGCAACTACACACAGTCTTTCCTCCCCAAAATTAATAATTAATTATTAGTCATTATTTTTTAATGAATGGTTCTTTTGAATTTGCCGGTATTTATTTTACACAATTTGTTTTGCTGTTTGTTTTTCCTTAAAGTAAGAAAGGCGAGCTGTGTGCATTCTTTCAACAAAAGACAAACGAGCTTGCTGCCTTCATGGAGGAAATAATGTGCAGATTTATATACATGCAGACCCACATGCACCCATGCATATGTGGTATGCACACCTATATATACATAGGGAATCTAGCCCTTATTTCCAAACACAAGTAACTTGAGCATCTTTTTGCAAGCCCAGAAAATTAAACACAGTCTAAACCACATCATTTAAATTGTCTACTATATTACAAAAGCAGAACCACAACAGCAGTGTTGTTTCTTAGGCTACAGAGGTAATGCTGCAGCTGCACTGCTGTAGTGTTTCAGAGTAGACCCTCACTACAGTGACGGGAGGGATTCTTCTATCACTATAGTTAATCCTGAGAGGAGGCAACTAGTTTGAAGGAAGAATTCTTCTGTCAACCTAGTGTTGTCTACACCAGGGTAGGTTGGCTCAAGTATATTGCTCAGGGGTGTGCATTTTTCACACCCCATAGTAATGTAGCTGGGTCAACTTAACTCTTTAGTATAGACCTGGCCTTAGTGATTTGGAATAACGTGTTCTCAGGAGGTGTAAAGAAGTCACTCTCCAGAATGCTGTCATGTGATCGGTATGAACTTCCTCCTCAGAGACACCACAAGGACTAGTAAAAAGCAGGCTTAGGTTGGAGAGAAAAAAAGGTTGATGGAATCATTTTAATAAATGTGAATCATAAATGTTATTTGTATCAGTCTTGCGCTCCATTTAATCACAGTCACCAGTTATAATGACAGTAGGTTAAATAATACTCAATGAAGAGCAGCTAGAGTACTTTTTCTGCACATTGACAATTGGATAAACACACACACACACACACAGAGATTCCCTTAGAGCATTCACAGAGCTGTCTGAGTGAGGCTTCGTAGTTGTATTTATGAAATGGGGCCTAGATCCTGCAAACACTTAGCATGTGAGTAACTTTACGCATCTAGGGCTATTATCATGACTAACGTGCATGTTGGCAGGAATAGACTCAAAGGGTTTTATTCTCTTCTAGGCTGGAGCTCTGTTGGGCACAGGAGGATGGGGCAATGTCAAGAAGCTGGTCCCAGTCCCCTCATTCCCAGGGCCATTCCTAACCCCATCAGGAACTGAAGCTGCTTCTGGGCAGCTCTGACTTCTGCCGCTGGTGAAGTGATGCTCTGACTTCTGCCACTGGTGAAGTGAAGCTCTGATATGCCCTCTCCTCACTCTCTATTTGCGCCCCTCCTACCTCCTATACCTAATGTAGGGGATAGGAATACGGGGCCCAGTTGAGACATATGTGTTCCAGAGAGAGGTCCCCTCCATCAAGGAAATTTTTCTACTGGGCATTTGCACTTTGAATTGTGGCCCTTTATGGCACCCGGCAACAAGGAAAAATCCAGCTACAAGTGTGGCTGATAAAGTATAATATTCCCCAAAATTGACTCACCTAAGCAAATTACAAGTGTTGAAATGTTTGCCGAATTGTGGCCTAACAAGGGACATCTCAGGATAGAAGTAGAGGGATAGAAGCAGATATAATTGGCTTCACATAACTCATTTTTTATGTTTTTTATATAATTTTGACAGATAATATCAGTTTGTCAGCATTTTATTCTATTTTTATTCATTCCAGCTTTCCAAGTTTAGAGAAATTATGAGAGAGAAACCAAAAATAATTATTTAGTAACAATAGATTTTGAGACTAAAATATTTAAAGCTTTTCTAGCTGTTAAAAGATAAATTGTTAACATCACATATCAAAACATACAAAGTAAATGTCCTGAAATCAAATTCCAAAAAGTTATTCTGCAGCATTTTTCTTACTTTGCCTATCTGTTGTGATGGGGCAAGGCCAGAGGGCTATAGGAAAGTGGTAAGGAACCAGTATGTTAGCTCCAGGCTAAACAAATCCCTGATACCTTATGGCAGTTGCTCCAGGTTAATCAAGACACCTGGGGCCAATTAAGAACTTTCCAGAAGGCAGGGAGGTTGATTGAGACACCTGCAGCCAATCAGGGGCTGGCTGAAACTAGTCAAAAGCCTCCCAGTGAGCCAGTGAGGTGCGCATGTCAGGAGCTGTGGAAGGAGGTTGCATGTGAGGAGCTGGAAGCAAGAGGCACTAGGAGCTGAGAGTAAGAGGGCGCACTGCTGGAAGATCCTGTGGTGAGGATAAAGAAGGTGTTGGGAGGAGTCCATGGGGAAGTAGCCCAGGGAGTTGTAGCTATCGTGCAGTTGTTCCAGGAGGCACTCTAAACAGCTGCAATCCACAGGGCCCTGGGCTGGAACCCAGAGTAGAGGGCGGGCCTGGGTTCCCCCCAAAACTCCCAACTCCTGATCAGACACAGGAGGAGTTAACCTGGACTGTGGATTCTACCAGAGGGGAAGATCTCTGAGGCAAGCAGAATCCACCAATAAGCGCAGGACCCACCGAGGTAGAGGAGGAACTTTGTCAGAACTGGTGTCAGGGGTGGGATTTGGTGTGCACAGCGCGGCGGAAGAAGGAAGGTGTTTATTTTAAAAAAAGGGGGGGGGGGAAAGCGGGTTTATTTATTTATTTTTTTCCACCACAATGGAAGAGGTAGTACAGGCACTGATACAAGCCACGGCTGCCCAGCAGGAGGCTACCCATGTCCAGGCAGCTGCCCAACAGGCGGCAGTACGGTTGCAGCAGGACACCAATCGCCTGTTGATGGACCAGGCCGCTCAAGACCGTACTATGTTGCGGGAACTGGTAAACCAAGTGAAGGCCCTTACAGAGATGAACCATGGCCATGATGGGACACGGCACATACGGGCCAGCAATTGCCTGCAGAAAATGACAGGGAACAATGACATAGAGGCATATCTCCTGGCCTTTGAGAGGACAGCCCTACGGGAGGCCTGGCCTCGAGATCAGTGGTCTGGCATCCTCGCCCCATTCCTGTGTGGGGAGGCCCAGAAGGCCTACTATGATCTGCCTGAAGAGGCTGCAGCAGACTACCCCCAGCTGAAAGCAGAGATCCTGGCCAGATCTGGGGTAACAACCGCAGTGCAGGCCCAGCGGTATCCTGCGTGGAGGTACCAGGAAAACAAAACCCCGCAATCCCAATTGTATGACCTCATCCATCTCGCACGAAAGTGGTTGCAAACTGAGTCCCGGAGTCCAGAAGAGATACTAGAGGTTCTGATCATCGACCGATACATGAGGGGACTACCGCCAGACTTTCGCGCATGGGTAAGCCAGAATGAACCCTCCACCTATGATGAGATTGTGGCAATGGTAGAGAGGCAAAGGACGGCGAGGGAACTGACCCGACCAGTTAAGGAAGCGGAACCCAGGGTTAAACTAGCAGCACCAAGCCCCAGATTTCGAGTGACTGGGCCACCAGGAGGGCCCAGGTGGAAAAAGAGAGGGGCTGAAGGCCCACCAGAGGCCATAAAGAGTCGGCGCACTGAGGGGGAAGAAGATTATGATGTTAGACTTCCCAAACCAAGAGACCGGAATGCCTAGAGTTCCATACAGATGTTATGCAGTGGTGAGTGGGAACACATAGCAGCACAGTGTCCCAGCACCGAGAAGCCTATGCAATGTAACTTGGGGGATTGGGAGGTCCCATGCTGCCTTATCTACCTTGCGGGCATCGCATTAGCCCCGCATAACTACAATAGACCGGTGAAGATAAATGGAGTAGAGACTATAGCGCTTGTGGACTCCGGGAATGCAATCACCCTAATATCGGGTAAGCTGGTAAAAAGTAGCCAGCTGCTACAAGCCAAAAGCGTAGCAGTGATGTGTGTGCATGGGGCCATAAGTCATTACCCCACCATCCAGGTGGAGATAGAGGTTCAGGGGAACCCCATTGAGGTTACAGTGGGTGTAGTTCCTAAACTCACGTATCCTGTAGTCATTGGGAGGGACTATCCAGGGTTTGATAATTTACTCCCCCCTGAGAGGTTGGAGGGAGGTGGGGACCCTGAGGGCAGCAACTTGTCACTGGGGGAATGTCATCTCCCGATGTTCGCTGAGATTTCTCAGGATCTGTTCTCAGTCCCCCAAAACACCCGGAAGACAAAAAAGGAGAGGAAGGCTGCAAAAGCTTTGGGAACCCGGATCCTGACCCAGGGCCAGAAGATCGCCCTAGTAGGCAGATGGACATGAGCAGCCAGAGAAACTACCACCACGGAAGGTGAGCCGGAGGCTGGCCCCAGCCATGATGGAAGTGAGCCGTTGGAAGCAAGAGAGGCTGGCCCCTGGCAGCTCAGGCAGGTTAGTCCCGGGAGAGAGACTTTCAGGCGGGACCAGGCAGAGGACCCTAGATATGATAACACCAGGAAAGAGGTGGCTGAGATAGATGGAGTACCTGTGGATGGGAAATTCCGGGGTCCAGGACCTTACTTTCTAGTGAAGAAAGATCTCCTGTACCGTGTGGTGCAAACGCAGGAGCAAGAGATACATCAACTTCTGGTACCATGAAAACATCAAAAAGCCATATTGAGCCTCGCCCACAGTCACCTATTTGGAGGACACCTAGGGGTAGAGAAAACCCAGGCACGGATCCTGCGGAGGTTCTTCTGGCCAGGAGTACATGAAGATGAACGACGATACTGCACCTCTTGTCTGGAGTGTCAGTTACATAGTCCGCGCCCGCACTTCCGGGCTCCTTTGATACCTCTTCCAATAATAGAGGTTCCTTTTGAACGCATAGCCATGGATCTGATAGGGCCCCTTGAGAAGACAGCTCGGGGCCACCAACATGTACTTGTTGTACTGGACTATGCAACCCGGTACCCGGAAGCCGTTCCCCCTATGCAACACTGCTTCCAAAACCATAGCTAATGAGTTAGTATACATCTTTGCCCGAGTTGGGTTACCCAAGGAGATATTGACTGATAAAGGGACACCTTTCGTGTCCAAGTTGATGAAAGACCTCTGTTCATTACTCCATGTACAAGCCCTACGGATCTCTGTATACCACCCGCAAACAGATGGCCTTCTGGAAAGGTTTAATAGGACCCTCAAGGCCATGATCAGGAAAGTGGTGAGCCGGGATGGGAAAGATTGGGATACCCTATTACCTTACCTCATGTTCGCCATCCGGGAGGTTCCGCAAGCCTCCACAGGTTTCTCTCCGTTCGAACTATTATACGGGCGCCACCCCCGGGGCATATTAAATATAGCAAGAGAAGCGTGGGAAGAGGAGCCAAATCCAGGAAGGAACATAGTTGAGCATGTACTACAGATGAGGGATCAGATAGCCCGAGTTACACCTATTGTACAAGAACACTTGGAGAAAGCACAGGAGACCCAACGAACCCATTATAACCACCAAGCAAAGCTTCGACGGTTCCAACCAGGGGATTGAGTGATGGTCCTGGTGCCCACAGCAGAAAGTAAGCTGTTGGCCCAGTGGCAGGAACCCTACGAAGTGATCGAAGCTGTGGGAGAGGTGAACTATAAGGTGCGGCAGCCAGGCCTCAGGAAACCAGAGCAAATCTACCACATCAATCTTCTAAAACCTTGGCACGATCGAGAGGCATGCTTAGTCACCCAGGAGACCCTTCCCCAGGAGGATAACTTACACGAGCAAGTAAGGATATCACCTGACTTGACGCCGATCCAAAAGATTGAGGCAACTGACATAATTAATCGCAACCGAGATGTGTTCTCTACAAAACCGGGGTGGACGATTGAGACCTATCACCATATCTGCACGATCCCCGGAGCCAAGGTAACATTGAGACCCTACCGAATCCCAGCAGCCAAAAGAGAAGAAATCAAGGCCGAAGTGAAGAAAATGTTAGAATTAGGGGTGATTGAAGAATCTTACAGTCAGTGGTCCAGTCCAATCATTCTAGTGCCTAAACCTGACAGTACCACGAGATTCTGTAATGACTTTCGCCGACTGAATGAAGTATCCCAGTTTAATGCATACCCCATACCACGCATCGACGAACTGGTGGACCGAGTGGGTAGTGCTCGATTCTTGACTACACTGGATCTGACAAAAGGATACTGGCAGATTCTCCTGACCAAAGAAGCTAAAGAAAAGACAGCGTTCTCCACTCCGGATGGGCTATTCCAGTACACCGCCCTCCCTTTTGGGCTACATGGGGCCCCGGCCACATTCCAGCGCCTCATGGATAAGCTGCTGCGCCCCCATACTAGTTATGCAGCCGCATACCTAGATGATGTCGTCATCCATACGCCAGTCTGGGGAACCTACTTGGAGAAAGTTGAGGCAGTACTGCGCACCTTAAGGCGGGCTGGCCTCACTGTTAATCCCGCTAAATGTGCCATAGGGCTAGCAGAGGCTAGGTACCTGGGATATATTGTAGGAAGGGGCATAGTAAAGCCCCAAATGAATAAGCTAGAGGCGATTCAAAATTGGCCCCGGCCGACCCGAAAGAAGCAGGTCCGCGCGTTCCTAGGTGTGGTAGGCTACTAACGACATTTTATTCCCCACTTCGCTACTAGGGCAAGTCCCCTAACGGACCTGGTGAAATCCCGAAGTCCAGACATGGTGAAGTGGACCGACGCAGCAGAGGGAGCATTCACAGACCTTCGGACAGCCCTTTGTAATGACCCTGTACTCATAGCCCCGGACATTAACAAGGAATTTATTTTACAAACAGACGCTTCCGAGGTGGGGTTGAGGGCGGTTCTGTCGCAAATGGTGGGAGAAGAGGAACACCCGATCCTCTACCTAAGCAGAAAGCTTCTCCCAAGAGAACAGAAATACGCAGTAGTTGAGAGAGAATGCCTTGCTGTCATATGGGCTATGGAGACCCTACGTTATTACCTCTTGGGCCGGCGATTTACTCTTGTGACGGACCATGCACCCCTCCAGTGGATGCAGCGGAATAAGGAAAAGAATGCAAGGGTCACCAGGTGGTTCTTATCCCACCAACCGTTCCAGTTCCGCATACGGCACAGGGCTGGATGCCACCATGGCAACGCTGATGGTCTGTCAAGAGCACACTGCCTGGCGTCCCAAGTTGCCCAAATCTATGGTGTTGAGCAGAGGGGGGGATATGTGACGGGGCAAGGCCAGAGGGCTATAGGAAAGTGGTAAGGAACAAGTATGTTAGCCCCAGGCTAAACAAATCCCTGATACCTTATGGCAGTTGCTCCAGGTTAATCAAGACACCTGGGGCCAATTAAGAACTTTCCAGAAGGCAGGGAGGTTGATTGAGACACGTGCAGCCAATCAGGGGCTGGCTGAAACTAGTCAAAAGCCTCCCAGTGAGCCAGTGAGGTGCGCATGTCAGGAGCTGTGGAAGGAGGTTGCATGTGAAGATCTGGGAGCAAGAGGCACTAGGAGCTGAGAGTAAGAGGGCGTACTGCTGGAAGATCCTGTGGTGAGGATAAAGAAGGTGTTGGGAGGAGTCCATGGGGAAGTAGCCCAGGGAGTTGTAGCTGTCGTGCAGTTGTTCCAGGAGGCACTCTAAACAGCTGCAATCCACAGGGCCCTGGGCTGGAACCCGGAGTAGAGGGCAGGCCCGGGTTCCCCCCAAAACTCCCAACTCCTGATCAGACACAGGAGGAGTTAACCTGGATTGTGGATTCTACCAGAGGGGAAGATCTCTGAGGCAAGCAGAATCTGCCAATAAGCGCAGGACCCACCGAGGTAGAGGAGGAATTTTGTCACACTGTACATTACAAGTGTTATCGATAGAAATATTTTTTCTTCAAATATTGGCTACAGCGAAATTCATATTATTGATAAAAATCTGATCTTCCAAGCCTAGATGTGTATATATATATTATAGGGCTGTCGATTAATTGCAGTTAACTCATGCGATTAACTGCACAGTTAATTGCACTGTTAAAGAATAGAATATTTTGGATGTTTTTCTACATTTTCAAATACATTAATTTCTATTACAACACAGAATACAAAGTGTACAGTGCTCACTTTATATTATTTTTATTACAAATATTTGCACTGTAAAAATGATCAACAAAATAAATTGTATTTTTCAATTCACCTCATACAAGTACAGTAGTAGTGTCATTTCTTTATTGTGAAAGTGCAACTTACAAACGTAGATTTCTTTTTTGTTACATAACTGCACTCAAAAACAAAACAATGTAAAACTTTAGACCCGCAGTAAGTACTTTGTAATTCGATCTAAGATACTTCGACTTCAGCTACGGTATTCACGTAGCTGAAGTTGCGTATCTTAGATCGATCCCCCCACCCTAGTGTGGACCAGGCCTGAGTAAATGCATCCTAGGTACCAGCATTAACAGTCATATCCACCCCAAAACTGCTCAGCTTTCAACTAATAAATTGCTCCAGGACAGAAGTGGCAATGTGTTGCCAATATTTTAATAAGGACTTCTACAAATATATTCCCTAAAACCTGTGAAAAACTCTGT
This sequence comes from Chelydra serpentina, assembly GCA_037349315.1. Classification (NCBI taxonomy): domain Eukaryota; kingdom Metazoa; phylum Chordata; order Testudines; family Chelydridae; genus Chelydra; species Chelydra serpentina. Next base: position 64,570,399 of record JBAIAC010000004.1, read on the forward strand.
ATGATAACCAGAGGTACAAGTGCTTGTAAGGAAGATGGATAATGAATTGAAAGATCTATTTTTCATTGTTTGTTTTGCTATTGTTATGGAAGACATCCCCACATAACCTTCCAAGTCATTTTTTCTCAGTGTGTGTGAGCAAATTTTGACTCTTGGCAAAAAAAAAATGTGTTTTTGTTAGTTTTGGGTTATTCAAGGTTGTGTGTTAAAGACATCTTGGAGAGGGAGTTGTGCAAGAGGAAGAAGAGTTTGCTGTCTAACTTGGACTCTGATTGCAGTAAATTTCTGAGGGAGAGTTACTCTTTGGGAACTGGGGGTTGGTATTGGGCTGAGATTCCTGGCCTGCATACTATTTGGTCATCTCATTTCCAGAGTGGGATGCATATCTAAATAAAGCAAATTACACTTGGAATACACCCAGACTGCGTCACTGATTTCTCCTCCAATGGGAAGCTATCCTGCAAGCCCCTGTTAACTGCTCCTTCCTGATAGAATGACAGCACTGGTGTTGAAAGAAAGGGCAACACTACTCAAACAAAAATCCTTTCTGAGATGCATAACTAAAGAACATGGTAAGACTTTGCTGGAAATAGTTATACTTTGTCCCTGAAATTATGCCAAGTATCATAATAGTATAACACTATATTCAACTTGTGTACTTTAATATGGTAGGTCTATGAAGAATTTGTAGAGCAATGCCAGGAGTATCCTCCTTTTGGAATTTTACTTTTTAAAATACTTTATACTCAGTGTAATGTGTTCCATTCCAAAAGGGGGAGGAAAAAAAGCAGCTTTTACAAGAGAATTTTAATGAGCCCAAAAGGTAAATAGTATCTGGCAGGGCTAATTAAGTAAGCAGTATTAAAAGAGGAAATATATTCGACTGGAGGCAGGGAAACAACCCTCCCCTTTTATTCGTTCACACTGGATTTTAAACAAGAGGTTGCCAGGGTACAAGAGGGTATGTTAGTTAATCTAATAGGTCTTTTTCAGCTCTAATGTTCATGAATTCCCCTCCCCCAAAATGACCTTTTCTCATTTGTAAATTAATATAAAGATCCAAATAGTCCATTGTGTAGGATAAAAGTCTTTAATTCTTTTCTTTCTGACACATGTAATATTAAAGACAAATGATGGAATTCTGCAGAAAGAAAATCTGTGAAGTTTTCATGGTTATGAGAGATCAGCTGTTTGCCAAAGTAGTTTGTGTCTGTTTTTTTCAGGACTTAAGCCAGTGGAAAAGCACATGTACAATAGACAAGAATGAATATCTCCAGAGGATTAGATAGCTACACATCCTTGTTAATTGAAATCAAGTACTTTTCTTCATTTGCTATCCAATAACCTTTGAAACCCAGGAACAAATCAAGGGAAGGTTGAAGGCTATAAAACAGCTCTTAAATATTACATGGGGAAAAGTACCTAGTTGTAGTGCAGCGGGCAAAAGAACGAGCTTTATCAGGTGCAGCATTTGGATCTAATTTTCAAACTGAAGTTTGCTCAATTATATGTGCAAAATTGTACACTCAATGTATGTTATTTATACTCTTATACTCCCCACTGCTTGGCCTGACATACCTAGCCCAACACTGTCTTGAAGATGTCCCAACGGTCATCTAATTTGTAATCCAGAAGGTTTAGTGTAACCTCAAATCCTCACCACACCCTGTCCACGCCAATGGTTGGGAACTAGCTTAAACTGCCAATATCCTATAGAATCATTTCTCATGAGAGTACTGAGAGGTACAGTATTGCCAACTGCAAACATTAAATTATCATGAGATTGACTTAGAAATAATGACATTTAAATAAAAAAAAAGGTTGGGTTCTTTTTATTTGTCTTCAGATTCTGAGTTTTAGGGTACACTCACTTCATATTTTCTAGCTTTTATCAAGCTTTATCTAGCAAGGGCTAGACATTCACTTTGACTTTTTTTTAATGAAAGCTAAAATTGTCATATACCCACATTAGTCCAGGAGGTGTAGATTAAAGAAAAAGGACCAAATATTACATGACTTGTGATAAAATTGTAAGCGTTGGCAATGTTAGAAATATCCTAATTTATAGAAGACATAGTGGCCTAGTACTTCCATCCTGCTGAATGGAAGTCAAAGACAAATTTGTTCTAAACACAGCCAAATTTCTGGCCTGCCAAACTAGCCCCCTGACAAACAGCATTGGACCCATGTCAATGCTGTGATGATTAAAACAAAAACAAACAAACAAAACAGCTCCCCTGACCAGATCTACATGGTGTAGACGGGAAGGCAAAACCCACTAAAGGAGCATGCCATCATTGCTTTGTGAGAAAAATATGTCTTTCCCAATGACAAATGACATTCATCTTTGCCCTCGGCACATCCAGAAGTCCAAGACAACAAAAATCTCCAACTGAAACCGAACTATTTAGGGAGGGAGAGTGGTCAGCACAAAATGATGCCAACTAAAGCAGCTTTGCTTAGGAGGAAGAATATAAGGTGGTGTGGGGACAGATGCAATATGGGCCAATCAAGCCCTTAGCTGCCTGCAAATGGCTCAGTCAGCAATAGGAGAGAAGGAGTATGGCCAAGACTGCAGTCTGCCACTCAACCAATCACTCCTTTTCCATGGGTGTGGCTCCATATGGAGGCTACACTGCCACATATCCGGGAGTGGGGGAAGAAAAGAAAGATGGGTCCTATCCCAGTAGCTCAAACTGGGAGGAGTGTCCATACCCCTGCTGGCTGAGACTAAGGCTACCCGCCGGATCGGAGGGTAGAGATTGATCTTTCGGGGATCGATTTATCGCTTCTCGTCTAGATGCGATAAATCGATCCCTGAAAGCACTCCCCATCGAATCTGGTACTCCAGCTTGAGAGAGGCACAAGTGGAGTGGACAGGGGAGTGGCAGCAGTCGACTCCCCGGTGTCAGGATGGCCAGGTAAATCGATCTAAGATATGCCCACTTCAGCTATGCTAGTCACGTAGCTGAAGTTGCGTATCTTAGATCAAACACCCCCCTCCCAATAGTGTAGACCAGGGCTAAGTTTTACTGATTAGTGGAGCAGGCATTTTTGTTATTTCAAACACAAATAAAAAGAGACAATATGAAACTGAAGGTGTTGGTACAGGACCCAGTTCTACAAAAGCAAGCAATAGGGTAACAGTAACAGAAATGAGCCAATACAGGACAGACCAGTAACTATGTTAGCAACAACAAACTAGCAGGTGCAATATTAATGGAAGACACAAGGGGACCCAGAACTTTGTGTGTCATGCCATCAATTCTCAGACTTGCAGAGGATATTGCCCATAAATAAATAATTGTTCCATTCTGCTTTTGATTAAAATGTTAGTAAAGATACAGAAATACACGTGCAGAATCTAAAATCTCACTAGGACTGAGAAAAATCCATAAAAGAGGTCAAGGAAGGTTTCCCCACTGCTCAGTCTTCCTGAGATTAATACCTATTCCCTAGAAGATAGAATTTCAGAAGGATAAGGTGTTTGAAAGAAGGTATTGTAACTCTGTACCCACATTGCTATACATACTTTTGCTACACACATTATTATACATACAGAGAGCTTGTCTTTCTCAAGCATGATATTAATATTCACAGGAAAGGGAAATCACAAAGAAAATTTGAAGTGAACTCAATAGCATTACATGTATTAAAAACAATTTCAGAATTCAGGAGTAGGACATAATGTCACTAAACATGGACAAACCAGTTTCTGCACAAGATTTGAACTGAACCCAGCAGAACGTTTTTTTTGAAAATTGAGACAAACACTTTCATAATACTTTATATTTTCTCATACCTTTACATTTGCTGGTTCCCACTTTTCAGGCTGGGTGCTAAGTTTCTATGTTTGGTTAGTTTAGTACACAACAATAGATAGATAGATTTGATAGATAGATGTAAAACTTATTTTTGTCTCAACTTCAAAAAAGTGATCTTTATAATAAAAATAATATAAAGTTTATAAAAGGGGTATTCATACAAAATTAATATCATTCTGCATAGAGTACTTAACTGATATGTAAATTTTAAAAAGTCAGTTTACTGCATTAGTATTCACCTTTTAAATGTGCCCATCAGCCTAGCATCTAGTGGCTTGCTTAATAAGAAAAATCTGAGTAACATCCAATGATTGAATATTGAGGTATAAATGGTTTTAGGCTTTCCTCATTTAAATAAAAGATACAAACACAGATTCATACCTAGATAGGGTATATGAACTGAACTGAACCCATTTTTTCCTTACATATTTTTTCTAAACTAATCAAAAGTTAAAGGAAGCTTAATTTGTTTGTTTTGGCTGAGTGAAAAAACTGTCAGGCTTTCTAAAAGGTGATGAAATACATGATACTTTCCTAAAACCCCCAACCTTACATTGATTTGAAGATACATTTCTTTTTGATACCCTTTTTAGTGGGCTCCTAGCAAAATACAATGTATAGAAACAAAGGTATCGTCAAGAACAAGGGAAAACTAAAGGTTGTCCTAAAACGCAGTATCACTGGTCATTTGTTTCAATGAACACAAAAAATGGCCTCCTCTGCCTCTCCAATGATCTTAGGAAAGAAAGAAAAAGATCATGTATACTGTGCAGCTGAGTTGTTATTTCTACTCTTCCCTCTTCATATGTAAGATGTTTGGAAGATATAAATGTGGACATCACTACAGCCTAACTGCAAATTACAGATTGACTCTCACTGATTTCAGTCTGCTCTATGGCATCTCCCTTTAAACCAACAAGCGTGGGAATGGGACAGTGATGGAGGTTCCTCCTCCTCTCCATGTACCCTCCAGAGTGTGAGTTAGAGATTATTATTGCCTACTGTACTGACAACTGGCCAAGCTTTGTCACCTGGGATGAAGAAAATTCCCCCACAGTTCTTTGTGAAATTACCTACTGCCCAGCCCAACTAATTAGAGAGGCTGATAATATGGATTAGGTCCTAGCTCAATGGGCAGTGGACTAGAATTGTAGCAGCTGCTTGCTGGGCATGGAGAAATGGGATTAAAGCTAAATAAGGTTATACTAGAGACAGAGTTGATGGTTATTTTGGAGAAGAGAAGGTCAAAAATGCAGATTAGGCATCTGAAAGGAGGAGTGCTGAGAATTTGCAGAGCTAGGAGAAGACACACTAATCCATGAAAATAGAGAATATATAATATATATATATATAAATGGAGATATGCCAATCTCCTAGAACTGAAAGGACCTTGAAAGGTCATCGAGTCCAGTCCCCTGCCTTCACTAGCAGGACCAAGTACTGTCCCCTGACAGATCCCTAAGTGGCCCCCTCAAGGATTGAACTCACAACTCTGGGTTTAGTAGGCCAATGCTCAAACCACTGAGCATTGGCCTGCTAAATGTGGATCATTACGGATTTGCTCAAATATGAACCAGATCCTTCTGGAGTTTAAAAATGTTTTAGTATTTCATAGATTGCTTGTTCCTTGTATTCATCCTCCTATTTTTTTCTTTCTTTCTTTCTAAAGAAGGCAGAATTCTTCTCCAACAACTAACAACTACCCTGCCCCTGTCAGAATAACAAAAGACACATTAGCGATAATCTTCAAAATCAAGGTAGTCATGAGGCAGTCAGAATGACTGACAATTTTACATAAAAGAGGATAACTTTTCCATTCATTGACAGCGTTTTTCTTCAGTACCACACTACTATACACATGTTATACTTAAATCAAAATGAGAGGAAAAAACATGTTGAAGTGTTTTTGTCAGAAATGTTTTCCTGTTATCTATTTGTGATATCTAGTTTTGTTTTAGCTTTGTATTATTTTAATTGGACAAGGACTGAATTGGGCTTTTGTAATATATACAGTCTCTACTCACCACGGTGCTTTATTTCTTGAACAAGATACTGTTTTTCTTCTTTAGAAGATATGATTCATGTGTCCTGAAGATACTGCACCTTGTACACTAATTATTATATGCATCTACCTAGAGTTCTCTGTATATCTTTTCAGTGTTTGAAGCAGTGATGTGGATTTTCAAGTAGAAGAACTAAGAATTTTAAAAGTGTGAAATTCAATGAACAAAGTTGTGGCTTTTTCTGTCTGGAAATACCAAAAGTAAAATCTGCCAATAGTTCTTCATAAATGTAATGTTCTGTGGGTACTGGATAATTCTTGACTAGCTCAGTATAGATGAAAGCAAAAATTTGTCTATGGTGATTTTATATCTGGTTTTGTTCTATACCAAAAACACTGTAAATTTATAGTTATGGCTGCTCAACTGCACATCCTATCAATACCATCACCAAAAATCCAGGGAAAAAATCAATATCATCGCACAATTTGCACATCCAGTTCCTCACAGTCACACTCACATACCCAACCTGAATGTAAATTTCTTACAGATGTATGTGTTGGGGTAAAATCTTTACCGTGGTACTTTTAAGTTGAAAGCATTAAGTTGAAGTTCAGTTTCTACACATGAGTGAGTATGTGAGGAAATGGATGTGTATTGCTAACCCAAGTTGTTAAAAATTCATGAATATGCCCAGTCAGGGAATTAGCTGTGTGCGCCGGGTAGGGAGTATCACCTCATAGTGAGAGTCCAAAAGTCTGCTTCTCTGGCATTCATGTCTTGAGGTAGTGTCACCCACTGGCAAGAGTCCAAAGACTGCTTTGCCTAGTGGCAATAGTTCAGGATAGTGTCACCCAGTGGTGAGGGGTTGAGCACTGTTCACTGCCTGAGGTGGCCAGCAGCCAGTCTGCCCCTATATAGCAACTGGCTCTCTTTCCTCCTCTGGTGTTGCTGCGGTCATCTGTGGTTGGCTAGATTTTTCCATCCCAGATGTTTCTACATGCATCCAGCCAAAGAAGTCAGTGATGCTACTAAAACAAGCCAACTCCTCCTGCAGCTCTCTTACATGTTTCTTGAGGGATTCCAACAACAGACATTTCTCACACTGGGTAGTTGCCCCTGTCTGGCTTTTGCTTGCAGGAACATGCATGCTGCATTCCCAGGAAGTCAAGACCAGGGCCCGGGTCAGGATGCCTGTCTGGTGGAGATCTCCAGAGGTGCAGGCAGAAGAGCCAGCAGTATTGTTGGTGATACTGTTTTCCTCTTTGGCAAGTTCTTCCTTGGGGATAGCTTCAAGTTAAGGAAAGGAAAAGGAAAAAAAAACCCACACAACTCTACTTCCCTGACTTCCTCTGTTAGCATACTCAGCCTGCTAAATCCCTTAGACTCCCACCTGCCTTCATCTCACCTGTCACGGGTCAATATTCAGAGCTGAACCAGTGATGTTGTATTATCCAATATTGCATGACCCAGATAGATAAAAGTGTGGGATCTATACCATTGGAAAGGGAGATATTCAACTTCACAGTCATACTTGGCACTCACTTCTCACTCCCTGAAGCCAATATGACACTATTTTGTGTTTAGAAATTGTTGCTCTTTCTAAAAGATTTTTACAGATTCCTTTAAGCCCTCTACAGTTGCTCTCATGGGGGTAGATTCAATATTGCCAAGCCCCAAAGCTCAAAAATAGTAAGTCAAACCTCAGCTATTCACGAGATTGACCATAAAATCACACACTGGCCACTGTGGAGGATGAGGGTCAAAGTATGTGGTGGGTGAGATCAGCAAACCCTTACTTACATGAGCAATCCTTACTTACATTATTATGTTGATATATTATGTATTTGTATTGTATTGCAGTAGCACTTAGGGCCCCCATCTGGGTATCAGAGATCCTTTCTGGTAGGAGCTGTACAAACTCATAGCAAAAAGATGGTTCCTGCTCCAAGGAGATTACCCATTAATGACATAGGGCTACTCAAATGTAGAAAGGTTTCTTGCGATGAGCCCAACATTTGAATATCAGTGTATATAGGTGATCCATAAACTTACTGTACTGCATTATTATTATAGCCCCAATTACAGTTAATATGATTTTACATCTTATTTCGGCAACATCATGCTATAGCAACTTCCTCTTATGGTTATTGCACTTTCTGCTTGTGTTCAGTTTCTTGTACATGTGCAATTTTACCCAATTTATGATCTTCCTTAGACATGAAAAGTAAACATAATGGGTTTTTTTATGTGTGATACGTTATTCAAACTCTCTGATAACTTCATAATTGTTGGACGGCGTGATTGAGGTCATTTTCCCAAATCAGACACATGTAACCTAATGAATTAATTAAATAAATAAATAGAACTGCTTACACCAACCTCAGACCAAGAAATAAAAAGAGACAAAGGAAATTACCATCTATGATTAAAATATATTCACAGTTCTACCATTAAGAATACTTTCAAAGAAATTATTATTAATCACAGCATTTCTGAAATCCAGATATTTTCAGTCATTTTAAATGTTGATAGACAGACAAGAAAGAAGTACAAATGACATCAAATATGGCATCAATGGGTTCTATTAACTGGTACATTAGATATCAAGCAATAGCCTTTGTAGAGCAAAAATTGCTATATGCTGGTTTTTAAACACCTGTTCAAAAGCAGAGGGTTAATAATAGCATAACAATGACATTTTAATGAAGGGTATAACTTAATGAGCTGTTACAAAAGATACAAAGTTCTGTTTACACAAAAAGTTTTCATTTTAGTTTTTCTAAATTTACTTATTTGTTTTAACTTAAAATGACGGATCCGCATTACTGTTGATAGATTAACACAGAGGTTAATAGTGGGAACTGCCTGTATACATGGTCTTCATTAACACCATATAATTAAACTGAGATTCCTTGAGCTTGACTTGTCAGACAAGATCTTATCTAGATGAATGGTTTTCCTTGCTTCGATTGCTTGAATGATTCTGAGAGTCATTTGACACTTGGCAGCCTACATTATGACATGTTATCAACCAAACAGTGCAAAGAAAAATTAATTATTTCAGAGAAGAAATACATGATAAAAATATTTTAAAATGTAACAATAGCAGTGTTGGCTCTGAGAAAAAAATTACAAAGCAGAGACAAGTCCAGTGAAGAAGAACATCTTTCTTCAGAGAACTTGCAACAAGGTTACCAATCAGTGAACACAGCTGTCAACTATCAATCCCCTGCAGGAACATTATTTTGAGAAAGTTAAAACAATTAATCATCTGTATGCATTGTACTCCTCCCCATAAATTAACATAACCACTTTTCCTGTTAATACCACTGTCTTGGGGCTATTTCTTGACACACTTTCACTGAAGGGCAGTCAGAAGATAAATTTCATGTTGAGAGAAAATGTTGGAATACCATTTCTGTCAATTCCACCTTAATTTCATCTTCTTTCTATCAACCCCTTTCCTACAAATTGCTGTGTATCCTCAAATTCTAAGAAAAACGAAAAGAAGAAAGAAAAACTTGTAGCACCTTAGAGACTAACAAATTTATTTCAGCATAAGCTTTCGTGGGTTAATACCCACTTCATCTCACAGTTCACCGATGAAATTACCTTCAAAACTAGCTCAGTCTTGACCGGAAGGGTGGTCTTGTGACTACAGGCACTGGATGGGACCCCAAGATTGGCATTTAATTTGCAGTTCTGCCACCTTGCTTGGGTAAATTGCTTAGGGCTGGTAGATACTTCAAAAGTTTTACTGACATAACTGTGTCAATGTGGGTGTGATGTATTGCCAGCACAGTTGTGCCAGTAAAAAAACCCAGTGGAGATGCATTGATACCAGTATATCTTGTTTTGGTTCCCAAATCAACATAAGCTACACAGGTATAAGCACAACCAGTATAACTGCATTTACAGTGGGGATGGAGGAAAAGGAGGATGTAATTTTTACTGCACAAGCATAGTTAAAGCAATAAACTTCTCTAAGTGTAGACAAACCCTTAATCTCTCTAGTCCCCTCTGTAAAGAGGGGGTAATGATACCTCCTTTCTCCCATCCTTTGTCTATTTAGAATGTTAGCTTTTCAGGGCATGGGTTATCTCATACTCTGTGTTTGTACTGTGCCTATAGTTCCTGTATTTTTGAAGTCTCTAGATGTTACCACAATAGATATAATAACATCAATCTTAAATGTATTAAACACAGAGGTAATACAGGTAAATTTCCTACCCATGGCAAATGTCAGCATTTTGGCAGTGTGTTTCCAATATGGCGTTACTGATGTGTGGTATTTTTATCAGAAAACCTGCAACTAAAATTAAATATGCTCTGCCTACAACTGTAACTTGATAATGTGTCATCATGTAGTCATTTCAAAATTGAAAATAACACATACGCTTCCTATTATTATTATTATTATTATTATTTAGTCCTTGGGTTAATTGCTTGGGAGTGATAGACTCAGACTAAGCTACCAGACCTTATCATCTTGAGAGGCTACTAATGCCCTTTTGTCCTTTAATTTAATGCACAGCATATTTTATGGATTCAAAGAAGCAAAGACCATAACAAAAGTTAGATGGTAATGTTACTTCTGTATACTTTAAAATTCATTAACACTTATGACTCTAAGGTATCTCCAACAAATTGCACTAAGGTGGTGAGGATGAGTGAACTTACCCTGGAGACCTTGAGCTCACAAGGCCTGCACAACACATAGCCTGTCCATCATAATGCAGTTCCCTCTCTCTGCATACCCCTTCCAAAACTTCCCCTAGTTACCCATATGTATATGGTCTAGTTCTGCACTGCCTTGCTCCTTGTGTAGTGAATGTGAAATGTTAGCAAATCAGAATGGTGTTGTTTTACACTTACTTTGCCCTTTGTAAATTACTACATAAGGTGTAAGACTGTGGAGAATCAGGACTATCAAAACACCACTTTGGCATCCATGCAAAGAAATTCTTGCCCTGTAGGCACATACCATTTCTTCCAGCTGCCTCCTGGGCTGACAAAGCAGAGGGAGGTGACTCCCAATGAGAGGTCCAGCCAAGAAGAAGAGGTTGGATATGGGTGTGGGAAATATGGCAGAGTGGGACTCAAATGCTCAGAGTAGTATTGAATCAGATTCTCAACCCAGCACCCACATACACTTCACCTTCAATTTCACAAGACACTGAGGTAACTTTAACAGAACTGAGTTAAAGGTCAGGACACTGACCAGTTTCCTAGGGCTAAATGTGAATCACCAATATCACAAAAAGCACTGCGCTACCTGGGGATTATTCTACCCTAGAAGACTCCTCAGATGAATGGTTAGGGCAGTTTTATGTCCCCTATGCACTGCTTCAATAGCACAGAAGGGCTATATTAGGACAAGAATCTGTCCAAGAATGCAAAGATTAATAATGATGATGAGGTCAGTGAGGAGAATAGTACTGATCATTTCAAAAGCAACATAACTTTAAACACTTTTACTTGCGGAAATTTGCTTCATTAATGTGAAGACAGATATACATTAGTAGAAGACCACCTGAAAGATCAGTTAACCAATACTACGAATTGAAGATAGCTAAAAATAATTAACAACACCTGGCATTTAAATTATGTAGCATTTTATAAACAGTGAACAATTAATCTATCAACATCTTTTCAACAGCTTTAGGAGATAAGTGCATAGGTTTATCCAGAGTTTACAGATGAGGAAAATGAGGCAGAGACAATTGTACACTTATTGGGGTATCCCATTGACTGGGATTAGGTAATTTTAGGATTCTGCACTTTACTGACCTGGACATTTGCAAAAATGGTGAGTAAACACTGGAAATGTGCTGTTTGCTCCCAGATCCTGTACCTTTGATGTATGGTTTTTTTGGCCAATTTTCATCCAAATTGTGGACCACTCAAGTACATGAAAATACTGACTACATTAAAATAATCCAATAAATTACAGTAGGTACATGTGTTTATGTTAATAATCATAGAATCATAGAATGATAGAATCTCAGGGTTGGAAGGGACCTCAGGAGGTCATCTAGTCCAACCCCCTGCTCAAAGCAGGACCAAGCCCAACTAAATCATCCCAGCCAGGGCTTTGTCAAGCCTGACCTTAAAAACCTCTAAGGAAGGAGATTCCACCACCTCCCTAGGTAACCCATTCCAGTGCTTCACCATCCTACTAGTGAAAAAGTTTTTCCTAATATCCAACCTAAACCTCCCCCTCTGCAACTTGAGACCATTACTCCTTATTCTGTCATCTTCTACCACTGAGAACAGTCTAGATCCATCCTCTTTGGAACCCCCTTTCAGGTAGTTGAAAGCAGCTATCAAATCCCCCCTCATTCTTCTCTTCTGCAGGCTAAACAATCCCAGTTCCCTCAGCCTCTCCTCATAAGTCATGTGCTCCAGCCCCCCCTAATAAATTAGTCTAAGTGTAAACGTGAGTCTGTCTGTTAAAGGGAATTGTAACACATACACACATACATGCACATGTGCAAGTACGCACATATGGGTACATTGGTCCTAATAAAATAAGTGGTGGAACTCCCTGGACCCAACTCCCTGTTCTGGAAACAGAGATGGTGACTTGGTTACCTGGGCAGACCAGGTAACTGAGATGTCATTGCTCTTTCCAGAGTGAGGAACAGGATCTGGATCCTGGAGTTCCCCCTGGAAAGAGACGTGGCAGCTCAGTAATCTGGATGGATCCCATGGGAACCCAGGGAGAACCCCTGAACCCAGCTCCCTGCTCTGGAAAGAGAGATGGTGGATAAGTAACTTGAGTGGATCCCAGGTAACCCAGGCAGAGCCCTTGGACCCAGCTCCCTGTTCTGTAAGGAGACATGGTGGATCAGTAACCGGGATGGCCCAGATAACCAAGATACCATCTCTCCTTCTGGAGTGGGCCAGAAAAAGAAGAGGGAAGGAGGCAATGCGAGAAGATGATGCCCTCACTTTCTCTACCTCCCCTGCTTCAGGACCGATTCCAGGCCCACTCCTGAAGGAGAGGTCATGTTTTGGTAACCTGGGCCACCAAGATTACTGATACTGCTGTCTCTGTTTCCAGATCAGGGATCCAAGTCAGAAGTACTCCTACTTTTCTGCAGTATTAACTCTTATATTTACCCTCAAAACTCTGAAGTTAAATTTTGCACTGATTTTCACCTGTTTTTTAAAAAAAATTCTAACAAATGCTGATAACTTCCTGGGAAATTTTAAACAAAATAAAAACCTAAAATGAAGGGCCTTGGGCATGTGACAAATAATATTAGAGCTGAGATGTTTGCTAGTGAAATCGCTGCATATTAACATTAACTTTGTATTATTCATCAATTGTTCCACCCAATTAGGGAGCATCGTTAACAGATTTCAAAGGGAAACCTATTCATCTGTCTCAGCTAAGAAAGACGGTGGTTAGATGCAGGGTCTTAAGGTTGAACCAAGAATAGGAAAATAAGTGGTGGGAAATCGTGGAAATTATAAAGATCTGTTAGCTGTTCTAGTCCATGCCCCTATTAGTGCAGGATATTGCCCTACAATTTTGTTTTGGGAATTTTCTCTAATCTACAGAACTATCAATGGGGTCAAAGGCCCAGTACTGAGTAGTCCTTAAACATGCATGTTTGATATCATTAGGACTACCATGTGAGTAAGGATGATTTAAATAAGTAATGTTTACAGGATCAGGCCAAGGTTTTGTATGTCTATTAATAAAGTCTGTCAGGAAGAATTTTCCTTTATTTCCTGTGCTGATTGTTACTGATAGTTTCATTAGACTCTAGTTATTTGATATTTGTTTCCTAATGTTCCATTATTTTACTATGGATGCATATATTGTACTGGATGGTAATTGTCAGGAAAATAGTTATTGAAAAGGCAGCAAATGAGATTTTTCAATACTAAAGTCTCACAGTGCCATAAGTCCGAACAACTCCCTGTGATGGAACTGGTAAGATAAGATGATAAATATGAAATAATTTGAAGACCAGAAAAGAAACATTAACAGCATTATATATATGAAATTTCAGCTATAAATCTGACTCCTGGTTTTATTGAATTTTATTTGTTTTCATTGAATTATGGAACAGTAGTCCTATTTTTATGCATTTGCATCTTCTAGAAATCTTGAGATTTTGTATAAATTTGTTACTTATCCTGACAAACAGAGCTGGCTTTAGGCCGATTCGGCCAATTCCCCGGAATCGGGCCCCACGCGTAAAAGGGCCCCGCAATGTCCGTGTTGGGGCCCCACAACGTCCATCGCTTCGGTGGCGCTTCAGCGGCAGCTCAACCGCCGCTGCTATGTTCGGTGGCGTTTCAGCGGAGGGACCTCGTCGATATTGTTGGCATGGGGCCCCACACTTCCTAAAGCCAGCCCTGCTGACAAAAGCCAGATACATACATTTTTTCAATACATACAACAAATATTCCTTATCTGAGATCTCAGGAGATAAATCCTACTCTGCTTACTCACAAGAGTAGTTTCATTGACTTCAGTGAAACTTTTCCTGTAAGTAAAGTTAGTAGGAATTAGCCCCTCAAGCCAATAATTAATCCTTCAAAATGTAAAAAAGATAAGAATTGTAGATTTACCTGGTGAAGAAGACTCCCACGGGCTTTTATTTTATCAGAATTAACCCAAGAAAAATATTGCTTCTTTAACAGAGAGGGGTTGGGTTTTCACTACCATTCTTTTCAAATATCATTACGATGTATTATTCATAGCAAATAATTTACTTGAGGAATGTAGTCCTTTTGTGATTTTGAATTGTCCTCAAGCAGACTTTGAGTTTGGCAAATGTATTGATAATTTTAAAAATGTTTCATGAATGTTTTCTGTTAACATATTTCAGCTGACATGTTTGCTTTGATTATGCCTTTTTGGCTGAGATTGCCCCAAAGGTGCCGGTTAGTGTTAACTATGATAGTGGCTTATGTGATGTGGCTATCAGTCACTGGGCACTGGCCTGAGACCCACACCTATTTCTCACAAGCCATTGAGAGATGGTGACTGGTCTCTATTAGTGACCTAACCACTATTCAGAAACAGAAGTATTAATAAAAAATTGGAATGTTAAAAAAACTTTTGACTGCTGTATCAGTTAGGGGAAAGAAAAGTACAAGAGGAGAAATGGGATTGGCAACCTCATTTTACATGGTCCTCTGAGCTCTAGGCAGTGGGATTAAGATGAATCAAATAACCTTCAATTTACCAATAACTGACCCATAACATGGTCTTGAACTAGCTGAGTAACAACCCTAGCTTAATTTCCTTTTTTTTTTTGATGATCAGCTTAAAATAGTGTTTGCACGGGCAGACCAACATTCAGCCAGAGCTCGCTTAATGTACTATATATTTTTTTGTGTGTGGAATCGTCTGCACTTCAGCTTCACCAGGTTCCTTGTTCTGGAAACTTGCAACAAAGTGAGGCTCCTACAAAAGATGCCTTAGTGCCATAAACTAGAGCCACATTCCCATGCGTTCCTGTCTGCTGTCTGCTATTTACATTTCTGTGCCCTTCATAGTCATTAGTGAGTAAGATATCACACTTCCACCATAAGACTTGCTGGAACATATCCCCACAAAAGGGGAAAAAGTGGAATACCAGGGGATGGCGTCAGGGAAAGTAGTGCCTCTTCAGAAATCCTAGAATGAGAGCACAGTCTCCCCAAACTAAGAAAAATCATAGAGAGTGCAAGTCAAGAGGCGCATAGAAACTTCAGAGGCTCTGAAACTGAGTTTTCAGTTGCAGAAGTTGGGACAATACTCCTGAAAGACCCTTCTACCGTGGGAAATCAGGAGTCATGTGGCAAAGGCATATTTCCCCGTGACTCCAAAAATCTCTCACTCATAATTTGTGTTCCCTTATCCCCATCTACTTCTTCATCTTCACAGTAGCAGCTTTTGCCAGAAGCTGGGAACGAGTGACAGGGTATGAATCACTTGATGTTTACCTGTTCCGTTCATTCCCTCTGGGGCACCTGGCACTGGCCACTGTCAGAAGACAGGATACTGGGCTAGATGGATCTTTGGTCTGACTCAGTAGGGCCATTCTTATCTTCTTATGTTCTTAGTTCCCATGGGGTTTGTGCATTCTTAAGAATTCAGGAGCATCATCAGGGCCTCCGTAGAGAAGAAAAAGAGGAAACACGTGAGGAGGGATAGTCAGGGAAACAGAAATTCATTTACAAAAATGCCCTGCCCCCCAGCAACTCCACAGATTCCAAACACAGTACTTCTGTATTGCAGAGTCCTCACCACACAACTTTTTGCACCAGGCAGACCAACCTCAGGAACAGTGAGCCCAGTACTTAGTGCATGTATAGCAACTTAAGGGCCTGATTTTTCAAGGTATTTAAGCGCTGAATGTTGCAAAGTGTTGCCTAGTGGGATTTTCAAAAGCCTAATGAGCCAAGATGTTCCTTATTCCCACATACCAAGGGGTCAGGGTATGGCCCAAAGACTTTTGTAGTTAGTCATTACCTTTTAGTTTACTTCACAGATCATCACTATTATAGGAAAGAGTGAACAACACTTCATGGATCTGGAGCCTTTGAGAGATAGAAGGGTCTGTTTTTATGTTTCCACTATCCAAGCACATTTGGATGGGCTCCCACACATATTTTATGCTTTCACAAATTGAAAGCATAAAAAAGCAAACTCTTTTGTGTTTGTAAAGATGCGGAGGCAGGTTTAAAGAGTCTTGCAAATTCTTAAGTAGTGAGAACAGCACAAGCAAGGATTATATATATATATATATACACACACACACACACACACTTTTTTTTAACTGCAAAAGAGTAATGTGATAGGTAGATAGGTATATCCCTATCGCTAATGTTCTCTTTATAGAAAGATATGGTGATTTAGAAGAGTCAACATGGATACTTAAGCAAAGCTACCAAAGTGGTGTCTGTGCCATACTAGAACTAAAGTGAGTATGAAAAGAAACAAGGAAATCTGAGAATGTCACATGATGCCATATATACTTACCACATCCTTCTTAGTAGTCTGCACCAAAAAGGGTGCAAGATTTGCAAGGTTAAAGTTTGACTTCTTGAACACATACATAAAATATGTTTGTTAGAAAAAGCTGGCACTACAGCTAGGTGGGAAATGATTTTCCTGTCCCTCAAATACTTTCAAGAGTTCAAAAATGTTTCCTGTCTCGAATCACAACAAATTCAAAATCTTAGAAATTGTCACAAACCAAACCAACCCACCCAATTCTTTTCCAGTTTGGGTCAATCAAAACTTTTCAGCAATTGTCTAATTAAGTATTATTTAATCTAGTTATCTTCAGTTTCAAAACAAAATGTTGTTTCAAATTGTGTGATGGGGTGATTACCCCATACATGCCATGAGAGGGCTAAAATAAGCCTGAGAGGTGAATTAGCCCTCCTGGTTGCACCTGGAGAGCAGGCGAGGCATAATCAGAGATAAAGCCCAGCTGGAAGAGAGGGTTTTTTTTCTCTCCTTAAGAGCTGATGAGTCCAGTTTATAGAAGAGGAGTGAGGAATTCCTTTTCTCTGGGAAGCAGACTGAAAGAAGGCTGAGAAGGATGAAGAAAAGATGAATAGACAGAGTGAGAGCTAGTGGAAGAGTGAGCTTAAAGCCTTAGCAAACAATTTTATGCGGAGAGAACCAGAATCTACTAGGTTGTCAACCATACGGAGAAGTCTCATTGAATCAGTCTTCATGGATGCAAAAGTGGAGGAAAGAATAGATGTTTATCATTAATCAGTCTCCACCATGTACACTTACAATTGTATATTTGGACCTACTCCTACTGAAGTCCCACTGACTTCAATGGAAATTCCATTCATGGAATGAAGATTATGATAGGATAAGAGGTTATGAGTAATTTAAGAATTCTATGTATAGATAGGGCATGAATACTTACTTCTGTGGGTAATCCCATAACTACATCATATATATTAGACTGCCACACAACTTAATGATAATATTTGCCCAATATACCTGTAAACCAAAACTAAACCCAATATATGTTTGCCCTCTCCTCCTCAAACAACTTGTGAAAAACCTTTAAACGCTTGAAAATAGTGGTGTAAAATTATTTAGTTTTCATTATACATTAACTTTTAGAGCAGACATTTGCCACTGTAATACCATTGTTTATGTGGAGGATAATTCACATGTGCAGTGGACTAGCAAAAGGCAGTAGTACAGGCTGCACTCATGAATGTATTGATGAAAAAACTTGATCAGGCATTTCAACATTACAATGTGCATATATTAACTAAGTGTGATTAAACCTGTGCACATCAGATCTTTCCATTTTAGGAAGGATTTTATACTGCTCCTGAAGTCAATAGGCCCATAGATTACAAAAGGGCATATAGCAAATTCTGATTTACTACATGTTTTAACAAAATCCAGGTCATCCATAATACCATTTTTCCCATGCCATGTTTTCATTAGATATTAGAGTAAATCATGTGGTGCAAGGTATGGAATAAATTTGGCAGTCAGCCTTAAAACCCATGAAATAATATTTTTTGAATACTGTAATTTCTTTGACGAGTTTTGTGATATTACTGAATAAATTAGTTGTTGATTTTTTTCTACTATTCACCCAAAATCATAGAGCTGGCACAAAAGTTTGTTAATATATTTACAAAAAGCTATTCAGAAAATGTCAGGACATATTTTATATTAAATATTCTATGAATATTTTTCTGTACTATTCATTCAGGTCTACTCAGTACCTACAAT
The DNA here is from genome assembly GCA_037349315.1 of Chelydra serpentina. NCBI lineage: Eukaryota > Metazoa > Chordata > Testudines > Chelydridae > Chelydra > Chelydra serpentina. Next base: position 64,588,962 of record JBAIAC010000004.1, read on the forward strand.
TTGTCACCATTGCGGACAAGAAGCAAATAAAGTGGTATTTAGAATGAGACTATGGACATATAAAAGGGATGTTTTAATATATATTATTTTAGATAAGAAACTACTAGCCTGAGTTCAGTTAATTAATTTCTGAACTTTCAGTTTAACAGTTACTGTAACCACTAATTGTTTCAGTACTTTTACAGAGAATGTCTCTTTGTCAGCACTAATAGCCATGTTCACTGATCATGCTATCCTAGAGCAATGAACAACAGTAATATATCCTCAGTACTTATTCCAATACAATTTTATTCCTTTCTATCCTTTAATACATTGAAAACTTGAGGCTCAATAGAAATGCAACAATCTGCCCTGAATAAGGTTCAGTGTGTAGCTGTGATGCTCCAGCAAAATAAGGAGGCTCTTGTCTCTTACCTTAGGCACACATATATAATTTCCTCCAGTGAACATGCTCCCTCACTAATGCCAAGACATAACTCCCTGCAGGTCATTCTGGGAACATCAAGGCATGGGAACACCTGTCAGCAAACATACCTGCAATCTGCAGCAATGGAGGTCGTGTTTGTGGATCAGGAGAAGTATATTTCTCCAAATGTGCACTAGCAATGTAAGATGACTCAAAAGAGCCAAGACATGTTCATTTCACTGAATTCATTATTTAAATTCCCTCAAACTGGTGATAAGCAGCTTATTACAAAAGCTAGTCCTAAACTGCTTAATAGATTGTACAGTAACTCCTTACTTAACGTTGTAGTTATGTTCCTGAAAAATGCGACTTTAAGCGAAATGATGTTAAACGAATCTAATTTCCCCATAAGAATTAATGTAAATAAGGGGGTTAGGTTCCAGGGGAATTTTTTTCACCATGAACTAGCACTCCACTGAGCCCTCAAGGGTTAACTTTCACACTCTACAAGCCAGCAGGAAAGATGTGTTTCAGAGATAGAGATGCGCATTTCCAATTAGGTATCAAGAGTGGGGTCAGAAGTACACTGCCTTTTTAATTAGATCAGCAAGCCCCGCAGCTGCAGATTCTGCCTAAGGCAGCAGCTCCCTCCCTCGTGTGTCCCCCCTGCTCTATGGAATATGGGGTAAGCAAGGTGCAGGAGGACATTAGCCCCCCTTTTCTTCCCCTCCCCCCCCCACAGCAAGCAGGCAGGAGTCTCGAAGAGCAGCACATGGCAGTGGAGGAAGGGACAGCTGAACTGCCATTGATAGCCTGCAAACGACGTTAGAAGGGAGCATTTCACAACTGTAAACGAGCATGTTCCCTAATTGATCAGCAACGTAAGAACGAAACAATGTTAACTGGGACGACTTTAAGTGAGGAGTTACCATAGATACCTTATGTGATTCAAAACATGCAGTTAGTGGGAAAAATCACTGAACAGTTTTCTCTTATAAGGGAGGTGCCACTACAAGCAGGAATATGTATTTATGACAAATGGCTGCATATATCAAATATGTATGATTTCCAAATGGTCAGTTGACATTCTGAGTGGAGAGTCTATTTCATGCCCCCTTTTGCAGTCAAATGTTGAGGAGTAGCCATTCTTCTCCAAATTTCTCACTAATGTCCTTAGGTCACTGATCTAATTACTTTCTGAGATTTCTGAGAAAGGAACATGAGCATTCATTTCAAAGCAAGCGGGGTTTTTTGTTTGTTTGAATGATGTCCGTAATAACATGAGGATAATGGTTAGTTTCTTTTTAAAAAAAAAACAACAAAAACCTCTTCAGACAACATAAGATGATAAGGGAAATAGATTTGCTTTTCAATTGGGATTCACAATGTCTATTCATCACAACCTCAATCCAGAATTTATGACATCCTGGGGTAAATAGACTCTAAGGCCAGGTCTACACTACGGGGGGGGGGGGGGGGGGGAGGTGATGTAAGGTACGCAACTTCAACTATGTGAATAACGTAGCTGAAGTCGACATACCTCGCTTGACTTAGCTCACCATGAGGACACTGCAATGTCGACTGAGGTCGCTCCCCCGTTGACTCCGCTTCCGACTCTCATCGTGGTGGATTACCGGAGTCGAAAGGAGAGCGATTGGGGATCAATTTATCGCGTCTACACTAGATGCGAAAAATCGATCCCCGAAAGATCGATTGCTACCCGCCGAATCGGCGGGTAGTGTAGACCAGCCCTAAGAGCCTATAAAAGCACTGCTTGCCAGTCTGACAGTTTCAGAGACAATTGCCCAGTATAGAAAGGGGGAAAGGGAAAACATGACTCACACCAAGATCTACTTGGAGTGTGGGCAATGTACAACAAGTACCTTGCTGTTCTTTCCATGACCCACAATGATAGATATAGTCACCTGGAATCGCATGAACAACTGCAAGGAGTTTAGGCAGCAAGAATATAAGAATGGCCATTCTGGATCAAAACAATGGTCCATCTAACCTAGAATCCTGTCTTCTGACACTGGCCATTTATCAAGTGATCCATCCCCTGTTCTCCTGTCCCAACTTTTAGCAGTTAGAGCTTAAGAAACACTCTGTAGCTGACCAAGCCATGGGAAGTCAGTCCTAGTGGTGGAAGCAAGAGTTCGACCTACTGGTTAGAGCTGGGTCCAGGGTGGGCAGATTCCAGGAAATGAGCTGAAGGTCAGTACCAGAGGGACAGAAGCCAAATGCCAGAGCCAGGGGGTAAACCAGAGTTGTAAGCGAGAGGCAGAGGCAGGGATTGAAACCAGAAGTCTGAAGCCAAAGAGACGCATGGGCTGGAGCAGAGCCTGGAAGCCTTTTTGACATGAGTCATGGAGTGGGTCCCACAGTGGGGTGTGCAATTGAGAGGTGAGAGGCTGGGATGTTGACAGGGCTCAAGCTGGGCCACATTCATGGTAAGGTGGTCATCAATTCTGATACACAGGTCGATCAGGTCATCAAGACGGGACAGCAGATTGACCCATGCCTTTATATCAACGTTCAGCCCAATACAAAACTGATGCTGTGCAGCTTCATTCCGGGGGAAGAAGACCAAAGCCCCGAGGTAAGTGGGGAAGTGGGATACCGGGAGGAAGCACAAGTAGGTGAGTGCAAGAGGGGAGGGCTCCTGCCCCATACTGGGACAGCAGGACGATCGGTGAGTTATCTTAAATGCCTATACACAAATGCAAGAAGCCTGGGGAACAAGCAGGGAGAACTGGAAGTCCTGGCACAGTCAAGGAATTATGACGTAATTGGAATAACAGATACTTGGGGGGATAACTCACATGATTGGAGTACTGTTATGGATGGATATAAACTGTTCCGGAAGGATAGGCAGGGCAGAAAAGGTGGGGGAGTTGCGTTGTATGTAAGAGAGCAGTATGACTGCTCAGAGCTCCAGTATGAAACTGCAGAAAAACCTGAGAGTCTCTGGATTAAATTGAGAAGTGTGAGCAACAAGGGTAATGTCGTGGTGGGAGTCTGCTACAGACCACCAGACCAGGGGGATGAAGTGGATGAGGCTTTCTTCCAGCAACTAACAGAAGTTACTAGATCACAGACCCTGGTTCTCATGGGTGACTTTAATCACCCCGATATCTGCTGGGAGAGCAATACAGTGGTCCACAGACAATCCAGGAAGTTTTTGGAAAGTGTAGGGGACAATTTCCTGGTGCAAGTGCTGGAGGAACCAACTAGGGGAAAAGCTCTTCTTGACCTGCTGCTCACAAACAGGGAAGAAATAGTAGAGGAAGCAATAGTGGATGGGAACCTGGGAGGCAGTGACCATGAGATGGTCGAGTTCAGGATCCTGACACAAGGAAGAAAGGAGAGCAGTAGAATACAGAGCCTGGACTTCAGAAAAGCAGACTTTGACTCCCTCAGGGAACTGATGGGCAAGGTCCCCTGGGAGAATAACATGAGGGGGAAAGGAGTCGAGGAAAGCTGGCTGTATTTTAAAGAAACCTTATTGAGGTTGCAGGAACAAACCATCCCGATGTGTAGAAAGAAAAGTAAATATGGCAGGCGACCAGCTTGGCTTAACAGTGAAATCCTTGCTCGTCTTAAACCCCAAAAAGCAGCTTACAAAGAGTGGAAGATTGGACAAATGTCCAGGGAGGAGTATAAAAATATTGTTCAGGCATGCAGGAGTGAAATTAGGAAGGCCAAATCACACTTGGAGTTGCAGCTAGCCGGAGATGTTAGGAGTAACAAGAAGGGTTTCTTCAGGTATGAGAGCAACAAGAAGAAAGTCAAGGAAAGTGTGGGCCCCTTGCTGAATGAGGGAGGGAACCTAGTGACAGAGGATGTGGAGAAAGCTAGTGTACTCAATGCTTTTTTTGCCTCTGTCTTCACAGACAAGGTCAGCTCCCAGGCGGCTGCAATCCGCAGCACGGTATGGGGAGGGGGTGACCAGCCCTCTGTGGAGAAAGAAGTAGTTTGGGACTATTTAGAAAAGCTGGACGAACACAAGTCCATGGGGCCGGATGCACTGCATCCGAGGGTGCTAAAGGAGTTGGCCGATGTGATTGCAGAGCCATTGGCCATTATCTTTGACAAATCATGGCAATCGGGGGAGGTCCCGGATGACTGGAAAAAAGCTAATGTAGTGCCCATCTTCAAAAAAGGGAAGAAGGAAGATCCGGGGAATTACAGGCCAGTCAGTCTCACCTCAGTCCCTGGAAAAATCATGGGACAGGTCCTCAAGGAATCAATTCTGAACCACTTAAAGGAGGGGAAAGTGATCAGGAACAGTCAGCATGGATTCACCAAGGGCAAGTCATGCCTGACTAACCTAATTGCCTTCTATGATGAGATAACTGGCTCTGTGGATGAGGGGAAAGCAGTGGATGTGCTATTTCTTGACTTTAGCAAAGCTTTTGATACAGTCTCGCACAGTGTTCTTGCCAGCAAGTTAAAGAAGTATGGGCTGGATGAATGGACGGTAAGGTGGATAGAAAACTGGCTGGATGGTCATGCTCAACGCGTAGTGATCAATGGCTCCATGTCTAGTTGGCAGCCGGTATCAAGTGGAGTGCCCCAAGGGTCGGTGCTGGGGCCGGTTTTGTTCAATATCTTCATCAACGACCTGGAGGATGGTGTGGACTGCACCCTTAGCAAGTTTGCAGATGACACTAAACTGGGAGGAGTGGTTGATACGCTGGAGGGTAGGGACAGGATACAGAGGGACCTAGACAAATTAGAGGATTGGGCCAAAAGAAATCTGATGAGGTTCAACAAGGACAAGTGCAGAGTCCTGCACTTAGGACGGAAGAATCCCATGCACTGCTACAGACTAGGGACCGAATGGCTGGGCAGCAATTCTGCAGAAAAGGACCTAGGGGTTACAGTGGACGAAAAGCTGAATATGAGTCAACAGTGTGCCCTTGTTGCCAAGAAGGCTAACGGCATTTTGGGCTGTATAAGTAGGGGCATTTCCAGCAGATCGAGGGACGTGTTTATTCCCCTCTATTCGGCACTGGTGATGCCTCATTTGGAGTACTGTGTCCAGTTTTGGGCCCCACACTACAAGAAGGATGTGGATAAATTGGAAAGAGTCCAACGGAGGGCAACAAAAATGATTAGCGGGCTGGAGCACATGACGTATGAGGAGAGGCTGAGGGAACTGGGATTGTTTAGCCTGCAGAAGAGAAGAGTGAGGGGGGATTTGATAGCTGCTTTCAACTACCTAAAAGGGGGTTCCAAAGAGGATGGATCTAGACTGTTCTCAGTGGTAGAAGATGACAGAACAAGGAGTAATGGTCTCAAGTTGCAGAGGGGGAGGTTTAGGTTGGATATTAGGAAAAACTTTTTCACTAGTAGGGTGGTGAAGCACTGGAATGGGTTACCTAGGGAGGTGGTGGAATCTCCTTCCCTAGTGGTTTTTAAGGTCAGGCTTGACAAAGCCCTGTCTGGGATGATCTAGTTGGGGTTGGTCCTGCTTTGAGTAGGGGGTTGGACTAGATGACCTCCTGAGGTCCCTTCCAACCCTGAGATTCTATGATTCTATGATTCCACTTGGTGTCTGTGGAGAGGTGACAAAATTTATCAGTGTATTGGGCAGCTGATTAATGCCCTTGCTGTAGCTTTGTAGCTTGTTTTCAGCAGTTTCAGTGTGGTGGGAGTCACTAAAGATAACTGACCTGAATGAACTGCTCCAAATGTCCCAGGTGGGGTCTGAACTGTTCCACGTGGGGGCAAGCCCAGGCCAAGTCCTTGCCAGTGAGCAAACTAATGATTAGCCCTGCTTGGGCCTGGTCTATGGGGGAACAATTTGGGGTGTAGCAAGAAGAGGAGCCAGGATTGGTTTAATCCTTTTGTGTGGGGCTGCTCAAACTGAAGGTGAAAGGGCCATGGGCTGTCAGGCCTAGTAGTGGAAACAAGAGTTCGGCCTACTAATAAGAGCTGTGTCCAGGGTGGACAGAGTCCAGGAAATGAGTCAAGGACACTACCAGAGGGGCAGAAGCCAAATGAGGGAGCCAGGGTGTAAACCAGAGGAGTCAGGGATCAGTACTGTAGATACAGAAGCTGAATCCCAGAATCAGTAGCGTAGCTGTGGGAGAGCCAGAGCTGTAAGCCAGAGGCAGAGCGAGGGAACAAAGCTAGAAGTCTGAAGCCAGAGGGGAGCAGGGGCTGGAGCAGAGCAGGAGCAGGGACTGGAGCAAGAGCTGGAACTGGAGTTGGAACTGGAACAAGCGGCAACGAGCACATCTCTCATCCCGCACCAATTCCCGCTGCCCCCATTGGCCTGGAACGGTGAACCGCAGCCAGTGGGAGCTGCAATCGACTGAACCCGCGGACGCTGCAGGTAAACAAACCATCCCAGCCTGCCAGCAGATTTCCCTGACGGACCGCGTGCCAAAGGTTGCCGATCTCTGAGCTAGAAAAAAGCAGGAGCAGGGACTGGAAGCAGACTGAAGTAGGAATTGGATTACTGGAGCAAAGGCAAGCACAGCTGCAGGTGAGGTACAGTCAGCAACAGCTGATCTCTGTGGGGGCCAGGTTTAAAAGCAATCACTCAGGGGCTGGGGCCACTGTCAGGTCTAAGGCAATACAGCTGGGTTCATTGGTTGCCTAGCAGTGCAGTTAGTCACAGAGCAGGCAAGCAGCTGATCCCAATGGGTTTGCTCCTTGACACACCTATAGAATGGGGTTGCATCCCTGGCTAATAGCCATTGGACCTATTCTCCATGATTTTATCTAATTATTTTTTGAACCCAGTTATATGTTTGACCTTCACAATATCCCCTGGCAAGGAGTTCCACAGGTTGACTCCTTCCTAGACTCCATGGAAATCAAAACAAAGGTGACTGCAAAAGGGTGAGTGTCCAGATTTCGTGATAAGATCCTGATCTTAGCACCCCCACAGCCAAAGAGAAGACCCATCCTTTTTGGTCCTTGCATTCCCACATTACCATCAGATGAAGTGGGTTATAGCCCATGAAAGCTGATGCCGAAATAAATTTGTTAGTCTCTAAGGTGCAACAAGGACTCATTGTTTTTGCTGATACAGACTAACCTGGCTACCCCTCTGAAACCGATACCATCAGAGTGATTCAACAACAGTACTCAAAAAGTTATAGAACATTCTTTTTCTTGTACATTCAAAAGATACAATTAGAAGGAAATGTGCTGAATACAAATCCTCTTCACTGAATTTTAATTACATCATATTTTATCATTTAAATACCATTATGTTTGACACAAGAGAGAGACTGAGATTCAGTGCGCAAATTGCACAATGTGGTTATGTGATAAATAAAGGAGGCGAGCTCCCTTTTATGGACACCCAGCCAGCCAGTTAGCTACGAAATCCCTGCTAGTAGCTATTCTCTACTTGCCTTACCTGTGAAGGGTTAAAAAAAGCCCCATAGGTAAAAGGAAGGAAGTGGGCACCTGACCAAAAGAGCCAGTCGGAGGGCTAGAACTTTTTAAAATTGGGCAAAAACTTTCCCTTTGTCTGTCTGTTGTTCTCTGGAGAGAGGAGACACAGAGCAGCAATGCTGTAAGAATCTTTAAAACAGGTATGAAAGTCATCAAATAATACCTAGAATTTCTTTATCTGGAACCCCAGACATGTAAGTAGATCAGGAAATGTCTAGGAAGACGCGATTAGGTTTTTCTCTTTCATTACTTTATGGCTTGTGGATTCCTTTGTGCTAAGCCCCAAATGCTTTTGTTTTGCTTGTAACCATTAAGCTGGAGCTCAAGAAAACCATTCTTGATGTTTAATTATTATATTTGCTCTTTTTAAATCTAGCAATAGCCTAAGTTCCCAATTTATTTTCTTTGTTTTTGTTTTTAATAAAATTTACCTTTTTAAAGAATGGGATTGGGTTTTTGTTTCCTAAGAGGTTTGTGCATATGTTGTCTAATTAGCTGGTGGCAACAGCTGATTCCCTTTGTTTTCATTCTTAGCTCTTCCTTGGAGGGGGGTGGTGAAAGGGCTTGAGGGTACCTCCAAAGGGTGGAATTCCCAAGTGCGCCTTCCTCTGTCCAAAGGGGTGTTTTTTTGTACTTGGGTGGTGGCAGCATCTACACATCCAAGGTCAGAGAGAAGCTGTAACCTTGGGAGTTTAATACAAGCCTAGAGTGGCCAGTATTATAATCCTTGTGGGCCCCCACCTTCTGCACTTGAAGTGCCAGAGTGGAGAATCAGACTTGACAGGTTACAATACAGACTATGTATATTTTTTTTATCAAAATTGGACAGACATGGATCTTTTTCTGATCCTTGAAAAGGAAAGTATAGAAATATGTCAAAGAGTTGAAAAGGACTTTATCATAAACAGATCAAATTGAAGGCAAGGCCAGAGAAAATAATATCAACCTAGGGGACAGACAGTCCAGGGGGACCATTGGCTGGCTAAGTACACAACAGACCCCGAGGCAACTCTAAACCTACCTATACAACTGCCAATGGACGTGCAGTCTGATAAGAAGAAAAAGACCACTGCTGTAAAAATAACTTCTCCCCTTTAGAAACGCATTTCTATTATTTCAGCCGAAGAGGTGGCAGAAAGGTGATACAAGTGAATGGAGCACATGGCATACCACCAACCCCACATAATATGCTCCTTTGAACTAAATATCCAGTATTCTTTAAGTAAAGATAGAGTGTCCTGAGATAATCATTACCTACTTACAACTCTGATTAACAAATAACCCACCATTTTCGAGTGATTATGTGCTTCTAAAAAAGAGTATATTGCTAGTTTTTCTTTTTAAAATTGTGTTGGGTAATACATTAAATTGTGTGTGTTCTGTGACTTTTCTTCTTAGCATATGCGCAACGTGCCTCAGGAGGCACATGACCAGGATTCATCAATGAATTTGGTCTACTGGTTGGTTCATTGTCTTCTTCAGCCCAGGCCTGGTACTGATAGGGAGCAAGACATAAATGCTGATCCATGCCACCACCTGTCCTGTGACTAAAGGTGATAAAATGTCATTTGGGAAATAGTTTCTACCCAAAGCTGATCATTTTGGTGAACTGAAAATTATTTGTCACATACAGGTATAGTAAGTAACATCCTCTCACTTTCAGCAAAGAGAAAAGCTATAAATACATATATGGTAGATAAATGTATATATATATCTATCTTTTCTCTATATATCTTCATATAATGAGAACTGGGAATGCCTCATGTTGAGAAAATTGACTGTCCTAGAAGGTACAGTGAGGTAGAAATCATCTAATGGGTAACTACAAAAGAAACTTGTTACAAACATTAACCTTATTGCTGAAACAGGCAATGATCTAGCTACAGCTGACTTAGGTTCTCCTTTCCTGTTGCTGTATTTGGATGTTCAAGAAGCATTTAACGTCATTGATCATAATGCTATTTCAACCTGATATCAGTTTCTGGTGAGAGTCAGGATGGCTTGAGAATGGGGTGCTTCCTATTTCTCTTAGCTAACCATATGAGCATTAGGGTGAGAGGAGCAATGGACGGATAAAAATTCAGCTGCAATCTGTTTAATTTATATTCAGGTTTAGTTAGAGATCTTTGCATCTGTTATACCAAGTTGCTAACAAGGAGCCTAGTTTTGTAGTATCTTTTGGTTCCATTGAGAGGACAATTATATGTAGATTTGCTTAGTTCTTCCATACTAAGTAGCAGGATAAGCTAATACTAGCCCAAGGGCGGGTAAGAGGAATGTGATAGCAGATATGCTATTGTTTGCTGTATTCTCACTTAGGGTTTAGCCACAACCCCTGACCTGCAGCACTCTTTGTTCTTCCTGGGAGACTGTGTAGAGACAACATGTGTTACGGCTGCCTGAAGGGCTGTGATGACTGTGTGTTGTGACTAGTTTGCACCGCTCTTATGTCCAAGTTATATTTTGGTAACAAAAGCAAGCTGGACTGCAATGGCTTGTATTGGAAGTTAGATTTTTTTTTGATGGAGAAGAAGAAATAAGGAGTCAGTATTGTTGCATCAATTGGAGCAGAGTGGACCTAATCTCATTGATCAAGTAATGGCTGAATGAAAGTTAACACAATATCCCAGTAACTCATAACAATGAATGGTAATAGAAAAAACATGGAAAAAAGTTTGAACTTGTATAAGCAATAAAAGACTAATGTGATCCAGGTACTGTGCTGATGTCATAAGTTGTAGACAAGAGGGTTTTGAAAAGCAGAAAATAATGAGAAAATTGGTTTGTTGGAAATTAGGCATTAACTGGAGATGGCCTATTCTGCTCATCACCTCTTTTAATCGTGCTTAAAAAAAAAAAAGAACTCCTGGGGGATTTACTTGGGAAAGGCTGAAACTCTTCTGTTTCATTCAAAAACGTTTGCCCTTCATCTCTGAAATTTAAGAAATCTCAAAGATGTCTAGGCCTTCACACATGGTGAAAACAGCAGGCCACTATCGCTGGGGCAGCAAGGATCCCAAACTGATGTATTTGAGGTACTTCCCTTGTCTTCATCTTTATTGTATGTCAGTTTCCATCCCCCCGCCACCATTTTCCTCCCATCCTATCTCTCTCTCTCTCTTGGCTTCTGACCTGACCCTGAAATCAGGTGCGTCGCACATCACCTGCATAAGAGAGCTCATCCAGCCTTTCTCTGGCCAGCCTGAAAAGGATCTGTATAAGAGAGTGACCTGCCACGCCCATCCAGCTGGTGTCCTAGGCCAAAGAAGCAAGGCAGAACCCAGAGATGCATCTGTTTTGCCAAGTAGTCTGCCCTGAGCTGTTGTCCATAAATGACTGGCATTGACCCCTGTGGATGTAAACAGAAAGCTGCTTTCCCCCCATCCTTCACTTTCCTGCTCTCTCTAGATTTCTTACTGTGTCTCTTTATTAAAGGCAAGAATAACTCTAAAACCAAGCAGCTACCATAAAAATTGTCAGTTTAAAACAAGGTTGGTACTCTAATATCCACTCTCTTACAGAAGTTTAAAATGTTTAAATCTTGTTTGTGTAAATAACCATTCAGTTTGAATTTAAAAATGCTTCCTCAGGTCAGCTCTGTGTAGCTCAAAAGATTGTCTCTCCCACCAACAGACAGGGCCATCTCTAACTTTTTTGCCGCCCCAAGCAAAAAATAAAAAAACCGAGCGCCGCCCCGAGCGCCGCCCCCATCCAAGCAAAAAACAAACAACCCCCCCCACCTGAGCTCCACCCCGCCGAAACAAAAACAAAAAAACAACCACCACCCCCGATGCCCACCCAGCCGAAGTAAAAAAAAAATCCCCGAGCGCCACCCCACCGCCTCAAGATTGGCCACCCCTTAGAAGATGCCGCTCCAAGCACGTGCTTGGTTGGCACATGCCTGAAGCCGGCCCTGCCAACAGAAGTTGGTCCAATAAAATATATTTCCTCACCCATCTTGTCTCTCTAATACCCTGGGGCTGACATGGCTACAACAACACAGCTTAAAGTAATATGAGGCAGTAATTGATATTTAACTTCAGTAGAGATAAGGGAAGAGATGTTCCAGTTTGCTTCTGCTGTGGGGGACAGAGACATTGTGAGGAGATACACTCTTGTATGTACTCTGTACAGAAATTGCAAGAAATTTGGAAATATCACAAATAAATGTCCCAGTGAAGAATATGCAACAGACCAGAGTCTCAGACATATTGTGGAGATGAAGAGGATATAGCTGACAGTACCCTTTATAAAACAGACTCTGGGAGGAGATAATTACACTGAAAGCTAACACTCAGATCCTAGAGAAAGATGTAATAGCTAATGAAGATATGTATCCATTGTTAGTAAGCCGGTATATAAAGAAACATGGCAGAGTGTATAGCCTCAATCCATCAGTACAGTACAGCAGACAGTATCGATGGAACCTTAAATGTATAACTACAGCCAGTTTGATGAGGAAAGATTAATTAAAGCAACTGAACAGGCAACAATTGAATACTACCCGAACTTCCACATTCCAAGTTATGTTCTGGGGGGAAATAGTGATGCTGCAAAGAGACACACTGAAAACTGTGGTAGATTGCCAAGCACCCTGCCTTTTGCCAGTGCAGCTCCTTATTCACTAACGGTTCCATTGTAGCTGTGACATAAGTCCTGAGTAAGGGACAGTGCATAGTTGTCAGGAGACCAGCATCAGTTTGTGACTAGAGATTCACAACTTGATAGCTGATTCCCCACTTGTCCCAGAGGGGAAGTAATCTATACCAGCCCTATATCTGATGTGCATTACTTCCCTCTCCCCGTCAGCTCCTGTTCATCCCCATTCTATTAATCTACACAGGATTGGTAGCATCAGCTTCAGGGACACTGCCGTATACTCCAGTCAGTGATACAGATAGCCAAAAGGGCATTTGCCTACGCGGACAGGTATATTCAGCCCAGTATCTGCCCTCAACGGAATTCCCCAAATCCACAGGAGGCGGAAAGTTGGTCAGGATGCTCAGTATCTATCATCAGGAACTATGAACTCATAGTTGATAAAGCAATACTGTTAGACTTGAACTTGTTCAGAAGACAGAGGATCTCTATCTGGTGGAATAACATTCACAAAGCTGCATTCCAGCAGCTAGTCCTGGAGAAAACTGCAGTCAGTAGGTTACTCTAATAGACTGGTATTAAAAGTCTTTCCAGATCCTCCCATCTTTCAGCATATTGTGCTTTAAATGCAACAAGAGTATTTTCCAGGTAACAGAAATGGTCTTTTTAGACAACTGCATTAATGTCTATGGCTTGCATCCATTTCTAGAAAACATTACAGCTATTAACAAGGAAGTTCTAGCTGTCAGGATCTTCATGGAATGAAATTATTTGTAGGTAGTATGCTGGTTTGCTTAATAAACTTCAACCTAAAACGTCTAAAGTGTTTGTCCCCAATCACCCTAGCTTTTCTTTCAGTAGAAAAAATAAGCAGGAACTAGAGCTTTGTTCAGGTTGGGAAATGTGACAACACTGTTCTAAAGCTGTTAAGCTCATTCCAATTGCTAGCGCACTTTAATGCCAGGATGGTTCCTATCCTGTTCTGTGACACTTCACCCTATGGGGTTGGTGCAGTACTGTCACATTGTACTGAGATGAGAGTTGGATAAATAATTGGTTTTGTGTCTCCAACACCATCTCCAGCAGAGAGGGTATACTCTCAAATTGCTAAAGGAAGTCGGATGGTATTGATTGGAGGGAAAACGTTTCACCAGTATTTCTTTAACTGCTACTGTACTGTTTATGCAGACCATAAACCATTCCTGAGTTTTTATTTAATGCAAGCAAAAGGATACCTCCTGTGGCCTCTGCCAGAACATACCACTGGGAACACACAAAAAAGCTATGTAAAAAGATCATTATTAAGATTGCAAAGTTAAGCACTTAAAAGTTAGGAAATGTCAGAATTAAGGTTATGTGCGGAAAAAATACTATGTGATCATGTCATTAATGACTGTATCATAATGCATACACTGAAGGGGGCTGAATTAAAGCTGCATAAGAACTTTAATTCTGGAATTACCCAATTTGGAGTGCTTGACTTTGCAACTTTAATAATGTTCTTTTAGCATTTCTTTTTGGGTATAATTTCCAAGGTTTTCAAAAAAGCATATAAAAAGAACAGAAATTCCACCATGTGGCATGATATTTACACCCCCATGGGTTTGCCGTTCCCGGGCAATGGGAGCTGCGGGAAGTGGCGCGGGCTGGGCCACCACTTTCTGCAGCTCCCACTGGCCAGGAACGGCGAACCACAGCCACTGGGAGCTGCAAGCGGCCATACCTGCGAATCCTCAGGTAAACAAAGTGTCTTGCGGCCCGCCAGGGGCTTACTCTGAACAAGCCGCGAACCAAGTTTGGGAACCCCTACACTAGAGGGTACAAGACACATACTTTTCCAGTGGGTTTCACAGATATTTTCTGACAGCAGAGGAATGGCCAGACTCAGCAAACTAGTAACAGATTTTGTTGCCCATTTCCCCCAAGCTTGACCTTTTCTGCCCCATTCTGTCCAATCTGTCCCAATATCATTTTCCTCAGATAGTCAGTCCCACTCTGCACACTTCAGGCTTCTCGTTCAAGTCCCATTCTCCATGCCTATCCAGTCCTAGTCTCCCCTGTCCAAGTCCCAACGTCCCCCTAACTCCTAATTTCTTTCCCTCCAGCCAGTCTCACTCTCTACCTGCCCCATCCCGCCACCTCCATGTCCAGCCTTAGTGTTGCCTCCCCCACCCAACTGGTCTCCAGTTTCCAATTTCCCTCACAGGCTCCCAGTCCCAGTCTCCCCCCATGGCTCCCAACCCCAGACTTCTAGCCCAATCAGTCCCAGCTTCTCTTTCTCACAGACCCCAGCTCCAGTCTCCATGCCCAACCAGTCCCCGTCTTCCCCTCTAACGCCCAGTCACAAATTCTCCCCTTTCACACAACCCCTTATCTGTCCCCACATCCAGCTTTCATTCTCCTCAACATTCCAGTCAGATGTCATCTTCCACTCTGCGTGGCTGCCAGTGCAGTGGGTGGGGGGATGACTGAGAGCACAGGAAAGACAGGCTCCCAAAACTCAGTTCCAGACCCATCCTGATGTAGAGCAGTTGGGATCAGCCATTACAGGAAAAGTCCACTTTCAGCCGGATAGCCCTGGGTTGGTGCATGCTCAATTGGTCTCTGAGCATGGTGCATGCAGAATCTGGTCAGCACTAGGACCTTTGAAAGGTTAAAGTATGCTCAGTGAGGACTGAATCTTTGGAGACTTTAGATGTTAAGATCTAGCAAGTCTCTACTGACCATGTCTGAACTATGATTTTTCAAAGGCTTATGACATGGCCATATTTGGGAAGATTTTCACAGGAGCACCAAAAAGGGTCATAAAGGCCACACCCCAGCCAAATGTCATGTACCTGCTCCAAAGCATGGGGGTGCTACAAAACTTCAAAGGAAAGGTATTAAGAATGTTTTTAACAGGAGAAAATAATGTAGCCTCACTCTCAGAAATGGCTAGACCATTTTGGCTGATATTTTCCAGAAACAATCATCCCGAGGATGGAGATTTCAGCCCAACTGGTTGAAGTTTGGCAAATTTATAAAAAGCTGAAAACAGGGTTTTATAATGGGAAGTGTCTGGTGACATGAATAATAGTCAGTGCTACCAGCTGTGACTATAATACATTTACCTTTATGTAGAGTCTGGGGAATACACCTGCTAATGCTGATGTACTGAAATTGGTTACCCATTACCATTTGACCATAACACTATCCCCAGAGGATACAGTCTTTCTGAAGGGGAGGGCTCTGAGTTACTACAGACAATTCTTTCCCAAGTGTTTGGCTGGTGGGTCTTGCCCACATGCTCAGGGTCTAACTGATCACCATATTTGGGTCAGGGCATCTGGGTCACATTTTCCCTAGATCAGATTGATAGAGACAATTCTTTCCCAAGTGTTTGGCTGGTGGGTCTTGCCCACATGCTCAGGGTCTAACTGATCACCATATTTGGGTCAGGGCATCTGGGTCACATTTTCCCTAGATCAGATTGATAGAGACCATGGGGGGATTTCACCTTCCTCTGCAGCACAGGGCCTGGGTCACTTGCAGGTTTAAACTAGTGTAAATGGTGGATTCTGTGTAACTTGAAGTCTTTAAATCTTGATTTGAAGACTTCAGTAACTCAGCCAGAGGTTAGGAGTCTATTACAGGAGTGGGTGGGTGAGGTTCTGTGGCCCACAATTGGCAGGAGGTCAGACTAGATGATCAAGAATCTATAAGTCTATGATGGATCAGTTACAGACAAGCCCAGAGAATGCAGCTTTAATATGAGAATGGATCCTTGCAGATCCTGGGCTGTCTTAGATGCTTCAGTGCATTCTGAAGATGATACTGAACAATCCTAATTCTATACCTCTTGCAAGGAAGGTGTTTCTGATCCTGGCTGGAAAACACAAATGGGGAAGAATTTACTTATATAGAACAAGACTGTGTTTTTTCCTGTGTGGCTGTGCAAGGGAATAAGGAAATAAACTCCCTCACTCTGCAAGGTGTCTTACCCAGATTGCTACTCTCTGTGAAGAGGGAGGGGAGAGGTAGATCATGGTCCCTTGTGCAGTTGGATTTGTGTGCGTGTGCAGGCTGCGGAGGAGGGGCGGAGGAGTGTGGGAGGGAGGAGTGTATCTTGGCTCTGCCTCCCACTTCACTGGTGTAGCTGAGCCAGCATTGCTGCAGAAATACTGAGCCTAGACAAAGATAGTACAGATTATTGTTTCCCTGGGAGCAAGGACTACACATAAAGTCATGCACACAGCAAGAAGTAAAGTCTTCATCTTGACCTTCATTAGGGCCTGAACCTAGGCACTTATGTCCTATGGGGATGAGTACAGTAGAAGTGTTTATTAATGAATAAATCCTGAATGGAGTTCAGTATCTCAGAAGACAAGTCCCTTAATATACTGTTTACCTCTTTTTACTCTGTGTATTGTACTCATGTATAGCTAGATGATGGGTGCCCTCCATTTAAGAGAGGCTAAGGAAGTGACTCTGTGATGTAAGGGGTATGTGTGTGTGTGTGTCCTGAGTTGTGCAGTTGAGAGCAGAGGATGTATTGAAAAAGCCTTATTATTAAAAAATCTGTTTAGTTTACCCTATGTGTGGACCTCCATTCCTGTGATCAGTCTAAATCAGTGGTGGGCAACATGCCACCCATGGGCCGCACGTAGCCCATCAGAGTAATCTGCTGGTGGGCTGCCAGATAGTTTGTTTACATTTGCACGGCTGCCCGCAGCTCCCAGTGGCCACGGTTCGCCATTCCCGGCCAATGGGAGCTGCGGGAAGTGGTGGCCAGCACGTCCCTGTGGCCCGCGCTGGGAACGGCGAACCGTGGCCACTGGGAGCTGTGGGCGGCTGTGCAAATGTAAACAAACTGTCTGGCGGCTCACCAGGATATTACCCTAATGGGCCACGTGGGCCCACAGGGCGCAGGTTGCCCACCACTGGTCTAAACAAAGACAGTCCACTATGGCGATGAAGTTCCAATACATAAGGGCTAGTCTGTAACCTTACAATCTACCCTGAGTAGGGGACACTACATAGCTGCACCGCCCCAGGAGCAGATCGAGAACAAATTGCAACTCACAATACCTCATCTTTTCCCATTTGGTCTGGGGAGGGGGAGAGTAAATCACCTCACCCAATTATGTGGAGCCATCTAATCCTCCTGTGTGCCTAACCAGCCACTAAGGCCCATGAGTAGCTCAGGTGGGCGCTCCTCCCATTTTCTTTCCCTTTCTGCTCCCTCCCTGTTCTATTCCCCATGGATACAGTCAAAATCTAAACAGGGGGTAAGGAAGAGCCTTACTTAGCCCTTATTCCCCTGCCAGGGCTGGGAAAATCTCACCTCTGGTGTTCACATCCTTCAAATATTGTCAGTGCTGTACCCAAAAAGCAGAAATTCTGAAAAAATCCTGGAGCTGGTTGAAAAAAGAGAAGCGTTACATTTAGATGGAAATGTTCTAACCTGCTTTAGTGCTAGTGCAGAGTAAATTGGTTATAGCTTGCAATGTACTTGTCAAAAAGTCAATATGATTTTGGGTTACATTATATGGGTGCATCTTGTCACGGAGCAAAGAAGTGACAATCCCTGTCTTTGTGGTACTGAGGATGCTGCTTCTAGAAAATGGATGTGCCCAGAACTGAATGTAGTATTTTAGCGGGCCTTTGTACTCCAATTTAGTCTATGGGGAAAATGGAGCCTGAGTTTCACTGGGTTGGTGCACAGATACGTTTTAGTTTTATAGCTATGATGCTATGGAACCCTGGAGAGGCTCCATAGATAAAACTGTGTAAGTCTGACATTTGCTGAACATAGCCCATAATGATCACACTAGATCTCTCTGAAGTCATTTGTGATCTGAAAGGTTTAAAAAAAATCTTAGGGGAGAAAGCAAAAAGCTATAATGAAGATAAGAGGCAGACAAGGTGCCCAACAATTCACATTCTACATTTTTGCAAGGAAAGATGTCTGTGATCCCAAAGAATTGTTTCTTATGTCAGTATATCTGAATAATTTTACAGACAAAATAACAGAGCCAGGTTTGCCAATTTAAACTCCATCTCACATTCCATTATGTCTCAATACATAGACAAACACTAAGATGAAGGGCAGTTATCTTGTGAATTCTATTTTATGAATACATTGCACTGAGGCTGCAGCTGCCTCTTTACTTGGGAAAGAGCAGGAAGACAAAGAGGTAGAGAAAGAAAGGAGAAATTAGGAGCATGGCTTGAGCCCCCCAAAGAACCATATGGATATTTTTAAAAGCACTTCTGAGACACAGAATAAAGGACAGAGAAAAAGAGGCTTCAACAACAAAGTAACACTTTTGCAGCTGGTGTTATTTCCTTGGGTGTTCAATGAAGAGGGAGAGAATGGATATTTACGTTACCACAATGCTTTTCAGTGTTGCAATCAGGACAAAGTAAGAATAAGAAAGTAACAGGGCTTCATTAAATTAATCACTGAGAATATTTACCCTATGAATATAGTTTCAATTTCTGTTGGCGAATTGTTCATGAGAGGTCCTGGTTTCTGCAAATGCATTTGTTATTCGTAAATAGAGAGTAACATCTTGGGGTAAGTCCCCAAATGGTATTTTTTATTATTTTATTTCTCTCTCCTCTGTTTACGTATCTGTTATCACTTCACACGCTGTGCCTTTCTAGAGTGCTGTGCTGAGACAAAGGGACACACTTTGTGATTTTCCTCCTCAAAGACTTATTTTGTTTTGTCTGACTGAGAGCAGCAAGAGAGACACTTATATTTCAGCACAGAGCAACAATAAAACTATTCCATTGTAAGGTGTTCAAGGAGGAGTACAATGTTTTATTGTGTTTGAGACTGGAGATGGATTGCTCTAGAGAAAGGCCTTTCTGGTTTTGAGATCAAAATAAAAGTAGAGCAAAAAAAGGTGCTTATGTGAGCCAAGGCTTACTAATGGTACTCAGGTGTCATGTTCCAATGGTGTCAAATGAAGTATGTTTCAGAAAGATTTTAATATTATTATGGTAGATAATTCCAAGGGCCAGATGTCCCCATCTTGGGAGTGGGGGAGAGATAGGAATTTTCCCCAGAACATGGTTTGAATGGCAGAGTTTGCCTCCATGTAGAATGTAGGGAGAGTTCATCCCTTAGAATCCACAGATGCCCCATAATGCATACATATCTCTTGAACCCTTCTGCTCTCATTTCTGGGTTCCCTGCACTATCAACTCTTTTTGAATAATACTGTGAATCACCTGCTTGCTTCTGCTGCCCCCAAGGACGTCTCTTAAACGGGGAGAGATATTTCTACCACCTGAAGGGAGGCTGCAGAAACAGTTAATGAAGACTTTATTCTGCATTAGCTTTTCATTGGATTCATTGGGATGAAACAACCACTCCACACCCATGGTGTGTCCCTTCTCTGCCCTCATGTAAATCCTTGGACATGTGGAGAGGCCCCCATGGATCCAGGAAGAGGGGGCAATGGGGTTGCAGAGGTGGCTGACCTTTTCCGACATTTGGGACATGCTGACATTTGGGAAGGAGGAGATCCACACATGGAATAGGGCCCTCGATAGAGTCTGAAGGAGATTGGAGTAACCATATATAGCCACCCTCTTCATCTATACCCCATTGCTTCTTTCTCTATTGTTGTTTAAATAGGAAATTTGTGATATTAGTGGTTTCACCAACACCTATAGAACATGTCCACTGCCTTTAATACAACCACTGAACATCTGTATCTATCTAAGTTCTTGTCTACTCAAAGCAGCAATGTGTGTTACATGGGTGTGATTTCTAAAGTATACTTACATGTTGTGCATTAATTAGTCCATAAGGACCCTGCTGGTGTGCATTAAAAGTTCCCTAGTACTCTTTATGGTCATGCAGTTTGAAACAAATGTAGTTTGCATTACCCCACCATGTGGACACTCTGTAAAGGTTTCTCATGGTGCCCATCATCATAGGATCTAAGCATTTCACTGGCAAATCAGAGATGCATAGTGAGAAGATCTTAGTCTTTGTATTTTCTTTTGATAGAGAGAGAGTGTGTGTGTGTGTGTGTGTGTGTGTGTGTGTAATGAAACATTAGGGGGGAAAATCTGGCCTCCAATGAGCTTGTAGAACTCCCATTGAAGTTAGCAGAGCCACAAGTGTGGATCTGAGAGTGAAAATGATGAGAACAGATCTATATATAGCCCACCTCAAATATAACTGCTGTCAGGTATTTAGAATGTCCTCTGTCCAGTGTTTATTCAGAATGTATTTTCAGTGCAGCTGGGAATATTATACTAACAAACAAGCAAGCTTGAGTAATGAGAATGTAACACAGCTGATATTCTTAAAGGTGAATATGAAAAATTTTATCCAAAGGATTCTACTGCTACTACAAATGCATATTGAGATTCCAACACTGAAATATGATGAGTGACTAATGTCAGTTCAAGATGAAAGGCTACAAAGTTAAAAGAAATCCTCTGATCATGAATCCTCTCATAGTACCATAGCACAACTTAAAAGCCTTGGCATTCCTGACCAGAACGGGACTGGCTAAAGGTCAGAAATAGATTAATATATTGACAGACTAGATGGAGATTTTAAAGCAAATTCATAATAAGTGTCTCTAATTTCCCCACATTAAGTTATGATTTTATTGTTGTTTGATTAGAAGAAATGGCTATACTGCAAATGGGAGGAAATAGAGGGTACCATAATTCGTATAAAGGGTACATATTTTTGTATTCCTGACACCGATATTGACTGACCTCAAGCAGAATGTAGGGCCAAATTCTAGGTCCAATTACACTGATGTAAATCTGAACTAAATCCATTGACTTCAGTAATTTGATAACCTGAGAGCAGAATTTGCAATTGGTTGATGATATTTTGGGTCCAATTCTGATACCAGTGACATTCATGCAAACCTGGAATAACATCAGTTAAGTTATAAAGAGATAATACTTTTGTACATCAGTGAAACAGAGACAGAATCTGATCCTTTATAAAGTAGCTTGTGACTTGGATTGCACACATGCACAGGGAGTAAGCAGATGTAATAACCTGCTTTAAACACTTATTGAGACTACCAAGAGCTTGGCTCTGGGATCACAGAATTAAGCAGGTTTTTTGCAATTTGTTAGTCCCTCTCTAGACCAGGTAGGCAGATAGTGGATGTGAGTGTGATGGGTCAGACCCCCTCCCTCCCATCCAGGATGCCACCTGATGTACTGGAGTCCCACTCAGCCCTCTGGCCCTGCCAGCCTGGGTTTCCCTTGCACTGGGTTGCTGTGCCAGGCTCTCAAGCCCCTTTTCCAGCACACCCCCAGGCAAGACCACACCCAGCTGCAGACACAGACTGCAGTCATATCTGTGTGAGAGGACTCAACCAGTACTCACATGCATACCCACTGTGGACAGGTAAACCCTAGATAATATTGTCTTGCGCTGTGTAGAAAGATCTGCACAGCACAAGCTCATAATAATTCACCCTCTCCCTCAATGTGAAGAGATATGCACGGATTCTTGCCCCCCAGATATGAATTGCACAAACTGGGTTATGTTATCACACAGAAATAAGTTTATTAACTACAAAAGACAGATTTCAAGTGATTATAAGGGATAGCTAACAGAACAAAGCAGATTACTAAGCAAATAAAACAAAACACACATACTAAGCTTAAGATATTAAAGAGACTGGTTTCAAGAAGTAATTTATCACCCTTAATGTTATTTTAGGCAAGTTGCAGAGTTTCTGTTAGCTTAGAGTTCCATTTAACTCTTCTTACAGACTAGACCCCTGTCTTAGTCTGGACTCACCCCTACCTTTCCCCTCAGGTTAGTTCCTTTGTCTCTTTGGGTATTTTCAGCAGTCTTTCTTCTTGGGTAGGCAATGGAGGAGAATCCTGTTTGCCCTACTCCCCAGTCTTAAATTTACATAAAGTGGGAAGCCTTTGTTTCCAGTGGAAAAGTACCAGCAGTGTCCAAGGTGGTATTTTGCATCAGGTGATATTATCACCTGATCTTGTACTGTCAATGCAGCATCCCAGGAAATGCTCAGGAAAGTGGGAGATTAGTATCTTCAGAGTTCTATTGTCCTTCTTAAATGTCTCATTCAGGATGATTGCTCTGGTGGGCATTTCCCCAAGTACACACACAGTTGTAATCGTTATATAGTCAATATTCCTAGCTTCATATACAGAAATGATACATACATACAAATTGGATAATCACATTCAATAAATCATAACCTTTCCAATGATATCTTACATGAACCATCTTGCATAAAGTATATATTAGTTATGCCATATTCATATCTTAAGCATATTTCTATAAAGAATATGGAGTGTAATGTCACTGGGAGAAGTGGGGGAATGGGAGGAGCCTTGTCTCAGCACCCTCACTTCACACTAGCCACTATGGCTGGAATAGGTCAGCAACCAATTACTATGCTCCTGGAGCAACAGAGAAGCAGATAGGTAGAACAGCTTATAAAAGTAGGCCCTTATTATGAGATGGTTCCTAGGGAGACAATCTAATTTTATATCCAGAAAATGAGTGAGCAGGCCCTTCATTTCTTCAGCTGCTAAACTCCTCCCTTATCATACTCCATGCTGCTTTCTTATGGCTCCTATATATAGCTTTTTACTGGCATATTGTATCCCATCTTTCAGTTAGGATCAGTAGTAGCCTTTACACCTTTTGATTTCTCCTTAACCACTGACCAATCCTGCTACCATTGAAATCAGCAGCAAAACTCCCATTGAATTTAATGGTACAGGAACAGGCTTTCATTCCCTCAAATGTATTTGTTGAGGTGCTCTTTTTCTTCTCTTCTTACAATAAAAATCTATAGTGACTCCTGTGACGGGTTGGGATCACAGAGACCTGCTTGGTGCTGCCACCTGGTGTGCCAAGGCTACTTCTGCCCCTGCTCCCAGGCCTTTTCCAGCTTGGGACTCCCAAATCCTGTCTGTTTTGAACCAGATTCCCCTGATCTGCTCTAACACAGACCCAGGTCCGAACCAAGTCCACTCACAACTGTAAGGCTCCTGGAAGCGCTCTTGCCTTTGACACCCAGGTGCCCAACTCCCAAGGAGGTTCAAACCCTTAATAAATCCGTTTTACCCTGTATAAAGCTTATTCAGGGTAAACTCATAAATCGTTCGCCTTCTATTTAAAAGATAGAAAGATATGCACAGCTGTTTGTCTTCCCCAGGTAACAACTCGTACTTCAGGTAACTTGATAAGTACAAAGTGATTTTAATAAGTACATAGAATAGGATTTAAGTGATTCCAAGTAGTGACAGAACAAAGTGAATTACTAAATAAAATAAAATAGAACACGCAGTTCTATGTCTAATCACCCTGTGTACAGATAACAACCTCACTAGGTCCAGTAAACAGGCTATCTTCCTCTTAGCCTGGGTCCAGCAATCACTCACCCCCCTTGTCTTTGTCTTTTGTTCAGTCTCTTTCAGGTGTGTCCTTGGGGGGTGGAGAGTCTCTCTCTTTAGCCAGCTGAAGACAAAATGGAAGGGTCTCCCAAGGGCTTTTATAGTCTTTTTCCACTCCCTGTGTAACATCATGTTACCATGGAGTTTTGGGATCACATGGGCAACTCACATGTCCATGCACCCCTCGGTAACCAGTCCAACCAGTTGCATTCCTGACCAGGCCCCGATGTGGATTGGGGTCTGCAACTTCTTTTGTCTGTTAAGTGCTTGTACTTAACTTGCACATTCTTTCCTCCAAACATGATCCCAGGCACTTACAAAGGCTATGTACAAAACCAGCAAATATAAAACCAATCTTCATAACTCCAACTACAACAATGATACATGCGTACAAAGAGGAGGAATAAATTCAGTAGGTCATAACTTTAACAGAGATATGTTACATGGCACATGTAGCATAAAACATATTCCAGTTACATCATATATACATTTATAAGCCTCTCCCCATAAAGCTTTATGGGGTACACCATCACAACTCCTATAAGGCATTTTTTCATCAGGAAGATTTGAAGAAATTCATACAACTCTGAAATATGCCCAAATCCATTTCGTGGCACTGACAATATAGTTACTTTTCCATAACCCTGTGACTAAAACTGAATTGGTTAATCACATATAATAAATTAATGAACAACTACTTTTATGATACTGGGACCATGATATGTTGCTCAATTTATAATTTATTATACCATGCAACCAAAATGTTATGAGGTCATTAAAATGCAAATAATGCAATAAGAAATCAACAGTTATCAGAAAAACAATGACAGGAAAACAGCCTTGTAATAAGCCAAATAAATACATAAAATGATAATGTTTAATGCCTAGCATGATAACAATAAAAGCAATATCTGAGATAACTGTAACAAAACAATGGGAAGAAAGAGATCATCTTATCAACATGTCCTTAGTTACAGAAGTGTAGAATTCTAATCTCTCTCTCTCTTTTTGCTATTTTGTTTTTGTTTTTGTTACTCATTTTGAGTACCTACCAAAGCCTCTATTGGATATAATCATTGTGTACTCGAAGTGTATATAATATTTCATAGTTGGTTGTCATTCATTTCTTTTAAGTACCATCCAATTATAAAAGAATAGAGTATATATGCAAACTGTTATTCTAGTTTGTGTGCATTTTTTATTAGTATCTATTTATGTATTTTGGATAAAGCATTTTAAATGCTGGGTGCAATCCTGCCATCCTCACTCACACTTGGGAAATACCTTGATATGGCAGTAGTTTCATTGAATCCAAAGAGGCTACTCACAGAATAAATTGATACTTAATTTAAGGAAAGGTGGC
This sequence comes from Chelydra serpentina, assembly GCA_037349315.1. Taxonomy (NCBI): domain Eukaryota; kingdom Metazoa; phylum Chordata; order Testudines; family Chelydridae; genus Chelydra; species Chelydra serpentina. Next base: position 64,614,170 of record JBAIAC010000004.1, read on the forward strand.
AGAACTACATCTGCATGAGCTTTTGCTTGGACAACACTTTTGGGAGAGATTTACAAAGCAGAAAGGGCAGATGGGTGTCTAACTTCCATTGACATTCAGTGGGAGTTGGACACCTAACTTCAATTTGTGCCTTTGAAAATTTTCCCCTTCCTATTCAAAGCACACTAACAGACAGCAACTAATGAATTCTCACAACATTGTGGTAAATTAAATAAGTGTGTGTTCTACAAGAAGGATCTGAGGGACTACATCATCTCTGGAAAACAAAGCTTTAAATCCGCTTGGCTTGCCTCTCCCTATGTATAGGTGCCAGGCATGCAAGTAGGGCGGTACCCACCAATACACAGTTCCAGCAAGAGATTTTTAGTGGGACAGGGTACTGGAAAGACTTGGGACTAGCCAGGGCTGTGCTCTGCTCCATAAAGGCGCAGAATGTGGGTAGGGAGGGCAGTCATTCTTTAAATGGCTTTAACAGCACAATATGTGTGCTAACAAACTTGAACAAAGGCTTTGTTTAAATTTGTTAACATACGTAATGTGCTGTTACATTGGTCAGGAATCCTCAAGAGGAGAAGGTGGGGGGGATGGAAGGTGTTTAAACAGTGTTCCTCATCTTAGCAATGGAGCTAAGACTTATCACATATCTGCTCACCTTTATTTGAATGAAGCTCCTTCTGATCTGATAGCTCAGGCATTGTCAGTTTTATTCAGAACAATTTACAAACTTGGAACCTAATCCTGTAAACCCTTAATCATTTGATCAGTTCCATTGAAGACAATGGGACTATTTTCATGACTATGGACCACTTTTGTGGACTGGCAAGAGTTTCACGAGTCTGTTCCTATAAAGGAAGTTGAATCCCCCATTGAAATGCAATGTTTGGGTACAATACCATAGAGCAGTTTAGGATACAGTTGTACTTAAAATTTGTCTTTTAATAAATCATACATATGTTGAAATGGCTCCTCACCCAACTCCCATAATCCATATAAACAGACTGAATACTACATATGTGGGGGAGAAAGTGAATAGTTAAGCATGTTAATACTTGTATATAGAAAGGAGGGTGTCGGATGGGACGGGGAGAACTTGGGTTCCCAGGCTGGGAGTGGGGTGGGGAGTCCTCACATGGAGGGTCACATGGGGAGGTCACATGCCCCCCTTGTGTACTTCCCATGAGTGCAGTACCAGGAAGAAATGATTTCTACTTTCACTACTGATAGGTGCTCAAGGGAAGATAATGAGCCAATGTCAGGGACACACACTGAAGCTAGAGAAATTCAGGCTGCAAATAAGGCACACATATTTAACAATGAGGGTCATTAACCATTGAAAAAACTTGCCTAAGAACTTGGTTGATTCTCCATCACTTGAAAACTTTAAATTAAAATTTGATATCTTTCTAAAAGATAAGATATAGCTCATACAAAAGATTTGGGCTGGATTCCAGAATCACTGGATGAAATCAATTGGCATGTGCTATACAGGAGGTCAGATTAGATTATCAGAATGGTCCTTTTTGGTTTTAAAATCTATTAATCTAGACTTTCCTTACTTCCTCTTGTGGAACATGAATGGCCTTATAAGTTTCATAAGGCGTGTCTATGAGAACACATACTGAGCAGCAAACCAGGGTGTAGAGCTACATGGCGCTCAGGCAAAGAACGTCATCAACACCTCCGCCCCCCCGCCATTTATTAAACTTTTGAATACTTTATTTTTATTGCATTTGTAGCCATTTCACGACTTTGATGCATGATTTTCATGCATGATATAGTCCTGTCATATAAGACAATAAATTTGCATGCTAGAATCTGTAAATCTGTATTTATTCATGCTATATATAAGCAAATAAAAGTAATTGTTTCCTCTAAACTTTTAGAAATAACTGAAATGTACTAACATAAAAAAATCGAACTGTGCACCAACACTGGGTGGACCAGCATGAAATAGTGTTACAGTAGGTGACGGCCTTAGAACGTTAACCCTAATCCTTTAGTTCAAAAAGTTGCTTTTCTCGCCTTTTGTCCTCACGAACTAAAGCACAACATCAGAGAGATCCAAAGACTGGACAATGGGATTTTAAAATGATAAAATAGCAAGTGATGTCAGTCTCTCATCGACCATCATCGATCAAAGATATGCTTTAATGAGCTTGAGCTTCAAAAAGCTGTTCTCACCACTCATGACTGACTGGCAACATGAGCAGAATCCTCAACGCTATCCACACGTTAGGAAAAGGGTCATTCAGCTCTGCATGCATGAATGAATGAATGAATGAATGAATGAATGAATGGGAGAACTTGGAGTGGAGTGTGTTCCTAAGTTGTAAAATGTGATGAGTGTTGTCCAATTCGACATGGAGGTCTTTAGCATTGATGTCCAAACATTCCATATGTGTCAGCATACAGTAAAGGTCCATTTAATTGTCCAAGAGTATTTTCCTGTCCGCCAGCAGCTTACTAAGGTCATACAACACTGCCCCCCCCCCCCCCGGCAGTCTTTTCATAGTGCTTAATTTGTCCAAAATTTTCTTTGATGGACACTCAAGCAGTGTCAATGAGTGAGCAAAAAAATCCCTCTTGAATTTTAGTTCCAAGCTTCCCTTCACCTTATATCACCCCTCATAACTGAACTAGCTCATCTTTTGATGAATATGCGTTTCCTTGAAGCCAGGCTCAATTCCTAAGTTTTCTGCCATTTCTCTGGCAACAGTGATGGTGTCTTCAAATCTGTTCTCTCTGTAGGCCACAACAAAATCAAGGCAGCTTCTCATCAAAGTAGTAGCAGTCACTATGTCCATCGACAAAGTTTGTAATGTTTGGTTTACAGCATTTACTTGGAATAGGATATTGTGCCAAACCTCAATTGAGACCAGAAATTTGAAGGCAATGATCTGGTTTGCCAGACTTTGTGCCTCGTGTCAGATTCTGGCCTTGGCTTTACTCGACTGCACCAGTTCGATCAGGGCATCATACACCTCAGTCACTTGGTACCTCATTGGCCTTACAGTGTCAATTCAGCTCTCCCAGTAAGTCTCACTTAGTGGCTTCACAGTCAGATTTGTAACATTGTCTATGAGGATCTTCCACCTGATAGCTGATGCTGAAAACAGGACATATCTCCTTTGCAGTACTTCGAAGAGAGATACTGAATTTAAAGAAGACGATGCTGCATCTAACACAACCAGGTTGAGGGAATGGCAGTCATAGGGCACAAAGGAAGCTCTTGGATTCAATGCAAGGATCCTTGCCCAGACGCTACTGTTTCTTCCCTTTATGTTCAAGCCATTGTTGTAGCCTTGGCTGCAGCAGTCGTGAAGCTTTATTTTATTCTCTTTCAAAACAGTCAAAATCAGTTCTGTTAGGCCTTTTCCAGTAGAGTCAACCACAGACCACTAATAGATAAAATATTCCTTTATTTGTATACAACCATCCTTGTTGTCAACAAATCTTACTGCAAATACATCTTTTCACTGTGACTAATATCGGGATGCAGTCTATTATTACAGCATAGTACTTTGCTTTGCCAAGCCACATCAATATGTTATCAAGCATCTTCCTTGCCAGAAGGTCAATCAATTCATTTTGAATTGTTTTGCTGCAATAGTGGTCCATGCTTCTTTATGAATTACTCAACATAGGTACTCACACATGACATCATTGTATTTCCCAAGGAGCAATACCAAACCCAGGAAATTACCATTATGTTCAGTGAACAACTTATCTGACGAGCCCCGGAAAGCCAAATGATTCTTTGGAAGGAAGAGGGTAATTGAAATCAGATGTTCAAGCATGTTCCTCCAATAATAATGCACTGGTTTTCTGCGTCTATGCATTTATTCAGCTTGATCCTAGACTCAACCTCCAACCATTTGGAGTAGGCTGTAAAATGTCCAGGTGACTTTTCATGTTGCTTCAGAGTATCAGCTAAATTATGCCAGTAATTTTACCCAGAAAGCGCAAGCAACAATTTGGCATTCTTGTCAAATAGTTTGCAACAAAAACAAAACACCTTGTCAGCTGATTTTGAGTAAACTAGCCAAGGCCAATTCAATTTCTCACCATTCTCGAGCACTCTTTCGCAGTATTATGCTGAGAAGTGTCGCTTCTGCTCATTTACTGGATACGTCATATCCTCTATTTTGCCCGGCCCATTCAAAATTGTAAGATCAATATCGGCAGAGTTTAGGATCGCCGGCCATAAAGCAGGATCTGATTGATTTGTGGTGTGCTATTTTACTTACTGATGTTTCTGTAATCATGCAAGGCTGATTCTTCTTTATCATTGCTCTCCTTTCCATGTAAACCAGATTTTCCTTTGTCATAACTTTCCTTTTCATGAGACCCACATTCTTCTTTATCATCACTCTCCTTTATGCTGCCAGGAAATCTGGATGATCCTCCATCACAATTGCATTCCCTTATTTTCAGGTAAATCTGCTAACTCCTTAGTAATAGATGTCCACTGCTCCTCAATTTCTTCTGCACTGGGATGATTACTACTGCCTAAAGCCCAGTCTATGTTGTTCTGTTTCAGATATTTTCCCATCAAATTTGCCCCTTGCTGCAAACTAGATTGCATTTGAGCTTTTCTCTTCCTGAAGGCTTATTCAGGGGCATCTTTTATTTTCTACAGGGGGAAAACTGACAGTATTAGGGAGTGCAAAAGTCTTAAAAGGTCATCAAACATTATGTGTTAGAATGGCAAAAGAAGTAACAGAATTTATTTTATATTGTTGCATAGATAAGGGCTCAATAGATATATCTGGCATCTCATAAAAAATGACCTTTATTAGTCACTACTTACACTCTTCAAGTCTTAAAACACAAGTACACATTCACAATTACAAAATAAAACAACGTTCACAATATCGCAGCTGGGCTCTCACTTCACTTAACTTTGTTCTTATATCTCACTAACTGAACTGGTGACATCCTGCCCCTTATATACCCGAGAGGCCATGGCTGACAACATTCCAGGACGTTCAAGAAAAATGTAGTTCTCGGAAAGTCTGGAAGGTTCCACGAGATTCTGCAAAGGTTCAGAACATTCTATGATGTTAGTGAAAAATGAATCCACATGCAGAATACCTGAACCATTTTACTTTAAACATTCTATTTTCCCTTTTGTCATCACCAACAAAAACAGCATCCTGAGCCTGGCGCCCCCCAAGCCTGGCACCCCAGGGCAGTCGCCTGAGTCACCTGCCCCTACGTCCAGCCCTGGTGCCGTGCACTATCTGTCTGTGTGAACCCTGCAGCTGAGCATTAGAAGTCCCTTAGTGCAAATTAACTTATCTTAGAGTACATCAGCGCACAGCAGCAGAGTCCATTCAGACAGATGATGCTTGGCATAATGAAGCACTGTAGATTTACACCCCAGGTTGCCACACAGTATGTGTTCATGTAGACATGCCCTATAAAAACTATGAGGTCATTCATGGTCCACAAGAGGAAGCAAGGAAAGTCTTAGAGCAGTGCCTTGAACTAAAAAGAATAGCATACCCAGCCATTACAGAGTTGACATGATAAATTTCCCCCCTCAGTTTTGATATTTGGGTACTTTTGCTGTTGTGACACGAGTGCACTATGAACACCCGGAGAAATAAAAGCCTCAAGGAGGATTATAGGTAGCCTGAAAAACCATCAATGAGTTTGTTCGTTTTTCCTCTTAGACCTGCCATATTTATAGGAAAATTAAAGGCAGGTGGGGAAACTGAAGTAGAGAAGTTAAGTGACTCACCCAAGACTCGAGTAGTAAGTGTCAGAGATGGGGTCAGTTCCTACACTTCCTCCCTGGCTCCTAGTCCTTAGGTCAAGTAAAAAGTCTGAAATTACTGAAAATTATTATGAGACATTAACCTGGAATCTTTGACATTGGAAGAAATCAGTCTTATGACCTGTATGGAAACGTCCAAACATTTTTGTTGAAGTTCTTCAGAAGATATGTATTAAGTCCTAGGGCAGTTCAACAGTGTGTGTATAGAGAGCCACCAAAGACAGGATATTGTTTCCTACATTGTTTTGAGAAAACTGATAAAGTGTACCATCCCCTAGATACTATAACTAATGTTTTATTACATTGAAATAGGCATAAATAAATGATTAGTTTACTTAACAAACTGGGATGGCAGAACTGTGAAGCATTCGAGAAAAAAAATATGAGGACTCCAAATAGGGGGCAGGGGAAAGAAATTAAAATTGGTGTCTGATGAGAGATATTAAAGCATGAAGGACAATAATATACTGCTGAATTTTCAGCAATGGCAATATAATTGTGAAGTGCTTCAATCCCAACAAAATGGTCCCATGCATTGGGCCAAGGATAATGCAAGAGTATCCATTATGGTCCAAGGGTCATGAAAATGGACAGATGAGGCTGCTAATATGTTGCCACCTCCTTCTCTCTCTCTCTCTCTCCCTCCCTCCCTCTGAGGATTGTGGGAATGTTTGGGAGAGAGCAAATAGGTGTGCCCTCTTTTTCTTTTGTTTTGGGGAATTTTGTGTGTGTGTTTATTTAGTTTGGTGGCTGTTGTGGGCTTAATTTTAAGATCTCTTGTGTTTCAGCAGATTTTTGTCTACCCTCTAGGAATCGCCAGCCCAGGAGAACAGAGACCTCAGTTTGCTATAGTTTCTGAGGAGTGAACCTGTGACCACTGGTTGTAGATTTTGCCTCCTGAGTGCCTCTGTGGTGGAATGTATTCTAGCTGCGGGGTTGTGATTGGGTTTACAAATGTGAGGTATGCCTGCCACACAAGCCAGGCTGTTGTGTTTGTTGCCATGCTTAGCTTTGTTGAGCATGTCATTATGGAGGGGACTGTTGTGTGGGTTATTTTTGTCCCTGTTGTGCCCCTCTCAACATCTATTGTTATGACACTGTGACGGGTTGATTTACAGAAACCACCTTGGAGCTGCCAACTGATGTGCCAAGACTACTTCTGCCCCTGCTTTCCTGCCCTGGCAGCTTGAGACTCCAATACCTTGCCTGGTTTGAGCCAGACTCGCTAGCCAGCTGCAAACCCAGACCCAGGTCTGAACCATGTCCCCTCAACAGCTGTAGGCTTACTTGGAAGCAGCTTAGGAAGTGTTTCTGCCTTTAGCACTTAGATGCTCAACTCCCAATGGGGCTCAAACCCTAAATACATTTGTTTTACTGTGTATAAAGCTTATACAGGGTAAATTCATAGATTGTTTGTCCTCTACAACATTGATAGAGAGATGTGCACAGCTGTTTGTCCCTCCCCCTCCTGCCAGGCACTAACATGTACTCCAGGTTAATTAATAAGTAAAACGTGATTTTATTAAGTACAGAAAGTAGGATTTAAGTGGTTCCAAGTAGTAACAGACAGAACAAAGTGAATTACCAAATAAAATAAAACATGCACATTTATCTCTAATACAGTGATAAAAACTGAATACAGATCAAAACCTTACCAGTGAGCTTCCTTTTACAGACCGGACTTCCTATAGCCAGGGTTTAGCAATCACTCACACACACCCTGCAGTCACTGTTCGCTGCTCCAGTTTCTTTCAGATGTCCTTGGGGATGGAAAGACTATCCCTTGAGCCAGCTGAAGACAAAATGGAGGGGTCTCCCAGGGGTTTAAATAGACTTTCTCTTGTGGGTGGACACACTTCCCTCTCCCTGTGTAGAATCCAGCTACAAAATGGAGTTTTGGAGTCACATGGGCAAGTCACATGTTCATATATGACTGAGTTTCTTTCCAGCCAAGCCACATTCCTGGGAAAGCTCAGATGTGGACTGGCATCTTTAAGATTCATTGTCCGTTAAATTCTTCTTGATTGGGCATTTAACTTGCATGTTTCTTTCTCAAGAAGCTGACCAATGCTTACTAGGGTTATTTAAAATTAAACAAGTATAGAGCCAATAGTCATAACTTCGAATACAATAGTGACACATGCATACAAATAGGATGAATAGATTCAGTCGATCATAACTATTACAGAGGTATGTTACATGGCATATGTAGCATAAAACACATTCCAGTTATATCATATATACATTTATAAGCAACACCTCATAACGTGTTATGGGGTGCACCGTCACAGACACTATCTCTAATGTCCTTCCCTTTTTAAGAAGTAAGAAGCTAGCTAGGGAGCTGGCAAGTTATGGTAAAATCATTAGCACTATTAGGAGGATTTCTTTGAGCTGTAAAGCCCCACAGGTTAAGCACTTCTTGTCCTTTTATAGACAGGTTTATATAATATTAAACAATGCTTCACGGGTTCTAAAAGCTTCCTTCGTGTATAGGACTGGAGTGTGACTACAATGTATTTGTGGCTACTGAGGGTGTAGCCTGTTTTTGTTGTGCGAGTCTGACACATTTAGTCGATCAGTGCCCTAAGAAGAGGCAGACTGCCCCTGGTAATGGTGACCCTGTGCTTGGGTATGTGGGGGTTTCTGAGAGTAAAATACAGGGGGGGGGGAAGTATCTGAGGTTCCATATGTCAATTCTGGGGGTTAGTACCTCCTTTACAATCTGGGGGAGATGGTATTACTGGTTCTGTGGCTCCTGATTTAGTGGCCTCTTGGCCTGAGTCTGTATGTGAATTGGAAGCTGAGCCTGTTGCTATGGATTCTGCAGCCTTAGCTTTGGATTCTAACTTGACAGCAAAACCCCAGTTTAAAAAATGGCCATTGAAGGCAGAAGGAGCCCCAGTTTCTAAAGGTGCCACGAACCGGGCTACTTCGGTCAATGCAGTTGGGAAGCATACTGTTGAGGGTGCTGCTGAGCGTGGTTCTTTGGCTGGGGGTATGAGGAGTTCTCAGCTATTAGTTTTGCCCCCTCACTTCCAGCAGCTCCCTCTCTGAGGTTGCTCTGAGGTTCCCCTACTCAAGGTTGGTCCTGACTTGGAATCTGAGAGTACAGGGTATGATGAACTCACAGATTTTTTGGGTGCTTAACTCTCTGAGGGGGGAAATTCCCTGGATTCTATTGGTAGGTTTCTGAATGAGACTAAGGGGAAACATAGGGTAGCTGTGGCATATTAGTTTCCTGACCTCAATCTGTTTTTGTTGTCTGCTCAATATACTATGAAACATGTCTCTGTGTCTGAGTTTGACAAACACAAGCAGCATAGCAGGGATCGGCAACCTTTGGCCCGCAGCCCACCAGGGTAAGCCCCCTGGCGGGCCGGTTTGTTTACCTGCTGCGTCCGGACTTCGGGCGATTGTGGCTTCCACTGGCCACGGTTCGCCACTGCAGGCCAATGGGGGCTGCGGGAAGCGGCGTGGGCCAAGTGATGTATCGATCCCTGCAGTATAGATTGAAAAATCCAGATGACCAAAGTGCGCATCTCTTTGATTAATTGAAATATTGGGGATTAATGGATATAGGTGATTTTGGTGTTTTTCTTTGAGATTTGGGGGATTTTCTTTTCTGTCTGTCTTCTTATTTTTCTAATGACAGATAATTTGGTATGTGGTTCTCTCAATGTAAATGCATGAAGGGTATTACAAAACATATCACTCTTTTCGAGTGCCTGTCCCAGAAAAAGGTGGCTATTTAATTTTTGCAAGAGATACACACAGTTGCAGGCAACCAAACCGTCTGGCTTGCAGGCTGGAGAAGGTTGGTTTTTCTGAGTCATGGTTCCACTGTAAGCTTAGGGGTTGCCATTTTCTTTGTGTACAGGGTGAAGCCTTATTCAGTGCTTGTACAGGGATTTGTTCCAGGCTGTTTATTGACTGTTAGAGCTAATTTTAAGCAATATCATCTTTTTTTGATTAATGTCTGTGCTTCTGCTGTAGGGAAAGACAAGGTGTATTTTTTCAGCGCTTGGGTGCTCTTTTGGCAACTTGTTTGATAAGTGATATTTTAATGTTGGGGGCGATGTAATTGAACTCTCAATAAGAGATTGTATAGTGATCATCTGGAATCACATTCACTGCATGCTCAGCAACTTTCAACTCTTCTACAGGCTTATCACCCTGACTGATGTGTGGCCATGTTTTCACCCTTATGAGCGGCAGTACACCTGGTTGAGTGCTAGTGTCAGCTTTTTTTTTATGGCCTGTTTGGACCATTTTTGCTTTTACTCATCATTTGTCTTGTTTGCTTTTAGATGTACTCTCGCTACTGGTATTTCAGATAATGGTTTGATCTCAGTTGTGTTGTCTCTTCCCTCTATTCAAGACCGTCATCTATACTGGCATTTTAACACTCGCCTTTTACAAGATGTTCATTTTCAGGACCCTTTTAATTATTTTGGGGGAGCCTGGACTGCCTCAACCGATGTTTTCCCCTCCTGGAGACAATGGTGAGGGGTGGGCCAAGTTAATATTAAATATTCTTATCAGCAATACATGCAGCAGACAATCTTGGGTCTTTGTTTGAGTATGGAGGAGTTAGAGTTGGGGATTGTGGAACCTGAAATAACCATTCATGGCAGGAATGATGCTGGGTTGTATGAGAGCTTGAAAAATATATATAACCCAGCCCTTCCAGGACCTGCTTTCAGGGTCTTTCTCAAATGGATGTAATTACTCAGTTTTAATTTGTCCTGGAAAATAAACATGCAAAGTGGAAGATGATTGGCCACTTTATGACATCATCAAGCCATGTGCTTTCAGATCCTGTGGGGATCAGGACTGTTGCTGTGGATTTTTTCTCAGACCTATATGCTGCAGAGCCTGTGTGTCCATCTGAGACTCAGCTGCTCCTTGAGAATCTTCCGAGAATCTCAATGTTTGATGTGGACAGACTTCAGCAGGACCTGACAGTCTCAGAATTGACTTCTGCCCTAATGGTATGGATGGTTTGCCTATTGAATTTGAGCTGTTTTAGACCCTTCCTGGGCCTGATTTACTCCAGATTTTTCCAAGAGAGCATCAGGGAGAAGATATTGCTACTCAGTTGTTGTTGAGTGATTCTTGCCCTGTTCCCTAAGAAGGGGGATCTTCAGGAAGTGAAGAACTGGAGACCTGTGCCCCTGCTTTGATCCGACAATTTGATTTGGTTATGTACCCTGATCAGACCTGTTACCTCACCAGCAGTTTCATTTTTGATAACCGTTTCAGCTGTGGGATTTAATTTTCACCTCAAAAATGTTTGATTTGCACATTGGGTTGAATTTACTTGCTCAGGAGAAGGCTTTTGATCATTTAGATCATGGATGTTTGTTTCACACCCTTTGCACATTTACATTTTGGGCCCAGATTTGTCTCCTGCATTCAGTTATTATATAATGATAAATATATTCTACTTAATGTGAATGGGATTTTGAACACCTCCTTTCCAGTCTGTAGGGGGATCACACAGAGTTGTTCCCTGTCTGGATCATTGTATGATTTTTCTGATGATCCTCTATTAAGTATGTTGCAAAAGCACCTTTCTGGCCTTTCTCTCCCTGTTCCAGCTTTGTACGCCAGCGAAAGTCTCTGCATACGAATAATAAACATAGTCATGCCATCAGCATGATTAAAATGTCCAGGTTTTGACTGAATGTCAGCACTCTTTTGAGCAGGCTGTCTCAGCTCTCATAAATTGGGGGAAGAGTGACACACTCCTCTTGGTGGCTTGGCTGACCTCCTGCCCCCGATTTTGCTGAGTGGGGGAGGAGGGGTATTATGGAGCTAATGTAGCTTTAAAGCACTAGGAATTATATTGTACTAGATGATATATTGGAATTGGGAAGGAATTATGGACAAGTTGGAAGTGAGGCTGCAGATATGGAAGTGGTGTTTGCCTCAACTCTCCTTCAGAGGGCAGATATTAGTCATTAAATATTTAATCGCTTCTATGTTGTGGCATAAGTGTGTTGTTTTGGATACCCCTCCATTCCTTTTGGAAAGAATTCAGACGTTTCTTTTAGGGTTTTTCAGGGATGGCTTCATTGGCTGGGGCAGAGTACTTTGTATCTACCTGTTGTGGAAGGAGATTAGTGTCTCATTGATCTTTTTGAGCAGAGTATCTACTTTTTGATTACAGGCTGTGAAGTGTTTATGGATGAGTCTGTTCCTTGGAGGCAACTGGTCTTTGCTTTTCTTTGGTGGGTAGTGGGCTTGGGTTTTCATCAGAAAACTTTTTGCTGGATCCTGGTGCCTCAATTTTGAGGTATTACTTGTTTTTTGTCAGTCTTTTTAGCACTTTCAGATTTTTTAAACTGAGTCCTCAGGATAGGTAGCTAGAGTTCTCAGGGCCTCTTGCTGAGTCCCTTATTTATAACGTGGTCACAAGGATTACTAGCCTTGTTTCTAGGAGTCTTGTCTCTTCCCTCATTGAAGCAGGTGTAGTAAAATCATTTAACTGATTTTACTAATTTTACACGGATCTCGGAGGATATCCTTGCTGCCAAGCTTGGGTTTCATTCTATTTGCTGAGTTTCTTTTTTGTCAGAAGTGAAATCAGCCCTCCCTAGGAACAATATTGCCAGTCTTGACAGTCGCCTCCTTGAGCAAGTCATGCCTGATAATACCAATGTTTCTATTTCTTTGGTTGGTACTCCTGCTGTGGATTGGGATGTTGACACACATGGCAGTTTGCTTGCCTTTAATGGGTTTTATGAATTTAATTTTAATAGTTTTGGCCATAAGTCATTGTATACTCTTGTAAAGATTTGTCATTTTAGAACACTGGTTTATTGTCCCGATTAAGTGGGGAAAACATGGATTCTGGTGACAGATTCCATCCATTCAGTCTGGCAAGCTGTATACAAGCCTCTGATCATGAAGAGGACCGTTCATCTCTAATGGACAATTTTTCTTGGGATTATAGCCACAAATATGGTTGCTGCATTGTTTGACTCCAGAGGTGTCCATGTCATGTCTTTTTTGTGATGCAAAGAAGACTATTTTTCATGTTTCTAATTTGTTCCAGGTTCACAAACAGATATGTGGTATGCCTTGCAAACTTTATTTTGGGATTAGCAAAAAGGGCTATTTTGAGAAAGCAGACGATGTAAATTATTTGGTACCAGTGTTGCCAATGTTCTTTTTCTTTTTTCTTCTTTTTTTTAGTGATTTCACCTTTGTTTGGAGATATTATACTCATACACCATTTGGATCAATTTATTCAGCAATGGGCTATTGGAAATGTGCTTTGTTAGGAATGGGAAATTGTTTTTTAATTTGTAATGTTTTTCTTGGTTTTAATGTCTTTTATGTACTGATTTTATTAAAAGTGTTTTAAAAGTCAAAGTCGCTCTCTATCCCTCACACTGGCAGCCATGTGCAGGTTACTCTAATCACACAATCTCATTTTCCAACTCTGCTCTACAGATGGTAGGGCAGTGGATGGTATCAAAATAGATCATTTCATCATATAATGATACCCCAGTGATATGACAAGAAGTTATGCATTAATTACATTTCTGGCGGGATGGGTGATTTAACTGACTCAGAGCTGTGCACAATTTCAATACATATTTTATACTGCAAGGGGGCGGGGGGAAAGGATCAAGAAAACAACAGTAGGCCTGTCAAATAAATAGAAAAGTGTTTATAGGCATGTCAAATACAGTGTCCCCATACATCGAGAAAAAAAACCCTCAATATTAAGAACGATTCATTTTATTTGTATTTATAAAATATAATGTACATCTAATAAATCATTTAGGAAAAATTATGCTATAAACAAAGTGAGCGTACAGCTGTATCATCAGGGACATCTGCCATGGAAACAGATGTGCACCACTCACCCACTCAAGCAACTTTGTTTTCTTTTCTGATTAAAGAATGGAGCTGATTGAGTTTACAGGTTGACAACTGCTATCACGACAAGGTCATTAATGTTGAGTGACGAGTCTGAAGTATGTTCTTTCACTTTTCCTCATATTTTTACATAAAGCAAAGGGAGTATGCAGTATACTGAGATGTTTAACCATTGTATTATAAAAAATGCAAACCCTATCACACACTTTTAAACCCACTGTAGTAATCAAGGTCCTTTTAAACTTAAAAATGCATTGCTTTGTTTTCTCTCAGGTCTCTTGGGATTTTTGTTTAAGCTTTTATGGTTGAGAAGTGCATTCATCTGATTATGCTATGGCAGTACATACTAGCACACTTGTTTTATAACTCTTTTCTCACAACAGGTAGTTCCAAGGTTTCAATTTAAGCTTGTCTCAAAACTCGCCTGGTGCCACAGGAAGACTTATGTTAGTACTTCAGATTTACCAGGATAATCAAAAAACTAAATCGGAGTGACAGCAGGAATGTATCACTAGTGTTGCTTGGTTAAAAATAAGGAAGATGGGTAATAGTGTGAGGAAAACGATAGCCAAGAATGAAACGCTGGATGAAATCTCAAGAGTCCTAGAGGGCTAATATTTTTACATTTCTGACTCGGAAGAGGTTAGGTTTCATCTGGTTTATTGAAAAAGCTTTGTCAGGAGAAGGGAGAAGCTTCCTTTGGATGGCTAAGGAAGGCCACAAAAATAAAACTTCCAAATGAAGGTGATCGTTAACTAAATGTATTTCATAATTTGTTAAAAGTGCCCCCTGTGGATCACAGACTATTTGAGTGAATTTCTGCTCCTGGGGTAATCTCATAGATGTAATTAAAGACAAAATACAGTGCCAATATCAGATCACTGAAATATAATAACTACAATAAATCCCTCGAATAATCCCACCAGAATTACACTAGGGCTAAATGTGGACTTCAGAGTTTTTTTAAAATATGTATGAAAGTAAAATATGGATGGGATCGTTATGAATGATACTTCCTGAAAACACAACGTGCCTTCTTCTATCTCACTTACACTTTTCGCCTGTACATGAGACTAACTACATTTAAATCTGTTGGCCAGATCCTGCTCCCTGGTTCCAGCCTCCATGCCATGAAGAGGACAGAGAGCTGCCCTAATAAGCACAGGGGGCATTCTGCTCCCTCCCTTCACCAGGGTATTCCTGGGCAGGCCAGAAGTGTGGCCAGGGGCATGGGAGGGTGTGAGCAGAGAACAGTGTGCTCTGGCAAATGTCAACTAGCAGAGTGACCCATACGAGTCTGTTCTAGATAGCTTAATTTAGAGTAAACCTTAGCTGAATTATCCCAAGAAGAATTGGTTCAACCCCGGGATCAGGGTCCAGCACATAGTGCAACCTGGCCAGTTCCAGGGATCTGGCTTAATGGATTTACCTTTTATAGTATCATGGCCAGATTTTCAAGAGTTCGGTTCCCATTTAGAGAACAGTAAGTGCTGCTAGATGCTGGGCACTTTTGAGGAACTGACACCAGTTGTGAGTGCTAAACATTTTTGAAAATCTCTTCCATACATTCTCCAAACTCTATCTCCTTGATGTCTGGCTCTTCACTTCCCCATATATTATGCACCTTTAGGAGCAGTGATGAACTAGTGAATAGAAAAAGTATTCTGTAAGCAACTGCTTGGCTTCATCAATTATTTAATTAGGAAAGTTTCTTTAAAATGTAAGAAACCCTAAGGGATAGTATGACCGCTGGGCCAAATGGTCCTGAAGAGCTCTTTTGTTTGTCCTTTTTTTTGCTTTCCTATTTCCCTGACATAACTTTTTATTCTCATGTTTACTTAGCTCTCAATTTGCCTCATAGTTTGTGTCCTTGTTAGTTATCTCTCTAATTAATTTATCCACAAATTGTTATGATCTCTTTGAGAAATACATTCTTTTAATATCATCTCCCTTTTACTTCTCAATTTCCTAGATTTGATTTTTTTTAAATTGCTCTTTGAATTTTTTATGCACATTTCACATTGTGAAAGAATGTTCATGAGTCATTTTCAATGAGCCACTGAAAAGCTACCATGTTCTGTTAACAACTTTTGGAATGAGCCATGGAGCACTGATCTCCTTCCACAATAGGCAGATACAAAATACTCTGCCTCAGCCAATGAAGCTATCCCAGTGAGCTGTGTGGATACCAGGTTCCTTTCTCTGACAACCCTTCTCCTTGACAAAACGGCTCCAAAACCTCACTGTCAGGAACTCTCCCTTGCCAGAGCTGCCATGGGAAAACCCTCTTAAAGGGATGATAGCCACCATGGAGGAGTCTTTGCGAAAAAGGTAACAGAATCCTAACTAACCTCCATGGGGCCCAGGTGCATTCCCCTCTGCCACACAAATCCTAACGCTGCAGAGGGCCTCCGTTGGGTCGCAGTACCATAAGATGGTGCCTTCTATGTGGGAGGGATGTTGCTTGTGAATTTTGGTGACACAATTCTGACCCTGAATGAAAACCTTGACGTTTGGATTACCTGCAGCAGACCACTCTTCAGCTCCCCCATCTCAATTCTTTGTTGTTTATTATTATCCTTATTTATGGTTTCAGCCAGGAGTCAGTGCTCAGACCCAAAGCAATGTGAATTCATTTTTAAAGGTGAGATTTGCAAAAATATCATTTTTAATAAAGTCCAGATTAGCCAGTTTCCTTTCATCTAGAAATTGTGTCAGTTCCCTCTTACTCATTTAAAGGCTGCTACATTTACGAAAAATGAAATGTTAATGGTTGACAGTAAAAGCAAGAAGTTGATCCACAGGGAGAACATCTTTTGGCAGAAGTGTCTGCAAAAGTTAAATAAGGGAAAGGCGGGAGGGAAACAATGAGCAATGACTCAAATTAAGGTTAGCCATCCTTCAGAACAGTCTGGGAAAAAGAAAGCATAGGTGTTTTAGGGAGAGGTCTGAAGACAAACTAAGCATTTGGGGGCAGGAACCATGTTTTTGGTTATATGTATATAGCACAGTGGGATCCTGATCTCTGACTGCCCTGAAGCACCACTGCAATACTACTGCTATAATAATCGATAGCCTTCTACATAAACATTTTTATTTCAATTTCTGAAATTCAATTTGTTCATTCCAGTCACCAATCCCTTATTGTATGATACAATGCTGTCTACAAAACATTCTCTAGGATTGGTAAAAGGCACAGCGGTCACTCACTTATGATGGTATATTGAAAACTGTGAAATTTACAAGCTATCATTTTAAATGTAAGGGGTTTCCTGGTCCTGCTTTCAGGCTTGCTGTTTTGTAGGAAAGCATGCCATCTGGGTCTTTTTCTGCAAAGAACCAACCTGGAGCAAGGTGGGCTGAGTTGTGTGTTTCTGCCTTAGGGATCAGTTTGTTTTGTCTTTGTCTCTTGTGTGTTAGTGTTCTGGATTCTAAGAAATAAAGTAATGTTATGTTGCAATTTTCCAGAAAGAATATTTTACATTTTTACCTAACTTGTCTGTGTGTATGACATGAACATATCACTTATCAGAGTCCAGTATTTTAAATTAAATTGTGTCAGTTTGCACATGCAATTATTTCAGAGCAGAACTTCCTGAATTGTATTGTTGTTGGATTTTTTTAAGCATTGGGGCAAAAAAAAGGTCAATTACTTTTTTCTTTGATAAATGCCTGTTCTTTAGCCTTTTTACAAGCATTCCCTTTTAATGTATTTTGGAGAAGTATCCAGGTTCTTTTTCTGTGCATATTTGTACTGCATATCCAAGTCTAAGAAAAAGAAAAGGTTATTTGCTAATAATGAACTTCTCAGAGATTGGTTTGCATGTTCATTTCAGCTGGAATTCTTTGTCCAGAAACTTACAGCAATTTGTGTCTCTAAATATAAACACATGCCTTTTTAAATGTTTGGCTGGGAGCAGACATTTCATCATTTGGGAGCATTGTGACATTATGCTGTGTGACACAATGTAATGACCTTATGGTTTGACATGATGAATTGCTCACTCCCTCTTGAAAATGTAAATAGATATGCTTTTAGTTTGTGCAGATTAGAAGCAAACTATTTGCTCCATATAGAAGTATTATACTGTTTAGGACTAGGAAAATGTTAAACAGTTCTATCCTTTTTTCTAGGACTTGTTGCTAAGCTTTTATAGTACCTTTAGAGTTAAAACATTGTGAACATGCACACAGCTCAAAGCAAGTTTACCCTCAGTCATAAGTCTGTTGGATCTTTGCTTCCAGGCATGGTTTCTGGCAGTCAATTCCATTAAAGTGCATCATAAATAACAGAAGTATGTAAAACACCTCACTTTAGTATACAAATTCCTTGAAACAGGCATTTACAAAGGTTTGGTTTTTTAAATGTATATTTGCTATAATTATTTTTATCAACCTTCTGGGCTGGCAATACAATTTTAATCAGTGATCTTCATGCACCCGAATTTGTTTTGAATGTGGACTGAGAACTCAACCTCAAACAGGAAGGAAATGCCTGATGCAAAGCCCTCGAAGGCAATAGGAATCTTTCCATTTACTTCAGTTGCCTTTGGATAAGGCCTTGAGTTTTCTCATTGAAAGATATGCTGTCAATACGTCTGTGATGCTGACAGCAAAACAGCTTTTGCATAATATATAGGAATTGAGTAGTGTCCCTTTAAATAGTTTGTGAACTGTCTAGTGTTTTGTATTGTAAAAAACAGCCAGATCAGCAGTGTATATATGTAACTAGGCCTTGTATGTTGTGTATGTTGCATAAACATGGCTATTTGGACCCCCCCGTGCCCCTGTGGCTCATTCGTACAATTCTCATTGTGCAAAGAGCAAAAGACACAACACTTTGTGTGAGTAATGGACTAACTTTGAGTCTTTCCTTTTCTTCTTTTTTTAACTCAAGAAAAGTGTGCACTGTCTTTTTGAATACTTACTAACATCCATTAGATACACCAGAGGTCATAATGCAGTCTCCCTGCTCCTCCATTTTGCTAGAGTATTGATCAGTATTGATTCCAAATGTGTGCTCTGGGAGAGAATTATTGTAGTTATTACAATATACAATTGTTCATGGCAAACTGCCAAATGATAAAGAAAAGAAAATGAAGAGCTACAATTTATTTTTAATAATGTGGAGATGGAAAATTATGGAGAAACAATAGTCTCTCCATAATTAAGGTTGATACTTATTTTTCACGATAAACCCAATTTTGGCCCTTGTCAAAATCCTCAAGAAAAGGTCATTCCACTATAAATTTAGCATCAGTGCTCCTTGGCCAGAAGGGTTTATTTCCCTTCCTCAAATCTGAGATGATTCAGAACAGTTTTTGAAATATGACACTCTAGGGAATTAGCAGAATTACACTGGATTTGAGAATTCTTCTAACACTTTTTTGTCACAATTTATCTGAAAAAAATTGCTTCTGCCAGAAACCTCAGGAACATTTTATGTATATATAATATATTCTCTTCAGTGGTTTGAGCATTGGCCTGCTAAACCCAGGGTTGTGAGTTCAATCCTTAAGGGGGCCATTTAGGTATCTGGGCCAAAAAATTGGGGATTGGTCCTGCTTTGAGCAGGGGGTTAGACTAGATGACCTCCTGAGGTCCCTTCCAACCCTGGTAGTCTATGATTCTATGAATGTAGCAGTTTAAACATGGACAGGGAGCTGGGATGTCCTGGGGTGAAATCCTGGGCATACTGGAATTTTGTCATTGATTTCAAGAGGCAAGGATTTGCACCTCCTCCCACTCCCCCAAATTTTAATCTGAGCTATGATACTGAGTCTATCTTTGGCCAAACACTTAGGGCTATATCCACAAACAGATTTAGACACCTAACTGCCACTTCACGCACGTCAGGAAAGGCTTCACAGTTAAGGATTAGACGTCACAATTCTCTCCTCAGTATTTTCATAGTTAGCTTCCCGCTCAGCTTGCTGGCTTTTGTGAATCCCATTCTTAGGTAACAAACTCTCCCCATGCATTGTATAGGGAGCCTCGGTGCCTATCTCAGAGTGAGGATTCCACTGGGCTGCTGGGCACATAACGTTGGCACTGTAACGCTTACCCTACATACCAGTTGTGGATCTAGGCCCAGATTTTTAAAGCTATTATGGAGTTGTTGCACTCAGTGTTGCAACACTTTATTTAGGAGCCTAAATCTCATTTTCCAAAGAGAGTTAGGTGCTTGGAGATAAAATTGCATTTACAGTTGATGGCATGCAGATTTCCTATTAATTAATAACAAATTTATAAAAAAAATAGGGGCCAATTGCCTAAATGCCTTTGGAAAATGGGATTTAGACACTAAAATCAGTTAGGCGTGTCAAAGCTCAGTACAGGAACACCTACATACCTTAAAAAATCTGGGTTCTAGCCCTCAACCCTCAGCTTCTATTTGCCTTATTTAAAAATCAGAATAATAATTCCAACCGCATGGGTGTGTCAATGAAATCTATATGTAAGCTACCTTGAAGATCAAGCACTTGATCCTGCAAACTACAAAGCACCTTTGTTAGGTTCTCAGCACACTCCTCTCCCATGGAGGCTGTCCCATCAATTCCCAACAGCATTAAACAGATGCTAAGTGTTAGGTATAACCCATGATGTTTATTGCTTCTGCTTCTGCCAAACTCTAGCTCCTTAGAGATTGTTTTCCTCTTAATATTTACCCCTTTTTCCCCATAAGGGACTGAAGTTCAGTTTGCTAGATGCCAGGATTCTTTTGTTTGTCCTTTTAAAAAGATTGGTACCACATTCCCTTTTTTTCCCCTTCAAATTCTCTACTATCTGCCCCAATGCCCATGACTTTCAGAATAATTATTAACAGTGGTTCAGCTAGCTAATTAGCTAATTCCCGGTGGAATGACCGTGGAAGGCAAAAAGATTCAAATGTTGGTTACCTAGAAACAAGAAAAAATAAATTAATGTAAGATTTACCATGCTTTCCCAGTTTGCTGAAGATAGAATTTTCATGTGCTTTAGGAAAAAGGCAATATTCTCCACTCTTACTTTTTAATTTATGATCAACTTTTTGCATATCTCTGCTGTACTCTTATAGTTATGATGAGCATAAACATACATTTTCTTGATGAAAATCATTTTCTTTTCATGAGAACACTTGCTGGCTCCTCATTACTTAAACTGCTTCAAAGGAATCTCCTGGGAGTGGCTTCGTCTATTCCCTTAAGGTCAAGAGCCTCACAAGTGGATGTAAGTAATTGAGTTATAGGGCAAAGATGAGTGAAGCCTTTAAGAAGTTAGCAAGAAAAATCCTCTTGATAACGAAATGCATCTAATTTACAGTGTGTTATTTTAGTGCATAAATTGTCTAATTATATTGTATCTCACAGGCAGATTTCCTATTAATTAATAAAAAATTAGGGGCCAATTCTGCACTGGCTTGAGCAGTGCTTATTTGAGTGAGCGGAGGAAATGAGCTGCAGAGCGGCTGTTTAAGTAAACTCAGAGTGCACTGAAATACATGTTGAATCCTGCAGTCTTGCAGAATGAGCGGGATTTTGTCATATAGGCACATGCCTGTACTGGGGGCAGGACAGAGCTGAACTACTCTAGGGCAGCTCTAGGGCATTCTGTCTCAGAGAAGAGAATGCCTCATGGAGCTCTCTGTGCATGAGCGGGGTTGGGAGCAGGAGAGGGGGGCATTCACACTGGTACACCATATTCTCCACCATGCCGTGCTTCTCACCCCTCCTTTCCCCCTTGGAGGCACAATTAAGTTAGGGATATGCAGTTCTGCTAAGCCCTTACAAAGGCCATGCAACATGAGAAGAAGGTTCCTCCTTACTCCCTCCCCTTCCAGGTTACATCCATCCAAAGGTTAGGCAAAATGCTAGCCCATGTGCTCACACTTCCCTTACCTGCTGCATTGCTACAATGAATCTAGCTTTAAAAGAGGACCTGTTTGGAGAGAAGAACAGGTTTGTCTTGGTGAGAATGAACTTAAACCAGATCCAGATCTTCACACGTGAGCAACAACCGTATGTTTTCTTTAAAAAAGAGAGCAAGCTGAGGAATAAAACACCCAACTCTAGAACAGGAGCATGCCTCCTATTTAGCTTGTTATAAATCAGGTATGGTAGGGACCCTATTTTTCGAACACTCCAAACAGACAGGATACTACAAACATATCTTCCTTATGACCATCACTACTGTCATCCCTCTCCTCACTATTGGAACTGCTCTGAGGATGATGTGGTGTTTCATTTTGGGAACACAATCCTTTAACCAACATGCAGTGTACTAGACATCCTCTCCAATACACAGGAAGCCTGCTCAGCCAGGATTAATGGACTAGTAGCTGGCCACAATTTGCTGCTGATATGGTTGCCAATTTTATATGAAGCAAAGGGAGTAAGTACTTCACTCTCACTTAAAACTCATCCACATACCTGTCACACCACTCACAAAATATGGATGTTTGTTGCATCTAGTATATGGATGAAGATAGTAATTACTATCATTGGGCTGAGCTCTGCAGTCTTCACTCAGTTTCAATTCTGATTGAAATCAATGGAAGTTTTACCTGAGTGAGAACTTGAGGATTTGACCCTTGAGTGGGGTTTTGCTTGCTCACAAAAAAACACCAAGAACCTGATACCAACCCCTTAAATGTGAAATTACCCAACTGCACAAAGAAACATACACCTAAACACACGCGCGCGCACACACACACACACACACATTCATTTTTAAGATTTCCTTTTTAACTTGTTGGTTTAGTAAATTATGGGTACTCCACAAAGACAAATCTGTTTTGCTTTCCTTAAAATATTAAACAAGAACTTAAAAATTCCATTGTGATGAATGAAATATGTAAGGATTCAAGTCACAACAGAATTTCAGTAGATTGTCTCAACTGCAGAATGAGTCATTGTTTGTAATTATAGGTATCATTTGTGTGCAACTACCAAATTTTATGGTATGGATTGTTTAGGGTGGAAACACATATTTCTACAAAATTTTATAAGAGATTGGTGAAAGGCTGACCAATTAAGAAATGTATTATTATTTCTTATTAGTCCACTTTTGCTTAGCACCTTAAAGTATATTCAGAAAGTTTTTGCACAAAGAGGAGACAGATACACTGTCCTCAAGGACTTTATAATCTACTCATTGAGTGCACAAATTTTACTCACACTAAGTAGCCACACTGATTTCAGTGACCATTATTGAGCATCAAGGGTGTCACAACTGGTCTCTAAATGGATTAAGAAAATTATCAAAATGTTTTTTGTTTTTCTTATTTTTGCAGAATTTGCTAGATTTTCACATTCCATTTAACATTAGGATTTTTGCCAGTGAAAAAGAGTTTTTGATGCTTGCTGTCTTGTATGTGAGTATCTGCTAGAACAAAAGGCAGATGCTTAAGTGCATGAGCAATTCTATTTATGGGTGTGGTCCTATTGACTTTGTGAATTAAGTTACTCGTATTCATAAGGCTTTGCAGGATCAAGACCTAAGTGGGATGTTTCCTGACATGAACAAAAGATTTAGATGTAGGGATGAAAAGGAAAGGAGAGATTATGGAGACGTGGTAAAGGAAGATATGAGAGATATAGCAGCTCTTGGTACATGAGGAGCAAAGAAGAAAGAGAAGTCAAGGATTGCAGAATTGTTGGCTGGCGACAAGGAAGGATTTAGGAGTTTCTACCATGATACAGAAGGAAGTGTGCAAAAATCCAGGCGGAGAGGGAGGATGAGGAGTTCTGATTTAAAAAAGAGTTTACTCTTTATCTTGCTTTCTAAATCTAGTCAACAGATGGATGGGTAGAGGAATGGATAGATAGCATCATTCTTTTGGCCGTTCACCTGGCCTTGGTTTCCTACAATTCTTTGTACTTTATTCATAGATTTTAAGGCTAGAAGGGTCCATTAGATCATCTAGTTTGATCACTGTATAACACCATGGAATTTCACCTAGTTACCCCTGTACTGAGCCCAATGATTTGTGCTTGACTAATACATTATAGTTTCTTCTTATAAACCTTTTGAATCCTATGAGACTCATTAAAGAATCTTCTAAAATCAAGTGAAAATTAGAGCCCCTAGGCTTGAACACTACTGTAATTTCCTGTCCTCTGTCTTGCCTGACTCCAACCTTATTTCCCTCAAGTCTATCCAAAGCATCACAACAAATTCCACAACTACCACTCATAGAATGTTGTCTATCTTCTACAAATCCCTACAACCAGCTCTGCATCTTGCTTCTTATCCAACTCCTCAGCAAACTCAAAGTTTTGCACCACTCTGCCTTTGCCCACATACCAGCGTTAGTCATTCTACCACTTCATTTCCCTCCATATCCTTTTTACTTCATTTCCCCATGAACACCTACATCAGGCCTGCACAACTCGTAAAGCGGTGAGGGCCATATTACTCCAAAGAAAACAGCTGAGGGCCGAAACCTCCCGACCCCGCGGAAACATCCCCCTTCCCCCCAGTGCACCCGCCCCGCGGAAACACCTCCTCCTTCCCCAGCACTGGGGTGTGGAAGCCTGTAGAGGGGGAAAGAAACATCGCACACAGGGTGACCAGATCACAGCAGTAAAATAGGACCCACCCTCTCCCCGCTCAGCCCCACCATCACAACCCTCTTCACCCCCCCAGGGGTCACTATATTACTGTACACAACAGTCAATCAATGCAGTTGTAGATAAATCTCTGTTGAATGAATGAGGTGTGAATGAGGAAAGCATGGAAGGCAAGCACCTCCAGACAGCTGCAACCCTTGCCTACTCACCCCCTCCACCCCACCCCCGCAGGCCGCACAGTGAGCTCACGCGGGCCGCATGTTGTACAGGCCTGACCTACATGTTATTTTATATGCTACCATTCCCTACACCAGGAATGTCCTCCCTTATTAGGATATCTACTTCTCCTTCTTCAAATCCCACTTTCCTGGCAGTCTTTCCAACTGAAAGAGTGAGATTACCACAAAACATGCAGTTTTATGGATATTTAAAGCAATAATTTATTTGCTTGTTTTGGTTGTGGCAAAGAAATCTGAAATCATTCTGACAAAAATTCACGTAGCTCTAGTACCAGCCACTTACACTTATCATTTCATTGCCGTTGTTCTATCAAAATCTATTTTGCCGTATTGATATTGGTGCCCAAATTAGAACTGAGCAAGAATGGTTTGCCCATCCTCTGAAAATTTTCAATATTTCAAACACTTTTCCCATCCCAAATTGGGACAAAAGTCGAAAGTTCAATTTTTTTTGTGAGCTGAAAATCTGAAAAAGAAAAATAAGTTTGAGTCAATCAAAATGTTTATTTTTAATACTGACCATTTTTTATTTTAACTTTCTAAACTATAATTAGCCTAAATGTCAAAATGAAGTAATTTCAAACTGGAAAACTGGGATTTTCCATTTTAAGAAAATCAAAATAAAACCTTTTGACAATTTAAAAACTTTTTTTTTAATTGAGACATTTGTCAACCCTTTCCCACTAAAAGTTTCACTGTTGATGAATTTCTAATGAAAAACATTGATGAGGACACAGCAGCAAAATGAGGACAGACACATGAATGGAATTAAGTGGAGGGCTGCAACTTTTATTAAACTTTAACACAGAGGAGGAGCGCTACCCACCCATCACCCACATTCTCCTATACTAGACATTTAATAGGTTCCAGTGCGGGGGCTACAGGGCTCCTTGCCATATAACACATAATGGGGGGCAGGCTCTGCTCAGTCTACGCCCCAGGACTCAGCTCTTTCTGAGTCTTTCACACAAGGGGGAGAGAGGGTGCAACAAGGTGGGATTCTCGGTCCACGAGGGCCACAAGGCCTCACCCTATCACATGGTCCCAAGGCCCCATCACCAAAATCCCAGGTCTTTTTACCTCTGGAAACTGTTAATTTTATCTCTTCACTGCACTGGAATCTGACCAGAGGGGGCACCAGCAACTAGCTTGGTCACTCTCCACCCAACCACACTGCCTGGTTTCACCTGCCCAATCCATGTCTTCACATGCTGTAGCCATACGTCAGCACCTCCATCTCCAGGAATATCTTGGTGATCCCTTATTTACTTTCTTACTAGATTTGCCCACATGAGCTGGGTATGCTGTTACTGAGTGCAGAGGTGGCATGAGCTGATCCCACTGCAAGCCTCTTCTGGATGTGAACAGCTGAGATCCTACTGCAATCTTGGCTGTCTTCTTGTAGGCTCAATGCATTACAGAGTGCCCGCAAATCCAGATATTGCACACAGTCTATGTAGCTTCTGAAACATATACATGCTGTTCCCCACCATCTTTCCCTTGGTGTGGATGTATGTCCTGTAACACTTTGATTTCCAGCACCCTATTGCCTGAACCTACCATCACCTGAGCCCCACTGTAGTCGCTGACATTGCTGCCCTGATCCTGCAAGAATGAGTACCATTTTTTTGCGGGGGGTGGGGGAGTTAGGGTCAAGACCACAGCAGTGCAAGGTTATTGTCAATACTGCACTGAATTTGTACCTTGTCAGGCAGCTGCCATCATCATGCATGAATTGAGGTTCTAGCTGCAGGCCCTGCATATTCAGCAAGGCTCTTATTGCCTTTACGTGGCACATGCAACCATCTGCACATTTCTACAATGCCATATAAGCCCACTCTCCCATCTGGTCTGTTTTCAAGTACCTTAAGGACAATGGACAGCACTCCTGCAGATAGTTGTATATCTGTTACGTTTAACACATGCTGGGACCTGTCTGCATTTGCCATAGGCACCAGCTCACTCACTCTAAAAGTTCCAAATAAGGCAACAACTAATGCTGCCTTAAATAAAATGGCCTCCCTCCCATAGCTGCAGATCAATTTCAGAGCCTGTACTAATCCTGTCAGGGTTTCCAGTGTTGTGGGTAACCTGCCGTCCCTCCAGCTCCCACCCCTCCTGGATGACCCTTCTAAGGGCTGGTCCACACTACCCCTCAAGTTCGAACTAAGATACGTGACTTCAGCTACGGGAATAACGTAGCTGAAGTCGAAGTATCTTATTTCGAACTTCAAAGTATTCACCGCTGGTCCACACGGTGGTATAAACGTACCCTAAGGGTAGGTCTACACTTACCCGCTGCATCGGAGGCGACCAATCGATCTTCTGGGTTCGATTTATCGCGTCTTGTCTAGACGCGATAAATCGAACCAGGAAGTGCTCCCCCGTCGATGCCGGTAATCCTGCTCCACGAACGGAGCAGGCGGAGTCGACGGGGGAGCCTGCGCGCCGCCGTGTGGACCAGCGGTGAGTACTTTGAAGTTCGAAATAAGATACTTATTCACTTAGCTGAAGTCACGTATCTTAGTTCGAACTTGGGGGGTAGGGTGGACCAGCCCTAAGAGTTTCTGTACTATGAAATACCTGCATAATTCTGGGAAACCCACCAATCTACTCCAGTCGGACCGGTCTGCTAGCCATCCAGTGACAGAGGAGGGAGCCAAATCATTATCAAAGTCTCCACATATCGCACCACATGGTGTGCAGATATGGGCCACCCATGGTGAAGCCCTTCCTATGCCCTCAATTCCCTGAACTCTGAAAGGCTGGTCTTATAGGCCTTCAAAGTCCATGGAGCAATAGAGTCCTCTACCAGTCCGACAGCCAAGGGACTGTTTCAGAGTTGTTTGGGCATAGTTCCTTACTGGCCAGCAGGGTGAGGTCCTGGAATCTGCAATCCTGAAATCAAGATAGAGCAGTGGCAACATGCACTGCATGAAAAAGGATGTTAAACTACAGGCAGAGTAAAATTAATGTCCTCACCAGCCTCATTACCCAAGCAGGCTTAGCCGACTGTCTATTCAGAATGTGGACCACAGATTGGTTGTCATACCAGAAACGGACTTTTTTGTCCTGAAAATTTGCTCCCCAAATATTGACTGTCACCAGTATAGGAAAAAACTCAAGAAAGGTGATGTCCCCTGTAATACCCTAACCCACCCAGCCTTCTGGCCACCTCTGTTCACACCACACTCCTAGAAAGTAAACCCCCAAACCCATGCCTCCCAAGGAGTCAGACTGTACTTGTAGCTCAGTTTTGAGTCCCTGGTCCGAACACCACATGGAAGCCCTATTAAACTCTTCCAGGAACCTTCCCCACACTTTTAAGTCTTCTTTTATTCCCCCTGTCATTCTGATAAAGAGGTAGGGTTTTTGTGCTCCAGAGGAGGTTGATGCCAGACAGGCAGAAGATGCCCGATCAGGAGTCACCACCAGGCATGCAAAGTTTTGGTGCCCCATGGCTGCCTGTAGTTCCCTTAGAGTAATTTTCTTTGCCCCTTTGAGAGCCCATATCAGTGCCCTGCTAGATTCCAGCTTCCCTGTAGGTAACCTAGAAACACTCCGAACTGTGTCCCGTTTGATGCCCAGCTATGTTAAAATTCGAGTAGGGTTTCTGCCTTGTTTTGTTTTGTTTTTGGTGGCAAGGGGGACCCAGGGATGGTCATCTAGGCTCTGAACTTCCTGAAGCATGTACTGACAGTTGCCTTTACCTGACCTTCCTGCAAATAGGAAGTTGTCAAGATAGTGCACTGCATAAGGCAGACCAGTCTCACATACAATTGCCCACTCTAGCATGGAACTGAATCTTTCATAAGCAGCACATGACACTGAGCATGGACATGGCTGTATCAAAATAGTACTGGCCCTCAAACTGAAACACAAGCAGGCTAAAGTCCCTGGGATGCAATGGAAACAGTTGGGATGCAGATTTGATGTCACATTTTGCCAACAAAGCCCCGGGGCCACACTCCCTAACCCTGGCTACTGCAGTGTTAAATGATGACTAACTCCCTGAACATAGCTGGGGTCAATATGATCATTTACCAATGAGCTCCAGGCATAGGACAGGTGATGGATCAGCCTGTTTTCTCTCTTTGTCTTCTTCGGTACCACACCCAGGAGAGATGCACAATTCTGGCACTGGAATATGTCAGAAGGGACCTGGCACTCTCCCTGCTGCCACCTCTGTGGTGATCTTGGCCCTTACTATATACTTAAAGCCTTTAGTGAATTTCAAGTTCTCTGTCCAGGAGCGGCACATAAGGGATTTGAAAACCCAGCTGAAAATCCACTCCATAAATAAGCAGCATCTGTTTTCCCAGGGTAGTCCAACAACAAGTTCCATAATACCTGTATCCTGAAGGAGCCTTTTCCC
This sequence comes from Chelydra serpentina, assembly GCA_037349315.1. NCBI lineage: Eukaryota > Metazoa > Chordata > Testudines > Chelydridae > Chelydra > Chelydra serpentina. The sequence goes on from JBAIAC010000004.1 coordinate 64,643,012, forward strand.
CGGTTACTGCCTCCCCCTGTAGTATCTCTTGAAGCACTGGAACCTTGACAACCCCCTTTCCTACTGTCCTGTTGGAACTGCCCTTTTATCCCACAACAGGAGAGCATGCTATGCTGACCCTGCACCTCCTACAGAAATATTTGCACTTGCATTGGGAATGAAAACATTTCCCATTATTAAATGCAAAGTATGCATTGGCTTCTATATCTGGATTTTTCAAGCTGAGGTTTTGGCACTGGCAATACACAGTCTATGAATGCCAGCTGGGCAGGGTGATAAGGAGTCACATATTCCAGCCAAAGTTCCTGGTATATTTTACCCTAGGGGGAATTAGCCTCTTCTGCCGCCTTCTGCCTAAATTCTGTGTTATACTTTAACCATGCTACCCCCCATATGTAGCATAAGCCTTTGCTCTTAAGTCCTCGTACTTAAACAAGGAAATACACTGCTTGGGACTCCCCACACAAATTATACTTGCATAAATGTGAAAGGCTGCAGACCTCTTCTCAAGAGTTTGAGGCACCTGAGGTCTGCAGGGTTTGTCCTCCTCATTTTTGTACTTTTGTGCCCTTTCTCTGTCTGTTCTGCCCTGAACAGCAAGGTAAATAAATCCACAAGTTCCCCTTTCCAATGTTTTCTTCAACACTTTAGTCAGATGATTCCTGAGTAGGTGATCAGATCCCGCATGAGCTCTAGGGACACCCGCTGTTGTGTCTCCTGCCTGTGTTTCATTAGGAATGATGCCACCTGGCATCGGGGTGGGGGCAGTCCCTCACTAACTGCTCCATATTGCTCTGTGGGATATAAGTCCCACCCCAAATGTGTTACAGCATTACTCCCTCATCTGAGAGAGGCCCATTCTTCTCAGGCAGGCTGCTCAACCCAGAGGCCACCAACGCCAAGAGTTTTGCCAGGTCAGCCCATATCCCTCGAGGGGGGGGGGAGGTCTGAGGCCACCAGCCTTGCCTCTGAGCGCTGAGATTGGCAATTCATTTGTTCAGAATCTAAGGGCTGTCGGTGAACCCCATTGCTGTATTCTGAGGATGCCTGCTGGACTTTTGGCAGGGTATGAGAGAGAGGTGCAGGCCGAGGGGCACTCACCAACCCCTCATGATCTTTATCCATCTCTATAAGTCTCAGACTTTTGATATCCTCAAAACTCAGACCCCAAATCCATCCTGTGACCTCCTGTATGAGGGGTTCTGGGTCCCAACCAGGAAGGACACACTTTTCTAACTTACTACTCTCTGACCCCATGAACTGACCCCACCGAGGTCCCAGCTCTCACCCATCTGCTCCTCTTGACCCATGACTCTCCTCCTGTGCCTGTTGCAGGCCATTGGTCCTCACCTGATCTCAAGTCCCTCAAATGAGCCTTCGACCACCTCAGGGGCACCTTTACTACTGTTGTCCCGACTCCTGTTGCCTTGCCCCAAGGGAGGGGGAGAAGGGACCCTTGGCCAAAGCACCATGAACCCTTCCCCTTCCCTCACCAGAAACCAGATGTGGGTAACCAGATGTAGCCAAACACACACAGCAGTGTGCTTCCGTGGCAGCCATGATATGCCTGTGGCCCCTCCTCCTGCACTCAGGGGCAGGGTTGGGGGCCAAAGCAGTAGACCCAGCTCCATCAGAGCCACCCAAGGACCCAACCCAACTTCCCCTGCAGCTGCTGTAGCGACATCACATGACCTCTGTCCCCCTCCATGGTGAGTAGTGGGAGGGGAGAGGAAGGGACTGAGGCAACTGACCCAGCTCGGGCAGGGCCACCTAGGGACCCAGAATACCTCCCTACCATTAAGGATGCACCATATGACCTCTGATCTCCTCACCCAGTGGGTGTGGGAGTAGCAGCAGATGTCATTGGTCGGATTCTAGCAGGGCTGACTGGACACGCAGAGCCAGGGCCCCTCCCAGCCATTGCAGTGGTGCCACATGACCTCCACCCAGCCCCATTCCACTCCAGCAGGATGGGCTTTGCTTGCAGGCCCAACCCAAGTTGCACCCTTTGGAGACCTGGCAGACTCAGTGGCTTCCTCATGCAGCTTCCCCTCCCAAGCAGGGAAGGTGCGGGGAAGCCCACATGATATTTCTCCCCAGGGGGGTCCTGCTCTGAAAGCCACAGGACCCCACCATGCTGGGGGACAGGGGTATGAGTCCCTGGGGTGGTGTCAGTCCCAGAATCCTTATCTGTTTTCCTTTGCATCCTGAGGAGGAGGACTGCTGCTGCTGCTGCTAGAAGCTGATGAGTAATCCTTTTCCTGCTGTAAGGCAGCTAAAAGAGGCCCCACATGGCCCCTGCACTGGGCTAAATCCTGGGAGCTGGGGAATGTTGGCAAATCAGCCCCTCTCTCCCCCAGCTGCCCAATGGGCAGCAGAGACTCCCAGGGGGAGGAGCTATTTATTGTCCCTTGGCAAGTGTCTCCCTCCCTTGCTTCTGGGACAAACCTCCTTTCACTGCCAGCCCCATCAGTTTCCCCCATCCATTGATGCGGGTGGGTGGCATTTTGGTATAAATATTCCCAACCAACTCTAGTCTAGCTATAACTTTGTAGGGGTTGGTGTACAAGCAAACAAAACCTATTGTCTTCTGTATAAATTGCCTTTGAGACGCTTTTAGTTATGCACCACTGTATCATACAGACTCTGAGATGAACAAAGCCATAATTCCACTTACTCATTATTCATGCATGGGGTGTGGTGCATGCAACTGTGACAATACAAGCCTCCTCACGATGTCTTTAATGCTGAACTGGCAGGATCACTTTCTCCAGGGCTTTTCTATGCTAGCTCAGTCCTGGGTCTCTTCTGTGTAGAAATGCCAAGCATACCAAGTTTTGTTTACTAGTTCTAATATGCCTTGCTGTCCGCTAGAGACTGAATCTGAAAAGAGCTTGTCTGCTCAAATTCTTTCTTTCTAAAATGGCTTTTAACAGGATAGTGAAACATCAGGAATAATTAGACAAAATGATATTATAAACCCCAAGATAAAAGTGTGACTAATGATTAATTCTTTGGTATTTTGTCAAAGTCCTCCTTATAATTTAAAAGCTTTAGGCAATATTCTTGTAGCTAATTCTCCTAAGTAGATATTTCTTTCCTCTACCAAACTAGACGTGTGGTGGTTTAAAAATTATTCCTAAAGTTCTAAGGATATGCTGCTTAATAGCATCTCTTTTTTTAAGAGTTCTTTTTTTCAAATTTTGATTTTCCAAATTCTATTTATGTTGAGTTTCTCATTATACAACAATTAAAAAGTACAATAAAATGTTCAATTGTTGGTTCCAGGGACCAGGAAGATGAATAAAGCACACTATCGGTAAAGCTGGAGAACTCTGATATTACATTTTTAAAGGTACCTTAGTAACACTCAAATTAAAGAGTAGTTCTCTTTGAAAAACCTTCCAGGACTGTAGCTTTTAAACTGCTGTATATATGAGGGAAATGGATAAAGCAAGTATGAATTTGAAATCTGTTTTCCTAATATGTATTTATTACATTTCACAATTTCATCTTGCTGACTTTTAAAATCCATAGCTATTCTCCCTTCTGATTCTGATGCACATGATTTACCTGTTGCCTATCTTTAGTTTTGGATCCAAACGTCAAAAATAAACAGTCTGTTTCCACATGCATAACTCTTTATTTGGCTCTGTCATAAACATACAACTAAAGGTAGCCTAGAATTCCTCCTTACCTGTAAGGGGTTAAGAAGCTCAAATAGCCTGGTTGGCACCTGACCAACAGGACCAATGGGGAAAGAAGATACTTTCAAATCTTGGCGGGGAGGGGGAAGGTTTTGTTTGTGCTCTTTGTTTGTGTGGGTGTTCCCTTTTGGGACTGAGAGGGACCAGACAGAAATCCATCTTCTCCAACCCATCCTAAACCCAGTCTCCAATATTGCAACAAGTATAAGTAAGCCAGGCAAGGCGTATTAAGTTATCTTTTGTTTTGCTTGTGAATTTTCCCTATGCTAAGAGGGAGGTTTATTCCTGTTCTCTGTAACTGTAATTTTCCCTCTGCTAAGAGGGAGGTTTATTCCTGTTTTCTGTAACTTTAAGGTTTTGCCTAGAGGGGAATCCTCTGTGTTTTGAATCTGAGTACCCTGTAAAGTGTTTTCCATCCTGATGATACAGTTGATTTTTACCTTTCTTTTTTTAATAAAATCCTTCTTTTAAGAACCTGACTGATTTTTTCCATTGTTCTAAGATCCAGGGGTTTGGGTCTTTGATCACTTTGTAACCAATTGGTTAGGATATTATTCTCAAGCCTCCCCAGGAAAGGGGATGTAAGGGCTTAGGGGGATTTTCGGGGGGAAGAGGAACTCCAAGTGTTCCTTTTTCCTGGTTCTTTGTTAAATTACTTGGTGGCAGCAGCATTACTTAATCCAAGGTACAAGGGAGAATTTGTGCCTTGGGCAGTTTTTAACCTAAGCTGGTAGAAATAAGCCTAGGGGGTCTTTCATGCGGGTTCCCACGTCTGTACTCTAGAGTTCAGAGTGGGGAGGGAACCCTGACAGGCTCTGATAACATCAGCTAAATAGAACCTTTAAAAGTGCATATAGCACTGACATCTGTTGTATGTTTTTGTGTAAATCTTTCATCTGACTTATTTTTCTTCCCTCCTTTAGTTTTAAATGACTGCATTTGAAGGTCAACTTTTTTTTCCTTTCTGCAATATTGAGCAGCGTTATCATCAAGTATAAGGTGGAAAAATCACTGAAATATCAGCCTATTAGTGACTTCTATCTAAAATTTAATTTCACATTTATCTTCTTTTCACAACAACATGAAATGAAGAGAATTTCATTGTGTTCTTTGAATGTGAGAGCTAATTGCATTTACCTGTCTTTTGGAACTTTAAAAATACACCTATTCTCTAGACATGTTTCACAAAAATGTGAAACAACTCACATGACTTATTTACTAATGTGAAATGGAAAACCAAATGAATGAAATTAGGCCATGTTATACAGAGCTTTCAAGACATAAAGTGCTTTTATGGTTCTGGTGTAATAGGCACGGAAATAAGTGAACCCAGGACTGCAACCATGGCTGGATGCAGAATGTGATTCCCTGCTTATTTATTTGGAGGCTGATCCAAACCATGTAAGTAGGGAATCACATTTTGAATGATCTAAAGCTTCTGAACAGTCTTCAAAGATAGTTCAGGCAGAGTGCATTACAATAATCCAGTCTAGCTGCTTCCCAACCATAGAAAACTGTAGCAACATCCATGGTAGAGAGAAATGGTCACAATTATTTAGTTCAATGGTTCTCTAACTTTTCCATGGGGTTGACCACATCTTAATGGAGAGAGCATTATGTGGAACACCTCCCGTTTTATTCACATTGCATGGGACAATTTCCTTCCATTTACAATAATTTATCATTCTTGTCCCAAACACAGCAGTTGTTTACATGGGAAAGTAAGTCATCAAAAGTACTGTAGGAGGAAGTCATCAAAAGTAGGGGGTTAGTTCAAATGCTGAAAGCCAAAATTTTTCCTCTAAATCCAGAATGTGGGTATCCAAAAATTATTGAAATTCAGTGAAAGATGACGTTGCATGGATCCACCTGCTCATATGAATCTGCTATAATAAAGACAACTACTTTAATCCGAATCCAATCAATTTTATCCAGTTGAAGTTGTTAAAAAAAAAAACCTACTCAGAGTGAAAACAGCATTGACTAAAACAATGAGAAGTCTGGTGGCACCTTAAAGACTAACAGATTTATTTGGGCATAAATTTTCGTGGGTAAAAAACCCACTTCTTCAGATGCATGGAGTGAAAATTACAGATACAGGCATAATTATACTGACACATGAAGAGAATGGAGTAACCTTACAAGTGGATAACCAGTGTTGACAAGGCCAATTCAGTCCGGGTGGATGTGGTCCACTCCCAATAATTGATGCGGAGGTGTCAATACCAAGAGAGGGAAAATTGCTTTTGTAGTGAGCCAGCCAGACATCAGGAATGGTAACATACAAAAGCCAGTAGGAGAACACTTCAATCTCCCTAGACATTCAATAACAGATTTAAAAGTAGCCATACTTCAACAAAAAAAACCCTTCAAAAATGCTTTTTAAGAAAAGGGGCTTGTGGTTTTTATCTTTTCCACTCTTTTTCCTTGAGCTTTTAAATCTTTGGGATTACATAAAAGAAAAGACAATGGAATTATACTGACACCAAAATGCCCCTCCCACTAGGAAAAGGTATAATCTGTCCCCCAATAAAAAATAAAATATACGGCAATGATTACATGTTTATAACTGACTCTTGTTTTATCATTCAGTTTTACAGGAACAGGAATAGATATATTTGAGAGATTAGCTATGAAATATATTCAGGCTTTTATGAAATCCACTGAGCCAGAGAGGCCTAGAAAGAGACATCAGACATAAAAATATAGCAAAGACTGAAGAGTTTTGAAAATGTTAGAGATGAGCCAGAATAAAAATAGCCCATTTGTATCAAACTTCAACCGATCAGTTAGGTGTCATGGCTCTAGATCTCAAACTCCCACACAACTTCAATTGAAAGGAAACATTGATAGAAGCGAGAGAAAGTGATGACCTCCAGTGAGAGTCCCATTCCATTCATATGCCTCCCAATGTGCTCACCACTTTTATTTTTGGTACATGTTTAGCCACACTTGCTGTAGTCCCTCTTTAGTTGCTAACTCTCTATAGTCAAGCTAAATGGCTTGACAGCTTGCTACATTGTTCCACATGAGAAGGAATGATACATTAATACAGAGAGGCGCTATACAGTTAGTGTAAAATGGACTAACCAAGAAGTAGAGGTGAGTACAATAGTAGATTAGTGGTGCAGTAAATGTCTAATAGTATTCTGTCTAATACTGAATAACTGGAAATGGTATCCATTTCATACTGAAGCCAAATAGTGAATTGAGCAGTCTGGATGTTTTGCCTTTTCCTTTTTCAACGATTAAGTAAATAAGGCAATGATTATACCGCTTCTTCTAGAATATCTACTACTTCAGCATTCAGAATTCAGCTCTCAATCATTTGCATTGCTTTATTATCAAATAAAAGCTTTATGTATCACAGCATGATGCTGGATGTCCATTTTCCATACATTTCCACTTTATTTTATTTTAAAACTAACATGCATCATGCAGCATGTTCCCCATTCTGTGGTACTTTCCATCTATTTTCTTTATATTTTTCTCTTTCCCTTCTACACACACACACACACCCTTTCTCCCTCACTGGAAAAAGTCATCGTTGTGTGGTATAGAGTGTAAGGGGGGCATATGTTAAAGCTCCCATGGCTATTTTTAAATAGGCAGTTCGTCAGTTACCAAGCAGGTGTGGATTGGGCTCAGCAGTGGTACCAAAGGAACACAGGAATTGCCATACTGGATCAGACCCAAGGTTCATCTAGTCCAGTATTTTGTCTGAAAGTGGCCAGCACCACATGCATCAGAGGAAGGTTAAGAACCCTTCAATAGGCAGATGTGGGATAATCTGCCCTCCACATTAGGTCTCAGACCATTCTCTACTTGAGATTGATTTTAACCCTGAAGCATGAGGACTAATGACCTTTGTACAAAAAGTTTGTTATCATTAGTTATGATAATACTGAATATTCTTGATAGTCATATGAATATCAATTTAAAAAAAAATCTTATTAAATTCCTGGATTCAATGACTTCCTATGGCAATGAGTTCCACAGGTTGATTACACATTTCGAGAACAAGTACTTCCTTTACTGGTTTTGAATTTCCCGTCTTTTATTTTCATGGAATGTTCTTTGTTTTTATATTATGAGACATGGACAACAGAATTTCCCAATCTACCTCTTCTAAACCATTTATCATTTGATATACTTTTAGAATGTCCCCTCTTATTTGTCTCCTTCTCAGGGTAAATAATCCTAATCTTATCAATGTCTCTTCATAAGAACGTTTTCCTTTGATTTGATGCCTTTGATTACTCTCCTCAGACTGGACTGAACACGCTCTAGTTCTCCAGTATTCTTTTTTCTTTTCTTTTTTTGAGATGGGATAACCATTGCTGCATACAGTATTCCAAATGAGGTTAAGCCTCTGATTTATATGAAAGCATTACATGTTAGTCTCCATATTATTCACCATCCCATTACACCTGCAATCTAATATCTTTGTGCTTTTGACTGCAGCTTCACATTGAGGAGAGGGCTTCAGTGAGTGAATGAGGTGAAATTAATCAAATAAATTATTTCGTACTCACCACACATTTATACTCAAATCTGAAAGATGAATAATAGTCAATTGTTTGGATCTGTGTAGGAAGATGAAGGAAATGCTTATTGAAAATATTCCTTTGTTACTGATTAAGAAGCAAGTTAAGTTGGCAAAGATAGTTTTTAAAACTGCTATATTAGTTTTTAAAGTGCAGTTGTTTTCTGAAAAGTGACTATGTAAAAATGACCCCTTTTCACTTGACAGATCTACTCCCTCTTTGTATATCCTAATTCACAAACATGAGATAGTTGTAGCTTTTGTTTGTGTTAATTGTGAAGACAAAAGATGTTTGAGGGAGTGAGCTGCATCAATTCTTTCTCAATTGTCATTAAGAGAAGGTTTACTGAGTTCCAGTCAGTTACAAGTGTGCAAATCCATTGAAGGCAACAGGGTTACGAAGATGTCATTGAATCCATAACTTGAAGAAAATAGAGCTTTGTACATGTGACCGACTGCATCATTTGGTCACAGACATTAGTAATTTGGTGAGGATGTGGAAGAACCTGTGTAACTTTCAGATGCCAGGGTGAGTTTTGCAAGGTTGGAAGATAGTAAAATAAAATAATGCATATTTGTAAACTGAGTAGTCATGACCTAGAAGGCCCCATGGAGCACTGCAATGCCATTTGTATAGTCACTTCTCAGATTTTATTTCTCTTTGAACGGGGCTGGGTATCTCCCAAAGGCTGCTGTATAACATATCTAAATCTGTCTCAACATGTTAGCAGACTTAAAGTATTGGGAAAGTTTGTATCTTGTGCACAGAAAAACTGCATTGTTGTTTCTTTATTGGGTTGTGGTTAGGTTTGATTTTCTAAGTCAGCGTTTTATGTTTTCGCTGTTAAATTTAAACCAAATATAGACATTGTCTATGGCCTATTCCACCCTGTCGGTTTATTATAATCAAATAGTAATATATATAAAGCTTCACTGAAGCAAAGTTCATTAAATATTTGCTTATACGAATATTCTAAAACGTTATTTTTAAATGATTTTGTGAAATATAAAGTAACTATTTGCCTATTAATTCTGCTGTATGTCACAATAAGACCTTTAGAGGCAGATTCTCAGCTGGTGAAGATTGCCTTAGCTCCACTGAAGTCAATAAAGCTAAGTCCGTTTCAACAAGTTGAGGAATGGACCCTTCCTCACTAAATAATCTTCCAATTACATGTTGTGAGCCTGATTCTCCTCTCATTTACCTGGATATAGTTTAGGAGTAATGCTGTAGAAGTGAATGGAATGGTTTGAAAGGACTATAAATGAGAGAAGAAATCAGGCCCAATGTGCAAACTTTATAGCTCAGATTCTCTCATTCAAGGTGGCTTAGCTGCCGGCAGATAATGAACCTACAGCCAGCACTGCCACTATATAGAGATTCATTGAACACAGGGTGAATTTCTGGTGGCACAGAGCCAACATAGTGACTCTCATGCAACTGCCACCATAGAGGATGTAGCTGGGGCTTCCCTGCACCTGGTGACTTCCACTGCTTTTTGGAGGCTACTGGAAACTTATACAAGTGACAGCAACCTTCAGGCTGTTGTAAGTTATCCCAAGATTGATGGGAGCGCACAGATGATTTAAAGATACCTCTATGTTCCCTCCTCTTGAGTTCTGTTTTGAACCCCACAACTATAACAGAAGACCTAGGTGAAATTTAAATGAACTTTGGGGGGAAAATTGTGTGAAATATGTTCTTAAACAGGTACAGCTCAAAAAAATTAAGGTTATAGCAGACAGTTTTTAGGTGAAACATTACTTTAATATATACTACTTCACTTAGTGAAAGCCCCTATAGGTTCACAAAAGGATATCAAGCATTTTGAATTATTTAGATCCCTGGGCACCGTTAACTGCTTCCAGAGTCTTGTGGTTAGTGAAATATTCACCATCATAAAATATCTGTGTATAATAAAATTGCTCATATTCAGCAGAGATATAATCCTCTAAAAATGATATGAATTCTTTGTATTTTTCCAGTTCTAACAGAATTAACAGACAACTAACATCTAAAAAAGAAAATCAGATGTTTTTGTAATTCTGATATACAGTGTCATGTATCAATAGTGAACAGCCTGTTTTTCAGATCAGATCCCTTTAATCAACTGAAAAGCAAAGTAAGAGTTTGAAATGAATGCTATGGATGGAACCCTACTGACTGAGAGATTGATTTTTGCACTGTAACTAAGAGCTTGAGTTTCTCTTCCTGGTGTGCCCCTTCTTGTTTTATAACAACCTGACTCTTTCCTGCTTTCATTTTTCCAGCTTGAGCCCTAATGCTACACTCAATGGCAGAGGTAGATTTTGCAACGAGGGGAAAGGGGAAGGGAGGTTTGGCAAGTTAGCCTACCACGCACTCATCCAGCAGTGGAGACTCCTGTCCTGTGGGGCTGGAGCTGGCATTTTGAGAGCTGTGACCTGGTGCACAGGGTAGCGGTGCCATTCAAGTTTGTCCAGGCCTCCATCATGACAGAGGTAGCCAGGCCAAATTTGAGTGAGTGGCACTGCAGTGTGGTGCGTGGTCGCAGTGCCCCGTAACCCCATGTGCCATATCAAAATGGGCAGAACAGGGAGCGAGCCCCAGCCCCGTGGGACCAGAGCCCCTGCTGCTGGATGAGTGTAGGGTGGGCTTGCTCTCCAGCCCCTATGTGAACATTTGTGTTGTATAGCTCCTTTTGAAATTAAAATGTACCACACATACACCTAAGGGCCACCAAGGGTGGCAGGTGCCTCCCCCTACAGGCTCTCCTATTAGCTCCTCCACTGTAAGGACTGTATGGGCTGACCACTGTGTCCATGCTGAGCGCCGTTGACTTCAGTGGGCTTCCAGAATTGTATAGAAGTCCACTTGGTATGGAGATCCATGCAGTATCAAATCCTTGGATGCCCCATGAGGTGGAGCTCAAACTATCCAACAGCAAGAAGAGAAAACACTGAACAGATAAGGAAGTACCATCTCTCAGGCTGAAGGACCCCACATTAAAAAGAGGCCTCGTATTCTCATTCTTCCATCCTACTATTGCAAGATCAGTGCAAGGTAGGCGGATGTTTGGTGGAAATAAAAAAAAGAGAATTTCAGATTTATTGCATTAATTAATTGGAGAGAACACAGTTCTATAAACATAAGAATGGGCTGAACAAAACCAGTCTCTTCCTATAAAAAGATGCAAAGGAAAATAAAATGATCCTAATATTTATTAACCAGCAGCTCTTGTGATCTGAAACCACAGCATATCTGAATTATTGTTTGGCAACATTCTCAGCAATTTTCTTACTGGGCTATCAACATAACAGCAGCATAAGCAATTGTGTGAACCCTTTTGCAAATATTTATGAGTGATCATGTTAGTTTAGTCGATGGATAAATTCACCCAACTTTCTGTTTACCTTTTCAGAAAAATGCCTTCTGCCTCGAGGAAAGGTAATGTCACCTTAATTATGTTCTTGCCTTGGTGACGTAAATTATTTATGCCTTAGCTTATTTATTTTTAGCCCTCTCTAACTTCCATCTATGTCCTCCAGTGTATGAGTGCTGTGTAACTGTTAAATGAAGTACAAATGTTAAAGTGTATGACGTGTCAATGGTTTGCTTTTTCCCTGTCATACTACCAGTTTGTAACAAGCAGTATTGGCTCTGAGTAGCTAGTCTATCTTCCAGAAGGATGTAAAGGGAAAATTGTCCCCTCCATACTCTATATGAATTAGTGCATTATGTTTAGCCAGGAGAAAACTAAAACAAAACAATTGTTAATATTAAAGATATTGTACCATTACGGGATGGCTCTGGAGATTGGCAACATGATACATAACCTTTCACTCCTCCATCAATAGACTAAAAGTCAAGGCATTCAAATGCTGTGGGGCTGAGTACTTTTGAAATGCAAAAATAAAAAAGGGCCCAATTTTGTTAATAATGAGAGCTGAGGGTGCTCAGCACCTCACAGGAGATGCTCAGCAACTGACGAGACTGAGATCAAAGTCTGTTTGACAGTACATGAGAAATGAGTTTTGTGTTTGCTGTCCATTTCCCAGTGTCCTTATCACAAACATCATCATCTTCATCATCATCACCATCACAATGAGCTCTAGTTGCCACTCTCAAGAGAGAAGCCAGGTGTCACAGAGTGGCTGGTCCCTGTAACTGAAGTAGGTCCAGTGCCCCTGTGACAGAACATTTGCTCCCACTTTGAGCCAATTGAGAGGACGAGGCAGCTCTTGGGGTTATAAAGGACCATGGAGACTCTGAGAAGAGAGAGACCTGGTGAGTCAGTCAGGAGGAGCAGGTAAGAGCTGTCAGAGACAAGGGGAATGGAGTAGTTCCTGAAGGAAGTAGTGGGTGTTTCCTTGTGTAGTCTGAAGGCAAAGAGAACAGAAAGACCTCCCCAAGCCAGACAACCAGGGCTGGAGAATTATGAAGGCAAGGGGAGCAGCAGACCTGCAGGCTCTAAGCCAGAGATCTTGAGCCAAGGGCTGGAGACACCTGAAGGTAGGGGACAAAAGGAGGGGCTGATGTGCTGACATCTCCAAACCAAAGGGGAACAGTGAGAGGTTATGGGGGAGTGAGGGGTGCTCCCCTGGTGAAGACAGTCTCCTAGCAGAGGCTGGGGAGTACCCATTGGATAGAGTGGAATTGCACTCCATGTAAAAGGACTGGTGAAGCTGTCCTAGAAGAAGGTCAGAAGAGGGCTGTCAAACAGCCAGATGTGGCAGAAGACACCAGAATGTGGGATGAGGGGCACTGAGGGACTAGATGGCCTGGGATTTTAAGGACTATATGAACTGAGAGTGATAAATGGACTTTGTGTTGAGACTTATGTTTTGGACTATTTATGCAATGCTTTGGTAATAAACTAGCCCCAAGGAGGGGTATTGCTAAAGCAAGAAAGACTGGCATAGAATCTCTGAAGGCTCTGAGGGGGGTGGGGAGGGAACTGAGGCGAAGTGCATGCATCATCACATGACCTTCCACAGGAGAGCACTCCAGGTGGAATTGCCCTATGACACCAAGAAAGATACAAGAGTGATAGCCCAGGAGGAAGATGTACTTTACTGAGCCACAGAACCAGTGCTTTATTTGTGCCAGGGCTGAACCTCTAGGCTTGGCAGTTCTTAGTCCCGGCACCTCTGGGCTTGTTGCATCAGTCATGAATGTTAAAAAATTGTTTGAGCCCAGCACCCCTTTCATTATAAATGAAGCACTGCACAGAGTAGATTCAGCATGTCCAATTGCAGAACAAGTGTACGTATATTTTCCCCAAATCTGACCTGTCAACTGGGAAACAGTCTGAAATTTCCAGCCATCTCAGTTGTTAGTATGATCAGTGTCCAGAGGCCTTTATTGGTGAAATAAACTGGAAGCTGTGGTCCAGTTCCTGATGGACAGGTGTCTGCATCACTAAAAACACCCACACGCTTACTAGCTGGCACCCTTGTTGGCAGTCTGACGGAGACAGAGATAATACCAGGCAGTCTCTCCAGGTTAGTGGTGTAGGAAAATTATACTGCCAGGGCTCTTACTGTGTTTATTCTGCTGATGGAGGAGGCCAGTTTCTGCTGTCGATGTAGCACCTTTCCCAGTGAAACAATACTGATCCTAACCTTTATCAGCCATGGCCAGGTCATTAATTCAGGTTCCAAATACTGGAGCAATCTGTTCACAAATAATTGACAGACCAGGCAACATGAGTGTACATGGCTAGTTTTAGTAGCTGTGGGTCTGAGCAGATGCCAAGCACTATATTTGTATTTCTATTAAATAGAGAATTTTATGAATTGAAGAGAAATAATTCTGATTCTTCATAAAGGAGGGTACTTTTATATTTAAAATAACCAGTTGGGTGCTATTCCTATTACAAATCTCTAAATGCTAACCATTTTCTCCATTATCTGTATATTTTGCTCAAATACTCTAGCGTTATCAGCATTCTCAACAGGATTTCACAATGTAAATTGCAGTTGCTGCCTAAGAGGGCTTGCCTATCCTAACTTAAAACTGATGAGCGTGTGCATAAGACTGAAAATCAGTGTTCCTATGATAAGTAAATAGTTTAATTAGTCTGGAGTTTCTTGTGTGTAATTTTTTATAAGTCCTTGATGGTATAGGCTCGAGATTAATTGAAATTTCAATTATTTTGAAAGAGAGCTTTTCTTAACCTGGAGAAGCACTTTCACAATAACAACTTATGCACTGCTGAAATCAGAATTAATAAGCAATGCAATTGGATGGAAAGAATTATAACCAAACAACCCCATCTCTGTATGTGTATATCAATTTGTTTAAGTACAAAGGAATGGAAATGAAGAGTGTCTGCAGTCTCAGAATACTGCAGGATTTAATGGTTTTGGTAGTCGTCGTTTTCCAGTGGAATTGAAACAATGGTTTTTCCGTACCGACTGCAGCTGCAATGTCATGCAAAATTGCACACCACAAATGCATGCCAGGAAAAATACGCTTCTCATCATTGTATGAAGCTATTTCTGATGCACCTTGAACACACTCTTGTGAGATATACAATCATTTAGAAAAAGTGAGGACAATAAGTACAGCAGAGTTACATAATTAAAATGAAACAGAAAAAGTATGCTTATGTTGGGTTTCTATGAAATATCTGCCAAGCTATTAATAAACATTATGCCTAATCTCAATTTCCTGACTATTACCTACTTTTTAAAATAAAAATCTTACTATTCAATTTCTTTGGTTAATTGCTTTCCTGGATTGTCCTTGGTCAAACATCACAAAAAAATGCTTTCTAGAGATACATCAAATTAGTAGATTTGTAAATCATCCATGGAGGCTCTTCCCTGAGGCAATGCATTTTTGAGAGCTAGCATTGCAGAAGAGACAGTAAACTAACCACATTATGCAGCTAACAAGCCCACTTATACCTTCCATTAAATAAACATTTTTCATCATATCAAGCTCAAGGTTCTTAGCTGCCCCATCAGACCCTTCATAAACCTGCCCCTCCTTATTACTACACTCCTGTCTCTTAGTGCAATGCTCTTTACCTCCTCCACTCTGTTTATATCAGCCTCATATCCCCAGTTGATATTTTTCCCACCACCTTCCATGCTGCACAATACATGGAGCACCTTCTTAAAATGATCCAATTCTCAGGATTTATTACTGCCTTGACACCGATAAGAAACCAGCCAATTAATAATCTTACTTTGAGGGGAAGATGGGAATATTTTTCACTTGCATTATGTGTGATATTAAATAGCATGGTAAATATATCTGTGCAAATAAAAACAGTACACATTTGATCACAGCCTCCTCCTCCCATCCTTCTTCGGTCACTTGTCTTCATACACAGGTATTTTTTCAGGGCATGAACTCTTTCTTCATATATATTTGTATAGTGTCTAACTTCATAATAATATGGGAATGACTGCAACAAAACTCAGCAGGCCACTGAGAAAAGTAGTATTTTAATTTTTAGGAAATGTCATTGATTTTTTTCATTAGTATTAGGTAATTGCATTAGTTACTTGTATATTAATACATTTTTACCAATTAACTGGGGAATTCTAATATCATTGTCTGATACATATGAGAAGCAGGGACTAGGTGCTAAGGTCTGCTTGCATATTAGTTCCACTGAGAACCACTGAGACTATTTGCATGAGCAAGAACAGCAGAATCTGACCAAAGAGCTATTCAACATTTCCACAGTGGAACCTCACATACAGTAAAAGTCACGTGATTTGATGTTTCATTACGAGCCTGAGGTCAGGTTTGCCGAGGTCCTTGAACCTTCCATCAACTTTTGGCTGAGTTTATATGTTTAGGCACCAGCCATCTGAAGCTTAGCAGTTTTTCATGTTTTTGAAGCAGTTTTGGGTGAATTTCCCTTTAATTTTTAGGTTTAATTGGCACACCACGCACAAAGAAAAACTTCTGGTGTTGTGAGCCCACACAAACAGGAGCTGAAATAAGGTCCCCATGAATCCCAGTGAAGCAAAAGCACAGATTCTGGCAAAGATCTAGTATGGCCCCTATTATTGTTGACTTTTCTGGGCTTATGTTGTGATCAGTCAAACTCCAGACCAAGTATTACTAGCCAAACTTGTCCAATATAAAGAGTTTTCCCCACCCCGTGTAAATTGAAATGATGTCATTTAAAACTCAAATTTCTTAATCTGCATTTAAAATCGCCTTTACCTACACTGTGAGTGTCATGTGCGGAATAATGGCACGCTGGTTCAGGCCCATCAAGTTCTAATTCTAAACATTTTTGATCAATCTGTAATGACATATACATTAGATATATCCTTTGTCCAAAATCAAGATGAAAGAAGCTATTTTCTGCAAAAGACCTATGCATATGAACAACTTCTATCAATGTCTGTTTGTATCTCCTTCAAGACCCTCGTAATATCTCGCATATTTCAGCACTAGTAGATCCCCGGCTCTCATGTGCTTATGTTAACACTTTAAAATGGCTTGAATTAGGGCTGACAAACAATTAAAAAAATTAATTGTGATTAATCGTGTGATTAATGGCACTGTTAAACAATAATAGAATACCATTTATTTAAATACTTTTGGATGTTTTCTACATTTTCAAATATATTGATTTCAATTACAACACAGAATAAAAAGTGTACAGTGCTCATTTTATACTGATTTTATTACAAATATTTGTACTGCAAAAAACAAAAGAAGTAGTATTTTTCAATTCACCTCATACAAGTACTGTAGTGCAATCTCTTTATCATGTCACTGTCGCTGATCGGTCCATTAGCCCTCATGGAGAGAGCGCCGATCACAACACGTCAGACGTATTGTTGTAGGCAGTCCTCCAACTACCCGCCGGCCAAGCTGTCAGTAGCACCGGACACCCGATTGACATAGAGCACAGCAGCCTAGAACTTCTGATCGATCCGCCAACTGCAACCACTCAAGCAGCTGGGATTACAGGCGCACGCCACCACACCGGGCCCTCTTGATCATGAAAGTTGAAATTAAAAATGTAGAATTATGTATCAAAACAACTGCATTCAAAAATAAAACAATGGAAAACTTTAGAACTTAGAAGTCCACTCAGTCCTACTTCAGCCAATCACCCAGACAAACAAGTTTGGTTACAATTTAAAGGAGACAATGCTGCCTGCTTCCTGTTTACAATGTCACCTGAAAGTGAGAACAGGTGTTTGCATGACACTGTTGTAGCTGATGTCACAAGATATTTATGTGCCAAATGTGCTAAAGATTCATATGTTCCTTC
The DNA here is from genome assembly GCA_037349315.1 of Chelydra serpentina. Taxonomy (NCBI): domain Eukaryota; kingdom Metazoa; phylum Chordata; order Testudines; family Chelydridae; genus Chelydra; species Chelydra serpentina. Next base: position 64,660,504 of record JBAIAC010000004.1, read on the forward strand.
ATGCTTCAACCACCATTCCAGAGGACATGCATCCATGCTGATGACGGGTTCTGTTTGATAATGATCGAAAGCAGAGTGGACGGAATCATGTTCATTTTCATAATCTGAGTCAGATACCACCAGCTGAAGGTTTATTTTCTTTTTTGGTGGTTCGGGTTCTGTAGTTTCCGCATCTGAGTGTTGTTCTCTTTTAATACTTCTGAAAGCATGCTCCACACCTCGTCCCTCTCAGATTTTGGAAAGCACTTCAGATTCTTAAACCTTGGGTCGAGTGCTGTAGCTATTTTTAGAAATCTCACATTGGTACATTCTGTGCGTTTTGTCAAATCTGCTGAAAAAGGGTTCTTAAAATGAACTTTTACTGAGTCATCATCCGAGACTGCTGTAACATGAAATATATGGCAGAATGTGGGTAAAATAGAACAGGAGACATACAATTCTCCCCAGGGAGTTCAGTCACAAATTTAATTAATGTATTATTTTTTTAACGAGCATCATCAGCATGGAAGCATGTCCTCTGGAATGGTGGCCAAAGCATGAAGGGGCATATGAATGTTTAGCATATCTGTCAATATGTAAATACCTTGCAACGGTGGCTACAAAAATGCCACGTGAATGCCTGTTCTCACTTTCAGGTGATATTGTAAATAAGAAGCAGGCAGCAGTATCTCCTGTAAATGTAAACAAACTTGTTTGTCTTAATGATTTGCTGAACAAAAAGTAGGACTGAGTGGACTCGTAGGCTCTAAAGTTTTACATTGTTTTGTTTTTGAGTGCAGTTATGTAACAAAAAAAAATCTATGTTTGTAGGTTACACTTTCACAATAAAGAGATTACACTACTACACTACATAATTTCTCTTAACTGGGAAAGATGAAATGAATTAAAATAAGTTACACTTTCATGATAAAGAGATTACATTACTACTGTACTTGTATGAGGTAAATTGAAATATACTATTTCTTTTGTTTATAATTTTAAAGTGCAAATATTTGTAATAAAAATAATAATATAAAGTGAGCACTGTGCACTTCATATTCTGTGCTGTAATAGAAATCAAAATATTTGAAAATGTAGAAAAACATCCAAAAATATTTAATAAATTTCAATTGGTATTCTATTGTTTAACAGTGCGATTAATCGCAATTAATATTTTGAGTTAATCGCGTGAGTTAATTGCGATTAATCAACAGCCCTATCTTGAATTACAGTTGAAACATAATCAGTGAAATAAAAGTAAGTACACCATCAAATAATTAATCAGAAAAATACCAAAATAACAAAATATGATCGAACTGAGTGTCCCTGGGTTTTTTGTTGTTGTTGTTGTTTTTTAGTTGTTTCATTTCCCTTCTCTCTTGTCTGTATTTTATCTACTGAGACTATGGACCAGATTTTCTCCTGAGCCCAGTATTCATTGGTCACAAAAGGAAAAAGGGAACACAGAGAGAAAAGGACCTACTGTGGCCCTTTGATTACAAGGCCAGTTCTATGCCAGCTTTGGCACAATTTACAGCAGCCTATTCCAGTTCTCTATATCCTAATATAGGGACTGATATGCCACCTGGGAATATTTGGAGCATAGTAACACTCCAGTCATGCTCTTCCTGCCCTTTCCACATCTCTGACATGCTACCTAGGGAATCCTCAGCTGGAGAGATCTGGCAGTGTTCCATCCCATTTGTCTTTCAGAATGGCACAAAGGAGCAGAAACAAAGATGAGAACCTGGCCTTCATATCTCTGGGCCAGTGTACTTGTCTTCTTATATATCTATAAAGTGTTATGCACACCAATGGAGATGTAGAACTAATTCTTAAGCTTAGCTACTTCAGTGATGGCAGAGAGATAGATAAAAGTAATTGTAATAATAATCTTGAGGAAAAAATATTTAAATGAGCTAAAACCCATACTGGCCAGTGGTCTTTGAAATTCCCTAAAAGTCCTATTGGAAGCATTTTTAAAATGTTGTATCAATTTCTCATAATGTATTTAATTCATGACTGGATTAACATTAATAAATGTAATGTAGTTTAGTAAAAAAAGAAACTCTGCAAATAACTCTCCCTTCACAAATATATGAGGGAAGAAAAAAAAACCCAAAACAAATGACAACCACATTGCACCGTAATCAATAGGACATCCAATTTGATGCAACTTAAATTTATATTTCTGTGATAGATAACAGACCTATACCCCAGAAATGGTAGTTGATTTAATTACCATTAAAGCATTGCAGAAAGAAAAAAAACAGTAAGTTTGAGATATTTTAACAAACAATGCAAAAGCCAAAATAAAATAACCTGCTGGTACCTGGAACATTTAGCCAGCACTAGATGTTTTGGAGGTGTAGAAAGAAAGGTCACATCTCATTTTCTTATATAATTTGCACTGTGGGGTTCTCAAAATCCGCAAAATGGAAAGTGCCAAAAATATCAAATAAACCAATACTCAATAGAGTAGGGGATCTCAGTCTTTTATTCTGGTGATCCCTTTCACATACCAAGCCTCTGAGTGTGATCCCCCTTATACATAACACTTTTAAAATATATTTAACGCCATTATAAATGCTAGAGGCAAAGCGGAGTTTGGGGTGGAGGCTGACAGCTCGTGACCTCCCATGTAATAACCTCATGACTCCCTGAGGGGTCCCGACCCCCAGTTTGAGAACCCTTGCAGTAGAGGATCCAACTATTATTTTCTTGTCCAAACTCTGAGGACTCCTGGAAACTATGCACTTGGATGCTGGAGACGTTACTCAGGGCAGTTTGAATAGAAGTTCAGTAGGAACAAAGACTGCAGGATTGAGCCTCATTTGTAGAAAAATGTTAAATCAGTAAGGGGAAAACATGCAAACCTTAAATTCAGTTAAAAATTTGGTAAGTGTGGGCTGAGAAATGGGCCTGACTAAGGCAGCTAGGGATGCAGTGATTTAATACATTCCCCAGGCAACCTCCAGCACATTCTAACAAGTTCAAGACAAGTAAAGACATCTTGTGCTTCCAAAGAAGGATGGCAACCACAACACCACTGTGACGGTGTACCCCATAAAACTTTATGGGGAGATGCTTATAAATGTATATGTGTAACTAGAATATGTTTTATGCTACATGTGCCATGTAACATATCTCTGTGAAAGTTATGACCTACTGAATCTATTCCTCCTGTTTGTATGCATGTATCATTGTTGTAGTTGAAGTTATGAATATTGGTTTTATATTTGCTGATTTTATGCATAGCCTTTGTAAGAGCATGGGACCAGGTCCGGAGGAAAGAATGTGCAAGTTAAGTACAATCACTTAACAGACAAAAGAAGTTGCAGACCCCAATCCACATCGGGGCCCGGTCTGGAATGCAACTGGGTGGGCTGGTTGCCGAAGGGTGCATGGACATGTGACTTGCCCATGTGATCCCAAAACTCCATGGTAACAGGATGTTACACAGGGAGGGGGAAAGACTATAAAAGCCCGGGGGAGACTCTTCCATTTTGTCTTCAGCTGGCTAAAGAAAGAAGCTCTCCACCCCCCAAGGACATACCTGAGAGAGACTGAACAAAGGACAGAGACAATAGGGGGTGTGAGCGACTGCTGGACCCAGGCTAGAAGCTTTACAGCCTGTGAAAGAAAGAAAGCCGGAGCTGGTGAGGTTTTGATATCTGTGTGAAGTTTGATTAGACATAGACCTGCGTGTTTTATTTTCTTTTACTTAGTAATTCAATTTGTTCTGTCTGTCACCACTTGGAATCACCTAAATCCTACTTTCTGTACTTATTAAAATCACTTTTTACTCATTAAGTTTGCTGGTGTACGAGTTGGTACCCAGGGGAGGGGGGCAAACAGCTGTGCATATCTTTCTATCTTTGAAATAGAAGGCGAACTATTTATGAGTTTGCCCTGTATAAGCTTTATACAGGGTAAAACGGATTTATTAAGGGTTTGAACCTCCTTGGGAGTTGGACACCGGGGTGTCAAAGGCAAGAGCGCTTCCAGGAGCCTTACAGTTGTGAGTGGACTTGGTTCGGACCTGGGTCTGTGTTTGCAGCAGATCAGTGGAATCTGGCTCAAAACAGACAGGATTCGGGAGTCCCAAGATGGAAAAGGCCTGGAAGCAGGGGCAGAAGTAGCCTTGGCACACCAGGTGGCAGCACCAAGCAGGTCTCTGTGACCCCAACCCGTCACAGTCATTCCCCAGGCAACCTCCAGCACATTCTAACAAGTTCAAGACAAGTAAAGACATCTTGTGCTTCCAAAGAAGGATGGCAACCACAACACCACCTCCTCCCTCCTACGGTTAAATTTCCCTTGCAGTTGAGGGAATTTAGGAGATACAGGGAGGTATAATTTATTCTGTAATTCCACTTTGTCTCTTCTCCCATTCAGTGTGTATATGGCACCATTAGGTGAGTTAACAAGGAGAGATGGGCTTCGGGACTTGTAGTTAGCACCTACCTCTATATTTGAATCTCACCAGATGCTGACAGTTGCTACTGAACACCTGGCTCAGTGTTTGCAGGAGCAAGGCTAGCTGACTGAAACTTAACCTCAATTATACTGAGAGAATGCTGGTAGTTTAAGGATAACCAGAAGATACAGGGAGGATGATGCTCCATCTTTTACTGAAAATGTATGCCCAGCCTTTGTTACTCAGCTTCACAGGCTGGAGGTTGTGTTGGATCCCCAAACGCTGTTAAATGATCATATAGCAGCATAGTCCAAGGATGCTTTTTTCTATCTGTGCGTAGCTATCAGTTTCTGTTTCTTACAGATGCAGACCTTGCTGTAGGATCCATGCACTTTATCCCCTTAAGAGTAGATGGCTGCAGTGTACTCAATATGGGGCTACATAATAAGCCAAGCTCAAAACTGAAGCTGGCACAGAAGGCAGTAGCCTGCTTGTTAAATTTTGTATCTCGCCAGAAGCACATGACACCAGTGTTCCGTGGCTGTCTATTGGTTTGAGAGTGCAATTTATGATGTTTTAAGACCTATAACACCCTAAGTTGCCTGGGAGTAACATACTTAAGAAACCACTTCTCTTCCCATGCAATACATCTGTCGCAATCAGTTTAACTGGGTGAATTGGAGTCCTCTCCATTTAGAAGAGAGAGGGAGGTAGATGAGGGACCCTGGGCTATGGAATCAACTCCCATCCATTGTCCAAAATAACGTGGGATATTGACCTTCAGAGCACACTGCAAATTCTGTATTTTCAGACAGGGCTGTGAGGTGAGAATGTCTTGATGATAACTTAATGAAGATTCATCTTTATTGGGGCAGAAGAGTTTTTATTGAATGAAGTGTTTTGTGTTTGGGGATCAGCTTTGCTGATGTGTTAGCAGCTGGTTTTAGGTATCTTTTTCATAGGTTTTGTTAGAAAGCTAAATAAATTAATTAAAAATGTAAGGATAAATATTAATATTAAACAGAAAAAAACACGAAACTCTTGCAAAGAATCAAGCTTATGATCTACTGCAGCAAAATTCCCTGGCCCATCAATGGCGTGGAGAACTTAGAGGCTACTAATAAAAGATATGCTGAAGTTTGCATGTTGGCCAGGCATTCTATAGCCAGTAGAGAGCTTCACCAAAGTTCTTGAAGGGAAGGGAACATTAAAAGATAATTTAAATACTGTTTTTGGTGGAAATATTTTCTAATGCTCTTATGTGTACATTCAGCAGTTGTTAATTCAGTTGGCTCATTTTTTTAAATAAACAATTCTGTTAACCTTTCACTTGTAGAGTAAACTTGTCAGACTCTGCTCCAAAACTTTCTCTGTGACCTTTTGTAGGTTATAATTAATGCTGAAGTTGATATTAATATCTTGTCTGTGTGTCAATGTTCTTCAGAATCTAATTGAGCAATTTGTTGAGAACACATATAGAATACATTTGACCAATCTGGCAGAGCATACATTATAAATTATTGAACTGCAAGTATAGATTATACTGTGTGCAGTTATTTTACACTATTTCTTCTGGAAAATGTGCTTGGGAAACATGGTTACCTATCTTTAACAAATTTGCCTGCCCACATATTCCTATTTTCCATCAATATTCTGGTCTACATTATTGTAATAAAGCATGCCATATTCTTTGCACCTACAAAGATGTACACAGAGTTGAATAAGAGTAAGCATATAGGCAATGGCCCCAGACCCAAATTTTGGCTCTTGATGCAACATTCAATGTCTGGCCAGTCAACCAGTCAGGCATTTTAACACTCCTCAAAGTGTTAAAGACTCACATATTTATCTAATTATTTACATGAAAATGTCAGCGATCTGGTTGGTCTCCTCCTGCTGGCAGCCCACCAGATTTCTGCAAGGGGAATACCAGCATCTAGATTCCCAGGTGTTTTAAGCTCCCTTGGCCTCCCTGCACATTTCCTGGGTACCGATCCTCAGTCTGTTACCCCTTCACAAAAATGGAGCCCCTCAGCCTACCAGCCTTGGATACCCAAGCATTAAACCCACCCTCCAAGATACTCCAATAGCTTAAACACAACCTCTCTCGGAATCCCACCAAAAGTTTGAGCTTTTGGGGTAACAGTTTAACTCTCTCTGGGGGCATGTGGTAGTTTATAACACACACTTTGCCCAGAGTCTAACATTTTATTGCTCTTTAATAGCACGAGACAGACACAATTCCATACAAAATAATAAACTCTACACACATTTCTTTGTCTTGGTTCCCTCATCGCTCCAGAACATTCTTTGGACTGGTATCAGGAACACTGTGACAATATGAATCTGCAAGGTAACAGTAGTTAACTTGTATAAACCACTGAATACAGAATGGCCTTGCCCTCCCACCTCACCCCCTACAATTTATCACCTGCCTATATATATAATCCAGTGATTTCAATAGCCAGCACATGATGTGTGGCTATAATAGCAACAATACTGCATGAGAGGCACTGGCAGAATGGTCATCAAATGAAGACACATACCTTCCTTTTGATGCAAAAGACAGAGACACTTTCCATTCTCCCTGCTGGAACAGAGACTACAACCCAGATCTCTGTTTTCTCAGCAAAGACCAGTTCAGAATCCTTCAGAACACCTCCAGAACCATTCTTGGCAACATTTTGCCCAGTCAGTGTAGACCAGTTAATAATCCACATTGGGACTGAACTCTAGTAATCATGTCATTACCCAAACTGTGATAGAACTTTCAAAAGGCAAACTGGCCAGGATTAACTGTGAAAATTGAGGCCACCATTGATGCAATTCCACCAAAGCCCAAAAATGTTGATTGTTTTACCTGGCTCATCTGAATAGCTGCAAGAAAAAACATCTCCTGCACCTATTGAAAAGGATACACTCTTTCCGGATGCTGAAAACCAGAGACAGAAAGACTATTAAAAGAGTGCCAAACATCTCTTGAACCAAACACAGAAAAATTCCTAATAGTTATTGAATTAGTCCTCCATCAAAGATGGATGAAGATAGCTGATGCTTTGGACTAACCAAGCTTTGCATCTGTAGTGAGTAATTATTGTGTCTGATTGGGGCTGCAAACCAAGTGAAACATTGAAACCATGAAGTCTCAGCTGATGGAGTCACAAGAATGCTTCTTATGAACTCAAAAACACAAGGGTACATGCAAAGTGTCCAGAGAGCACCAATAAATAGTCAGCACACCACCCACATCATCCCCTCTACCACTGCCCATCACTGTTGAGGAGGTATATAAGGCCCTCACACCCACAAAAGCTGGGAAACCTGCAGGACCTGATGGTGTCTTTCCAACATTTCTTAAAGACATCAGGCCCAAGGGATGGAAATGGCTGGCAGCACTGTTCTCCGATATCCATTCCTCAGGGTTTGTTCCAAGGATTTAGTGTGAGGCTATAGTTATTGCCATTGCCAAGCCTAGGAATTCAACCAGTAATCCCTCATCATACCCACTCATATGAACAAGTGGGTTTCTGACCAGGCTGCAGTTTCACTGATGAAGTATTAGCTTTAAGAACACACATTAAGGTCAGATTCCAGTGAAAACATATCACCGGGACCACTTTTTTAGATGTATCTGCTGTCTATGACACTGTATAGAGGAATGCCCTTCTCCTGAAAGCCACCAAAATTATCCCATGCAAAGGAATCATAAAATTCCTCTGAGAAGTTCTGATCAATCATAGTGTAGACCAAGGTCCAATGTGCTTCAGTAGCAGCAGCCATGGGAATGACAAGTTTTGGACTACAAACTGCGGCATGTTGGGAGAATATCCTGGTTCCTGCCAGGATGTACCCTATGCCCCTCCCAGCAGTAAGTTTCAGCACTGACTCAAGCTGGGAGCATGTAGCAGGCAAGGAGAGAGGCGGCGGCTGGACTTTAATCCTGTTATGTGTTTCTTTACAGAATAAAACCTTGTTCCTGGTGGTTTGTCTGAGTGGGTCTGGTCTGAGGTGAATACACATTGACACACAAGCAGAGCACATAGAGGAGCCTCAAGCCTAGTTTCCCAAAGTTGTGTAAAATGCCCCAAGTCAGGCTTCCCCTAACTGGAACTACTTCATACTGGGCCGGTGAACAGAAAGGGGGCTACAGTAGGTTTTGTGTTTTCCTTAGTAACCAGGTCAGCAGGTCATGCGCTCTCAACAGTGGCCTCCAAAGGGATTAGTCCTAACACCAATCCAGTGACCTTCCTCAGACATCATCATGGAAATGTGTTTATGCTGATAACACTACTCTGACTACACAGGTATGGTATTTATTTACCATAGAACAAATCCTAACCAAGGACTTCTAAAACCACGGAAGAATATTTCTTATACATGGAGCTAAAACCAAACCTCACTAACACAGTGTTCTTAGCATTTTATCTAAACAATCTGAAGGCTAGGGCAGAACTGCATGTGGACTTCTGTGTCCAGCAGATAAGACCTGATCCTCCCTCAAAATATCTTGGGGTAACATTAGACTGAAGCCTCACACAGCACCAGCTCCCCAAATAAATAAGAAGACAAAATAAAGATGCATGTAAATCTCATTCAGAAACGGTTGGGAATGACCTGTGGAGCCAATGCAAAAACTCTCTGGACATTTTCACTGTCCTTTTTCTACTCTACTGCAGAACATTGCTTACCTGTCTGGATACATAGCTCCCACGCATTATTTGTCAGTTCTCAACACCTCCATGCAGATCATTACAGACACTGTAAAATCAATGCCACCACCAGAGCTTCCCATACTGACACCCACGCCAAATTGGTTGTGACATGAGAATCCTTTGGGAGTCCCATTATATTCAAAGGAACAAGGATTTTGCAATGCATATGAAGACCTAAATAACATACTGAGATTCTGACTCAAATCCAGCAAACCTTTCTGGCGTGCAGTGCAAGAACTTGAAGACATGGGGTTTTCCCCCAAAGATCAACGACAAGCAAGGTGGTAGGATGCCAATGTCCCAAACAAACACCTCATCGAGGATTTTACCAAAGAACCTTTGGTAAAAGCTAAAACCTTTACCAAAGGTTCCATGGGGCTTTTCACTCCCATGGAAATTGTGGTCCACTTAGTACCAAATCCACTCATCACATGGCAGATGCACCTACCACCTTCATAACTGGAGACTGAGACACAATCTATTTGTGACTGCAGAAACATACTTCAAACTATGGAACACCTCATCAGACAATGTCCCAAATGATCATATCCTGGTTGTATGTCTACCATCCACTCAGCATCATCTGAGGCAATCAATTGGATTCCCTGCCTAGACTTGGACATCTAGCACTGCTGGCTTTAAGCCATAGGAAGAAAACAGGTACATTATGTAAAAGTGCCTATATAACTTAGGAGCCTTGTAGCGAGGCGGTCTGGTCCCCAGCCACCCCAGAGAGAGAGAAACCTTCCCGGACGCCTAAGTGGGCAGAGCCGGAGAATCCTGGCCCTGCCCCCCAGGGTCAGGGGGCGGCACAGGAAGTAGAAAAGCCGGCCCTCAGACCGTAGTTGGGCGGCAGCCACCGGAGAGGCCAGACGCCAGAGGTCCAGCTCCCCGCTGGGAGACCCCGGCGCCCAACAGCCGACCGGAGGCCTGGCCGGGCCAGCCAAGCCTGCCGCCAGCCCGCTACCCCGAGGAGCTGCCAGGCCTGCCGCCAGCCCGCTACCCCGAGGAGCTGCCAGGCCTGCCGCCGGCCCGCTACCCCGAGGAGCTGCCAGGCCTGCCGCCGGCCCGCTACCCCGAGGAGCTGCCAGGCCTGCCGCCAGCCCGCTACCCCGAGGAGCTGCCAGGCCTGCCGCCGGCCCGCTATCCCGAGGAGCTGCCAGGCCTGCCGCCAGCCCGCTACCCCGACGAGCCGATGAGCCTGCCGCCCGCTGCCGACGCTGAGGTGCCGATGGTCTGCGACCTCCTGGAGGACGCCCCCCTGGTCCAGGTACCCAGAGAGGGGGAAGGTGGAAGTAGCCCGGGGGCAGCCAACTCTAGTCTGGCTGCAGCACTGCCAGAGCCCAGGTCAGTGTGTTGTGGCCAGGATCCCCACTGACTCAGCAGCGGGTTTTTCTGCCGCGGCTAGAGCCCCGGGCTGGGACGCAGTGGAGTGAGTGGGCCTGCGTCCCCCCCTGCCACCCAATGTGTGGGTGGCAGTCTCCCCCTCTCCCAGGTTCTCCAGAGCCAGGACCTGGGCTTGCTACTGACTTACTGATTGCTCAGCCCCTGCTTAAGGGCCCGAGCTGTGAACTGCTTCTTGCCCCGCCCTGACCAAGGGCCAGGGCATATTGACGCACTGGTTGCTCAGCCCCTGCTTAAGGGCCTGAGCTGTAGTTGCTTCTTGCCCCACCCTGACCAAGGGCCTGGGCTCACTGTTAACTGTGCTTATTCCCCGAAACCGTGACGATATAGCGGGGCGGTCTGGTCCCCAGCCGCCCCAGAGAGGGACTGAAACCCCTACAAGCCTGAATTCCATTTTCAAAAGTGACTGAGGGACAGATTTTCAAAGGTATATTGGCACCTATTGGAACTTTCAAAACTTCCCTTTGGACATTAGGTGCTTATGTGTTTTTTGAAAAATCCCACTGGCTACCTATCTGTATGTTTAGGCACCTACATAAATTTGTAAATCTGTCCCTAAGTGCCCGAGTTACTTGAAAATGAGACTTGGGCCTGCATTGTTAAAGGGATTTAGGCATTGCCTGGCTGAGTGGAGCAATATCTAAACCCTTGATGGCTGCTGCCTAGTGGATTTTCCAGCCCAGAGTTAGGTGATTCCATGCCATTAAGGCTCCCTATAGAGTGCATGGGGATAGCTAGCACTTAAGACAAAAATTCAGAAGCCAGACAGCTGAGAGGGAGCTACCTAACCTAGTCAAGAGTGAAATACTAGGGTGAGCAAAGGGACTTAGATGCCTAAGCAGTTGGCCTGGCGCACCTCACTGATGGGCCAGAAATGGGCACTCCCCCCTACTCAGGATCCTAAACTGCAAACCCTTTCCTGTAGGTAGGCGGCTAAACCAAGTCAGCTGCTTAAGTAACCCAAGTCCTATGAGTCAAAACTCTTTCTCTGTCTCCTGCTCATGCTCAATACATTCTCTCAATTTCATGCCACATATTCCTGTGCCACAGGCAGCCATTTGTGAAGGTGTTGTGCTGCCCCTCAACCTATCAGTACCCTGCATTCATTCTTCCTGCTGCAGGATCTGACAGTTATCAGGTTTTAGGTGTGCTCAGAATATATCTACAGGACCAATTCCTGCTGGCAACATAAGCATCCTTCATCTAAATCAAAGGCTTGAAGGCCTCTAGGATTTTGCCTTGAGCTAGGGCTCCAAGCTGGTCTTTGGCTGTAGGGTGGCAACAGTGCTTACACTACATTGAAAATGCTGACTGGTGGAAACGTAGGCACCTATCTGGCTGTTTAGGTGCCCTTCCCCTTCTAAAAATCTGGCCCTTAGGTGCTTTTGAAATTTGTAACCATAGTCAACACTCGGGATTTCAGCCATGCATGTAGTTGCAGCAGTGTAAATCCCTAGCCTAGACAGGCAATACTGTGACTTAAATCTGTGCATCTTACCTCTGCTTAGAAACTTGTTGAGGGCCAGTTTATATCCATTTGTTCTTGTGTCAACTTTGGCACAACTTTGGCACTTAACTTTAATAACTTCTCTCCTTCCCTGATATTTATCCCTCTGATGTATTTTTAGAGAGCAATCATCTCCCCTCAGCCTTCATTGGGTTAGGTTAAACAAGCCAAGCTCTTTGAGTCTCCTCTCATAAGGTAGACTTTCCATTCCTCTGATCATCCTAGAAGCCCTTTTCTGCAACTGTTCCAATTTGAATTCATCTTTCTTAAACACGGGAGATCACTATTCTAGATGAGGTTTCACCAGTGACTTGTGTAATGGTACTAACACTTCCCTATCTCTACTGGAAATACCTCGCTTGACACATCCTAGGATTACATAAGCCTTTTTCATAGCCTCATCAGATTGATAATTCATAGTCATTCTGTGATCAACCAATACACCCAGGACTTTCTCCTCCTCTGTCACTTCCAACTGATAAATCCCCAGTTTACAGCAAAAAGTCTTGTCAGTCCTTAAATGCATAATCTTTCACTTTTCACTATTAAATTTCATCACATTTTCATTACTTCCATTTACAAGGTCATCCAGATCTTCTTGTATGATATTCTGATCCTCCTCTGTATTGGCAATACTTCCTAACTTTGTGTCATCCTCAAATGTTATGAGCATACTCCCACTTTTTATGCTAAGGTCATTAATGAAAATGTTAAATAAAATTTGTCCCAAAACCAATCCCTGAAGACCTCTACCAGTGACCTCTCTCGAGCCTGACAGTTGGCCTTACAGTATGACCCAGAGTAGTCTCCCCTTTAACCAGTTCCTTATCTACCTTTCAATTCTCATATTAATCCCCATTTTCTCCAATGTAACTGATAATTTCCCATGTGGAATTGTATCATATGCCCTATTGAAATTCAGATAGATTAAATCTACAGCATTCCCTTTGTCTACAAAACCTGAGTTATCTTCTGAAAGAAAGTCTGGCATGATCTACCCTTTGTAAAACCATGTTGCATTTTATCACAATTACCATTTACCTCTATGCTCTTTACTACTTTCTCTACACTTAGAATGAGTTTATAGCAATGCAGCTACACTGGGGCTGTCCACCAATGGAAGTAACTGAGGCAAATTGTCAATGGAGGCAAAGCCTGTGTTTTCATTCACCTGCATCCCAAGTGACATAACCACTGGAGTATTGGCTATTCTGGGTATGCAGAAATTGCATTCTGGGCCTGAGGAAGTTTGATTGAGGAAAAAATGATCAAAAAGTTCCCGATCAGCTGTATGTGACTTAATTCTGCTCAGGGCAGAGGGTGAAATTCTACCCCCTTTTAATTCAGTAGCATAACTGTCATGTTTTTCAACAGAAGCAGGATTTCAGTCCTAGTGTTTCGCCGTTTGCACAGGAAGCTTACTCATCCATATCCTCTGCTCATAGTTCAGCAAAGGAGTGGTCCAAAGTCCATTGAACACAATGGGAATCTGTCCACTCACATCAACAGGCTTTGGATATGGCCCCAGGAGTGCAACAAGCTTGTGCAGCACACTGGGAAAGGCAGGATTACAGCTGTAGTGATTTTTACCTGAGGATAGAAGAGAACAGGCCCTCCAGATTCAGTCTGTGCAGCTCAGTACCAGTGTTATCCTCAACAACAAGGATCAAAGTATTCATAAAGTCTAGTGGAGAAAATAATAATAATATTATTAACCTTTAACACAGATAGCATTACAGCTTGAATAAAAGAAAGGTAGACACCGTTGTAGTAATTACCATATTATATTTCCCAGGATATAAACATTAATAAAATATGGGTCTCTAACCTATTCACAGTGTTTTGTAGTAATTAAGTTGTCACTACACTTGCTGGGGTTTTGAAAATAATATTTTATGGACTTTATGCTTACCTGGAAGTAGAATATTTTCCTCCCTAGAAGAATACAAGTAAAATTATTCATTTCACTGAGTTTCTTTAAAAACCACATAACATATTTAATGAAGGTTATAATCCAATAGATTTGTTTAAAAGAAATTGTCTCCACTAAAAAAAAAATCACATACATTACACTACATGTAGAATTTGGTGTGTTTTAAAATACTTCTTTTCACATAATTAAGTACATGTACAGAATGTGGAAACCTGGTGCTGAAACAAATATTACATGTGCCTATAAATTAATGTGTCCCCTTAGGAAAATGAAATTTCACAGTGTAATTACCCCGTTTCTTCACAGAAGACATAAAGAAATTTATGGAACTAATTACTCTGATAATGAAGAGGGATTTTTTTTTTCTCTTTCAGTGCAATCCCACCTAAAAGGAAGAAATGGGGAAATGTAACTCATTGAACTCCCCGGCAGCTCCACTGTTATATATTTATTATTATTAGAAACTGAGGCGTTTTATTACTTTTGTGTCAGTCCTAAATATAAACATCCAATATAAGGCAAGAGATTTTGTAATGGGTTTCTGCTAGCACCTCAACAATTCATCTCCAGATCTTACAAGTTAAATTACTATAGATTAAACCAAAAGTCCATATTTAAAACATTATTGCAGGTTTCATGCACAGTATGTCCTTCTTCCTCTGTTCTAGAATTGTTTGTAATGTAGTCTGTGAAAGGCCCCAGTAAGTCACTTCTTTCATCATAGGAAAACTTGAGTAGAGTGTCTGGATGGTCATCTATAGGACCATCTTGTAAAACACCAAAGTGGTTACATCAAAATGTTGTAATCTAGGGTCTCTTATAATAATAGTTATTACTGGGCATCTTTCATTTAAAGATCTCAAAACCCTTCATAATTATTAACTAAATTAATTTTCTAGAGGCCGTATTCCTATGCTTACACTTGAGAGTGCATCTCAGGTGGCCAGCCAGATAAGTGAGATGTTTACACATTTAAGGGACATTGTGAACATGAAATTTTGTCAGTTAAAAAAAAAAGAGTACAAAGCCATTTCAGGTATTACCTTTGCCCATGTCTCCCTGGCAGTTTTTGTGGGGGTTTTTTACAAATGCATTTTACTATGTTTTTCTCTCTGTGTGGTGTATAAAATACACTTGCAAATAGCAAGGGAAACTATAGTGAAATTTTCACACTGAAAAAGTGAAACAAATGATGCACAAGTGCCAAATGCCAAAACAAACACATATAAATATATATATCCCTAATCTCTTTTCTATTTATAACAATCTTAGAAGCCGTTTGTAGCAACAGTTGGTAAACAATATTCAGACACGTGTGATTACTGACTTGATTATATCCCTTTAAAGTGGGTATAATTTGACAAAAAAAACATGTTGTATAAATTCATCCCTTTTAAGGCTGTCATGGCTTTGCCAGGTGCCCTGATCAAGGGACAACATGTTGTTCCATTGCTCCTGGAACAGATTCTAAGGGCACAGTAGAATCTCAGAGTTATGAACGCTAGAGTTATTAACTTACCAGTCAATCACACACCTCATTTGGAACCGGAAGTATACAATCAGGCAACAGCAGAGACAAAAGGGAAAAAAGCCAACAATACAGTACTATGTTAAATGTAAACTACTAAATAAATAAAGGGAAAGCAGCATTTTTCTTCTGCATAGTAAAGTTTCAAAGCTGTATTAAGTCAATGTTCAGTTGTAAACTCTTGGAAGAACAACCATGTTTTGTTCAGAATTACGAACATTTCAGAGTTATGAACAACCTCCATTCCTGAGGTATTCAGAACTCTGAGGTTCTACTATATGTCTAGAAGTGACATGAGTCAGAAGGGACTAGCTGCCCCAAGTACATAAGAACATCATACTGGGTCAGACCTATGCACCATCTAGCCCAGCATCCTGTCTCTGCCAGTTACTAGTGACAGATGCTTCAGCGGGAATGAATAGAATAGAACAATTTTGTTTGATCCATCCCTTGTCATCCAGTCCCAGCTTCTGGCAGTCAAAGATTTAGGGACACCCAGAGCATGGGGTTGCATCCCTGACCATCTGGCTAATGGCCATTAATGGACATATCCTCAATGAACGTATCAAATTTTTTTAACCGAGTTATACTTTTGGCTTTCACAATATCCCCTGGCAATGAGTTCCACAGATTGACTGTGTGTTGTGTGAAGTACTTCCTTCCTTCCTGCTGCCAATTAATTTAATAGGTGACTGCTAGTTCTTGTGTTATGAAAAGGGGTAAATAAAACTTCCCTATTCATTTTCTCCACACCATTCATGATTTTTCAGATCTCTACCATATCAGCCTTTATTTGTCTCTTTTCTAAGTTGAACAGTCCCAGTCTTTGTAATCTCTCCTTAAATGGATTCCATCCCCCTAATAATTTTTAATGTCCTTCTCTGATCCTTTTCCAATTCTAATATATCTTTTTTGAGATGGGGCAACTAGAACTGCACACAGTATGAAAAGTGGGTGTATCATGGATTTATATACTGGCATTATAATATGTTCTGTTTTATTATCTATTCCTTTTCTAATGGTTCCTAACATTCCGTTAGCTTTTTTTGACTACTGCTGCACATTGACCGGATGTACCTGCCTAGGGTTTCAAACGGGATTATATTTGGGGCACCTAGCCCATCTTGTTGCACAAACTACCATGCCCACACTGCTATTTTTAGCACACTAGCTCAATCAAAGCTAGCACATATATATCGATCTGAACTGGAAATTACACCTCAAGCTACAGTGTAGACTTACCCTAAGAGTCACAATTCCCCTGGTTCTAAGTGGGAAATGCTCTGCATTGGGGCTCTACTTGTTGCAATGTACTTTCCTCAGAACATTGACCTAGCTATATTAAATGGTACATATAGGGGTGTAGCCAAGGTCTGTCAAGATCTGGAGCAGGTAGCCAGTGCCAGGGAACTCCTTATGACCCCTCTGCAGCCACCCAAACGAACAACAATCTGGCTCCTTGATAAGTACGTTAATTAGAACAAAAATGGAGCTTCTTTCTATGCAATAATACCAGTATCATTCTCATCATTCATGCTCTGCCCGTTATAGAACTCCCAGGACTACTATCAATAATAAATAGAATTAAAATTTCTACCTTGTTGAATGCTATTTGTCAAAGTTAACAACCAGAAAAAAATAAATTCACTCATTTGTGACACAGTGATTCACTTATCATTCCTCTCTTCACTCTACCTACACTGACAACCCATGAAAGCCAAAAATAAAGGCGGCTTTACAAGGATTCCAACTGTGGGATAATGGCCACACAAAAGCATAATGTCTGCTGTTTCAGATGCAAAGTTAATTAATTTAATAGAACACATCTGGAGGCAAGCTAATGAAGGCAGAGTCTGTCAATTATCACAATATTTTTTTTAAAAAAAACAAAGATTTTGCATTTTATGGAAATGTTATTCCTCCCTCTAACAGCCAACTTCTCAGAGAACCAAGGCAAGAATATGAATTCACATAAGGTTGGGTTTTTTTTTAAATCTATGCTTGTATATACTCTGTGTGTGTGTTTGAGTGCATACGCACGTGCACATGCATGCACTGAATGTTGGAAACAATATTTACTTATTTATGTGTCTATTTGTATACATTTATATACATTTATTTATGTAAATGTATATAAATTAATAAATGCTCGTGACATTTACATTGTATTTGAAACCATTTTAGGGCTTCTTAAGCAGTACTTTCTCCAATGACTTCCATTAAGTGTTTCCTGATTAAGAACTGCAAGGGCTAGATGGTGGGCTAGATCCTCAGCTGATGTACACAGCTGATATTCTGGCCCTGTGCCTTGAAAGCACATCCCCTTCTTAGGGGGATGCAGAGAGAGGGGGTGGAGCGGCGTCTGATGCCACTGTGTCTAAGCAGATACACATTGTATAGATGCTCAGGGCCTGGCCAAACACAATCTAATTCGTCATGCCAGGAAACCTCTAGCTATGTAAAATCATAGCAAATGCATACAAAAAAAACTAACATGTGAGATCTTAGTCCTTCAAGTTAGTAATGGGACACATTTGCAAAAGACAGGAGGCTTGACTCTGTTTTGGTGACAGTCCATGTGGATTTGCTGAATGAAGGATTTATTCAAGCATGAATTGCTGAAGAGGCTGTTAGAATAATGGACTGATTTTCAAAATTATCTTTGTGCATGTTGCAGAGTGTGTTACTTTCTTTGTTAAGAGTTAATCTTGAGGCATACTGAACATCTGTAACTCTTGTTGACAGCAATAGGAGATGCTAGGGCTTAGAACCTCTCAGGCAGCTTCTTAAATAAATGCCTTTAATATATACTACTTAAATATATGTTTGTTTTTCTATTGTACTTCTATGCTTGTTCTTCTCTCATCGATTTCTAGACCCCCTTCCCTATCTTTTGCTATTCCTTTTTTCTCTAACATTTCTCTTCCATGTGTCTGTCTGTGTCTGCTCTGGTCTTCTGACACTCTTTCCTATGGCAGTCTCCTATCTATTAATCATTTTCATTTGTTAGTTGAACGGTAGAATTAAATTGCTCCTCTTCTTTGTTCAACCAATGCTGTTAGATATCCCCTCTGACACTCAGATTATCTATCTGGAATAAAATAGCCACAGATCTGAATTTTGCATATAAATTATTATTTATTTTGTGTTGAATGCCAGTAGCATGCTCAGTGCTGTAGTGAGCACAGCAGAAAACAGTCCATACTCCAAAGGTATGTGTATAGATATGACAGAAAATACAGAAATACAGGTATGGGACATAAATGCATTGGTGAACCACAAAAAGCCTAGTATTGAAATGGAGAACTTTTAACTTTTCTTTTCATTTCTTTTCTTTTCTTAATATAGTTTCATTCTTTGATGGATTATTGTTCAAAGACCTCATAGAAGTGTGTTCAGTAGTGGAATTTGATTGACGAGAGTTAGGAATGGCAAACAAGTACAGGGAAATTGTTCCAAACATAATGAACAATAAGAATAATTCACGGAGGTAGGAGAGGGAGAAAGATAACAAGGTAACAGAAAGATAGCAAACATGGCCAGGGCAACAGAAGGAGTAGGAAAAAAATGAAAGCAGAAATGTAGCTGAGCAGTAGAAAATTTGAAGGTGAGGGTTTTCCCCAACTCCATTTGCCTATATGCTACCCTGCCGTAGAGATGCAGAAAGGGTTATTGGGAGCAAAATGAAATGACTCTATTCCTTCTTCTCGGATATGTCACCTAAATGCAAGTGGTCCCACTGTTTTGTTTTTTCTCCTTTCCCTTGAGACTCTTTCCCTTAGCTTCTTCTAGTGGTTTATTACACTGCAGTGTTTACGTAGCCCTAGATATAACAACCATCTTTCATCCCAACCACTGGAAGGCATACAGTACATTGGTGCTGTCAGTAACCTGAGTTAAACAGCCTTCCCTTTTTCATAGTTTATTGTGGCACATTCAGGGGCAGGTGTGGGACAGAACAATTTCTGCTGTTAAACTGATGTGATTGATGATGGGGGCCCACTGAAGATTATAAAGGGCATAAGCTGACGCAAATAGCAGAATTTTGGGAACAGGAGGTGGGAGAGGTCTCCTCCTCTCTCCCTCTGTTTAGCAATGGGGTAAAAGGAACATTTAAGGCAGTAAGGAGACCTGGATAGAGGTAAGCCAAAGTATGCTTTTTCTAAAAACCAGCCACCTAGCAGCTTTTGTACTATTCTATTAAATGTATTTAAATAGACATTAGTTTATTGTTCATTTTTTTCTAATGTTGAATAAAAACACTGAACCTGCAATTTGTATTCAGCATTTTGACTCTGCCATAATAAACTGAGTTCCTTTAGTAACCACCCTTCTGGTACTTCACACAACAGTATCACAAGCAGGTTATAAGCTTGAGAAGAAGAGTAGATATACAAGAGAAATGGTATTTAGACACCAAATGCATGAACTGGAAATGACAGATGAGCAATGCATCTAGTGTTTCAATTTGAACAGGAGAGACATCTTGTACTTCTGGGATCTAGTCTCCAGGCAACTGGAGATTGGAATAAAGCATTCATTTCCTTCCTGTTCTACAACAGTAACCTCTGAATAATGTGAGCAAAGAACTAGAGAAGGACACTTTTGGTACTGGGTACAAAGTATTATAAAGAATGCATAGTAGGGATGGTGATTTTTCAGAACAGGCCAGTGCTTTATTTCATTCCTAATTGCTATGTTTGTACTCAGTTCAATGGTCATAGTTTCCAAACATCACAAAGAACAAAGGCATCTCAAAGGACGATTCTATACCTTTGCTTTTCCTAATCTTTTACAGAGTGATTGATTGTTCTCGTTGTATTGTTGGGACATGACACAAGGTGTGGATATGACAGGCAACACCTGCACAGGGGAAACTAGCACACTGATAGTGCATGATGCCTGGAACATCAGGGCTAAATTTCTTTATCACTCTCTTGGATATATATGATATTATATTTACAATTAGCAGTCAGCCAGATGTTGAAATTCTAATTTCCAAGCTCTAATCATGCATGCTGTACAATGATGATGATTAAATATAGTTACAATGAATATCTTAAAACTTTTATCTAATTACTAAAAAATAATCTGGACCATATATAATCTGGACCAATAGCATGCTCAGTGCTGTAGTTCAAGAAGCACAAGATTTACCATAATAAGTGTGTCTTCTTTTATTATCCACCATAATCTTTTCATTACTAGAGTTGTATGAACTTTCTTGTTTACATTTTGCAATTTTTCTGCAGTAAGAATTGAGATTTTCATCAAAACATATGAATTTGTTCTAGAACAAAATCTATTCCAACTTATCAGGGAAGGTAGCTAAATTTTGCACTTGAAAAACCTGTCTTCTGTGCGGTAGCAAATTTATGGACAGGCAAGACCTTAAAAGCTTCATAGAGGCATGATATCAAACATGGAACCCCTCCTAAACTTCTCTGTGGTACTGTCTGTCACCTCAAGATTAAGTTCTATCCTTCTGAAGGGCATGATTCCTTAGTTATGTATCTTGTGACATATACTTATAGCTCGCAGTGTGCCCAGGATGGCGTTGACTGAAAAGTCATCGTAACAACTGGAATATCTCTGGGAGGAATGAACAGACAATTTCTTGCTGAGCAAACAGTCATTGTCCACTAAGAAAAGCACATGACAAAAATGTCTGTTACATTTCTTTGTAAATGTAATTAAAACCTTTTTTTAAACCACTTTTATCATTGATGTGAACTTTTTTTCTCACATTTACTCTTTTCTTCCTTTTCAGCAAGTAAGTCACAAATTTAGGCTTTCTGTAGGGAAATCCCTTTACCTAGTGCTCATGAGCACTGCTCACTGCTCAGTTTCTTTTCCTAAATATCATGTTTCACATGTGGACTCTCCTAATACTTTCTAGTTTCTATGCATATGCAGATCACCACAATTTGGCATTCAAATATTTGTTTTTAACAATAAAACAATGTGAAGAAAGAAAATCCAAGGGGGGAAATAGGACCTAGAAACAACTAGATGGTGAGACAACACCCACGTTATCATTATCCTCATATCTTCATCATCCTTCTCAGTATTATTTCCCTCTTGCTTTATGATATGGAGAAATTACAGTAGAGAAAAACGTGAGTTATCTTGATTTTTCAAAGGTGCTGAGCATCCACAACTCCTGGTTAATAGGAGGCATGAGGACTCGGCACCATTGTAAATCAGACCAGGAACTGAAAACTAGCACATTTAACCACATAGTTAAGTAGTTGTAACTCCATGGTAACTCCAATGGAAGTCCTAATACTGTACATGAAAACTTTCACTATTACTGTGTTAACTCCTGGTAGGTATGTATCCAATTCTTGTCTTAATTCTGTTCCCAGTTCATTGGGAGCTGGCTTAGGGACCGCAGAGTTACTAACATTATTGATTACTCATTACTTGCCCAATAATCCTTTTGCTTTTGATTACTTAATAACCTGTATCAATCTATATAACAACTGACCTAAACCAACCAGGCCATTATCTATTTGATTTAAACCATTGTTCATCTGGCATTGTTTGTACTGCACCAGACTGAATCAGGATGCCAAGCATTATTTCTTAAAGTGATCTTTCAGCTTTCATTCTCTTCTACTCCAGGTCTAGGTCCTGATTCAGAAAAGCACTAACTTTCTTAGGTCCATGGATGAAATCCTAGCCCATTGAAACAAATAGGAGTTTTACTACTGGCCTCAGTGGGGCCAGGGTTTCACCCTATGACTATTCAGCACAGTAGTTTGGTGCATATTTAAGTATGTGCTTCAGTACAGGAACCAATGGAACTTAAGTGCTGTACTGAACAGGGATGCTTTCCTAAGTCAGTGTCTGTATCAAAAAATTTGTACACTGAAAAGATTTGCATGATGCATAAAACTTCTATACCCTGAAAAGAGTATAATTGACAAGAGGGTGGATGACCCATTTCCTCCCTATTTTCAGTTAATATGAGTCTTGATCCTGAGCACAAAGAATAAGCAGGAGTAATGGAATATGTGTATGTCTACACTAGAGCTGGAGATGTAATTTCCAGCTCAGGTTAACTCTGATTGAGCTAGCACACTAAAAATAGGAGTGGAGCCTCAGCGGTGAGAGCAGCAGAACTATCCCATTTGAAACCCTAGGTATATTTGGGGGGAGGGATAGCTCAGTGGTTTGAGCATTGGCCTGCTAAACACAGGGTTGTGAATTCAATCCTTGAGAGGCAATTTAGGGATCTGGGGCAAAAATTGGGGATTGGTCCTGCTTTGAGCAGGGGGCTGGACTAGATGATCTCCTAAGGTCCCTTCCAACACTGGTATTCTATGATTCTATGTATGTGGACAGCTAGCCTCTCATGCCGCTATGCCATTCTGCTTCCAGGACTAAAATATATTCATCTGAATCTATATTGTTTGTACCATCAGATTGGAAGATTTGCTCCTAAATAAGCTCCAGCTGTTGAGTGTTGACTTGGAGGAGTAGATAAGTTGGACTAGAGTAAAGCTGGTAGGTACTGAAAAAGGAGAATATATTAGGGATTGGAAAGAAATGAGGTTTATTATATCAATATCTTCTAGTAGCATGAGGAGTTGCTCTTATTTCTCCTTCTGCATTTAGAATCTTGTCTGGCTTTGTTTGGTATGCCAGCCAGTTGCAGCATGATTTGCACTATATGCTAGTAAGCCTAATATCTTGGGATTCTCCAGATATAACCTGAGACTTTGGAGACTTGTGTCCAAGAAGAGGAACCTAATGCCTTTGGGTCTATACAATTATTTTCTCTGATTATCTTTTGCCAAAAATGTTAAAAATACACATTTTTGTAGTATATAAAAGGGAAAAAATAGTTATGTTCATCTTAGCATCAAATTACATTGTAAAAGTGATTGATTAAAAAAAATCTTTACTAAAGTCTTGATTATGATATTGTATAAAGTACCATCAAATATTATGGATATATGTCAAACAATATTCATTAATAAGGGAAAGCATTCATGGAATGAGTAATGTTTGTTACTGGATGTAAAAACATTTTCGCAAATATAGCAGGGGTATTTATAATGAGTCTTGGGGGGAGGAAGGAATTTTGAACCCCATTTTAACGGGAATAATATAAGCTTTAAGTCACTAATTATGATATATCTCTCTACCCTTTTGCCCTGTCATGAGACGTTTATTAATGAGCCACTGTGACACTTACATGCCTCTATTGCAGTTTGGGTCTTCCCGGTCATCCTAGGTGTGACGGGGCTCTGAACTCACTCAGCCTTTGGTCTTGATATCCAAGCGGTCAACAGAACGAGTCTGGTTGTGAGTTAGTCAGCCCTGTGACTGAATCCATGAGAGTCCTTTCCTTAAGTGTCTATCAACAATCAAAAGGAAAACCAGACATAAACAAACATAAGGTTTAAAGCAAACAAAAGCAAATATTTCTTCACACAATGCACAGAACTCATAAGAACAGGAACTGGTTGTCAGGTAATGTTGTGAAGGCCAAAGCTATAACAGGCCTCAAAAAAGGACTAGATGAGTTCATGTGGTTTATACCTCCTCTCACAGTCTCTATAACTACTACATTTCTGGCACAAATAATAAAATAAATTCTTGTTATTAAAAATAATAATTTAGTTCATGTAGACCAATTTTAGGTAGTAGCCTATAATCTGCTCTTATGATAAAAATCTTCCAAGGATTAGGCTGCCTGAAAGATTGTCTTTCCTTCAGTGACCATGACTTCCCTTAACAATAGCATTCCACTGGAACAGTGAAACTCATGAGTAATGGGGAATGTTTGTGAGCACCGGAAACAAAACTTTCATGTACACTAGACAGATATGTAGACTGCTGAACATTGTTGGTTAATGTCATGCTTAATGATTTATGTCATCACCACGGAGATTATTGCTGAAGCCATGCAAGCAGAGGTGGAAAAGAAGATGATCACAGGTCCAAGGACAAGGCTGAAGAGGGGAGGAGGAGGACACACCAAGATGCTAAAGGAAGGGCTGTGAAAGCCAACAGTAGACTGGAAGAAAAGTATGATCAACAGTGTGAAAAGCACAAAAAAACAAAGAGGAGGAAAAGGAATACAGGCCTGGAGATATGGTTAGGAAGAGAAACCTGGTGAGGGTGGTGTGGAAAAAGTGGTAACCACGCAGGAGGAAATCCAGGCCAGAGCTGAATCATAGAACTCAAGGAAATGGTTGCAGATTGCTCATTTAAGAAGTTTGGCGATGAGAGAGAGAGATAAGTGGTAACTGGAGAGGCAAGTAGGGTAAAACATCTGAGAATGGAGGAGATCAGCAAGTGTTTATATTTAACGGGGAAGTAACCAGAAGTTAGTGACTTTCCCCTTCCCCACCACTCTACACTCTACCTACACAGTATGAGATTAGTCCATCTTTATGCAAGTTCAATGGGTTTTACCATCAGATAATAGTTAATAATAAGTACATTTCCAGAAATCAGGATATATTCCTGGATGAGTCAGAAACAGAAAAACAGGCTATATTTGTTGGGTAAGTTCATTGCAATGAGTAGTTCAGCTAGCTCTACTATTTAGCGGATATTATCATCAAAACTATTTACTGATGGACTGTTTAAATCAGCTCCTCTCCCCCCGACTCTACTGCCCAGACACAAAACCTTGCCCTTGTCGGACCTCTCTCACACTGCCCCTAATATCAGTCACTGCTTTCCTAAATTTCTCTGCCTTAAAATCCTCCCGTCTCACGCCTAATCTAACTTTTTAAATACTTCTATTTCCAAATGCCTCTTAAATTCTCCTTCCTGGATCTCCATTATTTACTTTATGACTAACTGCTTTAATTTGGACTATATTCCTCAATTTCTTTACACCACTGTATTAAGTAATTTATTCCATATGCAGTCTTTTATTTTCAACTCTGAAAAGTTTGTTGGGATTGGAATACACTTTTTTAATGCAAAACCCTATACAAAGTTAAGTTGTTTTGTAATGCAGAATAACATACAGTACACACTGAACATATTTCTGGATCGTGAAGACATCTTCACGTTGCCTGATTACAGAAGAGATCAAGGTAGAGAAGGACATCTCTATGGATAATGGTGAAGTGGTAGTTCAAGGTAAGTATGAATAACCACAATTATAATTTGTACTCAAAGTTAGTTAAATAGGTACAGGTCTCCTGGAAACTGGACTTGGGAAACACTGAATACATGATAAATATCACTGAAGGTTGTGTTCAAATTATTAACTGGCATTTATATGCACTTCATCCTCTCTTGCAGGATCTTCAAATGTTACAGTGGTAAGCTGGATGGCTAGAATGAATGAGCTTGGATTCTGCCTCCTGTAGGACAGGCAGAATGTTAAGTGGTCCAGAGGCATGGGGGGAGGGGAATCAGGAAAAGCAGGGGACTAGCAGATATAGAATGGGGACAGGGCACAAAATAGATCTGTATAAGTCTGGGGGAGTCTTAGGCATGTGTGTGTGTGTGCAGTAGACTGGGGGATGCCTGGGAGCTACCAAGAACTGGAGTAGAAATGGATATGGATTTGCAGTAGATTAGGGTGGAGCATGGTGAGGCAGGGAAGACAGAGGAGTGCATGGAAGGCAGAGATGAAGGGGAGATAATGGAAAGGAGTGAGTCACAGAAAGGGGTGGGGAACAGAGTCTTGGAGGGAGTGGCAAGAGAGAGGAGGCCATTGAGGGGAGTCCAGGGATTCACAGGAGGCATAGATGGGGAGCAGGGAAGAGCTGGGAAGGAAAGCAATAGGGAATCAAGGGAACTGGGAGACATTTAAGGTAAGGTTCTGCAAGCGTGAATATACATATACCCATGCTATCTTAAATCTAGCTACCACAGGAATCAAGAGTAGTGTAGAAGTGATAGTATGGGCTTTAACATGGGCTAGCAACCTGAGTACATACCAGTTTCCCCAGCCTGCTTAAATGCTCATTCCTAGCCCTGGCCACTACATCTACACTAGTATTGTTTCTCATGCTGTCTAGATTAAAGCTAGAAGGGTATGCCTATCCGTGCTACAATCATACCTGCTTTTGTAGTGTACATATAATCTCAAAGGGAGCTGTCTTCAAAATGGCAGACTCTTCGGGTATATCTGTACTACGACAGTAGTTCGATTTTACTTAAACCGATTTTTTGAAACCGATATTACAAAGTCGAACGTGTGTGTCCACACTAAGCACATTAATTCGGCGTTGTGAGTCCACAGTAACAGGGCAAGCGTCGACATTCCAAGCGGTGCACTGTGGGTAGCTGTCCCACAGTTCCCGCAGTCCCTGCTGCCCATTGGAATTCTGGGTCGAGCCCCCAATGCCTGATGGGGCAAGAAATGTGTTGCGGGTGGTTTTGGGTAACTGTCATCATTCAACCCTTACTCCCCCCCTCCCTCTGTGAAAGCGGCGGCAGACAATCATTTTGCGCCCTTTTCCCTTGATTGACAGCGCGGACGCCATAGCGCCGCGAGCATGGAGCCCGGTGAGATCATCGCAGCAGTTATGGCCGTTGTCAACACCTCGCGCCTTATCGTGCACTTTATGCAGAGGCAGATGTTGAGAAATCAGGCGAGGAGGCTACGGCAGCGCGGTGACGACAGTGACGATGACAGGGACACAGACCTCTCTCAAAGCATGGGACCCCGCAAATTGGACATCCTGGTAGCAGTGGGTCATGTTGATACAGTGGAATGCAGATTGTGGGCCCAGGAAACAAGCACAGACTGGTGGGACCGGATAGTGCTGCAGGTCTGGGATGAATCCCAGTGGCTGCGAAACATTCGAATGCATAAGAGCACTTTCCTGGAACTTTGTGACTTGCTGTCCCCTGCCCTGAAGCGCCAGGACACTGGGATGAGAGCAGCCCTGACAGTCCAGAAGCAAGTGGCCATAGCCCTCTGGAAGCTTGCAACGCCTGACAGCTACTGGTCAGTCGCGAATCAATTTGGAGTGGGCAAATCTACCGTGGGGGTTGCTGTGATGCAAGTAGCCAATGCAATCGTTGACCTGCTGCTATCAAAGGTAGTGACTCTGGGAAATGTGCAGGCGATAGTAGATGGCTTCGCTGCGATGGGATTCCCAAACTGTGGTGGGGCTATAGATGGAACGCACATCTCTATCCTGGGACCAGACCACCAGGCCAGCCAGTACATTAACCAAAAGGGCTACTTTTCAATGGTGCTGCAAGCACTGGTAGATCATAAGGGACGTTTCACCAACATCAACGTCGGATGGCCGGGAAAGGTTCATGATGCTCGCGTTTTCAGGAACTCTGGTCTGTTTAGACGGCTGCAGGAAGGTATTTACTTCCCGGACCAGAAAATAACTGTTGGGGATGTGGAGATGCCTATAGTGATCCTTGGGGACCCAGCCTACCCACTAATGCCCTGGCTCATGAAGCCATACACAGGCGCCCTGGACAGTGATAAGGAGCTCTTCAACTACAGGCTGAGCAAGTGCAGAATGGTGGTGGAGTGTGCTTTCGGATGTTTGAAAGGGCGCTGGAGAAGCTTACTGACTCGCTCAGATCTCAGCGAAACCAATATACCCATTGTTATTGCAGCTTGCTGTGTGCTTCACAATCTCTGTGAGAGTAAGGGGGAGACGTTTATGGCGGGGTGGGAGGTTGAGGCAAATCGCCTGGCCGCTGATTACGCTCAGCCAGACACCAGGGCGATTAGAAGAGCACAGCGGGATGCGCTGCGCATCAGGGAAGCTTTGAAAACTAGCTTCCAGACAGACCAGGGTAACTAGTGACTCTTACATTTGTTTAACTTTGAGGTGAACCTGCCCCCGTTTGTTTACTCTGTTTATATTCCCTATCCTCTCCAATTACCAACCCCCTTCCCCCCTTTCAAACACACCTTCCTTTGAAAAGAAAATAAAGGCAACATTGTTCAACAAAAAAGTATTTTTTATTCAAGATTTTTCAGTAAAGGGAGGGAACTGGGACGGAGGCTAGGGTGCGGTGCTGGTGGAGGGAGGGAAAGGACACTTCAAAACTTGGGGAATGACAGCCTTCTGCTACTTGAGCAGTCTGACGGGGTGGACTGGTTGTTCGCACGGAACCTCCCACCCCTCGTTTTTGGGACTCTGGGTGAGGAGGCTATGCGACTTGGGGAGGGGTGAGGGCAGTTACAGATGTGCTGCAGCGGTGGTCTGTCATCCTGCTTCCGTTCCTCCAGAACATCCACCAGATGCCGGAGCGTGTCGGTTTGCTCCCACAGTAGCCCAAGCATCGCCTCAGTCACCCTCTGGTCTTCCATCCACCACCTCTCATCTCGAGCATCCCTCCTGTCCTCACAGGCATCCCGCCTGTCCTCCCATTCGCTGGCTGCTCGCTTGTACTACGAAATTGTGTCCCTCCACTCATTCTGCTGGGCTACCTCAGTGCGGGAGCACTGCATTAGCTCGGAGAACATGTCGTATCGTATGCGTTTCTTTCACCGCCTTATCTGTGACGGCCTTTGGGAGGGAGATGCCGGGGGAAGCCTAGAGACAGTTCCAGCTGTGGGATGAAAAAAAGGGAATGAATTCTTTAAAAAGATACATTTTCCAGAACAATGAATATAGTCTTTCCCAGTGAACAATACCATTCACACTACCTATCACATGTGCTTTCAGTACAAGGTCGCATTTTGAATCTTTATATTGAGTGCCTGGGGTTTTGGTGTGCAGATCACACAAGCGGGGCCGGGCAACGGAATTTGGCTAGCCGGCGGCCATGGTAAGCCGTAGACTTTTGGCTGCTGAAAGCTTACTTAGCAGCAGCGCCCTCATTTCCCATTCTAAACAGAGCTCCTAGAGTTGGCCAGTTACTGCTGCGCTGTGCGGGTTAACATGCAGCGGCAGAAACCACAGTAACCCCCGCCATCCCATTCTCTGGGATGGCCGCTGTAGCCTTCACCCCACCGCATGGCTGTTCTAGGGGAAGATCCCTACTAGGTGACCACGAACCGCTCAGCATGAACTGTCCCCCTCCCCACACCCACCGCTTGGCTGGTCTCGGGGAAGATCCCTGAAAGCTGACAGCGAACCGCTCAGCATGAACGGTTCGCCTCCCCGCCCCCACCGTGTGGCTGGTCTCAGGGAAGATCACTGCTAGCTGACCGCGAACCGCTCAGCATGAACAGTCTGCCTCCCTGCCCCCACCGCGTTGCTGGTCTCGGGGAAGATCACTGCTAGCTGACCGCGAACCGCCCAGCATGAACAGTCCCCCTCCCCGCACCCACCACTTGGCTAGGCTCGGGGAAGATCCCTGCAAGCTGACCGCAAACGACTCAGCATGAACGGTCCACCTCCCCGCCCGCACCGCGTGGCTGGTCTCAGGGAAGATTCCTGCTAGCTGACCACGAACCGCCCAGCATGAATGCTCCCCCTCCCGCACCCACCGCATGGCTGGAAACTGCTGGGTGAATTTTTAAAAAGGCACAGGCAAACAGTCCCTGTAATAAAATTCACCTAATTCCAACCAGGTCACCCTGACTGATATCACTCTGATGAGGATTACGCAGACAGAGAAAGAACGGATGTTGCGTGAATGCCAGCAAACACCGGGGCCATATGCTGCCATGCTTTGTCAGGCAATGATACCGGAGTACCTGCTACTGGCCTGATGCGGTAAAGTCTCCTACCATGGAGGACGCAATAAGGCTGCTCTCCCCAGAAACCTTCTGCAAAGGCTTTCACAGTACCTCCAGGAGAGCTTCATGGAGATGTCCCAGGAGGATTTCTGCTCTATCCCCACACATGTTAACAGACTTTTCCAGTAGCGGTCAAATTACTCATTAAAATTACTCAGGTCAAATTACTCATTAAAAACACAGTGCTTTAATACCATGTCTATTCTATTCAAAAGATACACTCACCTACTGTTCCTGCTCCTGATTCATGGTCCGGGATACCGCCTTGGGAGGCTTGGTCGAGGATCTCTGTGAGGGTAATGAAGAGATCCTGGCTTTCGGGGAAATTGGCGTTCAAAGCGCTGTTGACTACCTCGTCCTCCTCATCTCCTTCATCATCTTCCCCGTCCGCGAAAACCTCAGAGGAAGCGACCGATGATAATATCCCATCGTGGAAGTCCACGGACAGGGGTGGGGTAGTGGTGGCGAGCCCCACGCCCTAGGATAGCATGCAGCGCGGCGTAGAAACAGCATGTCTGGGGCTGAGACCCGGAGTGTCCGTTGGACTCTTTGGTCTTCTGGTACGCTTGTCTCAGCTCCTTAATTTTCACGCGGCACTGCGTTGCATCCCTGCTGTATCCTCTGTCCGTCATGGCCTTGGAGATTTTTTCGTAAATTTTTGCATTCCGTCTTTTCAATCGCAGCTCTGATAGCACGGATTCATCTCCCAATACAGCTATCAGATCTAACACTTCCTGATCAGTCCATGCTGGAGCCCTCTTTCAATTCTGGGATTGCATGGTCACCTCTGCTGGAGAGCTCTGCATCGTTACCAGTGCTGCTGAGCTCGCCACGATGTCCAAAGAGGAAATGAAATTCAAACTGTCCAAACAGGAAATGGAATTCAAATGTTCCCGGGTCTTTTCCTGTGTGGCTGGGCAGAGCATCCGAGCTCGGACTGCTGTCCAGAGAGGTAACAGTGGTGCACTGTGGGATACCTCCCGGAGCTGTTAGCGTCGAATTCTGTCCACACTAACCCTAATTCGACATGCCCATGTCGATTTTAGCACTACTCCCCTCATTGGGGAGGAGTACAAAAATCGATTTAAAGAGCCCCTTTTTGTCGAAATAAATAGCTTCGTTGTGTGGACAGGTGCAGGGTTAATTTGATTTAATGCTGCTAAATTCGACATAAACTCCTAGTGTAGACCAGGCCTTCTTTTAAAATTAAGCAATAGTTATTGGACTATACAGCATTGCTTGTGGGGTGTGGAGCACTGCAGACAGGCAGAATTAGCCATTGAAGCTGGCATGCTTTTTAAATGTTTTTTTCCCTAAAGACAAGTACATAGATCTTTTATTTGACATCATTTAAACAAATGTGTTTGGATGTTAATTAATATAATATCTGTTTATACTGTTCTACTGTTGCCATAATCAGATGGCCTCCTACAGCTACATAAATGACAAGCAATGCCAATGCAGCTACAGAAAAGAGATACTGAGGAAAAGCGGGCCAGATCCTAGTTCCAGGCCCTTTGTGTCATCCTGAAAAGCTTCTAGCCCTCTCCTGAGCCATCCAACATATTGTATGTAGCAGAGACATTTTTCTGGAAGTGCGAGAGGGTGTGGTTGGAGAATAGTGATTCCTGGCTGGTATAATAGGCCCTCCAAAAATGTCCTTCTAGATGTCAGAACATGAACAGGGTTGGTGAGGAATCTCCCACACCAAAGCACACAGAAAAAGAATGATTCAGCAGAATGTCTTGAGGCTCTGGAGTTATCTATTTGACCTTAGAATTATAGAATCATAAAGGATTAGGGATGGACGAGAACTCGGGAGGTGATCTAATCCAACCCCCTGCTCAAAGCATGACCAACCCCAGCTAAATCATCACAGCCAGGGCTTTGTCAAGCTGGGCCTTAAAAACCACTAAGGATGGAGATTCCACCACCTCCCTCGATAACCCATTCCAGTGCTTCAACACCCTCCTAGTGAAATAGTATTTCCTAATATTCAACCTAGACTTCCCACACTGCAACTTGAGACCATTGCGCCTTGTTCTGTCATCTGCCACCACTAAAAACAGTCTAGCTCCATCCTCTTTGGAACCCCCCTTCAGGTAGTTGAAGGCTACTATCAAATCTCCCCTCACTCTTCTGTTCTGCAGATTAAAAAAACCCAGTTCCCTTAGCCTCTCCTAATAAATCATGTGCCCCAGCCCCCTAATCATTTTAATTTCCCTCCATTGCACTCTCTCCAATTTGTCTACATCCGTTTTGTAGTGGGGGGCCCCAAGACTGGACGAAAAACTCCAGGTGCGGCCTCACCAGTGCTGAATGCAGGGGAATAATCACTTCCCTCGATCTGCTGACAATGCTCCCACTAATACAGCCCAATATGCCGTTAGCCTTCCTGGCATCAATGGCACACTTTTGACTCATATCCAGCTTCTCGTCCACTGTAATTCCCAGGTCTCTTTCTGCAGAACTGCTGCTTAGCCAGTCGGTACCAGCCTGTAGCGGTGCATGGGATTCTTCCTTCCTAAGTGCAGGACTCTGCATTTGTCCTTGTTGAACCTCATCAGATTTCTTTTGGCCCAATTCTCCAATTTGTCTAGGTCACTCTGGACCCTGCCCTTACCCTCCAGTGTATCTACCTCTCCCCCCAGTTTAGTGTCATCCATGAACTTGCTGAGGGTGCAATCCATCCTATCATCCAGATCATTAATGAAGACATTGAACAAAACTAGCCCCAGGACAGACCCCTGGGGCACTCCGCTTGATACCTGCTGCCAACTAGACATGGAGCCATTGATCAGTACCCATTGAGCCCACTGATCTAGCCAGCTTTCTATCCACCTGTAGCGGGGTGATAACCCCACTGAGGCCTGAAGGGGGTTAAAAACAACCCTGGGAGAGGGCTGAGGCTGTAAGAGGCCAGCTGCAAGAGGAAAGCAGCAAGCCTTGGCTGATTGGGGAAATAGCCACAGCTGTGGCCACGCCCCAATCAGGGCCCAGCTGGCCCTTATAAGAGGGCAGTCAGCCAGGAGCAAACAGTCTCTCTCTGACTGTGGTTAGAGAAGGACCCGGCTGCTGTGGAGCTAAACAGGGACCTGAGGTGGGGCAGCGCCGGGGGAAGGCAAGAGGAGCTGGGGAGCTCCCACCTGGAAACCCCCCAGGCTGCAGGGCCTTGTGTGGGGCCTGAACATGTTCTGGGGCTGCAAAGGGGCAGCCTGGGGCTGGGTAAAGGCAGCAGGTCCAAACCTCCTTTGCCTATGATGACTGGCTATTACAAACTGCAGTCTTCCCAGGGAATGGGGGCTTGATGATGACTGGCAGTAGCCCTTAGGCTGAGGCAAGGTGGGGATAGAGGGTGGGGGTTTCCCTGGGAGGGGAGACCCAGACTGAGGTGGTACTGACGGGCCAGTATCCCAGACAAAAGGGCATCGGGGTCCAGGAGGCACACGGGGGCCAATGGTGAGTGGGACAGCGACCTGCAGAGGTACTTCAGGCTGGAAAAAAGAGCTAATTCCCGGACAACCAGCAGGAGGCACCACAGGGATGAGTCCCACACCATTACACCACCTTATAGTCCATTCATCCAATCTATACTTTTTTAACATGCTGACAAGAGTACTGTGGGAGACTGTATCAAAAGCATTGTTAAAGTCAAGATATATCACATCCACTGCTTTCCCCATATCCACAAACCAGTTATTTCATCATAGAAGGCACTCATGTTGGTCAGGCATAAGTTGCCCTTGGTGAATCCATGTTGACTGTTCCTGATCACCTTCCTCTCCTCCAAGTGCTTCAAAATTGATTCCTTGAGGACCTCCTCCATGATTTTTCCAGGGACTAAGGTGATGCTGACTGGTCTGTAGTTCCCTGGATTCTCCTTCTTCCTTTTTTAAAAGATGGGCACTTTTTCCAATCATCCAGGACCTTCCCCAATCGCCATGAGTTTTCACATATAATGGCCAGTGGCTCTGCAATCACATCAGCCAACTCTCTCTGCAAACTTGGATGCATTAGATCCGGTCCCATGGACTTGTGCATATCCAACTTTTCTAAATAGTCCTTAAACCGTTCTTTCACCACTGAGGGCTGCTCACCTCCTCCCCATACTGTGATGCCCAGTGTAGCAGTCTGGGAGCTAACCTTGTCTGTGAAGACTGAGGCAAAAAAAGCATTGAGTACTTCAGCTTTTTCTACATCATCTGTCACTAGGTTGCCTCCCCCATTCCGAAAGGGTCCCACACTTTTCCTGACCTTCTCCTTGTTGCTAACATACCTGTAGAAACCCTTCTTGTTACCCTTCACATTCCTTGCTAGCTGCAACTTTAATTGTGCTTTGGCTTTCCTGATCACACCCCGGCATGCTCGAGCAATATTTTTATATTCCTCCCTAATCATCTAAGTTTCTACTTCTTGTAAGCTTCCTTTTTGTGTTTAAGCTCACCGAAGATTTCTCTGTTAAGCCAAGCTGATCGCCTGCTATATTTGCTGTTTTTCTGCACATTGGGATGGTTTGTTCCTGCGCCCTCAATATGGCTTCTTCAAAATACAGCCAGCTCTCCTGGACTCCTTTCCCCCTCATATTAGCCTCCCAGAAGATCCTGCCTATCAGTTCCATTGAGGGAGTCAAACCCTGCTTTTCTGAAGACCAGGTTCCATATTCTGCTGCTCTCCTTTCTTCTTTTTGTCAGGATGCTGAACTCTACCATCTCATGGTCACTGCTGCCCAGGTTGCCACACACTTCTACTTCCCCTACCAATTCTTCCCTGTTTCTGAGCAGCAGGTCAAGAGAAGCATGTCCCCTAGTTGGTTCCTCCAGCACTTGCACCAGGAAGTTGTCCCCAACACTCTCCAAAAACTTCCTGGGTTGTCGGTGCACTGCTGTATTGCTCTCCTAGCAGATGTCAGGTTGATTGAAGTTCCCCATGAGAACAAGGGCATGTGATCTGGAAACTTCTGTTAGTTGTCCGAAGAAAGCCTCGTCTACCTCATCCTCCTGGTCTGGCGGTCCATAGCAGATGCCCACCATGACATCACCCTTTTTTCTCTCGCCTCTAAACTTAACCAAAAGACTCTCAACAAGCTTTTCTCCAATTTCATACTGGAGCGTTGAGCAATCATACTGCTCTCTTACATACAGTGCAACTCCTCCAGCTTTTCTCCCCCACCTGTCCTTCCTGAACAGTTTATACCCATCCATGACAGTGCTCCAGTCATGTGAGTTACCCCACCAAGAGTCTGTTATTACAATCACATCATAGTTCCTTGACTGTGCCAGGACTTACAATTCTTCTTGTTTGTTTCCCAGGCTTCTTGTGTTCGTGTACAGGCACCTAAGATAACTAGTCAATTGCCCTACTTTCTCAGTATGAATCAGGAGGCCTCCCCTGTTGCACCCTCCTCCTTGTGTTTCCTCCTAGTAACCCACTTCCCCACTTAACTCAGGGGTTAGGTCACCATCCCTCGGCAAACCTAGTTTAAAGCCCTCCTCACTAGGTTAGCAAGCTGCCTGCGAAGATGCTCTTCCCTCTCTTCATTAGGTGGATCCCATCTCTTCCTAGCAATCCTTATTCCTGGAACAACATCCCATGGTCAAAGAATCCAAAGCCCTCTCTCCAACACCACCTGTGTAACCACGCATTTACCTCCACAATTCGATGGTCCCTACCTCGGCCTTTTCCTTAAACAGGAAGGATGAATGAGAACACAACTTGCACCTCAAACTCCTTTATCTTTCTTCCCAGAGCCATGTAGTCTGCAGTGACCTGCTCAAGATCATTCTTGGCCGTATCATTGGTGGCCACGTGGAGAAGTAGGAAGGGGTAGCAATTCAAGTGCTTGATTAGTCTCATCAGACACTCTATCACATCCTGAATTCTAGCTCCAGGTAAGCTGCACAGTTCTCAAGTTTCCTGGTCTGGACAGCAGGTGGATGACTCTGTCCGCCTTAGGACAGAGTCCCCAACCACTACCACTTGTCTCCTCCTCTTGGGAGTGGTGGTCATGGAACCCCCATCCCTAGGACAATGCATCCCATGCTTTCCGGGCGATGGGATCTCCTTCTGATCCTTTCCTTCAGATAACTATCCAAATCATTATCTGCCATAGTACCTGTGCAGAGAGCTTGAGAATGGTTTCTTACCTCTATCTGCACTGGGGTACATGAGTATGCCAAAAATGCTGGCAATTTTCTTCCCCGTTCTGCACTGCCCTTTCTGATTCTTCAGCATGCTGTGCCTGCAGTACCAAACACTGACTTCTATCCAGAAAGTCTTCATTTTGTCTGATACAATGCAGGGTTGATAGTTGGGTCTCTAGTCCTTTAACCTTCTCTTCCAATAGGGAGAACAGCTTGCACTTCGTACAGACGAAGTCGTTTCTATCCTCTGGGAGAAAGACAAACATGGCATATCCTGTGCAGGTCACAAGAGCTGATCACTCACTATCCATATTGTCTTCCTTCTAAGAGCCTCTTCAGATGTTGTATTTACTGATCACAGAAGCCTGAAAGGCAAAAGACTCTGTGGGAACTCCCCCACAGGCAAACTCCCAAACAAACTCCCTCTGTTTGCCTGTCTACCCACCTTCACAGTCCACCTCTCTTAAAATGGGTGGTCATGAATTAGCCCTGTGTTTGATGGTGGTACATTACAGCGGCCTGTGTCCATTGTACCATTATTAACCCATTGGTTTCTGACTGGTTTAATGAACACATGTTGGGATTGTCTCTCTGTCAGACACCTGGTTACCCATAAAACTAGCTATTTTAAAGTTTCTGTACATTAAAAACTTTCAGCTAATCTGAAAGTTTTATATTATTTTTTCAGTTCTATTCAGTGACTAATCATCTGCCATCTAACAATGCACCATTTTGCAGGGAGGTGGAATAGCTGCCTACCACAATGAGATTTAGTGAGAACTTAGTAGCTAATGTTGGTAGTAAAGTGCTTTCCTGATGAAAACTGCTATGTAAGTGCTAAATATAATTATTATTATTAGAGGCACATTCCAACCCAAATGTTTCTGTGATTTTATAGCTGGCATAGATTCCATTTGGCATAATATGCAAAAAATAGCCTTTTTAAGAGTGGTCAGGTAACAAAAGTTCCCAGTGTGCATCTAGGTGTGATGCTCATGTAAATTTGAAAGAAAAGAATCAAATGTGTTTTTAACATATTTAACCAACTAATTATGTGTTCAGTGTGATCATATATCTACGTATCTTTTTAACACAGTATTTTCAATGGAATTTTGAATCATTTTTAGGGGTGGAATCCATAACATGGTTACAGAACAAAGGTCCATAATGTGTAACCCCTTAAACATGTTGACTGGTACCTTATTCCACAAGTAGCCTAAATATTTAAAAAAAAAGGTCTTACTCACTGAGAGTCAGTGTGACCCGAATAGACCTTCAAATGTTAAGGAAATACCAGAGAGGGGCCAGATGCTGACTGGTCCTAGAGTAGATAAATGTAAGAGGAGGGTGCAATAAATCTCCTTCCTTTGCATGCCCATATAAGGGTTCAATCTCTGGCAGGGCCACCGAGAGTGGGTTCGGGCCCCGGTGAAAAAAAATTTCCGGGCCCCCCAGCAAAGGGCGGACTGGCTAAAAATCTTTACATAGTCAGGCCCCAGGCCCCCTTCCGGACCACCGGGCCCCGGTAATTTGTACCGGCTTCCCCCCACTCTCGTCGGCCCTGATCTCTGGGCTTTGAGTGCAGCATTCCCTGTGGGAAGGAAAGGGTCACAGAAGACCCTGAGGCTAGGGTGACCAGAAAGCAAGTGTGAAAAATCGGGACAGAGGGTGGAGGTAATAGGAGTTTATATAAGAAAAAGCCCCAAATATCAGGACTGTCCCTATAAAATCAGGATATCTGGTCACCCTACCTGAGGCACAGTCCCACACTGACCGCCCCGTGGGGAATGCTAGTCACACTGCTTCTCCTCCGAGCTTTGTAGGAGATTAGAGATAAGGGTAGAATGCTAGTCCCTGCATTCTAGAAGATATGGCACATGGGAGGCGGGGAATTGAACATCAAGCTAGGAAGTGTGTTTCTTACACAATGCAGAAAACAAGAGATTTCTTGTTATTATTTATCATTCAGGCAGCACTGTAACTGCATCCAGCCCTTTACAAATCCAATATATTAAGCATATAATAAAATCCCTGCCCCAAGGTGTTTACAATAGAACACAGCTAGTGTAGTTCAGCTCTGGCTAGATTCTGTGCAAGTGGGGTGAGGAGACACTGCAAGTACAGAAACATTCAGAATCCCACTGAGCAGTGTATCCTACTCCTTCTAGAATCCCTGTGGGTGCTAGATACCTGAAAGGGGGTGTACAGCGGCTATGGCTCCACTCTTTCTCCCTGCCAATCAGCAGAGCTAGCTTCTTGAAGAACAAAGCAGCATATCCACCAGTATATGGATGGATGGCCACCGTTCTCTGTTTTTGAGAATGTTAGTTCTCCTCTGCTGTCTAAGGACCAGGTCTTGCACTGGGATTCACTAGTTCAC
The DNA here is from genome assembly GCA_037349315.1 of Chelydra serpentina. Classification (NCBI taxonomy): domain Eukaryota; kingdom Metazoa; phylum Chordata; order Testudines; family Chelydridae; genus Chelydra; species Chelydra serpentina. The sequence continues at coordinate 64,699,160 of JBAIAC010000004.1, forward strand.
ACCTTAGAGCACATACAGTTGTACCAGTGAAGTCAGTAGGGCTACGCACAGGGGTATAGTAGAACTGGAAAGAAACTGCTGGTACATCAAAAGCTAAACACTTAATGGAAACATGCTGCTTTTGATAAATCTTCTGATGGAACACAGACTGTTCTGAAACTTGCCTGCCAGACAGGTTTCTAACTGGTTTCTTCCCAGCTTGCCCGTTCAACTTCTCAGCAGCTTGTTAAGGTCTGTGACAGCCCCACCATGTGAACTGTCCCAGATTGGGCCAAAGAACCCAGGGCTTCCAGGGTGTTTTATTCTAAGATAGCCCTGCTATGCGGACTGCTCCAGGACTCCAAGCAGACGTCTACATTGCAATCAGGAGGTGTGATGGCAGGATGTGTGTGCATACCCAAGCTAACTTTCACATAGCTAGATCAAACCTAACTCAAATAAAAATAGCAGTGTAGCCATGGCAGCAAGTTTGTACCCAGGGTCTTGGATGGGGTTGTACTCAGGAGCCTAACCCACATCTCTACTCCTGCTGCTGCAGCTATACTGCTATTCTTACTCAAACTAGCTTTGAACTAGCTAGATCAAAGTTAGCTCATGTGTGTCTACACGTGCTGCAATCACAACTCCCAACTGCAGTGCAGACATACCCTAAGTTTCACAACTGTCCATCATTGAACAGCAGTGGTGAAACTGACCTGCACAATGGAAATGGTTTCAACCAGATCTAGTGTGGTGGTCCAGGCTTGTAGAGGCTGATGCAAGATCAGACACAATAGTTCACATTAATATCCATAACTGGTTTTGCTCGCTCTCTCGCTACATTTAAAGGGTAGAATGATATTGTCATTAATTAATGGGGGAAGGGATAGCTCAGTGGTTTGAGCATTAATCTGCTAAACCCAAGGTTGTGAGTTCAATCCTTCAGGGGGCCACTTAGGGATCTGGGGCAAAAATCTGTCAGTGGACAGTACTTGGTCCTGCTGGTGAAGGCAGGGGACTGGACTTTATGACCTTTTAAGGTCCTTCCAGTTCTAAGAGATTGGCATATCTCCATTTATTTAAAGTAGTTATTGGTATTACAGTAGTGCCTGGAACAATTAGAGCCCCATTGTTCTGGGGGCTACAGACAATTTTTTTTGGCAATATCTATTGTCAAAATCTACTTTTGTAGATCTACCATTTGTTCACTATGAATTCGCTTCTTAGGACTTAGTTACTTTTTTAATGTTTATTATGTGGGGCATTTTAAGGTCTTTCTACGTAAAACCTAAAATTTAAGTTTTCAGTTAGTTTCCTCCATATCTCACACCTACAAAAGAAGGCCAGTCTCTCTGTCTCTTTTTTTCCCCTCCTGCATCAGTTTGTTTCTTTACCATGTATATTTATATATTGTATTAGATGCTTTAACAAATATTAAACAAATCACAGTGTAATGTAGGTACACAAACCCCAGAAGACATCAGAATCACAAAAAGCATTACTGGAATTTGGTGTAAATAAATCATAGAAGTCAATGGCAACAGAAACTAGAAGAAATATGTCCAAATGTTAAGCTGTTTTTTCTATGTATACGTTGTTAATAAACAGTTAATTTATAAACACCTATAGGATAACAGCATTATAAGGAATAGCCAACATGGATTTATCAAGCACAAATCATGTCCCCCCAAAAAACCCTAATTTTCTTCTTTGACAAGTTTACTGGTGTAGTGGAAGGGGGGAAATCTGAAGACATTTTATATCTTGGTTTTAGTAAGGTGTTTGACATAGTCTCACATGACGTTCTCGTAAGCAAACTAGGGAAATGTGGTCTAGATGAAATTACTGTAAGGTGGATGAACAACTGGTTGAAGGACCATTCAAAGCGTAGTTACTAATGGTTCACTGTAAAATTGGAAGGACTTATCTACTGGGGTCCTGCAGTGATCTGTCCTGGGTCTGGTACTATTCAATATTTTCACCAATTTGGCTTGCATAGTGGAGTGGTGAGTCTGCTTTGTGGATAACACCAACCGGGGTGGGGGGGGGGAGGGAGATGCAAGCACTTTGGAGGACAGGTTTAGAATTCAAAACAAACTTGACAAATTGGAGAACTGGTCTGAAATCAACAAGATGAAATTCAGTAAAGACAGGTTCAAATTATTACATTTAGGAATAAAAAAATCAAATGCACAGCTACAAAACGGAGAATAACTGGCTAGGCAGTAGTACTGCTGAAAAGGATCTGGGGATTATAGAGCATCACAAAATGAATATAAGTCAATAATATGATACTGTTATGAAAAAAGCTAATATCATTCTGGGATGTATTCACAGGCAGGGAATTTTTTCACAATATGCACAGCTGGCAGCCGGGCCAAACCTGAGTGGTAGGGTGACCCTGCATGCCAGGTTGCAACATCACTCAGTTTGGGGGCCCTCTCAAATGGGTAGCCTCAGAATGACTCTTTGTCCCCCTCTTGGAGTGGCCCTGCCTACCAGTTGTACATGTCCTGCCCCTGGCAATTGTACGTGCCATGGGCAACATGCACACAGTTGAAGGTAGCTCTGTAAACAGGAGCGTTCTATGTAAGACATGGGAGGTAACTGTCCAACTCTACTCAGCACTAGTGAGGCCTCCACTGGAGTACTGTGTCCAGTTCTGATTATCTCACTGTAAGAAAGTTGTGAATACATTGGAGAGAGTCCAGGGAAGAGCAATAAAAATGACAAAAGGTCTTGAAAACCTGGCCTATGAGGAAAAGTTACACAAATGGGCATGTTTAGTGTTGAGAAAAGAAGATTAAGTGGACCTCTTATAACAGCCTTCAAACAGAGGACTGTTATCAATTGTTCTCCATGACCACGGAAGGTAGGAGATAAAGGAATGGGCTTAATGTGTTTTAAGGGATATTTAAGTGAGATATTAGGAAAACCTTCCTAACTATATAATTAGACTGAAATAGGCCTCCAAGGGAGATGTGGAATTCCCATGAATGATTGATGAGATAATGGCCCATTGAGAGATGTTTTTAGCTTATTAGGTATTACTTGTTGCCACAGGTGTTTTCTACAATAAGGACTTATTTACAGATATCCTTAATCTATTGATTAGATCAACTGAGATAACATAAAAGCACAGATAATTTGCAGATATCTTTAGCTCACTGATTAAGTAAGCTGCAATGCCATAAAAGGACCTCCTCATATAGATCAGTTATTGGAAAGGAATTTTTTTTTGTCTTGAGCAAGTACATAGGGAGGAGAGTTTTGTGGTATTAGTTAGGAGCAAATTGAGCTGCAGTCACTTCAACAATCTCCAAATCGGTTTGGTAACTATAGACTTTCTTTCTGTATAAATCTTTAACTAACCATCTTTAATTAAAAAATTACCGATTAAGACTAAATATTTGACCTCTTATTAATAACAGAAGAAAACCAAAACCCAACAAGATCTAATCACTGAAAATCATTTCTTTATGAGGAAAAATTAATTACCGGTACTTTATAAAGGAGGTATTTTGTGTACTATAAAGTCAGTGTAACACAGTTTAGCCCTAATTCTGCTCAGTTATCCTGATACAAAGCCAGAAAAAGACAATTATAGTCATGCTATATAGCATGAATAACTCAAGCTATATGCTATTGCAACTAAGATGAGTATTCTGCTCTATTCGGTTTGTTTGGCAGGGTGCAGATTTGTGCATGCAGGCTTGATTATGGAGTTTTCCATATCCTTCTTTCTTTGGAATATGGTCAGTACCGTACTTACTATGATCATGGATTAGACTTCAGCTGTGCAGTCTGTGCAGCAAATTATGTTCTCAATTACATGGATGGAACTCCTATTGAAGTTAATGGCTCTTGGACTCACATAACTGGGAGCTGAATCTCCCCTCGCCTCCCCGCCCGCAACACACACACACCTTGTGTTTTCTATGACATGTTCAAGCCAGAAGAGGCCTGATTGCCATATCATGAATCTGACCAAACATAAGCCATAATAATAATTCAGAAATAAACAACCTGCAGGCTCCAAAGAAAACAGCCAACTGACGTATATACAGGAAATTCAATTCTACTGACCTTATAACCCTGTTACACTCAAAACTCACAGAATCAAGTATTTAGGGTTTGACCCTTCTCCCACTGAAATGAATGACAGTTACTCTGTAGTAAGCATAATACTGTTATTCCACCACTCACTCTTACATATATTATATAATTTACATACAGCTGTTAATTTATAAACCCAGCCTATTCCCTTTTAGTACTTTGAAATCATAAATAAGCCCCAAATGACCAAAATATTTAACTTTGAAAACTGATGTATATGCATGAAAAATGGCTTCTCATAAGAAATTTGCTAGGAATAGTAATATATATTCCAAATTGTGTAAACAGAGTATTAAGGTTAAATTCTTTAAAAAGCTTTTATTAGCCTCTAGTTAAATAGTAATGCATGTTTTTAAAATGTTCTTCACACCTATGTAAAATGGTAGGTCACAGTGAGTAAATATGGTCTATTATGAGCATTAGATAAATAACACGCATTAAAAAAAATCTAAATGTCGATTTCCATGATATATTTAAATGGTACTAAAGAGACTTTTAAAGTGCCTAGCATGTATACTCTAATCTGTGTTTTAAAACATACCATAAAAATACATTTTTAAATGATAGACTTTAACTGCTCAAAAGGAGCCATTATGTCCTGTCAGATCCACTCATGTTTCATGCAGTTCTAGAAGATTATTTGTTGTCTGGTTGATTTTTGGAAATAACTACTGTAAACATATATGAAATGAAGACACAAAACATACATCTTTCTGGGATATTAAAATCTATCTGGTAAGTAATGTAACGTACCTACAATGACACAAATCAAATACCTTTTAAATCAATAATTTTACATTTTTGCCCTCCCATTGTTTATAATCCCTCTTTGACTCTGAACATTTGATTCCTACCCTAACTGTTTTGTCCTTTACCATTTGACAAAACATTTCATCAGGGTTTTTAAATGCTGCACAATCCAATACAGGTTGCTTTGGGGTGAAATTCAACTGATGTGAAAGGCTGGAGCAAGATTTTCTGTACCAGTCAAGTGCTGCAGCATATCTGGGGTTGGGGTGAGGGCTTGGAGTTGCAAAGAAGGGCTCCAAACCAGCTTAACTAGGCTGAAAGAAAATGGGAGTTTGAAGGCAGGCCCAAGAAGAACAGCACCCAAAGAAGCAACATCCCACTCCTGAGTTAAGAAGTCAAATGTCATCCTCTAAACACTGTGATACAGGAGGGCCAGGGAGCAGTAGTAGAGTGTGAGAGGGGAAATATATAAGCCCTAGGCTAATTAAGGCATGGATCCCTGGAGACTGGAGAGGGTGGCTACAGGTTAATTGGAGTACCTGCAGTCAATTAAGGCCCTCTCAGGAACCTAATAAAATCCCCTGCTTCAGGCAGACAGGGGAGGAGTTGGAAGGGGGTTAGAGCAGAGTGGTTTGGAGTTGGAACAGAGTGCAGTTTGGAGGAGTTGGAGTAGAGTGGATTGGTGGTGGAGCAGAGAGCAGTTTGGAGGAGAGTTTGGAAAAGTGCTGTGGCGGGCTAAGAAGACCAAGACCCTAGGTAAAGGGACACTTGGCTTGTGCAGAGGGAAGGCAGGAAGCCCCACAAGCAGGAGAGGGAAGGAGCCCAGGGGAAAGTATCACTAGTACAAGTGGTTTCCCCTGGGCTGGGACCCAGAGTAGAGGGTGGGCCCGGGTCCCTTCCTCTCCATTCCCCTTCTCTGGGATACTAGTGGGACAGCTGATACCCCAGTTCAGGGGCAATAAATGGCGCCCTGAAACCCCCCCACAAGAAGAGAAAGTGCAGGACCCATCATAGTAGTGCTGGCAATTTGCCACAACACCTACAGCCAACACAGCTGCATAGACTCACATATATTGAGGTATTATATGGTAATACTGAATTTCACTCAAAATAGTCTTTCACTGGTGGTTAACCAGCATCATCAGCAATATCGGCGGGAATGCCATGGTTATTTAATTTAATTAATTCTTAGTCATTCATTATATTAACTTTCTATTGATGTGGAGCTAAAAGAAGTACTGCACATATTTACTCTTGTGTAGACTAGGGCCTCCAGAAACAATGGCCTTTTTAAAAGAAAATATGTAATATAAAGAATGACCATTTTACATAAATAAAAAGGGATTCTGGATAAGGTTTTTTTACTAGAGTAATCATTTTAAAATAGGTCAAATTTGGTGCCTAAAAACTACTTAACAGTGCTCCTTTAGGCGCTGATCCAATAAAGCACTTTAATATGTACCTAGATTTGAGTAATCCCATGGAAGTCAAGAAGAGTATTTACGTGATTGGAGTTAGGCAAAATCTTAAGTGCTTTGCTGGATTGTGGCCTTAAACATTTCTATTTTATTTTATGTCTATAAGTATTGCAAGAGTCTCTGTGTGATCTTATGTACCAAATTCTGGATAATGCAGGGAAAGTGGTGTAGCCACTCCACATACTCACTTGTAATTCTGCTTCTATGTATACTTCAAAAGTACTTCCACAGCATTTCCTCACTCCTACGCTTGTAAGAGAAATGTATTGTATTCGGTATAGTTTGCTGAAAGAGATGCAAGTAGCAGTCATTTTTCTGTTAGGGCTGCTGCACAGAGTTATTTATATTCCAGTAGCATCTAAAGGCTCCAGCTGAGATCAGGATCCTATATTGCAACATACAATAGGAGATGGTCTCTGTCCCAAAGAGCTTATAATCTAAGAAGAGAGTGAAGAGAAGTGAATCGCTTGAGGTCTCACATCTAATCAGGGGCACAGCCAGGAACAGACCCTGAACTTCTCTCTCTCAGTTCAGTGCCCTCTCCATTAGGCAAAACACCATCCAAAATGTCTACTTTCCCCATGATCATGCTCTATATTATGCCTCTCCTGACTTTGCAATGTCAGTGCAACCAGCTTTTTCTGTGTGCTCCATTGGTGTCAAAAGATGTACTAATGTGTGCATATGCACACTGACTGCCATCATTTGATACCAATCCTTAATGTTCTACAATAACTACTTCTCGAAATAACAGATGTAACTGAGAGCAGAATTTGGCTTCCCAAACAACTAAGGCCTTGGCTACACTTACGAGTTACAGCGCAATAAAACTGCCTGCAGCGCTGTAACTCACTAACTGGCTACACTTGCAAGGCACGTGCAACGGTGTATCTCCTCAGATACAGCGCTGCATGAACTTCACCTCCCCGAGAGAAATAGCAACTGTTGCGAAGTGGGTGGAACGTTGGTCTTTCAGTATAGCCGAGGAACTCCGCAGTTACTGATCTCCGGAAGCTGCCTTTGTTTTGAAACGGCACTTCCGGGTTGGAGTTCAGAGCTCCGTCTGGAACTGCTACAAACACAGCTTTACAAACACAGCTACTGTTTGCAGGCGGGGGGAGGGGGCTCCGTTAGGAATGCCGGCAGCAAAGTTGCCTTGGACAGAGATGGCGGGGTGGGGGGGGGAAGAACGGTGGGGGAGGGCTCCGTTTCCCCACGTTCTCTTTTATCTGCTCTTTAAAAACAAACAAAGCCCCTGCTGTTTGCTTTCAGTGATTGAGAGAGAGGCAGGGGATGTGGAGGTGTGGAAATAATGAGCTGACACTCTGTGGAGATTCCAAAAACCCACTCTCTCTCCCAACACGCTCCCTGTCAAAGTCCCCCTCACCCCCCACCATTTGAAAAGCACGTTGCAGCCACTTGAATGCCCATAATGCACCGCTCCCAATACAGCTGCAAATGCCTCAAATGTAGCCACCTTACTGCGCTGGCAGCTGCCAGTGTGGACAGGCTGCAGCGCTTTCCCTACTTAGCTGTACGAAGACGGGTTTAACTCACAGCGCTGTACATCTGCAAGTGTAGCCAAGGCCTGAGGCCCTAATCTTGCAAAGGCTTACCTATGTGCTTAACTTTATACACTGTGAAGCCATTGAAGACAATAGGATAACTCTCATAGGAAAAAAAGATTAAAAGTTAAGGACCTGCATACAACCAGCATTGCAAGATCATGGCTCTAAATATGATTTGGAGTTTAGTTTCTTGTAAATAAGCAAGGGATTGGACTCCTCATGATTCTACAGATTAAATACGAGGAAAACTCCACACTAATGTCCATGAAAGGTGATTCGGGTTATTTTCTTTTTTAGAAATTAAGTTTGAGCAGAGTGGGATGGGATGGGGTGAGGGGACAGAAGATAGCTGCCATTTTTGAAAGAACCTCCTTCATCTGATAGCTAAAGATTTACTGATGATTCATACAAATGTCCCAAGTTTAATTTGTAATATGAATTAAATTGAACTTTCATTTCTGATAATTTCCATAGCAAGAGAAAGAATCTAATAAAAATCAAGCTGAGTTTCTTATAATGTGAGACTAGAGAATTTCTATTTTCCCTGCAGCCTTTTTTAAAATATAGTACATAGATCAGTTTATGATGTGATATTCAAAGTAATATAATTTGTTTTTCATCTATAATAATTTTATTTAAAAAAATAAACAGATTAAACAAACCCAAAAGCCAGAGCATATAAAAGCAGATTTGTTGGTGAACCAACTTAATTTAATCTTTTAATATTGTAGCTCCATTCACTGTTAGGTAAAAACATTCTTAGAAAATATTAAGAAATATATGTGATTATTGCATTTGTGGTTGAGGGGTGGACATTGTTACTGTCAAAATAAATACTTATGCTAGCTTATTATTTCTAAACAGGTGGACTGTAGAATGAGTCATTTTCCTCAGATGATGTCTTAGCTAACATCTCAAAGGATTAGATTCACCAAGAGATTTAGGCATCTAAATTCAAAGTTTAAATCCTCAAAACCCCTTTTCAGCTGCCAATTAACCTTGTAGGGCCTGAATTTCCACTTGAAAACTCCCCTAGATGCCTACGTTTCTGCCACTGGGCACGTGCAAAGCTGCCTGATGCTGCTGGGATGTCTGGCCTCTAAATGCCAGGATGATTCACAGGCTACATCTGCACTTGTAGCTGCGGATGTGATTCCCAGCTCGAGAAGACAATGTCTGTACTAGCTTGAGCAATGTACCCTCGATAGCACAAGTGGCAGCTCAGGCTAGCTGCCTAAGTACATTCCCACCCAGACCTCCTTAGGACATACTCGGGCAGCTAGCATGAGCCACTGCCTGTGCTACCCTATTGATTCACTGATGTTTTTAGCACACTAGTGTAGACTTAGCCACAAACGAGGCCATATGCACTACCACATCACCATTTTTTGTTTGTTTTTTTCAGGAAAAGACTGACCTGGATTAGGCATCCAACTTCAGGAGGGGTTCATGACTGTGAATCCCTAGCAGAGATTGGAGCATAAGTCCCATTGAGGGGCAGGGGTAGGTCCCACTGCTCTCCTCAGCATTTCCTACTGGGTAGCCAGGCAGCTTCCTGCTCAGCATGCTGACATTAATTCCATTCTTAGATGCCTGACTCTCCATATTGGATAGGGAACCTGGGTGCCTAACATAGGTTTTGCAATGCTAAGCCTAAGTCCCCCTTATGGATATATCCCAAAATTTTTGGTAAATATTTAGCCATATTTATGACTATGTAAATCTGGTTTGGTTGTTTTCCTGTGAAGAAAAATTAAATTGGGCTAGAGATAGAGAGCATGACATTCACCCCCTGCTCAGAGGACCAGTTAAAAGCTTATGCCTCACCAAATCCTACTTAAGCCCTCTACACTGGTAAGTATTCACATGAGATGCAAATGTCTATATTATGGGTGTCTTTTCTTGATCTTTCATTTTCTCTGTATATTTCTTGGTTTCCTTCCCTTTCTCTCCTTCCATATTATGGTTCAAGACAAGCAGGACCTAGAATATCAATAATTTAATAGTTTTCCATAACATTTTTGCATTACTTTCACTTTAGAGGTCGTCACTAACAAGGAAATGTTAGGTGGCCCAAGTCCTTTGCAATGAAAGGGTGTAATTATGTTAGCCATACATTAATTTTCAGACCAAAGTCAGTGGAAATACTGGAACTCAGTCCTCCAGGTGTCTCAAATGAGTAGTGTCCAAAATTCACAATTAGCTAGATCAATTTTCTTTCTCACATTTATAAAGTGAAGGGTGATTATGTTTCAATAGATTAGCATCGGCAACCTTCGGCACGTGGCTCGCCAGGGTAAGCCCCCTGGCAGGCCGGGCCAGTTTGCTTACTTGCTGCATCAGCCGGTTCGGTCAATCACAGCTCCCACTAGCCACGGTTTGCCATCCCCGGCCAATGTGGGCTGCAGGAAGCAGCGGCCAGCACATCCCCCAGCCCGCACCGCTTTCCGCAGCCCCCATTGGTCTGGGACGGTGAACCACGGCCAGTGGGAGCCACTGTTGGCTGAACCGGCTGATGCGGCAAGTAAGCAAACTGGCCCGGCCTGTCAGGGGGCTTACCCTGGCGAGCCACGTGCCGAAGGTTGCCGATGCCTGCAATAGATGTTCTCCTCTTGTCTCAGTGCATTTTCTTTGTGCTGTTTCACTATTTTGTTTTCTTGCTTAAACGGCTTCCCCTCCTGCTTTCCCCCATCAGCAAAAACTCTGAATGATGTACCACAAAATAGAACTTAATTTAGAAAGTTTGGGTGTTTTAAAACTGAGGAATTAAAAACTAAGTTTCCTAAGAACAGACGGGAGAGGTATAAGTCATCAAGTCACTAAAACAGAAATATAGAAAATTCACCTACAAAGCCAGATGAAAATCCCACCAACTAGTTCGCTGTGAGAATTCATTTATTACAGACATACCATAGGAAAAAAGTGATAAATTGGTTTTCAGAAAAAACATAGTGATAGCATTATAACCTGGATCCTCAGGCTTCCTAAATGAGTGTTCAAAACAAGAAAGAAAAAGCAGTCGACACTGTAAAAATCTAGTGTTTCCCACATCGAAAGGTTAAAAAAAACCCCACTATTTCCTAGCAAGTGACAGAGAGAATTTTGATTAGAGCTATGTGAATAGTAACATACTATGGGCAATGACAAATTACCCACTTGCCACAAGTAATCTGACATGACAGGATGACAGTTATCCAGAAAAAATGTCACTTGTTCAGTACCCCTACATAAAATCTTTTAGCAGATTTCATTTTGGACCTTGGACACTTGACCCACATCTTCAAAGATAAATGACAGATAATGATCCCTACAAAGAAAGAGATATTTTATAACATCAGTAAATAGAAGTAAAAAAGAGGAATGTTGTTATCAAGTTCTCTCATAAAAATGTTCATCCTCATTATTTTATCTACTTTGCACTTCAACAATGGCCAGTAAAAGGCCCAGAGGAGGAGCTAGAATTGGTTTCCTGTTATATAATAATATAATTGTTATATAACAGAGGAAGTGCGGTGCTAGAATTGTTTGCCTCCAATATCCCCCATGAGCATCCAACCTGCTGGCATAGGCAAACTCCGGCATAGGCAAACTGACTGTAGGACATTAACCTCTGGCTCCACTGGACTGAGATGGGTCTGTGTCTCTCATTGAGAGGCCAGAGATTCTGGACCTCTAATAACCACTTGTGGTCCTCCAGGGCCCATTTGCAATGGGTTGTCCTGTTCACACGTATAGTGCATGAAAGCAGCCCAGAAGCAGTAATAGTTAACTGTCTGGTCTCTCAGCTTCTGACAGTTAACTGTTCTCCTCTCAGCTTCTGACTCCTCTTGCTCCAGACCCTCTTGGTGACTTAGCTTCATCTTCTGCTCTGGATGGATCACAGGCTATGAGTTTTGACAGGGGTTGCAGGACCCAGTATGCAACCTGTGCTGCTTCTGCGGATGGAAAGATTACAACTGTCCCCTGGCTGCCTGCATGTGTGCTTGTGTTTACAACACATTATAAATGTGCATGAAAATGACAATGTATTTCTCTGTTCCTCTTTGTCATCTCTCTCCAAGACATAATTGCTAGTGACATCTACTATAGTAATTTCATGCAACATTTAGATTGTTTGAAATTTTGAAAATATGAGATTTACAGTTTGAAGATTTCACGAAATGATTGTTGTAAAATATTGGAGCCTTTGAAATGTCACAGAAGACAACATTTTGATGAATTAAAAAATCACATCAAACTTGCTAAAAATACAGTAGAAAATTCATTGTTTGCTCATCCCTTATTCTTGGTAATTCATTGTGATCCCTTGCTGGATCACTAAGTGGTGTGTGATTGAGTTGTCAAGAAAGCTAGGAATGGACAGTGCTAGTTAAAGAAATTGCAATGGAGATGCTATATATAAAGTATTGGAATAAAAAAGGGATTATTCTTTTGAAATCTATCTTTTTTGGCTAATTCGCACAATGGGACACTACTTGTTTCATGAAAGAAAAGATCCTTTATAGTCCTTTTTGTCTTCTGTGGTGCATGGACAAAAGAAAAGAATTTCAAAGACTAGTCACAAACCACAGAGTATTTGTGTAGCCAAACACTTTGGGTGACATATGAGAGGAAGCTGATTCTGAGAGACCATAAAGAATGTGCCATGTATATATGCAGGAGGCAGAAAATCCAGAAGAAAAGAAAGCCATTAAAGCATTTTCATGAGAGAAAAAAAATTGCATAGGAAGATTAAATTACAGTAGCTGAAGTATTCAGCTTCAAATAACATAAAATCCTGCACCACCACAGTCAGTTATACCAGTTAAGACTGTAGCAACAGGTTGCCCTTTCAGCTTACTCTGAAATCACAAACTGAAAAAAATAAATGGTATGCAGTGATAGGCTTCCAACACTGTGGAGAGCCTTTTTAGGGTCAAAATCACAGGGACTGCTTTTAAGTGAACTCCAGGCTTGTGGATAGTCTCTGTTACCATGGATACATCAAACAAGTGAGATAACAGGCTGTTCTTATTAGCTGTGTAGTACTTCTCAAGAAAGCAAGGAGTCAAGCAAGACTTTCTTGATTTTTTTTTTAATTAAGATGAGAATGAAACGGGTAAAGCAATAAGGGACATCATTAAGGAGAACTGACTGAGCCCAGAGTTCATTTCATTACATTCTCTTAATATCAAATGTCTGTTTGCAGATACTGAAATAATTTAACCAACTGGTATAAAATTATTTTTATTATTTATTTGTATTTCACTAGTATCTAGGACTGGCATGCTCAAAGGAGCCAAAGGCAATTAGGCACCCAATTCCCATTGGATGTCTGACTTCCTTTGCCCCTTGAAATTTCCAGCTAGCAAACCACAATTTGGAATCATTGTATCGGTTGCTGTACATCCATATAGAGAACACAGAGTCTGTGACCTGAAGAGTTTACAATTTAATTTTATAGCACTAAGTAGAACGGCCATATTTCTAAAAGTTTGTGGCTAAACTTGCACCAAATGAGTATGGCAACTGGATTTCTGTGTATGCACAATAATCAGGTTATTGAACATTTATTTCCTCAATTACCATGCACCTGTTCTGATTACTGCTATATAAGCTATTTATTTTCATGGTGAATGGCGGGAGTTTTTTTGGGGGGTGAGGGAGGTGGGAGACAAAAACAACACCACATTGCTGAAGGTCACAATCCTAGAGAGAAATTTATCTTTTTTGTGGTGGGAGGGAGAGAGTGGAGATGGTGGGGCAAATTAATAAAATCTGGTTCTGTCTGTGGGAGAGTCAAAGATGGGATGTTTAGGGATATTGAGGCACTACTTCTATTTCTAAAGCTTATGTCATAAAGTCACGGAACAGAAAATTCCCACATGAATGCATGCCCAATTTCACAGCTCCAAAGCTAGTCTTAGGATTTTGAAGCAAATCTACAAAAGCAGATCTTATTAATTTTATGTTTAAGATTTTTATTAATTTCTTGATAAGGTACTTATAAGAATTTCTGCATGAGTAAGCCTGAAAATAGACTGAAAGATTCCACTCACTTCAAAACCAAAAGCCTTCTGTTCAGATTAGTACTTTAACTATGCAAATGCCATTTTATGCATCTGCATTCAAGAAACACCCCTGTACATGCCTAAGGGAATGTCAGTGATATAGGGGGACTGGATGGCAGGTTTCCCACAAGCTGGATAAGGTGTTTAACCACCAGGATAAAGGATCATTCTTGGGTTTGCATGCTCTCTATCTCTGGCCCAATTTAATCAGTTGATCCACAGTGGAGAAGCTTCAACAGGAGAGATTGAGGGAGCCCCATATCAGAATATGGTGTAGCCCCAGCGCTTAGGGTATGCTCCTAAAAGGTAATAAATCCTTCTGAGTTCCTTTACCACATCAGGAAGAGGGAAGACTTGAACCAGGGGAAGATCTTCCACATTCTAGGTGAGTAACCTAACCACTAGGCTAACTGTTATGAGGGAGGTCAGCTGCCAAACACCTTAGGTGCCTGACTCCAGACATGGTTCTGTAGCTGAGAATCCAAGGTACAGATAGGTGCCTTCCTCCAGCCCAAACTTCAATGTTAAACTACCTGAAAAGGGCAGGACTTAGGACGCACTCCTCTTCCTTCACATCTTGCATTAGCTAACTTAGGCGAAGAGCTGACTAGCATGCTGGCTTTTGTGAATCCCATTCTTAGGCACCTACCTCTCCCCATTTATTGTATAGGGTGCTGAAACCTAACTCAGCTTTTGTGAATCCCATTTATTTTCAAGGTACCTAAAAGTTAGGTGTTGACCCTGAGTATCAGAACGCCTATGTCTCTTGCAGCCGACGAAGTGGGTATTCACCCACGAAAGCTTATGCTCCAATACGTCTGTTAGTCTATAAGGTGACACAGGACTCTTTGTAGCTTCTACAGATCCAGACTAACATGGCTACCCCTCTGATACCTATGTCTCTTTGTGAATGTAGACCTTAAAATCCCTAGGTGTCTAAATTTCCTTGTTAAAGTTGCCAAGAAGACTTAATTTCAGCAGCTGGACCTGTGCACAGTCACCTAAATCCTGACATCACCCAGCAGCACAGAACCTAACTTAGGATTCAGAAACTTGCCTATCTTGCTCTGGGGACACAATCTGGTAGACATGCTGAGAGCATGCTTAAACCAGCACAAGAGAAGAAGGAGGTGGGCTAAATGGACCTTTGGTCTGACGCAGTATGGCCGTTCTTATCTTCTTATGAGATTGACTCTATAGCCCAATGGTTAGGGTTACAGTTCAGTGAATTATAGTTCAGTCAATTGATTTTTCAGTGAAGGGCGGAACAGAAAAATCCCTCCATCCCCCCAAAAAGGTTAGACTTTAACCTCTTTTTCTTTCTGAAATATTAAAACATTTTGGGTCTAATCTTCCATATAACCCTAAATAATCTATTTTGTGTTGTTTCCAATTAAATTTCTAAACAAAACTTCATTTTGAAACAAAAAGCCAAAAGGTTTCAATTTGAAATAGTTTAAATGAACCGTTCTGACTTTTAATTATTTTTTTTGGCTGAGACTATTCACCGTTCACTGACCTCAGCCAAAATTCATGAATAGTTTTGGTGCCCCACAAAATGCATCTTTCTGCTAATTTACTCTGCCAAAAAAAAAACCCAACTATTATTAGGGCATGTAAGTGGGACATAGGGAGACCCAAGTTCCACTTCCCACTGCTCTTCTGTCAAAGTGCGGATCTGAACCCACATCCTACATAAGTGCTCTAATTGCTGGCTTACAATCTGTAAGGGAAGGACACTATCTCCCTCTCCTCATTTTTTCTAGAGAAAAGGAGTAAACTGGCTTAGGTGTCTAGCTCCTGGTGAGGGGTCATGATGTGAATCCTGACTGGAGAGAGGTGCTTTCTTCTGACCAGAGTTAAGCACATAACTCCCTTTGAGGGAAAGGACTTCAACCATACCCCTTTCCTCAGCATGGGCAGCGCATATAAGACGTTGGAGGAGGCTAAGCCTCCCCAAAGAAGCCTGGCCAGGCAGGAAGGCAAATGCCATGAATGTGGCATGGGTCACCTCCCTTTGGAGGTGTGCCAGCCCACCACCTTTGGAGCACCAGAATCGAAGCTCCCTAGAAGTGGGGGGGGGGCACAGCCCATGAACTGTAGCCCCGCCCTTGCTGCTTCCCAAGGCCCTGCGCCCACTCAGCCTCTTCCTGAGGCCATGTCTTCACTCCACCTCTTCCTGCCCTGCTCCACCCTTTCCCCCTCAATCCTCCACTCACTCTTCTAGAGGAGCGAGCAGTACAGTGGGCAGGCCTCAGGGGAAGAAGCAGAGCAGAGTGCGGGGCTGGTGTGGGGAGAGTCTTGGGGGAGGAGGCGGAGAGGAACAACATTGGGTGTGAGGGCCTTGGTGGAAGAGGCAGAGAGGAGTGAGCGCCCGGTGGGGGGGTCTTGGCGGAGGAAGTGAAGAGGAAAGGGTGGGGAGGGCTTAGGGGAGGGATAGGAGTGGCGGTGGGAAGAGGTGGAGTGAGGGCAGGGCCTCAGGGGGAGAGGCAGAGTAGGGGTGGGTCCTTGGGATGCAGGGCCATGGTCTAGGTGCTGGTGCCCCCCCCCCACTTCTAGGTTGCTTCTGGAACTCATGTGTAAGCCTCCCCAAACAGAAGACTCATGCACAACCTATGCTCCTCAGTATTTCCTACTGGCTAGCTTAGGCAACTCCCAGCCTAGTATCACCTAGATTTAGGTTAGATATTAGGAAAGCCACTCTAATTGTAATTGCAGTTACGTTCTGGAATAGGCTTCCAAGGGATGTTGATGAAGGTTTAAAAGAACAGGTTCAACAAACACATGCCAGGGATGGTCTAGGTTTACTTGGGCCTGCCTCGGTGCAGGGGCTGGTCTTGATAATCTCTCTAGGTGCCTTTCAGCCCTACATTTCTATAATTCTATATGGGTTTGTTCATGTGTTTTTTCCACTTTAAATGAAACGTCGGTAACTGTTCAAGATTCTTTAGCTTGCCACAAGCAGATCTGTTGCTGGGATTGCAGAGGCTGCTTTAAGGAGTAAGCCTCAGAATGTAACTTTCATTCTGTTGGGAATTTTTCAATAAAATCCTGATGCCTGCTTCTGGCGATCCACATTTCATTGTTTGAGAGCATTTACTTTCTGCTTACAAATAAGATATATAGTGATTTTATTTGGTTTACCCCCAAAATATAGATTTGTTTTTCCAAAGAAGCCTGGCAGGCTTTAGTGCTCTGTTTCCAGGCACCTTTTAGGCATCATCCTCTGCCGACTCCATTTTTAATTTGTGTGGAGTTTTGTTTTTAAAAAAGCAGTAGGATGGGTCATTTAGAACCTGATCATGTAATCAGCCACATTTCAGTATATAGCAACTGAGAATAGATCAGCTGAGAGAAAAGGGACAGAAAAAGCCCTTTCTGGAAATATAGGTAACTAATGCCATTATTAGGTTTAGAGGTGCTGGTGTAAGTGCATTAACAAACAGGGAAGTATTGAACCAGAAGCATTACTCTTAATTGCCTGAGACAAACCTGTTACCAGGTTGTGCTGGCCTCAGACCTGACTGCAAAGAGAAGGACTTTGCACGCTAAAAATACAATATGTTTCTGCAAAAGCATATGGAAATTTTCCATTTCCTTTAGAGAAAATGTTTCCTTCTTTTCTCTGTGGCTGCCTGCTCCAGTGCTTTCTGCACAGTCCTCGGTCTGTAACTGGCTGTACTAGGAATGTCTGAAAATACAAATGCAGCCATTATAAATAATTCTATCTCAAGGGGAAATTTATGGACAGTTTTTTTGTCTTATCTTATGTATCTGTGCAGAGGCAGAAGGTGATGTAAGTCACTCCCCACTGATCTCCTGACCTGACTACCCATGCTAAATGTAGCTTTGAGGGTGCAGAAGGCAGCTTTCATAGGGCCACTATGTTCCCTCTCCCAATGCATGCAGGGGGGGAGTAAGCAGGAAGAGGTGGAGAAATGGGCAGAGCCTTGACTCTGCCTCTCTAGTACGTCAGTCAGCAGATCTCTGCCAGTACACTGGAACATAGAGTGCACAAGAAATGGTGCTGATGAAGTTCTCCGTTCCCTCTTTCAGAGCGGGGGAAAAACAGGTGAGAGAATATCACTGAGTCATAATCTTCTTCCCAGTCTGCTGCTAGTGTATTGCCACGAGATGCTGCTCCATAGATCGGCTTGCAGCAAAGCTACGAGTAACCTGAGAGCTGATCCATGGGCCATACAATGTTTCCTATGCATCTGTTGAATCAATTTTCTATTATAAAAAATGAATGCGTTCTATGTATAAGAAAGTGCAGTACCCACCCTGGTCTGGACAGAATCTACATACACAAACACACTGATCCTCAGCTAATATAAATCAGTGTAGCGCCATTGAAGGCTGTTCCACTTTTATTGAGACCATCATCCAAGGACACTCACCAAATAATCCTTAATAATTCATAACTAATTGTATGTCATACCTAAAGAAGAAACAAATAGAAAATACTGTTTCAAAAATAAAAAAAAAATTCTTGACTTAGATATTTTAAAGATTGAAGAGTTTCATTATTTAGTATTTGTTTCCTCCAATATCCATCCTTACCCTCTAGAAAGCTACCATGTGGTAGAGGGACAGATGCATTCCTTTTTGGATACTGAAAGAATGTGCCCTCACAATTGGCAATCTGATACTATATTCTCAGGTCAATGAACAGGGGTTATCAAACACTTGCTGGTTCATATCTGAACAAGAAACATAGAATTGTGATATCCCTGAATTTGTGTAAGAATGAATTATCATTGGTGTTTTAGACCCCAAACATACAATGTGTTAGAATTTAGCATCTCACAGGAGGCACTCAGTACCTTACAGGATCAGACTTTAGTGACAATTAATGAGATAAGACAGATTTCAGACTGATGGAATTCTGCTTTTAGCATATGTTATATATAAATAACATTTTAAAGGTTTTAGCAAAAACATCATTATTTCAGCATTTGATATTTTAATACAAAAAATTGCTCAATCTATTTTAGAACATATATAGAAAATACACTAATATTATATTGGCAGTACATGTCAAATGTAAGTGGAAAACCCCATATTTTGGAATGAATTGATCAATTACTCTTTTAGATTTCCACCACTCTGCTCCATAAAGGAGGAAAGACATAATGCCAGTTCTGGCCCACTATATTTAACACTTCTCCTGAAATTTAATTATTTGCAAAATACATGCTTGTTCCATAGAGGTCCTAGTGTATGAATAAAATATCTTCCATTAAGACCAACAAAACTTGAAAATACACACACACTTCTATTTAAAAAAAAAATCAGAAATTGATGCGTGTGTCTTAGGAACAGCTAGTGACTTTCTGTTATAACTGCAATTGATGAAGGTTTCATTCATAATGGACTTGTTACCACTTGCTGTTTTCAGAGGATTTAAAAGTAATAATCTCGATATTTTTCCAGCATCAAAGCCTTTTCTTTATTAGTTTTAATATTGTTTGTTAAATACAGCACACTAATTTCTGGTACATTCAGTACTGTTAAATTGTGATAAAGAGGCTATCTTGTTTACAGTAGGTCAAAATGAACGTGTTGAGAATATTAATGTCCCATTCACTCATACAAAATTTCATCCTAGAAATCACAGGCAGACAAAAAACAGTTATTACTTGTCTGTTTATATGTGGTTTCTTACTATTAAATCTCAGTAACTATTCCAATATAACTCCATCTCAAAAAAACAATAAAAGGACCAAGTCTACTAAAAATGCACAGCTGGTCAGGAATTTTGCTGAAACACATTGTTAATTAGAAAATGTTGGTGCATTGAAATCAAACATTGTTGGAATGTACTGCTTTCAACAAAGCTTTCACCAGGAAGGTTTCTCAGGTCCAGGACACAATTTCTCATCAAATCTAGAGAAAGAAATCTTCTATGGCACCC
The DNA here is from genome assembly GCA_037349315.1 of Chelydra serpentina. Taxonomy (NCBI): domain Eukaryota; kingdom Metazoa; phylum Chordata; order Testudines; family Chelydridae; genus Chelydra; species Chelydra serpentina. The sequence continues at coordinate 64,719,018 of JBAIAC010000004.1, forward strand.
TAGAATAGCCATTAACTCACTGACTAGAGCTCTCACTTTGGATGTGGGAGAACTCTGTTCAAGTCTCTGATTTGCTGCTCTAAACTCCAGACTACAGAATGAAGCTCAGTCTCTTTAGTTGGAGCTGTTCTACTTTGTAAAAAGAATTCAATGTTCACTGGGCTAGAAAGAGAGTGAGTCCAGTCTGGTGATTAAGGCACTCACCTGGGATGTAGTAGGCCGAGGGTCAAGTTCCAGCTCCAAATCTGGGACTCCCACATCCCAGGTGACTGCTTCAACCAGTGGGCTATTCTTGCATGTGTCTGGGGGAGTTTCTCTCAGTTTCTTGAGAAAAAAATGAGAAAACTCTATTTTGTTTGGATGCCAAGTGAAAATAAATTTGAAAACCTTGATTTTTTTCATGAAACAGAATTCTTGTTTACTGGCCAGCCCTACTAAAATTTACATAGTCATACCACTGAGGTAAATAATGCTAAAACAAAATCCCAACTGAATTTATAAAGTTCATTTGCCACCTTATTAGACACTCTTAACAGCTTTTAATCTGGGTAAATACGGTTTAATTTCTATATAGCTTCAGGAACGTAGAGCGCTCTTGCCCCCCATTTTCTTTTTAGTTCATGAACATACCACTAAGATGAACTCGTGAACTTTCATTCAAAAAATTGCAAATTCAGTAACTGTGGCTGAAAAAAAATCACATTCTTTACTACTTCAAAAAATTAAAATTACTTTAAAGAGGGAAGTATTACAAACTTAGCAGCTAACTTTATAAAGTTTTAATAGTACTTCTTGTCACCTGTTATCTGGAACGTGGAGGCATTATGAGAATAAAGGCCATCAATAGCTGCACAACTTGAATAGCGCAGGGCACAAAGGGTAATAAGGAATGGATTACAAAGGATGTTTCAGTTTTAGATACGGATGTACGCTGCATGTTCTCATCTTCATCAGTTTCAGACAGCACTGGAATATACTGTACAGCAAATGTAAATCACAGGCCTCATTGTCATTCTGTTTGTAGGCGCATATTTATATGCGTGCAAATCCATGACACTGCTAGATGTGAATGAGAAAAATCTATAGTTGGTGCATGCCGATATTGTTCATCCAGCTTCTTGAACATACTAACCCATGATTTCTGCACTGTTATTCAGTCAGAAGCATGAAAAGGTGGCATGTTTACACGCATAAGCAAATGCACATCTACAGATTTATTCAAAATCATTCCCTGTTTTTTTTTCTTCTGCTTTTAGACTGGTCTACATGAGTGCAGGTGGTAGGCAAACCTCAGACTTCCCTCACAGACTGGGATTGTAAACCTTATACTCTAGCCTGTCTGTATCTGCCAATCACTGCTCTACAGCCAAAATGCTTCTGAAATAAATGTAGTTAAACTTTACTAATTCTGGGTCACTGAGAACGAAAATGATGCTTAAAATTATTGATTGGCTCTAGTTTTCAAGACATGCTATTGGGTCAGTATATACCACCCTTGACTTGGGAATGGCGGAGGATAAGTGAGTTATAAAGGGAAGGGATCTCAATTTAAACCAGAAATGACTAAAATACATCTTTGACTGGATCTATGAATAAATCTATGATGGGTTTGGACAGTACTTGCTTTTTAGGCAAAACAATGAATGATGCAATCTGAAGCTGGTATTGCGTGATACATGATATGAATTGCATCACGTTATTCCTAGAAGTCATGGATGATGCAATCATAACGAAGCTTACATCACGCTGCTGAACAAATTGCCCTATATCAGCTCTAGAAATCATACAGTGTCGTGCTCTCTTATTTGTCAGTGTTTGATTTTGCAAAGGGACACATTTCTGTTTAGCCAAAGTGAGCAGAGATGCCTCGTACTTGTGTGAACAGTGCAGATAACTTCTGCTATGTTTGTGGTGAAGTGACTTTTGCATCCCAAAAGCGCAGTATAACCACTATGGTTAAGAAAGCCTATCACCTTTCTTTTGGCTGCAAAATTGGAGATCAGGACAAGAGGTGGGCCCCACACATATGCTGCAACACTTGTGCAACAAATTTTTGCCAGTGGTTGAACAGGAAAAGGAAATCTATGCCTTTTGCAGTGCCAATGCTTTGGAGAGAGCCAACAGATCATACCAGCAATTGTTACTTCTGCATGGTGCCTCCAGTTGGGAAAGGTGTGTCAAAGAAGAAAAAGTGGACTGTGCATTATCCAAAGATTCCATCAGCTATACGCCCAGTACCCCACGGAGAAGGACTGCCGGTTCCTGATGCACCAGAATCATTCTCCCTTGAGTCAGACGAGGAAGAGGAAGAGGATGAAACTTCTGGTCCTGAACCATCAATGTCACAGGACCCACATTTTCTCCCATCCTCCTCCTCTGAACCACACCTCATAACACAAGGTGAACTGAATGACCTTGTCAGGGATTTGGTACTACCCAAGAGTAAGGCAGAGCTTTTGGGCTCCAGACTACAGCAGTGGAATCTCCTGGCAGGTGATGGTAGGGTTTCCGTGTTCCGTGACCGTCAAAAGGATCTTGTCCCATTCTTCTTCATGGAAGGTGATCTTGTAGCCTGTAACAACATCGATGGTGTGATGGCAGCCCTCAACATCGTTCACGATCCAGATGAGTGGAGACTGTTCATTGATTCATCGAAGACGAGTCTTAAAGCTGTTTTACTGCATAATGGCAATGTTTTGCCATCAATTCCAGTTGGTCATGCAGTCCATATGAAGGAAAACTATGACAACATGAAACAACGTTTGAGGTGCATAAACTATGACCAACATCAGTGGCAGCTTTGTGGCGTTTTGAAGGTTGTTGCTCTCTTGCTTGGTCTGCAGACTGGATACACAAAGTACTGCCGTTTTCTCTGTGAATGGGATAGTCGTGCAAGAGATTCCCACTACATCAAGAAAGATTGGCCACTCCGACAGTCATTGGAGCCTGGGAGGAAAAGTGTTCGGCATCCACCACTTGTTGAATCAAGGAAGATTTTGTTACCACCCTTACACATCAAGCTGGGTCTGATGAAGAACTTTGTCAAGGCCATTGACAAAACACAAGCAGCTTTCAAGTACCTTCATGGAAAATTTCCAAGGTTAAGTGAAGCTAAGATAAAGGAAGGTGTCTTTGTTGGTCCTGAGATTCGTGAACTTCTTCGAGATGATGCATTTGACCATGCACTGCGTGGCAAGGAAAAAAAGGCATGGAAAGCCTTCCAGTTAGTGACAATACATTTTCTCGGAAACAGCAAGGCAGACAACTACAGGTTGTTGGTGGAAAACCTCCTCAAGGCATACAAAAGCCTTGGTTGCAACATGTCACTAAAGATACATTTTTTGCACTCTCATCTAGATTTTTTTCCACTGAACTGCGGAGCAGTGAGCGACGAGCACGGCGAGCGATTTCACCAGGACATTGCAACAATGGAAAAACGCTATCAGGGAAAATGGAGCCCATCAATGCTTGCAGACTATTGCTGGACAGTGACAAGAGATGCTCCATTTAATGAATACAAGAGACAAGCCAAGAAGCGCCGAGTAGACATTGAATAGGACTATACTATGGAAATAATAGTTTTTTGCCTTTTGTTTCATAATCAATTTTAGTTATATAACCCCTTTGCTGATTTTTAAAGTGTTACATAAACAGGACAGGTGAAATATTATCCTGTAAAGCAACCATAAACACATGAAAAGACCTAGGCTTACAATTTATGATTAAAACTCTACTATCTACACAATATACATAGACATAAAATGTAAAAACTTAAATATCTTAGAAACTGTAGCCAATCCGTTGTTTTAATTGTCATATTTGAATTCAGCACATCAAAATACATACTAAATAGCACATTTTATCTCTGAAGCAGACGACTTGTCAATTATTGTAGACCAGTGATATCATATGCCATTTGTGTTGAAGATTTCTCTTACGGAATTTCTTCTGTCCTAAGTAATAACCATGGGGACCATCAGGGACTACATTTGGGTGAATTTGATGCTAGCATGTCAATTGTATAGCTGGTGTGGAATTTGCCTACAGCAATATTGATATTGCTGTAGTTATTTTAAGGCAACTATGCAGTTATTTTAGTCCCGATCAATGAAATCATGTAAAGATAAGCTTAACTGTAAGCAGGTGCTTAAAATCCTATGACCGCAATGGGTCTTAAGCACATGCTTAAGGGTTTTCACGAGTTGGGGCCTTTATCCTTACTTTATGTAATCAAGATTTACAGATGAAGCAGCTGTAAATTAGACTGTTAAAAGTCATTTTTTCATTGCCATCCCCTAAATGCAAAATTACCCAATAAATGACCTTAATTATGGCTACAAGTGAATGCAGAAGCAAATGGCAGATGCAAAATTAGTTGCCGGGTTAAAACCCCTTTAAAACTTTGGCCTATATTTCTAAGTAACAATTAATGTCTCATTAATGGCAACCAGAAAGACAGGAGACAAATGAATGGTTAAGGTTTCTGAGTTCAGAATGCTTCTTGTCAGCCTATGAAACTCATGTTGCATTTCCTCCTTTTGAATATGAATAACTGGATTCTGTTATTCTTGTAACCACTGCACTATACCCAGAGCTCCTAAATTAAACAAGACCATCCCCTATAACTAAACAAAAACTTGTGTTTATGCTTAGATCTTGGAAAATGCGTGCATAATTTTCCAATTTACTGTACTTGAAATGCATTTAATTCTTATGATGCATTGCTTTAGTCAATGTCTGCAAAATAATTTCCTTGAGCTTTCAAGTATTTCTTAATAAAATTAGAGACATTTCCCTAACACTATGCTAATTAACAAATAAAATACACAAGGTTTTTACTTCCAATTCTTTTACATTTTAATTAGAGCTGGCAAAATCAACCTGATGAGCCAACTCACTTTAAAATAAAGAAAGAAAGAATTTGCCCAGTCTAGGAAGCTTAATCAAAATCAAAAAGAAATTGAGGACTGTTTGAGAGAAATAAGGGTACCATAAACACAATGAAAATATTAATAACAGGAAAAATGTTTAATTATATTAAAACATCATTAAACAATCAGTCACAGTGTTTTGTTTGCTTGTTTTTTATCCAATCACAGAGAATTCAGTGGAATTTTGTCCTAAAAGGATTTTCCTTCCCAATTTCTATGGGTCCAGAGTCGGAACAGAATGCAGGGCCGTGCACACAAATAGAAGACCCAGTGACAATCAAGAGCCTAGGACCATCCACAGATACAACAGGTCAAATTGAGAGGAGTCCAATAGTTTTAGAAGGGATATAAATACTCATGTTCAGATTATAAGCAATGCCATTAGTTTATTGTGAGTCTCATGATATTTGGTGTTTTACTTAAAGCTCTAGCTCCTGGGGAAAAGTGACTGTATGAGAATCTCAGCTTTCATTAGAAAAAAAAGTCTCTACTAGCCCTCATGACAGAGAAATATTTGAAAACACAACCTGAATGTATCTTAAAGTCTCAGAAACCAGAAGATAAAAAGTGCCCAAACTTAATTTATAATTTATAATTTATTATTAATTATTATTAATTATCATTATTATTATTAACTTGTGATTTTTAAACCAATCTTGTGATTTTGGGGGGGCTTGACTCATGAATTTTGAACATTTACTGGTTGGCTAGACCACATAAACCAACTTCTGATGGTCCCTGTGGGATGATTACTCCATTATCACCTTCTTGCACCTTCCTCTAAAGCAGTGTTAACTGGCCATCATCAAAGACTGCATGATTGACTAGATGGACCCCAGGTCTGATGGTATTTCCTATGTTCCATCCACACAGATGCCTCTGCCTTGAGCTTTGTATCTCTGGTTTTCTTCCAGAGTCCCTGGAATGAGACTATATTGAGGCCAAGCTGACAGGGTTATCACAGCCAGTAACTTTCTCAAGGATCCACTAAAGGAGGGCCCTCAAAAGGTGCTCCATGAACTGTAGGCTGCTGGCTGCATTATATTTCCACTCTGCTCCATCAGGCTGATGGAAGGAAAGACAAGGTATATTTGACCTGTCCACTCCTTCCTAGCCCAGCCACTACCCACCCTTTCTCCATGCGCAGACCCCAGGGGCTGCAGAGTACCTTTGGTCAAATCTGTAGGGGAAAGGAAGATTCTGTTGCAAACCTGTCTGAGCCTCCTTCCCAAGGAGTGGGACATCTATACATAGATTTTGAGGACACAATATATTTACCATTTTGCTGTGTCATTTTATTAAAAGGGAGAGCTCCTCTGACTACCCCTTTTTTGTACTGGTTATACATGAGACTCCAGGATGCTGTTGGAGCAGATGGATGTAAGAGAGCCAAAAGAGCATTTCCAACACATCACAGATGGCGGATGCAGAATACTAGTCTGAGTCCACTACAGTCCTGGTTTTCACAGAAGAGACAGCAGCAACATAAGTCGACCCAAGTTAACTGCACCTGAAGAGATTGGTACTCTCATGCTCAGTTATTTTGTGGCTGCAAACGAGACAGAACATGCACACTATATCAAAAGGTTATTTAAAAAAAAAAACCTCTGTGAAACTTTGTGGAAGAAATAGCTAAAAGCAAAGAGCAGGTTGAGCCCAATCTGAAACTACTAAGCCCTGTTGGGGGTAAGCAGACAAATGTATCTTCTGGGTGGCTTTCAGACACACACAGATTGAGCATACGCAGTTGCTATGTTCCATCAGACACTGTAATTGTACTGCATGTCTGATACTGTCTTGACAGCTATCTAAGGCTGAGGTACAGTAAAATAGTGGCTGAAGAGAACCTTTTACAGATGGAGGCTTTTTAAAAGAAGCAACAGAACTCCATGTGTGTTGAGTCTCAGTTATGTGCCACTAAGCCTTATTAGGTTCTCAATAAAGTGTCTTAAAAGCTGTAATTATTCAAGGTTATTATAATCTCTATAAATCATATAGATATCACTAACCAGATATCTCTTTTGGGAAGTTGGGTTTGGATCTTAAACAAAGGTGATCTCATCAATATTTACAAATAGAGAGTATATTTAATCACAGGGCATGAGTTCTCACACTTCTATTTCCTTCCTTGTTATTATTTTATAAGCCTTGACTCACCCATTTTTCTTTCATTTATTTTTCAACCCTGGCTGATTTTCTGTGTATGCTGCCCTGTTGGTTGGGTGTTTATTCCCTGGATTTCCTGCATGATTGCATTGTCTCTTTTCTCTCTTTCTTCCCTAGACATACCTCCCCTGCCAGGGTCTTTCCTCCATGATGGTGCTCCTGGGTCCTCTATTTTTATTGCACAGCAGCCCTTGCAGAGTTAGTCAAACTAGCTCTTCCTCCCATTTACCAATGGTCCTAGAGTTGTTCAGGTTCATCTCACATCAGAGATCTGATTCAAAGCACACAAGAAGGCGACAGGAGTCTTTCCATTCATTTCTATGTGCTTTGGAACGGGCCCCATAGGACTAGCCACCTATACACACTACCAGTGGTCCATGGACCACAATTTGTAAACTGCTGCCATAGAAAATATATAACCCTAGCTGTGTCGTCCAACTTTGCTTTCTTTGAAATGCAGCAAACTAGCCTTTCATCAATATGCTTAGCACTAGTATAGAATGAATCAATTAGTATTGGGACATTAGTGCTGTCCATGCTTATTTAATTTGGTAATGTTACTAGACTAGAACATTCCAGAAGGTTTACCAATTGGCAAGGTGGCAGCTGCATTAACCAGCTTAAACAAGATTTGATCACTGCAAATCTACAACTTTAAGTCCAACTATGAAGATTTAATTCAAATGTTATTTCCATCTGAATAAAGGGATGTGAAAGCTGCCAATCCAACAAATATACAGACAGACATCCAAATTCAAAAGCAAATGCCATAGAAAAACACTAGCTATCAAATGGAATTAATGTATACCTTATACCAAGATCTAGAGAGTTCCACAATTCCTTATCTCTAACATTATCCAGAACAGATGATGGAAATATCTGGGACAAGTGTTAAAAATGAAGCCAAAGCATCTGCCATGGCAAGACTGCCATTGAGCAGCTAGGAGACCATGCAAAAAGAGCCAACTGAAATAATCTCTCCATTGCATACTATTTAGAAATGGAAAATGTATGGGACTTAATAATAGAGCAAACATGCAAAGAGCAGTCCAAGATAGACAGGGATGGTAGAGCCTTGCTCATGCCCTCAGCAACATGAGATGGCCTAGGGAGTATTCAGATTTGGCCGAGACTGTACGTCTTTCACAGGAGTCCTTGAAAGTTGATTTAGTTGGGGTTGGTTCTGCTTTGAACAGGGGGTTGGACTAGATGACTTCCCGAGGGTCTCTTCCAACCCAAATCTTCTATGATTCTATGAAAGTCTTCTATATAACTCTATTTCAGTGTGTGTCAGACTCAATAAATGGACAATATTTCCTCATACCAAATTATTTAAAAATTCCATACTACTATGTAAATAAATTCTCTGGTCTCCAGTGTGCCCCTCTGATTCTGCATCTGTGAAATAGATAGATACCCAGTGGTTAGCCAAAAGGAGTTCCTGATCCCTCGGCATTAGATCTGGTACCTGGACTTGTCAAAAGAAAACGGACAAATACAAGTGCATCGGTAGCATATGCAGTAGTCCCTTGACCATTATGTCAAACTCTCTACAACCTCTCCCAGTCACATTATTGTAAATGAAATGAACTGCAGCCCATCAGGGAACATTGCAAAAATAAAAACACATTTCAACTTTCAAAACACATCAGTGTTTCATTATAAAGCAAAGATTTCATACCATGATGTATGTCTTCTGTGGGGCCATCAGGTCAGTTCAGGACCCTGATTTCTGTATTCAAGTGAGAGCATCCATCAGCAAGTAGAGGAAGTGGCACTGGCTTGTGTTGCCCTGGCAACCAGTGTTGCCAAACAACAGACTTGGAATATTCTGTGGGGTTTAAACTTTCAGGCTGCTGAGTGACTGACTGAAGTGACAACAGAAACAATGCCTTTTGCTGGATGTTTTCACGATAGCAAGAACCAGATAATTTTTGCATAATTTTCAACCCCCTTCTCCCACCTTTGGGTTGTATCCTGTTTGCTCAGCATTGCAGTCACTGGTAGCACTATAGTTAGTATGAGCTCCAAATTCCATTCCAACTTCCTTTCTTCAGTTGCTCAGAACTGTCTCAAATTCTTTATGAGAGACAAAGTGGGTGAGATTATATCTTTTATTGGACCAACTAGAGCTATTACCTCACTCACCTTGTCTCTCTAATTTCCTGGGGCCAACATGGCTACAGCTACACTGCATACACCAAATTCTCTCTGTATTTTTTCTATGTATGGGCTCTGTTCAAAGATGAATTTGGAGGGAAAGAATGTACAGAATCAGTTCTCTTTTTTAAAAATGTGTGTCAGCAGGATACAATTATATTTTTCTTATATATTCTGCTTGGAAATTGTACACTTATATTGCTCAAAGGTGGCTGAAACTAAATACCTTAAATGTGGATAGTTTTGCACATTTCTTATAAAGAAAGGTAAACTGGTACGGTAGGTACATCCTGGTTTTCTTTACTCACCTCCTTACTAAGGTATGAACCTCTTGATTCCCCTCCACAACCTATGAGGAGGCAGGAATTTTCCTAGCAGTCATCACAACCCTCAGATGTAGCCCCATAAATTTATCAGCTACCTAGTGGACAGGAGCACAGCCAGAATCGCTAAAAGAAATCATTAAATGACCTGAAGGGAGATGCAAGTATAAGTAATCCTAGCAACAATACTATGGAAGTACAACACACTGAATTCCAAATTGATAAATAGAAAACAAAATTGCTACATATCCAGAAATCAAATAGTCTAACCTGTCCCACTGATCTTGCCCCATCAGCCCCACAGTAAGAATTAGGTACCTCCAGCCCTTCTTCTTGAATTAGCAGCCAACACATCAGTGCAGTATACGTTTATAGAATTGAATCCAGATAACCACTGCATCACCAGGCATTTGTCCTTGTAGGTCGGGATGCTGATCAAGGCTTCCTTTGCTGTGGCTGGAGCTTTAGGCCAGGCTGCCTGGAATGGAAGAGGCAGAGCTGCTGTCTAGTCTAGCATCTGGTAGACAACCTTACCTAAAATTACCCAATCCCTGCTGGATATGAGAATTGCCTCCCATGCATTGCCCACCCAACTCCATTAGGCACCAAATGATTATGCTTCTCCTGGCTAGGACCTTTCAAAGCTGGGCCATATATGGGCACTATCCTTAACTACCCTGAGGCAAGTGCTTTGCTAATTTCAGGGTATTTCAGAACTGCTTTAAACTAGCTTCTGGCTGGGTTTGGTCTTGGTGGTTCCAGGGGCCTCTATCTGTGGGCTATTTGGTAACGCATCCAGGCTGCCCCTACGACTGCTCTGTGCTCAGCCTGTATTGGAGCTTGTGTGTCTCTAAGTAGCACATATACATAGCCCTTGTCACATTGTCTCCTCCCAGTCCCACCCCACAGGCCTTCTTTCAATAGTAACTGGGTCAACCAATTGGCTCAGAGCCAGACGGCCTATAAATCAGGTACCCATCCCTGCTTAGACATATCTGAGTTCCCGCTCTGGAGTGGGCATTTCCATCCTCCATTGGGACAAGGGCCTGAGAGTAAGAACTCAAGCTGGGGTTTCCTTACAGCTATCTAGTCAACCAGGTCTTGGCAGGGGGAGGGTGAAGAGAGACCATCTCCTCTCCTCTGGCTGACTCATAACAAATCAGGTCTGTAGGGCAGAACTGGCCCCTTCATAGAACTATTAGATACGTGTGGAGTGCAGGGTGCACAATGGTCCAGTATTTTGAAAGTTATGAGTTTTTTTTTTAAAAAGCATAACTTTTTTTTTGAGTGGCACCTTCTTTCTCAGCAGATCTAGTCTGTTCAGACCTATACAAAGACACATTTGCTGATTTGGGGGCACAAAATAAGTTCTTACTACTTTTTATTTCTTTGTAGAGCTAGTGTAACTCAGAGAGTGAGCCAGAAAATAATCTCTCTTAACCCACTACCAACAGAGTTGTCAACTGAATTCCAGTTTAGGCATTTTACTTCAGGGTGCACAAAGGTATAGACGGCAGCTCCAATCTATCTTAGGTGCTTATATGGCCCCATTACTGTAGTATCTGAGTACCTCACAACCTTTAAAATATTTATTCTCACAAGACCCTTGTGAAGGAGGGAAATACTGTCATCACTATATCACAGAAGGGGACTTGAGCCACAGAGAGATATTTTCTTAAGGTCACACAGGAAGTCTATAGCAGAGCAGGGACTTGAACATAGGTATCGCAAGTCCTCAACTAGTGTCCTAACCACTGTATAATCCTGCCTCTTTTCTCAGAGGTCCATCAACCTAATTCCACCTAGAACTCAGATGAGTTTGGGCTCAGGATTATTAGTGTTGATACCTGCATACCGAGAACACATATTGAGTTTCAGACCCTAAGTTCATTTTGCAGCACTGCCAGTTAGATGAAAAACACTGACACATTTTTCTTTGTAAATAGCTTATTCACTCTGGAATTACCAAGAGAAACATTGTACCCCATCGTGTTCAATGTTTTCAGAGCAGAATTACATTTCAGAATGCATTTGTTAAGGCACTGTTTTAAGGACACATTTTTAAAGACAACTTCAGTTAAAGATGCTTCACTTAAAGGATGTGTCATTGAAGGAGGTCTGATTATTATAAAGGTATTATATAGATGATGTTCAAAAGAAAGGCTTCCTCTTCATTATTCTGGAATTGTTATTATCTAAATTTACTGGATCAAATTTAAACAATATGTTGTTTATACAAGAACTCAAAACAGGGGTGAGGACATTAGCAGCAGGCTCTTCTGATTTACTACTGTATCCACTGTGAGTGCATGCCAGTGAATGAGAGATCAAGAACCAAGAAGTCTTAATACTAGCATTGCAGAAGACAAGCTAGGGACAGGTGTAAATTGGCCATGAATAAATTCAGGCTGGAAATTAGAAGAACGTGTCTAACCATCAGAAAAGGGATTTTATGCAACAGTCCTCCAATATGAATAGTGGAAGCAAACAGCCTAAGTACTTTTAAGATGGAGTTTACTAAGTTTATAAACAGGATTGTATTAAGGGATGCCTGGGATAGCAAGGGACTTGACTCGATGACCCAGGGGGCACCTTCCATTCCTATGTTCCTTTGATGGGGAGAGCATGTGAGGATTCCACTGACCGTACACAAAGTAACAGTGTTATTCACCCTGTGTATATGTACTGCAGTCTACTGGTGGATGATTATAGTAATGCTCATGATGCTGTTCATTTTACAAAGCAGCATCCATGGCACTGCATCTCATGCAGTCTTAGGGTATGTCTACACAGCAATTAAACACGTGTGGCTGGCCTGGGTCACCTGACTTGGGCTCGCGGGGCTTGTGCTGTGAGGCTAAAAAATTGCTTTGTAAATGCTCGGGCTTGGGCTGGAGCCTGAGCTCTGCCACCCCATGCGGGGGGATGGTCCCAGAGCCTGGGCGCCAGCCCGAGCCCAGATATCTACACAAGTTTTAGCCCTGCGAGCCCGAGTCAGCTGCTGCTGGACAGCTGCTGCCATGCCAGAGGTCTTTTATTCCAGTGTAGATGTACTCTTAATGACCCCAGTGCTATAAAACTGATCAACAACCTGCCACAGCATCTTGTCTACTTTCCCAATGCCATGCAACAGTTACCTCAAGCAACTGATAGGAAGGAAAAAGCCATAATCAAACTATAAAGCACATTACAGCATTTAAGAGTAAGATCTTAACCATCCATTTTGTACAGGTATATATTTTTTTTACCCTAGTGTGTGTGGTGATATAAGGAAAGGTAGGTAGAGGAATCCTTCAGAACACCTCATAAGAGTACAATGCCATTTACTTGCCTGGGGGCCTGTTCTCCTGCTGCATGCTACATGAAACTGCTGTTGAAGCCAAAGGGCGTTACTCATATCCTGTAGAGTAAGCACTGAGCCCAAGACTCTCCTTCCTGCTCTCTAATATTTCATTGATGGATATGTTGATTTGCATTTGGCTGCTTTTCAAACGCAAAAGAGTTATTTGTGCATGCATGTGTTGTAAGTGGTCCCATTATTTCCTATTAATCAGTTTGGTAAACTAATTAGTCTTCCATTTATATTGTTCTGTTGATGTAATGCATTTTAGCAACTGTTTATGCAGGAGCCTGGTGAAGAACAAGCTAGATTAGTTCTGTCTCAGCTTGTATTGCTGTTGTGTATGATGTGAATTCCATGCATCTTACTTTCTCTGGCTTTTCCCTCTGTTTCCTCAGGTATTTAGCTAGGTCAGTTAGTCCATTTCTAGTCCATTCAGAAGATGGAAGATCAGATCCTTAGCTGGTGCACATTGGCATAGCTCTGTTGACTTCAGTAGAACTACACTAACTTACCCCAGCTGAGGATCAGGCTTCCAGTCCTGCAAAGTGGTCATATCAAATAGCTGTCATTCACCAGATGCCTACAGTTCATTCAGGACTTTCAGGCTTCAGTGTCAGATGCATGGCTGCAGATTTCTCATTTGAATCCAACAGATATTTCAGAGATGAGCTGCCAAAGTATTTCTGCTGTTCCCACTGAGGCCAGAGGTATTAGCCTTTATATAACTCTGCACCCTTGCTCACCAGTGCCCACAGAGCTATTGAGAGATGAATAATCTTGCCTTGTTCTTTCTTCCCCTCATGCTGCAATTGATCACATTTTTATCCTATTTATTTTCTTTTATTTCATTCCTATGTCTAATTCTCCCTATAAAATCAAATATATGTCCTTATAATACCTACCTATGAAGGTTTTAATATTCCTCCGTACCTACAGGTGGTGAAACTAAAATCAAAACTAAAACCACTAATACTTTTTGTTCTGCTGCTGGCAAGGCAAAACATAATGATTGGGGCTAACACAACCAAAATATGACTGTACAAGCCCATCTCTTCTGTATTCACCCACTAAGCATAACAATAATTTTGGACAAATGGAAAACTTTATTCTGCTCATTCCTTTTGGACAGGGCATTAGTGAATACTTGAATTGCTGACAGCTCCCAGGCAGGAGTTTCTTGTACATTCTTAATAGCTTTTAGGTACTTCTCTGATCATATAAATGTTTTTTTCTTAATAAAACCATATGCTTTCCATCCTATATAAAAGAAACAGAACAAAAAACAATGTGATTAGTTCATACAGCTTCACTGTCAAGTTTACACCTTGACGTGCATCTTATAAAAGAATAAGTATTTTTAGACCTTTAGAAATATTTGTCATATTAGTAAAACATTGGTCTAAGTAAACATTAGGGACCAATTTCTCTCTCACAACATAGAAGTAACTCCCAGGGAAGTCAGTGGGAGTTATTTGTATTCTATAGGGAAAGAATAGGACCTCAGGATCACTAGGAAAGAATATGCAGTATCTCGTGGCTAGAACTGGTTGAAAAAAAATTAGTGGATCAGTTTACCATCTAAAAATGCAGTTTTGTCAATATTTAAATGTTACACAGACTCATAGACTTTGAGGCCAGAAGGGACCACTATGATCATCTAGCCTAACCTCCTTCACATAGCATGCCTCACCCACCCACTCCTGTAATAGACCCCTAACCTCTGGCTGAGTTACTGAAGTCCTCAAATCATGCTTTAAAGACTCCAAGATACTGAGAATCCACCATTTACAATAATTTAAACCCGCAAGTGACTCTTGTCCCATGCTGCAGAGGAGGGTGAAAAACACCCAGGGTCTCTGCCAATCTGACCAGAGAAAAATTCCTTCCTGACCCCAAATATAGTGATCAGTTAGACCCTGAACACGTGGGCAAAACCCACCAAACACACACCTGGGAAAGAATTCTCTGTAGTTACTCAGAGCCCTCCCCATCTAGTGTCCCATCACTTGCTGTTGGAGATATTTGCTGTTAGCAGTTGCAGATCAGCTACATGTCATTGTAGGCAGTCACATCATACCATACTCTCCATAAACTTATCAAGGTCAGTCTTGAAGCCAGTTAGGTTTCTTGCTCCCACTTCTCCTACTGGAAGGCTGTTCCAGAATTTCACTTCTCTGATGGTTAAAAACCTTTGCCTAATTTCAAGACTAAACTTGTTGATGGTCAGTTTATATCCATTTGTTCTTGTGTCCATGTTTGCACTTAACTTAAATAACTCCTCTCCTTCCCTGGTTTTTATCCCTCTGATGTATTTATAGAGAGCAATCATATCTCCCCTCAGCTCTTTGAGTCTCCTCTCATATCATGTTGACTAAATTTTCAATGCGAAGAAAGCTGAATGAAAAATTTTAAATTTCTTGTTTCATTTTGAGAATGTCTAAAAGTTTCTTTAAATATGATTTTAAAATGCATATTGACATTTTAATGTTTATAATTTGTTTTGACTGTTGTATTATGTTATATAATAATTTAATAAAAGCTTGTCTAGTCTATTTTATATTATGTTTATATTATTTATAATACATTAAGAAATTATAATAGAAAAGCATTTACAAAACATTTTTACCTTAACATACAAAACTTTTGATGATCCTGAAGTGATATTTTTTTTAATTTTTGTTTTGTTGGGGGATTTAAAAAATTTGGCCTTTTGTTCTGAAACTAAAACAATTTCAAAAATTCAGATTTTTTTTTTTAGAAGAGAGATTCCAGTTCTGACCTGCTCTACTCAGAACAATAGGTAATAAAAGGTAAGATTTGGAGTGTGTTAATTGATGCTAGGGATACTATGGCTATATGGTATATTAGTATCTGGAACATCATGCTTTCAATTGCATTTTTAATTAAAAAGAAATTAATAGGATAAAATTACCAAAATATATTGTTTACAGAATTCAGAGCTGCTTGCTAGTCTCCCCTTTCAGATGTGCTTCCTCCCTGCAATTGCAATTCAGGATGTGACGGGTTCCCCCTGGAATGCCACTTGGAACTGGGGCCCCAGTGAGCCTGCCTGACCCACCAGCCTTGGCTCCCTTTCACACTGGTGCTGTGATAAATTGTCAACCTCTCCAAGTTTGCTCTTTCACCAGCATACACACAGACAGGGACACACCCAGTTGCAGCTTCACACACAGATGCTGAGATTAGCTCAGCTAAAGCACCTCCCAGTTGCTAAGGCACGCACCCCCTTCTGGAGTGTAAACCCAAAATTATACTGTCTTGCGCTGCACAGGGAACTGTACAGCATAAGCTCACAAAATTTGCCTCCTCCCTCAATGTGGAGAGAAATATGGGGAGGAGTCCAGGAGAGCTGGCTGTATTTTAAAGAAGCCTTATTGAGGGCTCAGGAACAAACCATCCCAATGCAAAAACAATAGCAAATATGGCCAGCAACCAGCTTGGCCTAACAGAGAAATCTTAGATGAGCATAAACACTAAAAGGAAGCTTACAAGAAGTGGAAACTTGGACAGATGCCTAGGGAGGAGTATAAAAATATTGCTCAAGCATGAAGGAGTGTAATCAGGAAGGCCAAAGCACAATTGGATTTGATGATAGCAAGGGATAAGAAGGATTTCTACAGGTATGTTAGCAACAAAAAGAAGGTCAGGGAAAGTGGGGGACCCTTACTGAATGGGGGAGGCAACCTAGTGACAGATGATGTGGAAAAAGCCGAAGTACTCAATGTTTTTTTTTGCCTCAGTCTTCACAGATAAGGTCAGATCCCAGACTGCTGCACTGGGCAGCACAGTATGGGGAGGAGGTGAGCAGCCCTCAGCCGTGAAAGAACAGTCAACAATGTGCCCTTGTTGCCAAGAAGTCTAACGGCATATTGGGCTGCATTAGTAGGAGCATTGCCAGCAGATCGAGGGAAGTGATTATTCCCTCTATTCGGCACTGGTGAGCCACATCTGGAGTATTGTGTCCAGTTTTTTGCCCCCTGTTACAGAAAGGTTGTAGACAAATTGGAGAGAGTCCAGAAGAGGGCAATGAAAATGATTAGGGGCCTGGGGCACATGACTTATGAGGAGAGGCTGAGGGAACTGGGCTTGTTTAGTATGCAGAAGAGATGAGTGAGGGGAGATTTGATAGTAGCCTTCAACTACCTGAAGGGGGATTCCAAAGAGGATGGAACTAGGCTGTTCTAAGTGGTGGCAGATGAGATAACAAGGAGCAATGGTCTCAAGCTGCAGTGGGGGAGGTCTAGGTTGGATATTAGGAAAAACTATTTAACTAGGGGGGTGGTGAAGCACTGGAATGGGTTATCGAGGGAGGTGGTGGAATCTCCATCCTTAGAAAATTTTAAGGCCCAGCTTGACAAAGCCCTGGCTGGGATGATTTAATTGGTGTTGGTCCTGCTTTGAGCAAGAGGTTGGACTAGATGACCTCCTGAGGTCTCTTCCAACCCTAATTTTCTATGATTCTTTGATATGAAACAGCTTTCTGCCCCAAATTATAATTTTCACACACTGGTTTTAGACAAAACAAAAACAAGGTTTTTAACTACAAAAGATAGATTTTAAGTGATTATAAGTGATAGCAAACAGATCAAAGCAGATTACCTTAGTAAATAAATAAAACCACGAACTGAGCTTAACACACTAGATAAGTAGGATATGACTCAGCAAATTCTCACCCTGAGTGATAAATAGGCTGGCAGATTCTTAAGGCACAAGTTGCCTTGGCTTTTTCAGGTTTTAATGTATGGGCTAAAAATCCCTCTAGCCTGGAACCATCACCTTTCAGTCCTTGCCCGTCAGGTGTTTCCTCAGGTGTTTCCAGGTGTGTTGTTGTAGGGAGAGTGAGGTATCACCATGTTATCATTGTACATTGTATATCTGCTTCCCACTTGCTGGAAAGCTCTTTCGCTGTGACCTGGATCTAACAGTTCCCACTGTGTAGTGCTATCTCTGAGAGGTTTCTATTGTACACAGTTCCTGGGGTTATCTTTGTGCTTGTGTGCATTTTCTAAATAAGCCATTAACATTGTTTGGCCTTTTTACTGTTGTACCTGTAAGGCTGCTTGTGGGTGTTTTCAACCTCACAACATGTTTCAGTAACACATACATAGCCAAACTTCATAACTTCACATATGACGATAGCACATAAAATCCAACAAGATATTAATGTCTAGCATGTCAAGACTTAGACTCATAGACTCATAGAGTCTAAGTCTAAGTCTAAGTCTTGAGTCTATGAGTCTATGAGTCTATATTAATGTCTAGCATGTCAAGACTTCTAGAATGATGCCTCGCAAAACATACTTTGTACAAAACATATCCTAATTACATGACAGTGGTGAATATTGGGGTGCCAGGGTATTACAGGGGACTTTCACTGCTGTTGGAAATGTTGTAAGGCTTCTTGAATGACAATTTTTTTAAATGTAAACAGACCCAGGGCTATAGCTGATGGAAATGTTTACTGTGAACAATACATTCAATGAACTTAGCCTATGTATCTTTTTTTTTATTGTTTATGAACAATAAGACCCTGGTTTCAACCCATAATAAAAATGTGATTGACTATTTCTGTCAAGCCTAAGCCCAACAAAAGCTGTGTGAAGTAATGTTAACTTTAAGACCATTCTCGCTTGGAAAAATTAGGAGGAAAAAAGAAAATGCATTGAAACAGGGGAGGAAAGAACACAGAAAGGCAGAATAGAGAAGGTCAAACAAGAGAGGTGCTGGAAGCACAAGCGAATGCAGTCAGCTGCCCGATGGGAGGGGAAGGGGAATAAAAATAGAATGGAACTGGTGAGGGGAAGAATAGGTAAACTCTCAATTGCCGTACTAGAAAACAGGCAAATATGCAACAAGCTAATGCCTTCTCACTAGCTTAAAGGATATTTTCAAACAAATACGTCCCATGAATTTCTCAGTTGATTTGCAATAGGAATCCTATTTTGAGTTTTACATGAAACCTACAAAACGAAAATCTTAATACCGGAAGGAAAAAAGAGATATGCAGATATGGGTGTGTGGATAATGCACAAACCCAGGAATCAGGGCTCCTATAGTCTACTCAGCCATTGCTTAACACTCTGATATTGTGAAGTAAAGAGTATTTTCATCACATATTGAAATGTACTGGAATTGGGGATGCTCAACAACTTGCAGGATCAAGGCCTTCCAGTGCAAAATAAGTTCAATGACACTCATCTCACAGGGCTGCTGAGAGGTTAAGGAGTTGATCCTGCAATTGTGAATATTCACGTGAATAAGTTTTACTCATATGAGTGAAGGTTGCAGGATCAGATCACTAATTAACAAATGTCTCTGAAATACTATGAGGTTCTTGGATAACAGGTGTTGTGGGATTACAGAGTATTATAATTAAAACATCCGATTTACTTCTACAAATTGGGCCTGGCCTTTATAAAATCAAAGTACCACAGCTCTGGACCCTGAGAAACTTGAGAGAGATTTCTTCTCACAAAAGCCTTTTTGTATTAAAGTTCTGTATCCTATATATTAACAAAGATAAAACAAGATACCAGCTGACAATTTTGGAAGCTTAAGGATGCCTAAAGGAAATCTACTTTTCAGTCTATACTTTTATACCAAAATTTACCATTCACCAGGTCTGCAGCAAATTATTTGTTACTCATTAGGCATTGAAAGTGGTGAACAACCTCAGGAAAGTTCTCCAATAATATAATAATAATTAAACTCCCTTCAGGCCTAAGATTAACCATTTTAAAAAAAAGATCAATAATTCCTGTCTGATTTCTAAAGAATTTCTCTTAGCCATGTGAATTCAGGATGGGAAATGAAGTGTCATTCAGACCCACTGCTTTCCACCTTCTGGTTCTCAATACTAGTCATATGGTTGAGATTTTTTAGACTGCAGGAATAAAGGCAGAAAGTGAAAGGTGCCATGGTTTATGCACTCCCTCTGGATAAAAAATAAAACACACTATTTTGTCACAAAAATCACAGCATTTGCAAAATATTAGTCTTGAAGAAGCATTGTGAGTCCCAAAAGAGTATTTTAAGTGCTTTTACTGAAAATGTTTTCTTCTTTTCTTCCAACATTAGACAGAAAGATTGTCAGATGGCAAGACTAGAAAGAAGGGGAGTGTCAGATATGCAAGTCTGATGCTAAATAAACAAATAAAACATATTATTTTGTCAGTAAACTGCAGAATCTTTAAAATATTATACTTTAGGAACTTTTCTTAACTCCAAAAGAGCACATATTAGGTGTCTGTCTTTTGTATTTTAGATGAGTTCTCAAATTTAGACTTATTCTTAATAATGTACCAGTTTTAATTGTTTTACATGAATGATCACTTCACTAAGAGAAATATTCTGCTGCCACTAATTACGCTATTATCCTACTCTGCAAGTAGCCCATTGATATGAATGGGACAATTCACAGAGTGAAGTACTATTCAGTGATGTCCGAATCTGGCTTTAAACTGGTCAGAATAATTATTATTTATTAATGCCATAAAAAACCCCAAATCATGCTTGCATGCCAGGTGGGTATTTGCAAGCTCTCACAGCTTTATTCTACTTTGCATTATTCAAGGATAGTTCCCATGGTAACTATTACATCATTTGGCTCACATAGTACCTGAGAAAAACAGAACAATTTAATAAAGAAACACACATTCACCATTGTGCAATCTGAATTGATTTAGCTATTGCATAATTATGTTTCATGAAACAAACAAAAGACTGCATCAATTTTCAGTGTCAGTGTGACCACTTGTCTCTCAAAAGTTAACATTTGTCTCCAGTTCATCCCATGCCCAAACCTCCCTCTGCTACTCACATCTTAAAAAACTTGACTCTGCTCAACTATTTTTAAAAATTGCACCCTCTGCCTATAACCGTCCCTTTTCCTTCCACATAATTTTGTTCTTTCTCCTCTCTCCCTCCCCCCCGCCCCAATTAGACCTAGGTGAGATTGGAGATTTAAAACAAAAACAGAAAAACTCATCCACGTTAATTTTGAAAAAAGCTGCACCAACAGTGGGAAAAGGAGGACATTTCCCGCCCACAAAATAAACACATAGAACTGGTAAGTGACAAGTTCTTGATTTCTTCCCATCTCTGCCACGAAGACCCAGCTCTTGAAAGTGAGTCAGGTGCCTGGCTCTCATTGATTTCAACTAGAGCTGGGTGCCTCAATATCTTTTAACATCTAGGCCTAAGTGACTTTACTACTTTGGATTAATTCACAGAGCAAAATCTTCATTGAGGTGTAATTAAGGCTGAGAGTATCAGTAATTTAAAAGCAAAAATCCGTATGAGAGTGTTGTAGTTATAAAAACAAAACAAAAACTATTAAAAGTCAGGAAATCCACAGTTGAGGTTAACCTTAAAAGAAACTCAAATGTTTGAAAGTATGAAAATGCAGGATAGAAAGAAAGAGAGATTGGAAAGGCTGGGTTGTGAGTATCACATTTTGCAGTGCAATTCAGACCAGTGAATGATTGTGTCACCACTGCCCTGTAAATCTGGGTGTCTTAAATGCTCTGATGCTGTGACTCACAGCCTAGACACCAACAGCCAGAAGACCCTGAGCGTCTGCATGGTGTGCAGCCATGGCTCAGCACTCTGACCCCAGTAGCCTGCCTACAACACAACAGCCACACCTTGCTTTCCACCAACCTAGAGAACTACTTGCAGGGTGAGCCCAACACACTCCCAGTCCTGAATTTCCCCAAAACCATCTGCTTTGAAGCATCCAGGTCTCTCCTGGAACCAACAGAATTAATAAAGTTTGTTGCTCCTTTAAAAAGACACAAGCACAGCGGCTCATTACTTTAACTGGAGTTAACAATCAATTCAAGCACAGCACCGGCTTGGTTTAGATTAAAAGTGAAACAAGTTTATTAACACAAAGAGTGCTTGTAAGTGAGTTCAAGATAAAGGCATAATGGTTATAAGCAAATAAAAGTAAAATTCACTTTCTAATGGCTAATACCTAACTGAAGAAGCTACAGCCTTGGTTCAAAGTAGATTTCTTACCAATCAATCTTTTTTTTCTTTCCAGACACGCCTAACTATCCTCTAAGTCAGGCCCTTCCACAGAAGTACAAGGTGCTGGTTTCACTTGTCTTCCTAGGTGAAAGTTTTGCCTAAGTAGGTTTCTCACCTATATTCAGCTCACAGATACTTCAGCCCCCATGGCTAAAGGACCCATCTTTAACAGCTTCCACAAGCTCTGGCCCCTTGTGTCTGCCCAGTGATGAAAGCCGATATGGCTTCTTCTCCCTCATTACGTTTTCTCATACTCAGTGTTTTTTTCCCCAGACTCAGGATGATCTCATGCTGTTCTTCCACTCCTGTGGACTTCCTATCCCTTTGCTGATTCACATGTAAATGAAGGGCTTCCATTGTTTTGATTCCACCATGCTTAGCTTACATAAGGGACAGGTAGATAGCTGCCCTCCATCCTGTCTGGGAGAAAACCTGTTTCTTTCCCTTTGGTTGGTCACAGATTTTAAATCATAATATCAGTGAATATTCATAATTCCTCATATAATGTTAATACATACATTTCAGAATTTTATTATCACCAGTTTGCACATGATACCTTACATCACTGGCGCTAACTTCAGTCGGCGCCGGTAGGTGCTCGCGCCCTTGGCCCTGCCCCAACTCCACCCCAGGCCCCGCCCCCATTCCACTCCTTCCCCAAATCCCCACCCACGCCTCCTCCCCTGGGTGTGCTGCATCTCCCTCCCCCCAGGCTTGCAAGCCTCGGAGGGAAGGGGGAGAAGCAGCCGAGCACCCACCAGAAGCTCCCTGCCAGCTCCCCCACCCACGCCCAGCTAACTTCTGCTTCCCCAGGTGCCGCAGCAGCCAAGCAGCTTTTCCTCAGCTCACACAGGTGCTCCTCCGGCTCCAGCTGATTGACAGGTGGCACACGGGGGGGGGTGTGCAGGGGAAAGCACAGGGGCGGCGTCTCGGAGGAGGGGTTTGGGGAGGAGGCGGAGAGCCCAGTTCTGCCTCCTCCCCATACCCTCTTCCGAGGCACTGCCTCTGCGCTTTCCCCCGCACCACCCCCGGCGTGCCGCCCGCTGATCAGCTGGAGCCGGAGAAGCACCTGTGTGAGCTGAGGAAAATCCGCTTGGCTGCCGCGGCGCCTGGAGAAGCAGAGGTTAGCTGGGTGGAGGGGTGGGAGGGGAGGCTGGCGGGGAGCTGCCGGTGGGTGCTCAGCATCCACCAATTTTTCCCTGTGGGTGCTCCACCCCCAGAGCACCCCCAGAGTCAGCACCTATGCCTTACATGTCCCACTTGAGCCATTGTTATTTGCTAATCTTTTCAGAAGGAACCCCTAGGTAATAGAGCGTGGTCCTTTTTGCTGCTGACAGCACCTAGCAGATGGTTTACAATAGGAAAATAGGAATTGCAATAGTGGTGGGCCAGTGTGCATCTAGACCCAGATTCAGGACCACCCTTAAGCACATGCCTAAGTTCATCCCCGTTCAGCAAAAAGTTCACTAGAGCTGTTTGAAAAATGGGAGAAAAAATTCACAAGATTTTGAAATGTTGAAGCTTCATTCTGTGGGTTTCATTACTTCTCTTTTAATTGTCTGTGAAATTATTTATTGACAATTGTATTTTTCTTTTCTTTTTCGTTTCCTTTTATGCTCCATTTTCTTCCTGATTGTCTTCCCCTTTTTTTATTTCACCATTTTGCCACTGAAAATGGTGGAAACAAATAGGGAACAAATTGAAAACAAGGGGAAAAAAAGAAAAAAAACCTAAACTATTTTATTTGTATTCTATTTTTTTAAAACGGAACATTTGAAAAAAGGTGTATTTTTTAAAATTTCTGACTGAATAAAGACCCTTTTTCAGTGAAAATGTTTTTCAGTTGACCATCTCTAAATTTAAACATGTTCTTAATTTTAAGCAAGTTTCATTGACTTCAATCATAGTTAAAAGCCATGTGTTTTGCTGAATAGAGATGCTTTTCTGAATGGGTGTCCCAGTCTGTTACTCACTGTATGACAGTGGCAGTACCACTTCAGAGGAAGGTGCAAAAAAAATGAAAGCAGATTTTAAAAAGAGCTTAGCACCCTACAGCTCCCACTTAGATGGGTAATTTTGGAATAAACAGAAGAAATTCCTTCCTAACACCATCAATGGTTGGCTTATGCCCTGGAGCATGAAGGTTTATATTCCAGATCAATTTATCTTTTGAATCTACTATTTAATGTAACTATGGATGTTCTCATTATCCATGTAATGTCTTAATAATACAGCAATTAAAGAGTTTCAAAATGTTCATTGGTATAGTATTTTCCCTGCATGCCCTCTGGAGGTACTCCAGTCATTTGAGTCATAATTCAGCTCTTTGAAAAATCCCAAACATAGATTTCTCTGGTAATAAGCATTTTAAAATTTCCTGCATATGTGTTTAATATTTACCCAAAACGAAGTAATGGTTACACATCCATTGGTTATATGTAGCTTTATAATGTTAAATGCTTCTAGTTAGGTAAGAAAACATATCCACTTGTGTCATTAGTGTTACAAGAGGCACAGAAATAATCTATAACAAAGTACTCAACTCTCACAGTTCCTGGAGCCCTGAAACCAGGTCAGCATAGATGCAAACTCCTCAGAGTGTATTTCTTGTTTGAACATGGGAGTGTGAGTGGGGGAAGACTTACAACTTACTATGTATAGGAATACTCAGAGGGAATGAAAAAGAAGACATAAAATTAACCAATATCCACCCTTTCTACAGGGTCTTTATAACATTTATTTGTTTACTCAATATTTCTATGGCAGGAAGAGAGTGCTTCTCAAATTCCCATGGGGGCATTATATCTTCCTAATGTTGGAAATGTCCTCCCAATCTTACACATAGGTAGAAGACTTCCTTCACTACTGCCTGCAATTGGATTATCACCTTTAAAAAGAAAAAGGCCCTCCAGATATTTTTTTTTAAAAGCAGGACAGATTGCATCTTCCTGTGGAAACACTGAAGGAACAGGGACAAGGCGGAGGAGAGGTGTGAGATTCACCTCACAAAGGTCGCACGATGACCAGGAACAGGGTTTTCTCACTTCCACATGGAACAAGCAGAGGACTTCAATCCTCAGAAACCACAGATCCTTGTGAAGATTTGGGTGATTGGATGCAGGACTTGTGCCTCTGTACTGGTTCCAGGACCTTCTTTAGCTCCCTGACAATAGATGTCCAATAGATCTGTGCTTCTGAGCCCTTCTGTGCCTTGGAAGCTCTCTCCAAAGAGGATCCCATGGTGTGGAAGTGGCGCCACCACAGATTAATGCAGAATCAAGTCATATTACCATTTTTGCAGATTTCCTATGAGGTTGGTAAGGAAAGGGGTAATTTGCAGTTAGCCAGCTCCACCCTCAACCCTCTCTTCACATGTAGATCCCGAAAACAGTGAGATGTACTCTGCTCATGAAGAATGGGAATGGTTCTGTGGAGCGGCTGACCTCCCTCTCCAGGTTGGGCTACTGCATTAATAGAAAGCTGTTGAAAGCTTCAGTAGCATATAGAATCATATAAATGTAGGCCTGGAAGAGACCTCAGTAGTCACCTGGTCCAGTCCCCTGCATTCAAGGGAGTCTAGTAATAACTAGACCATACCTGACAGGTGTTTATCTAACCTGTTCTCAAAAACCTCCAATGACAGAGATTCCACAACCTTCCTAGACAATTTGTTCTAATGCTTAACCACCCTGACAGTTAGGAAGTTTTTCCTAATGTGCAACCTAAACTTCCCTTTTGCTGCAATTTAAGCCCATTGCTTCTTGTCCTATCCTCAGAGGTTAAGGAGAACAATTTTTCACCCTCCTCCTTGTAACAATCTTTTCTGTACTTGAAAACTATTATATGTCCCCAATTCAGTCTTCTATTCTCCAGACTAAAGGGATTACACAGGGCTTATATGTCAAATGAAAACCATGATATCTCCCCTATTAGGCAGCAGAGATGGTGGCATCTTGACTTGAGGCCCAAATGAGTTGAAGAAAGGTTTCATAACCACATTCTTCCCAGTGAACAAACACTTTTCACCTGCTAGCTCCATGGTAATTCCCACCGCCAAAGCCATGGTCCTGCCACCTACTCCATGGACACAGGGGTCAAACTGTGTGGAGCAGCTTACAGGATTGAGGCCTGAATCTTCACTTAAACTCAGGATCAGGATCAGAGTAAAACCAAGTGCTCGGCACTGCTGCAGTAGATCTGATTCACATGCTAATTCAGATGTTCACGTGGCATGTATTTTCAAAACTGGTGCAACTGATATACTCAATGCAATATTTCATAGTTTCTTATGATATTTTAAAAAGTAACAAAAATAACAATGGCAAAAGAAAGTTTTATAGAAAATAAGATTCCTATAATTACGTGAATTTAGCTAAAATTATCACCAAAAGATGAAGACATTCTGAGTCAAGGATCCAACTTTGTCCTTTGTGTCAGGTAATGTAGAGGGGCAATGAGTATGAAACCCTAACAGAGAGGTGTCTCAGTAAAAGCCAAGTAAGCAGTTACTGATTCTGGATATATGACGGGGGTACTAGCTTTTGTATCCCTGATCCATATCAGCTGATTGGGGCCCATACATAAAGTTCAAGTGCCCCAGCACTCCTGCAAGTCAAACTATGATAACAAATAGGAATTTAAGTTCTGATCCTGCAATGTCTTGGACATGGGTAGAGTTCTGTGGCCATGGGGCAGAGCCCTACTGGAGTCTGGGGGGTTCTGTATGGTGCAGCAATCCATCCACACACAAGAATTTGTAGAAACAGGGCCTTAATTATTATAAAACCTGTGATTCCTAGGCACAGCAGGGTGAGTGAAGGATAAGGGCAAAGAGAAGACAAACGAGGGTAGGATGATCTTTCAGCAGAAAGGAGGGAATTGTGAAAACCTAAACAAAGTTATGTTTGTGACAGGAATAAATGTGTTGTCCACATTAATATTTGTTGTGTTTGGTGTTGCATGAAAATTAGCTGAGCTGCGCCACCCATAACATTAAAAGAGGCATTTCTTTTTCAATATTTGTTTCCTGTGCCACTTAAAAAGGAAGAAAGAAACTAAGATGAACAAAAGTTAATTGGTTGATTAGTACAATAGGCAACATTCTTACAGCTTTCCCACACTGCCAAGTGCAATATAAAGCTGACAGATGCCAAAAGTCCGCAAAAGAAACAATGTCATAAACTTCTTTCTGCTAAAAAAGGGATATTAATTTCCCCTTGATTAGTGTGCACAACTCCCATTAGAGTTAATGAGGATTGTGCAAAAGCAAAGGATAAAATAGACACCTGTGTTTGTACTCTGACCAATCAAAATCTTACATTATCATCCCACAGGGGCTGTACTACTACACTTCCATTTGCTGGTTTCTGAATATCTCTTCTGATGTCCTAGACAGGGCCTTTGGTGCTCCTCAGTGTGAGCTTGATCCTAGGCACCATGTAGTTATTAGGTCTTCCTGTAGGGTTTGGCAGAGATTGATGCTGATGAATTCCCATACTAACGGAGATAGGGAAATGTCTACTTTGGTAAACGATGAGCCAAATTCTGCTCCCACTTACACTAGTTTAAATCTGGAATAGTTATACTGACTTCAGTGGACATACTCTTGATTTGTGTGCCATGTAACTGAGTTCAAAATCAGGCCCGCTATTGCTTCTATTATTTCTGTACCTGCCCTTGTCTTTCTGTGGTGGGCTTTTTTTTTGGGGGGGGGGGGGGGCATATTTTTCATCTTCTCTTGCCTTCAATGCTGCCATTTGTACAGCTGTCCCTGTCTCTTCTGCTGCTATTTCTACATCTGTCCCTGCTTCCACTGCTGTCATTTGTGCATCTGCTTTGTGCTGTGCAACTTATTTGGTTTTGTCAGTAAGGGACAGTGAAGGTTATAATTTACTTTCCTCAGCACACACACAAACTCATTCTCCTTATATTAATCCTGTCACTGTCCCATAGCTCATACATTTCTCCTTAGTACCCCAACATCTTTCTCTCTGACCAAAGAAGAAAAGAATTTACATATTAATTATAACTTGTCTAGTAAAAATGAAACAGACACCTGTAATTATGCAGCGGCACCACACACTTGCACATTGCTAAATCAATGATGAATGGAAAAGGGAGCTCATTAAAATGAATCACAAATTTACTGCATAATACATCTAGATTTGCAGAACATATTAATTCAATGGGGTTGAAATATGTGATATTAAATAGCATGTGTGAAGAAACCTTCAAGAGCAATTTAAATAATTATCCTAGTGCTGGATAGTACATTGTTTGTTTGTTTGTTTGTTTGTTTTCCTCATGCCCAGTTACTAATGCCTGGATCCAGAAGGTATTTAGGTACCTAACTGCGGATGATTTCAGTGGGAGCTAGGTGCCTAAATACCTTTGAGGATCTGAGGCTGAATTCCTTAGTTAAGTTACAAAATTCTGTTTTACAAAACATGGTTATCAGCAGAATTTGCCAAGTTAGGTTTATCACTTAACACTGGGGCCTATCGTCTTCTCTCCATTAGAATAATAATAATAATGCTTTGCATGTGTACAGTGCCTTCCCCCCAAGGTGTTAAAAGCACAATACACATGTTAATGAATTAACCCTGCAAGATAGACATTATGATCTCTACTTTATGGGTAGGAAAACAGAGGCACAGAGAGTTGGGTTTCCACAGGAGAGAATGAGACAGCCCCACCCCACAATAGCCCATGGCCAAGGGGATTCTCTTAGGAGATGGGAGATGTGTGTTAAAATCCCTGCTCTGCATCAGGCCTAGTGGGAATTTTGAACCTGGCTCTCCCATATCCTGGGTCAATGATGTAATCACAAGGCTAAAGATTACAAGAGGCTGCTCATCCTCTGGATGCATCTTGTGTGAGGGCAGAGCAAGGCAGGTGGAATGCCTAATTTAAGGCTCCCAACAGGGTTTAGATGTGAAATTGGCACAAGACATCAAGATTTAGGCAGCTTTGCACATGTTCATTGGAAGATTTTTAAAGTACTTTATTGATGGCAACTTAGGCACCCGCAAGGTTGGGAGGCAGCTGAACAGGGCTCTTTAGGATCTGAATTTTGGATTTATGCTCATAAAGTGGCAGCTATTTGCCTAAATCCATTTGTTAGTCTAACCCTCAGAATTTAAGACTTCGGGGGGGGGGGGGGAGGGGAAGGGAGAGGACCAAGGGGAGGGAAGGAAGGGAGTGGATGCAATGAGAGAAGTTTTGCGATGTGATTAGAAAATGATGCTATCACTTCTGCCAGCGGCTGCATTAAGATGCAAAATAATCATTTAGGAAAAGCCAAGTCTTCATGGGGTTAGCGATCTCTAGAGTAACATCACAGATGACAGCACGTTCAAGGTGCCAGAAGGCAAGGACAGTGAGAAGTGGGCTGATTAAGGAAATGATGACTGCCTCGAAATTGTCACACCACAGTTGCTAATTAACAACTAAACTGAAGATAAGCAACTTTGAAAACATCAGCATGATTATATTACCGGGACCAAATTTCAAATTCCAATCAGAAAGTCTTGAAAGAACTAGATTGGTCCTTTTAATTTATTTTCAAATTAAACATTATTGGTCCTGATTCCACTCTTAATTAAACTGGTGTTTGTTTCTGGAACAATTCCAAGATAGTCAATGAAGTTACCCCAATGTAGAATCAGCAAAAGTGAGAGAAGAGTCAGAACCTATTGTTTAATGTTATTTTAGGTAACTACATGAGCACTAAAAATATATCCTTACCTTGTGGTAAGTGTGTATTTATATATTAATCTATAATGGTGGCATGGGATGGATTTTAAAGTTATTTAGGAGCCTAAAGATACAAGTAGGAGCCCAGTGGGCTCCATCAATGGGAGTTAGGGGCCTAGATGCTTTTGAAAATCTTACTAGGCTCCTATCTGCATCTTTAGCCACCCAAATCCCCTAAAAATGAAGTTTGATATGAATAATAACAATGGACCAGTTTTTGAAAAGTCCTCAGCATCCATGAGCTTCCACTTAGGGTATGTCTACACTACAATGCAAACCCAGGGTTAGTGCGACTCGAATCAGTGGACCATAGGTTTTAGAACCCGGGGTAGAAGGCTATATCTACACTGCAATTAAAAACCCAGGGCTGGCTTGTGCCAGCTGATGTGGGCTCAAGTAAGGACCTGTTTAATTGCAGTGTAGACCTTCAGGCTGGTGCTAGAGCCTGGACTCTTGGACCCTGCGAGGTGGAGAGTCCCTGAGCTTGGGCTGCAGCCTGAGCCCAGATATCTACACTGCAATTAAACAGCCTCTAGTCCAAGACCTGCAAGCCTGAGTCAGCTGGTGTGGGGCAACCCTGGGTGTCTAACTGCACCATTTGAAGAACTTTTCTTGCACTTTCACTCCCATTTCAGGAAATGGATAGAGCTTCCATCATACACCACTGGATATTTGGCAGTGTTTTCTGATGCACGAAAGGTACCTGACAGAGCTCATGACAAAGCAGGAGGAGGAGGACACAGACACAGCAGACTTGAACTGGCTGATGCTGTTCATGATACTTGGAATAGCCGCTGATTCCCCCTACTTATACTGGCTCTTTGTGAGCAAGATCACGAGCACAGTCTGGTGGGACCACATTGTCTTCCAGACCTGGGATGACAAGCACTGGGTCCAGAACATTCACATGAAGAAAGCTACATTTCTGGAGCTCTATGAGAATCTTGCCCCTAGCCACTAGTGTAAAGAGACACACATGGCAGTGGCCATGGTGTTCCAGAAACAGGTTTTTATAACTATTTGGAAACTGGTACCTCAGATTGCTATAGGTCTGTTGCCAATCAGTTTGGTGTTGGAAAGTCGACTGTGAGTAAAGTAGTGGCTCAAGGTTTCTGAGGCAATCAGGTGTGTGGTTTATCCCAAAGTGGCAGCTATAAAGGATAATCCTGAAGTAATATCTGGCTTTGAGAGAATGGAGTTTCCAAACTCCACCCATGGCCGTTGATGGGACTCATCTGCCCTTAGTTTGCCCTCCGTAAGGAGCACTTGAGTACATAAACTGAAAAACATATAAAAATGTACTAGCAAAGTACATTAACGTATTGCTTTGCCATTACCACAATAAAACATCAGTAACAACAAACCCTTTAGAAAAAGGAACAAAGTGCGTGAACATGTGCAAACAGTGAAACTGAACAAGACAGAAATCCCCTACTGTTGCATGTTCCCTGCACCCTCCCCATTCTCCTTTCCATTCCTTCCACATTTGCTACACCCTTGGTGCCAGGGGAGAGAGGTGGAGGTGTTCACGGAGGAGGGGTTCAATATGGAGGACCGCATAGGGCACAGTTGCCCTGCCCAGCGACTCATAAGGCCTGATTGCATTGGCTGCCCAGATATGGAGCTGTCCAAGCTGTTCCTTGGCTGGAGCATAGGATACCCTGGAGGAGACTCAGGCTGTGTAGGGAGAGTACAGCAGGAGCCAATACTCTTTTGGCCATTAAATGGTAGCAGCCACTCTAGCAGTCCTTTCTGGTGAGCTCTGTCCTCCTCGCTGAGCCACCATTCTTGTGCAAAGCAAATGTCTGCTCCCATGCTTTAAACCTGTCCCCAGCCCAGGCTGTGCAGCCAGCTTGAGCCTTCCTGCTTGCCTTTCACCATGCCTTTCCTCTAGCTGAACTCTGTCTTTGGTTTGGGTCTTGCCTGCTGGCCCTGTCCAGAACTTCAACCATAATTTAATCATTTAATTTAATTTAAACAATCCTAGTGGAATTTCAAGGACATAAAATGTTACTTTTTAAAACTGAACTTCAATGTATTATGTTTCAGACCACAGAAACTTCCTGGACACAGCTGGGTTATTGACAGTAAATGAAGTGCAGAGACAAGGGTAAGTTAAAAATCACAGCTGCTTTAAAAAAATGCAGAACAATTTGTCTTTGGGAGAGTGGTCAGTGGCCATGCTATGAAAGCTTTTTCTATCATTTCAGGTATCCCGCATTTTGGAGGACATAACAGTTCTTGTGGTGCCTGAATGACAAAGAGAGATGTTAGTCCAAGTTGAAAGTGGGAAACCAGCAGTGTATGCTACCAAAGTATTCAAATGTATATTGACTGAACAGCACATCTGGGAGTGGAGTGGGCTGGTCAGCTACCAAGTTGGCCCTGGAAAATATGCGCTTCCCCAAAATGTGACTACCTATCTGGAGTTCCTGTTTCATGAAAAGTGTGTAGCTGTCAGCACCTAGGACTGGGTTATAATTCATGTGGGAATCCACTGGATGCTGTGTTAGCTTCCAGATGGTTTAGCTTGTTATAACGGTGTGCAAACACACAGAACTCCATTGCCATCTTCTTTATCCCACCCCCCAGCACATTTCTAGACAAAATTTTAAACCCCAGTTGTATTTGGGACAAATTATGTAGTCACTTATGCACTGATTGGACTACATTTCCCTGACATGGCCTAGATTTGTAAATGGAACACATTTCCACACTTCCCTCCCCCGTCCCCAGTTCCCTGTTTTCAAGAGGTCCGTTACAGTGTTGAGTGGTTCAGAGGGATGTGCCGACAGGGATGGCAATGTACGGTTATTATTTTTAACAAACAGGAATGTGCTGATAAAATCTGTGCTTCTCCAGTAAAAATTCATCCTTTTCAAGGTTCTTTTAAATGTTTGCATTTCCCCGTTGCCATTTTGAATTCCAAATGGTTGGTGGCAGCAGAGGGATCCCAAAGTGTTGGGATACAATCACCATTAATGTATACACACTGCTTGCTGGGACTTGTAATAACTTTTGCATTGCTTCATAGAACAGAAATCCCTCCCATTTTCATATTAATAAACAGTAAAATGGTGCCAGAAACTTACCAGGCTCCAGGGTGGCTTTTGCCTCTGCCATTTCTGGTGTGGGTTCAATGGTGAGCCATTCCTCAGGATGGGCATCAAAGAGCATCTCTGGGTGCAGCCCTGAGATGTGCTACAGCTGATCCTGTGGCAAAGCCTTCTCTGGAACCGGTGTTGGCAGCAGAGTCACGTTAGCTGGCCTCATTTGGCACCTGCTGCTGGCTCCCATCATGGTGCCAGCATGTTGTCATACCAGGTCATTGTGCACCGCACTCAGCTCAGTACCCAGCACTCAGTCAAACTCATCATAAAATGGGCATGATGATGGTGAGTTGCCTGTGATACAGTTCTGGTCTCTGGCTTCCTGGTAGTTGGTCTTGAGCCACTTAATCCACTCCCTGTCCTGTACATTTCCAAAACTGCCAGTTTCTTTGCTATTTGCTGGTCTGAATGGTCAAACCTGGCTCTCTGACTAAAAGCCACTGTTTTGTTGGCCTCGAACCAAGGACTAACCAAAATCTGGATGTGCTCTCATGACCATGAAGCAGTGCGCTTTCCTAAGGACTTCTTCTGGTCCATTGCAAATGTGAAAGGTTCTCAGGAGGTGTCTTTGCAACTTGGCAATGAGAACAAAATGGAAGGATTTAGTGCTCACTCGTCAAGCTACTGAACTACAACAAGGAAGGTTGCTTCCATTTACCTGGAATCAATTGGTAATTCTTGGGAGAGAGAGGACAAAAGAAGTTGGCACATGGGATTGTGGGATACTTTTGGCAGACTCTGAGGACGTGAGACCAGGGGGCCACGTCTACACTGCAAAGCTATAGGCTTGAACTATGGGTCCTGGCTTGATTTGAGTTCAAACCCTCTACTCTTGCAGGCTCCAAGCCTGGGTCTAAGACTGAGTCCGAGAGATTTGTGTGCAGACAGAAGGTCATTTGGACTCAAGCATGAGTCAGAGCCTGGGTTTATATTGCAGTGTAGACTTACCTTCATAAACCTAAATAAATGGCTGGATTTTTAAAACAGCTCAGTTCTTATTTAGGAACCTAAATGAAGTGAGTGGATGTACAAAAGTGATCAATTCAAAGTGCTTTTGAAAATCCCTCCCTATAATAATGAGAGTTTATGTATATTATTTAATAGCGATTCATTTACTGGACCCCAGTGAATTCTACTTTTTGTGTGGTCCTCTTATTGGGGTCTTGGAATTCCTCCCTTGCATATTTTCTTTCCTGGGGATACACAATCTGAAAAGTTTAGCCACCTTCCCATATGTGATCTGAAGTGAATCGTCTATTACCTCAATTAAGAATTTTCCAGATCATTTTCAGGATTGAGAGAATCTAATTATATTCCTTTGACACAACAGACTCCTCTAGCCTTTCCTTGTGCTGAGCCACCCTTCAAGTCCAAGTGGAGATTCTATTCAAATAGTTATAAATGATTAATTTGTTTAATTCAGGCCTATTCTTTTGTTTTCTCACTTCACATAGGACTGACATGCTTTTGTTATTCTATTTCAGGTGGTTTCATATTTGGTTTATGCTCACAAAAGACAAAAGGAATGAAGATGTTACAATCAGGTCATTACCTTGTAATTCTCTTCCAGGCCAAAAAAGAAAGACATTGACTGGATCAATAATAGAGGGAGTCTCTTAAATTTTATGTACATATATATAATTTATCTCCATTAATGTGCATAAATAATAAGGGTAGACTCTAGATCTACTCATGAGCAACACTAAAGGATCACAGCAGGGTTTTTCTTTTAACTGTAAGTTCTAATTAAAATATTACATTTTAAAGTTGTTTCATATTTGATGGAAATTTTGCTTAAATATTTTTAACTCAGCATAATCACAGCAGTTATACTGATGCAATATTTCTTACAGGAAAACATTAATGCATGCTGCGAAAAGTGCTCATCAGATTTATATTGCTGCATGGCAACAACATATGAACATATGACATTTCTCATGCCTTTAATATACTGTAATTGGTGGGTGACATAACATTGACACTGAGTGCTTTCAAATTATCTTTCATATTTAGGCCTTCTATACCTACATGATGGACAGTGTGGTATTAAATACTTTCTCAAAACAAAATTAGACTAAAAAATAGCAGTTTTCTGTCAATATGTACTTTTGAAAATGACAGTTTTAATCTTTTCAGGGTCTGCTGATAATGGATGTTCAAAGATTCTTTCATCAAAAGTGACCTCTAGACCTCTGGATTCTAAACCGGGAAAAGCTTCAAAATAAGGAACATTCATCTGAGTCGAAATAATAATGAAATAGTGACCATTAGGTCAATCAGCTTAAAAAAACCCCCAAAGCTATGTCTTGCCTTCTTGCCGTTTTGTCTGGCAAAAGCATAGCAGGGGTGGGTTAACCTCAGCTTTAGTTTTCAATAAATGCATTAATTACAACTGGAGAGATTTATTTCATTCCTAGGTGTTCTAATGTGTTTTTTTATTTTAAAGTTCAGTCCCTCTCTAAGATGTGGTTTGCATCAGATGCTTGGAGTGGAAAATACAGTAGGCAGATATAAATACACAGCACATGAAAAGATGGGATTTACCTTACTAAGTGGGGGAGGGGGGTCAGTGCTAACGAGACAATTCAATTAAGGTGAAGTAGGCTATTCTCAACAGTTGACAAAAAGGAGTGAATACCAACGGAGGAAAAATCATTTTTGTAGTGTTAATGAGGCCAATGTAATCAAGGTGACCCATTTCAAACAGTTGACAAGAAGGTGTGAGTATCAGCAGGGGGAAATTAGTTTTTATAGTGACCCATCCACTCCCACTCTTTATTCAGGCCTAATTTGATGGTGTCCAGTTTTATTAATGAATTAATTGCAGTTCGGCAGTTTCTCGTTGGAGTCTGTTTTTGAAGGTTTTTTGTTGAAGAATTGCCACTTTTAAGTCTGTTATTGAGTGTCCAGGGAGATTTAAGTGTTCTCCTACTGGTTTTGAATGTTATAATTCTTGATGTCTGATTTGTGTCCATTTATTCTTTTATGTAGAGACTGTCCAGTTTGGCCAATGTACATGGCAGAGGGGTATTGCTGGAATTTCAGGAGCACAAGTCTCACTGACTTTCTGTGAGATATTTTTTTTTTATCACTTATATTGCATAGGACCTGGAGGCATCAGCCAAGTTTAGTCTAGACACTGTAAATATAAGGCCAGACTGTGATACCCTGACTCCAGCTGTACATACTTTACTGAACAAAGGGTCCCATTTAAATCATGTTTGAAGTAAGGAGTTATTCTGCATATCATGCTGTGGCCCATTATGCAAATGACAATCTCTGCTCTAAGGACCTTACGATCTATAAAACATGACATTGTACGTGGCTGACAAATATCCAAGTGTGGGATCTCAAGAGGACAAGATAACAATAAGATGTAGCCTAGACTAGCCATGTGCACAATTTATAGCTTGTCAGCTGCAGTAATCTTAGCAGTTTCAAGTCACCACTTGCTTTGCCATTTTCAGAAGGTAGTTTTCTGCTTGCATTACAGTAGAAGAAAGTTTTAAGGAGGGACTCAAAGGTCAAGACAGTAGAGGACAAGGGTCAAGAGGTAAAGATGTCTGTTTCACTCTTCTGTGCCCTATCTGAGCAAATTCTACACCCCTTCCTGCAAACTGTGGTCAGAATGAGTAACACTTAAGGAAACACTTATTTGTGCCATAGACAATGTGATTAGAGGTAGCAGAATTAGGCTGTTGTGGGGCAGAAGCATCAACATCTTTGGATAAGCAGCACACCTAGTTCTCCACACTGCAGTGAACAGGAAATACTTCCGCAGTGAAAGCCAGCATCAGAAAGTGAAGCTGAGGAAGGTGTATACATTTGTCAGTGTGTGGTGAGACAAAAGCTAAATCAAAACTAATAAAACTGGCAATAGCTTATGTACTGGTATTTACCTCCAAACACCGACCAAAGAAGAAGAGAAAAAATGATTTGTTGTTCATTCATTCCACATATCACCGTGCATAGAAATTATTAATTGTGGTGATTCTAGGTTCCTTTGTCCTGTGGAGAAGAATTTCTGGAGTTATTCCAAAAGGAAGATTTCCTGCCTGCTTGTGTTCAGTGCTATCAGCAAGTCCACCAGGCCTATTTGACTTTTAAAAATGTCCTGTAGGAGTGTGCTCTCAGACACTGCAAACCAGCATGGGAATGTCTGGTTAACAAATGTCTGCTGGTAAGAAAATTAGCCCGATGAGCTGTCTGTGTACGTGCATAAATGTGAATCTCCCTGTTTCATTCTCCTCCACTCTCAGAGCAGAGGAAAGAAAATAAATTGTTACTTTTTCCCTCCTTCCTCTTCTAGTAGGTGATTGTTATGAACCGAACAGGATATATGTAAATGCAAGCTATTATATTTTTCTAACTATTTTTAGGATACATTCTGAACTACTTAGTTTTACTGTATCATTACTTAGGCTTCAAGCCAAATAAATAAGGAATTCAGGATTCATAATCATCAACATTGCTATAATCATGACATTTTTCATGATAACCATTTTACCTGTACAAAGCGGGTGGAAGTTTTGTTATTGACTTCAATGGAGCCAGGATTTCACCTAGTCTCTCTCTTTCTAGAAGCGTTAATACAGACTATAAACAAGGATCACTTCATCCAACGCTGAAGTGCAACCTCTTATGGAGTGAAATTGAGCAGCAACTGTTTAACAGTGTATTATAATACTTCACGAGAAGTGAAGAATGAATTAT
Source organism: Chelydra serpentina (assembly GCA_037349315.1). Classification (NCBI taxonomy): domain Eukaryota; kingdom Metazoa; phylum Chordata; order Testudines; family Chelydridae; genus Chelydra; species Chelydra serpentina. The sequence goes on from JBAIAC010000004.1 coordinate 64,756,573, forward strand.
TCATTAAAAGCTCAGTGCGGGAAAAGAACTGTGGCAAATCTTGACATAGAATATCAGGGCTGGAAGGGACCTTAGTAGGTCATCTAGTCCAACCCCTTCCCTCAAAGCAGGACAAATCCCCAATTTTTGCCCGATATCCCCAAATGGCCCCCTCAAGGATTGAACTCACAACCCTGGGTTTAGCAGGCCAATGCTCAAACCACTGAGCTATCCCTCCCCCCTAAGAGCTGCAGACGGGTTTAGGGCATATGAGCCCTGATCCTATGTCTGACAGCACATGGTCTGGCTGCTACACCTACTCTGTTGCTTTCAATGGAGTTCCATGTGGGTGCAGTAGTCAGTCCACGCATTATCATTTGCAGGAACAGAGCGGTGGGTAGGTCTCATCTACATTGCAAGATGGCAATGTGATTTAATTATGTAGTTACATAGCCATGTGGTACTGGGCCATTGACCAGTTTGATGTAGTGTAAAGGGGACCTAAAGTATGGGGGACCCACGCATCACACTCTTTACTTCTACAGTCCTGTTATACTGGGTTCTAGAGAATAGCACTGGGCTAAAGTGGACTATGACCCAAGAGGATCAAAAGTGTAGTGTAGTGAATTTAGATGACTGGCGTCATTTGGTGAGCTACATCTTAAGTAGTATAATCTCAGTAGGGAGGTCTCCCTTGCGTCTAGTGTAAGTCTTCTTGATTATGCTTCACAAATCAATTTACCAAAAGGAACCAGTATAGGGGGTGCTGGCTGTTTTGTTTTGGGGGCTGTTTGTGTTGAATTGTTTGACCTTTCATGATGATGGAATGGAATGAATTTGTAATTTGAGGCTGAACATGTACATCTAGTGACAGAGCTGAAATTGCCATTGGTAATGTGAACAATTTGTAAGCCATAATTTGCAGCATTGCAGGCAGACTGTAAATAAACAGGAAAAAAAAACCTGAAGTGTTTATTTGAAGAAAAGGGCAAAATGTACATTTGAACTGTTTGTAAGTCAAAGAGAGGTAAACATCTTCTCAAAAACACATGGTAGCTTTAAAATTGAGGGGAGGGAGTAATAAAAGGCTGTCAGCACAGGGCAGATGTTGATCCTGATGATTTTACAATTGCTTCCATTTGGGAACCAATTAAAAAATTGAGAACTGAAATGATAATAATAAATACAATCCATCATATATTCATATTGCATATTTACATTGTATAATATCACACAGTTATAATGAAATTTTGCAATTATTTTTCAGTGTGTAATTATAACCAATTCATCAATATTACAATAGCACTCAGAGGTCCTAGTTGATATCAGGGCCTTCTTACTGCACAAATATACGACGATGGGGTTCCCACTCCAAAGAGATTACACATTATACTGATTTGAACATCTAGGGCTAAACTGTGGGATTTCCACAAATCTTTTGTATGAGGCACTGGGCAGTTGCATTGCTCTAGGAGTAGCATGCAGAATGAATTATATCTCTGTACATTTCCCTCCCAGCTTTCTCCTGGCTCTGTAGGGGGAGTAGCAATTTGCTGCTGGGCTGGTCTTACCAACAGCAAATTGCAACATCCTCCACATGTGTTCGAAGCCGCACCTACTGCTGGGCTGGAGGTGATGAAGGGGTAGTGTCAAAGTTCCTAGGGTGACCAGACAGCAGATGTGAAAAATCGGGATGGGGCTGGGGGGTAATAGGAGCCTATATAAGAAAAAGACCCCAAAATCGGGGCTATCCCTATAGAATCGGGACATCTGGTCACCCTAAAAGTTCCCTGTACTTTCTCTGTACTTGCCCACCCACTTTCACTCAACCCGCTCGGGATGGGGTGGGGAATATTGGGAGCACATTGACCACTTATGGCATTCATACATGCAATGGGCTCTCTTGCCTTTTTCGGAAATCTGACCCTCAAAATGTATTTTAAGGAGGATGTGATTTTTTTTTAAATTTCATTTTGTTTCAGTTTTTTTCAGAACAGTTACAGTTAGATTTGGCAGCAGGTGACAAGCTGTGCGCATATCACAAGGGCCTCAGCGTTCAGCTTTAGAACATCAACCCATGTAAACAACTGTTGTGGAAAAAACAATATCATTTGTTTATCCTTTGTCTTGGAAACAAAACAATACACAAGCAGATGGTAGCTAGAAGGACAGACAAAGACTAGAGATAAATAGCACTTTCTAGGCACCGCAGAGTAATTTTTAGAAACCAGAAATACATATGAAGTGCCTATGAATAGAATCTTCATGTACAGTAGAAGCCAATGTTACAAATATAATGAACTGGCCTGCAAAGCCCTGGAGCTGGAGGAATGCAAAGGTGGCATACAACACCGCTCAGCCAGGTTCAGTGTGTGGGGTCAGCCACTGTACTATGTACACAGTGGTACATAGATAGCGTTTACAATACAGAGATAGCAGATTTGCCATAGACCTTGATTCTAGAATAACTGTTGATATTACGTGTTATCTCTTGGCAAATATTGACATTTTAATGGCAATCATTCTAGATGCAATATAACCGAAGGCCTGCTCCTGTTCCCAGTGAAGCTAATAAATATACTTATTATCATTTGTAGTGCACTACCACCTTGGGTCTGCAGCTGAGACTGGAACCCCATTTTACTAGGTACCAAAACACATGGGAAGGGACAGTCCTTGTGCTGAAAGTTGTATAATCTAAATAGCTAAGGCAGTGAGAGAGAGAGGATGTGTTATCATCCTTATTTTATAGATGAGACTTTCCATAGATCACACAGTAAATCTGTGGGAGAACCAGACACTGAAGCCAGCTTTTTGGTGTTCAAATTTAGTTCATTAACCACAAGGGCATCCTTCCTCTTGACTGACATCAAAGGAAGCAGGAATAAGTCCATATTATCTTCAATTTAATGGACTTTGTGTAATGAAGGAAAGGCAGGACTGACACATCTTTGTACATAACTTTAGTTCATAACCATACTCACACTTGGTGGCTCAACCAGAGTAATTTGCAGCCAACTAGCTCTAAGAAAATGATCAAAACAATAAAGTTGACTTTGCCACAGAGATTTCTATTGTACAACATTAAGAATGTAGGGCGAAATTTGATCATCTCCAGCAGATCAGCAGCAAAAGGCCTAGCCACCACCTATGTCCTATTTAAGGCAAGGCTTTTTGCAGTCCTTTTGTTGACTCTTTGATCAGCTGTGAATTTAACTCTTAACCCAAAACCTGGGAGACTGAGCCTCCACAATACCCATTAATTTCCATAAAAGTTGCGGGTGCTCAAGACTACTCAAATCAGGTCAACCTACCATTAAAGTGTGGCAAACCTGGCTGAGGAGCCACACTAATATTTTATAGCTGTCTTGGCACACTTGCCTTTCTGAATGAAGCTTCATTGCAACAGAGCGCTCTATGTGCTGCTATATAAGGCCTGGCCTACACTAGGAAGTTAGGTCGGTATAACTACGTAGCTCAGAGGTGGGAGAAATCCACACCTCTACACCAACCTAACCTCCAGTATAGACAGTGCTAGGTTGACAGGAGAATTCTCCTGTCAATATAGCCACTGCCTCCTCGGTAAGTGGAGTACCTATGCTGACGGGAGAAGCTCTCCCATCGTGTAGGTAGCAGCTTCCCTGAAGTGAGTGGCACCACTGCAGCCTTTAAATGTAGACAAGCTCTAGTGATATCTATATAGATTGGGTTCTTAGTCCTAACATTTTTTTTTAAATATACCATAAATGGCTCAGATATCAGCTGAGATTTATCTCCACTGAGAATGTTGTCCTCAACAAGGCACAAGATTTTTTTGTTTTGTTTTGTTTGGTTTGGTTTAAAGTTAAATCTGAGGACAGTTACTGTTTAGTAAAGAAAACATTACTGGTTATATAACAGAGAGAGCTAGGTCATCCTAGGTACTTTAACTGACTAGCCAAAATACAGGCTGTCCTGCTACATGGGCTGCTTAACAAAATGGAAATTCAAATAATTCAGTGAGAGAGAGGGAGAGAGAGAGAGAGAGAGGATTTCCTGAAGGCTTTGCTTTTAGCAAGGGAAAAAACTAACTGTGTGTGAGTGCGGGTGCACATGTGGGTGGGTGTTGATGAAGTAGGTTGCATTCCTATATTACAAATGAGGGTGTGCCCACAGGGAGGGACTGCTATGTAGGGCAGCACCTGGTTGATCAAAGTGAGATCATCATGCAGTTCAGAGCTCCAGGGGTTTAAGCACTGATAGCAGGCTGATGTGACAGGGATCTTCTACTACACAGGAAACCCTTACTAAAAACACTTTATAAGCTGTGAGGGGGCTAGAGAAGGAATAAAATGAGAGAGAATGGCAAATAAGTGATTAATGTTACATACAATCTGTATTTTCCTTAATATGGAATTATCTTTATTAGATGCAGATGACTGCTTCTTTCATATTAATGCCCTCCAGACTATGTGTGTGTCTTGTTAAGGAACCTCTTAATAGTAGCCTCTGGGAATGGGCACCATGTTGACTATTTTCTCCAAATGTCCCATCTATTATTTTTATTCAAGTCTAGTATCACTAATATTCTGGTTCTATGTCTGCCACTGAGCAATATCCTCTCTGCCAAAGTACCTAGAGATGCTTGAACCACTAGGCCTTTGCTCTCTGCTAGCAGCCACAACTGGGAGAATATTTCCCAGTGTGGCTAGACCAGTGGTCCTCAGACTTTTTACTTTGTACACCCCCTTGCCCCTGGGTGTACCTGTTGTGCCAAATGGGGCGGGGGGGAGACTCGGATACACTCAATGAAGCCACACCAGGTGTATAAGTATAACCAGTTTTATTGCCAAAGTATAATAAGCTTCCCAGACTTCACGCATTACTAAATACATGCTTTCCAGCAACCAAGCAAGCAAGCAAAAATCAATGCTTACGCCCCTTCTGCTACGGACAGTCCCGGACCCTCCAGCCTTGTCCTTGAGGGCTCATAGCAGGTGCTGCTCCAAGGTGGGGAATTCCTGGGCATCCACAAGGCCAAGGTCCGCAGGTGAGACTGTTAGTCTCTAAAGCAATTCTCATAGCCATTTTTATCATCATCTCTTCCTCAGGGGGCGTATTCATTCACAAGCAGACTCTGGAAGGAAACACTATTGCTTTCTATTCCCACACTTAACACTCTTAGGCCCTCCTTATCTCTTTACTTGTTTATCCAGTCGGGGTGGCTGCAAGCCAGCCCAGTCGGTCAAAGCCAGATCACCACTATCTCCACCTGGACCATTCTGTAACAACAGGCCAAGGTAACTTGCGGTCAGCCCCATCAGTGCCCCACCCCAGCCGTGGTTGGAAGCTGGGACTGGCAGGAGGGCCATGGTTGGGGCTGTGGCTGGGAGCGGGGCCGTAGTCAGGGCTGGGGGCTGAGGCAGGGGCTGAAGTCATGGCTGGGCTGGGAACTAGCGGGTGAGGCTTGTGGCCAGCAGCAGAGCTAGGAGCGAAGTCACAGCTGGGGGCTGAGGCTAGGGGCAGGGCTGGATGCAGGGTGAGGACCCAAGGCTGGGGGTGGGGCTTGGGCCATGGCCGGGAGAGGAGCCACAGCTGTGCTGGCAGCCTGGACCATGGCTGGGTGCAAAGACACAGCTGGGCAAGGAGTGGATCCATGGCTGGGCACTGGGGCCGGGGCCACAGCTGGGAGCAGAGCGGGACTGGGTAGCGCTCCCCCCTCACCCACTGTGGGGGTTGGCCTGGGCCCCACCACGTCCCCTCAAATGTTCCTCTGAGCTCTCCTAGGGGGGCACACCCCACAGTTTGGGGACTACTAGGCTAGACACACACATGCTAGCTCTACATGAGCAGTATAGGCAGGGTCGCACAAGTGGTAGCCTGGGCCAGGAGGTCTGTGAAGGTTTGTATTCAGATGGCTAGCCCGAGAGGCTACCTGGGCTACCTTTGGCTACACTGCTATTTTTAGCACGCTAGCTTGAGAAGAGCTAGCGCATGTCTGTCTACCTGTGCAGAAAAGCATGCTTCCAGCTGCAGTGCAAACATATTCTATGTGGGAACGGAATGAAAAATGCTTCCAGCACTCATCCCCTCCATAGGGATAAGGAAGTGGATGGTGCCAGAACCTAGTGGTAAAGGTCTCCACAAGAAAAAGAGTAGAGTTGTGTTCCACCTGCAAACTTGTTGAGGGGATAGCAAAAGAAGAACCTTCAGTCACTGGAATCAATCCCTTTAGCAGCGCTCATTCCAGAAAACCTCCCCATTAGGCAAGATGTGGGGGAAAGAGCTAATCTACTGGTCTGCAGGTGACCAGACAGCAAGTGTGAAAAATCGGGACAGGGGGTGGGGGGTAATAGGAGCCTATATAAGAAAAAGATCCAAAAATCGGGACCGTCCCTATAAAATCGGGACATCTGGTCACCCTACTTCCAACTACCAGGAAGAAAAGACTGAAGAGAAGAAGCCAGTAATATTATCTGGGAAAGGTGAGAATCAAATTCTTTTGAAATCTGAGTGAGGGACCCCAAATTTATTCCTCAAGTCTAAATTTGGAACCCATTCATACATATCATATGGAATTCAAGGTGCTGATGGCTTTTGGTCTATAAAATCCTTTATGGCTTAGCTCACTTCCCATCCATTTTTCACCACAAGCGCGGCTCCTGCCCATTCTCCTCCACAAGAGGCCAGCCCTCCCGGCAAGGACAAAAGCTGGAGCCTGGTCCAGGTAAGAGCGGCCCAGGGAGCCCAGGCAGCTCTGGGGCAAGGCAGATCCTCCATATTCCCAATATGGGGGGCCTGAGAGCAGCCCCCGGCCTGTGTCTCCAGCCCCCAGCCAAGGGGAGGTGGAGGGTCCACATCTCCCCACAGCTGCTGGCGCAGCTCTTACCATGATCCAGCTGTGGCTCTTTGGCCCCCAAGGCCTCACCCCAAGATAAGATGGAAGCCAGAGCGAGGTTAGGATAAGAGCTGCGTGGGCAGCTGTGTGGAGCTGTGGACCCTCCACCTGCCTTTGGTGGGAGGCTCGCGGGCAGGGACACACGCTGGGGGCTGATCTCAGGGCCCCCTACCTGGGGCAGATGGAGGGACCCAGGCTCTGGCTTCTGGCTTGGACAGGGAGCAGGGCCTCAAGGGGAAGAGGAGGGGCATGGGTGGAGCTCTGGAGGGGGTTGGGCCTCGTGCTCCCTCCCACACTTTTAGCTGCTAGAGCCCTGCAAATCTTCAGATATCCACTTCATATCCGCTGACCATTTTTGCGGCTAGTGGATCGGATGCAGGTACAACTGTGCAGGGCTCTACTCACCAGCGGTGCCTGGCCTGCAGCGTCCAGCTCGGGCAGCCCAGGAGGTGCAGCGCGCTCAGGGGTAATGGCCAGCAGCCAATGGCTGGGGCTGGGTGGCAAGTTGGAGTCAGGGTTGTCCAGCACCCACTTGCCATGCTGCTTCCTGTCCAGCATCTTGGGCTCCTAGGACAGCACCAGCGTCCCCACCATGGCCCAACCTGACAGCACTGACCATGCTCCCAGTCCCGGGCCCAGGCCGCCCGCTCCTGGGCAGCAGGGCCCACCCCCGGCCAAAGGGATTGGAGTGGGCATGGCCCTGGCATCCCACCCCTATGCCCCACTGTGATGCAACACGCACTGCTGCTGCCGTGTGCCGTCGCTCGTGAGCCCCCAGAAGCAGCACATCATGTGACACACACCCCTCAATCCTCCCATCCACACCGCCCCTTCTCCTTGAGACCGTGCCCCTGCACTACCCCTTACCCCACCCTCATGCTGCCTCTTCCCTACAAGACTCCGCTCCCCCTCCCCCCGCTAGCCATTGTGAGACAGCTTGCTGACGTGGATGCAGATACAGGTAAAAGACAGCTAGCGGATCGCGGGTTCATCCTAGCAAATGCAGATCCACATTTTAGTATCCACGCAGGGCTCTATCCACCCTGGGTCCATAGTCTTATGCTAGCAGGGATGCCTCCTATTTAGTTACTACAAAGTAACTTTTTCAGTACAACAGGTTCAATTTCAGAAGAAAAGTATTTCTACTAATATTGCAATGAAAAAACAAATTAACTCTCAATGATTTCTGTAAATACCAACTGGTTGAGTTCAATATCTCTAGCTGTGAGAGAGAATTTTATTGCACATCAAAAGACACAGGAAGGGTAACTGGTATTTTCTACAAAATAAACATTTTTGCAGGTAAGTGTTCCAGGTAGGGCTTAATCATATTTTTGAAATGCATTCCAAAATGTACTGTCCCCCACCCTACCCCGCATCTCCAAATTTCCTGTTATAATGTCTTTGCTGAGTAGAAAAAAAAGCCATATAAGACTTTAAGGGCAAAGTGGCCTTTTTTTTCTTACACATAACAATAGGAAGATGGACATGAATTTGCAAAAGTAGAAATAAACGATTGTGAATCTGCTTAAAAGGCTGAATTTTCTCAGTGAGGGGGAGACTCAAATAACTTTTTCATCCATTTGAAACTTGATTTTGCAGAATGTATTTTGAGACAAATTTTCTAAATGATGACAATGCGGGGCTAGAGCATGACTAGGATTTCATGCCACACAAGGGTGTGAAGGGATATAACTCCCCTTAAGCTATTGCACAGGGTACCCAGGCCCTGGGTACAGGTGTGTAGGAATAGGCAAGTGCTATATGTCTGCTTACTTTCACCCTGGAGCATGGCTATGGAATGGGTGGAGCCTGGCTCCAAACCTGTTTCCTCCTGCTTCACTCACTGGCCAGCATAGCTGAACAAGTGCGGGAAAAGCGGCAATTTACTGCTAGTATATGCCAGCAATAAATTACTATCCCGTCACTGGGTACAAACCGGAAACAGGGGAGGGATTATGCCTCCAGGTGTGTCCCCGGGAGCCACTCATAGGGTGAGGCAGTTTACGCACAACTCCTTGCTCTGGACTATATCTAAAATCAGAATTTGGTCCAAGGTGAGCTAATGATCAAAGCTGGCTAAATCAACGGGACTTGTAGCTACTCAGGATCAGGCCTTCTCTTTGCAGGCAAGGCATCTTTAATAGTTCATACACGCACACGCATTCAGCCACAGTTCCTCTTCTGAGCTCATCCCCCAGGCACCGAGCAGCTTCTGAGGCAGAAGGCTTCTTTGGAACAGAGGCCTAAGGTTTTACATTGACTGCGATAACTACAGTGAAGATTTTGCCATTAAGCCATGATGAATTTTTCAGAACACGCCGCTGAACTCTGTTTAAGCATTCTTCATGTACTCACTTTAACTGTAGCAGTGCCAAGACTGAACTGGGAGCTCTGTCCTTCATTACACTCCTCACTTCGCTGCTTGCTCTCCTTCAGGAGTTAGCCTGCACCCAGGTTCCATTTCTTTCTCCAGGTAACATAGAAGGTGGGCTTCTTTGTGACATTGCATAGTCCATATTTTTCTTTACTGGAGCCTTCTACAGTATGATTTTATGGCAGAGCGTAATTTGCAATTCTCGGCCTCTGGTGAAAATGAATTGCTTGTCCTGCTGCAGCTTCCAAAAAGCCTTCTGCCATAGTATTTTAAACTTGATTAGGATATATTAAATCCTCTCAGTTTAGTTTTAAGAGAAAGGAGAAAAATATTAAAAGCAGTTGAAGTGGCAGGTGAATTTCACACATAGTTTAAATTTAAAAACCGGCATTTCAGTCTTTAATAGGGAGATGGATTTCAGTAGCACTTCCCACCTGTGGACATTCTGGTGTTCATTTTTAACTCTTAATTAAAACCCAAATCAATAATATTAAATCAAGAATGTTAATCATTTTGGGCCTGATTCTCATTTAGACTAAGTCCCCTCTACACTGCTCCATCCATGTCCAGGTTTAATATAAATGAGCATCAGGCGTTTCCCAGTTCAATTTTTGAACACAAAGACCAAAAGCTTAATAGTGAAATAAGATGAATGAATATCTACTTAAAGATCCAAATATGTCTGGGAATTTTCAGTGCCCAACTTGAGAAACCTTAGAGGAACTTGATGTTCATAAAATGTTGAGCTACAACTTTTTGAAAGGCTAGCATCATTAATGTGTCTCAAAAATGTGCCCAAAAGTTTGAGACACCCAAACCCCACTCATCACCTGTTAAAATCTTGGTCTGGGGGTTCTGAGTCTAGAGGAGGGGTCAGCAGGAGGCAAGATCCTAAAACCTGTGCAAAGTGATATCTAATACAGTATCTAAATGTGAGTATTATTAACAACAATATAATTAATGAGCAAACAGACTGAAAGAATTAGATGTTTTTTGCAATACTCATTTATCAAAGTCTTGTAAAAGCAGCATGTCTAGTTACACTGCCTAGCATAAAACAATAAAAGCCTCTTGCTTCAAGGCATGAGCTCATCACCAGCTGTGGTTGGTAAGAAATTTCCCCCATGGTATGGTACTTCTCAAGACACATGCATTGTGGAGTTAGCAAACTTTACCTTGAAACATCAGGAATTGGCCATAGTCATAGACAGAATGCTGGTCTAAATGGACCATTGATCTTTTTCAGTAAAGCATTTCCTATGTCCCAAAAGAAATTTAAACTTTTAATATGAATGAGTTGGTGGGGTAAATGGGATCAGGAAAAAAAATGCCAATTACCATTTATGATAATGGCATCCCTTCACATAGGACTGTGTCCAGCCATGTTGCTGCAGCATTGATCGGTGGGTGGGGATGGGAATGGGAATGTCATAAATCCATGTTCTGATAACACATCAGATATTCATACAGTCATCCTGGTAATGAGCTCAATTGAACACAGGCAGTATCAGGGGACAAAATGCAGGAACACAGAAGACAACAGCGAAAGAAAGCCTTAATCAGTGACTCCAGGAAGAGCCTACCACTTTAATTCTGTTCTTCTCTTTTCCTCTGCCTTTCTTCATATTTTGTATCCATTTTCTTTCTTCTTGCCTCCTCTTTTCTTCTATTCCCATCAACTTCCCCTTCTACATGATTTCCCAGTAACACATGTTCTACTGTATGAATCAGCAGCAAATTGACTTGATTTTGCCAGCTTCCCTTACATGCAGGTGCAAAGAGCAGAGAAGCCTTGCATTACAACAGAGCAGAAAAAAAATTGCCAGTAGAAGAATGCTTAGAGTTCTGGGGTTTTATGCTATGGATGAAACTACCACATATGTTTCTACTTCAATTTTATTTCAGGTGGTGAAGCTATGTTTCCGGAATGCACTATATATTAATCCACTGTGTCATGCAGTTCTGCTAGCACACAAATGTATTTCAAAAGTTTGCTCACCAATACCACCACACTGTTTTCCTTTCTCTTGTCCTCATTTTTAAAACCCAAAACATCCTCCCAGAGACTCATCTGTACTCATTTTTTTCTGTCAGACACTAATTTGTCTTTCTAATCTGCAGTGTTCCTTCTCAGACTGTCAATATCTCTCCTTGGACCTTAATTTTCTAACTAAAGCTGTTTATTGATGTATTACTTTTTTCAGTAGAGTATCCCATCAATATACCTGTGTGATAAGAATATAAGGAGTGACAGTGTGTCTGATGTTTGTTGACTCAGGGCTCCTGTGTTCTCTATGTTGATAACTCTGGAGTTTAAAATTTGAGATTTTTTTATACAGGTAAAAGTATTTAGTATTCTTAAAGTTTAGGCTCCAGAAGTTTATTTTTAAAAATTCAGACCAAGAATCTTGTTGAAATACCTTTAAAATTATCCAAATTCACTTAAACTATGCTTGTTGGTAGTTGTGGTGGTGGAGACTTTATTTCTACATCACATCTACAGCAAATAATACTTTCACCCACTAAACTTGATATCTCATCCAAATCACCATCAGTCGTTGGTTTTCTTCATCCAGTGTGAAATTATCAGGTACCTTCTTTGACTCACTTAATGATTACAGTTTTATATTTTTTTGGTTTGGACCTCAAAATAGCCCATGTTCTGTGAAAAACAAGTGTGCTTTTCTAATAACATCAGTCAAAACTTATGGACTTCATAAGATTCGAGGTGCAGATTTACTATGGGGGTGTTTTGATTCTGAATGTGAATAGACTTGAGATTGCCTCTGTCTCCAGTGCAGAGTTAAAACCAAATATCTGTCCTAGCTTGTTCCTGAGTTATCTATAATAATGAAGCAGCACAGTATTGTGGAATAAGACAGAAAGTGAGAAGCTATGTCTATATTGCCCTGCAGTTCGGACTGCGGGGGTGTGAATAGCAGTATGTACCAAAGTGCTGCACTGTAACTCCTCCATGCGGATGCTGTGGGCATGAACTGAAAAGGTGATAGTTTTCATGAAATGTCATCCTGTTTGAAGAGGACTACGTTAACACAGACTAAGAACCTTTTAGTTCTTGCCCACAGCGCGGCACAGGGGAGTTACCGCACAGCACTTTGGTGTACACTGCCATTCATACTCCCCGCCCCATAGTCCAATCTGTGGGGCAGTGTAGACAAGCCCAGAGAGATAAAGAGGAGAGGAGGAAGGGAGAGACTGGAAATGTTCAGGTAAGGCCTGATCGAAAGTCCATTGAAGTGCATGGGAAGATTCCCATTAACATCAATGGACTATGGATCAGGTCCATATTGCATTATGTGCTTTGGTATCTATAAAAGAAATTAAAGTAACTTTGGGTTAAAATCAATTTCTCGAGGTAGAAAACAAGACAAGAGTATTTGGTATCTTGGTAACCTAGCAGTATTTGTTTTTTTCTACTGTGGTGCTGTATCATTTATGTATTATAATACTGCTCTGCATTGAAAGTGAATGATCAGGTAGCAGATGGGCACCAATTAAAGACATTCACATAGCAACCAAGCAGGATTAAAGGCATGGTCCTGAGAAGACAGGGTCATTGGATGCACAGCAGTGGCAGAAGAACTGTGTTGTAGGTTCCATTAAATCTTATTGAAACTGATGGGTGTAACAGCCGCACTTCATTCGAGATAATTGAAGCAGTTAAGTTCCTTGATGGAACTAGATAGCTGAGACAATAGCAGCCTCTGCCCAAATCAAAGCCACCTGCAAGACACATGTGAGCAGAAGGGTTTTACTGGGTATCGTTTTGTGAAGATTTGCATATCTGCGAAAGAAAGGAAGAAAAAAGACCAGAGAAAGCAGAGAGAGAAGGTAGCAAAAAGGCACCAGATACAGCCACAAAAGTACTAGTAGAATGGCCCTAAGAAAAACCTAAGACAAAGAGCTTGTGGGCCAAATTCTGGCTAGAAAGGGACTTAGAGACGTGAGCAAAGAAACAGTCTCCTACAGTTTGATTCCTCCTGTGTTCAGGGAAACTGATCTTTGTGCATTTTGTGTAATTAAACAGTATTGGATCAAAGAACCTGGATCGTTCATCAATTTTTCCTCCTAATCAGAACCCACAGGACCCCCCAAAATTGGCTAAGAGCTCATGTCAAAAAGGGCTAACAGTAGTAATCTCTGATCTCAAATGTTGAAAAAAAAAATTAGCTTAACAATCAGGCATGATGAGGATTTAATAGAATAATAGAAATGTAGGGCTGGAAGGGACCTTGAGAAGTTATCAAGTTGAGCCTCCTGTATCACTAGAGCAATATACCTAGAGCAGAGGTGGCCAACCTGAGCCTGAGAAAGAGCCAGAATTTACCAATGTACATTGCCAAAAAGCCACAGTAATATGTCAGCAGCCCCCCAGCACCTCCCACCAACTGCTCTCACTGTCTCCCACCCACCAGCAGCCCCGCCAATCAGCGCCTCCCCCTCCCTTCCCGCACCTCTAGAACAGCTGTTTTCTGGTGTGCAAGAGGCTCTGGGGGGGAGGGGAAAGAGCAAGGGCATGGCAGGGTCAGATAGGGTGACCAGACAGCAAGTGGAAAAAATCGGGACAGGGGGTGGGGGGTAATAGGAACCTGTATAAGAAAAAGACCCCAAAATCGGGACTGTCCCTATAAAATCGGGACATCTGGTCACCCTAGGCTCAGAGGAGGAGGTGGGAAGGGGTGGAGGGGGGCAGGACCTGTGGCAGAGCGAGCCAGGGGTTGAGCAGTGAGCACCCCCTGGATGTTGGAAAGTTGGCGCCTGTAGCTCCAGCCCCGGAGTCGGTGGCTATACAAGGAGCCACATATTAACGTCTGAAGAGACGCATGCGGCTCCGGAGTCACAGGTTGGTCACCCCTGACCTAGAGCATCCCTGACAAGTGTTTGTCCAACCTGTTCTTAAAAACCCCCAGTGATAAGGACTCCACAACCTCCCTTAGGAGTCTATTCCAGATCTTAACTACCCTTATAGTTAGAAAGATTTTTCCTAATACCTAACATAAATTTGCCTTAATGCAAAATAACCCCATTACCTCTTGTCCTTCCTTCAATGGACATGAGAACAGTTGAGCACAATACTCTTTATAACAGCCATTAGTATATCTGAAGTCTGTTAACAGGTCCCCCCTCTGTCAGTCTTCTTTTCTCAAGACTAAACACACCCAGTATTTAACCTTTCCTCGTCGGTCAGGGTTTCAAAACCTTTTTTTAAATCTTTTTTATTGCTCTCCTTTGGAGTCTCTCAATTTGTCCACACCTTTCCTAAAGTGTGGCACCCAGGATTGAATACAGTACTCCGGTTGAGGCATCTCTAATGCTGAACAGAGTGGGACAATTATCTCCCATGTCTTACAAACAACATTTCTGATAATACACCAGAGAATATTAGCCTTTTTTTGCAACTGCATCACAATGTTGACTTGTATTCAATTTGTGATCCACAATAACCCTAAGATCCTTTTTCAGCAGTACTATCACCTTGCCAGTTACTCCCCATTTTGTAGTTGTGCATTTGATTTTTTTCTTCCTAACTGAAGTACTCTGCACTTGTCTTTGCTGAATTTCCTCTTGTTGATTTCAGAACAATTCTCCAGTTTGTCAAGGTGGTTTTGAATTCTTATCCTATTCTCCAAAATGCCTGCATGATGTATCACATCTACTGCTTCTTCCCTATCTACTTGGCCAGTAACCCTGCCAAAAATGGAAATTAGTTTGGTTTGGCATGATTTGTTCTTGATAAAGCTGTGCTGGCTATTCCTTTTAACTGTATTATCCTCTAAGTGCTTAAACATTGATTGTTTAATATTTTGCACCAGTATCTTTCTATCTGTATCTTGCGGTGTCTAAATTAGGTACTTTAATTCCCTACATAAGAACGGCCATACTGGTGAGAGCAAAGGTCCATCAAGCCCAGTATCCTGCCTTCCAACAGTGGCGAATGCCAGGTGCCCTAGACAGAATGAACAGAACAGGTAGTCATCGAGTGATCCATCCCGTCGCCCATTCCCAGCTTCTCGCAAACAGAGGCTAGGGACACCATCCCTGCCCATCCTGACTAATAGCCATTTATGGACCTATCCTCCATGAAGTTATGTAGTTCTTTTTTTAATCCTGTTATAGTCTTGGCCTTCACAACATCCTCTGGCAAGGAGTTCCACAGGTTGACTGTGTGTTGTGTGTGAAGAAATACTTCCTTTTGTTTGTTTTAAACCTGTTGCCTATTAATTTTATTTGGTGACCCCCTAGTTCTTGTGTTATGAGAAGTAAATAACACTTCCTTATTTACTTCCTCCACATCAATCATGATTTTATAGACATCTATCATATCCACTCTTAATCATTTCTTTTCCAAGCTGAAAAGTCCCAGTATTATTAATAGCTCCTCATATGCAACCCATTCCATACCCTAATCATTTTTGTTGCCCTTTTCTGAAACTTTTCCAATCCTAATATATCTTTTTTGAGATGTGGCAACCACATCTGCATTCAGTATTCAAGACGTGGGTGTACCATGGATTTATATAGAGGCACTATGATATTTCCTGTCTTATTATCTATCCCTTTCTTAATGATTCCCACCATTCTGTTCACTTTTTTGACTGCCGGTGCACATTGAGTGGATGTTTTCAGAGAACTATCTAGCATGATTCCAAGATCTTTTTTGAGTGGTAACACCTAATTTAGACCCCATCATTTTCTATGTATAGTTGGGATTATGTTTTCCAATGTGTATTACTTTGCATGTATCAACATTGAATTTCATCTGCCATTTTCTTGCCTAGTCACCCAGTTTTGTGAGATCCTTTTGTAGCTCTTCACAGTCTTCTTGGGATTTAACTATTTTGAGTAGTTTTGTATCATCTGCAAATTTTGCCACCTCACTGTTTACCCTTTTTTCCAGATAATTTATGAATATGTTGAATAGGACTGGTCACAGTACAGACCCCTGGGGGACACCACTATTTACATCTCTCCATTCTGAAAACTGACCATTTATTCCCACCCTTTGTTTTCTATCTTGTAACCCATTACCAATCCATGAGAGGACCTTCTCTCTTTTCCTGTGACAGCTTACTTTGCTTAAGAGCCTTTTTTGAGGGACTTTGTCAAAGGCTTTCTGAAAATCTAAATATGCTATATCCACTGGCTCCCCCTTGTCCACATGCTTGTTAATCCCCCTCAAAAAATTCTAGTAGACTGGTGATGCATGATTTCCCTTTACGAAGACTATGTTCACTCTTCCCCAACAAATTATGTTCATTTATGTGTCTGACAATTTTGTTCTTTACTATAGTTTCAACCAGTTTGCTTGGTATTGAAGTCAGGCTTACTGGCCTGTAATTGCTGGGATCACCTCTTGAACCTTTTTAAAAATTGGCATCATATCAGCCACACCATCAGGGGCTTGTTCACCTGCACATCTACCAATGTGATATATGCCAGCATGTGCCAGCAATGCCCCTCTGCCATGTACATTGGCCAAACTGGACAGTCTCTATGCAAAAGAATAAATGGACACAAATCTGACATCAGGAATCATCACATTCAAAAGCCAGTAGGTGAACACTTCAACCTCTCTAATCGCTCAGTGACAGATTTAAAGGTGGCAATTTTGCAACAGAAAAACTTCAAAAACAGACTCCAACGAGAAGCTGCTGAACTAGAATTAATATGCAAACTAGATACCATTACCTTAGGTTTGAATAGAGACTGGGAATGGCTCGGTCATTATGTTAATTGAATCTATTTCCCCTAGTTTAATATCCTAGTTAAATACCCTTAACTCCTTTGTGTCAACTGTCCGTAATGGGCCATCTTGATGATCACTTCAAAAGTTTCTTTCTCCTGCTGATAACAGTTCCTTTCAATTAATTAGCCTTTTACAGTTGGTATGGCTACTTCCACCTTTTCATGTTTCTCTGAATGTATAAATATTTTCCTACTGTATGTTCCATTCTATGCATCCAACGAAGTGGACTGTAGTCCACGAAAGCTTATGCTGAAATAATTTTGTTAGTCTCTAAGGTGCCACAAGTATTCCTTTCTTATTTTCTTTTTGCTGACACAGACTAACACGGCTACTTCTCTAAAACTTACAGTTAGTAGTTCTGCAATTTCACACTTCAGAACTATTGGGTGAATGCCATATGGTCCTGGTGACTAATTACTGTTTAGTTTATCAATTTGTTCCAAAACCTCTTCTAATTACACCTCAATCTGTGACAGTTCCTCAGATTTGTACTTTTTGTTTCTCTTTTTAAAGACAGGGACTGTTTCCCTTCCTCCAGTCCCCTGGGACCTCACCCATCCTCCTGGAGTTCTCAAAAATGGTTCCAAGATTGCTTCAGCTAGTTCCTTAAGTACTCTAGGATGAATATCATCATTCCCTGCTGACTTGAATACTTCTAGCTCACCTAAATGTTCTTTAAACTGTTCTTTACCTATTTTGGTTTGCATTCCTTCCTCTTTGTTGTTAATATTAACTGTGTTAAGTATCTGGTTACCATTAACCATTTTATTGAAGACTGAAGCAAAATAGACATTAAACACCTCAGCATTCTTGGGGTCATTAGTTATTAGCTCTCCTTCCCCACTAAGTAGAAGACCTACACTTTCCTTTGTCTTTCTTTTGCTTTTGATCCTAATGTATTTTAAAAAAACTCTTTGTATTGCCTTTTATGGCCCTTGCTAGGTGTAAGTCATTTTGTGCCTTAGCTTTCTGATTTTGTCCCTACATGCTTGTGCTATACATTTGTACTCCTCCTTAGCAATTTGTCCATATTTCCACTTTTTCTGGGATTTTCTGGTCATTAAATAACCCCTAATGCAGCCATATTGGCCTCTTCCTATTCTTCCTATGTGTCCTTGGCATTGTGATAGTTTGAAGTTGTGCCTTTAATACTGTTTCCTTGAGAAATTGATAGGTCTCCTGAATTCCTGTTTCCCTTAGCTTTTCTTCCCAATGATCCTTATCTCTCATATTTCTGAGTTTCTCTAAGTCTGCTTTTTTGAAATCCATGTTATTATGCTGGTCTCACTCCTTCCTTTCCTAGTAATCATGAAATCTATCACTTCATGATCACTTACACTGAAATTCACTTCCACCTTCAGATTTGCTACAAATTCCTCCTAGGTGGTCAGAATCAAGTCTAAAATTTCTGTCTCACTGATTACTTTCTCCATTTTCTGAAATAAAGAGTTATCTCCAATACATTCCAAGAACTTATTGGAAATGTCTAGGTAATTAAAGTTCCCCTTTACAACAAGGTCTTGTATTTTGGATATTTAAGTTATTTATTCTAGAAATGCCTCATCCACCTCCTATTCTGGATTTGGTAGTCTATGGTAGACCCTACCCTGACATCACCCCTATTATTTACCCCTCTTATATTTACCCAGAGACTTTCAACTGGTCTGTCTCCCACCTCCTTCTGGACCTTGGAACAAGTATCTATGTTCTTAATGTATACTGCACACATCCTCCCTTTTTACCTTGCTTGTCTTTCATGAACAAGCTATTTATGATGGCAAGGCAGCATGTGGTAACATAGTGCAGAACAGGGAAAAATGTGATAGCTGGTCTGGACATAGGAGTGAGATGGAACTAATCTCTGTCTTAAAAAGTGGAAAAGAAGGTCTCATAATCAGGAAAAAGTCTTTTAGCTGGTGAAAATAGAAAACATCAAAATCATGCTTTAAATCAGCTACTGATCTGGGCTAGGAGGAGGGGGATAAAAATAATGTTAATCTTTGTGTAAGCAGAGTCAGACTGAGCTCTTCCCTGACATCTGGTGGTGATCTGTGGATAAGGACTTCAGGGGCTGATCTCGTTTGCATGGGTACACGCACCCTACATAGCATGATGGGGCCACTTGCCCAAATGGTCAGTTTGGCAGCTGTGGGATCCCCAGTCTCTTTGTTATTGGGGCAGGAGTAATAAAGGGTTGCTATCCTGGTTATGTGAATCAAGGAAAGTAGAACTGTACTTTGCATTTTATAACTAAGAGACTCACCCTCAACGAAGCATCACTCGCTAGGCAAGGGATGTGGGTTCCCAAGCCCAGTGAATTCTGAGAGGTTGGGGATAGGTATTTGTAACTGGTAGTGTGGGTTCCTCTTCTGAGGGCCCTAAACACCGTGTTGACCCTTTCTCTCTCTGCTATGTAATGATAGAGCTAATTTAGACTCAAGTAAGAGTCTTGTTATATGCTGCAGAGCTGATATCATTGATATCTAGGTCTAAGCATTAGATCTCCTTTGGGCTAGTGGTTCTGATGCAAGAAGACTATCCAGATGTACCAGAAGTGAGGCTCCCCTACTAACAGCTGAAATCACTGAGAGCTGTGTTAAGTAGGTGGGGATGGGGGAGGGAGGGCTGAAGACATATTGGTGGGTGGCTCATGGAAAGGCATGGCTAGTAGAATGGCTAGCGGAGAGGCACGGCTAGCTGGGTGGCTGGCAGAGAGTGTGGCTAGCGAAATGGCTGGTGGAGAGGCGCGGCTGGTGGTGAAGACTGGAGCAGAACCCCACAGAGAGGCGTGGCAATCAGCTGTTGAGGGCCCAAGCAGCGGAGCATGTAAGGTGCCTCCATACCGCCTCTCCTTTCCACCCAGGCTTGGAGGTGAACTCTGCAAATGAACTTCTGAACTCTGGGGCTGCACTGACAAAGGACAGCAACTGTGAGTAGGGTGACTTTTGGGTTTCTGGACTTAAGACCCTAAAGGGAAAGGACACGGTCCAATCTACTTGGGGGTGGATCTTCTGGTTCATGGTTTGTGTTTATGAACCCTAGTTGTGGTGTTTTCCCAATTTAGTGCTGAGTTGTTTACCTTCTGGTATTAAAGATGTTTTGCTACACCGAGACTCTCTTTGTGAGAGGGGAAGTATTGCCTCTTTGAGGTGCCCAAGGGTGTGTGTGTAATTTTCTGATGTCACTGGGTGGGGGCTCAAGCCAGTTTTGCATTGTATTGTTGAAAGGGAACCCCTAGGTACTAAACTTGGCCCTTGTTGCTGTCAACTCTGCCTGGGTTACATTTCTATCTTTTTTTCCTTTCTTTAACAGCATTGTTCTTGTTAAAGCGAAGTCCTTGCAAATGTCAGAAGAGGTTGGAAGGAGGTGCACCATTCTATACTTCACATTAATTTGTGATTTTTGCATTGAGCTTGTGGCAGGGTTGGACCACCCCTGCGGCGCCTCCTGCTGGTTTCTCCAGGGAATTAGCTCACCAGCCTCTGGAGTGCCCTCTGCAGGCCAGTGATCCGCCTGTCCACGCTGGCCCCGTGTCCCTCCCCGGACCCGGTGCCCTTTTCACTGGGGTGCTGCCCCCTGTCAGTACCCCTAGATCTGGGTCTCCCCTCCCCAGGGGAACCCCCAACCCACTATCCCCACCTCGCCTCAGTCGTAGGCTACTGCCAGTCACCAGCTAGCCCCTGCGCCCTGGGGCAGACTGCAGTATAAGCCACTCATCACCGGCAAAGGGGGTTTGGACCTGCTGCCTCGGCCTACCCGTGGGTTGCCCCTGCAACCCCAGTACCTAGTTGGGCCTAACCCTAGGCCTGCAGCCTGGGATTTTCTCAGGCCGGAGCTCCCCAGCTCCTCTGGCCTTTCCCCAGCCCTGCTCCACTCTAGGTACCTGCTCAGGTCCCTACAGCCAAGCCCTTCCCTCTCTAAAGGCAGAGAGAGAGATTGTGCTCCTGGCCCACTGCCCTCTTATAAGGGCCAGCTGGGCCCTGATTAACTGGCCACAGCTGTGGCTGCTTTACCACTCAGCCCAGCTTCTCCGCCTCAGCCCTCTCCCAGGGCTATTTCCAGCCCCTCCGGGCAGGAGCAGGGTTCCACCCTGCTACAGAGCTATACAAAGTTCAAACTTCAGCCCATTAGGAACTAATCTTTTTTTCCCCCCTTCAGACTTGAAGGGCAACATTTCTAAAGGGAAGACATCATTGCAAGAGGAGCATTTATAGGAGCTTAAGAATGGGGAAAGCAAGGTCCAGGTTAGAAGGATCATCAATAGACTTCATGATAGTTGGAGGGAGGAAGGAAGGTTGGCGGTATTGATGGCAAGCATATTATTTATGAATAAATAATAACCAATTTAGCACCTAGACTCCCTTGTGAGCAAAAGAAGGCTCAGATAGAGTCTGCATAGGAGGAGGAAGTGGGAAGTGCACAGATAAGAGTAAGTGAAAGAGAGGAGCACAAAAAGTTTGCACATCTCTGAATGAGCTTTGAGTAAGCAGTTCAGCCTTTCAATATGTGCTATATCTAAAATTAACTGAACCAGGGTATCTTGCATGTTAAATAGTCCTACTGACCATCCAGGGATGCTGTAGGCATGCCCGGGGCTCTAAAATTGACAGTGTCTCACAAGTAGGTCTACACTGGAGAATGGTGAAGAAGAACCATTTAAGTCTAATACTCAGTTTAGAACAGTTTTCTTAATACGCTGCACACCCTGGTATAAGAAATTTTGTATGCGTATTTTCTGCTCTCCACACTGTGCATCAGCTGCTTCTTTTCCCCTCCAGGGGCAACAGAGCTTAATCACTCCTATTCTGCTGCATAGGGTACTAGGACTTTCCTCCATCCACTCAGAGTAGTTCAGTAGGCTCTCCTCTAAGCTTTACCTCAACCAGTTAGCACATGGTAAAGGCAGCATGCCTTGTCTACACTAGACTTTTCAAATGTATTAGCTAAACAATCTACTAACACAACTTTAAGTCATAGCCTAGTCTGATATATAATGTGTGAAAATCATGAGAGAGTGAACTGTCCAATGGGGAGTGGGAAAAATGCCAATTACCGAACCCTCTCAGAGGTTGCTGGGAGTGGAGGGAGTCAGGAACCTATATAAGCCTGACCCAGTTCATTTTGGAACTTTGGGGGTGAGATGAGAACAGACCAGACACGACTCAACCAGACCTCATCCCACCCATGAAGATGGAAGCTGAAGGAATTGTTATACCAATAAAATAAAAACCAGCAGGATCTTTTTAAAGGGGATAAGACAAAATGTCACATTTATTGTGAATACAAAAAGAATCATAGTAAGCAGTCAGTTATAGCTATAACATTTCATTCAGTTTCATATTCATTCACACACACACAGGTTCTGTATAGATGTCATAGTTACCAGCCTAGAAGTTGCTCATGCCAAGTTACTGGCCAGGTAACCTGGGCATGAGGGTGGAGCCGAGTCCTTGTCAGATTCATCTGATGCTCCTGGAGGTTGGTTGCAGAACCAGACTCAAAGTCCTCAGTGTGTATAAGCCATTCTTATAGGAATTATTTCCTATGTTAGTCTATGGGAACTGTTTCATCTTGCTGTTGCTAACTCAATCAGCAGATGGCACATTTCTGATGTTTGTTCTGTCAGATGTTATCTTGTTTTTCCCATTCTTTGAGATGGTCGGGTGGATCCCAGTTTATCCTCCGGGGGATGTTGTCTGGTTGTTCCCACTTGATGCTGCCTTCAGCCGATGGTCACTGAATTCCTAGGCTGGCACCTCCCTGCTCATTCATTCATGTACACCAAGCATTCATCAGCAGACATACTGTCTCCACCACTTTCGGGGTGTGTACTAATTTATTTGAGACTCCCTGCCCTTTGAGGGTGGGGGTCTTTCTATGCTGTTTCTAGGTACAAAGCATGCATAAAGAACAAAGTCAAATAACTTGTTTGCAAGTTTCTCATAGCAATACAGTATCTTTCTGAGAACAGATACAATCAATGGTTTACACAGACAGTAGCTTATAAGTTTTAACAGGAGACCCAAGAGATCTTTTTACTTGGTAATGCTATGAGGTTTAAATTGTGGGGGACAAATTATGGGGAGTTACTTTCACTTGGGAAATCACTGCCAGTACCTTTTTTAATATCCCTACAGAATTTCCAGGGGAAAATAGTTCCAGAAAGGAGCAAGCGGAGAGGCCTTTGGAAAAAGGTGCTGAGTTTGGGGAGAGTTGGCTTACCAACTGGGGCCTGTCTCATAGGAAATGTTGGACTTCCCTGGAAGGTAAGAGAACTTACAAGGAAATGGGACTAAAGACGTTGGTCAAAGAAACAAATACACATTCCTTTGTCTAGGGTAGACTAGGCTGAAGCATTGTTTGCCAAGCACATTTTAAGAACATAATTCTAGCACAGGGGTTCACAAACTTGGTTTGCAGCTTGTTCAGGGTAAGCCCCTGGCAGGACGCAAGATGCTTTGTTTACCTGAGCGTCTGCAAGTACGGCCGCTTGCAGCTCCCAGTGGCCGCGGTTTGCCATTCCCGACCAATGGGAGCTGCAGGAAGCAGTGGCCAGGTCCGTGCCAGGGGGTAATGAGTATGTCAGGACTGACAAGAGTTACTGTCACAGAGTAATGAACCACCAATGGGCCTCAGTGTCACAGACAGGCTGTTCTGGCTCACCAGAAAATAGCTTGGTGACAATTATATACAGAATTTCAGAATATTGGTTCCAGTTATTTTTTGATTGGGTCACTCCAGAGACTTCTAAACAACTGGTGATAAAACTTCCTGCTGCCCACCTGCTGTCTGACCATTACCAAAATGCCATAATGGGACGCTTCCCCCCCCCCCCACCACCACCACCACTTAGCGGTTTATCTCTGGAGTTTCTTACTCAAAGATTGTCAAAAGGGTTCTGCAATTCTCCATTTTTAAATCTCAACTGATTGGGACTGTCTCTCTTCCCCACCCCCACAACGCCTTCTTTTATAATTGTTGGCATAGCATCCAAAACATTTTTTTCTATGTACTTCTTGTAGAATGACTAACTCAGAGAATTAGTAGTAAACTGGAGAACTGTACTTGTAGATCCCTAGTTTAAATCTGGCCCAGGTCAGTAACAACCAGAAGTTGTTACATTCTGGCAGCTCTTTGGGCTATGTGATACTCCTGAGAGCATTCTGTTTCCCCCCCCCCCCCAAATTAAAAATTCTGTGCCAAAAGATTAAAAATTCTGTGCCAAAAGATTAAAAATTCTGCACACAGTATTTTAATATTCTGCAAAATTCTGCACATTTTATTGCCAAATAAATGTGAAGGCTCCAGCATGTATTGGGGTGCACAGGCCACTGGCTGCACAAAGGTGAGAGATCATTGTGCAGTTCCCCCACCTGGGATACGGACTCAGCGATGAGGCTGCACCTAACCCTGACACAGCGCAAGGACTGGGCCTGCCACAGAAACACCCCAGGGCCCTGCCCCTCCGTACCAGGTGCACCAGGTGGGGGCAGGCAGACTCAGCAAGGCAGGATCCAAGTGTGAAGGGGCGGCTTAGTGGGGGGGGAGGGGACCCAGGTGTGGATTGAGAGGGTTCTGTGTGGGGCAATCTGGGTGCAGATGACTGAGTGTGGGATCCAGGTGGGGGAGGGGGCGGGTATCTGGATGCACAGGGGCTTGTTGGGGGGTTCTGGGTGCAACGGTAATGGGACTCTGTAGGGGGGTCCAGTTGAAGTTGATTGGGGATAGTGAGGGGGATAGAGCTTGGCAGGGAGGGTCTGAGTGTGGGGAGCTCAGTCAGGGGTCCAAATGTTGGGGGAGTGGGGCTCAGTGGAATGGGGATCCTGGTGCAGCTGTTTGGATCTCGGTAGGGTTGGGATCCAGGTGTGGATGGCTCGTTGAGGGTGCTCCAGGTTCAGAGGGAGTGGGGCTTGTCAGGGGCTGTAGGCGTTTCAGCCCCTCTCTGAGGCGGCTGGGGACCAGACCACCTCGCTACACAGTCAGGTGTTGGGGAATTAAGCATAGTTGCGCGGCCGAGTCAGCCGTTCAGGCCCTTCTGGAGAGGGCCAAGCAAACAGTCAGTTTCTAGCAAGCCCGGACCCTGACTCAGGGTGGGCAACAACCAATAGTCAGGGCTCAGGCCCTCGGGCAGGTGCTGAGCAATCAGTGGTTCAGTAAGCCCAGGCCCTTGGTCAGGGTGGGGCAACAAACAGTCAGGGCTCAGGCAGGGGCTGAGCAAACAATATTGGCGGTAGCAAGCCCAGGTCCTAGCTCTGGAGAACCTGGGAGAGGAGGAGACTGCCACCCGCACATTATGTGGCATGGGGGACGCAGGCCCACCCACTTCACTGTGTCCCAGCCCGGGGCCCTAGCAGCGGCAGAAGACCCGCTGCTGAGTCAGTGGGGATCCTGACCGCAACACACTGACCTTGGCTCTGGCAGTGCTGCAGCCAGACTAGAGTCAGATGCCCCCAGGCTACTTCCAGACTCCCCCTCTATGGGTACCTGGATCAGGGGGTGTCCTCCAAGCGGTCACATACCATGGGCACCTCGGGGTCGCTGGCAGGCCCAGCAGCTCCTCAGGGTAACAGGCAAGCGGCAGGCCAGTCCTCAGGTCGGCTGCTGGTCGCCAGGGCCTCCCAGCGGGGAGTTGTACCACAGGCATCCGGCCTCTCTGATGGCTGGGGCTCAACTGAGGTCTGAGGACCGGCTTTTATACTTCCTGTCCTGCGCCTTGACCTTTGAAGGGTGGGGCCAGGATTCTCCGGCTCCATCCACTTTGGTGTCCAGGGAGGTTCATCTTGCTCTGGGGCGGCTGGAGACCAGACCGCTTCGCTACAGGGGGGTTCTGGGTGTAGGGGTGACACTTGGTGGGAGGGTCTGGATATGAGGGGGTCTAAATGCACAGGAGTTGGGTGGCTGGGGGAGCAGCTCCCCGTACAGTGATCCCTCCCCCTGCAGCTGAGGAATAATGGGTGCAGGAAGTGTGGGTGGTCGGGAAGTTTGTAGAGCTTTCTACAGCTGGTGGAGAAAACTGGGGGTGGATCTGACACATCCCTGGATGCTGTGAAGAGGAAGTCCTGTCCTCCCCAGCCCAGCCGGGACTAGCAGCTGAGCCTGGTGCAGGTAGGAAACAGAAGCCGGGTCTTTCCCAGTCCTGCCCCCTATCCCACGTGATTTAACTCATTGCCAGCTGCCCTGGGCACCCGAAACATACTGATGGGGAGGGTCGCATGACCCCTCTTGTGGCTTCCCTTTGCTTCCCCGTCAGAAAGCTATTTTTCTGCGGGGAAGCAAAGAAATCTGCAGGAGACATGAATTCTGTACATGCGCTGTGGTGCAGAATTCCCCCAGGAGTAACAATGTGAAGTGAATTGATGATATCAGTCTAATTCCTAGAGGACACGATATCCACTAGAGCTCCGTGAATAACTGTTTGTTTGTTTGTTTGTTTTTTTAGTTTACTGCCAGTTCTGAAAAATAATAAATTAATAAATGGGTTAAACTAAAACTGAAACTGAAAATTCCAAAAGTAAACTGGTCAAATGAAAAGGTAAACAAATTTTTAATTTGGCTCAGATGAAACGTTTTGTTAAACTCAAAATGAAATGTTTGCTATCTAGGCACTTTTTACAATAAAAGCAAAGGAAACGAAGGGCTAAATTCACAAAATGGCTGGTGGAGGGAGGATGGCAAAATGTCTAGACCAGGAGAGGTGGAAGCTCCCTAAAAGTGGACTGTGGACCCACCACGTGGACTGATCCGTGGCCCTGCCTCTCTGTGCTTCCTGGCCCACCCTGTTCAGGCACCCTGGCCCAGACTGTGGCTTTTAGCCCAGTGGTTAGGGCACTCCCTTGGGATGTGAAAAACCTATTTTCAGTTTCGCCTTCCCTGCTGGCTATAGAGCAGAGATTTAAACTTAGGCAAGTGCCAATATCTTTTCATGCTCTTTTGTTGAAGTTGCTTTTTGTTTGCAATGTTGTCAATCCAGCACCTTCTTTCTATAAATCCTAAAATTTGCTTTTAAGAGGGGAAAAATGTCTTTGCTGTGTTTCATAGCAAGGCCTGGCTTAAAAAAAAATTCTGCTGGGGTTTGGGAAAAGGGTTTTGGAATGATGCCAAGGCATATTGCTCCTGCTCAGATATGGTATTGAGTCTTTTATATTCAGAGAGGATATTCTACAGCACCTTGGACAGGTAGTTAATATTACTGCTTTCCTTCTCTGTCTTGAAGTTGGTCACCTACTTTAAGAGACACGGAAATCAAAAAGAAGGTCAACACTGGCACATTCATACATCAAAGGGTTTTGGAGTGATAACAAGACTTTTAATCAGCCCCCAGTTGTTTACTGACAGCAGGAGATCTGAACCAGCCATTTAGCAGGTTAGAAGGTAATCATGCACAGCTAATTGCTGCTCCTGGAATACCACTTTTTGTAATATATGGAATTCTACTTTGTGACTAATCCCTGTTTTAGATGTTCAAGGTCTGAGTTGTAGAAGAGCTGCTTTTTCGTGGAACATGCATATGCTTCACTAGGCAACAGAAATTGACCAAAACTGAAAGAGAATAAAGGCTTCAAAAGAAAAATATATCAATAGAGAACCACCAAATAATCCAACACTGAGATATAGTAAAAGTCCCAAATGTTCAAATTGTGTATTCCAATTACATATTGCCTGCAGGTGCTCAACAAGAGAGGAGAGCAATAAACACTTCAAATCACTGAAACATCTAATCCTATGTCACGCGAGCAAATACTGCAGTTCAAAGAAAAGGCATCACATCTCAAAACTGTACTTATATTTTAAGTGGTTTAATGTGATTGATAGGTGAATAAAAAGAATTAAACTTGCCAGATATTTTAGCCACTCAGTGATGGGTCAGGCAAGGCAAAGTTCAAAGGCGATTGCTTCATTTTTCTCCTACTTATGATGATTTAACATGTGAGTACATTTACTACACTATGCCCTGGTCTACACTACGAGTTTAGGTCGAATTTATTAGCGTTATTTCGATTGATCCGTGCACCCGTCCTCACGACGAAGCCCTTACCATCGACTTCTAGGGCTCTTAAAATCGATCTCGCCACTCCACCCCCAACGAGAGAATTAGCGCTTAAAGCGATATTGCCGAATCGAAGTAGGCTAGTGAGGACGCAATTCGACTGTATCGGCCTCCTAAATCTATCCCACGGTGCATCAGCTGACCGCTCTAGACAGCGGTCTGAGCTCGAATGCTCCTCCCAGGTAGACAGGAAAAGCCCCGCGAACTTTTGAATTTCATTTCCTGTTTGGCCAGCGTGGTGAGCTGCAGGTGAGTGCAGATCTCATCAGCAGAGGTGACCATGATGGAGTCCCAGAATCGAAGACGAGCTCCAGCATGGACCGAGCGTGAGGTACTCGATCTGATCGCTGTTTGGGGAGACGAAACCGTGCTAGCAGAGCTAGGGTCCAAAAGAAGAAACGCCAAGACATACGCCAAAGTCTCCAAGGGCATGCAGGACAGAGGCTACAACAGGGACGCGCAACAGTGCCGCGTGAAAATTAAGGAGCTCAGGCAAGCCTACCAAAAAACCAGAGATGCAAACAACCGCTCTGGGTCAGAGCCCCAGACATGCCGCTTCTATGATGAGCTGCATGCCATTCTAGGAGGTGCAGCCAGCACAGACCCTCCCATGTGGTTTGACTCCGTATGTGGATCATCAGAACCCACAGAGGAGCCTGATGATGATAATGATGCTGAAAATAGCACACAGACCCAGCAAGGAAGCGGAGAAGCCCTTTTCCCCGACAGCCAGGAACTCTTTCTCACCCTGGAGCAAGTACAGTTCGAACCCTCCCAAGGCGTGCTCGATGCAGGAGAAGGGACCTCTGGTGAGTGTACCTCTGTTTAATTAATACATGTTTTATAAGCAAGCGTGTTTAATGATTAATTCGTGGCCAGTACAGCCACAGCTACTCGAAAAGTCTGTTAACATGTTCGGGGATGGAGCAGAAATCCTCCGGGGACATCTCCTGAAAGATCTCCTGGATGTGCTCCCAAAGCCTGTGCATGAGGTTTCTGGGGAGGGCAGCCTTATCCTGTGCTCCGTGGTAACACACTCTACCACGCCAGGCAAGCAGCACGTAGTCTGGAATCAGTGCTTTGCAAAGCATGGCGGCGTACGGTCCCGGTTTTTGCTGGCATTCAAGCAACATCCTTTCTTTATCTGTGTGTGTTATCCTCAGAAGAGTGATATCATTCATGGGAACCTGGTTGAAATAGGGGAATTTTAGTACGGGGGCATTCAGAGGGGCTCCGTCCCTGCTGGGCTGTTTGCCTGTGGCTGAACGGAAATCTTCCCCGCTGGGACCCACGCGGTGGGGGGAGGGGGCACAGCGAACATCTTGCCTGGGTGTGTGTGTGTGTGGGGGGGGGCGATTAGGTTCTCCCTGCATGTTAACCCGAAAACCGCCGCCCCACCTAACTTTTCAATTGCTAAGCTATTTGTTTTAAATTGCCAGCCCACGGGATGTTTGTTATGGGAAATGAGGGGGTTGATGTTTGAAAACATTCCCGCCTGTTGTGAAGCTTAAAGAAGCCTATAGAGTGTCTTACCATGGCTGTCTGCAAGCCGAATTCTGTTGCCCGCCGGACCTGCTTGTGTGATCTCTCACAGCAAACCGGCAGACCCTCAATATAAGAGGCCCAGTGCAACCTTGGACAAAATGCACATGTGATATGTAATGTTTTGTTCAAACAAAATGTGTCTTTTACATTTGTCTCCCGTTTTCTTCCTCCCACAGCTACAAATGTTTCAACGCCACCCCTTTCATCACCATCCCAGAGGCTAGCGAAGATAAGAAGTAAAAAGAAAAGGAGTCGAGACGATATGTTCTCAGAACTCATGGAATCCTCCCACTCTGAGGCTGCCCAGCAGAATGCGTGGAGGCAGACACTGTCTGAGTCCAGGAAGGCAGAATTTGATCGCGCGGACAAGTGGCGTGCTGAGGACAATGACTGGCGGGCTGAAGAGAGACAGCGGCGGGATGAAGAGAGTAGGTGGCGTCAGCGTGCAGAGAGAAGGCAGGATGCAATTCTCAGGCTACTGGAGGATCAAACGGAAATCCTCCGGCTTATGGCTGAGGACAGGCGTAGGGTTCAGGAAAGGCAGCCTGAGCCCAGACCGCCGCTACAGCCCCTGTGTAACCAACAGCCCTCCTTCCCGAGTCCCATAACCTCATCCCCGAGACGCCCAAGAACGCGTTTGGGTGGCCTCCGTGCTCCCAGCCACTCAAGCCAAGAGAACAGTCCAAGCAAGAAAGGGCTGGCATTCAATAAGTTTTAAAGTGCTGTGTGTCCTTGTCCTTCCCTCATCCCCTCCTCCACCACCCATCCTGGTGCTTCCCTTCCTCCACCACCTATCCCGGGAGACTGTGTCAGTTACCACCATAGTCCCCCCTCTGTGTTTTACAAATTAATAAAGAATGCATGATTTTTAAACAAGAATCACTTTATTTCCTCTGCAAGCGGTGATTGAGGGGGGGAGGGCAGGGCGGTTTGGGTAAAGGGAAGTAGAGCGAATGAAGGGGCGGGGCTTTTCATTACTGGGGAAAAACAGAACTTTCACACAGCATCCTGGCCATTCATGAAACTTGTTTTCAAAGCTTCCCTGATGCGCAACGCACCCTGCTGTACTCTTGTAATAGCCCTGGTGTCTGGCTGCGCATAACCAGCGGCCAGGCGATTTGCCTCAACCTCCCACCCTGCCATAAACGTCTCCCCCTTACTCTCACAGATATTGTGGAGCGCACAGCAAGCAGTAATAACAATAGGAACATTGGTTTCGCTGAGATCTAACCTAGTTAATAAACTTCGCCATCTTGCTTTTAAACGGCCAAATGCACACTCCACCACCATTCTGCACTTGCTCAGCCTATAGTTGAAAAGGTCCTGACTACTGTCCAGGCTACCTGTGTATGGCTTCATGAGCCATGGCATTAAGGGGTAGGCTGGGTCCCCAAGGATAACTATGGGCATCTCAACATCCCCAACGGTTATTTTCTGGTCTGGGAAGAAAGTCCCTTGCTGCAGCAGCTGAAACAGACCAGAGTTCCTGAAGATGCGAGCGTCATGTACCTTTCCCGGCCATCCCACGTTGATGTTGGTGAAACGCCCCTTGTGATCCACCAGTGCTTGCAGCACTATTGAAAAGTAACCCTTTCGGTTTATGTACTCGCTGGCTTGGTGGTCCGGTGCCAAGATAGGGATATGGGTTCCGTCTATCGCCCCTCCACAGTTCGGGAAGCCCATTGCTGCAAAGCCATCCAGTATGAGCTGCACATTTCCCAGACTCACAACCCTTGGTACAAGCAGCTTGGTGATCGCCCTGGCTACTTGCATGACAACAGCCCCCACTGTAGATTTTCCCACTCCGAATTGATTCGCGACTGACCGGTAGCTGTCTGGCGTTGCAAGCTTCCACAGGGCTATCGCCAGTCGCTTCTCTACTGTGAGGGCTGCTCTCATCTTGGTGTTCTGGCGCTTCAGGGCAGGGGAAAGCAACTCACAAAGTTCCATGAAAGTGCCCTTACGCATGCGAAAGTTTCGCAGCCACTGGGATTCATCCCAGACCTGCAGCACTATGTGGTCCCACCACTCTGTGCTTGTTTCCCGGGCCCAGAATCGGCGTTCCACTGTATCAACGAGCCCCATTACCACCATGATGTCCACCTTGCGGGGGGGCCTTTTCTGAGAGAGGTCTGTCTCCATGTCCTCATCACTCTCCTCAGGCTGATACTGTCTCGTCCTCGCCTCCTGTTGCTCTAGCAGCTCCCGGTTCTCGGTCTCCATATACTCCTGGACAATGCGCGTGGTGTTCATAACGGCCATAACAGTTGCGGTGATCTGATCGTGCTCCATGCTTCCCCCGGTACACTGTTTGCAGGACAGCAGAGTGGGAGCAGAAGCGGCTGGTGGATAACAATGGTGGCAGCAATATGGCGCCCGCACGAAAAAAGGCGCGAAAGGATTTTTCGCTCCCCCCTCAGGTGCTTTCACGGAGGGAGGGGGGAGCAAGGGTTAGGCTCATTTCCTTCTAGCTGCAGATAGTACAATATGCCGTGAGCAGGGGTTAGGCGCCTTTCCTTCCAGCTGCAGATGGTACAATAAGCTCTACTGACCCCCTCAAGGATTGAACTCGCAACCCCGGGTTTAGCGGGTCAACGCTCATACCGCTGAGCTATCCCTCTGCCCGTGTTCCAGGCAGTGCTGAATCTCCCTTAAAGAAAACGTAAAAAAGCGCCCCCGGCCAGCCACACCAAAGGCCACCGGCCAGGAGCACTGTAATGTCAAGCATATTGTACGATCTGCAGCTAGAAGGCAAGGAGCTTCTCCTGTATGGTCCCGCGACCACAACCATTTATGGCATAGTGCACGATCTGCAGCTAGAAGGCAAGGAGCTTATGCTGTGCAGTCCCGCGACTACCAGCCTCAGGCGGAATGGCCCCCTCAAGGATTGAACTCGCAACCCCGGGTTTAGCGGGCCAACGCTCAGAACGCTGAGCTATCCCTCTGCCCGTATTATACCGTGACTGAATCTCCACTAGACCTAATGTGAAGGCGTACGCTGGAGATGTACGGTAATTGTGAGCTGAGCAGCCTTCTGTAGCCTTCTGTAGCCAACATGGAAAGCACGCAGACAAGGCGCGAAAAAGATTGCTTTCAAGGAGGGAGGGAGGGACGTTTGATGGCCTGATGACATGTACCCAGAACCACCAGCGACATTTTTTTCTGCCCCATCAGGCTTTGGGATCGCAACCCAGAATTCCAATGGGCGGCGGAGACTGCGGGAACTGTGGGATAGCTACCCGCAATGCAATGCTTCGAAGGTCGATGCTAATCTCGCAACTGTGGACACAGACAATCGACCTCATGGTCTTAACGCTCTTTAGTGGGGACACACACAATCGATTCCATTAATTCGGGTTTTAATATATCGACTTCTATAATTTCGACCTAGTTCTGTAGTGTAGACGTACCCAAATATACTGCAATACAAAATTACACAAGATAATTAAGTCCAAAACTGACTGTGAATAATTACAAAGAGACCTCTCAAAACTGGGTGACTAGGCAACAGAATGGCAGATGAAATTCAATATTGATAAATGCAAAGTAATGCACATTGGATAGTTAAGAATCATCTATACATATAAAATGATGGGGTCTAAATTAGCTGTTACCACTCAAGAAAGAGACCTTGAAATCCCTGTAGCTAGTTCTCTGAAATCATAGACTGAATGTGCAGTGGCAGTCACAAAAGTGAACAGAATGTTGGGAATAATTAAGAAAGGGATCGATAATAAGACAGAAATATAAATGCATATACAATATAAATGCATGGTATGCCCACACCCTGACTACTGCATGCAGTTTTGGTTGCCTATCTTAACATATATTGGAACAGGAAAAGGTACAGAGAAGAGCAACTACAATGAATAGGGGTATGAAAGAGCTTTCATATCAGGAGAGATTAAACAGACTTGAACTGTTAGGCTTAGAAAAGACTGAGGGGAGATATGATAGAGGTCTATAAAATTAAGAATGGTGTGGAGTAAGTGGATAAGGAAGTGCCATTTACCCCTTCACATAACAGAAGAAGTAGGGGTCACCTGATGAAATTAGTAGGCAGCAGGTTTAAAACAAACATAAGGAAGTACTTCTTCACACAATGCACAATCAAACTGTTGAACTCATTGTCAGGGGATGTTGTGAAGGCCAAAACGATAACTGAGTTCAAAAAAGAATTGGATAATTTCATTGAGGGTAGGTCCACCAATTGCTATTAGTCAACATGCTCAGGGCTGCAACCCCACACTCTGGGTGGCTGTAAACTGCCGAATGCCAGGATCTGGGACTGGAAGATAGGGGATGGATCACTCACTGATTGCGCTATTCTGTTCATTCCCTCTGAAGCATTTGACACCGGCCACTGTCAGTTCAAGAGGGCGTGAAACCGTTAAGAGGTAAACGGGTGGGGTCCGCGCCCGTGGATGGTGTGAGGCCGGTAGCGGCCCCCGGCGCGCTGGGACGGGGTCTTCTTGGAGTCAGGTTGCTTGGGAATGCAGCCCAAAGCTGGTGGTAAACTCCATCTAAGGCTAAATGTCAGAAGACAGGATACTGTGCTAGATGGATCATTGGTCAGACTGAGTATGGCCATTCTTATTTACTATATCATTTCTGAACTTCTTCCTGTAGTGGTAGAGTATTTGTTAGAAGTTAAAAAGAACACACAGACCAATAAAAACATGTCTTCTGTAAACTGAGATGAGGAACTGAATCTCAAATCCAGGTATTGGTTCTATCAATCTATCTACCATTCTATCTATTGTTCCATCTCTATGTTATGTATCTGCCAGTCACCTTTTCATTGCAGGAGGTCATACTTTTCAGTTAAATTTAAAGAGAAAAAAATCAAGACCTCAGCAAAAATAAAATCTGCTGTGTGTGTGTGACTGTTTTTGTGAGAACTTTAAGTGATTTGCCTCCTGCTAGTGGGCTTGGAAGGCAGAGAAAGATGATGATGACGACAACAACAAAACACACTAAAAGCATCTGCAGAATTTTTTTTAAGAAGTGGTGTTGAAAAGAGCTATGCAAAATAAATAAATAAATGTTTCAGACTTAAGGGGAAACCAGGAAAAAATGCTGACTTTTCTGCTGTTTGTCTGATAAGGTGGAAAATCTAGCCTTTTGCTGGTGTAGTGTTCTGAGTGCTTAACAGAGAAAACATTTGCTTTGAAAAACACAAAGTGTGTACATCATTAAAGAGGGTGGCACTGAAAGACTAAGCTTACTTTTTTTTCCCCATACAACCATTTATGGCCTGAATCAACACTCATCAGCTTTTCCACTCAACAGAAGAGCTTGGCAAGGAAGGAATCATGGCTAGCCCAGAGAAAACTGAAATATTGATAAAGAAAATGAGAGAGAGAGCGAGAGCGAGAGAGATTTAGTAATTTTATCATTAGTTCTAGTTAGACCTGATTGGAAAGAAGAATATTTTCCACAGAAAACACTGATCTTTCAGCAAAATACTGAAAACTGAAATATTTCATCTGAAAACTTTTTGGTTTTACAGTGTACTTTTTGGATGGAAGATTAAATTTTCAGCAGAAAACAGACACTTTTCACACACAAAAATTGTTTTGTCAAACCCAATTTTCCATCAACAATGGTTTTGACATAACATTTTCGACCAACCCTAAATTTTGTAAATAGGTTACATTTTTCATGAACTCCGTCTCTTTTCACATAGTGCTGAGCAGATCACAATTACTTGACAGTGTTAGCCGTATGCTATTTTGCATATTTTTATTCTATTGTATTTGAAATTTGAGCTGTGTTGTGATGTCAGAGTTGTAAGTCACAAGAACTGTTCCCCAACTCGCCCCCTCATTTCTCACAGGATAATGGGGAAGAGCTTCTGCCTTGATCACCTTCGTCTGTGAATTTAACATTTGATATATATATAAATACTTACTGATTCTTAAGTTCACCTTCCGTTAGTGTTTGTGCCAATTAAAGTTGATCAGTCAAAAGATCATGGAAAGCAAAAGGAGATCATGGCCAAAGCAAGTTTAATTTAAAAATTCACACAAACATTTGCATGCATTTTTTGCTTTATTCGCCCTGTTTTACAGTGTATACTGTGGTATGTAGATGCCTTATTTTGTGTTCTTTAATTGTAAATAAAATGAGCATGTAATTGCTCTTTTGAATCTCTTTGGAGGTGAGGGAGAATTAGAGGAAAAGTATAGGAAATCAATCTGAGTTAGGTGCCTAGGCACTTTTGAAAATCCCCAGTGGCATCTTTCTGTGTCTTTAGGTGCCTAGACATATTTAAACATCTAGGCCTCAGAGACTCTGTATATAGTAACAAAAAAGATCAACAAGCGGAAACAAAGGGGTCAAAGTATGAGGATGGGAACACAGCCAAAAAAGCCCAAAGGTTTTTTTCCAACTGGAAAGATGAAAAGTAAAAAAACAAAACACATAACAGAAGGAAAATAATCCTTCAATCTATGATCCTCACGGGTATCCACTAGCTCAGTCCCCTGTGCCCATGCAGAAAGCCCCTGAATGGGACCCTACATGGGTGTAGGGGTCTGAGCTGGCAGATCCCAATTCAGGATCAAGGGCTTTAGGCCCCAATGCTGCAAGCTCTTCACTGCAGGCAGACCCCTATGCTCTCACAGAGCCTCAGTTAAATCAAATGGGCTCCACATAAATACAGTGGGGCTTGGGATGAGCATCAGGATCTGTCTGTACTGAGCAAGTAGCAGGATTAGGGACCTGTATTGTAAACTGCTTGGGGAACAGACCTAGTTTGTAGTTTGCCTTTAGTATCCATTCAAAGTAAGGACTGCATCTCAGGGGTGAAATCCTGCCCCCAGTAAACTCAATGGCAAAACTCCTGATTTCACCTCACATTTTCCAACTAGAGCAGGTTCAGGGTTTTAGTTATGTTTATAATGAAATACACTTGCCACAGGAAACAAAATTTCCATTTATCCTTCCAGAAGAAAAATAAATTGTTGAAACTGCATCACTCTGCATTCTTGTTACCACAGTGAGTTGCATTTTCTTGGAATTGGTCCACAAATGAGACTGCAATTTAGTTTTTGATTGAATGTTTTTCACATTGAATTTCACTTTAGATTTTCTCTAGCTTTTTTAAACCAACAGCATGACTTCCGTTTACTAACTCTTTGAATAGCAAAGAATACAGAGTAGCAGCTACGGTATTTGTAGACTTAAGGATGATAGTGTTGTTTAGTCCTTGTCGGGTTGATCTAACTTGCCCTTGGATGTGAAAAACAATGTATTATGCTGGAGAAATTATGCTTGATTCACCCCTTCTGGGATAGAGGGGTGAAGATTTCACCATCTAGCAGCTGCAGAGGAGAAGGGATTCAGCCCAAGAGAGGGCTGATGAAGGTACAATTATCTTTCTCCACCAGGATTTCTGTCAGGAAAGAATAGCTATAATTTATGGCAAGGTATCTATAGGAGCTATTACAGGCTGGTCCTGTCCCTGTAGATTATATTGAAGACCGTGTTTAAAATTACAAACTATCACTTTAAATTCTAACTGGTTTTCTGGTCCTCCTTGCAGTCTAGGGGGAACTGAGGAACTGTGTATGATCTGGGTCCTCAACAGCCAGTCTGCAAAAATGCTAATCTGGAGCAAGGTGGGCTGTGTTGTGAATGTCTGCCTAAGGTAGCATCCTGCTATGTCACTCTCTGTATTTGGTTGTTTTGTGTTTAGATTTAGATTCTAAAAATTAAAGTGGTTATGTTGCAATCTTTCGGGAAGGGTATTTATGTTTTGCTTGTAACCCTCTCTGTGTGTGTCGTGAATATAAGTCCCCCTGTTGACAGTCACTAGTTTGTTGTAAACAGACCCACATCACTGGGCCCCACATGCTCCTAAGCCCATTGGGTCTGTATGGAATCTAGTCAGTGTTTCTAGGTCTGAGTTTCTAGGGTGTATCCCAGACTCAGACCTCTTCCTTGACAAGAAGGCGTGAGTAACAGTAGGGGGAAATTAGTATTGGGGAAATTAGTATTGGACCGGTCATTACAAAATCTAAACCTAAATTCCCCCTACTGTTACTCACACCTTCTTGTCAACTGCCTGAAATGGGCCACTCTCATTACCACTTCAGAAGTTATTTTTCCTCCCCTGGTATCCTGCTATCAATTGAATTGGCTCGTTAGACTCACCTCACACTTCGTAAGGCAACTCACATCTTTTCATGTATTTATACCTGCTCCTGTATTTTCCACTCCATGCATCTGATGAAGTGGGTTCTAGCCCATGAAAGCTTATGCCCAAATAAATGTGTTGGTCTCTAAGGTGCCACAAGGACTCCTCGTTGTTTGTGCTGAAACAGACTAACAGGGCTACCACTCTGAAACCCATGCCCCTGTGTAAGGAATCTATTGTTCCATGGGCTGGGCCAGCAGCTGACAGACAATCCAAGCTGATGGCCCTAGATTGTTTTTTGATGGCTTCTGAATCATAGTCATTCAATGAGGTGTCAAGCTCCCTTTCTCCACAGAGTACCTGTTTGGAGTACATCATAATAACCTTGCTCTGGGAAATATTAGAAATGTGTTCAAACCTTAACCTAAAATGGACATCACATTTGGAGCTGATTTAATAATCAATTTTTTTTGTGTTTGATGGGATGGGCAGGGCGTAAAACTGAACCAGGTGTCCAGATATGTTTAATTATAATCAGTAAAGAGATTGAAATCCATTCATTGTCCTGGTTAATGTTAGGGAGTGATTCAAGGATTCTGTGGCATAATTTGGAATGCAGGAGTATTCAAACAGATTTAAATCCAGTCTGGTCCCTGGCTGTATTATCAGGATAGGATTAAACACAACAATTGCATAAATGTATCATGGCCAAAACTTTCGTACCTAACACTAGGCTCCTAAATAACTGATGGTTAAGGGGGAAGATTTTCAAAGTTCCTAAGGAAATGAGGAGCACACTTCTCTTTTAATGTTAACAGGACACAGACTCCTAAATCCCTTAGTTGCTTTTGAAAATGTCTGGATTCAGGTTGCAGAGTCCATTCACAGAAACAGGCATAGAAGACCTGCTGAAGATTACAGTTTGGGTTTTGCAAAACCTCTAGCTTCCGAAAAGAACACCCACTCTCCTTCCCCATGGAATTTCCCCCAGTCATGCTCTCCTCTGGTCTCCAGCTCACCTGACATCTACTGAGTCCTGGGTTCTATGCAAATTGTTCACTGGGCTCTAGCCTTCGCCTGCCCATTGTCACTGGTTGATGACTGCACTCTAGTCTGCTGTAATAACAAGGAGTGTCTCCTTTGATATAAACTAACAATACAATTACTTCATTTCCTTTTTCTTGATTAATTCTGCATCCCCTATGTGCGTATTTACCTGGATAGATCAGAAAACCATTTCTCAGGAAATGAACAAATTTACACAGCACTTATCTTAAGCAGACAGTGGTGAAATTGGCAAAGTGATTTTCAGAGTCTTATTGTTTGTGGGCACATTGTGTGTCCGCCTTTGTGTTTCAATATTCTACTTCAGTCTTTAGAAAAGGTAAGTCCTTGTGCGAGTTAGAAATGGTTTGTGGGAGTCTTTTTGCCTGCCTGTGTTATCAAGGCTAATGCACTTAGATGATGACCCTGAATTTGTCTCAGAGTGACAAGTACTGACATGTCCTGATGTACCTCTCAAATATACAGTATTTCATAAAATACAATCAGAATTTAAATGGCCAGTAGACAAGTTATAAATTACAGGAACAAAAGGATTTTCTTGTTTTACCAAAAAGAAGACTAATAGGCAACAAAGAATTCAAGAGGAAGAGTCATTAAGTCACTTAGATACACATAATGGGTGATAATGATTAACAGGAATGGAAGAAAGAAGGAAGATGCCTAAGGCCTTGGCTACACTTGCAGATGTACAGCACTGTGAGTTAAACCCGTCTTCGTACAGCTGAGTAGGGAAAGCGCTGCAGCCTGTCCACACTGGCAGCTGCCAGCGCAGTAAGGTGGCTACATTTGAGGCATTTGCAGCTGTATTGGGAGCGGTGCATTATGGGCATTCAAGAGGCTGCAACGTGCTTTTCAAATAGGGCGGGGGTGAGGGGGACTTTGACAGGGAGCATTTTGTGAGAGAGAGTGTTTTTTTGGAATCTCCACAGAGTGTCAGCTCATTATTTCCACACCTCCACACCCCCTGCCTCTCTCTCAATCACTGAAAGCAAACAGCAGGGGCTTTGTTTGTTTTTAAAGAGCAGATAAAAGAGAACTTGGGGAAACGGAGCCTTCCCCCTCCCCCCCGCCGTTCTTCTCCCCCCCCCCCCCCGCCGTCTCTGTCCAAGGCAACTTTGCTGCCGGCATTCCTAACGGAGCCCCCCCCCCCTCCCCCGCCCTTCCCTCCCACCTGCAAACAGTAGCTGTGTTTGGTTTTTTGTAAAGCACCTCAACAACGGAGCTCTGAACTCCAACCCGGAAGTGCCGTTTCAAAACAAAGGCAGCTTCCGGAGATCAGTAACTGCGGAGTTCCTCGGCTATACTGAAAGACCAGCATTCCACCCACTTTGCAACAGTTGTTATTCCTCTCGGGGAGGTGGAGTACATGCAGCGCTGTATCTGAGGAGATACACCGTTGCACGTGCCTTGCAAGTGTAGCCAGTTAGTGAGTTACAGCGCTGCAGGCAGTTTTATTGCGCTGTAACTCGTAAGTGTAGCCAAGGCCTAAGATTCCAGTGAATATGCCAGGTGCTCAAGAAGACTGCAGTGGTTGATAGAACCAAGTGCAGCACTGAAGTCTCAAAAGATGAACACAGAGGGTGAGCGTCAGATGACAGAAGATTATTGACCAGCAGCATGGGATGAATACTGGATAAAATTATCAACTGCCTGTACATTTGTTGAACGTATAATTCAAGAATATTGTGAGTGCAGGATTTGCCTTTGTGAGTGGGCCTTATATAGGGCATGCGAGGAAAAAGGGAGGCTCCTTTCCCATTGCTCCCTGGCATATCTTTAGAAGGGCCATTCAGTCTGGCCCTAAACAAGTCTGCAAAGAGCCATTCAGATATAGACATTTTCACTGCTGCTGTGATAGCTACCATCTTGGCTGACACATTGTGGATTAAACTGGGGTCGTCTTGGGCTGAAAACATGTGACTGTGAGCTAATTCAGTGATCATGAGCTAATTCAGTTCAAACTAAACAGAAGGATAAACAAAAATAGGTGTGTAACCAGGGTCTTTGAGTTCAAAAGAGAAAACTTCTTAAAAAAATTAAGGGAAGTAGTCATAGGCGCTGACTTCTTCCTTGACCCAAGGGTGCAAAAACACCTTTCCGTCCCAGGCCCTGTGCCCACTCCACCCCTTCTCCCAAACCCTCACCCCTGCCCCACCCCTTCCCGTCCCTGCCCTGCCCTGCCCCAGGCTTCACCCCCACTTCACCCCTTCCCAAAGTCCCCACCCCCACACCGCCTCTTCCTTCCCAGTTCCGCCCCGTCTCCCGAGCTCTTCCTGCACGCCATGGAATAGCTGATCGTGATGGGCAGGAGGCACCGGGAGGGAGGGGAAGAAGTTGATCAGCAGAGCCGCCGGTGGGTGGGAGGTGCTGGGGCATAGGGGTGGAGCTGGCTGTCGGTGCATGCTAAGCACCCATTAATATTTTTTCGTGGATGCTCCAGGAGTCAGCACCTGTGGAAGTAGTTAAGGAAGTGGACTGGACTGAAGAACTCAAGGATCTGAATGTGGAGGAAACTTGGAACTCCTTTAAGTCAAAGTTGCAGAAGCTATCAGAGTTAAATCAAAGTTACAGAAACCTGTATCCCAAGCCAAGGAAAAAAATCGTTAGGAAACATTGCAGACCAAACTGAATGAACAAACATCTCAAACAGATTATTGAAAGAAAGCAGAAAGTCTACAGAAAGTGCAGGGATAAAGTGAGAACTGCCAAAAGCCAAGCAGAGGTGGAACCTTGCATAGGGAATTAAAACTAATAGTAAAAGGTTCTATAGCCATATAAATAAAAAGAAAAAAAGGAAAGAAGAAGAAGCAGTGGGACTGTTAATCACTGAGGATGGAATGGAGATTAAAGATAGTCTAGGCATGGCCCAACACCTAAGTGAATATTTTGCCTCAGTTTTTAATAAGGGTTATGAGGAGCTTAGGGGTTGTGGCAGGGTGGCTAATGGAAATAAAGATATGGAAATAGAAATTCCACATCCAATGTGGAAATTAAACTCAAACCATTTAAGGGAACCAAATTCGGGGTGCCCAGATAATCTCCATTCAAGAATATTAAAGGAACTGGCACATGAAATTGCAAGCCCAAGAACAAGGATTTTTAATAAATCCATAAACTCAGAAGTCATAGCCTATGACTAGAGAATTGTTAATATATTATCTATTTTTAAGAAAATGGAAAAAAATGATCCAGGAAACTACAGGCCCATTAGTTTGACCTCAATTGTATGCAAGGTCTTGGAACACATTTTGAAAGAGAAAGTAGTTAAGGACATAGAGGTAAATGGTAATTGAGATAAAATACAACATGGCTTTATAAAATACAACATACCAGGCCAACCTGACCTCTTTCTTTGAGAAGTTAACTGATTTTTTTAGACAAAGGAAATGCAGTAGATCTTATCTATCTGGATTTCAGTAAGGCTTTTATCTAGTTACACAGGGGAAATTATTAGTTACTTGGGAGATGATGGTGATTAATATAAGAATTGAAAGGTGGGTAAGGAAATAGGTAAGGAAATGGGAGACTACAATGGGTCATACTGAAATGTGAAATGTCAGGTTTGAAGGAGGTTACTAATGGAATTCCTTAGGGATCAGAATTGGGACTAATTTTATTTAACATTTTCATTAGTAATCTTGGCACAAAAAGTGTGAGAGTCCTAATAATATTTGTAGATGACACAAAGTTGGGAGGTATTGCCAATATGGAGGAGGACTGGAAGATATGAATAACCTTGAAAATTGGAGTAATAGAAATGGGATGAAATGTAATATGCAAAGTGCAACGTCATGCATTTAGGGATTAACAACAGGAGTTTTTGCTATAAACTGGGGACATATCAGTTGGAAGCAACAAAGGAGGAGAAAGACCTGGGATTATTGGTTAATCACAGGATGACTATGAGCCGCAACTGTGATGCCTCCATTAAAAAGGCTAATGGAATCATAGATGCACCAGGCAAAGTACTTCCAGTAGAGATAGGGTAGTTTTCTTACCATTCTACTCTTACCAAGGCACTGGTGAGATCTCATCTGGATTATTGTGTACAATAATCTCCCATGCTTAAGAAAGATGAATTCAAACTGGAACAGGTGCAGAGAAGGGCTACTAGGATGCTCAGAGGAATGGAGAACTTACCTTATGAGAGAAGAGTTAAGGAGCTTGGCTTGTTTAGCCTAACCAATGAAGGCTGAGGAGAGATACGATTGCTCTCTATAAATACATCAGAGGGATAAATACCAGAGAGGAAGAGGAGTTATTTAAGTTAAACACCAATGTTGGCACAGGAACAAATTAATATAAACTGGCCATCAACAAGTTTAAGCTTGAAATTAGACAAAGGTTTCTAATAATCAGAGGAGTGAGTTTCTGGACTAGTGACAGCAAAAAATGTAACTGGTTTCCAGACTCAGCTTGATAAGTTTATAGTGGGGATGGTTTGATTATGTGCAATGGCCTGTGGCCCATCTGTGATTTCTAGTAGCAAATATCCCCAACGGCCAGAGATGGGACACTGGATGGGGAGGGCTCTGAGTTACTTCAAAGAATTATTTCCTGTGTGTGACTGGTGGGTCTCAAGCACATGCTCAGGGTCTAACTAATCACCAAATTTAGCATAGAGAAGGAATTTTCCCCAGGTCAGATTGGCAGAGACCCTGAGGGGAGGAGGGCACCTCCCTCTGGAGCATGGGGATGGGTGACTTGCGGGTTTAAATTAGTGTAAATGATGGATTCTCTGTAACTTGAAGTGTTTAAAACATAATTTGAGGAGTTCAGTAACTCTGCCAGAAGTTATGGGTGTATTACAGGAGTGGGTGGGTGAGGTTTCATGGCCTGCAATGTTCAG
The DNA here is from genome assembly GCA_037349315.1 of Chelydra serpentina. Taxonomy (NCBI): domain Eukaryota; kingdom Metazoa; phylum Chordata; order Testudines; family Chelydridae; genus Chelydra; species Chelydra serpentina. The sequence continues at coordinate 64,800,223 of JBAIAC010000004.1, forward strand.
GAGGTCAGACTAGATGATCACGATGGTTCTTTCTGCGCTTAAAGTCTATGAGTTGCTAAATCGTGAGCTATAGAGCCAAGACACTCTAGCTGGTGCTGGAACAGACTTGTATCCTCTGTGAATTTGGCAAAGAGGAAGACCTGTGACTCATTCACCAGTTGGTTACACTTGCATTATTTATTTATTTACTGTTCTTCAGTCTCCCTGCCAACAGGACAAGTCTCTTCCTGCCTCACTGACACTATCAGTGCCATCAGTGTTAGATGATCAGGGACTCCCTGATACATATCAGTGAATTTAAGCTAGCCTGACCACTCACTGTTATCAAAAACTGTATCTCAAGCCCACATTTAGAAACCCGGGAATACTAAATACCTCCTGCTTCTCTTGATAGGCAATAGTCCACCATGGCAAGAACTGAGTTCATTATACAAACCAAATAAAACTGGGGAAAATAAAGGTCCAGAATAAACTGGGGGAAATAGAGGCCCAGAATAAACTTAGGAAAGCCACTCATATCCGTACATATTGTGACAAAGTTCCTCCTCTACCTCGGTGGGTCTTGCGCTTATTGGCGGATTTTGCTTGCCTCAGAGATCTTCCCCTCTAGTAGAATCCACAGTCCAGGTTAACTCCTCCTGTGTCCGATCAGAAGTTGGGAGTTTTGGGGGGAACCCGGGCCCGCCCTCTACTCCGGGTTCCAGCCCAGGGCCCTGTGGATTGCAGCTGTTTAGAGTGCCTCCTGGAACAACTGCATGACAGCTACAACTCCCTGGGCTACTTCCCCATGGACTCCTCCCAACACCTTCTTTATCCTCACCACAGGATCTTCCAGCAGTACACCCTCTTACTCTCAGCTCCTAGTGCCTCTTGCTCCCAGCTCCTCACATGCAACCTCCTTCCACAGCTCCTGACATGTGCCCCTCACTGGCTCACTGGGAGGCTTTTGACTAGTTTCAGCCAGCCCCTGATTGGCTGCAGGTGTCTCAATCAACCTCCCTGCCTTCTGGAAAGTTCTTAATTGTCCCCACGTGTCTTGATTAACCTGGAGCAACTGCCATAAGGTATCAGGGATTTGTTTAGCCTGGGGCTAACATACTGGTTCCTTACCACTTTCCTATAGCCCTCTGGCCTTGCCCCGTCACATATCCTCCCCACCCCCCTCTGCTCAACACCATAGAGTTGGGAAACTTGGGACGCCAGGCAGTGTGCTCTTGACAGACCATCAGCATTGCCATGGTGGCATCCAGACCTGTGCCGCATGCAGAACTGGAACGGTTGGAGGGATAAGAACCACCTGGTGATCCTTGCATTCTTTTCCTTATTCCGCTGCATCCACTGGAGGGGTGCATGGTCCGTCACAAGAGTAAATCGCCGGCCCAAGAGGTAATAATGTAGGTTCTCCATAGCCCATTTGACAGCAAGGCATTCTCTCTCAACTACTGCATATTTCTGTTCTCTTGGGAGAAGCTTTCTGCTTAGGTAGCGGATCGGGTGTTCCTCTTCTCCCACCATTTGCGACAGAACCGCCCCCAACCCCACCTCGGAAGCGTCTGTCTGTAAAATAAATTCCTTGTTAAAGTCCGGGGCTATGAGTATGGGGTCATTACAAAGGGCCGTCCGAAGGTCTGTGAATGCCTCCTCTGCTGCATCGGTCCACTTCACCATGTCTGGACCTCAGGCTTTCACCAGGTCCATTAGGGCACTTGCCCTAGTAGCAAAGTGGGGAATAAAACGTCGGTAGTAGCCTACCACACCTAGGAACGCGCGGACCTGCTTCTTTCTGGTCGGCCGGGGCCAGTTTTGAATCGCCTCTAGCTTACTCATTTGGGGATTTACTATGCCCCTTCCTACAATATATCCCAGGTACCTAGCCTCTGCTAGCCCTATGGCACATTTAGCGGGATTAGCAGTGAGGCCAGCCCGCCTTAAGGTGCGCAGTACTGCCTCAACTTTCTCCAAGTGGGTTCCCCAGTCTGGTGTATGGATGACGACATCATCTAGGTATGCAGCTGCTTATCCATGAGGCACTGGAATGTGGCCGGGGCCCCATGTAGCCCAAAAGGGAGGACGGTGTACTGGAATAGCCCATCCGGAGTGGAGAACGCTGTCTTTTCTTTAGCTTCTTTGGTCAGGGGAATCTGCCAGTATCCTTTTGTCAGATCCAGTGTAGTCAAGAATCGAGCACTACCCACTCAGTCCACCAATTCGTCGATGCGTGGTATGGAGTATGCATTAAACTGGGATACTTCATTCAGTCGGCGAAAGTCATTACAGAATCACGTGGTACCATCAGGTTTAGGCACTAGAATGATTGGACTGGACCACTGACTGTAAGATTCTTCAATCACCCCTAATTCTAACATTTTCTTCACTTCGGCCTTGATTTCTTCTCTTTTGGCTGCTGGGATTCGGTAGGGTCTCAATGTTACCTTGGCTCCGGGGATCGTGCGGATATGGTGATAGGTCTCAGTCGTCCGCCCCGGTTTTGTAGAGAACACATCTCGGTTGCGATTAATCATGTCAGTTGTCTTTTGGATCGGCGTCAAGTCAGGTGATATCATTACTTGCTCGTGTAAGTTATCCTCCCGGGGAAGGGTCTCCTGGGTGACTAAGCATGCCTCTTGATCGTGCCAAGGTTTTAGAAGATTGATGTGGTAGATTTGCTCTGGTTTCCTGCGGCCTGGCTGCCGCACCTTATAGTTCACCTCTCCCACGGCTTCGATCACTTCGTAGGGTCCCTGCCACTGGGCCAACAGCTTACTTTCTGCTGTGGGCACCAGGACCATCACTCGATCCCCTGGTTGGAACCGTCGAAGCTTTGCTTGGTGGTTATAATGGGTTCGTTGGGTCTCCTGTGCTTTCTCCAAGTGTTCTAGTACAATAGGTGTAACTCGGGCTATCCGATCTCTCATCTGTAGTACATGCTCAACTATGTTCCTTCCTGGATTTGGCTACTCTTCCCACGCTTCTCTTGCTATATCCAATATGCCCCAGGGGTGGCGCCCGTATAATATTTCAAACGGAGAAAAACCTGTGGAGGCTTGCGGAACCTCCCGGATGGCGAACATGAGGTAAGGTAATAGGGTATCCCAATCTTTCCCATCCTGGCTCACCACTTTCCTGATCATGGCCTTGAGGGTCCTATTGAACCTTTCCACAAGGCCATCTGTTTGCGGGTGGTATACAGAGGTCCGTAGGGCTTGTACATGGAGTAATGAACAGAGATCTTTCATCAACTTGGACACGAAAGGTGGTCCCTTGATCAGTCAATATCTCCTTGGGTAGCCCAACTCGGGCAAAGATCTGTACTAACTCCTTAGCTATGGTTTTGGAAGCCGTGTTGCGTAGGGGAACGGCTTCCGGGTACCAGGTTGCATAGTCCAGTACAACAAGCACATGTTGGTGGCCCCGAGCTGTCTTCTCAAGGGGCCCTATCAGATCCATGGCTATGCATTCAAAAGGAACCTCTATTATTAGAAGAGGTATCAAAGCAGCCCGGAAGTGCGGGTGCGGACTATGTAACTGACATTCCGGACAAGAGGTGCAGTATCTTCGGACATCTTCATGTACTCCTGGCCAGAAGAACCTCCGCAGGATCTGTGCCTGGGTTTTCTCTACCCCTAGGTGTCCTCCAAATAGGTGACTGTGGGCGAGGCTCAATATGGCTTTTTGATGTTTTCGTGGCACCAGAAGTTGATGTATCTCTTGCTCCTGCATTTGCATCACACGGTACAGGAGATCTTTCTTCACTATAAAGTAAGGTCCTGGACCCCGGACCTTCCCATCCACAGGTACTCCATCTATCTCAGCCACCTCTTTCCTGGCGTTATCATATCTATTGTCCTCTGCCTGGTCCCGCCCAAAAGTCTCTCTCCAGGGACTAACCTGCCCGAGCTCCCAGGGGCCAGCCTCTGTTGCTTCCAACGGCTCAGTCTCCGGCTCACCTTCTGTGATGGTAGTTTTTCTGGCTGCTCGTGTCCGTCTGCCTACTAGGGCGATTTTCTGGCCCTGGGTCAGGATCCGGGTTCCCAAAGCTTTTGCAGCCTTCCTTTCCCTTTTTGTCTTCCGGGTCTTTTGGGGGACTGAGAACAGATCCTGAGAAATCTCAGCGAACATCGGGGGTTGACATTCCCCCGGAGACAAGTCGCTGCCCTCAGGGTCCACACCTCCCTCCAACCTCTCCGGGGGGAGTAAATTAACAAACCCTGGATAGTCCCTCCCTATGACTACAGGATACAGGAGTTTAGGAACTACACCCACTGTCACCTCAATGGGATTCCCCTGAACCTCTATCTCCACCTGGATGGTGGGGTAATGGCTTACGGCCCCATGCACACACGTCACTGCTATGCGTTTGGCTTGTAGCAGCTGGCTACTTTTTACCAACTTACCCGATATTAGGGTGATTGCACTCCCGGAGTCCACAAGCGCTATAGTCTCTACTCTATTTATTTTCACCGGTCTAGTGTAGTTATGCGGGGCTAATGCGACGCCCGCAAGGTAGATAAGGGAGCATGGGACCTCCCAATTCCCCAAGTTACATTGCATAGGCTTCTCGGTGCTGGGACACTGTGCTGCTATGTGTCCCCACTCACCACATGCATAACATCCATATGGAACCCTAGGCGTTCCCTGGCTTTTTGTTTGGGAAGTCTAACATCAGAATCTTCTTCCCCCTCGGTGCTCCGACTCTTTGTGGCCTCTGGTGGGCCTTCAGCCCCTCTCTTTTTCCACCTGGGCCCTCCTGGTGGCCCAGTCACTCGAAATCTGGGGCTTGGTGCTGCTAGTTTAACCCTGGGTTCCGCTTCCTTAACTGTTTGGGTCAGTTCCCTCGCCGTCCTTCGCCTCTCTACCATTGCCACAATCTCATCATAGGTGGAGGGTTCGTTCTGGCTTACCCATGCGCGAAGGTCTGGCGGTAGTCCTCTCATGTATCGGTCGATGACCAGAACCTCTAGTATCTCATCTGGACTCCAGGACTCAGTTTGCAACCACTTTCGTGCGAGATGGATGAGGTCATACAATTGGGATCGCGGGGTTTTGTCTTCCTGGTACCTCCACTCATGATACCGCTTGGCCCCTCACTGCGGTTGTTACCCCAGATCTGGCCAGGATCTCTGCTTTCAGCTGTGGGTAGTCTGCTGCAGCCTCTTCAGGCAGATCATAGTAGGCCTTCTGGGCCTCCCCACACAGGAATGGGGCAAGGATGCCAGACCACTGATCTTGAGGCCAGGCCTCCCGTAGGGCTTTCCTCTCAAAGGCCAGGAGATATGCCTCTATGTCATCGTTCCCTGTCATTTTCTGCAGGCAATTGCTGGCTCGTATGTGCCGCGTCCCATCATGGCCATGGTTCATCTCCATAAGGGCCTTCACTTGGTTTACTAATTCCCACAACATAGTCCAGTCTTGAGCGGCCTGGTTTATCAACAGGCAATTGGTCTCCTGCTGCAGGCATACTGCCTCCTGTTGGGCAGCTGCCTGGACACAGGTAGCCTCTTGTTGGGCAGCCGTGGCTTGTATCAGTGCCCATACTACCTCTTCCATTGTGGTGAAAAAATAAATAAATAAACCCACTCCCTTTTAAAAAAAAAATAAACACCTTCCTTCTTCCGTCGCGCTGTGCACACCAAATTCCACCCCTTACACCAGTTGTGACAAAGTTCCTCCCCTACCACGGTGGGTCCTGCGCTTATTGACGGATTTTTCTTGCCTCAGAGATCTTCCCCTCTAGTAGAATCCACTATCCAGGTTAACTCCTCCTGTGTTTGATCAGGAGTTGGGAGTTTTGGGGGGAACCCGGGCCCACCCTCTACTCCGGGTTCCAGCCCAAGGCCCTGTGGATTGCAGCTGTTTAGAGTGCCTCCTGGAACAACTGTACGACAGCTACAACTCCCTGGGCTACTTCCCCATGGACTCCTCCCAACACCTTCTTTATCCTCACCACGGGATCTTCCAGCAGTACGCCCTCTTAGGGTACGTCTACACTACGGGAATAGTTCAATTTTTCTTAAACTGAACTTCTGTAATCGATATTACAAAGTCGAGCGTGTGAATCCACACCAAGGACATTAATTCGAGTTTGTGAGTCCACAGTAACGGGGCAAGCGTCGACATTGCAAGCGGTGCACTGTGGGTAGCTATCCCACAGTTCCCGCAGTCCCCGCTGCCCATTGGAATTCTGGCTCGAGCCCCCAATGCCTGCCGGGGCCAAAAATGTGTCGAGGGTGCTTTGGGGTAAATGTCGTCATTCCACCCACACTCCCACCCTCCCTCCATGAAAGCACCAGCGGGCAATTAATTCGTGCCCTTTTCTGGAGATTGACAGCGCGGACGCCACAGGACAGCGAGCATGGAGCCCTCTGCGATTATCGCTGCTGTTCTGTCCTTTGTCAACACCTTGCGCCTTATCGTCCACCTTTTCCAGAGGCAGATGCTGAGAAATAGGGCAAGGAGGCAACGGAAGCTCCGTGAGGACATTAACTATGAGAGGGGCAGAGACCTCTCGCAAAGCACGGGACCCCGGCCCCTAGACATCATGGTGGCAATGGGTCACATTGATCCTGTGGAACGGCGATTCTGGGCAAGGGAAACAAGCACTCACTGGTGGGACCGCATAGTGCTGCAGGTTTGGGATGAATCCCAGTGGCTGCAAAACGTCCGGATGCGTAAGGGCACTTTCCTGGAACTTTGTGAGTTGCTGTCCCCTGCCCTGAAGCACCAGGACACCCGGATGCGAGCAGCCCTGACTATCCAGAAGCGAGTGGCCATAGCCCTGTGGAAGCTTGCAACTCCTGACAGCTACCGGTCAGTCGCGAATCAATTTGGAGTGGGCAAATCTACCGTGGGGGTTGCTGTGATGCAGGTTGCCCATGCTATCGTTGACCTTCTGCTCTCAAAGGTAGTGACCCTGGGAGACGTGCAGGTGATCACAGATGGCTTTGCTGCTATGGGATTCCCAAACTGCGGTGCGGCTATTGATGGAACTCACATCCCTATCCTTGGCCCGGACCACCAGGGCAGCCAGTACATTAACCGAAAGGGCTACTTTTCTATGGTGCTGCAAGCACTGGTGGACCATAAAGGACAGTTTACCAACATCAACGTCGGATGGCCGGGCAAGGTTCATGACGCTCGCGTTTTCAGGAACTCTGGTCTGTTTAGACAGCTGCAGGAAGGTATTTACTTCCCGGACCACAAAATAACTGTTGGGGATGTGGAGATGCCTATAGTGATCCTCGGGGACCCAGCCTACCCGCTAATGCCCTGGCTCATGAATCCGTACACAGGCACCCTGGAAAATGAAAAGGAGCTCTTCAACTACCGTCTGAGCAAGTGCAGAATGGTGGTGGAGTGTGCTTTTGGATGTCTGAAAGGGAGATGGAGAAGCTTACTTACTCGCTCTGATCTCAGCCAAACCAATATCCCCATTGTGATTGCAGTTTGCTGTGCGCTCCACAATCTCTGTGAGAGCAAGGGGGAGACGTTTATGGCAGGGTGGGAGGTTGAGGCAAATCGCCTGGCTGCTGATTACGCGCAGCCAGACACCCGGGCGATTAGACGATCTCAGCGGGACGCGCTGCGCATCCGGGAAGCTTTGAAAGCTAGCTTCCAGAGCGAGGAGGGTAACCTGTGACTATTACATTTATCCAAGCAGAACCTGGACCTGCCTATGTTTCTTTACCCAGTTAATGTTGCCTACCCTCTCCAATTTCAAAAACCCTTCCCCCCTTCATTCACTGATTTAAAAATATAATAAAGGAAACATTGTTCATTAAAACCGTCTTCTTTATTAAGGGATTCTCGGTCACGGGTTTAAATTGGAACGCCTACTGCTGTTGTGGAGTGAGTGGAGTGATGGAAAGGACGCTTCCAAACTACGGGAATGACAGTCTCCTGCTCCTAGAGCAGTCCGCAGTGGTGGACTGCTAGTTTCAACAGAGCCTGCCACCCCTCCTGATCCCAACTCTGTGAGGGGTGGCCTGTGTGACTTTTTGGCCGTGGATTGCGGTCACAGATCCCCTGCTGCATGGCTCTGTCATGCAGGCTACTGACCGCTGCAAAAGATCTGCAGCCGCCCTCCCACACCAGAAACACACAGAGCCTACGCCATAGAGAACATGAAAACCACCTCCAAGACTGACAAGGGTTCTAAGTGAATGCAATGTGATTGTGAGTTTGTGGTGAACCTGTCCCCCTGTCTCTGCCCTGGTGCAGGCGCCTATCGTCTCAAATTTCAAACCCCTTTTCCCCCTTCCCCAAAAACATACCGTCCTATAAAAGGAACTCAAGGAAACAGCACGTTTTCAAACAAAATTTTTTATTAAAGAGAGCAACGTTATGACATGAAACTTGGACGGGGGCTAGGGTGGGGTGCGGTTGGAAGGAAGGAAAGGACCCATCAAATCTTTGGGAACGAGAGACTTCTGCTACTGGAGCACTCCGCAGGGATGGAGTGATTATTTACACGGCCCCTGCTGCCCCTCGTTCTCGTGACTTTGGGTGAGGGGGGGATTGGACTTGGCTGCGTGGGAGGGCGGTTAGAGATCACATAAAGCGGTGCTCTTTCCTCCTGCCTCCGGTCCTGTAGAACGTCTACAAGGCGCCGGAGCGTGTCCGTTTGCTCCCTCATTAGACCAAGCAGCGTTTGAGTCGCCTGCTGGTCTTCCTGCCGCCACCTGTCCTCACAAGCCTCAGCCCTCTGCTCCCGTTCGCTGGATGCTCGCTCGGGCCTCGAGATGTCCTCTCTCCGCTGTGCCGCGTCATTTCGGGAACAGACCATCAATTCGGAGAACATGTCGTCCTGAGTTCTTTTTTTGCACCGCCTGATCTACGCAAGCCTCTGGGATGGTGATGCCCGGGTAGGGCGGGAGACACTCGCAGCTGTGGGATGGGAGAAAGGAAGTGAATTCCTCAGAAAGATACATTTTCACGAACAATGCCTATACTCTTTCCCTGGGAGAAAGACAATGCACACTACCTATCACATGTGCACTCAGTACAAGGTTGAATATTCTGTCTTTATATTGAGTGCCTGGGTTCTTGCTGTAGCGATCACACAAGCAGGGCTGGACACTGGAATTCGGCTCTCGGGAGACCATGGTAAGCCGTTCACTTTGGACTGCTGAGAGCTTACTTCACAGCAGTGCTGTTCTCCCATGTTCCAAGCACAGTTCCTAGTGGCGGCCAGTTCCTGCTGCTGGCAAAACCGCTCATCTACCACGGTTCGCCTACCCGCCACCCCCCCAATGCACGGCCGTTCCCGGGAAATCTCCCTGTCTGTGAACCGCCGAGTTTGAACGGTTCGCGTCCCTAATCCCCCTCCCGCCCCCTCCCCTCCGCGCAGCGTGGCCAGTCACGGGAAATGTCACTGCCTGTGAACCGTCGAGTTTGAACGGTTCGCGTCCCTGCTTCCACCCGCCCCGCCCCGCGTGGCCAGTGTGACGGGTTAGGGCCACAGAGACCTGCTTGGTGCTGCCACCTGGTGTGCCAAGGCTACTTCTGCCCCTGCTTCCAGGCCTTTTCCAGCTTGGGACTCCCGAATCCTGTCTGTTTTGAGCCAGATTCCACTGATCTGCTGCAAACACAGACCCAGGTCCGAACCAAGTCCACTCACAACTGTAAGGCTCCTGGAAGCGCTCTTGCCTTTGACACCCCGGTGTCCAACTCCAAGGAGGTTCAAACCCTTAATAAATCCGTTTTACCCTGTATAAGCTTTTAAATAGTTCGCCTTCTATTTCAAAGATAGAAAGATATGCACAACTGTTTGCCTTCCCCAGGTACCAGCTCGTACTCCAGGAACTTATTAAAATCACTTTTTACTTATTAAGTACAGAAAATAGGATTTAAGTGTTTTCAAGTAGTGACAGACAGAACAAAATGAATTACTAAATAAAATAAAATAGAACACGCAGTTCTATGTCTAATCACCCTGTGTACAGATAAAAACCTCACTAGCTCCAGTAAACAGGCTATCTTCCTTCTAGCCTGGTTCCAGCAATCACTCACCCCCCTAATATCTTTGTCCTTTGTTCAGTCTCTTTCAGGTGTCCTTGGGGGGTGGAGAGCTTCTTTCTTTAGCCAGCTGAAGACAAAACGGAGGGGTTTCCTAGGGGTTTAAATAGATTTTCTCCTCTGGGTGGACACCCCTCCCTCTCCCTGTGTAGCATCCAGTTACCAAATGGAGTTGGGGGTCACATGGACAAGTCACCTGTCCCTGCCCAACTCAGTTCCTTCTCAGACCAGCCACATTCCTGGCAAAGTTCAGATGTGGATTGGTGTCTGCAAGTTCTATTGTCTGTTAAGTGCTTCTTGATTGGGCACTTAACCTGCGCATTCCTTTCTCAAGAAATACAAACAATATTCATAACTTCAACAACAACAATGATACATGCATACAAACAGGAGGAATAAATTCAGTAGGTCATAACTTTCACAGAGATATGTTACATGGCACATGTAGCATAAAACATATTCTAGTTACATATCTACCTTTATAAGCATCTCCCCATAAAGTTTTATGGGGAACACCATCACAGCCGGTCCCGGGAAATCTCCCTGCCTGCGCACCGCTAAGTTTCAACGGTTCGCCTCCCAGCTCCCGGCCCCCCGCGTGGCTGCAAACCGCCAAGTAGCATTATTTAAAGGAAAAGTCAAAAAGTCACTATACTAAAAAAACCACTCATTCAAACCAGGGCACCATGACTGATATCACTCTGATGAGGATTACGGAGACAGACAAAGATCGCATGCTGCGTGAATGTTAGCAAACCCCGGTGCCGTATGCCGCCATGCTGTGCAAGGCGATGATACCGGAGTACCTGCTGCTAGCTTGGCGCAGAAAAGTATCCTACCATGGAGGAGACAATAAGGCAGCTCTCCCCGGGAACCTGATGCAAAAGCTTTCACTGTACCTCCAGGAGAGCTTCGCGGAGATCTCCGATGGGGATTTCTCCTCTATCCCCATACATATTGACAGACTTTTCGAGTAGTTGCACTGGAAACGACTCAAAACTAAAGCGCCTATGGCAAAGTAAGAAATAAAAACCCATTGCTAACATACCATGCCTATCCTATTCAAAATAAATGTTTAAAACACTGACCTGCTGATCCTTCGCCTGATTCCTGGTCCGGGTTATAGCCTTGGGAGGGTTCGTAGGGGATTTCAGTCAGGGTGATGAACAGATCCTGGCTGTCGGGAAAATCAGCATTGAAAGCACTGTCGACTGCCTCCTCCTCCTCGTCTCCTTCCTCATCTTTACCGTCCGCAAAAACCTCCGACGACGTGGCCGTAGATAAGACCCCGTCGTTGGAGTCCACGGACACTGGTGGGGTAGTGGTGGCAGCACCACCGAGCATAGCATGCAGTGCCTCGTAGAAATGGCATGTGTGGGGCTGGGATCCGGAGTGTCCGTTGGACTCTTTGGCCTGTCGCAGCTCCTTGATTTTCATGCGGCACTGTGTTGCATCCCAGCTGTATCCTCTCTCCATCATGGCTTTTGAGATCTTCTCGTAGATCTTCGCATTCCGTCTTTTCCATCGCAGCTCCGAAAGCACGGACTCATCGCCCCACACAGTGATCAGATCCAAGACTTCCCAATCAGTCCATGCTGGGGCCCTCTTTCTATTCTGCGATTGCATGGTCACCTCTGCTGGAGAGCTCTGCATTGTTGCCAGTGCTGCTGAGCTCGCCACGATGTCCACACAGGAAATGAGATTCAAACTGGCCAGACAGGAAAAGGAATTCAAATTTTCCCGGGGCTCTTCCTGTGTGGCTGTTCAGAGCATCCGAGCTTGGACTGCTGTCCAGACTGTCCACAGAGTGGTGCACTGTGGGATAGCTCCCGGAGCTATTAGCGTCGAATTCCGTCCACAGTAACCCAAATTCGACATGGCCATGTTGAATTCAGCGCTACTCCCCTCATCGGGGAGGAGTACAGAAATCGAATTAGAGAGCCGTTTATGTCGAAATAAATAGCTTCGTAATGTGGACGGGTGCAGGGTACAATCGAGTTAACACTGCTAAATTCGACATAAAGTCCTAGTGTAGACCAGGCCTTACTCTCTGCTCCTAGTGCCTCTTGCTCCCAGCTCCTCACATGCAACCTCCTTCCACAGCTCCTGACATGCGCACCTCACTGACTCATTGGGAGGCTTTTAACTAGTTTCAGCCAGCCCCTGATTGGCTGCAGGTGTCTCAATCAACCTCCCTGCCTTCTGGAAAGTTCTTAATTGGCCCCAGGTGTCTTGATTAACCTGGAGCAACTGCCATAAGGTATCAGGGATTTGTTTAGCCTTGGGCTAACATACTGGTTCCTTACCACTTTCCTATAGCCCTCTGGCCTTGCCCCGTCACAATATCTACTAAGATTCCCTTCCCCACTGCTCAGGGAGTCTTGGCAATATTCTTAAACTCAGTGCCAACCATTCATGGTGTGAGTATCCAACAAGGATTATCCACTTCTCTCCTCCTCCATGCCCCTATTCACTGTTTGTTAATCAGGGCTGGCGAAGTCCAGAGTTCAGGAAAGTCCATCACCTAAAGGAAGTACTGCCAGGTCTGGTCCAGGAACTCTACCTTACCATCTATCTGAAGAGTAAAATTACAGCTCTTAATTAATTGCTAGGTGGGGACCCCTCACCACAGTTCTTCAGCTTCATAGTGTTCTCTGATATTTCAGCAAAAACACCTCCTGCCTCAAAGCTACCTCTTGTTTGCAAAGCCTGCTTCTGTGCCATCTTTTCACAAAATCTTCAGAAAAAAATTACTGGTGTATCGGACAAAGGGACATACTCTTACCAGAAGTGCTCCGTTACTCCCATATACTAGCAAGGTTTTGTTATTGTTCAAACTTTGCTACTCAACTGTACCAGAATGTAGTTATGGTCAGAGTGACCCTTCATCTCTTGGTACATTTAGTTCAGTTCTCTTGCCCTTTCATCACTCAATGAGGATAACAATGTTTTATTGCTTCAAAATTAAAACTTAACTGAATTTTGACTAAAATGCTCAAGGTTGTCATGTAACAGAAATGCAAACGAGGCCTGGCCCATTCAGTCATTTCCCCTAGGTGATGAACTGATGCTGGCAGAGAGCTCCCTCCCCAATGAAGCTTCTGTCCATGGAGTTCTCAAGAAGCTATGAGCAGTTTTACTAGCTGTTCACCAACATGTGTCAATAGCAAACTCTCTGGTCTCTACAGCTTCAGGTCCCAGGGCTTACAGCATAGTGCACAGAGAATGAAATAATTATCGGCCAGGTAGGAATTCTAAAATTGTACTAGTGTAACCCACAGTAGTCAGTGTTTGTTAACCCTCCATGCTGATCCGCAGAGTAGATGAGTTTGTTACAACCCTCAAATATTAAGCTTTGGTTCTGTAGCTCAAGCTGTAGCAGCTCATACTTTTAGCCTGAGATCCCTGATTTAATGCCTAGAGTGCAAGCCAAGATAGCAGCCATCACAATAGGTTAATATAAAGTCACATGACAAAGTATAAAAAGCCTCAGCATAATTCTGATCATGCAGCATACTTTGAGTATCATTTCATTATATTTTCCAAGATTTTTCTACCACCTAGAGCAGGCATCGGCAACCTTCGGCACGTGGTTTGCCAGGGTAAGCCCCCTGGTGGGCCAGGCCAGTTTGTTTACTTGCCGCGTCCACTGGTTCGGCTGACTGCTGCTGCCACAGGCCGCGGTTCACCGTCCCAAGCCCCTGGGGGCTGCAGGAAGTGGTGCGGCCCGGGGGATGTGCTGGACTCTGCTTCCCGCAGCCCTCATTGGCCTGGGAAGGCGAACCGCTGCCAGTGGGAGCCGCGATCGGCTGAACCGGTGGACATGGCAAGTAAACAAACCATCCCGGCCTGCCAGGGGGCTTACCCTCATGAGCCGTGTGCCAAAGGTTGCAATGCCTGACCTAGAGCTTCAGATGCATTTTTGTGTGATATGACATCAATGGAGTTCCAGAAGCAAACAGCTATAACAACACAGTGAAGAATCAGCTTCAGAGCTTGTATCTAAAGTATCGAAGACATTGGCTACCAGAGACCATAGTAAGGGGTAATGGGTTTTGGATCAGGCCCTCGGGCACAATTCTTCAACCTTTATTTAAACTGAATAGTACTTATGCAAACAGTTCAGGTGACTTGAAAAGGATTGTTCATGTGAGTAAACACAATTAAGCCTAAGCAAGGGATGCAGAATGAGGTTTTACAATAATAATCATAATGGTTTATTTAATATAAGGTTGGAGCATATTTCTTGCCTCTTTCACTGCATTTTAGCCTGGTCTGAAATGTGAGAACCAAAAATCCCAGAAAAAATGAAGTAAAATCACATGGAAATAAAAATACTTTCAGACACGCTGGGTGACACCAGCAGGTATACCGAGCAACATTCTGAGCAAAAATGATTATTTTAAGATGTGAAGGACAAAATCTGAGACTTGAGTAATGCATACAAGATGGCTTCTAGATATGCTGTTGGAGCTCTTTCAGTGCCCAGGGTCATATAAACATGTGAGCCTAAAATATAGATGCCTCACAATAGAGTAACCAAAGCTGTTAGCATTTAGAGAAAAATGAAAAATTTCAAGCATATAATAAAACATGTAGACAGGATACCTTACTATTTAGCTATCGTATATGTAACCCTTCTGCCAGGTGTCAATGGCAGCTGCAAGGACCAAGCTGAATAATATGTCTAGTGACCACTTCTAAAATAAATATCATATATGGCTCTATCCTTCACCTAACACTTAATTTGCCCCCTGGTTTTAAGAATTTTAAATCTAAATCTCATAAACCCTCAGTGTCCTTGGCAATGTGGAAAACAACAACTTTCATATGGGGAGACATAATCAAACAAAATGATCACAGCCAGAAAATGAAGGAGACACAGCAAACTGACTTCTTCCCAGCCTTTTAATCTGCCCAGGTTCTTGTGGGCCCATTCTCTGGATAAAACACACAGTTGCAACACACCTGTGATCTTATTTCCAAAATCCCATTAACTCAGTGGTGGTTATGTGGGTGCTAGGATGGAAGCTTGCTCAACTTGTCTGCTTCAATCCAGGGCCTTGGGATCTCTGGTTGCTCCAAAATGCAACTACCTGGTCCAGTCCCACAGTGTACAATCCACTCCACTCCACCTCCGGCAGAATCCCTCCACTTATTTCAGTCTTGTTCAATTCAGTCAGTTCTATACAGCATTCAGCATCTCTTGTTAAAACGCCTAAATCCAAGACAGACTCCTGAAGAGAGCCCTTGCTCCTGCTGCCTTAGACAAACCCCATCTGTTCTAAGTTTCCTTCTTGAATGTTGGACTTTGAACCCCGAATCTACCACCTTTCAGGGCAGGGTGACTCATTTTCTCCAGGGTACATCTTGAACAATTCATATGCCCTTTCATACATGCAGTTACATTAATAAATTATAATAATTCATAAAACCAGAACACAAACTACAAATTTAGGTAATAAGACACACTATAGGAAACTCCAGGTAACCAAAATGATACTTTAAATAATAAATAAAGCCTAACAGCAAGAAGGCTTTACCCTTTTCTTCCACAGGGGGTGGCAGAGAGTTCCATCCTCTAAACTGTTTTACTCGGGGGCTTACATATCTATATTATGGACCAAGATTTTCAGATATGGGTGGTTCAGTCTAGGCTTCTAAGTCTATATTTAAGTACCTAAATAAGTGGCCTGGTTTTCAAAAAAACACCTAGTAGCTCACCTTGAATTCAGTTGGAGCATCTCTTTTGAAAATCAGGCCATCTTTTTGGGCACTTAATTATGGACTTAGAAGCCTAATTTTAGGCACCTATTTCTGAAATATGTTGGCTCAGATTTTCAAAGTTAAAGGTGTGTTATTGTATACTGTATGCAACCCCCATAGTGCATGTACAGATTTCTGCACACGCAGTGGCGTAGCCAGGTTTAGAGCACAGGGGGAGCGGAGCTAAAAAAAGGCACTGGGAGCAAAAAGCGTTGGGAGCAAAAAAAGGCACCGGGAGAAAACAAAGAAAGCTCCGCTCTGGCTGCAGTGCAGGAGCAAAAGGTGTTGGAGCACAAAAAAGGTGCGGCTTCTGCTCAGTGGGGGAGCAGCTGCTCCCCCCTGGCTACGCTACTGTGCACACGTGGAGCCAAGTACCTGCTTAACTGGCCCTGTGCAAATACAAATGAATGATTTGTGTGCACATAAGAAATTAGGTACCTGGAAATGTATATGTTAAATTTTACATGCCTAACCTTGGAAATATAACCTTGTTATGGAAACATGGGTAAGAACTGTATGGTTAAGGTTGCGACCATGCACCATGCTGTAGCCATGATGCCAGGCAGCAGAGAAAGGATGATACCAAAGATAGAAAGAGTGGGAGAACAAAGATCTGCAAGATTTGTGGGCCAAACCTACAGCTTACTGTGGAAGGTAATCTCAAAGAGGTTTTCTTTCTATTCTGTTAACTCCTCCCGTGGGTTTTCCTGTAGGAAGAAATGAGCAAACCCTTTGTTTTCTGTGAACAGCCCATCTAGCTCTATAATTAAAGTGTTAGTATTTGGCAATTCTAAGAAGTGTGTACCATAGACCTTTAACAATTTGTTTGTGTATCAGTACTTTGGTAAAAGACAATTATAGTTACTGCAGTTATATCAGTGATTAGCATATTGAAACAAATATTTGAAGCCTTTAAAAAAAAACTGTTTGTAATTCAGAAATGCAAATGCCGTGTTTATTGGTAGCTACATCTTGGGGTCAGAAATAAGATTATTAATGGAAGCTTTAATGTTAATTTTTCACTTCTAAATATTTGTCTAAGGGTATTAGAATCAATATCTATCTCCCATCCCTCATTATTTCTATACACTTCTATATTAAGGTTTAGTTAATGTTAACATTTTTGATATTTCTTTTTTTTAAATAGTTATGACACTGCAGCAAATTTAACTCTAAATTGAGATTAAAAAAAAAATCTGGGAATATGCATGTGAGTTCAGTAACTATAAATACATAAAGAAACAGAGAGAGATGTATAATTAGGCACTCTTGCAAGTTCATTTTAGTTTTAGAGCTGTTATTGATTCCATGGATACTCCCCATACTTCAAATGGGGAACACTAATAGAATAGATAATATTTCTAGAACCAGAATGAATGTTTTAAGTCTACTCACTGTTATCTATGCATCTGAATGCTCTCCGACTTAAAAGGCTGGGACTATTTTATTGATTTAAAATCTGCAATAATGAAACGAATCACACCTGGTTTAAGACTTGTATATTCCCAAGCATACAATATAAACACCTACAAAATCCATGCTATAATAATTACCAGTGCCCCTAAAGCACTTTTCCTACATTATACATTACTAAAAGAATCTATCTCAAAAAATTATCTCCTATAAATTGTAGAACAAATGTAAACGGATACTCACCAACAGGACTCAAGAAGCAAACATTAACAACAGGAATTTCCTTCCCTTTCTTTTTAACTCTTTCTGTATGTATTGTACTCTTTCAGGGCTCCGTTGTGAACCTGTTAATTGTACTGCTGTGAAGTTATTCAGATAAGTGGTCTATTTAACTACTCCTGTGAATAACCGCTCCTCCTTATAAAAGGTCCATAATCTGGCTGTGATGGGGTGGACTAGGCCCAGAGGCCCCCTGCTGGAAGTTTCGCAGCCCTGCCACACCGTTCCCCAGTAAAGGGCAGTGGGGAGGGTCCTCCAAGCTGCCTAGAGTGGCTGTTTGGGACTCAGCCAATCAGAAGGGCTGTGGGGAGCAGCCAATCAAGACCCAGCAGGCTATGATAAGAAGAGCCATGCATGGATGCAAAATGTATATCTCTGATGATGGCTATATCACCCCCAGCCCTGCCACTGGGGCAGGCTCCAGGCACATCAGCAGCTGTCCCTGGTTGCACTAGTGTGTAGTGCACTAGCTCAGCCACGCATGAGGTGCTGGCTCCTGTGAGCAGTGGCCTGACTTGCTGCTGCTTTCGTCACTGTGGATCCTGGTAGAACCCTGCAGCTCCATGGATACCCATTTTATATACATGGATACCCGCAATTTTGTATCTGCGCAGAGCTCTATACAGGGCCAGAGTGAGTTCAGGTCCTTGTTGGAGCTGGAAGAGTGTGGATAGTGTGCCTGGATGGCGGAGGGAGCTACAAGACCTCAGACAGAGTAGTGATGGCAGCAATTGGTGGGGAGCGCGAAAGAATCATAGAAGATTAGGGTTGGAAGAGACCTCACGAGGTCACCTAGTCCAACCCCCTGCTCAAAGCAGGACCAACCCCAACTAAATCATCCCAGCCAGGGCTTTGTCAAGCCGGGCCTTAAAAATATCTGAGGATGGAGATTCCACCACCTCCCTAGGTAACCCATTCCAGTGGGTTCATCACCCTCCTAGTGAAATAGTGTTGCCTAATATCCAACCTAGACCTCCCCCACTGCATCTTGAGACCATTGCTTCTTGTTCTGTCATCTGCCACCACTGAGAACAGCCGAGCTCCATCCTCTTTGGAACCCTCCTTCAGGTAGTTGAACACTGCTATCAAATCCCCCCTCACTCTACTCTTCTTCAGACTAAATAACCCCAGTTCCATCAGTCTCTCCTCGTAAGTCATGTGCCACAGGCCCCTAATCATTTCCGTTGCCCTCCGCTGGACTCTCTCCAATTTGTCCACATCCCTTCTGTAGTGGGGGGCCCAAAACTGGATGCAATACTCCAGGTGTGGCCTCACCAGTGCCAACTAGAGGGGACTAATCACTTCCCTCGATCTGCTAGCAATGCTCCTACTAATACTGTCCAATATGCCATTGGCCTTCTTGGCAACAAGGGCACACTGCTAACTCATATCCAGCTTCTCATCCACTGTAATTCCCAGGTCCTTTTTTGCAGAATTGCTGCTTAGCCAGTCGGTCCCCAGCCTGTAGTGGTTCATGGGATTCTTCCTTCCTAAGTGCAGGACTCTGCACTTATCCTTGTTGAACCTCATCAAATTTCTTTTGGCCCATCCTCCAATTTGTCTAGGTCACTCTGGACTCTATCCCTATCCTCCAGCATATCTACCTCTCCCACCAGCTTAGTGTCATCTGTGAACTTGCTGAGGGTACAATTCATCACATCATCCAGATCATTAATAAAGATGTTGAACAAAATCAGCCCCAACACCGACCCCTGGGGCACTCCGCTTGATACCGGCTGTCAACTAGACATTGATCTGTCGATCACTAGACATTGAGCCTGACAATCTAACCAGCTTTCTATCCACCTTATAGTCCATTCACTGAATCCATACTTCTTTAACTTGCTGACAATAATACTGTGGGAGACCGTATCAAAAGCTTTGCTAAAGTCAAGATATATCCACCACTTTCCCCATATCCAAAGAGAGAGTTATCTCATCATAGAAGGCAATCAGTCTTGGTCAGGTATGACTTGCCCTTGGTGAATCCATGTTCACTGTTCCTGATCACCTTCCTCTTCTCCAAGTGCTTCAAAAGCTCTGGACTGTCTGCTGGGACTCAACCAGGACAATGCCCTGAGGTAAGGATGAAGAATGTGCTGGGGCCATGGGAAGTGGTCCAGGAAACTGTAGCAGTGACACAGTTTATTTAAGGGGACATGGCAGATGGCTTCTATCTATAGGGTCCCTGGGCTGAGATCTAGAGTAGTGGGTGGGCCTGGATCTTCTCCCCCCCCTCCCTACATTTAGCCACTTGGGAATGGGCCTGGACTTTTGATGCACCCTAGAAGGGGGGACAGAAATCTTTTAGTGGCCCAGCAGGAGAGCTGGGGCCAGAAAGGTCCTGAGAGGGTAAAGACATTGCGTCCAGGGAGGCACCCTGGGCACCACTCTATATCACAATACAGACAATTTGAGAGAACCCAGAAGTGGCCGAGAGACTGTTCAAACCAGGGTATTGCAATACGTCCTGATGGACTGATTGAGGAGCAAGCCCAGGGATAGGTCTGCAGAAATAGAGATGTTACAGAGGGCACTAAGAGAGGCTTTTGTTGGACTTGTACCTGGAAAAGGTTTGCTTTTTATTTCACATACAGGCTGCATGTGACTCGGCCAGAGGGCTGAGTTGCTAAAGACTCACCACAAGGCAGAGAGAAAGTGCAGGCACATGCACTCTGCCAAGGAGGCTGCTTACGAGAGGGGAGTGACACCCCATTACACTGGCTCTTATCTATTTTTAAATGGGCTACTGTGTTCCCCACAGAATTCCCCCTCAATTCAAGCACCCAAAGTGTCTGGTACCTCTCTATGCTTTTCTTTTCAATCACAATTCTTTAATTTAGCTAAACTTTGAGAAAATAGATTTATCCTCTTTCAAGGAAGAGGGATAATTAAACCTTGCTTGAAAATGATTAAGTCTTATTGAGGAAAAAAATCTAGTGAGAAACATTTAATTGTAATTGACTGAAAGAGCACACTAGGCGAATGTAGATCAAAACATTCCGCACACAGAGCTGAAATGGGCCAAGACAGATAATTGGATGTAGCCACCCACATGAGTAAATCCTCTCTGTTGAAGGTCCTACCTCCCTGTACAAAATGGCAGTACTGCAGGAATGACATGGCAAAAACAGACATACACTGTTTCAAATGCTACAGTGTTGGCAAGCAGCATTGCTCCTTAGCATCAAGTGTACAGGTATATTTCAAACCTGTTCAAATTCCTCTCTGATAATGGGGTTACATAAAAGAGCAGAAATCATAACAATTCTAATTGTCTGGGGCTATTGACAGCTCTCTTTCTAATGCCCTTTTCCTATACAGAAGTATTGTAATTATATTCCTGGTCTCCTCCACCCATTTTTATCCCCTTCTTTGCCTTTGCTGTTGGCTAGTGTCAAGCTATTGCTGCTCTGGGAATTAGCCAACAAAGGCTGCTTTATTGCTGTTCAGTGAGCACCTTCCCACCGGGACCTTTAGTGTCACCTCAGGAATGCAGCTAGTTGCCTCCAGTCCAGTGCCTAGAATCTCAATTTTATTTTTACCTTTGAGCTGCTTTCATTTTATTGTGATGGCTGAAAATATTTGTGAAAACTTGGGCTGGCTCCCTGTTCTGGTATGTTATGCATTTTGACAGACTTCAGTGAAAGGTTTGGGGAGGGGCGGGGAGAGGATGGGGAGAGGGAATCTCTGAAAAAGTGGAAATGCAGATGCATTGACAATAATAACCCAAATGTACTTATAAATTCAAACATGTATTTAGCTGAAGTACTACTGTGCGGAATGGTTCTAAATAAAGCAACAAGTTATCATGCCTGAGGCAAAAAGGATGTCGGTTCCCCATTATTGCAATAGGGAAAGGGAGCTGAGAAAGAGATGAAGAGAAAGATCCTTTTTAATTTAGTTCTGAATACAATCTGTATCAATTTTAAACAATTGAATTTAAACAACGGGCATGAGAACCCGGCATCAAATGAAAACTGGCTATTTATTCCATAATACAGATGTGTGTGCAAATTTTTAGAGAAGCTTTCGAATCAACTGCAATTAGTCTCTCGATCATGCCAGAAGGTAGGGGTTGGATTTGATTTGGATTTGGATACTGATATTTAGACAAATCCACGTCTGAATTAAATCTGACAAACTAGTGCTATTTATCATACAGGCTATTAATTTGTGGCTCACTGATGGAAAACACTTCACTGTAGAGAGAGATTGGATCACACCACACATGGCAACCCTGATTCAGCCTGGGGAGATAAATGCATTGTGACCTTACACTTTGTTTTTAATTAATCTGATTTTAAAACCACTCTGCTGTGGGACTGCACTGCATTGCACAGAGATGACCAATGTCCATATAGGTATTAAGTAGTCTCAGTAAAGATAGTGCTGCAAGCAAGTGTACTTATAATAGACACCATTAAACAAATATTACACTGCAGTATTGACTTCACGGTGACATTTCTTGTGTTTAGAATGTGTAATGCAGTAAGGTATTTTTACACCACACTAAGGACTAGATTTTGCCACCTTTACTTGTGGTACCTTAATCTGATCATAAGTCTTCACTGCCTTGAGTAAGGACTAGCATATGGCTGCGCTAGGGAATAAACTGTGACTCAAGTTATGTCTCCATTGCAAATAGAAAGTGTACTCTTGACTCAGGTTAGCTAAGCTGGGTTAAAATAGCAGTGAAGACACAGCACCTTAGCTCTTAACTTGGGTTAGCAATTTGACCCAAGGCTACCCTAGAAACTTTAACTCGGCCTGCTACTCTAAGTTAAACACAAAGTTGCCGTGTCTTCACTGCTGCTTTAACCCAAGTTAGCTAATGTGGGTTAGCTAACCTGAGTTAAGAATATACCTTTTGTGCCGTGTAGCCATACTGAAGTCACAATCCTTTTCCCAGTCCCCTTTCTTCTGGGGAAGAAGTAAATTTTTTGTGGAGTAGCTTACTCCACCCTGTGTACCCAATCAGCTACTCTGGCTGTTGGGCCTGGCAGAGCTTGGGCTTTTCCCACTTGCTGCCCCTCCTGCTTATAACAGGGAGAATCAGGTAAGAAGATCCTGCATCCCCTTCCTCACAAAAGGGGTTTTAAGTGGGGTATCTTACTCCCCCCCCTCACTCCTCGGCATTGTCAAATAAGGACAATCTAAACCTCTGTGAATATCCCTGTTTAAATCAAATCAATGGGCTACTCACAGAATAGGTGAGTAAGGGTGGGGGAATCTGACCGAAAATGTTTAGGGTGATATTGTCCCCAGTGAAGTCAATGGCAAAACTATCACTGACTTCAATTGAACTGGAATTGTATCTGTGCATTTTAATGAGACCCACTCTACATATATCTCCATAGTAAAGTTACACATGTACAGAAAAGTGTCAACTAAGTACACAGATATTGACTAATATGGTGTTTGACAAAATCAATATACTTTCCCGTTTTTTCTGTAGTCAGACCTTAGTTTGGACCTACAACAATGCAGGTGTGCTTCTGAAATTTATTTTGGAAAATTCTGTTTCATTCGTAGCAACACCAGTCAAACGGTCTGCAGAAATATTTATTTTATTCTGGTTTTGGTACAGACAAAAATGCCCGTCTTTAATATTTGCCTGACAAGTGCTGGTGAAAAGTTCTTGCACAATGGTTAAAAAAAAAAAAGATATTTTGCAGATCTTGGTTGGTTGCTGTGTGGTAAAAAATGAGTTACTTTATCCTCTGATATGCCAAAGTCTAAAAAGGTCAGTTCTTTTCTTATACATGCAAGTTCTCCATAAAGCTAACATTTTTCTGAATTCCATTAGCTTTTTATCAAAGGCCTGCAGGTGTTTTGATGTATTCA
Organism: Chelydra serpentina; assembly: GCA_037349315.1. Taxonomy (NCBI): domain Eukaryota; kingdom Metazoa; phylum Chordata; order Testudines; family Chelydridae; genus Chelydra; species Chelydra serpentina. The sequence continues at coordinate 64,823,542 of JBAIAC010000004.1, forward strand.
ACAAAAGATTTATTTAACAGGCATAGTGGCTGCAAATATTAGGAACGATGGAGAGCAAAATTATTAAAGATGTGCTTCAATGCATTCCTTTTATTCTAGCGTTCAGTGCCTAATTGTGTATATGTTGTTTCAATCCACAAAGTCTTAATAACACCAAATGTGTCTTTCATGTTACTGCAACAGGCATGTGTGATATTTCCATGTATCTTATTTACATAATAATACATGTATTCATTTTACATTTACTTTAGCAATAACCAAAATGTGCTTGCTCATTTTCATTAAGCCAAACCACCTTGTTGCTAAGGAAGTATAATGATACAGACTTATTTTATGATTTATTAATGAGATATTTTTAGTACAAGGGGTGTTCCTAGGAGCAGTTTTCCCAGCATCTCAAAGCTGGGTCAGCCTGATACTGATGTAATGTCTGTGATTTACTCAGCAGGCAAGCTCAGATTTTTCTGAGCAGTGGAGTCAGGTTCCTCTCTATGTAGAATTTCAAGCCATCTAAAAGAATGCTGGGACTCATCATTTGTTCCCCTGCTTGCTTTCCAGAAGACATCAAATAAATGATAGTCTCTTGTCTAATGGGAAATATGTAAAAACTCTGTACCTATCTCCAATATATTTTTTTGACTACAACTTCCAGGCATTAGATCTTGTTATATCTTTCTCTGCTAGATTAAACACCCTTCTAATATTAGATATCCTCTTCCTTAAAGACCATGACTAAATTGTGTTTTCTTTGATAAAATAACATATTTCAAAAATGATGAGGAGTCCTTGTGACAACTTAGAGACTAAAAAATGTATTTGGGTATAAGCTTTCACGGGCTAGAACCCACTCATCAGATGCCCACGAAAGCTTATGCCCAAATAAATTTGTTAGTCTCTAAGGAGCCACAAAGACTCCTCGTTGTTTTTGCTGATACAGACTAACACGGCTACCACTCTGAAACCTGTAATATATTTCAGTGTCACAATTTCACCTACAAACTATAATTATAAATCTGAAGTTCAGAGTCCTTTAAGTGATCATTGGCAAAACTAAAGTCAAACAAGGGGAAATGGACTATCATGAAGAATAGCTAAAGCAGGGGATATATTTAATCTTTTAATTTGATAGTTGATATTGCTGGTATGAATTTCCCTCCACTGTGAAAAATTTTGACTCTTTGGTGAAAAAATCAAAAACATTGCTAAACAACCAGTGGAGCCACTGGACGATTGAGATGCCAAAGGAGCACTCAAGAATGATAAGACCATTGCAGAGAAACTAAATGAATTCTTTGTATTGGTCTTCATGGCTGAGAATGTGAGGGAGATTTTCAAACCTGAGCCATTATTTTAGGTGACAAATATGAGGAACTGTTCCAGATTGAGGTGTCATTAAAGGATGTTTTGGAACAAATTGATAAACTAAACAGTAATAAGTCACCGAGACCAGATGGTAGTCACCCAAGTGTTCTGAAGGTACTCAAATGTGAAATTGCAGAACTATTAACTGTTTGTAACCTATCATTTCAATCATCTTCTGTACCAAATGACTGGACAATAGCTAATGTGATGCCAGTTTCTCAAAGGCGCTCCAGAGGTGACCTCGGCAATTATAGGCTGGTAAGCCTGACTTCAGTACAGGGCACACTGGTTGAAACTATAGTAAACAGCAAAACTGTCAGATACATAAATGAACATAATTTGTTGGGGAAGGGTCAACATGGTTTTTGTAAAGGGAAATCATGCATCACCAATCTACTAGAATTCTTTGAAGGGGTCAACAAGCATGTGGACAAGGGGGAGACAGTGGATATAGTGTTCTTAGATTTCAAGAAAGCCTTTTACAAGGTCCCTCACCAACAGCTATTAAGCAAAGGGGGAGGGATAGCTCAGTGGTTTGAGCATTGGCCTGTTAAACCCAGGGTTGTGAGTTCAATCCTTGAGGGGGCCATTTGGGGATCTGGGGCAAAAATTGGGGATTGGTCCTGCTTTGAGCAGGGGGTTGGACTAGATGACCTACTAAGGTCCCTTCCAACCCTGAGATTCTATGATTCTATGAAAGTAAGCTGTCATGGGGAAAAGAGGGAAGGTTCGCTCATGGATTGGTAACTGGTTTAAAGATAGGAAACAAAGGGTGGGAATAAATGGTCAGGTTTCAGAATGGAGAGAGGAAAATAGTGGTGTCCCCCAGGGGTCTGTACTGTGACCAGTCCAATTCAACATATTCATAAATGATCTGGAAAAAAGGGGTAAACAGTGAGGTGGCAAAGTTTGCAGATGATACAAAATTACTCAAGATAGTCAAGTCCAAAGAAAACTGCCAAGTGCTACAAAAGGATCTCACAAAACTGGGTGACTGAGCAACAAAATGGCAGATGAAATTCAGTGCTGATAAATGCAAAGTGTTGCACATTGGAAAACATAATCCCGACTATACATATAAAATGATGGCGTCTAATATAGCTGTTACCACTCAAAAAAGAGATCTTGGAATCATTCTAGATAGTTCTCTGAAAACATCCACTCAGTATGCAGTGGCAGTCAAAAAAGCGAACAGAATGGTGGGAATCATTAAGAAAGGGATAGATAATAAGACAGAAAATATCATATTGCCTCTATATAAATCCATGGCATGTCCATATCTTGAATACTGCATGGAGATGTGGTCACCCCATCTCAAAAAAGATGTTTCGGAATTGGAAAAAGTTCAGAAAAGGGCAACAAACGTGAATAGGGGTATGGAATGGCTTCCATTTGAGGAGTGATTAATATGACTGGGGCTTTTCAGCTTGGAAAAGAGATAATTAAGGGGGCATATGGTAGATGTCTATAAAATCATGACTGGTGTGGAGAAAATAAATAAGGAAGTGTTATTCACTTCTTCTCATTACACAAGAACTAGGGGTCACCAAATGAAATTAATAGGCAGCAGTTTTAAAACAAACAAAAGGAAGTATTTTTTTCGCAAAACACATAGTCAACCTCTGGAACTCCTTGCCAGAGGGTGTTGTGAAGGCCAATACTGCAACAGGGTTAAAAAGGGAGCTAGACAGATTCATGGAAGATAGGTCCATCAATGGCTATTAGCCAGGATGGGCAGGGTTGGTGTTCCTAGCCTCTATTTGCCAGAAGCTGGGAATGGGCGACAGGGGATGAATCACTTCATGATTACCTGTTCTGTTCATTCTCTCTGGGGCACCTGACATTAGTCACTGTCGAAAGGCACGATACTGGGCTAGAGGGATCTTTGGTCTGACCCAGTATGGCCGTTCTTATGTTCTGAACAAAAATATTTTAATTTTAAAATAACTCCACAGTGTCTGATGGGAGTGACAGTTTGGGTGCCTTATGCTCCCATTTTTCTCTGTAGGTTAAGGTGCCTGTTCAGATTATATATCCTACAATGCACCACTATCTCCCTGGTGTCTCATGAGAATAATGTGTCTGTGGTGCATAATGGAGATGTAATTTATCTGGGGAGATCAACCCACAGAAGAGAATGAGGACATGAAGTATCTGAACTATATAACTCCCATGATTCACTGTAGTAGAACATTTAGGGGTTTTTTTTTAATTGAAATAATCCAGTTTAGTGGAGTTAGTGATAAAAATGATTTTTTCTTGGTGGAAAGTAGAATTTTTTCATTAAAAAAAAACATTCAAACAAAACCCCAATTTTCTGCTTGAAAAAAGTTTCAGTGGAAAATTTTAGACCTGCCCTAATCACTAGTTCAAAGCCAAATCTTGAAGATAAGGTCAATTCCTTTGCTTCAAAATCTCTATTTCTCTCTCCACCTTTTTAAAATGCTATTTCTGACTGATTTTTTTTAAAAAAAAGCCGTTGTTTGACTACAATGGATTATTTATTAAAATTATTGTTTTATTGTATTTTTGTACTGCCTAAAACACACTATGTATTTCCAAAGCCAGAGGCAGAAAGATTCTCTTCCCCAAAGAGTTTGTAATCTTAACAAAAGAAAAAATATTATCCCAGTCTAATTATATAATACAGATTTTTTTTCCAAATCTGACCATTTTATCCACACAAGATTCCAGTGTCTCCAAACAGCTGGCAGCATCTGTGTATCTTGTGTAGTAGCAATTTTGTCTTTTGAGGATGTATATTGATTTTCTTCAGCTTAATATGTTGTGTTCCTGGAGTGCTCCATGCCTCTCCATCTGAGAAGGAACACCAAGTTAGGAGGTTGATATGAAGGCAGCAGACTTTACGCTATTATCAATAGCAAGTGAACACTGTATAGAGTAGACTTGAGTAAATAATTGAATTTTTGGTTCAGTGACCAAATTGAAAAATCTGGAGGGGAAAAAAAGGTTTGTTTTAAACTGAAATTTTTTTCTCCATTTTTTCCTCACCAAAACTAGTCAAACACAACATTTTGAATGTTTTTTTTTAAATGACATTTGTAAAGTCATTGTGAATCAATAATTCATTTTGAAAATATTTCAGAATGAAATATCAAAACATTTCATTTAAAAAATGTTGAAATAAAATATTATTAGAGCTGCCTTGGAAAAAGCCTGCAATTTTGGAGGCTTATCCCTGGTCCATGTTGCTAAAGGTGGGGAATTGTCCACATGTGCTCCCAATGTAAGTTTCTCACGAGTTTCATCACAGGGCCCGTCTCCCATGCCACTGAGACATATTCACCATAGCTGGCACAGCAAACCGGTTCATTGAATAGATAGGGATTCTGATTATGTTCTGGCTTGCACTTGCATGTAATAAGAGGAGTGACTTTTAAATAGCAAGCTTGTACCACACTCAGGGTATGTGCTGACAATGGCTGCCTTGTGCTTTGCATGCAAATATAAAGGGAAGGGTAAAAATCCTTATGTATGCAGTAATATAAAATCCCTCCTGGGCAGAGGTACAGAAACACTTACCTGTAAGGGGCTAATCAGTTTAATTACCCCAGTTGGCACCTGACCAGCAGGACCAATGGGGAAAGAAGACACTTTCAAATCTGTGGGGAAGGTTTTTGTTTTGTGCTCTTTTGTTTGTGTTCTCTCAGACAGAGAGGGATCAGGGCAGGAAAATCCATCTCCTGAAGACAATCCTGAAACTAGTCTCTAAAATAACAAAAAGTGTAAGTAAAGCAAGGCAAGGCGTTAGATTATCTTTTGTTTTAGCTTGTGAATTTTCCCTATGCTAGAGGGAGGTGTATTCCTGTTTTTTGTAACTTTGAAGTTAAACCTAGAGGGGAATACTCTGTGTTTTAAATCTTTTTGTTACCTTGTAATTTTATCTTCCATCTTGATGTTACAGAGGTGATTCTTTTACTTTTAAAAAAAATAAAATTCTTCTTTTAAGAACCTGATTGATTTTCAGTGTCCTAAAGACCCAGGGGTTTGGTCTGTGCTCACCTGTACCAACTGGTGAGGATATTATTCTCAAGCCTCCCCAGGAAAGGGGGTGAAGGGACTTGGGGGGATATTTTGGGGAAACAGGAACTCCAAGTGGTCCTTTTCCTGAATCTTTGTCTAAATCACTTGGTGGTGGCATCGATCCCGTCCAAGGACAAGGAAGGATTTGTGCCTTGGGGAAGTTTTAACATAAGCTGGTAGAAATAAGCTTAGGGGGTCTTTCATGTACCCCATATCTGTACCCCAGAGCTCAGAGCCTGAAGGATTTCACTGTCTGAAAAACTGGACATGGACACAGAAAGGAGGAGAGCATCCCAGGAGTGTGCCATGCTGGAGGAGATGCTGCGGATTATGAAGGCCCAATCAGACATGTTGAGGCGTCTGGTTGAGCTTCAAGAAAAACGGCTTGAGGCTAGACTCCCTCTGCAGTCCCTGCATACCGGCCTGCAAACATCAACCTATTCCCAATTCCTTCTCTCCCAAACATTCCAGAGAAGGCATGGGCGGGGAGGGTGCAGTATCCCTTCCACTCAACACTGGGGGAAGGTACTAACAACAAAAGGTGGTCATTCAAATACCTCTGATGGCAAGACGTCTGTGCTTTTACAGAAAAGATGACTTCGTTTCTCCCCTCACAATTTTATCACACTGTTTGCCCAAGCTTAAATTATTTTCCTGTTCTTTCAGTTTCTTTATGTTTGTGCAATAAAAGTCAACATTTCAAGAATGAAATACTCTCTATTTATTCCAAGTATGGGGGCTTGATGGGGGGAAGGGGATGTAGAGGAAAACTGAGTGCAGGGGATAGAATGGGAAGGCACAATGCAGATAAGTGGTGCACATTACAGTGGCTCATTACTGAAACAGGTTTTCTAAGCCTCCTAGAGACAGAGCTCCTCTTTTTGGGGGCTTTTCTTATTGCCCTGGTATCTGTCTGCTCAAAATTCGTTGCCAGCCTATCCTCCACCACACCCCACACCTGCAAAAACGTCTCTCCCTTTGCCTCACAGATATTATGGAGCACACAACATGCACCAATAACAATGGAGATATTGCTTTTACTGAGGTCTAACTTAATAAGCAAACTGCACCAACGACCCTTTAAATGCTCAAAGGCACACTGGCACATTCCACCAACATTCTGCACTTGTTCAGCCTATTGTTGAACCGCTCCTTACTGCTGTCCAGTGTACGGCTTCATAAACCATGGGAACAAGGGGTAAGCTGGTCTCCCAGGATCACTATTGCCATTTCAACATCATCCACAGTTATTTTGTAATCTGGAAAGAAAGTCCCTGATTGCAGCTTTCTGAACAAACCTGTGTTCCTAAAGATGTGCACGTCATGCACCTTTCCTGATCATCCCAGGCTGATGTCAGTGAAACATCCCCTGTGATCCACCAGCACTTACAAACACCATTGAACACCATTACAGTTTATGTATTCTTTGGCAAGGTGGTCTGGTGCCAAGAGGTGTGCCATCTATTGCCCCATCGCAGTTAGGAAACCGCATCATGGGAAAATCATCCACTATGTCCTGCATGTTGCCCAGCGTCACTACCCTTCTTAGCAGAAGTCGATTAATGACCCTCACAACAGCTCCCCCAATGGATTTACCAACTCTGAATTGATTCCCTGCTGATTGGTAATAGTCTGGCATTGCAAGCTTCCATAGAGCAATCACTACTCCTCCTCCTCTGTCAGAGCAGGTCTCATTTTAGTGTTGCTGCACTTCCGGGCTGGGGAAAGCGCTGCACAAAGCTCCTGGAATGTGTCCTTCTGCATTAGAAAGTTCTGCAGCCTGCTCGTCATTCCATAGCTGCATACTGATCATAGAATCATAGAATATCAGGGTTGGAAGGGACCTTAGGAGGTCATCTAGTCCAACCCCCTGCTCAAAGCAGGACCAATCCCCAATTTTTGCCCTATATCCCCAAATGGCCCCCTCAAGGATTGAACTCACAACCCTGGGTTTAGCAGGCCAATGCTCAAACCACTGAGCTATCCCTCCCCCCAACCAGTGATCCAACCAGTCAGTGCTTGTTTCCTGAGACCAGAAAGTGCGCTCCACTGTGTTCAGCTGATGAATGACTGCCAGCGGGAACTGGGAATTGTTTCATTCTATGGCTTGCTGCAGGATGGCTTTAATAACATTGCACTGTTCCGTGTGGCAGCTCCTGTCTCAGCTCTGGAAATAATGCAGGATAAGGAGCAGGGTGTTTGTAATGCTCACAACAAGAGGGCACAGCTGAGCAAGGTCCATGCTTCTTGGGCTATGGCATACGTGTGGCTAAGCCAGGCTTTTGAAAAAAGGCATGAAAAACATCAGTTGTTTGCCATTGATATCAGAGGGAAGCGAGGAAGGAAACAGCATCATGGGAAGTCGAATCATGCTCCCATTGCCCCCTGCAACAATTTATTGGTCTCATGAAGTATTGCAAGCCGATCTCCAACCCCCTTGCGGCTAGTTGCTCTGGATAGCTCCCCACAGTGCACTGCTCTGTGCATCGATGAAAGCAGTGCTAGTGAGGATGTACTCCGTCGACACAATGAGCGTGGTGTGTTCACACATGACTGACTTAATTACTGCAGTGGCTGGATGTCAACTTACATCAAGTCAACTTAAATTTTTAGTGTAGACATACCCATTGTGTCCAGACCACAGTGCATCTTCATGGGGCAGTATCTTGACTGATAAATCAGGAAATAAGTATACAGTCAGTATACAGTGTACCCTCTACCCTTAGTTACGGCTGTGTTGTACTGCTGACTTTTTTGCACAGGATGAAAGAAGGGCAGAACTTTCAGAAACTACTGTTTGTTTAGTTTTAACTTTATGATAATACATTGTACTATACTGGTAAACATACCGCAACATATTTTGTATCAAGAATAAAATCTCAGGTACATGAAACCTCTCTGCAGAGATCTGCTATTAATTTGTTGCTGAGTTGAGAGAAAAGAGTTCCAAGTTCTGTATGGATTTCATGTTGTGGATTAGTGAGATTTTATTACATACTATAAAACACAGCTTTTTATTATCACTTATTTAATTTTAAAAGCTGAAAACATTTTCCCCTTCCCAGAAATGATGATGAATGGTTCATTGTGGACAGTCAATTTCAGACTACAAAATTACTTTTCTAAACAGAAGTTCAAAAATAATCATCCTTACTTGCGTATGACAAGTAATTGTTTTTTCCCCAGATATTATCATTTCCCATTCGGAGGTAGGGGGGGGTTGCATTAACTTTTTGCCAGCCTATTTGAAAGGGCTTGTGGTTGATGTCTATCTCTTCTAGTTCCAACTTTGTCTGCCTTCTCAGGAGTACATCTCCAAAATGACACAAAGCAGCTAGAGTGGATCCAGGGTTCTTCATTAGAGCAGGCCAAAAATTTTCAGCTAAACATTTTTTTTGCAAAAAAACCAGAGTTAGTGACATCAAAATGTTTTGTTAACTCATGTTGGTTTTGCTGTATTATTTCGGTTGGGAAAAAAATAGAAAAAAACCATTTTGTTTAAAAATTCTCTAAATGAATGTTCATTTATTTGGTTCCAAATGACTGTTTCAACATTTATTTTATTTTGTAAAATAAAAATAGTTTTAAAAAAATGGTTATAATCAAAAATTAATGTTTTGATGTTGTCAATACTTTTATTAACTTTCTGATTTGCTGAAGAATTCAAAAGTGTTTGATTTTGTTCTGACACATGTAATGCCAATAACCTTGGTGTACTGTCAACAGTGGGGATTGAACCTGAGCCCTGTGGATTTTAGTGCATAAGTGTCTGAGCTAAAAAATCCCTTCCTCTACAGGCTACAGTAGAATCATCAATGACTACTTGGTTTAGCCACCAGTAGAAGGGGACAATGTCAGACTAAGTAGGCACAGCTTGCCCACAAAATGATTTTTTTTTAAATTTCCAGTTAACCAAAACGTCCGTTATCCACATAAATGCAATTTTGATTTTTGATTGTAGTGTATAGTTTCTGTGAAGAATTTCGAAGTTAACTATATTAATTCTATGAAATTTTTATGTCCGTATATACACATACACTGAAAAATCCACTATTTGCTCAGCTGTGGTCCCAATCGCTAGTAGTATGCAGACTGAGAAAGTAAGTGTCAACTCCTTTGAAGTTAATTCCATTAATCTGGAATCAGGAGTCTAGTTGGTCCCAAAGGGATTTCAAATTGTGTCCTCAGGGTGATTCCTGGTGTAAATTTTTAACAAATAACTTGAAAGTGGTTAAAAGTTGAGTCTCTGAGAAGAAGGGGAGACGAAGACAAAGGATCTCCAGAGAAGCAGATTGTAACTTGGTCTCCAGGAGAACATGAGAGGGGGCAGCGAAGGCTAAACTTGGCCTACCTAACTGCTTGAGGGAAATGTTATGCTTAGGTAAGACAATTTGCAGTAAGTGTTTGTTGTAACCGTTTTCTTTTATTTGCTGTATTCCCATGGATAAATAAACCTTTGTTTTGAATAGGCTGGTCTCTGGCACTGCACTTACAGACTGATCAGCAGGGCTGGTGCAAGGAAGTTTCGCACCCTAGGCAAAACTTCCCTGCACCAGCCCTGCGCCCCCCCCGCCACAGCTAACACTGCCCCCCCATGCCCTCCACCACCCAGCTAATATCGCCCCCCTGGCAGCCAGACCCCCCACTCCCTACCCCCTGTGGGCCCGCAGCTCAGCCCCCTGCCTGCAGCCAGCCACCCCCCCTGACTCCCGGCTCATCCCCGGAGCTGGGAGGTGGGTGGCAGCCACGGAGCTGGGAGGCAGCTGCGACCAGCCGCCTCTGGCTCCCGGCTGAGCCGCGGAGCCAGGAGGCGGGCAGCAGCTGCGCCCCGGCTCCCAGCTCAGCCGCGGCCAGCCACCCCCCAGCTCCTGGCTGAGCCCCGGAGCCGGGAGGGTGGGCAGCAGCCACGCCTAGGGTCACCTAGTGGGTGCGCCGTCCCTGCTGATCAGAGACTCATAGAGGGAAGTCTAAGTCAGAGCCAAAACCCAGTTGGGCCTGCTGAAGAAAAGTTGATGAACAGAGAAGCTGTGACCTGGGTTAACTTGTGAAAGTCCAACCCGAGAAAAGCCTGTTAGGGACCTATCACTTAGAAAAGGTGCCCATAGAGAGAATGAGAAGGGGGTCACAGGTATAACTCACCCTATAACTGCAGCAGAATCCATATCACATTTGTGCAGCCATAATGTAAAGAACAGTTTTCCTGAGCCTTTCTTACATAGAAAATGTAATTAATTTCTTTCATGTAAACAAGGATATACAGAACAAACTGCAGACCACATTCCTCAGGCTACTCAAGTAAAACTCTTCTATGGAACATCAATATGAACTAGAGATTTGTTTTTTAACTTCCAGAGCAAATCTATTCCACTAAACCATTTTTTTCTTCAAATCTTCATTATGACTCTGCCATGGCTGGTACTGTATACTGAACACAGTTAATATTGATCAATGCTGGGAGTTAGAAAAAGGTGACAGAATGCAAGTTCAGGTTGGGAGGCTTCCACTCAGGCAAAAAATGAGTATCATCTTAGAAAAATATAATCTCTAACACCAAGCTAAAATATAATGTGTTTCCTGAATTTTCAGGTTTTTGAATAGAATATAAAGTATGTGAATTAGCTCCAGTTCAGTTGAAAGGACAAATAGTGGTATCATTAGCTTTTAAAGTGACTTTATACTACAGATGCATGTAAGAATGTATATAGAAATTGATAAAGTCACGCTGGGGTAACATATAGCTATATACATATATAAAACTGTTTTGTACAATTGCCCTTCTACCTATACATAGTTTCTTTAACAATTCCCAAATAGTTTAGTTTTAAAAATATTTTATTATAGTCACAAATAACCAATAAAACCAAAATTATATGAACCCAAGATAAAATACTGAGGTATCAAAAAATTTAAAAAATGAAGTGTTCAGATGGGTCAGTGATGGACAGAAGATACAAGGTATACATCATGCAAAACGAAGGAGAGTTCTAAAAATCCTATTAAGCAGAAAAGCTGGTGGAGAATGTGGCATTTTGTAATCTAGCTATTAGCTTCAGCATAAATGATTAGCCCTGTGTTCAGATATATGTTGTATGAATTGCCTTTAAGATTAATCATTCCATGGCTAAGGCTTTCCAGGTTTTTGGCTTACTGGTTTTTGAAAAAAATATTGAGGGACTGGAAGTCCAGGAAAGAGGAGACCCATGAGTAATAGAGCTGCAGTGCTATTTAAGTCCCAGTCTGAAATTCAGAAACATAGAAATGTAGAACTGGAAGAGACCTCAAATGGTTTAGTCCCCTGCACTGATATTATCTAGACAATCTCTGACAGTCTAGTTTAAACTGTTCATAAAACCTTCAGTTAACAAGATTCCATAACCCCGTTAAGTAATTTGTTTAGGTGCTTAACAACCCTTACAGTTAGGAAGTTTTTCCTAATATCTAACTTAAATCTTCTTTGCTGACAGTTAAGCCCATTACTACTCATGCTTTCCTCAGTGGATAAGGAGAACAATGTATCACTCTCCTTTTTATAACAACCTCTTATGTACTTGAAAACTGTTATGTCCCCCCATCAGTCATAGAATCATAGAATATCAGGGTTGGAAGGGACCTTAGGAAGTCATCTAGTCCAACCCCCTGCTCAAAGCAGGACCAATCCCCAATTTTTGCCCCAGATCCCCAAATGGCCCCCTCAAGGATTGAACTCACAACCCTGGGTTTAGCAGGCCAATTCTAAATTGATAAACAAACTCTTTCCCTCCCCAATCTTTCCTCATAAGTCATGTTTTCTAAATCTTGAGTCGTTTTTGTTGCTCTCCTGTGGACCTCTTTGTCCACATCTTTCCTGAAATGTGGCACATAGAACTGACACAATACTGCAGTTGAGGCTTTCAATGCTGAGTAGAGAGGAAGAATTGTGTCTTGTATCAGAGGGGTAGCCATGTTAGTCTGGATCTGTAGAAGCGACAAAGAGTCCTGTGGCACCTTATAGACTAACAGACGTATCAGAGCATAAGCTTTCATGGGTGAATGCATGCCATCCGACGAAGTGGGTATTCACCTACGAAAGCTTATGCTCCAATACGTCTGTTAGTCTATAAGGTGCCACAGGACTCTTTGTCGCTTCTTGTGTCTTGCTTACAACACTCTGCTAATACATCCCAGAATTATTTTGCTTTTTTTTTTTTGCAAAGGTATTAAATTGTTGACTCATATTTACTTTTTGAACCACCATAACCCTCAGATTCTTTTGTGCAATACTCGCTGCTAGGCAGTCATTTCCCATTTTGTATTTATGCAATAGATTATTCCTTCCTAAGAGGAATACTTTGCATCTTTCCTTATCGAATTCCATTCTATTTACTTCAGACCATTTCTCCAGTTCGTCAAGATAACTTTGAATTCTAATCCTGTCCACCAAAGTGCCTGCAACCCCTCCCAGTTTGGTATTGTCCACAATCTTTATAAGTGCACTCTCTATGCGATTATCCAAATCACTGATGAAGATATTGAACAGAACCGGATCCAGGAGATCCTGCATGAACCCCACTTGATATGTCCCCCCCGCCAGCTTGATTGTGAACCACTGATATCTACTCAGTTGTGCCCCCACTTTATAGTAACTTTGTCTAGGCTATGTTTCTCTAGTATGTTTATTAGAAGATCATATGAGACAGTGTCAAAAGTCTTACTAAAGTTGGGATATGTCACATCTGCTGCTTCCCACATCCATAAGGCTTGTTACCATGTCAACAAAGGATATTGGGTTGGTTTGTCATGATTTGTTTTTTTACAAATCCATGTTGGCTGTTAGTTATTATCTTATTTTCTTTTAGGTGCTAACAGATTGGTACTCTGAAAGATAATGGATCAAATAATCAAAGTTAAGTTGAATGATCTATAATTCCCTTGGTTGTCCTTATTCCCCTTTCCATAAATAGGTACTGTATTTGCCTTTTTCCAGTTTTTGGATATCTCTCCCATCCTCCACAAGTTCTCAGATATAATAGCTAATGGTTCAAAGATCTCTTTAGCCAGTTCTTTAAGTATTCTAAGATGTGTTTCATCAGGCCCTGTCAATCTGAAGACATCTATCTTGTATAAATAACTTTTAACTTGTTCTTTTCCTATTCTAGCCTGAGATCCTACCCCACTTATACTGATGTTCACTATGTTAGTCGTCCAACTTTTTTGGTGAAAATTGAAACAAAAAAGGCATTTAACTTTTCACTGAGTAATGTGCCTAGCTTGTCCTTGGTCTTTCTTTTGCTTCTCATGTAATTGTAATTATCCTTTATGTCCCTACTAGCTTAATCTCGGTTTGTGCTTTGGCCTTTCTAATTTTGTCCCTACATGCATGTTTATATATATTCATCCTTTGTAATTTGACCTAGTTTCCACTTTTTGCCTGATTCTTTTTTGAGTTTCAGGTCATTGAAGAACTCCTGGTTAAGCCAAGGTGGACTTATCATACTTCCTATCTTTCCTATTCAGTGGGATAATTTGCTCTTGTGGCCTTAATGTTTCTTTAATAAACTGACAACTCTCCTCAACTCTTTTTTCCCCCCTAGACTTGCTTCCCAGAGGATCTTTACCTACCAATTCTCTGTGTTTGCTAAAGTCTGCCTCCTTGAAGTCCATTGTCTTTATTCTGCTGTTTTCCCTCCTACCATTCCTTAGCATCATGAATGCTATCATTTCATGATCACTTTCACCCAAGTGGCCTTCCACCTTCAGATTCTCAATTAGTTCCTCCCTGTTTGTCAAAATCATATCCAGAATACTCTCCCTTAGTCACTCCTGTAATAAAAAGTTTTCTCCACTTCATTTCAAAAACTTGTTGGATAATCTTTCCTCTGCTGTATTTTCCTAGCAGGTGTCTGGGCAGTTGAAGTCCCCCATCACCATCAAGTCCTGTGTTTTGGATGATTTTTTTTTCCTGGTTAGGTCCCCAACACGACAGCACCCTTTTCTTTACCCTTTTTATCCTTACCCGCAGACTTTTAACAGGTCTGTGTCCCACTATCTCAACATCAGTGCAAGTGTACACATATTTGATATTCCAGACAACACCGCCTCCCTTTTTTCCATGCCCATCTTTCCTGCATAAACTATACCCTTTTATACCAGTATTCTAGACACATGAGTTATCCCAGCAATAGAGGTCCAAAGAGAACATTATCAACTTTGCCCCTGTAAAGATAATTTGATACATTATATTAGTTCTGGTTCCAATTACGTTAATAAATCTGAAGGGAAATGCACATCTAGACGTCTCAGAGCACCATTGCACAGCAGAAGGCCTTTGGCAGCATTATAGCAGTCTTGAAAAAAGCATTTGTGTGAGCACATACACTTGGATTAAAGAGGGCAAAAATAAGATAGAGAGAAGGAATTACAAAGCGTTCAATTTTTTCTAATAAAATAATTCATTTGAAATTTGAGATTTAATTGGCAATTACATTTTGCAGAAAAAAAGTCATTTTAATCAAATTTTCATTGATCACCAAAATTTTGAAATTAAAAATTAACAAAATATCAGGGTTTTTTAATGTATTTGGAAAGTTTTTGTTACTAAGTTGTGACGAAAATACCATTTTTTCCTCACTTAAAACCTTTTTTTACAAAAAAACCCCAGATATTTTCTTTAAGCAAGAGTGAAAGAGTTTCATCTCAGTTTGGGCTTGTTTTTAAGGTCAGGCTTGACAAAGCCCTGGCTGGGATGATCTAGTTAGGGTTGGTCCTGCTTTGAGCAGGGGGTTGGACTAGATGACCTCCTGAGGTCCCTTCCAACCCTGAGATTCTATGATTCTATGATTCTCATTTATTTATACTAAGGACACTCTACAGTGCTCTGGTAGTGCAAAGTGACTAATATAAATTAAAATAATAGTACAGTATGTCTATATTCATTATTTCCTCTATGTGCTCCTTGAGCAGTGTAAAAGGGGCATTAGACTAATCAGAATCAGCCTTTTTTTTTTTTTCCATTGGGGGAAAGAAAAAAGGGAGAGATTAAAAAGAGTGAGATTTTTCCAACCTAAACAAAATGAAAAATGTAAAAAAATATTTTATGTTTTCATTAAACATACCTCTTTATTAACTAGCTGTCTGCAACATTAGTTTTGAAGTAAGGGCAATACAGGGCCATGTACTATGTATTCTAATCCATTCCAAGTATTATATAACAAAATTACTATAGCATATAGGCACTATAGTATCCACATAGGATAGAGAGGGGACTATGAATAATAACATTTAGTGTTACATGTTAACAGCACTTTACATGCTCAAAACACTACATATTTGTCCTTTAGTTTTCAACTACTTACTTGGGCTTAAATGCTTACCAGGAATGGTGGTTCGAAGCATGAAGGGACATACAAATGTTTAGCATATCTGGCTCATAAATACTTTGTAACACCAACTACAAACAGTGCCATGTGAATGCCTGTTCTCACTTTCACATGACTTTGTAAATAAGAAGCAGTATCTCCCATAAATGTAAACAAACTTGTCTGTCTTAGCAATTGGCTGAACAAGAAGTAGGACTGAGTAGATGTGTAGGCACTAAAGTTTTACATTGTTTTATTTTTGAGTGCAGTTATGTAACAAAAAAATCTGCGTTTGGAAGTTGCACTTTTACGATAAAGAGATTGCACTACAGTGATTGTATGAGGTGAATTGAAAAATATTGTATCTTTTGTTCCTTTTTTACAGAGCAAATATATGTAATAAAAATAAGAATATAAAGTGAGCACTGTACACTTTGTATTATGTGTTGTAATTGAAATCAATAATTGAAAATGTAGAGAACATTCACAAATATTTAAATAAATGGTATTCTATTGTTTAACAGTGTGATTAAAACTGTGATTAATTGTGATCCATCCCCACCAGGAACATTACTGGATGGAGTCCTAGATTATAACTCTGCAAAGAAGTGAAACTCCAATCACCTATCTCTTTGTGAAAAGAGAGTTTAAATGCTTCTAATTAAAAGGCATTTATCATCTTTCTCTTCTCTCCTTTTTGTCCTTAACTACAATGCAATCATTTTAGTGATTGATGACTTGGATTTGGTGGGTTTTAACTTAATAATGTGACTAAGGATGAATTAAGGTACTGAATGGGTAAAAACACTTCCCTGACACAGTAATATTCCTCATTAAGAGTAATGAGTGCATTCAGTTGAACCCTTTACTTTCCTTCCCAATGAAGGTTCAAATTCTCTGTTGATGTAAATAGGTATAGCCTTGGCAGCTATAGGTAGGACTATGATTTTATCCTGGAAGTCATGCAAATCATTAATTTGAGTACAGTTCATGAAATCTTGGAAACGGCTGAAAAAACTCAATTGATTAGGCCCCCAAATCTGAGTGGCACTGCGATCCTGTGTGCCAGGTCCCAGTGCCCGGAGCAGGGACCTAGTCCAAGCCCTGCTGGACAGGAGTTGCTGCTGTGGGTTGAGCTTCCTCCATCATCAGCCCCACCCTTTGTGAATGTTGATTTATTGAAAACTACACTATTTGGTGACCTTCCCGTGATTTATCTTTCCCCCACCCCATTCTTCTACCATGAAATTTACTAAAAATTCCCATGTCAAGTTTCTAAGTTTAATTCTAACATAAGAACATAAGAAAGGCCGTGCTGGGTCAGACCAAAGGTCCATCCAGCCCAGTATCCTGTCCACCGACAGTGGCCAATGCCAGGTGACCCAGAGTGAGTGGACCTAACAGGTAATGATCAAGTGATCTCTCTCCTGCCATCCATCACCCCCCTCTGACCAACAGAGGCTAAGGACACCATTTCTTACCCATTCTGGCTAATAGCCATTAATGGACTTAACCTCCATGAATTTCTCCAGTTCTCTTTTAAACCCTGTTATAGTCCTAGCCTTCACAGCCTCCTCAGGCAAGGAGTTCCACAGGTTGACTGTGCGCTGTGTGAAGAAGAACTTCCTTTTATTAGTTTTAAACCTGCTGCCCACTAATTTCATTGGGTGGCCCCTAGTTCTTTTATTATGAGAACAAGTAAATAACTTTTCCTTATTCACTTCCTCCACATCACTCATAATTTTATATACCTCTATCATATCCCCTCTTAGTCTCCTCTTTTCCAAGCTAAAAAGTCCTAGCCTCTTTAATCTCTCCTCATATGGGACCCATTCCAGACCCCTAATCATTTTAGTTACCCTTCTCTGAACCTTTTCTAATGCCAGTATATCCTTTTTGAGATGAGGAGACCACAATTGTACGCAGTATTCAAGATGTGGGCACACTATGGATTTGTATAGGGGCAGTAAGATATTCTCCGTCTTATTCTCTATCCCTTTTTTAATGATTCCTAACATCCCGTTTGCTTTTTTGACTGCCACTGCACACTGCGTGGACATCTTTAGAGAACTATCCACGATGACTCCAAGATCTTTTTCCTGATTAGTTGTAGCTAAATTAGCCCCCATCATATTGTATGTATAGTTGGGGTTATTTTTTCCAATGTGCATTACTTTACATTTATCCACATTAAATTTCATTTGCCATTTTATTGCCCAATCATTTAGTTTTGTGAGATCTTTTTGTAGTTCTTCACAGTCTGCTTTGGTCTTAACTATCTTGAGCAGCTTAGTATCATCTGCAAACTTTGCCTCCTCACTGTTTACCCCTTCTTGCAAATCATTTATGAATAAGTTGAATAGGATTGGTCCTAGGACTGACCCTTGGGGAACACCACTAGTTACCCCTCTCCATTGTGAAAATTTACCATTTATTCCTACCCTTTGTTCCCTGTTTTTTAACCAGGTCTCAATCCATGAAAGGATCTTCCCTCTTATCCCATGGCACCTTAATTTATGCAAGAGCCTTTGGTGAGGGACTTTGTCAAAGGCTTTCTGGAAATTTTAGTGATATCTTGGCCATCTGCACCACCAGAGAATTTGCCCCATAATGGTCAGTTACTGCCATTTTCAGTATAATCTATAGTCAGTACAGTTAAAGGCTACAGAACAGTAATTAAAACAGAGGTCCCTAAATAGGCGGGGGTGCAGAGGACCATTCAGGGTGGTGCAGCTGGGGCCCAGGACAGCCCCCATGGGAGGCAGGGATGAAGTGCCACCAGCTTCACTCCTGGCCCTGGCTGCCATCCCCCTTACCTCTGTCTGTGCCACACACCCCGGAGCTGCATGCCTGCTCCTGGCCCCAGTTCGGAGGAAGGGGGTGCAGACTGGGGGGAAAGGTGGGCACACCCCTGAAAGTTTGGGACCACTGGATTAAAAGAAAGTGCACCTGAATTCTCCACTACATCTACAGTGGCATCCATATGGAGACAGCTGTGACTCCCTAATTCATGAACACATGGCCCTGGGCCCTACGTGGAAATTAGAGCAGCAAAAGGCTTACTCTAACTTCAGTTATGCCAGTAGTGGATTGGGTATACAACAGCACATTTCTCTACCTCCCGTTAAGTTCCCTGATGTGCTACAAAGTGACCTTAGTAAACTAAAGAGTCTGTTTCAGAGTGGCTACCAATATATAACTTCAATGGGTTGTTAATTTTGAGGAAGACAGTCCTTTAAAGAGAGCACTGGAAATGTGTAAAGCACTTAGTGTGATGGAAGGGACAGTGTGAATGTCGAGTCTGTGACCCAAAATATATACTGAGCTTCACCCATCTGTGGTGATGTGTCTATTAAACCTATTTAATAACCATAGGTTGTGGGTAGCAAATGTATCATGAAGCTTGTGGTCTTGCTGGACCTATAATCCTGGCCAATTCTATACTCTTACTGGATGTATACATTAAATTATGGTGCTATTACCTGTACATAGATTTCTTTTCTTATTATCCATTAATGGGAACTCTTTCAATAAGAGCTGAGCGCAGGAAAACAGATGCTGTTTTGATCGATTTTGTTATTTAAAATATGTTGTTTTTAGAATATGTGCCCTCTGCAGGTAGCACCATCACAAGAATATCTTTGTGGACTTCTGACATACATCCACCTAACAAAGGAGGGAGTAAGGCCCTGTCCAAATTATAAAAAATATTTCCAGATTTCTATGCATGAATCCATACTTCCAAATTTCCAATGTTTTGTTTGCCTGACCAGAAAAGCATTTATGTATGTGAATAACATCATTTCTCCTTAACCATATTTCCATACCAGGCTAAAGCCTTAGTCTGATTTGAATTGTTGCCAGAGAACATAGTTAAATCTTTATAATATTAGTATTGAGGGGGCCTAAAGCATGTATGACCTAGGGAGCATGGCAAATCCATATTGTATATCTCAGTTTCCCCATAGATTGTTTTAGTATATTTCCTTGACTGTATTTCTCAAGTTCCCAATAAGGAAGCTATAGTAACATATACTCAGTACCCTTGCCTGTTAGCGCTGTCTACTGTCCATTCTACACATATGCTGAAAATGAGTCTACTCCCACTCCTTTCATTGAAATATACCATCCTCTAATTGTTACCTACAGAGACTAACTATATAACAAGTCTTTGCATGGTTGATGTATTTCTGCACACCAGGATTTTTATGTCCGTGACTATATGCAAGCCAGTTCTCTAGCTACCCAATATTTATACCTAGTAATAATATTGATACAATCAAAACTGGGTTCCACTTTTCACCTGAAGTTTTTCACATTTGATAACAAGAAGTATTTTTTCAAATGCTTATTAAGAACATCTGGGTGGGAAGATAGAAGGAATGAAATAAGAATGCATCTATTTTAATTTTCTTCATGAGGTAGCTTAGCTCTCACTATTTTATTCCTTTCCATTTATCTGTTCATGCTGAACTAAATGACAATAACGGTGCATAAAATAATGTAACAGAAATATTAAGGGTCCTATCTTAATCATTTTTAAATTATTTTTCCAAAATAGATACATTATGTTCAGTAAATGTGGCTTCCTGAGACTGTTTTCTCTGTAGACTGCGATTACAATAAACAAGTCCACCAATAATTCAAAGGAAGAACATTATACATGAGAAACAAAATCATAAACAAGCCAATGTTTCAAGCATTGTTAGCTCAAGCACAGATTAAACCCATTTAATTATTTCCATCATTTTCTACAAATCAGAGGGAAAGCTCTATATCAGTGTGATTACCATAGAACTAACACAAAGAAATATCTACCGTACTAGTTTATATTTTGGAATCTTCTATAGGTTACAATGGCAAATCAGTGGAAGAACTACTGAATTTACTGTTCCTCTCCCCCCCCCCTCATTTGTCTTGTAGATAGGCACATAGGCTCAGAACCACAAAGATATTTAGGCTCCTAATCAGTCCTTTCATATCTTATGTATATTCTCTCTGGCTCAGTTGTTATGCTCTTTGTACACTATTTTGCCACTCAGACATCAAATGTACATAGCCATACACCCTCTACCCCATTCCCATAACAGGTCCTTTTTCAGAGAGAGAGAGAGAGAGAGAGAGAGAGAGAGAGAGAGAGAGAGAGAGAGAGAACTGGGATTTCTCTAAACACAACATTCAAAGCAAAGCTCAAGAGAGACAGGGGGAATGAATCCCCGCAGATGGAAGCCAAAGATGTTTGCATCACCCTTCTTTGCAAAGGTCTTTTGCAAAGATCTTTACGCAATAAAGGACAGACCAAAAAGATGGTTCTTTTACTCAGGACATTTTCTTCTGGAACAACCAATAGAAATTTGAATTACCTGATGGAGGAGCAGAAAAAGAGCATCCATTTAAGGACAACAATTATTTTTCTTTATACGGTGTGTTTGGAATCTGTATGTCATGGTTGCGGGCACGTAGGATGGTTACACAACAGCTAGAGTTTTTGCAAAGCTCTTGTGTGAAAATGAGTGTTTGTCATTTGGTGTCTGCACAGAAAGGAAAAAAAATCAGGTGAAAAAATGTGAAGCTATTTGCTATGTTTTCTGTTGTGATTTTTTAGACTGGATTTTATTGTCAGATCCACAAATTATAAAGTATAATATAATTTTGAAAAGCACATTTTGCATTACAAGGTTATAACTCCAGCCTAAGCCTTTAGCGACTACATAAACCACCACAGAGCAGCTTTTCTCTCAGAATTTATGACTGCCCAGAAACCTGACCCTGTATAACTTATATAACCCTATAATTGACAGTTGTCTGTCACTTATCTGATTTACTATGAAGATACATTTAATTAGTGTTTGTAAAAAGTTAATATCGAGTCCAAGTCTGCTCACCTAAATCACATTAGTAGCCCCATTAAAATCAAAATGGATTATTCCTGTAAGGCCAACCGAATCTGATCCATAATCAGTAATCATTTGTAACAACTGAAATGTCCTTATGAATAGGTTAGTAAACTAATTCATAAAGTATATGTAATAAAAATATTTGCTTCAGGTTGGGGGCAAATACTCACCAGCAACCACACACCATACAACAAAAACAAAATTCCAGGAACCTATCCTTGCAACAAAGCCCGTTGCCAACTCTGTCCACATATCTATTCAAGTGACACCATCATAGGACCTAATCACATCAGCCACACCATCAGGGGATCGTTCACCTGCACATCTACCAATGTGATATATGCCATCATGTGCCAGCAATGCCCCTCTGCCATGTACATTGGCCAAACTGGACAGTCTCTATGCAAAAGAATAAATGGACACAAATCTGACATCAGGAATCATCACATTCAAAAGCCAGTAGGTGAACACTTCAACCTCCCTGATCACGCAATGACAGATTTAAAGATAGCAATTTTACAACAGAAAAACTTCAAAAACAGACTCCAAGGCGAAGTTGCTGAACTGGAATTAATATGCAAACTAGATACCATTACCCTAGGTCTGAATATTGACTGTGAATGGCTCGGTCATTACGTTAATTGAATTTATTTCCTCCCCCCCCCCCCGCCCTGGTTAAATACCCTTAACTCCTTTGTGTCAACTGTCTGTAATGGGCCATGTTGATTACCACTTCAAAAGTGTCTTTCCTACTGATAACAGTTCCTTTCAATTAATTAGCCTTTTACAGTTGATATGGTTACTTCCACCTTTTCATGTTTCTCTGACTGTATAAATATCCTCTCAGTGAGTGTTCCATTCCATGCATCCGACGAAGCGGACTGTAGTCCACGAAAGCTTATGCTGTAATAAATTTGTTAGTCTCTAAGGTGCCACAAGTATTTCGTTCTTATTTTCTTTTTGCTGACACAGACTAACATGACTACTACACTGAAACCTGTTAATTTGGTGGCTACTTTGCTCCTCCAAAAATACTCACTGAGCATTTAAATTCACACTATGCACACAAAATGAGTGAATATGTATACGGTAAGAATCCATTTTGTGCATATAATTTTGCAAAATCAAAAGTTAACATTTGAAAAATTATTTGGTCTTTTACCAGACTCAGCCCAGCATTCATTTTGCAATGCTCATACATAAATCACTGAAAATAGGGGTTTATAATGAAAATGTGGAAAGACTTTTAACTCTATAATGAAGTTTGATTTTTAACTAAATCAAAACTTCCAAATATATTCAGTGGATAAAATCCATGCCCAAACTGATGACATGTTCATCTTGCATTGTGTCCTATTTCTATCCCCCAGTAGTCTTAGACTTACGGTATTCTGACTTTCATAATAGGTTTAGAGAGGTTCAATCAAGTCAAAACAGAACTATAATACGAAGAAGTGTACATTATTTTATATTGGCTTAAACCAATAGGCATGACAAGTAAAACACAGATGATTGATTTCCTGACCTTTAAGGCATTTTATATGTAAAACGCATAAGTTACAGTCATGCTAGGTATCTAATGTTAAAAGTGCTGCCAATGGAACTCGTGTTTATGGCAGCAAGATCTGCTTTTCCAGTATCTTTGCAATGACTTTTCAGGAGTTTCTTTGCCCTCTTTTTAGCTCTCTGAAGTGGCATATGGCTATCTAAAGAATAAGCGCTGTTTTAACTGGTGATCCTTTCATCCTGGCAGGTACTATATTTGAATCGAGTCATTATTGACCTTTATTGTCTTCTGCCTGCTTTCTGATGATAGCTTCTCAAACTGCTGCATTAACCACCAGTGGACCTTTCTGAAAGAAAATATAATACTAAAAATCAGCATCTCAATTGTTTTGAATGCTCACTATTGCAGCTCATTTGCAGAAGCACTCGCCTGATTTTCAACAGTGATTAGATATTTGGGGTGCTTCAATTTCTGAGGGTCCTGATTTTCAGAAATTGGTGAGCAAAAACCTCTTCAAAGTGTCTGAAACTGGTCACTCAAAAATCAAAGCACCCCAAATAAGAAGGGTCATATTGCGTCAGTCCCATGGTCCATCTAGCCCAGTATCCTGTCTTCAGACAATGATCGTTGCCAGATGGTTCAGAGTGAACAGAACATAGCTATTATTGAATGATCTCATAGAGCTGGAAAGAACCTGAAAGGTCATCCAGTCCAGTCCCCTGCCTTCACTAGCAGGACTACTGTCACCTGACAGATTTTTGCCCCAGATCTCTAAATAACCCCCGCAAGGATTGAGCTCACAACCTGGGTTTAGCACGCCAATGCTCAAACCACTGAGCTATCCCACCTCCTGTCATACTGCCTCAGCTTCTAGCAGTCAAAGGTTTAGGGACACTCAGAGCCTGGGGGTGTGCACAGGCACCAACTTCCGGTGGCGCCGGTGGGGGCTGACGCCGGGCCCCGTCCCCGACGCCGGGTGACGTGGAGGGGCCCCGCCCCCGACGCCGGGTGACGTTGCGGGGCCCCGCCCCTGACGCTGGGTGACGTTGCGGGGCCCCGCCCCTGACGCTGACGCAACATCGCCCAGCGTCAGGGGCGGGGCCCCCCAACATCTCCCGGTGCTAAGGTGAGCTTGCCGCGGGTCCCGGGGCTGGCGGGGAGCTGGGCGCGGGCCCCGGGGCTGGCGGGGAGCTGCCGGTGGGTGCTAAGCACCCACCAATTTTTCCCCGTGGGTGCTCCAGCCCCAGAGCACCCACAGAGTTGGCGCCTATGGGGCTGTGTCATCTCCTGTCCTTTCACAGGACCTAGTTCAGCAAAACTCAAACAGCAGAAAATCAGCTACTCACCTATGTAATCTTGATTCTGTCTCACTGGAACTAGCAGTTTGTCACAGCCCAGATGTGGGTGATCAGACCTAGTGGTCAGAGCAGAAATTGGATGTCTGGCCAAGCCCAGGACCAGGAGGTCAGCGTGCGAGACAGGCCAGTAGGCAAACAAAGATTCAGGTGTCAGGAGACATGCAGGGTCAGGTTACCAGGAGATTGGGGTCGGGCACTAGGTTTCAGACGACAATTGAATAGTGAAGCCGAAGACATACCACTGTTGGAAGCCAGAGTCTAGGGTCTATCACAAGCAGGGTCTGGAGCAGAGACAGACAGACAGGCAGTCTGCGTTGCTGCTCAGCCAGCTCCCCTTCATTGCTTCCTGGTTTAAGTACTGGTACTGGCCAATCAGTGGGCTGTGAGGGGCTGCCACTCAAGTCCTGCTGTGCGGCACTTCCTGCCAAGCCGAATCTCACAGGGTCCTCCAGTGAGAGCCCTGCCTAAATCTCCCATGGGAATCATAAAAATATCAGGGTTGGAAGGGACCTTTGGAGGTCATCTAGTCCAACTCCCTGCTCAAAGCAGGACCAATCCCCAATTTTTGCCCCAGATCCCTAAATGACCCTCTCAAGGATTGAACTCACAACCCTGGATTTAGGAGGCCAATACTCAAACCACTGAACTATTCCTCCCAACGCAGAGTATCAGTGGCCCAGACTCTCATGGTTCAAGCCCTGAGGGTTCTTACACAATAGATACTGGCAATAGATACTTACACAATAGATACATGCACTGCAGATGGATTCAGTGTGAGTTTATAGCTGTACTGAATGGTTTGAATTATGGAGGCAATAGGTGGGGAAAGAGTGACTTGGACTTTCAGAAAGCCATTGAGAAGATCCCTCATCAAAGCAAACTAAGTAGCCACGTGCTAAAAGGGAAGGTCCTCTCATGGATCAGTTCCTGGTTAAAAGAGAGAAAATAAATGGTCAGTTTTCACAGTTTAGAGAGATAAATAGCAGGGTCCCCCAAGGATCTAATGAGCAGATCAAAGAGGGCAGAGTTATGAGCGGTGATCTCTAAGCAGAGGCAAACCTTCACTGATGGTAGCTAGGACCAGCCCAGAAGTTGGAGAATTTTATCATTCATAAACATTTTTTTAGAGTTTTAGAACATCTAGTTGTTAAGTCTGAGACACACTGTTTTTTTATTCCAGTGATGGGTAGGTATCCACAATAGAACAAGCTTACCCTCAACAGTCTGCCTAGAGCCTTCTTACTAACCATGTTATGATCAGAGTTCCCCAAACTAGTTCAGACAAACTAAGAACAGACTCATATCTTTGCCCAAAGCTCAGCATGAACCTGAACGAAATTCCTTTAGAAGTTAGACGAATGTTTGGAATTTTAAAAATATATTTCATTTCATTTTCAATTTAGTTGAGAACAGAAGCTGAAGTTTAAAATGCCACATGAAAGGTTATTTTCACAAGATTTTTTCAGCATGATTTTGCAGATTGAAGAGACTCATAATGTATTTTAGCCTTCAGGTTATTTATAGCACTAGGGTGATAGGCCTTGGTAGTCCTGTCATTGCAATTTCCCACCAATGGAGAATATTTTATTTACATGAGCCCTTAAATCTTATCCAAAGTGAATACTTGGACCTATTAAGATTCACTCATTGTTAATTAAATTCGTGACAGGAGTTTGTGTAAACAATTCATTTTAAGGCCATTTCATAGAATAGCCATAGCTAGAGAATTTTAAAATCACTTTCCAAAGCTTTCACATGGGAAACCTGGTTCCATATGACTTAGAGAGACAATCAACTTGAGCTATCCTTCCAAGGTCCAGGATATAAGTTGAGGTTGACTGAAGAAATTGTTACATGACTATGGAATGTGTCTAAAGTGATCATCATTAAAAGTCAACATTCACCAGCTGTGAGATACCACAAATATTTCCTATCTAATAACCACCAAAATATCTGGCACAAACACTTGTGTTTTTTCTAAAATATCAGGTTTATTGTTAATAAAATACAAATAAAAACAATGCTTTGTATATATTCTGTACAGAATGTTTCATCTGTTGTCCTCAAAGCATTTAACAAAGATGGGTTAGTGTTTTATCCATTACTGAAAAGGTAACTCTGGTGTGGAGATAAAGTCACTGGCTCAAGATTATACAAGTCACCAGCAGTGATAGTAATGAAACCAAGGCATCCTGATTCCCAGACACTGGTTCTGATCACTGTCTTTCAAGAAGAACTTTGAAAAGAATATTAAGATTGGGATATTCAGAAGAGTTAGGTACCCAAATTTCATGGATTTCAAGGGAGTCTAAAACCGTTGAAAATCCTAGCCTAAAAAAATAAACAGTTCACACAAAATACAGCATTTCTTATTTCTTACTGGCAGTCAACGTAAATTTAAGTGTCTGAATTTAATTCTCACTCCCTGGTAAAGAGGTAAACACAACAATAAGAGTATAAGCAATAGAATACTAGTTTAACACTCAGACTGAATAAAACACAGAGTAATACCCAAGACAGCTTCGTTAGAATACACCATATGCTTATTCACATAATGAAACTAGCATTTAAATTAAACCAATTTAGACTGATTTTAGCAAAGAATTCTCTTGTAATATACATTTGAGAACACTCAGAGTGCCAGGGATTGACAGAGAATTTAGCTAGTTTATTAATTGGTTGTGGGGGGTTTTCCCTCCTGTTAGCAAAATCTCTCTCTGTGCCTATTTGGCAATAATCACTGTGATATGAGTGTACCAGAATTATAAGGATCTCTATATTTACAGTTCAGTACCTATAAAAGACAACTGTTAAAGTTCATTTTCAAAATTGAGATTACCTTCACCTACTTGGAATCTGATATTGTTGAAACTGGACATGTCTGAAGTTGTCTTTTCAAGATGCAGGATGTAGTGGAAGATGCTGCTGCTTGTAGCAAGTGCTACATTAATTTGGAGTGCGGCATAACTCCAAGTACCTGAGAGGTTCATTATATTAGACAATAATGAAACACTGTATACAATATAACTGTTGCATTTTGCTCATGCTTAAACCTGGCTATTATTTATTTTGAGCATGATTATTGCACCAAGGACAGTATGTTACAGCAGCACAGAAGATCTGTGAAAACGTTTACACCCTTTATGAAGGTCAAAGTAACAACCTAATTCCAACAACAAAACAACTTGTTTATACGTCAATTTGAGCAAAAACATTAGAGCAAAACTCTTTGGAGTGCCACATATTGTCTTCTTGAGTAGTTTTCTGGAACACCAAACTCCTCTACTTGACTTTGACCTTATGCCATAGTATATGCCCAATGATTGATAAGGGTTATATTTATAAGAGAATATATTAAATCAAGCCCAAGTCTTCAGCTAGTGGAAATCAGTATAGCTCAAATGAAGTAAGTGGAGCAACACCAGTTTAGGATCTGGTCTAGAAAGTTCACATCACAGCTGACCAATTTTTTTACTCCCTGCAACCCTTTGACTATCTTTGCTTCCTTATGTTTTTAAAATGTTGCTCCATTCTCTTTTAGCAGCGATGAAGCAGAATGTTGACAATGTTGTTGGTTTAGCCGAACAGTTTTGGGGGATTTTTTTTTAATTGGTAAATTTGGCTACTGAGTACCCAGCTCAGATGTGCAGGTAGCAAGCTCCATCAGATTATCTGATTATTAGAGGGTTGTCGTTTTTTTTGTTTTGTTTTTTTGAGTACCTAGGAATGGTGAATGATTCATCGTCAGTTCTTCGTGACTGTCAAGGCTGAAACCCCACTCTGCCACTTCGAGTACAGAGCCCACAAGGATTCTAAAAATTAATACTTGCCACTCCAGGCTTGTATTAAACTCCCAGGGTTACAGCTTTTCTCGGACCTTGGCTTGGTAAACGCTGCCACCACCCGAACGCAAAATAAACCCTCTTACCCAGGAAGGAGCACTTGGGAATTCTTCCCTGTGGGGTACCCTCAGCCCTTTCACCCCTTCCCCCTTTCACCTCTCCCCCTGAGAGCTCAGAAGAAAACAAAGGAAATTAGCTGTTGCCACCAGCTAATTAAACAGCATAGGCAGAAACCTCTTAGGACACCAAAAATCCAAATCCTGTTCTTAAAAAAGGTAAATTGTATAAAAAACAAAAAGAAAGAAAATACATCTGGAACTTAGGCATTTGCTAGATTTTAAAAGAGCAATTCCAAAAATTAAGCATCCAAAATAGCTTTCTTGGGGGTTCAGCTTAAAGGTTACAAGCAAACAAAAGCATCTGGGGTTAGCACAGAGGAGATCCAGAAGCCAAAATAAAGAAATAAACCTGATTGTGTTTATCTAAACATTCCCTGTCCCAATGATTCCTTCCAGATATGGAAGATAATTTTTCATACCTGGTTGAAACCTTACACAGCATTCCTGCTTATGGCATTGCTGCTCTGTGTCCCTGCAGCTCAGAGAGAACAATGGAGAGACAAAGGGAAAGTTTATTTTACTATTTTAAAAAGTTCTAGCCTTCCTGTTGACTCTTTGATCAGCTGCCCACTTTTTTTTCTTTATGTGGGGGACTTTTTAACCCTTTACAGGTAAAGCAAGTAGAGAACAGCTACCCAGAGGGATTTTACAGCTAACTGGCTGGCTGGGTGTCCATCAAAAGGAGCAACCCCCTCCCCCCCGCCCGCTTTATTTATCACAATGACTGACATCAGGAGTCATCTAGCCAGATTCTTCCCTCAGCTACACCCACGCAACTTCATTGATCTGACGGGGGGACAGATAAGTTTAACCCAGGGCACAATTTGCAGTAGTTTTTTTTTCTTCTCTTAGCCCTCGTCTACACTACACGGTTAGCTTGACGGAAGGCAATTTATGTCAACGTCACTTAAATTTGGCTCCCATCGACATAAGTGCTCCACTACGCTGACTTAATAACACCTCCTTCCCGAGTGGTGTAGAGTCACGTTTAATATAGTTAGGGTGATAGTGTAGACACTGTGTTACTTATGTTGACTGTTAGTGGCCCCCAGGAGGTGTCCCTCAATGCCCCACACTGACCACTCTGGTCACCATTGTGAACTTAGCTGTCCAGGGGTCAGGAAGACCGGAAGCTGCCCCTCATACATACATACATGTCCATGTTTCTATGGCTGGATTGGAGCCTGCAAAGCCTCTTCTCCCCAGAGACCTGGAAGATCCAATACCTCCTCTGTATCCAGGCAGGAGCAAATCTGCAGTATGTAGCCAGCATTGTCAGCTGGACAGTTGCACTCAATAATGGAGAGCTGCTGTGTGTACTCACAACATGCAGATGAAAGCATGCATCCAATATGTTCACAATCAGACCTTGCATCTGACTACTAAAACTCTCATTCCAAGACTTCATCTCCCACTCTGATATCTATAAACTCATCTTCCCTGCCTTCTCTGACACCATCACCGTAGTTCAGTGTTACTCAGCATTTTCAGGTTGATGACTCTGTATTCAAAGCCAAAAACGTTCACAACACCCTAATATTTATTAAATAAGAATAAAAAAATGTCTATATAAAGCCTGTATAATTTATTTGTGTATGTGTGTGTTTCAAGAGGTTGACACAGAATACTTGACCTTCAAGGGTAAGTGTGTGAGGATAGTGGAGGAAGTGATGTGTTCTTTGCTCTAGATTGCAATAAAATGTTCAGTGCCTTACAGCCCTGCCTATTGCCCCTGGAGGTCACAATCTGCTGGATGAGAAGCACTTCCCTAGTCAATACAAAGTGTAGTCTCTAAGGGTACGTCTATACTTACGCGTCGCGTCAGAGGAGTCCAATCGATCTTCTGGGTTCGATTTATCGCGTCTTGTCTAGACGCGATAAATCGAACCAGGAAGTGCTCCCCCATCGATGCTTGTAATCCTACTCCGCGAACGGAGTCGGTGGAGTCGACGGGGGAGCCTGCGCGCCGCATGTGGACCCTGGGTAAGAACCTTTTCATTCGAACTAAGATACTTCGACTTCAGCTACGTTATTCACGTAGCTGAAGTTGCGTATCTTAGTTTGAATTGGGGGGTTAGTGTAGACCAGCCCTCAGATTATCTTCCTTGGTCATTGTTTCTTTGTTTCATAGCTCCACTTACCACTGCCCCATCCTACTATCCAGCCTTGGGCACTACTGTAATTATATACCTTATATCCTACCATAGGCCAAAGATGGGGAATAATAAGTGACAAATCCCCCAAATGAGGGATACACAAATATTCTTGTAGGAAACTAGAAGTGCTTTTCCATCAATTCTTTTAGTATAATACACTCTTTCTACAACCTCAGCTTCATGATTCTTTATTTCTTGTGTAAATAACTGTCAATAATAAGAGTAAAGGTCAACAAGTTTGAGTGGAACACGGGTAAGTTTGGGACTAAAATGAGTAATAAGAGACCTCATATCAAATGAGGGACATATGAGATGAGGATGATAGTGACTCCAATGAGAAGAATTCTAGAGTAAATATGTCAGAGACATTGAAGTGACTCCTGTTTTTCATTAATGTAACAGAACAGATAACCCTGATTATCAAAATATCCTGATCTTGGCTACAACAATCTCTGTGGTAATTCCTATGAGATATTTAATATTTTCCACACATTATGTTTGTTATCAAAATGGACCTTGTGATATTTTCTTTAATTCAGACAGAGATATGAATCACATATTTTACTAACAATCCAGGAGCATCTTTACATGAAAGAACATTCTGAAAGTAAATATACATCCCTATTTCAAAGGCAAAGATTAATCTTACAATGAGCATCAAATACCAATAGGCCAGTGCGCTAGAGACAGATGCGTATGTCTGCTGGAGAGCTCTATGAGGGGTGGAGGAAGAATTAGGGAGAAATAAATCCTTCTTTCCAGGCATCTTAACAGCCATGGAGCTGCTTTGTGGCCACTTCTGTTGTCTTGAGGCTGAATTAGCATTCAGGCTACCTGGGCCCTTTTTCAGCTGGATCCAACACACTCTTCCTGCCTGCCCCACTATGTCCCCCAAATCTCTAATCCTTTAAATAGTGCTGCTCTCTCTAGAAACCCACTCCTTCCCAAAGAACTTTATACATTTCTGCTCCCTCCCTAGGAGCCAACTTCAAGTTTCTCCAAAGACATCCTCCAGCTCTCTTCCCAGAATTAACAACCAGAAGTCCCCTACAGTCTCCCTTTCTCATTCTTACTTAGGGCATCCCCCATTTACCACCAGGCTTTAACTCATGACTTCTCCCTTACAGCAATCTGCTTTGCTGCTGACGGTGGATTCCCTGTAGCCACAGACCTTCCTTAGGAAGTAAACTCTCCTCCTTCTTGGTAGCTTCCTACTTATACTGTTGAGGCAGGCTCCTTATAGAGTTCAGCTGCTTCATTATCAATTAGCTAACGAGCTACCACCTGGAGCACCTACCTGCTCCCAAGTGAAGTTAAAATGGGGGGAGGGATATCTCAGTGGTTTGAGCATTGGCCTGCTAAACCCAGGGTTGTGAGTTTAATCCTTGAGGGGGCCATTTAGGGATCTGGGGCAAAAAAAAAAAAAAACCTGTCAGGGGACAGTACTTGGTCCTGCTAGTGTAGGCAGGGGACTGGACTCGATGACCTTTCAAGGTCTTTCCAGTTCTAGGAGATTGGCATATCTCCATTTTTTTTTTTTTTTTTTTTTTTAAGTTCACAGAGTTGTCAGAGCCAGTTAAGCCCTGATTTTCCCTGAATGGCCACCACTCCCATGACAGACCCCAAACCAGCAACATATTCTACAGATATAGTAATGCAGTATATGCAAGCAGCAAGGTTTTGGCGATTACTTAATATTGATTTACAGAGCTGTAGGGACCTCATTGCCTGGTACACTGTGTAGTCTTTCTGTCTACATGTGTGGCAGAAAAAACACTGAAGATATCCTCTGTGAAAATAATGGGTGTAAAATAACTTCTATAAAATGAAAGGTAGGAAGCACCCAACGTCAACTTTCTAAGTTCCTTAATACAATTAAGAATTTTCCCTACAGGCCCTTCAACATAATTGTACTGATGTATCATTAAATAGGCCAAAATCTAACATCTAATTAACTTCTGATGGCTTCAGTGGTACTTGCGGGTGCTCAGCAGCTGTCAGGATTTGGAACATATCATTAAACTTAAGTCTGCCCACTTAGTTTATTTATTTAAACCTTTCCTATTTAGCAATAAAAGAGTTGCCATCCAACACTCTGGGTGCCCTTGGCAATCTTTTACAAATACACATGTAAATAAAGAGACCCCCCTCAGTTGCCACATGATCAAATCAAATAACCCTGTAGCAACATAAGTATAACAAATGTTAATTGACCTCCCCCACACAATCCCCACCAGAATTCTACACTACTGCTACACATCACTCATCTCATTGCAGACAAAAGGGAAAACACAGGGCTTGCAGCATGCCCTGAAGACCAACAGACTCTGGCTGTTATAGATCAAGTTAGGGAATACTGTCTTGCATCACATTCTGTGCTAATGGAAGAGGAAAGAGAGCACTGCTGTAGTTTACTACACTGAACCTGGTGCAGTCAATGTTTTCTTATTTTTCCATTGGTCTCTTTTTACATCACTAGGGTTACAACCTGCTCTCAGTTACATGACTCCATAGAATTCAATGGGGCTGCGTAGTATAACTGTGAATAATAAGACAACTAAAAAAAGCCCTATTTTGTATACATCTATTTATAAGAATTAAGGTTGCAAAGCGACTAGAAATATGCTTATAGGAATACAGTCTTCTGACAGTGTTTGTCAATAGAATTTGTCAATTTTATTTTTCAGACATGGGTCAAGCATATGGCAAACAGATCTGTCATCAGACATACATGGGTGAGTTCCCAGTGACTTCAGTGGCAGTTGGACTGTTTTCATACATCAGGGAAGAACTGGATCCATGATCTTCCCTTTCAGATATTCCTCCAGCTTTGGGCAGTTTATAAACCAGTATATGGTTTCTCATGCAAGTAGAATATAGAGTTCCAATAAGCTGGAGGAAACGTTTCCTTGCGCTGATAGTTTGGCAAGCTTTAGTCTTTCAAGTGGATCAGGATTTTCCACATTCAGATAATTGAAAACACAGACGAATGCATTTTTCTGAAACTTTACAAAAAATGACTTTTGGGCTTAAATCAAACATAACGAGTTACAACCCCAGGGAACTACTTTTTTCCCCAGTGAGATATGAGTGACTGAAAACAGAGATATGGAATGGAAGAGCTATCTTAACCATAACTATTGAATAGCTACAATGATGCTATGATATACAATAAAAAATACTATGGGACCAAATGCTAGTCCTCATGCATAACTTGCATAGGTAATTGCCAAAGTTGCATAGACCAGCCAGGCAGCTCTATTTTTGGAGTCCCTGTACATATCCATAGTGTAGAGTGGAGGAGAACCATATAAGATTGTGCAACCACCTACGTTTTACCTGCCGTATGTACTATGGAGCCCTTGGTTCCAGTTCCTGAATGCAGGGCTTCCATGACATTTCAATAGGAGGGTCAGGGTTCTTCTTGACTTGCTGACAATTGAGGCGGGATTGAAAGGACTATGTGACTTATGACATCTCCTGGTTGCCAGATCCATTCTGTTAGCCAGGAAGATGATAGTAGCGGAGCAGGATTAAGAATCGCTTTACTCAGCAGTGGTCTTAAATGAATTAATTAAAGGAATCAGAGAATGACAGATATCACCTCCAACATCCGTCACATGCCCTATACACAGGGTCACCTTTTTGTTCAGTTTTATTTTTTAATTCCTTTTCGTAAGCACCGTACATGTTTCATCTCGCCTCTGCTCCCGCCCTATGGTAGCTTCTCAGTCAGAGTTCATACTGAACTAGGTCCCCCTGAGAAGAAAGTGATGGCAAGGATTTGTGGACGGTTATTCCAGGAAGCCTGGGCCCAGTTTGTATGAGTCCTACCCTTGACAAGTGACTCCTCACTTAACTCCTGTGGATTTACAGTCGTCCCATCTATGCTTTTGCACCATGCCCAACTACCCTGTATAATTATATGTAATTGGCCTTATAATCACATATAAGCCTGATGATTTGGCCTTATAATGGATCTGATCCAAAGCCTATTGATATTAATGGCAGTTTTCCCACCGATTTCAGTGAGCTTTGGATCTGGCTCAATATGAAATACTGCCATGCGCTTTATGATAGCTTTGTTTGAAAGAGGCTAGGTAAGTTTATTGTAAAATGTATTTTTAGAAGTAATACAAAATGTATTTACAATTTGAAAGTAGATAAATAACAAATAGGATAGTCATGTAGTTATTAGAATTTCTCCTGGGAAACATCAGTTTATGATCTCATCTAAAAATTCAATCTTATATCTCCATTGAAATGGACAGTAACTAAACTCTCAGTATTGTCTGTGTTTTTATCCTGCACAGAATATATTTCATTATTCAAGTTTCAGGAAGACAGAATACTATTAAAAAATCATTAGCATTCTCCGTTGTGACAAATCATGTGACCACTAACCCATTTCAATGATCAATGAATTATGTTTAGTATTTTAGATGACTCACTAAGATGATATCAACAAAAGACCACAGCATTATTGTTAGATTCTAATTAGTTTTCATTACTTCACTTCTTTGCTTAAGAAGAAAAGAACATTGTACTACTATCTGCTCTCATTAGAAGCTTGTCATGTGAATCAGATATCGTGAGTTCCACTTTTTGTATAATATGTACATTAAAGTAGTGTGGGGTCCATGACTATACACTGACTTTGTTAGCATTCTGCATTTTGATTAGTAGGTCACTTCCTGTTTACAATGTTTGTAACCCATTGGGAAGTAAAATTGGTTAACCAATTAAAATTCAAAATAGGTCAAAGCAGTATAACATATGAACATACACGTCATTTCACAGAATGGACTAAGCATTTAAAATCCCAATACCTCATTTTAGTGACAAAACATTTAATGAAAACAGAAACTGGCACAACATAAATCAGTATGACACAAATTCTAAACAAAAAACTTTGAAGAGGAAAAGTACGAACTCAACCCACTCCAATTAGTCTGAAGATTGGAAATGTGTGATTTTATTATGGTGCTGTATTACAAAAGAGGAGAGACCCCTACCAATTTATCAAACAGTCCAAGTTATAAAGTAATGTACAGTGTAGCAGAGAGGGATACAGAGATTATTTAAGGTACTTAGTACTTAAAAAGATAAAACAATTCAGGTGCTGGATAAACCATTTCTTCTACTTAGTTGATAAAGGATAGTACAGAATTATTGTGCTTAATTATGGGTAAAGCATCTTTCTACCATAGGTATCTAAAAGAATGAGTCACAACTGGTCTTTCCTGATGCGATTCCACTGAAATCAGTGGAGTCACCCCACGAAGGCCTTTCATGCAGAATGTTTATTAGAGTATGCTAAAATTCTCTAACTCTAGTTGTTAGGAAGATGATTTTATAAATTGTATTCATTATTGGCTAGATCTTTAGTTGATGTGAATCAGTGGAGTCAAATAAGAGCTATGTCAATTGATACAAACTGACAATTTGGTCCTATGTGTTGTTTGACAACATGATGTAATGTGCATTACTTGCATCAACAATAGACTAAATCACAGCTGAGGGTAATCCTAAATAAAATTGGCTAATATCTTAATGGAATATGATATTAAAATGGATAGCAGTTCTTTATCAGTAGTAACTGATGGTTTTCATGAACAGATTATGTTACAGAGTCTCAAAACTGGTATTTATTCCGAGATTACTGATATTATCTGTGGAGTTGGTAACACTGCCTCTAGTTCAGGTTGCCTGAAATGCCAATCGCAAGACCTTGTTTCCTGTTGCTTATGACTTTGGAAAATGTTAGTATATGAGCTGAAATTTTCCATGCTAGGTGTCTGGCTGGTTTTGTTTGTTTGTTTGTTTGTTTTGGAAGATAAAGTTGTCAGCTAAAAGGTTCAGCCATTTCTGAGAGTAATGTTAGGAGAAAGAATTCGTACAATCATGGGATTGAGAAGCTCTAGTACCTCTATGCTTTGGCGCAAAGACCTGACACAGTACCAAAGTACTAATTTTAATGTGCAGTAGGGAACTTTTAGTGTGCACCAGCCGAGTCCACAAAGGCCAGTTAGTGCATGCCATGCTGGTGCAAACTAAAATTTACACCCCACTGGGTGCAGCCTAACACACTATGCACCTTTGGAAAAATCACAGTTTACACATGCTCAGCTGTGACAAAGGGTTCGTCTACACTGCTGCTGGGAGCATGCTTCCCAATGCAGGTAGACATGCGCTAGCCTTCTCGAGCTAGTGTACTAAAATAGCAGTTTAGCTGGGGATAGCATGGGAGGCAGCTCAGGCTGGCTGCCTGAGCACAAGTTCTCCCAGCCCCCCAGGTATGTAGCTTGAGCAGGCACCTGCGCGTCCGCTGGCTACACTGCTACTTTTAGCGTGCTAGCTTGAGCAGGTCTAATGTGTGTCTGTTTACCCATGCTGGGAAGCACCATCCCAGCTGCATTGTAGGCATACCCATAGAGCAGGGGTAGGCAACCTATGGCACGCATGCCAAAGGCGGCAAGCGAGCTGATTTTCAGTGGCACTCACACTGCCCGGGTCCTGGCCACCGGTCAGGGGGGCTCTGGATTTTAATTTAATTTTAAATGAAGCTTCTTAAACCTTTTAAAAACCTTATTTACTTAATATATAACTAAACTAGGGTTGTATGTAAAAGACTTATAGAATGAGACCTTCTAAAAATGTTAAAATGTATTACTGGCACGCGAAATCTTAAATTAGAGTGAATAAATGAAGACTCGGCACACCACTTCTGAAAGGTTGCCGACCCCTGCCATAGAGCTTGGCAGCTAAATTTTCCAAAAGGCCACAGAGCTGCAGGGGCTGAACAGGACTTTCCCTGCAGTTGCTGCTTTTGGCAGTTCAGGCTGCTATAGCAGGAGGCACTGGAGCTGAGAGCAGGGAGATTCTCAGTGCTCACTCAGTTAGCACCCAGGCAGCAAAGAGGAAGCACCTAATTTGAATGTAGAGGAGTGAGAAATGGGTTGGGGGCTTGTGGTTGTAGGAGCCAAAGTACAGGAGGATGCATTTGAAACCTTAATATTCTTTTAACGTAGCTTATGTGTATAAAACAGAACAAGACCAGAATAATCCTGTGAGTAACTGGATTATTCTGTTTCTTCATTAAATGGGATTTTGAAGCATGTCCATTACTTAATTAACCCTAATGGATAGCCACATTTTCCTATTTTTAAAAATGTTAATGTTTATTAAAAAAACCCAAGATTACAGTAATTGTATATGCAATTACTTATTAGTATTACCATAGGAACTGCCTGGAACAAATTAAAGCAACCACTAAATATGGAAAGTACAATTTTAACATATTCAATTAAACATTATCTTAAAAAGCCTTAATCACCTGAGTAATTCAGTTGACTTCCAAGGGATGACTCAGACAAGTAAGGGGTTGCAAAATCAGGCCCCAAATCTCCTCACTCACCAGTTGATTCTGCAACTGGAATATGCAATGTTGCCCTAAACAAAGAAAGCATTGGTGTCTCATTTATTCCTGCATCTCAATTTCTTCCTTAGGTCCCTCAATTCTTTCGAATCACTTGGCCATTGTTAGGTTTTGGCCTTGCCCGTGGTTTTCAAATGCAGTCTATTCTGAGCCTATAGAACCAACAATATATCCTGTGGCCTGGAATGGCACAAGCACTGACGCTGGCTGACTCTTACTAAAGCTGATTGATGATATAAAGTGAGTAGAAGTTACCAGGATCACTATGCTAAATGGGTGATTCATGTGCTCATTGACATGCAGTTAGGAAGGAGGGGACTTATCATTTGATCATGTGAGTGGTGAGCTACTGAAATGAGAAGAATCTCCTTGACAAAGACTAGAAGATTAGCTACCCTTCGTTGGCTATGGACATCAGCAGAAGCCTACTTTAGCTGTTGTTTTGTTTGTTGTCCCTTTTGATACTGCTGCTGCTGCTCCTGTCACCAAGATTCAAGCAGCGCCTCAGAGACTGCATTGCTTTAACCTTTTCTTGACTAACAAAGTTTGCTATTACTGGGAGTAAAGCCAAGGATTTTCTTCTACCTGTGCCTGCCCACTATTTTTTTTGTCTGACACTTTATTTTGTTGTTAAAGTCATACTTATAGTGCCTAAGGCCCTCATTCTTCTTTGATTCTCTCGCTAAAAAGTATAATGAAACTTGAAACAAATTTGCAACTCATTAATTTTCCTTCCAACTCCAAAACCAAGGAAGGAAATGAGCATCTTAATCATAGATGCTGATTTCAAGTGCATTTTTTTAAATGGCTATTATCTGAAAACTTAAGAAAAGAACAAAGTAATTTAAGATAACAAATATAAATCAATGCCACACACAAAGTCAAACAAGAAGCAGGTAGCTGTTTAAAGTAGGCATATGTCTCTCATTAGTAGACTTATGCCTCTGAGGAACAAGTATTGAATATTCAGTGAAAATACAGCATGTTACATTTTAGAAAGTAATTATTTCTGCTAATTGAGTTTATCCTCATAAATAAATAAAAAGATAATAAATCAACCCAACACTCATGTTTATATTTGGCTATATATTACCTGTATGGATATCATTAATACTTTGGGAACCAAAATCAGATACAAGGATGTCATTTACAAAGAAACATAGCATAGCCTTCTACTCTCAACAATCTAGAATTTCAAGGCTGCCTGTTTACCTATTCAAAATACCTAATAATATATATGACATACCAAATCTGTGGTATCCTTGGACTGTAAGCAGTTTCTGAGAACTGATCAGCAAATATGTAAGAACATTTAGAAAATTCTTAATTCCTATACCTGTAGTACTACTGGTCTGATTCAAAGCTCATTGAAGTAATAGGAGTCTTTACACTGACTTTCAAGGGCTTTGAATCAAGGCCAGAAATAGCAATTTAAAAGATATTTTAAAAAATTGCTGAAAACATATATAATATTTTCTGACGATCTTTCTGGGAAAAGTCTGTTGTTCTGGGAAAGCTACTTTTTCAGCATTATTTGAGACCAAGGCCATCTTCCACCACAAAGTAATCTGACAAAGAGAATTGCTTTTCCAATTATCTCAAATTGTTTTCCTCTGCCAGGGAAAAACAAAACAAAACAACAATGCAGTAACTTCTTTAATGTGTATGAGACAACTAAGAAAATATGACCTGAGCAAATAAGTCCATAGTGGGATTAATAAGAATATAATATGTTTGCAAAATTCCTGCCAAAAATGTATAACACCAAACAATTAACCATTACGTAACTAGCATTTACTTGCACACAGATCTGTCCAGAATAAAAAGAAGTCTAGCAAACGTATACAAGGTAATTGAGTACTCTATTGATGTAAACGGTAACTATTTAATTATTGGAATTTCTGGGTCAGATTATTTGGTACTGTGGGATATTGTAGTGATAATGTACTACACACTAGATACTTATCAAATGCTTCATGCATCACTGAAACTGAGTAACTGGGTGAGGTGCAAAAGGGAACAAGCCCGAGGTCTGAAGTAGCATTCTGCAGCCCCACAGGCTTCCTTCTCCCTTCTCACCTTGTATGATCCTGTGCAGACACTCCTCACATAACAAGGTATGCCCTGCATGGTGTGTGCCACCATTCATATTGGTTGAGATTTTTGTAAGTGACCACTGATCTACAATTTTTGAGAAGTCGTCTGCTTCAGAGATAAAATGTGCTCGTTAGTATGTATTTTGATGTGCTGAATTCAAATATGACAATTAAAACAACTGATTGGCTACTGTTTCTAAGATATTTAAGTTTTTACATTTTATGTCTATGTATATTGTGTAGATAGTAGAGTTTTAATCATAAATTGTAAACCTAGGTCTTTTCATGTGTTTATGCTTGCTTTACATGATACTATTTCACCTGTCCTGTTTATGTAACACTTTAAAAATCAGCAAAGGGGTTATATAAATAAAATTTATTATGAAACAAAAGGCAAAAAACTATTATGTCCATAGTTTAGTCCTATTCAGTGTCTACTCGGCGCTTCTTGGCTTGTCTCTTGTATTCATTAAATGGAGCATCTCCTGTCACTGTCCAGCAATAGTCTTCAAGCATTGATGGGCTCCATTTGCCCTGATGGGGTTTCTCCATTGTTGCAAAGTCCTGGTGAAATCGCTCGCCGTGCTCGTCGCTCACTGCTCCGCAGTTCGGTGGAAAAAAATCTAGATGAGAGTGCAAAAAATGTATCTTTAGTGACATGTTCCAACCAAGGCTTTTGTATGCCTTGAGGAGGTTTTCCACCAACAACCTGTAGTTGTCTGCCTTGTTTCCGAGAAAATGTATTGTCACTAACTGGAAGGCTTTCCATGCCTTTTTTTCCTTGCCACGCAGTGCATGGTCAAATGCATCATCTCGAAGAAGTTCACGAATCTCAGGACCAACAAAGACACCTTCCTTTATTTTCGCTTCACTTAACCTTGGAAATTTTCCATGAAGGTACTTGAAAGCTGCTTGTGTTTTGTCAATGGCCTTGACAAAGTTCTTCATCAGACCCAGCTTGATGTGTAAGGGTGGTAACAAAATCTTCCTTGATTCAACAAGTGGTGGATGCTGAACACTTTTCCTCCCAGGCTCCAATGACTGTCGGAGTGGCCAATCTTTCTTGATGTAGTGGGAATCTCTTGCACGACTATCCCATTCGCAGAGAAAACAGCAGTACTTTGTGTATCCAGTCTGCAGACCAAGCAAGAGAGCAACAACCTTCAAATCGCCACAAAGCTGCCACTGATGTTGGTCATAGTTTATGCACCTCAAAAGTTGTTTCATGTTGTCATAGGTTTCCTTCATATGGGGGAGGGATAGCTCAGTGGTTTGAGCATTGGCCTGCTAAACCCAGGGTTGTGAGTTCAATCCTCGAGGGGGCCATTTAGGAATCTGGGGCAAAAATTGGGGATTGGTCCTGCTTTGAGCAGGGGGTTGGACTAGATGACTTCCTAAGGTCCCTTCCAACCCTGATATTCTATGATTCTATGACTGCATGACCAACTGGAATTGATGGCAAAACATTGCCATTATGCAGTAAAATAGCTTTAAGACTCGTCTTCGATGAATCAATGAAAAGTCTCCACTCATCTGGATCGTGAACGATGTTGAGGGCTGCCATCACACCATCGATGTTGTTGCAGGCTACAAGATCACCTTCCATGAAGAAGAATGGGACAAGATCCTTTTGACGGTCACGGAACATGGAAATCCTAACATCACCTGCCAGGAGATTCCATGGCTGTAGTCTGGAGCCCAAAAGCTCTGCCTTACTCTTGGGTAGTTCCAAATCCCTGACAAGGTCATTCAGTTCACCTTGTGTTATGAGGTGTGGTTCAGAGGAGGAGGATGGGAGAAAATGTGGGTCCTGTGACATTGATGGTTCAGGACCAGAAGTTTCATCCTCTTCCTCGACTGACTCAAGTGAGAATGATTCTAGTGCATCAGGAACCGGTAGTCCTTCTCCGTGGGGTACTGGGCATATAGCTGATGGAATCTTTGGAGAATGCACAGTCCACTTTTTCTTCTTTGACACACCTTTCCCAACTGGAGGCACCATGCAGAAGTAACAATTGCTGGTATGATCTGTTGGCTCTCTCCAAATCATTGTCACTGCAAAAGGCATAGATTTCCTTTTCCTGTTCAACCAGTGGTGAAGATTTGTTGCACAAGTGTTGCAGCATATGTGTGGGGCCCACCTCTTGTCCTGATCTCCAATTTTGCAGCCAAAATAAAGGTGATAGGCTTTCTTAACCATAGTGGTTATACTGCGCTTTTGTGATGCAAAAGTCACTTCACCACAAACACAGCAGAAGTTATCTGCACTGTTCACACAAGTACGAGGCATCTCCGCTCACTTTGGCTAAACAGAAATGTGTCCCTTTGCAAAATCAAACACTGACAAATAAGAGAGCACGACACTGTATGATTTCTAGAGCTGATATAGGGCAATTTGTTCAGCAGAGTGATGTAAGCTTCGTTATGATTGCATCATCCATGACTTCTAGGAATAACATGATGCAATTCATATCATGTATGACGCAATACCAGCTTCAGATTGCATCATTCATTGTTTTGCCTAAAAAGCAA
This sequence comes from Chelydra serpentina, assembly GCA_037349315.1. NCBI lineage: Eukaryota > Metazoa > Chordata > Testudines > Chelydridae > Chelydra > Chelydra serpentina. The sequence goes on from JBAIAC010000004.1 coordinate 64,866,227, forward strand.
GTACTGTCCAAACCCAGTCATAGATTTATTCATAGATCCAGTCAAAGATGTATTTTAGTCATTTCTGGTTTAAATTGAGATCCCTTCCCTTTATAACTCACTTATCCTCCGCCATTCCCAAGTCAAGGGTGGTATATACTGACCCAATAGCATGTCTTGAAAACTAGAGCCAATCAACAATTTTAAGCATCCTTTTCGTTCTCAGTGACCCAGAATTAGTAAAGTTTGACTACATTTATTTCTGAAGCATTTTGGCTGTAGAGCAGTTTGGGGAACCTCCATTTTTGTGTGCCCAACTTGATCAACTGTAGAGAGGCCTGATTTTTCAGAAAATGCTGAATACCTGCCCTATCATAATCAGTCCCCTCTGAAGAGTCTCAGATTGTGCACCCAAAAATTAAAGGCAGTCAAAATTGCTAGCCACCGTTGTAAACTCTGTTAAATATCTATAAATCCTGCCTTCTTGTGCTGTGCAACTGTACCAATTTCACTGCCAAGGAACCATCTATAGCTACCAAAGACCAAAAAAGAATTTGAAGAGTAGCTAGCCAAAGACTCCAAAAGTAATAGCAATTTTTTAAAAATACATCAGAAGCAGGAAGCCTGCTAAACAGCCAGTGGGGCCACTGGACGATCGAGATGCTAAAGGAGCACACAAAGATGATAAGGCCATTGCAGAGAAACTAAATGAATTCTTTGCAGTGGTCTTCACTGTTGAGGATGTGAGGGAGATTCCCAAACTTGAGCCATTCTTTCTGGGTGACAGATCTGAGGAAATGTCCCAAATTGAGGTGTCATTAGAGGAGGTTTTGGAACAAATTGATAAACTAAACAGTAATAAGTCTCCAGGACCTAATGTTGTTCACCCAAGAGTTCGGAAAGAACTCAAATGTGAAATTGCAGGACTACTAACTGTCATCTGTAACCTTTAAATCAGTTTCTGTACCAAATGACTGGAGGATAGCTAATGTGACGCCAATTTTTAAAAAGGGCTCCAGAGGTGACCCTGGCAACAACAGGCCAGTAAGCCTCACTTCAGTACCGGGCAAACTGGTTGAAACTATCATAAAGAACAAAACTGTCAGACACACAGATGCACGTAATTTGTTGGAAAATAGTCAGCATGGTTTTTGTAAAGGGAAATCATGCCTCACCAATCTACTAGAATTCTTTGAGGGGGTCAACAAGCATGCGGACAAAGGAGATCCAGTGGATAAAGTGTATTTAGATTTTCAGAAAGCCTTGTACAAGGTCCCTCACCAAAGGCTCTTAAGCAAAATAAGCAGTCATGGGATAAGAGGGAAGTTTCTCTCAGGGATTGGTAACTGGTTAAAAGATAGGAAAGAAAGGGTAGGAATAAATGGTCAGTTTGCAGAATGGAGAGACGAAAATAGTGGTGTCCCGCATGGATCTGTACTGGACCCAGTCCTATTTAACATATTCATAAACGATCTGGAAAATGGGGTAAACAGTGAGGTGGTAAAATTTGCAGATGATACAAAACTAGTCAAGATAATTAAGTCCCAGGCAGACTGAGAAGAGCTACAAAAGGATCTCACAAAACTGGGTGACTGGGCAACAAAATGGAAAATGAAATGAAATTTAATTGATAAATGCAAAGTAATGCACATTGGAAAACATAATCCTAACTATACATATACAATGATTGGGTCTAAATTAGCTGTTACCACTCAAGAAAGAGATCTTGGAGTCATTGTGGATAGTTCTCTGAAATCATCCACTTAATATGCAGTGGCAGTCAAAAAAGTGAACAGAATGTTGGGAATCATCAAGAAAGGGATAGATAATAAGACAGAAAATATCATATTGCCTTTATATAAATCCATGATATGTCCACACCTTGAATACTGTGTGCAGATGTGGTCACCCCATCTCAAAAAAATATATTGGAATTGGAAAAGGTTCAGAAAAGGGAAACAAAAATGATTAGGGGTATAGAACGGCTTTCATATGAGGAGAGATTAATAAGACTGGGACTTTTCTGCTTGGAAAAGAGGCGACTAAGGGGGGATATGATAAAGGTCTATAAAATTATGAGTGGTATAGAGGAAGTAAATAAGAAAGTGTTATTTAGTCCTTCTCATAATACAAGAACAACGAGCCACCAAATAAAATTAATAGGTAGCAGCTTTCAAACAAACACAAGAAAGTATTTTTTTCACGCAACTCACTGTGAACCTCTGGAACTCCTTGCCAGAGGGTGTTGTGAAGGCCAATACTATAATGGGTTTCAGAAGTGAGCTAGATAGATTCATGGAAGATAGGTCCATCAATGTCTATTAGCCAAGATGGGCAGGAATGGTGTCTCTAGCCTCTGTTTGCCAGAAGCTAGGATTGGGTGACGGGGCATGGATCACTTGATGATAACCTGTCTGTTCATTCCCTTTGTGGCACCTGTCATTGACCACTGTCAGAGGACAAAATACTGGGATTGATGGACCTTTGGTCTGACCCAGTATGGCCGTTCTTATGTTCTTACCCCTTACACTAAGTGAGCCACTATCTAGCGGCTAACACAAAGCTTGCTTCGTAGTGACAGCTGCTGGAATTACTCAGATTAAATGGTGGGGGGCTTGTGTCTTTAGTGCCAAGAGTCTTGCATTTGATCCCTAGTGACAACTGTGATGTACCTCTGCAACCTTACAATAACACAACGGGAAAGGTGATAGAAACCCCACAGAGAAGATACTCCCATTCCTCTCACCTATGTTTTAGTCAATGTAATATGCTTTTATGTTTTGGATAAAATAATTGTTTTAGAACAAAGCATGTGTCTCAGATACGATTCCTCTGCATGATCAATATACTATTCTAAATCAGCAAGCAGTCATATTTGTACTGGGTGTCCTTTGTTCATAAGATAATTAATAAGCATGTTAACCATTAGATCCCTGATTATACTCTAATCTTTTCCTTTGTTTAAATCAGTAAAGATATATGGATAATTTCAGTGCTTGAACTAATGTTTCTATTTTACAGTTAGTCCCTAATATTTCTTCTCAGAAGATACATATCCCAGCTGCCTATCCACTTTTTCCCTTTTGTGAATCTGAAAACTCTTGATCATAGGGACATATCCAGTCCTAGAAAAATGTGAAAATACATCCATTTAGTGGTGCTTCAGCACCTACATCCGTTGTTAGGTATTGCAAAAGGTTTTTTTGTATGGTCGGTTGTTCTCAATTTGTAATAATGGCAAAGCAATTTTGCTAGCAAGGAAAACTTTCACCTTTCTTTTAAAGTGAAATCAATGGACTCATTTGTGCCTGTTTAAGGGCAGACCATTGATTCAGAAAGTCACAATACTTTGTTCACTATTTGCTCCCATAGGAAAATAATCTGCTATTGGCCCTTAGCAGAAGCATGTTACTTCCTCCCACTTTCCCATTTCAGCTCTGCTTCATTGGCCAATGTCTTGGAAGCTAGAGGCAATGCTCTACTAATTCCACATAACTGTCCATCCACTCCCAACTCACCGGCTAGGGAAGGGCAGGCAGCCTCTGATCTCCCATCCTCCACACCCTATGCCTGCTGCGGATATGTGGGGAGGCTGAGCAGAGGTGTAGGTGTGGAAGTCTTACTCTCCATAGGACTTGACTATGTAGGGACAAGATCACAATCTGGTCCTATATGGCAGACAATAGCTTGCGTGTACTATCTGAACTCACACAAATGATGTTATCTTCAGTTTTATACAATGTATATTATTTGCAACATTATCTGCTAAACCTTACAGATATTTCCTTTTTTTTCCTACTCATCAGTCCTTGGTTTTCTGATTCCTGTACCTCTAAGGAATCAAAATTCAAAGTGACTTCATTTTGTTTACTTCTTTGTTCATTCACCAATATCATTAGTGATCTTGAGGTGAACATGTCTATCTCTGTGAAAAGTATGTTTTTAAGTTATCTGCTAGCAAAAGGAGCACACATCCAAATACTGTGTTTTCCATAGGTTCAATGAAAATGGTGAATTAACTTTTATTACCTGTATGTGAGTCATTTCTCCATAGCAGAGTTGACACTACCAGATAAATACCTTGACAAACTCTTTTATCTCAAAGTTTTTCAGGGAGAATGGGATATATTAAAATATGTTATTGTTAGTGCAAATTTGTCTGAGAGGGAAAATTTGGACTAATGTGTGGAACTACTTGGAAACTTTCTGAGGAAACATTTTTTTTTACAGGGGAAAATGACAATTTGTATAAATTGAAATGTTCCATGGGAATGTAATGATTTGACAAAATGCCGACAGAAAACTACCAGTTTTCCTGCCAGCTCACAGGCTGGGCTCCTTGGCAGACCACCTGGCAAGCAGAGAGCAAGCCAAGAGCTTGGAAGTCCCAACTCCCAAGCTCCAAGCTCTTCAGCCAGCCAAGCTCCCAGCTCTGGGGCAGTTATTCTGGTAGCCTGCCATGGAGTCTAGATTCCCAGAGCTTCCAGGTTCCCAGCTTCAAGGCAGCCTGCCTTGAAGTCAGGACTCCCAGGGTCCCTGAGCTGCATGATTCCCCAGCTGGTGGGTGCCAGGGCTCGGAGAACCTCAGGGATCCTCAGAAATATTTAGACAAGGCCACCCTGAAATCTTATTGTGACTTTTTCTAAACAACATTTTGGAATTTGGGTTCTGCAGGAAATTTCAAAATTTTGTTTTGCATTCTGTTTCAAAACAGTTTTTATTTTTTCCCCCACCAAACGTGGGAATTACAGTTTCTACCCAGCTTTACGGATGGCCAGTACAGGTGAGATGGAATGACTGACAGCATATAACAAGTATAGCGAGCTAAGCTGTAAAGAGCCTTAAAAGAAAAGATAATTACTGCATTGATGTGGAAAAAGAAGAGGGAGCCAGTTGAAGGACAGAAAGGGTATGTCTACATTGCAAATAAAAAGCCATGGCTGGCCCAGTCCAGCTGACTTGGGGTCCTGGGGCTTGGGCTATGGGGCTGTTTCATTACAGTGTAGATTTTCGGGCTCAGGCTGCAGCCCGAGCTCTGGGATGCTCCCACCTCACAAGGCCCTCAAGCCAGGCTCCCGCCTGAGCCTGGAAGTTTACACTGCAATTAAACAGCCCTGAAGCCCAAGCCCTGCAAGCCCAAGTCAGCTGGCACAGCCTAGCTCTGGGTGTCTTACTGCAGTATAGACATAGCCAACGAGGCTGACATGGTCAGAGGGATAAACCAGGAAGATAATCTTTACAGAGGCAAAACAATGCCTTGACAGTGTCGACTATGTTGTAAGCATCATGGGAGAGGTGAGTGTACAAGAGACCCCTGAAAGAAGATAATCTCTCTCTCTTCTGTTCTTTTTTTTATTTTTTTTTATTTTTAACCTTCAAATTGGAAAATAAATGAAGAAAAATTTCCTGTCTGGATTGGAGAAAGTGAACCTGGGACCAGCAGAGAGTCATCCAGTTAGGTCTTCCCCATTTTGCCTTTAAAAATCTGTTGTTAACTGAAGTCTCATTTGGCTGTTGTTTTCGTTCGTGAGGCATAAGAGAAAATTCTTCCTCGGCTCTAATGTCTGCTGGATGGAATAAATGATTAAAATTGGCTCCCTGCTATGGAAAGACTAAACAAGAGCTAATGTTGCTTTTACATTTGTGCTTCTTTAACTTTAACCTAGACTGGTGTGTGCCAGCGCTGAGAGCTGCTCAGCATGTTCACCGCCTGTTCTTGCAGCCAGGCAAAGACTGTTTAAAAGAAAATTGTTTGTAAAATCATTTAGAACCTGTTAAAGAAAGTGAAACCAGTTAGAGATCCCTGCCCAGCCAGGCAAGTCAAAACAGCCCTGTGGTACTTGCCACCCCGTCACGTTCTGACCAGTGACTAACCATACTGTGGCCCTGCAGGGGAGTAGTGGGAGTAAGGTGATCCATTGCTCCACCATTCAGCCTCCCTGTGTCACTGGGTAGAACGTGGTGGGTGGGGGGAAAGCACCACAGGACTGCTCTGACTTGCCTGGACGGGCAGGGATTGGGCAGGAAATGAGCAGAGTCTTGGCTCCACCCTCCCAACCCACCAGCCAGCAGAACTGAGATGGTGTATAAAAGGAAGTAACCTTCCATGGACATTGGTCGGCAGTTGTTAGGTGGGAGTCTCCGGGGGTGGAGTAGGAGTCCCAGGTCCCAGCCACAGGTCTCTCCACAAAGGCCAACCTCCCTCCTAGGGGGTCCCCTGGAACAAGCACCATACTTAACAACAGAACAACACTTTTATCTAACCGAGTCAGAAGTAGGCCCGGGTCAGGATCTCTATCAGGGGTTATACAAGACTCCCTTGCCCTGTACAGGACACAGCAAAACAGCCCCCTTCCTGCACCCCTGGATAGACTCACACAGACTCTCTGCCCCATGTCACCACAACCCCCTTCCCTCCCATAGTCAGACCAACCTGTTTGTGGCATCTGTGCTGTAAGCTCAAATTGGTGGGTCTTGCAATGTGGTCCCATCTGTCCTGTTGACTCCAGTCTCTGTATCTATAAGAGCCCCCTTTCCAAGCAGCTGGCTCCCCTACATGCAGCTCCCAGTTCTGACTCTGCACCCCTCAGCTCTAGGGGTGTATCAGTCTCTGCTCCAGCTCAGTGCTGTTATCCTCCTCTGCTCTTTCTTTTGTTCTTTCCTTGAACCTTCCTGGGCTTGATCCCCATCCTGCCTGCCCCCCACATCTGCTCATTGGCTCAAAACCTCCAGGTGGTCTGTAATGAATGCTGTGGCCTTGTTTTGGAGTGGCACTTCCCCCCAGCTAATCAAGTCGGTGCAGAGTAGCAGGGATGGGGAAATGGGGGGAGAAAGGAAGGGGAAGTGGTTCTACCTAGTCCCATACCATCACCATGTAAACACACCTGTACTCATGTAACAGCCACACACCATGGCTTGGACACCCTCAGTATTACTGTATCACTTGAGTGGGGGGACGACTCCCCATTTGGCCATTGAGAAGGTTGGGGTGTTCCAGCCTTGTTCCTCTGTCACTCCACCTCACGGTCAGGCTCAGGTGCTTCTCCCCCACTGTGGGGCCAGATTCAGGTGCCTCCTACCTGGGCTCCCTGACTGCCTCACTCTCTTCTGCCTCTGGCCCAGGACCAAGGTTGGTTGCTTCCAGTGGGGATCCTTCACCATGTGAGCCAATCCATTAGTGGGATCCCCGTAACTCCTTTTGGCCCTGTCTCCCGGCTGCTAGGACTAGGATCTCCTTCCATCACTCTCTTTGGTGGCTTGTTATCAAAGTTACAAGGCCTCAGCGTGTTCCTGTGGACCACCTTCTCTGGATTATCCGCAGACTCTGCCATAGTCCTTGAGCACCTTGGTGGGGTAGCTATAGGTCTGGACAAAGTAGCTCCAGAAGACTTCTGTGGTTGCCCTGGCTGTGATATCCCTGAGAGGGCATGATGACCAGGAATGTGGTGTAATGATCCAGCAAGTAGAATGCAGCACTCTGGTTTGGCTCCACCTTCAAGTGGTCTAAAGCTACCAACTCCAAGGGTGCATTGGTCTCTCTTGGCTGCAGGGGTGCCCTGTCCCCTGCCCTAGAGTTCCTTCTGCTGATGTAGACTAGGCAGTTGTCACACCACTCTTGCATGGTTTGGGCCATCGCAACTGAGTAGAACCTCCTGTGGACATACATCTCAGTATTTGCGGATCAAGGTGGCCCAAAGCATCATGGTAGGCTTGTAGCACCATCACAACTGCTGACTGGGGCAGCACCATCTGGGTAATTTTTTCATTCATCCTGGAGACTCATATCTTGTGTCGCAGTCTGCCCTCTTCCTCACACATGGGGTCTCTCTGACAATCATCATGCCAGGTTCTGTTTTAGGTCCCAGGCAAGGGAGGTTCTCATCTTTCTGATGGAGTGAAGGATCACTTTACGGCTATTGGCAAAGTCCCTGAATGTTTAAGTAGGTTTTTGATCTGTTTGAGGGGGATGGAGCGGGGGGGATCAGTGACCCATAAATCCAGTCCAGTTGATTAAAAATATTTGCAGTGGTAATCTTCTGGTCAGATGGCCAGGCCTGCACCTTCACTAGAGTGGGTCCCCCAAGCCAGCACAAAGGGATTCCTTCTGGTACTCAGGGAGGCTGTATATGTTAAACATGGATTCCAGCCCTGCCAGGAATGCTGGGAAGAGTAATCACAGGGCCCCCAGGTGGTATGTCAAAATCATCTTGGCTTGGTAGGCTGCCAGGAGGGCAACTGGGTTGGAAGGGGTTGTGGAAATGTCCGTAGGATTCAAAGATGTTCCTTGCCCTCCAGTTATCTGTGTCTCAGACACTGTCCCCAAGGATCCCTGCCTCAACTTCCCAAATCCTTGTCTCCTAAAGTAAAGGGGGAACTAGGAAGGGACCTCTGATTCTGAGTCAGAATGTACTCACTTGACTGCTTCTGGGGCTCATAGTTATTCTATGCCATATGTATGTGTTACTGCTTGGGACTCATGATACAAAATATATTCTAACTATCCATAATTCCTGAGGTTTGTATATCTATATACACAAACACAAAGACACTATCTATCTATCTATCTATCTATCTATCTATCTATCTATCTATCTATCTATCTATCTGATGAATTCTACCAGCCATGATTTCCTGAGGCACATCAGATTCCCAGATTCATGCTTGCTAGCAAAGCAGAAAAAATAAAGCAGGTGAATATCCAAGATGCTAAACGGAACTATTTTCAGTCCCTTTCAATAGTTAATTTTGAGCCTGCTCAAAGATAAAAGATGTTTGAAAGTGTGTATCTTATTCAAGTGATATATATAACATCGATTCTGGTCTTTTCTTTAGCATAGTATCATCTAATAAAAGTGTATGGCTATGCCCTGCTTTGCAGTACTACCAAATGTAATTTTGTCATGTCATAATTATTTATGAATATTAATATAAAATTAACATATATTTATGATAGACATATATTTTATTATAGCTGGTCCTTTGTCTTATTTAATTGCAGTCCAAATACATAGCTAACAGACCAGAAATCAGTTTTTCCAGTATTATGATACATTGCCTAGTGTTCTGGGACCCTCTGATGGAGAATTTATCTGAATTTACTTCTATAATCTAATATTGCATTACAATGTATGTATGAAATATTAATATCCCTCCATGCACTTAGCTCATATTTGTGAAATAAATAGTTTCCCTGTGGTCTGTCAAATTTCCCAGTGCTGTGAGTCCCTGTAATAGAAAACCACAGTATTTATTAGTTATAATGGGTGCACAGAAAGCAACAGAATTAAAGATGCTATAGTATCCTTAACTTTAACTTATCGGATATTGAGGGGCTCAGCTCTTGACTGATGATGCATTTGCAAAGTCAGATATCTCAGTTAAAAATGGAAATTCAGGGCCAAAAACAGAGCCCAATATCAACACCAAATAGGTGCTGTTCTGCTATGGGAGGACAGCACATTAACCAATCAGAAATCCTTCTGGTATGTTAGAAGATTGTTCCATGTGAGGAAATGGATGCATGTTGCTTTATTATTTTAAAATGCTTAGTGGTGTGTGATTTACATAAAATGTCCATAGAACTACATGAATGCCAATTTATAGACTTGCTGCATATATTGTTAAAGTATGCAGAGGGTGAACACCATCTACCTTACAGATTTAAGGCAGAATGTAATGTTTTGACAGTTAGGGTCCTTTCAGCAGGATATATCCAGAAATTTCTGAGCCAACAGCTCCTGATAGGTCACAGAGTCCATGACAAATTCTCCGCTCAGTTATGCTGTTGCAAAAATAGAGTCAATCAATTTAAACCAAGTTATTATTAATTTACTCCAGTGTAAATGACAGCAGACGTTGTTCTCAGGCTTCCATGGTAGAAGAATTATTTGGAAGCAAGGCTGATCTACCAAGGAAGGTAATACAATACAAATTAAAACTCCACAATGATTTTTGCTGTTATCTTTGATTCTTCAGCAGTGATTACTTTCTTGTTTTTCAAAACAGCAGCAAACCAAATAAAACTTCAAAAACCACCTGTAAAAACCTTAAGGTAGGGAAGGGGAACATCATCAATAGGGGGAGATAGAGGGCGATGGTTGTCATAAATGAAACTAGTCAGCCAGGAAAAAGAACATTTTTGGGCCATGGATCCTTTAAAAATCCCAGCTACTATTCATTCTACCAATGAGAACATCGGTCCAACGGCCTTATGTTCAAACATGCAGGGATCACCTTTGATGTGATAAGTAAAGTGCCAGACGGGCTTTTGAGAATGGCTAATTGCCATATATGACAATGGGGCCAGATTATTTCACTGTGCAGAGGTAGCCATGCAGAATGCCTAATGAAGCATTCTTCGACCACTGATGTAGGATTCTCCTCTTAGAACAGCAACTAGTCCCTGTGACAGCAGAACACAAGATGCCCAGCAGCCAAGGATATTAAGATTACCCAACTAAGTCTTCCCTGTGTATCTGTATAGGTATAGGTTTCAGAGTGGTAGCCGTGTTAGTCTGTATCGGCCAAAAAAATGAGGAGTCCTTGTGGCACCTTAGAGACTAACGAAAGCTTATGCCCAAATAAATTTGTTCGTCTCTAAGGTGCCACAAGGACTCCTCGCTGTTTTTGTATAGGTATAATATCTTTGCAGTCTATGTTTCCCCATGGGTGGTAGATGATACTGCATTAATAGCAGTTGTCACTCTTTATAGCTGTTATGTATGGGAGAACGGGACACTGGATCTGCATATTTTGAACATGGACCTTGGTTTATTAAAAGTGACTCATAATTGGGAGTCCAAAGTAGCATGTAATAATAAGAAGTAAAACATAATAATCAGTTTCTAGTATAAAAACACTTCAGAAAAAAAAATGTTTCAAAAGCTTAGTTGACAGAGTATAATTAAAACTTTAATTTCACCATAATTTTACACTGTTGTTATTATAATGGAAGCTGCTCATGTTCAAAACTGGTAAGTCAACCTCCCTAGCCCTGGCAATGACAAATGCAAAGTATCATGATCCTGTAGGTGACGTATGTGAATTTAGTCTTTTCTACTTCAAAGAATTATAGGCCATATCCTCAGCTGGTGCAACTCAGCATAGCTCCACTTACTTCACATGGAAGCCCATTTCCACCAGCTAGGAATCTGGCCAAATGTATTTATACATTCTGGGGAGTGACAGTTACTAGAAAAATAGAACATTGAGTTAAAAATGGAAGTGATGGGGCGTCCACCCCACAAAGCACTGACCAGGGTTAAAGTGGCCAGGAAGGCCAATTAACCGCCCAGGCTGCACTTGACAAATGCAGCCTTGGAGGAGGAGTCAGGGAGCAGAGAATGAAGTGATTGCAAGCAACCCTCCTGTGCAGGAACAGGTAGGGCCTATAAAGCCAGGTAGAGAGCTACACACTGGAGTTGTGGAGCAAGGATGCAGGAAGGCAGGCAGTACTCCCTCCCCAGGAAGAGGGTTCTGGAAGCTGGTACAACCAGAGAGAGAAGGGGAACCAGAGTGGTAGAAAGCAGTCCAGGGAAGGAGCTGAGGGCAGAGAGAGGAAAGTCCAGAACTGCTGAACTGAGGGTCCCTAGACTAGAACCTGGAGAAGATAGATCCCCTGGGTTCCCACTGAGGGAGTGGCACCAGGGCAGTGAATGGGAAGACTGACTAGGACTGATGACGGACTGAACCCCGAAAGGGAGAACACTAAGTGACCTAGCAGAGGGCTAAGTCATCAGGAGGACATTGCGGGTCCTGGAGTAAGAGGAGCTGCAGACCAGAGTCAGAGTGATAGAATCATAGAATATCAGGGTTGGAAGGGACCTTAGGAGGTCATCTAGTCCAACCCCCTGCTCAAAGCAGGACCAATCTCCAATTTTTGCCCCAGATCCCTAAATGGCCCCCTCAAGGATTGAACTCACAACCCTGGGTTTAGCAGGCCAATGCTCAAACCACTGAGCTATCCCTCCCCCGATGGTGTGCAAACTGCCGATGGGCCTTGAGAGCTAATCCCCAAAGTGACCAGGAGGAGGCAGTGAGTGCAGCATCCCATCACAGTAGGAAAAACACTCTAAATATGCAAAATAATTTCTGTTTCTCATAAAAATCATGAGCAATTTGTAAAACGTCTCAGCTTTGCACTGCAAAAACGATTTGAAAATTTGTGACATTCTGTAAAACATTTTAATTACTCAGAAGTTTGTCTTATACCTCCATATGAATTGAGTAGGGAATTCTCATTATACTAAAGCTTGATGTGAAGAAACAGAAGGTTATCTGTCTTCCATAGAGTTATAAGATAGATTGTATCAGTTTTAGATTGTAGAATGGTCAGAGTATAATTCAGATAAACAGAAAATAACTAAAAATGAATATTAACACTGAAAAAGGTTAATAGTAGGTTAGCAAAGAGGCAAAAGCCATGACTTACAGACATCCTTAGTCTGTTTGGATAACTAGAGTCAATTAAATCTGGAGCAAATCTGTACTAATGGGATTCTCTACTGCAAACCTTTTTTATTTCTCTGTTGGGCTTTACAACTCAACAATCATTCTCCTTAGTACTAAGAATGAAGTACTTAATGCCACAAGACTTGCCATAAAAAGTACTGTCAATAACCTATTTGCCCCTTTATTACATCAGTCAGTGCTCAAACTAAGTGCAATTTAAGGTGACTAGCCATTATTCATTTAACTCTTTTTTAATTCAGCCCTTTAATCATAATGCAGGCAAATCTCTTATTGATGTCAATGGAAGTTTTGTCCATCCAAAATTGCAGAATCAGGACCTCAGAGTATAGGATAAATCTTCATAGTGCAAGCTGGATTCTCATAGAACTGGAAGAGACCTTGAGAGGTCATCTAGTCCAGTCCCCTGCACTTGTGGCAGGACTAATTACTTAGACCATTCCTGACTGGTGTTTGTCTAACCTGCTCTTAAAAATCTCCAATGATGGAGATTCCACAACCTCCCTAGGTGATTTATTACAGTGCTTAACCATCCTGACAGTTGGGAAGTTTTTCCTAATATCCAACCTAAACCTCACTTGCTTCAATTTTATCCCACTGCTTCTTGTCCTATCCTCCGAGTTTAAGAAAAACATTTTTTCTTATTCCTCCTTGTAACAACCTTTTACATACTTGAAAACTGTTATCATGTCCCCTCTCAGTCTGTTCTTTTCCAGACTAAACAAACCCAATGTTTTTAATCTTCCCTCATAGGTCATGTTTTCTAGACCTTTAATCATTTTTGTTGCTATTCTCTGGACTCTCTCCAATTTGTCCACATCCTTCCTGAAATGTGGTGCCCAGAACTGGACACAATACTCCAGTTGAGGCCTAATCAGCATGGAGTAGAGCGGAAAAATTACTTCTCGTGTCTTGCTTACAACATTCCTGCTAATATATCCCAGAATGATGTTCACTTTTTTTGCAATAGCGTTACACTGTTGACTCATATTTAGCCCAGATCCCTTTCCACAGTACTCCTTTCTGGGCAGTCATTCCCCATTTTGTATGTGTGCAACTGATTGTCCCTTCCAAATATTTGTCCTCATTAAATTTCATCCTATTTACTTCAGACCATTTCTCCAGTTCGTCCAGATCATTTTGAATTTTAATCCTATCCTCCAAAGCACTTGCACCCCTCCCAGCTTGGTATCGTCCCCAAACATTTAAGTGTAGTCTGTACTAATCTGCAAGAGGGTCCCTTTATGCCACTCTAGCAGTGCAGATGGGTTTTAAAGAGGGTGCAACTAAACTTAAAAAGTAAAAATAAAGTATTGCCACTAACAACCCCTTTGCCCAGGTGTTAGTATAGATGAGTGTTATTCGTATATATCAGAATCAGGCCCAGTATGTGTAGTACACAGAGTCCTTCACCTTCTGAGGAGTAATACACATTTTATGTATTGATTCAGAATGACCATTCATGTGAACAACAGGGAAGTGAAGCCAAGAAGAGGTTCTCTTTTGTATATCCTAGCCAGTGACCTGTGTATTTTGCAGTGGTTAATCTGGGGTGCATTCTTCCTGTGATGACTCCACCCAGCACGTACATTCCGACTATTGATTTTTAGACTCTTTTCAAGGTTGTCTTTCTCTGACAATAGCACACTGGCCCCCTGCTCTGCAGGGCTATTAGTAGAAACCAGTTGCCCTTCCCTCCTTCTCCAGCGCTCCATAAATTTCATATTAAACCACTGCCAGTCTATATTTTCATGTTCCTAAGAATTTCTAATTGTGTTTACATGACTGATTTTTTCAACATTAATTAATTTTCAGACTTAAGTTGTTACTTAAAGAGCCACATATATTTGTATGGGAAGATCTGGCACTTCATTCTGCAGAATTTATATTAGCTTCTTGTGAAGGGAGCTTGTCCATTATAGTGTTTGACTCAGCAACTGTCTGAAAAGGTTTCATGGTCTGGGAAATAATTTTCTCAAACAAATGTAGATCACTAATTTCTTTTGGAAGTGGATCAGCCAACATGCTATTCAGGACGAACCTGGAGGGCAATTTGCTTGACTCAAGTTTTGTGAAACAGAAATGACAAAATGTTAATTTGCTTTTAAACTGCATGCCATGTCTAAGAATTAAATAAGCAATTGGATGAGACCAAACTGAATTCATTTAGATATCAGACATGCAGTCTACTTATTTTACCTGATTGTAATAGAAAAGAGTTTTATATGAGCAGTTAACATACTCACATTTCTCATGCTCAGCCATTTCAAAATACACAGGGCCAAATACTTTGCTGATTTACACTGTACAATCCTATTTGAAGAAAATGGGATGGTGTCACACAGAATTTGGCTCATTGTTTCTTGCTCTTCTAAGACTTGATGATGTTGTTGTTGCTGATACTATTGTAACTCCTAAAGGCCTCAGTCTGGTTTGGGGCCCTATTCTGCTAGGTTTTACATAAAAACATAGAAACACATGGTCCTACCCTCAAGAGCTTATGAGTTTACAGTCTAAGGCCCTGATCCTGAAAATACTTGAGCTACTGATTTATGCAAAGTTACTCATATGCATCACTCAGTTCCATGGGTCAACTTATGAATGTAAGTGTTTTCATGATCAGGGTCACATTTTCTATTAGCTATATAGTAACAGCCAATTATTCAGCATATTTGTTTCCCTTACCATCTGAAGTCTGTGATATTCTGTACTCTTCTAATAAATTTTTGTCAAAAGAGAAAAGGAAGACTCTTTTACTAATGATAGAATTTGAGACTTTATGTAATTATGTCTTTATATGTTTCAGATAACCCAGTTAGGCAACGGATTGCAATATGTATAAATTAATCTTAGCTGAGAAAGTCCAGGCAGATGTTCATGTTATCTCATAAAAGTTCAGACATTCAGCATTGTTTTATGTGAACATAACTTCGCTCAAAAATACTCACACCCAAACTCATTGGTATTGGAAAATGACTTCAAATTGGAACTAGACCTCAATTCAACTAAGCAATTATGCATTTGATGTCAATGGGTCTAAAACATATGCAAAATGTTTTGCTAAATCATGGTCCTAGTGCTCCAAGGTATACATAATGAGTCCAATATAAGCACATCTTGGTTGAGATTTCTTTACTCTTTTCAGTAGTAAATGAAACTTTAGGTCCCACTTCCGTGAGTACTTATGCATGCACTTTATTTTATTCATGTCAGCAGTAATATTGAAATCAATGGAGCTACTCATATGAGTTAAGTTATACGCAGGTATAAGTGTTTGCAGAATAAAGGGCTTAAACAGTCAAAATGAAGAAAGAGTCAGGGATAGCAGAAGACACCCATATATTCTACCAAAACAAACACACAAATGAAAAATACCAGTGGTGGGATTTTCAAAAGCTCTCAGCTCCGGCCTAACTCTGCTCTTATTGAAGTTAATGATAAAACATTGACGTCAATGGAGAACAATTAGGACAACATCAAGTACCCTTGAAAATACCACCACAAATATATTATTTATTAGACCTAAATAGTACTTACTCCAGCCATGCCTCCAATTTGACAATTTTTTACATATCTTGTATCTTGTCATAATCCTAGACTGTGATCTTCTGAGTCATGTATTGTCATTTTGGAGAGTTTGTACAATACCAAGCACACTGGGGTCTTGACCCTTAACTGAGAACCTTAGACAGTGTTGTAATCTGAAAATAATAATAATAATAATCAATAATTATTACAAAATAAATAATTATGCCCCAATCCTCTGGTGTGAACTCACAAGGTACATGTGAGTATGATAGAGAAAAGCATGAAAAAGCCAAATTTTCAACACCTCTGAAATATTTTTTTAAAAATGGAAATTTGGAGTGAAAACAACATTTAGTTTTTGCTCTCACAAGTCCAAAGATGCCTCTTAATGTCAGTATTCAATTTTGCACTTCAACTTGTCTTCAGGGCTGAAGCTAAAAAACATATAATAAATGAACCTGAAGCTATCACTACTGACCTAAAATTTGAGAACATATGCATGCTGAGTCCACTCGATTGTAGAATGTCTGGATGTGATGGGGTGTCCACCCCACACATGTTCTGAAGGGGTTAATGGAGGCCAGATGGGCTAGTTAACTTGTTAAGCAGCAAACAAGGGAGAAGCTGGCTGGGAAGAAAGCCTTGATTAGAAAGAAGCTTGCCAGAAGCTGGCAGCAGCAAGGGTGGTTGGAGGGAAGTTTCTAGGCACCCTCTGCTTAGTAGAGAGGGAAGGAGGGAACCCAGGGAGAGACTTGGACCTTGGGGGCCTGGCCTGGCCCAGAGGGAAGGCATATCCTGAAAAGAACAGGGTGAAGAAAATCAGTGGGAGGTGGACTAGGAAGCTGGCCGGGAGTAAGCAACAAGGTTGTGGACTGAACAGACCTTGGCTGTATATTGTAGGGTCCCTGGGCTGGAAATCAGAACAAAGGGTGGGCCAGGATTCCCCTACCTGCCACTGGGGAAGTTTCACTGGTGGAGCAGTGACCTGGAAGACTGCCTGGGTCACTGTGAGACTGACAGACAGAGACTATACCCTGGAAGAGGAGACTGCTGAGTGGCCTGGCTGGAGATCCACTGAGGTTCCTGGAGCAAGAGAGGGGCCACAGGCTGACGGGGAGATAGTGTGCAACTTCAGGAAGTGGCATCAGCCTTGCGGTGTTAATCCCCAGAATGGCGAGGAAGAAGCGCCATACTTTCAGTGGGTGGAACACCCTCTGACTCTGGGTCATATATCTGCTTAAATATTTCTGTGTGACTCCTAACTTGATGAATAACTGGGGCTGTGTGAAATGTTAATTTAGAACCCTGAATCCTCAAACCAGCATACATTTGGGTTCTCGGCCTAGGTATGAACATCAGCCTAGGTGCAGAGTGTGGTATGCTGTATGTTCAGGACTACCCCCTGAATACCCACACCTATTTCCCAAATCACTCAGGTCTTCTAGGGAGCAAGTCACCTGACCTTCCTCCCATCCCTGTTACACTTGGATTGTAAGCAAGGACTGTCTTTTTGTTATGTGTTCATACAGTGCTTAGCCCCATGACTGGGGCTCTTAGGTGCTATGGTAATACAAATAATAATAAACCACAATGCTCTTCAGGAATGACTCCACCCGCTGTCTTCTATCTTCAAGGTCATATACTAGGACAATTGCCCTCTAATATATCAGGGCCTGAGGGAGGAGGCAGGATGGGGCAAGTTCATTTGCAAATTAAACAATAATAATTGAATTGTAAAACTTCTCCTGGGCCTCCTTGATCACCAGGAAGGAATTAACTGTAGCAAGTCATTATTGCCAGGAAACAGTTATGATTATTTTATTTTATTACAAACATTTCCAAATGCTTTGCAACAAGGTCAGTTACCAAGTACATACATACCAAGGTGATAGGCATCCCGGAAATATATAAAATAGATCAACATAAGATTGTTATCACTGTAAGCTGAAAAACAGGAAAGAAATCTTGAGTGTATGCATTTTTATACCGCATAATACAATTTCATTAATATGTACAGGGCGCTTCTTTAGAATTAATGTACTGTTTGTTAACCAACCAGCTTCCTCGAACCATCTCTCAACATTCCACTCAGCTTGCAATTAATATTTAAACATATTTTCCCCCTGTATTTTTGTATTGCTTCAGAATGACAAATATTTTACGCCTTGAATAAATGTTAGCCAGAGTCCTTAAATTAATGTTTGTGTATATTTTATGTTTTGTCTGTGTACTGAATGTCTGACTATCTGTTTCCAACTTTCATTGCATGCTAAGTACTTTGTATTTTTCATGCTTGCATTTTTCTATCTTGAATGTATGTGCTCTCCAGAAGCATTATTTATGGGACTATTCTATGATTAATGTTGTTGCTTACAGTTTAATTGCAAAAAGTACCACCATAAGGTGTCAGAGGTGCCATGTTGAGTTCAAGGGACCCCTTCCAGACTTCCAACCTATTCAAGGTAAAAATTGCTTGATGCAACCTTTGCCAAGGCCTGATCCAAAGCCATTAAAGTTAATAGAAAGATTCACATTGCCTTTAATGAATGGTACATCAGGCCCTAAATGCATTGTCTAGAGATGTGTGGAGGACACAAATCCTGTTTTGCAAAGGATTTCAAGATTTTGAAATTTATTTTCATTGCAAGTTGGATCAAAATCCTAAAATTTAGAATTTTTCAGGAAATAAAATAAAGTAATTTCAGAGTGAAATGTTCCGTTTCAACAGAATCACAATGTTTCATTTTTGCCGTTAAGTTTATAAAGTTTTTACACTGTCTGAATTTTTTTTCCCTAAACAAAATTTCAGCAAAATCATCATTTTGCAAAGCACTTCAGTTTAGAAGTAATAGAGTGTTCAGATGAAAATCACAACAACAAAAAACATATTGCAAATGCACAGTATGCATAAATTGGTGTTTTAGGGTTTTGCACGTGTTAAGGTAATTATTATGTCCTGTTATGTAATTGCAATATGTGTATATATATATATATATGCCATTTCATCTAACCTAGGACAAAACACATGGGAGCCAGAGAAAAGCCTTCTTAATTTGGTCCACAGATGACACCACTTGACTATCAGAAAAGGCTGACTGTTATCATTGGGATATAGCCTAGTGGTCAGAGCAGGAGGCAGGCCAGGTCAGAGTCTGAGGCATTAGGAGGCAGGCAGGGTCACCATCAAGCAGTAGGAACAGGTATTGTGAGGGAGACAGTCCCAAGCAGGGAGAACCCAGCTGCATGGACAACTTCTTGTTCCGGTACTTGGTTTAAGTAAGAGCTGGGAAACACTCAGGACTCCACATGATCAACCAGTCAGATCACAGGACTGGAGTCCTCTGATAGAGTTCATATTCTATTCTGGCAGCTTTTAGCAAGTTACTGGTGGCAGGTTTGAACTGCCTACCTCCTAAACACTTTGTGAAACAGTGTTCAAGAGCCTGAATCCTCGACACTGACCTTAAGACTTACTGATTTTAGAGCTTGTTCAGCTTGCTTAAGCTTTCTCATCATAACTGATAGGTTAAAGCAACTAACTAAACAAGACACAATAAACCCCAAAACTGCAAGACAGAGCCTTCTAGAACCTAGGAAGAACAAATACCAGAATTTTCTATGAAATCCATTAGGGACATTGGCATGCATATCTATTTTACTGGTTCAGGTGCTCAGATAGGTTTTTCTCTGCCCCCACTTTCATACCAACAGTGTAACAACAATATGCCCACGAGAAGGAGGCATAGAGGACAGGGATCATACAAGAAGAAGGGCTCCGAACAGGACATGATGAAATGCTACCAGGTTTTTCAGGTGTTACCTCCACACACATGTGCAAAGTAGAGATGAGCTTGAGCAATCAAGTTCTGGTTCCAGATTGAAATCTCATGAAAGTATAGGATGTTCAGATCAGGGTTTCAGTCTGGAATTTCTGGAATGGACAATATCTCATTTCTCCCACAGCAAGGAACATTTTGTTTAACAAACATTTCACAACCTTTTTTTGGTACCTCCTTGCTTCAAGGGAGTTTTTCTTGAGTAAGGGACTCGGGTTCCCAAATTTCAGTAGAGCAATAGATGGCACACGTATCCCTATTTTGGCACCAGATCACCTTGCCACAGAGTACATCAACAGAAAGAGCTACTTTTCAATGGTTATGCAAGTAATGGTGGGTCACTGAGGAGTCCCAGTGGGGACCCTTCACCGACATCAATAGGGGCTGAGGGAAGGTGCATGATGCTCACAACTTTAAGAACACAGGAGTGTTCAGAAAGCTACAAGCAGGTACTTTCTTTCCTGACTGACAGATTACCATTGGGACTGTTGAAATGCCAATAGTGATCCCGGGGGAACCCCGCCCACCCCTTGTTCCCCTGGCTTATGAAGCCATACACTGGTGACCTTGACAGCCCCACGGAGAAATTCAACTACTGGCTCAGTAGGTGCAGAATGACAATTGAATGTGTTTTTGGTAGATTGAAGGGATGATGATGTTGTTTACTCACAAGATTGGATCTCAGTGAGACAAATACCCCAATGGTTATAGCTTCCTGCTGTGTCCTCCATACTATCTGTGAAACAAAACATGGGGAGTTTCTGCTGGAGTGGAGGAAGGAGGTGGAGTGGTTGTATGCTGGGTATGAATAGCCAGTTTGAACACAAGGCATATTAAAATAGCTCAACACAGAGCTATACGGCTCAGGGATTCTTTGAAAAAGCACTTTAACAGTGAACCACAGTAATGAATTGTGGGGTACTGTGTTCTAACTCACCCTCCTCTTTTGGGGCCTGTTAGGAACTGTGTGGTGCTTGGTGTACATGTATAAATATAACACTGTCAATGCACCTATTAATTTTGTGTGTTATGGATACTACGAGTTGTGTCACAGTGTATAGTAACAAGTAATTGGTTGCTTTCAGAACCACTAGGCAGTCTGCAGTATAAGTTGAACACTAAGAAAGATTAATTGTGTTACAAATAATATAATTATTATAGCAAAATCAGTGAAAAGAAAAATCCGTGCAATTTTAAAGAAAATACGTCAAATATTAAAAAAATTAATAGAACTAAACTTATGAAGGGGAAAGAACATTCATGTCCATTTCAGCTAAACATACATCAACTGTGGCTTTCACAGGTGTGTGTGAATCTTTAATGTCTTTAATGTCTCTCCGGGTGGAGTGGTAGGAGTAGTGCGGTGGCCCATGATGCCATGTGGAATGTTGATGGGGGAGGTGTAGAGAGGTGCTGCAATGGAGTTCTCCTTGGAATGCAGAGGGTGATAATCCCGGGAATGTTGAACTTGTAGGTCCACAAGAGTCTGCAGTATCTGTGTTTGCTGCCAGAGAAGCCCCATTATGTCCTTGTGCATCTCCCTCTCCTTTTTCTGCTGGGACACCTGAGCCTTTCTCCTCTCCAGTCTTTCCTTCTCCAGACTGTCTGCAGTTTTCACCCTCCAGACCCCGTGCTCGCGGTCTGATGCAGCACTGGCTTGTAGGATCTCACTGAACATGTCATCCTGAGTCCTCTTCTTTCTCCTTATCTGACTCAGGTGTACTGAAGGTGTGGAGGGGGGGACCACTCAAGGCCACAATGGTAGCAGCTGCAGATAAAATGTAGAAGTACCATTGTCAATATAGTCACAACATAAAGCAAAGCTTAAGATTCAGAACTCCCTTCCCTTGTTCTTGATGGGGGTCTAAATTTGCTGTTACCACTCAAGAATGAGATCTTGGAGTCATTGTGGATAGTTCTCTGTAAACATCTGCTCAGTGTGCAGCAGCAGTCAAAAAGGCTTACAGAATATTGGAAATTATTAAGAAAGGGATAGATAATAAGACAGAAAATATGTTGCCTCTCTATAAATCCATGATATGTCCACATTTTGAATTCTGCATGCAGATGTGGTTGCCCCATCTCAAAAAAGATATATTGGAATTGGAAAAGGTACAGAAAAGGGCAACAAAAATGATTAGGGGTATGGAACAGCTTCCATATGAGGAGAGATTAATGAGCCTGGGAATTTTCAGCTTGGAAAAGAGACAACTAATGGGGGGATAAGATAGAGGTCTATAATATTATTACTGGTGTGGAGAAAGTAAATAAGGAAATGTTATTTACTCCTTCTCATAACACAAGAACACTAAGAACCAAATTAAATTAATTGGCAGGAGGTTCAAAACAAAGAAAAGGAAGTATTTTTTCACACAACCCGCAGTCAACTTGTGAAACTCCTTGCCAGAGGATTTTGTGAAGGTCAAGACTATAACAGGATTGAAAAAAGAACTAGATAAATTCATGGAGGATAGGTCCATCAATGGCTATTAGCCAGGATGGACAGGGATGGTGTTCCTAGCCTTTGTATGCCAGAAGCTGGGAGTGGGTGATGGGATGGATCACTTGATTATTATCTGTTCTGTTCATTCCCTCTGGGGCACCTGGCATTGGCCACTGTCAGAAGACAGGATAGATGAACCTTTGGTCTGACCCAGTATGGCCGTTCCTATGTCCTTATGTTCCCCTAAACTTAAAACAATACAATATACACTCATTGACACTTCTGCTTGGGCTTCCTTGTTCACAGCACCACTCACAGCACTAGCCATGGGGAGCATGGGGAGCCCAACAGAGGTAAGGGAAATTAGGAGGAATTGCTCAATTGCATGAAACTATGAGTATAGGGCACTGGTACTGTATACTGGCATCACTTTCCACAGGCAGTGGTGATGTTAGTTGATATCTCACTCTTGATGGTAACAAACAAAGGTAGAGAGAATCCAGTGGCTGCTGGCATCCGCATGCCACTCAGGCACATGTGCTGCTAGCCTCTGCATTGCAATAGTGCATGCCAAGTTATGGCTGAGTTGCATGGGGAAATATTCTACCAGAGAGGAAGAAATAAGACTGCCATCCCAGAAACCTTTGGGAGAGGATCACAAAGAATCTCCAGGAAAGTTTCATCAAGATCTCTCAGGAGAATTCAAGGGACACCCCTGCGTAGATTAAAAAAAACCTGCTCTGCATACCTCCTCCACCCACCGCCCACTTAACTCGTCAGAGCAATGAAAAGCAGATAACTCTACCTCTCTATGTTGTACCACTACCTCTTCTAGTATAAGTAAATTAATGAAAATTTGATAGCTGTGTCCTGTTAAGCTGGGGGTGCCATCACTGTAATGGGAAATAAATGTACACACTTACGTAAGGATCCTTCGCCTGCATTAGACTCACCCATGCTTCTCTGCTGGGAATGACTGGATTGTGGTGAAGTTTCTAGCAGGTCCTGGCTCACGGCATAGCTGGACCAGTCAAATGTCTCCCATACTTCTCTTCCTCCTTCACCTCTTTCTTGTCCTCACAGTTCAAGCAAGGGGCTTGTGGCTTAGGCTTCTCAATGGTATCAACAGTGGTCTGTGGAGTGGTGGTGGCGTCTCCGTCAAGTATGGCATGCAGATCTTTGCAAAAATGGTAGGTTTGCACCTTGGCACAAGCTTGACTGTTGGCATCCCTGGCCTTCTGGTATGCCTGCTGCAGTTTCTTCACTTTCACGTAATACTGTTTCTGGTCCCTGTCATACCCCTTCTCTTGCATCCCCTATGAAATCTGTTCATAGGTGTTAATGCTTCTATTGCTGGTCCATAGCTGTGCTTGCACAGTCTCTTCTCCTCACAGGCCCAGGATACCCTATATCTTGTGTCTACTCCAAGCCGGAGCACATCTGGAGAGTATAGCTGGCATGGTCAGCTGGGCAGTTGCACACAACTATGGAGAGCTGCTATGTGTTCTTGTCAAGCTGGGCAATCAAATAAAGGCATTTAAAAATATTCATGGCTTTAAAAGGAAGAGGGGCTTCCAATTTATGTGACCCCCTGGGCTGTGGAGTTCACACTTGTGACCAGAACACTCAGTGTTGGGCATTGTGGCATAGGCACCGACTTCCCCTCTTGACCCCTCCTGCCCCTGCCCCCCACTCCACCCCTTCCATGAGGCCCCACCCCATCCCACCTCTTCCCACCCCTGCCCCACCCCATTCCAACCCCTTCCTCAAAGTCCCCAACCCAACTCTGCCCCTCCCTGCCCCTATTCCACCTCCTTCGCCAAATCCCCTCCCCCATCCCGCCTCTTCCCTGCCTCCTCTCCTGAGAGTGCCATGTTCGCGCTCCTCCCCCTCCCTCCCAGAGCGTGCTAACACTGCCAAACAGCTGTTTGGTGGCGCCCCGGCAGGAAGTGCTGGAAGGTAGGCAGAGGAGCGGGGATGTGGAGAGCTCAGGCAGGGAGGAGGAGGTGGGGCAGGGGGATGATGGGAGCTTGGCTGCCAGTGAGTGCAGAGCACCCACTAATATTTCCCCGTGGGTGCTCCAGCCCTGGAGCTCCAGCCCCGGAGCACCCACGGCATCGGCGCCTGTGCAGTTTGGGACAGCTAATGGAGGACTGTTAGGGCCGACATCAGTAACAAAGTGTCTATACTCACGCTGTGTCAACATCAGTACCTCGACCATGGCTCAATGCTGCTTGTGGAGGTGGTGTTACTATGTCTGTGTAATGAGGTGCTTATATTGTTGGGAGACAAATTTAAGCATAAACACATGCACAACTAGGTCACCTGTGCTGGCTGCTGCCACTGGAATCCCCTTACAGGGACTTTTACAGCACAGAGAAAAGCCATAGAAAAACTAATGCAGCCTCCTCTGATTACATTAACTTTTCTGCAGATTTCTTGCTGTTCGGCAAAGTAGTGTGGAAGGAGGCCTGAGGGAGTGAGGGAGGCTTGAGGGAGTGAGGGAACATGCATCCTCCTGCTATCATCCTCAGTGTTATGCTTGGATAGGGAAGATCTCTGCATAGAAGGAGGCCTGATTCAAAATTCGGGTGTGGGGGGCGGGTGTAGAGGGAATGAGGGTGCATGGCCGTGGGATAGACTAAGACAGGGAAGTTTATGTGGAAAGTTATGGGCAGATCACCCCACCATAATAAGCATTGCCTCTGTTCATTGCAATTATTTGTAAATATTCAAAAATTTCAACAATGTTGTTAAACCCTTGGACAAAACTAGCACTGAAGTCTTTGTGGTCAATACTAGTTATACCTCAATATGAACTTCAGTATCTGGCTTTTTTTTACTGACTAGATTGTAAAAGCTCTTTTTGAACCAATATAGTGCATTCTGCCAATAATTTTCATCCTGAGGATTTAATAGACCTGTGTGGCATTTGTGTTCTTTTACATCAATTGCTTAATACATAGTGTTTATTCTGTGCTTTGCGGTCTCCATAGTAGTGTAAAATGATAGCTTCAATAAACATGTCCTAGAACTGTTGCAGTTTCCTCTTGTAATGTATGATAGGGGACAGGATATATAACCTGTGGATTCTTGGCTCTCTAATATGGGAATTCTTGACACAACAGATTGGCAATGGTCTTTTCCAATAGTTTATTGAAGATGCGCTGTTATAGCTATATGTCACAATGAATACAATATAATCTGTTACAGTGTAGTGTATATAATCTGTGGATTCTTGATTCCTTAGTATGGGAAATAATGACCTACTAAACCACGAGTTGTTAAGACAATACACAGATGGGGAATTTTGAGTACTGATGTATTTCAATATGAATATTGACACACTAGTTCATAACGTTCAGTGTTTGAAATGCAAATACCTGTATGTAGCAAATCCATATAAAAATAACTTGATGTGACATTTTAAAGATTAAAGATAATCAGTTCACATCCAGCATCTCCTTTAATATGACATACCTTATAAATGTTAAAATTTCCCCCCAAAACCCCACTAAAAACAATTACAGTATAGTTATTATATATATAAATATAGTCATTCTTATGGAATACTTACCTGTCAAATTTCCTTTGAAAAACAAAGTTATTTTTAACTAAAACAACCATAAAATAGTATTTAGAATCCCAACTTTTAGTTTTGTGTTTCGAATTAATTTAAAGCTTCTAAACATATTTTTATCACTTATTTTAAGCACATGGATATACTGTATTGGCTTCCAAGATTAAATTCTCTGTGGCAAATTTCAGAGTTCAAGGCTCTCTGAATATATTAGCTTGTAATTTCCAGCACTTCTGATTTCCTCTACAAATCTCCCCTTCTGCTGACCACAATAACAGAACTTTGCCATAAATCAGGAAGGTGGAATGCACAATCATTAACCCAAACATTCTATTACTGTACTGTCACTCCGTGAGAGAGCGAACAGGGGATACAGTACAACTGAAAACTCCCTAACCCCTCTGCTGATCCAAATACAAAGTGCATCACATCTACAACCTACCTGTAGTTCAGGGAGTAGGAATGTAACAGATGCACCATATGGTACTTTAATAAGATGCAAGTGCACCAAGAGGTTTTGCAATTGTCTCTACTCTTTTGTTATATCTCAACCTGCTAATTTATTTCTATGTAATTTAATGTTGTTTGATGCCTTTCTCCACCCCCACCCTCTAAGAATAAAAAAACATCAAAGCAGCATTGTGGTGATTAATGATTGTGGAATTTTCCCTCCCACATGAGTTGCTGATGAAGAGTCTGCATTTAACCAGCTGGGAGGGTATAAAAATGGAGCTGCAGCAACACCTAGGAAAACGTGGAGACATATGATTTGCCTCTTGGAACAGCAGCAATAATTTGTTGGCTGGAGCTAACTTTATGGAAGAAGCCTGCAGTGCTTCATTGCATCCAGTGGATTGTGTTTGATCCCTGCAGGCTGTTTTGTGTTTGTCAGATTTCTGGCCATGTCCCCTATCCTTGTTAATCAAAGTGTCCCTGCCACTATTCTGTTTATTTCCCAAAGTGGTCCTGATGTCCTAATAAAATAATAATAAACATTTTAATTGTATTTTAACTGCACAGCAAGATGCAAATGCTAACAGTGGATTCAACCAATACTACAGCTAGTCCAGAATTCTATTTCTGAGAGTAGCCTGGACCAAAGGCTTTGAAAAAAAGCCTGAGAAAATCCATAATGGACAGTTATAGAATAAACAGCTGAAGTTTCATCCTAACCCATATCAATTAGTGGATGGATTATATCCTGAAGTATATGTTAAAAAATAAAACTGTTTTAGCCTATCTAGTGTAACTGTGGGTATTTCATTATCAACATAAATGCCAAATTCAGTTTTGATTCCTACTAAATTATTGGCCTAGGCGATATCTTGTGGCAATGGGTTCTGCAAGTTAATTATGTTTTGGGTTAAAAAAACAAACAAACTATACCTAAGATTTATGTAAACATTTTAAACCATTTTTTCCCATCATGCATTTTAGCTGACATAAAAGTATGTTATCCAATAAAAAAATCTGAGGCATACCTATGCCTGTCTTAACTTGAAATCCTATTTGCACAGGCAGATTCCCAGCCAGGTTGCCTGCTAAAGTACATTTTTCACTATTAGCTAAATTATAGCAGCAGAGGAAAGAAGAATAAATAAGCAAAAATATTTTATGATATCTAGAAGTCTTGGTTATAGTTAATATTTTATACTTTGTAGATATAAGAGCTCATTTGAACTGTACTGTTTTGAAGTCCAAATACTTCTTTAGCTCCAATAGTTTCTGAATGTCTTGGAATTTTTATGTCTGTACATTAGTTAACTATACTGGAAGTGGAAGAAGATTTTTTACTTATACAGGCTTTATAAATAAGCTTCGCAAAATCACCTAACTTAAATTATCTATGGCACAACTGCTAATTGATTTCACTGCCTGACTTGCAATAGTGTGCAGTATCTTTATGTTGGATAGAAGCCATGGTCCATCATCATAGCATTGTTTTGATATAGGACATTTCTGATAACCTATGCTGCAGATGATGCAATATCAAATTAATACCAGCTGCCAACTAGACATGGAGCCATTGATCACTACCCGTTGAGACCGACCATCTAGCCAGTTTTCTATCCACCTTACAATGGGAGAAAAATATTTAAACAGGGTCCTACATAGAAGAGTTTGAACGTAATGCAGAATGGAATATTAATCTAGTACAAAAAGCCTCTGGTTGATCCACTGTGCAATGAAGGATTTGCACAGTATTGAGTATTAAAGGACAGGATAATTGTCATTTAGGAACATAGAGCCTAGCAAGAACTTTAACCTGAAATATGCTGACTGCCTCCTGAAAGGCAGTGAGTAACGTCAACTCCCACAGACTTCAATGACAGCTGTTGGTGGTCAGCACTTTTGCAAAAGCAAATCCTTAAAGTCACATTTAGGCTCCTAAATTAGGAACCTATTTTTGAAAATCTTGGCCAACATAATCATTGACTATGAACTTTGTTACCACATTGCACTAACTTTGCTACAAGCCGGTTCTTCCAGTAAAGATGGCTAATTTGAAATCCCATGGGATATCGTAGTACCTCATGAGATCAGTGCATTTTACACACATTCAGAAAAGTAATACACTGAATTATAATGGAATTATAACAGTGTCAGAGATGCCTTCAAACTCTGGAGACTGGTTAATATGAAATGTATCTTTTCCCACTTGTTAATACTGGCGTACATGTCCTCATTAACTGAGCCTCATGCTAAGCAGTGGACTAAGAACATGATTCCACAGTGTTAAGCAGCTTTAGTATATGTACATACTTCTTTCACTCAAGTTAAAGAGTCAGCTGAGTATTTGCATGATGTGCTCTAAATGCTAACATACTTAATCAGTACATGCAATAATTGTACCTATTAATAATTCACCTGCCATGTTGCACTTATAACCCATTGATAAACAGGGGAGTTTGAGTGGGCGTTTGTAAGGGGAGTTTGTATTTTGGTGCTTGTTTGGGGTTTGTTCTTGCTGTGGGTGGTGGTGTTTTGGTTTGGATTGTGTTTTCCGGACTGACAGGATTTAGGTGAGAACGCTGACAGATACAGAGGCAGCAGTGGTCATGAGCCAAGCAATGGAGGACAAACAATGAAGATGACTGGATGTGGCAGCTGCGGTATGTACATGATTCTGGAGGGGGTACCTGAAAGGAGTTTCATCTGCATGAAGTGCTACCTGAGAGAGCTGATGGAAGAAACGATCTGAGGATTGGAGATGCAGGTGGAAACTCTGGTCGAGTTTGGAAGGGGGTTCGAGCAGATGATGGGGCAAAGGCATGAGGTGGCTGAAGGGGAAAGCTCAGAGATGCAGATGGAATCAGGATCAAAGGCCTCTGAAGGGGGACTGCTGGGTGAAGAAAATGGACAGTGGAAGCATGTGACCAAGAGAAGCAGGCAGAGGAAAAGACGGGCCAGTGAAGGAGAAATAGAGCTCAAGAACAGGTTTGCGGAGTTGGAGAACGAAGAAGGAGTACAGCAGGTGGTCACTGAAGGTGGAAGGGCAACGAAGAAGAGAAGAGTGGCTAGTCCCATAGAAAAAGGGGAAAAGTCGATGGAGACAACACTAAATATGAGCCCCAGGAGGATAAAGGATGGGTTGAAGAGGATTACAAGGGAAAATAGGAATGGAAAGGACTTGCAGCCAGAGGGAACAGGGGATAGACCGGAGAATCGCACAGTCACCAAGAAAAGGCAGGTCTACGTGATTGGGGACTCCTTACTGAGAAGAATAGACAGGCCTGTAACCAGAGCTGATCCAGAGAACAGAAGGGTGTGCTGTCTACTGGGTGCTAAGATATGGAATGCGGACCTGAGGTTGAAGAGGATCCTAAAGGGAGCGGGAAAGAATCCATTGATCATCCTTCACGTAGGAACAAATGACACAGCTAGATTCTCACTGGAACAAATCAAGGGAGACTATGCCAGGCTGGGGAAGACGCTTAAGGAAATCGAGGCTCAGGTGATCTTCAGTCGGATTCTGCCTGTTCCTAGAGAAGGGCAACAAAGGTGTGACAGGATTATGATGATCAACAGATGGCTCAGGGAGTGGAGCTATAAGGAGGGTTTTGGGATGTATGGCCACTGGGAGGCATTCATGGACAGAGGACTGTTCTCTCGGGATGGACTTCACCTGAGTAGGGAAGGAAATAGACTTCTAGGATGGAGGCTGGCACAACTGATCAAGAGAGCTTTAAACTAGGAATTTGTGGGGGAGACGGTTGGGAAATGTCCAGGTAATCTCCACGCCAGATTTTAACATTGAGAGGGAAGAAACCGAAGTAAGAAAGGATATAGCCGGGGGTAGGAGAATGGACATAAGGAGGAAGGGCAGATACTAGTCTAATAGGTCATACTGGCAGTAAAATGTTCATACCAAATTGGGTAAAGAATGTGAGTGAGGCCAAACAGCAAAAATTAAGATGTTTGTACACCAATGCGAGGAGCCTAGGTAACAAAATGGAGTAATTAGAGCTACTGGTCCAGGAAGTGAAACCAGATATTATAGGATTAACCGAAACATGGTGGAATAGTAGTCATGACTGGAGTACAGGTATTGAAGTGTATGTGCTGTTTAGGAAAGACAGAAATAAAGGTAAAGGTGGGGGAGTAGCATTGTATATCAATGATGAGGTATACTGTAAAGAAATAAAAAGTGATGGAATGGATAAGACAGAGTCTGTCTGGGCAAAAATCACATTGGGGAAGAAAACTACTAGAGCCTCCCCTGGGATAGTGCTTGGGGTGTATAGACCACCAGGATCTAATTTGGATATGGATAGAGATCTCTATAATGTTTTTAAGGAAGTAAATACTAATGGGAACTACGTGATCATGGGAGACTTCAACTTCCCAGATATAGAATGGAGAACAAGTGCTAGTAATAATAATAGGGCTCAGATTTTCCTAGATGTGATAGCTGATGAATACCCCCCACAAGGGGGTATGCCATTTTAGATTTGGTTTTGGTGAGTAGTGAGGACCTCATTGAAGAAATGGTTGTAGGGGACAACCTTGGCTAGAGTGATCATGAGCTAATTCAGTTCAAACTAAATGGAAGGATAACCAAAAATAAATCTGAGACTATGTTTTTTTATTTCAAAAGGGCTAACTTTAATAAATTAAGGAAATTAGTTAGGGAAGTGGATTGGACTAAAGAATTTATGGATCTAAAGGCAGAGGAGGCCTGGGATTATTTCAAGTTAATGTTGCAGAAGCTATCAGAAGCCTGTATCCCAAGAAAGGGGAAACAATTCATAGGCAGGAGTTTTAGACCAAGTTGGATGAGCAAGCATCTCAGAGAGGTGATTAAGAAAAAACAGAAAGCATACAAGGAGTGGAAGATGGGAGGGATCAGCAAAGAAACTTAATTTATTGAGGTCAGAGCATGTAGGGATAAAGTGAGACAGGCTAAAAGTCAGCTAGAACTGGACCTTGCAAAGGGAATTAAAACCAATAGTAAAAGGTTTTATAGCCATATAAATAGGAAGAAAACAAAGAAAGAAGAAGTGGGACCACTAAGCACTGAGGATGGAGTGGAGGCTGAGGATAATCTAGGCATGGCCCAATATCTAAACAAATACTTTGCCTCAGTCTTTAATGAGGCTAACGAGGAGCTTAGGGATAGTGGCAGCATGACAAATGGGAATAAGGATGTGGGGGTAGATATTACCATATCCGAGGTAGAAGCCAAACTCGAACAGCTTAATGGGAGTAAATCGGGCGGCCCAGAATATTCTTCATCGAAGAATATTAAAGGAACTGGCACATGAAATTGCAAGACAATTAGCAAATTTTTTTAATGAATCTCTAAACTCAGGGGTTGTATCATTTGACTGGAGAATAGCTAATATAGTTCCTATTTTTAAGAAAGGGAAAAAAAGTGACCCGGGTAACTACAGGCCTGTTAGTTTGACATCTGTAGTATGCAAGGTCTTGGAAAAATGTTTGAAGGAGAAAGTAGTTAAGGACATTGAGGTCAATGGAAATTGGGACAAATTACAACATGGTTTTACAAAAGGTAGATCATGCCTAACCAACCTGATCTCCTTCTTTGAGAAAGTAACAGATTTTTTAGATAAAGGAAACGCAGTGGATCTAATCTACCTCGATTTCAGTAAGGCATTTGATACAGTACCACATGAGGAATTATTGGTTAAATTGGAAAAGATGGGGATCAATATGAAAATTGAGAAGTGGATAAGGAACTCGTTAAAGGGGAGACTACCGCGGGTCATACTGAAAGGTGAACTGTCAGGTTGGAGGGAGGTTACTAGTGGAGTTCCTCAAGGTTCAGTTTTGGGATCAATTTTATTTAATCTTTTTATTACTGACTTCGGCACCAAAAGTGGGAGTGTGCTAATAAAGTTTGCGGATGACACAAAGTTGGCAGGTATTGCCAATTCAGAAAAGGATCAGGATATCATACAGGAAGATCTGGATGACCTTGTAAACTGGAGTAATAGTAATAGGATGAAATTTAATAGTGAGAAATGTAAGGTTATGCATTTAGGGATTAATAACAAGAATTTTAGTTATAAGCTGGGGAAACATCAGTTGGAAGTAACGGAAGAGGAGCAGGACCTCAGAGTCCTGATTGATCACATGATGACTATGAGTCGCCAATGTGATATGACTGTGAAAAAAGCTAATACGGTCTTGGGATGCATTAGGCGAGGTATTTCTAGTAGAGATAAGGAGGCGTTAGTACCATTATACAAGGCATTGGTGAGTCCTCATTTGGAATACTGTGTGCAGTTCTGGTCTCCCATGTTTAAGAAGGATGAATTCAAACTGGAACAGGTACAAAGAAGGGCCACTAGGATGATCCGAGGAATGGAAAACCTGTCATATGAAAGGAGACTCAAGGAGCTTGGTTTGTTTACCTTAACCAAAAGAAGGCTGAGGGGAGATATGATTACTCTCTTTAAATATATCAGAGGGATAAATACCAGGGAGGGAGATGAATTATTTAAGCTCAGTACCAATGTGGGCACAAGAACAAATGGATATAAACTGGCCATCAGGAAGTTTAGACTTGAAATTAGATGAAGGTTTCTAACCATCAGAGGAGTGAAGTTCTGGAACAGCCTTCCAAGGGAAGCAGTGGGGGCAAAAGACCTATCTGGCTTCAAGATTAAGCTAGATAAGTTTATGGAGGGGATGGTTTGATGGGATAACATGATCTTAGTCAAAGGTCAATTAATTGCCATCAGTGGTATATAGGACCAATGGTCAATGATGGGATGTTAGAAGTTACTACAGAGAACTTTTTCCTGGGTGTCTGGCTGGTGAGTCTTGCCCACATGCTCAGGGTTCAGCTGATCACCATATTTGCGGTCGGGAAGGAATTTCCCTCCAGGGTAGATTGGCAGAGGCCCTGGAGGTTTTTCGCCTTCCTCTGCAGCATGGGGCATGGGTCACTTACTGAAGGATTCTCTGCATCTTGAAGTCTTTAAACCATGATTTGAGGACTTCAATAGCTGAGACATAGGTGAGAGGATTATTCCAGGAGTGGGTGGGTGAGATTCTGTGGCCTGCATTGTGCAGGAGGTCAAACTAGATGATCATAAGGGTCCCTTCTGACCTTAAAGTCTATGAGTCTATTATAATTTGATACATTTCCAAACAATTTTATTGCATTTTGAAGAATTATCCCAATATGGGAATTGAATATCCAGTCACCTCCAAGAGCTCAGCTGACAAGGCAAATTTACAGTATGTAGCGGTTTGAATAGCTTATTAAACTTCAATCATAACCAATTAATAAGGATTGTATTGTTCCTCTCACCCCCAGTAGTAAATACTCATTTATTTTCTTGTCTAATTTACTTTCTGGTGTGCCCCTATTAATAAGCTTTCTCCCCTGCATGAGGCAACCTGCTGGGAAACACAGAGGAGAGGAAACAATGAAGATTACACCTGCAGACATTTAAAGTTTGCTATGATTTTATTCATTGGGGCCCTGACCATGCATTGCCTTACATGACAGCAGAGAGAAAGCAAAAACGCTATATGCATCCTATGTAGTGTTTTTGTAGCCATGGTGGCCCCAAGATATTAGAGAGACAAGGTGGGTGAGGTAATCTATTTTTGTATTAGATCAACTTCTGTTGGTGAGAGAGAAGCTTTTGAGCTACACAGAGCCCAGATCCAAAGAAGAGATCTGTGTAGCTCGAAAGCTTCTCTCCCTCAGCAAGATAAGTTTCACCCACCTTGTCTCTCTATATGCATCCCTAGTCAGTTTACACAAAGACACCAGTGTAAAAAGTAATAGCACATATGCCCAGATCACACCTGCCCTCTGCACATCATATATTTTTGCCCTTATATAGAGAGGCAAGGAAGACCATGTAGGCAAAGAGTGGAAATGGCCAAGATCACCTGTGACAGTTGGCAGCAGCGCCACCTACTGTTTAGATGAGCAACTTGCCCTCCTCGCACCAGGTCAAGATCTCAATTTCTGCACGACCTGGATCAAGGTCATCTGTAATGATATTGTCGGTGAGCCTCTGAGAGCCACAGATATGAAAGCCAATATTCTCTCTGAGCATGGTCAGCAAATCCAGTCTATCTTCTTTGTGAGCCACTCTTCATTTGTGGGCAAGTAAGAAGACATAGTTTCCAGCTCCAAGCTAATATTGTGGAGAGGATGAAGCACAGTATCTCTATCATGCAGGTGTTATAGTTTAAAGACTTTTGGCTCCTGAACCGAGATTTGTTGTCACAGGAACAAATAAGTATTACAGAGATTCTAGAGCCAAAAATCAGACATTTAATTTCACTTCAGACAGAGCTTTAAATATTACTGCAACGAAATGTCAATACGCTGACTACAATACTGACGCTGCTAACCTTTCATATAAACTGAGCATTTTGTTTCTATATATATAGATAGATAGATTGCTTTTTTGCATGATTAATTAAAATATGATCTCGTAGAACGGTAAATATAATTAAAATCTGCATTTGCTTATTCTGAAAAATCATAGTTTGCACCATTGTTATTTTATACATCAAAGTACTTGCATCTGAAAACACTTTTTTGCTGTATTTCTGATTTTCAAAGGAATTCAGTTCAATTTATGACATCTTTATCTCTGTTCTCTGCATCAGGATACTAATTCACATTGGTTGTGTTATAAATAATACAACAATTTGTGGGAGATTATTATTAATCTATTTCTTGAACTTAAACCTAGAGTAACACTCCTCACTTTCTCAATATATTTGGTAACTATTGGACACAGGGTCTTCTCTCTCAGAAGACCCTGGCAAAGGTATCCCACCTAGCCACTGTCCTCCTTGGCAACTTTGGGGTGAGGCAGGGCAGAGAGTGCAGGCTGGGTTATCATTGGACATTTAGCATTTGAAGAATTCCTTCTGAAGAAAATGGCTATTTGCAGTCATCTTTATGTTATACACAACTTAAACTGCAGAAAGTTACTACCTCTGAGGGTTTCAGTTATCGAATGCACTTTCATGGAAGAAAATACAACTATATTGATAAACAAATTGGAAGTTTGCTATAAGCACTGTGAGTAGAACTCTTTAATTTTAAAATACAAAATGTTGAATGGTTAAATTGTGTTCAGAATGACTTAAAGGAATACCAAATTCTGAGTTAAACTAACACTTTTGCATCCACATATTGCAATATTTTGAGAATATCACAATACGGTATGTTAGGTACCAATTACTGTGTCATAACAATGAGCTATTGGTAAAGTGGCAGCCCGTTCTTGGAAATCCTGTGCCTACTTCAAATGTCTGTAAGATGCTTAATATTATTACAATATATTTTAATTGCTTTTCTTTTCAGTTGTTTTAGTTCTAAATCTGCCACTGTATGTAGTTTGAGGTGTATTTAGAGAATGATATAGTTATTATTCCAGTGTACCCATTCTACCAACAGCTGCTCTGTTGAGAAGAAGGAACTGTTAGGATGTCAGACTGTAACTAGTCTTGCATAGTAATATCACTACATATTATAAGATTAACATACATTACATCCCTGTGTGTGTAATGCATACTGGGCTACATTTTCTGCTCAAGCAATACACTTTGTATTCTGATTAATCTTATGGCACAAAGGTAGCAACTTTTACATATAAGTCCATGGGTAAAATTTTGGAAATTGCCAATATGATTTAGAAACCAAAGTCTCATTTTCAGTAGTCCCAAAGAAAGACTTGCCCCAGGGGAGTCTGCTGCAGGAAGGCATGGAAGAGGGAGGTGCAAATCATGCTGCTGCAGCGCTAAGCCTATAGAGCCATGGCCATGGAGGCAAACCAGCCAGGAAAATCTTGCCAGGGCAGCCTGGCTGCATCTTTTGCTGGCTGCAACACTTGCTGTCTTCTCTGTCCTTATGGCAGCTGCTCTGCTTCATGAGCTGGACGGTGCAGGCAGCGATACCTGGCATAGCACACTCTGAAATGTCACATAAGAGGGTGGGGTAATCCTTCCCCAGTAAGAGTCTGAGCAGTGAAACACGATGCAGCTCAGAGAGGCAAAAAGAAACCACTCCATACTTTCCTCAGCAACTGCCTAAATGGCAACAATCCACCCACCTGGCTAATTAGAGGGGCCACATGGTCTGAGGAAAAACTCAGGGTATGGCTGACCAGGAGGGGAAAGGAATGCCTGCTGTTAGAAGACCCTGGCAAAGGTATCCCAGCTAGCCAGTGCTCTCCCTTGCAACTTTGGGGTGAGGCAGAGCAGAGAGTGCAGGCTGGGTTATCATTGGGCATTTACCATTCTAAGAATTCCTGCTGAAGAGAAAAACCATTTGCAAATAATCATTATACTGACAACACAGTACTCCATGTGCACTACAAAGCATTGACAGAAGTAAACACTGCACATTCGCATGACTAACCACATGACTAATGCATGAGCAGCTCAGCTAACATAAATAACTGTTAAAATTTTACAATAATGCACCAAAAGGATCTGTCCACGCTGTTGACTGGTAACAACAGGGAAATTTTCAGGCTGCAAATAAAGCATTTGATAATTAAGGAAACATGTTTAAACACCCCAACCGAGCCAAAATATTTCTGTTTGTTGCTTTACAAGAAGAGGCCAAACCAATCTGAAAACCAATTTCATAAAAATAAATAAATAAATAAATAAAATAAATAGCTCTTGGACCAAGAACCTCTATATTGTGCCAACATTCATGAATATTACCATCTGAGTTGTAAGCCATTGAATTCAAGGCCTTATAATACTATTGCTGACCAAATCATAGCTTCAGTGATGTTTAAAGGCACCGGCATGATATTTAAAAGGTTCTGGTCCAGCTTCTTGGCCCCGCTGTGATGCATTAATTTCAATAGGAGTGTAAGCATGCTTAAAGATAGGTACATTCAGGATCAATGTCTGTTCCCAGGAGATTGTTTTTCCTTCCCAATTTTTTTTGTAATGTTCTTCTTATTGAACATTTTACATATTTACAAAAGAAAGCAGCAAAGGCTCAGTTGCACTAACACATAACATGGTATTGCACTAAATTCTTTTCTAAGTTACACTAGTGTAAATTGGAGTAACTCCACAGGCTTCATCTGAAGTACTATAGATTTGTATTAGTGAAACTGAGGACAGAATTTGGCCCAGAGACTCTACCTTGCAAGAGATTAATGTACTTATTTCACACTATCCTTGAACCTTGTAATGAAAAAAAAGTCCGACAAGTGAGAAACTGAAGATGAATAGCAGGCAAGAGAAAAAATAAAAAGGAGACAGAGTGGGAAAAGGAGAGATGTCCGAGATCTTCACCTTTTGTACTTTTGTCACAAACTTAATTTTCTCCTACATTTGAATTGTTTGAATTTCCAGGAAGTATTCCCCGATATCTAGAAACTTTGTCAAATGGTTGTTAAGTTGATATATTAGCTCCTAATCTGATGCTATCTTCCCTCATACAATCATTAACAATGGGTTGATGTGGATTTTATCATTGTCTCCACACTGTTTTCCTCATGAATGAGCAGGTTTCAGACTTTAGAGACCCCTCATGAAATTAGTTAGAAACCCTCACAGAAATCTTATCTCCATATTGTGCACCTGGCAAGCCTACTCTGCCATTTGTATGCACTGGAAGGCTATGTGATATACCTATTATTAATGCTACACTGGCTCTCACTTCTGATCTCCCAAGGTTATTTGACGAGCTATATTCAAAAGCTTCTAGAAAGCTGAAACAAAGACTGCAGGTAGCAGAATTTGCAGACCAGGTTAGGGCAGGTCAGAAGTGCAAGAGTTCAACTGGGGGCAGTTACTGATGTAGAGATGTGCTATAGAACTGAGAAAAAGTGAGCAGAAGTTTTACTTGAAGATATTTTGAGTGAAATCCTGACCCCATTTAAATCAATGGCAAAACTCCCATTGCCAGTGGGGCCAGGATTTCACAATGGGTGCACCAACTCCATGAGAAGACTGAGTGATGATTGACTGAAGCCAGCTCAAAGTGAAACACCAGTTCCCTGTAATCATGGAAAAACACTAAGGCTGAGGAGATTCATTTTCCCACCTGAACAAAATGCTTTCTTTTAGCCACCACCATGGAAGAAAGGTAAAACCATGTGCCAAACAAATGTATGTTAAGTGTACTTTGCTCTTACTTTAGCTCTTAAAACATATATTTGACTATATTGGACTGGGTAGTATAGCAAACTGTACATAGGGAGAATATTACAGAGAGGATTAAGCTTTTTAGAGATAATTTAGGGATATCCCTATTCTCCAGGGAGGGGAGGAACCTTGTAGATATCTCCCTTTCAGTGGAATCTTTGTTCTTTTGATAAAGAGTCAGAGATAATTATACCAGATGAGCAAAGTTTAGCAGTATCGAAAGATAAGCATGAGCTCCTGCCAAGGTAGAGAATCTTTCCTATTTATCTGAACATTCATAGGGCTCAAAAATAACTTCTTAGAGCTTGTACTTACTGTCATCACTATCATTCTCTCTCTCTCTCTTGCCCCACTATCCACTGAGCTGACCCTCAACTAGGTGGAAACCCAGATTGATGCAGACAGAAGGGAAAGAGGTGGTGTCTGCTGAGTGTAGAAGAAGAGGCCCACACAGGTATGCTGTATAGATAATATATCAAAATTGCCAGGTCTAAAACACACACACACACACACACTTTAAAAATAAAAGCTGGTGGTAAACCCTGCATACTCTAGCTATTTGACTACAAAATCCACATAGCTAACAATATTAATATATCGTAAGTGCAAAACATTGCTAGACAATGTAGATGTCTTATACATCTGGTAGGGAAATGCTGTCATAAATGAAGGGAAGGGGGAGAGGGTCTGATGCAGTGCTATCAAATCCTCTTACCAGTAAAGGGTTAAGAAATACAGGTAGCCAGACTGACACCTGACCTGGCTGGCATCTGACCAATAAGGGGACAAGATACTTTCAAATCTTAGGAGGGGGGAAGGCTTTGTGTGTGTGTCTTTGTCAGTCAGAGTGATCTTGGAAGACAGAAGGAACCTGCAGAAAATCAAACCTCCCTTTTCTGAAGTAAGTTTAGATAGCATAGCGAATAGATTTCTGTTTAATTTTGGCTTGGTGTATTCCCTGTGTTAGAAGGGGCAGGGGCGGGGGGGTTATTCATGGTTTTCTGTAACTTTAAGGTTTTGTCCAGAGGGGGAAATCTCTCTGAGTTTGGAAATATAGTGCCCTGTAAAATAGTTACCATCCTGATTTTACAGAGATGATTTTACCTTCTTTATTTTTAATAAAATCCTTCTTTTAAGAAGCTGACTGTTTTCTATGGTGTTAAAACCCAGGGGGTGGGTTTTTAGATCACTGTGTAACCAATTGGTTGGGAGATTGTTCTCAAGCTTCCCCAGGAAAGGGGGTGTACGGCTTGAGGGGGTATTTTGGGGGGGAGGGAAGTTCAAGTGATT
This sequence comes from Chelydra serpentina, assembly GCA_037349315.1. Taxonomy (NCBI): domain Eukaryota; kingdom Metazoa; phylum Chordata; order Testudines; family Chelydridae; genus Chelydra; species Chelydra serpentina. Next base: position 64,905,978 of record JBAIAC010000004.1, read on the forward strand.
CCTTTCCTGGATTCCTGTTAGATACTTGATGGTGGCAGCGAAAGAAGTATTTCTCAGGGTGCAGGTAATTATGTACCTTGGGGGATTTAACCTAAGCTGGTAAAAATAAGATTAGGGGCTCTTAATGCGGGTCCCCTCGTCTTTACCCTAGAGTTTAGAATGGGGAGGGAACCCTGATAAATGCAATCATATATAAGAGCATACAAGGACATTAAATTTACTATCCTAAAATAACCCTTTTCTTTCTTATTCCATTCCATTCCTTTACTCCCTTATTTTTGTCTCCTTCCATCTGTGAGTCATTTTAGTCTTTCTTTTCCCCATTTATGTCTAATAATCTCCTTTCATTGGAAAAGACTACTGTGATTTTAGGAAGGGTTACACACACACACACACACACACACACACACAACATAGGGATTGCATTAATAAATAAAGGAACAGAAGCTCATCTTTCTGACATTATGTCCAAAAGTGTATAAATTAAGTCAAGGTACAAAACTACTCAGGAGAAACTTTCAACTTGATTCCAAGCTATGTAGAGCCAACTGACACCTCGAGGGAAAGAGAGCGACTTCAAGTAGCCGAAGACTGTACCTTTCCTGGACTGAAGAGTGTCAACTGTGAAGCGTCAAGCATTATCAGTGGGGTGTTCCAGCTATTAGATTCAACAGCTATTTATTTAATATTTTTTTAACTCTAACCCCCACCCCCCCAAATAAATAAAAAGTCTGAAACCCTGTTCTTAATTCTCTCTCCACAACCTTTGTCTTCGGTTTCTTTGAAATACAGATTCTCCTTTCCACTCATTCATTGTCTCACATATTCACGCTCATGCTCGGTATTCATCCCCTTTTGCTTTCACTTCTGTGTTACACTGCCTATTCCTCCTTGTCCATCATGTGTTTTTCCATCTTTCTGCTCTGCCCATTCTCATTACACTGACCTGGCATCCATTTTAAGATTTTTGTCCTCACTTTTACTACTGTGCCCATCCCTATTGATCTGCTTTTGTATTTTATCTTGTTGCCCTCATCCCCTTAACCACCTCATCCACTTTTCTGAAGTCTTTGTGCTTTTTTTCCCAAAGATGTCTTCACACTTGGTATGTCTTCCCCCCACTTTTTCTCCTTCAGATACCTCCTTAAGATGCACTTCTACCTGATACCTACAAGAAATTTTCAATTTGTAATGGCTAGGTACTGTATAGGGCCTTTTGGAATTGCAGATTATTATCTATCTATATTGAAACATAAATGATTCAGAACCATACAGAAGCGTATATAGGCAACCTATGTAAACACATTGCTCTTCCTATTACCCTTCTTCTCTTCTCTTTTCCTATTGCTTGCTATATACACTTGTGTCTTGTCTCTAATTAGGTTCTAAGCTCTTTGATGGAGGGGCCATGAAATCGTATGTGTTCACATGGACACTAGTACAAAGAGACCCATATAGGCACTTTAGCAATACAAATAATAATAATAATTCAAGAAGCAGACATGAGCACCTGGCTGGTTAGTCTAGTACAGCTGCTCCAGAATTGAGTCTCTCAAAAGCTTTAATTATAAAAGGTAATAAAAACATAAGTGACTCAGAGAATTACTGGAGCTTACTTAGTGTGTCTGATTCAGAAAAGTGTTGGCACTGTAAAGGACAAATCCATCTTGGGCTTTAATTTTGGATTAGTATTTGGATTTAGATCAGAGATGCCTATCTCAAAAATCACCCACTGAGTGAATGCTACTATGCATCCTCCACAGCCATTACCAACACACAAAGAAATAAATAGATTGGTAGTATTTTTTTTAGATTATTGAACTTTCATTTTTTTCACACCTCCTTCATGTACAGCTGGAGTGGCTTGAAGACTTAGTAATATATTTGATTAATTGCTTGGCTTTCTTTCTTATACAGATATTGAATGCCCTATAATTTGAATTTTCACTGAAGGGAACAAAATATCTCAAAGTTGGTGTACTTGGGGGCAGGGAGGGTTCACTTCAAAGATTTTTCACCAACAGCTATTACCCCTATGAAAATATTTGTATAGATTCATAGATTCTAAGCCAAAAGGAACCATTATGGTCATTCAGTCTGATCTCCTGTATAACGTAGGCCATAGAACATCCCTGAAATAATTCCTAGCTCCCATTTTTTACTTAAAAACTCTCCATCTTGATTTTTAAATGATCAGTGATGGAGAATCCATCATGAGCCTTGGCAAATTGTTCCAATGTTAATTACTCTCACGTTAAAACAGATGCTTCATTTCCAGTCTAGAAGATTTTAAAAAGACATCACTGGTGCCAGGAATTTCACACACACCCCTTCCTCTTACCCAACCCCGCTCCACCCCACCCCAGGTATGCTACCTCAGGGATTTATGCTCATGACCGCCGAGTTTGTAGGCAAGAGCCATAACACAAAGCCACTCAGCTACTTAAAATTCTGTCATCTCACAATTTTCAAAAGTGACTAGTGATTTTGGAATCCTCTGTTTTGGGTGCCCATCTTGAAATACCTGGGCCTAGATTTTCTGAAGTGCTGAGAATCCATTCTGAAAACCAGGCTCCTTTACCATGACTTAAGTTTAATACCCAACTACTGAACATACCCCAAATCTCAGGTCACTTTTGAAACTTCAGCCTGTACCTTCGGTGGCATAGCTCCCAAGGGAAGTATTTCAACCTCCAACTGCAGACCAGGACTATTTTGATTTTTTAAAAATCAGAAATATAGGGCTAAATTCTGCAGATGCTGAGTACACTAAAGAGGTGAAGAGTGAGCATCTTCATCTTCCACTGACTTTGAACCTGTCACAAAGCCCACTGAAGCAAATAAAAAACCTTCTATTAACCTCAAGAGGCTTTGAATTAACTGGCAGGCGTTGTGGGCACTCCGGACCTTCACCAGGTAGTATTTCACCATGATAAATAGTGTTTTCATTTTAGTTCACACAGAACCAAGAAAATGGGCAGTGACTAGTAACTTTTAATTGAAGAAATATTTCTTAATACATCAATGAAAGTTGCATGTTGTCTTACTTTAGTTTCTTGTGGCAGAATCCTAGTCCTTATGAAATTTGATCCATTAGAAATATTTTCAAAACTGCTGATTTGGAAGAACCCTTACATGTGATAGCATTGTTTGGTGGACTCTTAATGGACCAGATACACTATCTCTAAGAACATATACAGTAAGAGGAGATTACTCTGGAGAGCTAGAACCTAAGAATAATTTCCTATTTTGTTAATATTTATCTAGGTGATTCATCCAAATACATTGTTTCTCATGATAACACTTTCAATAACTTTCTACAGTATTTTCAAGATGTTTTCAATACTAGCTGTATTGTTTAGCAGCCCACTAAGGATAACAAAACACTATTTATCATTTTGAAACTTCTGCTTGGATTACATCAATAAAAGAAGCTCTTTAATTAATATGGTATATTTTCCATTAGTCTTTATGAATAAACTTTTAACCATTCATTCACTTAAAGGGACAAACCCTGGTCCCTGTACATACCTTAAGCTAGCTGGCTGTGCTCAAGAAAGTTCCACATAAAAGACTATAATGGAATCTTACCTGCTATAGTCTATAGACTGGCAATGGAAGCCCCTTCATGAGGAGGTTTCAGTAAGTGGATATGTATAGCAGAAAATCTATCGGTCATGTCCTCACTTCTCCTCAAGCAAAACTCTGTTCTGCTTCAGTTCCCACTCCCTTTACATAGGCAGATGGAGCCCCCACAGACTTCTGTTCAATTGCTCTCAGGAGTTGCAGTTTTCCAGAACAGGCTTGCCAATATTCTCCCCCTACACTGCATAGCAGAACCTTACTGATTTCACTGCCTATCAACCCTTCCATATCAATAGAGAGAGTGGGCAACTGTTGCCTCAAACTGAGAGGAAGATGCCATTCATTCTATGTAGAAAGGAAGGGAATTAATCATAATCTGATTGTGGTAAAGGACCAATTGCCTGAACCTAATGACAGAAAAGTTTGAGATAGGGATTAGGAAATAAAATTTTGAACAGTAAAAGCAAGTAGACAGTAGTGTAGGTTACCAAGGGAAGTGACTGTAGCACCATCACTGGACATATTTAAGTATCAGACATTAATGGGATGAGATAACAATGGAAATGGAGGTGAATCATTCTGCAAAATACAGTGAGTGAGCTAGAATCGCGCAATAAGTAAGTGATTTTTTTCTGAGACTACAATCTATGATCTATGGCAGCTTTTGTGTATTTTTAAAAGACAGTGTATTGTAATGGTGATGAGGCCTCAGCCTCCTCTTACTGAAGAGAACGGATATTTTGCTATTTATTTCAATAGAAGCAGAATCAACTCCAGTTGTAATAAACACTTTCACAGAAAAGACAAAAAGCAGAGCTCTGAAACCAAGCATATAACATTTGGTATATTTTTTCCTATGTAGAAAGCTATTTTATGATGGGCACTGTCTGGGCTTTAATGAGTATTACTAACACTCTGAAGACGAGAACTAAGACTTCACTTGAGTGTAGAATTGAGATTGAGGAACTACAGAGGTTTCCTCTCCTTAACCAAAATTCTTGGTCAAGGTATGGTCAAGTCCCAGACTCCAGGAAAAAATAATTAAAAATACCAATAATGATAATAAGTAAATAAAATTATTTCAGGGTCTGTTCATAAGTGTTTGTTGGTCCAGATGTGGCCCACAGTCCGCCTATTGACTAACCTGTTCTAGGCCATAATTGAGGTACCTGTGAATAACTCAATGACACTGCTTCTAGAATGAGATTACTTCTCAGTGTAATGGTGACAGGGACCAGATCTATGAAAGAGAAAGCAGAGTGCTTAACAGAGAGAAGGGAGACTTCTTGTATTTAAAGATGCAATACACCCAATCATAGCTATGTACGCCAGAAATATCCTGTCGTTTTAATTTAGGTGAGTCTCTGCAGATAGTGATCAGATTTAATGTACTTTTCCCATTTACGTCCTACAGTAAGATTTCTTTAAAAGAAAAGTCTTCTAGAATCTAACAGAATAGATTCTACTAGCAAAATTGTGTGTTGCCTTCAGTTTCTATAATACATGTGTGGTCGCATCCAAACTCTCTCTCTCTCACACACACACACATCTGTCATACTTCTTTATTCTACTCACTCCACTCTCAATATAATGTATCCTGCTAGACCAAACATTGTGAGATGATGTCTTAGTGTATGTTTCTGATAGCATGCACTACAAGAGACATTCATTCTTTCATATGAAGAAGCATTGTTCTTGCTACTGAAAGAAAAAATGGGACCAAAGTCTAGTGAGCTTTTATGAAAAGATAATTTTTAAAGCTTCCAAAACAGATAGACTTAATAAAGCCGTATAAAATACATCATATTTTTGCTTTATATGCTATATCTAATCTGATATTATAAGATGTTTTTGTAACTTTGATGGGTAAAAGGTACTGTATTTAGTGACTCAGCTGTTATGCACTGGCACTTAGAGTACATTGTAATCAACCAGATAATCTTTCTAGTTTGTAGTCTTCCTTTGAAAGTACATTACCATGCTAGACACATTTTGTCTACGCTATCCTAATACCGTTTTTTCCTCTGTCTTTTCATCTCTCTTGTAAACCACATAACATAATGGAAAGGGGCTTAACCAAATGGACATAAATGTCAGTGCCATTATTTCTTCTATGAGGGCCAAAATATCTCAGGTGGGCTGCTGAATGAAGCACAATGATGTGTGTCCCTAGACTCGTAAAAAACAGTGTAGCTGTACACAAGAATGGGCAACTGTGGCCTGGACAAGGGAAAAATATGACAAGTATCTGAATAATAAGGGGAGCAGAATATGAACGGATGGCTGGTAATCTATTCTAATCAGGCTCCTGCCACGTCTAAGTGTCAGCAGAAAAGGCTAGAGCAGGGGTTCTCAAACTGTGGGCCGGGACCCCTCAGGGGGTCGTGATGTTATTACATGGGGGGGGGGGTTACGCGCTGTCAGCCTCTACCCCAAACCCTGCTTTGCTTCCAGAATTTATAATTGTGTTAAGTATACTAAAAAGTGTTTTTAATTTATAGGGGGCTATTGCACTCACAGGCTTGCTATGTGAAAGGGTCACCAGTATAAAAGTTTGAGAACCCCTGGGCTAGAGTGAGAAGATAGACTACAAAAGGACGAAACCAAAGGAAATAAACAAGCATTATCTATTGGTTGCAATTTTCCTTATTTGTTGGGGAAGTGTAATGTTGAGAACTTATTTTTTAATTAAAGAAAATATTGACGAGCAGAGGAAAGATTTATCAAATATATTACAGGGCAAGAATATAGATCTATATAGTAGTGTATAGCCTCACTGACGCAATGCAAACTGTGAATTGACCTTAAAGTTATGAGCATCTGGTAATTTTCCTAGAAACTAATTGTTATGAACCAAATAATGTATTATTGAAGTTTAAGTTTACAGGAACATCCTTTTATTCCTTATCTAATACTTATTTTTCTGACATTCACAGAATTACATGACTGTGACCAGGAATCACAGACTAAAGGAAGCATTGTATTTTGTTTTTAAAGAGCCTCGTTCATTTCCTCCATGGAAAAGAAAAATCCAATGATCTGTTGCATTCTTTTTTAAATGGTGGTGCTAATTTCTGTAGAAAGCTGTATCTAGCTGGTAAGGTAGGATTATTACTAATTATTATTATTATTGTTATTATTATTACTGCTATGTTACTTATCCTGACCTCAAAACCCTCTGAAAACATATATGATGTTGAGAGAGAGAGAGAGAGAAATTATTTCACCCATCATTGTATTGCAGCCAACCCTGGAATGTAATAACACACAGCATTATACAATAACTTCCTATGTTTGTAAAATTCTATTCTGAGGCAAGTCTGAGGAAATAATTCTGATGTGCCTGTTCTCTCACACACATACACTCTAACGAACTTCCAATTTCCTCAGAACTTTCTGACAGCCCCAAAAAATTATCAGGGCTAACAACAAAAGACAAGTTAAGTGTCCATTAGGAAGGACTGCAATAAACAAACCCTAAAGGTTAACAAATTTGACCTCTGTCAGTCTGAATGAGGAAGCAAATTCTACAGTTGAGGAAGATCTCTTATTTCAGGGGACTGGTCACTAGAACACCTCCACTGATTGTAACTATATTGATATCACATGGGGGTGGGGGTGGGGGGGAAGGCAGAGGCAGTCTCTTACGTAACTAGGTACCAGACCACTTAGGGCTTTAAAGGTCAAAATGAACATTTTAAAGAGTCTGTGAAAGCTACATGAAAGGTCAGTAATCAGAAGCCTGTAGCGTGCATTGTGTTTTCTGCAGGAAGCACTATAGGAAAAGTGGGCTGCTACCCAGTTCACTAACTTAAGCTTCCACGAGATCTTAAGAGCCCCCATAGAGTGTATTACAATACTATCATTTGGAGGTCACAAGAGCATGGGTAATCATAAGGAAGTCCACATCAGAAAAACACAAAGTGCCCTCTTCTTGCCAGACGCACATGAAAAGTGTTCCCTTGGCCACAGCTGCTACCAGAGATTTACAAGACTTAAATTGCAAAGCAAAATAACAAATGGCAAGCATAACTATATAAATCACTGATGTTGGTGTGCTCTCTACCAATACTTCTGAAGAGAATTGATGGCATTTTGTTTACAATAGTGGGCTAAGACTCAGGAGATACAAGTTATACTGCTGGTTCTACCACAGATTTCATGGGTGACCTTGGCAAATAATTCAGTTTCTCTGGGCTTTATTTCTCCAATTGTAAAATGGGGATAATGATATTTCCTTACAATGATGTTGTGATTATAAATTTGTCTATGTCAGGGGCTCAGACACTATTCTGAGTGCCAGCAAAAAGCCTATAAATAGGATTTCAGCTACTTTTGCAAACTACCTACATAACTTCAATCTTGTGTAGCTCACTCATTCCCATTCAAATTTAGATGGTACCTACATGCCAAATATTAGGTTATATTATTACTCTTCATGAATGTTCATATACACATATCACATCAAGAAAATTGCTAGATGGACATTTTAGGTTATAAATGACATCATTACCAAACAAATGGGCCACATTCTGTCCTCAGTAATATCTGTGCTATCTAGGGCAGGGGTAGTCAATAGGTGGACCATGGGCCAAATCCAGACCACCAGATGCTTTTGAATGGACCACAAAATCTTTTTATTTACTTATTATTATTATCATTATTGTTAGTATTTTTATTATTTCCTCTGGAATCTGGACATTGACCAAGAAATTTGGACCCTGACAAAGAATAATTGACTACCCCTGGTCTAGGGGATTGCACAGGTGTTACTGATGCAAAACATGGCTGACAAAAAGCAAATCCTGCTCCTTATTACATGAATGCAACTCCCATTGATGGCAATGAGTGTTATGTATGTATAAGTGGAGGACATTTTTTCCCCACAGCATATTAAATAGGGTTAGATTGTAAACTAACCATCTGCCCTGAGTGAGTAGCAGTATTGCTCTAGGAGCAGATCAGACTGTAAATTGTGAATGAGAGTCATAATTCATTCCCCAGAGTGAGGTGGGCAAAATGGGTAGGTGGGAAGTAATTTGGTCAGTAGCATATTACTTCTTCCTTCTTCCAGTTCTGCTCTGCTGGCTGGCATACTGAGGGGCCAGAGGTGGAATCAGGCTTCAACACATTCCCATTTGTCTTACCGCCCTCCACTCCCTTGTGCAGGTGAAGATAGCATCCCAGCAGTGCATGCTCTCTATCACATACTGCAACTAGCAATATAAGTAGCTTAAATCTAACTGCAGAATTCACAAAACTGATTTCAGCTAGACAAAAAAAACCCCAATTAGTTGTAATAGATAAATACAAATAAAAATAAGTGATAATTTTAAGGGGAAACCTATGCTTTTACTGATTAATTGGTCTCTGAATGTCTGAAACACACAATATGTCTGTTCTCTGAGTCTAAGCCAATCCAAATGCCATAGGTTAATGATAATACAGTGAGCCACTGTCAATTTACTGCATCAACATCCATCATATAAAGTTATTAAATCTACATCTCTCATTTTCTATAATAGAAATAAAGTCATCGTAATAGAATGTTGTCATAAGATCAATAACTTTGAAAATAAATGTCTTGGCTTCATCTCAGTGTTTACAATACTTGGTAGCAGAAGACCATTATCTTTTGACAATGTTCTATAGTGGTGGCAATGTCTCTTAATTTTAAGAACAACTACTGTATGTGTCCTTTATTTCTTGTATTATTTATACATTTTTGCATTAAAGTTTCTAAGTGGAGATAAAGGGAGGAACTATTTTTATGCACTTCACTATTTAATCACAAAAGTATCTGGTCACCTATTTGTGGCACATTATTTTCATGATCCCCACTTGTCTCTGCTACACCAAAAACAAAATTCATAGTAAATGTTTCAATAGTATATATTTCGTATATATGCACAGACCCTGTATTTTTTTGATATCTACTCATTATATGTGTAAAATTCAGGGATGGGACAATCCATTGTTTGGATCTGGTGAACATGAGAATAACTTCATTGCTTTCAGTGGTGTTACTCCCAATTTACACTAGTGAGGGACGACTCAAGCCTCAAATTACAGCTATTTGTATACCTGTATCTTTGTCACTGCCACAGTTTTTGTAAAAAACATTTGACTTTTAGGCTTTTTGTCTTCATTTAAACAGCATAGTATTTGCCACTTGAGAGAATCTTCCATACAGCTGAACAATCATGTATATGTCTCTTTCTTATACATATACATATATGAAATGAACAGAATAGGAATTCATACCAGTGTACCATAACCGAGGCTCTATTTAATATACAATTATTTACTATTTGTATCCTGGCCCCATTTCACCCTTGAAGAATATGAATATCTATTAAATAAATGTATGTACGAAATTGAGAAAACTCCTCCAAGCAATTTCTCATGTAAGTAAGCCTTAAGGAGTCCTACTGAAGTGATATGTGTATAGTCTACTTCTCAAATGCTTATTTCATCATGAATGTTATTTTAATAAATGTTGTGTGACAACTATGCACTAGGATCAGACATCATTTTTTTCAAAAATGTACAGAATGTCTAGATAGAAAAGACTTGTTGCATCATTTAGACCAATTCAATATAGAAATATTCCCTACATTGTGCATGTCTAGCCTCTGTTTGAATGGATTTCATCTGTTAGAATGGTGTTCCACAGTTTTGTGGACTTCATTTTTGGACATGTTCTCTATGCATGCCTAATTTTCCTTACTGCCTGATTCGTCCATTATTTAACATGTTTGAACCAGACTATACATGTTATTTATTTTAACGCTGTCCTCATATGACAGAACAGTCACTTAATAATATTCTTTGCGAGTATTTATACTTTCCATTTAGCCCGGTAGAAATAAAAAAAAATATCAACGGCTATAATTTTAAGTACAAATAAGTGATTGCCCATTTTCATCAACATTTTTACTTTGTCATAGTTAGATGTATACCCTGTTTCTCACACCTAGGTTTTTAGACAATTTACCGATGGATTAGCATAGAATAAAAGTGATAGACATGAAATAACTCTTCCTCAGACCCAATATTTTCCACTGCCAGATCACACTTTTCCTTAGTTCTACAGTACTATTTCATAAATATTCTCATTCTACAACAATTTTATTGCTTCCAGCTTTACTGGATTGTCTGCTCCAACTCTGATTTTAGCAGATATACAGATACAGAATAAGCTCCATATAGTTGAATATCTATTGTTTCCTTCTTTCTTTTATTTTGACTTAATGCAGAAGTATTTACAGTAGTCAAACTAAGAAAAAGCTTGTGTGTCCCAGACGTCAAATGTTTTATTCTTTTCAAATAACTCTCTAAGGAATAGAGAAAATTCATATGAAAACTGGGATTTATCTCTCCCATCCATAAAATTTAAAACCATGAGGATTAACCTCTAGCCAAGGTTCTGAAACTTTAATCAATGCCAGTTCTGAAACTCTGAAGCAACATACCAAGGAAATAACAAAGAAAGATATTTGGATATCACATCACAAACAGAATTCTTCCCTCCCCCTATAAAATAATTTTTGTCTGTTTTTGGTATTCCACACATTCATGTATTTTAGTCTCAGTGTTCTATGTAGCTCTGTTCACAATCACATGCTCCTTGCTGTTTAATAAATCATACAAAGTTAAATCTGAAGCTTTAAGTATTACTCACTGAAGTAGTTTTTCCTTTGTAAGCCAAAACTAAAACCTAAAATCTAAGGAACTGACCCGACCCAGTCAGAGGAATTTTAGTTGATATCTATAGGGACTGGAATAGGCTTAAACTTTCTATTTCCCAAACAGAATCTATACTTTTGATTCAAACATTAAGTTATTTGGGAAAGGTGGGGATTTTTGTTGAAGATTTTTTCAAAAAAATTACCCGTTTTTCGCCCAGCTATACAGCAAGATGAATTCCTACAAATTCTATTGTGTTCTCTGTTGTGCACCCCTTTCAGCTTGTTCCTGTCAGTTAATTACATCTGGAGTTATGCTGGAACATTCATGAACAGGGCAAACCAAGAACTGGAATTATGGTCTGACCAAGTTAAAATCAGCAATATGTTTGGTAACTTCATAGCTCCACTATTGCCACCTGAATGACAGGAGAATGAAGCAAACACAAAGATAATACATCTTCCTCATTTCATTTCATTGTCATTGGTTTGGGGCATGGAAGTCAAGTCACATATTTCTGTACCTTGGCATTGTCCTAAAAGAAATATATCCCACTTCGATATTCCCCAAATCTTACATAGATTAAAGTACACCTCACTAAAGGGACCGAACCCATCTATACTATCTCCCTCCTTTTCTGAAATACTGTTTACTGACAAGCTGATTACTTTCCCTTTAAACAATATTCAAACTCTGTCAGATTGACCTTATCTCTCTATCCAAAATTGATATTATATCGCTATGTAGCTGTCTGAGAAGACTTGTACATGAGTCTGTACTATATATCTGAGATGTGGAGTACATTTCTATAAGGCTAATAACTTCAGCTTATTTATAACAAGCTTTTCTCCTCTGGAAGACATTTTTTTAAATGCTCTGATCAAAAGGAGAATATTCCCCAAGCCTGCCTTAAAGCATTCATCTCCAAATAAAGCAAGGACGGAAATCATTATCAAATCTCAAGCCACTGAATCACACTTTAAGGACAGAAACCTCCACAATAATGGTTGTGACGGCAACATTGCATTATAGGCATATGGAACTTCTGACCTGATACTGCAAGGATGGAGGATAATAAGACTTAACATTTACATATGTTGTCATCAAAGTCTGAGCGTACATGTGATACTTTTGTTTAATGTTCTTTTATTTTTAATGCTTATATTATGACTACAAAATTCTGATAGATAAAAATTAAAATCAACCTAATAAATAAAGAAAAAGATGATGGGCCAAACCTAAATGGCTGCAGTGGTGCACACCTATAATCCCAGCTACTTGAGAGGCTGAGGCTGGCGAATCACTTGCGTTTACGGGTTCTGGGCTTTAGTGTGCTATGCTGATCGTGCGTCTGGTGCTATTGACAGGCTGGCCAGAACTGGACTGGCTAGAAAAACACAAATGATGTGTTGTGATCAGTGCTTTCTCTGTGAGGGCCAATGGACTGATTGTTCAAGGTGATGGACAAGATCTAAAGTTAGAATAAATCCATTGAAGTCATTCAGCTATCCTGATTTACACCAGCTAAAGATCTTGCCGTGATTTTATTTACTGAGTTAAATTCTTCAGTTTGTTTTATACAGAAGATCATACTAGATGATCATAATAATTCCTTCTGGCCTTAAAATCTATGAATCTTATTGTATTTATTTTTGTATGAGACTGTGGTTACTCTTGGCCAGGAAACTGAGATGCTGTTTAAAAACTGTGATATTATTTTATTTTGCTGGTTCAAGAAAAAAGTTATTACACAATATCATAGGTATTCTACAGTTTGTGGAGGGTATTTACATAGGAGTAAAGCATACTTTCGGTAGAAATTGTGTGCTTTTCTACTAGGGTCTGTGGTGTCCTAGTACTCCATAGCTAAAGCAGGAATTGCTTTCCCATTCTGTCAATAAAATTCATGAGTGTTTGCTCAGTATTTTCTAATGAAACTGTGAATGTCAACAACTTTGATGGCACAGAACAGGAATGAAAGCAGAACAGCATATTATGACTAGGACTTAAATCATTTACTGTACTGGAATCATTTCCATATTGACCCAAAAGAGCAATCTTGTGCTATTTATAAAATCAGGAGGAAGAAGTTTGAGTCTAGTTAATTCAGAACACCAGGGCACTTTCAGGCTAATGTATCATCCACTGAGTGAATACCAGTTGGAGTTTTCTTGTGGCACTAAACACAAAGGGGAAAACTGGTTTTATTGAGATAACTTTTGATCAGAAATAAGGATTTGTAAAGAAATGGACAATCTGGGCCAGATTTTGTAAAAAACTGAGCACCTGACAGCTCCCATTTAGGCACCTAAACAAGTGTCTGGCTTTTCGAAAGAACTCAGCTCCCACTTAAGTATCTGAAAGAAGTGGCAACTTTTGAAAGTTTGGCCCCTTCATTTATAGGGTTGCCAACTTTCTAATTGCACAAAACCAAAACCCCTTGCCCCGCCCCTTCTCCAAGGCCCCACCCTGCCCCTGCCCCCACTCACTCCATCCCCTTTCCCTCTCTCACCAACTCTCCCCCACCCTCACTCACTTTCACTGGGCTGGGCCAGGGAGTTATGGTGCAGGAGAGGGTGATGGCTCTGGCTGAGAATGCAGGTTCTGGGGTGGGACCAGAAATTAGGGGTTCAAGGTGTGGAAGGGGGCTCTGGGCTGCAGCCAAGGGGTTCAAAGTGTGGAAGTGGGCTCAGGGCTGGGGCAGTGGGTTGGCATGCAGGAGGGGGTGTGGGCTCCTGCTGTTGGTGTGGGATCTGGGGTGGGGCAGGGGATGAGGGTTTTGGGGTACAGGAGTGGGCTCAGGGCTGGGGCAGGGGGTTAGGTTGCAGGAGGTGGTTCGGGGTGTGGGCTCCAACTGGGCAGTGCTTACCTCAGGCGGCTCCTGATCAGTGGCGCAGTGGGGCTAAGGTGGGGTCCCTGTCTGCCCTGGCTCCACGAGACTCCCGGAAGCAGCCGGCATGTCCGGCCCAGCTCCTAGGTGCAGGGACAGCCAGGCAGCACTGTGCCTGCAGGCACCGCTCTCATTGCTGTGGTTCCTGGCTAATGGGAGCTGTGAAGTGGGTGCTCAGGGCAAAGGAAACACTTGGAGGTTCCCTGATCGCCCTGCACCTAGAGGCTGCAGGGACATGCTGGCCGCTTCTGAGAGCCATGAGGAGCCAGGGCAGGCAGGGAGCCTGCCTTAGCCATGCTGCGCTGCTGACCGGACTTTTAATGGCCCAGTCAGCGGGTGTTCTGGTAGAAAACCAGACGCCTGGCAACCCTATTAATTTAGCTACCTACATTAGAGCTAAATTTGTTTTTAACAATCCAGCCCTATATTTTTGTACCAGTCTCTTGTGCAAACATCTGTTTTCATCTAGCTTTTGAAGAAATCCACAGTGAACTTACACAATGAATAAAAAGACAAGCAAATAATTATCATGTGACTGAATCCTGCAGTCCATACTTAGTTTTTCCCCAGTCCACAAAACTCTCACAGAATCCAGTGACCGTTTTGCTGAAATAAAGAGTTAGGCCTGAGAAAGGACTTCAGGTTCTAGTCATTGCTATCACATACCAGAAAGAAAATGGCAAAAACTGAAGCATTCAGTTTTTAGATTTGGAATCTAAAAAATATTATAATGCTAATATTATATAACTACAAAAATAAATACATGGTAATGTAATTAATATCACTTTGTAAGAATATATGAAGTTGCTGAATTACTCCAGTAATAATTACTACATAATCCACAGTTTTAGATCTCTTGATAACTCTTCAGCTTAGAAGGAAAAAACTAATCACATAATTGCTCTCCCATTATATGGTTGTTACCATGTAAAGTAGTTGGCACTCAGCTAACTAATCAGGTGTGATTACAGTTTTACGACTTGAGTATTTGTGCCTATTTTAAAAAAAAATCTTACTGTGTGTTTCCAGAAATGAAAGTAGGAACTACATGAAAAAAAGAAACAACATTTAATAAGCAAACATGACAGGCAGCAGGTCCAATGGGTGGAGTAGTAGACTAGAATTCAGGAGATCAGGATTCTGTTCTTGACTCCACCACTCACTTTTTTTGGAACCTTGGGCAAGTCACCTTACTTTGCTCTGTACCTCTGTTGGTGGGAGTGATAGCCGTGGTTCACTCAACCCAAGGTTCTTGGTAACTTTACTCTGTGCAAGGTGGTGTCATAAAATAAATAAATGGAGACACATCTGTCCAATCAATAGATGGCTGGCACAAAAGGTACAACACAAGAGTGCGTTCACTCAAAGCTATACTAGACAAGACGCAATAAATCGAACCCAGAAGAGCTCCCCCGTCGACGCCGGTAATCCTGCTCCACGAACGGAGCAGGCGGAGTCGATGGGGGAGCCTGCGCGCCACCATGTGGACCAGCAGTGAGTACTTTGAAGTTCGAAATAAGATACTTCGACTTCAGCTACGTTATTCACATAGCTGAAGTCGCGTATCTTAGTTCGAACTTGGGGGGTAGTGTGGACCAGCCCTTAGTCTCAATCACTTACACACGTCTGCAACAGGTTAGTAAAATACCCCAACCCTCAATAATCACCGAAGTTGGGTGTGGCTCTCAAGTGGTACAGAAGCAGCTTTCTGATTGGCCCATTTTTCAGCTGTTATTGGGGAACCCAAACTGTGTCCATGAAGCAATTCTCCAAGAGTCCAAACTTCCCCCCGCCTCAATTTATCCTTGTTGGTAAACAATTACATGTCAATCAAGAAAACTTATTAGGCAAGCTGTTTCAAAAGCTAAAAAAGAGATTTCCTCAGATTACTAATTAGCCAGATGTGTTCCTGCAGAGTCTGCATGCCTTGAGGCGCTGATAAACACATCCCAGAAGGCAAATATAAATCAGCTTCTTGCTTTTCTCCTAAAACACAGACTCCAGCACATCCAACGGAGATTTCATCAGGGAGGGATGCAGGGGCAGGCAAGGTTAAGCAAGAGGCTCCTGTGATAAATGAAGTATGGGTGGGTAGCTCCCTTTGATGGACACCCAGCCAGCCAGTTAGCTGTAAAATCCCTCTTGGTAGCTGTTCTCTACTTGCTTTACCTGTAAAGGGTTAAAAAGTCCCACAGGTAAAGAAAAAGAAGTGGGCACCTGACCAAAAGAGCCAATGGGAAGGTAGAACTTTATAAAATTGGGAAAGAAACTTTCCCTTTGTCTGTTGTTCTCCGGAGAAGGAGACATGGAGGAGCAATGCTATAAGCAGGAATGCTATGTAAGGTTTGAACCAGATATGAAAACCATCAGATCATATCTAGAATTACTTTTGACAGCCCAAATATGTAAGTAAATTAGGAATGTTTAGGAAGACACGATTAGGTTTATTTCTACTTATTTTTTAAGGCTTGTGGACTCCTTTGTGCTAACCGCAGATGTTTTTGTTTGCTTGTAACCTTTAAGCTAACCCCCAGGAAAGCTATTTTGGGTGCTTAATTTTCAGAATTGCTCTTTTAAAATCTAGCAAAAGCCTAAGTTCCAGATGTATTTTCTTCCTTTTTGTTTTTAATAAAATTTACCTTTTTTACGAACAGGATTGGATTTTTGGTGTCCTAAGAGGTTTGTGAATATGCGATTTGATTAGCTGGTGGAAACAGCTAATTTCTTTTGTTTTCTTTCTCAGCTCTTCCACGGAGGGGGGATGGTGAAAGGTCTTTAGGGTAGCACACAGGGAGGAATTCCTAAGTGCTCCTTCCTGAGTCCAAAGGATTGTTGTTTTTTTGCATTTGGGTGGTGGCAGCGTTTACCAAGCCAAGGTCAGAGAAAAGCTGTAACCCTGGGAGTTTAACAGAAGCATGGAGTGGTAACTATTAATTTTTAGAATCCTTGTGGGCCCCCACCTTCTGTACTCAGAGTGACAGGCTGGGGATTCAGCCTTGACGGCTCCCTTTGTGGTCACCCAAACCCCCTCTTTTCCTGACTTAGTCATGCTAAGCTTCACAGGCCTACAAAAAGGCCTGCTAGTTTTGGCTGCTGTTAGCAACATGGGCGGTGGTGAACCCCTGCTTTGTGGAGGCCAGGCCGCCGGACCTGCCCCTTCCTTCTGAGGCACTGCCCCCACATGCCAGAGCCCCAAAATACCCCCCAAACAGGAGAAGCCATGAGGACACCCCTCCCCCTCCTTCCGTGACTGGAAGAGTTCCAGCCACCCACCCACCCCAGCCACATCTGGCCAACACCACCCCCCCACGAATGTGGGCCAAGCCGCCATCAACTACTGATGCCCCCCCTCCCTGGCCAAGCCACCGCCCCCGAGCACTGGGCCGCTGGGCCGAGCCGAGCCGAGGCTCCCTGGCCAAGCCGCTGGCCCCCAGAGCACTGGGCCAAGCCACCCCTTCCCCACCCCGAGCCAGCCCCAGTGCCCAGCCAAGCCATTTCACTCCCCCGCCAGACACCCCCATCTGCCCGTCCACTGCTGTCTTGCCCCATCCCTCCTCACTCCTCCTCCAAGAGGAAGAGGGATGCGGCAAGCAGCAGGGACTTCTGGAGTGGGAGGGGCGGTGGAGTGGAGGACTTATCGGCAGGCAGCAGCAGCAGGCAGGGGGGGCATCGGGGAAAGGGGGGCCACCTGCGGTGGGTCGGCAGCAGCTGCTCCAGGGAAAGCTTAGCCTTTCCTGGCCTATTATACCATGGTTAACAACAAGTATGATAATCAGTATTACACTATCGGTAGTGGTCCCTGGCCTTTTACTGGTCCATCAAAATCTCCCCATACAGGAGCATGGGTGAATAGATAGAGAGACAGTTTTCTAGACTGTAAATTGTTAGGGGCAGGGACTGTCTCTTACTACATGTATGTACAATATGAAGTATTATGTTGCCTCAGTCTCAGTTGGGATCCACAGGTGTTAGTTGTATACAAAATTAATTCCCAGACAAATAACCTAAATTCAAATGAAGTTAAGGTGCAGAGTATGAATCGGTACCTTAATGGAACAAAATACTTCAGGGATGCTGTATTTACCCCCAAACTAAGAGTTATAAACCAAAGAAATTCAGAGTTAATGTAAGAAATGCACAGTTAAGGAATTCAAGCAACTTTAACTCTGGTTCTGTATTGATGTCATACAGTGGGGATCGGCAACCATCAGGGAAATTTGCTGGCAGGCCGGCATGGTTTGTTTACCTGCAGCATTCACAGGTCCGGCCGATCGCAGCTCCCTAGCCATGATTCACTGTTCCAGGCCAACGGGGACTGCGAGAAGTGGTGGCCAGCACATCCCTCGGCCCGTGCTGCTTCACGCAGCCCCCATTTGCCTGGAACGGCGAACCGCGGCCAGTGGGAGCTGCGATTAGCTGAACCTGCGGACGCTGCAGGTAAACAAACCATCCTGGTCCACCAGCGGATTTCCCTGATGGGCCGCATGCCAAAGGTTGCCAATCCCTGTCATACAGTTAGTATACAATTTCTATTAAGGAATTCTAGTGTGTGTAGTCCCAGATGAAACTGATTTAAAGACACATTAAATTGTTTTCATATATTCCCCCACCTCATAATGTCAAGGCAGGGCAGAGTTGAGGTTTTTTTTGGTGCCTTAACTGTGAATTTCTTACCTGAACAAGTTTGGATTGCTTTATTTGTACAGCACCTAGCACAACGAACAACAATTCCAGTTGGACCTCTGGGCACTACCACAATACAAATAGTAAATAATAATGTTTTAAAATAATTATTACTCTCTGGCCACATACACACACAACTGTCATCAGGTATACAGCACACTGACTGCATAACCAGAAGCTCTTATCACTTGAGCTAAAGGATAATCTCTGATATATATATATATATATATAGTGGGGTATATAGTATTGAGTATGTTTAATACTCCATTCAAGAGGAGAACTGTGGACACGTGAGAAGTTTTTTGATTGACTTTAATGGAAGCATAATTTTCCCCATGACCTAGTCAGCCTAGTATATCATAGAGTCCATTCTATTAAAGTATAACTTAATCCATATCTGATCTGTATTGGAGCACAGGTAGCATCCAGATTCAATGGGTCAACTAAACTGTAGTCGAGGGCGCCACTGATAACCTGTAATAGCACCCTCTGCCCTGACACCAAAACTCTGATCCCAGCGCACTGCAGATAAGGAGATAGGAGATGAGCCTGCTCTGCACTCACTCTGCAACAGTGGCTTCTGTCCCATGGGACTGAGCTGGGCTTCCTGCCATGGCTGTTGCAGGGTTGCAATGCCACTCACATTTGGTAGTTCGAGCTATTTTAATGCAAGAGAAGAGGCTTCTGTGCTGGGGCAGCCTAGGAAGGGGGTAGGAGCCATTGTCTGGAAGAACTCTACCACTCTTTAAGACAGGAAGGGACTATTGTGATAATCAAGTCTGACCCTCCTGCATAAAACAGGCCATAGGACTTCCCTGAATTAATTCTTGATTCAAGTCCAATAGCTATGGTTGATCTACAGCATATCTTTTACAAAAGAGAACTAATCTTGATTTTAAAATTTCCAGCGATGAAGAATATTCCACAACCCTTAGTAAATTGTTCCAGTTGTTATTTATTACCTTCACTGTTAAACATTTGCATCTTATTTCTATTCAGAATTTGCCTGACTTCAACTTACAGTCATTGGTACTTATATCTTTGTCCGCTAAACTGTCAAATTTCTGTTCCCCATGTAGGCACTTACAAACTGTGATCAAGTCAGCTCAAAACCTTGCCTTTTTTAAGGTTAATAGATTAAACTCTGTGAGCCTTTTGCTATAAGACATGTTTTGCAATCCTTTAATCATTCTTGTGGCTCTTCTCTGAACCTTCTCCAATTTTTCAATATCTTCTTTGAAATGTGGATGCTGGAAAAGGACACAGTATTCCAGCAGCGGCCAAATACAGAGGTAAAATATCCACAGCCTCACACTGGAAGCTCATGTTCAGTTGATTACCGACCATTACACCTATGTCTTTTCCAGGATTGTTGCTCCCAGGGATAGAGTCCCCATCCTGCAAGTATAACCTACATTCTTTGTATCCATATATATGACTTTACATTAGCCCATATTGAAATACATACTGTTGCTTGTGCCCAGTACAAGTAATCTGTTCTCTTTTTTTTAATCATTCCACAAATCCTTCACATTTTTCAGTAATGACTCTATGTTGTTTTCTTCTAGATCATTGATTAAAGAACATAGGGCAAAGAATCAATCCCCGTGACAGCCCACTAGAAACATATCCACTTGATGACTGTCCATTTACAATTACATTTTGAGACCTGTCAGTTTGCCAGTTTTTGATCTAATGTTGACTCTGCCATGTTGACTCTGTATCTAGCTTCTTAATCAAAATGTCACAACCTGTAAGTTGTTCAAGGGTGGGTTAAATTGGATTGTACACAATGTTTGTAGGCATAAGAAGGACACAGTGAATGGATGAGTGTACATCTGTGTGAGAGAAAAACACAAATAAGGATGTTTAAAATCATGGATTTTTCATAATTTGATGTAACTAAGTGCCCTGGGAGGGTTGTTTCTGTTTTTTTGGTATGAAGAGTGGTTGGGTAACTATAACACAGAAAAAGTTCCAAGTGGTATCCTCAGAACAGGTAATCATTACCTGTACCATCACTATTTATGTGTCCCCGTATCCAAGAGCAAAAAGGAAAAAAAAATAGGAATTATATGTTCAATAGCCAGCCAGATGGCAAGACAGACATATGCCATTCACTACTGCAAGGGACTGAGATTATATATACAATAGCCACCTAAAAAAGAAAACATATGATTGGTAGATGACAATCTAACCCTGAAAGGGAAAGAGACAGTTATTAACAGTTTCAAATGCTACACACAGCTGCATTAAGTGAATGATGACTCACAAGACAGCAATACAACTTGGCTATTTGTAATGACTATGATGGGCAGGCTTGAATATATATATAAATAAAGGAAAAGCTGTAAGCAATCCTCACCATTCAACAATTTTGCCTCAGTTTTCAGAAGTTTAAAGCACCATTTGTTTATTCCGGTATGTGACCTGCATGCTGGTGAAAGTAGCCTCAAGGTGTACATTTCAGTCACCATAAACAATTATCAGCATCTTGGGGTGGGAGAGGGGGAAAGAACTCATCAGTCATCCCCGTCTCTTTTTTGACTACTTGGGCTCATTTTCCATTTTAAAATAGGTAATAACTAAAGGTACGTCTATACTTATTTCCTGGTTCGGCGGGAAGCAATCGATCTTCTGGGATCGATTTATCGCGTCTTGTCTAGATGTGATAAATCAATCCCGGAAGTGCTTGCTGTCGACACCGGTACTCCTGCTCCGCGAGAGGAGTATGCGGAGTCGATGGGGGAGCCTGCCTGCTGCGTCTGGACCCACGGTAAGTACCTTTTAGTTCGAACTAAGATACTTCGACTTCAGCTACGTTATTCACGGGTTAGTGTGGACCAGCCCTAAGTAACACTTTCTGAATACTGCTCCCCACTGTGAGTGGGTGTTGATTAGTGTTCAGTGATTCAACCTATGCCAAAGTTTAATCACTAACAATCATAGTTATAAACTGGATACAGAGATGGAAAATAACATATCTAGTTTTGTTTGTTTTTCCCTGTAATTAACCAGCTGGTGGCAAATGATGACTATCTTATTATTTTTTTAATGTTAAAAATAGTTTGGATGTATTAAAAAAGATGAAGATTTATAAGAAGTGCATTTCTCTTTTTCCTTGTATTACAGTCTGTTTGATTTAATTTCAAATATCAGAGTTTTTAAAAGAGCACAAACTTGCTGTTTGTTTTCCTACCCTGTTATTTTAAAGGCAAAATTGCAGAGGAATCAGTCTGGCCTTTCCATTCAGGCAAATTTAGAAAATGGGGTGCAATCCTGAGCATCCACATTTAGAGGCCTTCCCCGTTTCATTTATTTACCTATCCTCGATATCTCACAAGCCAAAATGTCTTCTCTGCCATTACATGAATCCTCCATTACATGATGATGCATGCATGATCCCGGCCCTTTTTTCTGATACGAATTGAAAATGTTACAAATTCCAAACATCACAGATGACAGTGCCGATCTGCTAATTATATTTCAGCCAGTCTCTTGCTATAGTCTTAGGTATGCTCCAGCTCTCAAGGCTCTAAAAATGCAGAAGCAATTCATAAAGGCACTATGACATTCAATATAATTTTTAATGTATTGGGCTGCTCATGTTAAGATACAACAATGCCCTTATTAAATCAAAAGCGGCTTTCTACTAAAGATTCAGACTCTGATTCAGTAAGTTACATAAGAATGTGTGTAACTTTAAGCATGTGAGCAGTCACATAGATTTCAGGGGAACTGTTCATGGGATTAAAGCTAGGAATGTGCATATGCGCTTTGCTGAATCAGGGTTTAATTACTTAAGTCTTGCAACTTTTTTTTTAGACTATAAGAAGATTTCTAAATCCAGAAAGACCAATTCTGTCAGTGTATTTATGCAAAAGTTTTGCAATTTTATTATTTCATGAATAAGCTCTCAACTTTGAGAGCAGACTGTATATCAACTTATATCCTAATTACAACATGGAAATGTTTCAGCAAATTTTAAAGAACATTCAATAACACCTGTTTTGAAGAAACCCTCCTCATCAGCTGAGGATATGTCTACATTTCATCTTGTCTCAGATGTACGGTATGCTCTCTCTCTAAGGTGCAGTGCTTAAAAAAAACTCAATTATAAACTCATTTAATTCAATTCAACCTCTCTGAACAAATTCATTCGGGTTTCAAAATACCTCACAGCACAGAGGTGGCTCTACTGACAGTGTACAATCATCTACTGAATGCAGCTGACTCAGGTTCCTTTGCACATCTGGTCTTTAAATTGCTCTGTGGCATTCAGCACTACTGAACATGGTATTCTGCTGGCAGGTTTAGAATCCATTATTAGGATCTCAGATACTGCCTTTGTCTGGTTCCAATCATAGTTGAAATGTACGCTGTTGACAGTTGCCATCAGCTCTTTTATAGCTAGAGATGGACCCAAACTAAAACCCACATCTATATAACCCCAAACTTTGGGTTGGCTGAAAAACAAATGTGAACTTTGTAACTCAGGCCCATCTATTGCTACATATATATGATCAAAATCCCTCTGCTATGAAGTACCCTCTAGATCTGACTTAGATCTTCTTTCCTTTTGCATGCAGATGTTAGCACTTTATACCATTATGAGGAATTATGACTGGAGTTTTCACTGTTACTAAAGAAGTCAGAGAAAGCAAATATCTACTAGGTCATCTTGTCCATTGACTTGATATATTAAGTCAATCTAATTAATCTCCCTGACAATGTAAATATCTACCATATTAGGTCATGTGGCTGCAACTAAGATGTGAAAATTACACATATTTATCGTATTCTATCATTGTACTATTATTGATTATCATTATTTGTATTATTGTAGCATCGAGAGGCCCCAATCAGAATCAAGGCTCCATTGTTCTAGGTGCGGTAAAAACATAGGGCTGGATTTTGCAACCTTTTGTGTCACTGGTGAGTATGTGAGTAGCCATTGATTTCATTGCTCACCAATATGAGTCAAGACTACACCATACAGTTACTAGGAAGATAAGTTCTCTGCTGTAGTTATTGTACTTAACCTAGAGATCTACTTTATTGCTTTTATGACATATAGCTAGAGAATTATATGAAAAGTAATCAAATGCAATTGAAATGTTGCAAGTTTTAAGAGCTGCAGGATTGTGTTCAATGTTAATGCTTACTGACAGTTTGAACTGTGTACACCCTTGGAAGCTGATGGTGATGGTGACATTACTGAAAGCAAAAAAAGAGTGTATAAAACAGCTGCTGGGTAAGAGTGCAAAACAAATCTGGTATGTGCCCCACACAGGCTGTAAAGAGGAATGGAGTTAACATTCATAGCACATGAAGAAAGGAAATTCTCTCAAAAACTAAAGAAAACAAGGGTTCATTAGAATCCAGTTCTGTACTCTAAGTTAAGGTAGAAAGAAAATATGTTTAAATACAAATTTTTGGTTGAATAATGAATATTAATATGAACAAGGAAGCTGCCTGGATTTCAGTCGCAGTTCAGGGAGCATTAACACAAATGTGGGATTTTTTTTCCAGTTGGGAGGAGTGTTTTTTTCTTTTTATGCATACATCTTGGGTGAAAATTATTCTTTTTTATTACCCAGAATCAATGCTGTGTTAAGAACAAAGAATAACCCCTTCAAAAAAATAAATCACTGAATGGTTATTAACAAATACTGAATTCAATTGTAGATAGATGGTACTATGAAAATAACTTGCTACTCTGATAATCAGTGTTACATGAAAATCCAAGATAGATGAAGAGGTTAAGTACAAAATTCTTGGCACATACTGCAAGAACTTCCATAGACTTCCATGGGAGCAGGATGTTAGATTTGTCCCAAGGGAGAAAAAATAAATCATCTGGGGTTCCTCAAGCCTAATACTTGGATAACCTTTCTAGTCCAACCTTCTCTTGGATAGCAATTAAGTACTGATCCATAAGTCGTAGCATTCAGAGTGTTGTCCTCTTTATTATCTGTTTTCAATGGGGACCCATCTATGTCATCTTCTGTCATGCAGCCTTACTGGTTGCTTCAGGCCTCTATCTCACAGGCTGTTCCTGTTCCTGCCACAGCCTGCTTACCTGCTTGGCTTCTCTGCTTGTCATCCAGCCTCCTTGTCCCAGATCTCATTCTGCCTGCTACCTTGACCTTGTTCCACCGTCAACTTACAGGCTTCTGTCTCCATCCTGCAACTCGCACTCATATACCAGAACTCTGTCTTCTCATCTCATTTGCCTCATCTCTCTGACCCGAGCGTCTCACTTCCTTTCCTGAGTCATTCTGAGCAATACAGAATGTTAATCAGGATCTCTGCCCCCCCTCTGTCCCCCCCCTAACTAAATAAGCTAATTCTTTTAGTGACAATGGTGACATGGGGTGGTAGGCGATACCCAGTAATGAGTCAAGAGTTTCATTAGAATTGTACTGTAATGTACCATGGTATTTTTAGGCTGAGGACATTTATATACGTGCATTATGTTGGTGTTGAAAATATCTCCAGTGCTTGTTTACCCCAAAAAAACAAGCGAAAATGAATGTCACTCCTTTGCTGAGACTCTATACTCTTTGCCAAGTGTAAGCCTGCAGCAATGTTGTAGCCTGGTTATAAATCCCTGAAAAGCACGGTTTATGATGAAAACATTGACAGATCTAACTGTAATTGCACAAACACATCACTACCATGAAGACTGTAAATAAAAAATAATAATAAAAAAAATCAATATCATGCTGGTCACAAAATATGTTATTGTCCTTGTCTACCACTTAAAATTATGTTCCTCTTTCTGTCTGGATTTGATTTTTGTAAAAAATGCAATAGAATAAAATATGAGCATCATAAGGTAAATATAATTTATGAATGAATATTTTGTAGATATTGCATATTCTAGGCACAAAGGGTGAAATTCACCTCAGTGTAGAAAGCAGAACTGAAAAAAATCTGTCAATGTGTTTTTTTTCAATGGAAAATTGATTTTTCAATTTAACGAAAATTTTCACTGAAAAAAGCCATTTTCATTTACATTTTTATGTGTTCATGAAAACACCCGAAAAATATAGACAAATGGAGAGGGTGCAGGGAGTAGGAGGGGTAGAATCATTTCCCAACCTGTTCTAGAACAGAGCCAGCACAAGGTGCATGCCCCACATAAGTTCTAATTAAACCCTATTTTGAGGTTTTAAATGGCATTTAAGTCATGCTTAGGGCGTGTGCTCATTCTATAGAAGGGGTGAACTTTGTTTATAGGGCTAGTTTATACTACAAAGATTTTGCCAGCATAGCTATACTGGCAAATCCCCCCCGGCTCCCATGGACATATTGAGTACACTGGCAAAATAAATTCATTTGCCAGTATAGTTAAACCACCTCCTTGAATGACAAACTATAAAGGCAAAAGAACTTTTTTGCCAGAATAGCTGCGTCTACAAAGGGTTTTTGCCAGCATAGCAATGTTGGTTGGACTGACATAGCTATGCTGAAAAAACTTTGTAGCATAGACCTGGCCTTACTATAATACATGCATAAATACTGAGTTTGTATCCCAACTTCTTTGACAGGTAGCTGCAAACTTCATATTTTGATTTGGTTTGTAAGACCTTTCTTTCCTTTCTTGAAAGTAAGTCTTCTTTGGAATGGTTTCCAAAAAGATAAACCGATTTGTACTGGAGCTGAAAATGTACGTATGGAAATTTGTTTCTACTTTTTCCCACTTGAGCATGGTTTCCTCAAAGTAACGTAAATTGTTGTAGTTATAACTTGCAGCTCCCATTACTGATTCTCTGTCCTCTCATGGCCCTAAAAAGGATATAACACATTTGTATGGTTACCTAGGCCTGAATGTAATTTCACTGCAAACAGTTTTATATTAAAGCAGTTAAATCTGTAACAGCCATCCAGACAGGGCCAAATTCGCCTCTCATTTACATGGATGTAAATCCAGAGTAACACCAATGACTACAGTGGAGTTACTCCAGATTTACACCCCCTAAATGAGAGCAGAATTAGGTTAGATTGAGTCTCCAGTACAGGTTTAGTTTTTCAACACCTATGATGTGGAGTGCAGTTTTGTACCCCAAATTACACTGGGTAATGGTAGGCAAAGATATGGAAATGATGGCAAATGAAATGCATATCTCCTATGGCTGGGCCATAATGTGATTGCATTATCTTACTGGTAAAATATAAGATAATTTTGTATTGCCAATGCATTGGTGTATCGTAACATTTTCTATTTATCAGATTTATAACTAAATAGTTGTATTGCACACTTGGAAAATCTGTTAAACAGAAGTATCAGTATATTAGTACATGTCTGCATGTTTGCTTATCAAACTCTGGCGTATATTTTTATTACTACAGTTACAATTGTGCCACAAAGAAAGAAAAGATAAAGATGTCAAACTGTGCAAAGGTGGCAGCCAATATAACTGATGAGACACAATTGGCACTCAGAGTAAGTATGTTTAAGTGTGGTCCCATTCAAAACTTCATGTTTATAAGTGGTACGGGAAGTTTGTACTGTTGTACCATTCAGAGAGAAACTGAGAGAAGAAAAAAGAGGGGCATGAAGAAAATGAATTGAGCTTCTGAGTTCTGAACCGCAGAACAGGCTTCAAATTGGTTACCTTTTTTATTGACCACCAGAAAGCTCTGAATAAGTGATACACAGTATGTGAGGTAGTCTTTTTTGTCACTACCTAAATTACTTTTGGATAGTTCAGCACATCTTCAGCTACAATCTCATATTGGCAAACATCGCAATACATTAAGTAATACCTGAATGAAATACAATGTTCAAAATCAATACTGCATTTTCTGCAGCTTTCAAGCACATTATGAAATGTTCAATATAATATGCACATACAATTGTTGCCCCACTTTCAGCTTTCACATTTTATTTACTAAATGAAAACTTGATAATTGGTCAAGAGTGCAAAATGTATTTCAACGGAGCTGCAAACAGATCTTTACGCATAAAAGATATTTTAAAATGTAAGATTGGCTAAAATCTAATTTTGTCTTCCTCTTGACATTCCAGACCTTCTGATGCCATGGTGACTTGTTTGAGATGATGCTAGCATTTCTTTCTAACAGAAACATGTTTACTTTAGCAGTGGTTAATAATAGATCCTATAAAAGCTAAACTGTTTCACTTTGGGTGGGAATAGATGCCATCTGCTTTTCAAAACTACGAGAGCTCCCTTTAGGCATTCCCACCCGTATCATTAGTCTTACTATCATGCATGACTAAAAAGTAGAATACAAACTGATTCATGAAAAGAATGGTTAACTTTGCAGATCATTCTCCTGCAGGTATATCAGTTCCCAGTCATGAGAGAAAATGTATAGAGGAGAAATATTCTGATAAACGGTCAGAAACACTGATCCTCATTTAAAGAAATATCGAAAGAATCAGGATATTGAGTAAAACTGGACAAGTCCTTCATGAAAAATTACAATTTTAAACACATTTTCACTTATTTATTTAACTACATTATAGAACTGGTTGACAATTTACAAAAAATTGGAATTGTCAGTGACACCAACAATATAAATATTTTTTACTGGACATTTTTTCTATTTTTCAACTTGTTCTAATATTGGGAGGTTCAGAGAGATTCTTCTGTATCTAGTGTTACCGCTTCTACACAAAAAAGAAAAAAAAAGAAATGCCAGCCCTTCTTGATGTAGAGACAGACATGGCATAGTTACTGGTCCACTGTTTGCTCAAGTACAGCACGCACGGCTCCACCACACTCGGGTCGCCTCTTTTTAAAATGAAACAAACTAACAAAAAAGAGCAGCTCACCCCATGGTAACAACACTAGTAGCCTTAGTGTAGGGCAGGGCCGGCTCTACTCACCAGCCAACCAAGCAGTTGCTTAGGGTGGCACTTTTGAAGGGGCAGCAATCTGCCCCACCCCACACCTTTTTTTTTTTTTGCTTTGGCAGTTGCGCTCTCAGAGATTGGGGCAGCAAAAAAAATCAGAGACGGCCCTGGTGTAGGGAGGACACTAGCCACCTTTTAACGCCATGGCAACCCTAGCTCCATCTCCTTCATTACTTCCATTGACTATAATTATTATTTGTAATTTGGTGGTTTCCATATAGGTGACATACACACACATATAGGAAGACACATGCCCTTCCTATGCTACCAAGCTCTTGCTCAGACTAGTAACTGGAATCTATGGGTATGTCTATACTTTGAGCTAAGGGTGTGATTCCCAGCTTCAGGACCCATAGCCACTCTAGCTCTGATATAGCTAGCATGCTAAAAAGAAAGTAAAGCTGTGGCAGCACAAGCAGTGTGTGTGTGAGTGTGTGTGGGGGGGAGAGGGGGGTAGCTGCCCTGAATATAAACTTCGACTAGACACATACTCAGGAGATCTAAGTCCTCCCACCCCTAGCATTGCCATGGCTACACTCTATTTTTAGTATGCGAGCTAGATCAGAGCTTACACAAGAATGTCTCTTAGAACCCCCAGCTCGAAGTGTAGACATATCCTATACACTGGGACTAATTCACCCCTATTCAGTATCAGTCATATGCAAATATTCTCTGAAACATATCTGTCTGCTTTTTTCGTTTGTGACGTGATTCTGCTCTCCATGTCAATGAGTATGGATTCCTTCATTTTCCATCAAGCCAGCTTTCTGGCTTACATGAATATCACTACCAAATTGAATTGTTCTATTCAGGGGCGGCGCCAGCTTTTTTGCCGCCCTAGGCAGTGGGAGAGGCTGCCGCCGAAGATCCCCAGTGGCCAAAGAAGCTGCTGCCGAAGTACCGCCGAGAACCCCGGGGTCCTCGGCGGCACTTCGGCAGCAGCTTCTTTGACCACTGGGGATCTTGGCAGCATTTTGGCGGCAGCTTCTCCCACCAGCGGCCACCGAGGGACCTGAAACGCTGCCCTCCAAATCCTGTCGCCCTTTATTTTTAAAATAAATACTTCCTTTTGTTTGTTTTAAACTTGCTGCCTATTAATTTCATTTGGTGACCCCTAGTTCTTGTGTTATGAGAAGGAGTAAATAACACTTCCTTATTTACTTTCTCCACATCAGTCATAATTTTACACACCAGTCTATTGTATCCCCTATTAGCCATCTCCTTTCAAGATGAAGAGTCTCAGTCTTTTTAATCTATCCTCATATGGAAGCTGTTCTATACCCCTAATCATTTTTGTTGCCGTTTTCTGTACCTTTTCCAATTCTAATATATCTTTTTTGAGATGGGGTGACCAGATCTGCACTCAGTATTCAAGATATGGGCTTACCGTCGATTTATATAGAGGCAATATGATATTTTCTGTCTTATTATCTATCCCTTTCCTAATGATTCCCAACATTCTGTTTGCTTTTTTGACTGCCACTCCACAGTGAGTGGATGTTTTCAGAGAACTATCCACAATGACTCCAGGACAGATTGAAAGAGATGAATGTAACCCATTTATATCATACTCTGCCTGATGAATATATGGGACTGTCACAGATCCTAAATGCTTTTTCCCCCAACTTCAGTTATAGAAGCTTCTTCTTAAATAATAGCTAGCACTTTCTCTTGTTGGGTTCTGCATTTACGTTTTTGGAATGAAAAGGTTTTGGCATCTTTGGTTTAGTGAACAGTATCTAATGTTAAATTCATATTTTGTTTCAATTCACAGAGAAACACACTCCTGTCATTAAATACTGGTGCAGTATTTATGTGATCAATATATATATATATATATAAATATTTTTATTGATTCAATATTTCTCTAGGATTTTTTTAAAGATAATGAGATACAGCTAATAAAGGTGAGTTTTTTTCACAAGGTTTCTGAAAGCCAAGTCAATTCAAGTAAACGATTATCAGGATATGATGTTACATGATCCTTTAATTTTTAATTCATTTCAAGTCACTTTTAATTATTAGATTTTGAATTAAGCACCTTATCTCTTTTATACCACGACAGTATATTATTTTAGTGATTTAGTATTTATTTAAGGGGAAATCATCCACAGAAAAAAAGTTAAAGTTAGGATTGGAAATTACATAAACCATGATCGATGGTCTGGAATTAACCATGGAAGTATCTGATTTCTAACCAATAGGACTGGATAATGCACAAATCACAGGAGTGAAGTTTAAGCAATTTATAGAGTCAATGAGAGAATTAAGATAAATCTATTTCCAATATAGCCAATCCCAAGCATTCAGAAATCAGGAGTAAGGCCCCTAAAAAATAAAAATAGTGTGAATTTAAAAATAAATATCTAGTTGTTTTTATTTGCTTTCAGAGTTTTGAGCACTTAGGGATCATATTTGAAAGTTTTTCTCTGAAACAATAATGGTTAGAACCTCTCTCTCTCTCTCTCTCTCTCTCTCTCTGAATGAAAGCTAAGGCTCTCATTTAATTACCAGACTCCAGGAGCTGGTCTTCAAGAAAACCAGCGAATATGAGACTTATGATAAAATCACAAGAAGTGTCAGCATTCTATTTCTGAAACATGCATTTTAATGATAAAAGAGAAATAAAATGTCATAGAAAATTTTTAATGTTTTCAAGTTCGGCCTTTTCTGAGTGTATCTTGTGATGCTATTGCTGTGATGAAAATTGCAATGCTAATGTACGTAACACAAATTTAAGGCCAAATTCTGCCAGTCATACTCACATTGAAATCCCTTACTCAGTGAATTGCCCCCAATGATTTCTATAGGACTTCTCACACTTCTCAATGTAAGTGTGGCAAAACTGGGCTCTAAAACCTCCCCTGAAGTTCTTTGTAAAGCAAATCTCCCAGTGGGAGCAAATCAATGGGAGTTTGGCCTGGAATATTTATCCCTTGAGTACTATTTATGCAGAGGTAGTCAGGGTAATGCTCATTTCTGAACATATGGCCTAAAGTATCACAAAGCCATGTGAAAGAGAAACAGAAGAAGAGAGAGAAATAATGATTGAGAAATTTGACTCTGAATACATGAGGTCTGAGTCTATTCACACCATTCTAGTGTGCCAGTAGAAAACAGGGAATGGGGTTATTGCAACAGTGTATGGTAATTCCCATTCTGCTGTGGAGCCTGGGGCTGCCCTGCTCATCCCAGGAATTGAACGAACCAGGCAGGGAGAAAGCGTGACTGCCATGCCTTGAGAATGCATTGATTGAGCTCATTGACTGGGCACCCTTCACCAGTAGGGTTTCTATGGTGTCTCAACCATAAAGGAAACCTGCCCTCCACTGGTGGAAACCTAAGGGAAGGCAGAAGTGGCAACTTCCCTGCCTTCCCATGGGTGAATGCCCATCTCCTTGTGTAAAGTGGCACTTCTCTGTGCTGAATGGAGTGCACTGAGCCCTCTTTCTATAGAAAGAAGTGTAGTTACACGTTTGCTGCATTCAGGGCCGTCCCTACCCATACGCAAACTATGCAGCTGCGTAGGGCACCAGGAAACTCAGGGCACCAAATTTCCTGGTGCTGCTCCCGCCCCTGCCCCACCTCTTCCCCATGGCTCCCCACCCCCCCATTCCACCCCAGCCCAGCCATGCCCCCACTCCACCCCTTTCCCAAAGCCTCCTCCCCCACCCCGCCCCTTCCCGCCCCAGCTCCACTCCAGTCCCGCCCCCACACCCCTGAGAACTGAAGCAGGGCCAGGGCTGTACTCACTGGCAACGGGAAGTGCAGCAACCCGGCCCCAGCTGTACCACTGGTGAGTGCTGGGGGGTGTTTCCCTACTTCCCTCCAAGCCATTCCCCCCATAGATGCCTGCCGCCCCCCGTGGGGGTCTGTGTAGGGCCCCAGAATACCTAGGGATGGCCCTGGCTGCGTGTGTGTTCTTCCCATGTGATGTGCTGGCTCTGCGCAGATAGCTGGCCCAGCAGACCTCGACCACAACACTCCATTTGTAGCAAAAGCACCTGACCCCATTTATTGTTAACGAAGCACAGTATTAGTGCTATAGGTAAACTTAATACATGTATACCTGTGACAATGGACTCAGCTCAGTTAATGGTGGGCCTTTCCATTCCCCCCTTGGCTGGACAAAGACACACACCCTATGACTCCTCTTTATACACTGATACAAAGAAGTTATGTATTGCCCCTTTCACATGATTATAGTTACAACCTTGTCCCTTGTACCTGTAGGTTTGATCAAAGCATCTCTATCCATCACCCTGTCATCCTGACCTTATCTTTGAGAGGGGTCAATGTGTCTTTGTATCATCTTCCGAGAGTGCATTTACACCATAACCCGGTATCAGGGTGTTCTGGCACTACCCTTCTGGAGTGTGTTTATGTGAATATTTAGTGCCTAGGAGTGCTTGTGTTTTTGTAATGCCAGCCTGTTCTTGCCAAGTTCTGTGAACTTGCAAGTAAGTATGTTTTGTGACGAGGCCTTACTTTTGCTCATAATCAGGTT
Organism: Chelydra serpentina; assembly: GCA_037349315.1. Classification (NCBI taxonomy): domain Eukaryota; kingdom Metazoa; phylum Chordata; order Testudines; family Chelydridae; genus Chelydra; species Chelydra serpentina. Next base: position 64,939,221 of record JBAIAC010000004.1, read on the forward strand.
TTCTCCTTCTACTACAGGGAGCACTGTAGTAAGACAGAAAGGTGTCAATAAGGAAAGCAGTATGGAGTAATCTATTTCACTGAAGGGAGTAATGTAACTTTCAGGGTTATGCATACACATTTTTAATAATGTGATTCCAAAGCATTTTCAGACAGTCTCCTCTCTTCTCTTTGCCAAAAATTTGGTTTTTTTAATCCTTGACACTGTTTCAGGTATCGGTAACATAGAGATCCTAGACTTACCAATGTGAAGGTTATGTTGTCTGGGGCACCATGGAATAGGAGAAACACTACAGAGTATGCGTTATCAAGATACTATCTACATGTGTTGTGACTAGGGTGACCAGACAGCAAATGTGAAAAATCGGGAAGGGGGTGGGGGATAATAGGAGCCTATATAAGAAAAAATCGGGACTGTCCCTATAAAATCGGGACATCTGGTCACCCTAGTTGTGACTGTAGATGCCAGTTGGCTTAGGCGCTGGCATAGGGATTTTCATTTTTTAGCAATGGTGGGGTCCCTTAGAAGAGGAGCTTTGAATAAGAAAGGCAGTTAAGTGGGGCTGAGGGAAAGGGAGAAGGAATATATCTTCACAATATGTTATGCTGTTATAAAAATTATATTAGTAATGTACTTGACATATTGATGTTTTACAGCCGAATGCCATTTTAAACTAGAAATGGCTAAACAGATGCCCTGTGAAATCTATCTATTCCTTTTGAAGCTTCTTGTGTTTCTTTTTTTTCTTGGAAGAAAACCTTGTCATTCATGCTAGCAGTTCTAAAGTGCTTTATTTCCACACCTCCATAGGTAAAGCTTTGCAAATGTAATTTGTTTTCTCTCACATATTAAGAAGCAGTAAAGGCCCCCAAAGGAAGCAGAAATGGAAAATAATTTGACAGTTGTCCACAGTCCTTATTAACAGTGGCATAGAATTCTCTAGTAATGGGGCCAAAATACTACATCTTAATTTTACCACTGCAGTGATTTACACCATTATTCTAGATGACTGTAGTTGCTTGTTTTTAAATAAAAGATGATTCTTTGTGTCTGGCTGCAAAAGGGCAATTTATCTTCCTGCTTAAACTCAATTTAAATCCATGCAATCTAATTAAAGATAAGTGAAAGGATATGGCCTTACAAAAATCCACTTTCCCCCCCCCAATCATTTATCTGATTAAGCAAATTCAACCTCCATTCCTAAACAAGAGCTACATTCCTAAATATCCTCTCTCCTTGGAGTAATCCAAGTCCAAATGCCATATTTTTTTTTAGTTCTCCATGGCTATAGGGTCATATATGCTACTGGTATGGACAGAGAATATAGGACATAATACCTCACTTTTTGCCTGACTCTAGTACTTACACAGTAGTCTGAAAAAATCATAGAATATCAGGGTTGGAAGGGAACTTAGGAGGTCATCTAGTCCAACCCCCTGCTCAAAGCAGGACCAATCCCCAATTTTTGCCCCAGATCCCTAAATGGCCCCCTCAAGGATTGAACTCACAACCCTGGGTTTAGCGGGCCAATGCTCAAACCACTGAGCTATCCCTCCCTCCATATGTGTGTGTGTGGGGGGGGGGGGGGGGGAGTCAGTCATCCCATTGCTCGCAGGGAGGGAGTGGGAAGGAGGGAGAAGAGCTGTCCAGAGCTGCTGAGCTCTTTCTGCTGTCTTCTAACTCCTCCTTCCCTCTCCTGAGAGAAAGGTGTCAGTTTCTGAAAGAAGGGGGAGAGACTTCTGCCTGATTCCCACTGCAGCTCTAATTGGCAGTGGTACCCTAGTAGGTGGGCAAGTGGGGAAATCAGCCAATCAGAAGGTTTTTCTCTCCTGGTACTTAAAATGTGCACCTGTCTGACCCAGCCCAAGTTGTAGAAATTTTACTTCCCAGGTCTGCAACCAGTTTTTACCTGTCTGCTGTCTCTGCTGAACTCATGTGAATGAAAATTGTCTCAAAATCTCACTCATTTGCTCTGAAGGTTTGAGTGTGGCTTATTTTGGTTTATCTTAAACCAGTTCCTAAGAGTATGATGCTAAACCGAAATCCACCTTCTGTACATGCAGAGTTGCCCTGGTTTAACTTGTGGCGTGATTTTAAACCAATTTCTTTAAACCATGACAGAAAGCTGTGTGGCTAATCTTATGTCAGTTTAAACTGATATACTTCATTTTAACTAAATAGGTTCAAAATCACAACTAGAGTTAAACCAGGGCAACTCTGCATGTAGACAAGACCTAAAGAAATCTAGTGAGTTGACTTGACCAGCAGCCTTGACATTGTCTCATTAAGACTGGTTTAATGAGAATACCAAGAATACCAAAACTTCTCAGTAGCTGTTACAGAAATTTCAAAATGATAAAAATATATTAAATATTATGAAATCTGGTTCTGTCCATTTGCACAATTCAGGTGGCATAAAGGGGGCTGTATGTAATCCATCATGAGCAGACAATTCCCCTGGCATACAGGAAATCAGTGCTGGCACATCTGTACCACCCTCCAGCTGTGGGCCTCAGTCCACGTCCCCCACTCCCCGCATTTCTCGCCTTAAGGGGTGAACCAGGGCAGGGATATGCTCATGGTGGAGCTCTGTTCTGCTACACTAATCCTCTACTGGCATAATTTAGAGCTGCAGCGCTAAGTGGCCTCTGGGCTTCGCCTGTCCCTCAGAAACAGTGAGCTGGAATCTGACATCCCCCCTGACCCCTCCACCCCCCCACACACATACATACCACTCTCCTGCGTAAGCAGAGGTCTGGACCCATTGTGACTTCCATCTCAAAATCACAGGACGCTGACTTTTTCAACTGACTTCATGACTAGAAATTGCCTCTTTTGTGTGTGAAATCATGCTAAATCAAAGGTTTAATATCCATATGGATGTGGGCTGCAATCCAGCTTCTTAAGCCAGCAGCTTCTCTTTTCAGAGACATATGCACTATATGTCAGTGATGGTTTTTTTCATACATCTTTAAGCGGATATTGCTGCTGTGAGAGGGAGAGCAAGATGTGCATGTGAGATTCTGATATTTATTTTTACCTACAATAGAACTAATTAAAGCTGTAGGCTCTTTTAAGTAATCATAGGTGATGCATGTGTGAGTAATACTAGTGAAGGCTAAGATAAAACGACAGACTAGTTTTATTATGTAGCTATGGGTTACGCTAACAAACACTGATTATTCCCATGTAGAAGGAGCCAGATACATGGTTTCGCTAAAATTCTAATTAAACTATTCATTAATGGATGTTGATGACTTTAATGTAGTTAATACAATTAAATAGCATGGAGAGAGCAACATAATATATAGTAATAAATAAGAGAGAGAACCACAGTTTTCAATTTCAGCTCATTCCCCTCATCTCACCTCTTTCCCCCCATAACCCACATCACTAACAAGACATGAGCCAATACTCCCCCTTACCACTTTGTGTGTGGTTTCCCTTTCCCCAGCTTAATTTTGTCTGTTAAGGTTGAAGGTTTTTGGGGCCAGGGACTGTATCTTCTTTTTTCTCTGTACAATACTTAGTATACCTTGGGCATCATAACAAAATAGGTGGTCTGTACCATTGTGGGTGACATAATGATAAAGTATTAAGGAAAATTCTTTATGCTACTGGAAATTACAAAGACAGCAAAGTTCCCTGCCTTGGAGACTCATTCTCCAGCATGCATTTAGGGTTTAATTATAGTGCTATTGATAGGCTTGTGACAGATATAACTATTTACTAATTAATACAGGACCAGACTATGGATCAGATTCAATTCTCTGTTTCCCAAATCATCACATTGGTGTATCTGTCTATACAAACTTAGAGGGACAAGTTGGGTGAGGGAATATCTTTTATTGGGCCAACTTCTGTTGGTGAGAGAGAGAGACACGCTTTTAAGCTTACATAGAGCTTTTCTTTGGGTCTGGGGAATTTACAAACCTATGAATTCTGGACATAGGCACTGACTTCCCTCCTGTCCCTGGGTCCTGCCAAATAGCTGTTAGGCGGTAGGCGGGAAGTGCTGGGAGGGAGGGGGAGTAGCGGGGATGCAGCGTGCTCGGGAGGGGGACGGGGGAAGAGACAAGGCGGGGGGCGGGAGGAGCTGGCTGCCGGGGCATGTAGAGCACCCGCTAATATTTCCCCATGTGTGCTCCAGCCCCGCAGCACCCACGAAGTCAGTGCCTGTGATTCTTGATGATATTATGAATTATTATTATGTAAACAGCTATATTACAAGGGCCTATATGTGAGTAGATCCACCATTGCTGACCGCAGCAGAAAGATATCAGATGAGGTATAATGGGGAATATTTAACATTAATGATGGTGCTTTGACCATCAAAGTTATGCTAAAAAAGAAGCTACATCCTTAGAAAATCAGTTTTAGCTTTTCCCTCTGAAGGAGGGGGAAAGAGGAGAGCAGAACAAAAGACAAAACAAAGGAAGCCATGTGTTGGAAGTGGGATTTAAACAGAGAACCACACCAGAACAGAGGAAGCAGGAAAGAGTCAAACTGGTCAAGGACAAAAACAGCAAGCTGACCCAAGGGGAAGATGGCTCCATGTTGGAGCTCACAAGCCATGTACAGAAGCAGAAGGACTCTGGAAAACCCAAGGGACTCTAACCCTGACCCAAAGAATGTCCTGGAGTTTTGAGGGAATTGAGGCAGGGAAACACGGGTAACAGTTATTGGTTTGGAAGATTTGTACTCTCTTGGGCTTATGTATGATCAAGTAAAAGAGCAATAGGGTGTCCCTGTGTATGTAAAATGTTTCACAACTACTGTGAGCCTCCAGTGAGAGTTAAACTATAAACCAGAAGGTGGTCACACCATTAAGGCGGAGTTCTGGGAGAGGATGGGCTTAAGTACAGGGGAATCCAAGGGGTTACCATTGCACCCAAGGGCATGGCAGCTGCATAGGTTCCAATTCTCAGGCTGTCGTGGTAGATAAAGGGTCTGTGCTCTGTGAACATGCCCAGGGACCCCAAGATTGGGACAGCAGCTGGACTCCATTCAGGCTCTGGGGGGGCTTAAAACACCCAGGGATCCAGGAACCCAGAGGCTTGGATTCCCCTCACAGAAGTGGGGGGGGGAGGGGGAGGAAGGGAACTGAAATGGTGACAACCAGCTTCACACCATTGTGACACTACTAACGTCAGCGGAATTACACCAGGATAAAGCTGGGGTAGTGGATTGGTGAATCAGGCCCAGTGACTGATGCCTGCAGGGGTGTGGAAAACTCATCACCTCTTAGTCAGAAGTCCCTCACTTTCTTAAATTCCTCCTGCAACATATGCTTATATGAAGGCTGATCCACTATAGAAGAAGTCAATAGCACAATTAAGAAATAACGTTTTCTTTCTTTTTTTAAAAAAACTCTCCTTGCTCTTAGTTCTGCTTCTCATTCTGTCAAACTATGACAAGGACTGAATGCTAAGAAGACGATAGCTAGTTCAACAAAATACACTGAGGGTCATTAGCCTGGTGCCAAACACCTGACTCAATTTTTCAGATGTCAGATGAATCAGGTTACTCATGAATATTTGGGGTAACCCCAAATATCAGGTATTTCAACTCTGGCCCATCTGTTCCTATGTAATGCAATTTATATGCAAAAAGTGTGTTGTATAACTTACCAGCGGAATGTACACAGAAACTGAGTATAAATGGAGTATAACTTATTCATGACCAGAAATTGTAAAATTGTTGACAAAAGTGGATCCATTCCCTTTACAGTTGTTGTCATCCAAATGGATACGTTACATCCTAAAAACAATGATTTGGCATTTCTTCATAACATATTTTCATAAGAATGAGATATCAGAATTGTGTGTTATTAATAGAGACTTGGAACATAAGGAAGTTCAGATTAAATTAGAACTTTTTTCTAAAATTGTCAATTACCATACTAAGGATGCAGGGGGAAAAATAGCTTTGCTCTCCCAATGCTCATTACTTTTTTTTCAGAGGGAAAAGCTTAATTTTTCTGTCTCTGTCATCTTTCCTGTGTGAGGGATGCTTTTTATATGTCTGGGAAATGCAATCCTCAAATGTAGCTGTGTACTTAATGTGTTCAAATGCGTCATTAAAAACTGGATGTTTTATTGCACATAACTACATAATTGATGACTTTTTACTAATTATTTTTTATTATTATTAATTATTATTATTATTAGATGTGAGCTTGAGCTATAAAGTTTGACTCCACATGAACATCCAGATTCAACTCTGATACTGGAGCCAAACTTCCCCCATGCTTGGATATATTTAGATTCAGTGACTTGTTTAGATCCAATTTCTATTTATTATTTCTGTCACACTCCATCTGTCTGTCTGTCTCGGGGTTTGCTATAGCACTTATCACTTCAGTATCTAAGATCCAGATGCACAACGAGGCTTAGGAGCCTAAACCCCAAATTTAGGTGTCACTGTGATCCACAAAACCCTTCCTCAGCTGTCACCTAATCCTGTGGATGCCTAAACTTCATTGCAAAAGTCCCCTAGGTACCTACATTTCTGCCTCCAGGCATGTGTACTGCTGCCTCTGGCAGGATGCCTTTCTCTAGCCTAAATCCCAGTGCAATCCTCAAACCAGGTGAAGATAAGCATTGCCCTGTCTGTCCCACCTGTGGGGTCTAGTCCAGTAGGTATGCCTACTTCTACACAAAACAACTAAGGAGAGGGAGGCAGCAATGTCCATTGTAACTTTTAGCCCAGTATTTAGGGCACTCACCCAGGAGGTGGGAAATCTCTGTTCAGTTTTCCCCACTGCCTGATGAGATGGTATTTGAACAGAGATCTCAGGAGAGTGCCCTAACTGCTGGACTAGGGATATTCTGAGGAGGGTCAACATTCCACTTTGTATTAAATATGCATTGGGCCACAGAGAGAGAATCACTTTATGGACCAGTAGTTAGAGAACTCACCACAAAGGTGGGAAACCCCTGTTCAAATCCTCTCTCTTCATCAGGTAGAGGGGGGAATTGAACCGAGGTCTCCCATATCCTAGCTGAGTTTTCTAACCACTGGGTTAATGGTGATAAGTAGGGCCTGACCAAATTCATTGCCATGAAAAACACGTCATCGACCATGAAATCTGGTCTTTTGTGTGCTTTTACTCTATACTATACAGATTTCATGGGGGAGACCAGCATTATCCCAAACTGGGACTCCTGACCGAAAGGGAGGTTGTGGGGGGTGGGGGAGTACGCAAGGTTATTATAGGGGGATCGCAGTATTGCCTCCCTTACTTCTGTGCTGCCTTCAGAGCTGGATGGCCAAAGGGCGGCGACTGTTGGCCTGGCGCCCAGCTCTGAAGGCAGTGCCTCTGCCAGCAGCAGTGCAGAAATAGGAGTGGCAATAGCATACCAGGCCATTCTTACTTCTGTGTAGCTGTTGTCCACAGGTCTGCCTTCAGAGCTGGGCTCCCGGCCAGCAGCTGCCTCAGTCTGGCCACCCAGCTCTGAAGGAGCAGCACTGCAGAAGTAAGGGTAGCAGTACCGCAACCCTCCCTACAATAACCTTGTGACACCCACCCCCCAACTCCTTTTTGGGTCAGGGCCCCTACAATTACAACACTGTGAAATTTCAGATTTAAATATCTGAAATCATGAAATTTATTATTTTTAAAATCCTATGACCATGACATTAACCAAAATGGACTGTGAATTTGGTAGGGCCCTAGATATAAGGAAGGATGCTGCCACCGCTCCATCTCCATAAGCTGTTATGTGTGGAGTTAGCCATGTATTGCTGACATTCCTGAAGGAAACGGCTTAGGCAACAAAGGTGCCTGACTCCAGGAGAAGGGTGGCAGCTGCAGATCCAAGCAAAGATAGGCACACAACTCCCTGAGAGAGGTGGGGCTTAAGACACACCTTCTCTTTGGCATCCCTTGTTGGCTGGCTTAGGCAACTCCCCACTTAGTGTGCTGGCTTTTGTTGATCTCATTCTCGAGGGACCGTCTTTCCCTATGCATTGAAGAGATGGTGAGCCAGGGCACCCAACTCACAGTTTGTGGATTCTGCTGGGTGGTTAGGGGACAAGAATTTAGATGTTGCAATGCTTACATCCCTTTGCAGATCCAAGTCGAAGGCTCCACACATGAGCAATCACAGTGACTTCAATGATAGTACTCAAGTGTTTAAAGGTAAGCAGATGCTCAGGTGCTTTGCTGGAGGAGGGCCTAGCTGTTCACTCTCTCTTCTCCCACTGCCACCCTCTTTATTTCTCCAAGAGTTCTTACAGTATAAAGCTGAATAATAGAAGTTCAATCATCCACCATGGTATGTGGCAGTAAAGGGCAAGTTACTGTACGGGTGCTGAACTCTACCAAATTATGAGAAAAGTGCACTAAAATCTGGAGTTAGTATGGTTCTCCTCAAATATGGAGCAGGTTAGGCAACACTGTGGCCCTGCATGTCAACTTCTGAGCATGGATAAAAAGTATAAGTGTGGACACGGTAAATCTAACATGGAAAAATGAAAAATGCAGAGCACAGCTTGTTTCATAGAAAGGATATAGAGCTGCATGCCCAGTACTAGTTGTAATACTGGGGCGGGTGGGTCATAACTAAAGGCCCACTTCCTTTAACTAATGGGAAGGAGCCACTAAGTCCACGCCACAATTGATTTCTGGGGACAACAACAACAACAACAGAACAGGTTCAGAAGTGAGGTCAAAGGTTGAAAATCACGGATCCAGATTGGGACACCGAGCAGAGAACCCTTGACTGCACTCACTGCTCATCAAACACATCTAGGGAGTCACTGAGCAATGTAACTGGTGGGCTGCTAACATCAGCTTCTGGCTGCAGTAACCAACACACCCTAATGCTGCAAGAAAGAGGTGATATGGACCCCAGCAGACATTAGTGCACAAAAAAAGATGGATACAACAACCAGATACCTCAGATATCTTTTTCATACGTGATTACTGTTCCCCAAACCTCCCAGGAATAACTCTGGGTTTATGTGCATATGTGGAGTTAGAGGTCTCACCGTGACCTTTACACTCACAATCCCCTCCCTCGCAAAAAAACCCCAACCCAACACTCTTAGTCTGTAATAAACCCTGTGCACCAGGATAGGCTGATGCTCATAGAAAGGAGAGAAGTGCAACAGGTCAATCTATTCATTTTTCTCTTTGTTTATTCAATTTTTTCCCTCATAACTACAATCATAGCAAGGGACAACACAGCTGGGCTAAAAAAAAATCATAGTTAATTAAATGACAATGTGTATACTTTGTTCCTGTGACTATTAGCAGCATAGTATTGCATTCAACTCTTGCGAACTTGAAATGGTAAGGGAGGGTAAAGGTCTTGGTGAGAGAGGGGTATCCTGACAAAGGAAAATGTTTGGTAATACCTGCCATTTGGCATGATTTGATCCATTTCCAGGTCAAAATAAAATCCTCTTCAGAAGCAACTGTGTGATACCCAAGGAGAGAAAGGGAAACTACAAGGTTCTATCACCACCTGAGGGGACTGATATAGAGAATATCCTCCCAAGCCAAGCCTTGAGAGAAATTATTCTTCTGAAGATCTTTCACAAAGTAGAGGAGATGGTGATTGTGGGGCAAGGGGATGTTTTATAAGGGAAGCTAAGCAAGGTACATATCCACACATAATTCAGATAGGGTTCAAATAAGCATCTATTCTTTGGGATAATGCAAAATTAAACCTTCAACCTTTGAGGTTTGCTCATCATTAGTTGCCATCAATGGCATTGTTCAACTCTTGTAATGCGAATGGTTGTCTCTTAATAGGAAACACTGTGACAACACTTGAAATGGTGTAGAATAATTTGATATGAGCCTAAAAAGTTAATTCGAAGACAAGGGGGGAAGAATCTGTCATGTTTTTTTAAAATTACAAATAACTGGAATCTGAGTTGCCAAGCCCAGAAGAAACAAACTGATACAAATAAATGGAAATAATAAATAATAAATAATAATAATAATAATAATAATAATTAATAGATATAATGAAGGATGTTTTTCATTAGATCATGTATGGAATAGTACTATCTCTAAAAGTTGTTACAGCAAACATAGGTCAATCAATATGTTATCCCTAATGAAACAGATTACATATATATGACTAACCTTTCTAGGCTCAATTGATTCTACTTATCTCCAAAATTTCATACTTTATCTTCTCATTAGAGCAGCACCTGCTAGTACTGTTGCCATTTAAAATCAGTTCTAAAACCCCAAGAAAAAGGATATAATAAGTTTCCAAATGATTTCTTTTAGCTGGCTGACGTGATGTTTGATCAGTAAAACATCTATGGCAGTTTTAAACACTTCTGGGGCTCAGTTCTAACTCAAAACCCCCTTGATCTGTAAAATTAAAGGTGAAGAATCCAGATCAGCAGAAATAGTAAGGAGGTAGTATCCATGCATAGAGTTGCTCCTCTGGGATTTTGCTAAGAGTGAAGAGCAGCATAACTTTGCTCCACCAGTTATCTATGTTCGTAATTGGGATGTTGAAATAACAGGCCTGGGTATTCACGAAAGGGAAGCTCTCAGTACTATCCATATAGTTAATGGTACTTCATAGCCAAAACCATGAGCAATGTATCTATTCAGGCTAAACACTGGCCTCCATATCGATCCTTTATGATCTGCACTAGGGAGTATATAATAGCAAGGTTGTTTACTACTCAGGGACCTTTGCAGTAATGATAAACCCAAAGGAATGTGTGATAGACAGAATGGCAGCTTGGATTCACAGGGACTCTCAGGGACAGATTCTCCAAAGAGCTCAGCACCCAACAGCTCCCATTTAGGTACTGAAATAAATAGCTGGATTTTCACAGAAATCATTTTCCTATTTAGGTGCTTAAATGGGAAATCTGGATATTTTTCATTTAGCTGAGTTTTTTATTCTATTGGATGTAATAGTTCTAATTTTGATTTTGTCTTAATACCAAATTTACAGGAAAATATGTAGGAAGGTTTACAATTAATGAGGATAGTAGGGTTTCATTCACTTTTTATGACTTATCCTCCTATTAGGAATAAAAATAATTTAAAAGGGTTTGCACAGGAACTGTCAGAAGACAGTCTATGGCTCAGTAAATTATCCTGTATAAATGTTTTAATTAAAAAGAAGGGGGAAAAAAACAGGCCCATGAAAGTCAACAAAAGCTGCCTTAATTTATGAGAGTAAGACACACTGCTGTGCTGTAAATCATCTGATAGTCTTCAGGGGAAAAATCAGATTCAAAAAGAAATGGATTGGCCATCAATTTCAGAGAAGACAAATGGTTTATGAACTACATAATTAGAGAGTGTTCTTAATACTAAGCAAAACTGAGACTTTAAAAATCCTGTCTTGTTTTTCCTTAGGATGGCTAACACCTGCACAAGGGAAAGAAAAAAATTAATCTCAGAACAGCAGATTTATACACTATGCCCTCATATATAAAGATCTAGGATTCTCTTTTAATTCACCGCATAGCCAAGTTTACATGAGGGTGATTAAAAGTCATGTTGGTGTATTTATTTTATACAGCCCCTATATTTTAACTACTTGACCCTGCTCCGCCATTGGGATCCACTAGCACAGAGCCCTGAACCCATTCAGAATCCCATTTGCTTGAACTCCACAAAGGTTCACACTAGTAGACCCTAATTCAGTATTAGGGCCTTAGAGATGTGCCAAAATCACATAAGGACTTCTCCAAAGCACGCAGTTTTTGGATTCAGTGTTCCTGTTTGGCCCTTTATAGAGGAGGATCTGAGCTGTGCTGTATGGATCAGGATTGGAAATCTGAGCATCCCCAAAGTTTATAAAGGGAAGTAGATCTACTGTTCTAGTTCTGATCCAATTCTTTGTTATTATTTATTGGCGTATTAAGAACCAGCAATGTACTCAGCACTGTACAAAATACATAGTCCCTGCCCTGAATTGCTGGCAGTCTAGATACTGGCAGGTGTACGGTAGGAAGAACAGACTAGGAAACCTAACCTTGAGGAGGATTTTAAAAAGGATTCGAATTTTATATGAATCCTAAGAAAATCTACATTAAACAGGATAGCCATTTAACATTAAACAGGATAACCATTTCAAATGGATAGAAATTTATGCTTTAGGCCACATGACAAACTTCAACTGCCTGAGTACAGGAACAAATTGCACATGGGGAGATTATTCCATGATGGGTTTTTTGTACCTTCCTCTGAACTATCTGATATTTACCACTCTCAGATGAACTATAGTATGGCATCTCCTATGATTCTTATGTAGATAAAGTACATCTTGTGGGCTTTTATTTTGGAACCTGCATTCATAGAAAAATAATAGCTATAGGGCTCTAACCAGCAAAGTACATAAGCACCTACAGACTTTAAGAATGTGACTAGTCCCATTGAAGTTAATGCAGATGTTTAAGAAATTTGCTGGATTAAGGCTTGTAATAGGCAGTGTTTTTAAGTTTCAGAACCAGAATACACGGCTTTTGTGACTTTCATACACTGTACATGCTAATATTTGAAAGCAATAAATAGGGAAATTTGGGGATGAAAATTGTGACACAGCTTTTAAATCCTTGGAAATATGCTGTTTGGGAAAAACTTTTGGTAGGGACTGAGTGGGGGAAAAGAAATGGAATAATATGGATTTGTCCTTGCTAAATAGTGACAATCGGCATATATGCATTCATGACCTGAAATGATTCTGAGCACAGGGTTTACAAATCCTGCAGGCTATAAAGAACTCCTCATTAAAGCTATTATCTTTGTAGTGATTTTGCAGAGCACCCAGAAGTTAATTTTTGCCTTAGCAAATAACTTTTAAATTATCCACCTAAGATATACTCCTAAGCACAGTTCACCTTGAGGCTTAGTTAATGCAATAAATTTGAAGTTCCTGGACCAAGCTGCTTTTGAGATAAGCAATGGAAGGAAAAAAAGTTTTCTTCAAAATGTAAAGTACCAGCCATTTTTGAAAGTTCACATATCAAACAGCTTGGTCCAATCCACTCAGACATTGCAATAAAATTTTCTCCGGAAAGAGAATTTTTAAGAGAGAAATGCAAATCTGTAATAGTGAGGATAATTTTAACCTTGCAAATAGATTACAATGGTATGTGGTTTATTTTTCAGCATTTAGAGTCTTTAAATCAATATTGGATGTCTTTCTAAAATATATGTACTAGCTCAACAACAAAATACTGAGCTATATGCAGGAATCACTGGGTAAAATTCTATGGCTTGTGTTATGTGACTTTATGATCTTAAAAGACCCATCTGGCCTTAAAAATTATGAATCTATGAGGCTACATAGACTGACAGGATCAATACCATCCCTACAGAAAGAGGCTTGAAATCTTACTTATGGAGTTGCTACTACTTCTACATAATATGGTCGAGGTTTTTCATAGTTATATAGCTCAGATAATAACTGATCCCGTATCCCCATGTTGTTCTGGGGAAAAGGGTACATTTGGACTATAAATACCATACTGAATTATTCTTCGAAGCCTGTTTCTCCCAGTCTAATTCAGGTACTACATGTGGCAATGAAAGGCTGTAAAATGTTCCTTGCAGTAAGTAATAAGTTAAGTATGCCAGCATTATGGCATGTCTTTACTAGCTTTACTATGATACAGAGTGCCACAGAGATAAGTATTACCTGATATGCCTAAGAGGGAAACATATTCTCATTGACTTCACACTCATCAAAGCCATCTATTCTGCTAGACAGGCAGTCTTTACAGAAATCTATATTGGCTATCTATCCTTAGATAGGAATCAGCTTTACTTCAATATGTAGTCAGAAACTGTAAGAGGCAAAATTTTTAGTTAAAAAGAAATCTATGTACCCATTTACGTGCATTGCCAATCTGATAGTTTATTGGTAGTGATATGGTCTCTTGTCTCCTGATCGCCTGTTCTTTGGGATGACATGAGCTAAAAGACCCCAGGAGACAGTATACTCAACCCCTGTGGTCAGAAGATGTCTCATGTCATTCAAGAATGATTCCTCTGGCCAGTTTATCAGTACTGACATGCTCGAAAGGAAATCTGTGCAGTTGTTGACTTAAAGCATGGTTGGCTGTGAGCTGGCATTCTCCTGTGGGGAGAAAAGCATTGGAACTGAACTTCATATACATTGTATCTTTCTAAAGGCTAGACTGTGACTGAATTACACACCTGTGCAGAGAAGTAAGGGCGTGCAAGAACCACCCTTTGGGCCCCTATGTGTCTGAAGCAGTCCTTGTGGCTGGCTGCCCAGAATTAGGTGAGTGCTGCATGCCTAGTCCCTGACACCCCACTGCCCCCAGAATGGGGAGTTGGCAGAAGGACCAGGGGATGGGCAGAGTTTTGGCTTCACTCACTAGCCAGCACAGATGAGTTGACATTGTGGATGTCCTACATTGCTGCTCACATTGGCTAACAACAAATCACTAGCTCCCACCCCGAGTAAAAGAATTGTGCCTCCAAGGGATGCATCTGAGTCAGTGTCTTCCAGAGGCGACTGCTGGAGTGGTTCAGCTTACACTGCTCTCCTTGCTCAGTGCCTGAAGTTAAGTCAACTAATATGCATCATCTCTTCCTGCAAGGGAGGATGTCAGCTTAAGGTGTTACAATATGTTTATAATACATAATGGCTCGACAGTTGAGCCACAATGTGCACAAACACCTGTCCACGAGTTAGGCCATTGCATTTTCAGATTCTTTTGTTTCTCACCTTTGCTTTCAAGTTAGATGTTATCGACAGGGACATCATCATCAAGATTCCTCGCATGAGCAGTAGATATTCTCTCTTCTGTCAGGAATAGTGAGCACACACACAATCTAGGTGTCCTACTGCACTATTCTAGAGTAGCGGTCTAAAAGTGTCAGCCACAACACAGTAAGTGGTAAGACATAGGCCTGGGGTGGCTAAAGTGGGACTCGCAAGCCGCATGCAGCTCTTTTTCAGTTAAAGTGCGGCTCGTGGAGCCATCCCCCATTCTCTACCTACCAGACTGGGGTGCAGGAGTTCGGGACTTCTGCCCTGTGGTGGAGAGGTGGGGTAGGAGTTTCTGCCAGAGGATACTGGTGCCTGCTGAGGGGGGGTACAATTTAAAAGTTCGCCCCCCACCCCATCCAACAGCTTGAGTCATACCCCTTCTTACCCTCAGCGGCCCCAAGGTGTTAGCTCTGCATGGAGAGGCAGTGGAAAACAGCTCGGAGCTGCAGGGAGGGGCTACTTCTTTAACTTCCTGGGGAGAGGCAGCAGCAAAATTAGTGGCCCACCCTGTAGCTCCCAGCTGTTTGCCATTGATTCTACCCAAGGCACAGCTCCCAGCTTACTAGCTCCAGCCGCTGCCCTACAGGAAGGGAATCTGGTGACACCCTGTGACCAAATGGGGCCAGCAAATATGCCCCTCCCACGTGTCACCTCTGGCTTCTGCCCAGTGGAGAGGGGGATCTCGGGGCGAGGGCTTAAACAGGAGCAGGGCTGAAGCCCCAAGTCCTGGTAGGCACCTCCCATGGGGCTGAAGCCCCGAGACCCCTCTCCCCGCAGGGTCGAAGCCCTGAGTCCCAGCAGACACCTCCCATGGGGCTGAAGCTGCGAGCCCTGTCAGACGCACCCTGGCTCTTGAACTTCTGAAGATTGTCATATGCAGCTCAGAGGGTCAGTAAGTTTGGTCACCCCTGATATAGGCACTACCTAACAATCCAACATAAAACACTGCTATCAAATGTGGCAGGCAAATTTCCTCTTCAAAAATGATTTATGTTCTCTAATTTCAAAATCTTTTATTTTTAGAAACAGTTTTTAGTGGACTTTTTCTGGAAAAAAAGGGTTGATTTTTGCTTTGTTTTTCAAGCTTGCATCAGGTGCTCAGTGCCTGCACTTTTTTCCCCTTTTTTCTTTTTAAGCAGAGCAATTTATGTGGAGGAACAAAGGAAGCATTCTTCTGTTTTTTCAAGGAATGAGAATTTGTAGCTATCACCCTCACACTGACTCACTGACAACTTGTAGCCTTGTGCAATGCCTGATGTAATCCGTAATAGTGCAGATATACTGTACTCACACGAGCTTCATTCACAGGATCAGTAATCAGGGGCAATCTCCAGGGAAAGGAGATCAGCTACTCAGCTAGTCAAAAAGTGGCATCAGCAGCCACCGCAATTGTAGAAAAGATATTATATAGCTACCACCTTAGGAGAGAAAGTGTTCAACCTAAAATGACAATTTTGTTCTGCTTTACAGTTTAATTTATATACTGTACATTTACAGAAAACCTTCCTTCCTTACCCTTCTGCCCCAATACCACTCTCTGTCACATGCTGTCATAATACTTAACCTTTTGTTATAAAGAAGAGTGAATAGCTTCTTTAAAATTGAATTCAAGTTCTTAGCTGCGCAGCCTGGCTGAAAGGGTTTCTTATTTAGAGATATAGCTGTCACTCCTCCATTATACATTCAGTCACTGAGAAACTGAAATAAACAGCCCTGTTACTGTTACTCCATTTTCCCATTAGGTTTGACAATTCAATTTTACCTGTGAACATCCACAGGGCATTTTGGCATTCACTCCAAAGTGTCCCAGCAAATCACTGAAGAGGATTCTATACTGTCTCCCATAAAACACCTGAAGCATTCAAAAGCTTTCTTTACTAGTGATTAACTCAACCAACAGCTGATCAAATAAGACCCAGATAACATGTAACAACCTATCTTTTCACTTATATTGTCAATACTTGGCCTTATTTTTGTATCTTATTAGGTTGCCAGTCTAATTACTACTAGATTTATTTGTATTTGTTAGTAAATGAAGTTGTTTATCACAACCCCCCTTAACATCAATGTCAATGAAACCATTGCTATTGCCATTATTTCATTTTCTAATTCCAAAAGAAGCAAATGAAACCTTAATGAGATGCAAGATCTTATGCATAGCTGTCATTAATCTTTCTCTTAAATTCTTTAATAGGATTATTAGCCTCAAAAAGATAAAAATAATTCTACCTAAGTAAACAGTCAACTATCAATCTAGGATCTTTTCTTCCTGAAATATCTGAAGCATCTCTCTGCTCTTACATAAACAGAATTTGAAGGGCCTTGTACATTCTGAAGACAACATCCCTTAGCAGAGAATAAATAGGCAGATCCAAAGTAAGTGCAACATAACTCAGTCCGAAAATGCTACATTCTCCTCTGTTTCTTGTAATTTGACCAACTCCATGCCATCTTGCAATCACACTACAACATAGCATCTCGTATGTGCACCATACCATCTCTGTGGCAATATATACAGAGACAATAACAATTCCAAATAGCAAAAGCTCACTTTTTGGGTGTGTGTTTTTTTAATAGAATTTGATGTAAGACTTGTATCAGGACGTGGGTGCTAAAATGGTAGCTGAAGACTGTTATGCATATCTTTTTCAAATGAACATTTCTTTATTGCCTTTCCTATGTCACAATGAATAGTTCTAAATCATTTGCAACAATATATTTGGTGCTATTGAAAATTAAAAAGTTGAAACTGGCTTTAAACCTACAAATAATCAAGTCTGCTACAGGAGTGGGTTTATTTATTTATTTTTGCCACAGTGAAAAACAGCATAAATATGCTGATTGCTTCCAGCTATTTAGTTTATAAAATATGACTTGTAGAAATAAAGTTTCTCTTAAACTAAAATTAAAATTTCAGGAAGGGAACATCTATGAGTTGTATATGTAAATGTTACAGAGGTGTATTGCAAAAATGGATGATTTTTAAAAATGTATAAATCTATTAATGAAAAGAACATACTGGAGATTTCTTCTCAGGATCGTATTAATTTGCTTGCTTCTGTTTCTGAAAGATGCACATTCGTCTGCGTGGACTTTAAAAATTAATACAGCCATACATAAGGAAAAATCAATGCCACATGTAGATACAGTAGAATGAAAGATATCCTGTACGGTTTTGTGCTGTATTTGAAGTCTGCATTCTTTGGAACGCTATATTCCATTTCTGTGTAAAATATTTATGCTGTATTTTACTATCTTTTAGCTTTTTATTTTTTTGGTCTAGTCAACAAGAGTGACATTCTTTTTAACATCAGATATGTGTGACAGTGTCCCCATAAAACTTTATGGGGAGAGGCTTATAAATGTATATATGTAACTGGAATATGTTTTATGCTACATGTGCCATGTAACATATCTCTGTGAAAGTTATGACCTACTGAATCTATTCCTCCTATTTGTATGCATGTATCATTGTTGTAGTTGGAGTTATGAATATTGGTTTTATATTTGCTGGATTTGTACATAGCCTTTGTAAGAGCCTGGGATCATGTCTTGAGAAAGGTATGTACATGTAAAGAGACCAATCAAGAAACCCTTACACAGACAATAGGAGGTGCAGACCCCAATCCACATCTGGGCCTGGCCAGGAAAGCAAATGGCTGGACTGGTTAGGGTGCACGGACATGTGACTTGCCCATGTGATCCCAAAACTCCAGGGTAAGATGATGCTACACAGGGAGTGGGGGAGAGGCTATTTAAAAACTTGGACGACCCCTCCATGTTGTCTTCAGCTGGCTAAAGAGAGAGGCTCTCCACCCCCCAAAGACCTGCCTGAAAAAGACTGAACAAAGGACAAAGACAATAGGGGTGTGAGTGATTGCTGGACCCAGGCTATGAGTTCTACAGCCTGTAAAAGGAAGAATCTGGAGCTGGTGAGGTTTTTATATCTGTGTTAAGTTTGATTAGACATAGACGTGCGTGTTTTATTTTATTTTACTTACTAATTCACTTTGTTCTGTCTGTAACTACTTGGAATCACTTAAATCCTACTTTCTGTACTTATTAAAATCACTTTTTACTTATTAAGTTACCTGGAGTACGAGTTGGTACCTGGGGAGGGCAAACAGCTGTGCATATCTTTCTATCTTTGAAATAGAAGGCGAACTATTTATGAGTTTGCCCTGTATAAGCTTTATACAGGGTAAACCGGATTTATTAAGGGTTTGAACCTCATTGGGAATTGAGCACCTGGGTGTCAAGGGCAAGCGCACTTCCTGAGCTGCTTCCAGGAGCCTTACAGTGGCAGGGGACGTGGTTTGGACCTGGGTCTGTGTTTGCAGCAGATTGGGATCACAGAAACCACCTTGGTGCTGCCACCTGGTGTGCCAAGGCTACTTATGCCCCTGCTTCCCTGCCCTTTCCAGCTTGGGACTCCGGAATCCTGTCTGTTTTGAGCCAGATCCACTGATCTGCTGCAAACACAGACCCAGGTCCGAACCACGTCCCCCCACAACTGTATATTCTGTATAGTTTAGTAGGAGATATTCTTTCTTTGTTCTGATCCATGCAATGTGAAACTTAGTTTTTAAAGTATGCATTTATTTATATGTAGGCCAAGTCCAAAATTTAAGACAATTCTAGCCACAGATACATTCATGAAATTTCCATTGACTTTTCATGGCGATATGACTTTCATCGGGGTTGACCTGGTTCTATTATATACCTTATTTTGAATCCCATTATGCATCGGGGGGGAGGGATAGCTCAGTGGTTTGAGCATTGGCCTGCTAAATCCAGGGCTGTGAGTTCAATCCTTGAAGGGGCCATTTAGAGATCTGGGGCAAAAATTGGGGATTAGTCCTGCTTTGAGCAGGGGGTTGGACTAAATGACTTCCTAAGGTCCCTTCCAACCCTGATATTCTATGATTGGTTTGAGTAGGCCTGAAAACTGCAAGTCTAACTCTGACTGTTCAGGATTTTTTTTTCTGCAAATTTAAAGAATTATGATAATTCACATCTGGTTACCTTCCCAAGACTTGAAGAAGAACTCTGTGAAACTGGAAAGCTTGTCCTTTCCACCAACAGAATGTGTTCCAATAAAAGATATTACCTCACCCACCCTGTCTCTCTCATATCCAGGGAACAATATGGCTACAACAACACTGAAAACAAACAATTTATTATTATCAATTATTATTATTATTTTATTGTATTATTTAATTTGCAGGTCATTACATTTTCCCCCAATTTGACTTGTGCATGATATTTCTTTGGGGTCCTCTGCTGTATATTGCAGGTTGCTACTTTCCCATTAAACTTTCCACATAATTAAATTATTTGGAAAATTTTAACTAACACAGTGAGCACTTTACATTTATTCACATGCTCAAACAGAAATATAAAAAATCAGTACATCTCAAATTTTAAAAAGAATGTCATTTTTATTGGCTAGTGCTGGCTCTTTTTCAAAAAAAGAGCTTATAATGAAGCAAAGTTATTAATAATTGTTGCCTATAACTAGAGTTGCCTGGCTGAGACATTTAAAGTCCAGTTGGTGGCACAGTGGGGCTAAGGCAGGCTCCCTGCCTGCCCTGGCTCTGCACAGATCCCTGGAAGCAGCTGGCATGTCCGGCCGCTAGGTCGATCAGGGAAGCTTAATGTGCTGCCTGTGCCCTAAGCGTTGGCTCTGCAGCTTCCATTGGCTGGGAACCACGGCCAATGGGAGCTGTGGGGATGGGGCGTAGGCAGTGTCCAACGCACAGAGCCTGCACTCTAACTCCTTCCCAGACCCCACACCACCACCCGCATCCCAACACCCTGCCCCAGGTCGGAATCCCCTCCTGCATCCTAACTCCCTCCCAGACCACTCACCCCACACCCCCTCCTGAACCCCAACCCCCTCTCCCAGCCCTGAGCCCCCTCCCAGAGCCCGCACCCCCACCCCCACCCCAACCCAACCCCCTGCCCCAGGTCATAACCCTCTCCTGCATCCAAGCTCCCCCCCCAGAGCCCTCACCCCACACCCCATCCTGCACCCAAAGTCCCTACCCCAGCCCTGAGTGCCATCCCACACCCAAACTCCCTCCCGAATCCCATACCCTGCACCCCTTCCCGCACTTCAACCCCCCTTCCCCAGACTGGAGCCCCCTTCTGCACCCCAAACTTCTTATCCCCAGCTGCACCCCTGCACTTCAACCCCACTCCATCCCCAGCTGCACCCCCAGCCAGAGCCCTCCCACCTTCCCACACCCCAACCCCCTGACCCAGCCCAGTGAAAGAGAGTGAGGGTGGTGAAGAGTAAGCAATGGAGGGAGGGGGGCTGGAGTGAGTGGGGGCAAGGCCTCAGAGGAGGGGCAGGGCCTCAAGGAAGGAGCAGGGCAAGGACGGGGCAAGGGTGTTCGGTTTAGTGCAGGGATCGGCAACCTTTGGCACGTGGCCCATCAGGGAAATCCTGCAGCCCCCATTGGCCTGGAATGGCAAACTGCAACCAGTGGGAGCTGCGATTGGCCGAACCTGTGGACGCTGCACGGTAAACAAACCATCCAGGCCCACCAGCAGATTTCCCTAACGGGCTGCGTGCCAAAGGTTGCCAATTCCTGGTTTAGTGCAATTAGAAAGTTGGCAACGCTACCTATAACATTAATGGTTACAGTCTGTCTGAGCAGTTTGCTTTCTGATGGTTAGTGGCAGTTGGGCCTTGACCTGCAACTATTTTTTGCATAGGTGGATATAAGCCTACTTCAGGATAAGGGGCCTTAGAGATAATACAACATTCCCCATGTAATTTATAACTGTAACTGAGATATTTTGTCTGCTCAAATGGCACAGATCTGTGGGGTGAGAGGTGGTTTGTTTGTTTTTTATATATAAGGTTCAAGTCCCAGTTTGACAGTTTTTTGTGGTTTATCTGGTAATTGTGTTTGCACAACATGCATGACATTTTTTCCCTCCCCTGCAGAAGGGGAAGAAAATTAGTCAAACTGGTTTTGAGTTATAGGCCACTAAGTTAGAAAGTAGTTGGTCAAACTATTTTAACATCATTAATGCTTAACAATGACACCTTTTAAACAATAGTCACTTGGGGAAAAAATTTTTAGATATAAAACAGCTTATCGAAACACTTCAGACTTTGCATGTAGATAAATACCATTAAAATTCAAAAAGCTCATTTACCAAAATTACATGTTTTGTAAAGTTTTTGTGGCTTAATGAATATTTTACAAAGTCCTGGCAGAGTAAGAAAAAGTGAGGGAGAAATAGGAACCCCCATAAGAAATCCTTAACTCTGCAGGACTGTGCAAGGTTGGAAGAATCAGGGACTTCAGAGCTCCAAAACAACAAGGCAAGGTGAGGTAGGAGAATCCAATGGAACTAATGATCAACACAAATTAGAGCTGTCATTGGGGCCTGTAGGGCAATATGAACGAGAGGGGCAGGCAGGGCTGTAATGTTCTTAAACTTCACATTTCATGGAGACAGGGAGCTTTTCCAGAAGCATAATTAAAGCATCAGTACCACATGAAATCTAGGGGAAAGCCCATGCTGGGTGGATTAAATAAAAACAAAAACAAACCTTTCTGAAGTTTTGAAGTGGTTGAGGATTTCTTTCCTCTCCAATCAAGATCCTTTTCTTACAATGACACTGCTCACCATAGAACTTCCCCAAATTAATTCCTAGAGCACATATTTTAGAAAAAAAAATCCCATCTTGATTGTAATATTATCAGTGATAAAGAATCCACAAAGACCCCCCAGTAAACTCTGGGGCTTCCCTACAACCCAAACAGCAGAAGGCACCATACAATTCTCAACTCCTGGCCTGTGAAGAATAATTTCCCCCCTTCCCTGCTAATCTAACACAAGGAAGAGGGATCTCCCTTCCCTTATAAAATACAGCTAAGAAAGACTGAATGGAAGGATCCCAGTGGTACCTACCTGCTGCATTGGAAAGACCAGCAGGCCGTTCAGCTTCCATCTGAAGGGGAAGACAGCTGTGAGAGAACCTGGAAAGGAAATAGGCAAGACGTTATGGTCATCCTTGTCTCTCCTCCTCAGTAGTGAGCAAAACTGGCAGAGGAAGGATGATCTTCTGGCAAGGGCACAGGACTGGGACTGATGAGATTGAGATTAAATTCCTGGCTGTGCCACAGACTTCCTATGTGACCTTTGGCAGGTAAATTAGCCTCTCTGTGCTTTAGTTCCGCATCTGAAAATGGGGATAATAATACTTTCCTACCCCACAGGGTAGCTGAGAAGACATGTTCATCAATGTCTAGGAGGAGCTCAGGTGCTATAATAATGAGGGCCCATATAACTAGATAGAGACATATAAGGAGATAGAAAGCTGCACAGTATATGTGTGAGGTGCATTATGAAGCCTGATGTAGGAATCTCATGCATTTGAATCAGTCAGATACACTTTGGAGAAGAGTCCAGAAATTTGCATGCTTATGTGAACCTTTCAATCTTGTGAAGTGTGCACACCATTAATCAGAATGTGCAATCTACCTTAACTTCTCGTTCTCAATAACCCGGCGACTTGCTTTGCAAAGCAGAAGCGTCTCAGTTTTATTGCACTGACTGAGGCAGCTTTTCCAATTTTTTCAGCTGGCACTTTTCAGCATTCAGCTGTTTCCCACAAAGATCAGCTCTTGACTCTCATAAGGATTTTCACTTTCAGGACTCCGTGGCTAACCTTTATGGATAATGTGAAAATCAGAAAGTGAAATCCTATGTAACTGCCTTTTAAAAACATTATAAGACATATATTGAGCTAAGTCCTCAACAGATGTAAATCAACCTGACTCCAATTGTGGATCTACTTCTCCCTGGTTGATGTTTTTTAAAATTTGTTTCTGTACAAATTATATCATTTGTATGATTTTTTGAGAGATTTGTAATGAGTAGATGGTGAGCTACACATGAGCAACTTGAATCCACAAGTTATAAGCCCGTTATGGCTTGATACTAAGTGCATGAAAATCAATGCAAAGACTATCAGGCCCTAGTTCAGTACCCAAAGAAATTACGCCAATAGTATTGCCTGGGATAATGAGAATGGGGGGAAATGGTATGCAGAGAGGGGGATGTGGAAGACACGCAGAACCCCTGACAAGTCATGGAGAGAGGAATGCGGGGCACACAAAGCCCCTAGGCATAGGGTTGCCAACTTTCTAATCGCAGAAAACTAAACACCGTTGCCCCACCCCTGCTCTGCCCCATCTCAGAGGCCCTGCCCTCACCCTGCCTCTTCTCCAAGGCCCTACCCCACACTCACTCTATCCCCCTGTCCTCCATCGCTTGCTCGCCCCCACCCTCACTCACTCATTCACTCATTTTCACCAGGCTGGGCAGGGGGTTGGGGTGCAGGAGGGGGTGAAGGCTCTGGCTGGGGGTGTGGGGTCTGGGGTGGAGCTGGGATGAGGGATTTGGGGTGCAGGAGGGGACTGTGGGCTGGGGCTAAGGGGTTCAGAGTGCAGGAGGGAGATCAGGACTGGGGAAGGTGGTTGGGGCATGGGAGGGGGTGAGGGGTGAAGGCTCTGGGTGACGCTTACCTCAGGTGGCTACCAGGAAGCGGTAACATGTCCCTCCAGCTCCTAGGACAGGGGGCCAGAGGCTGTGCAGTTCCTGGCCAATGGGAGCTGCAGAGCTGGTGCTAGGGACGGAGGCAGCACGTGGAACTCCCGTGGCCACGTCTAGACCTAGGAGCTGGTGGAACATGCTGTCCATTTCCTGGAATCTGCACAGCGCCCACTAGCGCCATGCCAACTGGCCTTTTAACGGCTCGTTCAGCAGTACTGACCAGAGCCGCCAGGGTCCTTTTTGACCGGGTGTTCTGGTCCTGGCAGCGTAACTCGGGCATAAAGAAGGAAGTGTTGGAAAGAGTCTCTGAAATAGACTGGGGAATACAAGAGGCCCACAGTGTGTGCTCTGCACTAAACCTACCTAACCAATGAAGCATGTGACCCTCTCATATAGGAAACAATCCTGCATTTGCAAGGGATAAGCAAGATTGAATAGGTGTCTCTTTTGCATGTCTAATTTCAAGCACCACACTTTCACAAATGCTGCTTTCTTATGCATGGCACAAATGCAGTAACAAAACCCCTCATAAAGTCCCTGCCTTACCCTCCTTCCTAAGGTAGTGATGAAGAGTCATGGAAATAAATAATTATGCTACATTTCTATGACTCTTCATCAGTTGAGAAACTAATGGGCTCAGAAGGGAATTATTAAAGTAGAAAATAAAAGGGGAACTTCACATGCTGTTTTGACAAGCAGAGTGGTCTTCCACCACTAGATTCCCTTTCCCTCTGTTTACACTTTTTTTACCTTTTAAGCTGTGATTAAGACTATTTGATCTGAATGGTCTGTAAATGGTTTAAGGATTTGTCCTAACAATCATAATTGGAGATGTGGAAACTGCTGTAAACTTGCCTAATTGATGTGAAAAAATATCTTTGGATCCTGGGAGGCATGAATTTCCCCATATGAGCCTGGGAAGAATCCTTCATTTTTAAAAGAGGGAGGCAGAAGGAAGCACATAAAAATAACCAGGAGGTTTTAGAAGAAAGCAAGTAAAACAAACTGGAAATCTTTTAATTAAAAAAAACAACCCTGAACTGTGAGTAACAAGGAAAGGGTGTAAAGGCTAAAGTTGATGTAGCCAGTTAATGATGCTCAAGTATTTATTAAACCAGTACATTTTAGCAGAGTAGCAGTGGCAGAGAGGGTTTATAAACAAGCAGTTTATGATTTGATGTAGAGTCATCGGTGTTGAAACGAAAAAGACTGATGGTGAGTATTTGAAATGAGGGAAATGTTTGTTTGTTTTAACTTAAGCAATAAAATTAGAACCTTGACATATTGGAAAGCGGGCTTGATTTGTGCTTGAAGGAATCCGACAGATCTAAAGAAGATATGCAGTAGATTCAGGTGGGTAGCAAGCAGGTGGTGGGTTTGTTAGATAAGGGCAAAGGTTCATCTAGTCTCATATCCTGTCCCAGACAGTGATATATACCAGATGCTTCAGAGGAAGGTACCAAATCCTATAATGAACAATTAGGCCATAGGAGAAGCTTCTTTCTAACTCTCACCAATCAGTTGTTGACTTTTGCCTTCAGCCATGAGGAGTTATATCCCTTTTACACTTTAATTGTAACTAACATACCTGTGGAGCACCTAGACAAGAGCACTAGAAAGTAGATGACTGGCTGAGGGAAGAGCGTGAGGCTCAACTTCATAAAGGCTAGAAGTTGGTTATTGTGGGTACAGTGATATTGTATTATCACTGATATGAATTTTAATCTGGAGAGAGAGAGAGTTGCCCTTGATACTAGTGATCTTAAACAGTTTGGAGGTATTTCCTAGAAATTAAAACATTCTACCATTAAGTTTGTAAAAATGGCTGCATAGGCATACAGGAGATTTGTGGGGAAAATACAGGTTAGTGTATTTGAAAGCTTGGTTGATGTAATGCTTCAAGTAGGAGAAAGGAGTGAACTACAAAATAGTTTGTGCTATAAGAGCAAGGGAGATGAGTGTAATTGGTGATTAGTCTATGACCCCTAACTATACACAAGGACCTCAATTTCCAGAGTGCCTCAAATTTTGGGACCCCAACTTCAGACAACTTCAAAGGGATCTGCTTTTTAATGGTGCTCAACATAGCTGAAAAGCAGGCTCTGTTAAATGTGTGCCTTGGGAACTCAAAATCACTAGTCACTTCTGAAAATTTAAGTTGAGAGCAAAGCAAACTGGCCTCTGGAAATATCAAAAACAATGGTGGTGAACTTAAGCAAGATCCGGGTGTAGAGGTTGTCCAGATGTAAAGCTGAACACTTCCTTTGGTGCCTGTAAGCAGTATTTATATAAATATCAGTTTTATTGGAGAATTAATCCTATAATTAGTATAAACGGCAGTGATTTGGGCTATAAACTGTTCACAAATGTAGATAATAAAAAATGTCTTTGATACCAACATCTATGATTAGGACCAGTTCCTAAACCAACCAAGTGCTGATCTAGTGAGACATTGGTGAGAATAAAGCATCGAGGTTCAAATCTTGATGTCTTTACTGAGTCATTTCTCATGCAAAAATCTCCTAAGAGTCAGCAGGAATAAGGACAGAGTAAGGACTTTAAGATTCAGCCCATTAGCTCTGAAGAATACAAGAGACTGTGTATCCCTAATATAAAAGGAAAGTATTCAAGTGCCTAGCAGACTGGAGAAATTAGAAGAGTTAAAAGAATTACTCTTGTAATGATGCCAAGATCAGTGTCTGCATATGTTATCTGCCATATTAGTGTCTGTCTCTATTGAAATTTTTTTAAATGTTGCACTGATGACTAAGTACACTTTGAATTTTGTGCCAGATCCTCCCCCTTTTCTTCACTCCATTTGGGACTTACTCAACCCCAGAAGGTATCAGCTAAGAGTCCCATTAACCGGTGAGTAATTAATGTTGATTAAAATCAATTCTGTGCAAGGTTATGGGGGCGTTGCAAGTGAGTTTTTCATATCACTTATTCTTTAATAAAGCCAATTTGTACTTAAGACCCTTCAGAATTGGACCTCAAGGGCACAATCCTGCCCCCAAACATGTGGGTGAATCATCACTGCACAGCTCTAAAAGCAACGACTGCTGTATATGAAATAGAGAGCTGCATGATACGGTAATAAAACACAGGCCCAGTGTATTTGAAGGCAGTGTTGAACTGAAAATATGAACTGAAGAAAACTAGGCCCATTTTTCACAGCACAGCAATCTGAAAGTTCATATGGAGAAAAACATTATCATGTACTGACTTTAAATTGTATTTCAAAATGAAGTGTTTATTTACAATTGGCATTTCTGAGCTAACTGTTTGGGGCAGTCATCTTACAAATTATGTCACTTGCCTGCAAGATGCCTGCAACTCTGGCTTCATATGAAAGATACTGTAAAACCAATTTCCATCTAGCTTTTATGCCGGTTTAGCTATTGGAATAGAAATGTTTATGCTTAAAAATTAAACACTTTGTTTAAAAATTAAACAGTAAAGTCTTCCTTTGATTATTTAAATTACGACAAAAGCAGAAGGAAAAAATAACTGATTTGCAATCCCTTCCTGGGAGCCTGGGCACCTAACTGAAGGTTGTGAATTCCACCTAAGTGTTCAGTGTTGCAGTTCTGAAGCCCCCTTGTGAATCCTACCCTAAGTATTATCACTTAGTTAAAATGAATAAATGAATTTATCTTGCGGTGGTCCGATCTCCCTAGTGGACCTTTGTCCACATCACAAATTTACCATGCATTTTTTTCATACATATGGTAACCTCTGCTCACATTCAAGACAGGGACAGCAGGTGCTGCTGCTTGGTCAGACTGTAGTGCAGTGGTAAAACTGCAGTGGGCAAATCTTGCATGTTGCCTGGCTCTATCCAGTATTATCAACCTCCCCTTTTCATGAGCATTCAGGTATTAAAGGAAAACCAAAAGTACATTTATGATTACATTGTTCCACTTCTATAGATGATGTACAATCAAAGAGCTATTACACTGTTAACATATTACACACATACACAACAATCTCAGCCAACCATAAAGGAACACACAAAATTGCATTCGCTTTTCTGTTTAGTTTTTTTTTTTAATCAAACAAGCCTAAGGTGAGGAAGAGGTCAAATTTCAGTGGATTTTATTGATTAGATTTTGTTTACTGCTATGGGGTACGCTCTTATGAAAGGCACTATATAGGGAAAGAATTAAACCAGGCTAGAATGACTCAGGGGCTTCCCAAGGCTTTTAAAGTAATGCTTTAAAATTACATTTGTAAAGGGTAACGTGGGAATCAGTGTACAGCTGTAGGCTGTGGGAAATTCAGGCCCAAAACCTCTAAAACAATGCAAGTAAGCCACTGGAGGCAATGAATTCCATCTTCTGAACAAGAGTTGGCAACTGTTCCACTGAACCTTTGCATAGATAATGAAAATCTAAATAAGAAACTATTAACTGAGTGTCAAATGGCACCAAAGAGCACCTGCCTATTTCAAGCTATAATTCTTTTTACTTGTAACATTTTGTTAAGCTTTGAGAACCAGGGCTAAAATTTCTTCAAAGTCTTAACTACTAAGTTATTGTCCATCCATTGCATAGTGACAATATAACAATACCTACCTCACACAAACAAAATACAACATGTGTGCTGTAAGACTGAATTAAATGGGCTTTCAAAGCATGCTGACATCCTTTAATTTAATTACAGTCTTATAGAATTTTAAAGTTTCGTTATAGTTACCTTTATTGGACTTTTACCCTAGTAACGACTGAGTACAGATGTCAATATTGCATCTACTGTGAAACTATGAAATATGAGAAAAACTAAATTTTATTAGTCTCAAAAATCAAGAGGATGAATTCCAAGGGAGGGACATTCACCCAGCTTTAAACTGCCTTATGAGAGAACTCAAGTCACTCTCTGAATATTAACTAACTTTGCATCTGTCTAAACTGCAGCTGGGGGAAAGCCTCCCAGCCCAGTAGACATACGTGTAGTGGGGCTCAAGCTAGCACACTAAAAATAGCAGTGTGGACACCACAGCTCAGGCAGCATATTTTTCTTTTTTGAGAATTGATTCGAACCATCTCAAATAAATCCAAATGGAAAAATATTACATGCACAGTTCAATAAATAATGAATATAAAAAACTGAACAATAATCTTTTTAGGCTTTTAATGAGACCAAAAAATAATAATAGAAAAGAAAAGCCCTCAGCTAACAGTTCTCGAACTTATCAGTGTGATTTTAAAGGCTCGGTATTAGATGAGAGAGAAAGGCTGATCTGCAGATTTGACAAATACCTCTCAGCGATATTGATTAAAATGTATAGCCCATTGATTGACTGCACTTGCAGATTGATGCTAAAAAATGTTCAAGAGACCAACTAACCAAGGTCAGCCAATTTATAGCCTAAAGACCAAACCGTACAATATGAAAAGGAGACATTCATATCCCACATTCTGGGAAATAATTTTTATCTCAGCATGTTCATTTTACACGGTAGGCAGGGCTGGCTCTAGGCATCAGCAAGCCAAGCACATGCTTGGGGCGGCACAATTCAAGGGGCGGTACTCTGCCCCCCCCCTTTTTTTCCCCTTCAGGCAGCAGGGCGTCGTGTGCGGGGGGCGCCCTAGGGCCGCTGCAGTTCGCACTGCCGGCCGTGGGAGAGCGGGGGGACACTCTGGCTGGAGGCTGCCCCGTGGGGCACACGGAGCCGCCTGCAGGTGCCGCAGGGCGGCCACCCCCCAACGCCGCAGCCGGGGCTGGGCGAAGCGGCCCGAGCCTCCCAGGGACTGCGGCAGGGCGTCCAGAAGCAGCAGCGGGGCCATAGAGGGCGGGGCGCTGCCATGCGGGGCCCGGGCCGCGTCCCACTCTCCGGGGCTCCGCTCCCTCTGGGGCTGCCCTGCCCCGGCTCCTCAGGCCCCCCCAGCTCTGCCCTCCCGGGTCCCGGCTGGTCCTGGAGGCGGGAGCCCCAGCTGGAGGGAACTTGGGTTGAGGCGTGGCCCGGGAGCCCTGCTGGAACCCTGCCAACCCTGCCAGCGCGGGACCGGCTGGAAGCGAGGGGGAAGTGGGAGGAGTGAGGACTGGTAGGGGGGAGTTCAGGGCTGGTGCGGGCGGGGTAGGAGAGCCTAACGCTGGGGTGACAGGGGGTGCGGGTGGGGGAGGGTACTGGTGGGGAGGGGGAGAGCCCGGGGCTGGGGGGGGGGGGTGGCGCCAAAAATTGTTTTGCTTGGGGCAGCAAAAAACCTAGAGCTGGCCCTGACAATAGGTGTGCTTCAAAGATACACCCTCTAAATTATAATACATTTTCAATAGGGTCCTTTAGAAGCTAAAAGCACTTTATACAACACCTAAGATCCAACCTAAGATCCACTAGTTTGTATAAGTTCCTTAACTTGTTGCTCTGTACCTTTCCATATCTCTTTGTTACCACATCCCAGGTACCAATAGGCCTGAAGGCACCTCCTCAAGCTTGTACCAGGGCAAAACATTCATGTATCTTGCCTTTGGCAGGTTTTATATTTTCTAATCCCAAAAGCTATGTTTTGCTTTGCATAGTATTGTGGGATATATATCCCTCTTGACATACATGAGCAAAAGTGTTAACATAACTGCCCACAGGCTGGACATAATGCAAATGAAATATTAATATAGTGTGCCCTATGCCTAGCATATATGTATTGGCTAACAGATATAGCTCAAGATAGGGAAAAGCATACACTTTATCTTTATAAATCTTAATACAGGCCATCTCTGCTATGCTAGTCAGATATTCCTTTAAAAATATGTTTGGAATGTGGATATTATAGATAGATAGATAGACATGTAAACATAGAAATGAGATTATGGCACCATTTTGCTATGCATTGTGCACACACAAAGTGAGAGAGACAGTCCCTGACCCCAAAAAGTTTATATTCTAAATAGACAAGACAGGCATTCAGTAGGAACAGGAGCAGAGAAGTTAAATGACTTGTCCAAGGTCACACAGCAAGTTAAGGTATGTCTGCACAGCTGGGAGCAAGCCTCCCAGCTTAGGTAGACAGGTTCGAGCTAGCATGCCAAAAATAGCAGATACGGCTTGGGAAGCAGCTTGGGCTAGCCATCCAAACTCAGACCCAGGGGTTTGGATGGGCTTGCCAGCCCAATCTGCTGCCTGAACTTGACCATCCACACTATTATTTTTAGTGCTCTAGCTCAAGCTGAGGCAGCGTGAGCCTGTCTACCCAGTCTGGGAAGCTCAATGCCAGATGCAGCATAGACATACCAAAAGAGACAGAGCTGGCTCCAAGTCCAGTCCCCTAGCCACTAGATCATGCTGCTCCATACAGAGTGTGTATATATATAATGTACACATGCAAACAGAGTGTGTACATATTGTGAAATTAATGATGTGTTGTGGTATTTACACTATCTCAACCTGTGTTTGGGACATTACACATACATGGAAAGGCCATGTGCAAGTTACCTCAGCCAGTGTTCTATAATATGCTATATGTGCGGCCCAAGGACCTCTTGGTGCCAACTGGCAGAGGGCACAGGGGTTTACAAAAGTTACAGGGATCCTCTGCATCTGCTATTTACATGCTAGTTCAACAAAGAGTGTCACGTAAGGTCTCTACTCAAAGCTGGTCATCATACTCTGTGTGACATGTATGTGCAGATGATATGTAAGGATATATATTGGAAATTCTGTTCTTAAAGCCTTGAAGTTAAAGTTAGATCACCCAGAGATTACATGCCTTAAAACAGGTTCCACCAGACAGGAGGTAGGAGACACTTGTTTCCCTGGCAGAACACTGTGTACAATGGAAAGCTATTTGCATGCTGAATCAAATGCTAATAAAGTGATTTGAGGGAATACAGGAGAAGACATTTATGGGAAGAGGTGAACAGCAGAGTAGGAATCTTGTTTACAAAGGAAGAACAAGGAACTGGTCGAATATATATAGGGGAGATGCCCTGGCATCCTTCATCTGGGAAGACAAGATGCCAATGGACTTGGCTTTATGAAAGGAGGGTCTCAGTCCTTCAGGTTGAAAAATGCTGCAAGAAGGACTTTGGGTAAGCAGTACCTTATTAGACAAGAGGGACTCTTGTTAGTTAAGTTTAGGCTCTACAATGCATGTTCTGACGTTTTGGTATATGTAACCATTTTGTTTCTATGGGTTCTACTTGCATCTTCTTAAATGTCTCTTCTTTCTTAAATAAACCTATTTCAGATTTCACTTTCAAAATAATTTAAGTGCCTTGTGTTAAGCTGAGCTGTGGTCTGAGGTGAAACTGGCAAACTTGTGTCTACTAGTCCTCTGGGAGAGACGGATCTGTGGATACCGTGAGTACCCAGTGGAACAGGGGTTGGACATGCCGGAGATGTGCTCGAAGAGTATGGGAGTGGAATTTATCTATTGCTATAACCCGCAAAATGATGGTGAGTGGGTAGAGAGGGAAGTGCTTGTGCTGCCCGTGGCTGGTAGAATCCGGTAACTGACCCCTGACAGGCACAGACAAGGCTTCCTCACGCTAAGCACTGGTGGTGGCGAGGTGTTCACAACCCTGGGTATCCCTGAAACGTGTCCCACCATGGATTCTGTACATGCCTCATACATTAGAGAAATTAGGTAATCATGATGGTCCCTTCTAGCCTTAAAGTCTATGAGTCTATGAGTTTAAATATGTTACTGGGACTGTTTTTCATCTCTTTATACCTGTCAGGCCAGGGGCCATAGTCAACATCAGTCCAGCTGTCCATAGCTCAAAGGGAGCCATAATAAATCTGTAATGATGAGCTAAAATCATAGAATCATAGAATCATAGAATCTCAGGGTTGGAAGGGACCTCAGGAGGTCATCTAGTCCAACCCCCTGCTCAAAGCAGCTATTATATGCCTAAAATGTCAACTAAAGAAGTAATGAAGCTCCAGCACCTTTTGTTTACTCAAAATAGTTGCTTCATCCTTAGGAAGAGCAAGAGTGTCAGGTTTGGTTTGCAGTGCTTTCACAGTAGGAACACAAGATACTATTTTAATAGGCAAGTAATTCCTCTGTGCATCACTTAATACACAAAGGAGCTATATGTAGATAATTCTCCACAAATATTTAGACATTTCAGATCCACATTGAATGTAAGCAACATTCAGAACACCTGAAGTCTGCTCAGTGGTTCATAGAAAATTAGTTGATGGTCTCAGTCAATTACCTAGTGAACTAATGTTCACATCAAATAAAACGACTGTATTGGCACCCTTGTTAGTAATCTAAGCAGAGAAATCAAGGTTTGAATAGGACTACAAACTGAATCGGGTCTGTGTAACCATAGGCCAATGAAACACAGGCCTTTATACCCCTATGTCCCCACAGTGACAGACCATTTGCAGCTGTAATCCGATGCCTAGACTTTACAATGACACACCTTTGTTGATAAAGGGCAATTCTAATTCACAGCAATCTCTATTTTGAGAGCTACTCCGGAAGCGAACCTCTAATGTTTTCAGGCCAGACATCTGTCTTTGCTCTTGCCACATTACCTATAGATTATGCTCTTTCTCCTTGCACCAGCATGCTGTATATTGTGATACATACTTTCAAATATAGGGAGGGAGATGAGAGAAGAGCATATGAGGAGGCAAGGCAACAGCAGAGAGTAGGAGTCACACCAGTACCAAAAGCTCTGCATCACTAGAAAAGGTGTTATCACTCCTGTCATGCAGGGTGGGGGGTGGGGGAGGAAGGGAAAGTAAGTGAGATAGAAATTGGAGAGGGTTAAGGGAAAAGACTGATAGGTCAACTACTTTCCTGCCCCTAGAAATGATTAGGTGCTGAGTGATGTGCAGAAGTTTGCACTGCTACTGTCTGTTCTGTGTATTAATAGAGAACTGAGGGTCAGATCTAGTGTAAAACCAGCATAGCTCCTTTGCAATGAATGGAGCTGTGCCAATTCACACCAGCTGAGGATCTGGTTCTCCATCTCTAGGGCTGTGCAGCTGGCAACTTTCATGAGTATTAAATTCACATTAATAGAGTCTGCATAATATAACAACGTAGGAAAGGAGTTCAGAGAAAAATGTCTTTAAAATCAGCTACATAGAGGGGATTTAGAAATCTGAATACTGCTCATAGAATGTTGTGAATCTAGAAGTCTGCATAATCATGTCTGCATTGAGACTATCATCTTTGTTTGAATAGCCACTAAATCCTGCTATAAGGGTTTTAGGAAACATTACTTGTGCAACATAATATTTGTTTAGAAATAATATTATAAATCTTTTCAGAACATGCCTAAATATTTATGTTAATGTGATTATTCACAAATACTTGAAAGGTTCAGCTGTACTCATTTTCTGCATCCTGCAATCTCTGATCCCTCATCAGTTACAAACATCATCTTCCTAACTAAACTGCCAAAGCATGCAGAAAACAATGTCAGTTACACTGTCAATGCTACTGCACCAGGACTTCATTATCTTAATTTGTGATCTTAATATGTGGTAGCTAAGGCCTGGTCTATGCACAGTTTTTGTACTAATTTAACTATGTTAGTTATGGGTGTGATTTTTTAAAAACCAGAATAGTTATACCAGTACAACCTCTAGTGTGGATCCAGTTATACCATTATAAAGATGTATTATACTGGTAAAATGTATTCCCATATGGAAAGGGGATAAGCTATACCACTATCAGATACTTTCATAACAATATAACTGTGCCCAGTCTTGGGGAGTTGTACTGTGTTAACTAGAGTGATATATTTAAAGCAGCACAACTTTTGTGAATTGGTAACCCTTAAGTCCTATACTGTGATTCATGTGGGCAAGTTTCTGAAGCCATGTTGAGTCCCTTTGGGCTCTGCACAGATACAGCAGCCCAGCCATGGGGATCACAGTACAGAATTAGAAAAATTCTCCTGCTGCAAGTGACTGACAGGTTGGGTTCTGTTCCAAAAATGCAAGCAGGCTGAAGTACCTGTTGTAATGTGCCTGTGGGTCTTAACACAATGAAGAATGGGGGACATACATTTGAAATGGTGCAGTAGTGGGCTGTCAGGTTTGCTGGAGCTGAAACACCTAGGATGAAATCCTGAATTCACTAGAGTCAAAGGCGAAAGTCCTGTTGATTTCAATTGGGCCAGGATTTCAGCCCTAGAGAATATATTCGGCTATCAGGGTATAAAATTCTTTAAAAAAAAATTACATTCACATGATTTACTTCTGAAAATTGTATTACAGTGTAAATCAGCCAATCAGCTATCCAGTGCTAAAACCTTATTTATTTTAACAAGAGTTAATAGAAATGTTTTTGGACTTAGTGATCTTTGAAGGATAAATAGAGAAACTAATTCACACATTTTTATTACTTGCTATTGATTACTGCAAAACATTTTCCTGACTTATTTTGTTAACTGCTTCAGGAAAGTTAGAGATTTTGCCATCTGTATATTCCAGGGAACAGATTAAAATATGTGTATTGAACACTGAATATTAAAAAATATTCACTAGTTACAAAACATTACTTATAACTAAACAGAAATAAATTATCAGACACAATATTAATGATCAATTCACTTTCAGTTCCCAAAGAACTTGTTCTCAGTTTTTACAGACACTTTGAAGACTAAATTGTATACCAGAGTTCCCAGAAGGGCCAGTACTAGAAGAGAGATTTTGATAAACTATTGTTACAATTTAAGTCAAAGACTGTTTCTGATGCCACAGTCTTTGGCTCTGTGGATATGGGGAAAGCAGTGGTTGTGATATATCTTGACTTTAGCAAAGCTTTTGATACGGTCTCCAACAGTATTCTTGCCAGCAAGTTAAAAAAGTATGGATTGGATGAATGGACTACAAGGTGGATAGAAAGCTGGCTAGATTGTCGGGCTCAATGGGTAGTGATCAATGGCTCGAAGTCTAGTTGGCAGCTTGTATCAAGCGTAGTGCCCCAAGGGTCAGTCCTGGGGCCGGTTTTGTTCAACATCTTTATCAATGATCTGGATGATGGGATTAATTGCACCCCTCAGCAAGTTCGCAGATGACACTAAATTGCGGGGAGAAGTATATGGTGGAGGGTAGGGATAAGGTCCAGAGTTACCTAGACAAATTGGAGTATTGGGCCAAAAGAAATCTGATGAGGTTCAACAAGAATAAGTGCAGAGTCCTGCACTTAGGAAGGAAAAATCCCATGCACTGCTACAGGCTGGGGACCGACTGGCTAAGCAACATTTCTGCAGAAAAGGACCTGGGGATCACAGTGGATGAGAAGCTGGATATGAGTCAGCAGTGTTCCCTTGTTGCCAAGAAGGCCAACATCATATTGGGCTGTATTAGTAGGAGCATTGCCAACAGATCAAGGGAAGTGATTATTCCCCTCTATTCGGCACTGGTGAGGCCACACCTGGAGTATTGCGTCCAATTTTGGTCCCCTGACTACAGAAGGGATGTGGACAAATTGGAGAGAGTCCAGCGGAGGGCAGCGAAAATTATTAGGGAGCTGGGGCACATGTCTTATGAGGAGAGACTAAGGGAACTGGGGTTATTTAGTCCGCTGAAGAGAAGACTAAGGGGGGATTTGATAGCAGCCTTCAACTAACTGAAGGGGGGTTCCAAAGAGGATGGAGCTAAGCTGTTCTCAGTGATGGCAGATGACAGAACAAGAAACAATGGTCTCAAGTTGCAGTGGGGGAGCTGTAGGTTGGATATTAGGAAACACTATTTTACTAGGAGGGTGATAAAGCACTGGAATGGGTTACTTAGGGAGGTGGTGGAATCTCCATCCTTAGAGGTTTTTGAGGCCTGGCTTGACAAAGCCTTGGCTGGGATGATTTAGTTGGTGTTGGTCCTGCTTTGAGCAAGAGATTGGATTAGATGACTTCCTGAGGTCTCTTCCAATCCTAATATTCTATGATTCTATGATTCTATAATTGTGATAATAGTTTGCCAAAAACTGTTTCAGATGCCACAGTATAACTCTCAGAAGTGCTATCTCTTGGGATCAGTGAGCCACTTGAGGTAAAATACAACTTCTTTAACCTTTGCCTGCTTTTAGAATCAAGTTTGACTTAAATCTGTTTGAGGTACTAAAATGTTTAGTTAAATATGATTTCTCTTCAAGTTTCCATATGTAATCTGACAGGGATCACTGTCTAGGAGTAGTAGCTGAACTGTTGGAAGTCTCTTAAAGCCTGTATTCATTGATTTCCAGTCCAATGTCAAAGATGTTAGACTCCTAGGTAAGCTTCACATAAGCATCCAAACTTTCAGATACTGTCAAAACCCAAAGTCTAAATTGTTGAGGTTTTTGCACCTTAAAAATTATGATACTGATATTAATTATTAGGGTTTGACATCAGTAGCATAAATATCTATCCCACTCATATGCTTTTATGTGTAATCTTCTTTTTCATTAGGAGGAAAACTTTTAGTTCCCAAACTTGTGTCCTAATCCTGTATTCCATGGGCACCTAAACCTCCCATTGACTATACTAGGTAGTATAAGAACATAAGACTGGTCATAGTGAGTCTGACCAATGGTCCATCTAGTCCAGTATCCTGTTTTCTGACAGTGGCCCATGCCAAATTCTTCATAGGCAGTGAACAGAACAAGGAACTTTATCAAGTTATCCACCCCGCAGTTTCTAGCAGTCAGATGTTTAGGGACACCCAGAGCATGGGACTGAATCCCTGACTATCCTGGCTAATAGCTATTGATGGACCTGTCCTCCATGAACTCGAGTAATATCTTTTGAATCAGTTATGCTGTTGGCCTTCACATCCCCTAACAATGAGTTCCACAGGTTCATTGTGTGTTGTGTGAAGAACCATTTCCTTATGTTTGTTTTAAACATTCTCCCTATTAATTTTATCGGGTGACCCCTGGTTATGTGTTATGTGAAGGGGTAAATAACATTTCCTTATTCACTTTCTCAACACCATTCATGAATTTATAGACCTATATCATATCTCTTCTCAGTTATCTCTTTTCCACTCTGAACAGTCCTAATCTTCTTAATCTCTCCTTATATGGAAGCTGTTTCATACCCCTAAACATTTTTTTGCTCTTTTCTGTATTTTTTCCAATTCTGATATATCTCTTTTGAGATGAGGCAATCAGAACGGCACACAGTATTCAAGGTGTGGGGGGGTATCGTAGATTTATATAGTGGCATTATGATATTTTTTAATCTATCCCTTTCCTTATGGTTCCTAACATTGTTAGCTTTTTTGACTGCAGCTCCACACTGAGCAGATATTTTCAGCGAACAATCCATGGTGACTCCAATATCTCTTTCTTGAGTGCTAACAGCTAATTTAGATCCCATAATTTTATATGTATAGTTAGGATTATGTTTTCTGATGTACATTACTTTGCATTTATCTACATTGAATTTCATCTGCCATTTTGTTGCCCAGTCACCCAATTTTGTGAGAGCCCCTTTATAATGCTTTATAGTCAGATTTCAACCTATCTTGAGTAATTTAGTATTGACTGAAAACTTTGCCATGTAATTGTTTACCCCTTTTTCCAGATCATTTATGAAAATGTTGAACAGCACAAGTCCCAGTACAAATCCTTGGACACTGCTATTAATCTCTCGCCACTGTCAATACTGATTATTTATTCCTACCCTTTGTTTTCTATATTTTAACCAGTTAATGATCCATGAGAGGACCTTCCCTCTTATCCTATGACTTCCTACTTTGCTTAAGAGCCTTTGGTGATGGACCTTGTCAAAGACTTTCTGAAGGTCCAAGTTAAATGGATCACCTTTGTCCACATGTTTGTTGAGGCATGATTTCCATTTACAAAAGCTGTGTTGACTCTCCCACAATATATTTTTGTTCATCTATGTGTCTGGTATTTCTGTTTTTTACTATAGTTTCAAACATTTTGTCTTGTACTGAAGTTACACTTAGCAGCCTGTAATTGCCAGGCTCGCCCCTGGAGCCTTTTTTTAAAAATGGGCATTATATTAGCTATCTGCTTGTCATGCTGTACAGAGGCTGATTAAGCAACAGGTTACATACCACATTTTGTAGTTCTATAATTCCAGAACTCTTGGGTGAATTATTGTTTAATTTATCAGTTTGTTCCAAAACTTTCTCTACTGATACCTCAAACAAGGACAGTTCCTCAAATCTGTCACCTAAAAAGAATGGTTCAGGTGTGGGAATCTCCATCACATCCTCTGCAGTGAAAGCAGATGCAAAGAATTTATTTAGCTTCTTGGCAATGGCCTTGACTTCCTCGAGTGCTCCTTTAGCACCTCAATCGTCCAGTAGCCCCACTGATTGTTTGGCAAGCTTCCTGCTTCTGATGTACTTTAAAAAAAGGCTGTTTGTTTTTATCTCTTACTAGCTATTCTTCAAATTCCTTTTTTGCCCCTGCTAGAATTTATCCTTCTTTCTATTTTCCACAGGAGGATTTCTCTTCCATTTTTAAAAACATGTCTTTTTGTTGCTAATGACCTCTTTTACTCTGTTGTTTAGCCGTGGTGACATTTTTGGTCCTCTTACTTTGCTATTAATTATTTATTAATTATTATTATTATGTATTTATTTGCTTATTTAATTTATTTTATTTGGTGCACACATTTAGTTTGAGCCCTTATAATGGTGTTTTTAAAAGAGTTTGCATGCAGCATGCAGGCAATTCACTCTTTTGATTGTTCCCTTTAATTTGCTTTAACTAGCCTTCTCATTTTTGTGCAGTTCTCTTATTTGAAGTTAAATGCTACTGTGGTGGGTTTCTTTGGTATTTCTACACACACACACAAGGAAAAGATGTGCAATGAATAGAGGATCAGTCTGCTAATTGATTCATCTCCATCTTTGCATTTCTTAAAATACTGAACTATTGAAACATACGCATAAGAACTTTATATACTGATTATATTATTCACTTATAGAACTGTTACCCAATTCCTTACAGAAGGACCTAATTCTATGCTGTCATAAGTTACATCAACAGAGAATTTGGCCCTTACTGCTTGGGGATTAGTTTAGCAACAGTGAAACCCCCTTACATCCATTTGTTTGTTTATTTTGGGATTTATAAAATGCATTCCATTACATGTTATAGTTGTTGGGAAGCAGAGTGGCCTCCCTCTGACCCTCATGAGGAGGAACTGCCCCAAGTCCCTGCTGGGTGGAGCCAAGCCAGCCCTGTCCTCCCAGGCTGGAAGTGGAGGGGTGGGACAGGAAGTATAAGAGGAAGGCCATGCACCTCAGTTGGGTTGCAGTCACTGAAGGAGGAAGATGTCTCTAACTCACTGTACAACTCCATACTAGAGACCAAGCTGCCCAGCACCCTGCCTCCAGAGGAGACCAACTATAGAGAGGAGTTGCTGGAAAAACCATCCGCCGTTTACCCCAACGATACTGGGAACCCATGAACTACAGAGCCATGCCAAGAAAGGGTGGTAGGAAGTAGCCAAGTGGATCTAGACATTAATCTGGTTATGTGGCCAGAAAACGAGTCAGCATTTTTGGTGACTTCCCCGCTGACCCCGTGGTGGGACTACCTACCACTGTTAGGGCCTGGGATTGGGACCTGGCGGAGTAGGGTGGGCCCCCTGCCAAACCCCTCCCCTTCAGGGTCAAAGCCTACTCACCATAGGCTGGAAGGCCTGTTCCTTGCCTGTGGCTTGTTGCTTGGCGGCAGCCCAGAAGGCCAGAGCCCCAGATTGTGTTTGCTGTCTGCTCCAGTCTGAAAGCTGCAGCTAAAGATTCTTCATTTCTCTTCCTCATCCAGAAAGCCAGAGCCTTAGACTGTAGGTTACTGTATCTGTAATTTTCACTCCATGCATCTGAAGAAGTGGGTTTTTTTACCCACGAAAGCTTATGCCCAAATAAATCGGTTAGTCACCGGACTCCTCGTATCCTTGTGGATACAGACTAATATGGCTACCCCTCTGATAAATGGCACAATGCTGCTTTTCACCAGCTGAGGATCTGTCTTAATATTGGTATGCATAAAAAAGAGATACCAAAAGCAAACTAAGACCAACCTACCAGTTGGTGGTGCCTTCTTTCTTTTTCCCACTCACTGTCTCTACAGAAATGCCGCACCACAGAAGAGATCATTGACCAATGAAAGTCTCACAGTCTTAGTGCCATGCAGACAGTAACAATGTATATGCAAAACCTGACAAAGTACAAACTATTATCTTTTATGCTATATATTTAATATACAATAATTTGTTCCTAAATCATAATCTGTCATTATCACATCCTATACTGAAAAGTCGTGAATGTTGCAGTGTATCAAAAACAATATGCTACAACATATGTGTGAAGATCATGCATCCTATGAATGAACTGAAAAAAAAAGTTGATCTTTTTCCTTAGGATTACAGTATTGCCAAGCCTAAATATTAAAAAACCATGATTCAGATCCCCCAAAAGTCATGAAATTGGCTTACTTGTGAGATTAAAAAAATAACATTTGTTGAGTTATTGTTACCTGCCTTCTGGTTTTTAACGTTTAGGGCTCATGTTATATCAGGTCTTTCCCTGCAACCATGAGGGGCAGGAACTTACTTATTTTCTAAACGACTGCTGATATTCTTACATAATAAGCATGACTTCAGGAATTGGGGCTTTAAGAAAGACACTAAATATTGTGAGACACACAGTAATATCAGGAGAATTGACAATAGTGGGATTAGAAAGGGCCATATTCTCCATTTCTCCCCTGCTCACTTCTGCCCCCACCCTTTGAACAAAATATATTAATAATTCCTAATAAAATTAATGGGAGTCACTCATATCATGAAAAAAACACCTTACCCCAGATTCTGTTCCATGTACTTCATAACTTTTAGGATTCCTGCGATGTGTTATTCTCGTCTTCTGCTCATTCATAAAGGCCCAATACTAAATCTATGTGTCTTTCTTGACATGATGATGATGATGATTTTTTATTATTTCTAGAGTACCAATAGCAACTCCAAACTCTAATGCGCACGTGTGAACTGTGCTTTGCAGAGGTGTACAACTTGGCCAGATTTCTGTGGATTTTCACAGGGATGGCAAAAAGCACATCTCTGGCATCCTTTGCCAAATTTCAAATCCCTGCTCCAAAGCATGGAGGTGCTGGAGCTTTCCAGTTAAATGATTGCAAGAATCCTTTAACATGAGAAAAACAATGTGCTTTCACCTAACATCATTCTCAGAAATGACTGTTTACTCTGAAATTAAAAAAAAAAAAAAAAAAGCGGAGACCAGACACTGAAAATTTCAACCATAACAGTTTAAGGTTGGCAAAGTTTACAAAACAATGAAAATGAAAAGTGTGAGGCGACCATTACTATAGGCCGGGCTTTCAGTATACAATTGAAAGCCACCTATACAATTTGGCTCTTTAAAGTGGCCTTTTTCATCTCCCTCCTCTCTCTCTGACTCTGAATGATATCCCCTATGTGAAGGCAACAGGGTAAGGAAGGAAGTGTAACAGACAAATGTGAAACTTCTGAGCCATCATAGATGACAAAAGAAAGGGAAAATATGATTAGAAGGCTTTCTTTCCCACCACAGTCCCCTTCACATACACTTCTGTCTACTGTTAGACAAGCTGTCCAATAAACTGGAAAAAAATAAAAAGAACAGGAGTACTTGTGGCACCTTAGAGACCTGTTCTTTTTGCTAATACAGATTAACACGTCTGCTACTCTGAAACCTGAAAAAAAAAACCCATTCCTTTAAATTTACACCTGTTGGCACATATACTTTGTATAATGCAATCCAAACTTTGCTAAGAAAATGTTATTTACTTCCATCAAAGATATAAGCTGTCTCATGACTAATGAATGACTAAGTTAGAAGCAGAGCGAGCTTTGATTTAAGGGAACTGGCAAGAAAATTCTCTGTTTCATTAATAAACAATGTACATTTCTAGCCCTTTGCCTTGAAAAAGTAGCCAAGGAAACAAACAGCGCAAAGGCTCAAAACCTATAACTGATTTTTCTCTAGGAATTAGGCTTTTCCTAAACTTAATTTAATCACAGTCTCCACACCACAGGCAGCTAATTTTATATTTTGAGTTCGGTGAAAATAATGGCCACAGGTCCCACTTTTTTTAGGAGGATCCACATTAGTTTGCAATGGTGATGACTGCCACCGAGGCTGCTGCTGTTTTCCACTAGGGTCACGGCTAGTTTACAACAAGCTAGCTGCCTTGGCACCAGTGCATGCAGGCATGCTATGTGCAGGCAATGCAAGATCTCACCAACCCTCTCTTCGGAGGGTCCACTCACTGCTTGCTGCCTTCCCCCAAGTGAATACAAAGACTGCAGAAGCCTATGGAACTGGGCAGCTGGCTCCCTCCCACATTCACAAAGGATGGGGCAACCTTCCACCTTCCAACATACAGTTCAAAAAGTCATGATCTGACATGATCATCTGGGATGATTTAGTTGGTGTTGGTCCTGCTTTGAACAGGGGATTGGACTAGATGACCACCTAAGGTCTCTTCCAACCCTAATATTCTATGATTCTATGAAAAATCTCCTTTGCAGTAATGGCCACAGATGCGCTAATACCACTTCTGATCATACTAATCAATACTGTCTCACTGTTTCCGTTTACTCCCTCCTATGTCTGTCCAGATCCATCTGTT
Organism: Chelydra serpentina; assembly: GCA_037349315.1. Classification (NCBI taxonomy): domain Eukaryota; kingdom Metazoa; phylum Chordata; order Testudines; family Chelydridae; genus Chelydra; species Chelydra serpentina. The sequence continues at coordinate 64,983,112 of JBAIAC010000004.1, forward strand.
GTCTCTTGTCTGATGCTTAGACTGTAAGTTCTTTGGGACCAGGAATATCTTTTTTGTTTCATGTTTGTACATCACCTAGCACAATGGAGTCCTGATTCATAACTAGAGTTCCAAGGAGCTATGGGAATACAAATAATAAGACAGAAACCTCTATTTCAGCTCTAACTTATTGAAGTTGACAAACTCTTCAAGAGCCATGAACCTTATGAATCTCCCTGGTCCTCCACAAGAGATCAGTCCCCAGAAGTACTCTATGGGGCTTTGGAATTTACTTCTTTGCTCCTACATAATTCCTCTATTACTACCTGCCAGGGATCCTGAAAAGGCTTATATTAGAAAGCCAGTAATCGCTTTAACTTTATCTGTTACCATGGCTCCACAATATATATTTGGTAAGTTTCAACATACAATATTTAAAGTAGCAGTATAGCATTATGGTATTATATTTTCTGCTAGATGATAATCATTCATAAACCGCACCTTGGAAAACAGCTTCTTTAACATCACCCAAGGTTATTGCTTTACAAAGTGTAACAAGCTAAATCATTGGCATTTGACTCCTAGGAGAGCCATAATAAAACAATACAAGAGACTTTTATGGCTTCCCCCCCATCTTTTTGCTGACAGCTGACTGTGGAGATAACATATATTGTTTTCATTTCTGTGCACAGTAACCCACACTAGAGTTCATAAAACATGTGCATGTTCTTTGTGATTCAGCATACTCAGTAAATGGTAGAAATATATGATGCTTGCACATCTTTAGTAGGAATGCTAGGGAATAAACAATGACCTACACAAGAAGCCAGCTCTTGCAGGGATATAAAGTAGATTGTCCATTGTAACAGAAGACTTCCACAAGAAAGTGGTACACTAGCTGACATTCAGATGTCTCCAGGTAGTTGCAAACATGGCTACTTCTATTTAAACAAATTTGTTTGTGACCAGAACCTGTGCTGTTGGACAACAGGAGAGGCACCAGACTTACTTCCAAATCTCTACTACTGGAGTGGACAATTGGTATATGCTGTGAGAATGCAAGTGAAAAGCTAAGGGGAGATACAGAATAGTATAGAAGATCTCTAGATTTGTATTTGAAGGACTTTGGCCTATGAGTTCTTTAGCTCTCAGATACAGTACAGGGACCTCCACAGAAGTTTGGGATTTAACTTTAAATCACATCTAACTGTTCACTAGGTAAATCTCTTGTTGGGATTTGAGCATATTTGTAATCAAATGTTTGCCTTCCTCACCCCCAAAATAAAAATCTAATAATACTACCCTCTGTACACTGAGGCTAATACACTAGGCATGGGACTTTCAAAAATACTCAATGAGGGCCTAACTTTGTTCCCTTTAAAGTCACTGGATGTTAGGTCAACACTGGGAAGTTTTGAATAATCCCACCCTATGTATACAGTAGCATAAATTGTAATAGTCATGACAAGAAATGTGATCCCTCCCTATGGAGCAGCTAAAGTATGGATTGTACCTGGCTCATGGTGGCTTAGAGCATTCACTTGAAATGTGGAAGAGTCAAGTTCAAATCCCTGATCCACATCAAGCAGAGCAAGGATCTGATCTTGGGTCTCACATGCCCCAAGTGAGTGCCCTAATGATTGGCCTAATAGGTATGATTTAGGCATGTTTAGAGCACACGTACTGGTTCAGGCCATAGTTGGAGATAGGCAGGGAAGTAATTTGAGAATCCCACCAGAGGTTAAGCCTCCAAACAGCTCCTTAGATATGAAGTGGCTTCGGGACTTTGGCAGCTTTGTGCATGCCCACTGGTGGAAACTAAGGCATCTATAGGAAATTAGGAGCCTATGGGATTAGGTGACAGCTGAGCAAGGGAGTTAAAAATGTCAGTGGTGCCTAAATGTTTGACGTAAGCACCTAATGGGGCAGTGAGGTGCCTTTGTGAATCTGCCCATTTGTACCTAAACATGGATATAGGAGCTTAATTTTAAGCCCTTTTAAAAAAAAAATCCTGGCCTACTGTGATGGGCATGATACAAACCTTCGATAGAAATATGAGAAGTACTCTTACAGCTGCTCTTTCCCAGATACAAAACAACATGTTAATTGCTATCTGCACATGTCCCAAACTGCCCAACATAGTCGTTACTGTTAACTACAAGAGCCCAGCAAATACTAGTCATACCATTCACTTGCTAATAGTAGATATTTAATTATCATCTTGGTTTACTAAGATTTGTGTGATTTTGGTGATGGAAAACTCAACTTAACAAAACAAAAATAAATAATAATAATATCTCCTCTCAGATGGTGCTTTTCATTAATAGATCTCAACACACTGTACAAAGTGGACAGTATCATTATCCCCATATTAAAGATGAGGACATTGAGGCACAGAGATGAAGTGACTTGCCTAAGGTCACAGATCTGTGGCAGAGCAGAGGATAGAACCCAAGTCACAGCTCAGTGCTCTGTCCACTGGGAAACACTGCCTCCCACATACCTCTGAGACAACTCCTCTCCTTCTTTATTCTTATTCACATCTGGCCTACCTCATCTACTCACTACAATTACAACTCACCCTGGGTTGGCTCAGCTACTCTAGCCAGCAAGTTAAGGGCATTGAATGAAGGCTTGGAACATTCCAAGCCCCTCTCCACCCACCTGCTCCAGGGAGGAAGTTGACCACTAGTCCCATATACTCCTAGGGGCTCAGATCCAGGGACATGTAGAGGTGAAAGGAGAGTGGGAGAGAATTCTTACTCTCTTGCATGAGCCAATAGTTTGAGTCACAATCTAGGCCTTTATGAAGTTTGGAGGATTTTGCAACCCTTACTTTTTGAGCAGTACCTTACTTCAGAAGCAGCTTCAGTGAAATAAATAAAGTATGGTGTTGTTTGTTGAAAGCAAGGCTGGCAAAACCTCACCCTATGAAATCCTAATTAAATTATGCCTTCCTTTTAAATGAAAAGTTTCTAGTCAATTTTTTTTTCATTATGCAACATTTTGTCATTAGCTTATATAGGACTCTGGGGGGGAAATTCTCTCTCCCCTTCATTCCGAGTATAACATTTATAGCAAAAATGTATGAAGCTTCTCCAGGGGAGAAAGACTTTTCCACCTTTTTCATAAAACCAGCAGAAAGGCCACAGCTCAAATCGTTCACTAGTTTAAGACATTTCACAAATGAACAAGCACCATCTCTCCATTGGTTGTCAGCTTATCCTGAGGATATTTGACTGTGGTGGGGCTAAAATGAATAATCAATTTCAACAGCGAATTGCTTAGGACAGGTATCAGCAACCTTTGGCCCGTGGCCCATCAGTGTAAACCCCCTGGTGGGCTGGCCGGTTTGTTTACCTGCCGCGTCTGGAGGTTCGGCTGATCGCAGCTCCCACTGGTTACAGTTCACTGCTCCAGGCCAATGGGGCCTGTGGGAAGCAGCGCGGGCTGAGGGATGTGCTGGCTGCTGCTTCCTGCAGACCCCATTAACCTGGAATGGTGAACCATGGCCACTGGGAGCTGCAATCGGCTGAACTTGCGGATGCGGCAGGTAAACAAACCGGCCCAGCCCGCCGTGGGGCTTACCCTGGAGAGCCGTGTGCTGAAGGTTGCCGATCCCTGGCTTAGGAGTTAAAAAGTGTGCCCAAACTATTTTATGGATACTGGATTGTTACAAAGAGTTGTAATATGACTCAAGGTCTAGCATCAGACTGTCTAATGAGGAACTCTAACTAACCTTCATCCTCCATTCATCTATTATGTGACTTATTGGCTATATCTTGCCATTCACTTTACCGATTCTTTGTGGTCCACTTGTTAGATACTTAGGTTAAATTTTTAGGCCCGCATAAGCCCCATCTATACCACATAAGCTCCTCTGAAGACTTTAACATGGGCCTAAATAGAACCGAGAGGTCTGTATCATTCCTCTGCTCTGGGATAACTTGTACTTTGACTGGTATATTATTCATACATATCATACTATGGAATGAGGGCCCAGTGCAGGAAGTGCTTTACATAGTTTTTAGAACAGTTTGTGAATGTTGGCCAGTTTAAAAGGGTCACAGTCCTGGAGCCTTCAATTTCCATCTGTCCTGAAGAAAAAGAGGGTCTTGTTTTACAGGAACTCAGTGTTAGTTCACTGGGATTAATACAAGGCAAGAGATACTAGGAAGGACAGGTAGAACATTAAGGTTTGGGACTACATAGAAAAGGTTTGGTGGAATTAGTTTAGAAATACACACTTTACCTTGGTGTTTCTAGGGTTTATGTGTAATACAGGCCCTTCATGTTTTGCATCCATTTATACTAATCTGAGTGTTATACACAATTTGTGTGGTATAGTGCTTAGCTAGATTGGATTCTCAGTAATCAAGGCCAGGTCAGCACTAACTTGGCAGAAAAACTTGTGTACTAAACTCTGGTTTGCATATCCTGTTCCATAAGGAATCACTGACAGTAGGAAGGCAAAACCCTGCAGCGTGGTGTGTAAGTGGATTCCTGACTAAGATCCTTAAACAAGCCCCAGCACTGATTATCTTTATAATGGAGTTTGAAGAACTGATTTCCAGGAGTCCTATAGGGGAATACCTCTGCTTTGAGGTAACACATGCAGAGGCAGACAGGAGATAGATAGTGTCTAGCTTTTTTAATGAGCCTAATTGCATCTGTTTAGTCAATAGTAACTGGGCATTGATAGAAGCAGGCTTTTTTTCTGTATGTTGCTTTTGCTTGAGTAGGCTGTGGGTCAGCATTAGGTATGTAGGTGTACTTTTGTTATAGATGATAAAATCTGACACTCTCCTGGTGGCTGCCTTTCAACTTTACTATTGTGAGAGATATACCTCCCCCCCCCCCCCCCAGCCCCCGCCTCCTCCGCCCCTTGACGGGGAAAAATATCTGCTCCCACCTGGAAAAGATGGAATAGATTCATGCTTAAGTTCCAAAGTCTTCACAATTTTACTGACTCTTAAATCTTCTACAGCAGTTCAACTCAGTTATAAACTATTGGACTGGAGGTCTCTCTCTAGTTCAGCTTCTTTTTATTTTTTTCCCCCTAGCCTTCCCACAACAGTAGTTTTCTAGAGCTTCATCTTCATGAATGTTTTGGTGTTTTTTTTCAGTGCAACTGTATCAATAACGTCTTTCATTCCTCAAGACAGCTGTTCTGACTGATCTTTTGTAGCTTTTCATTTACAAAGGAATAAATAGGAGGCCGTGAAATTAATGTAAGGATTTAAAACATAGGTGTGAAAAAAGATTTGTTTCACAACCCTTGCTATATATGCTGTAGTTTAGGACTGTTCAGATTTGATGATTTCTCTCTGTCTTAAAACTTCACATGAATCTGTCCATCAGTTTGTGGGTTTTGAGTCATCAACCCTTTATTTTCAGTGAATTTTGGAGCACCCAAACTTTTGTCACAAATAATACTATTTATTTAGTCCAGGGATCAGCAACCTTTAGCACACGGCCCGTCAGAGTAAGCCCCCTGATGGGCCAGGATGGTTTTTTTACCTGTCGCATCCGCAGGTTCGGCCGATGGCAGCTCTGACTGGTGGCGGTTTGCTGCTCCTGGCCAATGGGGGCTGTGGGAAGCGGCGTCCAGCACATCCCTTGGCCCGCACCTCTTCCCGCCGCCCCCATTGGCCTGTAGCGGCGAACCGTGGCCAGTGGGAGCTGCGATCAGCCGAACTTGCAGACGCAGCAGGTTAACAAACCAGCCTGGCCCGCCAGGGGGCTTACCCTGGCGGGCCGCATGCCAAAGGTTGCCGATCCCTGGTTTAGGCCAAAAATTTGTGATTTTGCCAATTTGCTATGACTAGGCATGGCAGAATTTGATATTTATTCATTTAACAGTTCTGACAGATAATATTGATGTCTATTTTTAATCAATTTAAATGTTCACAGTTGCAGGAAATTATGGGGGGAAGGAGAAATGAGACAATAATTATTCAGTGTCAGTAGATGCTGAGATTCAAAAAGTGAAAGCTTTAGAACTGTTAAAACACCAACTATCAACATCACATGTCAAAAATATACAAAGTAAATTGTCTTAAACAAAAATTCTCAAGCAGCAATTTCTTATTTTGCCTATTTGAAATGTCGATTATCATCTAGGAAAACCTTTTTTTTGTTTGTGTGTGTGTACGTGAAATCGACATTTACCAGCATTAACTGATGAAAATCTAACCCTTCCAAGCTTTATATTACTTTCCAGAGTACTGTGGTAGTAATCTTTGGTAATTTGGGCTTGTGATGGGAAAACAGAAAAACAAATCTGTAGAGTAAAGGCTGTATATGTGTGTCAGCCATCGCTCCTGGGCTTTTTTTATTTGTTTGTTTGTTTTTAAATGACTTTTAGGGATTTTATTTTTAATAGACACGGTGGTCAGCTTGCTATTGAACACTGATCCCTGTTTTTTTTATTAATGTTGACATGTTTGCATGCATGCCTATGTTTTAAACCCATACTCCATTACATACATAAATTACTTTAATATTAAATTTAAAAGATTTTTATTGTAAATTGATAAATATAAGTGACAGTTTTCTGAAGTCCCTTTGGAGAATTATATTAAAGTACTGTGCCATGATTACTTCTCCTTTTGATTTGCCGTGACAAATAGCCACGTCCAAAGGGAGCAAGAGAATCTATACAAGTTCCTGTGCATCTGCGTCTAGGAGACATATGAGTTTCAATGAAAGTTTTGGACAGTCAAAGTAAGTAAAGCATGGCTGATGCAGAGGCAGATCCATTGACTCTTCCTCTGATCCTCCAGCCTATGCCCAAGTGAGCCCGCGTGGCATTCAAGGTATGAATCCTTTCCCCTATATAGCAGAACTACAAGAACACACTGATTTTACTGCAGTCATCTGCGGGGAAGAGACTATGAGCAAGAAAGAAATTATTTTTCATCCAGTGTAATTCAGTTTGCCATTTCAGGGTTAGTTTGCTTGCAAAACAGGCAGCAACTGGAATTGTTTGGGATATAAGATAATTTATTCATAGATGATCTAAGTTGAATCCATATATATATATATATGGCTAAATGAATGGACAAATGCCAGGCAATTACTAAGATTTATGCAAATTAAAAAAACACATAATTTTGTATCGGTCTTTGTGCTTCCTCACCTTCCCTTTTTTTTAATCCATGTTATCCTGTCACCTCCATAAATTAGGCACTGATCCCCAAATGGATCCAGGTGGATAGACTCTCACAAGCACATAGAGATCACTTTGCGGAGTCAGGACCTTGGGCCTTGTAAGCACAACGGAACACAAATAATAGTGAAAATTTGTTCTGCCTGTAACCACTAGGAAATCCCCAGGAGGGCAAAATAAAATGTAACATTTAAGAGCCATCTCAGGTATTTTAAGGATATGCATTTTATTTAACTAACAGGAAATAACTTATAAATGGAACAGTATTAATGCTGCTATACTCTACCCTGGGTGAATTCTCTATCTCAGGCCTGCAGCAGGTTCTCATAATCATATGTGAGACAGCCTATAAGAGACAAGAAGAAGAATGACGCTGGTTTGTGTCCTGCAGGATGTGGGGGAATTGTATACTTCCCACTGAAGCTTAACCAAAGCACAAGAGAGACTGAAAGCCTTTGGTCAACAGAAGCAATTAGCATTACACCATGGGACTCTAGAGACTTTTCAACCAGGCAGTGGTTGCTCCTGGGTCACACACTCCTTCATTTGTCTCTGCTCACAGGGAGAAAACTGATATTTAAAAAAACCCCAATTGTTAAATTTTGCAATATTTCTAGCTTCACTTCGTTACAATAAAATAAAAATAAATATGTGATTCAGCTGCTGCACTAGCAGGCCAGTTGCCTGATTGAAAGCTACCAATGGCACTTTGCCTATTCACTTGTGCTGAAAGCACAGAACTGCATCTGCTTCTAGAAGGTTCTCTGTTTTTATTGACCAAAAAAACAATACCATAGCAAATGCTTGCTGTGCAGATTGATAGCAACTACATGATCCAAGTCCATTTATTCCTAGATTCTGGATATGCCTAAAATAAATAAACCAAACATCAAAATACCCATGTTGTCTTTGGATATTTACTTGCCTAAAAGGATGTTTATTACTGCTGGAGCAGTCTGAAATGCAATTATGAATATGTACTGTATGGACAATGAGTGGTGCCAACCTCAAAAAAATTACTGCTACTATTCAGATTTTTTAACTGACACCATTTTGAAACATAAAACAGGCCAGTAATTCCAGATCACATATTTAAACTACTCGGAGACCAGAAAATAACTATTTCTAAGTAATCTGGTGTTTGTACAACTTCTGTTTATGGTCATACATGTCAATTTTTTACAGAATGGACCATTTTAACCATTAGGAGAAATCCCATATATCTTGAATGCATAGTAAAAGCCCCCAGACAGTCTTGAATCCTTAAATCCAATCTGCCTTCAAGCCAGGGAGTTAAGATTTAAACAGAAATTCCCAGTTTATTCAACGGAACTGATCCTACAGTTTAAAGAACCAACCCTCTCCCCAGTACAGGATGAATTTATCCAAGCCTGCATAGATCCATATCCAGCAATTCTGACTGCACTGAGGAATTTTCCAGAGTAAAGGACAGTAGGCTGATAAATAAAAACCTTTTACTATTATTACTGACAGTCGGTTTCCAATGTTTTCCCTCTCCATACCTGTACATGTGCTGACAGTTGGTAACTAAGTATTTTTAGAAATAAAATAACTTTTATCACCATGGGTCAATTTCCAAATGAAAGAGAACTGGTTACATGCAGTTTCAGATCTTGCAGCACTCCTTCCCTTTAAGTCCATAGAAATCAGCTATTCCCCCATGGCAAACTGCTAACAGTAACAGTATTACAAACAGGGCTGAAGAGAAAAATTGCCAAGTAATACATTTAAAATATCTAGGTCAAATTTAACAGTGAAAAAAGTATCTGAGAGACCACAAAGATCAGGGCTGAACAAACACTGATTTGGCTTATAACACTATAATATACATAGAGGTGAAAACTGGGCCATTCATTTATCAAAAATGTGGACAGAGCCCTGAAATGTTTTGCTACAAACATATATTGAGTGAGGAGGTAAAGGAACAGTTCCTGAAACTATAGAAGAACAAGATGAATAAGTACTACTAGGAACATATCAAGGAGAGATAGAATACCTAGAGAAGATGCTGTTGCAAGGAAAGTGTCTGTGTATTGACTGGCACAGTAGGAAACGGGGATCCAACATAAAACAAGTGGCAACCAAGAGTGAGCAGAATTTGACCTGGGACAGAAAGGGCACCATTCACTCTAGTAAAAAGCACGAACTATTTATGTCTCATCCAAGCAATGGTACCATCAAGCAGCAGAGTTCCTCCCTACAGTAAAATGGAAGACGGCCATCTCCTAAATTAGAAATACACTTCTTTAACACAGAGATTTTCCCTGGAGATCTCTCATGCAAGTAAAAACCTGGTGCAACAATGCTTAGCTTGTTGGATGTGATGAGATCACAAACGAGTGCTTTGGCTGCAGATAGCGAAAAGCTCATTAGCATATAGATTCAATAAATTCCACATCAAGGGCAAAATCAGTTTTCAGATGCCCGTTTTACCCTGTTAAAAGATGCACCCTAGAACTAGATTACTCAACATTCTTGACACTTAATCAAGGTTGGCCAATATACAGAGAGTGAGCCTAAGTGAAATATGTGTTCCAGCAATATTTTCGCTAAACACTAGCTTCTGCTACCCTCAACTTTTCAATCTCTCATCTTTTCAGGGTTGCAGGCAGTATTTGATCACTTTAGGCATATTTCCATATCTTCTTATTTTCAAATGGTTTCACAGTAAATTAAATATGGTATAGCATTAGGTCCAACCAAAATGTCAAAGAATCTAGAACAACCCTGTCAGAAAATGGTAATTTGAAAAACAAAGTGAAAGAAGTTCTCATACATCAGTGAATGGAAATAAATCCCTTTGAATTAGACAAAGAAAATGATGAAGAAGAAAAGCCAGACAATCAGAGTTTCACTGTAGAAAGTAAAAACACAACCTGAGTTGCTTGCACCTTATGTAAAACTTCAAACCATAACAGGAATGGGAAATCAAGCAAATAGCTCACTGAAGATCATGTCTGAGATACAGTTAGAAGTAGGTTTGAACACAGAAGTCAAGACTCATATTTGTTTCAGGGTTTTTAAAATCTGAATATTAGCTATGTGTAACTATGAGCTTACCCTTTTCTTTTTTTGGAAAGGATGACAACTTGGAGGCTTGGGATGAAAAAAAAATCCATGTGGCACTTTGGACCACTCTTGGATCATATATATAGCAACCAAAAGCCTCTCTGAAACCCTAGAGTAGCTTTATCTATGGATCCAATTTATAAAAGTGTAGCTCACTTACCATTTTGGGGGTTAAAAAGGCAGCTCAGCAGACAGCAGCCAAGAAGCAACAGCACAACAAAGACTGCCTAGACATGTGCCCAGCCCAAAAAGACATGTCTGGAGGAAAGAAAAATGTTTTGGCTGCAGCAGCAGCAGGAGATTACTTGCTTTGTAGCTGCTCTGAGGGCTAGGAGAGAAGGAAACTTGATTTGCTTTTCAGCCAACACTAAGCACCCAATTTCAATAATTAAGTAATTTTGCCAGCAAAACAACAGTGTCCCCAGGCCCTCACAGTACCATAAGCCTTCTGACCACCCGTAGAATCACTCTACTGTATAAACTCCCTGCTACATAATCACCCCATAAGACTCTATATACTTCCCTCTCCCCACGCGTTCTCTCACTTCTCCCTCAAACTCTCCTCTCAAAGCATTCCTTTGTCTACCACAGACCCCCAATCCCCATGACTCAAAACCTTCATTCTCCCTCCCCCCAAACAGTGCATCATCTTTTGTTTCCCCACCAAGCCTGTTTTCCCCAGCTCCCTATTCCAAGGTTCCCCTTCCTCAGGCAGTGACCACCATACTGTCTCCTTCCCCAGTTTCCTCCTCTCATTTATGAACCTTCTTGAGGTAGGGGAGAAGCCATTCAGCCTTATTCCTCCTCCAGTGGGCTTTCCATGCTCTGCAATCATGCTGGTGTAGGGAGGACAGCTCCTTTTCCTGAGCTGGTTCACGAGAAGGGCCTCCCAGAGGACAAAGCATCTCCAAGCATTCAAAGACTGAAACTACATCTTCCTTCTCCCTGCTTAACTGATCAACTAACGGGGGGGGGGGGGGGGGGGAAGGCATGGGGGTACCAAGTTCTGTTGCACTGAGCAACTGCTTGGTTCTTTCTTTCCCTCAAAATGTGGACTGAAAGTTGCAAGTGAGGGAAGAAAGAAACATTATCCCTTTCCAGATGAAAGCTGAGGAAAGATACCCTCATAACACCCCTGAAGTTACATCCCACTTCACAGCATTCACCCCTCAGGAGTCCCAGGCATCAGATGGGAGAAGAGGCAGTCCCTTCTCTCCCAATCATTCTATACTCTGGAACCTCCATAGAGAGAGGAGAGGCACCCTGCTTTGGTCTGGACAAGGGAGAGAGGAAAGACGGAGCCCAGAAACTCCATGATTCACACTGAGGATACTGAAGAGAGTGGCCTAATCACTGGAGTACGGGATATTCTGGGGTGGGGCTCTCATTTTTTCCTCTTGAAGCCATTCCACTCTATATAAATAAATATTAATTGGGCCAGAAAGAGTGACAGTGACATTATAGCTGAGCAGTTAAGGCACTCTCTTAGAAGGGGACAAGAACCAAATTCAAATCCCCCCTCCACATCAAGCAGGCATGGAGGGGAACTGAACCTGGATCTCCCACATCCTGGTTGAGTGATCTAGGACATGGTTATAGGTTCGGGGGTGGGAGGGAGTCTGCTAGTTGTGTGAGTTTAGATGTGCTCAGAGCTTATCTAGCAGTCTGAGTCCCAAAAGGCAAGATAGGCAGGGAATCCCTAGTTTGTTAATCCTACTGGGATTTAGCATCAGTCCAGTACAGTCAGGACTCAGGCACCTGTGCACACACCCAGCTGGATAAATTTAAGTGCCTTGGAAACTTTGCTAGCAGAAACTTAGACTGCTACAGGGTTAGGCAGCAGCTGATGAGCACTTTTGTAAATGCCAATCACATCTAAATGTTGTACTTGGGCTCATTACAAGAGTAAATGGTGAAATGTAGTGACCTATGACATACAGGAGCTCAGACTAGATGCCCCAGTGGTCCCTCCAGCCTTAAACTCTATGAATCTATTAACGGTGAGGTTAATTATTTATTTGCTTCTTCGTCAGCCTTTGATTCCCTTGCCTTTTCATTTAATCCCTCGTTTTTACTTTATACCCCCTTTTAACGTTGCCCTTCCCTTTCCCCTAAGAAATTTGTCTGTTCTGTCTTACTTTATTCCTTTAAAGCATAATAACTTATTGTCTAGAAACCATAGGCTATATAGTCATTTACGCACCTGGCTACTACAGTCAGTGCCCCTTTTCCAGTGTAGTTGAAGACTAATAGGCAAAGAGTTGCTATTCATGGAGTGCACAGAAACCAGCATTTCTTCATAGTCACTGAAGAGGGATGAACATGTGGAGTCTACCACTCTTGTGGACCATGGATCCTGAGTCTCCCAGATCAGTTCCCTAACCCCTGGACTATAGAGTTCTCCTCACTCCCACTTCCTTTCTCACAGTGACTAAGGATTTATACACAGTGAAATAACTTCACCAAGGGAGACTGATGAAGCCCCACATCAGGCTATCCCATAGCTCGGCAGTTAGAGCATGCACCTGACAGGATTTGAATTGAGGTCTCACACCTTTCTCTCCTCCCCACCCCCAATCTGAGGGGAAACGAATACTGGGGTCTTCCACATCCCAAGTGAATACTCTAACTGCTGCACTAAAAGCTGTAAGATGGGTACCGCTGTCTGTTTTGGGTGGAATGAGGAAGGTGCCTCCCTCATTCTCATAAGTAGTGACTTAGGCACCTAAGCCACCTGGTGCCAGGGGAGGGGGTGCCAGCTGTGAATTGCACGCAGAAATAAGTGTCTAAGTCTGAGTTACATGGAAGTGCCTAGCCCCATGAAAGGGAGGAGCTTAGGATACATCCCTCTCATCAGCATCGTCCATTGGCTAGCTAAGACATCTCCCCATTTAGTGTGCGGGCTTTTGTGGATCTCATTCTTAGGCACCTCCCTGTCTCCATCCATTGTATAGGGAGCCTTGGCACTTAAGTCATTCTTTGTGGATTACAGAGTTGTTTTAGTGATTTTCTAGGGGCCTAAAAATTACTCCAGAGACAGTTCTGAGCATTGCAATACGTAAGTCCCTTTGTGTATTCTCGCCAGAATTCCAGGGTTTAGAAGTCAGCTTCCTAGTGAAGGAGAATAAAAGTAATAGGAGGTTTAGATATATCCCCAATGTAACTCAGCATAAGACACAGAGTGTAAATAGCCAAATTGTACCAGACCTAAACCCATGGTATCGTTTCTCTCTAACAGTAGAAACTGAACTGCTGAAAAGCCATGAACTCTACCATCATTCTACTAAGGAGCTACATTTATTAATACTACAGAAAGAGGGCTTGAGGCAGTAGGGAGGTGCTTGAGAAGATAAGAAAACTGCAGAGATCAGTACAAGCCACTTATTCATTTAGCATTTGCCTATTTTCCGAGCCAAGCAATAGCATTCTTAGTGGCCAAGTGGAGCTTTCAGAGCCAACCGCTGAATTTGGATAGTGGACATTCCTTGACAATATGTATCATTGTTTGAGCTGCACCGCACCTGCAGCTTGGTTTGTGTCGAAGACCACAATGGTGCTGCACAGAGGCCTTGTGCAGTCTGGAATCAGTTAAGAAGGGCCCATTGATGACATGGCAGGTCGAAGCCAGGTGGGCGAGCAGTAGAGTCTTCCCGTCACAGGGACTCTGCTGTGGGAGAACCCATGGGAGGTGCTTAAATATAGTTTGTATCTGTTTCTCTACAAGCCCAATTCTATTGGTTTTGTCTTATGTAGTTTAGTTGACAGAAGACTAGTTGCAGCCAGTGAAGACAAACCCTAAATCTTTCTCATCACACAGTCACAGTAGGTTATTAGAACTCTAACCAAAAGGCAGATTAGTAAACCACTGTAACTTACTGCTGACCACACCCACTGATGCATTGATCAATAGACAACCCTTCCCAGAGATCAGATGGGTTCACCAATGATTTGCAATACATTAAATAAGATTGCAGGAGATGTGCCCCACAGTGTGGGTAAAAGACCAAGGTAACTTGCAATAGAACTGGTTCCAAATGGCCTACAGCTGGTTTATAAACTGGCTTTGTCACAGCAGTTTTGGGTGCCTGGAGCTTGTCTACTGTCTGTCCCTAATCAGTTTTAAAATAAATTAGAATTGTGCAGGTGCTTTCTCCTAGGATGACCCAGGTTTATGTTTTTAAGTAAGGATTATGAGAAAGAGAATAGCTATTGAAGGGCCATAATCCATTTAATGTGGATGTAAAATCGTAACTACAGTTTCTGTTAAGAACTTTTCATATAGGCCCGCATGAGGGCTAACGAACAAAGAACAATACATGGCTAAGAGAAAGCTGGGGTAAGCATACGACTTGTTCTGTTTCAAGTCAATGACTAGACTCAGCATGACTCCAGATGGTGAGCTGTAACCGGATGTCCTTATCGCAAGTTATAGACACATGAAGCACTGAGAAGGGCCTCAAAGTTAACTCCCTAGAACAGATGCCAGAACAGAGTTCAGGGAGAGGCCTGACATGATTGACGTGAGTGATGACGCCCTCCCCTCATAGATGTATGCCAATCCCAGTTCACAGAAATGCAAGAGTAAAACTATAAACAATTGTTATTGTTAGATACTAATTACTGCTTTTTTGCTTTAAATCTCCAGGAATGTACCTGTTGGTCAACCGGGAGAGCTGCTACCTCATTCCCCTGGATCCCCAAATTCAGATTTGACCTATATACTTTAATAGAAATAGTTTAAGGGTAATTACCTGTGTGTTAGCAATATGTTAATTTGAGCCATGGGCGGAGCCATTATGTAATCTTTTAGACCATTGGCTTAGTGTGCTTATCTCATCTTGCTGCTAGAACCTATCCAGAGGCTTGGGAAATCCCATCCCCGTCACTTCTCTCTGCCCAATGAGCACCCTGTATAATCTATTGTAATCAATTGTTCTGCCATGTCTTTGAGCCTAATAGGCAAAGTGACACTCCGCCAGCACTGTGCATAATAAACTCCTGTGCTTGACTCTACACGATGTCCATTTCTGTTCCTTCAGCTATTGGAGAAACTGTCTTTGTCAGTGGTGAGTTTATGGAGTCCAGAAGAAAGGAAAATTTCTTGATGCAGCCAGTCAAAAAACCATGGACTTGCTGACTTTCACTTGAATTTAATGGGAGCTTTGCCTGAATAATGATTACAGCTGGAAATTCTGATATCATTTTTTCCGCTTTAATATTCCCCATCCCCTTCCTGTTTTCTGGGGATGACCTGTGTGGAGAGTGTTTTGTGCTCTCTCTCTGGTGGCTTTGCTGAGTTCTGCTGAGAAAATATTTGGTCTAACTCCTGGCATTCATTTTTGGACAATTACTTGGCATCCTGGTAACACTTTGGAGGCCTAACTTTTCTGATTAGGATTCAAATGACTAAAAGGTCAAACTGCAGGTGCTGCACATGATAACAGCAGCCCCACTGTCAGTGTAATGACCCTAAATGCCCAAACATCCCAAAATCTGAACTACAAACTTAGGGCCAAATCCTGCTCTGCTACTGCAGTAAATCCAGAAAAACTTTTTAGAAAACATAGGAGTTACACAGATGTAATTGCAGAGTAACTGTGAGAAGAGAATTTAGTTCTGAGGGGATCTCCAAAGTGAAAAGAATAAGCTGTGTGAACATATTTGCATATTATGACTCCATTGGCTGGCAAGTTGTAGGATATTGACCCCACCCCAAACCTGATTTCATAATAATGCAAAGAAATGCGTCTGAAGTTTTTCCCATTTTCACTCTAGGCAACAAAACTCAATGATAATGTTTTCCACTTGGCCAGACTGAAACTTGTGCATTATAGTGCAGGGGAGGAGTCAAAGGCAAAATCTGTGATCCAGTATTGCGAACCCCAAATGCTCAAATATTGTGAGTCAGGCTCACCAAAAATCATGAGATTGGCTTTAAAATCATAAGATTATATATAAAAAATAGATTGGTGTTCTTTTTATTTGCCTTCAGCTTTTTGAGCGTTTAGGGTGCACGGGGGTCTCATTTGAAAATTTTCTCCACAGCCACAAGAGCTAAAAACTTACTTTTTCTTTAAGAATGAAGGCTGAAATCATCACATATTCACTTGACTCCTGGAGCTGGGGCTTTAAGGAAAACGATAATTATCATGAGACTCATGACAAAATCATGAGAGCTGGCAACATTAAAATACTTGTGTGATCTTGGGAAGTCACTTAACTCCTCTGTGCTTTATATTTTCCCTTTGGTAGAATGGGGGAGAGAATCACCTCTCTCGAGGGTTTTGAGATCTTCAAATGAAAAATATAAAATATTCTCAGGTTAACAGTCAAGCATACTCAGTGCGCTGTATATAAAAATGGAGATTTCATATTATGAATTAGGATTATTTTTATTCGTAGCTAAGTACCAGTGTTCTTTAACCGCCTTTCAAAAAATAAGGTGTTTATTTTTATGTCACAAGCTGTACATTAACTTATTTAATCAGAAAACATTGCTATATTATGAATAACTTACTACAAGTACATGGATTTTTCGTTTACAGTTTATAACTTTATTTTGCTTCACTAGAACTTTGAGAAGTGTTTGTTTGTTTGTTTTTAAGAGTGTTTGTCGAGGATATTGGGCTGCCTGTAATATTTTATGTTCCATCTGTTTGTCTGATTGTTGCTGTGTTGTTTACTGTGAGTGTACAAGGGGTTAATTCAAGAAGGGGTTAGCTGCATGTTGGTACTACGCAGGAAGGTAGACAGTAAACTAACAGCTGCTCCAGCAACACCTAAACAATGCTGAAGCCATTTGCTGTGATGGAATGGCTAGACCCCCTACTGGGGTTGTTAAGCAGGTTTTTCCAGGAATGACTAAGCCTTCCCCCTCCCCCTCTCCCCTCCAGCTGTTGGGAGGTCAAAGCCTCAGAAGGATTTAAAGAGACAGACAATCTCTCGGGCTAATTAGATAGCTAAAGGGAATACTGGGGCAGAGAATGCTAGGGAGTCTAAAATAGGCCTACCTAGGACTACAGGTGGGTTGCCGCATCTTTCCCCACCCCCACCCATGTGATCTCTTCTCTCCCATCCCCTGGGTGTTATAGCTGGATGCTCAGTTGGAAGATTTCATCTCTAGAAAAAAAGAAGTTCATCCCAGTGGGCCACTGGAGGGGACTTTTGGATGAAAGTATCCAGATGGGATTCCTTCCGATCATCCAGTCAGAGGGAGGAGAAGAAGACCTGCCCAACTCTACAGGAAAGCCAGGAGGTATTCCCACAGACTTGGCATACCCCCCTTACCTTCTGCTTGAAGGCTATCTGCCCTTAGACTGGCTCCAGTCTCCCCTTTCCCGGATCCCTGGTGTTGCATCTTCTGGGTCTCCTCCTCCTCTCTCTCTCTCTCTCTCTCTCTCACACACACACACACACACACACACATACACAGAGGGCTGTTCAGCCTTAGCTGATCCCAGGACCATTGGTGAAGGCTATTCTGCAAAGCTAATACAGCTTGAGGGCATATCACCTCTTCTAGGTAAGATCCAGAGGGATGGAAGGAAGAGAATTTGCATCCCCTTTGCCTCACCCCAGTAAGACCATGGGCGGTGGGTGAAACTTCCCCTGGGGGAGGCTAGCTTCTTGTCCCACCTCTTCCTCCATAGCCCTGCCCACACTCCACCCCTGCTGTCCCAGGCCCCACCTCTGCGCACTGCTGACTTGCCACTCACCTCTTCACCCCTCCCTGTGAGGTCCCCCCTCTGCTCACCTCCTCCCCTGCCCACCTGCTGCTTGCCCATCTGCTGCTTGCCTCCTCCCCCCCTGCCAGACCACCCTACCCGCCACAAGACCCCACCTGCCATGCAGCTGGCTTGCCGCTCGCCTCCTCACCCTGCTGGCCTCGGTTATGCAGGTCAGACTAGATGGCCACAGTGGTTCTTTCTGGCCTTGGAATCTATGAATCTTTTTAAAATCTTTCTTGCAAAAAAAAATGACCTTACTTGAATAAAGTTGACAGCAATCAGTTATTTTCCTGAATCATCTCTATGCAAAAAAGAAAGATATTTTTTAAAGCTCAAGCTAGTACAACTTACCTTATCTTAGCATATCATGAAGTACAGAAGCCATCAGGGTTAGGCAGTGAGTAAGAAACACTAAAAAGGACAAATCAGAAAGCACTTGAAAGCAATAAAAGAGATTATGTTGAATAGAAAGACTGGATAGATTATAGTAAGGTCAGAGAAGTTTAAACATTGCATGTGCATAAATGGATAAATAATATCATATATTATAAAGCATTATCAATAAGAGTAATAATATTGTATATAAATTGAGAGATTAAAATATTATTCTCTTAAGAACAGTTAAGAATTGTACACAGAACACAAGACAGGAGCTGTAATATTTTTCAATCACTTTGTATCTTATCTAACAAAATGAAGAGTGCATATTTTCCTAATTCATGGATCCATTTTTCTAGGCAGAGTAGAAAAGAAATTAAAACATATGCAAATAACTGTGTAATTGGTAGGGCTGTGTATGAGACTAATATTCATAATAATATTTGCCTTGTATTTTGGGGACAAAAATTTGAATATTAATACAGTGTGAAAATAAATCCTCACTAGATAAAAAACATTCCCAAGCACACGTTGTGTAAGTCTCTTTCTGTATGAAAAAAATAAATCTTGGGAAAGTGATATAGATATTCTTTCTTTATGATGATAGTAATAACCCCACTATGTGAAATCATGTGTAGAGCTGAGTAGATAACAGATTTTCAGTTAACTGGCCATTCAGAAAAAAATATATTTGGTTTGAACAAAATGTTTTTTTCAACTCAAAACATTTCATTTCAATTTTAAGGATTTTTTTTTTTTACATTCAAATAAAATATAAATAAATTTAGAAACAAAAAGTCATTTTGAATGAAAAAAAATCAAACCATTCTTTTCAAAAGGTTCAAAACAAAATGTTAACATTTTCCCCTGGAATTTTCAACTGAAACAATTTGGCAAAAACCAACATGAATTCACAAAATGTTACGGGATCACTGTGTGACACTGCCGTATATTCACCACTGTTATATGATATCATTTTATGAGATATCATTTTAAAAATCTTGATCTGTTGAACATTGATTTCCTGTTGGATTGTATGTATGTGAAGTTATGAAGTATTGCTCTGCGTGTTACTGAAACATGTTGTGAGGTTGGGAACACCCACAACCAGCCTTTCATTTGCAACAAAGGAGGATCCAGACAGTATTAATGGCCCATCAAGAAAACAGAGGCTCCTTAGCGAAGGCACATATTTAATGTAGACTTCTTGACCAATGGGAACCCCCCAAGCCACAGCAAGGATATTTCTAGCAGCTGGAAGAAGGTATAAAAGGAGAGACAGTGACATTATCATTTGGCCTTTCTTCCCCCTCGGCCATCCCCATCCCAGGTCAAGGTCTGTAAGACAAAGACCTTGACCTGGGGAAGTTTGGTCCCAGGCTGTAAAGTACTCCCAACTTGATTATTAAGGAACTGTAACCCGCTTGTACCATCTGTCAGGGGGAGACACTACTTGATTCAAATCCTGCTTAGTCTGTTAAAGTTAAAATGTAGACTGTGTTTCTGTTTTATTTTTAAGGTAGCCAACTTTGATCTCCATTTAATCTATTTAATCACTTAAAATCGGTCTCTCTTTAGTTAATAAATCTGTTTTATATTTTACCTAAAACAGTGTGTTTTGGCAGAAGTGGTTAGGAAATATCAGCTCAGATTACAAAGGCTGGTGCATGTCAACTTTCCTATGAAGAAGAGGCGAACTAAGTAATGAACTTATACTGGTCAGACTTCTGAGCAGCGCCAGACGTTACGTTTCTGGGCTGCAATACTGGGGAGCTGAGGGGAATTGCTGGAGCCTCTCTATGGATGGTTCATAAGTGGCTGGGAGATCATTCATATAACTCAGGTGCGTATGTCCCTGCATGTGGATGTCTGTAAGTTCAGTGCCTGTCAGAGGCTTGCAGCTTAACAGTCGCATCACAATGTGAGAGGCAGCCCAGGTTGGTGGGCTCAGTGGGCTCACACTGATCTGCATTTTTGGCCAAAAAAAAAAAAGGTTTTGGTTGAAACATTTCATCTGGTTCTAATCATGTACTCATAACCCTGTCATCTGGCTTCGGAGCTGTAATGATAGTCATACTAACAACACTGTTTAAATGAGAAATTACTTTATGCCAACATGGTTAAATTCATGTCTGCACAGACAGGCAGCACAAGTACTATGCTCACTCATCCTTCAGAATTAACCATCGAGGTGGACCTCTATGCCTGTATGGAGTCCAGCTGATTTCACTGGAACTCTGCGAGGGTACAGGTGCCTGTCACACTTTATTCTTTTCAAGACTGGGATTAAGCCCAAGCTTTGTAACCCTAGGTCAGGGATCGGCAACCTTTGGCCACTTCAGGCCAATGGGGGTTGCGGGAAGCGGTGGCCAGAACATACCTCGGCCCATGCCGCTTCCCGCAGCCCACATTGTCCTGGAGTGGCAAACCACGGCCAGTGGGAGCAGCGATCGGTCGAACCTGTGGACGCTGGAGGTAAACAAACCATCCCAGCCTGCCAGTGGATTTCCCTGATGAGCCAGGCTGCATGCCAAAGGTTGCTGATCCCTGCCCTAGCTGATATTGTTTGAACTTTAGGAAAAAATTAGTTTTATTTTAGGAGAGAAAGAGTTAGTTATGAAATACTCTGTAAAATGTGTGTATGTAGAGATTTCACTCAACTTAATAAAATCATTAGATACAACATATTATAGGTGTGGTAATGGTGCTCACTTTTTAATTAGTAACACCCTCTTAATCAAAAAGATCTGACAACTATATAATGTCTCTTTAAACAAAAGCTAACTGTTGCAATGATTGTTTTGTTTCTTATATTTCATGGCAAGGGTTTGTAAATGTGTTAAAATTTCCTAAATAAGTAGTTAAAAATGTTTGAAAGGGAAGAAATATTGGATATCGCCTCCTTTTTGGTCACAGGATGCTTGGTTGGCTACCTCTCAGCTGTCTATTGTGTCTCTCTGAATATAGTGTATGGCTCACAGAACAACAATGATTGTACAGCATTGTGTATGTGCTCTCTGTGTACTTCTCGTAGAATTTTGATATCATACATCATTGTTCAGAACTTGCTACAACGAACCATAAAGTTGACACAAATCAGTAACACAAAGAGAAGAGGAGAAATGAATTTTTGGAGGAGCTGTGAATGGTAGAGACATTGAGCAGGGAATGCTATTTTGCTGTGAAATTACACACACTGCCTTAACCCCACAAACTCACACATAGCGAATCCAAAATAAATAAGAGAAAATATTATTCTTGTTATGTTTTGAAAATCTGCAGTATCCTCATGCAACAGCCTCAGATTCCATGTAGCTGCAATGATTCTAAGATTTGTATTTTAGTTATAAAGAATGTAACAAAGATTTTTCCATCTCAAAAGAATATTAAAACAATGTCACATGCACAATTGTGATATTTTCCAAAAAAAGATTGGTAGTTATTCTGAAACAAGTAGATGATGGTCAAATTTCTGATCTCATTTCCACCCATGTAAATCTTTAGTAACTCCACTGAAGCTCATGGTGTCACTCTCGATGTATGCTGATGTGACTGAGATATAATCTGTCCTCATGCTTTAGCATGTGGTATGCCATGATCTGCTGATTCAGCAAGAAGTTTGAAAAATAAAAACAAGCCTTACTGCTTTTGATTTTCTCGTGTATTAAAACAGTGCATAACCAAAGTACACATTGTAATGGTGCATTTTTATTTCGGCATTCAGATTATTATTCGGATGTCAGTGTTTAATGGGGCCATACAATAAATTGTTTTCCAAAAGAATTTCACTAAAAGTGACAAGGTCACATGAGCTTCTCTTTTATGGTTAATATAGTTACTAAAGCTGAAGGAGGGAAAATAAAATAAAATAAATTGCTTTATTCACCACTGTTACTACAGCCTCACTCCAATGGAATTGGACTAGCATAAAACTGGAGTTATGCCAAGGTGAATCAAGTCCATAGTCTAACACTATGCAGTTTAGAGTCTATGTTTCATACAATGTTATTTATATAGCACTCAAACTCTGTTACGGTCTGTATGAACAAATCAGGAGAAAAGGCCCGAATCAGCATCGAGGGAACTGCAATTGTATTAGACAATGAGCAGATGAAGGAGATTGGGATGGGATGCAACTGAAGCCAATGACTGAGTAAGGAGTGATGTAGTTGACCATAATTTGTTTCTCCCTCTCTCTCATACATGAGCTCTTGTGTTTTCTTTCACATCATCATTTAATAGGATGAGTAAGGGGGAGCAGACAGAAATCCATGGGTCTTGTGAAAGAAAGAATGGTGGCAGGGGGAGAGTTACAGGTATAGGAGGACACATGGAAGAAGGTGCAGAGATGAGAGTGAAGTGACGAAATGAAGAGGGCAATTAGCTGTGTGGGTCAGTTAAACCACAATGGGCAAGTGGGATGAGGGGAAAGATATGAGAGCAGAGAGGTAGGATAGAGCTAGACCATGTAGGCCTTTGATGGCAAGAACCATGAAGGAGCTTAAACTTGATGTGGAAGATGAGGGCAACTCAGTGAAGGCATCTGAAGAAGGGCTGGTCTACACAACATTTTTGAGGGTTGGCAGAAGGGGGAAAGAGGGAGGTTGCTAGACTACATTTTAAATAACAAGCTGGAACTGAGAGAAAATTTGACATTTTTTTCTATATGGAACAAACTTTTGTGAATTTGTGCAAAAAAAAGTGACTCAAACAATATAATTTTCTATTTGAGTCTGTTAAAGACATACAGATTGGACTTCTGAAATTCAGATATAGGTTTGATGATAAGAGAAAAAACAGGCAAAATGAAGAATGTTGTGGAAATGTATCCCCAAAATGGTGTCCCACAAACACACATTATATAAATACCTGTATTAATATTTAGTATTCATATTACAGTAGCACCCAAGAGACCTTAATAGGGTCAGAGCTCCAATGTTCTGTAAAAACACCTATTAAGAAGGTCCTTACCCCCATGAGTTTATAGTCCAAACCTCTGATTCCTCAAAGCACATTAAACACACGCTTAAGGCCTGTTCAAGTCAAGTACATGCTTAAGTGCATGGCTAAATCAGGACCTAAAAGTGCACACCTTTTAATCTAATACCCATCACATCCATTCAAGGATTGTTTTATTCCTGCTCCCCAAACTACTAACGAATGCATCATTAAATCTAATTCTGATCTCTCATTGGTTTACACTGGTATAACTCCATTGATTTCAGGTTATAGGCCAGATTTGCACTGGTGGAATTAAGAGATTCAGCCCCCACAAGACATCCCATTACACTGTCCCATTGTACTTACAGTTAACATAATTTAAATGTAACATCCTATACATAATTTCCCAACCTAGCAGATGGCCCCCAAAGTCAACAGATGTCATCTGACTTATTCACTACTTGATATAATATTTGTGACATAACCATTTGCTTCTGCAAAAATAATTAAGATGTCAAAAATAGAGAATAAAGGCTTAAAATGGGAATAAGCAGCAGGATAGGGTAATCTCTTAAGAAAACACAGATCCTCTTTTCACATACATTCTTAATAAAAAAAATATGAAGAGTTTGATTTAGGAAAACATCCCTGTTCAGAAAGAGCACTTAAGCACATGCTTAACTCTAATCAAGCACCTAAATCCTATAGAAGTCAAAGTTTAAGCACACATTTAAAGAAGTTATATTTAAAGAGACACATGCTTTTCTGAACTGGGGCCTAAAGAACGGATCAAAACAGAGGATATGTATGATACAAAGGAGGAAATGTTTGTATAGAATGTGTGTTTTTCATATGTCCCATTGTATGCCCTGTGATGCTCTGTATCTCAGGGGAACACCCTGCACCCCCATGTTCATCCTTATAATATAATTGTGTGGTATCCAATGGCAAAGTTTGTCATGTTGGGTGTCTTTGGAAGGCTCATGATGCACTGAGCATTGTTGTTATAGTAATGTTATAGGTTGTAATTTCATGTATATCGTTAAGAGGCTGAAAATGTGTTCTCTGGCTTAAAACAAGCCCAGGCAAAACTCTCCAGAAGCAGAGTGGCAGTTCACACCTCATCAGGGCATGTAT
This sequence comes from Chelydra serpentina, assembly GCA_037349315.1. Classification (NCBI taxonomy): domain Eukaryota; kingdom Metazoa; phylum Chordata; order Testudines; family Chelydridae; genus Chelydra; species Chelydra serpentina. Next base: position 65,007,535 of record JBAIAC010000004.1, read on the forward strand.
GGGATAAACCCAGCCCAGCCTCACAGGAACAAATGACACTGGCCTAGGCAGCAACAAAAGATCTGTTGGACTCTGGAGTGAGTCACCCCCCGTCCCATGGTCACTTTGGGACTACAATAAGATAATGCTCACCTTACTCTTATTTCATTTGACCAAATCTGACTTGTTGTGCTTTGACTTATAATTACTTAAAATCTATCTTTTGTAGTTAAAAAATTGTTTGTTTATTCTACCTGAATCATTGTGTTTTGTTTGAAGCATGTCAGAGACTCCCCTTCGGATAACAAGCCTGGTACATATCAATTTCTTTGATAAATTGACAAACTCATATAAGCTTGCAGTGTCCAGCGGACATAACTGAACACTGCAAGACGGAGGTTCCTAGGCTTGTGTCTGGGACTGGAGTTATTGGCTAGTTTCATTCGGTTGCACAATCCAAGCAGAGGCTGGCCAAAAGTGCTCATTCACATAGCTGGGATCATCTTACATGCTAGACTGTGCATGAACAGCCCGGGAGTAGGGGTTCTCAAAGCAAAGCAGGGCCAGGCTGGCTCCAGAGTCGAGGATTAGAATGACCTAGCAGATCACCGGTCCAGCTAACACCAGATAACGTCACAATGACATCATTCTCTTTTCGATCCATTTTCAGGAGATAAGTCTAGAAAGTCGTCTCAAGTTAGGATTATATACAATGCTCTACAAACATGTCCTAGAGTATAGCCATCCTGTGGAAATTTTCTTGGCTGTTATGGAGAAAATGGAACTAATGTCCTTTGGGAAGAAAAATAAATATGCTTAGGTTGTACACGTTTATATTTTTTGCCCCTGCTACAGACTTCTGCTGATATACACTGTTTAATATACAGATTAAAGAAAGAAGAGGAAATGTCAGGTGCTTATTGAATAACATTGGAACTCCCCCATTTTTTTATCAGCAGAAAATAAGTTTACTCCAGAAAATCTCTCCTATGAAAGTTTTTTAGTGGCTGATTCACCTAAATGCATTTTTTTGAAGAAAGGCAATATCTTGTCTCTCCTGCTTTTGGCCACTGGATACTTTTTGTTCTTTTTATGTGTCCATTTCAGCATTTGATATTCTAAGCCACACTATTATAGGATTCAGTGTAGTAGCCATGTTAGTCTGTGTCAGCAAAAAGAAAACAAGAAAAATACCTGTGGCACCTTAGAGACTAACACATTTATTTCAGCATAAGCTTTCGTGGGTTAAGAACCCACTTCATCAGATGCTATAGGACTATAATATACAAATAATGGAAAAGAAGAGTATTTAAGTGGAATTACTTGGGGGATGCATAGAAGAGATTATAACCTACTGACACTTGACGGGTCTAAAGTACAAATGCTGATTGGGGTGGATAGGACACATTCCATGGTCATAAAGAGGCCTCCAGACTTCATGATATCAATATTACCTGTTACATTTGGGGTTTGAAAGTTTAATGGACTTCCTCTGATAGCAACTTCTCTTAACTTTGGAGATATACTGGCTGCATCAACCTAAGTGGAAAATGACTGGCCACAGCACTACACTATACAGGAGATTTAATTACAGATTGCTGGGGGACTGCTGATCAAAGACTGGTATATACAGATTGCTGAGATGACAACATGCATGTTGCTATATCTGAGTTGAACAACAAAAAATATTTGTCTAACCTGACTCCTTTAAATGTACATGGATTGTATTTTTACAGTATGTTTTCCTAGTCTGAAAAGACTCAAGTTCCCTGATCGGCTAACTGAATTCCAGTAGCATCACCTTGTTAGATTTTTCCCTCCCTCCCACTCCTTTCCTTAAAAATATTTAGCTTTCTCCTTCATATCTCCAATATTCTGCATTCACCATTTATACAGTATGTTAATCTTGTCCTTCATCAGTCCCTACACTCTCAACTCCAGAAAATATATTGCTAACACAATGCATTCTTCCCTTGGTAATATAGGACCAATAGTTGTGTCTCAGACAACCTTTCCCGTGTACCAACCCCCATTCAGTCTCCCACCAAAGAATAACACACAAAATAACACTTTATATTGCTCTGTCTTTATCAGATAAACTTTATTGTTTAATACAGTGTGCTGCAGGCTGACAGACGACAGGAACTGGGTTTATAAAACATAAATTCACCTTATAGCATATCCTGGACAGTTACTTACTCACACCATGCATTCCTTACTATAATGTACCCTTTTTATGGTGTATCAGCTATTCTAATTTTGTTCATTTGTATCTTTTAGTTTTTTCTTATGGCATAATGTGAGCTATGTACTTATTTTATTTTCTTATAAAAAAGAGTGAGTGTGCAAAGGAGAAATGTATAGATACTTTAAGTATCAGGAAACATTTCAGAGTTAAGTCTGAGAAACAATATGAGAAGATTTGATGGTTCTGTAGGGACAAGATCCTGCATCATTTGAAAGCAATGGGAGCATTGCCACAGACTTCAATAGGAGTAGAATCAAGCCTCCATTCAGTTCAGGTATGTTATTCCTAATCAATCTCCAGCTGATATGTATATGTGCACACTTTACAAGAATTCACTTACTTGTGTTTCATCAATAGCTATATTGATGGCCCTAATTTCTCTTCATCCTTCTATTACTTGATAGAGAGAGATTTTTAAAAGTAGCTCTATAGCTTAGCTATTGTTGAGTCTTCATTCATTTAAACCCCTCCTTTATTAATAGGCCTGTTTTACTCTAGTATTTATTTCCTCTTGATATAGTTGTATAAATCAGGGATCTCAAACTCAAATTACCACGAGGGCCACATGAGAACTAGTAAATTGGCCCGAGGGCCGCATCACTGAAACCTTTTCATACAGTGATACAAAAGTATAGTCAAAAATGAAAAAAATGAAGAGTAATATAGTATTTCTATTAAAATTCAATGTATTAACTTTTTAAAACTGTAATGCAAAGAGGGGTTTTAATAAAATATAAACACTCAGTAATGTTTGGAGCTTGGCTGCCAGTGGAGTCAGTGCCTATGGCGGGCCACAGGAAATAACTCCGCGTGCCGCATGTGGCCTGCGGGCCGCGTGTTTGAGACCCCTAGTATAAATCATTATTTCCCTTAACTCCCTCATGTCTTATAATGAAGACTGGAAGATATGCTTCAGTCAAACAGGTTACTAGTTCAATGCAAGGGTAACCTGGGTGAAATTCTATTGCTTATGTCAGATGGGAGGTCAGACTAGATGCCATAAAGTCTATGAATTACTGATATGTTAAATTCAGGAATGGAGTGATTGGGAAAGTTGGTATTTTTTGTGGAAGTTAAGCTAGGGAGAGGGGTGGAGGGGGGGCACGTATGAAAGAGCTATAAGGAGCCAAAGGGGCAGGGACAGAATAAGAGGAGACGAGGGGAGCCAGAAATCAGGGAACAATAATTAGGAGTCAGGGGAGCGAAGGAACAGGGTAGATATTGGAGTGAATCCAAGGAATAGGATAGAAGAAGTTAGGCCGGAGAGTTGGTTGGGAGCAGGAGACATGGAGGAGGTGTGAGGTGAAATAATGAACATGCAGAAGGAGTGGGGAGAAGTTTGCAGTGAAAGAAGAGGTAAGTGGGAGCTGGGCAAGTGGACATGCTAACATAAAAAACCAGCAAGACAGGGAGCGCCTATCTAGGAAGAGCACCATATGACCAGGAACTGTTGAAATATGCAAATATGGTGCAATAATGCCAAGTTGTTGCACAGAGGGCTTGAGGATACATTGATGTTTGTAAAATACTTCAGGGTTCTTCACAGGAAACTATAGAGAAAATTTAGCTCCTCATATCTGTGTGTGCAAGGGACCAATTGAAAGAGGATATGTACAAATGTTATTTAATCTTTCATAAGGAAAGAGCATGCTGGCTGAAGCCAGATGATAATGCTGGAAAATCTAAGGTTAATTCAAGTCACAAACTCCAATCTCTTAGTCTCTCAGACCTGCAGAAGGAGAGAACACATATAGCAGTGTTTCTCAAATGTGTATTGTGATTCACCAGTAGAAAGCAGCCAACCTATGTACAGCCAGTTCCAGAATTATCACCAGATCACTGTATGACTTAGCACCTTTCTGTTTTCTTCCCTGAAGCTCTCTGTTTTGTGAATAGCTCTTCTACTACCCTGCAGATGTTTAGATATCTGTTCTTGTTACTGTGTTATAGATTCTGAGCCTGAGCTACACAACTGACTCTAATGGAATTATTTCTCCTTCACATTGGAATAATCAAAAGCTTAGTCAGTGCCTAGATGATTTCTTTTCATTTTTAATCTGTGGGAATGTCTATAGCTACTGTACAGATTCAGTAGAAAAGGGGGAAAATCACTGTAGGCACACAGTAAATTGGAAAGTGTGAACATGTAATACAGCTTCAACTCAGGATGATTTATATTGTAAAAGACAGGAATGAGTCTAGATTAATTGGTACACTCAATGCTTTGCACTGCTCGAGTGACATAAAGCATCCATAACCCTATTAAGTTAAGCTTCTGTTTTTTCATATCCCATACTGATAAACAATATTTTATTGTTTCATCTGCATATGTTTGTATTTCAGAATATACAGGGTATAGTCTGAGCTACAGCACAGAGCTGATGCTTCAATTAGATATTTCATGGATCCAGGTACACATTTTGATGATCCAGTTGGATTCTGTGGAGCCTGAGATTTTCAATAAAATTACCAATCAAAGTGTGTGCTTTGTTAATTGAACTGATGAGTTTTTTGCTAATCAGTCTGAAAATCTGAATATACACAAACCTTCCATTCCCTTTAGTCATAAAGACCACAGTATACCCTGCATATTATTATAAAACCCCAAACTGTGTTTGTACTCTACAGAAACATATATAACAAGACAAGAAATCTGACTCTGATCTTAGTTAACATGAGTTCAACTGTATAGGGCTCAGGGGTAGCCATAAAACCCCTAAAAAGATTTTTGAACAGCTTCTTTACTTAATATAAAAATCACATGCTTTTTGAAGCCTCTCATCTCAGACTTCATTGCCAAGACTAAAATCAAGTTCTGGGTCCCATTGAAAATGCTGGGAATCTCCCTTCCCACTAGTAGAAAAGCTCCAGTTTCTATCTCTGCCTGGATGGAATTCTGAAGTAATTTTGTGTATAGACTAGCTGTCACTGGAGCAGGACTGAATCTACCCATCCTGACCTGGGGCAGGTGCAATGCTATGGTGGAAACACCATGTTAGGGGGCGGGAGAAGGAAACAACTCTCCACAAATAACCTGCTTTTTAAAAAGATTAGTTCTCATATCACTTTTTTGCACAGAGCTAGGAGGAAAATAGGGCCAGTATCCACATAAAACATATAATTGAACAGCTCATGTAGTGTTCAGCACCAACAACCAGATCCAAATCAAATAATTCAAGAGTTATTCTTCTATAACACATGCATTTTAGATAAGGATTATGCTTAAGTGCAATTAATAAATGCATGCTGAATGCATTGTTATGTAATTCTGCAACATTACATGTTACTTTAGATAAATACCTCATATTGGAAGCACATTGCATATGATCCCATTCCCAGGCCTAGTCCTCAAGTCCAACCTGTATCCTTTTATCAATTCATTAAGACACCCAATTCCCCATCACTATATATTCAATCTGATGGCACCCAGTCAGGGCCGGTGCAACCACTAGGCAAACCAGGCGGTCGCCTAGGGCGCCAAGTGGTTGGGGGTGCCGAGCCCCAGCCACGGAGGAGCTGGAGTGGTGGAGGGGGGGGAAGCCTGCAAAGGTGGCAGCGCCGCTAGCGGGGAGCAGCCGCACCCCCCTGCCCTTCCTGCTCAGGCTGCAGCCCGGTGCCCCCCTCCCCCCAGGGGCTGCTGCAGGCTGCAGCGGATGCATGCGGGTGCCAGCCCCCATGCGCCCCCCGGCTCCCTCCTCACCGTGCTTGGGCTCTGCAGTGGCGGCGGCGGCTCACACTCCTGGCAGCAGCAGAGCCAGAGCACGGCAAGGGGGGAGCCAGAGAGCGCACGGAAGCCACCGCCCACATGAATCTGCTGAAGGAGCCCCTGGGGGGGAGGCACCAGGCCGCAGCCCGAGCAGGCGCACCCCCGGCTTCGCTCTCACCGCTCTCGGGTTCTGCGGCTCCCGGGACGGAGTGTGAGCTGCTGCAGCCCCTCCCGCTGCCTCAGCACTCTGCGGGGGAGGGGCTGTCAAGCGACAGCGAGCAGGGCGGGTTGGATGGGTCAGGAGTTCTGGGGGTCCTGTCAGGGGGTGGGGAGTGGTTGGATGGGGCATGGGAATCCCGGAGGTCTGTCTGGGGGTGGGGTGTGGATAAGGGTTGGGGCAGTCAGGGGTCAGGTAGGGGGTAGGGTCCTAGGGGGCAGTTAGGTTGGGGGGGTCTCAGGAGGGGGCAGTCAGGGGACAAGGAGCAGCGGGGGTTGGGAGTTCTGAGGGGGGCACTCAGGGGGTGGGAAGTGGGAGGAAGTGGATGGGGGCAGGGAGGGGGGAACCTGGTCTGGGGAGCAGCCCCTGGGCAGGCTGGCCCCTGGGGTCTATAAAGGCCCATTGGGATTTGCCCCTCAATGAAACGATGTGCGGCAGGCAGGGTTATGGGGGGGGGCAAGGTGGAATTTTCGCCTAGGGTGCAAAATATCCTTGCACCGGCCCTGCACCCAATACATTTTATGATGCAGGAAGGAGTAAAAAGACCATATACAAACTGCAGAGACCAGTGCATGGTGTAGTTTTAAATATAGTGCCTAAGGTATCAGTAAACCTTATGAGATGTAAACTGCATTCAGCAAAATGTGCACGTTGATTACATCTCTGTAAACATGGGATTAGTACAGAGTAAAGGTCAGCAGATTAAATATGTCGTTTAATCAGCATATTAAGTAAATGAACACAAATACAATAGACCATCCCACTGTTATGATCAGTAAAGCATGAACTCTATTAGCAAAGTGTTTGAGCATTGGGCTTCTCAAATATGCATCTGAAATCAGTAAAGTTCTGAAAAAACTCAGTTGCTGGAGGATACAGTTCAGTGCGATAGGTAAGGAGATCAGAAAAGTGTGTAAAATGACCAACACTTATTTGACAATGCAGTTTCCTCAAATGTGGTGCAGACCAACCAGTAAAATTGGGGGAAAAGCAACTCCACTACTACCACTGCAGATGAAGCCTTCTTCTCAACCATTGGAGGGTGAATATTGATTAGCAAACAGTGATAATCTGACTACTTGAAACATACAAATCAAATAGATGGAATTTACAGGGCCTCAACAACTTTAGTAAACAGCTCAGACAATAACTCTCCCCCCAGCTCTTCATCTGGTCCCAAAGCACTTCAATAAGTGTGTAACTTTAAGAATGAGAGTTCTGTAGTCCCATTGAAGCCAAAGTCTAGTCAAGTGCTTAAAATTATGCATATACTTAAGTGCTTTGCTTGATGGGGCCCTAATCTCTCCCCTTCCTCATAGTCTCCATCTTTCCTTCTATCTCTTTTGCTTCCATAAACCTACTGTTATAGTAGCATTCAGAGATATCCCACCAGATCCACCCCACCCCTGGAATGCTTACAACCTAAGTAGAGACAAAAGGTAGGAGAAAGGAATTAGCATGACCTCCTCCTTATCTTCATCCTCTCACTCCCCACCTTCCTTCTGTCTCTTTTCCAACACACCCACCATCAATACAAATATACAGTAAACAAGTTACAACTTTTGGATTACATTCCATACACCAGGGGTGGCCAACCTGTGGCTCCGGAGCCACATGCAGCTCTTCAGCAGTTAATATGCGGCTCCTTGTATAGGCACCAACTCTGGGGTTTGAGCTACAGACATCCACTTTCCAATGTGCTGGGGGTGCTCACTGTTCAACCCCTGGCTCTGCCCCTACTCGACCCCTTCCCCTGAGCCTGCTATGCCCTTGCTCCTCCCCCTCCGAGCCTCCTGCATGTCACGAAACTGCTGAAGGGGAGGTGCAGGGAGGCGCTGATTGGTGGGGCTACCGGTGGGCGGGAGTCGCTGGGAGAAGGGTGGAGCTCATGGGGGGCTGCTGACGTATTACTGTGGCTCTCTGGCAATGTACATTGGTAAATTCTGGCTCCTTCTCAGGCTCAGGTTGGCCACCCCTCCCATACGCCATTATACATCTGGACTTCAAAAGTTTCAGAATGTAACACCAAAGAATGTATAGGCTGAGAAATAACAAGATGACTGCAACAATATTTGGAATCCTTGGCTAGATACAATGGCATAAACTAGATTGTTCTTTTCACTGTTAGAAAAAAATAAATTTTTGTACCATGGATCTGTATGTTGCTAAAGAACTGTTTTTAAAAAAAAACAAATAGAACTAGTTCAGATGTAGGCAGCCAAAGTAGCTGCCAATTTCTTTATGTTGCAACCCTTTCCTCGAGTATCCCTCATATCATGCTATATCTGTTATCTTCACATGTGGTGCTAAGGCCTACTCAAAGTCCTATATCTTGAGCTGAGGAGTACATGGTGTAGTTTAGGATGGGTTTGATTCCCCCCTTCACCACGCCCCCAAACCTGGTCACTGGTGCAAATTAGAACAAGATGAAGGCAGCCCTGATTTGTGTCAACAGCTGGAGATAACTGAGCTGTTGGGATATCCCTACTAAACCCTATGCATGGATGGCTGGGAATGGACATAATGCTGAAGCTGCTTTGATGGGTTTTTTGCCACCCAGTGGTTTCCCCTATGCAGAAGCAATCATCCACTGGCAGGCTAAGATGGCTGTAGGGCACCTTTGCAACTGAAGGGCTGGAATTCCCTCCTAATGGATTGGAGGATTAGGTCCATATACCGTAAGTTGTTTGAGGTAGGGAGGATGTCTTTTTTTAAAGTAAGGGGCTATATACAACTCTGGCACTATATAACTACTACTAGCTAAGCTCAATGCAGCTTAAACTCAAATACAAAATACTTCATCTGCTTACATAAAACATTAAAAAAGAGGTGTAGGCTGTATAGCTTTAGCCTTAACTCTTTACCACTGTCAGCAAAATATGTGAATCACTTTAGCTGAAAAATTGTGAAACTCAGTCAATGAAATATTGCACACAATCAGCAAGTGATGGACTGCCTAAATTTAGACACCTAAATCCATACTTAATAGAGCTGACCGGAGGACAACAATTCTGTTTCTTTGCAATTTTTGAGATTTTGCAATTTGCTTTCATTCTGTGTTGGCAAAAAACAAAATAAAATTCTAACTTTTCCACAAAAAAGCAAACTTATGTGTGGGTAGCCTGGTGCTTAGGGATTTTACCTATAATGTAGGACCCCCTGGTTCAAGTCCTTGATTCATAGTGAAGTTTTTAACCCCACAGCACTCTGAATCAGGCAGAGAAGGGACTTGAAGCTGGATGTCCCAGATCAGTGTCCTAACCACCAGGCTCTAGAGCATGGGGAAGAGTCTCGATTTCTCTCCCCGAAAAACCTTTTTAATTAAGTCTTAGTCAAAACCAAAACATCTCAATGAAATGTTTCAGCTTCAATGAAGAAGCATTTCTCAGTGAAATATGAAAATGTTCTAACCAACTTTAATATTCAGGCATCTAAATCAGCATTTTGGTGCCTAATGTTAAGTGCTCAGTTTAAAAGTGGGCTCATAATTGTTAAGGATTGTTTTCTCTAGTGAATTATCAGTGCAATACAAACTCAGGAAAGGCCACACCATAGTTTTTCATAACTGAATGATTTTATCTGTGTAAAAACCAGAAATGTGTTGTAATTGTTTTAGTGGTTTCTTTAAAGAGTAAAGCATTGAGATTTCCTGATTCCCTCCTCTACTCTCTGTTGTATGTTTGTTTCCGTAGGATCAGAACCATACTTTACTAGTAAGCAGTTTTTGATGATGAAATAATGTCTCCCATACTTAATGTAACCCATACTTAATTCTCAGATGTGTTTCTTTGATTGCATAGGCTCATGTCTGTGTTAAACTGACAAGATACTTCCTCATAAATTGTTTGGAAATGTGGTCTAGGCCAAGGGTGCTAGACAATAATAGATTTAGATTGTCATCCTGCATATTTCTTTTAAGTGTTGTCTCTACAAAAATGTCTTTCCTCTGTAATGGCACTGAAATGCTAACGCTGCATGCCTCTTTACATTAGATCTCACCTACTGCTACTGATGTGTCAACAATATTTGAACAGTGAAAGAAAAGCAAATACTTCACAGTATGTTGGCAGCTAGTAAGGCAGTATGTAATGCAGTGGACACATGGAGCCAATTAGGACTATTTGAGGAACCAAAAAAAAAATGTAACAGAAAAGTATTGTCAGTAGGAATTCTGTATATAGGCAATCCAGTGCTGTAGTGCTAACAGACTTGAAAGGGTCAAGTCAAAATACCTAGTATGCTTACCCGAAGATAGATAATCAAACATAAAGGGTGGGACTACCTGGTTAACAACAAAGTATCATGTTGCTTCATGATGAGTGAAAGGGAGTGGAGGGAAACAAACAATAAGGAGGAAGTATCCTGTCATTTTAACACAGTCTTAAGTCTATGCAACCAAGAAAACATGTCTGAGCATTAAATAAGGATGTTGGGAACATTACTTAATTGTCTAAAAAACTATATCTTTGCCTGCTTTTTCCCCTGGAAAATACTAAATGTTGTGCAGGATATAGTGATAATTATCTTTTTTCAAAAGCTTCACATAGCTTCCAATATAGCAGGACCTAGTTATATCTCTACTCCACACTCTGAAGTAGCTGCTATTCACTTTAATATGAAATTCAAGGCATTGCTTACCATCTACAAAACCCCTATAGTTGTTCAAAGCTGCTTTAGATGATACAATGATAAAAATTCTGGCAGCTGCCAGGCTCTGGTGTGTAGTGGAGTTCCTATTGCAGATATCACTGTTGGAGCTTAACTGGTGGTAGCAATGGTGGTAAATTTTAAAGAAAAAATGTGTGTCGAGTAAGGCACACAAAGGTAATATCTAGATGCAAGTACAGCTGTATAAACAATTGACCATGTTTATTATTTATGTGATATAGGAGGGCCAGGGAGCAGTGATAGAGTGGTCCTTTTGAGCACCGGGATGTGGGCGAGCGCTAGCTCACTCACTGCCAAAAGCCCCTCCCCCAGCCTAGGGAGGGGCTACTAAACCGAGAACCCAAATGAAGTTTGTGGGACAACAAATGCAAAAATGGGGACAGGCGTGGGGGTCAAAGGACCAAAACTAGGGAACCAGAAGGGGACACTGAGCAGAGAACCCCGGACAGTGCCCACCGCTCCTTGAAGACATCGAGAGAGCTGGTGGACGCCGCCCAGAGGAACTCTGTCCAGATACGTGAGCAGATAACGGAATTAAAAACAGCCCCACAGTCGCAGCCCCCCCCCTCTGCCAACCTCCTCTCCCTGGTGTTGTGAATGGCCACCTTGGCCATGGCCAGGAGGAGGGTGATGAGGTGGTCCCGTGACTTCGTGGGGCCTCGGATCAGGTGTGTGTAAAGAAATAAGTGTGGGGAAAAGTACAGACAGAACCACACTAAGAGGTTCTGGAGGAGCCGGAAGAGGGGCTGCAGCCTGGCGCACTGAAGGTACGCATGTGCCAGGGTCTCCCTCATGCCACAGAAGGACAGGTGTCAGGGACAGAGGTGAACAGCGCCAAGTAGGCTGTGCTCCCAGCTCTATGGAGGAGCCGCCAGCTGATATCCCCGGCAGGCCATGGGACTAAGGTGGAATATAAACTGGCCCACCAGGGTTCCATACCCTCCACTGCTGGTAAAAGGTCCCGCCACTTGGTATCTGGGCAGGACACGAGGGTGGGGTAATGAAGAGTATGCAGTACAAGCACTTATAGATGGTCCCTTGGCGCAGTTTGGAAACGAACTGACTGCATGACATGCAGCCGGCTCAAGGTACGAGGAGGGGGAGGCCGGGAAGGCTCTTGGGGCAGGAGGCTGATGGAAAGATCCGGAGGGCCTGCAGTGAGAGGCAGGCGGGGTGCACCCTCTTGCAGGACCCGCTTGAGGAAAAACCGAGCTGCGGGGGGCAGGGCTGCCTCCACCTCTTGGAGTACGCGCCAGAGGGTCATAAAATTGGCAAGCCCCATGTGCCAACCGAGCGCATGGGGATGCACCCAACCCCCCAGGTCATAGTCCAGGAGGTCTCTGATCTTGGTGACTCCTGCCAGGATCAACCTCCGGCACACCAAGGGGGGTTCCCTCCGAACATCCACGCGAACCTTAGTACTGTGCCCTGGTAGATAACAGGTGCACGCATACCCTCGCCCTGCCAGGTGGCCCTCGAGGGTACTCGCTTCCACAATCACAAGAGACATACAAATATTTTGGGAGGGTGGAGGGAAGGAAATAAAACCTGCATGCAAATCCTCTCTTCAGTGTCCTCATCACACCAAGAGCCCTTTGGGATTTCAGCTTTTTAGGAGTTCAGGATTCTTCTTCTTCTCCTTCACAGCCTTGTCTGCTTCTGGTTCGTTCCTCTCTCTCTAAAATAATAGAATCATAGAAATTTAGTGCTGGAAGGGACCTCTAGAGGTTATCTTGTCCATCCCCCTGCTCTGAGGAATGACCAATTATACCTAGACAATCTCTGACAAGTGTTTGTATAGCCCATTCTTAAAACTTCCCCCAGCCTCCCTTGGAAGCCTACTGCAGTGTTTAACTGTTCTTATAGTTAGAAAGCTTTTCCTAATATCCAACCTAAATCTCCTTGCTGCAGATTAGGCCAATTACTTCTCTTCCTATCTTTAGGGGACATGGAGAAAACTTGATCATTGTCCTCCTTGTAACAGCTCTTAACATATTTGAAGACTTTTATCAGGTCCCCTTCAGTCTTCTTTTCTCAAGACTAAACATAACCAGGTTTTTTAACCTTTCCTCATAGGTCAGGTTAGCTAAACCTTTTATCATTTTTCTTGCTCTCCTCTGAGCTCTGTTCAATTTGTCCACATCTTTCTTAAAGTGTCGCACCCCAAACTGGGCACAATCCATCTGATGAGGCCTTACCAGTGCTTCGGCAAAACAATTACCTCCTGTGTCTTACATACAGCACTCTTGCTAATTCATCCCTGAACAATATTAGTCTTTTTCGCAACAGTATCACATTACTGTTTCATATTCAATTTGTGATTCACTATAGCCCGAGATCTTTTCTGCAGCTAATTCTCCATTTTGCATTTGTGCATCTGATTGTTTTCTTCCTAAGTGCTATACTTTGCACTTGTCTTTATTGAATTTCCTCTTGTTGTTTTCAGATCAATTCTCCAATTTCTCAAGGTTGTTTTGAATTCTAATCCTCAACTCTGAAGTGCTTACAGCTCCTCCTACTTTGGTGTCATCCACCCATTTTATAAGCATATTATCTATTCTATTATAGAATATGGTCATTAATGAAAATAGTTAATAGTACCTGACCCAGGACAGACTATTATTTGAGTATGGTTTTACAACCAGTTGTGCCCCCTCTTACAGTAATTTCATCTAGACTACATTTACTGAGTTTGTTTATGAGACTGTCACATGAGACTGTGTCAAAAGCCTTATTAAAATCAATATATATCATGTCTACATCTTCCCTCCTGTCCCCTAGTCTAGTAACCCTGTCAAAGAAATAAATTAAGGTAGTTTGTCATTATTAGTTATTGACAAATCCATGTTGGCTATTATTTATCACCCTGATATAATCTACATGGTTATATAGTAATTGACAATTTGTTTCGCTATCTTTCCAGGAATTGAAGATACCGACTGAAAGAGCATCTCTTTTCTAAAGTTGAAGTCCCCTTTCTCAGGTGACCATCCTCAGTTACCTGAAGTCCCTTGTCAGGTGATCCATTGCTTAGTTATCAGCTCACCTTGAAGAATAAGTTGCCCTCGATGTTAGCCAGCTCATTGTCCAAGAGTGCTTCCATTTGAATTGGAGACAGTCCAGTTTAATGCCCCTCGATTGCTGTGCAATGTTCACCCTCTGTCAGAACCTCCAGGAATCCCACTCTGAGATGGAGGGGGGGGGGAAACAACAACAAAGAAGGCACAGTACTGTCTTACAAAACAAAATGGAGTTTGTAGTGTGAGATAGATACTTACTCTGATCTGTCACTATACTGCTATATTATTAGAGGATGATAATATCTCCAGAATTAGTTATAAATTCCTGAGATTACTTGTATTTTAAATGGCAACTATCAAGGCTAATTCCCCACTCTGGCACTTTAAGTGCAGAAGGTGGGGGCCCCCAAGGATTCTAAAAATTATATTAAACTCCCAAGGTTACAGCTTTTCTCTGACCTTGGATTGGTAGATGTTGCCACCACCCATGTGCAGAACCCCTTCCTTCCTGTGAGGTACCCTCAGCCCATTCACACACACACCCCTCCGGGAAAGAGCTGAGAAAGGGGGAAAAAAGGAAATCAGCTGTTGCCACCAGTTAATTGAACAAAATATTTACAAATCTCTTAAGACAAAAAAAATCCAATTCTGTTCTGAAAAAAAGGTAAATTTTATTAATAAAAAAAAGAAAATACATCTGGGAATTCAGGCTATTGCTAGATTTTAAGAGCCACTACAAGAATTAAGCACCAAGAATAGTTTTCTTGAGGTCCAGCTTAAAGGTTACAAGCAAAACAAAATCACCCGGGATTAGCACAGAGGAGACCACGAGCGATAAAGAAATAAAAAGAGATAAACCTAATCGCATCTTTCTAGACATTTCCTGATCTACTTACATATGTGGGGTTTCAAATGAGGAGTCTCTAGGTATGATACTGAGGATTTTTCATACCTGGCCCCAAGCTTCTTATAGCATAGCTGTTGCCCTGTCTGCCTCTCCCTGGGAGAACAACAACAGACAGAAAAAAGGGGAGCCTTTGTTCAAGTTTTAAAAGTTCTAACCTTCCCATTGGTTCTTTTGGCCAGGTGCCCACTCACTTCCTTATACCTATGCATAGCAGTGAGACCTTTTTAACCCTTTACAGGTAGAGCAATTAGAGAACAGCTACTAAGAGGGATTTTATAGCTACTGGCTGGCTAGGTGTCCATAAAAGGGACACACATAAACCCTTTCATTTATCACAGCAACTAATATTTAGGGTGGGAAATCTTCTTTGCATGACCAAAGGACAAAACATTTAGTATAACAAAACAGAGATGTAATAGCTTGAATTCACAGTGGGTCAAGGTAAAAGCTGAAAGGTTAATTCCCTGCAGGACTAAACCCAGGTCAATCTAATTTTTTATGTATGTAGCTAAATGAAAAATTTAATACACACAGGAACATGGTCTTTAAACAATTACAAAATCAAAACAGGAAAAAATATACACTGTGGGCTTGTCTACATGAACATTTAGTTCGTGGCAAACTGAATTGGGAATCAACCCTGCACTATCCTGCCATGAGCCAGCTGTCCATGTGCACCCTGCTGACACATATTGACAGTTCATTAGAGTGCTTTGATCTAGTCCCCTCTGAAAAGAGACTAACTCAAAGTGCTCCAACAAATTGTTAATGCACATCAACAGGGTGCACATGGAGAGTTAGGCCACAGCAGGCTAGTGTGGGGAACATTTACACCCCTGCTTTCCCTAAAGTAATTGTTTGTGTAGAAAAGCCGGAAAAGATTTCATGTGGAAGTGACACCCCAGAATTCTGAACACACATTCAAGAAAACCTTCAGGTCTCAGGAAAATGGATGGAGAAGCCTGAGAAGATGTGTGAATGATTTGCCATTTAGTGCACTCCAGGATTGTCTGGCTTTGTAGACTCTCTCCTCAGGCCCTATGCTACCAGCACTCTTTTAGACACCACTTCCTGAGGAAACTACAATCCATTGGTGATCTTCCAGAAAACACCATCCTGGCCACTATGGATGCAGAAGCTCTCTACACGAACATTCCACACAAAGATGGACTACAAGCCATTAGGAACAGTATCCCCGATAATGTCACTGCAAACCCAGTGGCTGAACTGTGTCCTTTGACTTTGTCCTCACCCACAACTATTTCATATTTGGGGACAATATATACCTTCAAGTCAGCGACACTGCTATGGGTATCCGTATGGCCCCACAGTATGCCAACTTTTTTATGGCTGACTTAGGGGACAAGAGATAAGGAAGCGTTGTTCTAACTCCCCTACTCTACTTGAACTACACTGATGACATCTTCATCATCTAGACCCATGGAAAAGAAGCCCTTGAAGAATTCCACCATGATTTCAACAATTTCCATCCCATCATCAACCTCAGCCTGGACCAATCCACACACGCGATCCACTTCCTGGACACTACAGTACTAATAAGTGATGGTCACATAAACACCACCCGATACCGGAAACCTACTGACTGCTATATTCACCTACATGCCTCCAGCTTCCATCCAGGACACATCACACGATCCATTGTCTACAGCTAAGCTCTAAAATACAATCGCATTTGCCCCAATCTCTCAGACAGAGACAAACACCTACAAGATCTCTATCAAGCATTCTTAAAACTACAATACGCACCTGCTGAAGTGAAGAAACAGATTGCCAGAGCCAGAAGAGTACCCAGAAGTCACCTACTACAGGACAGGCCCAACAAAGAAAGTAACAGAACGCCACTGGCCGTCACCTTCAGCCCCCTCTCCGGCGCATCATCAAAGATCTACAACCTATCCTGAAGAACGATCCCTCACTCTCAGAGATCTTGGGAGACAGACCAGTCCTCGCTTACAAACAGCCCCCCAACCTGAAGCAAATATTCACCAGCAATAGTAGGGGGGAGGGATTGCTCAGTGGTTTGAGCACTGGCCTGCTAAACCCAGGGTTGTGAGTTCAATACTTGAGGGGGCCATTTAGGGATCTGGAGCAAAAATTGGGGATTGGTCCTGCTTTGAGCAGGGGGTTGGACTAGATGACCTCCTAAGGTCCCTTCCATCCCTGATATTCTATGATCAGATTCTATGATCTATGAACCACACAACAAAAACAGTAGCCCAGGAACCTATCCTTGCAACAAAGCCCTGTGCCAACTGTGTCCACATATCTATTCAAGTGACACCATCATAGGACCTAATCACATCAGCCACGCCATCACGGGCTCGTTCACCTGCACATCTACTATTGTGATATATTCCATCATGTGCCAGCAATGCCCCTCTGCCATGTACATTGGCCAAACCGGACAGTCTCTATGCAAAAGAATAAATGGACACAAATCTGACATCAGGAATCATAACATTCAAAAACCAGTAGGAGAACACTTCAATCTTTCTGGTCACTCAGAAACAGACCTAAAAGTGGCAATTCTTCAACAAAAAACTTCAAAAACAGACTACAATGAGAAACTGCTGAACTGGAATTACTTTGCAAACTGGATACCATTAAATTAGGTTTGAAAAAACACTGGGAATGGCAGGGTCATTACACAAACTGATATCTACTTCCTCATGCTAAGTTTCCCCCTGTTGTTGCTCACACCTTCTTGCCAACTGTTTAAAATGGGCCATCCTGATTATTACTACAAAAGTTTTTTTTTCTCCTGCTGATAATAGCTTACCTTAATTGATCAGTCTCTTGGAGTTGGTATGGCAAACCCCATCTTTTCATGTTATCTGTATATATAAATATATCTTCCTACTGTATGTTTCACTCTATGCATCTGATAAAGTGGGTTCTAGCCCATGAAAGCTTATGCCCAAATAAATTTGTTAGTCTCTAAGGTGCCACAAGTACGCCTCACTTCTTGACAGTTATTCCATTCTTCCATGCCCTTTGTCACTTAACCTCAATTTACATATATGTCTTAAATCTTTCAATCCCTACAAACCTTTAATATGTGTTATTGCAATTGGTCCTTGAATTTTATCCAATTTGTTGGCATTTTTCTGGTTCTGAGATATTCACAACTGAACACAATATGCTACATGCAGTCTCACCATTGCCATAAAAGAGCATATTCGGAGCATTTACCCATTTGTTTGAGTACAGAGTGGTACATAGGAAGCTTGGGGATGGACTGTGCCTCAGTGACATACTACTCTTGAGTAGTCCAGTGCACAGGGGCTGTTTGGAGGCTTGGTCCACTCATTAGTTTTTGGCCCTGCCTCCTCCTTGCCTCCTTTGTGGTTCTGAGTGATCCTGAGGACACACCATGGCAGCAGTCTCTGCATTTAAAGCTAGGCACTGCACATGTGATAGGCCCTTGAACAGGCATGTAAGGGTAGGGGCGCCGTGCTTCCCCACCACTCACCCACCCAAGGATTTCTCTCCAGGGCTAGTCCATAGAGACTGAATGTCACTTCCGTGAGTTCTGTGGAATGACTGTACCTTAGCAGCAGCAAATAAAGTTGGCTTTTTTTTAAACTACCATAATGCACTGCAAGCTCGTATCTGAATTGTTGTCCACTGTCACCCACAAAACTTTTTTTCAGCATTATTGCTTTACAATTCTCTCTCCCTCACTCTTTTTCCCTCCCTTTACCCCCTCTCCCCCGCCCCGCCAGAGATATCATCTTGCATTTGTCTAGGTTGGATCTAGTTTTATTTCCTGCTCATATTTCAAAGTGCGTTGTCTCTTCTGTACTAAATTACTGTTCACACTAATATTTGTAACATTTACCAATTTAATAGTTAGTAAATTTAATTTAAAATGTTGTTTTTTCCCCTTTTCAGGTCACTAAACATGTTAAATAGGAATGGCTCTAATACCAATCATTGTGGTGTCCAACTAGACAGCATCTTCTAACTAAGTACATTGACTCATCAATAGAAATCCCCCCACAGCTACCACTGTGATGCTTTGGAAACTGCAAGTCCAGGGAGCCCTGCAGGAGCTACTGATACCACAAAGGAAGAGACAGGCTTAAAGGAGAGGCCCTTTGAGACATGACAGGCCTGCAGCTGAGGAAAAGGCACCATGGGCACTTGCTGAGTGGGGGGGGGGGGAGGGGCGGGAAGCAGAGGATGAACAAGGGGTAGGGAGAGATGCCAAATATCCACCTTCCTTTTTGGAAGCTTCTGCTGAAGATTGTGAGTTGGAAAAGCATCTGACAGTTCCTTTTGAGTGGCTCACCTAGCTGTCAGCTTGCTGATCCTATCTGTCCATTCATCTATTTAAGTTCTAGTTTTCTGAGCTTCCCCAGTTCTCACTGAAGCATGGGTTCAGATGGACATTTTGGGTGGGCAGCAAAGGGATAGTAGTGGTAATAAGGAACAGGAGTGAACAAGAGGGCCCCACTTTGAAACTGTATTTGGACACTTATGCACTGGCCCTTTATAAAAGATTATAGCCCAAGCATAGCCCAGTCCTAATGTGTCCCTTCTGCCAGGATGTGTCTACAGAAACAAGGGCCAGGGTCAGACAGGGTTCCTTCTGAAAATGTAACAAATAACACTCATGTGGGACCACTTAGCAGCATGGGAAAACTAAAACCCTCCTCGGCACTCTTGACAGGCAATACTTTCCTCTCACACGAACTGAGTCTGTTGTACATAGAAAACTTTACCTGGGGGGGTGGGGGGGGGAGAGGTCACAGAGTAAATTTGGGAAAGCCTGTAATAATTCATCAACAATATCTGTATATACCTATTAAGTAAGACTCTTCCTCCTCTCCTTGGTGTCTTGAAAATAGTATTAAACTCAGTCACATCCATGTGCAGTAGTAAGCATCCAACAAGGTAATGTGTTCCTGCACCTTTACTCTCCTCCTCCTCAGCAGAACCTACTCACTGTTTATTGTCAGGGCTGGCTCCAGGCACCAGCAAAACAAGCTGGTGCTTGGGGCGGCACATTTCTAGGGGCGGCATTCTGGCGCCAGCCATGCCGCTGCTAAAAATGTGCCCCGGCCGCCCTAGCTCACCTCCGCTGCCGCCGCTGGCTTGCGCACCAAACAGCTGATTTGCGCGCCGCTGCTGGAGGGGGAGATCCCGAGCGGCCGCAGCACGTGAACCAGCTGATTCGCAAGCCACTGCTCCCCCTCCCTCCTGGGCTTGAGAGCCCGGGAGGGAGGGGGAGAGCCCGAGTGGCTGCGGTGCGCGAAACAGCTGATTCGCGCGCCGCTTCTCCCCCTCCCTCCTGGGCTTGAGAGCCTGGGAGGGAGGGGGAGATTTTGAGTGGCTGCGGCGTGCGCGCCGCTTCTCCCCCTCCCTCCTGGGCTTGAGAGCCTGGGAGGGAGGGGGAGATTCTGAGCGGCTGAGGCGCGCGCACCGCTTCTCCCCCTCCCTCCTAGGCTTGAGAGCCTGGGGGGAGGAGGCAGGGCTGGGGATTTGGGGAAGGGGCGGAGTTGAGGCGGGGCCGGGGGTGGGGTAAGAAAAAAAGGGGGGGGGCAGCCAAATTTGTTTTTGCTTGGGGCGGGAAAAATCCTAGAGCCGGCCCTGTTTATTGTCTAGGGCTCGTGGAGTCCAAAGTTTCGGCAGCTCCATCTCAACCTTGCCTGTTCTGCTCCAGGGACTCTACCATCTATCCCAGCAGTACCAAATACAGCTTTTATTGACTACAGAGTAGGGGGGCCATCATTCAAGTTCTTCAGAGATGCTGTCCTCTATGACTTCAACAAAAGCCACATCAGCACTGCTTTTTTGCAAAGTCCTTAGTGTGGGATCTGTGGCCTGAACCAAATTTTTTCCACCAGGAATACATTCCTACCAAAAAGTAGGAGGCTTCTTTCCCTCACTCCTTCTTTTAGCTTTGTCCAGGCTCCACTACCCAGCCCTGCCAGAAAACGGTTTGGGTTGGTGATCCCTCTCCCTAGGCACATTTGGTGTGGTTCTCTTGCCTTTTCAATACTCAACAAGGATGAAAATGATTGATTACCCCCAAACTCCAAACTTAAATAAAATGCCCCAAATCATCACATCACAGAAATGCAACTGAGGCCTGGTCAAATCGTTCATTTCTAATTGCTCACCACCAGATGCTGGCTGAGAGCTCCCTCCCTTATAGAGTTCCTGCCCATCTGGAGTTCTCACAGCAGTTCTGGCCACTCTTCTCTCTATTCATCAACAAGTGTCAATAGCAAGCTTCCCACTCACTAGGGCTTCAGACCATGAGCCTCAGCCCCAAACAAGAGAATTCAAGGAGAGAAAGAAAGGGAAATGTAGTCCAGACAGACTAATGGGTAATGTAATCCAGCATCATGTGACTAAGGGACCATTTGATGCAGTTCAGGTGCTTATAACATAAGCTCTTTACTCAGTCTGAGACATACCAGTCTTGTTGGTCTTTCTAGAAAAAGGGAAAAGGCTAATGTGACAAATTGCTGGCACTACTATGAGGGTCCCGCACTTTCTCTTCTTGTGGGGGGTTTTCAGGGCGCCGTTTCTTGCCCCTGAACTGGGGTATCATCTGTCCCACTAGTATCCAAGTGAAGGGGAATGGAGAGAGAGGGACCCGGGCCTGCCCTCTACTCCGGGTCCCAGCCCAAGGGCCCTAGGTTAGTGGGTAAACCACTTGTACTAGTGATACTTTCCCCTGGGCTCCTTCCCTCTCCTGCTTGTGGGGCTTCCTGCCTTCCCTCAGCACAAGCCAGGTGTCCCTTTACCTAGGGTCTTGATCTTCTTAGCCCGCCACAGCACTTCTCCAAACTCCCCTCTGCTTTCCTCCAAACTGCTCTCTGCTCCACCACCAATCCACTCTGCTTCAACTCCTCCAAACTGCTCTCTGTTCCACTCCAAACCACTCTGCTCCAACTCCTTCCTCCTCCTCCTCTGTCTGCCTGAAGCAGGGGGTTTTATTAAATTCCTGAGAGGGCCTTAATTGACTGCAGGTGCTCCAATTAACCTGTAGCCACCCTCCCTAGTCTCCAGGGAACCACGCCTTAATTAGCCTAGGGCTTATATATTTCCCTTCTCACACTCTACTACTGCTGCTCCCTGGCCCTCCTGTATCACACTAAGGAGAAACCCTAAAGCAACATAAGTCGGAGAAACCAAATGAATGGAAAAAGACTGAAGGGAAAGGAACCTCTAAGAGGAATAAATTAAAGAAGGAAGTGGCTTAAGACAACATGTTGGTACATCTCCTTATCCAGGGTCTCAAGGCTGAGAGGAAGTTCTCTCCCCACCCCCACCCCCCTTCATTGCCTTATGTCAGGGGTAGCCAAACTTACTGACCCTCCAAGCTGCATACGACAATCTTCAGAAGTTGAAGAGCCAGGGTGCGCCTGCTGAGGCTCGGGGCTTCTGCCCCGTGGGAGGCACCTGCAAGAGCTTGGGCTTCAGCCCTGCTCCTGCTGAATCAAGGCAAGCCCCAATATCCCCCTCCCCACTGGGCAAAAGCCCCTACCCCACCACCCTGCTTCAAGGCAGAGCTCCCCTCCCCCAAGTCTTGTAGGTGGAGAATGAGGGGGAAGTGTGGGGAGCTCTGCGAGCTGCACTTTAACTATAAAAGAGCCGCATGTCACAAGCCACATGATGGCATATATCACAATAGTAGATGTGCAGGTGAACGAGCCCCTGATGGTGTGGCTGATGTGATTAGGTCCTATGATGGTGTCACTTGAATAGATATGTGGACACAGTTGGCACCGGGCTCTGTTGAAAGGATAGGTAATCAGGGTAAGAAACTGTCCAGCCTTGAGGAAGAATGAAGGAAATACTCAGCTAGAGATTTGGTATAGGTACCTTCGAGTCAGCAGGGTAGATGAACTATTGAGCCCACTGAGGGTGGATGAAGGATCCATGTGCCACCACCACAATTAAATATACAACTAGAACCACAGGTGCCATCACCCGCAAATATTGTATGTAAATATTATTGTAAAAACGTTACCAGACCTAAACAAAGCAACATGATAGAACCAATTAATTTAGTTTTGCATATTTTTGCTCCTTTTAGAAATTGTTAACTTAGAGATCAAGCCCCCAAACAAGCAAAAAAATGAGGTAGGGGGAATTCTCAGATGTTTTAAGTCAGCGTAGATCCATTAGCTTTACTGATGCTATGCAGAGTTATGACAACTATTTGGCTCAAGATTTCTAATCTGCAAAAAACTGAAATTCCTACTGCAGTATTTCATCTGAATGTTTGACTTTAATTTAACAAAAAAAAGCAACCCAGAAATCAGATAGCTAATAGTAGCAAATTACACCATGGGAGAACATCTTTTTCTTCCCAAATATAAGAATACTGTCTAAAACCTACATTTCTTAATCTACTAATTATATTTTGTACACACACACACACACACACACACACAACTATGCCTCAATTTGAGCTGCTCTTTTGTGGTCACAATTTTGCACACACACATAATGGATGCTTGTATCTTCACATACTAGTTAAACCTCTAACCAGCTGATTTGTGGGCACAAAGAATAATACCCATGTCTACAGTTTTGTGCAGGTGCAAAATTTAGGTGCAATTATTTGCAGGTGAAAAATTTTAGTGCCAAAAATCAATGCCATCTCTGAAAACCTGGTTATGAGAGCATTAAAGAGTTCATATTAGGATTGCATAGAATTCAAAGACAGATCAAGCAAAATTCAGGCTTTCAAAGAGAAGAACAGGCACATAGCACCAGCTTTGAACCTGGAATGCTCCACAGTGCAATTTTATGATGCACAATACCTATTGCATGAATCAGCCATCATGAATGAATCCTATTATGAAAAGTGCCTTTAGATAAATGGCTGCACTGAATGTTAAAGAGGGGCTGAGACATAATATGCCAAGACAAACAAGGTGTGCTCATTATGAGGAAAAGTGCTGAACATTCTAGAGTGTTCATTAAAAGGTTCAGAAATCTCTATCTTATTCTCTATCTCCCTATTTATTACCCATCTGTCCTGACAAGCCACAGTATCAAATCAGCATAATTAATGAAATGGTTCCAGAAAACCATTTGCAGGGATAAAGTTTGTATCTAGTTAATGAATTTGTCTCTGAAGCCCATTTTGTATAGAAGAGAGAGCATAAATTCCAACTCACTTACATTTTCAAAGGCTTTCAGCACAGAAGGCAGGGAAACAATAGGATAAAGCCAAGAAGTTACTCCATATTTCTCAAATGAAAATGAAAAAAGATCTCAATCCAAAAATGGCCACTGAGTGTCCACTGAAATAAATTGAAACAATGGGATTTCTGCATCTGAATCTAAAAAACATGCCATTTGCAGTTAGATAATGAGTCTGAGTTCTGCTGTGAACTGTGTGGAGAGCCAGCTTTAGCATTTTGGGGTATGGCATGTGCAACTATTCTATATACAAACCCCAGATATAAACAAGTTCTTTCCAGCTTGATCACACCACTATGTCTAAAGGCTGGGATTTTGAGGGGGATCAGTGAGATGATTCTTAGTAGGAAGAGCAGAAACTTAACTGATTCAATTATATAAATCAATTTTAAAGGTAGATTTCAGTTGTCCCTGCTCCCATCATTCAACTTCAGTAGAGGAGGAGCCTCGCTTCTCATGCCTGGGTCTGTACATGTTTCTCCCACTTGTTCATTTCTAGTCATATGTGCAGATGATGGCAGAAAAAGGTTGTCTGCGTCAAAGATGATTTGATGTGATGTGTTCAGAGCCTGATGAATCATCCCTGAGTGTTCTGAGCTTGATGAGTCATTTGAGATAAATTAGTGGGAATCCTAAGGGTCTAGCCAAACACATAAGCAAGGGTCTAACCAGGTGACCCCACCAGGCAGCTATATAGGTGCCTAATGAAAGCAGCCACACTGGTCTGCTCAATGTTGCTACATTATTGAGGATGCTTCCTGCTATCTAGTAGCTCTCACAGACTGCTCCAGGTCCCGTTCCTTCTCCAACCTGTGCTTGCACCATCTCCAGTTGCAGCTCAAGCCACAGCTGGTCATCTGTCTGTCCTGACAGTTTTAGCAGATTCCTCCCTATATGCTCGACAATGGCAGCCAAGATGGAAACGTCTGACATATCCATCACTGAGATGACAGAGTTGGTTCACAACTTTCAGGGTCAACTTGCCCAGCTGCAATGGGAGAATATCTCTCTCTGCTCACAAAACCCCTGCAGCTCCAGTACCATTGGTAGTGGTCCCTCTGAAACATGCTCTGTAGTGTCCACTGTTGGAAAGATTTGATGGGAAGTGCCAGAAGTTCTGTGGTTTTCTGCTGCTCAACGCACACACCCATAGATTCTCTGCCTTCCTGCAGTTTCTCAGACAAGGCTGTTGGTCTGTCTCAGTGTATGCCACCCACTTTCAGCATCTGGTTGCCAAAACACATGGAAGGAGTCAGATCATATCTACCATTCCTGCCAGGGTCTTAACGTGACCTAAAGGATGAATGGCCTAGGTGGGAACCCCCACTATTATGAACTCATGAATTGAATTGTGCATCTGGCTTGACAGTCGCCTGTCTGAGTGATGCCAGGAAAAGAAGAGGACATACCTGCAAACCCAGCCAAGTATATAGGCTCCTAATGAAAGCAACCACCCCCAATCTGCTTGATGTTGCTGCCTTGTTAGGGAAGCTCCCTGGTTTCTGGTAGTTCTGACAAATTGCACCCGTTCCTGCTCCTTCGCCCACACCTCCATCTATTTCAGGTTCGGCCTGCTCAGGTTCAGCCTACTCAAATCATGGCCATTTGCCCAACTGTCTTGACATTTGCTTTCTTATATATTGTCACATCCTTTATTTTTCGAGGCCTTATTCCTCTTCATACTTCCTGTTTCTATTAGAAAGGAAGCTACTGTGCTTTGGGGCATATCCATATGGCAAATCCAACAGAATTTAATAGGGGTGAAACCAATAGGGTTTTTAGAAATGTAATGAGTTTTGATAGAAATTGTCCCTAAAAGTTATAGAATTAAATAGGGAATGATACCTTTCCGATGTTTTTTGAAACATCCTAAAGATATCGTTCTGCATTAAATTCCATAGAATACTTCATAAAAGGAGATAATTCCCTGTTAAATTGTATAGGACTTTTTAATAAAGCTAGAGCCAGGTATTTATATCCACCATGGATTGTTTTATTGAGCCTATAATTCTCAGTGCTGCTGCATGCACTCCAGTAAAGTTATAATCACTGGGGATATGTCTGCTTCTCTTATTGTTTAAGGTACGCCGCCATGGCCAGATTCAATGCATTTAGATTTTAGGCCTGCTGTCCCCTGAGCTGTATTTTACAGCCTTTAGTCAACAGAGCAGACTGAGCAGAAACTTATATAGCAATCACCATTTACCAAAGGCTACGAAGCTACAGTACATAAGAGTGTGGTATTTTCTAGGTATAGGGACAGAGATAATGACAACCATTGTACTATACTTTGGAGCTTGGTTGTTACTTGTTTTCTTCTCTCCTTTTAAACAGGCTAGGAATGTTCTTTATCTTTTGCCCTCTGTCATTTCTTTTATCTCTTCTACAAAACAAGAAAGAATACATAAAAACAGCAAAAACTACCACTACTCAGAACAATAGCCCACAATCCAATGAGATCCTGCTATCTATAAAAAGTGATACAATATAACCACTATCTACAGCAGTAGCACATCTTATCTTCCTACATCCTCTTATGACTAAACAAAGAATATTCAGAACCATCTCCTCACACGCTAAGAAAAACAACAATAGAATCAAATAGCTACTTTAGGTGAAATAGACAAAAACTAGAAGGAAAAGTTTGTTTAAAAAAAGATGTTGCAAAACCAAATTTAGGAACATGCCCAAATTCACCACTTTATTTGTGATATTTATTACATAGTTTCAGTTTAATTATGCAAATTTATTGGATGCAAGACAGTTGAGGTATATTACCAACCATATTTGCTTTTTCCCCCCATCCTGTCCCTCCCCATCCTCCATCACTTACAAGCAACAAGCCAAGAGTCAAGCAATGAGAGTCTGAAATCCACTTAATGATGTAATCAGCAAAGCTGAAATCTTAAAGGCCACAGCAGAAGTATAGTACTCCTATACTATCAACAGATATTATGATTGAAGTATAGATATTGTTAAACTATATGTAGAAGGAATGATCTGTACTTCAAGAAAATTAGAAATACTTGAGAAATTTCAAAATATGACAAGAGCACTTTTGAAACATATTATATTTGTGTTTTGATATAATCTTTTGCAGTTTCATTCTCTAATAGGTTGGTTTTTAGAAAGTACATTCTCATGGCTAGATTCTGATAAGACACGGATATTGTTAGAGTAAGGGCAGAGTAAACCACACCATTAGTCAGAAGTGTCACCATTGATTATGTGTACCTTTGAAGATGTAGAAATGAGAAAATAAGTCCTTAAATACCTCCTCACCTTAAGTCTGACTTAAAGGGGGATATTATTTTTTAACTGATGAAACTGGGTCATTGAGGGATGGGTGTTAAGGATGTCTCCAAAAGCAAGTGTAGAACAATAGACAATTCTAACTTAGTATACAGGACTGTATACACAAACAGAAGGTCATTGCCATTCAGATATATTGCATTTATTGATTGAAGCCAGACAGATCAGTTATATCCTTCATACCACGGTGTACCATGCATTCCCATCATACTGTACCCATGCAATAGTGTATATTATCCATCATATTTGCTGTTTTCTGTCCCACTGCTCCTTCTCCATCACAATTGACAAGCATCTAGCCATGAGGCAAGCAGCTTCTTCTAGTGAAAGACTGAAAACCACTGCATGGAGTAGTCTGAAAAGGCCACAGCAGAAGTATAGTACCACAATGCTACCCGACTGTTAGATTAAAGGTTATGGACCTTGTATTAGTGGTGTAGCACCAGTCATTTGGTGTTGTGTATCTGCCTGGAGTTGACAGAAGTAGTAAAGAGGATATCTGTGCTTTTGCACAAATCAGTTTCATGTATACTGTTAGCAAACCAAGGGTGGAGTTGTGGGGAAGGTGTGCTTAAGCAACTGCAGTGTTTTGAGGCTTCAGCGCTGATTTTGAGGGCCGAGGGCAACTGGACCTCTGAGTCCCAGTTCTTAAAAATAGTACAAGACAGAGAATCTCCTCAGAAAGTATGCAAAAGGGGCCAAAGACAGAAACTGTGGCTGGAGCCTGCACAAACAGGGGAGCTTAGAAGCACACTGGTTGATTGTATGGTACCAAACACAAATGCCTGGTGACTGTCTACAAAGGGCAGCTTAGCTAGGCTGTGACACCTAGTTTCAAATTTTTCTCTCATTTATACTCCTGAATATACACCCATTGATTGCTTTGGTGTGATGCCCCAATCCAGTAAACCACTTAAAAGAAAAGGAAGTTCTTCTTCACACAGTGCACAGTCAACCTGTGGAACTCCTTGCCTGAGGAGGTTGTGGAGGCTAGGAATATAACAGGGTTTAAAAGGGAACTGGATAAATCCATGGCGGTTAAGTAAATTAATGGCTATTAGCCAGGATGGGTAAGGAATGGTGTCCCTAGACTCTGTTTGTCAGAGGGGAGTGATGGATAGC
This sequence comes from Chelydra serpentina, assembly GCA_037349315.1. NCBI lineage: Eukaryota > Metazoa > Chordata > Testudines > Chelydridae > Chelydra > Chelydra serpentina. Next base: position 65,035,909 of record JBAIAC010000004.1, read on the forward strand.
AGAAGAGAGATCACTTGATCATTACCTGTTAGGTTCACTCACTCTGGGGCACCTGGTATTGGCTACTGTCAGTAGACAGGATACTGGGCTGGATGGACCTTGGTCTGACCCAGTACGGCCATTCTTATGTTCTTAATCATGTGCTTAACTCTATGCACACACATTCAATGGGATGAGTCACATGCTGAAATGCTTGCATAAGTAATTTGCTGGCTTAGGGCCTAAATGAGGGGAGAATATGACTCTTGTATTTCCTTCAATCTCCTTAATATTGGTTTTTCCTCAATTTACAGATACAATTAAACTTATCCACAAGGACACTTTGAATTAAGCTAGTTTTACTGCCTTCTCATTTTGAGTTAAAAGAACAACATTTGAAGTAATTATCGATTTGATCATGAAATCAAAACTCATTCAGTTGTCATTGACATATCCACTTGAATATGGTAAGTGCTGTTTACATTTCGTCAAGTTACCCCACTTAAAATAAAAGGAAATTCTTCTTCACACAGCTCACAGTCAACCTGTGGAACGCCTTGCCTGAGGAGGTTAGGGGGAGGGATAGCTCAGTGGTTTAAGAATTGGTCTCCTAAACCCAGGCTTGTGAGTTCCATCCTTGAAAAGGCCATTTAGGGATCTGGGGCAAAAATCTGTCAGGGGTCAGTACTTGGTCCTGCTAGTGAAGACAGAGGAGTGGACTCAATTACCTTTCAAGGTCCTTCCAGTTCTATGAGATAGGTATATCTCCATTTATTATTATTACCCAATACCAGATCAAATATATCTTGACAACAATCTTTCTGTGATATAGAAGTCAATGAATGGCTCACGGAATTCTTTCGGTCTGTGAAAATCCAGCATAATCTTTGTTTGAATCATGATTAATCTGAATTATCAGAAGAGGAATCGACTCCAATTCAAAAGTATTGATCATCTTAATGAAGTGTGTGTTTTGGGGTTTTTTTTTCATTTCACAAGATCTCCCTTACATTTAGCCTTGAGGAAAATGTCACTTTTGAAGGAATCACTTTAGTTCTGCTTGCAATGTACTCCAACAGGCAATAGTACATGTCACAGATTTTAGAACTGTTTAATTTGTTTACAACTTTTTTCTATACTAATGTATAGTAAAGGTTCAGTAAATTTCAATACACTAGGCCCAATTCGCACTTAACACCAGTGTTACTTCGTTGACTTTACGGGAGTTACTATTGATTTCCACCAGTGTGAGGGGAGACTCAGAGACATTCTTTATCATGTCTCCAGCTAATGAAAATACCCTCTATACACATCTCAAAGAAGATCGATGGAACCCCTCACTCGGAATCTGAGTATATTGAGTAACTCAAATGAAGAACAGACCGCAGATTACCAAACAGCATAAACAACAGAAAGTAGAATTCCTTAACTAAGCACCATTGTTGCTTTCATTACACAAGCTTTCATTATGGTCTTCAGCTTCTAGTGGACTGGATAGGACTCAGCCACAGTTTAAGGTTGCTTAGAAATAAGTTCATCCTCTATATGAGAACTTTTTTCCTTATGTGGTTAAACATTTTTAAAAGACCCAAGTATCGTTAGCTACTAATCAAGAAAAGTCTCCTTTATGAAAGTCTGAGGCACCGATGAGCCCTAGAGAAATCTTTCTTCCTTTTCAGTTTAACATTTTGTCCTAGGGTGTCAATTGTACAAAATATTTCAGAAATACCAAAACTGGTGCAAATTTAATTGCATTCTTTTAATTTTAATATTCTTTACCCCAAGGTCTCTGATAAGTAGGAAGCCCTGGGGCAAAGACAATATGTGCATTTAATGTTCTTAGATGGGAATAATCTGTTATAGCTCACTTTCCCAGACTTATTCAATTTATACCTTCACTGCCTTGCAACAAACCTTTCCTTATGAATTAACAGTTGTATTATATGCTTAGAGAAGTATTTTCAAGACTTCCTGCAGAGTCCTGCAGTTTAGATAGCGTTGGGTCATTTTGTTGTGTGTTTGCTATGCTTATATGGCAATACTTTTTGTGCTAACTGCATTCAGAGAATTGTTATAAATCATAGTGACCTGTAGGACTCTCGCTTATATTTGACATTTTCTCATTTACCAGCTGGCACTATGACACTTTCCCAAACGGTTAGAATGCAAGTACAGTGATTTGTATCACAGCAACTATTTCCGGAGAGGAAGATTCATATCAGTTGATTCCTCTGTTTGAGTTCTAGGACCAAAAAAGGCAGTGGCCCAACCATGAACATTATCAGTGTAATTTCTAACAACAGTCCTATTAACCTTCTGGATGCCACACTTCCTATACAGCCCTACTCAACATTTTTCAGAGGCACCCTCATTAGCTTGACTATGGCAGTATTGGAGTGGTATACACTGTGGGTACGTCTACACTACAGAATTAGGTCGAAATTATAGAAGTCGATATATTAAAACCCGAATTGATGGAATCGATTGTGTGTGTCCCCACTAACGAGCATTAAGACCATGAGGTCGATTGACTGTGTCCACAGTAGCAAGACTAGCATCGACCTTCGAAGCATTGCATTGCGGGTAGCTATCCCACAGTTCCCGCAGTCTCCGCCACCCATTGGAATTCTGGGTTGCGATCCCAAAGCCTGATGGGGCAGAAAACAATGTCGCTGCTGGTTCTGGGTACATGTCGTCAAGCCATCATACGTCCCTCCCTCCCTCCTTGAAAGCAATCTTTTTCGCGCCTTGTCTCCGGGGTTTCCATGTTTGCTACGGAAGCCTGCTCAGCTCGCAATTACCGTACAGCTGCAGCGTACGCCTGCACATTAGGTCTAGTGGGGATTCAGTCATGCTATAATACGGGCAGAGGGATAGCTCAGCGTTCTGAGCGCTGGCCCCCTAAACCCAGGGTTGCGAGTTCAATCCTTGAAGGGGCCATTCTGCCTGAGGCTGGTAGTTGTGGGACTGCGCAGCATAAGCTCCTTTCCTTCTAGCTGCAGATCGTGCAATATGCCATAAATGGTTGTGGTCGTGGGACCATATAGCAGAAGCTCCTTGCCTTCTAGCTGCAGATGGTGCAATATGCCATAAATGGTTGTGGTCGCGGGACCATACAGCAGAAGCTCCTTGCCTTTTAGCTGCAGATCGTACAATATGCTTGAAATGTGCTCCTGGCCGGCGGCCTCTGGTGTGGCTGGCCGGGGGCGCTTTTTTACGTCTTCTTTAAGGGAGATTCAGCACTGCCTGGAACACGGGCAGAGGGGTAGCTCAGCGGTATGAGCGTTGGCCCGCTAAACCCGGGGTTGCGAGTTCAATCCTTGAGGGGGTCAGGAGAGCTTATTTTACCATCTGCAGCTGGAAGGAAAGGCGCCTAACCCTTGCTCACCGCATATTGTACTATCTGCAGCTAGAAGGAAATGAGCCTAACCCTTGCTCCCCCCTCCCTCCATGAAAGCAACTGAGGGGGGAGCGAAAAATCCTTTCGCGCCTTTTTTCATGCGGGCGCCATATTGCTGACACCATTGTTATCCACCCGCCGCTTCTGCTCCCACTCTGCTGTCCTGCAAACAGCATACCAGGGAAAGCATGGAGCACGATCAGATCACCGCAACTGTTGTCGCTGTTATGAACACCACGCGCATTGTCCAGGAGTATATGGCGAACGAGAACCAGGAGCTGCTAGAGCAACAGGAGGCGAGGAGGGGACAGCATCAGCCTGAGGACAGTGATGAGGACATGGACACAGACCTCTCTCAAAAAAGGCCCCCCCGCAAGGTGAACATCATGGTGGTAATGGGGCTCGTTGATACAGTGGAACGCCGATTCTGGGCCCGGGAAACAAGCACAGACTGGTGGGACCACATAGTGCTGCAGGTCTGGGATGAATCCCAGTGGCTGCGAAACTTTCGCATGCGTAAGTGCACTTTCATGGAACTTTGTGAGTTGCTTTCCCCTGCCCTGAAGCGCCAGAACACCAAGATGAGAGCCGCCCTCACAGTAGAGAAGCGACTGGCGATAGCCCTGTGGAAGCTTGCAACGCCAGACAGCTACCGGTCAGTCGCGAATCAATTCGGAGTGGGAAAATCTACAGTGGGGGCCGTTGTCATGCAAGTAGCCAGGGCGATCACCAAGCTGCTTGTACCAAGGGTTGTGAGTCTGGGCAATGTGCAGCTCATACTGGATGGCTTTGAAGCAATGGGGTTCCCGAACTGTGGAGGGGCGATAGACGGAACCCATATCCCTATCTTGGCACCGGACCACCAAGCCAGCGAGTACATAAACTGAAAGGGTTACTTTTCAATAGTGCTGCAAGCACTGGTGGATCATAAGGGACGTTTCACCAACATCAATGTGGGATGGCCGGGAAAGGTACATGACGCTCGCATCTTCAGGAACTCTGGTCTGTTTCAGCTGCTGCAGCAAGGGACTTTCTTCCCAGACCAGAAAATAACCGTTGGGGATGTTGAGATGCCCATAGTTATCCTTGGGGACCCAGCCTACCCCTTAATGCCATGGCTCATGAAGCCATACACAGGTAGCCTGGACAGTAGTCAGGACCTTTTCAACTATAGGCTGAGCAAGTGCAGAATGGTGGTGGAGTGTGCATTTGGCCGTTTAAAGGCTCGCTGGCGAAGTTTATTAACTAGGTTAGATCTCAGCGAAAACAATATTCCCATTATTATTACTGCTTGCTGTGCGCTCCACAATATCTGTGAGAGTAAGGGGGAGACGTTTATGGCGGGGTGGGAGGTTGAGGCAAATCGCCTGGCCACTGGTTATGCGCAGCCAGACACCAGGGCTATTACAAGAGTACAGCAGGGTGCGTTGCGCATCAGGGAAGCTTTGAAAACCAGTTTCATGAATGGCCAGAATGCTGTGTGAAAGTTCTGTTTTTCCCCAGTAATGAAAAGCCCCGCCCCTTCATTCACTCTACCTCCCTTTACCCAAACCACCCTGCCCTCCCCCCATCGGTCACCGCTTGCAGAGGAAATAAACTCATTGTTGCTTTAAAATCATGCATTCTTTATTAATTCGTAAAACACAGAGCGGGGACTATGGGGGTAACTGACACAGTCTCCCGGGATAGGTGGTGGAGGAAGGGAAGCACCAGGATGGGTGGTGGAGGAGGGGATGAGGGAAGGACAAGGACACACAGCACTTTAAAACTTATTAAATGCCAGCCCTTTCTTGCTTGGACTGTTCTCTTGGCTTGAGTGGCTGGGTGCACGGAGGCCACCCAAACGCGTTCTTGGGCGTCTCGGGGATGAGGTTATGGGACTCGGGAAGGAGGGCTGTTGGTTACACAGGGGCTGTAGCGGCGGTCTGGGCTCAGGTGGCCTTTCCTGAACCCTACGCCTGTCCTCAGCCATAAGCCGGAGGATTTCCGTTTGATCCTCCAGTAGCCTCAGAATTGCATCCTGCCTTCTCTCTGCACGCTGACGCCACCTACTCTCTTCATCCAGCCGCTGTCTCTCTTCCTCATGCCACTTGTCCGCGCGATCAAATTCTGCCTTCCTGGACTCTGACAGTGTCTGCCTCCACGCATTCTGCTGGGCAGCCTCAGTGTGGGAGGATTCCATGAGTTCTGAGAACATATCGTCTCGACTCCTTTTTTTTTTACTTCTAATCTTCGCTAGCCTCTGGGATGGTGATGAAAGGGGTGGCGTTGAAACATTTGCAGCTGCGGGAGGAAGCAAACGGGAGAGGAGAACTGTAAAAGACACATATCAGAGAACAATGCTCCAAACATTACATATCACATGTGCATTTGGTCCAAGGTTGCACTGTGCCTCTTATGTTGAGGGTCTGCCGGTTTGCTGTGAGAGATCACACAAGCAGGTCCGGCGGGCAACAGAATTCGGCTTGCAGACAGCCATGGTAAGACACTCTATAGGCTTCTTTAAGCTTCACAACATGTGAGAATGTTTTCAAACAGCAACCCCCTCATTTCCCATAACAAACATCCCGTGGGCTGGCAATTTAAAACAAACAGGTTAGCAATTGAAAAGTGAGGGGTGGCGGTTTTCGGGTTAACATGCAGCGCGAACCTAATCACCCCCCACCCCCCCCACACACATCCAAGATGTTCGCTGTATCCCCTCCCCCCACCGCATGGGTCACAGCGGGGAAGATTTCCGTTCAGCCACAGGCAAACAGCCCAGCAGGGACGGAGCCCCTCTGAATGCCCCCTTAATAAAATTCCCCTATTTCAACCAGGTGACCATGAATGATATCACTCTTCTGAGGATAACACAGACAGATAAAGAACGGATGTTGCTTGAATGCCAGCAAAAACCGGGACCATACGCCGCCATGCTTTGCAAAGCACTGATTCCAGACTACGTGCTGCTGGCCTGGCGTGGTAGAGTGTGTTACCACGGAGCACAGGATATGGCTGCCCTCCCCAGAAACCTCTTGCACAGGCTTTGGGAGCACATCCAGGAGATCTTTCTAGAGATGTCCCCGGAGGATTTCTGCTCCATCCCCGAACATGTTAACAGACTTTTCCAGTAGCTGTGGCTGTACTGGCCACGAATTAATCATTAAACACGCTTGCTTATAAAACATGTATTAATTTAACAGAGGTACACTCACCAGAGGTCTCTTCTCCTGCATCGAGCACGCCTTGGGAGGGTTCGTAGTGTACTGGCTCCAGGGTGACAAAGAGTTCCTGGCTGTCGGGGAAAAGGGCTTCTCCGCTTCCTTGCTGTGTCTGTGTGCTATTTTCAGCATCATTATCCTCATCATGCTCCTCTGTGGGTTCTGATGATCCACATACGGAGTCAAACCACATGGGTGGGTCAGTGCTGGCTGCACCTCCTAGAATGGCATGCAGCTCATCATAGAAGCGGCATGTCTGGGGCTCTGACCCAGAGCGGTTGTTTGCATCTCTGGTTTTTTGGTAGGCTTGCCTGAGCTCCTTAATTTTCACGCGGCACTGTTGAGCGTCCCTGTTGTAGCCTCTGTCCTGCATGCCCTTGGAGACTTTGGCATATGTCTTGGCGTTTCTTCTTTTGGACCCTAGCTCTGCTAGCATGGTTTCGTCTCCCCAAACAGCGATCAGATCGAGTACCTCACGCTCGGTCCATGCTGGAGCTCGTCTTCGGTTCTGGGACTCCATCGTGGTCACCTCTGCTGATGAGATCTGCACTCACCTGCAGCTCACCACGCTGGCCAAACAGGAAATGAAATTCAAAAGTTCGCGGGGCTTTTCCTGTCTACCTGGGAGGAGCATTCGAGCTCAGACCGCTGTCCAGAGCGGTCAGCTGTTGCACCGTGGGATAGATTTAGGAGGCCAATACTGTCGAATTGCGTCCTCACTAAGCCTACATCGATTCGGCAATATCGCTTTAAGCGCTAATTCTCTCGTTGGGGGTGGAGTGGCGAGATCGATTTTAAGAGCCCTAGAAGTCGATGTTAAGGGCTTCATCGTGTGGATGGGTGCACGGATCAATCGGAATATCGCTAATAAATTTGACCTAAACTCGTAGTGTAGACCAGGGCTGTGAAGGTGTAGCGGCACGGTCACCCCTCTCCGGTTTGAAAGGGGTTAAAAACAGCTCTGGGAAAGGGATGCCCCAATGAGCCAATCATGAGTGGGCTGGAGGCAGCCAATCAGGGCCTGGCTGGGCCAGTATAACAAGAGCTAAGGGAAGAACTGGGTCAGGAGCGTTGGAGTGGGAACGACCTAGCTACCTGGGAGTGCAGGGTACCGGGTGGAGAGCAGTGCTAGGAAAGGGCAAGAGGAGCTGGGGAGCTCTAACCAGGCAACTCCCCAGGCTGATGCCTTTTAAAAGGCCTAAGGGTGTACTAGGGATGCAGAGGTACAGCCAGGGGATAGGCAGAAGAGGCTGGTCCAACCAGGGCTGGCGCGCCCACTATGCGACCCTAGGCAATCGCCTAGGGCGCCAACATTTGTGGGGCGGAAACTCCCGGCGGCAATTCAAAACGCCGCCGGGAACGCAGCTTCCTCTGAGCCGCTACCCCTGCCCCTGGCTGAGGTAAGCTGCCGCGGGCGGCGGGCTGGCTGCCGCGAGGGGCGCTGGTGGGGGGCCGCGGGAGGGCGCAGTGAGCCAAGCCTCGGCATGGCAGGCAGCGCAGGGAGCCCAGCCCTGCGCCCCCGCCCTGCTGCGGGGAGCCCAGCCGAGGCCTCCGCGGGCCGCGCGGGGGGGCCGAGCCCTGCACCCCTGCTGCGGGCAATGCAGGAGGTTTGGGGAGCCGATCCCTGCGCCCCCGTCACGGGCCGTGTGGGGTGGGGGCGCGGGAAGCCGAGCCCTGCGCTCCCACCACGGGCCGTGTGGGGGGTGGCGCGAGAAGCTGAGACCTGCGCTCCCGCCACGGGCCGTGCGGGGGCGGGGCGGGGAGCCGAGCCCAGCCCCCCTTGCCAATGATGAGTGGCCATTACAGAATGCAGTCTGCCCCAGAGAAAGAGGGCTAGATGATGACTGGAAGTAGCCACTGAGGGAAGGTGGGTTTAGAGGGATGCAATGTTCCCTCTAATTTTTGATAGGCTGTGTGCGCAAAAAAAATTCTTCTGTGCAAATTTTTGACTGGCCGTGTGCGCAAAAAATGTCTTCTGTGCAAATTGTTGTGTGCGTGGTGTTTCGCCATGTGCGCGGGGTTTAGGATCTGTGTGCGTGCACACACGCGCACAGCTTAGAGGGAACAGTGGATGGGGGTTCCCCTGGAAGGGGAGACCCAGAGTGTGGGGGTACTGCTGTGGGAAGCACCCCAAGGTAAGGGGCACCGGGGTCCAGGAGGGACATGGGGGCCTGAGACAGGAGAGACACAGGTTGGCAGGAGGCGCTCTGAGTGCTGGAATGAGCTAATTCCCAGATGACCAGCAGGAGGCGCCATGGTGGTGAGTGCTCGATTTGCAACAGAGGGTCACGTGAAAGTAACTTTCTTGAACACAAGCCAGACCTTCAGCTGGTGTAAATCCGCATATCTACACTTATCTAGCTGAGGATCTGGCTCATAGCATGGTACATACGTAAGCCTTAAGGGGTTTGAAACAGACTGATTGTAAATGTTCTTGCTGATATTCCCCAAAGTGCATCTTTCTCGCAATATTAATATCCATTCTAAAACTAGCTGATGTGACTTTCACATTTCTCATTTTAATTGTTCTACCAATTTCCAGTTTGACAAGAATAAAAATGTACTCTGTAAATATCAAATGATAATACCAAGGGACTTCCCTTTTTTTTTAAGGGGTTTCAACATGACCTTTAGTTTGCACCCAAAATTAACAGTTAGAACATGGTAGGTGAAATTTTTGTGAATGCAAATGATGGAAATACTGAGGCATTTAATTACCTGATTTGCTGTCACTAGCACCCACAATCAATTCATCCTGCAATTGATTGTAGGTGCCAAATCAGAGGCTATCAAAACTTTGGTCTTATGGGTGTACTCCACAAAGAGAGCTTTGCAATTAAAATAAAAAGAAAAGCCATTGCAGCTACCTGAAAGCTATTTAAACCTATTGCATTCAGTTACCACATTACCAGAAAGATATTGATAAATTGGAAGGAGTTTCTAGAAGAGCAGAAAAAATAATCAGTGGAGAGACTGATTTATAAGCAAAGATTAAAAGAACTAAATCTGTACAGCTTGACAAGTGATGTCTAAGTCTGTATTAATAACCATCTGTGTTCTCTTGTGCCCTTTAGGCACAGCCCTGCTTTGGGGGGCAAAGTGGAGGTACCCCATTGCAGGAAGAGTCCCAGGAGGGATTTTTGCCTCAAGGTGGCACAATTTCTTCCTGTTGCCCAGAGGGATTGCTCAAGCTGCAAAATCCTAAAGGGTGTCCCCTAGTTTTCCCACTCAATGCTTCCTCCTTCTGCCTCCATAAGGGTGATGTACTTCCCCAACGCTGCACAGATGGAGTAGTTCCTGATCTCTTCCACCTGCAGGGACTGCAATAGTGACAGGTCCTTACACTTGCCCCATCTCCCTTGAGCACCTATGCAAAGGCCAATCAAATATAAATGAATGGTGTAAACACCAAAGAGGGGTTGTTTAGTGTGCTAACCAGGGCATTAACTAAATTTGATCAAATGAAACTAAGGAAAGGAAAAATTATGCTGAATATCAGGAAAATATTTACCACAGGACTACTGTCCTGAAGGGGTTATTGCAAACCCCATTGCTTGGGATTTATGATTGTAAAGGCCAGTCCTGCACTAAGAGTGGTGGACTGGATAATCCAATAGGTCTCTTCCATCTCTAACTTCTATGATGTCATGAAAGACTAGGTAAGTTATAGACTGAACTGGTTGGAAATTGGAAATTCTGCCCCCACACAATTCTGACATTTAAATTGTTTTTGTCCCAAATTGTATCAAAATATACGTCACAATAGTTTTCAAAACAAAATATTCTGAAATAATTCAATTTGGAAAGGTTGAAATGATGTTTTGGAACATTTCATTGAATGTCAAAAATTATAATAAAAATAAATATAACATTAAAATGTATCTATGAAAGTCAGAACAAAACAAAATGAAAAACTCAGAATGAAATGAAGTAAAAACAAAATACTCCATGTTGCTGTCAAATCACTTCTAAATATAAATTTTGTTGAAATTGACACATTGCCAGAAAACATTTCCATTTTGATGTAAACATGTTTTGCTGGGAATACTCTTGTCTTTTTACCATGTGCAATTTATTAATTTTTTTGGAGGTTGGGGGGGAAAGTCAAGTTAACTATTTTATGGACGTGTATATGCCCACTATTTTTCAACTACTACTCAAAAATTGGTTATGGGGCTATATGGCTTAGCACTTAACTCCGACAATAGGGCTGTGGATGCAATGTTATGATGCAGAAATGTTACTTAGTTTGCCTTAACTGTAAAATCAAATTTAGTTTTAACTTCTTCTAGGATGTTATATAATTTCAAAGGGTGCAACTTTTCCTGTAGAACCTACCATCTTCAAAGGCACACAACAGCAAGCTCTGAACTATATGTTTTTAGGGTGCTGTGGGTGACAGTGAGGCCACTATGTGCTGCACATCAATAGGCCTCTATAGAAGATAAGCTGGAAGAAGGAACTAAATTAAAAGCAAAATGTGTCAATCAAAACTATTCCAGAGTGTTTGTCTACTAAACAGGCACCTTTAGCAAATGGTGTTCCTTGCCATTCTACTGTAGCTCCGCCTCAGTGGGAGCCTGCTTCAAGTACAGGAATATATTTATAGTATATTTACAGGTTTTCCTTTACGTACATACAGTGTGCCTTCAGAGGAGCAGGGACAGGGTGAGCCCTCTGGGCCTTTGCCTCCAGCATCAATGGTCCCTTCAGTGAAGGGGAATGAACATTCTGATAATGCAATCAATGGGAGCAAGGCAATGGCAGTGGAGCCTTACTGCACTGTTTTTGAACCTCTCTAAATTGAACCTAAGGAAGCCATATTCTGCATGGTTTCTGGGCTGAACATCATCCCTCCTCTCCATTCTCAGGATTGGTTCAGGCCCTCAACTTTTGAGACGTTTGTTTTATCACATTTTGCTAAGACAATATACCTAGTTCATGGCGGGGAAATAATCACTGCTAATACAAGGAATTAGTCTTTGGGCTGGAAGGAGCTTCCAGTGTCCTCACAAGAAACCTGATCCAATCCCCATTGGAATCAATGGACAGACTCCCAACTGACTTCAATGGGCTTTTGATCAGACCGACAGTGTTCGGTGATGGGCCACAGCTCATCTAAACAGTGACAACCAGCAGATGCCTGTATGACTGGCTCATGATAAATCAGTCTTATAACAGGATATTACATGTTCTTCTGGAGACATGCTCCCTTTTCAAATCTCTCAATTGAAGGGTAGACAAAAAAGAAATCTATTTTGGTCTCAACCCAGGGACAGATTGTTATGGTCCTTGTATGGTCACAAGGAAAAGAGGAGACTACTAGAAACCATTCATCCTTTTGTAGCCAGGCAGGGGAATCCCACAATATCAATCTCTCTGCTTTGGGCAGCCTTGGCTTGGTTTCTTGGCTGGTTTTAGTTATTTTGGACATTCTCTTGCCTCTGAAGGTCCCTGGACATGGCTAAGACCTACTTATCTACTATTCACCCCTCTCCTCCCTGTGAGAGAGACTAGCATGTTTGTCCATCTCTTATTGAAACAATTTTACAAGGGCCTTGAAAACTTGTACTGTTCCATATAGGAGCCTGCTGATCCTTGGGAATTGAATTAGGTGTTAACTTAACTCATGGAGGGAGAAGCCCTTTGAATCCAATAGATTCTTGCTCCTTGTAGTTCATGTCTGTGAAGGTCTCATTCTTTGTGGCCATTGTCTTGGCTGTGTTACAGGGCCAGATGTTCCATCCATTTTTATTCCATATTTCACAATTATAGGTGATCCTTAGACCCCACTCCAAACTTATGACAAATACATTGAACTTTTATCTCAATAAGTCTGTCACTTTCTGTGGGGTTTTTTATGCAATCCCACCACTATCTTGGACAGGTTGGACTTCATACCTGTGGTTTTAAAAGATTAGTTCAGTCTAACTAGTATTTATTTAATCTGTTTAGAAAGTGACACATCCCTTGGCCCGTGCCACTTCCCGCAGCCCCCATTGGCCTGGAATGGCAAACCGCAGCCAGTGGGACCTGCGATCAGCTGAACTTGCGGACACTGCAGATAAACAAACCGGCCCAGCCCGCCAGCAGATTTCTCGCGTGCCAAAGGTTGCCGATCCCTGCAATATGTTCAGAGAACAAGAGTTACTGTTAATTAACTCTTTTTTCCCCCTCAGAAATTGAATTAGCCTCACAAATCTTCTGCACTTACCTCATATTAAAATGAAATCATCTCAGTGCTTCAGAATTGTCCACCAGCTTGCAAAATTCCCCCAGGAAATTCTTACTGAGTAAGAGTGCCAGCTATGCTTATTTCCTTTTCACTCCAAGGGCCAGATTCTCATTTCCTTCTATAGGTAAAGGGTTCTGTAAATGTACAGAGCTTCAAAAGTGTGATTTTAATAATAATGAACCAAATCCAGGAGGGTTTCCCCAGGTGCAAACGAACTCCCAATGTTCTGTTTTTCAGAGAATCATCTCTACATGGGATTGACCCCCTCCTCCACAGCCATCTCCATGGCAGCATTCCTTTCTTCACTTCAGTTCTATAGAGTGGTTCAAGGATCCATGAAGGGAGAAGGAGATGGCAGTGGGCAGGCTGAAGTAATTCAAATGTGTTCAGTTGTGGTATTTGGCTTTTTACTCCAGTGTAGCTGAGATCATTATCTGTACTCAGGACTTTTCAAAAAAAATAATTAGTAAGTTCATTCTCATTCTTAATACTTGGTGACACACATAATTAAAGTGTGCTGAACTATATACTAATAATTTCCAGTGATTCATTTGACAATTTTCTATCAATAACTATAATTTACATTTACATGCTTCCTTTATTTTTCCTCTAACTTGTTTACCTGCAGACTGCTTTCACCTCATTCTTCCTGCTCTTTTTGCTTATCCCGGACTAACTCATTTTACCAAGTAAGAATTTAGAATTTAACCTTTATTGGTTTCCTGCCTCCCTTCGCACTCATCCTCTCCAAAAAAACATAATTCTTTGAGTTGAATAATTGTCTTCTCTCCCAATGTAAATCCAAGGTGCTTCTATTGATGTTGGTGGACTTACACCAGTTTTATGCTCGTGTTAGTGAGTAGAATCAGGACCTTTGTCTTGTTAAGTTTAGCAAACAAAATACTTAGGTTCTTTGAATCAGAATATTTACTTGTATTCTACTGCCAGGCTTCTACGCACTGCTTGTTATAACTTCTGTAATCATTCTTAATAAACTCTTTCAAATTAGGTATCTATTTAATCATTGATCAGGAAATAAGTCTTAAATTAATCTATTGGTAAAGTGCTGTGGAAGTTTACAGAACTGTTTAATAATAATCAGCCAAACCCAGCAGTGCTTTGCCAAGTTCATTCATACTCCCAAGATCTGTTTTTTCATTGGACGGTCCTCTCCACGTGGGATTGACCATAGCCATCTCCCTCGCAGCATTCCTCTCTTTCTTTGAATCCTACAGAGGGTTCTCATGGGCAGGAAAGGGAAGAGGTAGAGGCAGTAGTTAGGCTGGGGGAGGCATGAGTGGTTTTGAGAGGGGGACATACATTTTTCCCACAGATGCCGTGGAGTCGGCCCCAAAAAGACAATGCAGATCTAGACAGTATTTCCTTTCCGAAGCCCCATCTCCACCTTGAACGGAGTATCCTAAGATTAATTGGCCACTGGCTCCAATAGAGATGGCTAAGAAGCAAGGGGTCACAGAGCTGGTGTGAGGTCACAGATTCTCTGCATATTCTCTGCAGAATATGCATATTCTCAAGGGGTCACAGAGCTGGTGAGAGATCACAGATTCTCTGCATAGATGGCCTTGGCCTATTACTGATCTCCTCTGATCCTCTGATCCTGCAGGTTTTAAGGCATCCTGTTTCTGGAGGCATGGAGTGGGGCAGATTAGAAATAGCTTTGAATCACTACATTCATATTTATAGTCATCAAGTTTAAGGCCTGATTGGACCACCAGATCATTTAGTCTGACCTGTAAGTCACAGGCACCACCACGACCAACATCTTCACACTAAACCCAACAACCAAAATTAGACCAAAGTATTACAGCCCACACAGGAGACTAGACTAGTATGTGCCAAAAGGAGACAATAGGAAGAACCAAGGTGCACCAGTGCCTGAGGCCCCTGCAATGGCTGGGAAATGACTGAGATATACTTAAATAATCCTAGCAATCAGGGGTGCTGGAACAATTTGTACAGTGGGGGTGCTGAGAGCCATTGAACCAAACTGTAAACCCTGTGTATAATGGAAACCACTTCAAGCCAGGGGGTGCTACCACTTTCCCAGAACCCCTAGTTCCAGCACCTATGCTAGCAAGTGACCCACACACACCTGCTGCAGAGAAAGCAAAAAGAACCCAAGGTCACTTCCAATCTGATAGGGGGAAAATTCCTTCCTGACCCCATATATAGGAATCAGTTAGACCTTGAGCATGTGAGCAAGATCCAGTCAGCCTAGCACTTGAAAGAGAGAATGGTCAATGCCACCTCAGAGCCCTGGACCGCCCCATCCCATGTACTATCTCCAGCTATGGCCATCCCTGATGCTTCAGAGGAAGGAGATCAACCCTCCCACTCCCAGAATACATTGAGGTTGGGGAATCCTTTCCTGACCCCTTCAGGTGGCCAGCTGGAGCTCTGAAGCATGAGCTTTTAGAAACATAAGACATAAACCAGAAGTGAGCCCCACGGCTGCTCAACTCTGCTCCCTATCATCATAATCCCCTGTCATACAACTGAACTCATAAATTTGTCCAGCTCTCTCTCACAACTAATTAAGTTGTTTGCCCCTAAAACTCCTTTTCAGAGATTGTTCCAGAACCTCACTCCTCTCATGGTTTGAAACCTTTCTCTAATTCCCAGACTAAATTTGTTCATGGCCAGTTTATACCCATTTGTTCTTGTGTCAGCATTGTCCTTTAGCTTAAATAGCTCTTCACCCTCCCTTTTTACTCACTTTAATGCATTTATATAGTGCAGTCATGTCCTCCTCAGCCTTCTTTTTATTAGGCTAAACAAGTCATGACCTTCCAGTTTCCTGTTGTGATATAGGCCCTCTATTCCTTTGTCATCCTAGTAGCTCTTCTCTGCATCTATCCCAGTTTGAATTAATCTTTCTTGAACACCGGTGACCAGAATTATACACAGTATTCCAATGAGGTCTTACCACTGCTGTGTACAATGGCATTAATACTTCTCTCTTGATACTGGAAATGCTTTGCCTGATACATCTTAGGATCACATTTGCCTTTTTCACAGCCACATCACGCTGATGGCTTATAGTCATGCTATGATCAATCCACATACCCATACACACTTTCCTCCTCTGTTGCTTCCAACTGATGATTCCGCAACTTGTAGCAGAAATTATTATCAGACCCTAAATGCATGACCTTGTATTTTGTACTATTGAACTTCATCCCATTTCTGTCACTCCAAACTTCAAGGTTGTCCTGTATGATATTCCAATCCTCCTCTGTTTGACAATGCCTCCTAACTTTGTGTCATCAGCAAATTTCACTAGCACACTCCTTGTGACAAGGTCACTAATAAAAATATTGAAAAAAATGGATTCTTGAGGAACTCCACCAGTGACCTCCCTCCAGCCTGATAATTTTCCTTTCAGCACAACCCATTGCCTTCTCCCCTGTAGTCAATTCCTTATCCACCTTACATTCTTGTACTAATAGCCAGCTTCTCTAATTTAAGTAATAATTTCCCATGTGGTTCCATGTCAAATGCTTTATTGAAGTCCAAGTATATTAGATCTACTGCATTGCCTTAAAAAATAAAGTGATTTTTTCAAAGAAGGAAATCAAATTAGTCTGGCATGGTCTATTTTGGTAAACGTATATTGCTTTATGGCCTTTTATTGTTTATCTAATTGAATTTAATTATTCTTTCCTTCATTATTTGTTCTAAAGCCTTGCATACCACTGAGGTGAGAATAACTGTTCTGTAATCACCCAGGTAACTTTTCCCCCCTTTCTTAAACATAGGTATAATGTAGCCATTCTCTAGTCATCTGGTACTACCCACAAATAGACAGATGTAATTAAACTCCTTTCTACCAGACAAGCATTCTCATGTGGCAGTTCTTTCAGTATTCTAGGATGCACATTATCTCCCCTCACCACACCTGGTCTGAGCACCTGAGGCTCTTCAAAAAAAATTTCCACCTCAGATCTGGTCACTTCTATTTCTACAAACTCATTTCCATCAGCTGTTCTGTCTTCATGCCCATGCTCCATATTATCATCCTTACCAAAAAATGAGGCAAAGTATTTAGTTTTTTGGGGCATCTTTAATCTTCTTCCCATTCACACAGCATAGCATCCCAACCTTACCCTTCCTTATTCTTTTTTTACTTATGTAACTAAAAACCCTCATTATTTATTTTTAATTTCCTTGTAAAGAGCTATTTCAATTTGACTTTTAGCACTTCTCACTTTATTCCTACATTTTTCTAACTTCCAAGATGTAGCTTTCTTTGCTGATCAATCCTTTTTTTTCCTATTTCCTATAAGATCTCTGCTTATTTCGAATAACCTTTTTGAGATGGTTAATTCTTACAGCTGGGTCTGGACCCTTTCCTTACAAGTTTTTTTCCCCCCCTGCTTGGGATTCAAATTTCAAATAATTTTTGTAGAGTTGATCTGAAGAAATTCCACGCACTCTCCAAATTTAAGTCCTTGAGCTCTTCAGTCCAGTTGATGACTTTAATCAATTCCCTTAATTTCCTAAATTCTATCGCAGGGATTGGCAACCTTTGGCCTCCTGGCGGGCCGGACCAGTTTACCTGCCGCGTCCGGAGGTTTGGCCGATTGCAGCTCCCACTGGCTGCGGTTTGCCGCTCCAGGCCAATGGGGGCTGTGGGAAGCAGTGGCCAGCACATCCCTCGGCCTGCGCTGCTTCCCGCAGTACCCAATGGCCTGGAGCAGTGAACCATGGCCAGTGGGAGCCGTGATCGGCCGAACCTGGGGAAGCAGCAGGTAAACAAACCAGACCGGCCCACCAGGTGGCTTACCCAGGTGGGGCCGCAGGTCAAAGGTTGCCAATCCCTGGTCTATCCTTTTGAAATTGAAACCATAGCTGATGACATGGTTATGATTACCCTTCCATTTAAGTTTTAAACTTAATCAACTGATGATAACCTTGGATTGGATTATTTTCTACAACCAGCTCTTCTATGCTGTCCTCACTACTTACCCAAAAGAAGTTTAAAATGGTATTTCCTCTTGTTGATTCAGTGACAATTTGATGAATAAAACAGTTGTATATCATCAAGTAATAACCAGACCCTACCAATATTAGTATGATTTATTTTCCAGCCTATATATGGAAAATTAAAATTTCCTATTTTGACACAATTCCCAATAGCATTTCTCTCTCTCATAATTTTCAAGAGATCTCTATCCTTATTCAAGTCAGACCCACACACCCCTAACACTATCCCACACTTTTTTACAATTCTTCCTCAAAGTGATTTTTACTCAAACACCTTGTTTTGTACATACCATTACTGTGTATTTCTTTACAGTTTACCACTTTGTTGATATCCGACACTACCTCACCACCTTTCCTCCTGTCCTTCCTAAACAGCACATACCCTTCAATACCTGTATTCCAAACATGAGTGCTGTTCCACCATATTTCTCTTATCCCTATAATATTCAGTTTGACTTCATGTAGCAGTGGTTCCAGGTCCTTCATTTTATTGCCCAGACTCTTTGCCTTCATGTACAAGTATTTCAATTGTTTCCCTCAGACCTCACCAAGTTCTCTAGCCAGATTAGGTATAGTTTTTTCATTAAATGTAACACCTATCTCATTACAACTCCAATAAATATTTGTACTTTCTTTTTGCCTTGCTGTCCATATTCTTACATTCTGGTGTTCCATTATCCCTTACCATAGGCGCCGACTCTGTGGGTGCTCCGGGGCTGGAGCACCCAAGGGGAAAAATTGGTGGGTGCAGAGCACCCACTGGCAGCTCCCCGCCAGTCCCGGGGCCCGCGCCTAGCTCCCCGCCAGTCCTGGGACCTGCGGCAAGCTTACCTCAGCACTGGGAGACATTGCGGGGCCCCACCCCCGACGTTGGGCGACATTGCGTCGGCGTCGGGGGCGGGGCCCCGCAACATCACCCGGCATCGGGGGCGGGGCCCCACAACATCACCCGGCGTCGGGGGGCGGGGCCCCGCAACATCACCCGGCGTCGGGGGAGGGGCCCGGGGGCGGGGCCCAGCGTCAGCCCCCACCGGCGCCACCGGAAGTCAGCGCCTATGTCCCTTACAGTATCTTCATTTAGCTTATTTTCCTCCTCCTGTGTACTGAAGCCAGGCATGAGATTTTATGAGTCTCTCCTAACCTTCTCCCCTCATCTCCTAGTTTAAAGGCTTTTTTATCAATTGTGCCAGCCTTGATCCCAGAAGGTTAGACTCCACTTGAGTACTCAGGATATTATCAGTCAAAAATTATCTTCTTTCTGTGAATGCCTCCCAATGGTCAATCCTCCCGAAACCTTCCTCATAGCACCACTCCTTGAACCATCTGTTGATCTTCTTTTTCTTGTCAAACTTTCACCCTCTTTCTCTAGGGACTGGACGTTTTCCACTAAAAATCACCCGAGCTTCCACTTTTTAAAGTGTCTTACCTAGCTGAATGTAGTGGTCTTTGATCCAATCATGGATTTCCCCTCCCCCTCTTCCATTAGGATCCTCTTTAGCCTCACATCCACATCTCATCTCCTGGCAGACAGAACACTCTCCTATTCTCTGGGTCTGGTGATAGTTCTGTCAATTCTTCTGAGTATGGACTTCCTGATCACATAGACCTGCCCCTTCCTGATGTTAGCATGAGTCTGTCTTATGTTCTCTCTCACAGTCCCCTGTACATCATCCTCATTTTTTCCTTATGCTCCAATCCCTGTTTATCTCCATTAACTCTTCCTCTCTTCTGCAGGGACTGACTTCCTTTCTTTTCTCCCTTGCCACCTCATCTTTTGCCAGTTTATCCTCCTCATTCTCCAGTGCAGTAAACTTATTACTTAATTTGATGTTATCACCACTAGCTCATCTCTTCCTTGTCCTCATAGTCACTTTTTTCTCCAGATCACCCTCATCTTCATGCAGCTGATACCTTCATATCCTTTTGTTCAACAGGTGCCTGCAAACCTGGTGTCTATACACTCTCCTTTCTCAACTCCTGCATTATACTTTTCAAATCCCTGTCTGGATTCCATTGTTGTGTCCAGTTACACTTATAATGCTTGGAATTTCTATGCCAGGAGCTATATCAGGCAACCTTTGATGAATAAGTAGCTTCCATCAGATACCCACTCAAGAATGATGACCATCCCGCAGCTTGTGCATCTGACCATATCTTTTGTTTCCTCTCCTTCTTAGGCCACTTCTGGTGCTGCCTCAGTAGCCATTGTCTTCTCTTCCTAGAACTTATTCCTATAAAAAAATCCTCCCTTCCCCCTAATTCCTTTGTAAAGCCAATCCCCCACGGAAAATCTACTGTTAGCTGTTTGCTGCATCAGTGTTCTCTAATAACTGGCTTTTAAACCTAGTCAAACTAGATCAGCAATGCCCCTTCATTAAGGCATATCAGTAAGCTCTAAATCAAGCCATACGCCTGTAACAAATCACTGAAAAAAATCAAGACTGCACCTTATGAGCACAAAATCACAACTCTCTTCTCAGGCCAAACTCCCACAGAAGCTCAACTGTTAGCAGCTAGTTGTTTTAGGTACTTATGTCACATTTGTGTGAAAGGAAAAACATTATATATGAATTGCCATGATCTAGAGGAGTAATTCTGAATTTAATTGACATTTCAGGGGGTTAGCTAGTTCAACCAAAATTATTTATTTATTTAGCAATCATTGACAATCCCATTGGCTATAAAGTTCAACTAGTAAAGGGATAAGGATCCCGTGTTAAGAATACATATTTCCGTATTGGTATAAAAGTCACCTTTTATAAAAGAAAAGTGGAGAATTACAATTAATGTACCCTTCTGGGGCCTGATTCAAAGCTCACTGGAGCAGATTGAAGTCAATTGAAAGACTCCCAAGGGCTTTGGATCAGTCCCATGGTTTATTACCACTTGACAAATTAAAACAGCCTGTGTTATTCATTCATTTAAACATTGAATGCTCTCTTGCAACCATCTTTATTCTATTTTTTGTTTATTTTTATTTCCTTATCTTCAAATTCTATCTGATGAATAAAACTAAAAATGTAGAAAGTTTGATGTCTGTATGAGTGAGCATAAGAAATTCAATGAATTGGTGAGAAACTTGGTGTCCAACATTTTCAAACCGGAGAACCTAAAAGGTAGGTACCTAAATCTATATTGAGGCACCTAAATGGAAATGGCCTAATTTCTGGAAATACTGATCATCCACAAACTTCAAAGAAGTCAATGGAAATTGCAGGTGCTCAGCCAATTCTATTGAGATTTCTAAATATGGATTTAGGATACTTATTTTAGGCATCCAGTTCTAAAAATGTTGGCCTGCTTGGGTAACTGGCAAATTAAAATTTACCAATGTGTGTTTTTCTATCATCTCTGCTCTAAGTTGTTGCATGTGACACTCCCAAACACTTCAAACAAAACACTTTCCTGTTCCAATGTCTGTAATAAACAGTTACCTCTTAAAGGGATCATAACTTGGACTCAGGTTTCCTTGAGCAACAGTTTTTTAAACAGTAGTCTATAGAGTAGATAAAAGGTTAGCATCAATGACTAATCTTGTCAGTTTAAAACTGTCAGCTGATTTACTCATTCCCTTCTGTGGTTCTCTTAAAAGAAAAGAACTGTGAGGAATATTCAGGCATGGGAAGCTGAATAGAAACTTATTGCAAATATAAGACTGAGGGTCAGTTACAGTAATCTTAAGTTCCTGGTGCAACCTTAACTTCCCCGGTTAGGCCGCAACTTTCAGTAGAGTTCTTCCCAATGTTGCCTTGCCCTAAAATGACAACACATGGTCTAATCTTGTGCCATCAGAACTGATATACTTTTATTAATATTTATGAACATTTTAAACTTTTTAATATGACAATCTATATCAGTTAACAAAAAAATTGTCTTTTACCAAATCCCATCTCTTAGTTGCTTAAATTTGCAGCTCTAAACTGAGAGTGTGTGTCACATTTTGGTCCAATAGGGATGCGCATAAAAACAAGTTGAAAAACTTAGCAATTGCCAAAAAGTTAACTAGTGTCTAAATTTGAGGCCCCCTTTGAGCTTGAGGCTCAGGCCAAATGGCCCTCTTGACCCCCCCCCCCCCCACCCTTCTGATTTGCCCTGACTGTTCCTTACTAGCTCCTGTTTGTACTTTACCAGATTATACATTTTCCACTTTAATAAATTCATCCCTAAGGGATGTCTCTGCCTGAACCGTGTGCTTCTCCACACCTGGCAGTTTTCCCTCTTTATTTCTGAATTTCTATTTTCATATTTAAAAACATGTGACTTTTTTCTAAAACTGGGTATTTCATATTCATTTACATCTCGTAGAAACTTCTCATTTATAATTTAGTTACATATAGTGCTTTAAAACAGTTCTAATATGCTCAAGATTACTTTGTTCATTCCAATGGTCTTAAAATCTAAAGGGGAGATTACAATATTGTAACCCTAAACTCTAGATCTACAGGGTTACTTGTTATAATCATGGTAACTTGCCATGTGCTCTTAGAGTAAAATTGTCAAAATATAGATATGCAGAACTAGAATTGTCTGAATACTTCAATTTTCACATCATGAATTGTCTATGAGGAAAACAGAATTTTTCTCTTTTCCTATTTTTGACCGTTTCCAAAAATGTTTCAGGAGGTTTTAGTCCTATCTTTTATTTCTGTGCCTTCTGTAAAGAATCACTGTGTATGGAGCTGTTTGATGAAGCCAAAAAATTAAAAAAAGGGGAAAGGCAACAAAGAGATGTGCATCCAAGTATGATGCCTCTGTTCAAACTGATAACATAGCTGTGTTTATTTCTTGTTTATGGGCCAATACAGATCAGTGGCCATGCAAAGCTTTAAAGGTTGAAATAAGGTTGACAAATACTGTAAAGCATTAAAGATGAGGCTGTCTGTAACAAAGCTATTAGATATTCAGCTAATCTCTATATTATTTAGGGTAAGTTTATATATATATAAATACATTTTTCCAGGGCTGCTGTTGAAAAGTTGTCTGGATCTGTTTTATTAATCCACTTTACAATTTTAACAACTTTGTTTAGGTCACCACTTTTCCTATCATAAGAGGCTCAGCTTCTTCAACTTCTCTTATTAATCTTTAATACAATATTACCCTTGAAAGCAGAAGGTATTTCTAGCTTTGATATAAGCAATGTAATACACACTACTCAATGTGACATGTAAATAGAAAAATATACAATAATAGTTATACCATCTTGTTGGTTTTGTATACTGTGCCTTTAGCAACACAATCCATCCATCACCTCCTCCACCTTCTTCATGGTAACCTTGATACACACGGCATAAGACTTCACAGATTTTCCTACAGTAAAACTCAATAAGTTGTCAGTATGCCATAGACCAGGGATCAGCAACCTTTAGCATGCGATCTGTCAGGGAAATCCGCTGGCAGGCAGGACCAGTTTATTTACCTGCAGCATGCACAGGTTCGGCAGATCACAGTTCCCACGGGCCACGGTTCACCATTCCAGGCCAATGGGGACTGCAGGAAGTGGCAGCCAGCACGTCCCTCAGCCCACACCGCTTCCTGCAGACCCCATTGGCCAGGTAAACGAACCGTCCCAGACCGCCAGCAGATTTCCCTGATGGGCCGCATGCCAAAGGTTGCCGATCCCTGCCATAGACTCTCCCATTTAGCACTTATGCCGCCATCCTTTCTCATAAGACTTTTTAAAAAAAAATCACTTTCACTTACTGAACTGCACACATAATGGTCTAGTTTTTTTTTCTTTTAATATTTATTTCCAAATATTTTCAAATTTATAGAATAAAAATTATACTATTACAAAGCATGGTTCATACAATATTATTGCAGAAAAATACATCAACAGAATTACCAGTATTCCACGAGGAAAGTATACAGCCAGTGCAACAGAACAAAGTTATATATAATACAGTCAACATAGGTTGATATATCCTGCAACAGAGGTCTCATTGTTTAATTGACTGGCTACCCAATGTATGTCCTTATTAGAGATAACTGCAAGGTGGTGCCTTATTTATAAGAAAATATTGCTTTACCAATATAAATGTGTGCAATAAGCTTTCTTTCTTAGGCTTTATTTTAAGAAGTTTAGTCTATTCAGATTAGTAAAGCAATATGCTGGGTTTACAATGTAAATTAATTTGATTTTTTTTACCAGACCATTAAGTCATATGTTTAAGCTTCACTTTCAATTTCTCTTTGGGTTCACTAGCAAAATGATGAAGTGGGTTATGGGATTGTAATGGGTATTTGGACAAGCAACTGTATTTAGACTTTTAACTAACTGCTTTGTGCCAATATAGTAAGGAGGTTCAGCACAAGGTCTGTGCCCCACATATGTCCTAAAGCCTCATGTCCCCAATATGTCAACCCTTTTCCTTTCCCAAACCATTATACTTCATTTTTCTCCCATGCCTATTTTTAAAAGAAAAACAATAAAATACCAAACAACTCAGCACAATAATCAGCTCATTTATTCAGGCCAGAATTTGTGTGATTCTAACAAACTAAACATGCTCCTTGTTAAGGACTGTCAATGTATTCAATGGATGTGTCCTAGTGCAGCAGATCAGAAATTGGTCTGCTACAATATCTGTATTTCATAGCTATGATATGTTAAAGTTAAAAAAAAAACTGGACAGGTAGGCTGGGATTTTTGAAGGTGAATGTAATTTGAGTATTGAATAAACGGTAACCAAATATCTAAGTATCTGTCCTCTGTCCATTTTCCTTGGTACGTAACTATTGTGTTACTTTTTCCATAACCACAACTCCATTTTTTTTTTAACCATTCCTCTATGGTTGGACTTTTGTTTTCTCCCTCCCCTCTCCCCCCCAGTGAGAGGCTACCAATAGCCGAGCAGATATTAGCAAATGAGAAATTAATTCTTCATCTCTCTCTCTCGACTAGCTATGTTCAGGAAGGGACAGCCCTGTAACTCAAGCTTCCCAAATTACTTTACTATAAAATAAAGCCTTAAATATATATATTTTAGCATTTTAATCTTTATTTTTCAGTGAATTTTGTATCCAGTACAACAGCCTCCTGTTTCTAGTCAGACACAGACTGAACTAGCTGCCAGCTGTGCTGGGGCTGGGTGATAAAGAGCGAAGAGTATCAGCTGCAAAAAGTGTAGTAGTAAGTGATCAGAGCTTGGAAAAGTTGAGCCATCTTTTTATATACTGGGCATGTGCACCTTCTGTATCACCCACACCCACACCCAGCTCTCCAGATACCTCCAACCCATTGGCAAAACGTCAGCCCCCACTCACAGTTATCAAAGTCTCCAGGTCCCTTCAAGGCCCCAACAGGCGCTTGATCCCAAACCAGCTATCAAATCCATGAGAATTCAAACCTCTGACAGAGTCCTGACCTGACAATCCAGCCACCAAACCATCTCAACCTTCATCTCTACAGTATAAAATGCAGGCTGTTGAAGATAGTATTTAAAATATATCTGCTTTACATTTAAAAATAATTCTTACCAAGATTTGAACTTGAGCCACTGTTTTTGTATCACTGCAATGCTGACCACTGATAGAGTGTGACCCATCACCCAACCCCACTGCCACTGACGTAAACTGTTAGCCAATACATGTATATTAGATGTGTTATATAACACATGAAGGGCTACTACACATATGGTGTGTGTGTGTGTATATATATATATATATATATATATATATATATATGCATTGGCCTGCTAAACCCAGGGTTGTGAGTTCAATCCTTAAGAAGGCCATTTAGGGATCTGGGGCAAAAATCTGTCAGGGGACAGTACTTGGTCCTGCTAGTGAAGGCAGGGAACTGGACTTGATGACCTTTCAAGGTCGTTCTAGGAGATTGACATATCTCCATTTATTAAATTATTTTTAAAAATTATATATATACACGTGTGTGTTCATATACTTTTTATATATAAAGTGTTGAGAAGTTATGTTAACTGAATGTATTATGCTCTCCTCACAATTCTGTTCACACAAGTCAAGTATCTCACAATACTTTGCTAAGCTGAAGTCAGTTTTGGCATCAGAAAACAGGAAGTCTGTTAAATCCAAGATACATGAATGGTTTGTCCTAGCACAGGTTGGGATGTACCTTTACACTCCACTGGTTTGCAATGTAATATCCAAAACAAAGATAAGAAAAGTACAGAACAAAACAACAAGGTAAGGAACTGTTACGAACTGGTGGTTTGGAATTTAGTGATGTGTAAAGAGTTTTTAACTTCTAAAATCATACTATAAATACTACTAGTGGGAATGCATATCTTTGAAGCACACCTTCTGTGGAGGTGAATATGCTGCAAGATAAGAATTGCTGCTGCAAGGAGAGTATGTCTGTATCCTTTTCATATTGTACTGCTTTGTCTTTAAATAATGCATTTAACATAGTTCAGTTTCGTCTCTTGAAAATTTTTAAAGGATGAACCATGGGCATAGTCCAACAATTGGCTATACCTTTTAGTCAATAGAACTTCCACTGACTTGCTTTACTACAAGTTGGATAAGGCCCTTGGAGAGACAATTGTTAAAAGCAGAAAACCTGACATTTTCCCTATTGAAATACAAATCCAGTCTCCAAGGATCCAGACTGGAAGTGCCATTTATCAATAGACATATATGAAGGTCTTAACTAGGGATGGTGAAAAAACTAGGAGTTCCTTTCTGTACAAAACTTTCCCCCAATTTTCCAGTTTTTCAACAAAATTATTCCGGTTAGGGAGAGAAAGGGTGAAAGAACCAAAGAACACCCTTATGCCAGGCTATGCAAACACCACACTGGGCCCAAAGTGGTTAGCAGGCAATACTAGGCCTGCTGAGCATGCTCAGATTGAAGGAACTGGTTAAAGGGAGCTCAGAAACCCAGGCAAAGAGTGGACAAGTGGCAGGTGGGGAGGAATCCTTCTCCAGAAAGCCAGACAGAAGGTTGAGCCTGAAACAGGACCACAGAGCAGTAAGGCCCAAAAGCAATACCACCACCTGCTTTGAAAATCAGCAGTCCTGCAGGGCCCTCCTCCATTGGACTCTTTTTTTTTTTTTTGTTAAGTGATTGACTGTTTGAACTAGGGCTGTGAAGCGAATAAAAAAATTAATCGTGATTAATCATGCGATTAAAAATGGTGTGATTAATCGCACTGTTGAACAACAATAGAATACCATTTATTTTAAATATTTTTGGATGTTTTCTACATTTTCAAATATATTAATTTCAATTACAACACAGAATACAGTGTACAGTGCTCACTTTATATTTATTTGTATTACAAATATTTGCAGTGTAAAAAACAAAATAAATAGTATTTTTCAATTCACCTACTACTGTAGTACAATCTCTTTATCCTGAAAGTTGAAGTTACAAATGTAGAATTATGTACAAAAAACCTGCATTCAAAAATAAAGCAATGTAAAACTTTAGAACCTACCTCTTGGTCAGCCAATCACTCGGACAAACAAGGTTGGTTACAATTTGTGGGAGATAATGTTGTCTGCTTGTTTATGATGTCACCTGAAAATAAGAACAGGCGTTTGCATGGCACTGTTGTAGCTGGCATTGCAAGATATTTATGTGCCAGATGTGCTAAAGATTCATATGTCCCTTCATGCTTCAACCACCATTCCAGAGGACATGCTTCCATGCTGATGATGGGTTCTGCTTGATAACAATCCAAAACAGTGCGGATTGACGCATGTTCATTTTCATCATCTGAGTCTGCAGAAGGTTGATTTTCTTTTTTTGTGGTTTGGGTTCTGTAGTTTCCGCATCAGAGTGTTGCTCTTTTAAGACTTCTAAAAGCATGCTCCACACCTCGTTCCTCTCAGATTTTGGAAGACACTTTAGATTCCTAAACCTTGGGTCCAGTAGTGTCGCTATTTTTAGAAATCTCACATGCGTGGACTTGTAGGCTCAGGTTTTACACTGTTTTGTCTTTGAGTGCAGTTATGTAACCAAAATATATATATATATATCTGCATTTGTAAGTTACACTTTCATGATAAAGGGACTGCACTTCAGTACTTGTATGAGATGAACTGAAAAATACTATTTCTTTTGCTTATTATTTTTACAGTGCACATATTTGTAATCAAAAATAATAATATAAAGTGAGTACTGTGCACTTTGTATTCTGTGTTGTAATTGAAATAAATATTGAAAATGTAGAAAAACATCCAAAAATATTTAATAAATTTCAATTAGTATTCTATTGTTATAAGTGCAATTAATCACAGTTAATGGTTTTAAATCACGATTATTTTTATGAGTTAATCACGTGAGTTAACTGCGATTAATTGAAAGCCCTAGTTTGAACTATAGAACCCACAATTCAAACTGAAGGGACATCTAGATAGGAAGTAGCCCAGGGAAGTGGACTTAGACTTTCTGCAAGGAGGAGCCTGCTGATTGTTGCTTTCCACAGGGCCCCGGGATGGGACCCAGTGGAGAGAGAGAGGTCTAGAGTCCCACTACCATACCCCTTAAGGTCCGAGGTCCAGAAGCATGTGGAGAGCAGAAGATTCCCCGCTTTCGGTGAGGAACAGGCACCTCTATCACCCTGACAAAGTGGCAAGGAGCTAGAAGTGGTTGGTAGCTAACCACTAGGCCACCAGGTCATCTAACCATACGCTGATAATACCCCTTCCCCCAAAATTTTGCTTTGATTCTGTTTGATTTAAATCAAAATGTTTCATTTCAAATTGTTTAATTGAAAATAAGTAATCATTTGAAAATGTGTCTGTTTTCTTGTGAAAATTTCTCTCTCTCAAAAAGGTATTGTTCATTAAAGAGGCTTTTCAATAAAATGTTGACCTACCCTTAGTCCTGATCACTTGTGGTGATTAAAGATCTCATAGAAGTTTTCATAGCAATATCATTGAGGTGTTAATTCTCCTGTCTGGGAAATTATAATCCTACTATTGACTATAAGACTCCCCCTGTAAATTCATCTTCCTAGATATCTTAATTTATATATATCTTGACCTAATCTATTGCTTAGAACTGTTAAACTACTGCAGTCCACACCAGAAATAGCTGCATTTTAGTGGTGAGTGAAATGATTCCTGTATAGGAATTTTTATAATTTAAAAAACTGAACAAAATGGGATTAATTTGTAGTGGTCTTATGTTTGTACTAGCTTTTGAGTGCTTAATAGAAAATATCCGCAAAAATAATACAATGAGAAATAGTTAATAGAAAATATTATATTATAATAGTTATTATTACACATTTCTTATACAAACATTTCTGCTGTTGATGTTTTCAAAGGCAATGAAAAATATGTTTCAAAGGTTTAAAAAATGAAAATAAAACAAAAATTCTAATTCCAGAGAGAAAACCACAGGCTTGAGGTATTTGGTTTTTAAGCCTCCATCTGTAAATGATACGAAGATAAGCCTATGAACAACTTCATACATGCTAGGATTTAAAGCACTGATATTCTTTTGAAAAGTGAGCCACTGAAACCTTAGATTTAGTGTCCTGAGAGTCCTCTACTTTCCATCATGAACCTGAAAATGAGTGAATGGAACACCAACAACAAAAACTCTTCACTATATCTGCAAAGAACTGCATAATCCCTGAACTGGCTCAAAAATTATTCTCTTCAATGCTTGACTTTGGCTACAGAAAGGAAAGCAAATACAGGTGAATCATGTCCAAAATTCAACAGACCAGAAGATGTATACATCAGTTCATCGGCAGATAGCTAACTTCCTAGAAGTTACTCAGAGCTGTGCAAATAACTGTGGTTTTTTTGTTTGTTTGTTTTTTTCAGTTTACTGAACAACCAACCAAAATCAAATAGTTTTGGGTCAATCCCAAACAAAAAAATCCAAATATAACCGAACAGTCAAAAAATGTTTGGAGTCAAACAAAATATTTAATTCAAGCCAAATAGAACATTTTCATGAGTTTTTAACTATTTTGTTAAAAAACAACACTGAAGTACGTTTCTAAACTAATAGTTGTTCTGAACTGAAAAATCAAAACATTTAATTTCAACAAATTATAAATGAAACATTTTGATTTTGGGGAAGCTGGTTAGGTTTTGTTTAGAGTGGTTAGGTTTTGTTTAGAGTTAGGTTTTGGTTTTGGTTTAGTTTTGGTTAGGTTTCAGGTGGTTAGGTTTTGGTTAGGTTTTGTTTCAGCCTAAGCGACAAAGGGTCCTGTGGCACCTTATAGCCTAACAGAGGTATTGAAGCATAAGCTTTGCATCCGAAGAAGTGGGTATTCACCCACGAAAGCTTATGCTTCAATACCTCTGTTAGGCTATAAGGTGCCACAGGACCCTTTGTCGCTTCTACAGA
The DNA here is from genome assembly GCA_037349315.1 of Chelydra serpentina. NCBI lineage: Eukaryota > Metazoa > Chordata > Testudines > Chelydridae > Chelydra > Chelydra serpentina. Next base: position 65,066,031 of record JBAIAC010000004.1, read on the forward strand.
TCCAGACATTTAGTCTGGATCTGTAGACTACCCCTCTGATACATTTCAGCCTAAGTAGCTCAGTAAATTCAACACTAATTCACAATTTTTTTTCTGTCAACCAGAACCACATTATTTGGCAATAGAAGTTTTAAACAAAATTTTACCCAAATTTTATCATAACACTTTTGCTTAACTTCTGATCTAGAGAGATGGGGGAAAAGGAAACAAAGCACCTAGTACTATAATAAAAAGGGATGCTGCTCAATTTTATGTTCACTGTGGTAAAGAATAAAGAGAAATAAGATGATTTTATGTTGTTTTTAAAATGCTGATTGCCTACCTGGATTCCAAATAAATATACAGTCATAGGGAGATTAAATGCATTTATAGATAAGCTTGTGTGGTACTCAGTGTCTAAGTATCTAAGAAACCTTTCACCATACCAAACGCCTGTCTGTTCAATTGCCTATCTATACATTTGTGGTTGCAAATGCGATCATAACTGTTACAAATAGGCAGGAAGACAGTTGTGGAGTGGTTGATGAAGGTTCTTACTCTCCAATGAGGAGGACACCTACGACATAAATTCCTCGGGCACTCCTAAACCTTCACAGAGACACCAGCATCCCCTGTGTGCTCTGCTATCCAACATCACTGTACTGCAATACTGACCCTCTTGCATGCACCCCACCCTGAGACCTCTTAGATGTTCCCTTCTGTCTATGAGATAATCTCAGAGGTGACTACTCCGTGGTTCACTCAGTTCTCCAGATGAGCTTTCCCTAGATGCATATTCCTTTCTCCCATGAGAATCCTTAACCTAACTATCCACTAAAGGAGAGGGACAGTGGGCCTCTCATAGACTAACTCCTACTTACTGAAAAGGAGAAGCAAAGGTTTCTCAAAGCCTAAGCCTTTCCTTAGGGAACATATACTAAAGAGGAAAAGTGGGAGGCCACTGCTCCTCATGGGTCAGATCTTCTCTCTTTGATACTGCATGTAGAGCACTATGGGAAGGTGACTGCTCCTTCCCCAAACAGAAGGAAGAGTGTTCTCCCTAATCCTAGCTCCCCACAAAAGAAGCAAGAAGTCATCACAGCCAGTTCTTTCTTCACCATACCCTTACAGTGACTTGAGGTAGGGGTAGATGTCTCCCATAGCTTCATCTCACGCCTGCATTGAAGGAAAGACCTCTGAGGCCTAGAATTTGCTTTCTTCTGCTGCAAGATATGGACCTTCCTTCAACAGAGGTCTAGGAGCCTTGTTTTTTAATATAGGGTAGTAACTTGGAAAGATAACGGGCTATTGTTTCAGCTGCTCTAAATAGGCATAACTTCATGGAATATGTGTGTGTGAGAGAGATGTGAATCAGGAGAGATGAAGAAAACATAAGAATATTCTAATTTAATTATGTTTTTAGAAGAACTTTTATCAAGTAAGTGGGAGAACACCAATATAGAATGGAGCTCTCAGCATTTCCATATATAAGAAATTCTGGCTGAAAGCCTAACAATAACTTTGCCTCTTATCACAGAGCAGAGCCAACAATATATGTCTCAAGAAAATTTCTATCATAAATTGCCGGACAGGAATCACCTAAAGAAACATTAAAACCAGTTAAGTGGCTTCCCAAGAAGAAAATCACTAAAGCAAAAATTGAAATGCAGGGACTGCCATTACAATATGAATAGGATTAAACATCCATCCTGCAAGAATGGAGTTATCTGTTTAAAAGGTATGCATTTGAATGCATTACATTATTCTAGTTTAATTTCTCTCAAAGGGTATTTTGACAGTACTAAAAGTTATAGGCTGATTCCATGACAGCAAGTCAGATAGGAATATTCCAAATGTACCTCATTGTTGAGACTTTGTGAATGTGTAAAATTAATTTCTGATTACTTGGCAAAATGAAGTGAATATCTGTAGGAATACAGATTTTTGCCCTGATCAACAAGTCTACCTGGTAAATATTATGACAAACCCATGAATCAGGAATGGGTTCAACAATCTCAATTTATTGTGACTCAAATGTGGCAACAAGAAATTCAGGCATAAAAGCAGACAAGGGTCATTTTCACATTATGTCTCCCCTCTAACATCTGTTTTTAAAAACATTTGTAATACCGTTTGCAATAAGCATACATTCCAGGACCTCCCATTCTCCTGCAATATCCATTGAAACAAGTGTACAAAAACAGTTTGAAATGGAAAATGTTCAATCTATTTTTCCCCCCCAGGGTTTCTCCACTGTTTGATTAGAGAATGGCTGCATTCAAACATATTACCATTCTGTCAGCAGCACTCACAGATTTGTACTTTCACTGCATGATAAATGAAGTTTACATAGTTTATGTTGTGTGAGGGATGGAAGCCAGTGATACAAATCACATGCACATCACTGCGAAAGTGTCTGATTTTGTTAATCATTAAACACCACATACACTTAAGGCTTTAAATAATTTTATATTATACATATAAGCTACATGGGTCAGATTTTCAGAAGCTGTCAATTGATGTAGCTCCACTGAAGTCAATAGCAATATGCTGATTCACGCCAGAGAAGGAACTGGCTCAATATCCTTTCAATGTACTTGTTACTTGAAAGGTTAATGGTTAATATAAACCCATCATTTACACAACTTTACTTGCTGGTATATCAGTGGATGACATTGTTGTGAAAGTCACTTGATCGCTTACACTGTGGTTTGGAAAACAGTACACGTGCAAGATGTGTGTACAAATTAGAAAATTACACTGCATTACCACCACTTTACACATGTAGGCAAAGTACTTTTTTTTGTTCCTGCAGTGTTTGCGTTTGCACAAACCATTCATCCATTCAGCAAGTTGATGGATCAGTTTAGTGAAACTGTAGCATCAACACAAATAGAATACTCTATTAATATTTACAGATAGTCCAGGTCAGGGTGAGCACACTCTAAAAACAAGTGATATGTTATTTATTAACCTCTTTTAAATAAAATAAAAATTACTTCTATACATGGAATTGTATAGTTAAAATTCATTATATAGAGCAAGTTAAACATGAAAATCCTGGCGGTCTAAACATTTCTTTTAAGAATGAATCACAGCGATTTTCTTAAAATAAAAAAAATTACCAGTCCATCAAGTATTCTATTGCTCATATAATAAAGTCTCTGTGTGAATCGCAATTAATTATTTAGGGGCATGACCTACAATAAGTAAAAACTCATAGGCCAGATCAGGCCAGATCAGGGATCTGCAACCTTTAGCACATGGCCCATCAGGGAAATCCGCTGGCGGGCCGGGATAGTTTGTTTACTGGCAGCGTCTGCAGGTTCAGCCGATCGCAGCTCTCACTGGCCACGGTTCGCTGTTCCAGGCCAATGGGGGCGGTGGGCAGTGGCGGCCAGCATATCCATTGGCCTGCACTGCTTCCCGCAGCCCCCATTGGCCAGTGAGAGCTGCGATTGGCCGAACCTGTGAACACTGCAGGTCAACAAACCGTCCCAGCCTGCCAGTGGATTTCCATGACAGGCTGCGTACCAAAGGTTGCTGATCCCTGGGCCAGATCCTGTGCTATTGTAAATAGATATAATTCCATTTGCATGGAGCTCTGCCCGTTTACATCAGCTGAGGTTCTGGCCCATATTAATTAGGAGTGTTTTTGAATAATTACATGAATGAGACTGGAATATAGGGTTGCCAACCCTCCAGGTTTGGCCTGGAGTCTCCCAGAATCGACATCGATCTCCCGGTGACTACTGAAAGCAATCGAAGAGACTTTAATAGGATATTTTAAGAAAATGACATTATGTCATGTTAAGAAAAAAAAATCTCCTGGAATAGCTTCAGTCAGAGTTGGCAATCCTACTGGAATAACATGTTCAATTTTGGTACTGACATATTAGAAAGAGTGCTGACAAATGGGAATGGGCTAAAAAAAAGAAAGCTCCATGAATGATTAATGGCCTAGAAAATCTGTTTTACTAAAGAAGTTCAGTTTAGTTTATCAAAGAGAAGGTTAGGGGTTGACTTGATCATGGTCTACAAGCATGTATGTGATGAGAAGATTTCTGACAGAGGACTCTTTAATTTATCAGACAAAGGCATAACAAGAACCAAATGATGGGAAGCTGAAACTAGATAAATCCAGACTAGATATAAGGTGTAAATCTTTTTAGCTGTCAGGTTAATTAACTATTGGTGCAATTTACCTAAGGATGTGGTGGATTCTGCCACTTCAAGTAGTTAATTAAGGCTGGCTTTCTTTTAAAGAGCTATTATATAGCTCAAACAGAAGTTGTGGACTTGAAACACGTATCACTTGTTGAAATTCTGTGTAATGTAGGCCCTCTTCTGACCTTATAATCTACAAATATCCACCGTTACATAGGAAAAATACAACAGTAGTAAAATAGAAGGGAAACGTTCATGCTTCAGGTTTAACCCAAACTTCATAGAATCATAGAATCTCAGGTTTGGAAGGGACCTCAGGAGGTCATCTAGTCCAACCCCTGCTCAAAGCAGGACCAACCCCAACTAAATCATCCCAGCCAGGGCTTTGTCAAGCCTGACCTTAAAAACCTCTAAGGAAGGAGATTCCACCACCTTCTTAGGTAACCCATTCCAGTGCTTCACCACCCTCCTAGTGAAAAAGTTTTTTTCCTAATATCAAACCTAAACCTCCCCCTCTGCAACTTGAGACCATTACTCCTTGTTCTGTCATCTTCTACCACTGAGAACGGTCTAGATCCATCCTCTTTGGAACCCCCTTTCAGGTAGTTGAAAGCAGCTATCAAATCCCCCCTCATTCTTCTCTTCTGCAGGCTAAACAAACCAAGTTCCCTCAGCCTCTCCTCATAAGTCATAAGTCAACTTAAACTGATCATGGTCATCTGGGAACTTTCCTTATGTGATAACTATTGAAGCACCTGGAATTAATTACTGCTGGATTAGTGGACCTTGGTCTGAGTCAGAGTTTCAATTCTATCTGTTCAGGTTTTCATAGATTCATAGATTCTAGGGCTGGAAGGGACCTTGAGAGGTCATCGAGTCCAGACCCCTGCCCTCATGGCAGGACCAATTACTGTCTAGACCATCCCTGATAGACATTTATCTACCCTACTCTTAAATATCTCCAGAGATGGAGATTCCACAACCTCCCTGGGCAGTTTATTCCTGTGTTTAACCACCCTGACAGTTAGGAACTTTTTCCTAATGTCCAACCTAAACCTCCCTTGCTGCACTTTAAGCCCATTGCTTCTTGTTCTATCCTTAGAAGCTAAGATGAACAAGTTTTCTCCCTCCTCCCTATGACACCCTTTTAGATACCTGAAGACTGCTATCATGTCCCCTCTCAGTCTTCTCTTTTCCAAACTAAACAAACCCAATTCCTTCAGCCTTCCTTCAAGGTCATGTTCTCTAGACCCTTAATCATTCTTGTTGCTCTTCTCTGGACCCTCTCCAATTTCTCCACATCTTTCTTGAAATGCGGTGCCCAGAACTGGACACAATACTCCAGTTGAGGCCTAACCAGCGCAGAGTAGAGCGGAAGAATGACTTCTCGTGTCTTGCTCACAACACACCTGTTAATGCAGCCCAGAATCAAGTTTGCTTTTTTTGCAACAGCATCACACTGTTGACTCATATTTAGCTTGTGGTCCACTATAACCCCTAAATCCCTTTCTGCCGTACTCCTTCCTAGACAGTCTCCTCCCATTCTGTATGTGTGAAACTGATTGTTCCTACCTAAGTGGAGCACTTTGCATTTGTCCTTATTAAACTTCATCCTGTTTACCTCTGACCATTTCTCCAATTTGTCCAGATCATTTTCAATTATGACCCTATCCTCCAAAGCAGTTGCAATCCCTCCCAGTTTGGTATCATCTGCGAACTTAATAAGAGTACTTTCTATGCCAATATCCAAGTCGTTGATGAAGATATTGAACAGAGTCAGTCCCAAAACAGACCCTCGCGGAACCCCACTCGTTACACCTTTCCAGCAGGATTGGGAACCATTAATAACTACTCTCTGAGTACGGTTATCCAGCCAGTTGTGCACCCACCTTATAGTAGCCCCATCTAAGTTGTATTTCCCTAGTTTATTGATAAGAATATCATGCGAGACCGTACCAAATGCCTTACTAAAGTCTAGGTATACCACATCCACCGCTTCTCCCTTATCCACAAGACTCGTTATCCTATCAAAGAAAGCTATCAGATTGGTTTGACATGATTTGTTCTTTACAAATCCATGCTGGTTATTCCCTATCACCTTACCACCTTCCAAGTGTTTGCAGATGATTTCCTTAATTACTTGCTCCTTTATTTTCCCTGGCACAGAAGTTAAACTAACTGGTCTGTAGTTTCCTGGGTTGTTTTTATTTCCCTTTTTATAGATGGGCACTATATTTGCCCTTTTCCAGTCTTCTGGAATCTCTCCTGTCTCCCATGATTTACCAAAGATAATAGCTAGAGGCTCAGATACCTCCTCTATTAGCTCCTTGAGTATTCTAGGATGCATTTCATCAGGTCCTGGTGACTTGCAGGCATCTAACTTATCTAAGTGATTTTTAACTTGTTCTTTTTTTATTTTATCTTCTAAACCTTCCCCCTTCACATTTGCATTCACTATGTTAGGCATTCCCTCAGACTTCTCAGTGAAGACCGAAACAAAGAAGTCATTAAGCATCTCTGCCATTTCCAAGTTTCCTGTTACTGTTTCTCCCTCCTCACTGAGTAGTGGGCCTACCCTGTCCTTGGTTTTCCTCTTGCTTCTAATGTATTGATAAAAACTTTTCATGTTTCCCTTTATTCCTGCAGCTAGTTTGAGCTCATTTTGTGCCTTTGCCTTTCTAATCTTGCCCCTGCATTCCCGTGTTGTTTGCCTATATTCATCCTTTGTAATTTGCCCTAGTTTCCATTTTTTATATGACTCCTTTTTATTTTTTAGATCTTGCAAGATCTCGTGGTTAAGCGAAGGTGGTCTTTTGCCACATTTTCTATCTTTCCTACCCATCGGAATAGTTTGCTTTTGAGCCCTTAATAGTGTCCCTTTGAAATACTGCCAGCTCTCCTCAGTTATTTTTCCCCTCAGTCTTGATTTCCATGGGACCTTACCTATCAGCTCTCTGAGCTTACCAAAATCCACTTTCCTGAAATCCATTGTCTCTATTTTGCTGTACTCCCTTCTATCCTTCCTTAGAAGGTTCTTATGTAGGTTCTTATACTGATATTCACCACCACTGTCTCAAAGCTCCTTTGTTCCTTCCTTTTTAAAGAAAAGAACTAATGTGCCAAAGCCTTTCATCTTAAGAAAAAATATCACACTATTTTCCATATTTGGGTCTTTAATTTTCCATCACGCAAAGGTTCTGTGGGACTGAAACCCTCTTCAACGACATAAGTAGTTATTACTCAGTAATTTCCAGTGTTTTCTTGAGTCACACAAATAGCTTTAACGGGTCATCTTGCCTCACCTAATTGGTCCTCTGGTAGTAATGACAGGGAACCATGCCTGCCTGCCTGAGCTGTTCAACCACATTAAGGAGACACTTGAAAGAGGCAACTTCTTTATCTTTATCAATCTCCCAATCCTAAAATGGAGCTACTATGGATAATCTCAACGGGCTTGATCCTACCCTCTATTTAAGTCAAAGAAAATCTTCCATTGATGTAAACAGTGCAGGATCAAGCCATAAAATATCCCAACACTGATATAAAACTGCCCTCGACAGACATGTTGTTTTCCTCCCTCTCGATCGTTAGACAAGTTTACAACATTCCTTCTACCTATTTACAACATGTCCCCAATGCATTTTTTCCCCAGTCCATAGTGTAGCTGTTCGTATACTTTTTTCTTCTCTTTCAGGAAGAAAATATTTTCAGAAGCAAGAACAATGGCCAGATGTATAATGGAAATTTTTCATCCTTAGGACACATTTAAAAAGAAACTAATTAATAAAAACTTTGTTAATACCTGTAAGGTGTCTTCTCTCCTGTTCACGTTTATCATATATTTTTGTCATAGTCTGAAGTTAAATTTTATATATTTGTTTCTAAGATGTTTTATTGTGAAGTTAGATAAATGTTAGTAAAAACAGGTATTAAACTGCTTGGGCCAGATCCTGAACTGGCATAAGTCAGCACAGCTCCATTGATTTACACCAGCTGAGGATGGAATCGTTTCTATTTAACGTGAACCAGAACCTTGGTTTTGGTGCTTGCATCTGGTTCAGAGTGATCTGGTTGTTCAAGGCAAGCCTGGAAAGTGGAACTTTCATTTGAAGGCAAATGAAACAAAAATGAAACAAATGATGTGTCATTGGTCCCTCCGCATAGACAGAAGGATCAGGTCTGTGTATCAAAGGAAATACTCTTTCCATATAAAAGCCCTATATTAGCATGTTACTGGTCTCAGTCCACTGCTTGCCAACCTCCCAATTCCTCTTCTGCATCCTCACACCTCCTGCCCACCAATCTGCCTTCTATTCTCGTCTCTCCCATTTTCTCATCTTCCTATGTATGTCCTTATTCAATACTATCATAATTCCCTCCCTTCCTTTTTACTGTTCCCTGTGTTCTTAGCATTCGCCCTTGCCCCCCATCCCTCCTGGAAATAGAAAATACAAAAAAAAAAAGAAATTAAAAATCCCACTGCAGAATTAACATGATGGTTGATACCTTTAACTCTTTGTATGTTATATCCCTTTCCCCTGCTCTTCATCTGTCTTGTCTATTTAGGCACTAGCCCTGCAAACACTTCGTCCCATGGACTACCCAATGAAATCAATGGGACTTGTGCACCTGCTTAAAGCTGAATAGGGATGTACTCAAGCACATATTAAATACATAATTTTCTGACTTGGGGCCTAAATCTCTGAGCCAACAAGTTGCCGGCAGACATTTGTAATAACAATAATTTAAAAAATCATGTGGTATGAAGAAATACCTGTCTTCCATGTACTGATATTAGTAGCTATCAGTAACTTTAGACATATCACTACATAATATTTAACACAAAGGGGAAGGGAAGGATATGAAGTTTTTTTGTGCATTTCATAGATTCCTTAACAGGAGAGAAAAAAATGAAATTCCAGGAGATCCAGCCCCAAACTGAATTACATACCTACTGCAAAACGTATCTCGACAAGCAGCATTCAAAAATAAAATAATTCTTACCTGATCTTTTAAGAAAATTAGAGATTGAATTTACTAAATTATCATTTAAGTCCTGAGCAAGGCTCACTTATACATTATTCAAGTCAATGAAGGTCACAGTGAAGCAGACATACTACTGACCTTGCTTTTGAAGTTGGTTCAGTGAACATTAAATAGAAAATGAGTTAGTGGGAAAAAATCTTAAGAATGTCAGTGGTATGCATCATCAATAGGCAACACATTCACCTCAAAGGCAGAATATCAGTTGTCTCAGGTCCATCCATGCAAGTTTATTCCATGCATTCATGTATTATCCATGAATGTGTCATCCTCAGGCATTTAGGAAGGATTGATTTATCTGCTTAGTAAAACATTGAGGTATGTCGCAGTCTATTTTCTGGATACTAAAGATGTTTGGTACAATGTGCTTTAAAGGAAAACATGGCACAAGCACTGACTTTTGTTTTCACTTGTGAGTGCTTTTGGAGCAGGGGAGGGAAGAGGCAGAGTGAGGGTGGTGCCTTGCGAGGAAGAGATGGAGCAGGGATGGGAAGAGGCGAAGAAAAGGCAGGGCCCTGGGGGAAGAGGCAAAGTGGGGATGGGCAGAAGCGCAGCGCGGGCAGGACCATGCGGGGAAGAGACTGAATGGAATAGGGGCCTCCAGGTGAAGTGCAGGCAGGGCGCTGGTGGCTCCCCTACTTCTCGGATGCTTCTGCTGATGGTGCTCCAAAGGTGGCAGACTGGCGCACTGCCAAAAGGAGGTGCACCGCATCCGGCATTTCTTGCCCCATTTGGGGAGCCTCCCCAAGACGCTTATACCTGTCGCCCATTCTGTGGCTCATGGGTGCTGAACACCTCCTATTTTTTTCAGTGGTTGCTTGAACCCTGGAGCAACCACGGAGTCAGCACCTAATAATCATTGATATTTAAACCTGTCATTAGACTATTTGTGAATATTGACAGGAATAATAGAAATGATTGTTCAACACTCATGTCTATATTAAACTTTCTTTTGACTTTACTGTATGAAGTGTTGGTCCAATAAACAATATTACCTTACCCACCTTGTCTTTCTTTTGATATTATTAGCATGTATAATACATTATAGCAGGTGCTGGTTACACCTGCTTTGGTGAAGGTAAAACAACCTCTGTTCTAACCTCTTTCTGATGAGATGTGTAATCCCATGCATCTGGAGAGCAGAGAAGATCCAAGAAGAGGCAGGAAGTGGGCCAGCTTCGTGTAATGAGAACCCTGCTATAAAAAAAAATGAAGCTTGGCTTTCAGCACACAGGCATCTATGGAGGGAGAAAGAAGTTCTTCCTGCGAGCAAGACTAGATGTTCTTAAGCTAAAGAATCCTCTAAAGTGGCGAGGTCAGAAGGCAGGTTTATTCAGAAGGACAGACTGATTTACTGACCTTTAATTGTTTTTTGGAAGGGATTGGCTGGAGAAAGCGACTGCCTTTTGTTTTCTTTGAACTGGGCTGCAAAAAGACCCCAAAGGGCTGCTGTTGAACTGAAGTTCCTCGTACTAAAGGGGAACAGGGAACTGCCTGCAAATAAAGGGAGAAAAATCAATATTCCCCTTTCGTTTAGTGATAGTCTGAAGAACAAGACTTGTTGAGAGACATCCTTCCCCTCCGGCTGGAGCGGGAGGTCCACACTCTCCTCACACACTCTCCTCACACATGGATCTCTGATCCATTCATGTGTATGGCTGAGAATTGCCATGCCAGCTCTCTGCGTAAGGTGACTCATGTGTCTCAGAGAAGAAAAATCCCTCCAGTCATTTTGAGTAAGGGGAAAATAAAACACCGGCACCAACACCATTGAGGAGAAAATGCTACCCACACACATGAGTCACGGCCATAGCAATACTGGCCGGGGCAAACAAAGTCAGCTTCCTCTTGTAGCAACAGAAGGCAGATGTTCTTGCTGGGTCTGCCCAGCCTGCCCCACATTCAACAGCCACCCTCTGCAGTACCTTGCCTCAAACCCAATATAGAGAGAGACCAGAGGCTTTGATAGCTAGAGAATGGGCAAGGCCCATTCAAAGTGCAGGCTGAAGGCCTGATGCTTCAAGCTACTGCAGCATCCTCCCCTTAACACGGGAGGAACCGAGGGCACTCATCATCTTCCAAGGATATTGCTAAGCAAGCTGCTGCAGGAGCAAAACACTGCACACTTCCCTGGCAAGATAAGGATCCAACAGGTGCTTGAGGAATGGGACCTGGATCATAGACACAGTGCAAGATGGGAATGATGTGAGGCACAGAGAGCGAAGGACAAGACCCCCCGCTCCCAGATCATTAAGTCGGTTATTCTCATAGTGCTCCTGTATCTCTGGCTGGCTGCCATGCTTTCAGTAGGATCCTGGTGTGTGGCAAATGCACTTAGAATGCCAGCTGCTATTAGAGTGTATTTATAAAATAATACTAATGGCTCATAATGGAATATTTTGCCTTTTGATATAAAAACAATCTGTGAGTACAACAGGGATGAGGAAGGCAGGGAGGAAATTATTGTTCAAAAAGCTTTTAAATGCTGCTGCTTGTTTTTGTTCGTATGTTTTTACAGAATGTTTCTTCCCAAAAGGACCAATTCAAGGCATTGCACATTCACAAAGGACTATATTAGGAAAGTAGCCTCACAGTCCCTGTGTTATCAGGGGAGCTGGTGGGGTCTGATTTGTAGAAGTGCTGAGCCGGCAAGGCAGCAACTAAACTCAATGGAAGTTATGTTTTGCACATATAAAGAATGGTATAATGCTAAGTGATCAGAAAAATCAGATCCTATACTCAAATTGGGCACCTAAAATGAGTGAATACTTGTTATGTCCTTAATCTCTAAGGTCAAGAACCAAAAAAGCACCTAAACAGAAGACTAAGGTGCCCAAGTCCCAGTTTTAGTCACTGCTGTGATCCACAAACCCCCATGTGACTGCTTCCTCAGCCTTAGTACTTAAAATCACTTGGAACCTACAGTCTCACTGTAAAAGTTCCCTGGTTGCCTAACTTTTCGCCTCTGGGCATGCACACTGCTGCCTCACTCTTGGCATCTGGACAACTACCGCTTGCCTAACCCCCAGTGCAATCCATGAAATAGACAGAGGAGTGCCTATCTCAACCATGGGGCCCAATCCAGTAGGTGTACCCGGAGGCTGCCTGCTAAATCAGGTCCCATTCAAAATCTGGCAGGAAAAGGAGGAGACTGTGGTGGTCCCCACTTTATAGCCCACTGGTTCAAGCACTTACCCAGGGAGTTGGTCATCTAGGTTCAAGTCCAACTCTGCCTGATAGGGAAGAAGGATTTGTACTGGCAGTTGGGTTATTCTGTTGTGGGGCTCTCTCAATGTCGCCTGTTGAAGCTGTTCCACTTGAAATAAATATTCAGAGTCAGTGGGCCAGAGAGAAAGTATGTGAGAGTGATTCTTAAACCTGGAGCTTAGCGCACCCACCTGAGAGGTGGGAGATATAGGGGCCAGTTCCCTTACTCAAATAACTATTTATCCAAGTGGAACAGCTTCAACAAGAGATATTGAGGGAGCCCTGTATCAGGATATCCCTTAGCTCAGTGGTTAGACCATGCACCTGAGAGACAGGAGACCCCTGGCCAAATCATTTCTCCACACCAGGCAGTGGGGAAAATTGACCACGGGACTACCACATCCCAGGTGAGTGCTCTAACCAGGTGGGCAATGCCTCCTCATCCAGCAGGTATGTGTTGAGTTATGTGCCTGCCTACCTCATTCTCACAAGAAACAGCTCACACACTTACACTGCCTGACTGCAGGTGAGGGGTTCCCAACTGTGGATTGCTAGCAGAGACAGGTGCCTCCATGCAGCCTGATGTTAGGTGCCTATCTCCAGGAAAAGGGCAGGACATAGGATACATCTCTTTTGTCAACATCTTCCATCATCTAGCTTAGGCTGCTCCTTCCTAACATGCTGGCTTTTTGGATCACATTTTAAGGCACCTTTCTATATTCATTCATTGTATAGGGAGCCTAGGTGCCTAACTCACGCTTTGTAGATCACAGTGTTGTTCCAGCAATTTTCTAGATGTCTGGAAGTTAAGCATTGCAATCTCTTTGTGGAGCTGGTTCTCTGTGCCCTTGCTCCACTGTCCCTGTAAAATGGGGACAATACCAGCCCCTCACCTCACAGGGTGTTGTGAAAATAACTTAATGTTTATGAAGCATTCAAATGGTACCATAAAATAATCCATGAGAAATTCATAATTCTATATTCAGAGCAGGGTTTAAATAGTGTGCAGTAAATAAGACCTGCGGCCACACACTGAACAATAAGGATAAAACTAAATATTGACTAGCTGCTCACTCAGTGAGCACCATCCACCCTGTGCACTGAATGTGGTATGGCTCCTTTGGAAAAAAATAGTATGTGATCTGTAATCTGAGACTCTAGCATTGCATACGAGCAAGGGGGCCGAATTAATGTTGCACAAGCTACTTTTATTCTGGTATTTCTTAGCTTTTGCACCCTTAACAGGTGTGTATGTGTGTGTGTGTGTGTGTGTGTGTGTGTGTGTGTGTGAGAGAGAGAGAGAGAGAGAGAGAGAGAGAGAGAGAGAATGTGTAATATCAAAAATGCAAACAGAGGAGGAACAAGAATGGAGGAAAAATGCTGGACAGTGTATGGGATCTTGCTCTGCATATAACATACATAGGAAAAAGAAAACAAAAGGAGAAGTTGGATTTAGCAGGTGCTCAGTAGCACATTATAGCAGAACTCTTAACGACAGTAGACAGTGCACTTGCAAGAGTTTTCCGTACACAACTTTGAATGAACACAACTGGAATCTAGATTGAACCCCTTTAAAAATACTAAAAATACATTCTGTAGACCATAGGCAAGTCACTATTTACCCTATTTTGCCTCCGTTTCTCCATCTATATAATAGAGATAAATACCCACTTTTGTAGAGTTCTTTGTGTTCATTGAATGAAAAGGTGTTCTTAGGGTGGCATGTTAATACTTCAAACTACTCAAACATTCATTAATATTACTGAATGTGCATGTTATTATTACACATATTCCCCATTGTACAGTATATGATTTTTACAGTTATTGTTTGGTGGCAGCTTGCCCTTTGCACAGATGTGTCTATCAACATCAGTGCCTACAGCATATTAGCTGACCTTCAGAGAGCTCTGACTTTTGTCATCTTGCAACATTTAGTTTTATTATTTTACCCAAAGAAGGAAGCATGTGACCAACTATGCAATGCTTTTATCCTAATAATTGATTCCTTATTCATAAATATGCAAAACACTCTTTCTTCACTTATGATAAAAATGAAATGAGTTCATTTCACTAAAACTCAATACACTATAAAACTTGTAGCCAAGGTATACTTGTATCACAAGAACTTATTCAAGGTTGTACTTGTTTAAACATGTGTAAATACTAAGGGTTCAATCCTGTAAACCCTTACACGTGATTAACTTTATTTATGGGTATAGCTTCATTTAATTCAGTGGGAGTATTCATATGCATAAATTACTCATGTGCATAAATGCTTGAGAATCAGACCCTACGTGTGCAATTTGTGGGATGAAGTGACATTTCTTATACTGATATTTTGCCACTAGGTTCTTATAGTAGTTAAAGGGTCACTAATATCACCTCATAATCAAACATGGTGGGGTTTAACATACAAGTCCATAAAGAAATACATTGGGATCAGTTGTGTTCTCATACCAATAGAACTCAGGAGCCATGCCACTGAAATTCATAGAATTACACCAGTGTAAAAAGATATAAGAAGAGAACCGGGCCCATTATGCCTTAGATGGCAGCATGTGACATGGAAATGAAAGGTGGTGGTTTTTTTTTGTAATTGCCCCACTAACAAACAAATATACTGAAATTTTCTTCCCTAAAGTTCAATAAATAAAATTGGTGACCTCAGGTGACTGTCATTTCTCCAAGTCAGAGCCCGCCCACCCAATATGAAAAGCTTACGGAAGAAAGTATGCATTTATATAACAAAAATCCTATTTAAATTTAATATATCATAGATAACATTTTTTAATAACAGCATGTGTGCAAGAGGTGTTAAATACCTAAAACCCTTGTTATACTAAGGCCAACATTCTTCAGACTTGGGTGCTCAAGGTTATACAACTACATCATCAATAATAAGATATTGTCTGAGGTTTGAATTTCAGAGGTGCTGATATAAGATTGTTGAATGGTGTAAGATACTTATGTAGCTTTAAGATCTTAGAATAGTGTAACAGTAAAAATAATCTATACAAAATTCTCAGTCTGTGGAAAAAACAGGGACATAGAGAGCTGGCTAGAGTATAGGAGATGCATATGATACTTTAAAGATTTTTTAAAACTCTGCACTTTAAATGGGCGTGTGTGTGTATATATATATATATATATATGCACAAAAACATTTTAATGTACCCAGAAAGTGATCACAATAAAGAGTTTTTGCTATGCATAGTTATAATGAGAAAGAATATTGGGCTTATAACTTTAAGAATGCAAGCATCTTAGCTTAAATATCTGTCTCCTATGTATTGAATGTATAGCACCTAGAAGGCTAATAGATGATAAAATAATTAATACATAATATTAATACAAACAAAACCTTGTTTCAATCCTAACCATGGAGTTTCAATTTAGTAACCCCAGATGCAGACTAAGCATGTCTCAAAAACAGCTTGAATAATTGTCTTCGTATTTAGTTGGAAAAAGAAACACACGCCATTCTGCAATAAATCTATTGCTATTAACAATGAGCAGTTAGCCCTCACATCTGCAAGCCTTGGTCACGTTAGGTCCAAAAACACTAGTATTTATCACATGAGATGAAAGAGAACTCCTGTTACTGCCATGAAGAACAGGAAATCCCTCTACTAACGAAGCTGCAACCAGCCACAAGAAATCAAACTACTTAAAAAACGTACAATAACAATTTGATATGTAAAATTGTTAACAAAATTTTCAAATCAGAGTAATAGTTGCATGATCTATAACAAAAAACATTTACTTTTTATTTTCAAATTTTATAGAAAAGTTCTCTTCCGCCAGAGGAAACGTTGCAATTTGTCAGGTCAAACCACGTCTCAGATGAAAAGTTATAGAGGGCTGAATAGAGGGTGAAATGCTGGCCCATTGAAGTCATCAATTCATAGATTTTTAAGGATAGAAGGCATCTCCTTTATAACACAGGCCATATAATTTCTTCCACTGACCCCTATTGAGCCCAATAACTTGTGTTTGACCAAATCATATATTCCAGAAAGGCATCCTTGATCTGAAGACTTCAAAAGATGGACACTCCACCATGTGGCAGCTTGTTCCAATGGTTAATAGCCCTCACTGATAAACATGTGTGCCTTATTTCTAATTTGAATCGATTTGATTTAATGAGAGTTTTGTCATTGTGTCCATTGGACCCAGCATTTCACCTAGAGTTAATAATGCAGCTTGCTTTCAACTTTAATTATATACACTATTGTTGGTTAAGGATTGCATATATCTGGTGAGTATTGCAATTATCCCAGTGTTCATTCCACCACTTCTCAAACAGCAGCTTGGAAGGGTATTGTAATCCCTGAGCTGCTGGTACTGTTAGTGCTGCTTGGGGAATTTGGGGAGTAGCACAAGGGAAAAAAAGGAAGTGAGCAGGTCTGTGAAAATAGACACAAGAAGCAGCTCCAAAAGCAAATGCTGAATAAATCTGCAGAGGAAAGATGCCGCTGTGCAAAAGCTTTCACTCAGAAATTTCTGGAGCTGTAAAGTTCCCCAGAGTGTATGCTAGTGTGTACTCTCTAATTAGCCTGCAAACAATCCCTTTCTCAATTCTGGTACTTGGATGTCAAGGGTTCTTGCTCTATCAGCTAGTAATCCACTCAGCTGCTTGGCTGCTTTCTCTTCTCTCCCATCTGCACAATTCCTTATTGGTTTTCACATGCTGTATACATGCAAACATGTTCTGGGACTGTGATCCTCCATACAGTATCGAAGGTAAACAGATTGTATTTCCCGTGCTCTATGTGCCAGGTAGTTTAACTGTTAGATGTTGTTGCTGTGTGAGGTCCCTGCACACCACATCTGCAAGGGACCATGTCATTAAATGCCAAATCAAGAAATTAAAAACTTATGAGTCAGGTCCCAAAAAATTCAGAGTTTAAAAATAAATACATTTCAGATTCTTATTTTTCTTTCTAGTTATGAACTTTATATTTTCAAGCCTTTTCTGCAACTATGAGGACTAAAACCTTTCTTTTGTTTTTTAAATGAAAGTGGAGTTTCATGTGATCACGACTCCAGGAGCCGGCGCTTAAGAAAACACCAAACAATGACAAAATGACGAGAGTTGGCAACACTGAAAAGCCTATTGATAGCTTTAGTTTCCACCAGCAACTTTCACCAACTTTTACACAGATAATAGTCACACACATCCCGTTTTGGCGCAGCCATGCCCCTTTTGCAGCTTACCCCTTTGTTCAAAGAGACAGCCAGTCTAAATGCAAATATTTTTTCACCAGAAAGGAATCACCTCTGAGGCACAAATTGGGACTAAACCCCATTGGTAAGGTTTAATTACTCAATTTACACAGATTCAGATGCTTATACCACACAAGTTAGTGTAGAACTGAGCACAGTTATCTTTCCATTATAGATAATGGACATAGAACAGACATAGAACATCCATCCTCTCTGGCATACCAATAGGAAATCCAAGATATGTTTAAGTGACCTTAATGTAGAGAAGCTTTGAATCACGTAACTGATCCTGAAACACTTTTAGGCTTTAGATATTATGAGGTGTAAGATAAAGCAGATTCCCTTTATATTTTGAGGAAGAGAGATCTATCTAGATACTTATATGGCTGTAATCATTACAGGATCTGAGTGCCATAGAATCACTAATGGATTGTGAGCCTCACCACACCACTGTGAGGTACAGAGGTATTATTCTCATTTTACATATGGAGCACAGGGCAGATCACATGATCTAGAGCTGCTGTGTGATTAAATTGGGAATTGAACCCATCTCTTCCAAGACCCGGTCCAGTGCCTATACACTAGCCTCATATGAACTAAAAATCTTTATGGTATTGTTCTTTTATGTGAATGAAAAGTCACATAGATTGCATTTCCTTATTCATAAATATGGCATATGAAAATAAATTACATAAACCCAAATAGAATTAAATAAACATAGGAAGAAAGGAAGTAAATATAAATGTTTGAGTCGTGTGTACCATAGATTTTATACCATTTCATTATCATATAAATAGCTCACATATATAATCTTTTGTGTGTAAATTCTGATTAATGTTACAGTAAAAATTAAGATTAATTGAGGCTGCCGTGAAAGATTAGCTAGTACTTTTTAGCCTAGTTACATTATGTTCTAAGAAAGTTTTGGTATTCTGTTAATGATTTACAATATCTGCTTACTTGTATTTTACAGACTGCTAAACTGTGTAAACCTGCTTTTTCTGTCTTATCTTTTGATGCTTAGAAATTTTTTTTTGCAAGGTTTGAGACTTCAGCATACAAAACTTCAGCTAGAAGGCTGAACTGCTAAGTGTTTTGCAAATTAATACATGATAGCTGAGAAGTGCTAAATCTGCATAAACCTACAAAGCTTCACAGCTAAAACAGGTTACAAAAAAAGAAATTGAAGGGCAAACATGTTTTGTTGTCATTGAAGGACATTAAGTTTTCTCACAGTCACAAAGGTATCTAGGGACATATTAATTCTTCCTTTGGATCTTACACATACAGATGTACTGCATATCCTTCTGTGTAGGATTCAAACAAGGCTGTAACTGAGAGGAGGCAAAGAACTTTATCTAGCATATTTAATGAAATGTGCAATGAAAAACTAAAAGCCTAATTCTGCACTTCCCTACACCTGTTTGTAGACATTTATCCCAGTGTACAGTGAATGCAAAGTGGGTGTAAAATACAATCAAATCAGAATGCAAGGAATTCTACATTTGCAGAATGCAAAATGCACGACTGTGCTTAACTACCAAAAGGTAAATTTCAGTATGCAATCAACTCGTTTCATAGATATACCTGGAATAGTACTTCATTTCATAGCCGGTGGGAGATTTGGGCCACATTATTGTAATTTTAAAAATAATCCACCATATTCATCCCTGGGGTAACTCTATTTAGTATAGTCAGGCCAGGGATAAACTCAACCCCATTGTCTTTCAGTGGCAGTTCCACGTTTGTGAAATTTCATGTTATGCATGAAGTTAACTTGGGTCTCCACACCACTGCATTTGCCCTTTCTTCTCCTGTTTACCGTCGATTTTCCTTTAAATGTCATCCATCCTGATGCGTTAGATCACTGGGAACACATCACATTTTGTTGCATGACATTAAGAGCTATGCTGTCTTGACACTCGGCATCCAAAATAAATAAGCATAGTGAGTCTTCCATTGATAGCGCCAGGCATTACCTTAAGCTCAGGAATGAAATTCCCCCAAAACTGAATAAAATATTAAAAGCATTTATCCCATATTCAGTGAGAAAATGCTGTGTCACAAAGTTAGTGCCGTACTTAAAAATCACACAATAGCATATTAATGAATAGTTTTCTCCTTAGCTCTACTTTACTCTCTTTAGTATTTTATGATGCACGTCATGTAAATGTTCCTCTGGGGTGAGAGAGCAATAAATCTTTAATAAACTGTGAACAACATTTCAGTCTGAGTGACAAACACTTTGCTACAAAAGTATTACAGATAAATTATATTAAAAATAAACAAACAGAGAGATATTATTAAACGGTTTGCCTCTTTCACCAGAGATGTGCCTCATATTTGAGTTTGCCGGGAATTAAACATCAATAAATCTTTAATGAGGTATGAATGAATATACCAATCACTTGAGAGTTATTGACACATCAATATCCATAGGATAGTATCTTATTAAACTATTGCTGTGCCTTCCTTGTTAGGCATTATACATTCAGTATTAATAATGCATGAGCATTTTTAATTCATTTCTGTTGTTACACTCTGTCCTTACTCCCGCAGCAACATTATTAAACCCGATTTTATAAATATCATGTTCTCGAGATACATATGTTAAGGGTGACTGGTACTGAAGAGTAATAACTTTAGCCCAATTTAAAATTCCTAATTTACCACTGATAAATAATGTAGGGCTTAACAAACAAATGCACATTTTTAAATGCTCTTCTTACGAGGTGGGCCCAGGAAGGAAGAATACGTCTCTCCTTTGCAAATTTGAGACATATTTATTGATTACAATTTGCTAAGATACGAGAGCTCTACAGGTGTGAATGCTGATCTTATCAATCTGACAGCAGCTTTCAGAAAACTCTCATTGCAGTAGCATCCACGTCCCTCTTACACTTCTACATGTCAATTGCTGTTATAGTGAAGTCATGCTCCTATACTGACTGAGAGTACACTGTGTCCCTACAGACAGGGAGAACGCTCTTCCCTTTGGCTTCTGTCTCCCCGTGACACTGTGCCACTTACAGCTGATTTCTACCAGACCAAGACAAGGAGAGGTTCTTCAGTGACACTGCCCTGCTGCTCTCCTGCCAAGTCATTCAGTCAAGCATGTGAAGCAGTGTTCATTAGAAATGAGCCAGTATGAGATTTAAACTACTGGTAGGACTCTTATTCCCATTTTATGGAGTCTGAGTCTTCTATGGGCTGTTTTGTTTATCTGTTTGCCTACTCAAGTACCACCCTACACCATAGTTATATGATATATTCATAGACTCATTGCTGGCAGATTAAGGATTTCATATCACTTTATCACTATTGATCAACCCAGGGCCGGCTCCAGGCACCAGCCAACCAAGCACGTGCTTGGGGCGGCACCTTCTAAGAGGCGGGCAATCGCGGGGTGGCGCTGAGGGTTTTGTTGTTGTTTTTTTTACTTCGGCGGAGCAGCACTCGGGGGAGGGGGGATTTGTTTCGACGGGGCAGCACTCGGGAGGGGTGGTTTTTTTTTGTTTCGGCGTGGCGGTGTTCGGGTTTTTTTTGCTGGGGGAGCGGCGCTCGGGTTTTGGGGGGGGGTTTGCATGGGGCGGCAAAAAAGTTAGAGCCAGCCCTGGATCAACCATTCTTCACAGCACCTGTGTAGGTTAGGTCAGTATTATGTCACAGATAAGGACACTGAGGTACAGTGATTGTTCAGGTTCACACTGGTAGTCCCTGGCAGACTTGGGATCTTATGAATCATAGCTAAAAGAACATTCCTAAAATCATCTGCATCTTTTGCTAAAAAAAATCTTTCCTCTTCCAGATATGGGAGATTTATTAATTATTAATCATTATTATTATTATTATGGTCACACTTTACATTAAAGGATACATTTATCAATAATTTATAGACAGTTAATAGATCATTAATATTTGCTTTAATAAATGGTTAATAGTTATAGAATATTAGAGAGTCCAAATGGCCAATGGGTTGCTTAGAACCTCTATAATAGCATCTACCGAAATGTGTATAATCATGTATACCACACAATACTCATATCTGTATCATACCTGTGTTTCTATTAATCATTTATTAACCTTTTATAAATGGAACCTTAATATAAAGTTCCATTATATATAACGGAATTTTATATATATAATAAACTTTAAATAATAATAAAGTGTGACCATTAATATTATTTTAATTGTAGTAGCTGAGACACCTCAATTAGGAATGTGCTAGGCTTTGTGCAAACACTCATAACATAAAGGCCTATTGTAAGTTATTTGGGGCAGAGACTAAGCCTAATGTAAGAGATGGGGAAACACTTGCTATCAGTGAAAATTAAGAGCAGTGTGATAAGCAATAATCAGCACCTCAGTTGCCTTCTTCCTGCACCTCACAATGGTGCATGTGTGTTTGTAACACAGGGAGAGAGACATTTTTATTCAGTGATCAGTCAAAATTTGGAACAAGCTACCCAAAACAGTGTCCTTAGTGTCAAGAGTAGGTCTGTGATAACTCAGACGAGAACAAGACAGATGGAGAGACTTCTTCCTCTTGAGCATCTTTCCTCTGGGTCTGCTGTGTGGTTCTACTGGTACTTCATATACTATTCAAGTCAGATAATTAACATCTGCTTCTGGGAAAAAAACCCAGACCTATTCTGAAAACAAAGTAACCCAGAATATCACTGAAGTGATGGTAGATTTCTCTGTTGGTGTTGCTGAACATAACTGCCATGTGATGCTTGTGTTTATTAGGGAGTACAAGTTAATGGCAAAAAACCCCGTGTAATTGCAGAGTTAAGGTTGCTTGTGAATGTGTACTATGTGCATATTGAGGCACCGCTCAAAAGGAGGTAGAGAAAAAGTGGTATGGGAAATTGTTTTTATTCCGTTTTTGTCCTATGATGGTGTTACCTGGAATCCTGTGAATGAGAGTAAAGCAAAGAGCTTGTACATTTCAGTAACTGTGGGGTTAGTAAATTAAAGGTATGTGTGTTAATGGGGCATATTGAGGTATTGCTGAAAGTGAGCAGAGTTAAGGTTACATGGGCAACCTTAACTGTCAATGTCATGGTTTTCAGAAGTTTGAATTTTGTTCAACTCACCATTCTGCAAGGGGATGACATGCCACCAAGCAACCTTAACTCTGTATTAACATAGGTTTTTGCCATAGAAATTCCTAGCTCTTTGAATGGGAAAAATATGTTGTTGGTGGGAGTTAGTAGTCATTTAGGCAATTGTACATATCATGTCCCGCAATTTGCAAGCCAGGCAGCCAGCCCCATCAGCTGAGGCCCACCAGTTCTGCTTTGGCAAATCTCCCCAGCCATGTCCCTGACTCATTCAATGAATTCCCAACTCCAACCTGGCCTGCTCCACCCTACTTTACCCTGACCCCTGTCACAAGTAGGGAAAACATCTCCCTGAAGTCCTCACTCCCTGGTATACAAATGTTTCTATTGGCATTACTTCTCCTTTTCCTATAACATGACTCAAATTGTAGGGATATTAAAGAAGGTACCGAAAGTGATTCCCACAATTTAAGCCTCATAGCATTACCAAGTAAAAGATCTCTTGGATCCCTTGTTAAACCTACAAGCTACTGTCTGTGTAAACCATTGATTGTATCTGTTCTCAGAAAGATACTGTATTGCTATGAGAAACTTGCACACAAGTTATTTGACTTTGTTCTTTATGCATGCTTTGTACCTAGAAACAGCATAGAAAGACCCCCACCATCTTTAATTAAAGAGCAGGGAGTCTCAAATAAATTAGTAGACACCCCGAAAGTGTTGAAGACAGTATGTCTGCTGATGAATGCTCGGTGTACATGAATGAATGAGCAGGGAGGTGCCAGCCTAGAAATTCAGTGACCATCGGCTGAAGGCAGCATCAAGTGGGAACAACCAGACAACCCCTGGAGGGTAAAAATGGGATCCACCCCACCACCTGGAAGGATGAGAAAAACAAACTTTGGACAGCGTGGAGCCACCAGGAATGCCACCAGGAATGTGCCATCTGCTGATTGAGTTAGCAACAGCAAGATGAAACAGTTCCCATAGACTAACATAGGAAATAATTCCTATAAGAATGGCTTCTACACACTGAGGACTTTGAGTCTCTGGTTCTGCTGCCAACCTCCAGGAGCATCAGATGAATCTGACAAGGACTCGGCTCCACCCTCATGCCCAGGTTACTTGGCCAGTAACTTGGCATGAGCAACTTCTAGGCTGGTAACTATAACATCTATATAGAACTTGAATGAATGATTGCATGAATGAATATATATATATAGATAGATAGATAGATATAAGTGTATAAGGAATAAATAGTGTTAGGAATAAGTAGTCAAACAACATTGTTTACTTTTATCTTTTGCTTTATTATTATGTTCACAATAAATGTGGCTTTGTTGCCTTATCCCTCTTAAGATCCTGCTGGTTTTTATTTTATTGGTATAATAAAATTGAGTGCCTGAAATGAAGGACAGCTGTGTTATGGTGAAATGGTGATCCTGGTCATGTTTCAGAAGGAGGATGGAGTTTGTGGCAGGGTAGGTGAGAGAAATCGCAGACAGGATCTCTGTTTCAAAATACTGAGTTTTATACTGGAGAGAGAAAGCTCCTCTGACCCTTGTGCCCGATCTCTGAGACAAAGTGAGGTGTCAAAGCTTGTCATGTTTCTGTGCCATACAAGATACATTTCCCAGTCAGCCATGAACCCTTGTATTTCACTATTAACGGTCTTCCAATACTTATTAATAGCTTTCATATCGTCATTGTAGCAATTATTCAGACGCTCAGCCAAATCAGAGAAAACTAGTAGAGCTCCTGAACACAAATCTCTCATGCAGTCCAACTCTGCTCTAAGATATTGTATGAAGTGCACACCAGAAATAAGGCCCGGTTCATTTCCACCTGAGTGAATCACCGTAACCTCTTAAGTCATAGATTAGACACTGCAAAGTAGGACACACATGATGCCAATGCAGGCCACTTCTTTCCACTCAGATAAGCAATCCCCATGTTGTGGTATATTCCTGGCTCTCCTGCAAACTTCTACAACTTCGTGATCTAAGAATTACCCAGAATTCCCATGTTGGCCCCCTGGCAGCGCACATATTTCTTTTCCCTCAGGGGAAAAGGTTCTTGCAGTCTCAGCTCCAAATTCCTGCACTGCGTGTCTTTGGAAACACTCCATTAATCTGCCCTGAGATCAGGAAGTAGCCACTTGTCCATCTCCTCCCCATCCAATATAACAAACATTTTGGTTAAACTGGCTTCTGACTATTCTGCTGTGTTCACAGTAGGCCTCCCCAAACAACAAAAACATGTTACATTGTAAGAGATAACTTGTAGTAAGCAACATCAGTTATTAAATCTTTATTGCACAGGGGTGTAAAGGTTCAGACTAGAAATATCAGTAGCAGGGTGTTCACTGGGGCAATGGTGTTAACACATTGCCTTGAACTACCCAGGCAAGCTTAAAGTGGCAGTATAGAAACCCTTTCATGGTGTTTTTCTTTACTGGTATATGCGTACTGCAATCCTTCCAGACTGCACATCCACACAAGCAAAGAAGTGAACATATTCTTTAATGCCATTCACAAATTGGGTTCCCCAAAAACTTAGTGAGTGCCATGCACTATGCTGGGAGAAAATTCACTGACTGAGACCATTTTGACCCACATCACCGCAATAGTTTGATTTCTAGCTCTCCACGCACACACACTAACACAACTAAACCTAGGAACATTTTGAAAAATGGCTATTTTTTTCCAGAGCATATATATCTGGAACCTCTATCTCAAATGGCCTCAACTGGGGATCACTATTGCTACTCTGCCCTCCCACAAGGCATAGCAAATGTCAGGAAAAAGCCATGCAAGCACCCAGATTTTAGAGCACCGTGGCCATGTCTACACTGCAAAATTATGTCGACGTAACTTATGTCATCGTAGAGCCACCACAGTTATTAAATGGCTTGTGTGGGTGCACACTTGGCTACTTGTGTCAGTAGTGCACGTCCTCACCAGGAGCAATTGAATTGATTATATTGTCAGTGTGGGGCAATTTGGGACATTTCCTAAATGCCAGTAACTGTCCATGTACGTAACAGAGTGTCTACACTGACACTTGTGCTGACCTAATTACATTGACCGTAACTTTACGCTGCTCGCGGAGGTGGTGTTATTAAGTCAGTGTAGAGAGGCACTTATGTTGGCAAGATCCAAATTTAAGTGAAGACACTTGCACAGCTAGGTCAACGCAAGACATGTTACATCAACCTAACCGTGTAGTGTAGACCAGTCCTGAGAAGCATTGTGTTTTAAACAGGAAGGAGAGAGGGATGATGGGGGGAAAGGGCTCCTTTCCACATCCGTCCTAGCATAGGAAGCTCTGAAAGGTGTGACGTGATCCTTTCAGCTGAGAACATTACATTGAGATGAATGAGAACAGCCCCAGGAGATTAATACAGCCTGAAACAAGAGATCTGAGAGGTGTGAATTGCTCTATTCTTCTCAGTGCATGTTCCCATCCCCTCCTCAGTGCTTTAGGGTACACCTGCACAGCAAAGAAAAACTCACAGCTAGCCTGTGCCAGCTGACAAGGGATCACAGGGCTCTGGGACCTTCCCGCCCCACAGTGTCCTAGAGTCTTGGCTCCAGCCCAAGCCTGGAAGTCTATACTGCAATGAAACAGCCCCACAGTCCTAGCCCCATGAGCCCGAGTCAGCTGGCATGGGCCAGCTCTGGGTTTTTTTTTTGCTGTGTAACATCCCCATAGAGCCTGTGATATGCATGAACTATGCCCGTTCTCAGCTCCGCACCCGAGGGAGCAGGACTTCATTAGATCCTAGCTCAAGTGGCCACTGGAAGAGAAGCTCAGACTCTCCCCAAAGGGCAAGCCCCGACTAGAACTTAGATCACATAAAAAGGCCCTGTAGATAGGCATGTCCCCCTCCCCCCCCCGGATTTTGGCACACACGGGGGCAGCAAGAGTGTCTCAGACATGACAGAGGGCAGGCCTGCTCATACAAGAGTAGCAGGGAGATGGCCTCAAATCCGCTGCAAAGAGGTTCACTAACTGCACGAGTGGCTCCTTGTGGCCAGGTGTGGCATTGCAGCTGTCTTTCACTCTGGCGCCCCCTACGGACAGTCACTGCATATCTGCAGTGGTTTCTCTTCCGCAACTCGGCCCTCCAGCCAGGTCACGATATCAACGTCCGCCCCTTTTCGCATAACAAAGTTCAGCAAACAAGAGTCCAGCAGGTCTCTGACCCCTGACTCTGTCATCATGCCACTTTGCCAGTATCTGGTAGGGAAACCCAGGCCCTCTCTCTACCCTGAGGTCCAGCCAAGGTTTGCACAGTCCCACCCCTTACTGCTGTAATCCTGGGCTTCTTCTTACCCTGCCTTTCTCAGGCTTTCTTCCCCACAACTTCTCTGGGTTGAGCCATCTTTCAGTAATAGGATCCAAAGGCTTATTCTCCCCTGTGGATTTCCTCCTTAGCCCCTCTGTTCCCAAAGAGAAGCTGCAGACCCTCTCCAGGCAGCTCCCTTCTGCTACAAACTCCCTCTCTTTAACCAGCCTGCTCCTGCCCAGCAGGCCTTCATGATCAGTTAAGCCTGGCTCTCTGTCCAGGTGCAGCCAGCCAGATAAGATAACTGGGCCTCTCAGGCCTACATTAACCCATTCAGGGCCTCCTTGGGTACACACCCTATCACACTCCCTTAGAAGGGCCAAAGCCCCTCAGGTCTGGGCACACACACACAAGAAGGGAGAGTGTGGGGCTGACAGTGGCCCTGATCTTATTCTTCCCTAGTTCTCTTGCCGCTCACCCTCAATGTACTGCTCTGCCACTTGCCCTAACCCCCATGCTTCCACCTGAGCCCCCCCCCCACCTCTCTTCCCCTCACCTACCACCCATCTCCAATTACCCCTTCCCTCATAACCCCCCTTCCCTAGCTGCAGCACCAAACCCCTCTCCCTCTATTTCCCTACTCTTCTGTCCCCTAATTACTCATCCTCTCCCAGGAAGCAGTTTAGTGCTGGGTGGTGTTGGTGGCCTGTGGTATACAATAGGTCACCCTATATGATTTAGTGATCCCATCTGGCCTTAAACTCTATGACTATGACTCTAAGCATTCACATGTCTAATTTTTCCCTCAAAGACTTTGGGGGGTTGGAGTGTACTGGCAGAGCTGGGGTTCACCTGAGCCCACAACTTCTATCCCCTCCTGTCACCATCCATTCCCCCTCCAAAAATTATTTCCCTTTACTGCAGCCCAAAACCCCTCTCCCCGCACTCCTCATCCCCCTAATATGTCTCCCCTCCCAGGAAGAATTCTAGTTCCCCCTCAAAAATACTTTGATTACATTCCCCCCAAAATAAAACTGCCACCCACACATTGAGACCATTTTAACCCACATCACATCAATAGTTTGTTCTCTAGCTCTGTACAAAAAACACCCATTTTGAAACATTTTTTTGAAAAGGCTATTTTTTTGCAGGGGGAGGGGACTCAGGGCTCTGGACTACTGCCTCAAATGACTCCACATTTTGGTCACTAACCCTATCCTGCACCTCCTGCGGCACACCAAATTTCAAAGAAATCTGAGTAAGCAAGTGGATTTTAGAAGACTTAGAAAAGGTTGACCCTATAATCAGTGTTTAATTTGTGCAGGGGCTTGCCAGGGCTGAACCCTGGCACCTGTGGGCTTGGCAGTTCATAGCCCCAGCACATCTGGATTTGCCATGTCAGTTATGAAAGTAAAAAATTGCATGAGCCCCGGCACCTCTTTCATTTCAAATTAAGCACTGTCTATAATATGTAGGCTCTTGGTGGCCCCAATGAACTAGGTCACGGGCTCTCCTAGTGCTATACTGACGGGATACTCCCACAATTAAACCACATTGTCGTTCCATAAAGTATTATCAAGAATGCTGTAGTAATTCTAACAGAATTTGAACCAAACGCCTGATCAAAGAGCTGGTAAAGCAAAGCTTGTGTAAATGGGGGATAAAGCACGAAGTGTAAAGGAAGCCTGGATGGGGAGCCTGAATGAGGGTTATCAGTTTCAGGCTCTGTTCACTCAGCTCACTTCAGACACCTCCAACATGTTACTTATCCCACCTCTTAAGATCTATTGCAGCAGCCACCTGCCGCCGATGGCTCCTGACACCTCAGATTCAAAACTCATTCATTCTGATTCACATAACAAAACTTGGGGGCACCTCAAACCACAGTGCACAGCAGAGTTTATAAGAACTGTTGTGGGTATATCCTGGATGCAGCTTGATCCCACAGCAAGCCATAACAGCTCTTGAACAGCTCCAGAGGGCTATTCATGGGGTTGACACAGTAAGCTATAGGGAAAGCGGCAGAGATGGTATATTGGGGGAAGGCAGTATCTCTCAGGAAAGGATGGGGATAAACTGCCAGATGTCCAGAGTTGTGGCATTTATGGTCATGTTTACATCATTTTAGTTTACAGGAGTGGGTAAATAGACTATACCGTACATAGAACCAACCTCTCTAAACTCATACAAAACAAGCTAAACTTCAAATATTAATCATTACAGGTGAGTTTAAATCTTATTAAAATATGCGGAATCTGTTTGGCCCACACAAGGATGTACTTTGGTTTATGTGGTCCTCCTGTGTAATAAGGCGGGCACCATCGTTGTAAACAAAGGGGATTATGACACTGTAGTATTGCCGTAATTAATGCTCGGGGATTATTTCCTTTCACCATGACAGGTGACCATGCAAACTACTGTTTGGACACAGATCCATTGAGGAATTTGGATATGATTTCAGAGAGGACATTTTCCTGGTATACTAGACAGTTCTGTCAATAACTGTGGTATTTCTCTTGTCTGCTCATAGAATCCCAAATACTGTGGGTCTTTTTTGAAGTTATTTGAGGCTTTGATTTCACTTTGTGTGAGACTAGATTTTGTAGCATGTTTAATTTAAAGTTGAGAACATTCAGTTCTAGTATCTTCCAGCATGGGAGGGAGTAAATGTTTGATACTCTACTCACTTCTAACTGTGGTCTCTGCAGAAGGAGTGAGGTGGTATGTAACTAATTTACTTTCCCTAACAAGGGCCAAAGAGAAAGGAGGAGGGATACTTCAGCAAACCTTAGTCCATGTTTATTTGCAAGTTTATTCATGCAAAGACCTGCTGTTCCAAATGAAGCAGCTTTATGGAGGATACATGCTTTACCCTTTTATTATTCTGGTTGCAGCTGTAGTGTCTGGTTTCCACTTTATTACTAGTAGGGGCAAAGGTGAGTCCATTGCATTTACTTTGTAGGTTCTGTCTGTGTCTGATAAAGTGTTTCAACTTCCAGTTAAAAAGATTTTATTTAATCAGTTCCAAGAGCTGAACAGCCACTCCTGCATATCTTTTTAACACTGGGCAAAGTAATTTTAAATGCTCAGCTGTAAAATAAAACGTCAGTGCATGAAATGCTGTATTTAGTGTATATTTAAACATAAGTGAATGGCTTTAAGTGTGAAGAAATATGTAATGTTAAAAATTTGCATTTCCCTTACCCCTCTCATAGGGAACTGTCAGAGTGTCCTACGTACATTCATTAAGCCTCACAGCAGCCCTGTGACATAGGTACGGTTTACCATCCCCATTTTACAGATGTGGAAACGGAGTCACAGAACGTTTATTAGGTTAATGATTTCCAAAGCCAAGAATATGATCGAGGAGTCCTAACTCCCAGCCCCCTTCTGTAACCATTGCACAATAACAATTCCTTTGAGGTTTGACTGGTGCCATTTGAGAAATTCTCTAAGTAATATCAATAGTGTGTTTGGAAGAAGTCTCGGGCCATCGAGGAGGTTAATGGTTGTCGCTATGCTGTAGACTGTGGCAAACTGAAACTTCATGGCAGCTGTAGGGGTAGAACTCAGTACAAAAAGCCAAGGTCACTACCACCTAAGTGAAAACTCTTGGAGCACCACCAGTATTTGGTCCTATGAAACACACTATTGGAATTCTGATTCCATGCAGCACAATGGTAACCACATACACCACCCTGCACTTTACATGGACCTGCAGTTACAACACACTTATCCTTTGTCACCTAGTGGGTTCACATCTCACTGCCAACACCAGTATAACAAATCCGTGACCAGCTAGAACCTCCACTGCAGTCACATGCTGCCACAGCCAATCGGAATTCCACAGGGGCACAAGGAGAACAGTTGGATCCTCCTGCTCCAAAAACACAGGACTCTACTACTTGAACCACAGGAAAATCTGTGTAACTTGCTATCTTTAGGAACTGACAAAGTGCCTCTCACCATGGTATCCAAGCATCGAAAAAGTCTTAAAAATACAGAGAGAGGCTGGCACTTAGTTCAGTTCTCTATCTTGCTCTAGGTGAAATCTGGTCCCCTAACTTGAGTGCATCTACCATTCTTTGTCTTGATGCAGGTTAACTCATAGCTGTTATTACTGGGCACATTTCCCCCTCTTCTCCAGCTCGTTAGAGAAGGAGGTAGGAGTGTTTTACAGTATGACCTGAAAACATCAAGGGTAGGACTCTCCCTGATATCCTTTGGGAGGCTGTTTAGAGTAGCTGTTAGATGAGCTGCTACTAATCATCTCCTTTCCACAATACATGAACACACTACACCTTCAGCACATCGCATCTTGCTCTGTTTTTGCCGTTTATTTATGTCCATTTTTTTCAGCCACTCTCAGGATATCATTGAAACAACTCCCATAGCTACAGAACATAAGATCAGTATACATAAAGGAATGATCTTCAATATATTAATAACATTCTTCATATTTCAACTTTTTGTGTAATTGCAGTGACTATTTCATAATTAATATACACACAGATCATTATTTTAATGTAATTTGCAAATCAGAGTGATTGATTGTAGGTCAAGGCAGAATTCCATTAGTATTTTCATTACTGTCACCAAAGAGGTGATGTCAGTAAAGTAAGGCATGCTATATACCCTGCAAATGTCCAAATAGAAAATGTGAATTAAGATCACCATTTAAAAGCTTGTTGAATCAGAGTGTGTATATAAATATACAGAAAGCAAGGTGTGGGTTACATTTTCTTAACATTTCAGTTATATCAAAATTCCATCTAGACAGTGGAGCTATGAGGCCTATATCTAGTGGACCATAGTTAATTCTGTTCACACTCTCTTGGTCCCAATCCTTCCATTATCCAAATCAAGATGACTGTATAAAATTACTTTGGTGCAGTCTTTTTCCAAAATCAGCGGGGGCTTTCCTGGGGAGGTTCTAAATTCTTCCATAAAAAATTCTTAATTCTTCAGTCAAGTCTGCCTAGGACTTGTGCAAATTTGGCACTGAACACCAACCACTTCATACCTGTGTTTTTGCATGCAACATGAACAACTGTGAATGCAGTTTGTATTTTTCATCATTCTTAAATCACAATTGTGTGTTCATGTACTTATTTTGCACCTGTTTTAAACATGCAGTTAAAATATCTGTATGTTTGGAAAACATGTTATTTACTATTTGGAAAGTCTGTTATTTACTATTTGTATTGCAGCAGTGTCGAAAGGCCCATATTAGCTTCCTGGTCTGATTGTGTCAGATAGTGGAAACACATACACTGGTATCTAGGTCCCTGGCCCAAAGAATTTACAATCTAATTTAAGGCAAGACAGAACACTTGAGTGTGATAATCAATCTGAGGAAAGGGAGAGGATGAAAATCCCATGTTACACATGGATGGTGTCAGATCATGTTAAAAAGTTGGGATTTTTTAAATTAAATAAATAAAAGTGAACTATCCCCCAACTGCTGCCCAGTCAAGCCATCTCTTGTCTGACATCTTATATACATCATAGCACAAATGAAACTTGAGAAGGGATTTGAAAGAAAAAAAAATGAATGCCCTTAGGAATTAAGTTGGGAAAGGTGTTCAGTATATGTTACAGGGCTGTATGGAAAAAAGCATGGGGACATTTGTAGAAGAAGCAGATAAATGTTCCTACATAGAATCATAGAATATCAGGGTTGGAAGGGACCTTAGGGACCAACCCCCTGCTCAAAGCAGGACCAATCCTCATTTTTTGCCCCAGATCCCTAAATTGCCCTCTCAAGGATTGAACTCACAGCCCTGGGTTTAGCAGGCCAATGCTCAGACCACTGAGCTACCCCCCCAAAATGGCTGGCATCACTGGCAAAATGATAAAAAAGAGCAGGTAAGTAGAAAGGGACAGTTGGGAATAACATTGAGGGGGAGGAGAAGCAACAAGAATTATTGCCGTGAAAATCAGGGATTCAGAAAAGAGATTGAAAGGGGGTTGGAGAGGTGACAACAGTCAGATTGATGGGCAAAAAGGATGATTTTAGCAGCTATGTCTTGTATGGGTTGGAGTAGCACCATGAGCGTGTGAAGATCATCAGGGTGGAAGAGGTTACTGTAGTTATGAAAGGTGATATTCGGTATGTAATTTCAGAGTGCTGCACCTGCTTCAGAGTTCCCATGCCAGTTTTAACATCACCTTCCCCTATTGCAAAAATAATGTTTTCTCCACTTTCGCTATATGAAAGACTCCCAGTGAGGGAAGCTAAATGTACAATGGAACAATTAAACT
Organism: Chelydra serpentina; assembly: GCA_037349315.1. NCBI lineage: Eukaryota > Metazoa > Chordata > Testudines > Chelydridae > Chelydra > Chelydra serpentina. Next base: position 65,099,274 of record JBAIAC010000004.1, read on the forward strand.
GACTATACACAAAAAGCTGTCACTTAACAAAGAAAAACAGAATATATAGAGTGTTTCAATTACTACACTACAAGAAGGATGTGGATAAATTGGAAAGAGTCCAACGGAGGGCAACAAAAATGATTAGGGGGCTGGAGCACATGACTTATGAGGAGAGGCTGAGGGAACTGGGATTGTTTAGCCTGCAGAAGAGAAGAGTGAGGGGGGATTTGATAGCTGCTTTCAACTACCTAAAAGGGGGTTCCAAAGAGGATGGATCTAGACTGTTCTCAGTGGTAGAAGATGACAGAACAAGGAGTAATGGTCTCAAGTTGCAGAGGGGGAGGTTTAGGTTGGATATTAGGAAAAACTTTTTCACTAGTAGGGTGGTGAAGCACTGGAATGGGTTACCTAGGGAGGTGGTGGAATCTCCTTCCTTAGAGGTTTTTAAGGTCAGGCTTGACAAAGTCCTGGCTGGGATGATCTAGTTGGGGTTGGTCCTGCTTTGAGCAGGGGGTTGGACTAGATGACCTCCTGAGGTCCCTTCCAACCCTGAGATTCTATGACTCAAGGTGATCCATTTCAGTTAAGGTATTTCTGGTAATAACAGAAGACAACATATATTCACAGAATATGAGGGTTGGAAGGGACCTTAGGAGGTCATCTAGTCCAACTCCCTACTCAAAGTAGGACCAATCTCCAATGTTTACCCCAGATCCCTAAATGGCCCTCTCCAGGATTAAACTCACAACCCTGGGTTTAGCAGGCCAATGCTCAAACCACTGAGCTATCCCTCCCCACCTCTGAACTAACCCTCCAAAAGTATGATTTCTTTTTTTAAACTGATCTCCCTGTAATGAAGGAAGGGTGAAATTGGGAAGCATCCAGATAAAAGACAAAACAACCAAAGCAGCACTGAGACTACTCATCATTTTCTGGTAGCCAAGCCCTTTCCCAACCCCTGATCAGCTTTAAATTCCACCCTGTCACACTGCCGACAGCATGAAACAAGTTTAAATTCATAATACAATAGATTAACACAATTAGACACAAAAAATTGGCGAATGAGATCATTTTATTGAGTGTATTGGTTGCAAGCAAAATTGGCAGACAAAGAGTTGCAATGTTTTATTTGGTGTCTCCTGGGGGTGAGAGAAAAAGAGCATTAAGTCATGCTTTGATCTTTTCCTTATCCTCTTCTGTTGCCACCAAAACCCTCCAATTGTGAAAGCCTTTCATGCGGGCTCTGAGATTTTGAAGGATTACATCTTCCTTTTTTGTCCCATCCAAACTGACTTTATTCTGGCACCAGTTGAAGGTTTGAACAGAAATAATTTTTTTTAGGAGAAAGACTGTACATTTACTGGGCTAGCCCACTTGACTCCAGAAAAGTGTCTTGCTACTGTCCCCCATTGCAAATGATCAGGCCCAGCAGCAGTGCAGCTATGCGAGATCTAGAGGCTCCTGCAGAATTGCAAAGGTCACCAGAAATTGCTCTTGTGTGATCGTTTCATTTCCTTAGCATGTTTATATGCTAGGAATTAATTGGGGGCAGTTCTATGGCCTGTGTTATGCAGGACGTCAGACTAGATGATCACAATGATCCCTTCTAGCCTTGGAATCTCTGAATCTAGGTACATTGAAGGATTGAAAAGCTTCAGCCTCCTAAACGAGAGATCAAAGCAGATCAGGTATTTCAAGTGATTAGGAACCATCAAGCTGTGCAATGGCTTACCTAGGTAACTGTATTATCGTATTATGGTTATCCTTCTTCTCCCTCTTTCCTATCACTTGTTCCACTCATGTCTAGTTTCAAATCAGAGTGTAAGTGACTATGTCTTCTTGTGTGCTTTTTCAGCACCTAGTGCAATCCAGACACTGGTCCTGAATGGGGCCTTTGGGCACTCCCACAATACAAATAATAACTAACAGCAACAATAAAATATGTTTCTGGATCATATGCAGGATTCATAACAGCGCATAAAAATATTCATCCAACCAAATCACTCTGAAAAACACAAATATCTTTTTTTAGTGCCATTCTGGGCTCACAAATAAACAAATCCCCTTTGGGTATGTACAATAAGCACCGAGTCTCAATGGAACTTAAAAGAACAACAACTAAGTACTTAAAGTACTAATAACAATGTTTGAGATACTACAGTACCAATTTTTCACAATTTAAAGGTTGCAAAATGCTCCCCCTCATATAATCAATACATGTAAATGTATACATCTTGGAACAAAGAATATTGGTCATACTTACAGAATGGGGGACTATCATGGGAAGCCGTGACTCAGAAAAAAGATTTGGGGGTCTTGGTGGATGATCATCTGCACATGAGCTCTCAATGCGATGCTGTGGCCAACAGTGTTTATGTGATCCTTGGTTCTATAAACAGGGGAATCTTGGGTAGGGAGTGGAGGAGTTATTCTATCTCTGTATTTTGCACTGGTGTGACTGCTTCTGGAATACTGCTTCTGGTGTCCACAATTCAAGACAAATGTTGATAAATTGGAGAGGGGACAGATAAGAGCCATGAGAATGAGCAAATGATTACAAAATATGCCTTATAGTGATAGACTCAAGGAGCTCAGTCTATTTATCTTAATGAAGAAAAGGTTCAGGAGTATTTGATTACAGTCTATAAGTACCTACACGGAGAACAAATATTTAATAATGGGCTCCACAGTCTGGCAAAGAAAGATATAACATGATCCAATGGTTGGACGTTGACGATAGACAACTTTGGACTGGAAATAAGGAGTACATTTTAACAGCGAGGGTAACTACCCATTGAAACAATTTACCAAGGGTTGTGGTAGATTTCTTTATTTTCTAAAAGATGCTGTAGGAATTGATTTGGGAAAATTCGATGGCCTGTGTTACACAACAGGTCAGGCTAGGTCACTTGTGGCCCTGGAATCTCTGAATCCTCCCTCAAGAGTCACCTTATTACCCTTGCCAGGTATTTACATTGCACTCACTATTTGTCTCTTTGATGTGTTTGTTTTAATATTTATTTTGCCTTGTCTTCCTCCCTTCATGATAAAGCCAATAACAGTCTCTCTCTCTGCCTCTCAGTTTGAAATGACTCTCACAACAATATATACAGAAGTTTACAGTGATGACTTGGCATTTGACTAGTAACTCAAACTCATCACGCCTTTCAAGTATATCAGAGACAAAGCTAGAGTGTTCAGAGCAAAAAAAAGAAAGGAAACATCTGCGTCAAGCCTTCACTTTCTTATGCCTGCTGCTACTGATTTTTAAAGTTCAGTTGGGGCCTGAGGTCTCAGTCTAAGAGCTAGACTGTGACACGCGGCACCATTCATAGTAAGAGGTAACATAGTTCCTCACCACACCAGGGGCAGAATGCATGCCGGGAAGGGAACAGCCATTATTATACTCTATTGTGAAACACAGCCCACTCCATCCTCTGTAGAGCAGTTCCTTTCACCTCCTGCCCCCTTCTGGGGTACTATGAGCCCAGAGGAAGTAGGAAACATGATTTCTCAGAAATCCTGCCCAGCCCTTACTCAGGTCACGCACTGAGGACAGAAGGCCCTGGCCTCAACACTGTACACTCACCTAAAGTCCAGGTGTAAATATTTGCTGATGTTTAATAATGGGTCACTCTCTAGACATTTTGATGGATGAGTCCCTGTGAGCTGGAATGCTTATCCAAGTTAATTCTCACTTTTGGAGGTTGTCTTCCTCCTTCCTTCTACTGGGTCCACTGCTTCTCCTGCCTTCATTGCAACCCACCTTTCCCCTTTCTTGCCCACATCCCCCAGTGTGATCACTTAACTCTCTCACCATCCCAGCACAATTACCTCTGGCATGAACTTATACACACTTCTTCATTCTTTGTTCCTCGTCACAGTTATCTCTCCTCCCTCCCCCCTTCCCCAGTGCTTGTTTCCCATTCCTTGGTCTCAACACCTTACTCCCTTTTCCAGATCCTCAGTGGATTTACCTTTACTGATCTCCATATTGTGGTAGGACTGTAAGGCAGTCAACAAGTCTTGAGTCCTACTGAATCTAGGCTGAATGTTCTGTGAGAGTATTCAGCACTCAAGGGCTCCCTAGGTCAGAAGCACATCCTGGGATATCACTGATTTCAGGAAGCCTTGTGACATCAAATACTGCAAGCAATGGATGTGTTAGCAAACTTGGGGTTGGAGAGGTCCATTAGGAGATGGAGCAAAATAAGGGGAGTATTTATCTAAACAGCTTCTAACAGAGTTACTGGTTCATATTGCTTTAGGCACTGATCTGAGGCTCCGGGAAATTGTTTAATAATCTTTTTGCCTGCCTCTATTAATAATCCTGAGCAACTCTACTTATCACATATGCTATCCAAACTCTAGTGCAAACTGTCTTTTCAGAAGCATCCTTTCTGGGGGTGTGGCTGGAGGTATTAAAGAATCAGACCTAATATGACACATAAAAAATGAAGCGACACAATTTTTTCCTGGTTTCTCAAGCGTCTACTTTTGCTTTTGACATCTGTGCTGCTCACGTGGCTATGTTTGCCTCCACATCACAACGCTGCATGCTGCTTAGGGTGCATTTCACTGTGTCAACTGACACCCCCTGGGGCAGATTCAAGGGCCTTAATGTTAGTGCTTGTCATATCAAAGCAGTTCTGTTTGTTTTAGTCTACAAGAGAATGAAATGTTGGAACAAAAGATACTTGCCACTGCTGTACTCTTATGTACGGAAGCTGTGAAGGGGAAGGTGCTGCCAAGAATAACAGAATGCGGAACAGGACTCTGCAATCCATCAATACCTTTCTCTCAGCTGGAGATGGGGTTATTAAACAGATGTGGAGGGATTTCTGCAGCAAGAGTAAAAAGAACCTGGACAAACACAAAAGGAAATTTTACTCCATTGAAGTAAAATTTGTGAGAGGGGGGATTGAGAGAGGTGCTGCAACAATCATGCATCCTCCCCGCTGCCATATAATCCCAAGGACATACCCATGTTTCTCCAAATGAGGCTATTTGGCATTAGATATAACGTACAGCATCTCAGAAAACCATCATAACAGAAAGCATTTATCTTTAGTGTAGAAACCCTTTCTAAAAAGCAAAGTGAATTTCAGTCTTCATTCTGTTTGACATATATTATTTTGAGCATTTCATTCCTGCATTCTGGTCTTTGAGAGATTCTAAGTCTGTTGGTTTTCCACTTAGTCCTGTAGCTAATACTAATCCAAAAAAGATTTCACACAACTATATGACTATAGGGAAAAAAAAAAGGCAACAACTAAAAATGAAAAATATTCAAAGGGCAAGCTCACAAAAACATGCAAACTTAGAATCTCTCAAAGACCAGAATGCAGAAATCAAATGCTCAAAACAATATATGTCAGAAACAGAATGAAGACTGAAATTCACTTTGCTTTTTAGAAAGGGTTGCTACACTAAAGATAAATGCTCCCTTCCAACAAAGATACTAATTTTTAACTAGAAGACAAAATACTATCAGAACTATGATGCTTACTGAAAGTAACAAAGCAGGGATAACATTGGGAGCCACGGCCAAAGAATAAAAAAAATAAAAAAATAAAACAGATTCCAGTGGTTTGGTACTGACGAGCGCTGTCAATTAATAGCAGTGAATGCATGCGATTAATACAAATTAACTAGTTTTTTTTTAAAAAGTCATGATTAATTGCAGTTTTAGTTGCACTGTTAAACAATAGAATACCAATTTAAATGTATAATAAATATTTTTGATTTTTTTTACATTTTCAAATATATTGATTTTCATGACAACACAGATTACCATGTTATAATGTATGTTACTTACTTTATATTATTATTTGTATTACAAATATTTTCACTGAAAAAAGATAAACAAAACAAATAGTCTTTTTCAATTCTCCTCATACAAGTCTATTCGGTCCTACTTTTTGTAAAGTCAAACATTAAGACAAACACGTTTGTTTATGTTTACGGGAGATAATGCTGCCCGCTTCTTATTTACGTCACCTGAGAGTGAGAACAGGCATTCATGTGGCACTGTTGTAGCCGGCCTTGCAAGATATTTATGTTCCAGGTATGCTAAACATTCATATGCCCCTTCATACATGTAGGCTCTAAAGATTTACATTGTTTTGGTTTTGAGTGCAGTTATGTTAAAAAAATAATTCTACCTTTGTAAGTTGCATTTTCACAATAAAGAGATTGCACTACAGTACTTGTATACGGTGAACTGAAAAATACAATTTCTTTTGTTTACCTTTTTTACAATGCAAATATTTGTAATAAAAATAATAATTTAAAGTGAGCACTGTACACATTGTATTATGTGTTGTAATTGAAATCAATACATTTCAAAATGTAGAAAAACATCCACAAATATTTATAATAAATTTAAATTGGTATTCTATTATTGTTTACCAGCGTGATTAAAACTGTGATTAATTGTGACTAATTTTTTTAAAATTTTGCAATTAATTGAGACTTTTTAAAAACGTTTGACAGCCCTGGTACTAATGCATTGGCATGGTATGCTTTGTGTTTTGGTTATATATGAGGCTATGTCTAGAGCAGGGATCGGCAACCTTTGGCATGTGGCACGTCAGGGAAATCTGCTGGTGGACCGAGATGGTTTGTTTACCTGCAGCGTCTGCAGGTTTGGCCGATCGCAGTTCCCACCGGCCGTGGTTCACCATTCCAGGCCAATGGGAGCTGCGGGAAGCGACGTTGGCCGAGGGATGTGCTGGCCGCTGCTTCCTGCAGCCCCCATTGGCCTGGAATGGCAAACCACAGCCAATGGGAGCTGCGATCGGCCAAACCTGCAGATGGTGCAGGTAAACAAACTGGCCCGGCCCACCAGCGGATTTCGCTGACGGGCCGCATGCCAAAGGTTGCCGATCCCTGGTCTAGAATAAAAGATTATTCAGAAGATTATTTGAAAGGGTAGCTTTCAACCATATTATTTTCAGCTTATCTGAACCTGGCACTCCAAGCCAAGGCTATGCACAATAAGGCAGAAAAGTGTTTTTAGTGACTTTTGATATTTGTTTGATAGATGAGTTTGACTAAAAGGTCAGTTTTCAAATAGCTATCACCTGGTTCCTCATTGATTGCATTATTTAAATGCTTGGACTTTGCTTGTTTCTAACAGAGTCTTGGCAACTTCTGGAAATAAAATATATAATTGTGTGAATATATATTGAAAAACATGGTGAAAAAAAACCCAGATTAATATTATCTTCCTGTCCTCTCTCCTGAGCAGGGGAGATGAACAGTGGGTGAAATCCTGGCCCCGTTAAAAAATCAATGACAAACTTCTAGTGGGCCAGAATTTCACCCATTCTTTAAATATGTAAGTCAAACCAATGCACATTATAAGGTTCTAGATTGGGGCATTCATTTTGTCTGCTTAACCTCAGAGTGTGCCCAAAGGGAAGCATTTGATGAAAGTTAGCTTTTTTCCCCTCACCTAGCTGAGCAATAATTAAGTTACTTATGAAGAGCAAGACATATTTTGGTATCCTCAGGTAGAAGCGGATAGTGGATATATTACTGTCTTCACATCTTTAGACCCAGTCCCATTATGTATAAATTGGAATTTGATTTAAGAATCTAATTTATAAATATAAGACTTTAAACCAAGACTTTGGTTTGAATTTCTAAGCCATGATTAATAAATCTGTCTAGTAAATCAGTCTTCTTTAACAAATAAACTGGGATTCATAAAATAGATCTGAATACCCAGACTACATAAAACCCTGACTTATAAATCACAGATATGACTTAAAAAACAGTCATATTGCTTATAAATCAGCAATGCTACTTTGAGAAGTGTCATGCTGCTGCAACAAGGTATGAGACAAATGTGCCTTGCCTTATATATGTATATTTAATTTAGGTATTTAAAGTGAAACCAATTATAAAGCTACTCCTAAACAGATATGTGAAAAACAGCCCTGTACTAAGACTCTGCAGCAGGGAGGAATCTTTATTGGTATTCATATATATGCACCTTGCCATTTGTAACTGTCTTTGTACTCTCCCCTCTGCACAGGCTGCCTATCATAGCAGTGGTATGCTGTCAGACTTGTTGCAGGTCTGCTGCTTGTTTTTCTCCTGTTTCCTTTTTTTATGTATGCCCTTGCCAGTCTCACTAGCAACAGAGGAAGTCATTCATTCTTTCTCAACCACTTCTCTTGACAGTCGTTACTTTAGATATTAAGAATGAACCAAATTCTTGGATCCCAACAGACTCAAACTTTGGGGAGAGGGAGGATGGGAGGAAGAAAGAAAGAATAGGTGGGTTTCAAAATCCAGATAAAAATTCTAGAACGTGGCTACATCTCTAATATTCTCAGGTTCTGCAATCCTTTCTCATGTTGATTAGTATTTTTCTATGAATGGTCCCATATATTGCAATGGGACTACCAAAGAGTAAAATACTCTTCAATGAGTATAGTGGTGGCAAAATCTGGCCCATTGACTTGAACCAATACATGCAAATTCAGCTGGTAAACATGATCACTATTCAAGTATCAGAGGGGTAGCTGTCACAGGAGCCAACTTCTGGCGGCGCCAGTGGGTTCCGTCACCCGGCGTCGGGTGATGTTGTGTGGCCCTGCCTCCGACGCCGGGCCCTGCCCCCGAGTGACATCGCGGGGCCCTGCCCCCGACGCCGACGCAACGTCGCCCGGCATCGGGGGCGGGGCCCCGCAACATCGCCCGGTGCTGCGGTGAGCTAGGCGCGGGCCCTGGGGCTGGCAGGGAGCTGGGCGCGGGCCCTGGGACGGGCGGGGAGCTGCCGGTGGGTGCTGAGCACCCACCAATTTTTCCCCATGGGTGCTCCAGCCCTGGAGCACCCACGGAGTCGTCGCCTATGGTAGCTGTATTAGTCTGGATCTGTAGAAGGATTAAACAAAGACTGTGAATGGCTAGCCAACTACAAAAGCAGTTTCTCCTCCGTTGGTGTTCACACCTCAACTGCTAGAAGAGGGCCTCATACTCCCTGATTGAACTAACCTCATTATCTCTAGCCTGACTCTTGCCTTCATATTTATACCTGCCTCTGGATATTTCCACTGCATGCATCCGACGAAGTGGGTATTTACCCACAAAAGCTTACGCTCCAATACGTCTGTTAGTCTATAAGGTGCCACAGGACTCTTTGTCACTTGTATGACCACTATTCTGTACTTCAAGAGCTTGAGGGTTTTTTCTTTTGTTTTGTTTGTTTAATCTATGGAGGGAACAAGGAATACATTTAAAGTTGTTTTTAAAGTCGTAAACTAGAAAAAGTTTTTTAAAAGAAAATACTGAGAATTTGAGCAATAAAATAGTCATAAAACAGCTTCTACAGTTCCTTCTCTCTTTTCTCCTGCTTTCAGATGCCTCAAAATAGCACTTTTAAGTCATATTCCCTGCTCAAGGTGTTATTTCTTTCCTTTCTCTGAAGTTTAGAAAAGTATGTTTGGGTGTATGATAGTGAGTAATTTAAATTTTTACCACAGTATGTAATCTGGGCCACATACATAGTTATCACAAAAAAGGCTTTTTGTTTTGGTGATGGAGAATAAACAATGAGAGGAAAATTAATGCCCCATCCCTCCATTTTTGTAGGGACAAAAATTGTTGGTCCAAGTATTTACACCTCTAATTTGTACCCACAGAACATGGAAGCCAGAATCTGGAAACTTGGCCCAAAGAATGTTTCAATCGATTTGAAACATGCACTTGTAAATCTGAATAAAGTTAAAAGAATGGAACTCAGACAAAAAAAGTTTAACTGCATAATTTTGTCTCTTTAATATATTAACAGAACAATCATCCTGCAGAGGAAGAATGGTCTTGTGGTTAAGGCACTGGACTGAAACTAATGGATTTTGGTCCGTTTCCCAGCTCTTCCATAGACAACTTGTGAGATCATGGGCCAAATCACTTCATCTATCTATGCTTCAGTGTCCTCCCTGTCAAATGAGAAAAATAATGGTAATGCTTTTTAGTAATGTTTTCTTTCTCCCATTCTTTGTCTCTCTTGTCTGTTTAGGATCTGATCCTGTAAGCACCTAACATATGAGTCACTTTCAACGGGGCAAGATTGGAGCCGTACTGTGTATCTGGACAAAACCTACCACAATGGAACACTGATCACAGCTGGGCTGTCTAGGTGCTACTGTAATGCAAATAAATAAGCAAATAATAATGCAAAACTGATCAGAAAATGTAAAGTTGTATTACAAAGAAATCGCTTCATGCATTGAGACATCACACAATGGCAATAAACAATGTAATCAGGGAAAGAATGAGTACAAAAAACAAAAAAAGCAATACTGCTAATAAAATAGCCATCATTAGACCATCCAAAACACTATGTGCAGTTCTCAACTGCACATAGTCAGGAGACTGGTCAGGAGAAAGGATTATTGTCTGGAAGATGATGTCCAATAGGATCACAAAGAGTAAACCAGATTGGAAAAAAATCAAAACTATGAGGAAACATTAGGGAGTTGGGCTTATTCTCAATGGAACAGAATAATTTGAAGTCCTAGCTTATATATGTTATTATGGACATATCTGTTCCACTCGTATTGTAATGGAATCATTACCACTATCTGTAGATGTACCAAACATTAATTTTCTGTCTTTTAATGACATTAAACTACTGGGACCCAAATAAATGTGTTATAATCATTGACATTTTTCAACTTAAAAATTTCACAGAACTTAATTCTAGCTCCTTTATTAAGCTGTGTGAGTTGGTTATTGAAATATCTTGGGTTTTATTATAAAGTCAATGGAATCAGTGCCTCCATTAAAATGTATTTTTTCATTGTAGACTTAACTACTGTCATGACTAGTGCGTTCATAATAAATATTATCTGCTTGTATCTTTATACATTTATGCTGCATTTTCCATATTATATCTATGAGCCAATAATACTTTTTGGGGTAGGCATCATGTGTTGCTATAGATCTCTGTAAAGTCCTTTGAAGAGTTGAATGCTATCAGATTATCCATCAAAGGAATGCCCTGCAGATGAACAAGCTACGTCAGAGTTATGCAGGCTGCCCATCTATATCAAAGGTTGTTTACCTACTATCCTTAGTCAGAAGGTTCTGACAAATTTAGGAAGGGGAAGCCATTGCACACAGACATAGCCATGGCTATATTTAGCCAAGAAGTCCAAACAGAATGTCCAGTCTGAAATCGTATGGCCACAAATAAAGAGATGTACCATTGCTCATCCAGCACTGATCTGAATAATTCCTTTATTTTCAAATTTAATTAAATCAATTAAATAATCTGATTTTGAAAGCTGCTTCTTAGGGAAGAAAAACCATTAGAAATTTGCAAGCAATTGAATTCAATACAGCTTTGGATCACCCACTTATGTCAACATGACACATTGCAATTAAAAATGTTATTTCATTAAATATCTTTAATACATTAAGATATAAAAAAGTTTTACTTGCATAGTCTTTATTTAGCCCCCATGTGAACAATTTAGTTGTGTTTTCTGACTCATTCTTTCAAGAATTATCTGTGTGCATGCGTAGGTGAGGAGCTAGTAGAAATTTGGGGTTGAGAGAGAAATCCAGAGTTGAGAGAGAAATCCAAAGGCCAGTAAAGTTAATGAGAAGATTTTCCAATGGTGGCTTGCTTCACTCAGAAGTTTGGTAGAATTGCAGACCATAGTCAAATATCCCGCATTCATTTCAGTACCTCTCAAGAAAGAAAAGAAACAGTATGTGTACAAGGGAAATAATTCAGAGGGATGAACCACAACACTGAAGGTCAACTAGCTCATCTCACAAATGAAGCCAGATTATTGTTGGGAAAAATAATGCGTTATAACTAGGACTGTCAAGCGATTAAAAAAATTAATTGTGATTAATCACGCTGTTAAACAATAATAGAATACCATTTATTTAAATATTTTGGATGTTTTCTACATTTTCAAATATATTGATTTTAATTATAACACAGAATACAAAATGAACAGTGCTCACTTTATATTTATTTTTCTTCCAAATATTTACACTGTAAAAAACAAAATAAATAGTATTTTTCAATTCACCTACTATTGTAGTGCAATCTCTTTATCATGAAAGTTGAACTTTCAAATGTAGAATTATATACAAAAAACCTGCATTCAAAAATAAAACAAAGTCCACTCAGTCCTACTTCTTGTTCAGCCAATTGCTCAGATAAACAAGTTTGTTTACATTTTCAGAAGATACTGTAAACAAGAAACAGACAGCATTGTCACCTGAAAGTGAAAACAGGCGTTTGCATGACACTGTTGTAGCCAGTGTCACAAGATATTTATATGCCAGATGCACTAAAGATGCATATGTCCCTTGATGCTTCAACAACCGTTCCAGAGGACGTGTTCATGATGATGATGGGTTCTTCTTGGTAATGATCCAAAGCAGTGCAGACCAACACATGTTCATTTTCATCATCTGAGTCAGGTGCCACCAGCAGAAGACTGATTTTCTTTTTTGGTGGTTTGGGTTCTGTAGTTTCCGCATCAGAGAATTGCTCTTTAAGATTTCTGAAAGCATGCTCCACACCTCGTCCCTCTCAGATTTTGGAAGGCACTTCAGATTCTTAAATCTTGGGTTGAGTACTGTAACTAACTTAAAAATTTCACATTGGTATCTTCTTTGCATTTTGTCAAATTTGTAGTGAAGGAGTTCTTAAAATGAACAACATGGGCTGAGTCATCATTCAAGACTGCTATAACATAAAATATATGGCAGAATGTGGGTAAAACAGAACAGGGGACATACAATTCTTCCCCAAGGAGTTCAGTCACAAATTTAATTAACACATTACTTTTTTAAAAAGAGTCATCAGCATGGAAATATGTCCTCTGGAACAATGGCCGAAGCATGAAGAGGCATATGAATCTTCAGTGCATACGTAAATATCTTGTGATGCCATGCGAGATACTACAGTGCCATGCGAATGTCTGTTCTCACTTTCAGGTGACATTGTAATTAAGAAGTGGGCAGCATTATCTCCCATACATGTAAACAAACTTATTTATTTAAGCAATTGGCTGAACAAGAAGTAGGACTGAGTAGACTTGTAGGCTCTAAAGTTTTACATTGGTTTGTTTTTGAGTGCAGTTATGCAACAAAAAACCCCTACATTTGTAACTTGCACTTTCATGATAAAGAGATTGCACTCCAGTACTTGTATGAGGTGAATTGAAAAATACTATTTCTTTTGTTTATCATTTTTACAGTTCAAATATTTGTAATCAAAAATAATATAAAGTGAGCACTGTACATTTTGTATTCTGTGTTGTAATTGAAATCAATATATTTGAAAATGTAGAAAAACATTCAAAAATATTTAATAAATTTCAATTGGTATTCTATTGCTTCACAGTGCGATTAATCACAATTAATTGTTTTGAGTTAATTGCATGAGTTAACTGCGATTAATTGAAACTCCTAGTTATAACCATCATCATTTTTGTGTTACAAGTCCTAACATGTGTTGGAAGTGTTACCTGTTCTTGGAACCAGCCAAGAAATAACCACAAACAAAGGGTGAACTAGAGCAGCACTGAGGGTTGATTTATTGCTTCCCTTATTTGCGCAATTATACTCACACACACAACACACATTCATACTGGCAGGCTGCAGGCATGGATGTTGGTTCTGATTTCGCCGGTGGCTGAGGCTGGCCAGGCGATAGCTGCCCAGAGCTCTAACGCGGGGCAATGAGAGTCCCTGGAGTCCCTTCAGATCCGCGGGACTTCAGATCCTCTGGTCTGGTCCCGAGTTTAGCATGCTGTTACATTTCCTTGTTGGTAACCTTCCTGGCCACCTGTCTCGAAATGTATACCTTCACCAATATAATACCATGGTTCCATAAAAGGTGATATTTGGTTCTTTGCTTTGCCCTTGGCTGTCACTCAAACTATCTCACTCATTCCTTATATTAATTGATTACATGTTCATAAGCATGAATAAAGTTGGTAATATAGAGCAATGTATCTTTAAGCAAGCATTTAACATCATTGGGGACTTCCTCTGCTATTTGTGGTTTTGTAACAGTATAACAGGAAACTGCAAACTGCACTTAGAAGGGAAACTGTGCAGACTGCACTTGAAAGAGCAAATGGGGGCGGGGCACGTCTGGCTACAGGAAGAACAAATCTATTCTCAAGTATGTTTTTATTCTTTGCATATAAATACCTCTCTGAAAAATGTTCCTTTTGGTCTGAATTTTTGGTCTATGCAAATTCCTAGTTGATTGTTTTGTTTTTGAAGGGTTTTAGAAACATTGATTGAGCAGGTTTTTATATATGCAAATGAGAAAAAAGAGACCCTTTAATAATGAAGACTTTTTAGACTTTTTAAAATAGATCTCTAGAGATCCACACATTCAAGTGCCAGTTTTGGTTGATATATGCTGACTGGATAACAGGCCACACACAAATCTGCTGGCCTTATTAAAATCAGCTGGAGTTTTCCCATGAGTAATGACTGCTGGATCAGATCCCCAGTGGTTGTTCAAGAACTGAAATATGATGGACGGACAGTTCCTGCTGTTTAGAGTCCCATTCAGTCGGACTTCTGCCCTTGTGCAGAATTCACGCCAGTAGATCACAATGAAAGATCACAATTGTATTAAATTATAATTAATTAAAGATGCATCTCACAACTAAACTGTATTGCATCACCCAGTGCATTCAGAAACAGATAGCTCATCCTGACGTACGTTCAGTAAGGTCTCATCTACATGGTGCATTAGTCGTCACCAGAGGGATGCAAATTCCAGTCTGGACTAGCATGTTGCACACTAACTGGCCTGGGTGGATGCTACTGGCATGCACTAAAAATTCCCTAGTGTAGGTTAATGTAGCCCTGTTTCAAACACCACGTTAATGCGCACTAGTGAACTTTTCATGTGTGTCAGCAAACGACCCAGCTAGTGCTAGTGCGAACCAGAATTTAGGCACCTGGAATGCAACTAACACACTGTGTAGATAAGCCCTTAGTTGAGAGTCTGTCAAGTACACATAACAGGATTGTAAAGATGGAAAGTTTGTAGGTTGCCTCAGCCAGCTAATGAAGGATACATCTATACAGCAAAAAAAGTTGCAGCAATGAGTCTCAGAGCCTGGGTCCACTGACTCACGTTCATGACTCTCCATGGGGGTTAAAAATAGCAAAGTAGACATTTCTGTTGGACAGAAGCTTGGGCTTTGAGACCCACACCCCTCACCAGGTTGCAGAGCAAGGGCTGGAGCCCAAGTGGGAACACCTATACACTATTGTTTAGCCCCATAGTGTGAGCCCTGCGAGCCTGAGTCAGTTGACCTAACTGTGAGACTCACTGATGATAGGTTTGTGTAACAGTGTGGCACCAACCTATCATGAATGCCCCTTCTGGTCAGGTGTGCCTGCAGTCTTTAAACAGTCCTGGCCCTGGTATTAGGCTGTATCTCCTGCCCATCCCCCAGCCCCTGAACTTCTTTCCTGGAGACAATGGTTGTCTAAGCACACAAACTGTAAGTCCTACTGCAGCCAATGGAACTTCAGCAGGTGCTTAAGGCTATGGCTACACTTGCAGCAGTAGAGCTCTTTGGGTTAAACCAGCCTTCAGAAAGCGCACTAGGGAAAGTGCTCCAGTCTGTCCACACTGACAGCTGCAAGCGCACTGGCGTGGCCACATTTGCAGCACTTGCAGCAGCATTGGGAGCTGTGCATCATGGGCAGCTATCCCAGCATTCAACGTGCTTTTCAAATGAGGGGGGTGGGGTGGAGTGTGTTGTGTGTATGTGGAGGGAGAGAGAGAGTGGGTTTTTGGAGTGCTGAGAGTGTGTCAGCACGCTGTCTTGTAAGTTCAGACCCCCAGACCCCTCTGCCTCTCACTCATGCACTCAAAACAAACAGTAAATGTTTGTCGGATCAGATAAGCAGATAAGCAGCCGCTGTCAGAAACGGAGGTTCGGAAAGGCACTTCCGCATTCCTGCAGCAATTTCATAACAAAGGGAAGAATGACCATTTGGGTTAAGGGGATTATGGGATGTTTCCAGAGGTCAATCAGAGTGCAGTAACTGTTCACACTGACCCTGGGGCATCTCAGTCAATACACAACAGCCGTTATCCCTCTTGTGGAGGTGGAGTACCAGGAGTGCTCCAGCCATGTTCATAAGCATGGACTTAGAGTTAGAGTGCTCTACGTGCCTTGTCAGTGTGGACGAGGAGTGAGGTAGAGAGCTCTAGGTGTCTTTATTGCGGTATAAAGTGCAAGTGTAGCTAAGACCTAAGTCTTTGCTGAACTAAGACCTATGCAAAATGAAAGGAAGTGGAGAATTAGGCTCACTTGTGTACCTACATATATCCCATCATCAACCTGCTGTAATCCAGTCTTATATTTGGAACATACAAACCAGTATTTTCAGCACTTCAGTATCATTTCTAGACTGCAATCAAAGAGGTGATAATTTCTGGAAACATCACTGAGACAAGGGATACGGCATCACCATGTGGAAAAGGGGCAAGCAATTAAATATTTGTCCTGCCCTTATTTCAATTCATGGTGTGATACAGCAGGGACAGAGGGCAGCAGGAGAGTAGGAGGTATATAAGCCCCAGAATGATCAGAGACTTATTCCCTGTGAACTAAGGAGAGGTTACTACAGGGTAATTAGAGCACCTGGAGCTGATCATGGCCCTGCACAAGACCTAATAAACCCCCCTGCTTCAGTCAGACAGGAGAGCTGACTGTAGTTTGGAGGAATACTGGTGTTGACCAGAGGATCAGAGTACCAGGGAGAGGGAGACTCCTAGCACAGAGGACTGAGAGAAACCAGGCCCAAGGGGAAAGAGGGTAAGAAGCCAGTGAAGCTGAAGGGGCTAGGGCTGGAGGAGGGGGTGAACCTGGGTCCCTCCCCTGCTCCCCTTCTCTCCCTCTCCAGGGCACTAGTGGAGCCCAAGAATAGGGGCAGCGGCAGCACCCTGACCCACCATACCAAGGAAAAGTGCGGGACCCACCACAATAGCATTGGCCATTTGCCACACAGGGTATCATTAATTCTGTACTTGTGATATTATACAGGTGACCAGAATTATGAGGTCATGGTCCTCATAGACAAAGAATTCAAACCTGCTCTGACTAAGATCAATAGCAGGGTTTTTCCCTTGGCTCCAACAGGAAAGGGAGGAGACCATGAAAGAGAGAATAGTGAGTTAAACTTCAAGTCTACCCTGATAAAGTCTGTGGGTGAAGACTGTGCCTTGAGAGAGAAGAGACCATGAAGTACAGTTACTTTACTAATTAACCTCTCATTATTGGTTACATCAGCTTAGAGGAGCAGGAAATGCTGGGTATGTTAATTCTTGTAATTTAATTACCATTACTGATTTCCATTACCATCTCCCTCACACTTACTGCTACTCATTCATCCTTCACCTCCAATGAGAAATGGATACCTTCAGGAATGAGATTAAGAAATCAGGAACTAGAGACTTCCATCCCCACTGCTGTGTTTACATGCCCATGAGAATGTCAATGTACAAGTAGAAACATTGCTGGGTGCACATCTTTATGAATTGCATAAATCATACTTCAAAAGACCCTCAGTAAAATTATTTTTTCAGTTATTTCTAACATAGAGCTTAAGAGTTTTAGAGGGTGACTATTCAAACCATTCTTTCAGATGATCATGATGCTGTATCGTGATTCAGAACTACGAACAGAGGACCAAGTTCTGAATCCATTTGAAATAAAATAAAGTCAAAATTTGCCAATGATGTCAAAGAGAGATCAGTATGAGACAGGTTTGCAAGATTCTTTTTCCATATGAGAAAAAAACAGTCAGTGTCATTCCATATAGTTAATTAGAACAGCTTAACCCATCCCTGAGCAAAGCCTAACTAATCAGGCTTTGTTTTCAGAAATCTGTGTGGATTGCGGCATAGAAATCTAACTCTCTAGCCTGTAGGTAGGAACTGGGACTGAACATAGCTACCCGGAAGGTGACATTCTAGTGTATGAGTTGCAATTGTCGCTGTTGTTCCTCATTCCCACCTTCAATGTGGGGATTTAGGAACACTGGATCCACTTAAGCACGGATTCAATAGTCTTTCTTCCAGCCCACCCACAGTGCAACCTTTGACCCTGATCATTTCAGGGTAGGCCAAAGCCCGCAGCACTCATGTGTCAAGGCTTCCCCAAACAGCTGCTCCAACACACTCCAAACCTGAACAGGACTGTTGCGGTTCTTGTGTATCAGATGGCTACATGCAGACCCATGCACTTGTGTGAATTTCATTCTTAATGATACTCAGTTACAGTGTTATATTTCACAGACATCTGGCCTGATTGGGCAAAACTTCCATTGACGTCAAATGAATCTTTGCATAAGAAAGGACTAAAGTATCAGTGTTCTTCATTGCAAAGAATTGTAACATTTAGCTTCTCCTCTTAGTACAATATCTTGGCCTCAGTAACTAACAATACTCAAAAATTCAATGAAAGCTAAAAAACTTTTACTTCTGATTACTGTTTGTTTCATACATAGGTTTGATAAATAGATTTGACTGGCTTTAAAAAGTGAAATAAATATGTGTTTTGATAATATATTTAAAAGTACGCATGTTCTGGAACTGACCTCCTTCTTGTATAAGATCGCTTAATAATGAACAGAGGCATATGAAAAAGAGGGCAGAGTTGGAGAAAAAAAAAGATAATTGCCTTGTGACTTTGCCACTGAGTAATCTATAAAGAAGAAAAAAAGTATGAGCGCTTCATACTATTTCACCACATCATTTTGTCTTTGACAAATGTGCATAGCTTTGAACTACTGGATTATATATGTCCACTCTAGCTGCTTTGAAGCATTAACAGAAGAAACTTAAAATTTATTTTTTTTAAAGGACCAAATTTGATCCAAAATTTAGACTTTGTATAAATGGCTTTTATCATTTTTTAATATTTCTTGATGCAAAGGGAATAAGATGTTTTTGTTAAGGTAAATAGCACACAAAGCATTTGTGAACCAATCATTGTGGTATTGTGCTAGTGCATTAGAACCTGAAAGCAACATTCACTAAAAACCTGACAATAGGAAAAGTGAAACTGACTAGTTTATTTTTATTGCTGAAACAAGTAAACGAATAGTGAAAAATTATCAAAAGACTTATTTCTCTTCTATTATAATTAAAGGAATTGTGTTTCATTTTACAGATACCGGATCACATCCTGAGCAGTTGTTAACATGGTCCCAGTGAAGTTTCATACAGTTTAAGGCCAGAAGGAAACATTAGATCATCTAGTAGCAGGTGTTTGTCCAACCTCTTCTTAAAAACATTAGCTCATCCCTGGGGGAGAGGGATAGCTCAGTGGTTTGAGCATTGGCCTGCTAAACCCAGGGTTGTGAGCTCAATCCTTGAGGGGGCCATTTGGGGATATGGGGCAAAAATTGGGGATTGGTCCTACTTTGAGCAGCGGGTTGGACTAGATGACTTCCTAAGGTCCGTTCCAACCCTATGATTCTAGTATGACCTTCTGTATATTTCAGACATTAAAGTTATCCCAGTATTGAGCCCAAATCTGTGTGTTTGACTAAAACATATTTTCCAGTCTTGATTTTAAGACATCAAGAGATGAAGAATCAACCACTTCCCTTGGGAATTTGTTACAATGCTTAGCCACCCTCAATGTTAATAAATTCTGGCTTCAGCTCCCAGCCATTGGTTCCTGTTATACCTTTCTGCACAAGACTAAAGAGCTCTTTAGTACCCAGAATTTTCTCCTTCTGAAGGTAATTACACTGTAAGTAACCCCTCAATCCTCTTTTTGATAAACGACATAGATTGAGTTCTTTAAGTCTCTCACTGTAAGGCATTTTTTCCAGACTTCAAATCATTTTTATGACTCAATTTGGCATCTTGTCCAGTTTTTCCAACATCCTTCTTAAGATGTGGACAACAAAACTGAATGCAGTATTCATCTCCCCAATCATGGACTCATCAAATCATAAAAATGTAGGGCCAGAAGGGACCTCAAGAAGTCATCAAGTCCAGCCCCATGTACTAATGCAGGACGAGTAAACCTATTCGACCATCCCTATCAGGTGTTTGTCCAACCTCTTCTTAAAAAACAACAATGAATGTTGAATATTTTGAACATGTCTGCTTTATCTGCATTATTATTAATGTGCAGTTAGAAACAAAAGAAATCCTAGAAATGGTACCTGGCCTAATATTTTTTAAAAACTCCTTATTGTCCCTAGCCTGGCCAGCCATGGGTTTTTCCCTGATATTCTTAACTTTGCTTATCAATTTTCTGAACTTGCAACCTTCTAGTTTATATTGATTGCTATCTATATCCCCTTTTGTTTCATTTCTTATACATTGCCTTTTTATTTCTAATTTCTGTCTTCACTTCCCCACTGCACCACGATGGGCATTTAGACAAAGTTGCTCTTTCTTGATTGTAGAAGCATAGTTTTTTGGCCATCTGAAACTTGTCGTATGGCACTCCCCATTTGCATTCATTTTAATGTCTAAACTTCAAATCATTTTAACATAGTGGTGGGCAACCTGCAGCCCACAGGCCGCATGCGGCCCATCAGGGTAATTCGTTGGTGGGCCGCAAGACAGTTTGTTTACATTGGCTGTCCACAGGTATGACTGCCCACAGCTCCCAGTGGCCACAGTTCACTGTTCCTGGCCAATGGGAGCTGCAGGAAGCGGCAGCCAGCATGTCCCTGCGGCCCGTGCCACTTTCCGCAGCTCTCATTGGCCAGGAATGGCAAACTGCGGCCACCGGGAGCTGCAGATGGCCAATGTAAACAAACTCGCTCACGGCCCACTACTGAATTACCCTGATGGGCCGCAGGTTGCCCACCACTGCTTTAACTCATAACTTTTGTCAGTTTTGAGAAATAAGCCCTTTTGAATAAAGTATAGAAACATAAATACACACACTAGTTTGGACTGTCCTCTGTTTGCCCATATTGAACATAATCAGATCATAATCACTGGTCCTTTGGCAACCAACAACTTCCGGTCCACTGATTAATTCATCTTTATCCATCACAAGGAGATCAAAATAGAGTTACCTCATGTTAGGTGCAATGCCTTTTGTGTTAGAAAATAATCATCTATAATATTTAGAAACTGTAATGATGTTTTACTACCGGCTGCACAATGCCCCCAGCAGACAGTTTCCAAATTAAAGTCCCCCATGAAAGTACAGTTGCTCCTTCCACACAAGTGTCTGAGTAACTTATCTTCTTCCCTGGTATGGTTCAGTGGTCTGTAACAGATACCCACTAGTAGCCCCTCCTGGACTTAGTACATGAATGCATATGAATCAGAGATCCTGTGGTTCTCAGTGATCAATAACTGTACAAAAAGGTAATGGTGTCTTTAATGTAGTCACCTCTGTTACCCACTGTAACCTTCCTAAACGCAGTGTTTATACGCCACTTATTTGAGAGCTTAAGTGGGGCATATGAAATCAACTGGTCAATGTGTTACACATCCCTCTTTGTGCTTGATCCATAGAGGAGGAGAGTCTATTACAGCCCCAGCCTCAGAGCCTGGCTCCATAACTTTCAGCTCTGGAGAGAGATGGTAGTCTTGGATCACATCAGTGGGAGCTGTAACGGACTCTCATTGTCTGTGACGGCAGAGAGGGGGATTCACAGCAGAAACTAAACAGTGGATTACATATCAGCACCATATCTGTCTTCTGCATAAAGTAAAGGTGAATTTCAGCCAAGGAGAGGGAGACTGTTTCAGCCTTAAGTGGCAGCGTGGAACGAAGTACAAAGATGAAAGTGGAAAAAGAATATGAAGGGACCATCAAAATGGGAAGCTTGAGTGGAGTCTGGGGACCAGAAATCGGGATACAGTAAGCAGAAATGAAAGCACAGCCTGGTTGGGGAGGACAAGGGGCTTGAACATGATGAAGGGGATGGTAATCGATGAAAAAAAATTAATTGGGGAGTTTGATGGTCTTAGTTTCAGGAGATAAAATTCATTTTCACACCAGCATTTGGGACAGATTGGAGGGGAGCAAGGCAAACAGGCTGTCTTTTATTATAAACTTAGCATTTAATTTTTTTTTACTGTTATTTATACTCTTTTGATGGTTTTGAAAAGACCTAGGGAACGGGGAGAAGAGCAGAGAGAGTCCCTCTTGCCTTAAAATTGAAATACTGGTATTCGTAGTTATAAACTACTCTATTCTTTCTAAACTGAACAGCATGGCCAGCACTCTCAGAAGAGTTCAGACCCCAGGCCAGGACCCAATTAAGTGACAGATATTCAGAAAAGCTCAGAATGTTGGATGTTGAGCTCTTTTCAAAATCTGGCCCTAAGTGTCACAGAATGAACTGATCTCCTTTGGAAATCTGGCCCAAATTGTGGGTGCTGAGCACCTGAAACAAACCTTGCCCCATATTTCAAAAGCTATTGTACAGCTAATTTTCACAGGGCCGTGGATTTTCTCAATGAAAGAAGAACATAAAAATAGCAAATGTAGTATTTACAAAATATATTACATGGAATTATATACTTAGATGTCTGTGATGCTTTTCACTTGATACTGCACGACATTTTGATTAAAAAACAATAATTATATAAAATAAACATGGCATACATTAAATGGATTAAAAACTGGTTAACTAATAGATCTGAAAATGTAACTCTAAACAGGGAATCACCATTGAAAAGGTGTGTTTCTAGTGCAGTCCTTGGCCCTATGCTATTTAACGTTTTATCAGTTACGTCGAAGAAGAAGTTTGCAGATGACAAAAAAAATTGGAGGAGTGGACAGGGCACTGATTCCAAACGATTCGGACTGCTTGGTAAGCTGGGCACAAGCGAAAAATGTACATTTTAAAATGGCTAAATATATACATCTAGGAATAAAGAAGGTAGGCCATTCTTATAGAACAAGGGACTCTATCCTGGGAAACAGTGACTCTGAAAATTATTTGGGGGTTGTGATGGATAATGGCATAACCATGAGCCCCCAGTGCAAGACTGTGGCCAAAAGGGTAAATGTGATCCTTGGGTGCACAGATAGGGGAATCTTGAGCAGAGGTAGAAGTGCTCTTTCACCTCTGTATTTGGCACTGGTGTGACCACTGCTGGAATACTGTATCTAGTTCTAATGTCTGTATAACACCAACAAATTCTGGGTGTCAGCAGGAGGGATCGAACCTGTGACCGCTGGAGGTTAATGTATTAGTCTCTACTGCATTGTACGGGGAGATGTCAGCAAACCAGTAAAGTGCCTGAAACCACTATGACTTATTGCTAAAAGCAGCCAAGTCAGTAGGCTGTAAATTGGCCATTCAGTAGTCTCAGCTAGACAAAAAAGGAGGGGAGGGAGTTTTGGGTGCCACAGAAAGGGCAGCTTGACCCCACATCCTTCCTGATAAGAATTGTGTTTGAGGTTGCTGATACATGCATTTTAGAAGAGCAGGATGTGCCCCAGGAATGTCTATTGGGGCCTCAAGGCTGCAAACTCTGGAAAAACCCACTCCTGGTTAATCAATAATCAGAAGGAACCTCTTGCCTGACCATTGAAACTGCTTGCTTAACAAGTTTTCTTTAAGTGACATGTCATTCTATTACTAATGTATAAATAAGGGAGGAAAGTTTGAGGTAGTGGGACTCTTTCTGGACTCTCCCTCTGGATACATCTTGCGGTCCCCACCGGCAGACAGACGATTTGGCCACCGGAAGCCTGCATCTGTCACTCGAGAGCCACATTCAGCTTTGGAAATTATCAAGAGTTGGGGGTGTTTTACTAACCTGTTGTGGATATGTGTAAGTGCTTGAGACTAAGTAAAGTTTAGCTTTAAGTGAAAGCACTCTTGTGTTGTCCTGTTTGTGCCAGCCATCTATCGGTCGGATGGCCATATCTCCCAGGATTTATTTCCTGACACCACCTCGCACAGAATAAAAGTTACCAAGAGCTTTGGTTTGAAAGAACCCCGGGCAACAGCATGAGCTAAAAGTCAACTGGCTGTTAGCTAAGGCTATAGAGCAGACTCATTAATCTCTCTGTTTCTCTCTCTAAGTGGTCTCGGTGCCATTAGATGGGACAGAACACCACACCCAGGAGGTGTGTGGGTTACATCTGCAATTCAAAAGGGTTGTTAATAAATTGGAGAGGGTTCAAAGAAGAGCTATGAGAATGACTAAAGGATTAGAAAACATGCTTTATATCGATAGACTCCAGGAGCTCAACCTATTTAACTTTAGAAAGTGAAGCTTAAGGGGCAACTTTCACAGTCTAAAAGTACCTACATGGGAAAATATTTGATAATGGGATCTTCAAACTAGCAGAGAAAGATATAACATGATCCAATGGTGAGAATTTGAATTACACAAATTCAGACTGGAAATCAGGTGCACATTTTTAATAATGAGAGTAATTAACCATTGGAACAATTTACCAAGGGTTATGGTGGATTCTCCATCACTGGCCATTTTTGAATCAAGATTAAATGTTGTCCCAAAATATACGTTCTAGGAATTATTTTGGGGAACTTTTATGCCTTGTAGTGTACAGGAGATCAGACTAAATGATCACATTGGTCCTTTCTGGCCTTGGAATCTATGAATCCTCTGAACCAGTCAAGAAAAACAAATTGATGAAGGCTTTTTAGTGCACATGTACATCACACTGCATTAACATGATATTCTGTAATGGCTCCAAAGGGATGCTACTTCAGGTTATCAAGTCAATAATGAACAAAATTAACTATCTCCTGATAATTCACAGACAGTCTTACATTAAGTGTATGCTATATTTAGGTACTTGTGCTGTAATGCATGTTTGACCTCACGCTTCATAGCTGCTGCACGTATGCCCAAGTTTCAGCCCAGAACAAATTTTTATAGCTCAGTTATTTAAAACAAGGGGTTGTAAGGGAAATGCTGACAATCTTCACTATATCAGTATAACCCACCAAAAACTTTAACAAGCACTTTAATTTAACAAACACATTAACTATATAGTGCTCAAATCATAAAAGGTCTTACAACAGTGCCATGGATTTTACTACAGGACTTAGAATGCACCTTCCATTTTGGAATCAAGAAATTACAAACTCAAATTTTTAGTCACGGCAGATAATGGCATTGTGAACTAATGATGTGCAAGAATCAGCAGGTATTATCCAGGTTTTATCCACAGGATGTTAAGGTCCAGATGTCTGGTTCCGCTCATAACAGAGCTAGAGGTCAATTTGTAAAATAAATAAAATAAAATATATCAGATGCAGACCTGGGTTCAGATTTTGAAAATCCCTTGAAGTTCCGGACTGTTTGTATTTAGTGTTTTGGCTTGAGCTTTCCCTAGTCAGACATTGAGGGTGAAATCCTGGCTCTGTTGAAGTCAATGGTAATTTTGCCATTGACTTCAGTGGAGCTAAGATTGCACCCTGAGTGTACATTACCAGAATAGATGTGAAAAGCACTGTTGTAATGATGTATCCATAACAATATTCATCCCCAGAATCACTTGTGTAACTGTTTCACATGCAATTACTGAGGTATTCAATTAGGTGAACCATCTTCCCTCATTATACAGGTTCCCTTCTAGGTGTTTTTGTCTCTCTCTCTCTCTCTCTCTCTCTCACACACACACACACGGCTCCGAATGAGCACAGGAAAAGGTGGCAGGATTTATGGGAAATATTGGAGCTTGATTTGCCAGTGACTGCCATACGTTTCAAAGTTGGACAAATACTCAACTTTCTCCTAGACGTCCAAAACACCTTTAGATTTGGAAGTTGTGTTTCCAAATTTATTTGAACTCAATAATAGTTTGTTTCCTCCTTGAAAGGTTTGACATTAGCTATAGCAATAATTTTATTAATGGAATGAAAAGAAAAGGACAAATGATCACACTTTGAAAGAGAAAGGATCCTCTTATACTAGATCTCCTGCTGGGAGTTATTCATCACTATAATCTGTGACTCATCCCATCACTATTATGTGATAGTTCAAAAATAAGGTAATGAGCAACAGAAGTGCTAGAAGGAATTAAAGTGTTATTAATTTATTGCTTCTTAATACACTAGCCATAATAGTCATTCTTGGAGGATTATGTATATTACAGCCATTATTTGAGACATTAATACTCTCTACTTGATATAGAATTCTCCAATGCATCTGCAATAGATTTCCCCCCTCTACATGCCACCAAATTATTCCCTTCCATCTTTGCTCTTCTGTCTCCTACACATCAACAAAATATGCTTAATTTGTAACAGTAACATGTCACTCTCCTAATTGAGGTTCCCAGGGAACCAAAGTGAGATAATTTAATTATACTTAAAATCTACTCCACCTCAAACTCTTTAAATCATACTAGTAGATAGACTGCAAATCATTATTCTGATGTAAATATGGTATCATTCATTCACAATGCATACAGCAATGAAACATTGACAAGTAAAATAAAAAATAGCTTCATGGTTCAGTTCTAAAAACATTTATGAACCAAGAAGCAGTAAGAATTTTCTCTACCTAACCCTATTTGTGATGTGGCAAGACACTTTCTCGGTCTCACCAGCCTCAGCTGTTTTTAGCCTTTGTAAGACAGGCTTGGGGTAAAACAGTCCCTCTTGGCTGCACGGGGCAGTCCGTCCTCTCAGCCAGTGTTTTGGGCTTGTTTTTCTCCCTTATGGGAGGGAATGCAGCCTCCCCTCCTGGAAAGGCTTGCTGCTACTCACCTACTGGTAGCTAGGTTGCTTGCTTTCTTGCTTGCTTGCTTGCTTGCCTGACTGCGTATCGTAATCGACTTACCTGGTCGTGAGAATGGTGGTGAGTCGATTGCTGACGCTCCCCTGTCGACTCCGCTTCCGCCTTTCACCGAAGTAGATTTCCGGAGTCGACGAGGAGTGCGTTCGGGGATCGATTGAGCGCGTCTAAACGAGACACGATAAATCGATCCCTGATAGATCGATTGCTCCCCGCCGATCCGGCGGGTAGTGAAGACAAGCCCTCACTCCTTCCTTCCCCCGCTTCCTCTCTCTCTCCTCCAAGGGTTTAAAACCATCTGAGGCAGCCCTTAGTTGGAATCAGCTGATCCTAATCGACCTCAGGTAACTCCCTCTCATCTGATCCTAATTGATATCTGGTAACCGCTTCTCAGCTGAACCTGATTGACCTGCAGTCACCCCTCCCCAGTTTGATAGGGACGGGGACCTTTTAACCTTCTGGGACTGTTTTCTATCCCCCCTCCCCTTGCAGCCATTTGTCCTGAGTTTATCACAGTGACTAGCAAGTGTGTAGAAGAGATGTGCCAAACCAGTTAGAAAATGTTGGTCACCTCCAAATCTAAGAGTTCTGTGGTACAGGACTCTTTGTTGCTTCTACAGATCCAGACTAACACGGCTACCCCTCTGATACTTGACTCCAAATCTAAGCATACCTAAAAGCACAGAAATTGTACTTTTTTTCCCCCCAGGAAATTAAAGGGTGCTTCTATCTAGATATTTATGAGACCCTCATTATCATAGTCTGAGCACAAACATTAGTGATTTTATCTGTTGCAGATGTAGCACCTTTTTTTGCAATCCCATCAGTGCAAGATAAACAGGGTGAGGCCAGAGCAGCAGTTGATGGAACATCTCTAATAACACCTATGGAGAGGTGCTGGTGACTCAGCACTTGGGACTCTCCTCTGAGTCACTCTGGAATGAATGTCCATAATGGTGTTAGGGGACACTGTAGGATACAGTATAAAATAGAAGTCCTGGTGACTCATGGTCATTAAAGCTTCTGGGCACTTTTCACAAAACTTTAGGGGTTAATTCTAGTTAATTTCAAATGAGGTTAATCTTGTAACAGATTTGGAACTTCATGGTGGTTACTATGATGATTACCAGGACCACTTGAAACTTCAGTGACACTGAAAAGAGAATTCAGATCCTATTGCTCCTAAAACACAAGTGCCCACCACTCGAGGTACTGAGTCTCCATTCACTATTAGGATTATAGAGCCTATGAAACACAATTTTATCCAAAAGAGAGCAGTTCTACAGTCTCAGTTAAACAGCAAGGATTCAAAAGCCAGCAGTGCATACAAATAATGCTCAGCTCTACATCACATTTACATCAGACACAAACAACACATCATTCAGTTACTTGTGGGCTTGACTACGATTGGTAACTGGATGAAGAGTAGCTGATTGAAGATGAAAAAACGATGTTAGTCATAAGAGGGAAACTCTTCATAGAAATTGTCACTTCTTAATATCACCCTCCAATGGGGGTATTTGCTCTCATACTGTTAAGACTGCCTTAAAATTTACCTGAATCCTCACTGCTTTTAGAAATTCAAATTGCTATGACCCAGGGGAGGGGATCCTTATGGATTCAGGAAGTGGGTGGGCGGAAGCTGGCCCACTGCTAAAGGACCTCTCCTCAGCCCAAGGGGAGTATCCACAGGACCTGGAAACCAAATAATTCTGGGGGACAACTAATGAGATAACAGGGACATGAGTGGGGTCAAAGGGTCAAACGAAGGGAACCTGACAGAGACACCGAACAGAGAAGCCCCGCCGCCCACTGCTCCTCAAAGGCGTCAAGGGAGCCAGCGGACGCTGCTCAAGGGAACTCTGCTCGGATGCGTGAGCGGACAGAGGATCGGAAATAGGCCCCACAGTCACAGGAGACCTCATCGACCAGCCTCCTCTCCCTGATTTATAGATGGCCAGTTTAGCCAGGGCTAGAAGAAGGTTGACCAGGAGATCCCATGACTTTGTGGGGCCATGGATAGGGAGTGCGTAGATAAGAAGGTAAGGGGAAAAGTGTAACCAAAAATGTAACAGAATGTCTAAGAGGAGCCAGAATAGGAGCTGCAACCTGGCGCACTCCAGGTAAACATGCGCCAGGGTCTCCCTCACACTGCAGAAAGGGCAGGTGTCTGGGACAGGGGTGAACCGCACCAAGTACACACCCATGCTCATGGCTCCATGAAGAAGCCACCAACTAATATCCCCAACAGGCCTCGGGACCAGGGTGGAACCAGGGGAGGGGAAGGAGGGCAGACTTTCTATCTACAGCTGGCATGAAGAACATACTCCTACCTACTAGATTTGGGTTTAGCAGTGGTGAGCCACACTTTTGTGACCTCCAGATTAGATTACTGTAGTGCATTGTACTCATATGTAATCACTCACCTTAAAAAGCTGCAAGGGGGGAGGTGTCATCACCCCGAAAAAATGACTGACTAAGCTTAGAGCTTGGAGATGACAGCAACAGCTTCCCTCTTCATCATTCCCCTAAATCCATACACAAGGGAACAAGTCATTGGAGTGTGTTTCTATTAGTAATATCCCAATAGCATCCAGTGAACTAGTACCTCCTATCACTCTGCACCAGACAAAAACACAACAAAAAGTTTCTCGTGGCAAAAATCTAAAAACCCCAGAGATTTAAAGATTATTTCCTTAAGAAATACAAAGATTGAGAGTCTTTGGTAAAACTCTCCAAGCCAGACAAGGAACACTTGATTGTACCAAAAGAAGGAAAAGCAAACTAAGACCTTGTCTGCATTAAAATCGAATGTGAAAGAGCTTCTGTTTGAAATTGAAGATACAAGATTTGATGTTGTATATATGGAAGTTAATAGCAATTAAAAACGAAGTGACTGACATAGGAGAAAGAACAGGAATCGTAGAAGATGAACTGGAAAACACCTCTAAAACTGTCAGCCATAGTCAGACTAAGATATTAAGAAATAGAACAAAATGGAAAAGACTTATACAATAAGAGTGAAGTCTTCGAGAACAGAGAGAAGCAAAATAATTTAAGATTGGTGGGCATATCAGAAGGCCAGGAAACAGGCAAAACTGTCAAGTGTGATACAAAATGTAATTAAGCACCTGTTAAAAATCGACCCATCAAAAGAGGTGATTATTGGAAGGGCAATCAGGGGCCTGTACCTTTTGTCTGTAACGGGTGGCAAACCCAGAGATAGGGTTGTCAAAATTCATTATTACCTGCAGAAAGAGATTCTCATGCGACAAGCAAAAGATTCTTCTGAAAGAGATCTTAAATCAATGTAACATTCAGAACACCTAGGGAGAGATCCTCAACTGGTGTAAATTGGCAAAGGTCTATTGACTTCAATGGAAGTAAGACAATTTACAGCAGCTTTCGATCTGGCCCCTGAATTCTGTGGTTGTTTTTTTTTGCTAGTTTGTTTGTAGTGTTGTTGTAGCCATGTTGGTCCCAGGGTGAGAGAGAGAGACAAGGTGAGTGAGGTAATATTGTTATTTAGGAGTTAATTACAAAACAAAGAGTGTGCATTCAAAGTGGGTATGTGGGGGAGGGATCAGATGAAAGGGGTGGTGTGAATTTGTTATAGAGGAACATCCATGGGGCCTTTGAAGCTCAAGAAAGGCTTAACGATAGTCATTCAGATGTATCTGTTGGTTAATAGTTCTTATCCTCAAGATGTATGTAGTTGGCTATACCTCTCTAGCACTGCCTTGGGAAGAGGGTGGGCACTGCTCCTGGGCACAGAGTCTGAGGCACAGTCTGAGGCTCCCCTCCTCCCCTTGTGGGGGAAGTTAAGGTAGGCTACACATAAAATCAATATGCTTCCACAGCCCACAAAAACAAAGTCCTAGGCCTTTTGAAAGCTATGGGGGGGGGGGGCGCGCGGAGGGGCAGGAAAAAAGTACCATCCCTTCTCCTTTCTGAGAGGGCTTGGGTGGCCAAGGTGCTCAAGCCATTTACCTGGACAGCAATCCCTACTTCTAGGAGCTCTAAACTGCAGACCCATTCCTTCAGAGAGCCGCC
This sequence comes from Chelydra serpentina, assembly GCA_037349315.1. NCBI lineage: Eukaryota > Metazoa > Chordata > Testudines > Chelydridae > Chelydra > Chelydra serpentina. Next base: position 65,130,067 of record JBAIAC010000004.1, read on the forward strand.
CTACACTGAGCAGAGATCTTCCCTTTTAAGGACTAGCCCAACTCCAAGCTTGACAAGCCAAACAGGCTAACCAGCTTCAAGCTGTTTGTTCCCAGAGGAGCTCTTTCACTCTTTCCTGATGGGGATGGGGCTCTGCCCCACTACAGGGTACTTGTTCCTGCCAAACATAAGGCCATTCAACAAAGAATGGGGAAAGTACAGAAAAGGAGCACTGATGTAGTAACAGTCACAGCAGAATGGAGGAAGAGGGAAAGGAATTTAAATAGCAAAAGATGTCACCACAATTATATGTTCATGTCCAACTATTGGAGATATGGTTGCAGGAGCAGCTCCCTTCTACAATAAGTGAGGCAATTAGAGCCTATGAAAGAAAAAAAAACAGAATAGGTGTGTTTGAGAACATTACCTGGGAAAACAGACTGGTGTTAAGAGGGCAGACATTGGACATAGTGATTAAGATCAGTAAGAATAAAACCATTAAAGCCTGTGAGAAATAGATACATTAAGAAATGGTATGAGTACAAAACATGAGTTCTGTGCAGTCTCGGTAATTATTAATCTTTTGACAATGGTACAGCAGAAGTATGATTTTACCAATGCACTCTTATTGAAAGAAATAGGATTGTACTTTATTACAACATATATCAAGATATACCTGTATAAGGAAGAATGGTGATTATGAATAACCTCATTACATTAATCTCCATTAATGTAAAAGACCTTAACAGTATAATAAAAGGAGAAAAAATTCTACAAAATTTGCTGAGTTCCTGCCAGACATCAGGAGACATACTGAAGAGAGACAAGAACAGATATTTAGGGGAAATCGGTGTAATCAAGCTTTTAGAAGGGTATGAGAAGAAGTAAGGAAAGCAGATGGTATAACACTAGCCAAACATACATCATTTAAAAAAAGAAGAAGAAATCAGTTGATTAAGTCTGAATAGAGAATAGTAATCTCTGTTAAGAATGACCTGAAACAAAGATTACTATATGCTCAGACAGTGCCCCAAGCCAAGAACAAGCAGGCTTTTCTGTTATGTCTCAGGTTCTGGAAGCAATAGTGAGTTCCATCCCATTGCACATATCTAGCCCACAAACCTGCAAGCTACATGCATGCAAGCTCCAGGTCCCAGGGTGGTTGACCTCTGCAGCATAAAAGGTGCAGCCGCAGCCTGTTTCCAAACATCTAGGTAGGTAGGCAGGCTCCCTCTCGATTGGTGAGGTTAGCCTTCAGCCAAGCTAGTAAAAAATCTAGCCATTTCTGGATAACAAAAGTGCAAATCAGAATAGGCCTTCTCTGAGCCCAGGCCACAGCTCCTCCTTACATGTTTGCTACTAAGGCTACATCCACACTACCCGCCCGATTCGGCGGGTAGTGATCGATGTTCATAGAATCATAGAATCATAGAATATCAGGGTTGGAAGGGACCTTAGGAGGTCATCTAGTCCAACCCCCTGCTCAAAGCAGGACCAATCCCCAATTGTTGCCCCAGATCCCTAAATGGCCCCCTCAAGGATTGAACTCACAACCCTGGGTTTAGCAGGCCAATGCTCAAACCACTGAGCTATCCCTCCCCCCCTGGGGGGGATCGATTTATAGATGTGATAAATCGATCCCAGAAGCGCTTCCAGTCGACACCGGAACTCCAGCTCCACGCGAGGAGTAAGCGGAGTCGACGGGGGAGCCTGCCTGCTGCCGTGTGGACCACGGTAAGTACTTTAAAAAATCGATCTAAGATATTCGATTTCAGCTACGTTATTCACGAGTTGCGTATCTTAGATCCCCCTCCCCCCTAGTGTGGACCAGGCCTAAGACTTTCATGTCTTAGTAGCAAAAGTTCCCCAAAGCTCTTCTCCTTTTGGTTCTTGGGATTTAAACTAGGCTGTACCTGGCCAGCTTTCTGGCTGCCCTGAGTCAGTGTTATAAACTCTCTGTCTGCTCTCTGTCAGTGTTATAAACTCCCTCCCAGCTGCAATGGGGACTTCTTCGTTCCTTCCCTTTGCAGGAAGCTGGAGCCTACCGCACAAGGTCATTGTCTTCACCTTTTTCTGGAGTCTGTAACTAGGTCTTCTCTCTGGCTCCCTTCCAGGCTTCTTGAGCACACAAACTCCAAAGCAGGCCCTGTTCCCTTCAATTTCCCTCCTTCTTTCCTGTCCCATACAGAGGCTCACTACAGGTTTTACCTCTTCTTCTTACTGTCAGGAAGGCGGCTTTATATATCCTCTCTCAGCATTCATTGCATCTTCCTTAGTCATGAATTTCTTCTTGAACAAGATTGTACCAAGCCAGAATCCTGCATTAATGGGCCCGGCCCACCATACCCTTCCACATTTGAGTACATAAATTGGTTAATTGCACTTCTACCCACCCAGTTTGCACTTGCAAATCCCTGTTTCTTTGCAGAAATGCAAATTTAACATATGTAAAATTTGCATGTACATATTTAGAAGTTGTTTTGAAAATTTAGCCCCAGGAGAGGCGCTCGCATTATCCCAGAGCAATTTGTTCCTTTTCTTAAAAGCAAAAAAGTTTCCAGATCTACAGATGAAAGGGACACTTCAGTTAAAGGTCAGGAAATCCAGCTGTAATATGGCTTTGACTAGTGCTTTAGATCTCAACATTAAATTCTAATTAAAAATTGAGTTAGAAGCATGAAATTCTAATGAGGGAGCTGAAGGCTATAGCTCTCAATGTTACATCATGTGTTCTCTTATTTTAAAAAAGCAGCACATCAATTTTGTATATTTTGTATAATTTGTATTATTCCGATTGATAGGTGTACCTAAGACATTGGGGAAATACCTAAATAAGGGTATATAGGAAAATGAATCCCCGTGTTAGTTACTCAAATTACATTCTCTGCATTTACTTTTGGAAAACCCACATGGAAAATTCCTCACAAAGAGCAAACTGAGGAAGACTGGCTTTTAGTCTTTTATTTTCATGGCTAGTTTGCTCGTCCTTTGCAGTTTTCTCTGCTGTCACTAACTCTCCGATGCTGCATATACACCTTGGAGTACATCTAGCCTCACAATAGTCTGCTGGGCCATTTCATGTAATGCTCTGATGCCATCTTATATGAACTGTCCAGACATTAAAAAAAAAAGCTTCCTAACAGAAACATCTAGAAAACTGATGTCCAGATGAAGTGGTGGAAATTCAGGCCCAGGAGAAATATAAAATCAGATTAGACAAAGCTCTACAACAGTGGTGGGCAACCTGCGGCCCACGAGCCACATATGGCCTATCAGGGTAATCTGATTGTGGGCCCCAAGACATTTTGCTAACATTGAACATCTGCAGGCACGGCCCCCCGCAGCTCCCAGTGGCCGCTGTTCACTGTTCCCGGCCAATGGGAGCTGCGGGAAGCGGCAGGCCGCAGGGACATGCTGGCCACCACTGCTCTAGAAGGTGTAACTTGTAAGAAATACATCGGAGGGAGCATGAATTAGTCACCATACTCTCGCAGGCATTTTCCATACATAGGCCAAATCTTGAAGTCTTTACTTAGTCTTTGTTTATGTCAAACTCCTATTGATTTCAAGAACTTCAAGATTTGGCCTTACGATTCAACATTTTGCATTTTCAGTGCTTCAGGACTATTACAAAAACCATATTTTCTTTCAGCGTATTCATATGGCATTGTGTGAATCTCACCATAATTTGGCTGAGATACTTTGGCTGAGTGGTTTGGAAGCATTATATGACAGAATTTGAAAATGAATTTACTGACAAAAGTTCTTTTCCATCTGTGGGCTAATTCCTCAAGTCTTTATGCAGTTTTCACTCTATTCTTTCTCCAGAATAATTCCCACTGATTTCCAGGACTTCAGGATTTGCCTGTATGATCATATTTTAAGTACTTAATAATGATGAGATCCACACAGTAGTGGAATACAAATACACTGAACCAAAATACTTCATTTCTGTAATAAAGTCCTGAAATGCAGATATTGCAAAATATTGAATCATAAGGTCAAATGTCAGACCTTGAAATCAGTGGGAATTATGTCTGGGTTAAGATGGAATACACTCTACGTTGAAGCTTTGTAACTATACTAGATGAGACAATGATATAAGTATAATATAGTATACAAGTGGTTTGGAAGCACCCATATAACTAAATGGGAAAGAACTTAATCAGTTAATAAGTGTAATACATAGGTGCTCCCACCTATAGTGCACTTGTAAACTATATTATACTCTACCATTGCCTCCTGTAGGGTAGTTATAATCTGCCAAATGTTCACAAAAGAGGGAAAAAAGAACATTGTAGGGTAAGTCTCCTTAACTCACTAGGCATCTGTTACCATGACAAGAAGTCTCTCTCAGATAATCTGCTTGTAGTTAGTGGGATCCCTTCTTGAAGATATGAGTAACAAACATGTGAAAGGACTGTAAATGTTTGGATGGAATGCTAAAAAAAAAGAGGTTCAAAAATAAAAGGAACTTGGATTGTGTTAAATTGTAGAGAGACATAAGGAGTGTGAATTTTAAAACAACCTCTTTTTTTAGTCTCAAGAATTGATATGGAAGCAGAACAAAGATATTTGTGTGTTCTTCAATCTGTACAAAACAAAGGGCCAGATTCACTGCTATGCTCCGGCTGCATTGTGACCCTAACCCTACAAATCATTCATAAACAGTTTAATAGAATGGGCTTATTCCCCACCATGTCGGCAACACAAAATTGAGTTAGCTGTACCCCTCACATGGCCAAATCTGTAGTGCAGATAGTGATTCTAGACTGCTTTGCACTAAGGGGAGTGATCTGCACACAGTGTGTATACAATGCTACCTAGTCAGAATAGTGCAAGGCACAGGAGAAATTAGATAAAGAGCTTAGTTTTCTTCCACTGCCAACCTGAAGGGGATCCGAGGAAATAAAATGTGATAATCCCAGCCAAATCGGATGAAAGGAAGAAAAAGCAAACAGAGGCCTGTTGAAAAATTCCCTCTCTAACCACTGTATTTCCTAATAAAATTCCTCTGCTGCTCTGAGATGTGCTACCAATACAGCCAACAAACAACGAAGGAATACATAATATAGCAAAAAAGAAAAAGAAAAAAGCTCTTTTGATTATACAGTATTAATACATTTTACAAAGAGATGGGTTTCAGCATTTGAAAAAGTATCTGAGACACTAGGGAATATTTTTCCATATTAAAAAGGAAGGATCTTTTTTTTCTTCCAGTTGCTATATTACATTACCATTTCAGCACCCGGAGGAACAACAGGGAAGGCATTTAGAAATGTCCTGGGAGTTTACTAGATTTTTGGTGGTATTACGTTTTCTTAACTCTGGTAAATTTTGCAACCTTTTTTTTAAAATTGCAGATTCATGTCCAGAGGATGTTTCCACATGAGCACAGAACATTTCAGAAGAAGACTAGGGAAACACTCCTGTACTCGTCGTCCAAAACACTGTTGGACATATCCTGAAATCACTTTGTGGCAGTACAGGTCAGGCAAACCCAGCAGGATGGACACTGGTGAAGGGATCTTGTTTTCCTTATTAAGGCACAGAAAGCTTGTAAGGCACTTATGTTTATTTCAACGTTACATAACTCTAAAACAGCAATGAGACCCTGCCGGTGGTGGCAGCCTGCAGCTGCCAGCAGTCAGAACCAGTCTAAAATAGATGACCTTTGTTCTCAGCTATCCCATATCCTTGTATGCCAATGACAGCTGCTCCACAAAGTAGGCATGGTGCCTGCAGGGGTGGGAAGGGAACAATCTCTGATGCAGAAGCATGTAAGTGAGTTCTCTCCCTCCTCCCTCTTATAATCAGAACACTCTCCCTGATGTTGGGATCCTTAAGGAGACCTGGTGGTGGGTCTTACTACACTCAGAGTGTAATAACTTCAGAGGGTTTTGGGGTGGGAGGAAAGGGAAAGATTGGGTTCTTAGACCCCAGTTATGCTTTACAGATGTCATTTTATTCACACGAATAATCCCAGTGGCTTCAAAGCAAGTGAGAAAGATATACACAAGCTGAAATCTTTACAGGATTGGGGGCTCTTAGGGTAGGTCTACACTTACCCGTCGCGTCGGAGGCGTCGGATCGATGTTCTGGGTTCGATTTATTGTGTCTTGTCTAGACGCGATAAATCGAACCAGGAAGTGCTCCCCCATCGACGCTGGTAATCCTGCTCCACGAACGGAGCAGGCAGAGTCAACGGGGGAGCCTGCGTGCGGACCAGGGGTGAGTACTTTTAAGTTCGAAATAAGATACTTCGACTTCAGCTACGTTATTCACGTAGCTGAAGTCGCGTATCTTACTTCGAATTTCGGGGCTAGTGTAGACCAGCCCTTAGTTTTTTGTTTTAAATCTGAAAAGCAAAGATCTACCTGATGGATGTTGTGGTGTTTCGATAGTGGGGCTCTCCCCTTTCTCCAACCCGAGCTGCTGGATGGTGAACTCAATATAGATTCTGTCCAGGACTGGACATTGCAGTACCACCATTGTGAGCTGTGTGTTTTGGATCATTATATACTCTAGAATATTGTGCGGAGGGTACAATTAGTGGGCAAAAACTTTGGTTATGTCACTGGACAAACCTGTTTTCCTTTTGGTTTTGGTAATAATGAAAAACAAGGGACAGCTGGGGCAAAAGTCATCTAATCAGAGCAGAAAATGGTAAGGCATGACCTGCACGTGTGGACAAAATAATAAGAGGACTGTTCCTTGGAGAACTAAGGTTCCAAAATTATGAGTTATTACTGTAACCCTTCTGCCAGGACGAGTTGACAGCAGCAAGGGCTGGGTTCAGTACATAGGGGTTCCTTTTTCAACAATAATGTAAAACCGGCTCGAGCCCCCACCCAGTAACCTGGGAAAATCTTTACACACACCCCCTGGGTGCCTCAAAGAGGCAATACTTCCCCTCTCGCAAGCACAGGGCCTCGGTGTAACAGAAAATCTTTAATAACAGCAGGTAAACGACACCAGCATTAAATTGGGAAAACACCGCAACTAGGATTCATAAACTAAACTGTGAGCAAGACCCACCCCAGCCAATTGGGCCATGTCCTGTCCCTTTGGTTCTTGAGTCCAGCAACCCAGAAATCACCCAAAGTCCCCAAAAGTCCAGTTCCAAAGTTCAAAAGTTCATCAGTCTGGGCAGAAATGGGGAGGGGAGAGGTAAGGGGCACCTTACATGGCTTGACAATGATTGCCTCACCCCTCCATGGGGCTTCGCTCTGCTTCACCAGCTGTCCCGCAAGCCGCTACAGCTGTCCGCATGAACTGCTCCGCCGGCAGCTCCACCAACCAGCCTGCAAGCTGCTCCGACTGTCCCCACAAACTGCTCCGCTGGCAGCGCCGCACCGCCAGCCACTCAGCAATAGATCTTCAGGCTCCCCCACTACTTAACACACTGCTCAGTGATTTTAGCTCAGTGATTTCAGCTAATAAGACTCTTAGCTCTTTAGTGATTTCAGCTTGTAGTTAGGGGAGCCTTAGTGCTCATTTACACGCTTAGCCCAGAGTGATTACAACTCAGCAGTCTGAAAACAGACTCCCAATGAATTCAACATCAGCTCTGATATTCCACAGTGGAGAGAGGAGAAGATGTAATCAGTGTTCCAGACCCTCACAGGGAGCCCATACCACCAGGTACTATGCTTGATTTCTAGCCAAAAGACCCAACCAAGAAACCTATCCCCAGCCTCTCTCAATTCACTGGGTTTTGGAACCTATGTCCCTCGCCTAGCGAGTGCTGCTTAGTTGATGGCAAGTCCTTCCATTATAACAAAAGCCCACTGTCCTTGATTCACATAATCAGGGTAACAACACTTTATTCTTCCTGCCCCAATAACAGAGAAACTGGGGATCCCACAGCAGCCAAAGTGACCATTTGGGCAAGCAGTCCATCATGCTTTGCAGGGTGGGTGTGTCCATGCAAACAAGATTAGCCCCTGACATCCCTTTCCACAACTCACCACCAGATGTCAGGGTAGAGCTCATCCTGACTCTGCTTACATTACTATTTAAAAATTGCCCAGGTGTCAAGGCCTTTTAGTAAAAGATAGAACAGAGGGCTGAGAGAATAAAAACCATTAGACAATGGCTAGACTGCTCAATAGTCTGAAGAAACTCAAGAGTTGCTGCAGCCTTTTTCAAGAATGTACCACTGGTGTGGTGAAAGAGACTTCCCCTTGTCCCATGTCTACAGGGGCGCCTCTATGTGTTATGCCTCCCCAAGCAGGGGAGCCAGGCAGCCAGCAGCAGCGTTTCTGTGGGAGGTCGCCGGTCCCGCAGATTCGGCGTGCCCATCGCCGAATTGCCGCCGAATCCGCCGAACCAGCGGACCTCCCGAAGAAACGCCACCGAAGGCAGCATGACTGCCGCCCTCACAGCCAGCGGCCGGTCGCCCCTCTGCGGCTTGCTGCCCCAGGCACGTGCTTGCTGCACTGGTGCCTGGAGCCAGCCCTGCATGTCTATGAACAAATGAATTAAAAATATTAGATTAATATCAATCATTGGTACTATATGATGTGCTAGATGCAGTAGTAAAATAAGCAGCTTAATGGAATCTAATATTATAACTAAAATGTGTACAAAAAGGAAAGTCAAATGTAAGTGATACAGCTTTGGGGAAAATATTCTACACTTTAATGAGAGGGTTTACCTCATGGGCAATCTTGTTAGGAAAGAAAGAGGTTGCATTCATACTGATTACTTTTAGTTTAAGTGATAAAGTGAAGAAGTAAAGCTAATGTTTGCAATCAAGCAAACTTCTGCTATCAAGTTAGTGAAATATTTTGGTGCTGAAAGCAGCAGTATAAATAAGAAACTGAAACCAAACAACATGTTAATAAGGACACTTGATAACACAGTAGAATAATCAGAAATCACCTGTTTAATAATGCACAGACTCAGCACAGCCATACATACTAAGGTCCTACCACTGTTATTAAAACAAGGAGAATAGAAAGGGAAGATTTACAGTGCAAAAGTCAAAGACGCCTGGAAGGGAAAAGACTGAGGTCTTGAGTCAGCCACTTGGGAACATCAAGTATCTATCTCAGACAGGCACCTGTAACTGTCTGTATTTTCCAGCAATTCAGGTTGCCTGCTAGCACTAGAAAAAAGACTATAGTCATGTCCATCCTTCACTTCACCTGTGTTTGCAGTGTCAGCTCCTCCTGTGAACAATAACTGAGCTGAAACCTGATGGCTGAGCAAAGATTTGGTGATAAGTAGCACATAGACTTTCGTTTGGGTGGCAACTCAGATCAGTCAATTGACCACTTTCTGAAACTGGGTAGCCAACTAATAAGGAAGTGTACATGCCTGTATATGTGTTTTAAGGGTTGTTAGAGGTACAGTGTGTCTTTGTTTTGTAATGGTTTTAATCAAGATTGTTGTAAAGTAGCTTTGAAAATGAACAAGTTACTGTTGTTAAATAAGATTGTAGAACTGCACACCTGTTTACCAGAATGTTTCATACTGCCTTTCAAGTTCTAAGTGTATAGAGGCGTAAAATAAGAAAGTGTTCAAGCTTCTTGTACTGCACTCGGTCTATCATAAATGTAGGAGTTTATTACAGGAAGTTGGGTGTGTTAGTCAGATGCTAGGGCTGATATTCATTGGGAAATAGGTTAAAAGGCTTGACTACTATAGAACTATTGGAAAGAAGACCTTTGTGAATTGGCATGTAAATAACTGACCAAATTGTTTTATGATCTATCTTGGGGTTTTTTCCCTCTGTTGTGTTAGCAACGCTGGAATTAATAACAAGTTGGCACAAGTGAGGCACTATTCTGAGGGATTCTTAGTCAAAAAATGTAAACAAAGTCACCTTCCCAAGACAGCAATTGAGTGTGTTGTTTTCTATTGTGGTTGTGTAATTTGATTCTGAAAACCTAAATAGTAATATTGATGATTTTTCTAATTTATGTAGCCAGGTCATAGTCCAACCCATAGTCATGGGTTCCAACTGGAGATTTCTGCAAGCAAGAGGTGGCAAGGTATTACTGCAGTGCTTTTGACTTAGCAAACTGGATCGAGCTGATGAACAAAGAGTAACAGACTCAGTGAGCTCACTTTAAGCTTTTGGAACTCTGAGTTACTTTTCATTGTATGTTTGTAATCTCATTGTTCAGATTTAATTTGTTTCTTTTGTTTATATTTATGTTAAACTGAAGACAAGGTATGTAGATTATGAAGTAGTCTTGATATCAGTAGAAATTAAGCTATTTTATGATCATTATAATATTGTATAAAGTTGATAGTTAAGAATTAAGTTCTTTCTTTTTGGACTTGATTGTAGGGAGGTTGACCCTGCGCAATCCTTGGTGGAAATCCTCAAATGACTGAATTCTGGTTCTCTGTGTGCTTTCTCTAGGAATTATATTGAAGTACTAGAAGAGGGGTGATAAAGCAAATTCTAGCCCACCCAAAGTTTATATATGCAAGAGGACTTTAACAACCAGGAGTGAAGGGAAAGGCTATCTCCCACTCCCGAGCCTGCCACCCTCTCCAGTGCAATCCTTTTCAAAAGGAAAAACTGGGAAATAGAGAAATAGGATAGGCTAGAGAAAAATAACATTAATCCTTCCTGTTACTGCTTATTTCCAGTCTCAGCCCTTCTATTGTATTTTCTGCACTATTCCCAAGGGCTTGGACTGGTCTTTGGAGGCAGCACTGTAGTGGATAGGGCACTGTACTAGGAATCAAAAGACCAGGGTTCACTTCACTTCACAGATTTATTCCCCTCCCTCACCCATTCCTCTTAGACTGCTTTTGTCTATTTAGATTGAAAGCTTTGTCACATGGATCTATTACTAAGCATTAAGATACTTTTGTCCTTTTCTACTTCTTTTACTACACTTTTTCTCTTCACCCTCCTTCCAGTTTTCATGATGTGTAAGACTTTTTCCTTTTAGTTTCTTTGCCTTCTGCTCATTCCCTGTTCCTTTTGCTTAGTCCCTAAGTTTAGATCCCCCCCCCACCAACTTTCATCATTCCATCCTTCAGATTTTCTTTTCCAACGAAGCCTGTTCTTTCAAATTCTCATCCAAATTGTTCTGTTCCCTCAAAATCTCTTCCACATGATTTCCCGTTGCCCATAATTGTTGGAATGGAGATGGACTTGATATAATATGGAGTGTGATTTGCCAGGATGACAAATTCTCAGCTGGGGAGAGGATGTAATAGGGTCTGAATGAGTTCTCCCCTGACATCAAGAGATGAACTGGGCGGGGGGGGGGAAGACTTCAAGAACTGACCTTGTTTGCATAGACATGCCTACTCCGCCTAGGTGTGCAGCATGAAAGAGCTGCTTTGCCTGAATGATCACTTTTGGCTGGTGTTGGATTGTGAGTCCCTTCGGTGTGGGTGCAGGGGTGATGAAAGGTTGTTGTCTTTGTTGTGTGTGGGTGTGTTGGTGTGGGTGACAGGGCTGTGCTTGGTCTGTACTGGTGGAGAGGGTCACCCTCAACTGAACTTCAGTAGCTAAGCAGTGGGTAGGGATGCCAAATTCCAGTGAAAGGGAAGTGAGGATGGAGACAGGTGCTTGTACCTGGTAATGCTGGTTCTACTTAAAGAGTCCTAGACCTGATTTGATCCTCCCGCCCTCCACTGCTTAAAGACAGAGCTGATTAAACTCAACTGAGAGTCTTTTTTTGGTTAAGTGACCACTACAGCTGAAATCACTGATGACCAGATCTAGGTGCTAAGTTTTAGATCTGCTGGGGGACAGTGTTCTCTGATGAAGAAACTGTCCATCCTGCACTAGCAACGAGGTTCTGCAGAGGGTAACACTGTAGTACAGTAGAGTTTTTTTTTTTTTTTTTTTTTTAAGAATAACTTTGAAGCTTCCTAATACAGTCCCCAATGTGTGGTGGAGTAGTTTCTGAAATCAGGGAGAAACTCCATTTCTGGAAATACCACTGTAGTTTCACTTTCATCATCACCTAGAGTTACAGTGTCCAGTTTTTCTTTTGTACTTCTGCTATGCTAGGATGATCATTTCAGTTATTTTTTTCCCAATCACAATAAACCTCAAGTTATTTCTCTTGTCAGCATGCTGACTGAAACAGCATGGTAATACAAAAATAACAACAAAACAAATTGGCAACAGACACTTCAAGTACATTTGTCAGATACCAACTATGCAACATCCACAAAATAAATCCCTCTATTAATTATTAGTAGCAACAGGAACTGACGTTACTGACAGAACAATTTCAGACTAGTTGAACAAGTGATCGATGCTAAGGAGAAAAAAAACAAGGAACAGCAAAAGGCATTGGGCCTTATTGCCTAGGGCTAGACACGACCAATACACCTGATGCATATGTGACAGTGGAATGTTCATTCAATGACCAGAACTCCTCAATCAATCTGTAAACAAAACTCAGACATCTGATTTACAGTAACAATACTATTGCAATTAAGCACTATTTTCTGCAGCACCAGTTTTAAGGTAGACAGGTGGCTTCCTCCAAGATCCCTTAACCCACTCTGTATTTATAGATCAAGGAACTTGAAGAACTCCTAATGGGAAGGTGCAGATGTAATGTAGAGCAACAGTGCCCACTCTTCTGTTGTATTCATTACAAAAGGACAGCGGGATAGGAGAAAATGAACAAAAATAGTTCAGTATCTTTCTTGTGGTGGTGTATAGTGAGCCAACATGCAAACAGGAAATAATGAATACAAATCTGGACCTCTCTGCTTGTGTTTTAAAAAGCAAAACAAAATCCTACCACCTTTTGTACAGTTCTATTTAATATACTTGTTCTGTGTTTTACAACATTTTTTTCAGTTTTAAATGTGATTGGATTATTTAATTTCCTCTTTAAATATCATATGAAATTGGAGTGGGTTTTTTTTAAAAGAGAGATCCTCAGCACCTTAGAAAACTCCAGTTATGTTGAAAAGACTCAGTTAGTCATACGAGTTTTTCTAGTGCTCCGAAGATTCTCCTTAATGAACACTATTTTTATTATCCATTTTCATTCAGAAAAGTCTTCACTTTTTCCCTTTTGATTGTTAGAGTAAATTCTTTGGGAAGTGAGTTCATATCATACTTTAAGCATGAAAGCTTCCATAACAGTTTTATTTTGCTTTTTTTATTGGCTTCTTTTATACAAGGGACAGAAGACACAACTTTTAGTAAGCTACAAAACCTCAGTAAATTGTCCTCATTATAGTGCATACAACACTGACACATTAATCTGCTTATTTATATGAACTTTTTCCTTTACTGGCAGTTGTAGAATAGAGTATCATGAACATCTTGTGAGAATCTCTAAACTGGTTTGTCACTCAGCAGGGAAATAAATGTCATCAGTAACTTTATTGGAAGCATTTTCTTTAGTAAACACAATAAAATACACGTAGAGACATGCAAGCAATGAAATACCAGAACATCTGGTGATCTGCAGGTAGGCTCAAAATTCAAACATGAAACAGGTGCATCGAAGCAGGTTTTCCACTTCTTAAACTGCATTATATACTGTAGGTTAAAGTAAAATCAAATGACATAGTCCAGCACATCTATATATTTCACAATGAATCAAGCAGATATTTTTGGAGTTTTGAATTGTAATGAATATTTTGTTTTCATAATTACTGTTTAAAGACTGCTTGACTATTCCTCTCTGCCCCCCACTGGCCCTCAAAAAATATCATACATGTGAATATTAATGAAGAAGTATATTAGTTAAGACAAGCAAAGTTTAGACACTTCCTTAGAGGCCAGATTTTTCAAGAGTGCTCTGCACCCAGAAATGAGACCAGTGGGAACTGCCATGTGCTGGGTTTTGTATGAAAAAAATATCCATTAATATTTTTAGGTGCCTAACTGGGAGCTCTTGGGTCCTGAGCTCTTTTGGAAGTTTGGCCCTCAAAAAGCTTACCTGAATCCCACATGAGTACAAAATGGGAATTAAAGTCTTCCCAAAACAGAATCTCTTGGTTATTTTGATATTCCAAGTTTTGTTTCCATACAGAACTTTGAAGAAGGCACCAATAAAAAACAAGTTAGGAAATAAATTATCGAAACATTTCATGATTTCAGAAAGGTCAGACTCCTGTTTGGTAAATAAATTAAGGTTGCCAAAGGGGTCCACAGTATTCTAATTTTAACTGGATTAGTTATGTTACCTCTAGTGCCCACACAATTCAAAGCTACAGTTCAGTGACCTTTAGCACTAAAGTATCATTGTTTGTAATGTTTTGCTCATATTCATGCTTATTGTTCATATATTACAGAACTCCAGACAGGTCAATACTATTATGAAAAAAAACAGAGAGGCACTAACAACAAAATTAAGATATCTGTAATCAAAGCCTCAAGTTTTAGAAATAAGATGCCCAAGCATTGCATTTGGCCATCACCACATGATGTTTGTGTTGAGATATAATGTCTGCAAACTCAAACTTGCAGTTTGGGTTCAGTCAGAACAAAAGAAAGCAGCCAGGGAAGTTTATATTTGCCCAACCCTAGTCAAAATCTACTATACAGCACAACTTGACCCTGGTCCATATAACCCTATTGGCCCAGTTAATACAATCAGAAAGACATGGCTGACTTTCCCTGGGGCATTTCCTCTGCACCTCCCATAGATCTCTTAGCCCTGCTAGTATCAGTTGCATCCTGCTTCTGTTCACTTCCTTCACCGCAATAGGAGGTTGTGATTCCCCTGAGTGCAGAGAGTTGTCTTATCCCACTGGCTTCTGCTCAGCACTCTTAATTCTTTATATAGTGCCACCATTTGCCAAGCAAAGCAATAATCACTGTTCTATTATAACCTTCAAGCTGCTGTAGTTTATACCAGAGGCCTGGACAAGCACACAGCTGGCCTGAGCAAGTCTAAAGACAGCTTTGCACTGTCACTTCTTCGCAAGTCATGATGTGTGCTCCTTGGCTACAGCCAAGGCTCAAGGCTAAGGGCTCAAGCGTCTGCTATAAATGTCTCAACAAGCTCAATCGCACCTGTTCTCCTCACTGGTTATGCCAGCTTCAAACTGGATTCTCTGAACTGGCTGTTAAACAAATAACTCAACTGATATTCAAAATGGGAACTACCAAAGTGATTATACCTATCACCGTACTCATAGGCCATCACCAGAGCAACATTACTAACGTGATGGGCAGTGTTTGCTGGTGGCATCACTTAGCAGTTAGGGGACTAGGTCTCTTCTCAGCCTGCCTGCAATATTTTCCCTGGGCCACAGTCACATACCATGGCAGTCTGCCTTTTGGTGGGTGTAGATTCAACCCACCGGTCAGGTCACCAATCAGTCTAATCCCTCTCCAGGTGACGGAGTCCACAGGAAGATATGGTCCCGTACCACCACCCCACCCCCACCCCGTCCTCCTGATTGGGTGCAGGCTTTCAGTCAGTCTACTGACCTCTGTGGGTCTTCAATCCCAGCCGCAGGGGTCTAAAGATCTTTAGTCTCTCCTTCCTTCCCCATGGGAGAGTCTGGAAGTGAGGGTTCTTGTGTCCTCATAAGGAGGAGAGCTGGTAGAGGAACTCAGGCCCTCCCACTCGACTGGGCTCTGGCCCAGAGCCCTGTGAGAGGTACCAATGTCCAGCACCCAGGCTATCTCCCTGGGCCACTTCCTACCACCCACTCTCTCGCTAAAGTCATATAAATGAAAATAAGAAAGAAAAACTTGTAGCACCTTAGAGACTAACAAATTTATTTCAGCATAAGCTTTCGTGGGTTAGTACCCACTTCATCGGATGCATCCGATGAAGTGGGTACTAACCCACGAAAGCTTATGCTGAAATAAATTTGTTAGTCTCTAAGGTGCTACAAGTTTTTCTTTCTTATTTTCATTTTGCTGACACAGACTAACACGGCTACTACACTTAAACCTAAAGTCATATAGTTTGCCTCAAAGCAGTAAAAGAGTATTTTAACTTTCAGCCCTTCTAGGCTCAGCAGGCAGGCTTTCTACCAGGAGAAAGGTGTCTGCAGCACCCTTCTTCAGAGCTCTCAGGGTAGGTCTCCCTCTCTGCTCTGTCAGGCCCCTTCTGAGCACTCTGGCTCCCTTTTAAGTTTTACCTCCAGCTGGAACATGCTTTGCAGGTGGGGCTGGCAGGGTCACCTGGGCCCAAAGTTGCTTCTTAACTCCTTCACTTCCAGTGTGGGTTTATACATCCCATCACAATTACTTTGACTTATTTTCAAAATAGTTACATATGCATGCAATATACAGACAAGTCTTGAAAAGCATTCTTATCAGAGGCCACAGCTGCAAAATGATTAACTCTAAAACGGCATTGAGCAAGAACACTGAACGATGGCAATCTCAACAAGAAATCCACAATATAAAACAGTAGTCACAATAAAAATAAAACCATATAGCTATCCATTAAGTGTCTTTCTTAATAGTCATGAGCTAAGATGGGCGTTATATTAAGTCACAGGTTTAGCATTTATAATAAAATAGCTCCCCTTATTTTAAAATACATGTATGTGATCCAGTCCCAAGTCAAAAGTAGAGATGTCAAACAATTTGATTATTTTTGCTGTGTAAAGATTTTGACCAAGGTTGGAAAATAAACCGTGTTGACCATCACACATTACCCAACATTTGCATGGCAACAGCAATTTAAAGTCTTGAATAATTTACTTAATCCTGATAAAAGTAATTTTTTTCCTTCAGTTATAGCAGTTTGTGTTATATCTGGAGGGAAGAAAAACACTAATGTTTTATGATCCTGGAACATCACATCAGGCTGCTGTTGCAGTAGTTCCAAAACCCAATTGCTTTCTGGAGAGAGAGTAGTTTAAAGCTAAAATTAAACTCCCATTACTTACATTAGGGTGAAATTCATTCCTGCACAAAGGACCAACATAAGGAAGGGCTTAGCAGGCACTTAACTGGTACACAGGCTTTATCCTAGTAGTCTATTACAGATGGATGAATGTCACCCATTTGCAAGCACTTACTCACATGAATGCTCACTAGCATCAGAAAGAGTTTTACAATCTGACCCTTAACTACTGGGGTCCACTTTAGTATAGGGTAGAAGAATGGACTCACCCTTTTTGGCTGCGCACAGCATAGTGGATCTTTCCTCTCTAGCGTCCCCTGTCAGAGGTCACTCTGGTCCTTCAGGTGGTCTACCTCTTCTCTCAGTTCAGTCCTACGGCCACGTCATGGATTAGTTCCACACCCCTTTTGAAGTACTATGGTCCCAAGTACACCTAAAACAATGCCCAAAGTTCAATCTTTTCATCCCCTTTCTGGGGGCTACTAAGACCCACAGGTCCGTAGTAGGGATCTCCAATGTTTTGCCACTCAAAAAAATCTCAAGTACTTCTAGTCCCACTCAATTTCCAGTGCTTTACCAATCCCTATCTTGGGCTCGCTGTATTGAGAACTCCTCATCTCTCACTGTCTTGGAACTTCTTCATTCGGAGCTCTGCACTGAACCCTTTTTTGGGCCTGCTGCAGTCAGAATCACCATCTCTTGTAGCCTTAACCTTAAAACTGTGTGCACCCAGCATTTTCCCTCCCTCTAGCAGGCTTCCCTGAACCATTAGCTTCCTTTGCAGGTCCCGGGCAACCCCCCTCCTTCCTCAGGGCTTCTGCTGGGGATCAATTTAATGCTTTCAATGATCTTTCTTGCTCTTATGTTAGTCTTTCACAGGCTTTCTCTTGGCTCAGGCCAGTCGCGTAGCCAGGTCTTGAGCACAAGAGGAGCGGCACTATAAAAAAGCACCTCCCGCTCCCCCTGTACTCACCCTGCAGCGCTTTAAAGGGCCTGGGGCTCCAGCCGCTGCGGAGCCCCGGGCCCTTTAAAGCACCGCCGCAGCTGAGCTGGGAGACAAGCGATGGCTCACCAGGGCTGCCCCTTGTCTCCCTGCTGAGCTGCTGAGGGAAGAGACAAGGGGTGGCTTGCTGCGGCTGCCCCTTGTCTCTCCGCTGAGCTGCTGAGGGAAGAGACAAGGGGCGGCTTGCTGCGGCTGCCCCTTGTCTCCCCGCTGAGCTGCTGAGCAGAGAGACAAGGGGTGGCTTGCTGCGGCTGCCCCTTGTCTCCCCGCTGAGCTGCTGAGTGGAGAGACAAGGGGCGGCTTGCTGCGGCTGCCCACTGCCTCCCCGCTGAGCTGCTGAGCGGGGAGACAAGGGGCAGCTTGCTGCGGCTGGAGCCGCGGGCCTTTTAAAGCGCACCCCTCCCGCCCGGCTCTGGCAGCGGGGCTGGGGGTGGGGGAGGCACTTTAAAAGCCCCGTGGCTCCCCGCAGCGGCAGGAGCCGCAGGCCTTTTAAAGCGCCGCCCTAGGGAGGCTCTGGCGGTGCCTTAGTGCCGCTTTTCCTCATAGGGGGAGCGGCCGCCCCCCCCCCTGCTCCCCCCGGCTCCGCTACTGGCTCAGGCCCCTCTAGTTCTGGCTCAAAATCTCCGAGGCTTCTCTCAGCCTTCAGCCCAAGAGAGGAAATGTCCAGCTATCTCTCACTTGGGTCTCTTCCTTGGCCTTTCTTTGTCCAGCTTCTCACCCTTTGCATTCCACTTAGTCAGTAGAAGTTTCTTTCATACTGGAGGGCTCCCATCTCTATATCAAACCCCATCTTCTCATCTTCCAGGAGTGCCACTTGAAACTCCAACCAACTCTTCCTTTTCCAACTTTGCTTTCCTCCCCCTTCAACTTTGTCTGTGAGACTCGCGCCACTACTGCCAGCCTCTGTTGCAGATATTTGACCACCACAATCAATTTCCTCAGTCCTCTTCAATACAAGAATAAGTCTTTTGGGAAAAGGTTCCAGTACACTGTAGTAATTGCCAATAAATAAGCATAATATGTCTAAATAGAAAGACTCTTTGATTTGTTCAGGTGTGGCTAATCATATGGGCCTTCCCCTTGGCTGGTGTAAATTGCCATGGTGTCATTGAAGTAACCCCAATTCATGTAAACAAGCAACCCAAAAAACATTAATCATAAAAATTGCCTAAGCATATTGCAGCAACAGTAGCTCATGCCAAGAATCAACTATATCCAATAACACAGAAGGGAGCAGGCTCGGTGGCAATTTGCTCTATTTGGTAGCACCTACTACCTCCAGTTTTTGTGCTTTTAAAAAAAATGTCTTTCCCACATTTTTTCAGCAATACAAAGAAGGGTTTTTTTTTTCTAAACCCAGTAATTCAATAAAAAATAAATTTTAAGAAAAATAAACTCAGTTTTTGTAAATTAAGATAAAAATATAAACCAAGTATTTTTCTGATTTTCCATCCAAAAAGTGTCAAAGGAAACAAGTATTTTCCATGAGAGTTTTTTTTACCTTCAAAAAGGGATTTTTCCCATAACAAAATTTGAAAGGTTGTCAAATAGTTCTAGCAGCAGATTTATCCAGGAGCAGTCATGCCACAGGAAGTGGAGAGCTGGAGGAAGACGAAAGAGACCAGTCTCTAGTGGCAGACATTTTTATTATTCTTACTACACAGTTTATGCTGCTTTATCTGAAGTCTCCTCCTCCAGGGTATGGTTTATTGGTATTAAACAATAAAGTATTCACTCTTGTATCCAAGCTTCCCATATTCCTTCTGGCCCTTTTAGTCAGGTTTCATAACCACCCTTGAATCAGGGCTTCACAGCATCTCCCTAGAAAGACTTCCCACTAATCTTGCTCCTGTCCCAACTCTCTCTGAGTAGGGAACTCCATTCCAGAGTGTTGGACGCTTCTCTTTGCCAAGCACTTGCCTTTTTTAGTTAGTCTCTGCAGAAACACTCCTCTCAGGTCTTTCCTAGTCACTCTCAGACCAACCCAACAGCACAACTTTATATATTCCCCACAGCCAGTCACGGATCCCCCACCCTCACTGAATATCTTTGCTCTGAACTTCTTTTCACTGGTTGCAACCGACTGTGCTCCTTCTCAGACAAAAGGATTAACTCTTTCCTGCTAGCCTCAGGAAAGTTGCCAGCCTGAGGCTAGAATTTTAGTATTTACTCATACCTATGTGAATTAATGTACCTCCCATCCATATCCTGCTTGAAAAAGGAAAAGTCCAGAAGGCTTTGAATTGTAATATAAGTTCCTACTAACAAATAGAAGAAATAGATGGTTAATCCATATCTTGTGTTTTAGAAAGATTCCTGCATGTGGTTAGGTAAACTTAGTTTGTTGATCAAAAGATACCAAAAATAATCACTTTAGCACCTATACTCAAAGGTTACAGGCACTTAACATCCATTGATTTCAATGGGAGTTAGGTTCCTAAATGCCTTTGAGGATCTGGGCCTTTTGGTCCTAATTCTCATCTTATTTACACCAATAGTACACCAGTAACTTCAATGAAGTTACTCCTGATTTACACCAGTGTAACCAATAGGTGATTCAGGAACTTTAGAACTAAATTAAACTCTTATTATTTTGAATGTTCCCTTTTTACTTTAGTGACTGGGGGGGTAGCGGTGAGATTGTTTTGTTTCTGCATTTTTTTCCATTATTAGCTGTTGCTGCTGGTGGCTATACTGTTTAGGATTCCTTACAGGGGAGGCCTGCCAGTGTAAGTCATTGACACTGCTGAATGCTTCTCTCAGTGACACAAGGTCATAACTCCAAGGACACCAATCCAGGCGAAACTACCATTGTTTGCTATAATTGCAAAAGTTATGATCATGGCACATATCTCTGCCAGGAATTAATTTTATTGTTGTCTCTAAAAAGCTGATCCTCTAGTGACTCAAACAATGCAAAGTTGTTCAGAGCAGTTATTTCCTAATATGGATAACGCTACCTAAGGGCCTGATTCCCAAATCCGTTACACCTTTTTTATGCCCGTGCAACTCCATTGACTTCAGTTGTGATATTTTGTAGCTGAGAAAGCCTATTACATTTTAACAGTGCATCCTTTTTACAATATTTTGTTTGGCAATCAAGCATTTTGAATGTTCAGAGGTGTTGTATCAAGGGTAATTCTAAAAAAAATAGGAAATTATAGGGAATTTTGTATGGGAGCCAACACACATTAGCACTCCAGGAAAGAGAATGTTTCCAACAGGGATAGGAACTTGGAACGTGTCTCATACTGTCATAATAATGTTAATAAAGATCCTTAACTTAGAAAATTCTTTTATGTGTGTGCTTCTGTAATTTAGGTTGTACTGTTCAACTTAAAAATGAGCTCCACTGATATGCTGTAGCTCAGCATTCATTCAGTAAGTTCAAATAGGGCTGATTCTCTTACCCCTACTCATCTTGAGTAGAGCTTTACTATGCAAGCATCCCTACTGGCTTCATGGACCTATTTATGTAACAAGTACGTAGAATCGTACAGAATTGGGCCCATACTGCGAAGGGGCGAGGATTCATGATGTGACGGAGAGACTGCCGAGACTCATCAAGCCCTCAGATCGCTACCCCTTCCTGCTTCTCCACGTGGGCACCAATGATACTGCCAAGAATGACCTTGAGCATATTACTGCAGACTACGTGGCTCTGGGAAGAAGGATAAAGGCGTTTGAGGCGCAAGTGGTGTTCTCGTCCATTCTCCCTGTGGCAGGAAAAGGCCGGGGTAGAGACCGTCGAATCGTGGAAGTCAATGAATGGCTACGCAGGTGGTGTCGGAGAGAAAGGTTTGGATTCTTTGACCATGGGATGGTCTTCCAAGAAGAAGGAGTGCTAGGCAGAGACGGGCTCCACCTGACGAAGAGAGGGAAGAGCATCTTTGGAAGCAGGCTGGCCAACCTAGTGAGGAGGGCTTTAAACTAGGTTCACCGGGGGAAGGAGAACAAAGCCCTGAGGTAAGTGGGGAAGTGGGATACCGGGAGGAAGCACACGTAGGTGAGTGCAAGAGGGGAGGGCTCCTGCCCCATACTGGGACAGCAGGACGATCGGTGACTTATCTTAAGTGCCTATACACAAATGCAAGAAGCCTGGGGAACAAGCAGGGAGAACTGGAAGTCCTGGCACAGTCAAGGAATTATGATGTAATTGGAATAACAGAGACTTGGTGGGATAACTCACATGATTGGAGTACTGTCATGGATGGATATAAACTGTTCAGGAAGGATAGGCAGGGCAGAAAAGGTGGGGGAGTTGCGTTGTATGTAAGAGAGCAGTATGACTGCTCAGAGCTCCAGTATGAAACTGCAGAAAAACCTGAGAGGCTCTGGATTAAATTGAGAAGTGGGAGCAACAAGGGTAATGTCGTGGTGGGAGTCTGCTACAGACCACCAGACCAGGGGGATGAGGTGGACGAGGCTTTCTTCCAGCAACTAACAGAAGTTACTAGATCACAGGCCCTGGTTCTCATGGGTGACTTTAGTCACCCCGACATCTGCTGGGAGAGCAATACAGCGGTCCACAGACAATCCAGGAAGTTTTTGGAAAGTGTAGGGGACAATTTCCTGGTGCAAGTGCTGGAGGAACCAACTAGGGGAAAAGCTCTTCTTGACCTGCTGCTCACAAACAGGGAAGAAATAGTAGAGGAAGCAATAGTGGATGGGAACCTGGGAGGCAGTGACCATGAGATGGTCGAGTTCAGGATCCTGACACAAGGAAGAAAGGAGAGCAGTAGAATACAGAGCCTGGACTTCAGAAAAGCAGACTTTGACTCCCTCAGGGAACTGATGGGCAAGGTCCCCTGGGAGAATAACATGAGGGGGAAAGGAGTCGAGGAAAGCTGGCTGTATTTTAAAGAATCCTTATTGAGGTTGCAGGAACAAACCATCCCGATGTGTAGAAAGAAAAGTAAATATTGCAGGCGACCAGCTTGGCTTAACAGTGAAATCCTTGCTCGTCTTAAACACAAAAAAGCAGCTTACAAGAAGTGGAAGATTGGACAAATGACTAGGGAGGAGTATAAAAATATTGTTCAGGCATGCAGGTGTGAAATTAGGAAGGCCAAATCACACTTGGAGTTGCAGCTAGCCGGAGATGTTAGGAGTAACAAGAAGGGTTTCTTCAGGTATGTTAGCAAGAAGAAGAAAGTCAAGGAAAGTGTGGGCCCCTTGCTGAATGAGGGAGGGAACCTAGTGACAGAGGATGTGGAGAAAGCTAGTGTACTCAATGCTTTTTTTGCCTCTGTCTTCACAGACAAGGTCAGCTCCCAGGCGGCTGCACTCCTCAGCACGGTATGGGGAGGAGGTGACCAGCCCTCTGTGGAGAAAGAAGTAGTTCGGGACTATTTAGAAAAGCTGGACGAACACAAGTCCATGGGGCCGGATGCACTGCATCCGAGGGTGCTAAAGGAGTTGGCCGATGTGATTGCAGAGCCATTGGCCATTATCTTTGACAAATCATGGCAATCGGGGGAGGTCCCGGATGACTGGAAAAAAGCTAATGTAGTGCCCATCTTTAAAAAAGGGAAGAAGGAAGATCCGGGGAACTACAGGCCAGTCAGTCTCACCTCAATCCCTGGAAAAATCATGGAACAGGTCCTCAAGGAATCAATTCTGAACCACTTAAAGGAGGGGAAAGTGATCAGGAACAGTCAGCATGGATTCACCAAGGGCAAGTCATGCCTGACTAACCTAATTGCCTTCTATGATGAGATAACTGGCTCTGTGGATGAGGGGAAAGCAGTGGATGTGCTATTTCTTGACTTTAGCAAAGCTTTTGATACAGTCTCCCACAGTGTTCTTGCCAGCAAGTTAAAGAAGTATGGGCTGGATGAATGGACGGTAAGGTGGATAGAAAACTGGCTGGATGGTCGTGCTCAACGGGTAGTGATCAATGGCTCCATGTTTAGTTGGCAGCCGGTATCAAGTGGAGTGTCCCAAGGGTCGGTGCTGGGGCCGGTTTTGTTTAATATCTTCATTAACGACCTGGAGGATGGTGTGGACTGCACCCTTAGCAAGTTTGCAGATGACACTAAACTGGGAGGAGTGGTTGATACGCTGGAGGGTAGGGACAGGATACAGAGGGAGCTAGACAAATTAGAGGATTGGGCCAAAAGAAATCTGATGAGGTTCAACAAGGACAAGTGCAGAGTCCTGCACTTAGGACAGAAGAATCCCATGCACTGCTACAGACTAGGGACCGAATGGCTGGGCAGCAGTTCTGCAGAAAAGGACCTAGGGGTTACAGTGGACGAAAAGCTGAATATGAGTCAACAGTGTGCCCTTGTTGCCAAGAAGGCTAACGGCATTTTGGGCTGTATAAGTAGGGGCATTTCCAGCAGATCGAGGGACGTGATTATTCCCCTCTATTCGGCACTGGTGAGGCCTCATTTGGAGTACTGTGTCCAGTTTTGGGCCCCACACTACAAGAAGGATGTGGTTAAATTGGAAAGAGTCCAACGGAGGGCAACAAAAATGATTAGGGGGCTGGAGCACATGACTTATGAGGAGAGGCTGAGGGAACTGGGATTGTTTAGGCTTCAGAAGAGAAGAGTGAGGGGGGATTTGATAGCTGCTTTCAGCTACCTGAAAGAGGGTTCCAAAGAGGATGGATCTAGACTGTTCTCAGTGGTAGAAGATGACAGAACAAGGAGTAATGGTCTCAAGTTGCAGAGGGGGAGGTTTAGGTTGGATCTTAGGAAAAACTTTTTCACTAGTAGGGTGTTGAAGCACTGGAATGGGTTACCTAGGGAGGTGGTGGAATCTCCTTCCTTAGAGGTTTTTAAGGTCAGGCTTGACAAAGCCCTGGCTGGGATGATCTAGTTGGGGTTGGTCCTGCTTTGAGCAGGGGGTTGGACTATATGACCTCCTAAGGTCCCTTCCAACCCTGAGATTCTATGATTCTATGATTCTATGAATGGGAGCTGCAGAAAGCAGCGGCCAGTACGTCCCTGCAGCCCACGCTACTTATATATGCTTCTTGTTATATAAACCCAGGGAAAAACAAACTGCTTCTTGTAAAGTAAGGACTTACCTGATCCTTTGAGCCAAATTCCAATTTAAATGTTCTTGGAAAGTGAATATGAAAACTCACATGAGCAAATATTCAAAGAAGTCAGATTTGAAATTTGCACATGAGAATATGCTTACCAGGAGGGATCTCATAATGAAAAAGAAACTGTAGCATGTAACTTATCTAACCAATTTTTGATGGGGTTGTCCTACTCACCACTGGATGGCAACTCCTTCTGGTGGTTCTGGGGATTAGCTCTGCCAGGCCAACACCCCTTTCTGTGGTTGTACTCGGTCACTGTCTCTCTCTCATACTGTGGCCTCTCACTCACTCCAAAAGCTGCAGTTTCCTCTTCATGACTCAGCCGTCTGGCCAGGTCATTCAGTGGTTTCCTCTTCTGAAATCACCTTTTAAAGCTCTTTCCACAAACAGCATCTGGCAATCCTCATGCTTGCTGCCCTGAATATTTCACTCCAGCAGTGACTGCAGCAGTCTTCATATCAACTTCCCTTAATAACACCACTTTGCAGTGGCTGGTAAGGGAACCCAGGCCCACCCTCTACTCTGAGTTCCAATTCAGGGCCCTGTAGTGAAAAGTTAAGATCTGCATCTGCACCAACCTTACTGCTCCCTGGATTCCTTCCTACTGCGTGTCTTCTGCCACTTCCTTCTCCCTTACCTCACAGGCGATCTTTCTTCTAATTAGCTTTCTCCAGCCTGAATCTCCCCATAATTGGCTGATTGGGCCTACTTGGCCTAATTTGGCCCTTGGAGGGTCAGTGTAAGGAGTACACCCCATCACACAATCATAACTAAGCAACACAGAACAAAATTCTGATAGTCTTGTTTTTACAAAAGTTTCAGGAGAGGACCAAAAATTTGTAAAACGAGAGTTTCTCATAATCATGGGAAATAAAATAAATGACTATTGAACTGGAGGAGAAAAAAAAGATAATGCCAGATAAAAAGGGAGTTGTATAAAAACCAGTGTTCATTAAATAAAGGGTTTCTGGTACTGAATACTGACATCAAACTGCTCATAATTAATCCATAAAATAAAAAAGTGCAATAAAAATTACTCAACAACCGTAAGAGATCAATCTGAAGAAATAATAAACTTTGTGTGACTATTCTGCAAGGAGAAAAAGGTAATTCTTCACAATGAATAATGTCACTCATCTCTAGTTACAAATGGAAATCTGAGGCCTTATACGGCCACCATTACCAAGGTATCTGAACACCAGGCAATTTTAATATATTTATCTTCACAATACCCCTGTAAAGAGGAAAGACTTGTCTCCATTTTTAGAGGTGCAGGAACCAAGGCACAGTAGGGTAACTGATTTGTCTAAAGTCACACAGGAAGTCAGTGGTAGAGAAGGAATTTGAATCCAAGTCAGCCCACATTTAAAGATAACATGCTAGCTCTGGACTATCCTTCATTTCTAGGCAATACTTTGGTGGTCTGATTCAATAAGTAACTGAAATTCATCCCCATCACATCATCATTGCCAATCTACCTAAGGGATACCCAGGACTGAGTCAGTGGGCATATTGCAATTTAGGTCTGATGTGCATTGGCAGAGCTGTATGAATACATTTGCATGTTGACTGCCAAAATTACAGCATGTTCTAGCCTGTGATTTTCCAATTCCTTCCATTCAAGACCATGAACTCACCAAGTAACTTTAGAAAAAAACAAGAAAGCTAGAATGCTTATTCTCCATCAACCCAGGAAGCAAAAGTTGATAGTTTATCCCTACGTCAAGGCCTTCTCTTAAATCAGCCTGCCACTATGTCAACACTGTATGGTAACACTTTAAATGAAGTGCTATAAGCATTTTATTTAGGAGACAATTATTGAATATCTTTGTCTGATATAAATTAATAGGTCAAGTACCACTTATTGAGTTTTGAGGCATTAATTAACATTTAAAAATTATCACATGGCACATTAATTAGTATCAGTCACTTATTAGATCTTCTGACATTTAATAAGTATTTAACTTGCTATAGATGCCTTTTCAAAAGACAAATTTGATACAAATAGTCTTACCCAGTTTAACATGTTATCTGCTGTTCTGTCATTATGATTAGCATGTACATGGCACCCACATTTATTTCTTACATAATGCAGTTATTAAAACACACCTATAGTTATTTCATTTATCTGTAACCAATGACAAGTTATTAAAGCAAATGGATAATGTGCATTTTAAATATTTTAAAACCTATCACAGAGGTGATGCATGAACACTTTTGTATTCAAACCGGGGAAATGAATAGTATTTCTGCCTATTTTGGCTCTCTTTCAAGGTAAGGTTTGAAGATAAACCCTGCTCTGCTTCTGCTGTTCTGTCTTGATGACGGAAGTACAAACGTCCCAGAATTTTTAAGTGTTGATTGCCGGTTTCAATCAACTCTTTAATAATACATTCTTGTTCTTCTTTGATAGTTCTGTATATAGCCATTCCCTATCGTCAAGAATCCTGGCGCTAGGCAGTTCACTGGTGTGACCTCAATCTTGACCTAATTGCACTTATTATCAGTCAAGTTTTATAATACTTACAAGGTGCCTAGGCTGACATAAAAGCCCCACAGGGTGCCCAAACTTTGCAACACTAATGCCCACATTGGCAGCTTGACAAGAACCAGAGGGCTACACTTCATCTGCATGTACATTTACATATTTCCCCCAATAATAAATGCATAAAACCATCAGATTCTCTTCTGCTTGTCTCTTTGCTAGACAAAAGCAAATTTATTCATCAGAACTCTTTCTTCTCTATGGTATATACCCTCACAACACTCCAGTATCATTATCCCCCTTTTGGGAGGCATGGATCAGCGTTCACGTAACACTCCCCGTTGGTGCCTGGGCCGGGCCAGGGAAGCTAATGATCCAACCAGCGGACCACATTCGGTGATGAATCCTAGTTACATGCCAGCTGAGTCACGTTGTGCATACGCTAAGAAGAAGATCCCCCTTTTTTCAGATAGGGAACTGAAGCACAGAAAGGGGAAGTGACTTGGCCTGGGCAAGTTTGTGACAGAGTAGAGAATTGAATCCACATGCCCCACAGCCTAAGCAAGCACCCTAACTGCAGGACTATCCTTCCTCTTCAGACTACAGCGTAAGCGAGCACCCTAACTGCAGGACTATCCTTCCTCTTCAGACTACAGCGTAAGCGAGCACCCTAACTGCAGGACTATCCTTCCTCTTCAGACTACCATCTCTCTTCACTAAATCAGAGGAAGCAGGCAGCTCTTGGCTGCATTTTAAGACAGCCCAGGCCACAATTAGCTTTTCAAACATATTTTGAACTCCCCATCCCAATGCAAACAAGGACAAAGCCTGCATTTGAGTCTCCTTACTGGAGGGTAGAAGAGGTCAACTAATATGGGCCTCTGAATCTTCACTCCTGAAATGTCACTCAAGGGCTTTGCTCTTTCAACTACCTTGCATCTGCTTGGAGGAAACTCATTGCCATAACATCCCTACTTTTCCCTTATTTAAGTCTACACTTAAGACTGATTAGTTTTCACTGACTTTTCACTGACATTAGCTAATTATTAACTCTGCAGGATAGATTAAATTTTAATTTTAATGTAATTCTAAAACACCATGAGCTATCTCAGCATGATAAGATGCTATAAAAGTTTAAACTGTTGTTATAAGTTGGCCACCTGTTCAAAACGTTAGAAACCTACACATTTAAATCAATCATACTGTGCTTGATGCACTGTCCAAGGCTAATGTTGATAAATTATATGCTATACTCTAGATTGATTCATTATTCTCTTTTATGGTAAATACATTGGACTTTATTTTGCAGTCATTTAAGACTGCAGTGTCATTTTTCAAATTCCTATATATTCTCCAATGTATGTTTTCCTTCTGCAACATTATATGGGCCACACAAAGCATTTAAGGCACAGTCCAAAGTAAGGGGCATGTTGGATAAATACTATCTCAGCAGCAGTCTCTGGAAGTATTGTGGAAGACTGGAAGAACTAGATTCACATAGTCCTAGTATGAATACATAAATGTTCTTGTATCACCACCATGATAGGTTTTTAAATATTTAAAATGCACATTATCCATTGGCTTTAATACAATTCTGGGCAAGGTCATTCCTTTGGCTGCTGTTCTAAATTGCACTGGGGCCAAACTCAGGTTAGAATCAGGGAGTTACAAAGATGGCTTTGCCTCCTCTTCATATCCTGCACCAAAAGAAAGCTAGGCCGCACCCAAGATTTGGGTCAGTATCTTTTTTAAAAGAAGGGTTCAGGCAATACACAAAGAAACCATGGACAAGGAAGGAAAAAGGCAGTAGTTCTAGTGCCCCTCACCCAAGTTTTTAAATATGTTTTTAAAACACATAGGGATAATAATGGAAGGGTGAGAGGACCTGACCACACCCAGTTATCTACACATCATGCACTGGGTAATATTTTTCTAGAAAACTGAAGTCAATAGAGTTAGGCTCCTAAGTCAGTTAGGCCATGTCTACATTAAGAAAAATGTTTTCAACTTGTCAACATGCACCATTTTTTCTACACTAGGCCTAGCCTTAGGTGATTTTGAAAAATGTATTCCAACTCTTTTCAAAAATGTAACTAATTGTGTGTTCCCTTCTGGTACTTGCAAGTCTTTCAGTAACTAACTTGGCCATATGACTAGGAAACACTATCTGACAATGTGCCAATAGGTTGGTATGGGGTATTTCTGTCTCAACCTCTGTCCACAAAGCAATGGGGTGTAAGTTACAAGAGATATCACAAACATGGAATTATGAAAGCTGACATACAGTGCCAACTGCCTAATGTGAATTCTGACAAATGTGAATTCATGAATAAAATTCTCAGTAGAAAATAAGAACATAAAACAGGGGGGTGGAGGGGAGACGAAGGGCTGTTGTTCCAGACTCTCTCTCTCTCTTTCCCGTTTTCCTATTTCTCTTAATATAGTTTTCCCTGCTATCTGAAAGCTGATTCCAATTTTTCTTTAATACATTGACAATCCTTGCTTTAATGGCTCCTGTTTATAATTATTGCCAATATGTTCCATAGTGAAAAGCAAATGAAACTACATGAATAATGGAGATGTATATTTTCGTTTTAGATATTTAGAGCACCACTTGGAGCCAAAAGAATAAAAATGTGAGGGAGCACAAATTAAAAACAACAGATTTAGCTTTTCTGTCATAAAAAGTATAGGTAAGCCACAAAAAAACCATGTCTGCGCCATATTGATTCTCTGTGTACAGTAGATATATGCACCTATTTTGTGGGTGCAATTTTGAAAATCTGTCCCTTAGATTCACATGCTATCTAAAAACCTATGCTGTGGATCTCCAACATTTAGATTGAGCTATGCATATAATGGACAGTATTTAATTGGGAACTGATCTAATTCCTGATCTACATTCATTCTCTCAAAAGGGAAGATCTCCAGCTCTGAAAATTTTCCACATTTCTGTGGGGAAATGGTGACCAAAAATGAGTGACATTAATTTGTATGATGCCTGCTGAAAGATTTAGATGAAAAAAAATGTATTGTGCCTAAGCTGTATGATGCTTTTGTTTTTTGTTTATTTGGTACGCAGGTGACAAGAACACTCTCAAAATAAACACTAATAATAACAAAATCACCGATGGTAATTAATGTGAGACCAGGTCCAGTAGGAACACAGCTACAAAAGATAGTTTCCATATTTTTTCTTCAGGATAGCTGGAACTAAGGACCATTATAAAGCCTCACCACCTTCCGCTCCAAGTGCAAGGTGCATTTCTTCAACCTATCTTCTCTAATATAAATGCATAGCAGTGTGTACATATAAGAAATTTAAAAGAAAAAAGCCTTAACAAAACAAAGCCCTACACTGCACACACAACTCTCCCCAGAGGGAGAGGATGAGACAACTAATGAACCAAACATGACAGATGTTAGTCACAACTGCTTAATGCACAGGAAGGCACTCGGATACTGGTGGTGAGGCAGTATAAACAACCTAAGAACCTGAATAGGATAGGATTGATTCAAAGTATTTCTGCATCTGAAATGTTTTATACAGATTTAACACATTTACAGGTTTATGGCTATTTAAATTATTCTGGGCACAGATTCTGTGATGTGACAGTGACAGAATTTAAGACACAGTTTTGTTGCTAAGTAACCATAACAAGATAGCCTATGTAATATTAAATGTTGATTAATGAACATCCTTGAGACATAATGAACAAAGGTATCAAAACTATAGTCTGTTATATTAAAGACCAGGTGAAACTCTTAATTAATTTTGTAGCAAAGCCAATCTGAAGTGAAAAATACCCAAGGTATATCCAACCTGAGGATGTAAAAAGGAGGTGAAAGGCCAGAGAAGCTAGTTATGTGCTTGATTAAATGTATACAGACAAGTGAATCCAGAACATAAGCAAAGGTGTAAAAGGATATTAACCAGATATGACTCAAGTGAATTTATATTACTTGTATAATGAACTGATTCAATAAATGTATAAAATCATCATGGTATGAATATGGAAAGACTTTATACATAACACCAGAAAGCTTCAAAATGAACGTTGCAAAGAGGAGATACTAAAATACAAGAAAAAGCAAAGGGTTGCATCATGTTAGTTGGGATCATTACAGAATGCTGTGGGGCCTACAGAACTCCTAATTAATTATACGCAAGTCACTCAGCCTGGAGAGCTGTGGATGCCAAAATAGGGCATATCCAGGAAAATCTAGCAGATGCTTCCATTTGTTAATTGAATTGTAAAATCCTAAAAATAGAATTTGTATGATTTAACACAATAGCATGTGAAAATTTTGTGACCTCGGGTTTTGAGAATTAAAGCTACAGTAACTATAAGTTTCAAAATATAAAGCCACAGTTGAAATGTCCTGATTTTTTATTGGACTGTGAAAAGATTATGCATGAAACATCATTTGTGTTCCACTGGGTCCATAGAAGCTCTTCTCATGAAGTGGAATTGGTATTCTAATTGGTTGCAATCACCATTTTATAAAACGGAACAGGGCAATGGACCACCCATCAAAGATGAATAAAAGAATCCTTCAGTTAATGGCTTCCCCCAGTCTGAAAACACTAGGACAGGATAAGAGATCAAGAACTGGTCTACTTTGCTGAAAACCAAGGGCCCCTTCAACTGGTAACAAAGACTTATCAAGATAACGAAGAAAGAGTGATAATAAGGTGTTTCAGTCTCTAAGGAAAGACAGTGCTGACATCAGAACAAGGAGACTACTATAATAATAGCATTTTGAGCTGAATGGAAATTTCCATCAATTTTGAGAGAGACCATGCAAACCAAGATGGAGAAATCTACCTAACTGCCAGATCCATCTGAGGGGTTGCAAATACTTTTACATGCATATTTCCTTTTTCTCAGTTCATGTTTGGTCATTTTTAGTTTACTGCTTCTCCAAGAGTACATACCCAAGTTATTTAAAAAAAAAGTTGAAGATTAGTTAATTACAGAAGACCTACTTGTGTTTCATCAAAAAGATTCATCCTAAGTAACTATAGGTAATCTTGAGGGGAAAAATTACAGTGTTCAGACTGGAATATTTATTACACTTTCAGCAAAGCACTGTTTTAGGAAAAATCATGTTTACATGAAGTGAGATGATATCTGAAAAATCTCTAGGCATTCTTGCCTTTTCTCACATAACACAGCATTTGTGGTGTTGCATGAAACTGACAGCTTCTCATGGAAAAAAAGAGGCTTGAATTAACTAATTTTACATTATAAGCTACAGAGTCATCATTAAAATTTTTGGGTATGACAACATAAAAGCAAATAAATATTAGGTTTGCAAATTAACTGTGGTTATGCCTACTGGTGAGTTTCAATATATATATATTACAGGTTGCTTTGAGCCATGAAATGGATATTTTGGGTTTAATGTGTGACATTTGTGTGTGGCTGTGTGAAACTAGCTTTAGCAAGGAATTAGCTGGGAAGGTATTTATGAATTAAAATAATGTCACCAATTAATTATTTACATTTCTAAATATCAAGGTTTAGGATTGTTTTTGGTTGAACTGCCACTGACAGCCCCAGTCTCCTAATTGACCAAGCTTGAATGGAAAATTGAGAATGGATCTGTATTAAGAATTGAGAGATCCATGCCAGTGCCAAAATCACCTTCCTGGAATAATGTAGAATAAAGGAAAAGTTCCTTTTACCTGTCAATTTTTCTCAACCAGAAAATCCATAACCACTAGCCCTCATCATAGCTTTCCAACTCCAGATGGGTGGATTTACAGAGTTGTTTATCAGGGTGGACATGCAGACAGATGTCTCTAGCAAGAATTCTCCAGAACAATCATTTCCAAAGCTCTAATAACTACTGAGGGGAGGGACAGGCTCTAATTATGTACAAGAAAAAATTAAACAAAGAAACATTTTCTCTGCTCAGCTTTCTCCTACTAACTGTAACAGTGTCCTCCCAAAGGTGGCTTCAGCTGAAGAAGAGAGATCCAATTCCTGGGACCTAATAAAAGAAGAGATGTACACACATAAAACAGCTCTGCGCTACATAGAATGAAACCTAAAACTCTCAGGTGGAAAGCCATAAAAGAGGCTTGTATTGTATGGGGGGGATGTCAGCAAACAGGTAAAGTGCCTGAAACCACTGTGGCTTATTGCTAAAAGCAGCCAAGTCAGCAGGCTGTAAATTGGCCAAGTCACAGCCTCAACTTGACCAAGGCAGGAGGGGAGGGGGTTTTGGTGCTACAGAGAGGGCAGCTTGACCCAGTGTTCTTCCTGATAAGAATTGTGCTGAAGTTGCTAATAGAAGAGCAGGATGTGCCCCAGGAATGTCTATTGGGGGTCTCAAGGCTGCAAACTCTGGAAAAACCCACACCTGGTTAATCAATAATCAGAAGGAACTTCTTGCTGGACCATTGAAACTGCTTGCTCAACAAGTTTTCTTTAAGGGACATGTCATTCTACTACTAATGTATAAATAAGGGGGGAAAGTTTGCGGTAGTTGGACTTTTTCTGAACTCTCCCTCTGGATAAATCTTGCAGTCCCCAGCAGCAGATGGGCTGCTGCTGTGCCACTCGAGAGCCACACTCAGCTTCGGTAATTATTGAGGGTTGGGGGTGTTTTACTAAACTGTTGCGGACTTGTGTAAGTGCTTGAGACTAAGTAAAGTTTAGCTTTAAGTGAAAGCACTCTTGTGTTGTCCTGTTTGTGCCAGCCATCTATCGGTCGGACGGCCGTGTCTCCCCTGATTTATTTCCTGACACCACCTCGCACAGAGTAAAAGTTACCAAGAGCTTTGGGTTGAAAGAACCCCGGGTAACAGTATGATTTAGATAGGTAGGCCTTCAACCATCCCGTGATTGTAGCTTTAGAAACATCTTATCTCAGCATCTACCAATGAGTAGCAATAGACTTTGCAAACTTTAGTTTGTAGGAACAGCTAAATTATGCCTTTTATTTTCTAAGGGTACGTCTATACTCACGCGTCCTGTCGGAGGAGTCCAATCGATCTTCTGGGTTCGATTTATCGCGTCTTGTCTAGACGCGATAAATCGAACCAGGAAGTGCTCCCCCGTCGACGCTTGTAATCCTGCTCGACGAATGGAGTAGGCGGAGTCGACGGGGGAGCCTGCGCGCCGCGTGTGGACCTGGGGTAAGTACCTTTTCATTCGAACTAAGATAGTTCGACTTCAGCTACGTTATTCACGTAGCTGAAGTTGCGTATCTTAGTTCGAATTGGGGGGTTAGTGTAGACCAGCCCTAAGAGAGGCTTTGGATTAGGACAATAAGAAGGCAGGATGAGATATTAAGATCTATGAAAATCCAAATTGAGTTCAGGGATAAATTTGGTGAAGTACATGAGGCTATATTATTTTAGTGAAAACTATAATAGGGCTTTGTGATGGGAAAGGCTCTTACCTCAGACACCCTCCAGAGCAATATTATTTGTCACTAAAATAGGTCATTTTAAGGAGAAGAACCTATAGGCTCCAGGGGATGGCCAGTTAGCCCTTGAAGGACCATGATCTCTCCTGTCAAACACTTCCTGGATGTGTTAAGATTAACCAATTTGACTGCTTTGAGAAATCTTTCTCTGTAAGGTTGATGGACATAATTGGTCTCTCAGAGGAATCCAGGACATACCTATGGGGCCATAAATATAACTTTTAGGGTTCTGAGACTAAAACCCAAAGGAACTCCCCTCCTGTAAAAAATCCCAGATGAGATGTATCCTAACCTTCAGTTAAAAGTCAGTTTGTAAAGTTTAAGCACATGTTCAAATATGTGCAGGATTAGGGCCTAAGACTGTAAATTCTCTGGATCAGGGATCATTATGTGCATGTACAGTACTGTGATGGGGTGTATAAACCCCACACTGAGCAACAAGGGGTTAAGGAACTACTCTGGGCTCATCCAGCCCCACCCCACCACCGCCTGTAACAAATGCACCAACTGGAGAAGTATCTAACAGGCAGGAGAGCAGCTCATCTGAGGGCAGACCAGGGAGGAGAGCAGACCTGCTACCAGCAGCTCCAGGGAGATGTGCTGAGGGAGGGCAGAATCTCTCCCAAAACAACTGCCCAAAGACCCCTCCCTGAGGGTAGGGAGGGCCTGCTGCAGAGACAGCCTGAGAAGGAAGCATTCCCCTCTCATAAGAACTCTAGACTGTATTGAGCCCCTTTATTTTTTTTTTGACTACCCCAGCAGGGGAAAGCCTTGGACTGAGCTGGCCCAGGAGGCTGGGCCATACCCCAGGAGGAGGCAGTTGCCCTCATGCTGATTAACCCCAGACTGCAACATTGGGACGATTACAGGGAGGTGGTAAGAAGTGGCCCAGGGAGGGCCCACCTTAATCCTTCCCATCTGGCAGAGCACTGATAGTCCGCAAAGGGCCCTGGTTCAGAGCCCGGTGGAGTGGGAGGGCCCTGGCTGCCCTACCAACAACCTCTCTGCAAGTCACCGGCCTAACCAGTAGGCAGTGCTCCACTACCAACCAACTCTGAGCAAGCGCTGTCACAAGTACTCAGCACAATAAGGCTCCGAATACTGACTGATGGTTTAGACACTTCTAAAATAATAAATAATGATAATAAAACATGTTTACATCCTATATTCAGTTCATATGATTGAACTTTATACAATTTATCACAAACCTTTTTTATGGAATTTCTTATTTATTTTTAAATTCAGTTAATAAAACAATGATTTGTAAATTTTGAGTCTGTACTTTTTAGCTCACGGTATCTGAAATTCAGTGAGAAACTTGGTATTGATAATTGATCAGTTAAAATGAATGAATCAATATTACGCATTTCACACTAACATAGTTAAGGATAAATTTTATGTGGGCCAGCCTCACTCCTTTGTGCAAAGAAACTTTTGTATGGTACTGATAACCCCATTTTTGCGATTAGATTTAATTTTCTTAGGATAACCACCATTTTTTTAATGTTATATTGTATCATTTGGGAATCTTTAATCACTCCTGAAACTATATATGGATCTCACAAACTGAGAATAAATTTTTAAATTCTAGGTAGACTTAGCTTGCAGGGACTCCTGTCAAAGATCTGAGGAGAAAACTGTTTCTTCTAGTGAGTCAGTTTTTTGTAATGGCCTGTTACAGTGTGTCAAATGGTAATGTCTAGAAATATCACACTAGTTTCTGAAATGTTTTCAAGTGTGTTCCAGAGCCGGAGGAAAACTTCAAAAATAAAACTGCAATTTTCTAGTACTTCCTAGTGTAGGTGATGGGAAGAAATAGCAAATAAATTATCAGCATATCTGAGGTATACCTCAGCTGGATTCCCAACAAAGAAATGAAAAATAGTGTCTTTGATCCCCATTCCAATAGTGTTAATTTAGGAAATATTTTAGGGCTAGTGTTAGCTAAGCCAGGCCCCTGTCATAAAATAGCAAGGCCCTGTTATAAAATTAAGCGAGGCCTCCGTCATAAAATTCTTCCCTAATCTCCTAGCAATCTCCTAGCAATAAAATCTTTTGCCCTTGCACAAAATCCATTTATCTTACACAAATATCCTTGCATCGGCTTTTTCTGTCCCCCTGCTTAAATTGAGTAACTATAAGAAACCAGTTTGAGCAGGATAGCCTGGAATGAGATTGTAGTGCCCTCTTTGTCTGTCTTCCTATATATGTTGGTGCTCATCGCGAATAAAGTTGCCACACTCCTCCACAGCGGCTAGCTGCGGAGGGAGTTGTGTGCCCTTTGATCAAAGCTTCTAGGACTCAGTGTGTTTCTTACATGGCTTCTGACAGCTTGTGAGCTACAGTCCAACTCCGCATCACCTGGTGTTGGGACGGTGAGTAAGGACAAGCTGATTTTTACCTAACACTAGATTCACAAAGGGACTTAAGCAGCTAACTGCAAACTTAAGTGCCTAAATCCCAAAATCAGGCACAACTGGTATTCCCAACACCAAATGATGTAGGCACCTAAACTAACTTGATACCTTAAGTTTTCTCAGTAAAATCTCCCTATGTTTCTGCACTGCCACTCCACTCTAGATTTCCAGATGACTACATCCCAATGTGATGCACAAACCCGGGGAAGAGGCATTGCTCTGCCTTCTGTGCAACTTCTGTGCATCCCCCAGTGAGTTCAGGCCCTAAGTCTGAGGTGGAAGGAGCAACCTATCTCTGCTTAGGATTGTCAGCTGTGAACCCTCTTTTGCATCAGGCACCTAAGACACTTCCTGCAAGAAACTGGGAGAGAGCTTTGAAGGGGGACTGAATTCTGGATCTTCCACATCCAGGAGGAGGGCTCTAATCACCAGGTTATGGAGTCATTGTCATTTGCTCTTTCCTTTTCTCTGGCCTACTGACTAATTATTTAATCCTAAGTGGAACAGCTTCAACAGGAGACACTGTTGGAACCCCACATCAGAATAGCCCCATCACTCAATGGTGAGGGCACTCACCTGAGTGGGGTCAGATACCTATTCGAATCCCTTCTCTCTCCCCCTCTGGTGGAGGGGGAACCTGAACTGGGAGTCTCTCACATCCCAGGTGAGTACCTTAACCACTGGACTAAGAATTATCAGGCAGAGACTATTTTCACATCATACACCCTGGTGCCTGACTCCAAGAGAGGATTTGCAGCTGAGCATCCCAAGCAGAGATAAACACCTCTCTCCCCGCACACACACACTTAGGTGCCAAACACCCTGAGAGGGATAGGGCTTAGGACACACCCCTCTTCTTGGCATCTCTCACTGGCTAGCTTAGTGGGGAGCCACCTAACATGCTGGCTTTTGTGAATCCCATTTTGAGGTTCCTATGTCCATCCACTCATTGACTAAGGAGGTCAGTGTTGCAATTCCTCAGTCCCTTTGTGAATCTAGCCCATAGTGTATTTAGTCCATTGGGTGCTGGGGATAACTACATACAGACTGTTAGTGGACACTGTAGAAAGAAAGCATTTTTTATTCTTCTGATGAAAATGTAATTTACCCTGGATTTCAACTGCATGTGAAAAAGTCTTTTGTGTTTGCAGGCAGAACCTGAATAATGGGTCCACAGAGATCATTGGTTATATATTTATACACCCCTGCTTTCTAATTATAATAAATCAGGAATAATTGCATTGCTAATAAAGGAATTTTGCCAGTTTGGTAGGATTCTAGCATTTTACATTTATGACAAGAGTAGTCATGGAAAGTTTTTGATGAATAAAGGGCTTGTGATGGGCAAGTCATATCTGTGACCAGTTTGATATTCAGTTCATGGAGCTCAGATAAAATTCAGGAGCCCTGGGACCAAACAAATTTTTAACCAAGGGAGTTCTTTGCCTCATTACTTCCTATGTAATTACTTCTCCTGGAGTTTAAGAGAAAGTCCCTCACAAGCTACACAGGAGGCCAATGAACCATGAGGGAGAGGAGAAAGGTCCAGAATGTTTGGGATGAGGAAACATCCTGGCCTCTCTAGTACATGACCTATATTTTTCCAGGCTCAGAGGGCTCAGTTACCATTTTACATGAAGCCATTTCTGGAACAACTAGGGATCAGAAGCAGCAGTTTATTTGACCCCTGATTATTCCTCAGATCATTCTGGTTTGATCTCCCCCATGTCATACACAAGACTTATAAGCGGCTACTGCCTTAAGACCTGTCTTGGAGTAACACCACCCACCAGTACAAAAAATTTGCACCCAGAGTGGATGAACGGCCTGAAATGATGAGGAAGTATATCCTCTTGTTCGTGCTTTTATAGCATCCTGGCCTGTGACGTGGTCAAATCACTCCTGAGTGCACTTGCAAGAGATAGAGAGAAAGGGAATCAATTAAGACAGGCCCACCTACCTTAGGGTTTTGTCCTAGCTCCAATCATGATAACTGTAATGTAT
This sequence comes from Chelydra serpentina, assembly GCA_037349315.1. Lineage (NCBI taxonomy): Eukaryota > Metazoa > Chordata > Testudines > Chelydridae > Chelydra > Chelydra serpentina. The sequence goes on from JBAIAC010000004.1 coordinate 65,169,233, forward strand.
TGAAAACTGCGTTAAAACTACAAGCTATCACTGTAAAGTATGAGGAGTTTCCTGGTGCTGCTTGCAGGTTCAGGGGCTCTGAGGGAAGCTGTGTGACCTGGGTCCTCTAGGGTAGTCTACAAAGATCCAGCAGGTAGCAAGATGAGATGAGTTGTGCCTCTGTGCCTACTCTGTCTCTCTCTCTGGTGTTGTTGTTGTTGTTGTTGTTGTAGGGTTCTGGAATTTAAGAAATATAGTTGGGTTATCGTCCAACCTTCCAAAACGAGTAGTTATGTTTTTCTTCTACTTCTTTTGTATATGTCATGAACCATATGCATAATCACTGCAGTTAAAATCAGAGCTGCTTGAGTTGTAGCCATGTTAGTATAAATGAAAAGGGGTGGCTGGCAGGGCCCCCCAACATTATTCAATGAATTATTAAATAAAAGGCAAATATATGAATTATGAGTTCTGACCATATTTTGGAGATTTGGGTTCTGTTCCCAAACCATGGGTAAGTCACAGCAGCTCTGTGCCTCAGTTTCCCCATCTGTAAAATAGTAATAATACTTATCATCCTTTACAAAGCATTCTAAGATCTACAAATGAAAAGCAGTAAACAAGAGATAAGGATTATAATTAATTTGATTTTTGGTGCCAGGCTGTAGCCTCAAGTGAAAGTTAGTTATTTTTTTTTGTTTGTTCATTAGCTTTTTATTCTCCTTTTCTTCTAAACCGCTGCATATTTTACCAGTTTGTTTGTAATCTGTTCCCCAGTATTTTCATTGCTATAAAGTAACAGAGGTTGCAATTTCCCTGATTTTTTCCTCTTTTCTTTCTTAGAAAACAATGTCAAATAACTGTTTAATGAGTATCTTGCTTTCTAAGACCTTTGCTTGACCCAGAAGCTATGTATCACCAATTAGAAGTGTGCATTTGTAAATTGGATGCATGCACGCATGAAGAAAATATACAGTACTTGATTGCAGCTAAACTCCAGCGTGAAAACAAGGTTTGAAAAGTCAATTTGCTTATGTCTATACTACTAACATCTAGGGCAAAATAAAACAAATGTATTTCATTGGCTTATTTTTTGCTGCTTTTAATGTCCAGTCGTGTGGTCAGATTGAATTAAAACTGGGCTTTTTGTTTGTCTGTTTTTTTATTTACTTTACTATAAGAGCAATTTTTTTTCTTTTAGAGCAGGTCTGTTGTGTGAGGCACAGAAACACAGAGAAATTATCTATGCGGAGTTTTCTTGGGATGTTCTAAATTGCTTATTTTCCAAAGACTCCAGACAAATGGACACACATATCTGTCTAAAAGGATCTCAGATACTGTAGTGGAGGCAAAATCCATAAAGTTCCAACCAGTTTTTGTAATAAAACTGCATTTTAACTGAGGAATCTCAGAAAGGCTTCTGCCCTCAGTATCCTTTTATTGATACAATATGCTATATAATCTTTTATGCTATCATATCTCAATTCTCTTATAATAGAACACATAACCTGCAGCTATACATAAAACTGCTACTTGACACTGCTGTACATGGATTACAAACTTTTTTTTTTTATTAAAAGATTTAAGCCTGGATAAAGCATTCTCTGAAATTCAAATGCTGCAGCTAAATGCTAAAAGATTTGCAAAATAAGCTTAAGGGTTTACATCTGGATGATCTGCCTCCTAATATTTCTGGTGGGAATCCAAGTCAGATGGAGAACTGGCCATCAAGCTGGCCTTAAAGATACATGAGACTCATCCCCAGCTTAGAATTAGAACTAATAGTCATGTTTTATCGGTGTAGAAAACTAAAGATAATACTAAATCCTCTCCAACACTACATTTAAAAATGAATGTAAATGCCTTTTATAAAATTGGGGACCTCCCCTCCCCGGGGGGCAATAAGGCATAGCAAAGTTGAATTGACACTTCAAACTGACACAAGGAAATCAAAGTATCAACCAAATTGCTCTCCATTATGGGGGAAGAAGAGCTTGGCAGTTGTTCAGTACTTCACAACCTGAAGTCAAAGGATATAACCACTAATAGTGCAAGCAACTAATACTGCTAAGTGCTAGTAAGTGGCCATAAAGCACTTCAATACACATAAAATAACTTTATGTGCTCCATATAAGTATAATCAGTGGGTCCATTAAGTGACTTATTAAACATAAACCATAAAACAAACATGAGAACATCAGCTCTGTAATGATGTCAAACAACTAGTGAGTCTTCAGGCCAAAATCATTGTCCATGTAATAAAATGAGCTGTCCTTTTAATCAGAGTCTTTTTCTGTACCATTAGTGTTTCAGAGCAGAACACTTCAACCATATGAGGCCTCCCTTTCTCTAATCTTTGAATTATCCCTCATTCTTACTTTCCTTATCCTCCAATTTTACTTTCCTTGTCAGAGCTGAGTCAAATCAGCATCCCAAAATGAGAACACTTTCTCCCTAGGAATTATCGAGAGCATAGCTGAGTAGAGAGCTCCTTCCTCAGCAAACTGCTCTGTCAGTGAGCACTCTTCATACCTTTCAGAGTGCATCACAGGACCAATATCTAGAAAAATGTCCAGTTTTAGATCTGGTAAGCCATGGGTGGTTCTATGCTACCAGGGCTCCCAACACTCCTCCAATCCAGTGGCCACAAAAGTGGAGATCATAGCCCTATTTTCCTTTTCATTCAGACTGTTATGTTCCCTCCCTCCATAATGAGCTAGCGTATACTTATTTAGTTCTTTTTTCATAAATCATTCCCTCCATCCCTTGATCATTTTTGTGGCTTACCATTTGTCACTATATGACAGCAGGCTGACTAAGCACATGTGTAGGCCTATCACATGTTGCCCCCATGTCCTCCCAGACAACCCTATACCTTCCTCATCAGCACAACTTTCACCCATCCACTGCTGTTAAAATCCTCCTGTGTTTAATTCCATGACAGTAGTAAAAATGTCCTCTTAGCTGCCCACCTCTCCCATTGCAGATCTCCTGGTTTTCACTCTGAGCGGTTCATGCTAATCTTCCCCATACTGTTTGCTACCTTCACTAATCACATATCAAAATGTATATAGGGTAAAAAGGACTATGATCTTTCAAAGGGATCTACAAAGTTAAATCCTTATGAGCATGGAGAATCCCATTAAAATCAATGGAAGGCCCTGAGAGTACTAGGATGTGCCTCCCTGGTGACATCAGGGCCTTAGATGGTAACCTCAGCTCAGCAGGACAGTGCCCATGTATGTCTAGTGACCTGCAGTGTCCAGGATGACTAAATTACGATAATGCCCCACTATTTAAAAAAGTTTCTGGACATGAACAAAATGTGAATGAAACACTGTTTTGCTCACTCAGGTCTTACTCCAACTAAAGTTGATTTTGAATGCATTTAACATATGTGTCAAGTGTTTCTCACTCTAGAATGTAAAGTAAAAATAAAGACAAGCAAATGGAACAATATATAACACTAAATACAGACTATTTCTATATATGAAAATTTACTAAGAATTCCAGGCAAATACTGCAAGTCCCATACAGCCCAGTAACCCACAAAATGAAATCCACATCTTCCTGAGGCCAGAAGACTTTAGAGTGAAGTAATGTTTAAAAGATTATGTAGAACTAATAAAAAACTCTAAGGCCAACATATCCAAACCTGAGGGCATACATAAATCCAGCACAACTAAATCTAAACTCCATTGAAGTCAACTGGAGTCTTTCCACTAACTTCAATGAGCTTTGGATCAATACCCTAGGTAGCTCTAAATATAAAATAAAATAAAAAAGTATTTGTAATTGCAAGCCTGGACTCAAAGATTGAAAATACCCTCATTATATGCCCAAGTGAGATGGGGCCATGGAGAGTAAATCATACATTTCTATCCTAACCTAACTTTTTATCTAAAAAATGGTTTCTGCCCTATATGGTTGTGAAGATCACATTCTGAATGTAAACAGATGCAGGGTTGTGTTCCTGGTCATGCGGACAAGCAGTCCTAATGCCCCTGCCCACTATTGAGAAACAGAGATGGCTGGGCTGTAATAGTAAATTTATGAATAAGTTATTCATTGAAAAACTGTCGAAAATTGTCATATTTATTTGATTAGTTTTATGCAGAATCCTGCAGGCAGCAGTGAAACGGATCAGAATTATGTCAATTTTACTCTAACGCTGCTTGGCAAATCTAGCTTAGTTTAAAGCATGCCCTGCACTATTCACAAGAGAGGAAGACCTAAAAATACAAGGGTAGAGTATTGCAGATTTTATTCCCAGTTAAGACTTTCTGAGGTGAAGATGGTCTCTCACTTCTCCCTTCCAGCAAGGAGAAATGGTCAAAGCTGGATACGGTGAGCCAAAGCCAGGGCAGGAATTCCAGCACTAGCAGTTGGGGTAGAGGCATGGGCTTCTCATCCTGATGATGCCTCTGGTCTTCACTGATAGAAGACAGTATCTCATTCTTTGTATTGACTACACTTAAATAAGCAGACCCAGATCCGTATTTGGTACATTGGAGCTATACCTATTTACACCAGCTGAAGGTCTGGGACACAGTTACAGCTCTCTGGCTACGATGAATCTAGTACATTTTCCAGGCCTGAAATGGCAAATTTTGCTGCTGACCTGCAGCCACTACGCAGAAGACATTAGGGTTTTGTTACTCATTTTAAATGATTTATGCAATTTTAAAATTATTTTAAAATATTCAAATGAAATACAGAGAATTATATGAAGGGAGGTGTTTTAATTAATTAGTGTAGATCTGGAATAGCATATCACTTTTATTATTGAATATACACACACAGCGGCAGAGAGAATTGGTGTATTGGATACATAGGTAAAGCAACTGCAAGCTATATGGATGTGAATACATATCAAAATTGATGACTAGAATGAGGCTTGGGTGATTCGTGTTTGTTTTTGTTACCAAAAAATATGTCTGGTACCCCTAGATGACATCCGTACTATTCACAATGTTTTGTGTTATTACAATATGTTTGACAGCAAAAAACAATTTAACAGAAATCCTTTTAAAAAAAAAGTCATAACAAAATGCACCTCTACTCTCTGTCTATTTAGGTGTTTTGGGGGGAAGGGTAAGAACTCATTTGTTGGTGATTTGGTATTCCAGGAGAAGCCTTAGAAGTGTTTTCCATAGCCTAGTGTTTGATTTCAGAATATCTATGAATGGCTTATGGTGGGATTGTGGATAGGGCTGTACAAATCTTTTGCTTCAAATGTGAAATCCAGTCAAACATAGGTTGGATTCACGGTCTGAAGTGTTCCCATGAATGTATGTGGAGAATAGCAGCACATTCACAATATTTTCAAGGCTACCGATGACACATAAAAGAGGCCACCTCATCCAGATATAAGAAATTAGACGATGCAGGTCACCAGGCTATTCTGGAAGACACACATAAACCTAGAGAATCTTAGGAGGAGGAAGGAAGGATGTGGGCAAAATGCTGGCCTTACTGAACCCAATGGGAGTTTTACCATTGACTTCAATGGGGCCAGGATTACATCTTGTGTGTTTAACATGGATGCCTTATGTGAGTTGTTCTTGGAGGTTGAGTTTAGGCAAACTTAAGTGTCCAAGCAAATATGTACTTTTTAGATCATTTCCATTACCTATACATTGAACTATAAGATACAGTTTTCAAAACCTTCTGCAAGATGTACTTTTCAGGGTTAACCCAGGTCTAAAAAGAGGTATCATTCAAGGGTACCTCAGATGCCGATCCTACAGTTGACTTTAGTTTTATGTCTTTATGCAATCCTCCTGATTAAAAAATGGTAAATATGATCTTGGGTTCTTTTCTACATATACAGTCATTTAATAACTATGAATGATGTCACAGAATTGGAATATACCCCTCACACACACAACTATCATAGACATCAATTATTATGACTTCCTTTTATGTAGGCATCAATGGGAGTTTACCTTGCTTTTTCTCATTATGTACATAATTTATAGGTATTGCTGTATGTTCATATTCCCTTAAACCTATCTATAGTATTTGGATGCAATGAGTCAAGTGGGGCTATATTGGAGAATATGCTACACAGTGTGATAGCTGGTTTCTAAACAAAAGAAAAAATATCAATTTTTAAAGTAATTTGAATTACTGATTTTTAAGTGGATCAAGCCCTGAACCTATTTATAGTAAACTGCAGTTTAATTTTCTACAGAAATCATAATCAGAACCAAATTATACTCAAATTTAAAAATCAATAACTTTGGAAATACTCAGAGGAGCCATTGAGGACAGAAAACATTTACGGTTCCCTTTTCAAAGTTAAAAGCCTAGGGCCAAACCTCTCAGTTCTTATTCAGTTCGTACTCAGTCAAGACAGTCATTGGGAATTGGCTCATCGTTTAGAAAGGCTGATGTTACAGGCAAACAGATCCAGAACTTTAACATCTGTATTACTGATTTCATCTGCATTTGGCAGAGCTCCATTAAGTACTTAATCAACTCATTTACAAAAATGTTCTTTTTCATCTGTAGCTTATAAGGATGTTTTTCAAGTGTTGCTGTTTGCACTGTCTTCTGTGAGAGATGAGGACATTACAGAGTCTTGTAGGGACAGGCTGTTGGGAATTATTATGGGCAGGGCGTCCAGTGTAAGTCAGCTCCCATTTAGGTACCTAACAGCAGAGGCCAAATTTTCAAAAGCACTCGAGCTCCCACTGCTTCTCTTTGCTGTCAATGTGAAATGCTGGATGTTAAACACTTTTGAAAATCTGGCTACTTCCTGGAAGTGAACAAATGGACACTGTTGGGTGAATAGTTCTTTTGAAAATATGGCTCCTAATGTTTATTTCATTGCTTTGGCAGGTATTTACATCTTCGCCACTCAGTCTTCTTCATAACAATATTCTGGGTAACTTGCTGTGCAAACAATGAACAAAGAATGTGGGAAGAATATTGCTTTCAACAGTAAGAGTTCTAATGATTAAAATTGTAGAGACTAACAGGCATAGACAGGAATTTGAAAACAACAACAAAACCAAAAAAATCAAATAGAAGCATCCAATCCCTTTGCAAATTTTACAAGAAATCAAGAAACTCAGAAATACTTTTCCATCTTCACCCTCCCTTTTCTGTTCATTATCATGTTATATAATACTTTGCATTTGTCTATTGTAGGATCTCAAGACATTTTATAAAAGTTATTAAGCCTCGCGGCTTTTTGTGAAGTAGTAGATGAGGAGCATAGCTGAATAAATTCATCTGTTAATGAAATGCAACCCTTTCTGGAGTGGAATGCAGGAAATCTTAACAGAACACAACAATATTACACAAAAGTTTAATGGAAGAAGTGAATAATTTCAGCAGAAATTTAGCTACAGAGAGTGTAATATCCTATGCCAGAATTTGACCAAGATACTCCTTTTAGCACACATATTCAAATGAAACATTTATTTATTAGATTCATAGATTTTAAGGCCAGAAGCAACCATTATAATCATCTAGGCCAGTGGTGGGCAACCTGCGGTCCGTGAGCTGCATGTGGCCCGTTAGGGTAATCCGCTGGAGGACCATCAGACAGTTTGTTTACATTTGCACAGACAATGGGAGCTGCAGAAAGCAGTGGCCAGCACATCCCTGCAGCCCACGCCACTTCCCGCAGTTCACATTGGCCAGGAACGGCGAACTGCGACCACTGGAAGCTGTGGGCTGCCGTGCAAATGTAAACAAACTGTCAAGTGGCCCGCCAGAGGATTACCCTGATAGGCCACGTGTGGCCCACAGGCCGCAGCTTGCCCACCACTGCTCTAGGCTGACCTCCTGCATAACACAGGCCATAGAACTTTACTAAGTGATTCCCGCAATAAGTCCATAACTTGTGGTTGAGCTAGAGCATACATTTTTTTTTAAATCCAATCATGATATCACCTGGATCACCTGGATCGATCGGACTTCAGCTGTCGTTAAGACTCCGCCGATCACAACACGCCTGCCATTCTTCTCGCACTCTTGCCTTTCTTCTCCATGTTCGTCTGAAATGTTTAACGATGTCATCTTCCCATCTTCTTGGAGGCCGACCGGGGGATCTTTTCTGTTCTCGCGGGTACCACTCAGCAATGATTGCGGTCCACCTGTTATCCGTGAGCCATGCTGTGTGGCCCGCCCATCGCATCTTGTTATGTCTGCTTTCCACGACAATATCTTTCACACAGCTGCGTTCTCTGATGATTTCATTTGGTATACAATCCAGAAGGGAGATTCCCAACATAGCTCGTTCCATTGCCCTTTCAGCTACCAACAGCTGTTGCTCTTCTCTCTTCGTCAGTGCCCACGTTTCACTGCCATACAGCATGGATGGCAGCACTGCTGAATTGAAAATATTTGTACGTGTGGTCTTGTCAATTTTTCCTTTGAGGACGTCCTTGATGGAATTAAATGCACACCATCCTGCCCGAATCCTTCGCGAGAGTTCTCCGTTCAGGTCTTGGCACATATTAACTTCTTGGCCCAAATATATGTACTGTTCCACTTCTTCGATGTCTTCTCCTGTTACCTCTATTCGGGCTTTTCGTAAGACGTCTGATCCCATATATTTTGTTTTGCAGCGGTTCATTTTCAGGCCGACCTGACTACTTTTCTTGTCGAGTCTTTGTAGCATGCTCTGCAGTTGGTTGGTGCTTTTGGCAATTAGTACAATGTCGTCTGCAAATCTGAGATGAGATAATCTCTCCCCGTTTATGTTGACACCGCTCCTCCAATTGATCTTGTTCATAACCATTTTGAGGCAGGCGGTGAATAGTTTCGGTGAAATTGTATCTCCTTGCTTTACGCCTTTCTCGATTGGGATGCAGAGGGGAGTTTCAAGGAGAGTAATGTCTGTTGTACATCCAGTATTCGCTTCCTTCAACAAACTAATGTACTGCGTGTTAATGCCCTGCTCTGTGAGCGCCTTTAATATTGCGTTAAACTCAACGCTATCGAAGGCCTTTTCATAGTCGACAAAAGCAATGCACAGTGGGAGTTTGTATTCCCTCGCTCTTTCTAGGAGCTGGCTAAGGGTAAATATATGGTCTATTGTACTGAAATTTCTTCGAAACCCTGCCTCCTCTCTTGGCTGTTGTTCATCCAGACTCTGCGAAAGTGGGATGGCTTGAAGTTAATGGCTAAAACAACACGAGTAAATGCACGTTCTATGGTGGCGGAGTGGAAATTGAGCGACAAGAGGTTGCTAAAAATGTCAGGTGCTAGGCCAACATGGAAAAGGACAATCCTCGCTGTAAATGATGGATAATCCACCAGATCCCTAGGTAAACAGTTAAAAATTCATGTCTTATTTCTAATCTGAATTTGTCTCCCTTCAGTTTGGAGCCTTTAGAGTTTGTTATGTCTTTGTGTGCTGGATTAAAGAGACCTCCACTGCCAAAATCTTAAAATCACCTGCGCACGTAGGTGATTAGAAACTGTGATCAAGTCTCCTCTTAACCTTCACTCTAATAAATTAAATAGATTGACCTTCTCTAATTTGTCACTGTAAAATCGGGGTTTTTTAGATCTCAGTAAATTCTTGAAACTTTCCCATTTCAAATTATTCTGAAATCTTATCCCATTTTAAATCTTCTGAACACTTTCTAATTTATCAATATCTTTTTAGAGTGTACATATCAACAATGGACATACTATTTCTTTAATGGCCTGACTATTGCCATAAACAGTGGTAATAACATCTCCCTGCTTCTACATTATATTATACATCCAAGGATCCTCTTTGTTGTCTGAGGTACTGCATGTCATTGGGATCTTTAATTACTGCATGGTGATTGTGTTCTTGATTTATGTCCCTAACAAAAAGCAGTACTGGTAGTAGTACACTGCCCCTACCGTGTTCTGTAGTGGTTCAGGGCCTGGGTTCAGTAGTGACTCAGAAGAAAAAATGCCTCTTCCTGAATCATCAACTCTCCTGCATCACCAGAACAGGAGACCTCCAAAAACACCTGTGTAAATATTCAGCCCAACCTTACTGAACTTGTGAGATCCAACATGGTTACACCTCAAGATAGTATGGCTGCAGGACATGATTTGGTAGGACATCTCTAAAAAACTAGAAGAAAAAAGTTCTGAATTAGAAATGGAACACAAACTAAGAACTAGTGCTAAGACTACCAGCTCAAGCTGGTTTTCTTAGTGGCCATCTTCTTGCATTTGCTCGTACACCTAAATCAGAATGCCAAATACCATTAACTTTCCTGAGCAATTCTATTCTATTAACCAGCATTCTGTTAATCAATAAGTGCTTACACTAATTAACTGTTTCTATCCTATTTGCTTCTCTTTGGACTCTTCAAAGAAGAATGAAAACTTCTATGCCAGATTTTTAAAGGTATTTAGGCATCGCAACGCTCATTGTTGCAATGCCTAAATGAGCGAGGGGCCTAAATATCATTTGCATAAGGAATTTAAGAATTTAGATGCCTAAATACCATGAATGTCAATGGCTCCTTGTGATGAGGTGTACTGACCTCACACTGGTGAGGTGAGGGTTAAAGAGGTGCTCTAGGCCCAAGAGGCCACACCCCCTTGCTCTGCTGGGCATGCGTCTCATGGAGGGAGCATTTAAAAGGGAGCGACTCAGCTCAGTCTGGTTTGACCACAGAGGAGAGCAGTCGGGTGCAGAATTCTCCTGCTGGGAAGCCATCAGGGCCCCATGCCACCAAGACTGAGCCTCATAGCCAAGCCGCTGGAAGCCTGTCAACCTCTGGAAACATGTCAACCACGGGAGTTGAAGGTGATGACTCGTCGTTGCCAGTTGAGGAGACTCAGGAGACAGCTCTTTGGGAAACACAGGAGGGTCCCCAAGTCCAACCTGAGATGTCACCAGAGGGATAGGCATGAGGGTAGGAAGTGATCCAGGAAGTATGTTTAGGAGTATCAGGCCCTAGCCCCTGTGCAAGGGCTACTGACTTCAAGGACTCCAAATGGAACCCTATGGAGTAGGGTGGGCCAGGGTTGCCCTATCCCCACTCACACTCCCCAGTGGGTGACACTACCCTGAGATATTGATCAGCCTTCAAACTCTCGTCAGTAGGCAACACTTCCTAAGCTGTAACTGCCAAGGAATCCAAGCCTTGGAGTCTCACCATTAGGTGATATACCCCAGTAGTATTGCCCTTAGGTGATACTGCTTGCCAAGAGCACACAGTCAACACCCCAACACTCCTGCATTCCTAAATCCTTTCTGAAAATTATTCTTAGGCTCTTAAATCAATTAGGTGTTGCAACTATGAGTGCCACAATGCCTAAATACCTTTAAAAATCTGGGCTCTAATCCATTAGAGCTAAATCTTCAATACAACCAGGATTTGAAAGGTAACCCATGACATCTTTCTTGTTAGAAGCTGAACATCTATCTCTAGATATCAGTATTTTAATGCAGCACATTTCCAAGAGAATGTGCCTAGATATGTCTATGATGGATATTTTTCAAGTGCATGGAGTTCCTGATGCACAAAGCACATAAGCATAGTTTTAACTTTAAAACCATTCAAATCAGTGGACCTACTCATGCTTTGCTGGATCTGGACCTCAGGTTCCAATCACTCGTGTGTGTAAAGTTAAGCATGTGTGTATGTGTTTGCAGGACCAAGGCCTAAATGTTAAAGTGACTGACAGAATCTTGTCCCAGAATTTAAAGTGAGTCTACCTGCTATTTTTACTGCTCATATTCCTAAACAGGTCTGTACATAAAGTACATCTGGAGAAATGGCTGTGTTCACTTCCTATGCTATCCACCTGGCAGAATGTAATGTAGCATCTGTCACACCAGATGACCTCCTGCCCCAGGGCTGAGTGTCACATTTGGCTAAAAGTTTAGTTTCTGTGCCCTTAATCATAAAATCTCTCTTGTAAAATCACCCTTCACTTTCTAGCACTAGCATTGCTTACCTTGATGTTGGTGTTGCTGCTTCTATTCAATATCTATTGATCACCTTCTTTTTTCCTCCATCTTAATAAGGGGTATGTTTTTGTAGCCAAGCTCTTGAGCACATGAACATCATAAAGATGAGGCACTCTCTGCCCTGGGAAAAGTTGAAGAGCTTGAACAGCTGTGGATGGGATAAAAATAATAGCTTCAAAATTCTAAATGTTCTGTACAAAAGATCTAGAGGAGCAGTGTGCTGCATTAAAATGCTCTCCCCTAGGAGTAGCAGGATTCACAAGAGTAGTCATCAGCCAACTCTCCATAGAATGGCTCCTGTTTACTGTGATGGTTAATTTGAATGTACTTCTGCAAAATCCACCTATAACATTCTGGTATATTATTTGTGCTTGAAAAGTAGCGAGGTACTATCAAAAGAAAGAATCCCAAGAATGCTTTAATGTGCAGACCCAAATTATTAATCTGATTACAATTTAATATGACAACATTTTAGGTCCAGTACATACAAATTATGAAATTTATTGAGGATTTCAAACAAGTATGTATAGATTTATATAGCCAAAATTTCACCTTAAGTTATATTTGTACAGTTCAGCATCAAGGTATATGAAAGCCTTAAGGTGTATTCATGGTTAAGGCTTTATAGATACATTTCAATAATAAAAGTGCCAGATTATGCCAGCCTCATTTATGTTAAATTTTAATGTAAGACCCATCCTGCAAAATTTCATGTACATGCTTTCCTTTATGCATTGAAAGTAGTCCAATAGAAGTCCACAGGACAACTTACGGAGCATAAAACTAAGCGTATGCATTGTCTTTGAAGCATCAAGGCCTTACTTCATGGGAGCTGCTTTTGACTCAGTTTGAGCAAGGGTAACAAAATCTGACCCTAATTTAACAGGACTTTTATTACCAGGCTACATTTGTACAAAGCTGCACCTGACCAAAATGCATGAAATTTACTTCGGCAAACAAAACAAGAAATTCCACATGTAACAGCAAATTGCACATTTTGAGAACAAAATTACCATTTTGCATATGCAGTCTAGGTGCATTTACTTTTCAAAAATATATCCCTCTTTTAAAAATAAACACAAAACCCTCAAATATTTTCTACACACAATATGATTAGGGATAAACTATGTCTATGCTGTGCACTATCCTAATGATGAAGGCAGCACACCCAGAAAAACTCATTGTGTGCCCATCTCACCTCCAAAAGGAAACATTTCAATCAATGGACAGTGGAATTATTCTGTCCATCATCCAAAACCAGCTCAAATTAAATACAATGCATAAATCTTTGCAGGCTAGATTGGAGCCATAGTTTGGATACAATCAGATTGGATTAGATTCAATCAGCCCAAGGAAACCATTATTTAGGAGATATTTGAAAGCATAAAAATTGAAACAGTACTAAATGAAATGGTTTGCTGCATTGACCTAACATCTAAATTGCCTTTCTTACTCTTATATACATATGGGGCAAGTCCCCTTGCAGAGTCCCCCAAAGGCACTCTCTTTCAGTAGACTTAGCATCCAAATGTCTGTGCAATCACCTCAGTAGAAAAAACACATTCCTCCTTTGTAAAAGAAAAATCATAGTTGGGTTCAACACAGATGTTATGTTGTGATTTTTGCTGGGACCATTAGCAGGTTCCCAACTACCCTGCACGTGCTCAAAGAAATATATAAAGTCAAAGCTTCCAATACTAACCTACTTTCAAATGGAAAGCATATGGGAGGCAGTGGTAATCCAAAGACTATGGAAGAAAATGGGAAAAAAATCCCATTAGCGTCTTTGAATCAGACTTATGAAATACAATGAAAAATTATCCATGTGTTGTTTGGTTTCCCCTCAGTTGGACCTGAGAATATAAGAAAAGTTGTGTCTAGGGGCTGCTTCCAGAACCCTTGTTTCAGACCATATTCAATTCCATAAAAAATATTTTTGTAGATATGAGGCTAGAATGTGGATTAGCCAAAACCATTAAGATTTACATCATTATTAGTAATTACTGTGTAATGTTACTATATGGATGTAAATCTGGAATGGTCCTAGAGGAAGCATTTTGTGTGCCTGGTTATATACTTTATCATGCAGTGTTTACCTTTGTATACTCAATTTAATGCATAATAGGCCATGTAACAAGCAAGAAGGTAAAGGACGATTGCTATACTTCACAGCCATTTTGTTAGTGGTGGTCAAGCGCGATCAGTAAGAAATAGCAGCTACAAATGGAGGCTGCTAGACTGAGTCTGAATAGTACAATCTTTTTCCAACAGATCAAGCTCTCTCTTGAACATTCTTTTCTACATCTAATTGATCTAGCAGTCATGCCCTCAGCATTGAAAAGTTCTCTGTTAAACACCTTTCAGATGAAGGTTATATTGCCATATACACAAGTAAGGTGGATCAGATGTGGCTATTATTCTGGAAAGAATTTGTGTTCTTAGTTAAGAGAGACCATCCTTCTTTAGAGAATGTATATGTCTGATAGTGGGACTAGCTACAGTTATTGTTATATATACTGTAGATGTGTAACTTAGTTATAATATCCCAGTTGGACATTATTTTTAATTGGAAATATCCGTGCTGAAACAGAATTCAGGTCTCAAGTGCAAAACATGTGGTTACTTTATGTTCTGCATTGAATTTTATTCTTGCCAAATTCATTGCACACAAATATATAGAATATATACAAAATGCTACTACTTCTCCATAATATGTGAAGCCTGCCCAATTTCAATATTTTATTCATATATGGTAAAGACATGGATGAGCCAGGTCATAACACTACTGCCTACCCAATTACTATATTATTGAAAACTTCCTCTATATACAACCCTCAACAAAAATGTTGGAATAATACTATCAGAGTTGAAGTGAACCCATTCACTGCCCAGAAAACTGGATAAACAATTATTCTTGATCTGTGGCTTAACTTAACCCTGAGTTAAGCCTGCCTCATATTTCCTAATATTCTATCCAGTTTTCAGCAGATCTATATCTATGCTAAATATAGCTCATCAGACACTCTGGCTCATAGCCTAGTTCAAGAATAACGCCGCCTCCTTTGTAGAGAGACATTTTTTTCCCTAGAAACATATTTACTAGGGTTGGCCAGAAAACAAGAAGTCCATTACATGAAAAAATGTCACATTTTGGCATTTGTTTCCATTCTAATGCAGAATGAAACCGATAGCTTTTGAAAGGGATGGAGGAAGTGGGGAGAGAGAGAGAGAGAGAAAGACCAGAAAGGCCAATGGCCTAGTATATAGGTGACTATGGTTCAAGTCCATGGCCTGAATTAAGCAGAGCAGGGACTTGGACCCAGTTGTCCCACACCTGGGTGAATGCTCCAGTTGACTATTATGGGTTGTTGTCCCTCTGACTAAAAATTCCACCCAACCTAAGAAATGGCTTCAACAGACTGGCATTTTCTGACAAAAACAATACCTGGCTAGCTGCATTGTTTACCAAGTTGCCCTATGGTCTTCCTCATGCACTTTTACTAGACTAAAGGCACATTTGCCTCCACAGCTGCAGCATTTATCAGAACTTTGTTCTAGTTTGTGTGGTCAAGAAGAAATCCAACTTCATTATCCACAGAGAATACTAGATAGACCCATCTAATTGAAGACTGCCTTTGTCCACTTGGAGAACAGACATCATTTACATAAAGGAAAGTTATTTCTTCACCAAAAAAGAAAAAAGTCAATATCAAATGCCCTACTCCTTGTTGGTGTTCTGTTGTGTTATTGGCTTGATATTGATCTACTCCTGAAAGGTATCTCTTGTGGACAGCCTCTCTTAGGAGATTATATTCTGTGTTTTGTAGCTAAAAATCTATTGGGCCACTGACATCAGTGGAGTTACACTGATTTACACCAGCTGAGGATCTGTCTCCTCTTCAACTAGCTGAAGCGAAACTCTGTCATTTCTTTAATTTAATTCCATCCAAGTGATCCTCACTCTCCAGTTGGAATGACATTCAGGCTGAGAATGTTAACAGGAGGTACAAGACTATCTGAGGAGGGACTCAAAAAGTTTGATATTTCATTGGTCACTTATGCCTGTTCAACTGTGACAGAGGCAAGAATGCAAGTATCTACAGAATGAGCTTATCCATCAAAGAAATACCATTTATGGGTAAAGAAAATTGTCTCTCCTCCTCTCCATCTCTAATAATGTAGTGGGCTAGAAATGCAGAGCACAGATTTCTTTCTTCTTCCTGTCTATTGAAATGTTTAAATATTATTTTAAATCTCAGTTGGTTCTTCATCTTTTTGTCACCATCTGTCTACTTCTTCTCCTGTTCAGATATAACAACAGTATCTCAAACACTGAGCATGAATTCCATCTTTTCCTTCTATTGTCCACTGCTAACTCGCTGTTAAGTAGCCATACACAATGAATGAAGAGGAGCTCCATTTGATTATTCCATTTTTCTCCTGGAAAAAAATAGCTTCTTTATTATATATAAATTTCATAACTCATCACTGGATGAAAATAAGTAATGAGTTCTACATTCACAATCTATTATTAAACCCATATTATTAGAGTACAATACATTTAGGGTGGGAGATTAATTAATGAATATTCTTATGAGATAATTATTATAATAGTTTGTGTGTGACTTATAGATTTCAATTATGTAATAAACCAATCATCCTGCTAAAATAACAAATGACCAGCAGAACACTAAACCTTGGCACTCTTGTGGCATAGATTGGGAAGTTAAGACCCCAAATCTCCTTGAATGTCAGCTGTATAGAGTGGTCTACTAGGTGATGGAAAAAATACATACAAAATACCTGGGACTTATTCTCCACTGCTTTGTACCTTGTGTGGTCACTCATTCCTGTGCAAAATGCTACCAAATCAAAAGGTCATCCTTTTTGCACACAGGAAAATGAGTACAAAAGGGGCAAGACACTGGAAAATCGGGTTTCCTATCACCTGTTTGTAGATTCTTGTCCTCCAGCAGAAAGGAAAACCACTGACTACAATGGGACTTGAACACAAACTTACATGCTTCCATGTTTTGGGGTCTATGCTTGGCAGTAAATGTGTGTAAGATTAGACCTTACAATTGCAGCCCTTCCTCTTTAGCTCACTGCATCGTAGTCTGTGACTAAAGGGTCATTCTCCATGTCTTTTTTCCCTGCAGCCATGAAATATTACAATTTTTGTAAGTTGTGGACTGAGTACAGGACTCTGAGTTTTAATTCTGGCTTTGAAAGTAAGGCCACGGCCAACTTACTTAAACTCTCTCGGTAAGGTTCTCTATTTCTTTGCAGCTTGTGTAGTCATTTACATCTGTGGGGAAAGGAGCACAGAGAGCATGCAAGACATGACCACCAGTACAAGTGAGTGAAAAATACTGATTTGGTGGTATTTTACATGCCACTTTCAGTTTGCACAGGTGTGAACGCTTACAAGAGGTGCAAGTCATTGCAGAATCAGGTCCTCTGTCTCAATCTGATGACTGATCAGAAGATTCTTTCCAAGTCCTGTGATCAGGTCTATCCTTTCCTTATCAAAAAGGATTTCTAGTATGATAATAGTTCACAATAGAGTTTCTTATTAGTATGTTTCATATCCTTTAATAGTGATTATTTAGGTTTCTTATGTCACTGTTTCTTTTTCCCTAGGAGCTATGTGTACAAATTGTTTCTTCCACAGAAGAAACATTGTTCCTACTATCTGTCTGCCACAAGGGAAGTTCAGTGGAGTGGAAACCATCCCTGATTTTTCAAGCACAAAGGGACAAATTCTTCACAATCCCTAACAGATGTACATGCATTTTTGCTACTGTGCCCTTCTTAAATTAAAAAAGTAGCATTAAAAATAAGTTTTATGTTTTCCTCCAAAGAAACATAACATTAAAAAATTGGAAACATGTGTCTTTCTATAGCAGCTCAAATTAAATAATTTTTTTAAAAGAAGAATTTTAGGATATCTGTGAAGATCCTGTCTTAGCAGTGCCCAGTCATTTAGATTGTTCTCTTATGGATCTATTCAATAATAACTATTTTCCAATTTCTAATTAAATTGTCTCTCCACCCAACAGGTTTCCTTAGCGTGAAAAACCGAAGCCCTCCACCTGCAAACAGATTATGTGGATACATCAGAATTTTCTTTTTTACAGTTCCTTTCACAGGTAGGTAATTTTGGGGTGTATAGTTGGAGTAATTCTAAAAGTGGACATAGCCCCAGGGAAAAATAAATAAACTCACAATGTATTATTTTTTATATTTAAAATATTATTATTTACTCTCTTGCCACAAGGCAATTTCCACTATCACTTCAGTGCTCTATTTAAGTAGCTTTGGTTAATCTGGATTGCATTTACTATGGTGAATCTTGAAATGGCCAGACTTTACTGGTCTAAGTGGTAGCATAGATTTCTTCCGGTAGTCACCTCCACTGGAATGATGTATTAAGGCTTTTGTGTACATACAATTGAGAGAAACCATGTAGCCCACACAACTCCGATATTCTCTATCACTCAGCTTCTGCATATAGAGCTAAACTGTGAAGCCATTACTCCCACTGGTATGCAGTCACTCATACAAGCTAGCCCACTGATGTCAGTGCCAGAGGGAATGAGAGTTTCATAATCTAGCCCACAGCAAATAGGGGTAAGAAAGGTCATATTCTTTTTCATTGCTGATGAGGGAAAAGCACTAAAGATCTAATGGAGCATTCTTAGTTTTCCAGGATTTTTAAACTCAGACTGCTCAGTCAGGTAGAGGAGTTATAGATATGCAGCTTAAGAGATCTGAAGAGCTTCTAACACCTGCAGCCACTGAGACACTTTGTTGCAGAACAGAGCTCTCAGAGAGCTGTTTTCCTCCACTTGTCTTTAATCATTCTTCTGTTTTCCCCTAATGAAAAGTAAATAAAGGTGCCACTTGCATTTCATTCCTTCCCTTCCAGGTATGTCACTTGCCACGTGACAGTAGCAAAGAGGCACAGAAAAAGTTGTTTTCTTCTCACATTTCACAAGAATCTTTACTATGATAAGGAAAACAATATTATCCCTAAAGCTATTATTTTTCTCTCTTTCTCTGCTTCACAGTTGAGCTAATGTTAGAGCTTTCCCTAGTCTCCTTGCCTTGCTTTCTACTGCAGTTTTAAAGAAAAAATCCTTGCCTTTCTGGTTCCATTCTGGTTCCAGTAATATGTGTATCTTCCAAGACGCTATTATTAGTTGTTGTTTTTTCAAGAAGCACGCCTGCCACCTCTAAGGATTTTTACTTCCTTTACCTTTAACTTCAGGGCCTTATTGACAAACCTCATTATATTGAAATTTCCCTTTCTAAAGTTTAGTGTCACTGTGTGCCTTTTTGGTCTCCTACTTCCTCTCCCTAAGACATTGAGCCTAAATATATTATTGTTGCTATTACTTAGTGGCTCAGCTACTCTCTCTTTTTGAATTAGCTCTTGTGTGGTACTGTACTTTAAGGCAAAAATAGCCTCTTGTGTGCTCTAGAATTAGTTGTTCCAAGAAGCAATTGTCAAGAATATGTCTCTAAAGTTTGTCCCATTGTGCTGTTTGACTAGTTTATTCATAGATTTTAAGGCCAGAAGGGACCATTATATCATCTAGTCTGATATCCTGTATATCACAAGCCATAGAACTTCATGCAGTAACTCCTGCATTAAGCCCAATAATTTGTGTTTGACTAAAGCATATCTTTCAGAAAGCCACCCAGTCTTGATCTAAATAGATCAAAAGATGGAGAACCCACCACTTCCCTAGGCAGTTTGCTCTAATGTCTAATCACCCTCACGATTAAAACAAAAAACCTGTTTGGTTTCTAATTTGATTTTTCTGTCTTTAACTTCCAGTCATTACTTCATGTTATGCCTCTCTCTGCTAGATTAAAGGATCCTCTAGTACCTGATATTTTATCCCTGTGAAGTTACTTATATACTGTAATCAAGTCACTGTTTCATCATTTTGATAAATTAAATAGATTTTGCTTTTTAAGTCTCTCACTGTAAGGCATTTTCCCTACATATTGAGTCATTTTCGGAGATCTTTTTTGCACCCTTACCAATAGATGTGGATAGTTGAAATCCCAAATATAAAAACATTTCTCAGATTTGCTCCCAGTGATGTCTTTATCAACATTGTTCATTCAATTCCTTTTCTCCATATAAAGTTTGGTAATAAGAATGTGGTGTGAGTACCATTAATGCTCATGTCACACAACAAGTCAACTAAGGTTTGAACCAGCTGAAAATGCCTCCTGTTTCTTTTGATCTGATCTCAGTTATATATAATGTCCTGGTGCAACTATATCCAATAAAATAGATGGTGTTTACTAGCCTTTTTCTTCATCCAGTTTTATCAAGATATGATCTCCTTTTTTATACTTGGATAAGCTTCTAGGTGCATTCTGAGAGTTTCTGAGAGTTAATTAACACCATTTGAGATTTGGTATATCAGGCTCGCATTCTTTAAGCAAAAAGAACGAGGAGTACTTGTGGCACCTTAGAGACTAACAAATTTATTTAGGTATAAGCTTTTGTGGGCTAAAACCCACTTCATCAGATGCATGGAGTGGAAAATACAGTAGGAATATATATACACAGAGAACATGAAAAGAGAGAGAGAGAGAGAGAGGGATAGATAGAACATGAAAGGATGTGGGTTGCCATACCAACTCTAATGAGACAAATCAATTAAGGTGGGCTATTATCAGCAGGAGGAAAACAAACTTTTGTAGTGATAATCCTGATTTTGGGAAGCCATGGTGTCCTTCTGCATACTGTCTAATGTCATCCTGCAAGTATTATGGGACTATAATATGATTGCCATAGGTAATCATAAATTTCACTTCAGAGAGTTCCCCTCACATTTCATATAGGCTACAGACAGCTTATGGGATTCCATATAAGTATCAAATTTATCTTAAAAATAATCAGTATATTGGATATTTTAATCCATTTTGATTTCTGGGCTGAAACTGACAGGCCACTCAAAATGTATTTCTAGATCATCCTTGCCTCTGGAGAATATGCGTGGTCAATAATGTTCCTTGATAAAGTATTAATAACCTTAACTTCCAAGATGCCTATCATCATCATTTAATGTTTGTATTGCTGCATCTACCCACTGTGCTAAGCACTGTACAAACATATAATGAAAAGACAGTCCCTGCTTCATATAGCTTCATAGGTTACAATTTCATTAAATGCATGAGCAATGTTTGACATCTACGGGTCTAGGGTCCAGATTTTCAAAAGGTGCACTAAAGATGCAGATAGACACCTAACACTTAGTGGGATTTTCAAAATCACCAGGGCATCTAACTCCCATTTATTTTAATAAAAATTAGGTGCCTAGACTCTCCTGAAAATTCCAATAGGCCTTTGCATTCCTAAATAACTTTGACAATCTGCCCCTAGATCTTTACTGTTCATTAATGGTACCAAAGGGTTTGTGGCCTTTCACTACCTTGACATTATCAAGATTCTGCAGATTTCTTTTGAACTTCTCATATGCTGATACGCACACCAAACTTTCATTCAATTTGGGTTCACCTGGCCTCTGAACCCAAAAGACATCTAGAACTACATGCTGCAGGCTTCCACTCATCTCCATGTAACCAGGCTAGCCCCTAAGGCCGATCAACACATTGATTTTTACCAGCATAACTATGTTAGTTAAGGGTATAAGTTTTTACCATATAGTTATATCAGTACAACCCCTATTGGGGTCAGTCATACTGTTATAAAGATGCCTTATACTGGTATATCTAATTCCCCTTCCCATATGGTATTATAGTAATATAATGACTTTTATATTGGCATAGCTGCATCTACATGAGGAGGCTATTTTACCACTTTATACAGTACAGTTAAAGTGGTACAACTTTCTAGGACAGACAAAGCTTTGGATTATAAATAGTATGGCCTTTTTGAGGAAATGGTAGATATGAATTTGCTCCAACATGTCATCATACCAAGAAATAACAGCTGTTCTGATACAGTTTAGGTGGTGTCAGGTGACTGGCACAAGGGCGGTCTAGTCCAGTGGTCAGAGCAGGTGTCAGGCTTAGTGGTCAGAGTAGGCATTGGGAACCAAGGTCAGAGCTGGAGTCTGTGGTCAGAAGATGGAGCCAAGGATCAAGCCAGAGGTCAGGAATTGGACCAAACAGGATGTCAGACCAGGAGAGGTTCAAGGCAGAGGCAGGACAGAGGCAAAGCTGGATGCAAGGCAGGAGCAGCAGGAACAAAGTAACACAGGAGCAGGCATAGTGGTGGGCATGAGCATTGAGCAGCCAGTGAGGTGCTGCTGGCTTAAGAGCTGGCCTCTGCAGCCAATCAGGCATTATACAGAGGCTGATTTAAGTGATACAGGCAAGTCGCATCTTAGGTGCATTTAACATGTGCGAATTCAGCTTTGCACGGTCGGCAAAACCAGAAAAAAAAAGAAAAACAACGGTTTAAAAACTGCATTGGTAGTGCGGGTGATTCCATCCACCATTCAACGCAATGAGTGTTTCACTATACGCGGTTTTCGCTTTACGCGCTAACCGCGGAACGGAACCCCCACGTAAGATGAGACTTGCCTGTAGTTACATTCCAGTTAGAAGTTCTGCAGTTTCATATTTGAGTTCCTTCAGAACAATTAGGTAAATATCATATGGTTGTGGTGACTTATTAATTTTTAATTTATCAGTTTGTTCCAAAACCTCCTCTAGTAACACCTCAACCTTAGACAGTTCCTCATATTTATCATCTAAAAAGAATGGAAATCTCCTTCACATTCTCTGCAATGGCCTTGTCTTGAGTGCTCTTTTAGTGCCTTGATTATTCAGTGGCCCCACTGACTATTTGGCAGGCTTCCTGCTTCTGGTGTACTTTTAAAAAAATGCTGTTAATTTTTGTGTCTTTTGTTAGTAACTCTTCAAATTCTTTTATGGCCTAATTATACTTTTACACCTGACTTGCCAGAGTTTATGTTCCTTTCTATTTTCTTCAGTAGGATTTGTCTTCTTTTTGTCACTAGCTCCCTCTTTTACTCGATTCTTTAGCCATGGTGGCTCTTTTTTTTTATTTTATTTTTTGGTCTTCTTACTGTTTGTTTGTTTCTTTTCTTTTTGAGGGGAGGGAAGAATTCATATAACTTGATCCTCTTTTATGGTGTTTTTTAAAAGTGCCCATGCAGCTTGCAGTTTCATTGTTGTTTAGCTAGCCTCCTCATTTGTGTGTAGTTCCCCCTTTTGAAGTTAATTGCTACTGTGATGGCTCTCTTTGGAATTTCCCCCCCTACAAAGCTGTTCAATGTAATTACATTATAGTCGCTAATTACCTAGATCTTGTGCACCATTTAGGACTAAATCAAGAACTGCTTCTCCCCTTGTGGATTCCAGGACAAGTTGCTCCAAGAAGCAGTCATTTATTGTGTCTAGAAATTTTATCTCTGCCTTTCTTCCTGAGGTGACATATACCCAGTCAATATGAGGATAGTTGAAATCCCCCATTGTTATTGTGTTTCCTGCCTCTGTAGCCTCTCTAATATCCCTGAGCATTTCACCATCACCATCATGGCCAGATGGTAAGTAGTATATTCCTACTGCTCTATTCTCATTGTTTAAGAATGGGATTTCTATCCATAGAGGTTCTATGGTACTGTTTGATTCATTTAAGATTTTAATATATTTACTCATAGACTCATAGACTTTAAGGTCAGATGGGACCATTATGATCATCTAGTCTGACCTCCTGCACAATGCATGCCACAGAATCTCATCCACCCACTCCTGAAATAATCCTTTTACCTATGTCTCAGCTATTGAAGTCCTCAAATCATGGTTTAAAGACTTCAAGATGCAGAGAATCCTCTGGTAAGTGACCCGTGCCCCATGCTGCAGAGGAAGGCAAAAAAAAAAAAAAAAAAAAAAACAACCTCCAGGGCCTCTGCCAATCTACCCTGGAGGAAAATTCCTTCCCGACCCCAAATATGGCGATCAGCTGAACCCCAAGCATGTGGGCAAGACTCACCAGCCAGACACCCAAGAAAAAGTTCTCTGCAGTAACTTCTAACATCCCATCATTGACCATTAGTCCTATTTACCACTGATGGCAATTAATTGACCTTTGACTAAGATCATATCATCCCATCAAACCATCCCCTCCATAAATGTATCTAGCTTAATCTTGAAGCCAGTTAGGTCTTTTGCCCCCACTGCTTCCCTTGGAAGGCTGTTCCAGAACTTCACTCCTCTGATGGTTAGAAACCTTCGTCTAATTTCAAGTCTAAACTTCCTGATGGCCAGTTTATATCCATTTGTTCTTGTGTCCACATTGGTACTGAGCTGAAATAATTCCTCTCCCTCCCTGGTATTTATCCCTCTGATATATTTAAAGAGAGCAATCATATCTCCCCTCAACCTTCTTTTGGTTAAGGTAAACAAACCAAGCTCCTTGAGTCTCCTTTCATACGACAGGTTTTCCATTCCTCGGATCATCCTAGTGGCCCTTCTTTGTACCTGTTCCAGTTTGAATTCATCCTTCTTAAACATGGGAGACCAGAACTGCACACAGTATTACAAATGAGGTCTCACCAATGCCTTGTATAATGGTACTAACACCTCCTTATCTCTACTAGAAATACCTCACCTAATGCATCCCAAGACCGCATTAGCTTTTTTCACGGCCACATCACATTGGCGACTCATAGTCATCCTGTGATCAACCAGGACTCCGAGGTCCTTCTCCTCTTCCGTTACTTCCAACTGATGCGTCCCCAGCTTATAACGAAAATTCTTGTTATTAATCCCTAAATGCATAACCTTACACTTCTCACTATTAAATTTCATCCTATTACTATTACTCCAGTTTACAAGGTCATCCAGATCTTCCTGTAGGATATCCCAATCCTTTTCTGAATTGGCAATACCTCCCAACTTTGTGTCATCTGCAAACTTTATTAGCACACTCCCACTTTTGGTGCCGAGGTCAGTAATAAAAAGATTAAATAAAATTGGTCCCAAAACTGAACCTTGAGGAACTCCACTAGTAACCTCCCTCCAACCTGACAGTTCACCTTTCAGTATGACCCGCGATAGTCTCCCCTTAAACCAGTTCCTTATCCACCTCTCAATTTTCATATTGATCACCATCTTTTCCAATTTAACCAATAATTCCTCATATGGTACTGTATCAAATGCCTTACTGAAATCGAGGTAGATTAGATCCACTGCATTTCCTTTATCTAACAAATCTGTTACTTTCTCAAAGAAGGAGATCAAGTTGGTTTGGCACGATCTACCTTTTGTAAAACCATGTTGTAATTTGTCCCAATTGCCATTGACCTCAAGGTCCTTAACTACTTTCTCCTTCAAAAATTTTTCCAAGACCTTGCATACTACAGATGTCAAACTAACAGGCCTGTAGTTACCCGGGTCACTTTTTTTCCCTTTCTTAAAAATAGGAACTATATTAGCTATTCTCCAGTCAAATGGTACAACCCCTGAGTTTAGAGATTCATTAAATTTTTTTGCTAATGGGCTTGCAATGTCATGTGCCAGTTCCTTTAGTATTCTTGGATGAAGATTATCTGGGCCGCCTGATTTACTCTCACTAAGCTGTTCAAGTTTTGCTTCTACCTCAGATATGGTAATATCTACCCCCACATCCTTATTCCCATTTGTCATGCTGCCACTATTCCTAAACTCCTCATTAGCCTCATTAAAGACTGAGGCAAAGTATTTGTTTAGATATTGGGCCATGCCTAGATTATCCTTAACCTCCACTCCATCCTCAGTGTTTAGCGGTCCCACTTCTTCTTTCTTTGTTTTCTTCCTATTTATATGGCTATAAAACCTTTTACTATTGGTTTTAATTCCCTTTGCAAGGTCCAATTCGACATGCCTTTTAGCCTGACACTTTGCTTTCTTTCACATACAGTGCCAGTCCCCCATCAGCACTGTCGCCATCCTGTTAGGTGGTCAGTAGTATCCCCTTTAATAAACCCTCCCCTAAGGAAGTCTCTGTCCGAACTGTGTGCTCCTCCACACCTATCAGCTTTCCCCCATCCCTTAGTTTAAAAACTCCTCTCTGACCTTTCACATACAGTGCACCTTCCCTACCAGCACTGTCGCCATCCTGTCAGGTGGTCAGTAGTATATTCCTACTGTTATACTCTTCTTATTCAAGCATGGAATTTCTATCCATAGGTGCCTATTGTATCACTATTCTTATTTAATGCTTGGCTCTGTAGTTCACTCATCTTAGTATTTAGACTTCTTATATTTGGTACAAGCACTTATAAAATTTGTCTGTTTTTAGTTATCTGCCTTTGTCATTTGACTCTTTCTCTTCAGTTTCTTCTGTACTTTTATCAACTTCTATCCTCTCCTCTTTAAAAGGATATAGAGTATCCCCTTTAATAAACCCTCCCCTAAGGGAAGTCTCTGTTCGAACCATGTGCTCCTCTACATCTGTCAGCTTTCCCTCATCTCTTAGTTTAAAAACTCCTCTATTATCTTTTTAATTTTACATGTCAGCTAACTAGTTCTGTTTTGGTTTAGGTGGATCCCACCCTTCCTGTATAGGCTCCTCCTTTCTCAAAAGGTTCCTCAGTTCCTAATAAACCTAAATCCCTCCTCCAAACACCATTGCCTCATGCATGAATTGAGATCTCTTTCCTGGATCTCTTTGAGATAGGATGATACTTTCAGAATGGGTTGTTAAAGATAGATCTATCCCTGTATCAGGGGAAGTGCAGAAAGGCACCATCCCAGAGAAGTAACAACTCCTCCTGGAGTTCCTATACTGGCTGCACATCTGCTACTGCACTCCTTTGTAGGATGCAGTTTCCTTCTCCAATGCAGCTGACCAGTTCTGTGAACCAGTGAATGGTGAGGGATGTAGCTATGGCTCTCACTTCTGCCTACTCCTTCATGACCATTTTGAGGAGCCAGGCACTCAAGGGAAGTAGAAACAGAGCAGCATCTTACAAACCAGGAACACCGTGTAATTCATGTTGATCTTTATGTGGACTGTGTAAGGAGACAGTGATGGGTTCCCCCCTGGGAGTGCCACCTGGCACTGGGGTACCAATGAGCCCCCTGACCCACCAGCCTGGGCTCCCTCTCAGCACTGTACTGCTGTGACAAGCTACAAAGCCTTCCAGTCTGCACTTTCACCAGCATACATACTAGTAGGGACACACCCTGCTGCAGTTACAATCAGGCTCTCTGACAGAGCTGGCCTTACCATGAGGCGAACTGAGGCAGCCGCCTTAGGTGCCAGAATGTGGGGGGGCACCACTAGAACCCAGAGTGTAAAAAATTGTGTCTGCTGCTGGTACATATGTATTCTCTCTGCTCTAGATGCACAGAGATGGTGGAGTGCTCTGCTGGAGGAAGGAGGGCACAAGAGACATAACAGGCAGGCAGGAGAAAAGATGAGAGGGAATAACAGAAAGCAGCAGGAGCTGCAGGGAGAGAGAGGAGGAGGAGCCTCTTATGTACCTCTCTAGCACCCCTAGGAGCATGGACTGATTAACACCAGCTTCTCAGGGAGCTTCCTGTTTCCTGCTACTTCCCTGAACCCACTTGAGGAGAACAGGCAGTCAACTGAAGTAGTAGGAGCCAGTTAGGCCCTTAAGACGCTGATATCTTCCCTCACTCAGGCCCTGCTACTTGTCCCCTTCAATTGAGTATTGAGAGCCACTATAGCTGGCACAGAACAGTATCATGAGTCAAAGAAGAAAACGCCTCTCTGGGGCAGCATTCAAAAAAAAAAAGAAAGCAAAGAAAGCTTTTCTATCTAAGCAGGAAGATACATAGATACAAATGCTCACGGTGAGCCTTCCAACCCCAGTGAGGATGTGAGTGGTGAGAAGATGCCTGATCTTCCTGTTAGTCAGAGTGCAGGTGACCTGGCAGCAACTGCAGCATCCATATCTCCATCTCAAATGGATGTAACCATGCACATTCCTGAAGAAAATTGTAGATCAGAGAAGAGTGTGGTGGAGGCGCAAGAAACAGCTGCTGCTGAGTTTAGTTCCTTAAGTCTAGATGATCCAGGACTGTGAACCCACTTGAGCAGTAGCCTGAGGGACTTCCTTGTACTGCATGGGCCACCACAAGTGAAAAACTACATGTTCCCCAAAGACAATGAAAATAGAATTTTCCATCCAACTTACTGACATGAAATCGCCAATGGTGACAAAGTGGAGAGTCCATGGCTTATGTACTCAAAAACCCAGAAAGCTGCATACTGTTTTTGTTGCAAACTCTTCCAGTCTAATGTTACAGCTACATTGGGTTCTACAGAAACAAAGGACTGAAAAAATCTGGCTAGAAATCTGGCATGCAATGAGAAGGCATCAAATCACCAGAGAGCATTCCATAGGTGGAAAGAGCTTGAGATGAGACTAAGGTTAAAGGTCACCATAGATGATCAGCATCAAGAGAAGATTGCAGCAGAGTCTCTTTACTGGCAAAATGTTCTGAAAAGGCTCATTGCCATTGTGAGAATGCTTGCTACCAAAAACCTAGCACTGTGTGGCACTTCAGATCAGCTGTATGTGCTGCCAAACAATGGAAACGTCCTTAAAATTGTGGAGCTGATGGCTGAGTTTGCTGCTGTACTCCAGGAGCATCTAAGAAGAGTCACCACCCAAGAAATGTACACACACCACTACCTTGGAAAACAATTCAAAATGAGATCATACAGTTACTGGCAATAAAAGTCAAACAGAAGATTGTGGCAGATCTGAAGTCAGCAAGATATTACTGTTATTCTGGACTGCACACCTGACATCAGCCATATGGAACAAATGACTTTAATGATGCATTTTGTAACAACAACAGAACCTAGTGAAAATGTCCCTGCATTTTCTAGAATTTATTGACCTTGATGATACTACAGGAGCTGGTATGACAAGTGTGCTTCTTAAAAAGCTGGAAGATACAAGAATTGCGATAGTTGAGATGTGAGGTCAGGGCTACGATAATGGTGCCAACATGAGAGGAATTAAAAGAAGAGTGCAGGAACGAATCCGAGAGTTAAACCCTCGAGCTTTTTTTGTCCCATGCAGTTCTCATTCATTGAACTTAGTGGTCAGTGATGCAGCATCAGCTTCTAGTGAGGCTGCTGGATTTTTTAATGTATTTCAATGCATCTGTGTATTTTTTTCTGCATCAACTCATCAATGGCAAATTTTGAAGCAGCATCTGGGAACATCCTCTCTGACACTGAAACCACTGAGTGCCACATGATGGGAAAGTTGAGTGGAGGTGATAAAGCCTATCAAATACCAAATTGGGAAGATAGATGATGCCATAGTTGCCATTATGGAGCATAATGCTATGACAGAAATTGTTTGTGGGAGAACAGTGGCAGAGGGAAATGGAATCACCAGAAACATACATAACTTAAAATTTCTGTGTGGCTTAGTGTTGTGGCATGACATACTGTTTGAAATAAATGTTGTAAAAAAGAGACTCCAAGGTGTTGACCTTGATATATCTGGAGCAATGGAACAACTGGACAAAGCAAAGTCATACCTACAGTCTTACTGGTCAGATGAGGGATTTCAAAACGTTCTGAAGAGTGCACAGAAGTTGGCAGAAGAACTTCACACTGAAGCTATTTTCCCACCCATTTAAGAATACAAGAGTCACCGAAGAAGAAGACATTTTGATCATGAGGCATGGGATAATACCATAAGAGACCCCAAACAACAATTCAAAGTTGAATTCTTTAACCAGGTGCTGGATTGTGCAATACAGTCAGTTGAAGAACGTTTCATGCCGCTCAAGGAACACAGCAGTATATTTGGGATGTTGTATGATATTCCAAAACTCCTCATTATACCAGAAGAAGACCTACTCCAGCAATGGAGGGCACTAGAGACAGTGTTGACACATGATGACATGCACGATATTGATGTGAGTGATTTAGGTGATGAACTGAAAGCCTTTTCAAGATACATTTCAGCAGGATCAACTCCAAAGGCTGTTCTGGAATATATGTGCACAAATAAGATGACCACCCTCTTTCCAAATGCTTTTGTTATTCTGCACATATTTCTAACACTTCCTGTAACAATAGGGTGACCAGATATCCCGATTTTATAGGGACAGTCCTAATTTTGGGGTCTTTTTCTTATATAGGCTCCTATTACCCCCCACCCTCTGTCCCGATTTTTCACACTTGCTGTCTGGTCACCCTAAGTAACAGTTGCCAGTGGAGAACGCAGCTTCTCCAAGCTGAAGTTAATAAAAACACATCTACACTCTACAGTGACACAGGAGAGGCTGGCCAGCCTTGCAACCATCTCAATAAAGCATGAGCTGGCCCAGACTGTGGGCCTTCAGGAAGCAGTTTGAATCTTTGCAACCAAGAAGGCACGGAAAGCATCACTTTGATTATTCAAACAGATAAAAATGCCAGTGTTTACTATGCAGACAAGAAAAGTTAAATTTGCTGTTCAGGCATTTGAAAGTTCAGTGTTACTTAAAAATTTTGAACAAGGCATTTTAAGTTGTTAGTTCTCCTTTATTGGGGTAGGTAGCAGAGCAGTACCATGAGAGGAGTAGAACAGGAAGAAAGTAGAATTGAGACCTTTCAAAGTTTTGGCCCAAGCAAGGGGAAACGGGAGCGTAATTTGAGCTTCCTGCCTCAGGTGCCAAAATGTTGTGTGCCGGCCCTGCTTTCTGACCAGCCCCTGCATGGGAAAGCTACTCCCAGCAATTCAGGCACACACTCCCTTCTGGAGTATAAACCCAAAATTTTACCGTCTTGCACTGCACAGGGAACTGTACAGCATAAGCTCATTAAATTCACCCCCTCTCTCAATGTGGAGAAGAATATGCAACAGCCTTTTGCTCCTGAGTCATGTTGCACTCGCGTGTGTGTCTAGGACTTCTGGGGGCAATATGGGGCTTGGGCTGCAGTTTTGTTTGATTGCAGTAAAGACTTCCGGGCTCCGGCTGGGGTGCAGGCTCTAGAAACCTGATAGGTGGAAGGATCCCAAAGCTTGGGCTGCAGCCCGAGCCCGGAGTCTACACTGCAATGAAACAACCCTGCAGTCCATGTTCCATAAGCTCGAGTCATCTGGCATGGGCCAGCTGCAGGTTTTTAATTGCAGTGCAGACTTATCCTAAAAGGCAGAGAGTCTTGGAAGCAAAAGCTCATATCTCCCCACAGATCTCTAACTAGACAGTGCCTTTCACTGGTCATATCAGAAGAAATGGCAATGCTGAACATGGCCTGATAGGGGAATGGCTTGCACACAAGAGCGTAAGAACAATAATTTACTGTTATATTTTGATTTCCATAGTGGTCTGAAAA
The DNA here is from genome assembly GCA_037349315.1 of Chelydra serpentina. Lineage (NCBI taxonomy): Eukaryota > Metazoa > Chordata > Testudines > Chelydridae > Chelydra > Chelydra serpentina. The sequence continues at coordinate 65,200,465 of JBAIAC010000004.1, forward strand.
CAGATTAAGTGGAATTCTAAAGCAGCCATAAACTTTCCCTTCCTCCCAGTTCAAGCATTCCTGTTGGGGCATGTAAGTTTCAATGCATGTAATTAGGTGTAAAGAGGCATGTGGTGCCAATATGATAATTCTGGCACAGAATAAAAAGACTTCCTGTAAAACAAGTGACATTTGTAGGGTGATGCCAACTGTCTATATAAACCCTACCGTTGCTTGACTTCTATGCTGTCTTGTAAGCAGGCAAAATGCCATCCAAACAGACGTGCATGACTTCAGAGAAGCAAAATACCATGTATGTATCTCAAATTATCAAACATATTTGCCCAGAACACAGTTTCCACCCAGGAATGTCAAAGCACCCATCTGTCCTGTAAATCCAGACCCAATGAGTCATTAGCAACCCATCAATAATTTGGATTGACTTCTAAAAATATTCCTCTGAAGTAGACAGATAATTTTTGGCCCTGTTGCCCCCTTTAATGTCTGCTATTGGAGTTAGTCGTTTTAATATAGTCTCCACTGTCTTTATTTCTATAGCCCTACCCCTATGAAGTTAGAAATGAGCAAATATTGGGATAATGCAATCTGCTTGGATACAGTTCAGCTTTATATCATGTAGTATCTTTCATTCAAACTATATTCTAAAATGGCTTAACAGAATTAAATAATATGGAAATGTTGTGTTTAGAGCAAAAAAAATCAACATCAGGAGAGGGATATTAAGTATTACTAACTCAGAAAAATGATACCAGCCTAGATTTTTAAAAAATGGCTGCCTAAAGATAGGCTTCTAGTAGTACAATTTTCAAAGGCACCTAAGTGACTTAGAAGTCTAAGTCCTATTTACTTTCTGTGGGATTTAGGCTTCTAAATCATTAAGGCACTTTTGAAAGTTTTACTCTAAGGCAATATTTTGGCACCTAAATAAGCAGGCTGATTTTCATAAATTCTCAGTACCCAGCAGCTTCCACTGAAGTTAGGTGCTCAGCACTTCTGATTATGAGGTCACTTATGTAGGTGCCTAAATATTGATTTAGGAGCATAACTTCAGACACTCACTCACCTTTGAAAATCCTGGCCAGTATGTTTTGAATATCAGATGGAATAGAGAAAGAATATTTCTGAGGGCTATATGAGCATGCCATTCCAGATACAGCAGCTTCGGAAGAGAAAGATTTCCTCTGACAATATTGTGTGGAAAGAATCTTCATCAGACAACACTGGGATCAGTCAAATCCATCCTGTCCATTCGGTGGAAAGCAAAGTAAAACTGGGAGCCTGGCAGGAGTCCTAAACTCAAAGGGATTGATGCCTGAAAATGACTGTGTTTCCATCTGTGTCTGTTCAAAGGTGATATACGACATCAAGTTAGAAAATTAACTTGCTCCTTTGACACAGATACACAATAGGAAGTAATATTACATTCATTGTCCAATATCAAACTAAATATAGTGGAATGAATCCCAGTTAGACTATAAAAAGACATTCCCCCCAAATTTTCCTAAGAGGACAGATTAGTTTTGCACAGTGCCCTGAACATTAACACACACAAGCTCCATTGGATCAAGAAGGGAAACAAATTACAAAGCACGTGCACTGAAAATGCCTTTCCCCAGCATTACCACCAAGGGATTGAAAAACAAGAGCACATCAGTTGTTCTCAACTTTGGGGATAGTGCACAGAAAGAGAGGTGATTTCTCAGCTAGCTCTGACCCAAATATGTATCTGCAGCTTGAATTGTACCTGAAAGTGGATAAGGAAACCACTTCCATACATTGTTTTCCACTGTTCATTCAGCTGTACTAGATAAGCTAATTATGGTTTCAGCAGCAACCCTGCGACTGAAAAGAGGCTGTGCTAGAAAGATTAAAAGAGATAATTACTACACATTCTTACAGCATTAGATGCAGTTTCACTAAAGGCATTAAATGACAGTGCTGAATTCACACATGTTTAGGTTTGGGGGTATTTAAGCTATTTGTCTACATATAATGAAAAAAATGGTATTTTTCACTCACTGTCATTGTCATATTATCTGATTGATAGCAATGTATATTGCAGTCAGGTCTGTATTGAATGATTAATTAATCTCAAGTAAATGTCAAAGCGTTTTTGAAGTTGAATACCTGAAATTACCGTTTCTGAACGGTTATAAAAAAGTACGTGACTTTTTGCATTTGTTCCTTCTCCCTGATGAAGATTTCGAGTTGAAACATGTAGGCACTTTAAATTCCTGATAACTGTTAAGTGATGGCCTTTTAATTACTGTATGAAACAAAGTATCTTAAATTTTAAGCATCAATTAACTAGGTGCCTGGGTGCCAATATTAAATATTTAACATTTATAGGCAAGATATCACTCCATTCTGTTTTCCCACACCTATTATTTTGCTATTTGTACTTTATAAAAATGGTAAAGCTACAGCATTCCCTTTATTTTCTTTGTAATTCACTCAGGACTATGCAGTGGCAAAGAAGTTCAATCCCAGCGCTTCCTATACTCACCCACTACTTTTATTTTTCATATGTAATAATCCCATCCTGTTACTGTTTCACTCACTGAATCCTCTGAGGCTGAGTCCTATGCATATCTGACAAGCTATATTGAATCCGGTGTGATTCCTTGTCAATATATCAGATAGGGTTTTTTGGTATCATATGTCTTACTTTCTGCTGTGGATAATGGCATAGTATAAGCTCTAGGACTTAGTCTAGCAGGTATAAAACACATTGCATAGCTAAAGGTTATTTTATTACAGTAAAAGTAAATTCCACTGAAATTAGGAATGTATTTTGTTCAACAATGAAGAGAGATATCTAAAACATTGACTGAAATAATGGAGGATCCCTAAAAGCAGTCCATTGTGCCCTAAGTAATTTTGAAGGTGAAAAAATAAGCTTCATACGTAACCCAGTTATTTTTCATGTCTTGTAATAAGCAAACTCTAAGCACACCTCAGTATGTGATAGATTTCCTTCCATTGAGTTTAGCCTTCCTCCCTCCCAACCCATTGTCAGAGTTCATTCCAGAAATTTATCAGCATGGGTCAGTGACAGAGAGGTCGCCGTTATTGATACATTTCATACATTTTTACACAGAGTAATTGCCCTGAAGTACCATCTACTCCCTAAAAGAAAGCTTCAGCACAGTTGCAGGAATGAGCAATGAAATATTAACTTACTAGGAAAGAAAGCACATTCTGGTGGCAACACTGCCTCTTTGCTAAGTCAGAATTGTATTTTTATAAGTTTTTAGTGAACAAAACAGTTAGAAAAGCTAGAATTGTACCATTAGATCCCAATCTAATTGCATAATCTTGCTATGCACTGCACACTCCAACTACCATTCACTTCAACAGGTGCACAACAGGAGAACAAAGCAGACAAGCCTCTAACAGACAGCACATACTATGAGACCGCACTGTGAACAATGGGACCAATAGGCCAGCATTTAATTGCTCTTTTCAGGGAAAGATTTTCTAGGAATACCCCAGGCGCTAGGTATGACGTGGCACATGGGGCATGATTATTTCAGTATCTACAAGGGGCTGGGTCAAGAATGTTTATGCTGATTTTTGGCTGTTCAAGTCATTGTCCCTATGGTATTTGCAATCTTTCCCCTGTAGCCCTGGTAAGTAATGTCTGTGCATGCTTACCAGGATGGGTAAGGAATGGTGTCCTTAGCCTCTGTTTGTCAGAGCGGGGTGATGGATGGCAGGAGAGGGATCACTTGGTCATTACCTGTTAGGTTCACTCACTCTGAGGCACCTGGCATTGGCCACTGTCGGTGGACAGAATACTGGGCTGGATGGACCTTTGGTCTGACTCGGTACGGCCTCTCTTATGTTCTTATGTTCTTTTTGGGAACCCACCAAAGGCTAGAACATCAAGGGCCTTCAGCACTTGCCTGGGAGCTGTGGTACATCTGGAGCACTACCAGAAACAAATATCTGAGAAGTTTGGGTGTATCACAGTGATTCCACTGGGAAAAGACAATTCCACTAGTAGGAAAGAAACCTGGGATTATAGCTAATGGTGCTTCTACTTTTCCATTGGAAGCCTAGGCTGAATTACTGCTGAAGGACCCTGTGAAGCTAGATGCTGCAGGAAATACCGCCCAGCAGGGCCTGAGTGGCAGCACCCCATAGCCCACTGATTGGCTCGTGATGACATATAAACCTGGAGGCCATTTTAGGGAGCTGTCTGAGCAACAAATGTAAATTATCTGCTTGGTTCCCCTTCCAATCTATTCTTGCTGTGGACCCTAGATTCTAGTTTCTGACCCTGGTTTGTCCCTGACTCTGCTATTTGCCTGCTGTCTGTAACCCAGTGCCTGACTCTGACTTCCTGGTATCCTGACCTGGCTTGACCCCTTATTATTAAAGGGAGAATGCAAATCCTAGTGAAGTATAGTACAGGTAAAGTACAAGAAGGAGCTATAGAGGAACAGTTAAATGAAATAGAGCCCCATTTAAAAAATAATACATGAAGGCAAGAAACCGAATATTGACAAATGAACAAGTGCTTATGTACAAATGCTATATGTCTAAATACTAAGATGGGTAAACTAAAATGGCTGGCATTAAATGAGGATTTTTATATAATAGACTTCATATTAACTTGGTGGAATGAGAATTATCATTGGAATATGGTAATACCAGGGTACCAAGTACACAGGAATGACAGAGTGGGTCAGCCTGTTGTGGGAGTGGCTTTATATGTAAAAGAAAGCATAGAATCAAGTAAGGTAAAAATCTTCAGTGACACAAACAATACCATTGAATCTCCATGCATAGAAATCCCATGCTTGAACATCGCGGGTATAGCTCAGTGGTAGAGCATTTGAAGGGGGGGAGGGATAGCTCAGTTGTTTGAGCATTGGCCTGCTAAACCCAGGGCTGTGAGTTCAATCCTGGAGGGGGCCATTTAGGGATCTGGGGCAAAAATTGGGGATTGGTCCTGCTTTGAGCAGGGGGTTGGACTAGATGACCTTCTAAGGTCCCTTCCAACCCTGAGATTCTATGATTCTATGAAGAGTATAGAAGTAGATAATACTACTGACCACCTGATCAGGATGGTGACAGTGACTAAGAAATACTAAAGGAGGTTAAAGATGCTACCAACACAGAAAGTGCAATGATAACGGGTGATTTCACCTATACTCATTAGTTGGGTAAATGTCACCTCAGGGTGTGATGCAGAGATAAAATTTCTAGACACCATAAATGGCTTCTTCTTGGAGCAGCTAGTCTTGGAACCCAAAAGGGGAGAGGCGATTCTTGATTCAGTTCTCAGTGGAGCACAGGATCTAGTCCAAGAGGTAACTATAACTGAACTGGTCAGTAATAATGACTATAATGTAATTAAAAGTAATATCCTGGGGAGGAAAATACAAATAAAAACCCACCACAGTAACATTTTCCTTTAAGAAGGAGAATTGCACAAAAATAAGGACATTTATAAGACGGAAATTAAAAGGTGCTGTCAAAAGTGTTAAATGCCTGCAGCAGCAAGGGGTCTATTTGAGAACACTATAATAGAGGCTCAGATTAAATACACCAAAGCTGAAAAGACAATAAGAGGACCAAAAGAACGCCAGTATACCTAAACATTTGAGTAATGGAGGCCGTTAGAGGCAAAAAGGTATCCTTTACAATTTGGAAGTCAAAGTCTAGCAAGGGTAACAGGAAGTAGTCCAAACTATGGCAGATTACGTATAATAAGGCACACCAAGAAAGAATTTGAGAACCAACTTGCTAAAGATGCAAAACTACTACTAACAATTTTTTTTTAAGTATATCAGAAGCAGGAAGCCTGCAAAACACTCAGTGGGGCCACTAGATGACAAAGGTGCTAAAGGAGCACGCGGAAGACAAGGCCATCGCAGTAACATGAAATGAGTCCTTAGCTTTGGCTTTCACTGCACAGATTGTAGGGGAGATACCTAAAAGAATAGCTCTGCTGTGGGTGACAAACCTGAGGAACTGTCCCACTTTGATGTGTCAGTAGAAGAGGTTTTAAAATAAATTGATAAACTAAAGAGTAACAAGTCCCCAGGACCGGATCGTTATTTGCCAAAGAATTCTGAAGGAATAAACATAGATAAGAAACTGCAAAACTACTCACTGTAGTATGTAACCTATTTTTTAAACAAGCTTCTGTAACAGATGACTGGAAGGTAGCTAATGTAAAGTCATTTTTTAAAAGGGGTCCAGAGGGAATCCTGGCAATTACAGACTGGTGAGCTTAACTTCAGCAGTGGACAAATTGATACAAACTATAGTAAAGAACAGACTTATCGGACTCATAGATTAACATGATTTGTTGGCGAACAGTCAACACAGCTTTTTTAAAAGGAAGTCACACCTCACCAATCTATTAGAATTCTTTAAGGGTCTCAACAAGCATGTGGACAAGGGTGATCCAGTGGATATAATGTACTTGAACTTTCAGAAAGCCTCTGATAAGGTTCCTTAGCAAAGACTCTTAACAAAACTAAGCCATCATGGAGTAACAGGGAAGGCCCTCTCATGTATCAGTAACTGGTTAAAAGACAGGTTGGTTTTGACAATGGAAGGTGGCAAACAGGTGAGTGCCCTAAGGATCAGTACTGGGAGCTGTACTGTTCAATGAATTCACAAATGTTCTGGAAAAGACAGTGAACAGTGAAATGGCAAAGTTTTCAGATGATATGAAATTATTCAAGATCATTAAGTCCAAGCTGATTGTGGAGTGTTACAGTGGGATCTCACAAAACTGGATGACTGGACAACAAAATGACAGATGAAAATTAACATTGATAAGTGAAAAATAATGCACCTTGGAAAAAGTCATCCTAGCTACACATATATAATGATGGGTTCTAAATTAGCTGTTACAACTCAAGAAAGATCTTGGACTCATTGTGGATAGTTCTCTAAAAAATTCAGCTCAATGCACAGCAGCAGTCAAAAAGGCTAACAGAATGTTAGGAACCACTTGGAAAGGAATAGAAAATACCATAGGTGCCGACTTCTACTGGCAACGGTGGGTGATCGACACCCCCTCTACCACCAGCTCCATCCCGACTCCACCCCTGCCCCACCCCCTCGTGCCCCCATTCCAACCTCTTCCCCAAAGTCCCCGTCCCAACTTCACCCCTCTCTGCCCCTGTTCCAACTTCTTCCCCAAATCCCCGCCCTGGCCCCAATTCTTCCCCGCCTCTTCCCCTGAGCACGCCACATTCCTGCTCCTCCTCCCTCCCTCCCAGAGCTTGCTACAGCTGTTTGGCGGCAGCAAGCGCTGGGAGGTAGGCGAAGGAGCGGGGATGCGGCGCACTCAGGGGAGGAGGCGGAGGAGGAGGTGAGGCGGGGAGGGGCAGGGCAGGGAGCTTGGCTGCCGGTGGGTGCAGAGCACCCACTAATTTTTCCCCATGGGTGCTACAGCCCCAGAGTACCCACTGAGTCGGTGCCTATGGAAAATACCATAATGCCACTATAAAAATGTGTGGTGTACTCACACCTTGAATATTATATCCAGTTCTGGTCACCCCATCTCAAAAATGATATAGTGGAAGTGATGACCAAGGGCATGGAACAGCTTCTGTACAAGGAAAGACTAAAAAAATTAGAGCTGGTCATCTTAGAAAAGAGACAATTAATAAGGACTATGATGGAGATCTATAAAATCATGAATGGTGTAGAAAATGTAAATAGAGAAGTGTTATTTACCTTTTCACACAATACAAAAACCAGAGATCACCCAATGAAATTTAAAGTTAGCAGACAAGGACAGACAAGGAAATCCTTTTTCACAAAATTAACCCGTGGAACTCGTTGCCACTCGATATTGTGATGGCCAAAAGTATTACTGAGTTCCAAAAAGAACTAGATAAATTCATAGAAGATAGGTCCATCAATGGCTATTAGCCATGTTGGTCAGGAATGCAACCCCATGATTGGGGTTACCCTAAACCTCTGACAACCAGAAACTGGGAGGGGAAGATAGGGGTACTTCTCTCCAAAATTACCCCATTCTGTATACCTCCCCTGAAGCTCTGGTACTGGCCACTGTCAGAGAAGATACTGGGCTAGATGGATCATTTATCTGACCCAATATGATGGTTGTTATGCTCTTATGAATGAGGGATGCTTAATACACCCATTGATTTTACCCAGGTCTGTGATTGATTGCACTCATTAATACTTCGGCATAAAATATATACATGTTATATTTAGTGTTATTAATATGTGGTTCATGAAAAATGCCACTTAGTTGTATTATGAAAACCTGATGAAGATGATGTATTTTTTACCTTTTGTTTTGTGCCATGTGGCCTTGAAGATTCAGTGTTGGAATGTTAGTAAATAACGAAAGTTAATTATACAGTCTCAATATCTATGACTGAACAATGTATGTTTGTGAATCTATTCTACTGCTTACATAAATAATAAATAAACTATATGTGTGTGTGTGTGTGTGTGTGCATAAAGAGAATATAATCGAGAGGAGTTTATAAATTCCTTCAGAAACAGAAGTGTACTCAGACACAGAAATGAATTTTTGATACAGAGGGTCCCATCTGCTATTTGCTCTAGTTTTCCATATGCAACAGACAGTGCATGACAGCAGGCTGCTGTCCTTTAACAGGGATGCATAAGAAGCCACAAATTCTGCACTTTGCCTTATTTCTTTAAGGCTGTTGAAGCATTCAACTAATTATGATGCTGTAATTAGTTCTTCAGTACCTTCACAGCAATTTTCCTCGCATTTATGTGCTCCACCAGTGCACCTTCTCAAAAGAGGTGTAAATAGGGCACTTGTAAATATTTTAGGAAGGGCACAGATGGAATCACAATACTTCAATGTAACATAAAAGATAATCTAAACACATCTAGTTATAAGAAAGAGAAAATAATTTAAAATAAATGTTTAATATAATAAAAAAGAAAAATCAAGTCTAGTAGAAAGCTGCAGTCTTGACAACTGTAACACAAGAACCAAAACAGAGAGAGACAAAGCAGATTACTTCCAAAGGCAGAGTGGATGAACTCAACCCACCTTCCTCGAGGCTGGCTCTTTGCTGATGGCTTGCTGCTAGCCCCAGAGCATATGCTTCCCTACAGAGTTTCCTAGCCTGCAAGCAGGACCAGGAAAACACCTGAGAATGTAAAGTGGTAGCTTACAATTTTAACGTAGTTTTCAATACATCACAAAAAATCAATCAAATTTAAGTTTTAGAGAGGAAAATATAACCCATGTGTATTATAGGTGCAGCATTTCACTTTGTCCAAAAGAAAGGTAGAGAGAGAATGGGGAAGAGACATGGAGTTTCATTGGAATACACTGTGCCTCTGTACATGTGCAGAGAGCCCAGTTAATCAGCTAGAAGGGTCCAGAAACAGGATGTGGCAGCTACTGGACTTGCTCAGTAGTTGTTTCGGAAGCTGTATAAGCACCTTTAATTATGAGTAGAGCTAAGATTTTTGTCAGGGAGGTGACAGTAGTCACAGAAATTGTGAATTTGAATAAAGTCTGTGAAATTTTGGAAATGGATGTAAAAACACATTTGATTAGGCTCCCACAGTGGCTTTGCAACCTGGCACATGTGGTCTCTGTGCCAATCAGGTTTAGCCCATCCATCCCTCCATCTCCATTTACAGAAGGGCAAAACCTGGAGTGATGCTGATATCCCATATGCTAGGTTGCAACACTCAGAGCAGGGAACCAAGCCTAGACCTGCCAGACAGGAGCCCTGCTATGGGTTGAATGTGGAGTGGGCTCACTTGCCAGCCTCCCTCCCCTGCCTTTTTATGTATGTTGATGTAGCAAAAACTACATTACTTGGTGACCTTTCTATGCCTTATCGTTTTCTCCCCTGCCCCTCTGCCATGAAACTTACTAAAAATGTCAATGCCAAAATAATAACTGTAATTATGGGTTATCCACCTAACCAGTGACACCCAGTCACCCTCTGAGAACTAAGCCAATCAGCTAAGGAGCAAAATCAAGCTGGATGTTTACTCTTGTATGAGACTGTACTGAGGTTATCTGTCAAATATACCCCAATGCTATGTACATATTAACTTCTCTTCTAAAGATAGTCAAACTCCCTGTCCTGCTGTTTGGGAGTGCAAGGGGCCACGGAAGCCTACAAGTGGAAGGTCTTTCTGTAAGAATGAGGGTTCTAACCTCATATACCTTCCCCCAAGAAGGGATAGTTTAAGGAATCTCTAGGATGTACCCATCCTAAAGGTATCTTCATGAAAGAACTAGTTGGTCCCACATGTGGGACTCACATAGCAAGAAATCACAAGGGACTCTAGAAAGCTAGTTGTTTAGTCAAGTTTCATAATTCAATAGTTATAAGGGACCAAACTGTGTCACTCTTACACATGTTGGTGAGCATTGTCTTAAGCCAGACTGTTCCCCAAATGAATTTTATATGTTCACGTAACTTTTCATACATACTAGAATTCACCAATAATTTCAAAATAAGAGACTTTGGGTTTCCCTATCCCCAGGTTGTGCTATCTCTTCCCTCTCCCTAAAATCTTCTTGACCCTGGAAACGTGTGAGTCCATGCATATCCAGAAGTGCTAAATCTGAACACGTCACGTACCTGTGCATGTGCACCCCCAATATTTATCTCTTCTTCCACTGGAGTCTAATAATATGCTCAGGTTATAAATATGGGTAAGGTTAATGAACCAATTATTTTTAGACAAGACATGAGGCACACAGACTCAATGTACTATGTAAATAACTGCTAGCAGTCAGTGGCCTTTGTATTGATATTTGCACATATACATTCATCTTGAGCAATTTTTAATAAGATTTCAGGGAATGTTTGCATTGGTGGTTTTTAAAACTGAATGATACACTTAAAATACTGTTTGCTGAAGAGCAGTTTTGTTATTTTGCATGTATATGCGTAAATATAAACAGATATTGCAAAAAGCTCAGCAACATATGCCATGTTATATGGTAGCACATAGTTAAATAGAATAATCACAGCTATAAACTAGTACTTGTGTAATATAGGAAATCTTGGTCTTTGTAAATACAGCCAGGCTTAGTTTAATGGCAATCGCAATGTGAAGCAGAGAGCTAAGTTCTTGTTTGGGTGAACACAAGATATAAGTGATCAGTGTGACGTTCCGCTGGTGTTATCCGGACCGGTGATCTGCTAGGATCCTCGACTCTGGGAGCCAGCCTTACCCCGCTTTGCTGTGAGAACCCCCACTCCCAGGCTGTTCATGCACAGCCTCTAGCATGTAAGCTGCTCCCAGCTAGGTGAGTGAGCACTTTTGGCCAGCCGCTGCTGAGATTGTGCAACACAATGACACTAGCCAATATCTCCGGTCCCAGACAGAACCCTAGGAACCTCCATCTTGCAATGTCCAGTTATGCCCACTGGACACTGCAAGCTTATATGAGTTTGTCAATTGAACAAAGAAATTGACATATACCAGGCTTGTTATTGTAAGGTGTGTCTCTGACACGCTTCAAACCAAACGCGTTGCCTTCAGGTAGAAAAAACAAACTAATGTATTAACTACAAAAGATAGACTTTAAGTGATTATAAGTCAAAGCACAACAAGTCTTATTTGGTCAAATGAAATAAAAGCAAAATGCATTCTAAGCTGATTTTAAGACTTTCAGTGCCCTTACAAACTTAGATGCTTCTCACCACAGGCTGGCTTTCATCAGCGCTTCAGTCGCTTGGAGGTGGTGTTTGTAGATGGAATTGGAAGAGAGAGAGCATGGCAAACGTCTCTCCCTTTTCATAGAATCATAGAAGATTAGGGTTGGAAGAGACCTCAGGAGGTCATCTACTCCAACCCCTGGCTCAAAGAAGGACCAACACCAACTAAATCATCTCAACTAGGGCTTTGTCAAGCTGGGCCTTAAAAATCTCTAAGGGTGGAGATTCCACCACCTCCCTAGGTAACCCATTCCAGTGCTTCACCACCCTTCTAGTGAAATAGTGTTTCCTAATATCCAACCTAAACCTCCTGCACTGCAACTTGAGACCATTGCTCCTTGTTTTGTCATCAGTGACCACTGAGAACAGCCAAGCTCCATCCTCTTTGGAACCCCCTTCAGGTACTTGAAGGCTGCTATTAAATCCCCCCTTACTATTTTCTTCTGCAGACTGAACAAGGCCAGTTCCCTCAGCCTCTCCTCGTAAGTCATGTGCCCCAGCCCCTGATCATTTTCATTGCCCTCTGCTGGACTCTCTCCAATTTTTCCACATCCTTTCTGTAGTGGGGAGCCCAAAACTGGACGCAATACTCCAGATGTGGCCTCACCAGTGCCGAATAGAGGGAAAGAATCACTTCCCTGGATCTGCTGGCAATGATCCTACTAATGCAGCCCAATATGCCGTTAGTCTTCTTGGCAACAAGGGCTCACTGTTGACTCATATCCAGCTTCTCATCTACTATAATCCCCAGGTCCTTTTCTGCAGAACTGCTGCTTAGCCAGTCAGTCCCCAGCCTGTAGCAGTGCATGGGATTCTTCCATCCTAAGTGCAGGACTCTGCCCTTGTCCTTGTTGAACCTCATCAGATTTCTTTTGGCCCAATCCTCCAATTTGTCTAGGTCACTCTGGACCCTATCCCTACCCTCCAGCATATCTGGCTCTCCCCCAAGCATAGTGTCATCTGTGAACTTGCTGAGGGTGCAATCCATCCCATCATCTAGATCATTAAGAAAGATGTTGAACAAAAATGGCCCAGGACTGACCCCTGGGGCACTCCGCTTAATACTGGCTGCCAACTAGATATCAAACCGTTGATCACTACCCATTGAGCCCGACAATCTAGCCAGCTTTGTATCCACCTTATAGTCCATTTATCCAATCAATACTTTTAAACTTGCTGGCAAGAATTCCGTGGGAGATAGTATCAAAAGCTTTGATAAAGTCAAGATATGTCATGTCCACTGCTTTCTCCATATCCACAGAGCCAGTTATCTCATCATCGAAGGCAATCAGGTTGGTCAGGCATGACTTGCCCTTGGTGAATCCATATTGACTGTTTCTGATCACCTTCCTCTCCTCCATGTGCTTCAAAATGGTTTCCTTGAGGACCCGCTCCATGGTTTTTTCAGAGACTGAGGTGAGGCTGACCGGGTCTATAGTTCCCTGGGTTCTCCTTCTTCCCTTTTTTAAAGATGGACACTATATTTGCCTTTTTCCAATCATCCGGGACCTCCCCCAATTGCCACGGTTTTCAAAGATAATGGCCAATGGCTCTGCAATCACATCAGCCAATTCCCTCAGCACCCTCGGATGCATTAGATCTGGACCCATGGACTTGTGTATGTCCAGCTTTTCTAAATAGTCTTTAACCTGTTCTTTCACCTCTGAGGGCTGATCACCTCCTCCCCATACTGTGTTGCCCAGGACAGCTGACCTTGCCTGTGAAGACTGAGGCAAAAACAGCATTGAGTACTTCAGCTTTTTCCATGTCATCTGTTACTAGGTTGCCTCCCCCATTCATTAAGGGTCCCACACTTTCCCTGACCTTTTTCTTGTTGCTAACATATCTGTAGAAACCCTTCTTGTTACCCTTCACATTCCTTGCTAGCTGCAACCCCCTCTGTGTTTTGGCCTTCCTGATTACACCCCTGCATGCTTGAGCAATATTTTTTATACTCCTTTATCATGTTCTTTCTTCCCTCTTGGCTTTGCCCCCCTCTTCAGAGTCAGGTGAGCATTACCTCATTGTAGTCCCAAACTGACCAAGGGAACGGGGTGACTCACTTGAGAGTCCAACAGATCCTTTGTTGCTGCCGAGGCCAGTGTCCTTTGTTCCTGTGAGTCTGGGCTGGGTTTGTTCCATATATGCTCTGATGAGGTGTGAATTGGCCCTCTGCTCCTGGAGCGTTTTGCCTGGGCCTGTTTTAAGCCATGAGGACACATTTTCAGCCTCATAACTATATACATGAAATTACAACCTATAACATTACTATAACAACAATGCTCAGTGCATCATGAGCCTTCTGAAGACACCCAACATAACAAAGTTTGCATTAGATACCACACAATCATATTATAAGGATGAACATGGGAGTGCAGGGTGTTTCCCCAAGGCACAGAGCATCACAATCAGGAATGAGATATAAGATGCACCAAGAATCCTTGTGCCAGAAACTTTCACTGGACCTCTGTTACTGGATGAATGCAGGGGCGGCTCTTACAATTCTGCCGCCCCAAGCAGGGGTGGCGGGGCCCCGCCCCCCGACGCAGGCAGTCCCATTCCGGAGCGGCAAAGGGACAGCGGCGGACCTGCCGCCCCTTTGCCGCCGCAGCAGGCGAGACTGGGGCGGCAGTCCGAGTCCCGCGGCGGCAATTCGGCGGCGGGAAGAGCGGACCTGCCGCTGAATTGCCGCCGCGGGACTCGGATTGCCGCCCCCTTCTCACCTGCCACCCCAAGCACCAGCTTGGCAAGCTGGTGCCTGGAGCCGGCCCTGGATGAATGTAAAGCAAAGAGAAGAGTGATTCCCAGCACTATGCACAATGAAGTGGTGTGTCCTCTCCCTTGTGAATGGATGTTCTGGGTGCAGCGGCTTCCAGCCAGAGTGGATAGGGGACAGAATGTCCTTTACTTTGGCAGATGAGCAGTGCAGCCATAGATTCCTAAACAGGCCAGAAGGTTATAACAAACAACTCAGCAGTCAGTGCCATGAGCATGCCACAGTGGGAAGGCAAGCATTGGCTTGTGTTTAGATTATGTTTCTGTACTGAATTGTGCGTGTACACATGGCAGCTGTACCCAAATCCAGTCAGAAACATTGCTGCTTCCCATGTGCCAACCCATTCCAAGGTTTAGATGGCATAGACACAAAAACACATACAATATTGCCCAGCAATGAGTTCTCGATGGACAATTAGCAGCAGTCTGTGTTCATGCAGAAGCACCATTGTGCTCCCTGAGACAGACATCCCCTGTTTGAGTTGGGACTCTCTGTGTACCAAGTGTGGCCAGGGAAAAGAAGCAACAGAGACAGCATTGGTTGTAATGTGAAGAAAGATGCTGGATTACATGAAAGAGAAAAAGTATATAGGTGATTTATAGCTAGTTGTAAAGTGGCAGACTGTGAAGTAAATTTCAGTAGCAATAAAATCCAGAGGGGGCTGGTAATAAACAAAATAATGAGCAGCAAACAGAAGCACAGTTAAAAAGGATAGCAATATCACCACCATGAGCCATGGTACATCCCTTTGCTAAGGGGCACAATTATCACATTTACCAATCACAGTTAACCTAGCAAATGTAATAAGCGACAGCCGTACAACGATATGCTCCCCAGGATCAACTCCCGGGTGGTACAAAGGTTGCTCTACAAATGTTTAGCACCTTATGGTTCAGTTTTGCATTTGAAGGAGAAATTGTGATACCACCAGGTATTTTCTTAGTGTAGTGTGTTTATTTACAAAATAAAAACAAATCTTTTTTTCTCTGAATAGAAGTAGCAGCAGACTATTCACTGTAGAGCTGGGTGAAATGTTTTCAGCAAATAGTCAATTTGCCCCCCAAAAATTCATTTGGGGCACCATAGCTATTAAACTGGTGAATAGCACAAACAGCGGAGGAGGGGGAGGAAAGGGGAAATGTTTCTGAAAGAATCAAGAATGTTCTGTTTAATTTTAAATAATATTTTGTTTCAAAATTTAGTTATGTTTATTAAAAACAAATGACCAAAAAGGTGAAAAACACCCCAAAAATGAAACAATAAACCCCCCAAATATTTTAAGTCAGATAGTTTTTGAGCTAAATATTTTTGGTTTTGGTTTTCTTTTATTTCATTCAAGAAA
The DNA here is from genome assembly GCA_037349315.1 of Chelydra serpentina. Classification (NCBI taxonomy): domain Eukaryota; kingdom Metazoa; phylum Chordata; order Testudines; family Chelydridae; genus Chelydra; species Chelydra serpentina. The sequence goes on from JBAIAC010000004.1 coordinate 65,216,270, forward strand.
AACAGACAAAAATCAGCTTCAGTTCAAAACAAAAGAATATTTTAGGGGATTTGGTGGGGGGTCATCCCCAGAACTGAAGCAATTATTCACTCAATTATAATCCACCAACCCATTCTGCAGAAAATTCAGGGATGGCTCATTTGCCCTGTTCCCAGAAGCAGCATACATCCACCCAGTTCTTGCCCCAAAACCCAGAGCTGAACTGACTTCTTAATATACTAGTCCCTGAGTTTTATATATGGTAAATTCAGTGAGACCACGTGGCCTGGCCACAACCCCACCCTGTACGGATGATATGCAATACAAAGGAGACCTAAAGCTTTTAACAGCTACATCAGAGAGTGAATTAACTGGTATTGATCTAAAAATGGTTCTCTCTCTCTGCCATAGAAAATTTAGAATTTTTTAATTTTGTGGAAAATTTCCAATTTGAAGAAAAAAACAAACCAAAAAATCAGTTTTCTGACAAATAAAATCAAAAAATTGTGAGAAAAGCAAACACTTTCCATGAAAATTTCCATTAGTCAAACCCCAATTTTCGGTTGTTAAAAAATTATGACTGAAAGTTTTTGACCAGCCGCGCGTTCCCACTGGGGCTTCTGAATAATATATGTGGGTGTGGTTACTTCATGAAAACTTGATTGCTTTCTATGGGGAGTTTCACTCTGGGTGCTCATATATCAATGACTCCCAACTGCAAGCACTTTTTGATATAACATATAACACCACGAGCATGCTCAGCCCTTTAAGAGATAAACATGGAAACCATAGTCCAAATTCACCAGGGCCCTCTGACTAGTGTGTGCTGCTCCAGTGATGCACCATAACCATAAACTTGCAAACACTGGCCAATTCAGGGAGGTTTATGGCTGTTTTGTGTTGTCAGAGTGGATGCGAAGCTGCAGGAGTATACCACTGAAACTTGTTCTAGATCCTTACTCTGCAGGGCTTACAAATTAAACAGATGATATTACAGAGAACGGATAGGGAAAAGGGAGCAGCCACAAATGTTAGGGGACTGTTGGCCCCTTACTAAAACTTTGTGGGGTTTTTGGTTGGCACTCTCCCCTTGCCAGGAGCACAGGGGAGGGCTGAAGGACACTGGGACTGCAGGGTCTCTGGTCAATCAGCTAGCTCCATACCAGGGCCAATGGGAAGTAGCCAGAACCCTGAGTCAGTCTGATTGACCAGGTAGCTGGGCCACAGCGGGGTCAGTGAGAGGAGCAAGGCCCCACCAAGAACAGGTGACAGACCCAGCCAGGCAGGGCCCCACAGAGGAGAGTGAACAACAGCTCCAGGGACAGGGGCTGTAGGGAGAGGCCTGGGGAACCAGGGACCCACGGTAAAAGGAACGAGGGACAGTCACAGAGACCCAGCTAAGGAAAGCGAGTGGAGCGGGGGCGGAGGAGCTGTGGCAGCCCAATAATGCACCCCTGTACTGCCCTGAGGCAAGCAATGCAGGGAGATGTAACAGGGAGCTGTAACTAGCATTGGCCTGGGAGTTCCCAACTGCCCCTGAGCGAGGGAAAAGGTTGTGAGTCCTATGGGTCTACAGGGGATTTCCCAGTACAGTCCTCAGGCAGAGACCTCCATGAGCTGTGCTCAGCCCAGGCAATGGCGGCCCGACCTCCCTGCGGGCAGGGGAATGTGGCACTCAGAGGAGCATGTTTTTTTTTCTTTTTCTCTCCCTTTCAGCTGATCCTTAACCACAGGGGGTGAGCGGTGCACCTTCTGGTGCATTCAGTCGCTTGGGAGGTGAGTCTTCATTCACTAAAGCCTGGTGGAACAGCATCTAGTGACCTCTCGAACCAGGGTCATTGTTGTAGGGAAAGATTTTGAGCTTGCACGAAAAGGGGTCTGGACACTGCTGTGATGATTTGTGTGGAACTTGGAGAGAAGCTGTAACCCAGTGGGCGGGGCATTGACCTCTTCACACACCCCTATCTAACTGACTGGCCAAGTTTCACCACCCCACTGAAGAGCATGTTACTGTTTAAAGTCAGGTGGTTTTTTGTATCTATACCCGAGTAAATAGATTAGGATGTCTTTTCATCCAGGTGTAGGAAGCCGTATAAGGATTGCTTTAGTATATTTTAAAAACTTTCAACTGCTTAGTATGTTTTGAAACCTGCTAATAAGCTTTCTCCTGTGTTTAGGCTGCTCCTGAGAAAGATAAATCTGTTTGATTTGATTTGGTGATTTGTATATGTGCCCTTTTTAACAGTTTAGTTCAATATAAAGCCACTATCCCAGCTGAGGTTATGTTAATCATTGGGCATCTCTCTACTAACCAGGTGGTGGAAGCACTCCACCTCACAGACGGATCTGACTTGGGCAAGAGGAGCAACTGAGGAGGAGGTACCATGATGAGAGGGTGAGGTGATGGAAGGTCCCTGGCCATAGTCTCCAGTGCTCAGCCTCAGTCCTGGCCTGGCCTCACAAGCAGTTGTGATGTCCCTCAAGAGGGAGGGTAATTGGGCACCAGCCTTAAACCCAATCCCACAGTCTTCTGGGACCCAGTAGGCAAAGGCCTGCTGATGTAGCTTTGCTAGCTAGATCAGGGGAATGGAAGCCCCTGGAGTTACTACTGTCCCATCCCTTCCCACAGGCAGGGAACCACACCCAGCCTGTTTCTCTGGGTAACGCTGGGAGTGTGAGAGACGGGTTGCTTCTCATAAATTAGGGTGGGGTTGGGTCCCGTTTTACAATACTCTGTCCCTAACCACATTAGATAAAGCATTGGGATTTGCACATATCTTGCCATTTGGCATCTATTGTTCTGGGGTTTAATTTGGTTCAATTTAAAAAATCTTAAGTACTGTACACTCGTACTTCATTTGCTTAAGGAAAAACTATGATAAAAGTATATCCCGGTGAGGTAACTGGATAAATGTTGACTTTTTAAATTTATATTCATACCATTCATATTCATCATTGGCCAGGAATCAGACAAACTCTCAGAATGGTCTGGATGAACCATAACTACACACAGCTGTGCATGGCCTAGGCAAAGTGCTCTAGTCTTCCCCTGACATCCACAGACGCCAGGAAATAATGACACATTGCCAGTATAATGTGCAGATGTTAGTAATCATGAATTCAGTGCTGGGCATAAAGGAATGTGGAGGGAGGGAAGCTTGACATTGGCCAACAGCCTTGTCTGCGGCCAATAGCTTTTGTACTGCGATTGGGCATCAGGTTCACATGTATGCTGCAGTACTCTTTGTGCTCATTCCCGTCAGACACAAATTTAATGATTGTGGGTGACATTAAGGAGAGTAAATTCCTAGTTGCTAACTAATGCCTGTCTGATTTCTTGAACGTAGTGGTTATTCTGCATGCTTTAGTGACAGCCTCTCGGGCCCATTCACTCTGCCACATGTAGATAGTGTGCCACCTATATTTCACACTCTCTGTTGTAGGATAGGTTGTTCTTGTATAATAAGATAATGAGTGTCATTGATCAAGATTTGGTAGTTATCTGGGTTTACATCAGGTCCACCTAGGAACTGGAATTCTGTATTGTTGATTGCTTTTTCCACTTTTCTCACAGAAGATAGCTATTGAGTGACGCAAAATTTTGCACAGGTAAATACACATTCTCACTGATATTTTAATTGAAGTATTTAATATTTGTGACTCAGTCCCTTTCAGACTGAAATTTATTGCACAACTACCATTGATTTCACTGGATGCAGGAAGAGAAACTTCACTAGAACCAAGATTATTTTCAAAAAGGGTACCTAAGTCTGGGCTCCTAAATACAACATTAGTTATTCAAATAACCAGCCTTAATTTCAAAAGAGATGAGTAGTCAGCAGCACTGATGGAAGTCCAGGTTTCAGAAGTGTTGCCATCCAAAGGAAAAACCCAGTAATTATTTTCATTGCTAGAAGAATGCATTTTCCCCATGGATATGTAACCCATGGGTGAGCATATATTGCAGGGCTTCTCTGTGCTGTTAGAATCCCCAGCTACATAACCTTGGCTCTTTAGCCCCAGCTGCCACAGCTCATGCTTTTAGCTTTGAAAGTCTCTATTCGGTCAGACAATAGGCCACCAGTCACAGATATAGAAGAAATTCTAAATGGGCCTGATCCAATGTCCATTGAAATCAAAGAAAGGACTCAGAGACTCAGAGACTTTAAGGCCAGAAGAGATCATTATGATCGTCTAGTCTGACCTCCTGCACAACGCAGGCCACAGAATCTCACCCACCCACTCCTGTAATAAACCCCTAACTTATGTCTGAGCTATTGAAGTCCTCAAATCATGGTTTAAAGACTTCAAGGTGCAGAGAATCCTCCAGCAAGTGATTCGTGCCCCATGCTGCAGAGGAAGGTGAAAAACCCCTAGGGCCTCTGCCAATCTGCCCTGGAGGAAAATTCCTTCCCAACCCCAGATATGGCAATCAGCTAAACCCTGAGCATGGGGGAAAGACTCACCAGCCAGACTCCCAGGAAAGAATTCTCTGTAGTAACTCAGATCCCAGCCCATCTAACATCCCGTCACAGGCCATTGGGCATATTTACCACTAATCGCGAAAGATCAATTAATTGCCAAAATTAGGCTACCCCATCATTCCACCCCCTCCATAAATTTATCAAGCTTAACCTTAAAGCCAGATATGTCCCACAGGGTTCAGTGATCCCTGTCCTATAATGCACTGGGTATGGAAAATTCTAAAGCTATCAAACTAGATCTATTAACTGATTGTAGGAAAAAAGTAGAATAAAGCATGCTTCTCTCCCAGCCCCCAAAAATAAAAATGGAAAGAACAAATGGAAACTTTTCATAATCCAAGCATTAGGATGGATAAAAGCTAATATTATGTCTGTCAGCTTGGCAAGTAATTGAAGCAGCACTAGAGACAGTTGACCACCAAAATGGTATCCTAGCAACATACAGTAGTCCAGTTACACACAGTGCTATCAAGCCAAAATTATCCTTTTCAATATCTTAGCGTTAAGAGAGCAGGGATGAAAATGCAGGAAAGAATGAATGTGGTGAAGATTAGAATGAGAGAGTGAGGTTTTAATTTAAGCACAGGTTTTAGAAAGTCTGTGCAAATTAAATAAAGGATTCACATTTTTCTGACAAGAAAGACTGCCTACTGAAGGTCAGAGATCTTCAGACAACTATTATTTCAATTTATTTTCAGAATATTGAATGTGTATATTTTTGCTTTGTGTAATACATTTATTATATCAATATTTCCCTTTAAAGTCACTTAAATGTTTAACACAGTGCAAATGGGGAGGGGGATGAAGGGAAATTATATTTTAATTGCTTGACATTTCTAAATCTTTTAAGGAATATCTAGGCAAATCCACCTATAAATTACAGCTCTCAAACACAATTATTTCTTATATTGCTTCTAATAATAAAATCAGGGAATTACAACAATGTTGATAAACTCTGAAAGTTGAGCACTTTCAGAAGGTTATATAATAAATTCTCTTCAAAGCTTCTATTATTTCTATGGCTATTGATCCTACTTATTGACATCATTTACCAGGATGCTTAATGATCATCCTCTAGATGACAAGTGAACCTGTATGCATAGTAATTGAAAGGAAGGACTCTATCTTCATCTTAGACACAAAAATAATCAGTTGAAGAAGATGCAATTCTTACAAATATGAAGAGCCAGAACTTCAGCTGCTGACAGACAATACAGTTCCATTGACTCTTGTCAAAATAGGCCAATTTACACCAGCTGAGGATCTGGCCTAAAGTATTCAGACTCCTGAGAATATAGTAGGATTTGGGGGGATTGTCTTGTTTGTTTGTTTTTGCTAATGCACACAGAAGGTAAAACTGTTTCCCATCACTAACAGATGTCCTGCCGCCTAAGTAGTATTTCTGGAAATACCATGACAGTGCTCCAGCCTGTTGATTCAGTGATTCCTTTAGCTTAGTGCCCTAGTATTATCCTTCTGGAGGATACTGAACCACAGAAATGGTATTAAAAGTAGTGTTTTATGAGCTCCTATGCATTTTTTGCATCCAAAAAGCTATATTAAAAATGGTTCTAGATGCAGAGCCAGGATACATGGCGCTTTGATGGTTTGGCTGGGGAAAAAAAACAACAAAAACAGAACCCCACAATTTTAAACTGAATTAAAGAAAATAAAATCATTCCTAACATAAATAAAACACAATTTCATTCAAACACCCACCTCATCCCCTAATTTATAGTTTTAATTTCTTTCAGTAACCTGGCAGTTTCAGTATAGCTCCTTCCCTTTGTTATCCATGCAGGTGACAGCCACTTCCCATTGCCATTTTGGCAACCTCTAGTGCCGCCTGCCAGGATTTCTTCATCCCATCACTTGATATCTTCTTTAGGTTCCAAGGAAACAATTTGCCCCTAGACTTATCTTAACCCACTGGAATAATTTATCCTTTTCTGTCTAATTCTAAGGCTACCTCCTACTTTGGCCCTGGCTAGGGTGACCAGAGGACGGAGCAACCCCACACTCCCTGGGAGAACCGAGGGCAGAGCGAGGGCAGGTAAAGAGGGTGCTAAGTCCCTGCCTGGGAGCCTGCAGGGTCAGGGCACAAACAGATGAAAATGAATACCAACTTCTTCCAGAATAAGTCCAGGAATAAGTCCTAGAGATATAAGTGTATATCTTAATGAAATTCTAAAGTAACCTCTACGTAACTTCTCATGATCAAGGTGTGTGCAATAGGAAGTTCACTGAAAATGCAAATTGATTAAAAAAAAATAGACTAAGGATCCAAGTCTGTCCTATGGATTTTGTGCAGCGCCAAATTAATGTTTCAGGGATATTAGTGACTTTATTTGAGGGAAGATGTGAGTTGGTGCTTTAAAAAAAATCTAATCAGGAAAGGATTGGAACCAGCTAGCCTTCACTTATCCCCTTGAGGATATCAATGACATAGACCCAGAAATTGAGAGTTTTCATTGCCAGTTCTTCACTATTTTGGCCTTTACTAGCTCTAACATGGGGAGGGGGATTTCCTTTGTTGTGATTCCTTTATCTGTACTCTTGGTTGGGAAAAAATCTAGATTCTATAGTAGATCAGATATATGAAAACTGCTCCGCTTTCTTGTGTGCAAAAGTGCAAAATAGATTATACTAGCTAATATTCCTAGTTTGGTTGGCAAAGGAAGCTCCACTCAGAAGCCAGGGTGACAGGCAGGATTTCTTCCATATGCATCTAGTGGGTGAAATACAAACATCTGGGACATTCTGAAGACATTAGAAATACTTCCTTCTTAGTCCTTATCTATCAGCTCACATTCGTTCAAGACCACTCCTTTTCAATGAACCTCACTTGTATTCCTTTCAGCTATATCAACTCTCTTTTTTCTTTTTTCATCCAATGCTATCAGGATAAAACCCATTTGTATGACAAAAAATCTGTTAGCAAAGTTAGACCACTTAGGACCTGTATGCCTTCCCAAAACCCCTGGCTTTCCTAAAGATGTCATTCAGGAGAAAAAGAGATTTATTAAATGTTTTTATTGGGACTGTCATCTAACCTATATTTCTGGGGACAAAACGATGATGGCAGCAGTAATTAACATGCTGAAAGAACTGTAAAATGAATGTGAAACACCTTCTGCTTCTCTGTATTTATTTTCCATGGGACCAAAAGAAATCAGAAGTTAATAGGCAATTTGCTGAGTAAAATTCCTTTGACAAGGAAGCAGTTATGGCCCAGTTTTTAGGAATTAGCGACAGTGGGTTCAGATTACCTGGTTTGTAGTTATGTTTTTCTTAGAAAGCATTTGCCTTCAAGAAACTCAATTTTGAAAGACAATGAAAGACATTTTTCAGAAGCCATAATGGGTCAATGCAGGATTTTCACCAGCCAGATTGACTGCCAGAATCTTTAATGCAGAGATTCACCTTGTGAAGATAAGCATATAGTATTGTTTATCTGAGTGGAAGGCTGCTTAGACCAAATGGGGCACTGCATATTAAGACGTGTGTTCTCCACAGTTTCTCAGACTATAACCTCTCAAAACTCCCACAATCCCTCTTGTCCCTTAAAGGAAAAAAGTTTTTAATTAAATTCTTGCATAAACCTCCAGAACAAAAACACATCATGCAGACTTCAGGAACCAGGCAAATTGCCAATGCAGCAGCCTTCAGCTAGGTGAATTATGGATGCCCCAGAGCTAGGTGAAGTATGGATGACCTGATTTAGGACTTGAATAATGCTATCAGCTAGCTTCTGTTGAAAGAGGGTTGTTTATCTGGGGTTTGGTTGGGTTTTTTTTTTGCTTGAGTTGGGTTTTTTTCCCCTTTTTTTGGAGAGGATGTATATGCGTGTATGCACAAATTAGTTTACTAATGAAAGTACTGTACATTTTTAGCTCCTCTATATGTGGGCCTTCGTAAACTGTGAAAAACTTGAAAAACTTGTAAAAGGTAGATCTTCTTGTATCTGAGGATATTACAAATTTGTTAGAGACAGTGGTGATTATTAATAGGACTGGAAGAAAAATGAGGGTGACAGATTTGTTTGCAAAATGTTTTAACAGGCAGTTTTGGAAGTAAGTGTACAGCATTTCTTTAATTCTGCTGTACTGAATAAAGCATGAAGTAATTCCATTCTAGACAGGTTTGAAAAATTGATTGACTTTTGATTATTCTTATCCAATTCCCATAAAGTATGCTTGTATTAGATCGACAGTGTATCTAATTACTTTTTGCTATGTGTAGGGGTATTTTGCATCCCTCTTGAGTGTATATACAATCTGGATTAAGCAAGAAATATGGCCTTGCATGTGCACACAAGTCCATTGACTTCAATAGGAGTTTTGTGTGCATGTGATTGCAAAATACTTCAACAACTCAGGAGTTACCTCAAATTGAGACCATTTCGGGCTCCTACAGCATGCAAGTTTATTAGCAAGTGCTTGACTTTACTGGCTTTATGAAGATGTGTATTTCTCTTCAATGTGATTGTCTTTCTAGAGGTTTAAAAGTGGCTAACTCATCTAGACTGGACGTATCCAAAGAATCCATACTCAGAGTAAATCTGAAATCCCAGCAATTTGCCATGAGTTTGTTATGTGAATTGTTGAAGGCATAGTATCTCCTCTCTCTCTGTTGGGGTCTCTGTTTTGGCTGAGATATCCTTTAAGAAGTGTCATGGACCAGTAGACAGTGCACAGGATTGGAAGTCAGCAGCTGTGGGTAATATTCCTGTCTCTACCACTGTCATAAATATAAAGGGAAGGGGGAGAGGGTCTGATGCAGTGCTATAAAATCCTCTTACCAGTAAAGGGTTAAGAAATGCAGGTAGCCAGACTGACACCTGACCTGGCTGGCATCTGACCAATGAGGGGACAAGATACTTTCAAATCTTGGGAGGGGGGAAGGCTTTGTCTGTGGCTCTTTGTCTGAGTCAGAGTGATCTTGGAAGACAAGAAGGACCTGCAGAAAATCAATCTCCTCAACCAGTCATCTTCTCACCAAACCTCACTTTTCTAAAGTAAGTTTAGTCAGCATAGAGAGAAGGTTTTGGTTTGTTTTTCTTGGTGAGCTTTCCCTGTGTTAGAGGGAGGGGTTATTCCTGTTTTTTCTGTAACTTTAAGGTTTTGTGCAGAGGGGGAATCCCCCTGAGTTTGGAAATTGAGTACCTTGTAAAATAGTTACCATCCTGATTTTACAGAGATGATTTTACCTTCTTTGTTTTAATAAAATCCTTCTTTTAAGAAGCTGACTGTTTTCTATGGTTTTAAAAACCCGGGGGTGGGTTTTTAGATCACTGTGTAACCAGTTGGTTAGGAGATTATTCTCAAGCTTCCCAGGAAAGGGGGTGTACGGGCTTGAGAGGGTATTTTGGGGGGAAGGGGAACTTCAAGTGGTTCCTTTCCCAGATTCCTGTTTAAAACATTTGATGGTGGCAGTGAGAGAAGCATTTCTCAGGGTGCAGGGAATTTTGTACCTTGGGGGTTTTAACCTAAGCTGGTAGAAATAAGTTTAGGAGCTCTTCATGCAGGTCCCCACGTCTTTACCCTAGAGTTTAGAGTGGGGAGGGAACCCTGACAACCACTGACACACTATGGGCACATAACTTAAATTCTCTGCTCTGTTTTCTCATCTGTAAAATAGAGACGAACAATGCTTACTCATCTTTGAAAAGTACTTTGAAATCTATGAATATTTCTGCTAATATAAGCAATTAAGCAGTTAATGTTCAGATTTAAAGTGTCTTTAGGTTTCAGAAATATTCCACTGAAATGAATGGAGTAGTACACATCTCTCAGAGCTATTGTGTCCTACAATCTGCAGACTCAGGAAAACACCATTGCATCAATTTATACTCAGCTAATGTTTTCAAAGGTAACTTTGCAACTATAAGGACTAAATTCTGGAGTACAGTTGTGCACAGTGGATGAATTCTAAAGCACACCCCACAGCCACAGAATCCTGGAATACAGAGGGCCACAGGGGCTGACTTCTGGCCCCGCCCATGGGTGCTGTCACCCGGCGTCGGGGGCGGGGCCCTGCCCGACACCGGGCCCCGCCCCCGATGCCGGGCGACGTTGCGGGGCCCCACCCCCGACGCCGGGCGACGTTGCGGGGCCCCGCCCCTGATGCCGACGCAACGTTGCCCAGTGTCGGGGGCGGGGCCCCGCCACATCTCCCGGTGCCCGGTAAGTTTGCCGCGGGTCCGGGGTGGGCGGGGAGTTGCCGGTGGGTGCGGAGCACCCACCAATTTTTCTCCATGGGTGCTCCAGCACCGGAGCACCCACGGAGTCGGCGCCCCTGCAAAGGGCCACTGTTCCCTCTAAGCTCCCGCAGATCCTAAACCCCGCGCACACAGTGAAACACCGTGCGCACAAAAATTTGCACAGAAGCACAACAATTTGCATAGAAGAATTTTTTTGCACACACAGCCTGTCAAAAATTTGCACAGAAGAAATTGTTTTGCGCACATGGACTGTCAAAAATTAGAGGGAACATTGCAGACGGCCCTAAAATTATTAATTTTCAGCTTAAAGTGGGGATCCTGGCTTTCTTGGTAGGGTCCCACTATCCTCTTGTTATGACCACACTTTGGTCACAAGCACATCTGGAAATATCACCCATGCACCATTCCAACATAAGATTGCTCAGCCTACTTAGCATCTCAGGCGCTAGTTTAGGAATTGTCATGGGCTGGGTTTGGGAGACAAGGGAATTCCAGTGATAAAGAGAGGCTACTGGCATTTTCCTTTTTAAAATAAATCTCTTTTTGAAAGAGATTGCTTTTGGGGGGCATGGAAAAGTCCTACAATGATCACCTACCCAGAGCAGTTTATTTAAAAGACATACAGGATTGTTGTTTCTGAATTTACATTATTACCAAGTTCTAACACTGGGACTGTGTCAAATGTCAACTATTGTGTCAGCTTCTCATAGTAGCTGAAGATACTCTGAATGCCAACTGTGCCTTCAGAGTCTAGTAGAACTGCTATCAGAGGAGACTCAATTAGGTAACCATGCAAAGAGTAAACCACTAAACTTTCAGAACCAAGCTAACTCGCCCTCAAATAAACCAGTCTGCCCTTTGGTAAGTGATGTGTTGCTGACTGCCAAAGCTGAAGCAGGTAATCATTGTAAGGGAAGATTTCAAAGACCCTTTGACTTGATTCATTTCTAGGCAAATGTAATTATATGCACCTGCAGGTGGACTCTGAGTTCAGCAAGACCTGGGATCAAAAACAACAGCACGTTACTTTATTTAAAATAGAGGAATGACACAAGATTTTTATTGAATAAAGAGAAACTATAAAAGCTGAGATGTCCTTTTTAGACCAGAGGTAATCTAAGATGCCTGTCATTTGCCATTACTGTTAAATTATGATGCAATCAGTCATTCCACTGGGTGACATTTTATTGTGAGGAACTATTCAGTGACACCTGATGTTTATACAGTAAATTGTAAATTAAACAGCTGAACATAAGTGCAAATATGGTTTAATATATGGTATAAAAGAAATACTCTTCAGAATGTGTTGTGTAACTTTCCTTAATGGCTTTCATTTTACCCACACCTGTGTTCTCATTTCCATTGTAATAATTTTTTTTTATTTGGCATGGTTAAAATATCTCTGTTATAAAGAAAATCTTTATTAGAAAATCATGACTTTGGAAAAATCAGCAATAATTGGTTTTCTTTTTTATTATCTAGTGATCATAAATATATTTTAAATTACAATCTCTTAACTATTAAAAGGTTTAAAATATATTTTCAGATGTGTTAACTCCCCAGAAAGAAATCTCATTATTTTATGTAGTCAGAAAGCTGCAATAAAGAACTGTGTTGGATAATGTAACAAAATGACACTATGAAGAAGTTACATTCTGAAATATTCTAAATGCACTAACAATTGCAGACAGAGTCAACCTGACCCTCTATTTTTCTGAGCTAATTGAAATACTGACATGGTGTTTAGGATGACAACTTGAATTTCCTTTCTTGCTCTTGATTCTCACACGTTGGCCATGACAACTTGGCCTTATTGCATTAAAAGGTATCAGGAATCTCCAACCTAGAGTTGCCATTTTATAAAGAGAGAAAGCAAACAAAGAACAATATTGGGGTGGCATTTGAATTACACACTGACTATATTTGATCACAGTACCTGTACTTCTCCAGCATTACTGAATATCAATCCAATGCCACATTAATTACTGCTGAAGTAAACACTAGGGCTGTCAATTAATCGCAGTTAACTCACGCGATTAACTTAAAAAAATTAATCGTGATTAGTCACAGTTTTAATCGCACTGTTAAACAATAGAATACCAATTGAAATTTATTATAAATATTTTGGGATGTTTTTCTACATTTTCAAATATATTGATTTACAACAATTAATTACAACACAGAATACAAAGTGTACACTGCTCACTTTATATTATTTTATTACAAATATTTGCACTGTAAATATGATAAAAGAAATTGTATTTTTCAATTCACCTCATACAAGAACTGCAGTGCAATCTCTTCATTCTGAAAGTGCAACTTACAACTGTAGAATTTTTTGTTACATAACTTCACTCAAAAATATAAAACAAAGTAAAACTTTAGAGCCTACAAGTCCACTCAGTACTCCTTCTCATTCAGCCAATTGCTAAGACAAACAAGTTTGTTTACAGGTATGAGAGAAAATGCTGCCTGCTTCTTATTTACAATATCACCTGAAAGTTAGAACAGGCATTCTCAAGGCACTTTTATAGCTGGCATTGCAAGATATTTATGTGCCAGATAGGTTAAACATTCGTATGCCCGTTCATGCTTTCGACACCATTCCAGAGGACATGCTTCCATGCTGATGATGCTCGTTAAAAAAATAATACATTAATTAAATTTGTGACTGAACTCCTTGTGGGAGAATTGTATGTCTTCTGCTCTGTTTTACCTGCATTCTGCCATATATTTCATGTTATAGCAATCTCAGAAGATGACCCAGCACAGGTTGTTCGTTTTAAGAACACTTTCACGGCAGATTTGACAAAACACAAAGAAGGTACCAATGTGAGATTTCTAAAGATAGCTACAGCACTGGACCCAAGATTTAAGAATCTGAAGTGCCTTCCAAAATCTGAGAGAGACGAGGTCTGGAGCATGCTTTCAGGAGTCTTACAAGAGAAACACTCCGATACATAAATTACAGAACCTGAACCACCAAAAAAGAAAATCAACCTTCTGCTGGTGACTCCAGACTCAGATGATGAAAATGAACATGTGTCGGTCTGAACTGCTTTGGATCATTATCGAGCAGAACCTGTCATCAGCATGGAGTCATGTCCTCTGGAATGGTGGTTGAGTCATGAAGGGACATATGAATCTTTAGTGCATCTGGCACGTAAATATCAACAGAGCCATACGAACGCCTGTTCTCACTTTCAGGTGACATTGTAAACAAGAAGTGGGAAGCATTGTCTCCTGCAAATGTAAACAAACTTGTTTGTCTGAGGGATTAACTGAACAAGAAGTAACACTGAGTGGACTTGTAGGGTCTAAAGTTTTACATTGTTTTATTTTTGAATGCAGGGTTTTTTGTACATAATTCTACATTTGTAAGTTCCATTTTCATGATAAAGAGATTGCACTATAGTACTTGTATTAGGTGAATTGAAAAATACCATTTCTTTTGTTTTTTACAATGCAAATAATTGTAATAAAAATAAATATAAAGTGAGCATCATACACTTTGTATCATAGAATCATAGAATCTCAGGGTTGGAAGGGACCTCAAGAGGTCATCTACTCCAACCCCCTGCTCAAAGCAGGACCAACCCCAACTAAATCATCCCAGCCAGGGCTTTGTCAAGCCGGGCCTTAAAAACCTCTAAGGAAGGAGATTCCACCACCTCCCTAGGTAACCCATTCCAGTGCTTCACCACCCTACTAGTGACAAAGTTTTTCCTAATATCCAACCTAAACCTCCCCCTCTGCAACTTGAGACCATTACTCCTTGTTCTCTCATCTTCTACCACTGAGAACAGTCTAGATCCATCCTCTTTGGAACCCCCTTTCAGGTAGTTGAAAGCAGCTATCAAATCCCCCCTCATTCTTCTCTTCTGCAGGCTAAACAATCCCAGTTCCCTCAGCCTCTCCTCATAAGTCATGTGCTCCAGTCCCCTAAGCATTTTTGTTGCCCTCCGCTGGACTCTTTCCAATTTATCCACATCCTTCTTGTAGTGTGGGGCACAAAACTGGACACAGTACTCCAAATGAGGCCTCACCAGTGCCGAATAGAGGGGAATAATCACGTCCCTCGATCTGCTGGAAATGCCCCTACTTATACAACCCAAAATGCCGTTAGCCTTCTTGGCAACAAGGGCACACTGTTGACTCATATTCTGCTTTTCGTCCACTGTAACCCCTAGGTCCTTTTCTACAGAACCACTGCCCAGCCATTTGGTCCCTAGTCTATAGCAGTGCATGGGATTCTTCCATCCTAAGTGCAGGACTCTGCACTTGTCCTTGTTGAACCTCATCATATTTCTTTTGGCACAATCCTCTAATTTGTCTAGGTCCCTCTGTATCCTATCCCTACCCTCCAGCGTATCAACCACTCCTCCCAGTTTAGTGTCATCTGCAAACTTGCTAAGGGTGCAGTCCACACCATCCTCCAGGTCGTTAATGAAGATATTGAACAAAACCGGCCCCAGCACCGACCCTTGGGGCACTCCACTTGATACCGGCTGCCAACTAGTCATGGAGCCATTGATCACTACCCGTTGAGCGCAACCATCCAGCCAGTTTTCTACGCACCTTACCGTCCATTCATCCAGCCCATACTTCTTTAACTTGCTGGCAAGAACACTGTGGGAGACTGTATCAAAAGCTTTGCTAAAGTCAAGAAATAGCACATCCACTGCTTTCCTCTCATCCACAGAATCAGTTATCTCATCATAGAAGGCAATTAGGTTAGTCAGGCATGACTTGCCCTTGGTGAATCCATGCTGACTGTTCCTGATCACTTTCCTCTCCTTTAAGTGGTTCAGAATTGATTCCTTGAGGACCTGTTCCATGATTTTTCCAGGGACTGAGGTGAGACTGACTGGCCTGTAGTTCCCCGGATCTTCCTTCTTCCCTTTTTTAAAGATTGGCACTACATTAGCTTTTTTCCAGTCATCCGGGACCTCCCCCAATCGCCATGATTTGTCAAAGATAATGGCCAATGGCTCTGCAATCACATCAGCCAACTCCTTTAGCACCCTCGGATGCAGTGCTTCCGGCCCCATGGACTTGTGCTCGTCCAGCTTTTCTAAATAGTCCCGAACTACTTCTTTCTCCGCAGAGGGCTGGTCACCTCCTCCCCATACCGTGCTGAGGAGTGCAGCCGCCTGGGAGCTGACCTTGTCTGTGAAGACAGAGGCAAAAAAAGCATTGAGTACACTAGCTTTCTCCACATCCTCTGTCACTAGGTTCCCTCCCTCATTCAGCAAGGGGCCCACACTTTCCTTGACTTTCTTCTTCTTGCTCATATACCTGAAGAAACCCTTCTTGTTACTCCTAACATCTCCGGCTAGCTGCAACTCCAAGTGTGATTTGGCCTTCCTAATTTCACTCCTGCATGCCTGAACAATATTTTTATACTCCTCCCTAGTCATTTGTCCAATCTTCCACTTCTTGTAAGCTGCTTTTTTGTGTTTAAGACGAGCAAGGATTTCACTGTTAAGCCAAGCTGGTCGCCTGCCATATCTACTTTTCTTTCTACATATCGGGATGGTTTGTTCCTGCAACCTCAATAAGGATTCTTTAAAATACAGCCAGCTTTCCTCGACTCCTTTCCCCCTCATGTTATTCTCCCAGGGGACCTTGCCCATCAGTTCCCTGAGGGAGTCAAAGTCTGCTTTTCTGAAGTCCAGGGTCTCTGTTCTACTGCTCTCCTTTCTTCCTTGTGTCAGGATCCTGAACTCTACCATCTCATGGTCACTGCCTCCCAGGTTCCCATCCACTATTGCTTCCTCTACTATTTCTTCCCTGTTTGTGAGCAGCAGGTCAAGAAGAGCTTTTCCCCTAGTTGGTTCCTCCAGCACTTGCACCAGGAAATTGTCCCCTACACTTTCCAAAAACTTCCTGGATTGTCTGTGCACCGCTGTATTGCTCTCCCAGCAGATATCGGGGTGATTAAAGTCACCCATGAGAACCAGGGCCTGTGATCTAGTAACTTCTGTTAGTTGCTGGAAGAAAGCCTCGTCCACCTCATCCCCCTGGTCTGGTGGTCTGTAGCAGACTCCCACCATGACATTACCCTTGTTGCTCACACTTCTCAATTTAATCCAGAGACTCTCAGGTTTTTCTGCAGTTTCATACTGGAGCTCTGAGCAGTCATACTGCTCTCTTACATACAACGCAACTCCCCCACCTTTTCTGCCCTGCCTATCCTTCCTGAACAGTTTATATCCATCCATGACAGTACTCCAATCATGTGAGTTATCCCACCAAGTCTCTGTTATTCCAATTACATCGTAATTCCTTGACTGTGCCAGGACTTCCAGTTCTCCCTGCTTGTTCCCCAGGCTTCTTGCATTTGTGTATAGGCATTTAAGATAACTCACTGATCGTCTTGCTGTCCCAGTATGGGGCAGGAGCCCTCCCCTCTTGCACTCACCTACTTGTGCTTCCTCCCGGTATCCCACTTCCCCACTTACCTCGGGGCTTTGGTCTCCTTCCCCCGGTGAACCTAGTTTAAAGCCCTCCTCACTAGGTTGGCCAGCCTGCTTCCAAAGATGCTCTTCCCTCTCTTTGTCAGGTGGAGCCCGTCTCTGCCTAGCACTCCTTCTTCTTGGAACACCATCCCATGGTCAAAGAATCCAAACCGTTCTCTCCGACACCATCTGTGTAGCCATTCGTTGACTTTCACGATTCGACAGTCTCTACCCCGGCCTTGTAGTCTGTGTTGTAATTGAAATCAATATATTTGAAAATACAGAAAACATCCAAGAATATTTAAATAAATGGTATTCTATTATTGTTAAACGGCACGATTAATTTTAATCGCTTGACCGCCCTAGTAAACACCCAAACATTTACATTCACATTAACATAAAATACAACTGGCTGTTATTAGAATTTATTATAATATATACTATATAAGATTCATAAATATCATATGTATTTGTTCATAAAACAAACTTTTCAAAAAAAATGAGCCCAAATCCATGTTTTGGCACCTGATTTTTCAAGAATGCTGAAGCCCATCAGACAGCTGCAAAATATGTTTTAGGAGCCCACCTTTATGCTCCTGTGGCCTGGTTTTTCACAGGTGTTGGACATTTATCATTGTGATCAACTTCAATTGAATCTACTTGCAACCAGAACTTCTGAAAATCAGGGCACTATTTTAAAAACTTGGCCTCCTCCCAATTTCCTGTGTTATTTTTAAGTTTAAATAGGTGATACATAATCATAGGAACCAAAGAATATGTCAGGGTGATAGTCCTTATAATGCATGCCATTTTCTCATCCATCTCATTCAACAATTGTGACCCAGAATAGATCACATCAGACATGCTCTTGCGCTTGATCCAACTGTTTTTGAATTCAATGTTGGTCTTTCATTGACACTAATGTGAGCTAGATCAGACCCTTAGACCATGTTGACGCACCAAGCCCATCTGGGAGGCAGCTCAGAAAATGGGTCAAGAGCAATATTTTAGCATTCAGTGGCTCCATTTGGCCTGCAGAACAAACGTTGGCTGTCACTGCCCTAAGCTTAGCAAAGGCTGTCGCTGTTGGCTCCTGTGAACCTCAATATCCCAAATGTAACTAGGGAATTTGGTGGTTTAAATGTGGAGAAATAATCATTTATGCTGCATCCAAAATAAACCCTGGCTTGTTTGTATAAATTGCTCAGGGCTAAGAGTTGTCACATAGATCCCACAATTTTGTTATAGGACCGTGTACAGAGTGTAGGTAGTCATGTTAGGCTGATTCCCTTGTTTCTCAATGTACTGTTCTTTTAATTATAAGCCATGGACACAGGGAGAGAGAAAATTGAACTGTCAAATTCGCTTTGAGTTCTAACATTAAAGAAGGAAACTAAGAATATACATAATCTGAAGATTATGAAACTGAAGTGGAGATGTGTACAAATTTAGATGTATAACAAAAACATAGAAGGAAAACTGCCACAAATAGATGTAAAATACCCTTCAGAGTATATCTTACATAAAATCTTATGGATAAATATTGGCCCTTAACTAAACCTAAGACTTTATCAAAATCTTTGAGATTACTCAAATTATTCTAAAGGATTTTTCACAAATGAGGTGGAAAAATCCCAAGGTGCAATCTTACTTCACCCAGGTAACAGAGAAGAAAGAGGGGTTGGTATTGAAATCCAACCTTACCAAAAAGCTTTTCAACCAATGTCATCCTATTTCTTCACTTTCTTTCTACTGCCTATTTTGTTAAGTGCACATCTGTCTACTGTTCTCTTAGGATTCATCTCTATTTGACTACATGTCCAGACCCTGGAGTCAGTTAGAATCTAAAGAAAAGATATCTAGATATATGAATCTCACTGGTCTTGGAAAACTTTTTGCAGGTTCTTCAGAACCCAGATGAAACCCTCCACCTGGTTTCAGGTGTTTTTATTGTTATAGTGTATTTTGACATTTGGTCAAGCTAGCTATATGCACTGTTTGTTGTGAAGTGTGATCAAGTGACTTTCATCAAGTATTTGTCAATTCTTTCCAACTCATTCCTTCTGACAAAGTTAATTAGCTGAGAATGCTAACTTTCACGGTTATCGCTGGCAGTCTCTGCTTGGAAGAAGCCAATAGTGTACAATATCCAAATCCCAGTACTAACAATACAACATTTCATGGAACTTGAGGACATTATAGTGTATAGGTCTCTGGGCATCAAAAAATGACTAGATCAGGATAGATAAAAAGGGCAACATGCCCAATAAATCTGTGAATAAGTCAAAAATCCAACATCCCACACAACAATAAACAGCCTAGCTAGGGAATGGTACAGAATACTACAGCGGGTCTCCTCAGAAACACAGCCTACCTGTTCTCTGTCCTCTACACTGGCTTCCCATAGAATTTGAATCAAGTTCAAAGTCTCAGTCCTTATTTTCAAGGGCCTGGGCCCAGGATATTTTAAGGATTATCCAAAGCTCTTTGTGCAACTTTGCTCCTTTGGCACAATGGCACTCTCACTACTAAAGGCAATGCTCATCTGTGCAAGATACAGCTCTTTGGAAGGTTGGTCTGAGACTGTGGAATGAACTCCTCCCAGGAACTAAGGACCACCACAAACCTCACCAACTTCTACTCCAAGTGCAAGGTGCATCTCTTTGACCTTGCCTTCTGCAGTATAAATACAAAGGAACAGGTATAAATGTAAAACCTACCAAAACAAGACACTCCACTGCTTGTGCTCCTCCCCCTACACCATGACAGATGTTAGCCAAGTGGCTTAATGCACTACTGGAAGGCACTCAGATATTGTGCAATATAAGAACCTATATAGAATAGAAAGGATTCTGCTCCCTGACTGGGTCAGGGTGTGGAGGTGCCCATTTTTCCAGGAACCCCCCAGTTGGCTTGTTGGCCCAATGGCTAATCCCCCATTGGGAGGAGAGCGGGCGAGCAAGCTGGCGACCCGGCGGCAGCAGAGGAAATCCTCAAAAAAGGTTGGCCTGCCACCTCAGGGTGTTGGGCAGTGGGACGGGGATGGGTGCAGAGAGCTGTGAGTGCTAGAAAGTGGCATCTCCTCCCGGAGCTGGGTGTGTGCCCAGGGCATCCAGGGGGTCTCTGGCCAGTGTGTCCATTGCCCCACACAAGGCCAGCTAGAGGGGAGAGAGGGGAGATGGGCCCCCTGATCCCTCCTACCTCCCCCCCACCTTCCTGTCATTTCCAACCCACCCAAAGTCAGGGCCCACCCAAATGTCCCATCCTGGCTACACCACTGCTATACACACGCCAATGGTGCTATAGCAATAACAATAATGGACCAGACTGTGCCCTTAGGACACATCTACAGGTGGAAACCTGCATGTGCAGGTCTCCCCTCACAACATAAAGGAGACCAGCTGCTTCCCTCCATAGCTGTAATTTCTGCCTCCCCCATAACCTACAAAGGGTGCTTCCTGGGACCTGGGGATCTACAAGCTAGGAAGGGTGGGGCAGCCGGCCTACCAGACCACTGACTTCAGTGAGACCTGTTCTATTAATTTAGATGGAATATATGGGCCCATAGAGTCAAAGGTGTTAACATGACCTTGTCATTGTCCAAGATTAAACAGTTTGAGGTTTGGTATACAGAGACTTCAGCCTTCTTAATGCCATGGCAAATATACCATTAAAAATCATTTTAACCTTTCATTGAAGACACAGAAAAGGAGGGAAAACTGTTAAAGCATTTGAAATGTAAAGTATTAAATAAAGCTTTCATTTTAACCATATAACTTGTTACCTTTACCTATAGAGAGTTCTTATAGAGAAAAACCTCTTGTCTGACAGTCATTTATATGGTATTAAAGATGGTAATAACTGTCCTTTTGGGGGAAAAGATAAGATCATTGAAATGGGCTCAGCAGTTGTAGCTGCTGTTGTTAAGGTCCAATTCATTTACTAAAAGACAACACAAGGCAAACACATGCAAAAGAGGTCAGAAGAGAACAGCAAAGATAGAGAATGCAGCTTCTGTCTCTGGTGCTGATTTCCTCTTGCAGTCTCACTGCTGGAAAAAAAACACAGGCATGGCATGCTGTTTTACCAGCAACTCTGAGACCTGGCAAACTTGTGTGAGTGTCCAGCTGTTTAGGGCTTGCTTTAAGTTGACTTTCTGGTCACAGATGTTGCAAAATATGCAGTCTTGGCTAACTAAACCAGATTCTTATTTAAACAGAAAGAAAAAGGAGAGAGAGAAGGTGGGGAGGGGAAAGATCACCCAATGGTGTATGTGACAAAGTCTCACATCCCAGGTATGTTCAAGATTTAGCCAGCGCCAGTGGAGATTATGATGGCATCTGGGTCCCTTTCTTTGGCCTGGCCCAGTCAGGTCAGGACATTTCTCAGAATAAGGTCAGTGAAGGTCCAGCAATGTCATAGTGGATCCCAGGAGACAGTGGAGGTGACAGCCATTATATTGAAACTCACTAGCTCCTTCCCGTTCTACCATCTTTCAGTCAGCCAGCATTTGTGTCTGCTTGTAGTTCCCACCAGAGTCTTTTTTCGGGAAACCAATATGAAGTGGTAGGTGGAATAACCTATCCTCTCATTATTTTGTCAACCAAATAGGCCTCATTTCCAACACAACATTTCTGGTCCATTTATTTCCAGTACCACAAATCTCTTGTTTACCAGGCATCATCTTCACACAATCATTAAGTTATATCAGTAGACTTTTTTGTTTTGACTAATTCAGTCTGTCTCCCTTGTACACCTTTTCCCATCAACATTCATTGTTATAGGTTATTGTAACACTTTATGATTTTTTTCCTTCTTTCCCACAGTTAAGATCACAACTGGGGTGGGCCTACTAGGCTCCAGTTATCATTACAGACCTAACAGTTGCTGAAAGCATTTTTCCTAAATAGGGATGGTGTCCTGAACTGAGGTGAACAGACCTACTGCTCATATTGAAGTCTATGTCAAAATTACCATTGACTAAAATGAGAGCAAGATTAGGCCCTTGGTATGAGAAAGGGTTTTTTGTTTGTTTTTTGATATTTTGATTTATTAAATTTTACACAGAAAGAAACACAGACACAAGAAGTAAGTCGAACACTGAATAATTAAGAAACCAATAAACAATTCAGCAACTCTTAGGTGTTGAAATGACCTTCTAGAAATAGAAGCCAAAACTGTGTATCAAATGTAAAATCTTTAGATAGCTAATGGATGCGACAAAGAGTCCTGTGGCACCTTATAGACTAACAGACGTATCGGTGCATAAGTTTTCGTGGGTGAATACCCACTTCTTCAGCTTATGCATCTGAAGAAGTGGGTATTCACCCACGAAAGCTTATGCTCCAATACGTCTGTTAGTCTATAAGGTGCCACAGGACTCTTTGTCACTTCTATAGATCCAGACTAACATGGCTACCCCTCTGATACTAGATAGCTAATGTACCACATACATTTGAGTAGGCTGGTGTGATGAGGTTAGGTAGCCCAGTGGTTAGCACATCTAATACCACCTCCTTGTGGGCAGGTCTTGCGGTCTAGATCCTCTTTTCCTCATGTTGAGGTGGGTGAGCAGTGGTAGGGGAACCCAGGCCCATCCACTCCACAGGGCTCCAACCCAGGACCCTTGGAGGGTTAACAAGTTTCAGAACCCAAAGCAGTGGTAACTTTACTGTATCTCTCCAGGCAATGTCAGGAATAAATCAATGGGGCTCAGCTCATATGTCTGATAAATGATTGATACAAGTAAGAGTGCTTTTACTTAAAACTACTTTCTTATTAGATCTTAAGCACACACACACACACACACACACACACACACACACACATTGTCCCAGTAGGTTTAGCGCATTTTAAAACATTTACATTTACTTAAAGTTAAGAAATGGTTTTGAGGTATCAGGAGCTCCTCCTTCCATTTGACTGCTTGTGATACCAAATCCTTGCCCAAAGAAAACCTCTTGGGACTGCTCCAAAGCAAATTTTTTCACCTGATTTTTTTATAGCTAACTTTAAACAAAGCACATAACCTATAGTGACTCCTGATGGGTCACCATAGTAACCCCTAATTTTAGCAAAGCTACTCATTATGTTTTATTATTAAAACATTTTTAGTTATAACAACAATAAAACTTACATGTTAAATGTGCTCAAGACCAAGGTCGGCCATCCAAACATTCCTTCTGTTCTTACAATACGCTCACTTCTTATTCCATCTTCCCATTCTACTAGCAGAGCTACAAACATGCAGCTGCACATCCTTGCCTCTCAGGGCCTAAGATTATCCCTACCTACATAATGTTTAGGTTTCAGCTGGCAGTAGTTAAACACACAAAATATCTGACTGCAGTACTGTCAAATGCTGAGGTACACACAGGAAGTTACCTCCAGGTTACCCTCCCTGAGTCCCTTCCTACCATCTGCTGTTCTCCTCCAGCTTCCAATCCAAATAAGCAAAAGAAAAGGCATTCAAACCACCAGCCCCAAACAGAATCAGCATACAGTCTTAGTCCTTCAGGGAGGCTTCACTAGCCCCCTTGTGGGGATCCTTCATGGTAGGTCTATCCTCCTCCCCCTTTCTGATTGGAGTTGCCCCCTTTTCAACCCTTCCTCCAGTTGGAGCAAGCTCTGCAGGGCTGGAAGGGCCAGTTCTGTCCTTTAATTCCTTCCAGCCCAGTGTGAGGTTTGTATACCCCATTACAGTTGGTAACTTTTGATTTAAACTATCTCAACTGTGTTGAGAGTATAACTCGAGAGATCATAAGGTCAGGCAATCATACAGCAGCTGAAGAACAAAGGAAGCACACAAAGCAAAGGGATACACATGACAGGTGCTTATATGGGTGCGTAGGGAGCATTGCATGACTCCTTCCTCCTTGCATAGCCTCTACAAGCTCCTGCCTCTATTGTAGTTCCTGAGCTTGGGCTGGCACTGAGACAGCATCTCAAAGGGGGCAGGGAGTGATAGGAAGGAGCTGGGGCCATAGTTTTGTACCATCCCACAGTGTTAACTAGCCTAAATGGGCAATTCTGCTGCACAGGAGACAGGCCTGATTTTCTGAGGGGAGGGGCAGAGGGTTTGCAATCCCTGTCCATTCCAGACCACCGTTTCATAGGTGCTGCATGTGAAGCAGTGTGCTGGAGGCAGATAGACACACAGCATTAGTAAGCTGGAGGAGGCCAAAAATCTCTGCCAGTGAATGTATCCTCTCTTCTCAGCCCAGCTTCCTGCAGCAGAGATGTTAGGTGCATTCCACAGAGCAGCTCCACAACCTCACACACTTTATTTCATATAGTGTTCTCAGACTACAACCCAGCTATTCCTGTTATTGAGAATTTGGCCATATGTGCCTGAGTGTACTGTAAGTGCCTGAGTGCCTGGGAGCATAAACTTTCAGTGCCTCACAGGAGACACCCAGCACCCTGCATGATAGGCAGTAGAATATAAATGAAATGGCCCCTGGTTTCTTTGTATATAGAAAGAGTACCATTAATTCTGTGTATCGGCTCTTCAAACAAGGCAGAGTCTCATACACAAAAATAATCTTTCTGTGATGGCGGCAATAGATGTCTCCAAGATAAAGGATAGCACTGAGAATCTGTGTTCACCTTTTATCTGCCCTCTTCATGCTGCTTCTGTTGATGAAGTCTACAAAGCAGCCTGAATTGAAAGTCAGCTTGATAATTTGTATTTTGCTTTCTTACCTATCATTATAATTCACATTATCTTCTAAAACATTTGCCATTACTTCTGAAACAAGTGAAGACAGCAATCTCTCTCCTTGGGAACTGATAGAGCTGTCACTATGCCAATCTACCCACAAAATGCT
The DNA here is from genome assembly GCA_037349315.1 of Chelydra serpentina. Lineage (NCBI taxonomy): Eukaryota > Metazoa > Chordata > Testudines > Chelydridae > Chelydra > Chelydra serpentina. The sequence continues at coordinate 65,241,246 of JBAIAC010000004.1, forward strand.
GTACCCATTCAGGAGTTTTTAGGAAGAACTAAACTGATTTGATCAATTTTAAGTTTATTTTCATGTTAGTTCAGATCATTAAGAACCAAGCAATAAATGAGTAAATGAAAAATATCACTAAAAGTGATGTTGTATGAAATTAATCATGAGAATTATAATCAGGATTTTTGAGGACATTAAATTCATTCTCAACTTTAGAAATTCTGTAGATTTTCCATTTTCCCCCTAACTCAATCAAAGATTGTCTATAATGTCTCCTGACCCACAGCCCTCTGTGGAGAAAGAAGTAGTTCGGGATTATTTAGAAAAGCTGGACGAGCACAAGTCCATGGGGCTGGAAGCACTGCATCCGAGGGTGCTAAAGGAGTTGGCTGATGTGATTGCAGAGCCATTGGCCATTATCTTTGACCAATAATGGCAATCGGGGGAGGTCCCGGATGACTGGAAAAAAGCTAATGAAGTGCCAATCTTTAAAAAAGGGAAGAAGGAAGATCCGGGGAACTACAGGCCAGTCAGTCTCACCTCAGTCCCTGGAAAAGTCATGGAACACGTCCTCAAGGAATCAATTCTGAACCACTTAAAGGAGAGGAAAGTGATCAGGAACAGTCAGCATGGATTCACCAAGGGCACGTCATGCCTGACTAACCTAATTGCCTTCTATGATGAGATAACTGGTTCTGTGGATGAGAGGAAAGCAGTGGATGTGCTATTTCTTGACTTTAGCAAAGCTTTTGATACAGTCTCCCACAGTGTTCTTGCCAGCAAGTTAAAGAAGTATGGGCTGGATGAATGGATGGTAAGGTGGATAGAAAACTGGCTAGATGGTCGGGCTCAACGGGTAGTGATCAATTGTTCCATGTCTAGTTGGCAGCCGGTATCAAGTGGAGTGCCAAAAGGGTCGGTGCTGGGGCCGGTTTTGTTCAATATCTTCATCAACGATCTGGAGGATGGTGTGGACTGCACCCTTAGCAAGTTTGCAGATGACACTAAACTGGGAGGAGTGGTTGATACGCTGGAGGGTAGGGATAGGATACAGAGGGACCTAGACAAATTAGAGGATTGGGCCAAAAGAAATATGATGAGGTTGAACAAGGACAAGTGCAGAGTCCTGCACTTAGGACGGAAGAATCCCATGCACTGCTACAGATTAGGTACCGAATGGCTGGGCAGCAGTTCTGCAGAAAAGGACCTAGGGGTTACGGTGGACGAAAAGCTGAATATGAGTCAACAGTGTGCCCTTGTTGCCAAGAAGGCTAATGGCATTTTGGGTTGTATAAGTAGGGGCATTTCCAGCAGATCGAGTGACGTGATTATTCCCCTCTATTCGGCACTGATGAGGCCTCATTTGGAGTACTGTGTCCAGTTTTGGGCCCCACACTACAAGAAGGATGTGGATAAATTGGAAAGAGTCCAGCGGAGGGCAACAAAAATGATTAGGGGACTGGAGCACATGACTTACAAGGAGAGGCTGAGGGAACTGGGATTGTTTAGCCTGCAGAAGAGAAGAATGAGGGGGGATTTGATAGCTGCTTTCAACTACCTGAAAGGGGGTTCCAAAGAGGATGGATCGAGACTGTTCTCAGTGGTAGAAGATGAGAGAACAAGGAGTAATGGTCTCAAGTTGCAGAGGGGGAGGTTTAGGTTGGATATTAGGAAAAACCTTTTCACTAGTAGGGTGGTGAAGCACTGGAATGGGTTACCTAGGGAGGTGGTGGAATCTCCTTCCTTAGAGGTTTTAAGGTCAGGCTTTACAAAGTCCTGGCTGGGATTATTTAGTTGGGTTTGGTCCTTCTTTGAGCAGGGGGTTGGACTAGATGACCTCCTGAGGTCCCTTCCAACCCTGAGATTCTATGATTCTATGATTCTATGAAATAAGTCACTCTCTGACAGATACAGATTGGCCCAATAAGCTTGGTCCTAGACTACATTGTGTACCACTAGTTATGAAGAACAACTCAACAGCGATCCTACTGATTGCATTTTATTATATATGGAGAGTTCTGCTTCAAATCCAAAGGCACGATATGACCTCCTCATAGTGCTGAGCACTCACAATTTGCACTGTGTCCGCAGGTTCGGCCGATCGCAGCTCCCACTGGCCATGGTTCGCTGCACCAGGCCAATGGGGGCTGCAGGAAACAGCGGACAGCATATCCCTCAGCCTGCGCCGCTTCCCGTAGCCCCGATTGGCCTGGAGTGGTGAACCGCAGCCAGTGGGAGCTGTGATTGGCCAAACCTATGGACGCGGCAGGTAAACAAACCAACCCGGTCCGCCGTGGGACTTACCCTGGCAGGTTGTGGGCCAAAAGTTGCTGACCCCTGGTATAGGCCATAGGTCAAGTCAAGGAAACAAAAGAAATGAATATTGGTTGAAGGTGCTCTGTTCATGATAGAGAGCTCAAAGCCATGCAGAACAGAGCCCATATAAAGCTAGAATTAACTTACATAAGGGCTGGGATCATTGGTCTTTTGTAATATCTAGAAAATCTAGAAAATATTCAGAAAATCTTACACTTATCCCTACCAAAAGAAAAAAAAAGAACAGAACTGCATCAACATACCAAAATACATTTATATATGAATATCGGTTGAGTCAAGCATCAGATACAATAATTGGAGATACATGCCTGTGAAAAGAGATCAGCAGTTACTTCCAACTACTGTTCATGGAACAAAAAAATATTCACAGTAGTGCAGATAGATTAGATGTATACTAACGCATCCAGTACATTAAAAATCTGCTTTGTTGTCAGTATAAATAAGTGTACAACAATTTAAAAGAAAAGCGAGGCTGCAGTGGAAGATGAGCTTCTATTTTACCAGCTTTTGGAAAGAACAATGTAAAACAGCAGAGTGCCACTAACTGTTTGCCCTCTGAAATTTCCACCCACATCCCAGCCTTAAATTTCCATCCTCTGTGCACATAATGAGTATGACTGGAGCAATTGCATTTGACAGCAAATTTTCTCTGACATTGGAAAATGTGAAAGGGGTTATATTCTCCAGTCTGACCCTAGAAATCTTTGATTTGGGGCTTTTGACCTAGACTTTTTGATATCAAGGAGTGATGCATTAGGTATGCTGATGACTATGAAAATAATGATGTATGTTAGTAATGCCATTAAGTGAGCTACTGGTGTTAAACAGAGCTGTGATGACATTCTCCCTACTGATGTGAACCAACCCCTTGAAACAAATATCCATAGATGTTGTTGGAGCATTCACAATTGATCTACAGTTCTCCCCTTGAGTGCCAAGGCACGTTTCTACTGAAGTAACATTAGTATGCCCCTGAGAATAGACTGCAGTTCACAACATTCCAGAGGGGTGATTGAACCCGGAGAAGTTCAGGCTCTAGTCTAGGTTTTGTCATTATCACAAAGGGTAGCAAAAATCCAAAATTGCCCCCTCTCCTGCCAACCCCTTCTTCCACCTGTGTCCCCAGTTACTGACGTTTCTTGACACACTCCTTTCCCAAATGGCCAACCCTCTATCTTCCTCGCCTTCTTTTTGACTAATCTAAAAAAAAAAAGCAATCAGGCTCAGCCCTATTCTGTCTGTTTCAAGGTCAGACATCTGGAGCTCAGTTCTTCACTGGCCTCCTCTCCCTGGCTGGTTTGGATAGCATGCTGAACCTAAATTTCCAATGTTCAGGTTCATTATGGCAGATTGAACTGTGGCAGTCCTCAGATTTCTGTTTGAATGATTCATCCAGAACTACCATTCCTTTCACTTTAACATTTTAAACACAAAAAGTATGATTTGGGAAACATCCAGGCATTGAGTATATTAACTGACAGGGCTAAATGGTTAGCCCTATCACATATCAGAAAAAGATGATGATAATGAGGACAATTAATTACCCAAACTATAGTTTAATTTTCTTTAATATGTTCTATTACTGAAGATTGCCTCAACCCACAGTATTCAAGAACAAGCTTTAAGAAATCTCTAACATCTAATGGTTGGTTTGTTTAATGTTTTTTAATAACATTAACAGGGTTGACTCCCACCTCCGATCTGCCCAGGATGCCTGCCTTTCTCACTCGCTTACATTTTGACACAAGAATGTTCATCCTTTCTCCTATGTTCCCTGCACACTTGGGAGTTATTCCCCATAAACAGCTGCAAACCTCATCAATAGCCTCCTTCAAAATCATCCTTAAAACTCTCCTTTGCTGTGAGGGATATAAAACAGGCCTCTGGTATCCTGAGACCACAGCTTATCATGTCGACCAATATCGTCTCACCGTGTCCTTGTACTCCCTTGTACCATAGACACCTCCGCCACCTCTCCATACCGCTCCCCCGAGGCGCCGCCAACCAGCTGGAGGGAGCCAGGAAAAGCGGCTGGCGGCTGCCACTTGCATCCGGCGGAGCCTTGGAGAGGTGCGCTGGGCACAGGGCGGGGCTGGTGGGGAGCTGCTGGGCCCAATGGATGCTCTCCTGCTTCTCCGCCCCTCCCCCCGTTTTGCAAGCTGGGGGGGGGGGTGCAGCATGCCTGGGGGAGGAGGCGAGGGTGGGGATTTGGGGAAGGGGTGGGGCCGGGGGCGGAGTTGGGGTAGGGCCAGGGGCACAAGCACCTACGCCTTGTACCAATATTCTCTCACTGTGTCCTTGTGATCAGTCTGTCTCTATCCATCTGTTGTCTCTTGTCTTATATTTAGAAGGTAAGCTCTTTGGGCCAGAGTCTATCTTTTTGTTCTGTTTGTGCAGCGTCTAGCACACTGAGATCCTGGTGGTCCATGACTGGGACTCTTAGATGCTATGATAATACAAATAAACATATACTTTTAGATAGCATCATTCATCCTTAAGGATCCCAAAGTGGACAGAGTGGCACAGGCAGGCAGGCAACCAACCTGCACACAGTACACTACACAACAGTGGAGGAAAATGTTTCTCAGAGACACCAGGATAAATCCCTGCTGCTGTGAAAAATGTCATGGGATCTCTCTTTAGTATTCAGCAGATAGGACCTTAGTTTTCAGATAAGCCTCATATGGGACACTATATAACTGGGCACTTCACTTACTATCTATCTCGGAAGGATGAATGACTGAGCTGACCATGCTTGGCACTCAAACCTGTGATCCCAAGGAGTCCAGGTATTCCAGATCCAGAGCCTACTCCAGCAAGATGCTCAACATCTCTTTAGAAAAACACTGGATGACTGAAACTTGCAGCAGAAACGGGAACAACAAATAGTAGTATTTTCATTTGACTCATTATTCATGCTAAACTTGACTAATTTGGGGGGATCCACAAACATTTTCAGAAATGAACTAAAGGCCAAATAAACTCAAATTCAATGAAAAATATGATTCCACAAATAACAGTGAAACAAACTTACCATGGCTCTTCGTGAATTACGTTTTGTACTGTTCAACTAGCTCTAATTTAAATCAACCATACAACTTGTTTTTGGCAAGCAATAAAAGGTTTAACAACATATTATACCACATGTATACAAAGCACATTCGTAGAAACACTAGTGAGAATAGAGAGGGCATGGTTGAATAGGGGTGAGGTTTACTGATCCATTCCAGGAGACTGAAGAATAAAGAAGAGGCAAAAAGTAAATGTACCCAATTTCCATTATCCCATGCTTATTTAACAAACCTAGCAAATAGCACTTAACATTCACATCATCTGCTGCTGCACTGAAAGTGGCTCAGAATGCAGCCATGGGGAGGCATGTTTTGATCAATTCTGCTGCTTTCCCTTTCAAAGTGAATGAGATAATGCAACTGTGGAACAGCACCTTTTAATCTCATCAGCAGGATCCCATTGAAAAGTAGTACAATGCAGCTGTAAGTCAGCATTTCCCTAAAACAGATACTCCTCTCTCCTCTTCTTCCTTTGTAAAGGTGAAAACAGCTCACATCCTTTCATCACAACCCAGGCTCAATAAAACTGTGCCCAGTATTATCTCCGGTAGATTGTCACTTTTGCTTGCAGTGAAGAGTAGATTTGGGTGGCCAACAAAAATATATGTAACTAGCAGAGTTACAGTTAGAATTATGTTTTCCAGTGTGCATTACTTTTCATTTATCAACATTGTATTTCATCTGCCATTTTGTTGCGCAGTCACCCAGTTTTGTGAGATCCTTTGGTAACTCTTCACAGTCTGCTTTGGACTTAACTATCTTGAGTAATTTTGTATTGTCTGCAAACTTTGCCACCTCACTTTACCCCTTCATTCATTTAGGAATATGTTGAACAACACTGATTCCAAGACAGATCCTTGGGGGACCCCACTTTACCTTTCTCCACTGTGAAAACTGACCATTTATTCCTACCCTTTATTTTCTATCTTTTAATCAGTCTTTGATCCATGATCCTCTCATCCCATGAGTGCCCACTTTGCATAAAAGCCTTTGGTCAGGGACCTTGTCAAAGGCTTTCTGAAAGTACTCTTATATTCACTGGATCACCCTTGTCCATATACTTGTTGAATCCTTGAGGAATTCTAATAAATGGGTGAGGCATGATTTCTCTTTACAAAAACCATATTGACTCTTCCCCAACATTTGTGTTCATCTATATGTCTGATAATTCTGTTCTTTACTATAGTTTCAACCAAATTGCCTGGTACTGAAGTTAGGCTGACTGGCCTCTAATTGCCAGTATTGGCTCTGGAGCCTTTTAAAAACAATTAGCATTATATTAGCTATCCTCCAGTCATCTGGTACAGAGGCTGATTATATTTATAAGTTACATACCTCAGTTAGCAGTTCTGCAATTTCATATTTGAGTTCCTTCAGAACTCTTGGGTGACTACCATCTAGTCCTGGTCACTTATTACCATTTAATTTATTAATTTGTTCCAAACCCTGCTCTATTGACAGCTCTATCTGGGACACTTCCTCAAATTTATCACCTAAAACCTTGTCTATGAGTCAGCTGTTACCTATTAGTACAACATTGACATTATCTTGTTAAATCATCTAAGACTCAGCTCCTCAAATGTATTTAGGCACCTAATTCCCATGGATTTCAATGGAAATTAGGTGCCTTAAATACCATTGCAGATCCAGGCCTGAGTGACCACAGCTCTCACTGAAGTCAATGAAGTTGCAAGTACCCATTACCTCCTGCGTTCAGGGTCTTGGTTTAAAAGAGAAAACAATGTGGGAAATTAACATTGTGCTGGACTGGTGCGCCATACACAACCCATTCCTGCTAAGCCGCAATACAAGTGTCTCAGCTCAGTAGGTAATGTTAAATTTTGCCTAGGCCCAAAGGCAGGAACTGAGTGGAGTATGAGCCTTATGTTTTCCCAGGCCTTCATTAGCTTGATTTTATTCTTAACATTGAAAAAAAGGTTTGGTTTTCTTAATGGAAATAATGGATTTTTTTTGCCAAACTTTTTTTTTTTTAATTATGTATCTAAGCTACTGTGACTGCACTGGGTGCTGTGGAAAGGGGGATGGGTGAGCAAGGAGCCAACTGCAACTTTCCCACTCTCAGACTGGTTCCATGCCTGCATATCTCCATAGAAATCTAGAACAGTCTCAAGACTACACCCACTGTGGGACTCTGCACAGCTATAGGGATTTGGGCCAGTGGATGCCAATGCAGGATTATTATTTACATTACAGTAGTGCCCAGAGGTCTCTGTTGAAATTAGACTGCATTGTGGTAAGCACTGTACAAATGCATAGTGATTGTGACGGTTGCCAGGTGTCCAGTTTTCAACCGAACACCCGGTCAAACAGGGACCCTCCCCAGCCTGGTGAAAATGAGCTTGTGAGTGAGGGTGGGGGAGAGTGAGTGACAGAGGGAGTGGGGATGGAGTGAGCGGGGCAGGGCCTCAGAGAAGGGGAGAGGCAAGGGTGTTTGGTTGTGTTCGATCAGAAAGTTGGCAATATATGTGAGACATTCAAAGGGTGGGAGGGCAAACAGAAACACAGAGAGGTCACGTGACTTGCCCAAGTTCACACAGCAGGTCACTAGGAATAGAATCAGGTCTCCCAGTTTCTAGTCCAGTATTGTACCCATTAGATCATACTGCCTCTAAGGATCAGGGTCTTAGGGCCTGATCCAAAGCACATTAAAATCCATGAAAAGATTCTCATGGATTTCAATGGGCTCTGGATCAGGCTCTTTGAGAGTTCCATTTCTTACACATCACATTTCACAGAAGAGTATGTTTCACTGTGTAATTAGAAAAATCCTTTATTGTGCTTGTGGAACATTTCACAGTTGGTATCAGAGATTAGAACTGGGGCCTAACAATGTACCCCATTGTTTCAATTTGTCTTTTTCCTTTAAGTTCATTTAAAAAAAATCTTCACTTTACAGTTTGGCTGTTCAAATTCAGTTATATCACATTTCATTGGCCTACTTCGTGTGTATTGTTGTTGTTCGGTCATATTATTTCATTTCAGCTGCTAGTTTCTTTTTGGCTTCATTCACATCATTTTCATATCATTTTGTCTTTGATTTAGTTCAGTAGTTCCATCTTGACATCATTCACATAATTCCACTAAGGCATCACTTTCACCTTTCAGAATGAATATATCCGGTAAACACACACACACTTTTAATGACATAATTTATGTAGTCCCTTGGTTTTACACTTTTCATAGGGCAAAACCAGAATTTTCAAACACATATTTAATAGTCATTTCAAGACTGACTTAATATTTCCAAGTATCAGAGGGGTAGCCATATTAGTCTGTACAAAAACAATGAGGAGTCCAGAGGCACCTTAAAGACTAACAGATTTATTTGGGCATAAGCTTTCGTGGATAAAAAACCCACTTCTTCAGATGCATGGATGCATCTGAAGAAGTGGGTTTTTTACCCACGAAAGCTTATGCCCAAATAAATCTGTTAGTCTTTAAGGTGCCACCGGACTCCTTGTTGTTTTTGCCAATATTTCCAAGTTATCTGTTATTCTTCAATAGCTTTTTGGGGTGCTGAGATCCTTTCCAGCTCAGTTTGTGCAGGACAATACTCCCCCACTCTTTTCCCCCCAAAAAACAAAAATCCAAGTTGGCAAAGAAACAATAGAATTTAATTCCCAGGTGAGAGTCTGAAACACAGAGTAACATGTCTATTAGTCACACTGCAACAAATCTTCTGTTCACTGAAGTACAGTGAGCAAGCTTTTCAGACACCCACTATTACCTTATATAGCTCTGTAGGATTCCCAGGAAGCAGAAGGAAGTCAATTTCCTAACCAAAATCAATTTTCCCCCTATATTTTATGCATGATTTATTTTCATATAGGAAAAAAAGCTGGCAAACAGGTAATTGCTACAGTATTCTTAAATTACTGGATTTTTTTTAATAATGGAAAGAGAACAATGCAGATGTTTCCTACACACATCTCTCTAGCACATCAGACATATTAGCATATCTATTAAAAATTCCCTGAGACTGCTCCCAGCACCTTACCACATAAGGGAAACTGCCCAGTGCTACACAATATGCCAAAACTCCAGTTAGTGATAGCAATGTTAGGTGACAGATAACCAGTAAAGCAAAATAAAATACTATTTAATAGATAAGGCCCAAGAATGCAGCACTGGTGAGGGTGGTGTTTGTTTTTTTCTGTAACTGAATTTAGTGATTAAAAAGGTGACAAATTGACTGTCCCAGCAAGTGAAGTCCTCTGTTTATCCACAGAACAGGCACACCATGAATAGCAATGCATATTTATCCGCGCCTGCCTCCAATGTACTTCAACTTTGTCCTGGACGGTGTCAGGGATCAGGGCCTGCAGTAGATTTGGTCTCCTAGCAACTCAACAAGAACAGCTAGCCTGCAGCAGGCTACCTGAATGACTGCACCACCTGATTGGTCACGAAGGGCAGCTGGACAGCTTTTAAGCTCAGCAGCAGCAACAGCAATAGCTTCCTGGTTGCTCAATGTGTATCTTGGCTGCCCCTGGGGTACTGATCCTTGGCTTCACCTCAGCTCATGACTCTGGTTGACTCTCTGGCTCTGGCATTTGGCTCCTGTCTCTCTGGTACTGACCCTTGACTTGTTCTGGACAAGGGATCACCAACCTTTGGCACGCGGCACGCCAGGGTAAGCCCCCTGGCGGGCAGGGCCAGTTTGTTTACCTGCCGCATCCGCAGGTTCAGTCGATCGCAGCACATCCCTTTGCCTGCACCACTTCCCGCAGCCCCCATTGGCCTGGATTGGCGAACCGCGGACAGTGGAAGCTGCGATTGGCCGAACCTATGGACACGGCAGGTAAACAAACTGGCCTGGCCCACCAGGGGGCTTACCCTGGCGGGCTGCGGGCCGAAGGTTGCCAATCCCTGTTCTGGACTCTGCCCACCCTGGATGCATCTCTAACTGGTAGGCTGAACTCTTGCGTTAACCACTAGACAAGACAGCCCATGGCCTGTGTCTGACAGTGGGATCATTATTAGAATTGAGAGAGTAGTTCAACATTTGGGTCTATCCAAACATAAATACTTTGTTGAGATTACCAAGTACTATGTCAACTGACAGCTGTAATGTAGATACCCACCATAAGTCAATAAATAGATATCAACTAGCTCATTTCACACAGGCCAAAAGCTAGCAAAATAGTTCTAGTTCTCTTCACTATTGGCCTGGGCCTAATTTGAAGCAGTGATCTAGCAAAAAAAAATTCTTTTCCCCACTATTAATTCTCAGACCCGTTAGCCACTCAGTCAGGTTGCGTGTACTGAAGATTAGACCTAGCCAAAAACAACAACAACAACCACACTTCCTCAGTGAAATAAATAGGAAAAGCATCAAACCTGCGGAATAACGCTCAACAGTGGGAGTAGATTTTCAGGTGAATCACTATGAGAAATGTTTCTTACCCCTCTACTTTGCTGTTCCAAATATCCTTCTATATGCTCAAGTTTTAGTGGGTGGTGACTAGAGAGTGGATAGGGAGCTATTTGGTCAAGTGTGTACACTAACATTGCTCGGGTTTTTTTGGTTTGGTTTGGTTTTTTTGGACCAACTTTTGCTGGTGAAAGAGACAAGCTTTTGAGCTCCACAGAGCTCTTCTTCAGGTCTGTCTCTCTCACCAACAGAATTAGGTCCAGTAAAAGATATTACCTCACCCACCCTGACTCTCTCGTCTCCTGGAGACCAATATGGCTATAGCCAGGGGTTCTTAACCTTTTTATTTCTGAGGCTCCTCCAACATGCTATAAAAAGTCCACTGCCCACCTGTGCCACAATAACTGTTTTTCTGCATATGCAGCAGATTAAAAGTCAGGGCTGGTATTAAGGGGTAGCAAGCAGGGCAAATACCTGAAGCTCCATGCCACAGGAGGCCCTGCAAAGCTAAGTAGCATGGGTTTCAGCTTTGGCTTTCTTCCCTGGAGCCCAATGACTCTAACGCTGGACCTGCTGTCTGGTTTATCTTGACAGACCCCCTGAAACCTGCATGCAGGCATAGCCTTGTGGAACCCATGTGCCTAATAGGGAGTGAGACCTATTGGGGCAGGTAGGAGCGATTGTGTCAGGGTCATTGTTGCTAGGCAGATTTAGCACTCCACATCCAGAAGCTTCTGGAATCAGTGTGGGAATTTTGGGTCTGCTCCAATATACTTCCTGTTGCTCGGGTCAGACTCAGACTCCATGAGGGCAAGCAGTCAGTGCAACTGCTTTACAAAGGGCCATGTGCCCTGTGTGAGTTGGGAGAAGCTGAGTCCAAGAACAGAAAGCAGGTGATTGTCCCTAACTCTGAAGCATTTTGCAGCAGGTTAGTGACAGTGTTAACCCTCTAAAGCGGTGGTTCTCAACTGTGGTCCACCGCTTCTTCAGGGAAAGCCCCTGGCACGCTGGGCCGGTTTGTTGACCTGCCGCGTGCGCGGGTTCGGCCAGTCGCGGTTCCCACTGGCCGCGGTTCACAGCTTCAGGCCAATGGGGGCTGCGGCACGTGGCAGATAGCACATCCCTAGGCCTGCACCGTGTCCCGCAGCCCCCATTGGCCTGGAGCGGCAAACCGGCCCAGCGCGCCAGGGGCTTTCCCCAAAGAAGCGGTTGACCACAGCTGAGAACCACCACTCCAAGGGGAGCATGGGAAATGCTGATTATAGCAAGGGGAAATTGGGAAGGAAAAATAACTTCGTCTATTTTAATTGTATGCTTTGAATGTTTGATTTTTAGCCAAACTGTTCTAGTTAACTTGTCTCAACTAGTATGATTCGCCAACTTTTCTTTAAATGTAGTAATGGGGAAAGAGTCATTTATATTTTGCTGTTCTCAGGTTTGTATTTTCTTGTAACGTTTTTTGTTTGTTTGTTTTTGTTTTAAATCTATACACTTAACTGAGCGATTGGTTAATCAGTCAGCTGACTAGCTAACAGTGCTTTCAGCAGAGGCAGAGTCTGCATAAGGATTCCAAATGAAGATTCCTACAAGGAAATGGAGGGCAGATGTTGTTTTAGACTCAGCAGACTGTATAGATTTGGTGATCAAAGACTCTGAGACTTAGGTGAACTAAACCTAAGCTTTTGGGAACTCTGTTTCTTCTCACTGTGTTTCTGTGGGGACTGAACTGTGCAGATTTTAATTTTGTTTTCTTTATTTGTTTATGTATAACTGTGAAGATAATGTCTGGATTATAAAATAGCCATGTCATGCTGTAGAAATTAGATTATTTCTTTCTTTATCATTAATTAAATAACTTTATAAAATCTTAATTGATTTCTTTAGTTCCTTTGGGGACTTGAATGTGGGGAGGTTGGCCCTGTGCAATCCTTGCTGAAAATCCTTAGAGACTGAATTCTGGGTCTCCAGCTACTTTTCTATGGGAGTTGGGTTTTGTAGGTGCTGGACAAGGGCAATCAAGTGAACTCTAGCCCACCCAAAGGTTACACAGGCACACATTAAGTTTAGTATTTGTAATAGATGCTAATAGCCTTAGTCTTTATACATGTTCTTGGTTCTTATCAGATAAGTACACTCCTCAGACCCATGCTATGGTCTCTGTAGTTTAATTTTTTTGCTTTTAAAAGAAATGCACATGCCCACTGATCTTGACACACACATAGTTTTACAGAGCAAAGTGAACCTGAACATAAACAAGACCTCTCTGTTTTTCTGTTACTCACTTTGACCATCACAGAAGGTCACTGTCTGACACAATTTTTTAATGCATCCAAAACTCAAGACTAGATGTTGAAACATGGCCAGGATTTGTTTCAAAGGCCCTTTGCAGTGGCTTGTGTGCTTGAGTTTGAACATGTGGCTAACACCTCTCTGGAGTTCTAATCCCAATGAAGAGTAAAGGAATATATATAAATAACCCATTGCAGCATTCAAACAGCAGGTATGGATTCATCAGGTGGGGCCAGTTTGTAGAAACTGACATTAGCCCGTAGCTTTCAGCTCTCAGATTTACTTTTTACCATCACAAGAGTTCAGGAGTATGAAAATCAGTTTGTATAAACCACAAGAGAACTAATTATGTGGTGAGAAGAGTATACTATTACTGTGTAGCATACCATATAGGAAAAGTCCATGCATCAGTCACTTGAGAGGGGAGAACTTTAGACCAGTAATCGGTAGAGTTGTGTGTGGGTTTATTCTTAAACTACACTGTGGGCCATCAACACAGTACAGTCTTCACTAGTGGATATTTTTCTCATATAGGTATTTTCTCATATATTTCTCATATATGTATTTTTCTCATATAGGTATTGCCATTGTGAATGCTGTGCAATCAACTACAATCTGAAGTGTTGCATGGTGGTTGTATATTGATCTCAAATCTGGACAAAGGAAGACACTTTTTGGCTAATAAAGGTTCAAATAGAACAGCAATCCTTTGCTGCATAACACATAGTGCAATTGCACCAGGAGTGATGGTTTGACCCTTTGGGATATCTGAGTACAGCCCAAAACCCCACAACTATCCTTTTGTTGTAGTAATAATCGTGTGGGCACACACAACTGTAATTACCTATCATTATCATCACCATAATATTAAAAAAGATAAGATTCAGGGTTACGGCTTCAAAAAGGTAATGCTAAGCACCATTAAATCTATTTAGCAGCCTCTCATAGTATCTCTTGTTCTAATTTTGAACTCACAATTTTATAATATACTTCCGCAGTCACATAGGAAATCTGTGTTAGGTTCCCATGATCACTGCCTTGCACTGAGTTAGCAGAATCTGGGAATAAAGTGGAGGCAGTATACTTAGGCACTGTGCGGAATAAAGAATACATAGCATGGTCTTTGAGAGCTGGCTGGAAATATTTTGATTAAATGTCTAATTTGAAAATGTTGATTCAACAAAACCAAGACTTTCCAAGGAAAGTTATTCAGAGTCACTGTTTCCCAGGATACAGTCCCCCATCCTTGAAGTGATCACAATCTAAGTACCTACATGGGAAATGGATATTTGATAGTGGGCTCCTTGATCTAGCAGAGAAAGGTATGACAATGGCTGGAAAATGAAGCTAGACCAATTCATACTGGAAATAAGGCATTTCTATTTAGTAAGGTTTATTAATCACCAGAACAAATTACTGAGGTTTATGGTGGATTCTCCATCACTGGCAATTTTAGATCTTTTGTGGGGACCAGGCTCTAGTTCAGTAATTCATTCAGGGGAGGCTGTAGCCCAGGCATCGGCAGCCTTCGGCATCGGGTAAGCCCCCTGGCAGGCCGGGCCAGTTTGTTTACTTGCCGCATCCACCGGTTCCGCCGATCGCGGCTCCCACTGGCCGCGGTTCGCTGACCCAGGTCAATGGGGACTGTGGGAAGCGGCGCAGGCCGAACCGATGAACACAGCAAGTAAACAAACTTGCCTGGCCCGCCAGGGGACTTAGCCTGGCGAGCTGCGTGCCAAAGGTTGCCAATGCCTGCTGTAGTCTATGTTATGCAGGGACTGTGTTATGAGAGCAAGCCTCCCCGCCTTAGTCCACAGCTTCATGCCATCGCTCTAAAAATGGCTCTATAGATGATGCAGCTCATTCTGGCATTCGGGCTAAGAAGTGTGAGGGGGGTGAGCTTGAACCACAATTTCAAAGCAAAGTCTACACAGCTAGCGAGAGGCCCTCTAGAACACACATGTGCAACTGACACCCTCCATCTGCCAATAGCCCAGTAGTAAGGGCATTCAACTAGCATGGGGGAGACCCAAGTTATGAATACCTATTGCCAGATTGAGACCAGGCACTTGATTCAGTCAGTCTCTCTTGCTTGCTATAGTCAATGAATATGAAATTACTTAAACAAAGTGAAACAGCTCTAATGGGAGAGATGTAGAGTGAAACTCTGATTCTATATCCTGGTGGTTAAGGCACTTCCTGCTAAGGATGCAGGAGACCTAGGTTGAAGTCTCTTCTCTGAATCAGGCAGAGCAGGAACTTCTATGTGACTCTCCCACATCCTAGGTGACTGCCCTTGCCAGGGGACTGTTCTGGGGTGAGGCGTGTCTGTTCTGTGTCTTTTTGCAAAAAATTTCCAAAGGTTTCAGTTTCATCCCAACGTGGAATGGGAAAATGTTTAAAATGTACAAACTTTGCAAGACAGGAAAACCATTCCCCCACACCGCCCCAGCTCTAAGAGGATCTGAGCACAGTCTGCTGGGGAGAGTGCATGTTGTAAATATTCATGCTACTGCTATGGAACAGAAATTTGGCTTTTCAGCATGAAGTCAGAGAAGAGAAGGTTGTATTTAAGAATAGACTAATGAAGAGACTTGTCTTAGGGTATGTCTACTCTACGAGACTAGTTCAATTTTTCTTAAACCGAACTTGTGAAACCGATATTGCAAAGTCGATCATGCGAATCCACAGCAAGGACATTAAATCGAATTTGTGAGTCCACAGTAACGGGGCAAGCATCGACATTGCAAGTGGTGCACTGTGGGTAGCTATCCCACAGTTCCCGCAGTCCCCGCTGCCCACTGGAATTCTGGGTGTAGCCCCCAGTGCCTTCTGGGGCCAAAAATGTGTCGAGGGTGGTTATAGGTAAATGTCGTCATTCGACCCACACTCCCGCCCTCCCTACGTGAAAACGCCGGCGGGCAATTAATTCGCACCCTTTTCCGGTGATTGACAGCTCAGACGCCACAGGACAGTCACCATGGAGCCCTCCGCGATTATCGCTGCTGTTCTGTCCGTTGTCAACACCTCGCGCCTTATCGTCCACCTTTTCCAGAGGCAGATGCAGATAAATCGGGCGAGGAGGCAACGGAAGCTCCGGGAGGACATGAACTCTGAGAGGGCCACAGACCTCTTGCAAAGCATGGGACCCCGGCCCGTAGAGATCATGGTGGTAATGGGGCACGTTGATCCTGTGGAATGGCGATTCTGGGCAAGGGAAACAAGCACTGACTGGTGGGACCGCATAGTGCTGCAGGTCTGGGATGAATCCCAGTGGCTGAGAAACTTTCGGATGCATAAGGGCACTTTCCTGGAACTTTGTGAGTTGCTGTCCCCTGCCCTGAAGCGCAAAGACACTTGGATGCGAGCTGCCCTGACTATCCAGAAGCGAGTGGCCATAGCCCTGTGGAAGCTTGCAACTCCTGACAGCTACCGGTCAGTCGCGAATCAATTTGGAGTGGGCAAGTCTACTGTGGGGGTTGCTGTGATGCAGGTAGCCCATGCAATTGTTGACCTGCTGCTCTCAAAGGTAGTGACCCTTGGAGACGTGCGGGTGATCATAGATGGCTTTTCCGCTATGGGATTCCCAAACTGCGGCAGGGCTATTGATGGGACACACATCCCTATCCTGGGACCGGACCACCAGGGCAGCCAGTACATTAACCGAAAGGGCTATTTTTCTATGGTGCTGCAAGCACTAGTGGACCACAAAGGACGTTTTACCAACATCAACGTCGGATGGCCAGGCAAGGTTCATGATGCTCGTGTTTTCAAAAACTCTGGTCTGTTTAGACAGCTGCAAGAGGGTGTTTATTTCCCGGACCGCAAAATAACTGTTGGGGATGTGGAGATGCCTATAGTGATCCTCGGGGACCCAGCCTACCCGCTAATGCCCTGGCTCATGAAGCCATACACAGGAGCCCTGGACACTGAAAAGGAGCTCTTCAACTACCGGCTGAGCAAGTGCAGAATGGTGGTGGAGTGTGCTTTTGGCCGTCTGAAAGGGCGTTGGAGAAGCTTACTTACTCGCTCCGATCTCAGCCAAACAAATATCCCCATTGTGATTGCAGCGTGCTGTGTGCTCCACAATCTCTGTGAGAGCAAGGGGGAGACGTTTATGGCGGGGTGGGAGGTTGAGGCAAATCGCCTGGCTGCTGATTACGCACAGCCGGACACCAGGGCGATTAGAAGATCACAGCGGGACGCGCTGCGCATCCGGGAAGCTTTGAAAGCTAGCTTCCAGAGCGAGCAGGGTAACTAGTGACTGTTACGCTTGTTTAAACAGAAGCTGAACCTGCCCCCGTTTCTTTACCCAGTTTCTGTTGCCTATCCTCTACAATTACCAACCCCCTTCCCCCCCTTCATTCAACGCTTTAAAAGTATAATAAAGGAAACATTGTTTATTAAAACCGTCTTTATTAATGATTTCTCGGTTAAGGGTTTAACCTGGGACGCATACCGCGGTTGGGGAGCGGGTGGAGTGTTGGTAAGTACGCTTCAAAACTCGGGGAATGACATGCTCCTGCTCCCAGAGCAGTCCACAATGCTGGACTGCTTGTTTCAAGGGAGCCAGCACCCCCTCCTATTCGCAACTGTGTGTGGTGTGGCCTGTGTGACTTTTTGGCCGTGGATTGCGGCCACAGATCCCCTGCTGCATGGATCTGTCATGCAGACTATCGCCGGCCGCAAAAGATCTGCAGCCACCCTCCCCCACCAGAAAGTCACAGAGCCCCCCCCCATAGAGAACATGAAAACTCCCTCCCAGAATGACAAGTGTGCCCAGTGCATGCAATGTGAGTGTGACTTTCTGTTGAACCTTTCCCCCTGTCTGTACCCTGGTCCAGGCGCCTGTCGTCTCTAATTACAAACCCCCTTACCCACTCCCGCAAAACCAAACCGTCCTGTGAAAGAAAGTCAGGGAAACAGCACTGTACAAAACAAACATTTTTATTAAGGGGAGCATATTTTTTAGATGAAACCTGGGCAGGGAACTGTTGTGGGGAGCGGTTGGAGGGAAGGAAAGGACCCATTTAAAGTTTTGGGAATGAGAGCCTTCTGCTACTGGAGCAGTCTGCAGGGGTGGCGTGATTATTTCCACGGCCCCTGCCTCCCCTCGTTCTAGTGACTTTGTGTGAGGGGGGGATTGGACTTTGTGGCGGGGGAGGGCGGTTGGAAATAACATACAGAGGGGCTCTTTCCTCCTGTCTCCTGTCCTGGAGAACCTCTACCAGGCGCCGGAGCATGTCAGTTTGCTCCCTCATTAGTCCCAGCAGCGTTTGAGTCGCCTGCTGGTCTTCCTGCCGCCACCTGTCCTCGCGAGCTTCAGCCCTCTGCTCCCGTTCGCTGACTGCTCGCTCGGACCTTGAGACGTCCTCTCTCCGCTGTGCCGCCTCCTTTCGGGAACAGACCATCAATTCTGAGAACATGTCGTCCCGGGTTCTCTTTTTGCGCCGCCTGATCAGCGCAAGCCTCTGGGAGGGTGATCCACGGGTAGGGCAGGAGACACTCGCAGCTGTGGGATGGGAGAAAGGGAGTGAATTCCTCAGAAAGATACTTTTCCCCGAACAATGCCTATACTCTTTCCCTGTGAATAAGACCAAGCACCGTACCTATCACATTTGCACTTACTACAAGGTCTAATATTATGTCTTTATCCTGAGTTCCTGGGGTCCCGGTGTACAGATCCCACAAGCGTTGCTGGACACTGGAAATCAGCTCTCTGGAGACCATGGTAAGCCGTAGTCTTTGGACTGCTGAGAGCTTACTTCACAGCAGTGCTCTACTCCCATGTTTCAAGCACAGTTCCTGGCGGTGGTCAGTTCCTGCTGCTGCCAAAATCGCTCATCTACAGCGGCTCGTCAACCCTTTCCCCACCTCCGCGTGGCCGGCCCCGGGAACTGTACGTGCCCGCGAACCGCTCTGTTTGAACGACTCGCCTACCCTTTCCCCCCCCTCCATGTGGCCGGTCCCAGGAACTCTACGTGCCCGCGAACCGCTCTGTTTGAACGGCTCGCCTACCCTTTCCCCCCCTCTGCGTGGCCGGCCCTGGGAACTGTACGTGCCCGCGAACCGCTCTGTTTCAACGGCTCGCCTACCCTTTCCCCCCCTCCGCGTGGCCGGTCCCAGGAACTGTACGTGCCCGCGAACCGCTCTGTTTGAACGGCTCGCCTACCCTTTCCCCCCCTCCGTGTGGCCGGTCCCAGGAACTGTACGTGCCCACGAACCGCTCTGTTTGAACGGCTCGCCTACCCTTTCCCCCCCTCCGCGTGGCCAGCCCCGGGAACTGTACGTGCCCGCGAACCGCTCTGTTTGAACGGCTCGCCTATCCTTTCTCCCCCTCCGCATGGCCGGTCCCGGGAACTCTCCCTGCCTGCGCACCGCTAAGTTTCAAGGGTTAGCCTCCCAGCTCCCGCCCGCCCCGCGTGGATGGAAACCGCCGGGTGTCTTTCTTTAAAGGGAAAATGAAGAAGTCATTATACTAAAAAAGCCACTCATTCAAACCAGGGCACCATGACTGATATCACTCTGATGAGGATTACGGAGACAGAGAAAGACCGCATGCTGCGTCAATGCCAGCAAACCCCGGGGCCGTATGCAGCCATGCTATGCAAGGCAATGATACCAGAGTACCTGCAGCTTTCATGGCGCGGGAAAGTATCCTACCATGGAGGAGACAATAAGGCCGCTCTCCCTGGGAACCTGATGCAAAAGCTTTCACTGTACCTCCAGGAGAGCTTCGCGGAGATCTCCGAGGGGGATTTCTCCTCTATCCCCATACATATTGACAGACTTTTCGAGTAGTTGCACTGGAAAACGACTCAAAACTGAAGCGCCTAAGGCCAATTAAGCAATACAAACACAGTGCTTACACACCATGCCTATTCTATTCCAAATAAATGTTTAAAACACTGACCTGCTGATCCTTCGCCTGGTTCCTGGTCAGGGATGCTGCCTTGGGAGGGTTCGTAGGGGAGCTCAGTCAGGGTGATGAATAGATCCTGGCTGTCGTGGAAATCAGCATTGAAAGCGCTGTCGACTGCCTCGTCCTCCTCCTCTCCTTCCTCATCTTCACCGTCCGCGAAAACCTCCGACGACGTGGCCGTAGATAAGACCCCGTCGTCGGAGTCCACGGACACTGGTGGGGTAGTGGTGGCAGCACCACCGAGCATAGCATGCAGTGCCTCGTAAAAACGGCATGTGTGTGGCTGCGATCCGGAGCGTCCGTTGGACTCTTTGGTCTTCTGGTACGCCTGTCGCAGCTCCTTGATTTTCACGCGGCACTGCGTTGCATCCCGGCTGTATCCTCTCTCCGTCATAGCCTTGGATATTTTTTCATAAATTTTTGCATTCCGTCTTTTGGATCGGAGCTCGGATAGGACGGATTCATCTCCCCACACAGCGATCAGATCCAAGACTTCCCGATCAGACCATACTGGAGCCCTCTTTCTATTCTGGGATTGCATGGTAACCTCTGCTGGAGAGCTCTGCATCGTTGCCAGTGCTGCTGAGCTCGCCACGATGTCCAAACAGGAAATGAGATTCAAACTGGCCAGAGAGGAAAAGGAATTCAAATTTTCCCGGGGCTTTTCCTGAGTGGCAGGTCAGAGCATCCGAGTACGGATTGCTGTCCTGAGCGTCCACTGAGTGGTGCACTGTGGGATAGCTCCCGGAGCTATTAGCGTCGAATTCCGTCCACAGTACCACGAATTCGACATGGCCATGTCGAATTTAGCGCTACTCCCCTCGTCGGGGAGGAGTACAGAAATCGAATTAAAGAGCCATTTATGTCAAAATAAATAGCTTCCTAATGTGGACGGGTGTAGGGTAAAATCAAGTTAACGCTGCTAAATTCGACATAAAGTCCTAGTGTAGACCAGGCCTTAGGCTAGGTCTACACTAACCCCCCCTGTCGAACTAAGATACGCAACTTCAGCTACGTTAATAACGTAGCTGAAGTCGAAGTACCTTAGTTCGAACTTACCTGTGGTCCAGACGCGGCGTGCAGGCTCCCCCGTCGACTCCGCCTGCTCCGTTCGCAGAGCAGGATTACCGGCGTCGACGGGGGAGCACTTCCTGGTTCGATTTATCGCGTCTAGACAAGACGCGATAAATCGAACCCAGAACATCGATCCCGCGCCTCCGACGCGACGGGTAAGTATAGACGTACCCTTAGAACCAAACTTTGACAACCTTAGTTACGTTGAGTAGCACCTTACCCCACATTCAACAGGACTACTTGTGAAGTGACACACTAGCCAATACAAATTACCGTATCAGAATCTGGCCTTTAAAGGGTGTGAGTGCATTAAGCATTTTCCTTATGAGTGAACCTGAAACACCGCCTTAGTCTTTGCGGAATTAGAAAGCCTACTAGAGTGGCAGTTTATTCACATAAGTCATTTTGACCTTTCATGGTGGATTTGCTTAAGTGAGCCTTAGTCATATCTAGAGCTGTACAACACTCAGCAGTTTCCCAGGGCAAGGGTTTATGTGAACCTTTTCTTCGCTTTCAATGCACATAGATTGGCATCCACTCTGTTTCACTTTGAGTGTTCGGGTTGGAACCAAATTGAAAGCTTAAAGCAAAACTCAGCAAAATCCCCAGTTTAACCTGGCTTCACATTTACATCATATGAAACCTTACATTTCGTATGATTTTTTCTATTCAAAAACCAAAAGTTAGCCTAGCATCGCTCACTGCTGTACCCAGGGTCATTCAAAAGGTTTGTGAAACTTTGTGAACCATCTGATCAACCTGATTTGAGTTTGGAGTTTTTAATGTCACCCCAAAACCAGATGACTTAAATTACTTCAGGGAGAGATGAGCAAATTGTAGCAAGCCACTGAGTGTGCTGAATTCAGCTCCTTTTCTCTGTTTGTGAATTAGCCACCAGTTTATGGATTTTCTCCAATTTATTCTTTATACCAAGTTCTTTGCTGCCCGTTGTCTAAAAATTACTTTCATGCAGATTGTGCCATTTTTGAGTATTTGACATTCAAAATTTGAGCTGTGTTGTCATACATCTTTCTTTTGCCTGACTGGAAGAGTAGCACCTTTGAGAGTTCAAAATTCACTTTATATGGTTATTCTGTCCTATTAGCTTAGTATTTGCTATTTCTGCAAATAATCCTGCCAAAATGATTTGTTCACTGGTGTATTTGTGGACAGTAAAAACATTTTTCAAAAGGGAGAAGCTTAACACAGCAAAAACCATTCACTGTTATTCAATCAACTATTTGTGAATACCTCTGAAAAAATCTCCCCCCTCCTCCCAGATTTAGATACACACAATGCTAGTTATAACCTTCTAATTCCAAAATCACCTGAAAATAAAAAGGGGAAAAACAACAACCTGGACTGGAGAATTCTTGTTCTATGTTTTAGTAATATTAGTTCATTTTTGTTAGGTTTTTCTATTGGGTTCATTCAAGACTAAGTCTGCACCTTTTACCAAAATTCCTGTTTTGCTGGGTTCTCAATAAACATGTCTTTCAACATCAAGATAGCAGGTGCTCAGCAAACAGAAAGCCTCAGCTGGATGAGCAAGGGCATTAAATTCTCTTTTTGCCTCTTTCCTGGGATCAAAAGATGGACTTTAGTCATTCTTTTTGTTCGGCTCTGGACTTCTAAATTTGGAAAGGGATCACAATTTTTCTGTAATATGAAGTTGATGACATTCAGACTGTAATCCATTACAAGCTGAGCTGAACCATCAAATTCATTTCGATTGTAATCCCAAGCAGTTCAAATCCAGTTCTCCATAAGGGAAGTTTTAAATACATTAAGTCAGTCAAGATCCACACTTCTTCGTGTGTTGAGGGATCTCAAGAAAAAATACATAGTTCAGAGAGGGAAGGACCATTTCTTACACTATAGGAGTTCATTTACATAACTGATTGAAGTACATTATAGGCATTTTGTAAGCTTCCTCGGCTCTTCACTTTATACAACATAAAATAACCCCCCATTGCTTAGCTTCTTTTTTATTCGTTGCTCCTACTGATTTTTCAGCAAACACTTAGGCTCTTGGTTAACATTTTACATTAGTATCCCTAATTACACTGTACTGATCAGCATTTAATTATACTGTATATAAATGCAAATACAGTTTTTTGACATTTAACTTTGTGCACTAGTAAAGTCAGTGAAGCTATTTATTTGCAATAGTTGTGTGGCACTTATGCCAAGAAACATTTGAACTTGAGCATGATTCAAATTAACAACTGATTAGAAAGATTCATTAAATGTGTGGGAATGCAGTACATTTTAGGGTGGAACCTGATGCCTATTCAACTGGAAGCCCTGATTTTTATTCGGTGACTGCCATGCGATTAGACAAAAACAAATGAAATGTTTGAACTTCGTTTTGCTATGCACCAGAACTGGAATGATTATTAAGGTAATGACCATTAAAAGCCTATAATTATACATTAGATGTACATTTGGCACATGTAGGTGCACTGAAATTCTAAACAACGAGTGGTGGTGGTTAAAATAGTTTTGTCTCACTATATTCTCATATTGTATTTAAGAGCATTATGTTATCCCACTTTCAAATCTCTCCCAATACCAGACTTCTGCTGTGGAAGTTCCAGGCTTCAGATAAATCACCTACAGTAAAGAAAAGGTTTTAACCATAAATCTTCTGTAAATCTCTTGTCTGGTTGATCGGAGATATTTTTTTATTGCGACTGTTTTCCTGGATTACTGCTGGGCAGAGAAAATGGTTTCATAAAGAAATAGTTTTCTATTTCACAGCTTGTCCGTCTAACTTGTTTTAGGCCCAATCCCACACCCCTGAATCTTACAACTCCTGCTGAAGTCAATGGGCATCATCCTCCTTTCAAAAGATGTAACTACAGCTACACTGTCCCTGTGTTCACTGGAGTTATTGGAGCCATTATGTGAAGGCAACGGGACTTTGCACAAGCACAATGGTCCACCCACACAGTATAGGATCAAGGTCCTTAAATTATAAACTCCCAGGGGCATGAATGCTTCCCATCCCCATTTACCCCATGCAAAGTTCTGGCATTATAGGTCTTAATAATACTTCTTATGGACACCACTAATTTGTTTTTGGTTTACATTCAAAGAAGAAAACCATTCTAACTAGTGATATTAATTACAGTATTAGCTGATTCCCTCTTACATTCTTGTAACTGTCCTTTCAATGATAGAACTTAATTTAAGTATTTTATTACTTTAATATTTCTGACTTAGCATACAGTGCTGACTCACCAGCTAGGGAAGAAAAAATAGAGTCCCAACTAAAATCTCGGTACAGCCCTTTCTTCAGCTCTGCAGTTATCATGTCCGTATGGATTTATACTTGGCAGAGCAGGGGCCAAATAGACTGTAGTGACTCCTTCTGAAATATTATAGGCAATCATGTAAAATTATAAGTTTTAAAATGTGTAATGTTTTGTGGAAGGAATAAATATGTAATTATGGTGTTATTAAAATGCAGGTTTTTCTTTATTTTAGCACTATTATGGCCTATCTAGTTATGCTTTACTTACAGATCTTTCAGTTCACAGATCATTGACCTTCGCTTGTAACAGCTGCTCTGAAATCATTATGTTCTTTTATGTCAATCTGGCTGCCATGTAAGCACACTAAACCACACTTGGAGATTGAATAGGTCCAGCTAAGGGCAACAAAGATGGTTCAGATGCATGGTGGGGCTTGTATATGGTGATAACATGTAACAACTAGGATTATTTAGTCAAGACAGGAGAAATATTGGATGGGGAACTGAATGAGGTTATCGACCTTATGAAGGGCACAGCAAAACAATGATTAGTCATCCTTGTCCAGCCTGCCCCATAGTATTAAAACGCACATTCAATGAAATAAAGGAAAGGAAATGCACAGCCTGTTAAAGAATATATTTTTATAACAGATTCTGTGTCAGCCTGTGAAATCACTACTGCAGGAGGCCATGAAAAAAATACCGTGGCTACATTTCTTTTTTTAAAGGTGCTGGATAATTTTATAACCACTAATAACTTTTGTAACTATGCTAGCTAAAATAATAAGGCTAATCAAATCTTTTGCTGTAGGGCATAGTCTGATCACGTGCTGCAGTCAGGAAGTAATTTGTTTTCCATGTACAGTATAGTATTGTACAATTGTAAAATAAGTTTCTTCAGAAGCATGAGGTGCAAGTCAATGGTGCAGGCCATTTACAGACAAGTTGGACAACAAGCTTTGATCCAGTATAGCAAATCCCAGGTTGCTATGCCCAAAATTATTTACTAGTTACCTTACTGAAAAAATGAGTACGCTGGCCCATTATTTCATTTAAATATGCATTTTTGCTCCTAAAATTATAAAAAGGCATTGGCCTATGTTTTTATCTTGCTTGACTTGTATACTTCAATTCAGTTTTTATATAAAATGTGTAGAAAAACAATAAAATGTGAAATAGCTGTGCTGTGACCCTATTAAATACAGAAACCTTTAGGCCTAAGCATGCTTTTACAACAAACCCAATGTAACACCTTAATTTTCTAGGATTTACCTTAGAAATGGTGACCTCAAAATGTGTTAGTAATTTAACAAGTATTCAAAAACTGAACTGATACTGAAAGGTCAGACTTCTACACACAGTTTTTCCTGATTAAATTATACTGTGAATTAGAGTTTATAAATCCAGTTAATTTATCCTTTTAAGTGAGGTACTATTTCAAGTTATCGAACTTTCTGGCCATTCTTGCTAGTTAAGTTTTTATTCCTCCTGCTACGCCCAAGAAAATGTACATTTTTCTTCAAGTAATTGTCCCTATGTGCACCCCTAGAATAATCTGTGTATCACCCTCTTAATCTGCTTTTCCTGGGTTATGGGTCTCCAGGGTAGCTAAGGAAACATTTGCAGGACACTGGTATTATCTTTGGATAAAGTGATTGACACAGGCAGTACTCTTACCAAAATATCTTTTATTGATGTAACTAACAATCCCTACCACAATATGATCTAAAATACAAAAGCCCTTATTGCAAGTTAAAAAGCATTTAAACTACACTAGCATACTGTTCAAACGAATCTAAGTCAGTGGTTCTCAAACTTATTTGATCATGCCCCCCTTCTTTGTGTCTGTAGTTGTTTATGCCCCACCCACTTCCTGTCACACAAGTACACATACCAGTACAAAATCAACATGCAACTCATTAAATATTAAAAACAGGTAAGGCATTAATTCAGACAGAGCCAATGATCCATTGTAATAAGAGCAAAAGCAAAAGAGCGATTGTGATTGATGCTTACAATTAAATGTGTACACCGTGTTGCAGCAAGTGCATTAACATACAGATGGCAATGACTTTTCATAATGCTATGGAAGCTTAACAGAAATCCATCAAAATTCACAGCGCCATCTAGAGTCAAATAAACAGCACCATCTGAGGACCTGATAACAGCTTTGCTAGCTATTCATTGCTGTGGGTAAAATGTGCTCAGTACATTTTTTTGGGGTGGGGGGAAGCTTCTCATGCCCACCCAGAATACATTCCGTGTCCCGCTCCCCGGGAAATCCTTCCCCCCCCCCGGGTTTGATAGCCTCTGTTCTAAGTGATGTGCTCTATTACTGGTGATCAGTCTGCAATCGATCTCTGACAGCAATTCTTAGTTAATATTTTGAGTTTTACATAAAAAAATGACAACAACCATTCATTCATACACTCAATCACACTAATACTATACTAATGCTAAACTATAGTTAAAATAACAAGCTTATTATCCCTTGATTCCACTGCGTTGTTACAAATGTTGCTGCTACTTGTTGCTGAAGTGACTTTTCTCAGCAGTGTTCTCCAAGATTTTAAACTTTCTTTCCAGCAGTTTCTCTGTACTCTTGGTCAGCCCTCTGATCTTCTGCAGTTAGGACTCGCAGCTTCTTTCCAGCAGCTCTTCTCACTGTATCCCAAATGATTTCTTTGCTTGCTCTTTGATCTCTCTCTCCCACCTCCAACTGTCTTAACTGCCTGCCTTATATACTGTTTTACTGGCTATCAGGTCTTTGCCTGGACATGTTTGCTGCTAAACATTACCTCATTCTTGGACATATGCCAACACTTCCAGCATGCTTACTGTCAACATTACCTTGGGCGTGCCTGGACTTGTTCAATATTATTAACCTTGCACATGCTCACTGCTGTTATTTTGTCTCAGAGCCATGATTACCTCATCTGACTCTACTAGTACTACCCATGCTCCAGGCCATTTATTTTGTGGCCATACTACTAAAGGAGTAAATCACCTCAGAAATTTCTCAGCAAGAAGACCTCATGTCCCAGAAGCAGTACGGTCAATGCTCCTAGACCCTCTGGTACCAAGCTTCCTGCACTGACTAAAAAGACTTCTTCTGCTATTCCCCAAGAGACTGAAAATCTTTGGCAGGCAGCCCCATTTGGTACCAAGGTACCTGTCTCAGAATGCACTTTACCCCTTGAAGAATTCAGTACTGGCACCAGTTCAGCTGGTACCTGCCCCTCCAATGGGACACAAAGACAAGGGGCATTCTGATCACACCCCTTTGCAATCTTTAGTACTGAAGGCTTCAACTACATCAAACTCAGCTCTCCAAAATGCCTTCCAAGTACCAAGAAGATGGCTGTTGTTGACGGACCTCCTAGTCTCTATGGAGCTTGAGTTCCCCTCTTCTCCCCTCTCCCGCAGCACTCCTGCTGACGGAACTTTTATTTTGTATGTAATAGAGACAGGAATACAAACTAATGTAATTTCAGAAGAAATTTTAAAATGTCTAAAAGTAAACACTGTAATCAGAGAACAATATATATTAATATACAGTCTTAAGTGGTGAGAATTCCTGTTAGGAGTATCTGTGAATTACAAGTCATATCTAAATATTATTTAGAAAACCTAAGATTGGTAGTAGTTAAGGGGCAAGGTATTTCTATTTTAGGTTTAAAAACATGCTTAACACTAAATCTAATTGGTAGAATTCAGACTATTCAGGATTCTGAAACACTGGAAATAGAACATCAATTTACAGAGTTATTCACCGAAATTGATACATTGAATACAATGTATAAGATACAGTTAAATGAAACAAAGAAACCAGTTATAAATGCAATTAGAAAAATACCCTTAGGTTAGAGAAATAGGGTACAAAAGGAATTGGAAAGTTTTAGTTAATTTATAACTTATGAAATTAAGAATGGAAGAGCTGACTGAGTGGGTGAATTCTTAGTAATACAAAAGAAATAGGGATCTTTATGTTTATGTTTAGATCCAAAAGACTTAAGTATGTTAAAAGAAACATTTTTAAAATACCTGCCAGGAAGAAATATTTGGACAAAAGCCAGGCGCAAAATATTTTGCTTCTTTAGATGCTTCAAATGGATTTTGGTCAAAACCATTGGAGCAAAAAAGTCAATTGCTATCTACGTTTAACACACCTTATTGATGTTACTATTTCCTCAAAGATTACCTTTTGATTTGTGTTCAGCTCCAGAGGTATTTCATAGAATAATGCAAAAGATTTTTGTAAATATAGATGGCACACTAGTGTACATGGATGATAGAACAATATGGGCAAAAACTTTAGAAGAGCCTGATATAAGGTTAAGTAAAGCATTATCTAGAGCAAAAGAAGCAGTGTTGAATTTTTGCAAAGTAAATATAAATTTAGAGTGCAATAATTAACACATCTAGGAGAAAAACCTTACCAGTCAGGGTTTACAGATTGATCCACAACAAACAGAAGTCATTGATAATATTGCTTACCCAAAAGATAAGGAGTCATTACAGAAATTTTAGGTATGGTTAACTTTTTAGGAAAATACGTATCTAATTGGCAGGGAAAATACCTTACAAACGTAAGGGCTTTACTTTATAAAAATTATTGATGGAAATGGGACTGTAAGCATCAGCAAAAACTTAAAAAGCTTAAGCAACCAATAAAAACAGCTCCAGTATTAAAACTATTTCATAGCAACAGAGTTAGAAAATGTGTCTTCAGAGGCAGCCAAAACAAGGTCTAGGAACAATACTATTACTAAAGTGTGGTGATCTATGGAAACCAATTGCTTATTTATCTAGAGCTATGTCAAAAACAGAATGTCAGCTTACTCCAGTAGAAAGAGGATTTGACATTGGTTTTTGTAAACAATTTTTTTCACATTTATATGGTAAATCTGTACTCGCAAAACCAGATCATATACCAGTAATTAATATTTTTTAAAGGACATAACACCTGGGTTACAAAGATTATTTTTTCAATTGCATGTATATGATAGAATATGTATCTATAATAGTAGAAATTGGGCTCAGAAAGCCACTGTAACGAGGTAGTACCTTAGCCTTATAATGTCATTACTATGATCAAGTGTAGAGATGAAGTCAGACACTTGCAATTGTAACCTGCAAAACCAGACTCAGCTGAAAGAAATGATTTAGTGCAGCAACAAGAGCAGCAAAAAATGAAAATGACATAATTCCTCTATCTAATAAGTTTCAATAATAGAGGAAATATAGAAGTTAGATGGTCATTGAGTCAAAGAGGACCTGTTAAAAGACTTATCGAAAGCTATTAAGATAATTCTGAGATACATATACACAAATTCGGAGGGTGGGGCTATTGTTTTTTTTTTAAGGCACTGGAGTGTTACTGTGGCTTTATGAGAATGAATAGAATTTTCAGGGTGCAGGAGCTGACAATGGGAAGAGGCTGTTTGGTTTTAGGTTAGACTGCTAGATTGACCTGAGTTAAGATGCTCTCTCTATATGTTAACTATGTATCTAATAAAGACTTTTGTTAACTTACTAACAATGAATTATTATTAAGAGTAGAGGATTACTCATCACAATGTCCAACCTCATCTCCCAGCTTCAGTTAAAGTCTCAAACTGTGAGAACCTGCCTGCAACTATTGGGTCACATGACAGCTTGCTCATTCATAACACCTCATGCCAGATTGCGTTCCTGATGCCTTCAGGCCTGCTTTAGGACTGTGTGAGAGCCCTACAAGCACAACCTAAACAAACTAACATCTATTCCCCAAAAAGTACTCAGGTCCTTTGATTGGTCAAAGGATCCCCACAAGGCTTGTGTGGGACTACCATTCACTCAGCCATCCCCCACAGAAATCATAACTACAGATGCCTCTGATAGCCTGGGGTGCCCAGCTTCAAAACCTTATGGTACAGAGCAAGGGAACACCTCGAATCTGGCCTTCATATCAAACTCAGAGCATTTTCTACCCATAATCAGAGGTCCTCTAATTAGGGTCATGCTGGACAGCAGAGCAACCATGTATTACATAAACCACCAAGGAGGAGCAAGTTCCTTATCACTGTGAACAGTGGCAGTAAAGCTTTGGAATTGGAGCAGATATTTTTGCCAAGATCACAAATGGGAATTGAGCAATCTGATCCTACAGGACATAGTCTTCATCTGGTGCTTCCCAGAGATAGACCTCTTTGTGACAGCATCCAACAAGAAGTGTGATAAGCTCTGCTGAAGGAGAGGACATGGCTACAATTCTCTAGGGGATGCATTCTCCATGGTATCCAGTTTGCAAATTAATTCCAGTTCAGCAGTTTCTCATTGGAGTCTGTTTTTGAAGGTTTTCTTGTTGCAGAATTGCCACTTTTAAGTCTGTTACTCAGTGACCAGTGTGTCAAAGCTCGGTCCTTGTCTCCGTGGGTCCCGCATTTCCTGGCGGATTTAGCTAGCCTCAGAGGCTCACTGTGACCCTCCAGGTAGCCCTTCTCTCTCTAGAGGCAAGGGTCACAGCCTACTGAGCCATTTTCATCATAAGCCAGCAAGGGAGATGAGGAGAAGCTATCCTCACACAATCTCTGTCTCCCAGTCTCAGTGATTAATCGGGGGGCGGGCGGGGGGGGGAGCCCGGGCCCACCCTCTACTCCGGCCCAGAGACCCTAATAGTATCAGCTATGGTAGCTGACCTTTTAGAAACAGGACACATACAATTCCCTGGGCTACTTCCCCACAGCAGCCCCCACTTCCTCAAGCTCCACTTCACCCTTACTTCAGGGCCTCCTTCCTTGTGTCTGATATGGTGTGTACTGCTCAGTCTCGCCAACAGCACAACTTCCTCCCACAGCTCCTGACATGCGCGCCCACCTGACTAACTGGGAGGTTTTTTTAACTAGTTTCAGCCAGCCCCTGATTGGCTTCAGGTGTCCCAATCAACCTAGCTGTCTCCACTGCTTTCTGGAAGGATCTTAATTGGCCCCAGGTGTCCTGATTAACCTGGAGCAACTGCCATTTGGTTATCATGGTAACAGGGATTTGTTTAGCCTGGGGCTAACATACCTGTTTATCACTACTTTCCTATAGCCATCTGCCCTTGCCTCGTCACACCAGACAGATTGAAGTGTTCTCCTACTGGTTTTTGAATGTTATGATTCCACATCTACCAATGTGATATATGCCATCATGTGCCATCAATGCCCCTCTGCCATGTACATTGTCCAAACCGGACAGTCTCTACACAAAAGAATAAATGGACACAAATCTGACATCAGGAATCATAACATTCAAAAACCAGTAGGAGAACACTTCAATCTTTCTGGTCACTCAGTAACAGACTTAAAAGTGACAATTCTGCAACAAAAAAATCTTTAAAAACAGACTCCAATGAGAAACTGCTGAACTGGAATTAATTTGCAAACTGGATACCATTAAATTAGGCTTGAATAAAGACCGGGAGTGGATGGGTCATTATATAAACTAAAACTATTTCCCCATGCTAATTTTTCGCCTTACTGTTACTCACAGTAAAGTTTTTTTTCTCTTGATAATAACTCACCTTAATTGATTAGCCACTTAAAGTTGGTATGGCAACCATCTCCACCTTTTCATGTTCTCTGTGTGTGTGTGTGCATATATATATGCACTGTTCCACTCTATGCATCTGTATGTATGTGTATATATATATATATATATTCCTACTGTATGTTCCACTCTATGCATCTGATGAAGTGGGTTCTAGCCCACAAAAGCTTATGCCCAAATACATTTGTTAGTCTGTAAGGTGCCACAAGTACTCTTGTTCTTTTTAAGGATTTTATAGTTCTCTGGAAGGAATCAACATCTTTTTAAGGAATAGAGTATCATTTAAAATTGTTGCCGAGTATGGCTTGGGCTAAGCTTCTCTTTACTTGATACTGAAAACTTGTGACAACTTGAATAGTCTATTCATAACCCAGGCAGACATTTGAGGAAACTGCATAGAAAAGGTGAGCAGCAAGCCTTTCCTGTGTGTAACATGCATAATTGGCATTCATTATCATGGACTGCTTGCCTCACTAGAGGACACTAATCTAATATGTGTCTGGTCATAATATGGAGAATGGAATAGTGTGTGTTCGTGTGCGCATGTGTCCTTTCTCTGTTAGAGCAGGCTTTTGGGGTTGCAATCAAAGCAACTGTGAAAAATTATGTCACCTTTGTTTTCAGGTTGTTATAATAGCAGATTAGGCTTTCATACTTTATCACATTCAGCAGTCAAAGATGACAAAATGAGTGAATAACAAGTTGTTTGATAAAATTGCAAGGTTTGAGAGTATTAGGGAAAATAAAACATAAAAAACTCACATTAGTTAAATAATTTTAATTAGCCAATTAACCATAGCATGTTTATAATTAATTCATTAATTTCAGGTGGTTTTAGCTAAAGTGCAGACTTGAGAATTCTTATCAAAATACAGTTTAAAGATAAATAAGAAATTACAGAAAGTAAACTAAGTATAATTATATGAGAGCGTCTAAATGCATGAATTTAATTTATGATGTTAAAACTTATCAAGAAGTAATAAATCCAATCATAATAAATCAGTCTTCTTACCAAATAGTAAATGAATTTTAATTCTTCATTCTGTGGAGGTGATCTTGTGTAGCAAAATGGAACTATGATTCCTTAATATAAATCTTTATCAATTTGTCAAACTTTATATCAATCAAAAGTTATAGAACTGTCAGTTCTACCAGCAGTAATTCTAAAGTTAGATGTTTGAACAATTATTGAATTACTGAAATGTCAATTAAATAAAAAATTGTCACCCTTAATGTTGATGATTTACAGCCAAACCTTTTTCTTATTACATGCACAAGCCCCAAAATACATTTTTAACAATGCTAAAACAATAAGCTCTGTAGCTTGTATTTCATGTGCTACTACAAATCAAGGGTTATCTGAAAAATCTTTGTTCTGAGCTTATATGCTTTTTTTAGCTACTTTTCCAATATAGTGAAAACAATTTGTTAAAACTAGTACTATGCTGAAATAATTTAATTAATTTGCCCAACGCAGCACCAGTGCTGACCATAGGATGACAATTCCACTTGACAACAACTTTCAAGGTTATGAAATTTTGTTTGTTGCTCCTCACTGGAATGAAAACAAAAACTTTCAAATGCTTTTGTGAAACAGAATTGTGTCAGAGCAAAAAGGACTAGTTTTAGATTTTTTCTTTCCAGTCTCCATCTCCCTGGGTCCGCAGTGACCAGATAGCACTGGAACTCAGAAAGCTTTCTATTCAAACAACTGAAGCCAATATATCTTCATAAAACATTCTGGCTCTGACAAAACATCATATTTTGATGAAAACAGATGTAATTGAAAATGTTCCACCAGCTCTACTCAGCACTCCTAACCTCTGTTCTGTTTTTTAAAATGGGTATATAGTGGAAATTTTTGAATGAGACCCCTTAAATCGTTACAGACATTATAACTCGGATACATACTCTGTGAAAAGTAGTTACTATAGAATAACTAAGAGATCACTTGAATACAAGGAAAAGAGTCTTTTTTAAAATTATTTATTTAACCAGTGGAGCGGGTGATTAGATGAATTGTCCCGCTCCTTTTGACAGTTCACCATGGCTGGTCTCTCAGGATATATAAAACCTTCAGTTCAATTCAAGGTGATATTACAGGTCTTAATCTGGTATTATAGTGCTAAACCTTTAGGATTTTTTTTAAAGACGCCTAATGAGGTCTTTGACTGTGAACATTCTTAAATGTTACAATAAAGGAAACCAGTGGTGACCTGAAGATGGTCCGTTTCTCAATATCTCTCCAGGTGTTGCTGGCTTGGCTTTAGCAATTTGCTTCTGACATCTTTAGGCTTTTTATATAGTCCTAGCATGCAGGTCGCCCTCCCTCCCCTCTCCCCCCGCCCCCGTAAGTTTGCTTCTCAGATATGATCTTGAATGAACTGGTGAGGAACACATGCCTATGGCATCACTTTCCATGATTCAAATCAGAGGAGGTGGCATTAGAACTTACATCTAGATCCACATTAGTGTGAGTTTGATATCTCACATTGGCTATGAGGATTCTTTTCCATCAGAAATTAACCATTGGAACAAACTATCAAAAGAAGTATTGGATTGTCCATGTTCCCATGTCTTCCAATCAAGACTGGATGCCTTTCTGAAAGGTATACATTAGCCAAACACAAGTTATTGGGCATAAAACATGTCTAACTGGGTAAAATTTAACAACTTCTGACATACAGGTCAGACTAGATGATCTAATGGTCCCTTCTGGCCTTAAACTCCCTGAATCTATGAAATACTTTTCCAAATTATTTATGCACAGATTGTTCCTAACAATCAGTTTTCTTCTTATAAAAAATTATGGAACATGTGTATTTATAAGCATGACTCGGCTTTTCCTTTGAAATGATAGAATCTTGTTGTTTTTGTCTATATAACAAAGTCTATATAACAAAGGCCCTATAGCAGTTTGTCTTCCGGTTAGTTTAGAAGATCTTGTATTATCTGCAGTTTGCCTACCACCAGTTGTTTGCTTGTTTACTTGTATTTCTTCTTCAGACGAATATGGCATGAACCCAGGGGTTGCCACCTCTGAGGGGGGAAAGAAAAGAGACCCAGGATGATCTTGAGCTTCTATATAACTTGATAGCTGGTAGAATGTACTGAGCATCCTTACAGAGGGTTAAAAGGAGAGAGCCCAGCTCAATTATGACTTGACTAAAGGAGAGCAGATCTTCGGCTTGTATTCTGAGAGGGAGAGAGGCCTGGCTAGGGCTAGGAATTGTTTGAAAGATGGCTGCCTACCAGGGCCAATTTGAGGTAAAGTAAGCACCTGATGCAGGATTATTGTGTGGACTAGAGTCTGCTGCCTGCTGGAGCCTCCCTGAGGGAAGGTAAGGCTGACGTGCAACTATTTGATTTGTCTCCAGTGACCTTCCTGCTTGTGCTCAGTGAATCTGCTGCAGGTGGTGTCTTGCCTGAAAGAGTGATGTGAAACAAAAGGTCTTTTATTTTTGCTTACACCTGACTGGGGATCTGGTGGTGTCTTGTCCTAAGCCTAGAAGGGAGCAGGTCACACGCCAGGCAGATCCTTTTTATTAAAGCTGGCATTTCTGTCCAGGTTCCTCCTTTTTCTTTGTTCTATAGCAGACTAATTTAAACTATGTATAAGTTTCAAATTTTCTCTAATGTTATGGATGCAATGTTTCTTATAAGCTTGTAAGTCTATTGCATTGCTACAAATGCTCTAACATGTTAGATATTTGTTCTAACATTTCTTCCATCAAATAGCAAAATTTCATATTTTATTTTTAAAATATAAAGGCATTCTGTTCTTAGAAATATTAGTAATCAAATTTGGATTTATTTGTCTTAAATCTTGGAAACAACACATCATCCTCATTTGAGGCTTCATTTAGGCCCAACATTTTCTGCTATTTGTTTCCACAGCCAGGCATCAAATTGAAAAGAAAGTAGTGATACTCTCCCATGCTCTGCCCATAAACAAGCCCTGCCTATTTGAGAAACCATGACACTTAGTAGATTCTGCAACTCTTCAAACT
The DNA here is from genome assembly GCA_037349315.1 of Chelydra serpentina. Taxonomy (NCBI): domain Eukaryota; kingdom Metazoa; phylum Chordata; order Testudines; family Chelydridae; genus Chelydra; species Chelydra serpentina. The sequence goes on from JBAIAC010000004.1 coordinate 65,277,157, forward strand.
GTGATTAGGATTATTCCTTTTGTTTCTAGCATGTTTTGATCAGGGGTAAAATTGTTGACACTTGACATTTTAAATTACCACCGTTAGGGCTCTGTGTTAACACTGTAACTAAAATGGAGCAGTGTCACAGCTCCAGTTGCGCATCGCTTCTTCGCCACTCGTCTGACTGCTATGAGGGACCTAGTTGCTGGATCCCCATGTGTTTTAAGCCTCCGGAGTTTGAACGGAGCCCCGGCTTTGTCTCTGTTTTGGGGTCCCTAGGCACATTCTCAGGGTACAGATGTGCTATGAAGCACCCCCTCCTGAGAGTTTAGACTAGATGGCCCACTGCCCAGTCCCTGGAACCAACATTGAGCCCTCAGATTTCCCTCCATAGCTTAAACACACCCTCTCCCAGGATGCCACCCTAAGTTGTGAACCTTATGGTTGTTTGCCCCTTCAAGAGGCACATAGGGCATAGCACATAACACATACAGACACTTTGCATGGGGTTCTATGACTTTTTCTTTAATAGCATGAGAAATATACAGACTTATACAAAAGTAATAAACCGATATGCGTTTCCCTGCCTCAATTCTTCACCACTCTATAGCATTCTTTAGTCTGGGGTCAAGGTTATTTGGGACCATCCAAAATTCTTCTGTTACATTATATGGTTTTCTTTCTCCAATTTTACCTATTCTTATGTTGGCTGATCGATCCCCTTCTCTTCTCCTGCTCAAATTTATTGTATGATTCTGTTTTTCCCTGACCCACCTGGCCTCTGAGTTTTAAAGACTTTAATTGGTTGTCTTTGTTCTGGCTGGTAACTTTCCACTCCCTCAGCCTCCTGTAGAGAGAAGTTGGAGAGAACTAATTACCTTAGTTCTCTCCAACTAAAGAGGATGACTTAAGCATCCTCTTTAGCATATCTATAAACCAATCAAAGTGCAGTCATTAAAGTTAAGTAGTGTGTACAGGTTGCAGGTCCCCTCAGCAATGGTACAGAGATAGGTATTTATGGCACAGCAATTTTCATAGCAACAACTGCTTACTGAATGAAGATAGAGGATTAAGTCAAGAAAACAGAAGCAAAAGATGACTACAAAGTTATTTTATCTTGCAAAAGGGTAAGCCTGAAGGTGGGAAGGTTACAGGTTTAGAAAGGAAAGGAGAAGGTGGAAAAGGAACTACACATAGCTAAGCTTAAATTTTAAAAAGCCAAGAAGGGCAAGAGTTTATCTTCTACCTCATGGCTTCCTGTTTGAACCCCTGATGGTCCACTTCCACTATGTGGCTTCTCCCATCCAATGGGTTTGCAGATATGTCAGGGATTTCTTGGAAACAGGCTATGGAAACAAGTCAATTCCACTGCTTGTAATGATGACAGGCATGTTTGTGGACATGGCAGGTTGTGGGGAGGTTGCAATTCTATAAGAACAGGAAAGTGGGAGTTGGGGTACCAACATCAAACTATGATGGGGACTTGCAGATTCATTATGACTGCGTGACCTCATAAGTAGAATGAGCTCATCTGGGTTCTGGGTAACCAGCTGTCTGACTCGGAATCAGTTCTCTTGCAGACTTCTTCAAAGAATCTGTTCCAATACACAGAGAGCTGGGCATTCCACTCTGATGCTCTGCACTCAAGAAAGCCAAATTCATGATTTCCTGGGTAAATTCCAGCTATTCTTTAGCCCAATTTTCATGTTTCATCTCATTCTTTGTAGTTCCTGCAGGACCTTCTGATTGCAGGACAACATCACTGCCTCAGTATATGTCAACTCTCCAAGGGCCTCCCACAGCATATACCCTGTCAAACTCATCTATTCAAAGTCTCTCATTCTGGGTGACCTTCAGTTTGCCTGACAGGGTCCCAAAGAGGAAGTCACAGGGTCACTTTGGCTACAGGTATAAAATTTACATTCCTCTTCTGGACTGAGCCTAATAAACTATATTTCCTAGAGCCGCTACTTGAAGCAAGCTGACATCATGAGAGCCGCTTAACATATCTGTTGAGTATCAGCTGGCTGCTTTTAAAATCCTGGGTTGGGTGAGGAAATGTTATGAACACATGCTAACAGCTCATTATAATAAGTCCATGACTTAGATCATGGATTGGAACCATGGCTGCATCCTATACGACTAGAAAACGGTAAGCTTCACTTTTGAAAATCCCACTAGTGATTGGGTGTGTATCACAATCTGTATCTTAACACACATCCATACGTACTCCCCCACCTCCCTACATTAGCCAGGGTTGGTGGATATCTTGCATAAGCTCATAATGGAGCACCTGAAGTGGCCATTTTGGATGGTGTGCCTGTGTACTACATGTATATGCTTAGAAGAGTATTTTAAAATTACCACTGTTTGGGACCAATTATTTATCTTATATCCATGATCACTGTATTCTCCACAAGACCACCTTCTCCTGCTTTTGAAGCTGTCACAGCCTATTTCTACTTTCTTGAGCATCATCTATCGCTAAAGCAAGATAAGATCTTTCAGAGTCAGTAGCTTCACAGCCTGTCTCTTAAAAGTAAGTGTTGAATTTGGATTTATCAGCTCAGGAACGTAGGCTTGCTGAGCTGAGCCTGTGCCAGGAGGTATCCCGACTGTGTCCCAGATAAGATCGTTACAAACAAACCAACTGTGATAGTAAATGTGTGGCCCTTAACTTGTTCATCCAGAATGTCGCTGTATGTGGAGTTTACACCTAATCTGGCTTGTAAATTTGGACACAGATTTGTCCTACAATGTGACCCTTTTAGGGACACTTTTTCTTCAGCAGATCTAGGGGAGCCTTCCCCTAGCCATCAGTCCATGTTCCTAGACAAACAGGAGGGGATCCTTCAGTGTACTGTTCCAGAAAGGCACTTTAGGTTTTTATTGGACTGATATAATTTAGTATTTGTCTCTCGACAAGTTTAGTGCAAGCAGTTGTATAAAGTAGCTCCAGCCACTTACACCAGTGAATTCTCTATTTTACATGCCACCTTGGGAAAAGAATGGATGCCTGAAAGAGAGAGGAGAAGGTGAAAAGTAGCTCAGCAGCAGAGTGCACCTCTTTTCTTGTGGTTTTCTTGTGTATCTATCCCAAATAGCCATTGATCCTAATTTTGATTTTTTTTCTCCACCCAAGGAATCATTTTTTCCCATGGAACAATACCCCTGAGGAGTGCTATACCTCCCTGGTCATGACTGTCTTCCCCCAATCTCCCCCTGCCCCCCATATGACACTTTTTTCTTCAGCTGGTGATAACATCTGGGTATATAGTTCTTTTGATCGTTCCTGAAATAAATTTGTAGAATTAATACATAGGAAGAGCATCTTTATTGTGCCAAAGAGAAAAGTAGTGATTGCAAGGTGAATAACTAGTACAGGATTTCTACCTATCTGACTAGCCTGCAGGGAAATATGCCTCCCTCTCCCCCACCCCCATCTACTAAAATAGGTGTTCTCTACCTGTGGGTCACAAACAGGTATCAAACAGGTATCAAGAGGATATCAACCTATCTTTCCCATATTACTAAATGATAGGGGGTCTTAGCTATTTCCTAGCTAGATGGGAGAGGGACCCCAGGGTAGTTGCTTCAATTAAGGGGAAAATGGTCACAAAATGGAGTGAGTTTGCAAACCACTGTGTTATAATACATTTGTTCTACAGCGTGAATACATACACATTCATTATTATATAATATCTCACCAAGCAGAATTTGATCCTCCTGCATGGGGCTCCTTTTTGCAGTTCTCCCCTAAGATATGTGAAATACTTTTGGAGAAGACCTCTGAAGAACTTCTCACTAAATGTTTAGGTGGCATATTAAATTTGAAGTCATCTGTAACCACATACTAATATCATGACAAAGTAGGTACCAAATACAGGAGCGTATTGCTATTTGTTCAGCATCCAGCAGCAGAGTCTGAAACTTCAAGAAACAATGAGCCAACGGATCACCCAACTATTCACACATCAACTCAAAGTCCACAAAGTATTTCCAAATCCTTTTCTGAACACCCCACTTAAATAAACATACTATTTCCCCATCTGTTCAATACTTCACCACCACACCCCCAGTGCCTGTGGGGATAACTGTGTGACTGGATTTTCAGAACAGACAGGCACTTAACTATCTAAAAACTCCTACTCAAACTCTATGTAAATGCACTTATTTACCAGTAAAGGAGCAGAGTGCTTGGACTCTGAAAGTCTGCTTGCTTTTTTTTTTTTTTTTTTAAATGAAAGCTCAGATGATTGAGCCTTCAAAGATGACAGCCTTCAAAAGAAGCATCAATTTGCTGGGCTACTGCCAGCCAACCTCATTCTAGCCCTGAACATACTTAGTAGTAGAGGGCAGAGTTCACCCTGCTAATAGGAGATAATGGATTCTCTTATAATAATACAAGTCCCAAAATGAGAACATTCATTAGGAGCCAATATTGTATTCTCTTATAAAGTACTCTGATGACGAACTTGTGCAAAAAGGATGGTGTTAATATGTGTAATTGCAATCATTCCTTTGGAAGCCTGAAATGAAAATTTGTACCTCTACCTACATCCGTTTCTCTCTGTGTAAAAAAAACATGGTTATTACAGGTTCACAAGGGAGGGCAAGACTTATGTTACTGAAATTGCTTTTTAAAAAAAAGTAATTAGTAATAAAGGACTTTAGTAGGAAGAGATGCCCAAATACAAACAGACATAAGTGTGTGTGTGTGGGGTGGGGGGTAGGTTAATTTCAGGGCTTTTCAACCTTGATAATGTCCCTGGGCATTAGGTGCAATGGACTAAATTTTCAAAAAATGCAAATTAAACTCAATCAGGTGTTCCAGTTTCCATTCTTAAAAAAGAAAGGGAGGGAAGGAATCAAATCTTCTTGAAAATAACTAACTGAACCTGCTTGAAACTGCACCTCTAGGCAGGTGGGGTGCAAAAGTAAGTGCTGCAACGAGTGGAGAGCTCTTTCTTCCCTGTGCCAGTTGATGGTGCCTATGGCAATTTCAAAAACACCCCAGGCACAATGAGATCACTGTGAGGTATGCAGTAGAAGAGACAAAGATCAGCTCACAGGTAATTCTCCACATTTCCAGGAATAGCTATGTTGCTCCTGAGCATAGTAGGATCGAGCAAGAAAAAGCTCCTGTTTGTTACAAACATGAGGAACAAGGGACTCTGCTGCCCACAGAGCACAGTGCCAGATATGGGGAAGACTGGGAAAGAAAGACAGGAGGAAAGCAGATTTCTGACGCACAGTACCAGAAGGGAAATCACTAGGGTGGGTGTTGAAATGGAGCGATCCCCTGAAGAGAACCATGTCTCAGAGAGCAGCTGCCAAGCCAAATAGCCATTAAAGCCCAGCAGAAGCAAATCTCATCCCTTTAGCAGGCCTGACAGCAGTTTACAATGGGCTGATGTCAACTTTACCCATGGCAGTCTTTGGACAAAAACACAGGATGCAACAATGACAAAGTACAAGCTTAGTAAAGCACTGAAAGAAAAGATGAAGGTCTAGATCATGGCTTAGTATCTGTCCTCTGCATGGGGAAGCATGTTCTTACACTTCCCCTCAAGCAGCACCCATTTCCCTGCTCCAGGGAGAGAGTAAACTGCTCTTAGTCTATACACAGTGCAATGTGTATTTTGCTAATATGCTAGTGCAGCCAAGATTCCACCCATTCACTGTCCCATCCTTCCTGCTTCCAAGGGGGGCATATAAATAACTCTGTGAAGCCTGCTTCTCCTCCTGTAATGCATGTGGTGGTAACTGGGAGCTGGCACAAGTTAAGAAGGGGGCTTTTTACTACCTTGCATGGGCGTGCAAGCCCAACCAAAATCTGGCTCCAGCAAAGATCAAGAATAAAAGCAATTCTACAAATGTGGAGTGTTTCCTCTTCTGCTTCTTACCAAACAAATGAAAAGCTGTAGGAGACAGAGGAGCATTCCCAGACTCCAGTCCATAGAAGGAGACAAATGAACAATGGCATTATTATAATAGCACAATGTGAGGATGTCTGGCCAAAACCATAACAGGCTCCCAAAAATCTTTGCAGCTGAGAGCTATAAATGACATTCCCTGACTATAAGATTTCCCCCATTCAAACAAATCCATCCTTTTCCCATCCAATATTTCCATACATTCTGCCTCCTAAATCCATCTAGCCTACCCAGTACCTCTCCAGTGAGCAGAAGGGATAGTGGTGATGGTGATTCCCATGCTCTTTCTCCTCAATTCCCACAAAGAAGTAGCAGCAGAACTAAGTGCATTCCTGTAAAACAGTCAAAGCAGACCCATGGGTGTATAAAGAGTGAAATGAGAAACAAAGGTGGGAGTCCTAGTACCCATATTAAGAATATAATGCTGTAAGCTGTATCAAGTGAGGAACAGAATGTGGGTTCAGGGGAGCGTCTTCCATGCCAGTACGTTGTGTCAAAGGAAGAAACTCCAATGAGAAAGGAGACATGAAGTTGTTTTAGCACCATGTATTATTATAGCACCTAGGAGCTGTAGACATGGTCCAGGACCCTATTGTAATAGATGCTGTGCAAACACAACAAAAAACAATCCTTGCCCAACAAGCTTACAATCTAATTATAAGACAAAATACAACACATGGGTACAGACAGGGGAGTACAAGGAAACAGTATTTGTCACCATGATAGGAAGTGGTCTCAGCACCCCAGCGTCTAACTGTTGTCAAGCTTTTTTTGTAGGATACATGACAAAGGAGAGTTTGAAGGAGGATAATGCATGACTTGAATGGATGTTCACAGGGTGCTTCTCCCAAAAGTGATGGACTGCATGGGCGAGAGCACAAAGATGAGTGTTTGAATATCAGACTTAGAAGATCGAAGGCGCCGCACTATAGACAATAGATATAGATTTACTCCTTGCTAATAAAGATACTGTCAGTAGATCTTTTCTTCTCATATGTGGAAAGACAGGGCTTCTGAAAATTGATGGAAGTTGGATCCCTTCAGTGGCAGGTGCCAGCCTGTTGATTTGGGCTATTCTGCCCCAGCATAATGGCTCTGCTCAAGCTTTACATAGCAGGAAATGTGAATTGCCATATTTTGGCCGGAGGGAAGGTCCACTGTAGTAGGGACATTTGCATCTGTGGGAAAGCCACTATTTATATATGCATTACTGCAGAGAAGATCAGCTTTGATAGCAGCAGAAGCAATAACAGCATTCAGCATCTTGCCACACTGTGCACATGTAGCCTTGAGAAGAATCTCACGGCTAACAGTATTTTGGAGAAGCTATAGGCAGTCATTAGAGTGGCTGAGGCTAATTTCACAAATATGAAATTTTACACCAAAATGCATTTCACAAGCTAGCAGGAAAAAAAACTTGGAGCAGATTCTCAGCAATTGAAACAACTCCATTGACTTCAGTGCAGCTACGCTGATTGCAGTTATTGAGGATTATATGCTGCAAAATTTCAAAAAAGTGAAAAATAAATCTAATTTTTTTTTAAAACATTTTTATCGTTGTCTCCCATTAGTAGTAGCCAATGCCAAGCACAAAACACAGATAATTCATTCTCACAGCATCTCAATCCACTTGAAAAGTGGACAGCTGCATTTTGAACTAGCTGTAGATCTACCAAGATGATTTACTGGTATTAAGTTAAATTATTTTGCTGTAGAATGTCAGTTATTCATGTATTACAGGCTATGTCAGTATGTACTCACAGGATGCACCATAATGGCTCTTGAAAAGCCATTATGGTGTACTGTACTAATGATCCATACGTAATGAAAGTGTCTCAGTCTCCTCCATTTACTTCATGATGGATCCTTCACACTAGTTCCATTGAACATAATAAATTTGTTTTCCTTTTTGAAAATAAAAAGTAGACATTAATTATCTCTCAATTACAGTGATACTCCTAATGAACAACATGCATTCACACACTGATATTTTTAAGTTATTGTGATAAGCTCAAATGTGGTCAATCAACAGGAAAAAAATGGATCGTCTTCAAATGAATTATATTTTAGAGTTGGACCAGGTTCTAGTCCTGGCTCCACAGGTGGTTGGTCTATTGGTATAGACACGTATTGTGTATGTGTTGCAGCAGCTCCTATTCTGCTTTTACAGTAGAAGTCCTGACCAAGACTGGAGTTCCATTATGCTAGGTGTTGTACAAATGCAGAGTCTGAGAAAGTCCCTGTAACAACCTTACAATCTAAACAGGTAAGACAGACAAAGAAGTGGGAGAAAATAAGTATTATTATCACCATTTTTCCGATGGGCACAGAGAGACTTTCCCAAGGACACGCAGCTAGTTCATGACAGAACCATGTATTAAATCCAGTTTGCCTGAACCTCAGTCTGATGCCTTGACCACATGACCAGCCTTTCTGTCTTCTCTTATCCATTTGTTAGAAATCTAAACTCTTAAAATCCATGAAACTAAAATAATGCAACTGATACATCACATGTTCTGCTGTTTCCTCCATTGCTTCCTAATGCAATCACTATAAAAAGTTAAAATAATGATTGGATTCAAGGGCAATATTTCACAGCTATTCCCTTCAAACTTAACTAGTAGTTCAATAGCACTTAGGCACATAAAAAGAAGGCAGACTGAATAGTAGTATTATGATGAAGACGATCTGAAGTACCATCATTCTGGCTCTTATAACATGTTGCTTCATTTCCCCCCTAATTCTCTAATATCATTAGGTGTCTTGCTGAACGTATAATACTATGTACTATAGCATGTGCCTAAAGGAGCTTCTTTATGGGTCTCAGATCCCTGCAGTATGAAGACACAAAGACCTGAATTAAAGAAGGAATGAAAAGCCTGAACTCTGAATGTCCTGGCCTTCATGAGTTTAAGTCAGACCCTTGTCTATGTTTTTTGTTACTTGGATTTATTAAATAAAAGCTAATGATGGAAAATGTAATAAGCAAGGACAGTAGAGCATACTCTGGGGTTCTGAAAAACATCTCTGGCTCATTTGGAAATATAAGCCCCTATTCTAGGGTTTTAAGAAGCTATCTACACTTATAAATTGTTTCAGTAGCTTTAAAATTACAGTAAAACACTCCGGGTAAATAACTGTATAAAAATTTGCCTCCACAAGTTGATAACTACAATGTAAATAGACATAAGACACATGTAAATAAACATAACCACATGTAAACAGACACATATATGTCTTGGTGACAGCCTCTCTTTCTGTACTTTACCCTTAATATTTGATAAAAGTTGGACGCTTGATCTGACAGGACAGCTGAGCATTCTCAGTGGAGAACCTTGATCTTACTACCCCCTCAGTCTGACAGAAGCAGGTTTGTTGATCTTCAAGGCATGCTACAAGGTATATCCATTTATCCAGGTTTTCTTTGAGAGTAATTGTCTGAGAGAAAGCCTGTAAAAACTTGTCAATTTTCCCATAGGTAAATACATAAGGTCACTTCAGTATACTTACTATAGGGAATAGCGTGGGAATACTGCCAATACTGGGGTAATTGGCAAGCTTTAAAGGATAACCAGTGTAGACAAATTGATGATAATGATGATGGTGATGATTTTTTAAAGCTGGTTTCTCTTTTTTGCTTTCTGAAGTTTCTATTCTATTATTTTCTGTACTGATTTAAATATGTAAACACAAAAACCATATTGCCGTGTGAACAATAAACAAATATAGTTTTCTCACTGGCAATAAAACTTCAGGTCTATTTTTAAGACTCACAGTCCTAAAATTCACTGTTGCTGTCTGAACAATAGCAAAGTTTAACTTCTCTCTACTTGCCTAGAGAACAAAATTGCAGAATATTGTGAAGCACATAAGTTATCCATCCATTCAGATCACTTGATTGGCTTTGCTAATGTGATGAGGTCAGGAACAGTATTTGCATTTGTTCATGAGAGCTGGGCAAATAACTGACTTTGATTAGCTGCCAGTATTGAAAAAGAGATTATGAATGACAGTGAATAGTCATTGGGCCAGAGAGAAAGTGAGACTGACTCTCTAGCCTGGGGGTTCGGGCCCAGAGGTGGGAGATCCAATTTCTTGTCCTTGCTCTAATGACTTTTTATTCAAAGTTGAACCATTTCAACAGGAGAGATTAAGATAGGTCACATCAGATAGTGGTGAGGGTTGACTTTTGCTGATTTCTTTAGGGAGGGTGTTACAGAGCTTTGGATCTACTTTTTAGAAGACTCTGCTTCCAGCTTCCTCACTCTGCTAGTAGCAAGGCATTCAGGTCTAGATACACAAAGACTTTGGGAATTGCAATGCCTAACCCCTAGGTGCACTTAGTGGAATCCTCTGACCCAAGTTAGGCATCCACATTCCATATACAGTGCAAGGGTAGAGTTATGCACCTATGAAATGGATCCTCTGAAGCCAGCAAGCTGATCCGAAAGCCACCTGAGGTAGTCAGGAGTGAAATGCAGGGGGAAAGGGTAGGACTTAAGACCCAGATTCACAAAGGTACTTAAGCGTTTAATTCCCACTGATCTAGACTTTAGGCCCTGGACTCACAGGTGAGAGATAGGTGTGACGTTGCACTCCATATGCTTTATGGAAATATGCTTATGAATATGACATAACTGGAATACACTTTACGCTAAATACCCCTTGTATGGTGTCATTAGAAAGCTTGTAATCTACTAAATGTGTTCATCCTATTTGTTTGCATGTATTATTTCTATATCTGAAGTTAGGAGAATATGAGATAAACCTGTATCACTGATGTAAACATATTAAGTGGAGGCTATTCAGGGTGCTCCAGAAACAATCAGTTGTAAATGGCATTAGTTACTTGAAAGCCTTCCTGTGTATGTGTGGGCCAACCAAGGAAGAATGGAGACATGGGGTCTTACAGTGAAATGTGACCATGTCACATGATGCTGGAATCCATCTTAATCCTTGTACTTTTCCATTGATGAGAGGTGTGGTGAGGACAAGCACAAACAAAAGATTCCCGCCCTGTTCAAAAGCTATAAAAGGGGATGGAGCAGGACAAGAGGGGCTGCCAGTCATGAGAAAACCCCTGCTTACCATCTGAGATGTCTCCTGGAACCAGTCGTTCTTAACCTGGGATGCCCTTTCTGGGGGTGCGAGACATGTCAGATTTTTTTAGAAGGTTTCTCAAACATCATTGAACAAAAGCAAGAGCAGAAGAGTCACTGAGCCTGTAAACTTAAAAAAAGTGTGTAATTTTTCATGTATTAATTTTACTGTGAGATTAAAATAAATATATAATTCTATCTCTTTTGTTCTATAGTTATGATATATCTAGGTTTAAAGAACTGACCTATTTTACCAATTTTTGACAAGGGGTGCAAGAACATATTTTGAGAACCAAAGGGGTGCAGGCTGCAGTAAAGGTTAAGAACCACTGGCTGGAACTAACTACAGTCCTTGTTAGTTCCAGCAGACATCTCAGGTAGTCGGAGAAAGGCCCCGACTAGAAAGAAGGTAGTTGGGCCCAGACTAGAAAGAAGTCTAGTCTGTGAAAGAAACTTATTGGAACATCTCTGAGGGTGAAATATTAACTGTAATCAGTTTCTTAATGTACTAGGTTTAGACTTGCAAGTTTTTGCTTTATTTTGCTTGGTAACTTACTTTGTTCTGTCTGTTATTACTTGAAACCACTTAAATCCTAATTTTATACTTAATAAAATCACTTTTGTTTATTAATAAACATACCGTAAGTGATTAATACCTGGGGGAGGAAACAGCTGTTCATATCTCTCTAGCAGTGTTATAGAGGGTGAACAATTTATGAATTTACCATGTATAAGCTTTATACAGTATAAAACGGATTTATTTGGGGTTTGGATCCCATTGGGAACTGGGTGTCTGGGTGCTGGAGACAGGTAACCTGCTAAGCTGTTTTCAGTTAAGTCTTCTGCTTTGGGGACATGGACCAGACTCTGGGTTTGTGTTGCAGCAGGCTAGCATGTCTGGTTCAACAAGACAGAGTTCTGGAGTCCCACGCTGGCAGGGAAAACTGGCTCAGAGGTAATTTCAGCATATCAGGTGACTGTCCCAAGGGGATCTCTGTGACCAAACATGTCACAATAGAGATCTCCTTATGCTTGGAATTCTCAACAATAAACCCTCTCCTAGAGACAAGTGTATGATCTGGAGTAAGTACCCTAGATATCTCATGCCATAGGTATCCCATGTTCTTTCTCACAAAAAACAGAGAGAGCCCATGCCATTATACCCACAGGTTAAGGCACTCATGTGGGAAACATGGGTTCAAATGCTCCAAATCGGGCAGAGTGGGAATTGAAACCTGGGTCTCTCATATCTTAGGTGAGTCTCCTAATCAGTAGGCTGTTGGGTATGCTGGAGTATGTACAAACACACTGTTGTCTTTTGAGTGAGGCCAGATCCTGTAGGCACTCAGGCACACCTATCAGACTGGGCTCCACAGGCCAGACAGGCAGTGGGGCACCTAGTTTGAGCATTCTGCCTGGGATTAGACATGCGATAGCACTCCAATTAGCTTGTGATCTGTGGATAGGCATCAAGATTGGGGCCACTTTGCACATGCCTACTGGCACAAATGTAAGCATGTACATGTTTAGGTGGCAGCTGAACAATGGTTTTTTGAATGTCAATGGTGTCTAAATATTGGATATATTCACCTGTCTCTTTAGGTGGCAAAGTACCTTTGTGAATCTAGCCTTCAATGACTTCGTTACCTCAGCTTCCTCCTCTATGGCTTCCTAAAGTTGCTCATATCCAAACTGCCATCTCTCTCTGTGCAAGTGAATCACATCACTCCACTGGTTCCCTGTCTGATACACAAATGTTCTCCTCATCTTCAAGGCCTTGCATGGCTACTTGCTCCCATTCCCTTCAGCTCTGAAGAATTTAATGTCCTCTTCATCTTCCTTTCTGCGGTGATGAATGATGCTACATCACTGCAGTTTATCTGAGGAACACAAAATGCTTGTCAGACACTAATCAGTTAAACTACATGACACCCTAGTGAAGTAGATTTTATTCTGGACATGGGAAAAACAGCTTACCCATGTTCCTCTGACTCACTGATTCCACGTGTGTGCAAACTCTGCAACTCAAGATATATCTCTTCTACACTGTCTACAGCCAGTGCTCTTTTGATCAATCCCTAAGTCAATGCTTACTATTACCAGCACTTCACATCTCTCCTTGTATCTTATCCCCAGGGCTGGATTTAGGGGCAGGTGACCCAAGAAAAACCTAGGGTGCCAGGCTTGGGGGGTGCCAGGCTTAGGGTGCTATTTTTGTTATTAGCGACAAAAGGGAAAAATTGCCAAAGGATATATGTTCTGTTTTCAGATAAACTATCAGGTGGAAGATCCTCACAGACAATGTTACAAATTTGACCGTGAAGCCACTAAGTGACCCTCACTGGGAGAGCTGCATTGACAGCATAAGACCATTGAGGAACCAAGTGAATGAAGTTTACAATGCCCTGATGGAACTGGCATTGTCGAATAAAGCCAAGGCTGGAATCTGACATGAGGGACAAAGCCCGGCAAAACAGATCACTGACTTCAAATTTCTGGTCTCAACTGTGGTTTGGCACGATGTCCTGTTTCAAGGATATGTTGTAAGCAAGGCATTACAAACTCAATCGATGGAAATCGCGATCACTACTACTTTGATGAAAAGCTGCCTTGATTTTGTTGTGGACTACAGAGACAACGGATTTGAAGATGCCATCACTGCTGCCAAAGAAACGACCAAAAACTTAGGAGTTGAGCCTGTCTTCAACTAAACTCATATTCATCGGAAGAAGAGATAGCTTGGTTACAAGGGCAGAGATGAGGTGATTCAAAGCTCGGAAGAAAAATTCAAAGAGGGAGTTTTTTGCTCACTCATTGACACTGCTTGAGTGTCCATCGAAAAAGGGTTTGGACAAATGAAGCATCACAAAAATAACTGGGTTTTTTTGTATGACCTTAGTAACCTTCCAGTGGATAGTAAAACACTGCTGAACAATTGTATGGACTTTCACTGGACGCTGACACATGGAGAATGTTCAGATGTCAATGATTAAGACACCTATGTCAAATTGGATAACATCCATCACATTTTGCAACACAGGAAGAATTCTCCACTCCAAGTTCTCCAATTCATTCATGATGCAGAGTTGAAGGACACTTTTCCTAATGTCTGGATAGCTTGAGGATTCTGCTCAGGCTGCCAGTCACAGTCGCAAGTGGTGGGTGCAGCTTTTTGAAGCTCAGGCTTATTAAAATGTATCTTCAATCAAAAATGGCAGACGAGAGACTGACATCACTTGCTATTGTATCGCTTGAAAATGCCATTGGCCAGTCTTTGGATCTCTCTGATGCTGTTCTTTAGTTCACAAGGGAAAAGGAAAAAAAGTGACCTTTTCAACTAAAGGACTAGGGTTAATATTATAAAGCTGTCACCTTCTGTAACACTATTTAATACTGGTCCACCCAATGTTTGTGCACAGTTCAGTTTCTTGATGTTAGTATATTTCAGTTTATTCTTAAAATTAAGAAGTTTCTAGAAGCTGAGAGGAAACATTTATTTTTATTTTGCTCATATATGGCATGAATAAATACAGATTTACAGATCCTAGCGTGCAAATGTATCATCTTATATGACAGGCATAAATCATGCATGCAAATTGTGCATCTAAGTCATGAAATGGGCTACAAATGCAATAAAAAAAGGTATTCAAGTTTAACAAATGTGAGGGCGCCATTTGGTCTAGGGACGGCCCTGCTTGTCCCATGTACTTTGACTTATTATTTACTATTAGTTATTTTGACAGTGCCTATGATGTACATAGCATCTACAGTAGTAAAAATATACTTATAAAAAAACTATGTACATATTCCTTCGCTGTGCTCAGTGTAACTACCTACATCTCAAATGAGGAGTTACCAAGGAGCCATTTGCGGCTCCCTCATTCTACAACTGTTTTTCCGCTGTCCCCATCCTCATCATAGTTTAGAGCAGCCTTAGTACTGTTCTAAACTATCCTGTTTTGTAACAGCCCCAAGGGATTATCATTCTAGCCACACCCCCTCAGGCTCATGTTACAAGCAGAACCTGAAGTCCCTGCCTCCAAGAGCTTACAACCATTGAAATAGTTTACTATATTGCCCAGTGTTGTGACAGTTGTGTTTGAACAATGAGTATATGCTATAAAATTATGTTGTACCGACCAAGGATTCCATGAACTATTGAAACCCTTCAGCCAGGTGCCAATGGCAGCAACAGGGGCAAAGTTAAATCTGATTTGGGGTCCTGTCTAAAAATAAATACATGTAACAAATGCATGGCTCAAGTCCCTACCTAGAGTTATATTTAGACTTGGAAGGATTAGATTTTTATTGGTAAATGTCGGTGAACATCTATTTTACAGTACACACACAAACTGATGAAAAATGAAAATGGAAATTTGCAGATAGGCAGAATAAGAAAAATACTGCTTGAGAACTACAGTGTGATGTGAGGATATTTACTTTCTATATTTTGACGTGTGATGCTGGTAATTTGTGTTTTGACTGTCATGAAGCTTTAACTTTTTGAATTGCAACCTCTACTGTTATTACATAATTATTGTCTGACCTCCCACCATAATTTCCTACAACTGCGAAAATTTAAGTCCCTTAAAATAAAAAAGTTTAAAAATAAACATTGATATTATCCATCAAAAATATAAAAATCTAATTCTGCCAAGCCTAGTTATACTTCTACCCTTGGGAAATTAAAATAAAACCTTCCTCGGTACCTTTGTTGGTGGTTTTCCCCACTCACAAGTACTCAAGAGTCCTTAGGAATGTTGGAACCACAAGTACCTTTTTTATTTGGGAAAAATTAAGCAAACAAAACATGACTATGAACACTGATTATAATTAATGTAAATGAAGCTGGCAAGGGCAGGATTTTTCCCTTTTCCCCTACAGAGGGAACAGAGAATTCCAGCCCTCTAAGGCTTCTGAATCTGGATCTTATATTATGATTATGAAAGGATACATCAAGCCATACTTACTAGGGATTTAGATTAGGCCGGCCACAGGTGAACCTGAATGCAACTCAGATGTTTCACACTCTCCTCAGCTCACACTTAAAATCATGAAACTGTTCCCTGGACCCCTCACCCCCAAATTAAAATGACTAACCTTTTGACCAGTAAGAAACGTCTAGTGAAGTATATATTCTAAAGGTATAGTGCTTCAGAAAAGAAACACTGTTCATGTGGAAAGAGCACACATTCTCTTGCAAAAAGATTTTCTATTTGCCAGATGTACAGAGTACTACAACAAGAGTCTAAACCTGAAAAATAAAAAGCATTTCAGAGGTTTTTTTATACTGTGATTGTAAAATATCTGGGAGGTTTGCCAGGCTCAGTCAGAAGGAGAACACAGTATTTTCTCATCACTAATAACAATGACCTGAAGTCACGTTAAAGATTGTAAGGTCAATTTCCCTCTTAAATCGAAAAAGAAAATAAAAGAACAGATGTGAGTGGTTGCTTGTGTATTTATAAACCACGATGACATCAGGGTAGGATATATGATCTCCAGTTTCTATGAATTGAAGATTTTTTTTATTAAATCATTCATACTAATCAGAGAAAAGAGTAATGGGGCATTTCCTTTTAATTATTATATAGTGTGGGCCAAAAAAACAGTTTTATAAAGTACATTTAAAATTGAGAATTTCTTCATTAAATGTGCTCAGATCAGTTTGCCAGATGGAATAGAGATGTCCAAGGTTTTTTCAGGGATTGAATTATCTATACCAAATGCATGAAATGTAAAATACAATAAGCAGGCGTGTGATCATAAAAAGAGTAGGTTTTAAAGAATGTGTAAATTAAATATAACTTTACAACTATATAAAGTAGATTTCTAATTAATACCACCTGCTATCAGTATTTTTTTATCTTACAACTATGATATGAATAACTGAATGACGTACACATGATATTTTCTTAGAATTTTTTTTTGGTTTGCATTGTTAGCAGTAAGTCCTACACATAAATACTAGAGTTCTTTTATTCTGCTTGTTTTCAGATGCTAAACTATTCTCATTATTGACTCATTATTTCCAAGAGCTGACGAAAGGCTTGCAAAGTTACACATACATTTACTCCTATGTTTATTTTGATCTACCATTACCTTGCATTAAATTCTCTACCATCTGCTTGTGGATTTTAAAGACAACTCTCTCCTTTAGATTATAAAACTAGAGATCAGTTACTGTGTGGTGCATGTAAATTGACCCCCCACAATCCTTTTCTTTCCTCACTGCACTATGACTCCAAAGCGAGAACCGAAAATGGAGATCTCCCACATGGAGGCATTAATGCATTAACCAAACTCAACAGGTAGGACCTCCTCTACTCTTAACTCTGTTACACACATCTCTGCAGACTCTCTGCAGACATTTCACTAATGTGTATCTCATATAAATCATACACTCTGGAAATCTTTCATGGAATCTGAGGTAGTGCTTAGGCTACTTATCAGCCAACTAGAGAGACTGGTTGATGATTGTCCAAAAGAAGTAGAAAGAAGATTAAGAGAGGTAGGAAAGAGTAAAGTATGGCACGCAATATTCTCTCTCCAAGAGCTTTAGAAAAATTGGGAGCATACTTTAAAGCAGCCCTCAGGCAGCTTTAACTTGTGCAATCAGCCCTTACGTAGCAGATTGTCCTAAGCCTCTCTCACCTTGGCAGCATTACAAGGGTCAGATTCTCACACGGATGAATTGTTCCTGAACAGTTTCTGCAATGTGCAGAATTAGATGGGGGAAAGTTTTTGTTTATCTTCAAAGTGAAGGACATCTTTTTTCAAGTCTTTTTCAAAATGTAACAAACTTATTGTGGACAATGGAAAGGAAAAGTTAATTATCCATTCATATTGGTATTCCTCTGGGTACTTTCTAGTAGCAATTCAAGGCCATCTTCATGCAATGCTTCCTACCTATATCCTTTGCATATTTTGTAGTATATGGCAATTCTTCAGCCAAAGAGTTTTTGCTGCAGTTGCAGGTCCCCTGCAGCCTTGCAAATCTTGTCAGCTGTTACATTTTGCCGTGGAAGTAGGACCCTGTGGGTACATGAATACTTGATACACTAGCTCTTAGGTCCTCCAGGTCCAAAATAATTTCTTCTTTATTTGAAAAAACACTTCGAAAATATCTAATTTGTTTACATATTTATTTCCACTTCCCAGATCGGGCTCAACTAAAGCTGCTTTAGGGCAGATATACAAGGAGGGGGTAAATGATGCAGGACACCCTTTCTGCCCTACCTTTCCTTGAAAAAGGCAGCCACAATGCCGCCAGTGCTTGTGCTGTCTCAGCTTGAGAGAGTAAAAGAGTGTGTGACAGGTTTCTACATTTCTGGAGAGGGCTAAGGGCTTTGTCCTGGTCCTGCACACCCTGCACATTTGCTGCAAGACTGAGGCCAACACTGAAGGGAGTGTGGTGCTACACTATTTTACAGGGTGTAGTAGTTACCACTTTTGAGCATATTTCTCCAGTGATCCAGGAGGCAGGCATTCTTGACTGTCCTCTTTGGGCAGAATAACCTTGCCCTTCACCCACACCTGCAGCACACTGTTGGCTCTCAAAACTGCAAGAGATCCAATAGGGTCTTAGTGCTAAGACTCTTACCACAATCAGCTAATTTTCAAAGTTGTCCTGCTTCAATGTTTGCCAGGCATCGAACACTAAACAAGGACAGGAATTACATCTCCCTTAATTACATACACCCAAAATATTCTAAATAATACTCTTCTAGCATGGAAGCAATACAATTAACATCCATTCATGGAGAAGCAAAACCTGTTATTTTTAATAACTCGGTTAGACACCTACATGATACTCCTTACAAATGAGGACTGTTAGAGCCCGATCTCTTAATCCAGCAAGAATAGGCTAAAGTTAGATTTCGGTTGCATTTAGATTAAGTAGAATACCGGGATCCATATCCTCTAAAGTATTTAGGTGCCTAACTCCCACTGACTTCCACAAATACCTCTGAGGATCTAGGCTCAGGTGCCTCATGTGTTACCTTTAGTTTGAAGTGCCAGGAAACTGTAAAATGTGATGCATTGTTGAAACTAATGTTCTATTCTGAATATGTTTACTTAAGTAAGGCTAGAGACAAAGCTGTGAAGAGCAGTCTCTGAAAGGTGGCGAGACTGCTGTATTGATCTCTAAGTTCACTAGAAATTCTGTTTATTAAATGCTAAGCATTTTGTTAAGGATTTGCAAGTGGGTGCTTCTGATTGCTCAATACATAACAATTGTTCCGCTGATAACAGTACATAAGTGTTCCATTTATAATGATGCATTTTATTTTCAACATCATAATAGCACAATGCAATTTTGTGCAGATGTTACATGCACTTGTATGGATGTTCCACTGCATGTTAGCATAATTGGCCCAGTCATGTGACTTGCTGAGCACCTTTCTCCTGTTCATTTCAGTAGGAGCGACCACAGCAACACCCCAAGGCCTGCAGCACATCCCAGAACCATGGCCCAAGTAAGCATTCCTTTTTTGAAGTGTCATTTTATTTAAAGTGTGCGATCACTCTGAATGTATCAGAGAAACCACTAATATAATCAATTTAGCATTCATAGTCATATATGGCTTAATTTGTTTTTCCACTGTCAATCATGACCAGTTAAGACATATATTTAACAATTACGACCTAATTCTGGTCAAATTTACCCTAGTGTAAATCTGGAGTAATTCAACTGAAGTCACTCTGGTATTGCACCTCATGGAAACAAGAGTAGAATTTAGCCCTTAGTTTTTTAACTGAAATCTGTCTCTAAATATACAGTTTATTTACATGGGGGAAAATACTGCACTCCAAGGAATTTAATTTGGTAATTCAGGCTGAGAGCTATGACTCCTGGGTTCTTTTCTTGGCTGTGCCACTGACTCCATGCGTAATCTTGGACTGAGCCCTTGGACTTAAGTACTATGGATGAAGTCTCAGTCCCATTGAAGTCAATGACAAAACTCCCAGTGACTTTTAATAGGGTCAGGATTTCACCTTGTGAGACTTAATATGGGCTCTGATCCTTAAGTGCTATCAAGTCACAAAATAAACTAGCTAAAAGCTAAAGTGTGATAAGAAATATTTTACAAATACATTAGAAGCAACAGGAAGACCAAGGACAGGGTCAGCCAATTATTTAATGAGGAGGGAAAGACAATAACCGAAAATGCAGCAATGGTCAAAGTATTAAATGCCTTTTTTTGTTTCAGTTTTCACTAAAAAGATTAGCAGTGATTGGATGATTAATATAGTAAACATCAGTGTAAAATGGGGTAAATTCTGAGGCTAAAGTAGGGAAAGAATGAGGTGAGAATTACTTAGACCAGTTAGATTTCTTCAAGTCTACAGAGTCTAGTGAAATACATTCTAGAATACTAAAGGAATTGGTTGAAGAGATCTCTGAGCCGTTGGCAATTATCTTTGAGATGCCATGGAAGACGGAGAGATACCTATCTATCAAAAAGGGAATAAGGACAACCTAGGGAATTATAGACCAGTCAGCTTAACTTCAGTATCCGGAAAATTAATGGAGAAAACAATCAAATAATTGGTTTGAAAGCATCTAGAAGATTATAAGGTGATAAGTAACAGTCAACATGAATTTGTCAAGAACATATCACGTCAAGCCAACCTAATACCCTTCTTTGACAGAATAGCAAGCCTTCTGAATGGGGGGAAGCAGTAGATGTAATATATTTCACCTTCAGTAAGACTTTTGATACTGTCTCACGTGACCTTCTCATAAGCAAACTAGAGAAATATAGCTTAGGTATATAAGGTGCTATAAGGTAGGTGAACAACTAGTTGGAAAACCATACTCAGAGAGTAATTATTAATGGTTCACAGTCAAACTGGAAGGGCGTATCGAGTGTAGTCCCACAGGAATCTCTCCTAGGTCTAGTTCCATTCAGTAGCTTGATAAATGGTTTGGATAATGGCATAGAGTACACTTATAGAGTTTGCAGATGATACCAAGCTGGGAGGGATTACAAGTGCTTTGGAGAACGTGATTAGAATTGAAAATTATCTTGACAAACTGGAGAAATGGTCTAAAATAATAGGGAGAAATTCAATAAGGCCAAATGGGAATAATGCACTTAGGAAGGAATAATCAACTGGACAAATACAAAACGGGAAATGACAGCCTAGGAAGGAGTACTGCTGAAAAGGATCAGGTGGTTATAATGAATCACAAACTAAATATGGGTTGTTTAGTCTGGAGAAGAGAAGACTGAGCGTCTTCATAACAGACATCACAATCAAGTACCTAAAAGGTTGTTATAAAGGGGAGGGTGATAAACTATTCTCCTTATCCACTGAGGACAGGACAAGAAGCAATGGGTTTAAATTGCAGCAAGGGAGATCTCAATCAGACCTTAGGAAAAACTTCCTAACTGTAAGGGCAGTAAAAAAACAGAATCCATTCCTTAGGGAGGTTGTGGAATCTCCTTAAAAACCTCCAGCGAGGAACAGGTTAGCCACACACCTGACTGGGATGGTCTAGATAATACTAAGTCCTGCCTCAGTGCAGGGGACATTTCTATTATTCTAGTTTGTGTGGAGCCTGGTGCCATAGGGAAGTCCCATGGCTCTATAAGGATTCTGCAGAGATGCAGAAGTCCATGCTAGCAAATGCCATTGCAGGATCAGCTTTTGAGTCTAAAATGAGTATTATAATAACAATTAGGGATGTACATCACGATGTAGCTGCAAGGCCTATTTAATTAATATTTGTATTGTAAGTCACCTTTTGCTCTTTGGATGAAAGGTGATCTATAAATGTAAAGTAATATTAAAATTCACCTATACATTGCATCTTTGAAAAAAAGCTGACATCTCAGCTTAATTAGTCAATTAGGAAAAAAAGTAGAAAAAATGCTTAACAATCTGTAATTTACATTTCTCAGTGGAAACCAATATTCTGTTCAGATTATAGTCAGGATAATATTATTAGTAGAATAACTGAGTCAAATGAATCATGACTGAAAATCTGATTACCACAAGCACCATGCTGCTATCATAGACTTCACGTATCTTCTCCCTTTATCTTCTTATTACAACACCAAATTTATCCTAGTATTCACTGGGTATACAGGATCTTCAGTTTCCGATGTCTTATAACTGCTGCTTTGATATTATAATGTTTTTCTTGTGAATGATGGGCCTTAAATTAATTTTATTCTTACAAAGAGGAAACTACAGACAAGTACAACTGTTTTTAATAATATTATTTACAAGGAGCTAATGTGCAATTTGTTGCTTGTCAAAACAGTGGAAATTATGTTCTCATTCCATGTTAATATAATTAGCCAATACTTTCAGAGGGGATGTGCAGGCAGAGGAGGTATCTCATATTTTTATCTCTCTTGCCAATTTCATTATTTGCCTACATTTGTACTCTCTCTCTCTCTCTCTCTCTTAAAATATGGAAGAGAGTTAAAGTCACATTATATATATATTCAAAAGAAATCCAATAAAAATAAGTTAGATTTCCCTCAGTGTATAAAAGGATTAATATTCTGTTTACATAAATATATTTTTAAGGAAACTAGTTAGAATTAGAGTGTGCACAATTAATCATGACACAAATTCTCCTCTGAGATGTTTAAAAAATGTATAATCTGGCTTTACTGTCATTGTTTGATAACACTTGTTTTCCAAAAGAAATTATACATTATACAATATAAACACTTTACACTAAATTCATGTTCAATTTGTTTAATTAAGAAATAGAAACTAATTATTTTTGTGGTTATGCGACCAGGCCCCAAACAGTTTGGAACCCCATTATACTTGGCATTCTACAAACATATAGTAAATGACAATCCATGTCCCTTATCCGATCTAAAAGACAAGACATAACAAGTGGATGGCACAAATAAGTGGGTTGGGAGAGGAGAGGGGCAGAGGATAGGCTGACAATAATAATAGAGTGTTTTAGTATCAAATAGCTGTGGGCACAATTGGTAGACGATCAGTGACAGTAATCAGAATAATTACAATTCCCCTCCAATTTATCTAACAAACTGTTAAGACGTTAAACCCGCTAGGTAGAACATGCAGTCCCTGGGCCATCAATGATAGAACACTTTGGCCTTGATTTTCTCTTTCCAAGCATCATCGCTCTCCACTTCCAGCACCCAGTTTTCTTCTACCTATTTTCTTCTATAACCTTCTCTTTCTTTCTGCTACACAGCCAGATAGATGAACTCCCTGCCATAACTAGAAATTCCAAATTACACAGTAACATACCAGTATGTCAACAAAATCTGGTTGGACAGCAACGACAATTTCAGATAAGAGAACACAGAATCTCTCCTTTTGAGTGCAAGGTGAACTGTGATATAAATGAATGTATTTTGAGCTCTGTTCCTGCAACTTCATCCACAAAGAGAAATTGCAACTCTGTCTACATACAGCTACACCAAAGTCAGTGGGGTTCTGTAGAAGTCCACCCATGCAGATGCATTTTCAGGATCTAGGCCTTAACGTGGGCTGTAGCATACATATATAAATATAAAATATTGTGCCGATACCATATGTATCTAGATAGAAAATCGATTTGTTAATGCAGGGGTCGGCAACCTTTCAGAAGTGGTGTGCTGAGTCTTTATTTACTCTAATTTAAGGCTTCGCGTGCCAGTAATACATTTTAACGCTCTTGGGTTCCAGCCACCGGCTCTTGCCAGCTGGGGTCTCAGCCCGCTGCCAGCCTGGGTTCCTTCACCCAGGCCAGCAGCAGGCGCTGGGTGGGGCCAGTGGCTGAACCCCAGCAGGCAGGAGCCCACAGCGGGAATCCCAGAGCTGCGGCGGGCTGAGCAGCTCAGCCCGCCGCCTGCCATCAAAAATTGGCTCGCATGCCACCTTTGACATGGGTACCGTAGGTTCCCGACCCCGGTGTTAATGTATAGGAAACAGAAGGTTTTATAACACAGAGAACAATCCTTTTCATGTAAGTAATCCCAGTGTGTGAGCATCACACTGAGGCTTAGGTATGAGCTAGGCACCAGGTCTTAGGCAGGTTTATGCATACCCACCAGCAGAAATATAAGCTCTTAGAGGACTTTACCAGTGGAGACATACATGCTTATGGATTTTGGTGCATACAGGGTTAGGCAAGAATTGAGTGGGGGTTTTGAAGATGCAAAATTTAGACTTAGGCACTTAAATCATTTTTAATCTAACCCCTAGATAAACCCCTAGGGCTTATCTACATTACCCACTGGATTGACAGGCAGCGATTGATCCAGCAGGGGTCGATATATCGCGTAGATGCGATAAATCGACCACCGCGCGCTCTCCCGTTAACTCTGGTACTCCACCAGAGCGAGAAGCACAGGCAGAGTCGACAGAGAGTGTCAGCCATCAACTTACCACAGTGAAGACACCACGGTAAGTAGATCTAAGTACGTCGACTTCAGCTATGTTATTCATGTAGCTGAAGTTGTGTAATTTAGATCAATCCCTCAACCTTCCCTCCGCCCCGTTGTAGACCAAGTCCTTGTTTCTCTATGCCTCCGTTCCCTATTTGTTTTTGTCTTTTAGTTGTTTTTGTTTTCTTTTAATTGTATTTCCTTACCTCATAGAAGTGGGATGGAATTAGTTTATCTTTGAATTTGTCTATACTTACGCATCCGGTCGGAGGCACGGGATCGATGTTCTGGGTTCGATTTATCGCGTCTTGTCTAGACGCGATAAATCGAACCAGGAAGTGCTCCGCCGTCGACGCTGGTAATCCAGCTCGACGAACGGAGTAGGCGGAGTCGACGGGGGAGCCTGCGCGCCGCATGTGGACCCCGGGTAAGTGCTTTTTCATTCGAACTAAGATAGTTCGACTTCAGCTACGTTATTCATGTAGCTGAAGTCGCGTATCTTAGTTCAAATTTCGGGGCTAGTGTAGACCAGACCTTTGTGAGGTACTAAGACACTATAGTCATGAGGGGTATAGACACACCTAGTTTAAAAAAAGGAAATTCAAAACTAAATGGAGTGGGACTTCTCTTGCTTTGGCCACACACACGTACACAAATGATTTTACAGAAACAAAGGATAAAATAAAAGACATGAATTCCTAATATTCATAGAAAACCTCTGAGTGACCAAAATACATTGTTCAGTCATGCTAGAAATATATAATTCTGTCAAGGTCAGATTCTGGCAAGTGTCAGTTTCTATTTGCTATATAAGCGCCAGGTGTTCAAGTTACAGTAGAACTACCCTAAGGCTAGTATAGTTGTTGCATCTAACTTTTCAGAACATTTTTGTTTAACATTTTTATCCATGTTCATAGCTCCTATGTGCCAGTTCTATCTTTTGTCTCTTCTAATTCCCCCATTTCAATCTATGTTGGCCCAGTCTCATACCAAACAAGAGTCTCATTATACATCAAGAGGCATATATTAGTACATGTTTAAAACACACATGAGCGGTACAAAGCTATGCAATCTTTCTGTATACTATACTTAACATGCAATGTAACATAGGCATACCATTCATAAATAAGGCTCATGGGGACCCATCTCAAATGCACGTTAAAGCATACAGAGCATGTCCACCAAATGAAAAAAGAGAAAACCTTTCTATTTTCTAATGGGCTATACGCCCTGACTCATAATGATACTCTGGAGTGAAAATGATCTGCACTTCCAAGGTTAAAGGTGAACTGAAAAGCTTTTATGTAATATTCTCTCAATATTTCACTGTTATATCCTAATATGGGAAAGCCTTGTAATGGAAAAGTTACTTTATGCTAAATGACTAGAACTAGAAAATTATTTAGGGCTGTCTCTCCCTTTCATATAGTACTTAGAAAAATCTGTGCTCTCCTGGTATAAAAACACCCAATCTTATATTGTATACTCAGGGGTTCTCACACTAAGGGTCATGACCCCTCAGGGGGTCACGAGCTGTTAGCCTCCACCCCCAAAACCCTGCTTTGCCTCCACCATTTATACTAGTGTTAAATATAAAAAATATATTTTAATTTATGAGGGGGGTCACACTCAGAAGTATGCTGTTTGAAAGGGGTCACCAATGTAAAAGTGACATACAGCAGTGGTTCTGAAAACCAGTTCCTCTGTTAATAACCTACTGTTCTAAATTCTCCATTATGACAAAATGCTGATCACCTGAATGACACTGGAATGCAGCAAGTGAGTTGCTATCTGTATCTCTCCACTCTATTTATATTTTTTAAAAATAAAGATTTCAGTTTTTAAAATGAGAATATGTTGGTACTTGTTCTAAATAAGGATAAAATCCCAGCCCTAATGGGATATAATCATTCCAGAGCCTATCTTATTTCTATTAAAGAAAGCCCAATTAACCTGAGCATCATTCAGGCCTCTCTTCTTCCACAGCAGCCAAGGATGATGAAAGTCAAGAGTTCTAACTCACTGACTCACTCACTGAGTGCCAAGACCTGATGAGCTGCTGAATATGGGACATTCCAAAGCTAAAGTGGGAGCAAAGGTCATGGATCAGAATGAATTAAACAAACATGGATTAGGAAAGATCAATGAGCTGGGACACAGATTCATCAGGCTCTGTTTAGATAATCTGCTTGTTCTCACTAAAATTTTCTTCCAACATTACAGCAGAAGAAAATGTACTTGAAGCTCACCCTTGTCAGCTCCTGAGAAACTACCAGGAAATCAAGCAGAAGAGATGGTAAACTAGTATCATCAACTGTAAAAACCTAGTCCTAAGATACCCTACAAGTACCATGATTCAAAAGGCAGCGTGCAAGTCTGCAGGCCCAGAAAATGAAGCTATCCAGTCACCTGCTCTGGCCCATCCAGTACAGTACTGCAGAAGAGCAGAAATAGATACAATTTATATGGTGCTGGACTAGGACAACAGGAAAAATTAAAGATGTTTTCACCTGCTTGTTATCTTTGACGATACAACACTGGCAGAAAAGATAAGTTGTTTTAGAGGAAATAGCTTGGAGAAAAATGAAATTCTACAAGCTGATCAGATTTCAGAGCGAACCTTGAGGAGTGATGAGAAGGTAGGAGAAAGAAGGTTGAAACGAGCAAAGTTCCAATAAGGTAGTGAGTTGGCACACATTGGGCAGGAGCATGAAGAGCATGAGCAGCAAAAAATGGGAGATTTGCTATGTAAGAGAAAATTCTCACACAAGCGAGAGCGGTCTGTTCGTCAACGGACAAAGCAGACAAAGGCAATATTCTGCAGACTAAGCCAAATAAGGCTGAAAATGTGGGGAAACCAAAGAAAAGTCTCACCAATATCCCTATGTTGCTGTCCAATGTTTGTTAGGATGCAGATTCTACCTGTTGTTGAAAAATAACCTCTGCCACTGAAAATGAAAAAAGAAATCTCAGTAGGTATCATGCTGTGAAGAAAAACTCTTAAGAACAGTACTGTTTGCTCAACTCATTTACACTATAATATCATAGATCCTGATTCTCCCCTCATTTCCATGGGTTTTACATTATTGTAACTTCAGTAGTTACTCCTGATTTACACCAGTTTTGATGACAATCAGGCCAATAGAGTTTAGAAATAGAAAAGATGTGTCTGGTCATGTACTCCTTTTTCCTGTCACTATGGGATTTTTCCCTTTAGTATATTTTCTAGTGATTTGCCAACCTGGTTTTAAATTGCTGTTGACAAAGAATTTTATAAATAAAGCCCAATTCACTAATGCATTGAAACCAATGGGATTTTTGCCTGAGGTGGGACTGCAGGACCATCATCTATAAGTTTGAGAATGGCTAGCTGACTTCTAGCAGAGTGACTGATGGAAAAAACACTTACTCTCCTAGCAGGAGAAAAGCTCAGGGAAATTGCAAACTGCAAAACAAATACTATTCTTGGGCATCTGACTAGGATATTGTAAGACAGGAGTAGTTAGACAGAACAAATAAGCTACAGGATAGATCAGAAAACATTAGTATCAAACAGAGAATATCAAAATAATCCCTGAAAATTGTAAGGGAGTCCATCAACAGCTATAGATATACCAAAATAAAAAGTGACTTGATTTATAAATTCATATATTTATTTATTTATTTAAGGCCAGAAAGGAGTATTGTGATCATTCAGTGTGACTTCCTGTATAACAGTCTATAGAACTTCCCTCTATTTGTTCCTGCTTCAAGTCCAATACTTGTGTTTGAACTAGAGCATATCTTTTAGAAAAACATCCAATACGGATTTAAAAATTGCCAGTGGTGGCAAATCCATCAAAATCACTGGTTAAATTGTTGCAATGGTTAATTACCCTCTCTGTTAAAAATTGGCACCTTCCTTCTAGTCTGAATTTGTCTAGCTTCAACTTCCAGACATTGGATCTTATTCTATCATTGTCTGCTAAATTAAAGAGCCCTCTATTATAAAACTTCTCTTCCCCACATACATACTTATAGACTGTGATCAAACTTTCTCTATTATAAGCTAAAAGAGATCAGGCTCCTTCAGTCTTACACTATGAGACATGTTTTCCAGTCCTTCAATCATTCTCATGGCTCTGCTCTGAACTCAAGCCAATTTTTATCATCCTTCTTGAAGTGTGGACACCAGAACTAGACACAGTATGCCAGTAGCAGTCTCAGCAATGCCAATACAGAGGTAATATAATCTCCCTGTTTATATATCCAAGGACCACATTATCCCCTTTAGCCACAGCACCCCAAGCCTTAACTCTTAAAGCTCACCCATACCAACAAGAGGGAATGGCTGATCTTTGCAAGTCTTGGTTCCTTTCTACATGATCATTACATTTTTGGCAGACCAAGTTTGGACTACTCCACAGGCTTCATATACATTTCATTAACTGTCTTCATGCATTGGAAAACAGCCCAAAACTAGTAGGCCCTTCAAACTGATGCAAAGCTCATTCAAATTAATGGAAACATTTCCATTGATTTAAACTGCCTTTCCATCAGGACCTCAAAAAACACTACAGCCAGTTTGGTAAAGTTATAAAAGTAACATATGAAAATCATTGTATCCCATGCAAGCAGGAAGCTATGTTAACTGTTTGTTCATGGGTCCGGGTTTTATATTTTATTTTGTTTTAATAAGAGTTGCTATGAACCATATGCACAATAATTATGATTTTTAAAATGCAGCATTTAGAATATTCTTAAATAAAAGAACTTTTAAAATGCCATTCAGATTTATGTGGATACATTGATTATGACATATTCCTTAGAATCATAGAATCTCAGGGTTGGAAGGGACCTCAGGAGGTCATCTAGTCCAACCCCCTGCTCAAAGCAGGACCAACCCCAACTAAATCATCCCAGCCAGGGCTTTGTCAAACCTGACCTTAAAAACCTCTAAGGAAGGAGATTCCACCACCTCCCTAAGTAACCCATTCCAGTAAAGTATGAGAAAAAAAGACAGCAGTATACAGTTCATAATGCATATGATTGCAAATTTCTATTAAAATATGTGTACTACCTTGTTCACTAACTGATATTTAAGTGCACTTACTGAAGAAATGTAAGTGCTATTACTGTGAGTGACATGCCATATGGCAAGCAGGATCAGCTGCAGCTCTAAACACTGCTGTCTTTTTTTCTCATACTATAATTTTACATGATGCAATCTTTTTCTGTAATTGTTCAGCATTATACAATTTAAGCCAGCCATATCCTAAAATGTCACTTTATGGGGTTGCAGCTGATCCTGCTCACCATAAGTCTGCATTTATTTCAAAGATGTCTATCATGCTGTCATCCCACAGGTGCACTCAAACTTTAAAATTTGCCCATGCTTCAGTTTTTAATGTAAGAAAAATGTATTATGCAAGACAAGGAAATGGTAGCCAAAAAGTAAATGATGCTAAATGTCACTTGACAATACAACAGGCAAGCAAATGCAAAGCTTGTGTACTCCTACCGGGCGACAATATTTGCACTATCTGCAAAAGTACATATTAGAGAGAACACTATAGGTACAGAGTGCTACTTTTTGTAAAAGGAAGTGCCCCCACCCCCAGGGCAAAAGTAGGGTTTTTTTTCCCCCTTGATTCAAGGAGACATTTAATTTTTTCAGTGGGTATCACTTGATACAGGGATTATCAGTGAAAATAATATTACTTTCTAGCATCAAATGCATCCAACAGTTGTTTACTAACTTAAATGGAGTTACAACTGAGATCATATGGTCCGGTGTAACACGTAAAAACAAAGTTTGTTAATGTAACATTAAAGTGCACTTCCACTGCAAAGAGACTATACAAAAATGGCCATTTCTTAATCAAAAGATCAACTCCCTTTGTGTACTCAGGTCAGCTTACTTTAATGCCACAAATAGTCTACTATTGTCTGCGTCTGTTACCATTGCAGAGCCAGTACAGCTATGGATAAAGAACATGGATTTTATTGTGGCTCACATGTCATCAATGAAATTGTGAACTAACTTTCTATTTCAAGGCCAAATTTGCCTCATTTACCCCTGTGCCCCTCCAATGTCTTCTTTTGGGTTGGACAAGTATAAGTGAGGGGAAAATCTGAAGACAATGAAACTGTAACTGAAGGCAAAATTTTACCTGCAGAAAATGTTACTGATTATGATTCAGAAGCAAGAAAAGATACAATTAACTTTTGGATCCCAGTTGGAGTTTTAGATCCTAATAAGAAAACAGAATAACTAGTACACTGAGCATATTGGATCTGGAAACCACTGCAACACAATAAATGTGGAACTCTACAAGGCAATTTATAAAAAGTCACTTTTTGAATTAGAATTGCAATTCATGGGAAATGTTTTCTGTATTGGGTAATAGATATAGTCTCACAACCAAGACTAGTTTCCATCCTTTGGTATGTTGTTTCGTGTTCAAAATTAAAGGCAGAATAGAAATGAAAACTTCTTTGTTATTAATTTGTTAAAAGTTTAAACCAAGGACAGAGGCAAAATATGATGACAGTATCTCTTTGTTATGTCCATCATGTCTAGACTTTGGAGTACATACAGTACCAGTATAATACAATACATGTAACCCTCTATTCTGAGATCACACAGGCTTCAATGACTACATACAGTAGAGTTATGTTAGAATAACATGCACGCCTTAGCTCAGAATTTACATGGCTTTCACCATCTATAATCCTCGTTTCTTTTACATATTCTATATTAATTTTCTGTTGAGGGATTAGAACTTAAATAGCAATAGGTAGCAGATTTATGATATAAGGAATTGGCAAAAATATAGTGGAAACTTCCATTTAAATTTCTGAGGCTGGACTCAAAATGCAGGCTACCACCAAAGATTTTAGTCCCACTTTGAATTTTAAAAAGTCTAGCTCACTGGAGAGATTGCAGGCTGTTGTTGTGAAATACAGGAAAAATGAGTTTCCTTTATGCAGGCCTAGACCTCACGTAATATATGGTAGAGATTGTAATGACAGTTGTACATGTGACATTCACAAATCTGATAATTGTGTAAGAAGATGGTTTCTTTGGTCACTCTGATTGTGAAACTTTGAATTATGATTTGGCTACTCGGTGGAATCATGAGCTAGGGGCTGTGGAAAGCAAGGAACAGAAAGACAAAATAAAGAGAAGAAAAATAAATAAATCTGGACCCAAAGAAAAGAAAAAAGGCAATGGGAGCTGCGGGAAGCAGTGGCCAGCTCATCCCTCGGCCCTGCACCGCTTCCCGCAGCCCCCATTGGCCTGGAACAGCAAACCGTGGCCTGTGGGAGCTGCGATGGGCTGAACCTGCAGACACTGCACGTAAACAAACCGTCCCGGCCCACCAGCGGATTTCCCTGATGGGCCGCATGCCAAAGGTTGCCGATACCTGTGCTAGACGATGTATTAAAACCGTATATTTAATTACAATGAGATGTAGTGTTGATTCATTATGTTCCTTCCGGAGTATTATTAATAAACAGAGCTGGTCAGAAAATATTGATGATGATGAAAATAAACAACATTTTTAGAACATTTTAATTTGTTTTTCTTTTTTTCCCATCAGTTTTACTAATAAAACACTTACCTTTGTGGTAACTATACTTGCCTCTCTTGTGAATTTCTATAGAGTCCTCCATCAGGCAGCCATTTACTTTTTTCTGCAATTCATGTTTTCATTTTAATCTGAATAACCAAAAATATGATTGATTGCTTTAGATGCAAAAAAAAATTAACCTTTTTTTTTTGGTTAAAAAAATGAAAAGTACGCAAAGCATTGAAAAGTTTCAGTTAGTGTTTTTGGAAATGATCAAGCTATAAAATGCTCCGAATTCTAATTTTAATGGAAATACCAAATAATGTTGCTATGTTGTTTTAATATGTTTACTATTTAATACGTACACGATTAACACAATGTAAAAAGTATTGAAGCGAATGAACTGAAGATGACTGGCAATAAAAATCCATTAACATGATCTCTATATAACAAGAGCATTGAAATACCAGGATGTTTCTGTCTGCAATTTTTCTCCCATCTATGTGACCTAGTGTTCAGTTTCCCTTGAATTTAAAATACTTAATATGATGATCATAATAAAATGTTTGTTCTGTAGAAAGTAATCTAGATTCTGGTTACATCAAAGTTGTAGTTTGAGGATATCTCTGGGTGGAGAGGAAAGGTATGTCAAACAAAATGTAAGCAAAAGGAAATATGAAATGTAGTTTGGTTGATAGATGTCATCTTATACTATGGTGAGTCTCTGTGTTCATTTGACTGTGTTTTTTAGATTAAGATTGAGACACAAACTTGTAGAATATATTCTGATTTAAATATCATGCCAAATGTCATTGGAAAGATGATTTTCTCTAGATCTGCAATAAGAGCTTGGTTTTGTTTGATAATCTCTCAGATTTGACCTATGAGCTTTCATGTTCAGCTATGACTATATCGTGATCCCTGGATATGGATAATTATAGTCCAAAAGATGAATGCTTCAGAAAATGCTAACATGTTTTAAAAGGCGGCCGGGGGTAATAATGGAAACATTTTGCAACTTTAACTACAGCAGGCACAGCCAGCAGAAAGTTCTTAAAGGGGATGTAAATAATGTTACTGCTCAAAAGGTTCTGTCCTTATTTTTTCTGATGAGCAGTTGGAAGAGCAAAACAAGAAAAGTCGCAATAAGGGTGAAGGACAGAAACAAAACAAAGTAGAAGAGAGGTAAAACAAAATAATTTAAAGAATGGAGCAGAGCTTGGGAAGAGTGAAACAGACTTCATTACTTAACACCACTTATTACCATATCACCCAAGCTAATTGGATTACATTGTTAAATATTGGAGAGCAGTGGATAACAAATAGTCATTTGTCAGGCCACATTTTGGGACAAATAAAATGAATAAGGTATGAATCAGGTAAGAAGGCTTTTGCCCTTATTATTGCTTTGCAATATTATTATCAATAAGCATTTCTAGAGAGAAAAGAATTAAAAGGGAAAAGAAAGAATGAAAATGTTAACCACTGATGTGACAAGCCACAGCAAAAGAGCTGTGAAATCCCAGCTGGATTGTTTAACAGAGACTCACATTAGTTCAATGCAAGTTAGAATTAAAATCTGTTTTTATTTGAGGGTCTTGTGAAAATAAGACAAATGTATTTACCAACTAGACTGGCAGGGCTGCAATAAAAGACCGGCCTAACAATAAAATGGAGCAAAGAAACTGAAGCAAGTTTAAATATGAATATTGTATAGTAATGTAAAATAACTGAAATATTATTCTTGTATTGAGCACTTTCATGTCATTTAAGTTGAATAGCTCAGTTTAGTAGCATTATGTAGCTCACTGCATATAAAATATTCATGATGGCTTTGCACAATATTTATATGTTTAAAACTTTTAAACATAATATACAAATGTTCCCGTTTATCATGCATGATTTTGCAATTACCTCCTGTTTGGGTGATTCTCAGTAACCTAGTTTGAAGTTTTGTTTCTATTAGTAAATGTAGTCTGCTTTTGGTTAGATCAAGCCATTATGATGTACCATTACTCTAAACAAGGGCAAGGGCCATTTACCTAATCTGAATAAAGGAATTATTTTATTGAATCTGAAATTTTTTCCAGATTTCTAGACTTTTATTGAACCCAGGACAATCAGCTTTTTACCTGACCAGAAAATTGAATAATCTGTTAAATGGCTTGTGAATTATCCATATTTCTCGCCTTTCTCATCTTTTATATACTTCAGTAACATGCTGTGGAAAAATGTGCTCTTCTTCCTCCAAGCCAGAGGATGCAGAAATGCTTAAATAAATGCCTTTACTATAGCACCAGTCATCTAAGGATCTCTCAGAAACATTTATTAATTATGCCTCATGGCAACTCTGCATGGTTAGTATTATCGTAAATATTTTACAGATAGACTAAAGCATAGAAAAGTGTAATGGCCAAGATTTTCAAATTTGGGTGCTTAAAGTTGGCACCAAAATCCATACTTTGGCACCAGAATAAGTGGCCTGACTTTAAGCACCTCTGAAAATCAGGCCAGTTATATATTAGTGCCTAATTATGGATTGTAGATGCCTAATTTTAGGTATTCATTAATAAATGTTGACCAAATGTTACCCAAAGTTTCACACTGAGTCAGTAGCAAGTCAGAAAGAGAAGCAAATGAACCCTGAGTTCTCACTCCAAACCTTGTGCTCTAATTACTAGACATAACGGGCCTATTATCCTTTATGACTGCACAGCCAACATGAAGCTTCTGTTGGCTGCATATAGCAGCTATTTATTGATCAATTGAATAAGGAGAAAATATAAAATGCTGGGCAAAACAGCAGTTTTTTATGAATTTCTGTAACACACTAACTGTGTGTTATTAGGAGCTCGTAAAAATGACTGGATTAGTTATCTTTGTCCCATGAGTGGAAGGAAAGGGAATTCTTTGCATTCAGATGGAAAGCTGAAGGCACTCTCCACATTTTCCCTGGTTCAATGCTTTCTTCGCTCACTAAGCCTGTTTTACATCTATCATTCATACTCCTAGCGGAGGAGGACGGTATGGGATTCTCCTCAGAGCCTAATAACATTTCTCATCAATCAGAGCTAGAGGGGGCCAATATTGAGTAAAACTAGTTTTCTTCTCCCATTCTCCCCAAACTGCCATTGGAGCAGCCTTTGGTCTGGCAGTTCTGTGGAGTGAGAGACCAGGACCAGAAATCAAATGTGGAGACTAATGTGGACTAATGTGGAAGAGCACAATCAATTAGTTATCCACTCATTGTGATTTAGCAAAAAGTAACTGGAAAAAGTATTACTTCTGTACACCTAAATACTAATATAAAATTGGCATTTCAAAAATCTTTTACTGACTTTCTATTAGATATCATAATTGAAGTAATGATTACTTTACAACACAGCTACTGTTTTAGTACACATAAACAAAACCCAGTGAAATTTCAATAAAATGGAACAGTGCGATATGCTGATTCCCTACCCACCCTCCACCCTTTCAGTCTAATAATGGCATTATCCACATTGCATGCACAAATCCTCACTGGCCTTTCAAAATTGTCATGAACACTTGCCAACCTAGACACACAATGTTCACCACCCCTCCCCAACAGCACAATCATCCACCATTTCACCCACCCTAGAACAACTGGTCCTTCCATCTCCATAGCACATTCCCTCCGACAAATCCAACATCTGGCCTCACCTCATCACACCAAAGTCTCCTCCGTTCCTGCAAATCAATCATGAAGGGCATGTCATGTTCCTTTTACAGATATGGACTAGCTAAAGAGCTTGCTTATACTAGGGTGACCAGATGCAAAATGCAAAATATCGGGACCGTCACCCGGCACGTCCGGGTCTTCACCGGCACTTTGGCAGCGGGTTTGGTCACCCTTTCTTATACACACCTGATGTGAGGTTTGTTTAATTAAGGTATTTTATATGCAGTGCCACCTAGTGGCTGAACAGTATAATACAGTTTAGCATTTCATTACAGGCTCCCTCTTTCCTTATCCCAGTGCCACAGTATCTTCTCATCTCCCAGGCACAATCACCCAGGAAACTCTTCCTCCCTAGTATCACAGTCTTTGATTTACCCAAATAGGCACTTCCTTTCTCTGTTCCACAATTTCACCCCAGTATACATTGTGTTGCTGAATATTTTGACCTCACCAGTTGCTTCCATGAGTGGTGGTAGCTCTCCCTGCTGTCTCCTATGCAGATCATATTGTACTGCTCTTTTGTTCCCTTCCTCCTCCTCTTTACTTCAGCCTACAAACAGCAAGTGGCCATTAGCGGTAGCAAAATCACTGCTAGAAAAAAAGAGAGCTGACTTTTTAAACTAAATGTGTTGATTCTGCAAAGACTTAAGCATGTGCATAACTTTACATATTCATAGATTCTGATTCATAGATTCATAGATTCTAGGGCTGGAAGGGACCTCAAGAGGTCATCAAGTCCAGCCCCCTGCCCTCATGGCAGGACCAATTACTGTCTAAACCATCCCTGATAGACATTTATCTAACCTACTCTTAAATATCTCCAGAGACGGAGATTCCACAACCGCCCTGGGCAGTTTATTCCAGTGTTTAACCACCCTGACAGTTAGGAAGTTTTTCCTAATGTCCAACCTAAACCTCCCTTGCTGCAGTTTAAGCCCATTGCTTCTTGTTCTATCCTCAGATGCTAAGATGAACAAGTTTTCTCCCTCCTCCTTATGACACCCTTTCAGATACCTGAAGACCGCTATCATGTCCCCTCTCAGTCTTCTCTTTTCCAAACTAAACAAACCCAATTCCTTCAGCCTTCCTTCATAGGTCATGTTCTCTAGACCCTTAATCATTCTTGTTGCTCTTCTCTGGACCCTCTCCAATTTCTCCACATCTTTCTTGAAATGCGGTGCCCAGAACTGGACACAATACTCCAGTTGAGGCCTAGCCAGCGCAGAGTAGAGCGGAAGAATGACTTCTCGTGTCTTGCTCACCACACGCCTGTTAATGCAGCCCAGAATCATGTTTGCTTTTTTTTGCAACAGCATCACACTGTTGACTCATATTTAGCTTGTGGTCCACTATAACCCCTAGATCCCTTTCTGCCGTACTCCTTCCTAGACAGTCTCCTCCCATTCTGTATGTGTGAAACTGATTGTTCCTACCTAAGTGGAGCACTTTGCATTTGTCCTTATTAAACTTCATCCTGTTTACCTCTGACCATTTCTCCAATTTGTCCAGATCATTTTGAATTATGACCCTATCCTCCAAAGCAGTTGCAATCCCTCCCAGTTTGGTATCATCTGCAAACTTAATAAGCATACTTTCTATGCCAATATACAAGTCATTGATGAAGATATTGAACAGAGCCGGTCCCAAAACAGACCCTTGCGGAACCCCACTCGTTATACCTTTCCAGCAGGATTGGGAACCATTTATGACTACTCTCTGAGTACGGTTATCCAGCCAGTTGTGCACCCACCTTATAGTAGCCCCATCTAAGTTGTGTTTCCCTAGTTTATTGATAAGAATATCATGCGAGACCGTATCAAATGCCTTACTAAAGTCTAGGTATACCACATCCACCGCTTCTCCCTTATCCACAAGACTCGTTAGCCTATCAAAGAAAGCTATCAGATTGGTTTGACATGATTTGTTCTTTACAAATCCATGCTGGTTATTCCCTATCACCTTACCACCTTCCAAGTGTTTGCAGATGATTTCCTTAATTACTTGCTCCATTATTTTCCCTGGCACAGAAGTTAAACTAACTGGTCTGTAGTTTCCTGGGTTCTTTTTATTTCCCTTTTTATAGATGGGCACTATATTTGCCCTTTTCCAGTCTTCTGGAATCTCTCCTGTCTCCCATGATTTACCAAAGATAATAGCTAGAGGCTCAGATACCTCCTCTATTAACTCCTTGAGTATTCTAGGATGCATTTCATCAGGTCCTGGTGACTTGCAGGCATCTAACTTATCTAAGTGATTTTTAACTTGTTCTTTTTTTATTTTATCTTCTAAACCTTCCCCCTTCCCATTTGCATTCACTATGTTAGGAATTCCCTCAGACTTCTCGGTGAAGACCGAAACAAAGAAGT
Source organism: Chelydra serpentina (assembly GCA_037349315.1). Taxonomy (NCBI): domain Eukaryota; kingdom Metazoa; phylum Chordata; order Testudines; family Chelydridae; genus Chelydra; species Chelydra serpentina. The sequence goes on from JBAIAC010000004.1 coordinate 65,315,178, forward strand.
CATTAAGCATCTCTGCCATTTCCAAGTTTCCTGTTACTGTTTCTCCCTCCTCACTGAGTAGTGGGCCTACCCTGTCCTTGGTCTTCCTCTTGCTTCTAATGTATTGATAAAAACTTTTCGTGTTTCCCTTTATTCCTGCAGCTAGTTTGAGCTCATTTTGTGCCTTTGCCTTTCTAATCTTGCCCCTGCATTCCCGTGTTGTTTGCCTATATTCATCCTTTGTAATTTGTCCTAGTTTCCATTTTTTATACGACTCCTTTTTATTTTTTAGATCTTGCAAGGTCTCGTGGTTAAGCCAAGGTGGTCTTTTGCCACATTTTCTATCTTTCCTACTGTGACGGGTTGGGGCCACAGAGACCTGCTTGGTGCTGCCACCTGGTGTGCCAAGGCTACTTCTGCCCCTGCTTCCAAGCCTTTTCCAGCTGGGGACTCCCGAATCCTGTCTGTTTTGAGCCAGATTCCACTGATCTGCTGCAAACACAGACCCAGGTCCGAACCAAGTCCACTCACCACTGTAAGGCCCCTGGAAGCGCTCCTGCCTTTGACACCCAGCTGCTCAACTCCAATGAGGTTCAAACCCTTAATAAATCCGTTTTACCCTGTATAAAGCTTATACAGGGTAAACTCATAAACAGTTCGCCTTCTATTTCACAGATAGAAAGTATGCACACCTGTTTACTCTCCCTTTGCACTAACTCGTACTCAAGGAAACTTAATAAGTAAAAAGTGATTTTAATAAGTACAAAAAATAGGATATAAGTGAGTTCAATTAGTGACAGACAGAACAAAGCAAGTTACTTAGGGTACGTCTACACTACAGAACTAGGTCGAAATTATAGAAGTCGATATATTAAAACCCGAATTAATGGAATCGATTGTGTGTGTCCCCACTAAAGAGCGTTAAGACCATGAGGTCGATTGTCTGTGTCCACAGTTGCGAGATTAGCATCGACCTTCGAAGCATTGCATTGCGGGTAACTATCCCACAGTTCCCGCAGTCTCCGCCGCCCATTGGAATTCTGGGTTGCGATCCCAAAGCCTGATGGGGCAGAAAAAAATGTCGCTGGTGGTTCTGGGTACATGTCATCAGGCCATCAAACGTCCCTCCCTCCCTCCTTGAAAGCAATCTTTTTCGCGCCTTGTCTGCGTGCTTTCCATGTTTGCTACAGAAGGCTACAGAAGGCTGCTCAGCTCACAATTACCGTACATCTCCAGCGTACGCCTTCACATTAGGTCTAGTGGAGATTCAGTCACGGTATAATACGGGCAGAGGGATAGCTCAGCGTTCTGAGCGTTGGCCCGCTAAACCCGGGGTTGCGAGTTCAATCCTTGAGGGGGCCATTCCGCCTGAGGCTGGTAGTCGCGGGACTGCACAGCATAAGCTCCTTGCCTTCTAGCTGCAGATCGTGCACTATGCCATAAATGGTTGTGGTCGCGGGACCATATAGGAGAAGCTCCTTGCCTTCTAGCTGCAGATCGTACAATATGCTTGACATTACAGTGCTCCTGGCCGGCGGCCTTTGGTGTGGCTGGCCGGGGGCACTTTTTTACGTTTTCTTTAAGGGAGATTCAGCACTGCCTGGAACACGGGCAGAGGGATAGCTCAGCGGTATGAGCGTTGACCCGCTAAACCCGGGGTTGCGAGTTCAATCCTTGAGGGGGTCAGTAGAGCTTATTGTACCATCTGCAGCTGGAAGGAAAGGCGCCTAACCCCTGCTCACGGCATATTGTACTATCTGCAGCTAGAAGGAAATGAGCCTAACCCTTGCTCCCCCCTCCCTCCGTGAAAGCACCTGAGGGGGGAGCGAAAAATCCTTTCGCGCCTTTTTTCGTGCGGGCGCCATATTGCTGCCACCATTGTTATCCACCAGCCGCTTCTGCTCCCACTCTGCTGTCCTGCAAACAGCGTACCGGGGGAAGCATGGAGCACGATCAGATCACCGCAACTGTTATGGCCGTTATGAACACCACGCGCATTGTCCAGGAGTATATGGAGACCGAGAACCGGGAGCTGCTAGAGCAACAGGAGGCGAGGACGAGACAGTATCAGCCTGAGGAGAGTGATGAGGACATGGAGACAGACCTCTCTCAGAAAAGGCCCCCCCGCAAGGTGGACATCATGGTGGTAATGGGGCTCGTTGATACAGTGGAACGCCGATTCTGGGCCCGGGAAACAAGCACAGAGTGGTGGGACCACATAGTGCTGCAGGTCTGGGATGAATCCCAGTGGCTGCGAAACTTTCGCATGCGTAAGGGCACTTTCATGGAACTTTGTGAGTTGCTTTCCCCTGCCCTGAAGCGCCAGAACACCAAGATGAGAGCAGCCCTCACAGTAGAGAAGCGACTGGCGATAGCCCTGTGGAAGCTTGCAACGCCAGACAGCTACCGGTCAGTCGCGAATCAATTCGGAGTGGGAAAATCTACAGTGGGGGCTGTTGTCATGCAAGTAGCCAGGGCGATCACCAAGCTGCTTGTACCAAGGGTTGTGAGTCTGGGAAATGTGCAGCTCATACTGGATGGCTTTGCAGCAATGGGCTTCCCGAACTGTGGAGGGGCGATAGACGGAACCCATATCCCTATCTTGGCACCGGACCACCAAGCCAGCGAGTACATAAACCGAAAGGGTTACTTTTCAATAGTGCTGCAAGCACTGGTGGATCACAAGGGGCGTTTCACCAACATCAACGTGGGATGGCCGGGAAAGGTACATGACGCTCGCATCTTCAGGAACTCTGGTCTGTTTCAGCTGCTGCAGCAAGGGACTTTCTTCCCAGACCAGAAAATAACCGTTGGGGATGTTGAGATGCCCATAGTTATCCTTGGGGACCCAGCCTACCCCTTAATGCCATGGCTCATGAAGCCATACACAGGTAGCCTGGACAGTAGTCAGGACCTTTTCAACTATAGGCTGAGCAAGTGCAGAATGGTGGTGGAGTGTGCATTTGGCCGTTTAAAAGCAAGATGGCGAAGTTTATTAACTAGGTTAGATCTCAGCGAAACCAATGTTCCTATTGTTATTACTGCTTGCTGTGCGCTCCACAATATCTGTGAGAGTAAGGGGGAGACGTTTATGGCAGGGTGGGAGGTTGAGGCAAATCGCCTGGCCGCTGGTTATGCGCAGCCAGACACCAGGGCTATTACAAGAGTACAGCAGGGTGCGTTGCGCATCAGGGAAGCTTTGAAAACAAGTTTCATGAATGGCCAGGATGCTGTGTGAAAGTTCTGTTTTTCCCCAGTAATGAAAAGCCCCGCCCCTTCATTCGCTCTACTTCCCTTTACCCAAACCGCCCTGCCCTCCCCCCCTCAATCACCGCTTGCAGAGGAAATAAAGTGATCATGCATTCTTTATTAATTTGTAAAACACAGAGGGGGGACTATGGTGGTAACTGACACAGTCTCCCGGGATAGGTGGTGGAGGAAGGGAAGCACCAGGATGGGTGGTGGAGGAGGGGATGAGGGAAGGACAAGGACACACAGCACTTTAAAACTTATTGAATGCCAGCCCTTTCTTGCTTGGACTGTTCTCTTGGCTTGAGTGGCTGGGAGCACGGAGGCCACCCAAACGCGTTCTTGGGCGTCTCGGGGATGAGGTTATGGGACTCGGGAAGGAGGGCTGTTGGTTACACAGGGGCTGTAGCAGCGGTCTGGGCTCAGGCGGCCTTTCCTGAACCCTACGCCTGTCCTCAGCCATAAGCCGGAGGATTTCCGTTTGATCCTCCAGTAGCCTGAGAATTGCATCCTGCCTTCTCTCTGCACGCTGACGCCACCTACTCTCTTCATCCCGCCGCTGTCTCTCTTCAGCCCGCCAGTCATTGTCCTCAGCACGCCACTTGTCCGCGCGATCAAATTCTGCCTTCCTGGACTCAGACAGTGTCTGCCTCCACGCATTCTGCTGGGCAGCCTCAGAGTGGGAGGATTCCATGAGTTCTGAGAACATATCGTCTCGACTCCTTTTCTTTTTACTTCTTATCTTCGCTAGCCTCTGGGATGGTGATGAAAGGGGTGGCGTTGAAACATTTGTAGCTGTGGGAGGAAGCAAACGGGAGACAAATGTAAAAGACACATTTTGTTTGAACAAAACATTACATATCACATGTGCATTTTGTCCAAGGTTGCACTGGGCCTCTTATATTGAGGGTCTGCCGGTTTGCTGTGAGAGATCACACAAGCAGGTCCGGCGGGCAACAGAATTCGGCTTGCAGACAGCCATGGTAAGACACTCTATAGGCTTCTTTAAGCTTCACAACAGGCGGGAATGTTTTCAAACAGCAACCCCCTCATTTCCCATAACAAACATCCCGTGGGCTGGCAATTTAAAACAAATAGGTTAGCAATTGAAAAGTTAGGTGGGGCGGCGGTTTTCGGGTTAACATGCAGGGAGAACCTAATCGCCCCCCCCCCACACACACACACACACCCAGGCAAGATGTTCGCTGTGCCCCCTCCCCCCACCGCGTGGGTCCCAGCGGGGAAGATTTCCGTTCAGCCACAGGCAAACAGCCCAGCAGGGATGGAGCCCCTCTGAATGCCCCCGTACTAAAATTCCCCTATTTCAACCAGGTTCCCATGAATGATATCACTCTTCTGAGGATAACACACACAGATAAAGAAAGGATGTTGCTTGAATGCCAGCAAAAACCGGGACCGTACGCCGCCATGCTTTGCAAAGCACTGATTCCAGACTACGTGCTGCTTGCCTGGCGTGGTAGAGTGTGTTACCACGGAGCACAGGATAAGGCTGCCCTCCCCAGAAACCTCATGCACAGGCTTTGGGAGCACATCCAGGAGATCTTTCTGGAGATGTCCCCGGAGGATTTCTGCTCCATCCCCGAACATGTTAACAGACTTTTCGAGTAGCTGTGGCTGTACTGGCCACGAATTAATCATTAAACACGCTTGCTTATAAAACATGTATTAATTAAACAGAGGTACACTCACCAGAGGTCCCTTCTCCTGCATCGAGCACGCCTTGGGAGGGTTCGAACTGTACTTGCTCCAGGGTGAGAAAGAGTTCCTGGCTGTCGGGGAAAAGGGCTTCTCCGCTTCCTTGCTGGGTCTGTGTGCTATTTTCAGCATCATTATCATCATCAGGCTCCTCTGTGGGTTCTGATGATCCACATACGGAGTCAAACCACATGGGAGGGTCTGTGCTGGCTGCACCTCCTAGAATGGCATGCAGCTCATCATAGAAGCGGCATGTCTGGGGCTCTGACCCAGAGCGGTTGTTTGCATCTCTGGTTTTTTGGTAGGCTTGCCTGAGCTCCTTAATTTTCACGCGGCACTGTTGCGCGTCCCTGTTGTAGCCTCTGTCCTGCATGCCCTTGGAGACTTTGGCGTATGTCTTGGCGTTTCTTCTTTTGGACCCTAGCTCAGCTAGCACGGTTTCGTCTCCCCAAACAGCGATCAGATCGAGTACCTCACGCTCGGTCCATGCTGGAGCTCGTCTTCGGTTCTGGGACTCCATCATGGTCACCTCTGCTGATGAGATCTGCACTCACCTGCAGCTCACCACGCTGGCCAAACAGGAAATGAAATTCAAAAGTTCGCGGGGCTTTTCCTGTCTACCTGGGAGGAGCATTCGAGCTCAGACCGCTGTCTAGAGCGGTCAGCTGATGCACCGTGGGATAGATTTAGGAGGCCGATACTGTCGAATTGCGTCCTCACTAGCCTACATCGATTCGGCAATATCGCTTTAAGCGCTAATTCTCTCGTTGGGGGTGGAGTGGCGAGATCGATTTTAAGAGCCCTAGAAGTCGATGGTAAGGGCTTCGTCGTGAGGACGGGTGCACGGATCAATCGAAATAACGCTAATAAATTCGACCTAAACTCGTAGTGTAGACCAGGGCTTAGTAAAATAAAATAAAACACGCACGTCTACGTCTATTCAAAGTTAACACAGATAAAAGCCTCACCAGATTCGGATATTTTCCTTTTTACAGGCTGTAGAATTAGCCTAGGTCCAGTAGCCGCACCCCCTAGTGTCTTTGTCCTTTGTTCAGTTCCCCTCAGGAATGTGCTTGGGGGGGTGGAGAACCTCTCCCTTTAGCCAGCTGAAGCCAAAATGGAAGGGTCTTGCAAGGGCTTTTATAGCCTTTCTTCCTCTCCCTGCGTAGGATCCAGTTGCCCTGGAGTTTTGGGATCACATGGGCAAGTCACCTGCCTATGCGCCCTAACCAGTCTAACCAGTTGCATTCCAGACCCGGCCCCAATGTGGATTGGGGTCTGCAACGTCTTTTGTCTGTCAAGTGCTCGCATTTAACAGGCATTCTTTGCTCCAAAGATGATCCCATGCACTTACAAAGGCGATGTACAAAACCAGCAAATATAAAACCAATCTTCATAACTCCAACTACAACAATGATACATGCATACAAATAGGAGGAGTAAATTCAGTAGGTCATAACTTTCACAGAGACATGTTACATGGCACATGTAGCATAAAACATATTTTAGTTACATATATACATCTATAAGCACCTCCCCATAAAGTTTTATGGGGAACACCGTCACACCTACCCAGCGGAATAGTTTGCTTTTGGGCCCTTAATAGTGTCCCTTTGAAATACTGCCAGCTCTCCTCAGTTGTTTTTCCCCTCAGTCTTGATTCCCATGGGACCTTACCTATCAGCTCTCTGAGCTTACCAAAATCCGCTTTCCTGAAATCCATTGTCTCTATTTTGCTGTACTCCCTTCTACCCTTCCTTAGAATTGTGAACTCTAGGATTTCATGATCACTTTCGCCCAAGCTGCCTTCTACTTTCAAGTTCTCAACGAGTTCCTCCCTATTAATCAAATCTAGAACAGCTTCCCCCCTAGTAGCTTTCTCAACCTTCTGAAATAAAAAGTTGTCTGCAATGCAGTCCAAGAACTTATTGGATAGTCTGTGCCCCGCTGTGTTATTTTCCCAACATATATCTGGATAGTTGAAGTCCCCCATCACCACCAAATCTTGGGCTTTGGATGATTTTGTTAGTTGTTTAAAAAAAGCCTCATCCACCTCTTCCACCTGGTTAGGTGGCCTGTAGTAGACTCCTAGCATGACATCACCCTTGTTTTTTACCCCTTTTAGCCTAACCCAGAGACTCTCAACACTTCCGTCCCCTATGTCCATCTCCACCTCAGTCCAAGTGTGTACATTTTTAATATATAAGGCAACACCTCCTCCCTTTTTCCCATGTCTGTCCTTCCTGAGCAAGCTGTACCCATCCATACCAACATTCCAATCATGTGTATTATCCCACCAAGTTTCGGTGATGCCAACAATGTCATAGTTGAATTTATTTATTAGCACTTCCAGTTCTTCCTGCTTATTACCCATACTTCTCGCATTTGTATACAGGCATCTAAGATACTGATTTGATCTTGCCACCCAGTTTTGCCCTGACCCTCCTATCTCTTTGTCATTAGAGCCCACGCCTCCTCTTATTTCCGACCCATCTCCCAGGTCCCCATGTTCTCCACTTACCTGTGGGCTTTGCTCTCCTGTCCCCGTCAAACCTAGTTTAAAGCCCTCCTCACTAGGTTAGCCAGTCTGTATCCAAATAGGGTCTTCCCCCTCCTCGAAAGGTGAACGCCATCTCTGCCTAGCAGTTCTTCCTGGATTAGCATCCTGTGGTCGAGGAAGCCAAAGCCCTCCTGGCGACACCATCTTTTCAGCCAGGCATTCACCTCCATGATGCAACTGTCTCTGCCCGGGCCCCTACCTTTGACAGGAAGGATTGAAGAGAATACCACCTGCGCTCCAAACGCCTTCACCCGTACTCCAAGAGCCCTGTAGTCACTCTTGATCTGCTCAGTGTCACCCCTCGCAGTATCATTTGTGCCCACATGGATGAGTAGCATGGGGTAGTAGTCAGAGGGCCGGATAATCCTTGACAATGCCTCCGTAACGTCTCGGATATGGGCCCCCGGCAGGCAGCATACCTCCCGAGATGAAATGTCAGGGCGACAGATGGGCGCCTCCGTCCCCCTCAGCAGAGAGTCTCCGACCACCACTACCCTACGTTTCCTATTCGCAGTGGTGGCAGCAGACTTCCCAGCCTTAGGGGTAAGAGGCTTCTCCTCCTCTGCTGTAGGGGGAGATTCCTTCTCTCCTGTATCAAGAAGAGCATAACGGTTTCCTATTACCACGGCAGCAGGGTTTGGAGCAGGGGTGGAGCACTGCCTGCTGCCAGAAGTAAGCAGCTGCCAGTGTCCACCCTGAGCCATTTCCTCCTCCACCAGTGGTGTGTCAGCAGTCCTGTGTACTGGGACAGCTACCTCAGCTGTCTCCACATGGACACTGTCCAGGAATTGTTCATGGACTTGGATGCTCCTCAATCTAGGCACCTCCTCCTGTAGCTCTCCCACCTGTTGCCTGAGAGATTCCACCAGCAGGCACCTGTCACATTGGATGGTCCCCCCAGCCTGGATATCTGTAAGTGGAAATTGCAAGTTACAGTCCCTGCAAAACCACACCAGGATCTGGGTAGAAGCATCCATGTTCAGGCGCTCTGTCTGGCTACAGGCGCAGGTGGAGGAGACAGAAGCAGTGCTGGCACAGGTGTTACAGGCCTTCCTAACCATCGTAGGCCTCCCTCTGTCAAACTCCCTCTCAAACACTCAAGGGAGCAGGGTCAGGCACTCAGTCCCAACTGCCACAACAGCTGAAACTGAAATCACCTGAAATCAGAATCAAAATTTAAATTCAAACAGTCAAACACACACACTCCCACCAACAGCTAGTACTCACACTCACCTGGTAGACTGTTCAGCCGCAGGATCTCTTGCTCTCCCTCTCAAACTCCCCTGTCTGCAGCCCCCTGTCCGCTCCGCTCCCCTGGTCGCTCTGCCTCTGGCTTTAGTTTGGGTTAAGGCTTTAGGAATGGCAAGTATTGCTCGCCCCTTCCCACTCCCCTTCCCAACTCCCTCTCAAAACTCCGTTTGCAGCTCCTGTTCGCAAAGCTCCCTGGTCGCTTGCTCGCTGCTTTATAAAGCCCTGGCCTCCCTGATTGATTAGCCCCGCCCCCTGATTAAGGTTTCTAGGTTTCAAGCCTGGTGTAGAGGCTCACAGCTTCCAACTGCCAGCCACAGCACACGGTCCTGCAAACAAACAAATGAATGAACAAACAGACAGACAGACAAGCTCAGCACACAGCAAGTACCCCCAAACACACACTACAGACAGCCACTTACCCCAAGGGTCCTGTATTTGCTCCTGCTTTACCTGGAGCAATCCCTCTCAGAACTCCCTGTTTGCAGCTCCTGTTCGCAAAGCTCCCTGGTCGCTTGCTCGCATAGACAACTAGTTTCCCTGTCTTCATGGAACTACTTAAGTGTGTAAACTTATCATAGAATCATAGAATCTCAGGGTTGGAAGGAACCTCAGGAGGTCATCTAGTCCAACCCCCTGCTCAAAGCAGGACCAACCCCAACTAAATCATCCCAGCCAGGGCTAATCATCCCAGCCAGGGCTATCTTATGTATGTAGATAAGTCTTTGTGATGTCTGGGCCTAAGTTTGTGTACTATACAGTATCACCATCAGCTAGCTAACTGTCACTATTCAAACCTACTATCCGCATCAGGTTATTTCATTGTAAGAAGTGCTGTTGTAGCAGCATTAACATTTTTTGTAGAAATGCTTTAGCAAATTAGCATGACAGCAATTTACTCATCGTACTTGCCTGCTCTCTTGGTTAAAAGTCTTATTTTTTTTTGGTGAGCATGTAGTCTGCTCCTTAGTCTGTTCTTCTGTGCACTAACCAGAGTCATGTAGGTGGACTGATAGCTGCTCTTTTATCTAACCAAGTAGAGGGCAAAGGGGAGAGAATCTTTCTACTTCCCAACTTCTGATATGGCATTTGAAAGGCCATTGAAACATGAAGAAAAGAGAAGATGAATTTCTGAACCCTATAGCTGAGGAGTCAGAAAAGTCACAAATTACCTCGTAGATGAGCCCCCTATGGAGTGAAGGTATAATTGCACGTTAGGTTATTATGGGCATACTGAAGAAAAAGGAATTGGGAAAAGTTGCTATAATTAAACCTTCTACCTGTAATGATAAAATTTAGGGAGAAGATAGTTGCTTTTAACAGTGAAACAACTCAGTGTTAATTAGAGCTGATCAGAAAACATAATTTTTCCCATGGGAAATTTCATATTTAAAATCCCTTTTTTAAAAAAAATTACCAAAAAGTTTCATGGTTTCTAAAGGGACTTTCATTTAGAAACAAAATTAATTATCTTATTTTGTTTAGTTTTGAAGTTAAATTTTTTGTTTTAAAATTTCTGATCAGAAAACACAATAAATTAATTAAAACAGACATTTCCCCACAGATAATTTTGATGAAACCACAGGGAACTTTTTCAATCCAAAATTTCAACCAGGTTTTGTGGTTAATATTTTAAGTGGAGACTTTAGTTGGGTAGCCAAATTTCACTGAAGAAAGATAAGGGTGAGAGAAGAATCTGCCAGAGTATTTTACAAATTCAAATCAACCTAGGTGATTTTAGCTCAATGTTAATAACTTTACTTGTTTTTAGTGCCGTAAGCAAGACATGTAACAAAATCTGAGAATCTTCCAAAACATCCTGAGAGAATGTCCTTCTCAGACATGGAAACAATATATGAATGTGGGGAAGGGTATTTTCTCCAAGATCCAAAGAGCTGTGTCTGAGTGCTAGGAAGTCCATTCATGGCATAGGGTTTAATTGGTAGCTGTACTGTACAGTAAGATTCAGAACAATTAAAAATGATTCTGTAGAATGGGGATGATAACATTTTAAGATCTACTGATGAAAAATGCTATATAAAAGCTAGGTTTTATTTAGTATCATTATTATAATCTGATAACTATGATGTGTTAGATGGACTTGTTCATATCATTTATCAGTTTTACCTAAACCTTTATGTAGCAACCATCATCTATCTAGGCACTAACAGAATTACACAAAGCAAAATTCAGTCCAAAGGATTTATATTCTAAACCCATCACTCTAGTGCAGTGGTGAGCAACCTGAGGCCCGTGGGTCGCACGCGGCCTATCAGGGTAATTCCGCAGATCCCATTGGCCAGGAATGGTGAACTGCAGCCACTGGGAGCTGCGAGTGGCCGTGCTTGCAGATGGTCAATATAAACAAACTGTCTCGTGGGCTGCCAGCAGATTACCTGGATGGGCTGCATGCGGCCCACCGCAGGTTGCCACCACTGCTCTAGTGATAGAGTGAGCATACCAGAAAAAAAAAAAGTTATTTATAGGGGGAAAGATGGCCTATCATTTTGGTAGTTTCATTACAGGATGGCAAGTGTAAAAAGATGATCCTTTTTGAGGGGACCGGAAGATGTTAATATCCAAGTTCCTTCTGTCTCCCTGTGAGATAGTGTTCCACACCATGCTCCTGTTTCTGAAAATGCCTTGACCCCAGTCTCCAATGACCACACCCAAGATTTTAGTACCTTATACTCTCCTCTTGGAGTCCAATTTGCACACTGAATAGGAATGGAGACAGGATGGAGCCCCGTGGTGAATTCACAAAGGTGAATGCTCTTAAGAATGAGGATCAGCTGCCCTTTGTGTTTTAGAAAAAAATTAATAATACATATAATAATTATCATATTTAAAGCACTTTACAGCTTCAAAACACTGCACAACCATCAAGTAATTAATGTTTACATACCATTAACATATTCCAATATGCAAAGACATTGAAACAACAGATAGTTTGAGAATGCACAAGGCAAATCCCTAAGCACATCCTAAGAAGCTACACAACCTAGCAGACAAATTCTCTATAAGCCTTTGAAGAGTAATGTACACAAACTGCCCAATGGCTGTAGGACTAAGTGACAGGAGAGATCATTTGGAAAGCGTCAAAAAGCTCCAAGGGAGTTCAGTGGGTTAGATGCACCTCCAGCATGTCAGAGTGAGCAGAATGGTGTCTTTGGTCTGACTGGACCTGCCCTATATTTATTATTAGGTGGGAGGGAATTGACCAGATCAGGAATTTTTCTTGTAAACATTGTGAGATTTTACTGTTAGTTCTGATAACTTATTTGCTTATGGTCTGATCCTGCCTTTCTCATGTCCATAAAAGCCCCATTGATTTAAATGGGAGTACTGAGTGCACAAGGAATGCAGGATAAGGCCTTTAGAGTTTAGAATCATTATTTAGATTTTAGGCATGCTTGGAGCCAGCACACTAGACTAATAGAACACTTTGCTTCAATTAGCACTGGGTCTCCTGCAGCCCTCCCCAATTCCCTCTGTCCTTGGTTAACATACTTCCTTATCCCTTCACATTAACCAAACAGATGCTCTCTACCACCACATGCTGCTGAATGTTCCTCAGAGGAGGCACAACATGAGCTGTAGTTTGCATATTGTGTCTGATCTCTGCACACACCTCTGACATGGAAAATGGTGACTGTTTGGATTTGTGTGTGTGTTTTTCCTTTCTTAAGTATTGTTGCTGGAATCCTTAAAAGGGGTGTATTTATTATGAGGGAGAGTGCATTTTCAGGACCTAGACCAGGGACTGTAAATCATGCTAAAGATATTTGTAGTTGATTAATTCCAGGAGGGAGGTAAGAAAACCAAAACAAAGAACAGGAGAATACTCTTGTACGTGTATGAAATAAATCTTTATTGTAGTGGGACTCCGAAAACTGCAGTACTGATGCCTTTGCATGGCTTTCCACTCTAACAAAGTCCCTCATTACAGTTTTATTTGGAAAGCAGTTTAGAAGCATAGTGTAATGGCCACCGAAAACTCAAGCATCCTGAAAATTGGGGGCTGGAGATTATAAATTTTACATTAAGTTCAATGGGAAAGTCATAGGCCATGCTCCCACTCCTTTGAGGTATTTTCCTCTTTCATTGTCAGCACTATAATAGGCAATCAGTTCCTGAAATGGTGCCCTGCTGTCTAGATGAAGCATTTATAGGTATTTTAACCAATCCTTTTGAACACTAGTGAATAAAAATAGTTAAACCTTAATAATTTAGGTTTTAAGGCCCTGATCCTGCAATGAGCTCTGCACAGGCAACCCCTGTGCTCACCTGGAGCTCATTGCAGGATCGAAGCCTAAATTACTAAATTGCCCAATGCAAGTGTATCTTCTGAATTCACACCTGGATTTAGCATGACAGGAAACAATATTACAAATAGAACATCCTGATTGCTACTAAAAATATGATGTCTGTCCTTTGAAAAGTTAATTTCTATAGACTTATGCACATAGATTTACATAGTAATCTGGTGACAGAAGATACTGCTCCTAATGATTTAGGGAATTACTAAAAAAAATTACATATAAATCACCACAAATGGTATTAATGGGGAAATACTGTCTCTGAATGCATTCTAGTCAAACCCCTATGCAGAAAACAGCATTTATTTATAGAACCATAACACTATGTTCTTAGTAAAAAGGAAATTGCTATGTCAACAATGAGCCTATATTGCTAGAAAGCATACACACTGGGTAGACAGGTGACCCTGCAGGCTTCATTAAGGGTCAAATTCATTTTTTTCTGCATAGCACCCAAACAGTCTGGCTTTCTGCAGGTGCACGGCAAGTGGAGTGAAATCTACCTTAACAATGCCACCTAGCCCTACCCCTTTCCCATTTATCATCCTCCATACTGCTCTATGCAACGTTGGCACAGCCAAGTATTGCCAACTTCAAACAGTCAGAAATCATGATTACACCCAAAATACCCTGAGATTAGCTTTAAATTATATTAATATTAATTAAATAATAAATTAAATTATATTTAATTTAATATATATATTTCAATTTGAGGTTCTCTATTTCCCATTTGGGGAAATAGAGAGTGCACTCAAGTCATATTTTCAAGCTGTTCTCTACAACTATGAGGCCTACATTAAAAAATATGAAAGCTGAGATTTTCCTGGGGTCTCTTGATTCTAGAGTGTAGGTGTTAAAAAAAAACACCAAATGCCAGGGGACTCGTGATAAAGTGGGGAGAGTTAGCAACTCTGCAATCCTGAGAAGACTGAAGCATATGCTTAACAGGATGTGAATAGTCCCATTCAACAGGATGTAAGTAAGTCTTCATCGGAGCAAGATCCAAGTGCACAAGGTAGGTGGAGGAACCTCTGTGCCTGCTCCCATAGGTGCAGGCAGCACCCCCTGGCTTGAAAAGGTTTCTATTATATACAGGATTTAAAGTTTGGTTCAATTGCTCTCAGCACCCCCACTATCAAAATTATTCCAGCAACCCTGCCTGCTTCTTCAGAAGCCTCCACTCCATGGCACAGCCACTGTATTGTTTTTTATGTTTTGTTCTTAGTGAAAGCCAATATTTACTCCATCACTTAGCGCTTTTCTACACAGCAAGTTAATGCATGGCAAGTCAGAGTAACACTGCACCAGCTTACTGCATAGTAATAGAATCATTGAAATGTAGGGCTGGAAGGACCTTTAGTAGTCATGTTGTCCAGCCCTCTGATCTGAGGTAGGACTAAATATAACTAGACCATCCCTGACAGGTGTTTGTCTGACCTAGTCTTAAAAATCTCCAATGACAGGGATCCCACAATCTCTCTAGGAAGCCTATTCCAGTCTCAACTATGTTTATAGTTGAAAAGTTTTCTCTAATATCAAAATCTTCCTTGCTGCAGATTAAGCTGCAGAGCCTACCTTCAGTGGACATGGAAAACAGTTGATGGCAGTCCACTTTATAACAGCCCATAGCATCGAGTCCCCCTAGCCTTCTTTTCTTAAGACTAAACATGCCCAATTTTTTGGCCTTTCCACACAGATCAGATTTTCTAAACATATCATTTTTTGTTGCTCTCCTCTGGACTCTCTAGTTTGTCCACATCTTTCACAAAGTGTGGTGCTCAAATTTGGACACCATACTCCAGCTGAGACCTCAACAGTGCTGAGAAAAGTGGGACAATTAACCTCCCATGTCTTACACACGATGGTCCTGTTAATACACTCTAGAATATTAGCCTTTTTCTCAACTGCACCACATGGTTGACTCATGTTCAATTTGTGATCCCCCAGATCCTTTTCAACAGCACTATTGCCTAGCCAGTTATTTCTCTTTTTGTAGTTGTGCAATTGATTTTCCTTCATAAATGTAGTACTTGGCACTTGGATTTATTGAATTTCATCTTGTTGATTTCAGACCAATTCTTCAATTTGTCAAGGTCGTATTGAATACTAATCCTGTCCTCCAAAGTGCTAGCAACTCCTCCCACCTTGGTGTCATTTGCAAATTTTATAAGCATACTCTCTACTCCACTATCTAAGTCATTATGTAAATTATCATGAAAATATTGATTAGTTCCAGACCCAGGACAGACCCATGCAGGACCCCAGGACCCCCTTCCCCAGTTTGATAGTAGACCATTGATAATCACTCTATGAATATGGTCTTTCAACCAGTTTTGCACCCGCCTTATAGTAATTTCATTTAGACATTTTGCTAGTGTGCTTATGAGAATGTCATGTGGCACTGTGTCAAAAAGCTTTACTAAAATCAAGATATATCATGTCTACAGCTTCACCCCATCCACTATGCCAGTGTGCACATTTTTACAGCACACTGAAAGTCCTGGAGTGCAGCATGGCTTGAAAATATATGAAAGATTATCAAGTCATGAGTACTATCTTTTTTTACATGTAGAACAGTGGAAGAACAGCAACACAAAGAACCATCATGCTTTCCTTCAATTTTTATGAAAAAAACACTGTAAGTTGGTTTACTTAGTTTGTAATTAAAGTTGTTTCCCTACTTGTAAATTCTTTGGGGCAAGGCCTGACTTCTTCTTATGTGTATACAATGCAATGGCCCCAAACCCAGATTACAGCCTCTAGGCACTATTTATTTGTAATAATAAAAATAATGAATAACTTCTGATAATCCCATTTTTATTTCTATACTTTCATATTAAGAGTTAGATATTTTAGAATGTTTTTGAGTGAATTACAATGTGTAGCTCCTCTTAAAGCAACACTGCCCCATAGTTTAAGCCCCAAATACAAATTTTCATTAATTTTGTAAGAAGTTTAAGAAAATGTAGCATTAGTAGATATATTTCATACCAAATTAAAGATGAAAATTGTTTGTTTGATTATAGACTATATACATAGAGTATTTCTAATTCTGGTTATAACCTGGTCTCCTTTGGCCAACCATATACAATTTTTATTCTGGGAGAGATGAAGGTCAAAACAGAATTTATGGAAAAGGGTGATAGTGCAAAAGAGAGACAAAAGACCAAATGGTTCCAGAAATAGAATATGGGACATATATCATCCATTCACAGTGTTAGCAGTGAAACTTACTTCAGATTTTCATACCAATGGTGTATGGTTCCAATGAGACACATCCCCAGAATCTATAGATCATTGGGGCTAGAATCTGCCTGGCCCTATGTGGGTTGGCAGTTGTGAGGGAAGAATTAAGGAGTCCCTCCACCAACTTGCACAATCTGGATAAAATCCAGGTAGAATAACCATCCCTGCATTGGGGCTGTTTCCAATATGTTCCCCTGAGGAAGTATGGTACCAAAAGGCGAGGAGGTGTATTAGGGAGTAAGTGAATGAGAAGTATAGTTCCCAAAGGAGAGCTTCAGTAACTCAGCCAGAGGTTATGGGCCTCCAACAGGTGTGAGTGGGTGAGGTTCTGTGGCCTGCAATGCGGAGGAGGTCAGACTAAATGATCATGATGGTCCCTTCTGGCCTTATAGTCTATGAGGAGGATCAGAGAGGAGGAAGATCTGGCTGCTCACATGGGAAAAATTATGCTATGCCCTTTAGAAGGGTATAGCAGTTCCTACTCCCATCAGTGCAATGGAAAGTTTCTCATAAAGGCTGACCCTGGTGCCTCCTCCATGACAGTGAGATTCTGCACCGCCCCAGTGCAGGGCTCTGCCAAACAAGCATGTCAGTGACTATGTGACAGAGAATGGGGGGAGCTGTGAAATTTCTATCCTATAAGCTAGATATACCCCAGGTAGATATATTCAAGAGTTCTGGGTCATGATATATGAACAGCTCAGGCTGATAACAAAATGTGTCCTAGATAATGACTAGACTTGCTTTTGGATTCTCAACAGAAAATGACTGACTCAGGTTACACAAAGTAACTTCCTGGTAGTGGATAAATGCTAGATATCCAGTTACCCAAGAAAAGACATCAATGTATGGAGGGAGCCTCAGTGATGAATTGCAGCCACTAAATGTGCTAATGTAGACAAAACCTTGTTGGAAATACACCCCTAGCCTGTACAACCTTCATAGCCACAGTTCATCACATACCAGCCCTGTTGGCACCATTTTTTTTCTAGGAGTTAAGAGTAGAACTCCAAATTTGATCTGAAGCTGCTGGACTAAGGAAAAAGAGGCAGATTTGATTGTATTCTTCGTTTAGCTCACATTTTTGTTTGCTTTTGCTGGCTGTCTCCTACACATAACAAACACAAGCCTGTTCATTTTGGATTACAATTTAAATGATCTGGGCCTACAAATGGAAAAGGGGAGAGGGGACTGGTGTTTTCTATCACAGGTTCCCTTTTGTTATCCCTTTGATTCCACATTTGTATTTGTTCCCAGCTGATTCTGGTTTCTTCATGGCAGTTTCCCCACTCCTGATGGCGTGGCCATTGGCACTTTAGTGATGGGACCCCCTATTTGCCAGAGGTCAAATTGCCCAGCACCCTCTTCCAGCAAAATAGGCTACTCAGCCCATATTTACAGTGAGAAGGCTCATTTGACCTCCAGTTTGACAGCCAAAGCCCCTGCAAGAAGCTCTACCCAAGGACATAATGGCCCTACCCTTTAGTAAGCGGGCAGGGGCCAAAAAGAAATCAGATCAAAAGAGTTCCACATGACCACAGACAAGTCTCCCCCAGATTCCATGTTATTTACTTCTCAGATCAGAGACACTTTCAAAACTGATAAGACCTACAGTAATGAAATGTTTCTGGCACTTCTACAAGGATTCAATACAAAATTCAATTTGAGACTCATTCTGAAAATCTAGAATGAAAAGAAGATTATTTTTTCTTAATGCAGTATCAGTTTGGGCATTTGAACATTACAGTTGTAAATATGGATGATATATTCTATCACAACAATCCAGCATTAGCTCTCGACACATTCTGAGGTATGTCATAATGATAGATAATGCTGCCCCTTTTGGCCCAAGAGCTTAGGCTATATCTGGAAGGTCTTGCAACTTGTTTCCATTTGAAGAAATTTATTACATGAGTCAAGTATTTCTTTGGTGCAATTCTGTTTATTTACAAAGAATGTACACAGAGTCCTGTTTCCCCAAACACAGTAGAACAGGATGCAATTTCCTTGCTTACTGTTTACATGCCTCTTTCCAGCCAGCACTCTGCCCAAAGAAGCTTTCTCTTTTGGCTCCCTCTCAGGGTCACACCCACCCAGAGCTTCTCTGACTTTCTTCTCACTTTTCTGGGTGATAACTTCTGACATACACAAGCATACACAACTGCAATCTAATCAATGCCCCAGCTCCTGTGTTTGCAATTAGTTCCTAAGGACACCCCTTTTATTCTCTCTGAGTTACTTTTTAGGCCTTCCATATCACCAGTGCTTTGGGTAGTGGCTTTTATTTTTTCAGCTATCTTACTCAATAAAGGAACTTAACTGCTTCTCCCATTTAGCCAGACTGAATTGTAGCTAGCACACCCTTCAGTTTCACCAAGGTATCTGATTGCACATAGATAAAAGGCACACTTGCTGTCCACTACCAACAATCTGCAACATAAAACATTTTACAGTTTAACTGGAAATTCTTAGAGAATGAAATACATTATAAAAACATAAAGTTTGGGTCTACCTGTCAGAATTCAAGGGAGTGAAAGCTTTTTGGGAAAAAAAAATATGTTGAGAGTAGCCTTGGGACTGAGTCCTGAGATTTTTTTCATGGAGTGGTCCACATCTTAATAGAGACAATATCTTGTAGACCAATTATCTTCACATTCATAATCACACAGCATCTATGTGGCACTTACAACAATTCCTTACATGGCAAAGTAATATTACTGAAGTATTTAATTTATAATATTTAATTTATAGTATTTAATTTAGTTGTCTTTTAAACAAATTAGCAGGTGGGAAAAAACGAGGAGCCCGCACCATGTAACCAGCCAGCAGACACAGCAAAGGTGCCACAAACAGATAGTAGACCACAGCAGGAGAACTGATGATATAGGGAGAGCCTAATATTTTTGTTGAAAGACCTAGATCTGGTTAGAAGTTAGAGTTTTAGAATAGGTGTAGATTTATCAGATGATTTGAGGGATAAGCCTATTATCATAAGCCAATCCTACAAAGGGCTCAGCACCCCCTCTCAAGGTACTATGTCCATTCCTCTCCCAGTGGTGTTATTGGGATAACTCAGGGAGTGCTCAGAACCTTTCAGTATTGGGACCCGTGACTGCTCCATCAATAGCCACTGTAATAAATGAAGCAGGGGAGTAGTTCCCTTTGATGGACACCTAGACAGCCAGTTAGCTGTAAAATCCCTCTTGGTAGATGTTCTCTACTTGCTTTATCTGTAAAGGGTTAAAAAGTCCCCCAGGTTAAAAAAAAAGTGGGCACCTGACTAAAAGAGCCAATGGGAAGACTAGTACTTTTAAAAATTGGGAAAGAAACTTTTCCTTTGTTTGTTGTTCTCTGGGCTGCAGGGACACAGAGCAGCAATGCTATAAGCAGGAATGCTGTTTAAGGTTTGAACCAGGTATGAAAAAATATCTTCCATACCTAGAAGAAATTTTTTGGATAGGGAATGTTTAGTTAGACACAATCAGGTTGTTTCTTCCTGGATCCAAGGTTTTTTATTGTTTGTTTTGGTTTTTTGCATTTGGGTGGTGGTAGCAGGACTGAGCTTTGCTGCTGCTAAGCAGTGTGTCAGTTTCCTGACACACCAGCTTGTCTAGCTTTTCAGCAAACTCTTCAGGACTCTGTCAGTCCAAACCTTGCCTTGCAGGTAACAGTCAGTGAGCCCAAATTTCTGAGTTTATATAAGGAGATATGCCTATCTCATAGAACTGGAAGGACCTTGGAAGGTCATCGAGTCCAGTCTCCTGCCTTCACTAGCAGGACCAAGTACTGTCCCCTGACAGATTTTTGCCCTGGATCCCTAAATGGCCCCCTCAAGAATTGAGCTCACAACCCTGGGTTTAGCAGGCCAATGCTCAAACCACTGAGCTATCCCTCCCCCCAACACTTAATATAGGTCCCAATTCAGCAAAACACTGCAAGATCCAGTCTCTTTCACTGGACACTCACAGAAGTTAATACGTTTTCAGCCTCCAAAGACACACCAGCTTGTCAGGTTAGTTGAGGACTCACCCTCCACTGTTAATACACAACAATGGAATGGTCTTGTAATAAAACAAGAATGAGTTGATGAATAAAGAGCAGGTATTTAAGTGATACTAAGCAAGAATCACTGAGACAGATGTGGTTATAGATAAAACAAAACACACTTCCTAATTAATACAATTCAGTTTTAACAAGTTACAGTCTTTGTCTAAGCAAGTTTCTCACTTACATCAAGTTTCTAGTATTCTTGCCTTTCAAGCCAAGAGGATCCAGGTTTCATAGGCTCAAGGGTGCTGTCCCCTAAGTGATGGATAACTCAAATGTCTTTTTTGCTCCCCTTACATTGCTCATAGTCCATTGTCTCTGTGTGAAAAGCCAGGAAGGCTTCTTGGAGTGCAGATTCTGTCCCCCAGCATGATTGTTGAACAGTCTTCTACCCTGTTTGTTTCGCTTAATGCATTTTTTACCTTTTATGTAAATATACTTTCATTGTTCTCTGCCTGTAACCAAACAAGCTAAACAAGTGAATGCACTTTCCTTTTCTAGTGCAGGCTGATGATCTTATGCTCTGCTGCCCAGACACATTTTAAGAACATATTTCCAGCACATATCTATAACTCATTATGCACAACAGTTACCTACATCACACAGTGCTTTTAGGGACCATTGTGTCAACAGTTTATATATGATACTTACATAACATCTTTGGGATATATATTATGGCAACAGTTTGCTGAGACAATCAGTGTGTCAGGCCTGAGTAAGTTACAGTATGGGCCCCTCTGCCAGTTGGTATTAAGGGGCTCCCAGGGCAACACCTAATCAACCTGGTTTCCACTTGATTGCACACAAACACCTGTGCATTCAGTTCTAGCACAGCATAGGTTATGATAGAAGGGATATATACAAACCTATTGTTGCTGGGTTTAAATATGCAAACCAACCTGTTCTCATAAACTCTTCCATTTGTGAACACAACTGATAGTGTGCTCATGAGGCCATTATTTAGAAAATGTAAGTCTAGGAACTGCTAGATGAAAAAGTCAGAGCCACAATCCAATAACGGGATAAATTTTTCCCTTGGTTATATTTGTGCAACCTCTCTGACTTCATGGAGTTTGCTTCATGGAGTAACTGAGAGGATAATAGACACCAGGGAGTTTCTATCACAATTAAATGGGGTCTGTGTGTCTTTCTCTGGGTACTGGAAGTCTAGAGTTCTTTGACTAGGATTGTCTTCAAAGCTATAGAAATGGTTTGATTTCACAATTATGAAAATTCAGATTTTCCCTAACCTGAAATTTGAACCTACATTTAAACTAGGATTTATCTGGATTTAGTTGTCTCCAGTAATATTGACAGGGTTATTTTTGTGAAGTGGTTTTGAAACTAACAATTTTATAAGGACATTTCTGGAACTCACAAGAGCAAAAAAGTGACTGTACAGAAATGTTAATCCATTGGTATTCAAGCCTTTAAGCTTTCTGTATTCTCTGATAACATGACCTTTGTATTTTCTATTGACCATCAGACTCATATTCAATATAACACTATATTTCAATATTACTGCATTAAATCACATAACCATGCCATATGTTAGCCACTTTGTTTCATTTTTTTCTTAAATTATACTATAGGGTTCACATTTGAAAGAAATGTGAAATCTGTCCTTGAGAACTTGTAACTAGATCTTTATAAATATTACAAAAACAATAATTTTTGCATTAGTATGGTGAGCAAGTAGCAAAGAGTCTGAAGAATATAAATTGAATGTTCTCTAGAAGAATTGGAAAAGGTTAAAATTCATCATTTTAACTGATAGGCTTTCTTTGGGAAATAACTGATGCAAAGAATACAAAATACTATGTTAATTTTGTGTTCTTATCCAGTGTATTTCCTTGAAAAACAATATATTTTCAATAATAAAACACACTTTTTTGCATTCAGTCTAGGTTTAAAATGCTCTCAAATGTTTTTGTCTTCATACACAAATACTAACTTTCTTAATTAAAAATGAAAACTGTTTATGTGAATGATAATGTCTTTGTCCATTTCAGAAGGCATCATACTATAGGAGATATATTGTAATTTAGTCCTTTTTAGGAATAGAATTAACATAGCCACCGTATCTTTAATTGGTTGAAAGCTGGTTGCTAACTACCTAATTTGCTACCATGGTTTCTATAGTGATTTTCAGGCTCTAACAAGCTAGCGACTACATCGTGAAAAAAATGAATAAATACAATTTATGCTAGAAGTATTACTTATAATTTAAATAACAGTGGTACCTACAGGCTCCATTACGCCAGGCACTGTACAGCAACTGATAAGCAACAGCTTCTTTCCTGAAGTGTTTATAATGTATATAGACAAGAAAAAAAGTTGTATTCATATTTTATAGATAAGAAACAGAGAGATTAAGTGACTTTTCCAGGCTCACAGAGGAAAGTTGCATCAGAGTGAGGAATTGTACCCATATCTCTTATGTCCCCCTTCAGTGCTTTAACCATGAGACCATCTTTTCTCTCAAGCAACTCACCTCCCTTTAGTAGTTATAAAACTACAGATTAATCTGTTATATTGATGGCCTGAGATTGACCCCAGTTTGGGTAAGTAAATCAGGTATTAATGTTGGGGGAAAACTCATTCTCTGTCAATGCCTCTGCCCATATCTGCCTCTCAACTTAAGGCATTTTGTGTAATTTGTGATGGAAAACAGGTTTTTAATTTATTTGCTGAGATATAAATTACTACTCCAACTAGCTTGTCACAGAGCAGAGAAAATAGGGCCCAATTTTCAGATTTCATTGGGAGCGATGGGTGCTCGGCATCTCTAAAATCCAGAGTGATATTAATTCAACATGCCCTGAGGATGAAGCTCATCTAGGTGCAATGACACCACATAAGACTTTCTTCACTACATAAATATTGCCATTTTGCATGGATAAGCAATCCTCTGTTCACCATAAAAGACCCCTGTATAGGCCAACATAGGCTGACACAGATGAAACCATCAGGACAGGTCCAGGGAGGAGTTCCTGGATCTGTTCAGATTTGGGAGGATTGTGTTGCCGCCCCCTGGCTTGGGAGCGAATTCTGTTTTCTTTAATCCTCCTCTGTTCACACACACCCGCCTCAAACCCCCTCCAAAATTCACCACAAAAAGCACATTTACTCTGAGCGTGTGCCTGTGTGTACTTCACCCATACATTTCCTATGGGTTATGAATTACTCCTGCTACTTGTACACCTTTCTCATTTTCTTCCTTTCCGTAGTCTATTCAGATAAGGTTTTCAATGTCCCTGTACCCACTTTATTCTGAATAACTGGAGTGTATGGAAAAGCAAAACTCACAAAAGAATTACTTGCTAACATTGCTGCCACTGCTGGATTTGAATTTTAAAGCCATCACACAAGAATGCTGTTAACATTTATCCTACTCTCTGTGGGCTGACAAATTAAAATATTACTTGAAGACTCCTATCAGTTTCTGCTTCAATGTTTCATTTTGATTGATGTCCTCTATTAATACCAGTGATGCTAGTTAGCTTTAAGACCCCCCCAAAGGCTAGTTGACTAGTTAAAACTCCAAATGTACCTCATGCCAGCTGTTTACCCTCCTGAAAGTTTTGCTGAGATTGACAGAAGACCTTATCAATCATTACAATTAAGTGCTTTATGACTGCCCATTCTAAGGCAAGTCAGTTGAAGTGCCAGCTGCTATTTTGCTTTTAAAACTCACAGGTCTGTTTATCTAAGGTGGCTATTTAACATTTGAAATGATGTTTTCTTTACAAGGGTGTGTGTGACAGGACTGATGAAAAACAACTTTTTGTTTTAATAATCAGCAATTTCTGTGATGTGATATAACTTTTGCAGTGCTCAGGGCCCTTTACAAATCAAAAGGAATCCAACTAAAACAGTAATTAGTGTCGAATGACAAGTCACAAAAGGCCCTATTTAATTAAAAAGTTCTGATCTTTGATTAAGCCTCATCACATGTTCTTGTTATTGCAAACTGTTGTCTGAAAAGAGAAAGTAATTGGGGACATAGTCTATTGTCTCTCCTAACTGACACCTGCTAAGTGTCTCAGCAGAAGTTAACACCGGTTTCATAAAAAAAGTTAAAATGTGTATTTTAAGTTTGACTTTCACATTAATGGCAGAGAGGATATGGAGGAGATCCTGCTTACATGCAGGTTGTAATGAGATCCTGGTTTTATTATCTGAATTATAATAGCCCCTAGTAACACGAGCCAGGGACCAGGGACCACTGTGCTAGGTACTGTACAAACACAGAACAAAAAAGAAACAGAGAATATGAAATGTATCAATCCATAGCTTTATTCATATTTCACAATTTACTTAGTGCTTTTCATTTCTAAAGGATTTTGTGAACATTAACTAAGCCTCAGAATACTCTTAGTAGGTGTGTTTCTAAAACCATGGCCTGCAGTGAAAGGGTGAGGATTACAGCAGTGGCCTCAGCAAGAACTCTGGCTAACTCAGACAGAATTCCTCCTAAGGGGAATTGGCAGCTTCAACTCCCTTTGACAGTACAAAATATATAACTCCCTCTGTGCCTCTCATACTTGTGAAGTTAGCTCCACCAGGAATGGCACTAGTCTGGAGCTTCCCATCAGGATTATTGTTTGGAGTGAAATGCTTGCCTGATTGAAATTAATGGCAAACCTTCCACTTACTTCAGTGGGGTCAGGAGTTCACCCCAGGAATGCATATGGAGAGGGAAGGTGCCTTATCCCCCCATCTCCTCCTCTGTGCACCCCAGTACAACTTAGCCTGTGGTTTGCTAATGATTAATTATCAGAGCTGGGTTTAGCACTCATGAGTTCATTGTTCCACTCTACTAGATTTCTCTCTAGTCAGTCAAGATTATTTCCTAATTCCAGTTCTTATGCACTAGAAGTTTACCACTTTTTTACAAAGCCATATACACATGGGCATGATCCCCAAGCTGCTCCATGGCCAAAATGAGAATTTTGCATGCAAACGGATTGCAGGAAAAAGACACAAGTGGTATCTACTTCTTACCCAAATAATTTTAAAATGTTGATGTGTTGAGTGGAGTACTCCAGGGAAGTTTGCCTCCATTGTTTTTGATAGCATGCACTCTAGAGTCATGCATAATTAAACAGGCCTCGTACAAGGTGAATTTTGAATTTTTTTTATCGTCTCTCTCACACAACATTTTCAACTTTCTATCAATCTTAAACATAGCTTACCTCAGTCTTTATATCTGAAACATACATGTACCTTAAATAATATAGTAGATGATGTATTGTCATTGCATTGCCTGGTGTGATAGGGAGTGGAGTGATAGAGCATTAAATATCACTTTGGATGCCATATAATAAAACTTAGCTCTTCTACAGAATGTTTTTAAATCTGTCATTATCAAAGCATTATACAAAGGAAGGAAAGTATCATTATCCCCATTTTACAGATGCAGAAACTCAAGCACAGCAAGAGGAAGTGATGTGTCCAAGGTCACAGGGCAGGTACATGCTAGAGCCAACAATAGAATCCACATCTCCATCTCCTTTATATATATTGCTTTTGTGATTTTTATTACAAACAAGGAGGCTATAGCATGAAAGAGAGAAAGTGCATAAAAACAACAAGACCCTAAAGTAGATAATCCCTCCTCCCAGGCAGTCAAACTTCTAACTTTGGGGTCATCTTTGACTTCTCCTTGACTTTCCATATTTCTTACATACCAGGTCTGGTCAAAGTCTGTTGTTTCTCTCTCTACAACATCCTCAGCATTCACCACTTCCTATTTGTCTCCACTGTTGAACTTCTGCCTCGGGCCCTCATTATTTCTCACCTACTGTGGCCTGCTCTTGGCTTCTCTAACATTCTTCACTCTGATCTAGGGTGACCAGACAGCAAATGTGAAAAATCGGGACAGGGGGTGGGGAGTAATAGGAGCCTATATAAGAAAAAGACCCAAAAATCGGGACTGTCCCTATAAAATCGGGACATCTGGTCACCCTACTCTGATCTCCCTTTCCACTTCACTCAACACATTTCAGCCAAGGTTATCTTTCCTGGTCACAGCTCTGATCATATCACCCCATGACTTGAGTATCTCTGCTGGTTTTCCATTTCATTACACTAGGTCAAACTTCTCATCCTTCCTCACTTTCAAGGCTGTGCATGGGGCCACTTCTGCTTACATCTTGGCTCTCAGGTGCTGCTATATCTTTGCCCATCCACAATGCCCTGCCTCTTCTGTACACTCTTCTCCCACTCAGGACTGCCTGTTTTTCCCACACTGTTCCCTGCAGCTGGAACACCTTTCAGAGTGCCAAGAACCATACTTTCCTCCTTGAAGTCACTCCTATAAATTAATTATTAAACATCTTACCTCATAATCCTTTCATTTATATTCAGTTGTGAGGAAAGTATAAAAAAATAAACAAACCTTTAGAAGTAAAAAGACACATACCAAATATACTGCTCAGCCATTTTGCTTTTATGGTGTATCCTTCCTCCCCTGTCCAATTTGTTGGGTTTTTTTAATGAGATTTATATTGTGAGTGCTTTGGGCAAGAACCTTGTTTTCTTACATGTCTGTAAAACATCAAGCATGTCAATAACACTGTATAAATAATAATTATGGACCTGATTCTGCTAGCTTTCTTCACATTGTATAGTGTCTTAGTCTATGAATAACATACTCAAATGTGGTTTGGATCAGTCTAAGGGAAGTAAATAACCAAGACCTCTCCAGATTCCCTTTCCTCCAGAATTAACCTTGGCCCCATCTAAACTGGGAGGAAAAAATGGTTTAACTTGTAACTCAATGTGTGATAACCAACACATGTTAAAGGTCTAGTATAGGCAAGGCAAGTTACAGTTTTTAAACCTTAGATGATCGAGATAAATGCTACACTCTCCCTCTCCCCACCCCCATCCCATAAGGTTTACCTTAATCAGCCAAAGTATTTTAAAACTACAACTATAATTTGCCTTATCTATATTAGGATTGAATAGGTGTTAATTACCATATGCTAAAAATACATCTTTGATCCTGGTAAAGACAAGGCCCCAGATAGCCGGTGATCAGTTCCAAAGCTTTCTCAGTTAAGGACCCCGTTCCTTATCCCCCATCTGGCTTAGCCTCTCCTAGAGAAGGGGCTTTTTTTTCTGGAAAATGGGTTTATTCTGGGGTGTTTGTCAACTAAACACCTACTGGTGCAGAGAAGCAGCTAAATTTAAAGGAAAGAAAGAAAAAGGGGTGCATGGAAAGAAAGAACAGAAACGGGGGAGATTAATTGAGAAAGAGTTTGTGCCATCAGTTCAACCTGCTTTCTCTCAAACTAGAAAGGAAATCTGGGGAAGGAAAAAAAAAAAAGAAAGGAACCAAAACAACAACAAAACCCTTTATTCTTTTGAGTTCTTTTAGATGGAGCCTCTTTATCTCACAAATCATTCCTGTGACTCAGTTATTAAGCATCTGGATTCTCCAATCTATTGTCAGTTAAATTAATGTCTGTGAATCTTTATCACTGACAATATTATAATATCAGAAGCATCAAAGGGCAACTGCTTTTAGTTTCATTGACAAAAGCAATGGGTAGTAGAAGCAAAACCTTGCAGCAGCAAATCAGTAAATTCTTCTGCTAATAAAAATGTGGCATTTGATTCATTCTTTTTAATTTAGAAATCATGATAACCAAACAGAAGAAATAAAAATGCCTAGTGACACTAGGTTTGCCTCTTGAAATATAATTAGGCACTTGATTAATTAACAATAACACTCCTCAAACTGTTGTATCATGTCAGTTACATAGGTGACTTATATGAGTAAAGCGGGTTGCTAAAATTTGTAGATCTGATGCTACTGTAAAAAAAATCAAAGAAAAAATACTGAAGTAATTTTATCATGATAATTGGAGAAATATTAAACATGGAGAAACTGTAGATCATAAAATGATGCAAAACCTATTCTCCTCGAATGTTTAACATATGATTATTCTCTATTGATCACTATTTGCCTAAATTAAAATATGCTTTAACATGATTTGTGACTTACACCACACACATTTAAAGATCTGGACTTTCTATAATGTACACCTGGTTGTAGTCTATCTAAAAGTACTAAAAGAAAATGTTTAGCATTCTTTCTTTTAAACATAGTCTCAAATCCAGAAATATTTTGACACCTAAAATTGACTAGCACTTTTTTAACCTGTTAAAATCAATGAACACCAGAGTTGTGAGTTCAATCCTTGAGGGGGCCATTTAGGCATCTGGGGCAAAAAATTGGGGAGTGGTCCTGCTTTGAGCAGGGGGTTGGACTAGATGATCTCCTGAGGTCCCTTCCAACCCTGGTATTTTATGATTCTATGATTCAACACCTGTTAGCTTTGGTGGACTGATCCTTTAAAAAATTTATCAGTGACTCTGCTCTCCACTTTGTGGTGCTAGTGAGTCAGTGTGGATTGTGAGCAACAGTCTAAATATTTTGATTGAAAGTCTCTTATTTGAAAGATAATTCATAATCCGCTAGAACAGTTTACTCTTTCTTTTTCAGTGTATCTCTGAATCAAATTAGAATAATATTTCAGCAACTATGACAGCAAAATATACGTACATACTTACTTTTAAATAATTTAATTTACCTTTTACTGAGATAGTTTTACTCTATGCAGTGTTTTACTCTGGTTGACATGTTAGGGATCTTATAATTTATTGACTGCAGACTTTATTATTGTTGTATTTACCTATACTAACTTTAAAAAAAAAAGTATTTTCAATGTCAACATGCCCGTTCCTGCTGCCATGGAAATCAGTGACAAAACTCCCACTGATTTCAGTGAGAGGAAGATAATTCCCCATGCTTAAGATATTTCTCCCCAAGATTTTGCATGATAATGAGCTGCACACATTTATTCAATGAAAATGATTCTAAATTATTTACTTGACTGTAAATAATACAACATGCAACTGTAAATGAATAATCATGTATGCTTTTTCACACAGTGTAGCACGGACAGTATCAATGGTAAAATAAGATTATTTAATCTTTAATTTATTTATTGTTCATATGGTGGCTGACTTTTTATCTTTGGAGCCACAGTTCAGAATACACTCAGGAGGTCTCAGCTCATTCATTTATGAGCAACATTCGATATTTAAAATTTTGACCCGGTTTGGTTTTCCTTGCTCAGGAATTAAGAAAGACTGATTAAGCCTAGGTCTTTGTTTAGCTACAGCCAAAGTGAAAGTGGACACTCTGGGTCAGGGTTCAGATAGTTAGCATGATACATTATGAGGATGTCTGTTTTGCACATAGCTGAAAAGTTCCAGGTCTGTGGATAGGAAGGAATGTTTGCTTTGATGAGCTTAACCTTGACAATCACAATTTACTCTACACAAAAGCATTTTTTAAACCATGAGTATCTTCTAATTCAATTAAACCTGTAAAAAGATGTTGCCAGCAAAGGCTCCCTATTAAAGCTAATGGGAAATTTGCCCCTCACTTCAATGGGAACAGAATTGGGCCCTTAATTAGATTGTAGCAGAGCTTGTAGTCAGTTAACCCATTTGAGATGGATGTCAATCACACATGACTGCAAGCCCTACACAGTGGAGCGATTTGGCTCACTCTGTCAATTAATCATCGTCTTTATGTGATCAGGATTTGAATGCTAGCTGTTTCTGTTATATTTCTGTCATTTGCCATTGACCCACTAGAGAATGTGTATAGTAGAATCTGTCAGAAGGTTTCCAAATTCCATTCTAAAAAAAGTGGATAAAACAAATAGAGAACAAATCTTAAAATATTAATTATGACATTTTCTGGACTACTAATGCTAATACAATCAACTTAACTTGAGCATTAAGCATGTGAATATTTATTGCATACGCATCACTGCGGCAAATTTTAATATTTCTTATTTAATTAGATTGTAAACTCTTTGGGATAGGGATTATGGGTGAAATCTTGGCCCCACTGAAGTCAATGAGTATCTTTCCATTGACTTCAGTGGGGCAGGAGGTCCCCTTATAACTTTGTAATCATTCTGTGAAGTGCCTACAACACATTAAGGCAGTGTATACATTAATTAAGTGTGTCTTGGTATGACTTAAATTGAGTGCAAGGCTCTACAGTAGTTACATTATGTTGGTTACCTAGTGGCAAAGTTGCCAAGTAGCTGAATAATTGAATTTGGCTCCAGACAAATAGGACCCAATCCTGCAATAGCTACTCAGGAAACGTTTCCACTGCTGTCAAAGGGAGTTTTACCTGAGCAAGGACTGTGGGCATATCTCCAGAGTTACAATTTAGGTCTTGACCCTGTAAAGTATTGAACTCTCATATTACATAATAGAGACCTTAAAGAACAGAGATAATGGTCAAGATGGTCACCCTCCTTAGAGAAGATAATGGCAGAGTAACTTCAAATGTGCTTATTCAACAGTTTTCTACATGATCAAGCTTTGCATTAAGAGTTCAATAACATCTGCATTCAATCATTCTTGTGACCTAAATGTACTTCAAACATTTCAGTCTCTGAACACTAGACATCAGAGGTGTTTGCATCAGTGTTGTGGTCTTATATCAATTCTATTCTATATCGGTTCTTATACCATGGTCATCACTGTCATATGAGAGCGGCTTCCAGTTGTGCATTAAACAATCTAACATCTGTTCTCTCCTCCTCTCCCCAGGGAAAGAAGTATGTGCAGAGCAATATTTTGTTTGGGATTTTTTTAAAATATATAAACACAGGTCAAAAAAAATGCACCTTGCACTTACAGTGAAAGGTGGTGAAGTTTGTGATGTCCTTAGTTTCTGGGCAAGCTCATTCTGCAGTCTTGGAATGGCTCCTGAGAAAGTTCCATCTCCTGCACAGATGAGCTTTACCCTTAGTGCAAAAAATTCCATTGTGCTAGAGGAGTGAAGTTGTCAACCACAGTCTTCATCCCAGGGCTTTAGGCGATCTTTTAGATATCCTGGGTACAAGTAATTGAATGCCTTCAAGATAAGAACTGAGACCGTGAACTTGATTTGAAATCCCATGGGAAGCAAGTGTAGAGAGTGGAGAACAGCTCTGATGGATTCTCAGAAGCCAGAGCTGCCAAGATACACTCCAGCGTTCTGTACTAGCTGGAGTTTCCTAAGCACTGAAGGCTTCATGCCCAGGTGTATTGCAGTGCTTTAGTCCAGCTGAGGGGTGACAAGGCTTGAATAGTTGAGGCCAGTGCCTTTGATTCCCAGGATGGGATCGAATCTTCTAGCCAGTCGGAGATGATGAATCAATATACCTTGCATTTTGAAGTTCAATTAACTAATCTTCTTCAAAAAGAACGAGTACTTGTGGCACCTTAGAGACTAACAAATTTATTTGGGCATAAGCTTTCATGGGCTAAAGCCCACTTCATCAGATGCACAGAGTGGAACATACAGTAGGAACAAATATATATATATATATATATACACACAGAGAACATGAAAAGATGGGGGTTGCCATACCAACTCTAAGAGACTAATCAATTAAGGTGAGCTATTATCAGCAGGAGAAAAAAAACGTTTGTAGTGATAATCAGGATGGCCCATTACAAACAGTTGACAAGAAGGTGTGAGTAACTAGCATGGGGAAATAGATTTCACTCCCAGTCTTTATTTAAGCCTAATTTAATGGCATCCAGTTTGCAAATTAATTCCAGTTCAGCAGTTTCTCATTGGAGTCTTTTTGTTGAAGAATTGCCACTTTTAGGTCTGTTACTTAGGGTACGTCTATACTTACCTCTCGCGTCGGAGGCGCGGGATCGATGTTCTGGGTTCGATTTATCGCGTCTTGTCTAGACGCGATAAATCGAACCAGGAAGTTCTCCGCCGTCGACGCTGGTAATCCAGCTCAACGAACGGAGTAGGCGGAGTCAACGGGGGAGCCTGCGCACCGCGTCTGGACCACAGGTAAGTTCGAACTAAGGTACTTCGACTTCAGCTACATTATTAACGTAGCTGAAGTTGCATATCTTAGTTCGACGGGGGGGTTAGTGTAGACCTAGCCTGAGTGACCAGAAAGATTGAAGTGTTCTCCTACTGATTTTTGAATGTTATGATTCCTGATGTCAGATTTGTGTTCATTTATTCTTTTGCATAGAGACTATCTGGTTTGGCCAACGTACATGGCAGAGGGGCATTGCTGGAACATGATGGCATATATCACATTGGTAGATGTGCAGGTGAACGAGCCCCTGATGGCGTGGCTGATGTGATTAGGTCCTATGATGGTGTCACTTGAATAGATTGCAGATACAGACTAACATGGCTACCACTCTGAAACCTAATCTTCTTTAGTAACACTTTAAACTCAAGTTCCTGAATATGCATTTAATTTAGCGTTAATAACAGTTACTGAACGTTAACTATGAATTAGTTATTAAGAAATACAGAAGTTTAAGGATAGATACAAACTAATTACATAGTCCTTCAATCTGAATATATGTATAAAATTACTACCCTAATTTTATGAATATACAGTGATTGATTACATCCAAATTAAACCGCTATAATTTAAACAGAACCTTAATTTTAAATATTACCCCTTTTTACTACACTGTACTTTCCTTCTTTACACTGCAATGGAAACATCTCTTGACTATGCACATCAATGAATTGCCCAAAGTTAGAATACCTAAACAGTTATACACAAATACATTAAAACCAAGTGCACAATATACATTTTCAGAGTGATTTTATTTGCAATGCAAATCTTAACTTGGAATGCATGTTAAGATGTTATTTCTGCTAACATTTTAAGATATTATAATAAAATGAAGCAGCATAGCAGTTCACTTATATTAATTTCTTTAAATTCTAAAGTCCTAGGGGCAGCAGCCAGGAATTCTTCTCTTTCTTGGGCAGAACGAAATACTATTTTCGTACTTAACAAATAATAACTCGTGAACAAATAGGTGCATGCTTTTCTCCTTTTCAATTTTAAAAAAACCCAACAACATTGCTATTTGGTTATTATTAATTTCCTCTTGTTTAATTTAGAGCACAAAATAAGATAACATTTAAGACCATGATTTTCAGAAGTGACTAGTAATTTGGGTACCTCATATTTTGGGTATCCAACATAAGACACCTTAAGGGGATCTGATTATCAGAACATGGGTTCTAGGCAATTTCTGAAAATCAAGTCCTTTTAAAGTGTCTTATTTTGGGCAGTCAAAAATTAAGGCATCTAAAATCACTAGACACTTTTGAAAATCTTGGCCTTAATTTTGGGTATATTTTCCTTTAAAACTTACACAGTAAGGGTTACTTTTTGAAAGGCTGTTTCACCTTGGTTGTTCATTTGGTGCTGGTTTTCACTACTGTAGTCTAATCATTTATGACAAGATTGTAACATAACAGTTTGCCTGGAGTAAGGGGTAGTGCATAGCAGCACCACTCTCGGAGTAGATTGGGCAAAATTTCTAGAGACATAATCCCCCCTGACTCCTACTGCTCTGCACAAGCAGCTGATACCTCCCCACTCCATCTCAGGACAGTCTACCCCAGCTTGCCAACATGTTCAGGGGGTGGAACCAAAGCTCCATCTGTTCCCTGGCCAAGGCCCAGGAGGTGGGTAAGCAGTCTCTGCTGGGACCCAGGATGCAGGATGCAAAGGAGTGAGCTCTTGAGCCCCCTTACTCTCCTTCACACTGTCTTAAGG
The DNA here is from genome assembly GCA_037349315.1 of Chelydra serpentina. NCBI lineage: Eukaryota > Metazoa > Chordata > Testudines > Chelydridae > Chelydra > Chelydra serpentina. The sequence goes on from JBAIAC010000004.1 coordinate 65,349,203, forward strand.
GCATCAATTTAATTGATGATTACACAGGTAAGAGCAATGTTGAGGCCTCAGTTTAGCATACAAATAGCCAAATTAAGCAATCTGATATACAGTTACCCTAATGGGGCCATATTGGACAAAGGGCCTGATCTTGTAAGTGCTAAGCAATATCAACTCACTGGGGGTTTGGGCCCCACAGGATTCTTATCCCCATAAGAAGATGAAGTGAAGCCTCATGCACATAAATGGACTGTATTGCAGCTACAAACGTCAAACTTTTTCCAAACCTCATGCTCTAGACAGCCTTGCATTTTTGCTAATTGGTATGTTTTTCTTTAAAAAGTGAGAATTGTAACCTTTTACTTGACAGATATGTGGATAAAATGCCACATAACATTTTGAAAGCTTATCTACTGTATGCTGTTTACCAGCTTTATGTTGGACCTCACACAGGAGTATACAAATGAAAAAAGTCCGCAGAAACAAAACTATCATCTAAATGGTTCAAATAAATGTGCACACTACTAGCGAATGGTTTTCAACTATGTAAAAGTGCTAAAATACTGCTGTGCTTGGAAAAATGACTATAGAAATGGTTCATTTTTACTCAACAGCTCTATTCCTTGTTTTTATTCACCATTCTGTCTGTTGACTTAAGTGACAAAAATAAGATGTCTTACTGCTTATTTTCCTCATGTTACAGCTGCAGCTAGGAAAGAGTAAATAAGATTGTATTCCTTCCTGAGGATTAGCCACTGAATTGTTTACAATGTTGCAATCAGTTATACCTGTGCAAATGTGCTAAAGCCATAGGGTTGGAATCAGTAAAGGAATACTTTGAAATTGAAGACAATAGGGTTGCAGAGGGTGTAACCAAAAGCCTAATTTGGTCTGCAAAACTTTTAGTGCATGATGCATGAGAAAAAAGAACCAAGTGTGACTCCTAAAGGAGTTTGTAAGGCTTACAGATAGGAGATAAAAAAATGTTACTTGTTAACCAAGGAAAATGTATATGAAAATAATTGAGATGATGGCCAGACAAAAAAAAATCCATAACTTTATCTTCTTTTCCAACTACCACTCCATCTTTCTTCTCCCTTTTATATCCAAGCTCACAAAACATGGCTTCTACATTCACTGAGTGGGGATCCTTTCTCTCAGTTCCATCCTAAGCACTCTCTAATATTACTTCACCCCTCTCTATTCTATTGAAACTTCTCTCAACAAAGTCTCTAAATGACTTCTTCACAACAAAATCTCAGCACCTGTACTCTAAGGATGAAATGGCTTAAGGATCAGCTACGGATAGCATTCCCTATCTGTGACTGACTTCATTGACATCAGTGTATATTACACTGTACTAACTGCCTAATAAATTGATTGTTTGCTAACCCTATTCATTCACAGATTCTAGATAATACAATTTGGAACCACGGCTTTCACCATGTTTCTTGTGTCCATGTCTTCTTCCTGGTAGTGTATGGTCAAAAGAGAAAATTATTTTTTTTACATGTCATCAGGATTTTATGATTAACTTTGCTAGCTAGTTGTCTCTGTAGATATGAACTCATCTGAGAAATACTGAAAGTTTCTGTTTGTGTTATTAGCAATTTAGACTAAAACCAGGCTTACACCATTAACTGGTACAGTATGTAATAATCAGTATTAGTAAAATTCATTTCTATAAGAGTCAGCAACACATGCAATTCACAAGATGAAACATGTAGTATGATGGAAATACATATTCAGACGCCAAGACTGAAACCACTAAACTAAACTATGGAAACACCTATTTTTTTAATCACAGAGTAAAAATGGAAGGAAGAGTTTTTGTGACTCTACCTACCATAGATTCTAGATTTAATAGTGGACTTAATTTTAAGGGACATACATTTATAGCAATAGATTTTGATAATAAGTGTACTCTTTGTAATACAATATTATAAACTTACATACATATGAGTATACTGCATGTATGTATTTATATATTATTACCTTAAAAGCTATTTTGGAAAGAATTCAGAGTGATAGCCGTGTTAGTCTGTATCAGCTAAAACAACGAGGAGTCCTTGTGGCACCTTAGAGACTAACAAATTTATTTGGGCATAAGCTTTTGTGGGCTATAACCCACTTCATCAGATGCATGGAGTGGAAAATACAATAGAGAGGTATAAATAAACAGCATATGAAAAGATGGGAGTTTCTTATTAAGTGGGGAGTCAGTGCTAAAGAGCCAATTCAATTAAGGTGGAAGTGGGCTATTCTCAACAGTTGACAAGAAGGGGTAGAAATCACTTTTGTGGTGCTAATGAGGCCAATGTAATCAAGGTGGCCCATTTCAAACAGTTAACAAGAAGGTGTGAGTATCAGCAGGGGGAAAATAGTTTTTGTAGTGACCCATCCATTCCCAGCCTTTATTCAGGCCTAATTTGATGGTGTCCAGTTTGCAAATTAATTCCAGTTCTGCAGTTTCTCCTTGGAGCAGATCTGTTTTTGAAGATTTTGTTGAAGAATTGCCACTTTTAATTCTGTTATTTAGTGTCCAGGGAGACTGAAGTGTTCTCCTACTGGTTTTTGAGTGTTATAATTCCTGATGTCAGATTAGTGTCCACGTTGATTACATTGACCTCACTTGGTTGTTTTTGGAAAGAATGTTACTGTGGCAAAGTCAAGCACTCAAAAGTTAGGAAATTCCAGAATCAAGATTGCTCAAGCAATGCTAATTTAGCCCCCTCGTGTGTATGGATTATGACATAGTCTTTAATGACATGATCACATTCTTTTTTTCCAGAGGATTCTTGCATCATTCAGTGAATGGGTAATTATTTAATATTTTCTTTTTATCCTCCTAATCAATATGCAAAGCTCAGATCTTATTTACTGCCAATTATTCAAATGCTGTACTGAATACAAAACTATTTTCCTGATGGGCTTTTCTATGATGATATCACCATAGTATCCAAGTGCTTCACAAGGATGAATGAATTTATCTTCACAGCACTGCTGTGTAATTATCCTCATTTCACAATTAGGGAACTGACCAACAGATATAATAAGGCCCAAAGTGTCAAAAGCATGAGCCCAACTTAGGACAGTAAGAGCCTGATTTTTCAGAGTACTTAGAATGGTTGGGATCCACAGAGGAATATAGGTGTTACAACATTGAGTGTCATAGCACCTTTGAGACATCTAGAAAATCACAGGAACACCACTGCAATCCACAAAACCAAGTTAGGTGCATAGGTTCCCTATACAATGAATAGAGAGAGATAAGCATCTTAGGGCTAGTCTACACTTACCCACTGCGTCGGAGGCTTCGGATCGATCTTCTGGGTTCGATTTATCGCGTCTTGTCTAGACGCGATAAATCGAACCAGGAAGTGCTCCCCCGTCGACGCCGGTAATCCTGCTCTGCGAACGGAGCAAGCGGAGTCGATGGGGGAGCCTGCACGCCGCCGTGTGGACCAGGGGTAAGTACTTTTAAGTTCGAAATAAGATACTTCGACTTCAGCTACGTTATTCACCAGCCCTTAGAATCCACAAAGCCAGCATGCTAGCTGGTGAGCTGCCTGAACTAGTAAATGGGAGATGGTGATGAGAGGCGTTTGTCCTAAATCCTATCTCTCTCTCTCAGAAATAGGCACCTAAAACCAGGCTGCATGGAGCTGTCTATCTCTGCTTAGCAATCCACAAACGGGAACCAGACACTTGTAGTCAGATAGATGAGGCATCTAAAGTATCTCTTGTAGGAATGAGTTAGGCACCTGTCTTTGACCACACAATAGAGGTGGAGGTGCCTTCCTTGTAACTTTTAGCTGGGTGGTTATAGCACTTGCCTGGGGTGACCCAGGTTCAATTCCTCCCCTCTCTGGCAGAGGGGAGAAAAAAAATTGAAAAGGCATGTCCCACTCTCAAAAGAGTGCTCTGACCATTGAGCTTTGGGATATTCTGATGTGGGGCTCCCTCCATTTTTCCTATTGAAGCTGTTCCACTGTGGATAAATAATGAAAGAGAGATTGAAGCAGGGGGACTGGACCCAAGGTCTCCCACCTCCCATGTGAGTGCTCTATGCACTAAGCTACTGTATCCATCTTGCTCTTTCTTGCCCAATGACTGTTTCACTGTGGATAAATATGTAAATAGTCATTGGCCTGGAGAGATAGATAGATAGATAGAGAATTATCCTCTAAATGGACCAGCTAATGTGAGGAGGGTGGGAATGAGACATATATTTTCCCAGGGGGTTTCTCGGCTATTTGCTGACAGCAGAGGAATGTAGACACTCAGGGGTCCTGGCAGGGAGCATAATATAGTGGTTATAAATCATTCTGTTTCTGTGCCCCCAGCCTGTCTCTGTCCTACTCTACTCCTATCCGCCTTCTAACCCAGTTCCTGTTTCTGCTACTATTTGATTTCCCCACCTCCCTGCTTCTGCATCATCCTCTCTTTTCCTAACCATCACCTCCATCCTAGATCCTGCTTCCCTCCCCTTCTGCTCCTATCCAACCCACATCCACCTGAACTCCTACCATCCTCTTCCTGCACTTATCCACCGCTCACGCCTGACTTCCTCTTCTGCTGCAACTATCGGCTGCCTGCCCTTCCCGCAATGCTACAGTTCCTGACCCTCTTCACCTACCTATCAAAGTTAAAACTGATGTAAAAATGTCCACGTGCAAAATTACATCAGTTTAACTTAGTTAACTTCCGTGTATGTAGACCATGCCTTGGATAACTTCTTGCAAGACACTTCATTAAAATAAAGTAAAATTGGAAATTTAAATATATTATGTGAACTTTAGACATTATTTTGTTAACACATTCAAAGAATTCTAATAGACTACAGAAGCACCATTTTACTTTACAGAAGCTGTGCTAGTTTGTCCTTACAGACTGATCCAAAGCCCACTGAAGTCAATGGAAAGACTCTTATATCATGTTAATCTAGGTGTTTTATAATTCTATTTTTAATTGTAATTTCAACTAATTTCCTGGTATTGAAGTAAGGCTCACTAGACTATAATTCCCTGGAACACCCTTACAGCCTTTTAAAAAGATAAATGCATTTACTACCCTCTAGTCCTCTGATATAGTAGCTGATTTTAATGAGTGCATATTTTATAGCAGCTCAGTCATTTAATTTTTATATTCTTTCAGAATTCTTGATGTCTGTCATCCAGACCAGGTGACTTTTTGATCTTTAGTTCGTCAGTTGCTCTGTTTACACCACATTCTATGTAGTACCTCATCTTTGTTACGTGAAAAGTATAGGTCTGGGGTAGATATCTCCCCAATATTTCCTGTAAAGACTGCTGCAAACAAATCATGTAATTTCTCTGCAATGTCTTGATGTCCTATAATTGTTCCATTTGCTACCTGGTAATCCTGCAGACCCACCAATTCTCTCACAGACTTTCTGATTTTGGTATACTTAATAATGTATTTGTTTGTAAGTGTTTGGCTATTTCTGTTCAATTATCTACAGGTACTTTGCTCCTCAAATTCCCTCTTAGGCCTCCTAATTTCCACTTTACCTGCTGTATTTTATGTTATTTTCTGTTAGTTTCACTATGATTGGATTTCTGCTTTCTGAAGGATACCTTTTAGACTGAAACAACCTAAATCTTGAACCTTGCCATTTAACCATATTGATTTTCTCCTTGCCATCCTACTTTCTTTTTTAGTTTAGGGATATGAATGTCTTCTATCACTGTTATGATATGTTTACGTGGCCCCCATGCAGAGACTAAGGATTTTAATTTCAATACATTTGATTTAAGGTCTTTTTGACTAGTTTCCTGTCTCTTTAAATTGAAATAAAATAAATCCTTCTTTCGCAGGATAGGGTCACCAAGACCTAGTGTTTGTGATTAATCCTTACTCCGAAGATTTTGAACTTTGTTATATTGTGGTCACTATTATTTAACAGTTCAATTAAAGTTATTTCTTGAAGCAACTGCTGTCTGTTACCTTAAAACGAAGTTGAGAATAGTCCTGCTCTTGTTTGTTCTAGAACTAGCTGCTCCAAAAAGCAATCATTTCAGGTGTCAAGAAATTGATTTTCTAAATCTTGTCCTCTTGTGCCATTTGACCAGTTCATATGCAGGTAGTTGAAGTAATTCATTATTGCTATTTTATTGGACTCAGTTGTCTTGTTGATCATCCTCAACACTCAATATATTTTTTCGGATCAGGAGGCTGGTTAGTATAATCCTCCTAGTATATTTGTATTCTTATGTCCTGAGAGTTATATCCATATAGTTTATCTCTCTATGGTCCTCTCTACTCAGAAATTTTATCTCACAAAATATTTCTAATAGGTTTTTTTTCTCCCACTAAACATGTGGCATATGCAGAATACATGATGGTATGGTGCACTACAAAGGTGTTATTGGCACTCATTTGCAATGACCTTCACAACTCTCTTGTGGCTTCTCCACACATGAGTAATGCACCTATTACAAATTAATGCAGATAAAACCTTTATAACACTCTACAGCATCATTTAATATATGCTACATATTTGACAGAAATAAATATTTTAGAAATATCTGTGACTTGTTAAACAAACAAAAATTACACTATTTGCACATGTGGATTGAAATTAATATATGGCTTTTCATGGCTATAAATGACATGGCAGAACAAACACCAGAAAGGGAGACAGCTGTTTTATAGATGCTGAGCACCTAAGTCTATGAAATCAATGGGAACCACAGACAAAGTTTCTGAAAACAAGGGGTGAAATACTACACCCCCCTCCTTGAAGTGGGACGGGATTTCACCTCACAGCACTTATGTCGGTGTTCAGATATGGATTTAGGGGCCTAACTTTAGGCACTCACATTTTGATTTTTTTTTTCTTCAAATACTCTACATGTGTACTTAGTGTAAATGGTATGTAGCCCTTTGGTGCTTTTAGGCAAATCTTCCTAGCAAATTTTGCAGACAAAACTTCCAGTGATTTGAATAGAAGTTTTGGCTGAGTAAGCCCTATATAGTTTGCCCCTTATTTCAAGGGCCTGGGAGCTTATCCTATGAGATGCTGAGTGCCCTCAACTTCATTGACTTCAGGGTGAGTTGAGAACTATTCAGCATGTAAAGTTGAATATTTAATTATATCAAATGGAAAGAGGCAATTGTTGAATTGGAGGGGGAAAAGAGAGAAGAAATCCCCAAATGCATCTTATTTCAACTGAACATAAAAATTAGAAATAAATCCTTTGATGCATATTACTCATCATATTCCATCCTAAAAGTGAAGTGACTATTTTTGCATGTTGGAACCCTACTGGTTCCTAACAGAAAGGCAAACTAGAGACAACATATGTACACAAACGGGCACCCACCCACTCACCTACAAGATGCCCCAAATGCAGTAGTACTGACTCAGTACACTAGAGGGAGCTAGTACATAAATGCAATGAGACATTTTTCATATTCACAGAGCATTTATGTCACATATTCAGATATCCTGTAGTATTTAATTTGGCAACAGTTGCCTAACTATATAATAATAACAGCACAAGACCCAAGATGGGTGATACAAACCTGCTGAGACAACTGAGTATCTTTGTATCGATGTTCCACTTTACAAAATGTGTTGTTGGTTCACGTCTTATTTTGGTAAATAAAAACAGACGAGTTGTAGCAGACAGCCATACACACTGAGTTTTCATCAGCCAGTCAGAATCCTCCTTTCAGAAAGCCCATTTTATAAATATACCATATATATATATAGTGTCTCTCTTTGGCACACAGACTATGTGTACATTTCAGTTTAGTGATTCCACACTGTAACTAACATTAGATAGATAGATAGATAGATAGATAGATAGATGATAAGATTTTACAGAGCATTAGTTTCATAATGGTTAGAAGCAGAATCATTCTGCATGGCAAACTATCCATTTTAAAGCTACAACGGGGTTTTAGGATTGGGAAGCACTCTAGCAAGGACACTGATTTGAATATATAAATGTAAAAGATGTACTCTTAGTTGAATGATATTGATGGACATAACTAAAAAAAGCCTGAGTGTAATTTCATTGACTCAGGCAAAAAAAAAAAAAAAAAAAAAAACCCTCTCACCTGAATTTTTAACAAACTGCTCACAAATAATTTCCAGAAGCCTCTTGTAATTGCTCTAGATTTTATTTTCTTTAGTTCCTAAATGATTCATGTTACTCACTTACACATTCGTCACTCACAATTTATAAATGGCAGCTTAACTTTAGTATTCATGAATTGAGATCAATACATTAGCAATCAAAACACTTACCTTTCTATGTCAGTACATCATGCTTTCCCCCCTCCTTCCCCCAACTTTCGCCCGGGATGTCTGAACAGTAGTCGAAGTTTACAGAGCTCTCCCAGTGGCTGCTTTATGAGGGAATATATGTGTAGAGACAGTAGTCCTAGTTTCGGTACTAAAACATTAATCCGGGAAAAGAAAGGGGTGACAGAGCACGCCAGGTGCTTCTAAATATTGGTAATACTTGGATGCAAAAGAAGCTTCTTGTGGACCGGGATCGTTTGAAGAAGTGCCGAAATTGCCTATTCCAGTTGTTTACCACCTTACTGGCTTCCATAGGTACCACACAGCATTCGGACAAAGGTTCCTTTGTGCTTGATAAGATTTATATTTTGGTCATCTTGTGAAACCTTCTTACTGTGGTTAGGGTGGGGCCCGATTTCTAATGAAATGTTTAACGGACTTGAGGAGAGGGCGGAGATATTTGATTATCGCCTCGAGACACGTATTGATCAGTATGTGCTGGAAAAAATATAATATTCGGGTTATCTGTCATGCATTACTATATTAGTGCGTTTCAAATAATTGTTTATCAAGTGGCAACTCAAATATTTTTACCAAGGCAGGGAAATTGGGTGAAGATCGCTGCCTACCCACCGGTATCACAGAAGATATATAGGACCGGCAGCCGGATCACACGGCGGCACAGTCTCCCATTCCCACAGTGAAGCATTCTAATCATACTCAGGGATTTATGTACAGAACCTGTTGGGAATCTGGGATCTATATCATGTATGCAAATGTTATCCCGTCATACGCCGCTACTACAGTTTGTTTAATGTCCGACATATGGGAAGTATTGGTCCTAATTTGTCTCTATTTTCAGCGATCACCGAACACTCCTTAATATTTCTACAAAAAAACATTTTAAAATGCCAGAGAGACGCTGCAGTGTGTAGAAATGAGAGACTGCAATTTACAAGCAACAAGCCCTTCTCACATTGTTAGTCTCCAATCTAACTGATCTAATCAATGACACCAAAGCACTGGGGATTCTAGCACCGCCTCTCCAAGCCTTTCCACTGATTCTCATTGGAGGCCAGGTTCGGAGGCAGGTTCCTTTCCTCGGCACGGATTGGCTGGCGGGGAATCAGTATCAATGTTTAAGCAGCGGCGTGAGGTGAATAGAGTCAGTCGGCAAGAGGCAGTGGGAGAGAGCGATGGGGCTGGGAACACAGCAAATGCTGCAGTAAGGGAGGGGGGAGCTATAAGAGACAGTGCTCCAACTGTTGAATTTTCGCAAATCTCCACTTACCTACGGACGGTTTGTACTGTGGATCTGTTTTCTCTGAAATCGACATCTCTTTTGCATATGGTCTGGTTAACGTTGGCTAATGCCTGTCTGAAAGGTGCCACCCATCAATGAGACCGAAAGAAGAATTTTTAAAAATCCCTCTACAACAGACTGCAGAATTAACTATGCACAGTGGCTCCGGACTCAAATAAAGGAGAAAAAACAGCACAGAACTGAGACTTGGAACTAGAGCTGTGAGCATTTCAATGGGAACCTGTGCTTTCCCCCCCGTTAATGTGCAAGATCTCTGGGTGTTTCACACATAACACTGAGGAAAGGTGGCTAAAAACACTCAGCAAAGCAGGAGACAGACGCGCCTCTGTGCCCGTGAGTGGATAACAGCCTTGTTTTCCTGATCCCCAGTCTCCCGGAGAAAGAGGTATAGTAAAAGTGCAGCTGGATCCGACACCCTCCTCTTTCTTCCCCTCTTTCTTTTTTTCCTCCAAAACATGAATCTGATTTTTCTGTCTATAGCGTGAGTCAGAAAAGCGTTAGGAAGAAGCTGCAACTAATGTCTGTGAAGGGAGGAACATGAGGCGATAGTGAATGTGATTTGTTCCGCTGGATCTGACTCATCCAGCAGATTGAAACACCTGCATTTCTGGATGTGTCAATCATTTCTTTTCGGCTGTTAAAAGAACCTGAAATAAAATTTAACACCCCCCTCCACCACCCCGATATATACCTATACATACTACCACTGGGGAGGTAAATCATCCCGGGTGAACGCATCTGGCATTGCAGCCGCTCTTTCCCCGTACAGCGAGATGCCCAGAAAGACTATTACAGCTTGAAAAGACTGCAAAATGCATCACACCAAACACTGAATTGTATTTGTTTTATTCTAAAAGAATTGTCGATCAAAATATTTGCCTCTTTTTATTCATCGCCAAGATTCCCCCTCCCCTAAATGAAGAGGACTAGGAGGCAGTGTCATTGGAAGGAGATGCTGAATAGAAAGAAAAGAGAGGCACTTGACAGCTCAGCCTTGTGAATGCAGAGACTGTTTCCCTTTTAGCGAGAGACTAAGAGAGAGTGTGTGTGGTGGGTTGCTTTTATTTTTTTCCCCTCCCTCTCTTTTTTTTTAATCTGTGCGTCCAGCCATGGGTTGCCTGTTGATTTCCTCTCGACTAGAGAGAAAAGCAAACTGGAATTAAACTGCATCGAGAAAAGTGCTGCTCCACAGACACACACACACGCAGTGTGAGAGAGGATGTGGTGGTGGTGGCGGCGGCTACTGGTCTGCCTTAAAGAAACCCAAGTGTGCATTTGATTGAGCACAGCCTGTGATTTTTTTCTTTTTCTTTTTTTTAAAAAACCACATCTATCGTTAGTGATGACGAGCAGCTGGTGGGTTTCTTAATCCCCCCACCCCCCACCCCCAGGAAGAGAGGGAGGCTGGTGGCGCGGGTAGAGAAAGGAAACTACAAATCCGGACACTAGTTTTCACACTGCAATTTCCCTCCCCTCTTTTTGTTGTTCGGAAAGGAAAGAGTGAGCGTGGAGCAGCCGGCGAGGGGGAAATACCGATGGCAGCGAGATGCAGTTCTCCGCCGCAAGCAATGCAAGATTAGATCTCTAAATGCAGCAAAACACTCCCTGAAAACCAACAACCCCGCGGTGCAATCAGACATTTCACTGCCTCTCACTGCACACGGAGCGGGCTTCTACACAGGCGAGAGACTCTTTTTACCCCCCCTCCCCCGCTGTCTCCCCCTCCTACCCACCCTCCACTCCATCAGTCGCATCACAGGCAATGAGTAGCAAATAAGCGTTTTCTGTTTACGGTCCTGCTTCCCAACCGCCAGCTCCTTTTTCTATATATATATTTTTATTTTCTTGGACTGATCTGGAAAACCAGCACCACCACCACCGATCATTTTTGATATTCTTTGTCAATCGGCGGATATTAAAGAAAAAAAGCCCAAACCATTCGGATCCGTCTAAAGAAGAAGACATATTTTTATTCTCCTCCTCCTCCAGCTGAAGTTGGGCAGCCCAAGTAACTGTGCGGGGATTGTGTGGCCGCAGGAGCGCTCGATTTGAGGCTGCTTTTCTCTCGCTCTCTCGCCCCTCCCTGCGAGCTACATGCTCCATTTGCTGCCCCGCATCCTGTGTCTCTGCAGATGTTTTAGAGCAACAGGTTCAGCAACTTAAAATACAGGGGCGGGAAGAGAAGCAGGGAGCGGGGAAGAAGGCGGCGGCGGCGGAGGAGGAAGAGGGGGGCAGGGGCCACCCTGGTGCTGCCGCAGCTGCCACCACCCCCTGGCTCGGGGATGTACCTTTCCATTTGTTGCTTCTTCTTCTGCTGGGCTCCTGCCCTGACTCTGAAGAACCTGAATTACTCGGTGCCGGAGGAGCAGGGGGCGGGCACGGTGATCGGGAACATCGGCAGGGATGCCCGGCTGCAGGCGGGGGCGGGCGGGCCGCCGCCGCCGGCGGAGCGGGGAGGCGGCCGGGGGGCCAAGTCGACTTTCCGCGTGCTGGAGAACTCGGCGCCGCACCTGCTGGACGTGGACGGCGAGAGCGGGCTGCTCTACACCAAGCAGCGCATCGACCGCGAGGCGCTGTGCCGGCGCAGCGCCAAGTGCCAGCTCTCGCTCGAGGTCTTCGCCAACGACCAGGAGATCTGCATGATCAAGGTGGAGGTCCAGGACCTGAACGACAACGCGCCCGCCTTCCCCTCCGACCAGGTGGACATGGACATCTCGGAGAACGCGGCGCCGGGCACCCGCTTCCCCCTCACCAGCGCCCACGACCCGGACGCCGGCGACAACGGGCTGCGCACGTACCTGCTCACCCGCGACGACTACGGCCTCTTCTCGCTCGACGTCAAGTCGCGGGGCGACGGCACCAAGTTCCCGGAGCTGGTGATCCAGAAGCCGCTGGACCGCGAGGAGCAGAGCCACCACACGCTGGTGCTGACGGCGCTGGACGGCGGCGACCCGCCCCGCTCGGGCACGGTGCAGCTCAACGTGCGCCTCATCGACTCCAACGACAACAGCCCCGTCTTCGAGGCAGCCTCCTACGTGGTGGAGCTGCCGGAGAACGCGCCGCTGGGCACCGCCGTCATCGACCTCAACGCCACCGACGCGGACGAGGGCACCAACGGCGAGGTGCTGTACTCCTTCAGCGGCTACGCGCCCGAGCGCGTCCGCGACCTCTTCAGCATCGACCCGCAGAGCGGCCTCATCCGCGTCAAGAGCAACCTGGACTACGAGGAGAGCGGCCTCGTCGAGATCGACGTGCAGGCCCGCGACCTGGGGCCCAACCCCATCCCCGCCCACTGCAAGGTCACCGTGCGCCTCATCGACCGCAACGACAACGCGCCCGCCATCGGCTTTGTCTCCGTCCGCCAGGGAGCGCTCAGCGAGGCCGCCCCGCCGGGCACCGTCATCGCCCTGGTGCGGGTCACCGACCGGGACTCGGGCAAGAACGGGCAGCTGCAGTGCCGGGTGCTGGGCGGTGGCGGGGCGGGCGCGGTGCCCTTCGCCCTGGAGGAGAACTACGACAACTTCTACACGGTGGTGACCGACCGGCCGCTGGACCGCGAGGCGCAGGACGAGTACAACGTGACCATCCTGGCCCGGGACGGGGGCAGCCCTCCGCTCAACTCCACCAAGTCCTTTTCCGTGCGGATCCTGGACGAGAACGACAACCCACCCCGCTTCAGCAAGAGCCTCTACGTGCTGCAGGTGCCTGAGAACAACATCCCTGGCGAGTACCTGGGCTCCGTGCTGGCCCAGGACCCAGACTTGGGCCAGAATGGGACTGTGTCCTACTCCATCCTGCCCGGGCACGTGGGCGACGTCTCCATCTACACCTATGTCTCCGTCAACCCCACCAATGGCGCCATCTATGCCCTGCGGAGCTTCAACTACGAGCAAACCAAGCACTTTGAGTTCCGCGTGCTGGCCAAGGACTCGGGCTCGCCCCATCGCGAGAGCAACGCCACTGTGCGCGTCACGGTGCTCGATGTCAACGACAACGCTCCCCTCATCGTTCTGCCTGCCCTTATCAATGACACTGCGGAGCTCCAGGTGCCACGCAATGCTGGTGTGGGCTACCCCGTGGGCACTGTGCATGCCCTGGACAGTGACTTTGGGGAGAGCGGACGCCTCACGTACGAGATTGTCGAAGGCAATGAGGAGCACCTCTTTGAGATGGACCCCACCAGTGGCGAGATACGGACTTTGCACCCATACTGGGAAGAACTCAGTCCCGTGGCTGAATTGGTGGTCAAGGTCAGTGACCATGGCAAGCCCAGCCTCTCAGCCGTGGCCAAGCTGATTGTCAGGGCCTTGGCTGGACCACTGCCCGAAGCCGGTGAGCCACAGGTGAATGGTGAGCAGCATCGGCGACCACACTGGGACCTGTCGCTGCCCTTGATTGTGACTTTGAGTACTGTCTCCATCATCCTACTAGCTGCCATGATCACTATTGCCGTGAAGTGCAAGCGGGAGAACAAGGAGATCCGCACCTACAATTGCCGTATCGCTGAGTACAGCCATCCCCAGCTGGGAGGAGGGGGTGGCAACAGCGGGGGAGGAGGAGGAGGCGGCGGTGGCGGGGGCAAGGGCAAAAAGAAGAAGATCAGCAAGAATGACATCATGCTGGTGCCCAGTGAGGGCGAGGACAGCAGGGGCCCCCTCAATGTCATGAACGTAGTGAGCAGCCCATCCTTGGCCACCTCACCCATGTACTTTGACTACCAGACCCGTCTGCCCCTCAGCTCACCCAGGTCCGAGGTGATGTATCTGAAACCCGCCTCCAACAACCTGACTGTGCCCCAGGGACATGTGGGTTGCCACACCAGCTTCACAGGGCAAGGGACTAACGCCAGCGAGGCTCCCCCGAGCCGGATGTCCATTATTCAGGTAGGAGACTTTTAGAATAACCTGGACCTCACTTTAGACACTGGTTTAAACTTTACATTTTGTCTGCAGTGAAACCTGTTGTAAGGCACCCCAAAAAAATCAGTCACTTCAGGGAGGTGGACTTATTAAAATAAAGGTGTGCAGATCATACCTGAGGGATCTGATTCTGTTCTCATGCTGGTGTCACCCATGTAAATCAAAAGTTATTCCGCTGACATAGATGGAGTTACACCAGTGTAAAGCTGGTGTATGTGAGAACACGGTCAAGCCTAATATGTTTGGGATACTTTGGGGTAGTCTCCTAAAATGGGAACTGCCTAATAAAGGTGAGAGAGACCAGGTAGGTGAGGTAATATCTTATATTGGACCAGCTTCTGTGGGTGAAGAAGACAATCTTTCAAGCTACACAGAGCTCTTCTTCAAGTCTGGGAAAGGCAAACTCACCCACCTTGTCTCTCTCATAACCTGGGACCAACATGGCTACAACAACACTGCAAACAACTAATAAAGGTGGTCTCTTCCACAGGTTTCACTGTACTTTTGTTTGGGGCGGAGAGGGGGTGGGGATATTTGAAGAAGTTATGTCTGCTGCTGTAACCAACAGGACATTGAGAAACTGTACACACTAAGGACATACCTTTTTTCCCTGAGGAAATCTATTGCAACAGTGTATCTAGCGTTCCAGTCCTGTATGTAATATGAGCTATTTCCAAGATGTATGCTTTTAATTTTTTTAATTTCCTTTTTAGAGCATATATACATATATATTTTATCTTTGACGCAGAACAGTATAATTTGGGGCCCCATTCTTTTTCTTAACTGAAAGCAATAAAACTTTCAGCCTTTGAAAGTTTGCTTAGTTAACTAGATTAAAATGTATGTGATTGTTCCTGCCCCCCTTCCCAATGTTAACAAAACTCAAATCCTATTGTAAATCAACAGAATGACTAGTCAGATTTCCAGTAGCCTGAATCAGTATTGACTACTGCTGTATAGTGAAAGACTTACATGCTCTGTTGTTTTTTTATCAAAGCTCATTTTTGAAAACTACAGTAGTGGGCCACATTCTGACTTCAGTAACACTCAGCACCCATTGACTTTCATGTATGTCAGTGGCAGCAGAATTTGGGCCATTGGATTGAGTTTAATATTTAATTAAAAGAACAACTTAATACATAGTGTGTAGTTTGAAGTTCAAACGCAGAAGATGTTTCTGAAGCAGTGGGCTTATACCATGAAACTGAGGGCAGAATCTGGCCCTAATTGATCTAATTTAAAGTATTCCTTGATTAGTGTGGCTTAATGTTCAAATGTTACAGGTATGCTCCAAAGCACTTTTTAGAGTTTTCATTGAATGCAGGCTCTGGGTAATGACTATTAAATATATCTGAAGTGTCATATCTGTTTTGTCCTGTGGTTCTCCTAATATGCTGTTCTGAGTCATAGGGGAATGAGCTGAATGTATCAAAAGTGACACAGACTCATTTTGTTTTGCCAGCTAATGAGAAAAAGTTGCACTGTAGACACTTGATGTATGAAAAGGAAATTCGTAATGCATTTGAGGCTTCATATGATGCAGTTTTGTGAACACCAAATTTACTAGTTTCCAGTGGCATCTAATATTCTCAAGAGAGGTGGCGAATAATTGATCTACTATAGCTGTATATTTTAATAACTGCAGAAAAATTGCCCTGTGTACAAGGTCACTGTGAACTATTCCTCAACTCACTATTGAGTTGTGTCACAGAAACAATTTCATTTTATACTTATCATGAATTTGTGTTGCTATCAATTAGGTGGTTGAGCAATATTCAAAATCAGAAATTGATTTTAACAAAAAGTGACACTTCAGGAAGAATATTAGGTATGGGCAGTACCGAAAATAATTTGATTTATAATTCATGCTTTAAAAGACAAATAACTTTAAATGAATCTTGTTTAAGTCATGTAATTTTTTTTTACTATAAAATGAAGTTGTCAGAATACAAAAATACTTTTTTTTCCAAGTGACAAGTGTAATACTTACTAAAACATAGACAATTATATTCTCTTGCAACCATGTAATGTCTATATAAAGCAATTAATACATGTATTGATACTCCTAAATAGTAAAGATTCAACTGTAGTGTAAAATCTCAGTCGTAAATATTATTCCTTTTTTTTACAGTGTTAACATCAGTCATGATTTTTTTTTGAGATTTATATAAAACTGAAAGAGGAATTTCCTCTCAAAAAAAGGTGTGTTGTGGTTTTTGTGAAAGTTTTGCTGTGGTGACTGTGGAAAATCTTAACCGCAATTCCTCATAGCATGAACTTGTATACCTAATATTTAACTTTCTGTTTTCCTGAATATCTGCACACAGTGTTTTGGAGCAAGGTGGTGCAGCTAGTGAGTTAAGAAACACTCATCTTTCATTTATGGAAAGCTGGATCAAATTTAGTTTAGGTCACAAATGGACCTGAATTTAATAGTCACAACATAATCATAAAACAAATATGCAGTTTGACATAGTTGTTGGGCCCTGTTCAGGATAGGCCCAAGTTTATAGTATCAGGAATTTGTATTAGGAGAACTATGTGTAAAAAAATTGCATGTCTTCACCAAAGGCTACAGGTTTTACATGCCACAGAAATGAAATTTTATATTTTCTTGCCTTCTTTCTCTCCCCATCCCCAAATTAGATATTATATATAAACTCTGCATTTAAAATCAGAAAGCACATGCTACTTTGGGTCTGATTCTGCACTTCATTGAAGCTCTCATTGGAGTCAGTGGAAGTTTTTCATGAGCAAAGAGTGCAGGATCAGGCTTTCTATCTGGATCCAATGGATCCTAATCCACTGGTAGAAAATCTACTTCTAGGAAAATAACCTATGCTGTGAGGAAGCAAAAGAGGTAGCCAGTGAAAGGGAAGAACTAGTTTCCAAACATCTGGGTTATTGTCCACCTTCATTGACTAGTGAAAAATGCACAATTTGCTCATTGCTTCAAGTAGGTGGAAGCAAAGCTATTTTATAAGTATTTTCTCTAGTGAATGTTCAGTTTAGTTTTTTTTTAATATATATGTATGGTGGAACCACATTAATCTCCTACTTTCTAATTTACACAACAGAACAGCTCTCTTTCTCTTCCTGTTTCTCAGCAAGGATTTAATGGCAGAGTTCTCTAGTGAGGTTCTACTAAGATTTTGTATATTTACAAAATATTTTACATTACATCACATTAACTAGTACACTACTAAAAATTTATAAATAATTAAATCGAGACTACAGATGTTTAATCAATAAGGGCCAGATTTTCCCATTCTTACCTTTTTACTCTGGAGTTACTCCCAGACTAAAGTCAATAGGTCAGATTGTGATATCCTTATCCATGTGCATAGCATTGTTTCTCACCTATAGTCCCATCAGAGTTAATGGATACCTGGAAAAAGATGCTACTTTTAATCTGGCCCAGTGAGAATACTTGCCAAGTAAAAGTACTCCTCAGTATGACTGGGGTGGCATAATTTTCTCCCAAATTAAGTACATTTTGCAATGCATTATCTTTATGTTTTAACTGTTTATTTACTCACTAATTTGTGAGTACATTTCAGTATTTGCCATGGGTTTATAAATAACTAATGTGAATTAGTGGGGTTTTGTACCATAATTATGAAAGTCTTCTAATTTCCTGTATTATGTATGTGTAAAATGTTGGATGGATATTCGACAGCACTGAGAACTCAGCACCCATTGATTTCTATGAGAGTTGCAGGTGTTCAGCAACTCTGAAAATCAGGCCATGTTTATTCAATACATTAATCAGTTGATAGGATAACATATAAAGACTATTACTTTACTAGTCATACATAGTTAGGACACCTACTGTGCACAAACACATCTTACTGTTATTTAACAATTCAACCAGCACATTGTATACATCTTCTAATAAAGAAGAGTGGTTTTAAAGAATAGTTTAGCATAAATTTGTTTAGACATAAATGTACTGGTGTGTGTTTATATACACAAAATTTATTTACAAACCAAAATTGTAAATGGCTCACATAGAGAAAAAAAGGTATAAATTTCATGGCCAGATTAAATCAGATTTCCATCCAAGCCCTTAATCTTGTAACAAATGGGACTTTGCTCTGTATTCTACAAGTGCATGCGTTTATATTCAGCCCTATCAAAAACTTCTATAGTTAAGTGTGTAAGCAATTCATGCTAACAGGAAACAGGCAAATAGTTCTGCTGGCAAACAAGCCACAATTTCTTTTTCTTCAAGTTTCCAGTAGATGAAAGAGTGGATGGATAAAGGGAAACCAGCAGAAATAGGTTCTTTAAAGTGACATGACAGTAGTGTAGAAAACTATCTACATATGCAAGGAGTGCTGATGATCATAGAGAATATTTATTATTATACTTGTGATGCAGTGTGGAGAGATTTGTAAATATATCAAGTGAGACAGAATGGGGAAACTGGTCACAGATTTTATTGAATAGAAAAAAAAAAGAGAAGAAGAAGAAGAAAAGAAAGAGACCATTTTACAAGGAACTATCAAGCTGGGAGTCACCACAGTTGCTGCAGTAGGCAGTCCTATAACATTTTAAGATAAAGTGCAGATCATTCTTAATACTTCCAGGCACCTGATGTTTACGATGTGTCAACAGATTACTGTTAAGTCCCAATGCAACCTCATCACCAGGTGTCTAGTAGTATCTGAGAAGATATAGACTTCAAGGGGGAGAAAAAAACATAAGCTGTATTCATGCTGTATGTCTTCAAATATACTATTGTTCTATTGTTTCCTTTAAGAAACTTCAGTGTGCAGTGTTGCAGAATGAAACGTGCTGACACTGCAATATCAGGAGAACTGAAATAATTAAAAAACAAATTACATTCATTCCCAGAATTCAGAACTCCAATCTCAAAAGACTCACATTATGTTTGTTTTGTATATGCTTTGCAAAGGGGGAAGCTAATTTTTCTAATAGAGCTAGTGGAAGTTTAGGACATGTATTGAGAGGAGAATGTAGGAGAAGTCATTGAAAGTTCTGTACAATTGCAGGCTTGCAGTTTGGACATTATATTTCCCAGGCATTTGGATTTACTAACAGTATTTTCTAAGCTCAAATAAAAAACTACCAGACTAACATCTGATCTTATGTCAGAGCTATCTGGCTGATAGGTATTATGATAGTTTTTATAATGTGTATGTTTAAATTAGATATAATGCAAAATAGCCCTATTAAATGTTTGAGATTTGTAAATATATATTGCACAGGGTATAATGACACTATACACATTTCTATAGCTTCTAGGCTTATTTTTCATTGTGTATTAAAGTGCATGCAAGTATTGCCAGCGTAAGAACTGCAGGATTGGACTTTTTTTTATATTTGCACAACAGTAAATATTTCCTTTCTGCCCAACAGCTAGTCTGTTTGAATATAACACTGTTACATAAAGTACTTTATGGCCTGATCTTGCAACCATACCCCACAGTAGTATCCACTGGGATTACTAATGTAGGTAATGGCTGCAGGATCAGGATCGCCCTCTTTTGAACCATATCTATCATAGACCCTGTGGGCCTGATTCTGATCTTCCTTCCTCCTACATTTTACACGAGTGTTACTCCATTGATTTCACTGTAGTTAAGCCCGATCCATGCAGGTGTAAGTGAGATCAATCTAAGGCCTTATATTCCAAAATGGTTTGTGGGGTTAAACATTACAGAGTTAGACAATACAAAATAGCAAAGGGAGAGACAAATTAAGAGTCGAGAAAATGCAGATATTGGGAGTAGGAAAAAAAACAATGCCTCCAAAATAAAAATCCTGATTAACTAGTTGGTTAAGAAGATCAAGGGCTCTGTATGACTTATTTTCTGTTAAAAGAGACATATAAGAGCTGAAAAAAGTGCAGTTAAAATAAGTGACTAAGGGCCAGATCCTGCCGTTCTTATTTGGGTAAATCTCCCATTGACTGTTATGTGCTGCACAGTTGTTGAAACTTTACTCATGTTGGTGACCACTCAAGATTTCAATGGAAGTACTCAGGTGAATAAGTGATTACCAGCATGAATAAGGTTTGTACAACTGAGCCCTTGAAGAGCTAACTTTTGGTTTAGCAATAACTTTGGCCCAGATTCTGCCACCCTTACATTAAGTACTGTCTTACTCTACAAATAATCCTATTGAATCCAGTCAAACTTCACACCAAGGAATCTAGTTCCCATTTTAGTCAATAGTATAACTAGCCTCCTACTAAGGTTTCTATGGAATGTGAGTAAGGGTGGCAGAATCTGGTCCTTTACATTTAGAACTGAGCCATAAAAATAGTCTGTCATAGCAGATGTGGAAAGTTGCTCATAAATATATGTATGTATATATATGTATGTAATGGGAACAGCCTGTGCACGATGGTGCAGAATCTTTTTCTAATGAAGAATTGGGGAGATTTCAATCTAACTTTTAAAATATAATTTATGTCAAAATTTATGTTTGGAGTTGGAAATAATATAATAATAATTAATACATTAATAATTGTAGTGATATAAAAGTCAGAGATATCTAAGACTCCCTTTTAACTATTCATAAAGAACATTTTTTGCTTTTATAGTTTCAAAACAAATATTTGTATTTGTTTTAAACTATTTATACAATATACTATTATTCTTAAATGTGGCAAATATAGCTCTGTGGAAAATTGTCACTATATACATTTAAAGTATTTGCAGCTCTTACCTACAAATAATCAAGTATAGACCAAATCTTGTAGTTGCTACTCAGGCAAAACATTAATGAAAATGAATAGAGTTTTACCTGATTAAGTGACAAAGGGTCCTGTGGCACCTTATAGACTAACAGAGGTATTGAAGCATAAGCTTTCATGGGTCAGTACCCACTTCTTCGGATGGCATCCGAAGAAGTGGGTATTGACCCACGTAAGCTTATGCTTCAATACCTCTGTTAGTCTATAAGGTGCCACAGGACCCTTTGTCGCTTCTACAGATCCAGACTAACACGGCTACCCCTCTGATACTTGTTACCTGATTAAGGATCGCAAAAGTGGACCCTAAATCAGTTCTTGAGGGTTTTTTTTTAATATGAAGAAGCTCCAGTTTCTCTTTACAGCCACTTTCTCCCCCTGAGTTAATTTTTAGACACTTTGTAATTTTTCACCTTTATATTTAAAAAAAGCCACACTTATCATCTCTTTCCATTAATTCTGTTGCAAAAGTAAAAATGTTGCACCAAACCCTTCAGGCAGTATTACACAAATACATGTCACTCTATTTCACTTGTCAGAAGCCTTTAAAATAAAGAAAAGAACACCTATAGCAGGGTTGCTTTTTGGAGGTAACAAACTCTTCAAGTTTGAGGAGTGTCTGTCTATTTTAGATGAAAGGAGAAAATACTGTGCAACAGTTAAGAATTTTTGTGAAAGGATCTTTAAACAATGATTTGTTGACCAGAACAGAAACACAGCTCCTTTTTTATCTATACTAGTACAGAAGCAGTATTTTGATGTCGGGAGGTCAGAAGAGAATACTTCGGACATATTTTTTTCCCCAGAAAGTAACTTGAGGACTTTAGATTTTCAGTCATATCAGTGCTTACATTGTACGAACAGAAGTGGTAAAATTCATGATGGGAGGGTACCAAAAGGTAGGGATGAGTGAAATCTGCCTCTCATGGGAATGCAGATTCTTACATGGACATGAAAATGCTCCAGAGAGAGCCTGGCAACATCTTTTTGGGGGAAAATATCATTTTTGAGAGTAAGGACCATTTTGTTTTTTAGTGGGCAACAGGGAGAAACTAGTAGGTCTGGCTTTTTGATAGTTCTGAAATGATGGGACTCTGTATTGCACGCATTCTGACAGTAGTAAGGATTTTGTATACAATTTCCACTGTTAAGTACTACACTGAAGAGTAAGCACATTTGTACATATACACCTGTTAATTAGGATATTAGGCAGTGCTTTATATAACCTTCCCAAACACTAATATATTTTATAGATAAATCCCAGAGGCTGCAACATACAGTTCATTCTTTATTAAGGGCACAACAGAAGCATCTATTTCTATTAGTGAATTGCTTCAACCAGTTAGTGTTGCTACCTATGCAGAAGGACAGTATAAAGATCCGTTCATCTCTCACTTTCAGTTAGAGGATGTCTCTTTTTTCAGTTCTAAAGTTAATCAATCCTATGCTGATGTACTGTCGGTTTATTACAGTAAAGGAGATGTCCTCTGATTACTTAAAATAAATTATCTTTAATAAAAAAGGCTTTAATGACATCAGTGTGCTGTGTGACTCTGTGCTACAGTCTCCAATGCATGGGACAGCAGACTTCTAAGCGTAAAAAGAGAGAATTGTTAGAAAATATAAATGCAGAATTTCAACTGTGTGTGTGGATGGCACATCTTATCGATTCATTGTAAGTTCTTTCAGTGATAGACATATGAAATTAGTTTCAGACAATGTATTGATATATGTATGACACACTTACATTTGCTTGTTCTAGTCCTAGTGACACTATGATTACTGGTATTTGCAGTCCTTGCCCTGGAACAATTCCAGACAGTTTTATTGTATTGAAATGACTCTTACAGTTCATTGAGCATCTAGCATAACACTGCTGAATATGATTGGCGCGTTTGCATATATTTATTCAAAAAAAATCAGGCAGTTAAACTGCATAATTATGGGAAAACGAATCATAACAATAAAAGACCATTTAAGTTAACAAGCTTTGTGATCAAAGGATAAATACAGGTTGGATAAATGAGACTCTAGATGTAACTAATCTACATAAATAGGCTTTGGTCTGATTAGAGGAAAGGAATACATTAAAATAATTTAAAGGTATTAAAAAGCATTTTGCTTCAGTAGCTTTATAACATCTAGTTTTATTTTATCTTATTTTTGTTGTTTCTATTCAATAAAAATAGCAGTGATCAGTGATAAACTACTTTTATGTGGTTTTTTATTTCTTGATTACCAATGTTTACAATGCAAAGAAAATATAAAATAGCACAAGTAAACAAAAGTAGCAAATCATAAGTTTCCATTTTATTTTGAACACATTGTGTGTCAAAAACCTGAAGCATTTTTAAAAACTTGCAATGTTTTTGATTGATTTTTAATTAAAGAAAAACATTAAAGGGAACATTTAAAGGACTATTTCTTGTTTACTGTCTTTATCAGTGAAGAGCAGCCTTTGTAGTGTTTGAAAGCTGGTGCATTAAAAATCAATTTCAAGTCTTCAAAGCTATAAACTCGTCCTTGCTTTGTAGATATATACTGTTTTTAAAACCATTCAGAGCACACTTGACAATTGAATTAAAAACAAAAGGTAAATAATGGCTTCATCAAAATTTTGAAGGATTTTAATGTATTTTTAATAATAGCTAAGAATCTTTATATATAACTGACGTGAATCACAATTTGTAGTTTTTAAATGAATAATTTGTTCCTAAAGACAATAATACTTAGTCTTTTATTTATACATTTTGTTTTCAACTTTCATTCGTGATGTTTTTTTTGTTTTTTAATGAACATCGTGACTCAAACAGAGAGTATGTCAGTCAATATCGTTACTTACTATATTTCTGCCTGGATCATTACTGATTGCTAAGCAACCACTTATGGATAGAATTGTTGTGGCTACAATTCAATAAAAACTGAGCAAGAGTACACAAAATTGCATTAGGAACTGTCATAACTGCCAGAAGTTTAATTGTATAAAACTGCAAAGGTCATTTAATTTAGAAGAGAGTTGCCATAAAACTCTAAAACACAAAGATTGTTAACTTAAATGGTCTTTTATAGCTTTCTTACTGCACCACAAATTAAACACTTAGATCCTACTTGCACAACATTATGAGAGTTTTTTCATTAATTTAGTGGATCAGGATCATGCCCTTAATCTGTTTATGATTAACTCCAAGACCTGTGAAAATCAACCTCCTTAGATATGACAACTCCTTAGATAGAACAACTGCACTGGTATTACAGGTCAAAAGGCCTGATTCTGCAAATACTTATTCAGCAAGGTGTTTTAACTCATGAGAATAGATCAGTGGTGGGCAACCAGCAGCCCGCTGGCCACACGTGGCCCGTCAGGCTAATCTGTTGGAGGGCCGCCAGACAGTTTGTTTACATTTGCACAGCCTCCCGCAGCTCCCAGTGGCTGGGAACGGCGAACCACAGCCACTGGGAGCTGCAGGCGGCCATGCAAATGTAAGCAAACTATGTGGTGGCCCACCAGCGGATTCCCCTGACGGGCTGCGTGCGGCCTGTGGGCCGCAGGTTGCCCACCACTGGAATAGATCCATTCAATTAAATGGTATCACTCGTGAGTGAAGTTGCTCGTGTGTAAATATATGTCGAATTGGGCCCAGAATTTGTGGTTCTTTATTATCAGAATCCCTCCCTGTGGCATCTCCCAAAATTGAATCCAAGCTGCAAAAGCTGTTCATTTCACTTTCCCTCAAACTGCATTCTGTAGTACTCTATTGAGATAATCCTGATGACTGAATATTTGATAGTTTTTGCTGTTTTGCATACACTTGTGTAATTTGATATGCAGATTTGAAGATCATAAAAACAATCCTGCTTTGATGATCATGAGTAAGATTATCCAGCCACAGCTGTAAAGTACCCAGTGTGTTCTTTACTGATCTCTTCATCATTTCACTGGATCAGATGACAATACGAATATAGTGGAATTTAGAGTGCTTGGGAAATAGTGGATTTAAAAGCTTTAAAAATGGCAGTCAAGAAAACCTTAGAAACTGTTTCAATATCTAGGCCACACTTCAAACAAAATAAGTGTGTGTGTGTGTGTGTGTGGTGGAGAAGAGGGTGGAATGTGTTTCAAAAAGATATCTACAGCTTGAATGGAAAAGAATGTTAGTTAACAATGCACCTTTAATGGCTTTTTTGTATGTATTACATGACCTGTAAAGAACTGTTAAGCAGTTCCGGAGAAGATGTTGTCAGTCTTTACCCTCTTGCAACAAAGGAGAAAGCATCAGGTTTAGAGGCAGATTCTGTTGTCATGTTTTCCTGGGG
This sequence comes from Chelydra serpentina, assembly GCA_037349315.1. Classification (NCBI taxonomy): domain Eukaryota; kingdom Metazoa; phylum Chordata; order Testudines; family Chelydridae; genus Chelydra; species Chelydra serpentina. The sequence continues at coordinate 65,374,741 of JBAIAC010000004.1, forward strand.
CAAAAGTGTAATGAAGGACGGGCCTCCCTTTCTACTGCATGTTGCAGTTAAACATCCTTCTTAAAACTGTGTATTCAACTATCAACCTTCAGTATTGAGAATAATGATGAAGAGGAGGTATAAATCATTTGGAATATGAAGTAATCAGCACTCAATCAGTTTTATTAACAGCATTAGGTATTAAAAAACACATGGTAATTTGCATCCCCATAGCTTCAAGGTAAGGAACAAATCAGTCAACTGTGTAGGCAGTGGGTAGAAAAAGGGGAAAACAAAATGTTTGATGATGGTTCTTTTGAAGTATAGTCCTCTCTTTATGTAAGTCCATAAATGTATTCTATCTGTTTAAGCCACCTGTAACTTCTTTGCAGGCCTGGCAGAATAGAATATTGAATAGTGGTAAAACTAACAGGATGGATTTGTTTTATTATTTAGTCATTGACCACCTTTATATATGAAGGCTCTTCAACAGTATACATCTCATTAACACAATAATGTGACTGTCATGAAATAAAGATTTCTGCAGAAGTAAAGTAAGCAATTTAAAATGCTTGTGTGTTTCTGCTTCCAGAATCTTGGATAGCACTTTTAAGTTCAGCTCATTTAAAAATTATACACTAACATCTTCCCTGCATCCCCTGCACTTCGATTTTTGGCAGAACAAACCTAATAATTAGCGGCTAGCTTTCCAGATCTTGACCTGCTCCGTAAGGCTACTGTTTATCCTTGAATGCAGTTAAAACAAGAGAAAACTGCTATGGTTAAACAAATACAAGCTGCAGGAATTTTGGCTGGTATTGGCAAAGATCTATTATGGATTGCTTGCAGTTGTGTTAGTCTTGCTGATACCAATAAATGAAGAAATGGGTACCCATGCTGAGTAGCAAGAGGAGGAGAGAATACATTTAAAGGAGACTTTTTGTTCTGATTTAAATTTTGAGCAATAGGTTTTCTACAGTATTTTATAATCAAGACAATTACATAGTAATTTGGGTTAGAATACATGCCCAGTTCCCTATCTCAAAACCCAATTTGTTACCACCTGTGGCTATTTCTATTAAAAAAAGAAACATAATTACTATGAGTCTCAGCAGTCTAAGAGTAAATTTTTGCAATTACAATACCTCCCTTGGGCAGATATGTGAAAATGGCAGATTAATTCTTGCCAGGGTCTGTCAGTTCCTTGTGAATTTTTAGGGTTGCTAGTGATTTGGTATAGTCTACTTATTACACTGGTACTGTTTGTAATGTTGTGGTTAAGGTTAAGTCAGCACTTTCATTATAAATCTCTAGAAATAAGGCTCTATAGCACTGCCATAAAAATTCTCTCCAAATTGAAACTTGACATATAAGGTCTCAGGCAAGGAGTGAGAACTCAGTTCTGCTTGCATGGGAATCTGATAAGAGTTTTGCCAGTAGAGTTTACTTCAGTAGAAACAGGATTGGGATATATGTTATAATTTTATCCCTGACCAGATTTTAACAAAAAGAAGTTTAGTTTTTGTACAATAGCTGGATCATTCTTAGGGTCATATAGTAACATTGATGGAATAGTGTGTGAACTGAAAGGCCACATATTACCTTTAGGATTACAGAAAATATTGATGGTTTCAAATCGGATCTTTTGTTTTGTCCACAATGGAACACGAACTACCATGTTTCTTTAGAGTGGAATGTCTGTGGGCCATCAGGACCAGATCCTGAAACATCCAACTGAGTTACTCATCTGAGTGGTCTTATTAAAGTCTTAATGCACTTTACTAAACTGAGTAAAGTTGCTTGTGTGCATAGGTATTTTCAAGATTGGGTGCTTAAGCTCATTGCCTGTAAACAGGTTTGCGCAGATGAACTCTTGCCTCCAAATCGAGCCCTTGTTGAAGTCAGTGTGGCTGCACATGGGCTCGTGAGTCCACCTGCAGGGAGCAGCATTAGCCTGTGTTATGGATTAGTGCCTTATGAGTGTTCAAAGAGAGCAATTTAAGGAACTTTAATTTATCCATTTTCTTTACGTTCACGTGTTGTGTGTGTGTAATTTTATTTTTCATTGTTGCTGTTGTGATTTGGAATTTTTTTGAAAGTCAGAAGAATTGTCTGTTTCACTACTCTCAGCTAGTTTTATGGGTACTTTTCTGACTTGGGCATTGTCACAAACACAGCAGGTTGGGATGGCTTCCTTGCAGCCTTTATAGCCCATTAGAAAATCCATGGGGAAAAAATAGGTTTATACATCACACCACAATATCAATTGATTTATTTATTCTTGATTAAAGCATCCATATGATGGCTCTGAGTGCGCTGCCATTTAAATAAGATTATAAAATCAAACCACCAATTCAGTCAACTCACCCTCCTACCAAGCAGCTGCTTATAATCAAATATTAACAGTCACGTATACTGGCCTATACATCAGTCGCCCATCCCCAGGTGAAACAAATGGGCCCAGCAGCTCTGCCCTGAAAGTTGACAAAAACCCATGCTATTTTGGAATGGGGCAGGAGGGCATTCCAGGATCCCAGGATCCTTACAGAGAATACCTTTCCAGCTCTCCTCTCTCTAGCTTCAAAGCCTCCACAATTGTGGCAATGTATCACAGGGAGAGAGGCAGTCTGAAATGGGCTGATCCCAAACTATTTAGGATCCATCACCTAAATAGTGGTCCAATCCATCACCTTAAAACCTATGGAAGCTCACAGAAAACCAGTGCAGGTTCCAGAACATAGGTGTCATGTCTTATGTATAAATACACCATTTATCAGGCTAGTTGCCACCTTTGGAGCTAGTTCCAGTTTCATATATTGCTCCGTGTAGAATGCACTGCAGTAGATTAACCTTGAAGTGATAAAGGCATGTATCATGGTGGGAAGATCTGCATCCAGAAATTAAGGCCATACCTTTCTGGGCAAGCACAGATGGTGAAATGCCTTCTTTACCACCACTACTATATTAATGGTGTATTGGATCCAAACCTTGTATTTTACAAAGTGCTCGTGTGAATATACATGATAGTAATGGTTCTAACATTTATTTAAGGACATAACCTCTTGTTAAATTTGTGCAGGCCTAAATTATTTATCTTCTGTCATAGATAATGAAGCACATCACAAAATTTTACAACTGAAGATGTATGTCACACAGGCATGTGATGCCAACAGATTCGATAGTTTGGTGTTCCTTCATTGTGGGTTCAGTTTTCAGTTCTGCAGATGTTTCCATATACAGAGGATGTGACTCTGACTAGTACTAGTTCTTGGCAATTATATCTATGTGAGAAAAGACCATAATATCCCTGAACCAACGTACATGAATAACGACTTTAAAATGTTGAAATAAATAGTTACATGAACCTAAGTAAATAGTAACCCAGACAGAAGTAAATATTGTAGATTTCATGGCCTTCAGGGAAGAATTAAATAAAATTAAAGGCTTAATTTCTGACTGGTTCTGAGAAAATCTTCAAGAGAGGAAAATATTCTGAAAGCTCTTTTACAACTCCTAAAGTACCAGAAGCAGGTGAAGGGCACCAATTTAAAGAAAAAGGCAACTGGAAGAACTGTGGGAAAATGCTGATCTGCCTCTGTATATTTCATAAGTATCGCACCGACAGGCAGGTAAAATGCCCTGCTCATTTGTGTCCTCTGCCCCTAGCAGCATGGCTTTAAAACTATACTATATCATAGACTTCCCCTGGAGACAAAAGTATGGAGTCAGAGCACTAACACCTGTGTAGATTTACATTTGGAAATCTGCTGGGTTTGGAGTAGAACATGTCATATACAGGGTCTGCTCTAGTGGTCATTCACCATTCCCTATCATCCCCCTCAAAAATCCACTGAACCCCAACCATGTGTCTGTGTAGAAGAGCATCTGGAAGTGTGTATGAGAAGGTGGAACATACTGTACAGGAGTTCCTTCACCCATCATTTCATTTGTTAAGAGCTATTGTAATCTTTTTCCTGTGCCTTTGCAGCTTTCTGCAGCATTCAGTGTATATGCATGTGGGAATATAAACCCCTATGTAAGTACTCAGTTCTGCTCCAGCTGAAGTAAAGGGCTGATCCAAAGCACATTGAAGACAGTGGAAAAAAACATCAGTTTATTTCAGTGGGCTTTGGATAAGGCTTGGTGTGAGTTTTGCCATTGTCTTTAGATGAAGAGGGAGAAGCCCCGGACTATATAAACAGCATATTAAGGTGTTGATACAAACTAAATAAAGCTAAGACATTCAAAACAGAATGTCTCTGTTTACCCCCCAGCAGTATACTGTGAGTTCAGGATAGTATACTAATAAAAGGACACATTTTGATCTACCTTCCTACCATATACTGTTGCTTTTATAGACTTTTCCCCCCTAGAAAACATGTTTCAGTGCTTGTAGAAAAAGGAAAACAACAGTAGCAAGAATAGGACAAATCCTGAAGTATTTACTAGCTTGAGTGGAAGTTTGAGTAAGAAATTTGGGATTTAATTAAAAATTAAAAATTAAATGCCCCCAGTTCAGCATTCACGAGCATTGTAAAACCAGTGTGCATGATAGAAAGAAAAATGTAAGATGATAAAGAGATTGTTTTCATACTTCCAAGGGAGAGTTGCAAACAGAGGGAGAGGAAGGAGAATATTTTTTTAAATTATGCAAAAATACTTGGACTCTCTCTTTAACTTTTAATATCCTTGCTTTTGTCAGCTTGTATGTAATTTTAATTGGCTTAACTTTCAGTGTTAACATTTAATAAGTAAATCAGGATGACATTGGTATCAAAGTTGATATCAAAGATGTATTATCTCGTTTTGCTTGTGATTCACTAGTGCTAGAGCAAGCTGATACAGTGATAAGGTGGTGGAGATATCATCTAGTCAGTTAATTGTAGTTGAGTCAGTTAATTGTAGTCAACATAACATCTTGTTCGGAATGCTAAGGTAAATTCATCATGGTGAGAGCCATAGATAAAAGATGCATTAAAGCATTTCAAATTCAATCATTAGGTTTCATTGCACCCATCTGCTACCAGAAAATATAATTGGAAACTTGATTCATTGACCTTTAACTGTCATTTTGGACTATGGTTTTTAAATCCATATTTTCAAGTCAGAGTTAATTTGATAAGAGCAATGCCCAGTACATTTTAATGCAATTATTTTTTGTGCAATTTTAACAAAAAAATATAATCAGGTTTTAATGGTCTGTTGTATATTCTGCTAATCCAGTCAAAGTAGTTATTTAATACTGAATGTGGTTAAAAGCAACTAATGTTCAACTTCATTAAGGCTTCCGTTAAATAGGAGGCTTGCTGAACTTTTTACTGTTATTTTCTGCACGAACTACTACTTCTTATTAATTATTTCCAGGGGTCCATGTTACATTAAAATTATACTTACAAGCTCCAATCACACCAAGATTATACAGCCTGACACAGAGGCTAAATAAGCACTGAAATTACATAGCGCTTCAGGTATTCATTCCTAAAGCATGCTTAGTTTCATAGCCTTTCTTGTATTTTTCGTGGCACAGATGCTGTCTCATGCAGGGGGGATAGAACACACACATCCCCTAGCACTTCTGCATGTGTGGCACACAGGTAGAGTGTCTTGTAAAATTACAGGGTTACTTAGAACAATCAGGAAACGTGTTGTGATAAGTGAGCGTGATTTAATGTCCTCTCAGTGATGGTATGCTGTTCTGTTGTCTGAAGTTCATGTGATGGAAAAAAAATATTAGACAGGTGTTTCTTCAGCTTGTGGGATCAAATTCCTGAAATATTTTATATAGTGTAGAGACAGATGTACACAACATAACCTTATAATCCCATTTCACAGCTTTTCCAAATACTGGGGAGCTCGATAAATAGAAAGCCGATTATATTGGCAGCATAACTCTATTAATAGGATTCAGATCTACATTATTGACAAGTCAATGCTGTTAATATGATCCAGTGTATTAAATTGACAGGAAAACTAGAACAATAGGATGCATCTGCAGCTTAATTGACAGGGAAGCTCTTTCAAAAGGTTCTTAATGTGGTTTTTATTGACAGTGTGGCTGTAGTAAGTACATATCATTGGTCAACAGTGAAAATATATTGGATACAACTACTGTATACTAGTAGGCTAGAGTGAAGTACAAGCAAATCTCATCTTATGCGGGGGTTCCGTTCCACGGTTAGCATGTAAAGCGAAAACCGCGTATAGTGAAACACTCATTGAGTTGAATGGCGGACGGAATCACCCGCACTACAGATGCAGTTTTAAAATTGTTCTTTTTCTTTTTCTGTTTTTGCCAACCGTGCAAAGCTGAATTCGCACATGTTAAATGCGCCTAAGATGCGACTCGCCTGTAGTTATTGTTCTGGTTTCCCATACTGCCATCTTAACTTTGATATAAGTCATATCAAGTCCCCTCATAAGAACTTCGCAAATACCTCTTAAAGCATCAGTCTCAGCTGCAATGCTCATGGGCATTTGACATGTTGTGAATTATTTTAAATGTGCTCATCTTTTTTTTTTAAATGAATAGAGGCAATACAGAGTAATGTAATAACGTGTCATGAATTTCATTATGTTTATTTATTGATTCTGCTCTGTGATAGCAGAGGCAGAGCTATTGTATTTTCAGCCAGAGCTCTTTATACAGTGTGGTATTTGGCACGTCTTTCTGTATGCATTTCTTGTGCCTTCTCCAAAAAATAGTTTGTTTTAAGAAGTCATATTACAATTAAATAAATATTTTCTTACTACTTTTCCTTCATCTTGTTTATGTTCTCATCAGATGTTCACATCTCATGTGAATGAGGCTAAAAGATCACCTAGTGAAGAAAAAAATCCATTATGCACAAAGGGAAGCAAGAGTGGGGCCTTCAAAGGCTTCCCTCTGATTCCCATTTTAGTAGGAGAGGAGTCATGGACTGCGTGAGGCTGTCACCCTTTCCCCAGTTCTCCCCTTTTTCACGGAGAGAGATTTGGCTGCTAGATGTCTCTTGCATCTCCTCTTGCAGTGATGGAGAGAAAAAGGGATGTGTTCCTCTGAAAGAGCTTCCCCCCCTGAGGAGGGGAAGAATTGATCATGGAGAGATTGCATTCTCTTTTGTGTCTTTTATTTCAGATGCTAATCTGGCCAGGATCTGTCCATCCACTTTCCCATCTATCTTTCACTTTTCCTTTTTACAAGGGCTAGGGGGAAATCTGGCAAGTATTCTTGCATCTTTTGTGTCTGGTGAATTTGCCAAGTACACCACTGGCAGAACTTGGCGAATAAATAATAATACATGGATTGGGGACTGATTTGGCCAGGATAATCTGTGATGCTCCAGTTTATTATATCAGATGGAGAGAGTGGTGGATATTGCTCATTCTTTTGTTCTCTGCTTTCCATGTATATGGGTTTGAATGTGCAATCCATGGCCTCCCCACAAGAATCCTACTTCCTTTGGGCAAAAGAAAAACAAAAGAAATGCATGCTACCAGCAGCCTGCAGTCAGTATCCCTACAGCAGAGGCCAGTGGTACACATCTTCACATGTGCTCTTGTTTATTTTTGGTGTCATGTGTTTTCTTAATGAAAATGTGTTTTTGCACAATGTCATATGTTATTGGAAAAATCATATAAGCACACTGCACATTTTCTAACATTTCAGAAGTGTGAAGCTTCCCAGCCATGTTTATATGTAATATAAAATATGCCTCAGTGGTGCAATTCCAGAAGGAGAGAGAGCACAGCACATAAGAGGACAATTGTTCCTAGATTTGTCTAGAACGGTCTCACTTTTTAATTCTATCCTCAAAATAGATAAAATTCTTCATTATTGATTTATGTACAACTCTTTGTTCACTGTTGGGCTATACCTTTTGTTAATGGTAAAGGTCTGAGGTTTAAAGTTTCTATACCGAAATAAAAAACTGTCTTCAGGCCAAGTAAACACACTCAGCAGCAGATTTACCAAGAAATCTTTTCTTTCTCTTTGTGGAAAATTGTACCATGTAGAACATAAACAATTTCTAACAAAATCAAGACCATTGTCTGTTCTTTCAAAACTAGATTTGGCAGAAAACAGTTCTTTTGTCTTGTGAAGTGATTGCCAGTATGTAAGAGCTCTGTTTCACTGGAAGGAAAATACTTGGAATTAAGGTTTTCAAGAAAAGAATTGGAAGATGCTTGAATTAGGCAGTCTGATAAAGGGGAGAGATGTTCCATTTCATTTTCTGCTAATGTTTAATTAAAAAGATGTTAGAGTCAGCAAAGACATTTTGCTTTATTGTAGTTTCAGGTATGAACACCTACATAAAATAGACTTGCATTGAATCACACATTTTGCAGATGTCATGCTTGTTCTTGTAATTCTGAGAATGATTATGAATATTCTAGTTGCCTAATATTCATAAATCTGATTAATGTTTGTCTTCTTTTTTAGATATTAGAATAAATCTAATACGACAGTTATTTCTGGGCACAATTTGTCAAGAATACTTGAATACCGTGTTTCTCTAAAATTTTCTGGAATTGTGTTGTTTTCAGATGTTTATTTTTGCAAGGGAGGGAGCTGTTAAGTTGCAAGCTTGAATTTTCTGTCTTATTTTCTAATCATCTTATGCAAGCTGATTAGAAATGTACCAATAGTGGATTTCAGTCTGGAGAATTGCAGTGGAATAGTGAGCCTAATTTTGTAAAACAGCTTTTAAATTTGCACCTATGATTTTGGAAGCTCTACACATGCACAAACACCCACATTTGCACCAGCATGCACAGATGTGGGATTTTGTGCACACAAATATTAAGAGGCAAGGTTTAGGCCTCTTTGGAAATTAAATACTCATCTAAGGGGCATGCTGATGTTTCCAACATAGACCCAGATCATACTCTTCTGTCATAATACCCAAGGGAGATGACTCTGGAGGGGAAAATCTCCACAGGTATCATGAAGTTGCCCTATGTTGTCCCGCAGGGGAATAGTGGGATGCATGCAAACCTGGTGGATCCCAGAGGGTGTACCTTTCTCCTGCGAATCTTCCCAAAAGAACAAAACCTCTAGAGCCATTGTGTAAATCTTCTTCTACAAAACATTAAAAACATTTCATTTCAACTAATGTAGATTTCAGTACCCACATTCCTCCCTTGCATGGATTCACAGAAATTAAAAATGGGAGAGATCTGTTAGCTCAGCAAGGCTATCCTCCCCTGCCACTAGAGGAATGTTTACTCTAATACAACATTATCCAGTGCTGTATCCAGTCTTGTTTCAAATGGTGGGGCTTCCATATCTTTCTATAGGAGACTATTCTACTCTAGTGGAACTCATTAGGAAGTTGTTCCTAATATTCAGCCTATTATAATCTCAATTTCCTCTTTTCCTTTCTCTTAAATTATTCTTTTTGCAAGTAGTACCCATTGTAAAATTAAATAGTAGAACCTAACCAGTGGACATGCAAATTTATGGGTCACATGGTTGTGAATTTGGAAACTGAGAATTCTAAGTTCCCCATATGTAGTAATAAGCAAATGCAGTGTTGGTGTACTGAAATGTATTTCTTCTGAGTACACAGATCCAAGCTGGTATCATAGAATGTGGATAGGTAGGTGTGTCCCACAGCATGCAATTTAAAATTCCATCTGGCTAGCATTTCTTATGACTAATAGCAGAATTTGTATGTGTGTTCTTCATCATGTCTTTATCATCACCATGCTTGATCCCTGTCTAATGCACCGTGTTAGTTAATTTTACTCAGTGAACATCTTGAATTCCAAATAAAATATCCAACGTGTGATGCTAAAAAGCTGTCCTTTGTGGGGTTTTGGTGGGAAGTGGGTAATGCTATCTGCCTCTTCAATTGAGGAGCAGACCAGGGTGCTTTAGTGTAGGCCCTTGGATGGGCTACTCCAGGCTTCAGATTAGTAGCTGTTGCCCTGCACCCCTTATATGGGGATTCCTGATCACTGAATACATGTCAAATGCAGTCACCTCTCTGCCCAAATATACTTGAATCTGGTGTCGAAAACACCTCCCTAGCAGCCAGCCTGGCTGCCCCAACTAGGCCCTATTATGCAATGGTTCTGTCTGTGGACAGTTCTAATAATTATAAATGACAGTTCAGTTCTGATTCTTGAACATCCATTCAGCATCTAGTTCAGGCAAAAACTGACCAATAAATTATTTCCTAAGGATTAAAATTATGAAGGCAACTGCTTGGATTGCAACATCTAAAATCATAAATAGTGTTTAATAGGGGTGTAGTTTGCCTGCCCTTTTGTCTTCCTTCTCCTCCAAACACAAAAGACTGAATTCTCTGCTGGTGTAATGCCACTGATTCTTAAAGTTTGTTTGTGTTACTCTGGTTGTATGATACCTTTCGCACTTGAGGTCTTATCCTATATTCCTTACTCAAGTAATTAAAATCCCATTACAGTCAATGAGACTGTACAAATGAGTGTGTTCCATGTAAACGAGTTCAAAAGTTAGCAAGGAATATGGGCATACAGTATGCCACTAATAATATCTGCAGCTAATAACACAGAAAGGTTTTGGGTAGTCAGAGTGCAACAAAATGCTTTTTGCTGGTGGTAGGTTTTTCAAAAGCCATACATTGCTTAAAACTGCGGCTGTGTGATATAAAGTGGTATGACTAATACATCTGCTGAAAATATTTTAGATGAAATTTGGTGAAAATGTTTCATATCATCTTTCATCAGTGTTACATTTTGTTTAGTTTTTTTAATGTCTGCTCATTTAGGCTGGGATTGTCAATGCCACCCACGTGAGTTAGGCACCCAAATCATTTAAATCAATGTGAGTTGGGAACCTGACTCCTTAAGCGCCTTTGAAAATCTCAGCCACAAAGCTTAATGTTTAGTATTTATTATCAATGGTTACAGTGGATGTAAGGATAGTGTATGTAAGGATTTTGCCCTCTAGCTTAGCATGTCCTGCTATAGCTCATCATTGGTAGGGAGTTTCCAAGCTTAAGTGGTAAAAGTCTATGTTTCTGGAGTTGAAGGAGTAGGATTTTACCCTTAGTTCTGCAACAATACATATCTAGTAATTGTGTGTGTTCTTTTGTAACAATGGACTTATTGTAGGATGGCACCCAACTGTTTGTTTTTCTGCTAAGTATAATATGAAGAAAATCAGTCAAATTATTATTGAGTTACAGGTCTTTAACATTTACTTTGAAAATGGAGCTTCATGGTAGCAGCTCCATAGTTAAGATTGCAATTAGGGTTCCATTATGAACCCTGTTTTTCTTATCCCTTGTAACTTTGCACAGAAAAAGTATTTTCACCTAAAATTCACTTAAATTAAAATGTATGTATGCCAAATAATGTTAGTTTATACAAAAAAATTAAAATAATCAAAATGGAAAGTAAATAATCAAACATTCACTCCATGCAGCCTCTTGAATAAATGTTCGTTTATAAAATCTCACATCTAATAGTCAAAAAACAACTTTAACTCTCTGCCGTATACCAAACTGTCGTCCATCTAGCAGGGTTATACTATAACTCCTACAACATTAGACATTTTATAACTCTTAGGGTATGTCTACACTATGATAGTAGTTCGATTTGACTTAAACCGATTTTCTGAAACCGATATTGCAAAGTCGAACGTGTGTGTCTACACCAAGCACATAAATTCGGCGTTGTGAGTCCACAGTAAGGGGGCAAGTGTTGACATTTCAAGCGGTGCACTGTGGGTAGCTATCCCACAGTTCCCGCAGTCCCCGCTGCCCATTTGAATTCTGGGTCGAGCCCCCAATGCCTGATGGGGCAAGAAATGTGTTGCGGGTGGTTTTGAGTAACTGTCGTCATTCAACCCTCGCTCCCCCCCCTCCGTCCGTGAAAGCGGCGGCAGACAATCATTTCGCGCCCTTTTCCCTTGATTGACAGCGCGGACGCCATAGCACCGCAAGGATGGAGCCTGGTGAGATCATCGCAGCAGTTATGTCCGTTGTCAACACCTTATCGTGCACTTTATGCAGAGGCAGATGTTGAGAAATCAGGCGAGGAGGCTACGGCAGCGCGGTGACGACAGTGATGATGACAGGGACACAGACCTCTCTCAAAGCATGGGACCCCGCAAATTGGACATCCTGGTGGCAGTGGGTCATGTTAATACAGTGGAACGCCGATGCTGGGCCCGGGAAACAAGCACAGACTGGTGGGACCGCATAGTGCTGCAGGTCTGGGATGAATCCCAGTGGCTGCGAAACTTTCGCATGTGTAAGGGCACTTTCCTGGAACTTTGTGACTTGCTGTCCCGTGCCCTGTGCGCCAGGACACCAGGATGAGAGCAGCCCTGACAGTTGAGAAGCGAGTGGCGATAGCCCTCTGGAAGCTTGCAACGCCTGACAGCTACCGGTCAGTCGCAAATCACTTTGGAGTGGGCAAATCTACCGTGGGGGTTGCTGTGATGCAAGCAGCCAACACAATCGTTGAGCTGCTGCTATCAAAGGTAGTGACCTTGGGAAATGTGCAGGCGATAGTAGATGGCTTCGCTGCGATGGGATTCCCTAACTGTGGTGGGGCTATAGATGGAACGCACATCCCTATCCTGGGACCAGACTACCAGGCCAGCCAGTACATTAACTGAAAGGGCTACTTTTCAATGGTGCTGCAAGCACTGGTGGATCATAAGGGATGTTTTACCAACATCAACGTCGGATGACCATGAAAGGTTCATGACGCTCGCGTCTTCAGGAACTTTGGTCTGTTTAGACAGCTGCAGGAGGGTATTTTCTTCCCAGACCAGAAAATAACTGTTGGGGATATGGAGATGCCTATAGTGATCCTGGGGGACCCAGCCTACCCACTAATGCCCTGGCTCATGAAGCCGTACACAGGGGCCCTGGACAGTGATAAGGAGCTCTTCAACTACAGGCTGAGCAAGTGCAGAATGGTGGTGGAGTGTGCTTTTGGACGTTTGAAAGGGCGATGGCGCAGCTTATTGACTCGCTCAGATCTCAGCGAAACCAGTATACCCATTGTTATTGCAGCTTGCTCTGTGCTCCACAATCTCTGTGAGAGTAAGGGGGAGATGTTTATGGCGGGGTGGGAGGTTTAGGCAAATCGCCTGGCCGCTGATTACGCACAGCCAGACACCAGGGCGATTAGAAGAGCACAGCGTGATGCGCTGCGCATCAGGATAGCTTTGAAAACTAGCTTCCAGACAGACCAGGGTAACTAGTGACTCTTACGTTTGTTTCTCCTTGAGGAGAACCTGCCCCCGTTTGTTTACTCTGTTTATATTGCCTATCCTCTTCAATTACCAACCCCCTTCAAACACACCTTGCTTTGAAAATAAAATAAAGGCAACATTGTTCAATAAAAAAGTATTTTTTATTCAAGGTTTTTCAATAAAGGTAGGGAACTGGGATGGTGGGCAGGGTGGGGTGCGGGTGGAGGGAGGGAAAGGACGCTTCAAAACTTGGGGAATGAGAGCCTTCTGCCACTTGAGCAGCCCACTGGGGTGGACTGGTTGTTCGCACGGAGCCTCCCACCCCTCGTTTTTGGGACTCTGGGTGAGGGGGCTATGGGACTTGGAAGGGCGGTTATAGTTGTGCTGCAGCAGTGCTCTGTCCTCCTGCTTACGTTCCTCCAGAACATCGACCAGACGCCGGAGCGTGTCTGTTTGCTCCCGCAGCAGCCCAAGCATCGCCTCAGTCACCCTCTGGTCTTCCATCCGCCACCTCTCATCTCGAGCGTCCCTCCTGTCCTCACGGGTATCCCTCCTGTCCTCCCGTTCGCTGGCCGCTCGCTTGTACTGGGAAATTGTGTCCCTCCACTCATTCATAGAATCATAGAATCATAGAATATCAGGGTTGGAAGGAACCTTAGTAGGTCATCTAGTCCAACCCCCTGCTCAAAGCAGGACCAATCCCCAATTTTTGCCCCAGATCCCCAAATGGCCCCCTCAAGGATTGAACTCACAACCCTGGGTTTAGCAGGCCAATGCTCAAACCACTGAGCTATCCCTCCCCCCCATTCTGCTGGGCTACCTCAGTGCGTGAGTACTGCATTAGCTCAGAGAACATCTCGTCTCATGTTCGTTTCTTTCACCGCCTTATCTGCGACAGCCTTTGGGAGGGAGATGCCAGGGGAAGCCTAGAGACAGTTGCAGCTATGGAGTGAAAAAAAGGGAGTGAATTCTTTAAAAAGATACATTTTTCAGAACAATTATCATACTCTTTCGCAGTGAACTACCTATCACATGTGCTTTCAGTACAAGGTCGCATTTTGATTCTTTATATTGAGTGCCTGGGGTTTTGGTGTTCAGATCACACAAGCAGGGCCGGGCAACGGAATTCGGCTAGCAGGCGGACATGGTAAGCCGTAGACTTTTGGCTGCTGAAAGCTTACTTAACAGCAGCGCCCTCCTTTCCCGTTCCAAGCAGAGCTCCTAGAGTTGGCCAGTTACTGCTGGGCTGTATGGGTTAACGTGCAGTGGCAGAAACCAAAGTAACCACAGCCATACCATTCTCTGGGATGGTCGCTTTAGCCTTCACCCCACAGCGTGGCTGTTCTCGGGGAAGATCCCTGCTAGCTGACTGCGAACCGCCCAGCATGAACGGTCCCCCTCCCCGCACCCACCACGTGGCTGGTCTCGGGGAAGATCCCTGCTACCTGACCGCGAACCGCCAAGCATGAACAGTCCGCCTCCCCGCACCCACCGCGTGGCTGGTCTCGGGGAAGATCCCTGCTACCTGACCGCGAACTGCCAAGCATGAACGGTCCGCCTCCCCGCCCCCACCGCGTGGCTGGTCTCGGGGAAGATCCCTGCTATCTGACCGTGAACCGCCAAGCATGAACGGTCCGCCTCCCCGCCCCCACCTCGTGGCTGCTCTCGGGGAAGATCCCTGCTAGCTGACCGCGAACTGCCAAGCATGAACGGTCCGCCTCCCCGCCCCCACCTCGTGGCTGCTCTCGGGGAAGATCCCTGCGAGCTGACCGCGAACCGCCAAGCATGAACGGTCCGCCTCCCCGCCCCCACCGCGTGGCTGGAAACTAATGGGAGGATTTTTTTAAATGCACAGGCAAATAGTCCCCGTAATAAAATGCACCTAATTCCAACCAGGTCACCATGACTGATATCACTCTGATGAGGATTACGCAGACAGAGAAAGAACGGATGTTGCGTGAATGCCAGCAAACATCGGGGCCATATGCCGCCATGCTTTGTCAGGCAATGAATCATAGAATCATAGAATCATAGAATCTCAGGGTTGGAAGGGACCTCAGGAGGTCATCTAGTCCAACCCCCTGCTCAAAGCAGGACCAACCCCAACTAGATCATCCCAGCCAGGGCTTTGTCAAGCCTGACCTTAAAAACCTCTAAGGAAGGAGATTCCACCACCTCCCTAGGTAACCCATTCCAGTGCTTCACCACCCTACTAGTGAAAAAGTTTTTCCTAATATCCAACCTAAACCTCCCCCTCTGCAACTTGAGACCATTACTCCTTGTTCTGTCATCTTCTACCACTGAGAACAGTCTAGATCCATTCTCTTTGGAACCCCCTTTTAGGTAGTTGAAAGCAGCTATCAAATCCCCCCTCACTCTTCTCTTCTGCAGGCTAAACAATCTCAGTTCCCTCAGCCTCTCCTCATAAGTCATGTGCTCCAGCCCCCTAATCATTTTTGTTGCCCTCCGTTGGACTCTTTCCAATTTATCCACATCCTTTTTGTAGTGTGGGGCCCAAAACTGGACACAGTACTCCAAATGAGGCCTCACCAGTGCCGAATAGAGGGGAATAATCACGTCCCTCGATCTGCTGGAAATGCCCCTACTTATACAGCCCAAAATGCCGTTAGCCTTCTTGGCAACAAGGGCACACTGTTGACTCATATTCAGCTTTTCGTCCACTGTAACCCCTAGGTCCTTTTCTGCAGAACTGCTGCCCAGCCATTCGGTCCCTAGTCTGTAGCAGTGCATGGGATTCTTGCGTCCTAAGTGCAGGACTCTGCACTTGTCCTTGTTGAACCTCATCAGATTTCTTTTGGCCCAATCCTCTAATTTGTCTAGGTCCCTTTGTATCCTATCCCTACCCTCCAGCGTATCAACCACTCCTCCCAGTTTAGTGTCATCTGCAAACTTGCTAAGGGTGCAGTCCACACCATCCTCCAGGTCGTTGATGAAGATATTGAACAAAACCGGCCCCAGCACCGACCCTTGGGGCACTCCACTTGATACCGGCTGCCAACTAGACATGGAGCCATTGATCACTACCCGTTGAGCACGACCATCCAGCCAGTTTTCTATCCACCTTACCGTCCATTCATCCAGCCCATACTTCTTTAACTTGCTGGCAAGAACGCTGTGCGAGACTGTATCAAAAGCTTTGCTAAAGTCAAGAAATAGCACATCCACTGCTTTCCCCTCATCCACAGAGCCAGTTATCTCATCATAGAAGGCAATTAGGTTAGTCAGGCATGACTTGCCCTTGGTGAATCCATGCTGACTGTTCCTGATCACTTTCCCCTCCTTTAAGTGGTTCAGAATTGATTCCTTGAGGACCTGTTCCATGATTTTTCCAGGGATTGAGGTGAGACTGACTGGCCTGTAGTTCCCCGGATCTTCCTTCTTCCCTTTTTTAAAGATGGGCACTACATTAGCTTTTTTCCAGTCATCCGGGACCTCCCCCGATTGCCATGATTTGTCAAAGATAATGGCCAATGGCTCTGCAATCACATCGGCCAACTCCTTTAGCACCCTCGGATGCAGTGCATCCGGCCCCATGGACTTGTGTTCGTCCAGCTTTTCTAAATAGTCCCGAACTACTTCTTTCTCCACAGAGGGCTGGTCACCTCCTCCCCATAACGTGCTGCGGAGTGCAGCCATCTGGGAGCTGCCCTTGTCTGTGAAGACAGAGGCAAAAAAAGCATTGAGTACACTAGCTTTCTCCACATCCTCTGTCACAAGGTTCCGTCCCTCATTCAGCAAGGGGCCCACACGTTCCTTGACTTTCTTCTTGTTGCTAACATACCTGAAGAAACCCTTCTTGTTACTCCTAACATCTCCAGCTAGCTGCAACTCCAAGTGTGATTTGGCCTTCCTAATTTCACTCCTGCATGCCTGAACAATATTTTTATACTCCTCCCTGGTCACTTGTCCAATCTTCCAATGATACCGGAGTACCTGTTACTGGCCTGGCGCGGTAAAGTCTCCTACCATGGAGGACGCAATAAGGCCGCTCTCCCCAGAAACCTTCTGCAAAGGCTTTCACAGTACCTCCAGGAGAGTTTCATGGAGATGTCCCAGGAGGATTTCTGCTCTAGCCCCACAGATGTTAACAGACTTTTCCAGTAGCTGTACTGGCCGCGAATGTATCCAAAGTCCTCAGGTCAAATTACTCATTAAAAAGCAATTGCTTTAATACGATGTCTACTCTGTTCCAAAGATACACTCACTTGATGTGCCTTCTCCGGCTTCACGGTCCGAGATACTGCCTTGGGAGGGTTGGTAGGGGATCTTTGTGAGGGTGATGAAGAGATCCTGGCTTTCGGGGAAATCGGCGTGTGAAGCGCTGTCGACTACCTCGTCCTCATCATCTCCCTCATCATCTTCCCCCTCCGAGAAAACCTCAGAGGAAGCGACCGAAGAGAATACCCCATCCATGGACAGAGGTGGGGTAGTGGTGGCAGCCCCCCCTAGAATAGCATGCAGCGCGGCGTAGAAACGGCATGTCTGGGGCTGAGACCCGGACCGTCTGTTGGACTCTTTGGTCTTCTGGTACGCTTGCCTCAGCTCCTTGATTTTCACTCGGCACTGTGTTGCATCCCTGCTGTATCCTCTGTCCGTCATGGCCTTGGAGATTTTCTCGTAGATTTTCGCATTACGTCTTTTGGAACGGATAGCACGGATTCATCTCCCCATACAGCTATCAGATCTAACACTTTCCGATCAGTCCATGCTGGAGCCCTCTTTCGAATCTGGGATTGCATGGTCACCTCTGCTGGAGAGCTCTGCATCGTTACCAGTGCTGCTGAGCTCACCCCAATGTCCAAACAGGAAATGAAATTCAAACTGGCCAAACAGGAAATGGAATTCAAATGTTCCCAGGTCTTTTCCTGTATGGCTGGGCAGAGCATCCGAGCTCGGACTGCTGTCCAGCGAGGCGACAGTGGTGCACTGTGGGATACCTCCCGGAGCTATTAGCGTCGAATTCTGTCCACTCTAATTCGACATGGCCATGTCGATTTTAGCGCTACTCCCCTCATCGGGGAGGAGTACAAAAATCAATTTAAAGAGCCCTTTATGTCGAAATAAACTGCTTTGTTGTGTGGATGGGTGCAGGGTTAATTCGATTTAATGCTGCTAAATTCGACATAAACTCCTATGTAGACCAGGCCTTAGTTCTAGATCCTTTTGCCACCCCTCCCCCCCAGCTCCTCTGTGCTTCTCTGGCAGCGGAAAGCAGACAGCTAGCTCACTCAGTGAACTGAGTTTCCCCTAGAGTAGGAAAATCCCTAGGTCATACAAATCTGGTACTGCACAGTCTACTGTATGCACCTTGTTCCTATCCCCCTTGGGATTGGAGACTGAAGGGGGTGTGGCCAGAACACACATTGCTCCGAGAATACTGGCAATACTGCTGTGGGGCAAGTACAAAAGAGTGTAAGATGGCTTGATTTGTCTTGCACCAGTGATCAAATACCTTCAGATGATCCCAGGATTGGAACGGAAAGATGGATAAAAGCCATCTACACCCTTTCTCCAGTTATACCATTGGCACTGGCTCACGGATTACAAACAAAAGTGTAATATATTCTATACCTACTCTATCTCTCTTCCTTTATATAAGTAAGTATTTGGCAAGCCTTGGTGAAGGAAAGGAAATTAATTGTTTTTTGTTTTTTTAAAATATCATAACCCTGAGTGCCTCGGAGAAAGGAGGGTGATAAGTTTGCAGAAATCGCCTCTTGTAATTTGGTTATTATTCCTTGGGAGGATATGTATGATGTATGATACAGATGGTGTGATGATTGGTACAGTTCCAAGAATCTAGATAGAAAGTTTGAACAGAGTATTATGAGGTATGGACAATAGATGTAAGGTGGATTGAGCTAAATTTAATATGTGGCCTGTATCTGTAAGATAGCATCTTTGACATTAGGAAGATAAAAAAGGAAATTATATTGAGCTATCCAGTCTCTATAAATATACTGGATGAGGTAACTTTGGCTTTTTGCCTTATAGTGGAAAGATGGGAACAATGTTGATTCTGGGTGGTCTCTTGAACATAATAGATAGTTGGGATTCGGAAGAGGCAAATGTCTGATTAATGTAGATAAGAACAAGAGGTTGGCGTCTCTGGCCAATAATAGTTGAGATGAATGGGATCTGGAAAATGCTCTGTGGTTGGTTCTATTAGCTATAATCAGGATGCTGGGTGGGATGAGCTGTGATTTGTGAGGGGTGGAAGGCTATTTTCAGAATGTATATAGTGTAAGGTGCATGAGTATAAGAGCATTTTTGGTCTATAGCTTGAGATTGGACAGGGATATGGGGGCAGAGTTAAGGTAGTTTTGGGGATACGTTGTGTGGTATTTAACATGTGAATATTTGAGAGCACATAAGTATTTAAATATTCTAACAGTTTATCTTCCTTCTCCCATTCCATAATTGTTATTTTAATTCCTTTAAATGCCTAATTTTTAAAACTGTAATATTCATTGATATATGCACATTACAGCCTACATGTTATAAATAAAAAGCTAACAGAGGCTTTTTTGATAGTAGATATTAAGGATCAGGTTTTCAAACGGGCCAAGCACCAAACTGCTTCTGTTTAGGCATCTAAATGAAGTGGCTGGATTTTCAAAATGCTCAGCTTCCTACAGCTCCTACTATGAGCACTTTTCAAAATCTAGCCTCAATAGTGAGAACTGAGCACTTCTGAAAATCTGTTCCTAAGAGACTTGCCTAAGGTCACACAAAAAGCCAATGAAAAAACTGGGATTAGAACCCATAACTCCAATGAAAGAACTGGAATTGGAATCCAGTTCCCTAGACTACGTTTTCTTAGGTTATACCTAAGAATATGATAGTTCCCACAACAGAATTCTATTTTACCTCTTAATAGCTGAATAAAATCAGTTGCTATATGCATATATAAACCCCTATATTTGAAAAGCACTGTGAAGGTTTGAGGCTACAACAATGAATTGGAGCCATAAATCTAAAACATTTTATTTTGAAGAAAGAGGAGTAAAAGTCTGATTCTATTGTCAGACATATGATTTGCATTGCTACACATCTTAAAAGAAAACTCTCACATGTGCAAAATCAGATTATTTTTAAATCAACATACACAGTGTGGTGCATTCCAAATCTGAAATTTGAAACTCCTTCAAATGTTAATACAAAATGCCTGGTAATACTGTATCAGCTGTCTGTGCCAAAGAGTTAATAAGCAGTAAGGGAGAAAAAACCCACAGTATAAATACTCTTCGTTAACTAGTGGGTGAGAGCATGTAATTTTTTCCCCAAATAATCTGTAGTTTGAAAAAAATCACCACAAGTTATATAGCTAAGTTTATTTTGCATATACTGGGAGAATGATAGATGTTTGATAGTTGGTTGCAGCAACCAACATAAAATAGTAGATTTCAGTTGTAGGGTCACATTCTCCCAAACTTCCCATGCAACCTACAAACAGCAGCAAATTATTCTTATTACAATGGATCTTCATCAGTTGCACATAACAAACGAACCTAAGAAATTAAGTTGGGAGCGAATAGGGAAAACAAATATTTAAGAGACTAGTCATTTATGTAAACACTTGTCCTGCAACATTAAACCTTACCTTGGGCCTTCTGCTTCGTTAATTGAGTGCTCCCTGTGATACTGATACTTATGCGCTAGATGCTGTTCCAGAACTCATTGCTGCGGAGCATAATGGCGTGATATGAAGTGTTTCAGAAAACAGTAGAAGCTTTGTCGCTAAGTCAGCTGCAAGAAGAAGTGCCGTGTATGAATGTATAGTATATGGTGTTTTATGAAAGATACAGTCTCTTTCTCTCTCTTTCTCCCAAAGAACTCTAGTTAATGATACAAGGGGAATTCAGTTCTCTTTGGCAGAACTCCATGTCAGTCTGGATGCTCTAAATACTCCTGTTCTACAGTTGCTTAGCTCATACTGTTAAAAATACACTAGTCACAGACTTTATAAAATATCTTCTTTTTAAAAAATGTTTGGCAACAACAATCATTTAATGTTATTGTGTGCATGCAATCCCTATTGTTCAGAAACAGCTATTAATACTGATGAGAATTAATTCGAGAGACAAAATCAGACATATGCATAATGCTTGCATTTGTTCCCAGTAATATTTAAAAGAAAAGACCCATAAGCCACAAACACAAAGATTCTTAAACTATTTTTTTTTTTGCAATTCAAAAGTAATGTACTAGTTTAAATGAAATTGTATTTAGCAATAAGGGCATCAGAATCCCAGTAGATGATGTAACTATGTTAAAAATGAGTATTATTGAATAATTCACTTGTAATATGCAAAAATTGGGTAATTTTTTCTTTCCTCTCTAATAACCATCAGTCTTAATATCTAACTAATGAAAAAACATAAACAGTGTCATCTGTCAGGTTACTGACAGAGAATACCACTTATTGGAGCCTCATTGTTTACTTTAGCAGGTAATTTGTGGACCGGAATCATTTAATTGTTCTGAGTACATAATTACATGCCAGCATTTTCCAATTTAATTAAAATGTACAAATCTGAAGATTAAGGGATTTTTTTGAATTATTAATCATTTCTCCTCTAGGAAATCTTGTTGCTCTGCAGGAGATTTGTCCAGTGTACAACTATACGTATTTTTTTCCTTCTCTTTCACAGACAGACAATTTTCCCGCAGAGCCCAATTACATGGGCAGCAGGCAGCAGTTTGTTCAAAGGTAAGGCCTATTAAATAACTTTCTCGGCTTCCCCATTTGCATTCTTGTCAAAATTGCTTTGCCAGAGAGTATAATTCAAACTGGAACAAGTAAATACAACTCTCTCTTTTTTTTTTAAATATGTATTTCAGTAGCTCCACGTTCAAGGACCCAGAAAGAGCCAGCTTGAGGGACAGCGGGCATGGGGACAGTGATCAGGCTGACAGTGACCAAGACACTAACAAAGGCTCCTGCTGTGACATGTCTGTTAGGGAGGCACTCAAGATGAAAACTACTTCAACTAAAAGCCAGCCACTTGAGCAAGGTGAGTGAAGCTTCCAATGCCTACAAAGTGTAAAGCTTAAGCAATCATTATAAACCTATTAGTGCTACAGTTGGAGTTTATCATGGTGGAATAGCCCATTGATAATACTATCAGATGAAACAATAAATCTTGGCCCAGAGCAAAGAATGTTCAATATCTTTAAGTATAAACATGAAACTGCAATAGCCTTTCTTTTTTTATTCCAAAGAAGATTAAAAAAATTATTAAAAATTAGTATTTTCCCAAAACTATTAGAGTATACTTTGTTTTCATGGACATTTCCATAAATGTATAGTGTACAGTTTTTCTGCCTAGGCATGCCTTGCAAATTTAAATTAGATATGATTACAACAACGGACAAAATAACATCCAGTCATTTCCATTCTTTATATAGTTTGGAGTGAGGTTTAAGAAAAGACCTTGGATATCAGGGGGGAAAAAATGGATCAGAAGAAATTTTCAGTTCATGGCTATATTTTCCTATTTTTAACGTTAACTTCACTATTCATCGCAATATAAGAAGCGAAGTGTCAAATAATGGCATCATACGATTTTCAGTATAATCATTTCATTCACACCCTAAGAAAGACGCAGATAAGTGTTTGTGAAGCTGCTACAATGATTTATACTAGGACAGCGGCAATGCTCTATAAGCATACATTCTGATAAATAAGCATGTTTATTGCCTCAAAGTCTGTGTCCAATTCATTTTTTTATGCCTTTTCACTAATTATGATATCTTCTATTTCAAAAGAAATATGGCATTTCCTAACAATGTCAGCCAAACTGAATGCTCCTGCATCATGTGTGTTTGTGTGTTTTGTTTGTAGTCTCAAAAGCAATGAGGAAATGAACAAATGAATTCTTTTGAATTTACTGTCACATATCTGTTAGTCATTTTAGTCTGTTGTGTGGAAAGTGATTCACAATGTTAAGGATATTTAAAAATTGATTAATTAAGTCATTCTTAATGAGAAGCTATATTTATAATTAAGCAGAAATACATTATAAGCTTTCTATTAATTGGTGTTTAATTGAAACTAGATTTTTGCCTCTAGCACAGTCTGATCTGTAGCACATTCATCAGCAAATACACGCTCTACTTCATTTTTCTTATCAGGTTGAGATTGCAATATAATTTTTGTTGTGTACAATATTTATAATGCTGCAGTATAATTTATTCTCTGTGTATTGGAGGGTTGACCTCATACAAGGCCTTGTTTTCCAAGTAATAAATGCCAGAAAGATTTTTTTTTCCTGACCTTTTACCACAGTGACTCTGCTTATAATTGGACATTGATCTGTATAAAGATGCAGTGCTGGACTTTTTTTTTTTTTTTAAAGAAACTGTTTGAACATGGATCTAAGTTTCTCAGTTTTTGTATAGAAAACAGAGGACAGGGTCTCCAGGCTTCAACATAACAGGTAACCTGAAAGTACAATGGAATTCCAAAAGACTAAAAAAAAAAGTGGAATTAGGAAAGTTATGTTCTAATAATCTAAACAAAACAGGTGCATTTTTAGAAAAGGGTTAAAAGACAGAATTTGTATTATTGCATCTTGTGCAGCAATGTGTTATACGCATTAAGCCAGGTACAGGTCAGAATACAAGAAGACTAGTAAGCAAATTTAGTCAACCATTCGTATTGCTTATTTTTGTAATCATGCAAAGAGCTATTCAGAAGTTTACATTTGTCATCATATCTGGATGAGGGGTCCTATTAATCAAAAAACTACTCATGCAATTTGCTCATATGAATTCCTCAGTTTCTTTTTATACAGAAATTGAACTATGAATGTTAAGTGCAATCTGTTGCTGAATATCAGCAGGAGGCATTTAGGTAAATCTGGTGTGTGGAGGGGGTGGTGTTTGCACCACAATTAAATGTAAATAGAGAGCTGGCAAAGGGAGCTATTTTTCAAATGTAATTAAAAAGGGTAATGATATTCATTTGTTGTTTCCTGTGAGTTCTTCAGTAACAAAATGTATGGTAGAGTTATGTAGACTAAGGTTCCAAATCTTCACTGAACTTCATGTGGACACAAGGTTCATCCATGCAGAGATCATTGCAGGAATGAAGCCCTAAAGCCAAATTCTGTTCCTACTGAATCAATGATTGTTTTTCTGTTGATTTTAATGTGAGCAGTATTGGGCTCAATAATTGTACCTGCACCAGCGTATTCTTTCTCTTCAGAAAATGGGTTTTGTTTTTTGAATGAAAAAGCTAGTTTGTGGAAGGAGACATATGGCAAGTAAGATCGTGAAAGAAAATCGTCTTGTTTTCCATAAAGAAAAATTGTCTTCCAGGGTAAAGGAGATGGAAAAGTGGCCAAAAACTAGCTGTCTAGACCAGAGCTCAAAGTAGTAGCAATCTAGGTTACGCTCAAGGATGGAAAACCATCAATTTGTAACAAAAATTTAAGCCAGATGGTGTTTGTTTAAATAGATTTAAAATGCTCTTGCTTTTGTTGATCTGAGGTCAATTAGAATTATTAGGTGTTCAGCACTTTTTAATATTAGACGGTGCTTAAATGGATTCCGGAACCTAATGTTAGGGTTTTGAAACTCTTGGCTTGAATTTGTGTCTGCAAACTTTTGTATATAATTTCCAAGCATTCCTATCTGAAGTGTAGCTCCAGGCCCAGCCATGGTAGCAGCAGCGAGAACACTAGTGTGAACTGGTTACTGATATGTTAACAACTGTGTCATCTAATCTGGCTCAGAGCAGGTCTAGATGACATGGTGGTTAAATGTCAGTGGTTGATCTACACTTATGCTACCACCTGTATAGCTACACAGTGGTAGCAAAATGGGAAATTTTATGAAAAAAATGTCTAGGGTAGAAATAGCTTCTGGCTGAATATGGGGATCTGCACAACCCAGCTCACTTTTCGGCTTCCACCAAAGGAAAGAAACAGTGGAGAGCAAAGCCCAAATACATCTGCTGTTGAGAAAGTTTGATTTTGAAGGGGAAGTCTACAGATGGCATTTTTTGTTTTGCACTGGCCTCAGTACTATTAAATATGGGAGAAACTGCAAATGAGGGAATTTTTATCAAAACTAGACATTGGCCCTTACTGGGAAAAAAAACCCCACACACTTTAAAAAAAGTCACTGGAACAATAAGTCTTGTGTACTAAACAAGCATGTCTCCATTCAGTTACTTCAGTGAAGCCATCCTGCTGTATACTTCAGTCCTCTCTTTCTATAAAAATGTCTAGCTGTCTTTTAAGCTTATTTATACTATCTGATTCACTATTCTTACTAAGCAACTTATTCAATATGCTTATGGTTTTGCCAGTATTTTTTGTTTATGCCTCATTTTTAGGTTGTGTCCCTGAGTTATTTTATCCCTTTCACCAGACAGAACAGTTTGAACTCATTCCCTTTGTTAAACACTTTTAACAGCTTTGAATAGTTCCTATTAAGTTACCTTGAAACTCTTTGCTGCTCCAACTGAAATATCTCATAGTATTTTTTTTTTCAATAGTATTTTTTAAACATTGGAATCATCCTTTTTGGTGCCTATGGTTTAAACATAAGGGCAATACTATCTTTTCCTGGAAAAGGTGACCAGAATTGAAAATCATATTCTAAATGGTATATAGAAAATAGCTAGTACAATAGCAAAATAATTTGTATTCCATCCTTCTGTTAGTGCATCCTAGAAATCTATTTTCCATTTCTTGCAGCTATCCACAAAGCTGGATTTTTTTCTAATAACCCCTAAATCCTTTTCCTGGTTAGAATGCTGCAGGATTTCTATTTCATTTCTATTTTGGTTTATGTCCTACGTTTTTCCTACATAAAACTATTATTTTATTTTATTGTCAAAATTACGTTTGAGATCAAGTCTCTCTGAATCTGATAGCTTTGTTTAGTACTTGCTGTAACCCAAGGTGTGGTATCATAATTTCAAATATATGGTATCAAAGTTTGCTTTTCATCCACACCTCATAGGAGGAGTTTGCATAAATGCTGTTGCCTAGTTAATAACTTTATTCTTGAGAGAAAAGAAAGGACAGAGGAGCCTCCTGAGAGGAAGATTAGAAGGAAATTCTTCAAGATTCATGTCAGAGACTCCCTTAAACCCTATAATCTGCTTACCAGGTTTCTCTGCAAGAGGGTACAGTTTTGCCCTAATTTACACAACACAGCTAACCAGTATAAAAGGGGCAAAGTGAACCCCCAAGAAAAATAGATACTAAAGCATCAACCCCCAAATATAATACTTCTTTCTTCTTACAAGAAAAATACGTATGGATCTTAACTGAAGTAGCCCTACCTGAAACAATCTTATAACAAAAACATTATCAGTGTTTTAACATCTCAAAGAATATTCTGAACTCTTGAGTTTGTCCACAGAACAAAGTCCCTTAAAGTCTGTTGTAGCTTGTTTGTTGATTTTTTACACTCTTTGAGCAAGAGTGTGATAATTTGTTCTTAAAATCCAGTACTCTGCATTGATTCCCCAATAGTAAGCATGAGATTATCAGAATTTTTGACCAAGAATTTTTCTGATCTCCCCATTGACATCCTTGTCACAATTCCTGAGGTCCCCAGGATAATTAAAAGCCATTAGGATCTACTTAATTGACTGAAAATCAGCCCTTGATGGTCAGTGAGGAAAGATCAGGCACAATTTTGTTCTGCTCTGTGACACCGTCACCAATGCTTTTCATGCCATTTGGAATGATGGGTTGTTATACAAGTGCACTAATTTAATGAGATATCCAAACAAGAAGATTGTGGAGAAATCCCTTCTCACAGTTTGGTGATTGCCTCTGCTGAGAAACTGATTCAGGTTGGGAGTCCCCCAAAAACTGACACAACCTGTGAAATATTTTGTTCAACATTGCTTCCTCTCATAGGTTTTTCCCCCTGGACAGAACATCTTCTATCACATTCTCTCTGTGCCCAGAATGTGAATAGCTGTCAGACTGCACTACTTGTTCTGACGCCACCTAAGAATCTTTATGTCCAAGAGTATCATCCACTCCAACTTGGTTACCCCTAACATGGTCAGGTAAGAGACTACCTTGCTGTTGTATGTCAGGACTTGCACGCAATACCCATTCTTCACTTTCATCTGATTCAGTGTTATCCAGACCCAGAGCAATGCCAGCTTGTTTATACATAGAGTCTCTTACCTTTTGATGTCCCAGGGACTTTTCTCATTCTGATTTAGAAGAATCAGTTTCTAGAACTATAGAGTATAGAAACTATTTGATAGTGCCCAAAAGAAATTAGGTTTTATCCCTATCAGATTTGTTCCTTACCATACATTCCCTGGTATTCCCACTCCTTTTCTAACGTCTGTGTTTTAAGCAAGCACATCTGTAGTTTTATGTAAGCAGTTGCCATGGGAAATGCTAGCAACAAAGCTGCTGTATCAAGAAAATGACCTATCTAGCCAACTGCCTCTGACCAAATCAGTTACCAATACCCTGTGAGATATTTGGGTATTGCGGTATCATTTTAACAATGGAGATTTTGGTTTAAGACTCAAAACCCAAGGTGGCTTTTATTATTTATTTATGGCTTTTATGCTCAGCTCCAAATGTTTCTTAATTTTCTGCAGTGAGTAGGATATGATGAGAAACAGTCAAATGAAAATCACATAATGGCACACAGCTAAAAAGTGAAAATTTTTAAAGTGCTTATGTACAAATGCTAGAAGTCTAAGTATTAAGATGGGTGAACTTGAGTGCCTCATACTAAATGAGAGTATTGATATAATAGGTATCACAGAAACTTGGTGGATTGAGCATAACCAATGTAACACGGTAATACCAGGGTATAAAATATATCAGAAGGACAGAATAGGTCGTACTGCTGGGGGAGTGGTGCTATATATGAAAGAAAGCATAGAGTCAAATGAAGTAAAAATCTTAAATGAACCAAGCTGTACCATAGAATCTCTATGGATAGTAAGTCCATGCTTGAATAATAAGACTATCGCAGTAGGGATATACTACCGACCACCTGACCAGGATGGTGATAGTGACTGTGAAGTGCTCAGGGAGACAAGAAAGGTTATACAAATTTAAAAAACTCAATAGTAATGGGGGATCTCAATTATCCCCATATTGACTGGATACATGTCACATCAGGACAGGATGCAGAGATAAAGTTTCTTGACACCTTAAATGACTACTTCTTGGAACCCACAAGAGGAGAGGCAATTCTTGATTTAGTCCTAAGTGGAGCGCAGGATCTTGTCCAAGAGGTGAACATAGCTGAACCGCTTGGTAATAGTGACCATAGCATAATAAAATTTAACATCCCGGGGCGGGGGGAGGGGGGGGTACCATTTAATTTCAGAAAGGGGAGCTACAGAAAAATGAGGAAGTTAGTTAAACAGAAATTAAAAGGTACAATGCCAAAATTGAAATCACTGCAAGCTGCATGGAAACTTTTGAAAGATACCATAATAGAGGCTCAATTTAAATGTATACCCCAGATTAAAAAACATAGAGGACCAAAAAAATGTCAACATGGCTAAACAACAAAGTAAAAGAAACAGATGGGGCAAAAAGCATCCTTTAAAAAGTTGAAGTTAAATCCCATTGAGGAAAATAGAAAGGAGCATAAACTCTGGCAAGTGAAGTGTAAAAATATAATTAGGAAGGCCAAAAAAGAATTTGGAAGAAAAGCTAGACAAAGACTCAAAAACTAACAGCAAAAAAAAAAAAAAAATTAAGTACATCAGAAGCAGGAAGCCTACTAAACAACCAGTGGGGCCACTGGATGATCGAGATGCTAAAGGAGCACTAAAGGAAGATAAGGTCTTCACAGCTGAGGATGTGAGGGAGATTTCCAAACCTGAGCCATTCTTTTTAGATGACAAATCTGGGGAACTGTCCCTGATTGATGTGCCATTAGAGGAGCGTTTTGGAACAAATTGATAAACAGTAATAAGTCACCAGGACAAGATGATATTCACTCAAGAATTCTGAAGGAACTCAAATGTGAAATTTCAGCACTACTAACTGTAGTATATAACCTATCGTTTAAATCAGCTTCTGTACCAGATGACTGGAGGATAGCTAATGTGGTGCCAATTTTGAAAAAAGGCTCCAGAGGCAATCCTGGCAAATACAGGCTGGTAAGCCTAACTTCAGTACCAGGCAAATTGGTTGAAACTATAATAAAGAACAGAATTATCAGCCACATAGATGAACATGATTTTTTGGGGAAGTCAACATAGTTTTTGTAAAGAGAAATCATGACTCACCAATCAACTAGAATTCTTTGAGGGGGTCAACAAGCATGTGGACAAGGGTGATTCAGTGGATATAGTGTACTTAGATTTTCATAAAGCCTTTGACAAGGTCCCTCACCAAAGGCTCTTAAGCAAGTTAAGCTGTTATGGGATAAGAGGAAAGGTCCTCTCATAGATCAGTAACTGGTTAAAAGATAGGAAACAAAGGATAGGAATAAATTGTCAGTTTTCAGAACGGAGAGCGGCAAATAGTGATGTCCCCCAAGGGTCTATAATAGACCAGTACTGTCCAACATATTCATAAATGATCTGGAAAAAGGGGTAAAAAGTAACGTGGCAACATTTGCAGATGATACAAAACTACTCCAGATAGTTAAATCCAAAGCAGACTGTGAAGACTTACAAAGGGATCTCACAAAACTGGGTGACTGGGCAACAGAATGGCAGATGAAATTCAGTGTTGATAAATGCAAAGTGATGCACATTGGAAAACATAATCTAAACGACACATATAAAATGATGGGGTCTTAATTAGCTGTTACCACTCAAGAAAGAAATCTTGGAGTCATTGTGGATAGTTCTCTAACAACATCCACTCAATGTGCAGTGGCAGTTAAAAAAGCAAACAGAATGTTGGAAATCATTAAGAAAGGGATAGATAATAAGACAGGAAATATCATATTGCCTGTATATAAATCCATGGTATGTCCACATCTGGAATACTACGTGCAGATGTGGTCGCCCCGTCTCAAAAAAGATATATTGGAATTGGAAAAGGTACAGAGAAGGGCAACAAAAATGATTAGGGGTATGGAACAGCTTCCATATGAGGAGAGCTAAGACGAGGACTTTTCAGTTTGGAAAAGAGATGACTTAGGAGGAATATGATAGAGGTCTAAAAAATCATGACTGGTGTGGAGAAAATAAATAAGGCAGGGTTATTTACTCTTCAATTTACCAAATGAAATTAATAGGCAGCAGGTTTAAAACAAACAAAAGGAAGTATTTATTCACACAACACATAGTCTACCCGTGGAGCTCTTTGCCAGAGGATGTAGGGAAGGCCAAGACTATAACAGGGTTCAAAAAAGAACTAGATAGGTTCATGGAGAATAGGTTCGTCAATGACTATTAGCCAGGATGGGCATGGATGCAAAACCATGCTCTGAAGTGTCCCTAGCCTCTGTTTGCCAGAAGCAGGGAATGGGAGACAGGGGATAGATAATTTGATGATTACCTGTTCTGTTCATTCCCTCTGAAGTATTTGTCATTGGCCACTGTCAGAAGACAGGATACTGGGCTAGATGGACATTGGTCTGACCCACTATGGCCGTTCTTATGTTCTTATCAGTAGATTGTTCAAGAAAACAGCCCTTCTAAGCTTGAGAGTCTTGTCAACTGTACCGCTGGCCTCATCCTCCTCATGAAAGTCCTAGGTGCAATGAACAGACTGAACATTGTAACTTTCCATTGGTGTATTACTCCTTTTGACACAGTCATCTAGCATTTTTGGTAATAATAATACTCAAATGGCTTTGCTGAAGTACACTTTTGCTTAAAAAGTTCTCCTGTTGAATCTTTTAAGCCGTCCATTTTGAATGCTTATAGTACTAAATACTTGTTCAAGGATTTTAAAGGTAGGACAAGCCAAAACAAAGACTTTCTGACCAAAAATATAGATCTGAACTAGTCTCTGCAAATGTGCTGCCCCTCTAATATTTCATAGCGGCCTCTCCTGTAAGGCCTATGAGCATAAAAGATATGCTTTAGCCCAAGTTGTTGGGCTAGATGCCAGAATTATTGGATGAAATGTTGTGGCCTTTGTAATGCAGGAGGCCAGACCAGATGATCATAACATCTAAAATTTATGATTCTGAGAAGTATCTATTTCTGTATGTTATATGATGGGAGAACCTACCCCCAAATTATATTTTGAACAAAACTGAGCCTGAGCCTGTCTGACATCCAGCTTTTATTTACTGATATTGGAGGATGTACAGTGTGTTTATTATATTGCGAGAGGAAAGGTTTGTCTGTTTTTGTTTTTGGTCCCATTCCTTTAAAAGTCCTTTAATAATGAATCCTCTTTTTGTTTGCATGATGTGTTTTTAAACTCGAGTCTACCAGTTAATTTTTAGATTGAATTTCTGCATTTTCAGTCTCAATTCCGTATTGAGCATAGGTTTTCGGATGGCATTTTGTGATGTCAGGTCAGGAGACAATAACAGCTGCTGAGAAGCAGGGTCCAAGCCTCCATGCTGGGTTTCTGCCATAAAGACAAGAGAATTCCCGCAAGCTGCCTCCCTTCACCAATATGCTCCCCTCAAGTCTTTGAAACTTTTGGGAGTTCTAGAAGTGGGATAAAAGGGGGAGCAGGATGAGGATGCTATGCTAAAAATGGGCAGAAAAATTATATGAAGTGTTGACCCTCTGATGGGAGAAGGGGTCAGGTTAGTGTCTCTATCTATTTACTGACTTTATATTATATATAAAACAGATAAATGTAGGCAGATGTTACAATAGTTGAAGAGTCAGCGAGCAGCACACTTTGCATGATAATACCTTTATCAACTATTACCACAAGCTGCATTTCAATTGGAGTTGGGTTCATCCAGACCAGTTTTTCAACCAAGGGCATATTTCATTTTGTCTGGGCTCACCACTAGGATATCCTGGTGTATTGGCAGTGTACTTAAGTATATGGGAGAGACTAAATAAAGCTATTTAGGCAAAAAATTAGGGGAAAACTCCCTATAACTGACTTTCAAAACATACCGAAAAGTACTTATGTATCTATATGGAAATCGAAATGTGTCTTTGCAATATAAAGGAGGGATAATCAGGCAGCAGGGCATTGTATGTGCACCATTTGCTCTGTTATGCCACTTTGTCAGACAACATTTTAGAGGCTACTTCGTTTTTTCTCCCAACAATTCACCTTCCTTTTTAACTGGATGTTGGCCAGGCCAGACAGCTGTACTTTCCCAGTTCTACTCCAAGCCTGCCAGTCTGCTCCTCTCCTCCAGAGACCTTCTCCCCATTGGCTGTGGGAAAGAAGACTTGTCCTGTGGGACTGGCTCCCTGCCCTGCTTTTTGAAGGGTCAGTTGTGAAAAGATTTCCATATTTATGCTTCTATATCTTTATGTTTTTATTTTGTAGACCGTTTCAGCGCCAGATTAATTTGCTCTATGATGCTGTTGAATTCTTAAAGGGGAAGGGATTGAAACCTGACCTGAATAAATACTACTCCATTTCAAATGCTGTTTGCTTGGTGTGCTTGTTTGCACATCAGTACCTAGGATATTCCTCAAGCTCACAAATGTTTAACAACAGGTCTTTTGTTTGAACTCTGGGTGTAAAGGGTAAAGTTTGGGAGCTCTACTGTAGGTGCTCATTTCTACATGTATTTCTGAAAGCTAGAAATGCAGAAGTCACCTCCCCCCCCACTCACTCCTTAATACCCTCGCTCCCAGTTTAAGCCTCTATGGCCTTGGCTACACTCACGAGTTACAGCGCAATAAAACTGTCTGCAGCACTGTAACTCACTAACTGTCTACACTTGCAAGGCACGTGCAGCGCTGCATCTCCTCAGGTACAGCGCTGCTGGTACTTCTCCTCCCCGAGAGGAATAACAGCTGTTGCGTAGTGGCTGCTACGCTGTTGCTGGAATGTAGTTGAGCAGGTTTGCACTAACTGACCTCCAGAAGCTCCCTTTGTTTTGAAACGGCACTTCCGGGTTGAGTTCAGAGCTCCGTTCTGGGGCTGCTTTACAAAAAAACAAACACAGCTACTGTTTGCAAGCAGGGGGACTCCGTTAGGAATGCGGGCAGCAAAGTTAGCTTGCAGAGAGACGGCGGGGGAGAGGGGGAGAAAGAAGGGCGGGAGGGGGAGGGCTCCATTTCCCTGAGCTGTCTTTTATCTGCTCTTTAAAAACAAACAAAGCCTCTGCTGCTTGCTTTCAGTGATTGAGAGAGAGGCAGGGGATGTGGAGGTGTGTAAACTTAGGAGATAATGAACTGACACTCTGTGGATACCCCAAAAACCCACTCTCTCTCCCCACACGCTCCCTGTCACACTCCACCTCACCCCTCCATTTGAAAAGCACCTTGCAGCCACTTGAACGCCCATAATGCACTGCTCCCAATACAGCTGCAAATTTCTCAAATGTAGCCATGTTAGTGCGCTGGCAGCTGCCAGTGTGGACAGGTTGCAGCACTTTCCCTACTCAGCTGTACGAAGACGGGTTTAACTCACAGCGCTGTACATCTGCAAGTGTAGCCAAGGCCTATACCTCTTTCTGCAATCCCTCTTTTGAAACCACCTTAGCTGTGGTCAGAAACAAAGTCATAGTACTGTGATTTGTTCTTGGAAGTCTTGGAATTCATAAGTATTTCACATAGTAGAGCTTTGTGCTTTTTTACTGCAAGAAAAGCAGACAAAAGGCTCACAGTGCTCAGTAAGATGAAGCACTTCTGTGTCAAAATTATTATTTTGAGCTAACAATGTTCTTTCAGATTCTTTCTGTAAATGGAAATAAAAGTGGGGGCATTGAGAGATCAACAACTTTGGAACAAGGCAACCAAAAAAGAGAGAGTTCTTATTGTTTTAGGTTTTATACATTTTTCTGTGTAGTAAACAGATATTCTGTTGTGCTTACTTTTGTTAATAGAAGTTTTAGACATACATATATGAATTCATGGTGACTTCATAAAACCCATACTCTTGTGACAGGATTGTACCCTTTACTCTTTTTCTGAGAAAGTTCTTGGTTTGGTGGACTTATATTATAACTTTCCCTTTCTTTATTATAGGGCAGGTCTACACTACCTGCCGAATCGGCGGGTAGTGATTGATCTCTCGGGGGTCGATTTATTGCATCTAGTCTAGATGCAATAAATCGATCCCCGAGCGCTCTCCCCGTTGACTCCGGAACTCCACCACTGCGAGAGGTGGAAGTGGAGTCGATGGGGGAGTGGCAGCGGTCGACTTGCTGCCATGAGGACGCCAAGGTAAATTGACCTACGATACGTCGACTTCAGCTATGCTATTCCCATAGCTGAAGTTGCGTATCTTAGGTCGATTCCCCTCCCCCGCCCCCAGTGTAGACCGGGGCATAGTTTCTTGTATGGAATTGAGTTTTATTTAAAAGTATGTGTCTATGTTTGTGTGTGTATCCAGTTATTTAAATTACATAATTAGAGCATGTACATAATTAAATGTGTTGATGGGCCATATCCTCCCTTCCTACATTAAAATGCACAGAAGGGGGAAATTTGCATTGAATAATCCCAAGGCTTTTTGTCAGTGAGCATCCTCTCCTCTATGGGACATGGCTAGCTGTGGTGCAGAACTGGCAGGAGGTGTGGACTGCTGAGTGCTCCGAGGCAAGAATCCATGGAATATAATAATACTACTTAGCATTTATAGAGGGCTTTGCTTAGACACAGTGCTGTAACAACATTAACTGATTAATACTAATTACAAGTTGGGTCTAAACCCCGGGGATGCTGATGTATATGTACTCAATGTGTATGTATATGTGCTCAATGTACTCTGCCACCATACACTTATCAGATACCCCCAAATCCAAAATGGCAGCTGAGCTGGCTTCTATGTCCTGCTACCACTTCCCCTTCATCCCAGCAGCTGTACTCATATAACCTCCCTGTCCCAAGTAGGCTTCATATGTTGTGAAAGAGACTTATTGCTCCTGAGAGCAGCAGGAACTTCTGATGCATATTTCATCATGTTACAGTTCTTTATACTGAGAACACTCCATGTATAACAGATGTTCCCTGACTACTACCCTTTCCTGAAGGTGACATGCCCTTTTTTTTAATGTTGCACCTCTGCTGTGTGTGTTTTACATAGGAGCTGATAGTGGCTACGTGTTACTAGGGGATGCTGCTGCATAGCGTCCCCTATGCAGCATGCCAAGCTACATTTAATTCCATCTGCTCCCCTGTGCTACACAGACTGGAGGGGAACATATGCCCAATGTAACAAAGTTATGCTGTGACATCAGAAGATCTTTATTTAAATCTGTAAAGGTGTTGTACAAATTTAGGACCAAATTCTGCTAGCCTTACTCACATGAATAGTCCCATTGAAATCAAGGCAATCAAGCAACATATAACCCAGAACTCCTAATATTTCAGATGTTAACTTTTTCTTTAATAGTATGTTATTGATCAACAGTTTCTGAAAGTTGATTATTTAAAAAATCCCAGTTTATTTTGAATTATAGGAGCAGTGTGAAAAATTCAAATTTGTACATGTCTTATGCCTGTTCCCAGACTGTAAAAGTGAATGCAGTTGGCAAGTGTGCTCTTATGCCAGGGCAGTCCGTTAACCTCTGTGTTTGTGAAGTTTAATTATTCTAGGATAAAAACTGCTGCTGGCTAAAATATAGTGTACAGTATCTCTACCCTACTAAAGAGAGAGAGAGTGTTTTATAAATTGAAAGATTTAAAATTGTAGTGTTTTTTAAATAGCGCATTAATGGGGACCTTAGAAAAACCTAATATAGGAAGACTTGGCTGTTTTAACAGAATATTTAATGTCAGCCCTCCTCCTTGTGGGATATTGTGAACTTGTATAACTCAAACCAGTTTTTATGTAAAAACGGAAGTTTGGCAGTTTCATTAGGCCAAATCCATGGATGCCTCGCCTGCCCAAATAAGGTTCAAAAGAATCTTAAAAGCTGTGCAGCAGAAGGACTGCACCACCTTTCATACTGTGAAGAAAATCTCTGTGATAGTCTCTGCAGTGTGAGTGGCCACAAAAAGTGGCCACTATATATATCCACTGTTCCTAAACCCCACATATAGTAAAAGCATGTGTTGTTTCTGCTGCCCCATTCCTAGGGTCAGTGGCTGTTTGTGTTGAGGATTCTGACCTTTAGCCCTGTGATTTTTTTTCTTGATATGAGCAAAGCCCACATTAAAGGGCTTTGCTCCATTTCTAGGATTTGGCCTTTGGTCTTTAAATGTATAATATTATCATTTTTTTTTCTAATCTGAAGAAGGAATATCTTTTTATTTGCTGAGTAACTTTGAAAATTGTCTGCTGCACCTTTTCAATTATTATTTCATAAAATGCCAGCCTCCCCTCTCTTTTCCAGAAATATTCCATTGATAGTTTAAATCCTTCATGTATGATTAACAGTATATTCCTAGGATATGGTCCTAACAGTTTTAGAGAGAATTGGCTATGAGAATAGTTGCAAACCAATTTCGGTTACATTCCTATGCTTTTGGACTGATTTTTTAAATATTTGCTATATGTCCAAAGGCAGATATGTTCAGAAAGTTTTAACTAATTCCCTTCAGTTCTTTTGATTTTGAAGGGGGTGAAAAAATGGTTTTTCCATTTAAAAAATTCTGGCTAAACTTCTTTAGGCAAGGTTTTGAGATTGTGACTTCTAGTAAAGAAAAGTTAAAATGTCTTTGGACACCATCAACTGGCAACGTTGTTTACATCATTTTTTTCTGCTCTCTCAGTTTTTCAGTGCAAAATATTACTACAGTAGAACCTCAGAGTTCCGAACACCTTGGGAATGGAGGTTTTTCATAACTCTGAAATGTTTGTAACTCTGAACAAAATATTATGGTTATTCTTTCAAAAGTTTACAACTGAACATTGATTTAATACAACCTTGAAAATTTGCTATGCAGAAGAAAAATGATGCTTTTAACCATCTTAATTTAAATTAAGCAATTTTCTTACCTTTGCAAATCTTTTTTTAAACTTTCCCTTTATTTTTTTAGTAGTTTACATTTAACACAGTACTGTACTGTATTTGCTTTCGTATTGTATTTTTTTGTCTCTGCTGTTGCCTGATTTTTGTACTTCCAGTTCCAAACAAGGTGTGTGGGTGACTGGTCACTTCATAATTCTGGTGTTCGTAACTCTGAGGTTCTCCTGTATTTATTATTAATGAAAATTGTACCATATTATATGGGCAATATGGCAGAGTTAATGTTGCAACCTTAACTTTTAGGATTTCCTTGTTTTTGAATACTTGATCAAAATATAGTGTGTACCCCAGTTTCCAATAGTGCAGTCTAATTTGAAAATTGTTTATTTAGGAATAATTGTCATGTTTTGGTATTATTCTTCATACGTGAATGTTTCTTCTTCAGCAGAGGCTGAAGAATAATATTCTATTTCAGAGAATTCCAGGAAAACCTGGGTTCAGGTGGATGCCATCTCCCATTGTTCTCAATGGGATTGAGGCCAGAGGATGCCCTTAGCAAAAACGGACACTGTCTCCATTCACCTCCTGACAGACATAGAGGGTTACCATCTTCCCTGAGGGCATGTTGGCTTTATTCCCTTTTGAGAGACAATGGCTATTTTGTAAGAGGACATCCTCACTGAGGGCAGGCCTCTGGCCATAGCCTCACTGAGAACAGTGGAAGATGGTGGCCATTTTGAAAAAAGACAATTCTTTTGGGGTTCTCTGAAACAGATTTTATTCTTCAGCTTCCACTGACAGATACATTTTCAGTAATGAAAGATAGTGTTTGTTCTGTTGTACATACTCCTAAATATTTCTTTTTTTAAAACTATCAAGCCTACTCAACAAGGAGGATAAGCAATGGGGTGTGTGTGTGAAAACTAGGGAAGATGTGTTTGGAGGAATGTAGGGGTGTAGAAGGGAGGGTGGGCGGGGGAAGTGTGTACGGAGGAATGTAGATGGTTAAGAAAGGAGGGGAAAATTCAGGGTGGAGTGCATGGGTATAGGGTGCATGAGGGTGCATAGGAATGAATGAGTTTTTGGATGAGGAAACTGGGGTATACACTATATTTTGCACTGCTGTGATGATGCAAAGTCTCTCTAAACTCAGTTGACTAGTCAGCATGCTCTGACTGGTTTGTGTTTCTCCAGAGTGCCATAAAGTATCCAGAGCATATTGATGAATCTGGCCCTAAAAATTAAAATAAAAAAGATATCTTCAAACTATTAGAAATATCACATGATAGCAAGAGATTTTTTTAATTAAGTGTTCATGTACAAGATTTTCAATTTAAAAAAACCCACGAAAATTCCCATACAAAACCTATTTTAAGGTGAAATTAAGGTTGAGGGTATATATTAGTAATTTAGGATAAAATAAATTACAGGGATGTTGCAGTTATCACCAAAACAGGCATTATAATTTATACCTAGCAGAGTGATAGTTAAGGTTAAACTTTAAAGAAATCCCAAAATGTTAATATATGGAAATGAACTGTTAAGGCTCCCAAACAGACTTAGTACTGCTCTATTGTGACACCAAGATGGGGGGAGGGGGAAATCCTACGTGTCTTTAAAAATGAGTAGTGTCTAATCTTAGACCAGAAGCACTATGATTATTGCATGATGTCACTGTACACTAGGATTAAGATTGTTTGGATGCCTTAACTGTGTATTTACATATGTTGGTATGTTTGGATTTCTTTTAAGTTGAACCCTAACTCAAAACTTCCTGAGTTTATAATGTCTATCTCTGAAATAATTACAAACCCCCTGTAATATATTTAGCCCTAAATGACTGATATATATTCTTAACTTTAACTCCACCTTAACCTAGTTTTTGTCTGAGAAAGTATATTTTATCTATACTGAACTGCTGATGATTACTAAAATGTTGGCTTATGTGTTCTTTCTGTGTACATGTATGTACAAGGGGAAAGATTTGCAAAGACAAATTTGACTGTCAATGGAATTTAGGCACCTAGCTGCCCTTTGTGTCTTTGAAAATCTCCTCCAAGATTCTTCACTAAATATCTATTATTTTAAATGGTTGCAAACAGACATTCAACCTGTTTTAAGTAAGACAATGTAAGTTCCAATGTAAGCCCAGAAATGGCTTTAAAATCAATGGAAAAGATAAGGAATCAAATGCTACTTTCCCAATTTAAAGTATTTACTCCAGATTTCCACCAGTATACATAACTGCAGAATTTGGCCCATGGTTTATAATAATAGATTCTCGCCTAATCTTTCTGCTAGCAAAGTAAAGATGTAGGGCTACATTCACAAAGGGATTTAGGCACCTAATTGCCACTTTAGGCACTTAAACCAATACAGATGTATTGGATTTCTAACTCAGGGTTGTGAATTGCACTAGGCAGCAGAGTATCTGGGAATTAGGTGTTGCTATCCTCAGCATAGCACCACCGAAATCCCATTTGTGAATCTAACCAGTATTTACTATACAGCTGCATCCCTTAGAATACAAATTAGGATATTTTTTGGCTTTCCAGATGCATGTAAAGAAAGAGAAGAGAGAGGGAGAGGAGAGAAAAGAGAAAATTAGTTTTGAAGCATTAGAGTAGGAATACAGGATGTAATACCAAAGAGAAAAAGGCAAATAACCATGATACATTTAGATTCCTTAAGAATAACCAGAGGCTGCCCTATCCGCAAAGCAGTATAGTGTGGCCTTCTGGTGAATGCTGTATTTTTTACTTCTCTGTTAAGAATGAAGTAGAAAGCAGAAATTTATTTTGTCATCCTGAAGATTGGGAGCAGCTAAATTTAAGTTGTAGTAAGGCTTACCATAGTGTAAGTGCACTTTCTTGTGTGCTGTAGAGACTAATCAAGGTAGGCAGAGTAGACCCGCCCTTTCCTGTTTTGGATCAATACAATATAATCCTTACTTACTGCTGTAAATCGATTTAGCATAATTTAACTTTACGTTTTCTCTGCTCACTGCCAGATATCTCCTCTGTTTGTGTGAGATTTTGGGTGTTAAATGGGAAACAGATTAGTAAAAGAGGCATAGCAGCAATTTTTGTGTGTGTGGGTTATGCAACTGTTTAATATTTACATTTAGTAGAAATTATTGGAAGCAGTTGAGAAGTAAACATGCTGAAAAATTGGACAAGAAGGTAAATATATATTATTTGTCAGTATGTCCAGATCGTAATCAAAATTTATTATTAATTTTACAAGGGAGAGAAAAATATCCATCACATTGTTAATGAAATCCAGGAATTTTAAGTTACCTAAGAGAGCAACTTTAAAAGAGAGCAACTTTAGTTGAATAAAGTTAAACTTTTCCACTAATGAAACTATTGAAAACTTAGGCCCAGATTCTCCCCTAGGTGGGTTATTCCTCTGTAGAGACATGGGAATTGAAAGAGTTAAGACTCAGAGAGTTCCCTTGGTTTGCCCTTCTAAAGAAGTGGAAAGCTCATTCAGCCTCCAAAATTTGCAGATTGCCCCAGCATCTGCCAGTGGCCATGGAGGTCCTCTGCCTTCCAGTCCCCTAAATATAGAAGCAAAGTTTCTTCAAGAGTCATTTTACCATTATTCCTCAAATCTTTTCTAAATTAATGGGGAGATGATACCAGAGACAGTGATTGTCTGCTCCACATCAGAAATGTGATACCTGTGGCGTATCTACCCATGGAATGGCCTCTACAAGGTTATGGAGAAGAGGCATCCTATTGCAGCGCCTGCTTCCCCCCTTCCATGCTCCCACAGTTAGGTTCTGCTATTCTTCACTTGCAAAACTGGAGACCAGCATTGGGCCCTTAATTCTTGATGCTATAGTTAAATATTCATCTGTTTAGCTCTGGAATCCTTCTGGGCTCGTATCTCTGATGCCAAAAGCTATAAAAATAGGGCATTTAATATTTAAAATTAGAATCTGAGGTCAACCTGTAGCTTTGCTCTAAAAAGCCAGATTGTACTCTGCTCAAGTGATTGATAGAAAATGTTCACTAGTAGCCAAAGAGTATATGGGACTCAAATTAAAAGTCAAAATAATTAGCATGTTTATCTGACCACTTGAGCTGTTAAAAGTTGTTAATTAAATACCAATGAATGAGTGCAAACATTAATTTAGGGATTAACTTCAGTATATGATATCTATATTTTGCATAGTGTTAATCTTTAGTAATTAATGTATCATTTAGAGGTTTGAAATAATTCACGATAATATTAAATCTAACCTTATTAAATCTAAGACAGTTCTTGTATGTTCATTAAATTCTTAAACAGCTGTTAATCCTTGGCAAATGTGTTTAAGAATCAGTCAGCATTTCACAAACATACAGAAACAGTCTTATTAAATCTAAATAAATATGTATTTAAGACACTTGGGGCCCTATCCTGCCCTATTTTATTAATCATAGCTGTATATGTATCATTATTTGCACTAGAATCACAAAATACTGCTCAGCATCAACATTATTAACAGTGAATAGTCTGCCTTCTAAAAAGGCCCACATATGTAAGGATACACTAGGGGGCTGCACATTTGGCAAATAGAACAGGACTCCCAAGAAAAAAGCATGTTGCATAAATTCCCATCTTCAAAATTACCTCATTATCAAATGTTTAGCCTTCTGGGTGTACATCAAAAAACATCCTACAGAACAAATCTGGCTGTGTTGTACACCAGTCAAACCCTCATGACCTGGAAATGTTAACAGTAGATTTGGATTTTTTAAAGTTTTGTCAAATGATGATCAACTTGCACAGCCATCAGGTCGTGAGGATTTCTTACTGGAACGGCAGTTCGGTTACTTTATGAAATATGATCACCTTCTTGTACTGGCCAGTTTTTTATTTTATTTTTCTAATCCTTAATGTCCACATTGCAGGCTTCTTTTTTGTTTCACATATTTTTTAAGTGGTTTGTTCTTTGGGGAAAATATGGGTTTACATTTCAGGAAAACAGGGTGTACAAAATGTGAATTTCCACAAGATTCTCATAGGCCTAAAATAAACAAGTTTATCTGAATAAGCAAAAAGGCCAATGTTTGTACTCAGAAGTAATGTGTAAGTTAGATCCCATTACACTAACTTAGGCTCCGTTACACACACTTCGATTCACTCTGCTGATGAATAAAAGATTCCACATGTGTATAACTTACAGAGGATTCAGAAGCAGGTGTAAGTCTAACTTTTTTGCCACCCAAAGCACACAAAAAACCCCCCAAGTGCCGGCCCACCGAACAAAAAAATCGCCCGCCAAAACAACCCCCCACCCAACGCCGCCGAAACGCCCGGGGTGCTGGCGGGAAGGGCAGCATGCCCATGGCCCCGCTCCCCCAGCAGGGGCACCAGCGGGAAGCGAGGCATGTCCGCCGCCCCGCTCCCCCGGCCAGGGCACCGGCGGGGAGGGCGGCATGCCCATGGCCCCAGGGGGCCGGCGGGGAGCATGGTTTTTTTTATTAAAAAAACCCCAAAACCCTGAGTGCCGCCCCCCTCCAGGTGCTGCCCCAAGCACATGCTTGGTAGGCTGGTGCCTGGAGCTGGCCCTGAAGTTAAAGTAGTCTCTACCTTATTTAAATTAACCACATTATACAGCTTCGCTTGGCTTCTCTATGCTCTCTAACACTCTCTTCTACATCAGTTAGAATGTGTCCAGTGGTCGTTAGGGAGACTAACTTATCAGTCCCTTCTGAACTTGGCCCCAGATCTTTTGTATTTTGAAAATTCATTAAATTATT
Source organism: Chelydra serpentina (assembly GCA_037349315.1). NCBI lineage: Eukaryota > Metazoa > Chordata > Testudines > Chelydridae > Chelydra > Chelydra serpentina. The sequence goes on from JBAIAC010000004.1 coordinate 65,417,617, forward strand.
CATTCTTTTTTACAGAAAATATATTGTAAAATTACGTTTTAATAAACATAAAAGCTAAGTATTGTCATTATCAGCAAGGGTAGGAAGCAGCACTATCAATCAAATTAATAAAAAGAAAAGGAGTTTCAGGTTAAAATAATTATATCATGTGATATATAATAATAATTGTCATGTGAAGCTATTGAAAGGATATCTAGAATCTTATTTTCTCTGTATTTATGGGATTTTTAACCCTATTTCTGACATGATTCCTCATCATCCAGGGCCTGCCCATTTTTTGTGAGGCACTGTAGTAAAGCAGACTGTACAATGTTTTTCTTAAAGAGACATATTGTATCAATATCTTTCAGACATTTTTTGTTATATGTTCATAAGCAGTCAGGTGGGTAAGCATCTGGGTTTCACCAAAATAAATTAAACTAAACTGCTTTGTTTTTTTTTCTAATTTAAAATCTGTTTTAAGCAGAACTAAGCTGGTACTTAAAATAGCTCACTGACATTCAGAATAATGGTGTGAAAGCAAGTGTAATAAAAATTGTCATTAAGGTGCAGTGTAAGCACTGATTCAGCTACTATGACACTAATTCAAAAATGTTAGCATGTAAGATCTACATCTGTGTGAATTAAAAAGTGTATGTACACACAGGCTGTCAAGAAAGTGTGTCTAAAATCAGGCAATGGCGGTTGAAGCTGTGAGGAAATCTGAAGTGTGATGTCATCTTCAAATCCTGATTAGGACAGAAGAGGAAGGCAGCAAAACTATTATCCAAAATGATTTGGATAATATTCACTGTGTCATTTCTCCAGATTTTAGCCTTCCTTGTGTCGCCCAACTGACTTTATCAGTATCTCTTTATGAAAATGATCTCCCATTGTCATGTCTGCTACTGAAGGGTCAGGTAGATGTGTCTGTCTCTACTCTGCCTTATGAAAGGTTCGATATTTAGTTTTGTTCTCTCTAGAATATCCTGACAGTGTTAGTAGTCAATAAAAGTTACTAATTCCCTGCTTGTGTTTATCCTTCTTGGGAGCTTTGCCTTCAGGAGTAGAAAATTATCATAAGTATGTTTAGTGATTATATCTGCTTTTGATTAGTGTATAGACAAAGGCACATCTCAATGAAAGTACTTTTGAATAAGATTATTATTGGTTCCTTTATTATAAAATTTTCTAAATACATAAATTAATTCTGTTCTTTGTGCTGTGCCATCTTTTTGCCTCCTACATCACCATTGGCCTGCTTGGTTATTTCAGAGAGCTCTTCCAGGGGTTATCTTTGCAAATCTCCACTCAGGAGTATAACTTTGAGCAGTTAATATTTTTTCTCAAACCAAGACACCTTTCTGTGACTTTGGCACACATACAGCTGCATTTCCCATGATGGATACAGCACATACGCTTCTAAATACATCAACTACAGTTCCAACTTGGATTGAAATTCAGATTGCCGCAAAATGTGTATCTAGTTTTCTTTATAATTTCATAGAATCATAGGACTCAAAGGGACCTCAAAAGGTCATCTAGTCCAGTCCCCTGCATTCATGGCAGGACTAAGTATTATCTAGACCATCCCGACATGTCTTTGTCTAACCTTCTCTTAAAAATCTCCAATGATGGAGATTCCACAGTCTCCCTAGGCAATTTATTCTAGTGCTTAATCACCCTGACAGTTAGGCAGTTTTTGTTGATGTCCAGCCTAAACCTCCCTTGATGCAATTTAGGCTCATTGCTTCTTGTCCTATCCTCAGCGATTAAAAAGAAAAAATTTTCTCCCTCCTCCTTGTAACAACCTTTTACATACTTGAAAACTGTTATCATGTCCCCTCTCAGTATACTCTTTTCCAGACTAAACAAACCCAGTTTTTTCAATCTTCCCTCATAGATCGTGTTTTCTGGACCTTTACTCATTTTTGTTGCTCTTCTCTGGACTTTTCCAATTTGTCCACATCTTTCCTGAAACATGGTGCTCAGAACTGGACACAATACTCCAGTTGAGGCCTAATCAGCACGGAGTAGAGCAGAAGAATTACTTCTCATGTCTTGCTTACAACACTCCTGATAATACATTCCTGAATGATGTTTGCTTTTTTTGTGACAGTGTTACACTGTTGACTCATATTTAGCTTGTGGTCTACTATGACCCGCAGATCCCTTTCCGCAGTACTCCTTCCTAGGCAGTCATTTCCCATTTTGTATGCGTGCAACTGATTGTTCCTTCCTACGTGAAGTACTTTGCATTTGTCCTTATTGAATCTCATCCTATTTACTTCAGACCATTTCTCCAGTTTTTCCAGATGATTTTGAATTATAATCCTATCCTCCAAAGCACTTGCAACCCCTCCCAGCTTGGTATCATCTGCAAACTTTATAAGTTTACGCTCTATGCCATTATCTAAATCACTGAAGAAGATATTGAACAGAACCGGACCCAGAACTGATCTCTGCAGGACCCCACTCGTTATGTCCTTCCACCAAGACTTTGAATCACTGATAACTACTCTCTGGGAACAGTTTTCCAACCAGTTATGCACCCATTTTATAGTAACTCAATCTAGGTTGCATTTTCCCTAGTTTGTTTATGAGAAGATCATGAAAGACAGTATCAAAAGCTTTACTAACGTCAAGATATACCATGTCTACCACTCCCGCCCCATCCAAAAGGCTTGTTATCCTGTCAAAGAAAGCTATCAGATTGGTTTGACAGGATTTGTTCTTGACAAATCCATGCTGACTGTTACTTACCACCTCATTATCTTCTAGATGTTTGCAAATTGATTTCTTAATTATTTGTTCCTATATCTTTCTGGGTACAAAAGTTAAACTGACTGGTCTGTAATTCCCTGGGTTGTCCTTATTTCCCTTTTTGTAGACTGGCACTATATTTGCCCTTTTCCAGTTTACTGGAATCTCTCCCGTCTTCCATGACTTTTCAAAGATAATCACTAATGACTCAGATATCTCCTCAGTCAGCTCCTTGAATATTCTAGGATCTATTTCATCAGGCCCTGGTGACTTGAAGATATCTAACTTGTCTAAGTAATTTTTAACTTGTTCTTTCCCTATTTTAGCCTCTGATTCTACCTCCTTTTTACTAAAAAGAAAATAAGAAAGAAAGAAATACTTGTGGCACCTTAGAGACTAACAAATTTATTTCAGCATAAGCTTTCATGGGTTAGAACCCACTTCATCTAACCCACGAAAGCTTATGCTGAAATAAATTTGTTAGTCTCTAAGGTGCCACAAGTATTTATTTCTTTCTTATTTTCTTTTTGCTGACACAGACTAACACGGCTACTACACTGTAACCTCCTTTTTACTGGCATTCACTGTGTTAGACTTCCAGTCACCACCAACCTTCTTAGTGAAAACTGAAACAAATAAGTCATTAAGTACCTCTGCCATTTCCACATTTTCTGTTATTGTTTTTACCCCCTCATTACCCTGTCTTTGGTCTTCCTCTTGCTTCTAATGTGTCAGTAGAATGTTTTCTTGTTACCCTTTATTTCTCTAGCTAGTTTGATCTTGTTTTGTGCCTTGGCCTTTCTAATTTTGTCCCTATATACTTGTGTTATTTGTTTATATTGATCCTTTGTAATTTGAGCTAAGTCAAATACTTATGAAGTATCTTTATGAAGTATCTTCTTCTTTTATTTTTCATAGAACCTTTCCTTTGTTATTTTTTGTTAATTGAAGTAAATAATGTTTTGTAATCTCATTATTTTGTTTTTAAATTCTTGGATTTTTTTCTTTCACATAGTGTTTTATAACCAAATGTATACAATCTCAAAATTTTATATTCTAGATTTCACATACCGTATTGTGCTCATAAAATATTATTTTAACACAACACCTTAAGCTACCAGCCCAATTTACATCAACTGCTGTTACAGGTTCTTGTATGGAGCCATTTCTTTAAAAAGAAAAAATGAGATACATGTACTGCCTGGGCTCTATTGGGACCTTCAAGAGTGGGTTGGGCAGCCTCAGACACACCTCCTGATAGAGGTGGCTCATCAGGCCCAGTTGACTAAGCTGGCATTGAATAAGTCCAATATCAGCTCCAGAATTTGTCCCATCAGACCAAGTTTGTCTGTCTCTCAAGGCACAGTAGAGGCATCTTAGGGTGTTTGTTTTATGGCAGTTGCTTTGTGAGGGAGTGGCCAGTTTCTAATCTGTTTCACTTATAGGTTCTCATTCACTAATGTAATGTTTGGGTTGCAGTTTATATTTATTTTAAAATATTCTATTAGAACCTTAAAAATTGAAATATTTCTATTCCTATAACTATAGCTAAACCAGGTTTTTACAAAGCCTAAAATTTGTGTCATATTTGACCTGACAGGGGTCATATTTGTCCCCCTACTAGATTGGTTGATTCAGTCAAGCAGTTCCATCAGTCCCATATTCAGGGGGTTCCAGATTTGAAAAGAACAATGCAGGTTTGAATTCAAAGCCATGGTACACTACACAGTCAGATTGATCGGCTCAAAAGTAGACAAGGATACCTGAAACTCTGTGTAACTAAGCTTGAGTTCTACACCGATGCATGCTGAGAACTAACATGACTTATTCTCTGCATTGACTGCCAGCCATGTAATTCTTAGATGATATCCTGCCATTTGTTCTATGCAGCAGAACTGATATCAGTTCCAAAGTTGCTCTCTCCACCTCTTGTGTAAAGTTAGAATGCCAAAATAGTGATTTTTGGGTATTGTGGAGAAATTAATATAAAAATGGACAGTGATGGAATATGAGGCGAAACAAAAATAAAAAGTCCATTGTTGCCTTCTAAAAACAAATTAAAGTCAGATAAATATTTTACAATCTTCTTTTCCCATGTGTCATTAGCTTTCCTTGCATTAGACTTCCTTGTACATATGAGCTTTGAAAGTTCATATACTGCAGCTCTGTCTGTCTATACTATGGTGTTGCTAAATATAGCAATTCAGATACAGATTATTGCGGGGGTTCTCAAACTGGGGGTCGTGACCCCTCAGGGGGTCATGAGGTTATTATGTGGGGGGTCGCGAGCTGTCAGCCTCCACCCCAAACATCGCTTTGCTTCGAGCATTTATAATGGTGTTAAATATATTTAAAAGTGTTTTTAATTCATAAGGGAGGTCGCACTCAGAGGCTTACTATGTGAAAGGGGTCACCAGTACAAAAGTTTGGGAATCACTGTATTATTGAGTCTGCTCTTCACCTTTCACAGGATTGGCTGATTTTGCTTACTCTGGTTTGTTTTATGTTTTTATAATTTTTGGTCTTAGATTATTGTGTGCTATTAAGATTGCAATGTGCTCTGAAAAGTTCTGGCTTGATCCCTCCTTATGTCTCTGGTAGGTTTTTCCACAGATGGCAGCTATCAACTAAGAGCATTTTATCTCTGTTCTTGAGAGCTTCACACGGAATACTGTTATATATATTGGCATAGAAAACACTGGTGTCTCATTGTCTAATGAATGGAGAAGTGTTCTCAGATATATTCTATCCATTAAAGGCTTTAAATATTATGACCAGGGTCTTACATTGGCATTGAAAGTAAAATGGGAGCCAGTGGAGAATGCGGAAACTGATGTGATATATTATTGATAGTTTTTCCTTCTGAAGAACCAAGTGTCAGTATTCTATACAAGTTGGAGTGTTTATGTGGCATTGATGGTGGAAGCAACATTGTCCGCATTCTCCACTGGCTCCCCATTTACTTCCAATGCCAACAATAAAAGTAGTAATAATAGTGAGAAATTTCTTTTGTTCCTGTATCTGGCCACAGTGGTCAGTCCCTGTCTAGAAGTGACTAATGCATTGATTACTGGATCACTTGATGATTACCTGTTCTGATCATCCCCTCTTGGGCACCTGGCATTGGCCACTGTCGGAAGACAGGATACTGGGCTAGATGGACCTTTGTTCTGACCCAGTATGGCCCTTCTTATGTTCTTATGTTCTAAAGATGGAAGTTAAAGAAGGCATTTCTCACTATTGTTTCTACCTGTTATTCAGGATTGGTGATGAATATAGTAAGATCCTGAGACTTTGTACTTCCTAGACAAATATGGTGCATATGTCTCAGGTGGTGAGAAAAGTTAGTGTCCTGATTATCTTCTCAAACTATTCTTTTTCCACCATCATCACTTCAGTTTTGCTTTGCCAGCTGCTCTTTTGAAGCCAGCTGCTCTTCATACAGGTACTAATGTCAGTAATATGGCAGCTTGGTGATGCCATCTGTTTAGAAGGTGATATAAAGCAGGGTTCCATCAACAGTGGGGCCCCTTTATGTCTCATCCTTTTGAAGCAGTCACCAGTAGACATTTAAGAGGAGGAGGAACAGAACTGATACCTGCAGAACTTCACGGTACAGCAGCTGCACATTATATGTTCAGGATACTATTTGAAATAAATAGTTGAGTCATCATAGCGCTGCACCATCCTCTCTGGCTAGGTCTCATAAGTAGGTCAGCAACAGCTTGTGACTCACTATGACTGTTGCTTAAAATAGATTGAATACTACAAGCACTGAGGTTTGATATCAGTCATTTTCCCTTTGGGAAGTCACCCATCAGTGGAACAGAGTCATCTCCATGTCCAGCCTTGGTCTGAAGCTTGAATATGTGTGGGATTTGGGATGTTGGAAGATGCCACATGCTGGTGAAATTTGAAGAGATGGTGGGAGACAGGGTGGTAGTAGGAGAGACTATCCATATCAAATGTTGGTTTCTTAAGGAGAAAGTGGACTGTCACAATCTTCAAGAAGGCTGGTAAACTATCTTTGGTTAAGGAGGCATTCATAATTGCTTTCAGATGTAGGCCTAATTGCTCTTTGCTGTTGTTCACTAGCCTGGAGGGATAAGGATCTGCTTAGTAAACTGGCTAGAAAATGGAAAACATTGGCAAATTTTTTGTTTAAATTTTTGTTTAAATTTATTTTTTGACAAATTTTGCAGTGATCAGTGTTTTGGTCACATGTTTGGGTTATACTGTCCGGGGTGATTAGGCAGTTGACTGCACGGAACAGTTCTATTAACTGTGATTCCACCACTTCTGGAGCAGAAGAAAATATAGGTTTGGTTTTTTTTACAACCTGTATGGAGGTAGCATGTTTCCACTACGAATGGTTGAATTTAGGGCCATCATTTCTAAGATGGGCATAATGAGTGTGCCTGCAAAATTGTGCAGTTACCTGAGCTACTCGGTTTGTCTTCAGTGAGTGCAGACACATTTTAATAGTTGTTTCTGTTTTGTTCTACTGAAAAATTGGTCCTTAATGTTTAAGCAGTAGACAAATTTTCCTGATTGTTAAACCAGAATAAAAGTAGGATCAAAATTGTTCCTGTATGTGATATGAGACATCAGATCTTGAACTAATATGTATGTATGCAGTGAAATAGGATTATATCGTAAATTTGAAATTTTAAAGTACTTTTTACAGGTAAGACCTTGGAAAATGTGTTGCTATTATTTATTAATTACTTTATGTTTGTGTTGCATTCTTAATCAGATGAATTGCCCATTGTACAAGGAACTGTGCAAACAAATGTGAACTTTCATAATGCTAAACTGAGGAGAAAAGGTGTAGTCTTCTTTTCAGCTATTATTTCTGTTTAGAATAATGACTTTATGCCCTTCCATCTTAAAGAGGAAAATTATAGAAAAGGATATCCAGGGATAATAGCTTTCTTTTCAAATCATGAATGGGTGCTCTGAAGTGATTCCTTTCCTAGTAAAAAGCTCAAACCTTGTATTGTAGACAAACAAAGCAACTGAAAAGGATTTAAAGTATTGTTGAACAAGATGTTAAGATCCTAACATTTATGGAAATCAGACTTTGCAAACCTTGTGTAAATGCAGATACATTGGATCTAGATAAATATATTAGAAATTTCATGGCAGTAAGTAGTGAGGTCTAAATTTATGTTTTATCAATTACCCTGGATAAAGGAGGTAGTCATTCCGTTTCCAAAGTGTAAGACTTTTTCACATCCCTGGTGCTAAAAACGATGCCTTGCCAAAGAATTATAAATAGAAATTCTACAGTCTAAGAAAGCTTTAGTTCTTTTAGTTCTGATTGAAGTTTTTCTCATTTAGTAGAAGAAAAATAAAGGCATCAAACATGAGGACTGACAGTACTTGTATCTGCTTAAATTCCTTCCACATCTCCAGTTGATTGACATACTCAACAAGCTGTTAATTGCCCACTTGGTGTGTTTTAAATGAGCCTTAAATTTTTAGGATTTCTGATGTAGATTTGTAAGAACTGGAAATTAAGTAAGTTTAATTGCCTGTTGAGTATTTTTATTCACCATTCACAGAAACAATACTCTAAGCCATTGTAGCACTTAGTGTGGATTTTCAATGGTCCTTTTCCCCTGATTTGAGCAGCATACATTTGTTTTCTTTAAATGAATAATTGTATACTATTTTTATACTGAGGTAGTACCTTTACACTAGTTCTACAGTGAGCATATGCATGTTGTACCAGTTATTCATAAAATAAAAATTGTGTACAGAGATTGGTAGTGTTTTAGAATAGTAATTTAGAGGCCTTCCTAGATAAGAGTATAAGAGTGTTGGAAATCTAAGGTGACTCTAGCTGTCTTCACACAATAGATTGGAACTACCCTTTTTTCAGACTACTTGCTTTACTTTTACTTCAATAGTTTTGGTCCCTGGGGTGCAGAACTGAGAAATATAGATTGTAACTATGATGCCACATAAGAAGAATAGCTTAAGTGATGATACAAAATGAATTGTCTCTGGTAGTGAACAAGCAGAGACTGGTTTGGGCAAAACAGTTTTTTATGGTCTGACTGTGGTGGGCTATTCTCACCCCAGTGATACCTGCTGAGGAACTGTTAAATTTAGTTGCATTATAATAACATTTCTCTCAAGAAATGAATTATATACCTGTAGAGTAGTGATTATTTGCATGCAGCCATGGCTGTTATTATGCACTCAACAACATTTTGTCTTCAGCTGTGAACATTTGTATTGGTGCCATGTGTGAATTAATCTGTGGTTGTAATATAAGAGAAAAAGTTGGCAAGGTTGGAGTGGTTGGGATAGCAAGGTTCTCTTCTCAATGTCTAGACTTGATTGTCTTTATTGTGTTAAATAAATGCAATGTGATCTTTCATCAATAACCATAAATGAAAAAATCAGAACATAAGATAATATTGAATACAAGGAACTGTCCAACCATCCAACAGAACCCCCTAATAGTAGACACTTACAGCATAGGGTACAAGTCCTGATTACCAAAACTTTACCTCCTCAAGGACTACGTTGTCAACTTTCAGGTAGCCTATAGGCTGCACCTAATTTGCATTAAATGGAGAAGATGCAGCCATAATTTTGAACATGAATGTATGGATTATTGAGACTAGAGAGTGTAGTTTACAATGTTCCATCGTGAGCTGTGCGGAAGGCTGCACTGAATGTTTGCATATGTAGTCTCTATTCATGATCAAGACAGTTGGTAGGCATCACTTCAGCCACCCTGCTCTGGAGAGAGAAGAGTATGCCACTAACTGAGTTATACTGAAATACCATATCTGGTATAAAATAGCCACTGTGTTCTTTGTGACCTCATCCCTGCAAGCCAGCTGCTAATAGGGGATATCTGCTGCGTCTTTCATCGTCTCTTACAATTCTTGTCTCCACAACTGATGACGTATGATCTTTCATCTGCCTTTATACCTACTGCACGCATAAAGTAAGGTGGAGTGGGGGTGGGTGGGAAGGAGCTAACCTTTTCAGCTCGATTACAGAGAGAACAATTTGTTTTTGTAATTAGAGCTCAGCAGTGATCTCTGTTTATTTCACTGTTATTCAGCTCGCTGTAAACAGAACTCAATTTTGACAACTGTTTAGCTCACGGCACAGATTTAAAGTATTAAAGGATAATGGAAGACTTATTAGATTAGCTTTTGCCATGATCTTTTAGTGTCCCAGATAATTATTATTTGTGATACAGCTGAATGGTTTAGGCTTGTATTATTATTATGCATGCATTTCTGTGTAATACCTTATGTACTGTTGATAGGCACTAAAATATGCATTAGGAAGTATACATTTAGTCAGATTGCACTGATGTCAGTGGCGTTTTCAAGTGGTTCAAATTGCTCTTTTATGTGAACTGCTTTAGTTTCCATATTAAAAGAATGAAAAGGTTCTCAGGCTCCTGATTTTTTCTTTTAAAGGCTCACTCATCTTCTTCATCATTATTATTACTCTTAATCATTTTTAGTAACGCTCATGTGATTCCACCACACACCTTTGATCCAATCATTACATTACATTTCTCCTCAGGCTCTGGCATTTTTACTTTTAATTCTCTCTCTCTCTCTAGTTTTCTCAATGTTCTTCTATATTTTTTCTTGCACTACTACCCTTCTTATGTTTCTTGATTAGTTCTTTATGATTATCCCTGCTAATAAGCATGCTATCCCACCTTATGCTGTTTTGTACTTTCTCATTTCATTCTTTTTCTGACTTCCTCTTAATACCCATTAATTATGAGACATTGCTTCTTACTCTGATCTTATCATTGACTTTTTACCTTTTGATCACTTTCTGCCTATTGTTCATAAAATCTGTCTTTTTAATCTTTCTCCCACTTTCCCCCACATGCTGCTTTTCAAAAAAACAGTCTGATATGCACGAGTCACAGGTGAAGCTTCTCCTGGGGGAGGCTAGCTCCCTGTCCTGCCGCTTTCTCCTGCAGCCCTGCCCATTCCCCACATGGCCCCGCCCATACTCCACCCCCACTCTGCCCCAGAACCCACCCATGGTCCGCCCTTGCACCCCATCCACCGCCGCTACTCTGCGCGTCCCTCCTCACCTCCAGCTCCCTATCCTGCTCAGCCCCCTCCACTATCACTCGCCACGTCCCTCCTCTCCTCCACCCCCTCTCTCAGAAGGCCCCCACCGCCCACCACTCCCTCTGTTCCTCCTCTTCTCCACCCACCCCCTTCCCTCAAGGCCCCCGCCGCTCACGCTCACCACATCCCTTCTCTTCTCCATTCCCCTCCCCCTCAAGGCCTCTGCCTGCCGCTCACCAAGTCTCTGCGGGGGAAAAGGGGCTGTGGAGGAGAGGAGGGATACAGTGGGCAGGAGGGACCTCGTGGGGTGGGGGGATGGAGGAGAGGAGGGATGTGCCGAGTGGCGGGGACCTGCAGAGATGTGTGTGGGGGGGGTGGAGTGGAGAAGAGGAGGGACTCAGCCAGGCAGAGTTGGGTGGGGGGTTCAGGGAAGAGGTGGAGCAGGGACAGGAAGAGGCAGAGTGAAGGTGGGGCCCCCACGGCCGAGGCATCTGGCGGCAGGTTGGCAGCCGCTATACCAGGGGAAGCTTAGCCTCCCTTGGCCTATTATACCCACTGCCTATGCTGATATGGAAAAAAATACCAGCTTCTCCACAATGTGATCTTTCTCTCAGTCTCTCTGTTATATATTAGTCTTTATACTGCACTCATCCTCGTGGTATCTGATCCACTACCATCAAACAAAACAAGCTCAGTTTTTTTGATAATTTTAATCATATGCAGATGTTACCCCATCCTTTTGCTTGGTGCTCTCTTTTTTTTCACGTAGGCAGGCAAGGTATTGAAACCTATAATAACCCCAGTTTTACAGCAGTGCTTACTACTTGGGGGTGAGGGGCATGTCTGTCTTTTAGAAACCACACTAGTTATGTGGGCCCAAGATAAATGAGTAGATAAGTGTGATCACTTTGGATCAGAAAAGCCATAGGTTTGCAAATTCACATGCACACATTGCAAACATGCTGCTGTGTCTGTGAGAAAAGAAGCAGGTGGCTCTCTCAAAGCCAGAAGCCTCCTTCTCTTCACCTGTTCCTTGTGCCCCTTAAAATAGCTGATTGCAATAGTGTGTATACAAGATTGCAGGCTCAGGCAGCATCCCACAAGTCAAACTTTTTTAGCCCCTGTTGCACAAATAGATACTGCTCTCCCAGCAGTATATAGTCTGTGTATGAGTGAAGGAATTGGGAGAGGGCTCAGACCTCCCAGACAGCAGGAGATTAGGAATGGGGAGGTGAATCAGACAAAACATGTAGAAATATTGTAAAGACTAGGGCCTTGTCTACACTACGGGGGGAGATCGATCTAAGTTATGCAACTTCAGCTATGTGACTAACGTAACTGAAGTCGACATACTTAGATTTACTTACCGTGGGGTCCACACTACGTGATGTCTACAGGAAATGCTCTCCCCTTGACTCCCCCTTGCGCTTCTTGTTCAGGTGGAGTACAGGAGTCAACAGAAGAGCGATCGGCGGTCAATTAGTGGGTCTTCGCTAGACCCGCTAAATCTACTGCCAATGCATCTATCGCCATGCATTGAACCCCCGGTAAGTGTAGACAAGCCCTAAGAAAGGAAAATGGTGGAAGGAAGAGAATGGTAAGCAGGAAAAGAGAGAGGAGAGAGAGAAAAGAAAGTTTGTGGTATCAATGGCAGGAGGACATAGTGTGAGCGGCATGTTGAGTGGCCATCTGCTAATCCACAACAAATAGAGGCTTCAGCAAAAAAGGATAGAAACCACTGTCTTAGATCTTCTTAAACTTCTCACAAGAATGGAACAGATTGGCAGGTTGGCAATGTGCATGCATACTCGCAAATGCTGGTAGGTCTGATTTCAGGCTTATCGACTTGGTGATGTCATTTTTTAAAACCCAGCAAATTCTTTCCCTGCAAAAGAACGTGTGGCACTTTCATCTGACAGCTATCATATCTTGGTTGAACTCAGAAGGTGATGTTGCACTGTAGTGCATGTGGCCAGAATGCGTAGACATGAGTAGCACTTACAAGGTATGTATTTTTTGGTGAAAGAAAAAAAACCACAAATCCTTGGATTAAATTTATATGTAATATTTTCTTCTTTAACTCAGAAATAACTGTCCTCTGAATTCATATATAAAATCTGAGAAGACAAGGTGATTAATCACAATCCAGCGTGTACTGTCAGTGTGCCATTTTATTTTAACACTGAAAGGAAAAGGTTTAAATTATTTCCCCCCCCCTTTTTTGTAGCCATATTCAAAGATAATGATTATATATATATGGCTTATTATGTCTTTTCTTTTTTTTCAAGGAATGACAATCTGCTCTGCAGAGTACTCAAGTGTGCAGCAGATATTGTGTCTGTAACGCTATTGTATATCTTTCTTCTTTTCTTTGATCATGATTCTGATGATAATAATGTAAAATATAATTCTGCATCTTTTTTCAGATCAACATAGTGGGTTATGGGCTAAACGTCATGAAAAATTAAATTACATCACAACATAATTCCCTGTAGAAATCTGTTTAGTTCTGTAGAATTCCCACCAGGAAACACTGAAACCTAATATATTTGTATGGTGTGGTGAAAAAGGTTGTTTGAAGCTAAGTGAGCAGGGTGTAATTTGCAGTGCTACAATACAGTATGCATTTCTTTTTCATCCAAGCAAACTGTAATAATGTGGCAGAAAGACTTTCCTATAAACAATATCACAGTTATAGCAATTTCATATAAAATAGTTCCTTGTATTTGTATTGAAAATGTTGTTGTCATTTTTTACACAGTTAGGTTCAAATGTCTTGCTGCAACTTACAACATGGCTGGATCAGTTCCAAGATTCCCAATTTTCTATGCACACGAGTGCACAATAACTAAACAATACACGGATATGTGGCAGTTAGTACAAACTAGTCTTCCTTCACAGTCTTCTCAGGTAGTTGCAGGATGTGCCAGTTGTGGGGTGTTGTCTTTTAGTTTCTTTTAACATTTTGTGGCATTTTCTCTCCGTTTCTAAACTGCCTCTTCTGCTTGGATTCCTTTGTTGAGAGCAGGTGAGGATGGTTTAGAACAAAAGGATTTTTTGTAACTACAATAAATTAAAAGCAAAACTGTAAAGAGATTTGTCTCAAGCATATGCAGAAGAACCTCTGCACAGAAATAATATTTTCTTCCAAAGTAAAATTTTACATTACAAAAGAAATTTCCATGTTAAAATATGCACATATTTATGGCTAACTTTACAGCCAAATTTACAAAAACTACACCCGTCATCTTTCATTATTAGAGCAACTTCTGGAACTAGGTGCTATTTTAAAAAAATCAAATGCATCTCCTTACCTTATCACAAAAAGATTTAAAATCTGAGGTGTTTCATTTCAAAATTATTTTTAACCTTCTGCTTGGGGGGAAAAAACAGACGTCTTTCAGGAGAACCAAAAAAAAAAAAAAAAGTGGAATAATCTGATAATCTATAACTCTGTCTCCTAAATGTAATTTTGCCCAAAGAAAAGATATTAAGCTTTCTGAAATATTTTCTGTCCGTATTTAGTTCAAAAGCATTCTTTTATTCATCTACATCTGACTCTGCTAGTAGAATATCATGATTTCTCTTTTACTGAAAAGCCTGAAGGTTAGGAGCTGCACACTATTTTATGACCTTCTTTAAAGAGCAGATGCTAACTAGGATTAATAGGAAATTAAGTTTTGTCTCCAGCACTAAAAAACTAAAACTAAAAATTATAAGGTAATCTTTTGTGAGAAAACAGAAAGGGGCCTGCAAATGATATTCTGTTGTAATAATAAGGGATAGTATCTCTTCCAACTGTAACATAAACTGTCAGTGGAACCCAACATAGGAATAAAAATTACACACTGCAGAGCAAACCAGAAAAAGATTAAAATCAACATTTTGTATAACAACCTGCCAAGGAATATGGAGAGAATACACAAAGGTGTCCACACATACTGTATAACAAACTGTGATAATATTTAAAAAAAAACTATTACAACATAAAAAGCCTCTCTCAGTCTTGAGAGCACAGACTTGATGAACTATTAATTCATAACCCTGTGGATAAAATATTCTATTTTAAATTATTAAGAATGATTTGGATCCATCTTGTTTACAATAATTTAGTATCACTGGATAATCTCAGTTGAGATATTTACTAAAACTTGAAGATAGGAGGATTGAATTGCTCTAGCACACATTTTTCCAGAATCTGGTGTGGTTTATTCACTTATGATCCATCATATGTAAGATGAGATCTCTCCTAACTATTTCTATCTAGTATCTTCTTTTGAATATGACTTCAATCGCTCCTTCGTTGTTTTTACCCTTTTATTAGAATATGGATAAAGTGAAGATTAATTAGACCATTTTGTTGTTTTTCTTAGTTAGCTCCTACTTGTCACAACGTATTTTTTACTTGTGCATTGGAATTAGGACCCCTTATTCATCCTAATAAATGATCTCTTTGAAAATTCATGGAAAACAGAGCATGTTATACCACTCTCTGTTTGCATGGAGGAGCTGTGTGTTTCAGAGGACCTTTTGGACAGAGCAAACATTTGTCAGTGTAACATTTTTCACCTTTTTTTTAGGTTGAGTGTCAAGTGCTACTTACTGAAATGAAGTATTACAAAATAAGAAGTATTTATCATAGAAGCATGACTACTTTTAAGATATATAGTGGTTTTATGTCAAATTTAGGAAGGCAAAAATAAGCCTGCTTGGAGAAAAAAGAACATTTATGAATACTGAAAGACTGTGGACCTACATAAAGAATCTCTTTTGAAAGCTCTGGAAAACTCACTGGAGTACCAATCTGAGTGTGGTAACAAGATGACTCATAGATTAATTGCTTTTGCTTCAACAAAACAAATAACATGCCTTTCACTCTGCTCTTTTGCTGTGCTGAATATCATAATGGTAGCCTTATAAACATGTGCATATCCCAGAATTATTTTCAGGTGCTTCCATATGTTGTGAGAGCACACTTTCAGAGCAGGATAGAAACATACACAAATTAAACAAGAAGCCAAAAAAGAAAGAAAAAGAAACATCTGCAGGGCAACAGTGCGAAAAAATGTTTAAGCTGCCTGTTATTAACTACTCAACCTGTTTTACGCTGGAATTCTGCATAATTATGTTGCAGAGGAGGGGGAAACAACAGATGTTGAATAAAGATTGAAAGTAAGAAAATGAGATTGTTCAAAATAAAAAAAATTAAAAAGGATCTACAGTTGCTCTCAGCTAGACATTTTTTTGGCAAGACTTTTAGACAGCAATCTATTTCTCAAATTCATTGCCCATTTCAGTAAGATTAATGTAAAACAAAGTGTTTCTTTTTAAGTCTGATCATTTGAACAATTATACAGCTTCAGTAATCCCCAAGTCAATCTTTCAGAAAACAGCTGAATGTTTCCTCAAGCAATTTCATAAAGTAGATTAAATGAATTTGATATCAGGTCAAAAAAACTGCAAGTACTTTGCATAAGAAGGGGTTTTTTTTCTATTAGTTTATATAATTAATTGTTTTTACTTTCTGTACAAATATTTAAATAATCAATAGATTGGAAAGTTGTTCCCAATCTTTGTGGCCATTAAACTATACTAAAACTTTTTATTTTTTTTAATGTCACCTTTCAGACATCCTCCACACACCTCAGACATTAGAGCAAAGGCAATAAACCACCTTTTACTTGAGAGAGTGGGTCCCATTTTTTTCCTCTCATTAGCGGATAATTTCTGGCTTTGACTATTAGTAGATTACTACCTTGAAGTTGCTGTCAATAGTGAGCCATGGTATAGCCAAAATGGAGGGCTGAAAAATACATACAGAGCCAACACACTATTATCTGAAACTATTTGCATCACCACTATAACACTCCCACTATCATTTGCACATAGAATAATTTACCCATTGACTTCAATAGGAGTTTTTCCTGAGTAGGGCCTACACAGGATTGGCCATTAGTCCTTAACTGAAGGCCTCATGCATTTCTGTGACACTGCTGCCCTACTCTTAGAGATGGTCATTCAAAAAGTTTGTTTTATACAAAAGCAGAGACATCTGGGGAGAGGGATTCAGAATTAAAACGGACCCTTTTCCCAACATTTTATTTTTCTACTTGTTAACTAAAAATATTTTATTTTTCAAGCATTCCCGACTTTGCTTTCCTTTGCTATCCTCACCCTACACACCATCACAAGTAGACTTCAGTCTGTTGATCTGCTTCTGCCAGGTGAGCAAATACTTCATCTGCTAGCTGTCTTCTCTTGTGATCAGAATTTTACATGTAAGATTATAAATCTTCTTAGGGTTTTTTTTTTTAAGGCTATGGCTCAGAACTTGATAAGACTGTATTATTTCTTAAAGGGCTTACAAGTAACATGATGAAGAAGGAGACTGCAGATTTATATGCATTTTATATTCCAGAAGAGTTGAACCAAAATTTCATCTGAATAATATTCAAAGTTAAATCACTCTGCCTTATTATATTTGCATTAGTCCAGATGGAGCTTTATAAAAGATGGTATGCAATACAGAGAAGGTAGAGGTATGAAAGAAATGAAAATTTATCTGTGTGCGCGCGTGTACGTTTTCTGGGCATGCTCTTACAGCAGACTTTCACTGAAATTTATCAGACGTGAATATCCATAGTTCAACGCTTTAACACATTTAATACTGCAAGTCTACCACTACCACCAATCTCTGTAGGAATTGTATGGTTCACAAGCACCAGCAGGTTGATGGATCTGTCTGTGGAATCAGGACAAATCTTTCTTATGATTCATTTTTGCCACAGATAAGTCGTAAAACTAAGACAGCAGATTGATGGGGGTTTAGGTTTTCTGCGCTTGTTTTAAACAGTAGATGTAGAACAGGTTCTTCTGTTTTATAGCCTGGAGCTGAACTGTCAACATAAAAGATGTACGGACTTAATACCTGAGAGCCGGGCAGAAGAATTT
The DNA here is from genome assembly GCA_037349315.1 of Chelydra serpentina. NCBI lineage: Eukaryota > Metazoa > Chordata > Testudines > Chelydridae > Chelydra > Chelydra serpentina. Next base: position 65,435,388 of record JBAIAC010000004.1, read on the forward strand.
CTTCTTACTTTTTTGAGAGCAAATTAACGGCCACACAATATAGCTCATTACTGCCTAGTGTAAATTTATTGAAAAGGCAGATTTTGCTCAAGTACATGAAATACTTTATCTAGTCATTATCTCCTTTACTGCAAGACGCAGAAATCAGCTGGAGAGGATTCTCCAGCAGCTCAGAGAAGAAAGATATTCACTCAAATCAGTCTGTCTGTGGAGATTTCTGTATCTCACCAAAACTTATTGGGCTTGAAACATTCTTCCATTTGCGTGAGAGAGAAAAAGAAAGAGATTGACATATATATACACCAACTCACTGTCACACTTGATGTCACATGATGGTGGTTAGAAATAATTTTGATTTATTAAATCTGTAATTAAAGAAGAAAAGAGTGGAAGTGACGATCACATGCAGAGTACCTTAACTAAAGAAATAACTGTTCAGGTTTTGCCATGTTTGATGAATATTCTTCTGGTTTGGGGGTTTCTAGTAATTAATGAAAAGGGTGCCCTCTATAGAAATCAGTATATAATTTTGTTATTATACCTATGTCATCTAACAAAAGCACATCACATCATTTTTTTCTGAATTTCAAAATAGCCTGCGAAACAGTGGAATGAAAAGAAAACAAAGTAAATGATTTTTAACAAATAACAGCATTTGTCAGCAGCAGCAGCTTGTACCTAGTAGAAACTGCCTTCTTTTTTGTAGTTGTTTTCCATGTTCTTCATCTATAATTTTTTCTAGGACTGCAGATGCCCTGGACAATAGAAGCCAAATCCTGCTTTCTTTACCTACGCAAAACTCCCATTCCGCCAGTTCTTGAGAGGTGCAGAGCAACTACAACTTTTAGAAGCGACAAAGGGTCCTGTGGCACCTTATAGACTAACAGAGGGATTGAAGCATAAGCGTTCGTGAGTGAATACCCACTTCTTCGGAAGTTAAGCTTATGCTCCAATACCTCTGTTAGTCTATAAGGTGCCACAGGACCCTTTGTAGCTTCTACAGATCCAGACTAACCTGGCTACCCCTCTGATACTACAACTTTTAGGGGGTCTAAGAGAATTGTAGTTGCTCAGTACCTCTGAAAATTCAGCCCATTCATTTTCTCAAGGTAGATTTACTCCCAGTTTTATATGATAGAATTTGACATGCAGTGTTTGCTTTAATTATTTATTATTGATAAAGCTAAATGGAGAAAGATATCTGCTGGGTATTTTTGATAAAGCTAAATGGGGGGAAAGTTGTGCTGAAATGCATGGTTGTTTAGCTTTTATTGGAAATGAAACATCCTTTGTTAGCCTTTGCATTGCATAGGATTTCTTTTATTTTTGCGTGATTAAAAAATCCACCTGTGTTTAACCACAGCCGTTTATCAAAGCAATAAGCAGGAATTTGTGATTGAACGGCGGGAAAGGCAGCAACTTACTCAAAAGGTGGATTGGGCATTTTCTGTAACCACTAAATGTTTGGGCGGAGTTGTTTTTAGTGGGGTTTTTTTAATTTTACCCTTAAGTAAGGCAGGTGTATGTCAGACATCCTATTTACTGCCTCTGTGTGTTTGTCTGTGTATACTGTGTGTGCATGTGTAAATGTTTTTTTGTTAGGGTGTTTGTCTTTATTTTTTCAGAATGACTTCTGGATAAATAACTTTTTTACTGAATGGTGTTTTTTCTATTTATGTTAACAACCTTGATTATGCCTTTTTTTTAAGTAAACTTTGCCTTACCTTGACTTTTGTCCCACATTGAAGTTCTTACCTAAAGGACTCCATTCATGAATGTGCTTTCCTTTTATAAACAAATATTTTTTGCCACTTAAAATTATATTTAAAAAATAGCACCTAAATTACTGGAGAGTCAAGGTTTATGAACCAATGGGTCTTGCATTCTAGAGAATGATGAGTTGGAATTTGCAGTCCAGATTCAGACAAAGCTCTAATTATTGTCAATGGTACCGTTGTCCAAATCAAGATTGTAGGATTGGTCCTTATGTGTATACTCTAGTTTGTTTGCTGTCAGACCCATAGTATGTTGGGTATCTGTTTTTTAAAATATCTTTATGTTCTGAGTAGATGTAAGTACCTCAGACCCTTATGGCCAGTCCTGCCCCAGATTCTCTGTCAGCTCTTGCTGCTTTCTTGCCCTGTACCCATATGGATAGGAGATTGTTTGCTGTTCTCTATAACGGGACAATGCAATTAGGGGCCCTGTAGGCCAATCTCTAGCATCAGTGATACTCGCTACCTTCATGGAGGGGATAGGATTATAAGCAGGTTTCTTTAATTAGCTCTTCGTTCCTGTCTGCTACTTGGTGGATGCAAGGTGTTTCATTAACCATGTGCAAATTTCTTGCCGAGTGATTCAACCCAACTGGGCATGACAAGTTATAGCATGTCATCCAAGAAATTTAAAAACCATGTTCCTGAAAACATGTGTGAGAGAAAAAGCAGACATCACAAATAAAACCTATTTTATATAAGATTTCATTATGAAAATAGGCTGAGTTCTATTAGCCACAGAGACAAAAACAATCCATTTGGATGTTTGGCTCTGCAGTTTTGCTCATATTTAATAACAGAATTGTCTGCAAAGGATATTTTCCCACCTTGCCATGAGAAGAGCTAGGAAGTCAGTATTTAGGATCTAAATCCAAAATCTTCAAATGTTTGGATCTAAAGGTAGAAACCTAAATCTATATTTAGGCACCTCAATCCTCATTAGGTGCTTGAATACACACTTAGTTGACTAACCTCAGAAACCCACATTTGAACATTTTAACCAATTCTGATTATTTAGTTCATTTATGGTAGCACTCAAGATGTGCTGGGCACTTTCCAAGGCATTCAAGAATGGAAAGTTCTTGCCCAAGCAGCTCACAATCTCAGGACAGATAGATAGGTAGACAGAGGTTAGGGGAAGAAGAAGAAGAACAAAGAGGGAGATATATTATGGCCAGTCCTATCTGTCTATCTGTCCTGAGACTGATCTGCTTGGGAAAGAACTTTCCATTCTTGAATGCCTGGGAAAATAAATACAGGGATTATATATAATAACCCTGTATTTATATATGCAAAAAGGAGATTATATATATAGTCAACTAAGAATTGTAGACAGTATAGTAGATGTAGGGCTTTAAGAGAGAATTACATTTGGACAGAATAGTGGTCTTTCAGATGAGTTCAAGAAGATCATGGGTGGGGAGCATGGAAGAAGGCAGAGGCATTTGTGCAAGAAGCTGACAAAGGGGTGGTCAAGATTTGAAGGGAGGAGTGATGTGGTCTTGTGTGCAATTTGATTTGATCACAAATACCTGCAGAATATGAGGGCCTGAATGAAAAATTTGGTTTGTGAGCACTGAAAATGTATAAAAAATGAAGGGGGGAGGGTGTTACTTTCTTTTTCCTGTACCAAACTCTTGACCCTTTCTGTGATTTTGGTGGGTGACTCCCAGGTAGATTTGCACTGAGAGGAGCATGCTAGAGAGAAAGGGCTGCATACTCATTACCCTCTTCTGCTCATTACCTTCTCTGCTCCTACCTGCACTCCACAGAGCCATGGCTCCCACATTCCACTAAGAGACCTCCTTTAAAGCAGAAGGAAAACACAGCAAATCCTATCAGAGGTTTGGAAACTCTTCAAGCAGATTTTGCTCCATATAACAAAGAGTAACAGCTGGTCCTCAAAGTATTTATTTGCTACTTATAATTATCACCACTTTTATTCATGGTCTGTGTTCCTCACAATAGATGTTCTTCACTTTCATTGTGCCACCTCATAGCTCCTTGTTAATTTATCCTCTGTTTATGATTCTTCAGCTGCTGTCATAGGGATCTCTAAAGCTGCTTGTTAAGAGAAAGCATTTTAACAGATGCCCTTGCACATTGGGATGAATGTATTATGGATACAGAATTGTCTTCACACTTCTTACAATCACCTTTTTCACCTGCTCATGCAGTGAACACCTCTGACTTGTTGTCAGTGCTCTTGATTGCAGCGTGGGAGGCGTACAGGGTCAAAGCAAACCTTGTATCTTCTGTTCTGTCATGCAAGTCTTGTGAGCTTTATTCCCATACTCCCAATTGTGATATGGCTTCTTTGTGCTTTTAGAATTACAGTATAGTAATAGTATAATTAAATCTTTTTCATCCATTTGTAGGATGACAGTTTTGTCCCCATAATATATATTCCCCCCCCCCCCAATAGCCTTGTGAATTTAACATATACTTATGTGAAGCTGATCTCAGTATGATAAATTGCAGAGTGGTGATAAATTGACTCTTTTACCTTTACCTGCCTGACCTGCCCCCTACGACTAGTCCCTTTCCCGAGGACTTATTCAAACTGTCCAGCCCTGCAAGCCTTTCTAACAGCCATCATTATTTTAAGTCTACCCGTCAAACAGAAATTTCTTCCTTCCCAAAACTCACCTTTGCCCAAACTGTGATAGGCAAGATTCCACTCTGCACCAGTAACAGCTTTTCTATATGTAAAAATGTCACTACTATAGGCCCCAATTCAATAAGATACTTAAGCACATGCCTACTTTTAAGCATACAAGTATTCTCAATGAAGTCAAGATGTAAATTTGCTTCCCTTTTTAAAGACTGTAAACAAGGAAAGACAAAACTAAGCTTCATGTGTAGCTGCACAACAAAGTCAAAGGGACTTGCTCAGAGAGCTCCCAGCATGGCTTGTGAGCACTGAAAGAATACACCATAAACAGCTAAAGATGTTTATTGCCTTTCTTTGTTCTGCCCCAAACACTTGATCCTTTCTGTGATTTTCGTGGACGGGCCTAGGTATTGGGCAGACCAAAAAAATTCTAAATCCTAGGTTGGCAAGTCAGGCATTTCAGCTCCTCGCCCATTACTGTGTTTGAAGATCTTCATGTGGCATTTTAGAAGGATATGTATAACATGTAACTCTATGTATAAATCTATCCTCAAAGACCCCAGGTTCTCCACTGTAGCCCTTCGTGATTCAGTTTATCTCTCAAAAATTGTCACTTAATAGTTGGGTTTTTTATTTTGATTTTTGGGTGTTTTGGAGGGAGGGATAGAGAAAGTGAATAAGTTCACTTTAATGTTTCGATTTACGTAACCCAGAAAGTTAGTTTTAATATGATAATTTTTAGGTAGTGTAGCTCTACAGGTGATATCTACCAAATGGAACTTTTTACAAGGCATATCTGGGACTATAAATCTGATTAAAAGAACCATCTTTGCTCAAATTGCTTTCCACCCTTAAAAGAACGCTTCCTTAAATCCTGACAGTGATCTTCTTCTCTTGGACTCCTATCCATCTAGCTTAATTTAACTTAACTGGCAACCTTAGCTCCCTCCATGGAATTGGTTCCATGAATATGATGAATAGTCTCAAGAGCAGAGAATGTCATTAAGCAAGCTGAATTTAACCCTTTCCTTTTAACACCATCTTTTGGGACTCCCAAATCCTACTGGCAGGCACTGATTGCTGAATAATAAGCAGTAGGGGATTAGCTGCATCTGCATTGACTGTGTCTTTAGAGAATGCTACCAATAACACCAATTCTGTTTGTCTACCACTAGGAAATGAACAAAGGAAATCTGTTAGAAGCGAAATATGAACAACAGGATTTAGCATGGTAAACAGGTGCATATCCCTGTAGAAATCAGATAGCAAAGCACAGAGAGAAATCCTAATAGGAAAATGTTGCTTACAGCTTATAACTGGTTGGGTTTAATAGGCGTATTTTCCTTGACCTTCTGTACAGGATTACAGCTTTGCTAGAAGGAAGACTTGAATTTTAGATGTGTTCATCCATGTCATCAAAGATGCATGTTATCATCAGAGCTAGAGTTGGCTAGCAGTGACACTGAAAGCATTTAGAAAACTCTGTGCTTTCCCCTTCAAAATCAGAAAATACAAAGCACCAGAAATACACATACTGTAGTTAATAATCCGCTGTGTCTGAAATACTTTATTCTCCACTTTTGTCCTCATTAGATTTGTAGTTTGGGGTTGAAGAGGCCACTATACTCAGAGACAACATTTGCTGATTGTTTTATAAAAGATATGCTACCAATAAGAAAAATAAAACAAAACATGATTTTGTATAACTTTCACTTGTTAGATGCTACAGCTCAGATTTTCTTGGAAGAAGAGACTGAATATGAACAGTCTATATGAAATGAGTTTTGATTGCCTATTTCTATTAAATATTAGAAAATACATTATATATTTCATATATAATCTCCTGTCCCCCCACTGTTTTCCATTTTGAAGTTCAGAATACCTAAAGTAACTTTTTCTACTGGAGAACAGTTAATTGGTTAAAGAGTTACCTTTTCTTTATTTGTGTCTACTGGCCATTTTTATATTTCTTTTCTTACGTCTTTTTACTTCAGTGCTTATCTTTTTTTAATTTTTCTTCCAATTTCTCATTCTACCGGCTGCCAATACATAGCCCCGAAGATACTGTAGAGGTTAGTCTCAGTACTCTGTCCAGAGGGTCAGTAAGCCTCTGAAACATTCCCTGAAGGTGTGCAGATGCATTGAACTGTGGCTGCAAATGTTGGAGGCCGATCGGAGCATCCAGCTGCCACTGAATTCACTTGAACATGATTTAGACCAGTAGGTTCTAGTGTCTGAAAGTATCCATAGTAATATATCATAGGAGCATTTTGTAATGCAGATGCACTCTACAGGATTGCTGTCACTGTTTTCCACTTGATTGTGTTTTAAGAAATTAGATGCTAAATATGTGATATCAACTTGTCAGAAGGGCAGAGGCTTATATATTACAATGAGGTTTATTGACAATATGGAAACCTTTCTTTATCACCCCACTCTGGCTCCCTAAGAAGTACTCTTATTGAATCAAATAGTTAAACTGCTAATTTATTTACATGATATTTGAGTTAGTGTTCAGAAGCCACAGACCTAATGGAAAGAAAGAGGTCAGGCCTCTTGAGGCTTTGAAATAGGAATTTCTGTCTCAGAATGCATTGCTAGCAATACCAAGAGGGGAACAGTGATATCACAATGAATATTACTCTAGTCAAGTAAACTTTCCTCTATTTTTCTGTTAGAAAAGAGAAAAGCTGCATATAACAGATCTCCCTCCAGCCCAACTATTAATTACTGGTGGTGAGCCTGGCTTACTTTGGGCTGGTCTACACTAGCCCCCAAGTTCGAAGTAAGATACGCAACTTCAGCTACGTGAATAACGTAGCTGAAGTCGAAGTATCTTATTTTGAACTTAAAAGTACTTACCCCTGGTCCACACGGCGGCGCACAGGCTCCCCCGTCGACTCCGCCTGCTCCGTTCACAGAGCAGGATTACCGGCGTCAACAGGGGAACACTTCCTGGTTCGATTTATCACATCTACATAAGACGCGATAAATCGAACCCAGAAGATCGATCCGACGCCTCCGATGCAGCGGGTAAGTGTAGTAGACTAGCCCTTAAAGTCGAAGTTCAAAATCCAAAGCTAGTGGTTATACAATACCAGGAGAGGCAGACAGTCATGGAAAAACCTGTTAAATAAACCTGGGTAAACATGGGTTAAGACTTACTCTATAGAAAACAAAAGTTAAATTGTATACTTTTGATCGTGTCTACTGCAGTTTTGTAGGTAGATAGACAAGGGGGAAGAATGCACCTTTATTTTTGTATGGAAATAATTATGTGGAAAAATAGGTGAAGTCTTGTTTTGACTAGTATGCTAAGTAAATATGACATAGAAGTCATATTGTGAATATGTATATGTACCACCAAGGTGTCATTTTACAAAGTGACTTTTTTTCCACCAGAAGGAACACTTAAGAGCCTATAGATTTGTGGAGGAAAATGGATAATCATAAGCATTACAAAAATAAAGACCTTGAGCAGTTACGGAGTTTGTTGTTACAATTCATGAGGGATGTCAGATTTCTAGCATGGGGGAGGGATAGCTCAGGGGTTTGAGCATTGGCCTGCTAAACCCAGGGTTGTGAGTTCAATCCTTGAGGGGGCCATTTAGGGATCTGGGGCAAAACAATCGGTCAGGGGACAGTACTTGGTCCTGCTAGTGAAGGCAGGGGACTGGACTGCATGGCCTTTCAAGGTCCTTCCAGCTCTATGAGATAGGCATATCTCCATATATAGAGATTGTGCTCCTTTGCAAGAAGAATTCATTTTTATTAAAGTTACACAAATTTTTCATCTGGAATTAAGATAATTGTTAATGTCGCCATTTCCTCTGATGTAAACATTAGCACAGAGATTCAGATAATTTCAGATTAGGCATTCCTCTTGTTGTTGGCTTTAGTTTTGTGCAATTGCATTGGTATTTTAATGGACCACTATTCTGCATGAACTGCCAGACCAGAGGTCTGGATGTGCAATAGGCTTGGAATTTTTCAAAATGCTGGAAAATCTGAGATCAGGTGCTTTGCCTAGGTATTGCACTCTTTTGCCATTAGCAAGCTGATTATTACACTAAGCTGTAGAGTACCCCTGCAGCTCACCCAAAAATATTAATGGGCATAGCTTCAAAAATGACTGCTCTCCTGCCTTGCCAGTCAATTGAGGTTCTAGGATGGCTGATATGGGTGAAGAAGGGAGGAATGGCAATCGAAAAAGAAAAATGAGACCAAATGGGAAATGAAGTTCCAGTTCAAGCATTTCCTAATGGAAACAGCTCTGAATTTGATTAAGCGGCTATGAGAAGTACCAAATGTCATACTACAAAAAGACCACTGTTTCTATTTAGAAGGCAGAAATAAACTATTTTGTTGACAGCCATGATGCAGAGCAAATTCTGTCTGCAAGTCTTGCCAGTAATGTAACAGTAATTCTCCAGCATCACATTGTCCTTCTACTTATTTTGTATTAAATATCCAGAGCAGAGATTTTCACATAATCATACCAGGGACAATTAAGTCTATTTTTACATAGAAATGGATGCCAGGTGTATATGTGTAGCAGTTACACTAGAAGCATATGCATGATACCAGCTTTACAAATACTTGGGCTCCCTAGGCACTAGATAATTTTGAGCTAAGGGAGGGAATGTTTTTTATGTTACAACGTTTTTTCCTTGGTGGTAGCAAATTAACTGCTTTGTATGCATCTTCGGCTGAAACGACAGAGTCACTTGAGAACCTGACAAATAAGTTTAAAGCTCTGCCATTGTATCATTTTAGCTAAATTACATGCCTGAAACCTATGAAGCATGGTGTGTAATGTACCTGTACAGTAGCAGGTAGCATGAAGAAAAAAAATGTAGAGTTCTCTCTCTCTTAAGAACAGTTTTTTACTTCCTTAACTCCTTATGCAGTTTTTCCTACTGAAGGACAAACAGTATAGTTACATGTGGTGCTACTTATCCATTTTGGCCCCTTAATAGTCAAAGCAACATTTTTCTTTACAAGAAAAAAAAGGAAATCAATGTCTTATTCAGAAGTCCATTGGTCACTTTTAGAACCATCAGACAACCTTTGGGGATCAGTTGTTTCAGATTCCTGTTATATTTTATTCTAAGATCCAAACGATTCAGACAGCCAAGCCAAAAAAACCCAGAGAAGTCCCTCACCTTTTCTTTCCATGCACAGAGAAAGACTAAGAGCAGAGGCCCAATATAAAACAAAAGCAAATCAAGGTTTAGTAGAAAGCATATGAAGTCCTGTATTAATTATATTAGAATGAAAGGCTTCAGGAAACCAAAATGGCTGTCTGAATAGCCCAAGATAGTTCATAATGTTTACATGTCTACAACAAGATTAGTCATCTTTCTAAATGTCTGCACCCATGTCTGCCTTAATGAAAGGCTCTATCATTTATGGAGTGGAGATTTTCTCCCAAGGAATCCATGGATAGACATATCGCTTGATTTATCTTTAAGATAAATGATGAGGCTGCTCTTAAGGGCAGCAGTAGCATCTACCTGCTTTGTCTGAGCTGTTTTGTTGTGGAATGTCTTACTGTAGCTCCTCCTTAATAAAACAGGAGGATAAAGTAGTAGAGAACATCTCTCAAAAAGATTACACTAACAGCATCCTCCATTTTGGTTGTGCCTTTGGATGGCCTTTGGCTTCTTGATCAGTTCTGTAATATATAATGCCGTTTCTCAAAGGAATATGATTCAGATTGTGGGAAGCTAGTGGCCAGGCAAAGTAGCTTCTAACCAAATCCAGGGAGGTTATATAGGAAACCTGTAGACAAGTAATGGCAAAATCTTTGGGGAAAAAACCCCAAAAGACTACAGGTCTTGCTATAAAACAGAAAGCCATTTTGTTATGGCATAGTACTCAAACAGATCTATGTAACAGATGAAGATGCAACAAATTCAAAGGTAATGTGTACCAAGATGACTCGTCTGCTTATTTCAACACATGCAAATCAGAGGAACAGAGAAAGTTCTTCCAACAGAGAATTGTTAAGGTCTATATTCTAGTCTAATTATGATCCTCAAAGTATTAAAAAACAACAGCACAATCTGGAATTTGAAACTCTTGATCAGGCATCTGGAGAAATTAAAGTTCAGCATGAAGACTCTAAAAGTCATCTTAAAACAGAATTTCTTAGTGATTTTTTTTAATTATTATTGACTGTGAACCTGGAAAAAAATCTAACTGCATCTCTCTGTGTTCCCAATAGTCTATGCCAAAGTTCTCATAGTCATAGAGACAACTTTCACACAGAGGGGCATTGTGACAGGGTTGGGACTCACCACCGCAGCACCTCCTGCTGTTCAGTCCTGGAATTAACTCAGTTCATGCAGAGCACCCCCTGCCGGTGGAGTCCCATCCATCTCTTGCCCTTGGTTGGCATCTCAACGCATGTTGCTCCCAGCTCGCAGCATCCTCTTCAGGACACTGCCCTCCGGCGGTGCCCCCTAGTCCACACTCACCCCCTTCCGAGGTTGGGGGGGGGTTATCAGCAGTCTTTCTCTGCACCCCAGCCACAGTTGCCAACCACACCCCAAAGTCTAACCCTTTGTATCAGGGGTCTGGTGCAGTCCGCTATCACCACATCAAATTGCTGGGTGCACATGCAAGAGGGAGTTGGGGGAACCCAGGCCCACCCTCTACTCTGTGTCCCGACCTAGGGACCCTCAGACAGCAGCCTTTCTGCCCTCCTTCTCTCCCCTTGTCCGTCTCTCTTCCCTGGGCTGCTTCCCCTTCGGCCCCTTTGCACCCAGGGCTCACAGCCTGGCAATTATCAGGCTGGAGTTCCCTTCTGCTCCCCCAAAGCCTGCCCAGCACTGCAATCAGGCAGAAAGCCAAGGATAATATTCTTGTACACTCAAAATCATAGAAGAATGTGGATTCCTCATAAATTGGGATAAGTGAGAACTCCATCCAGGAAATCTCTGACTTGAATGCACTAATAATACAATAAAACATAAAGTCAGCAATTGGCAAAATCATAGTCCATGGTGCCATTTAGTCAAACAGTAATGTCCCCTGCTGGTTATCCTGACCTAGGGCAAATCCCACATGAGGCATTTCCTACACCTTCCTACAAAAACATCTCTAAACCTGTATCCAAAGTTAGGTTTCCTCAGAGATCTCCAGCCAATATGTGGCAAGGGAGAGGTTTGTGGTGATCTGATAGCTGAATCTTGGCAAGCAGAAGTAGCAATGATGGCCTTCAGGAGGAATGGGAAAACATTCTGCCTCCCGTGAGGGTTAAGGTGTATGATCACAGCATAATATTAACCTTTTGAAACAGAAAGTGATATTCAGTGGGTTTGCCCTATCAGTAGAGAACAGGCATGATCTTGCCCTGGCAGGCAACAAGAGTTTTTAAATGTAACATTAGTGCTTGATGGCAAAAGTGTGAGAGAAATGGTAATTTTTTTCACTTTTGGTAAGATGGTCCCAAAAGTGGCAAAAATTTGGATATATGTCCTGGATTCAGATTGTATTTGTGTCTATGTAAGGGTACATGGCCAACCCTCTTTGTCAATCTCTGAGGGAGGCCATGCCTCCTCACAGTCACACCCTTGTTGCAGCACTCACTCAGAGGGGAATTAGCTGTCTTTAAAGCTGAGGCCACCTGACCTGGGCCAAGCAGCACCAAGTCTAGGTGCCCAGGCCTTTAGGCATTGTGGGGCACCACCAAGTGAGGGGCTCTGGCCTGCAGTCAGGGCAAGTGCAGCAAAGTTTATAAGTCCAGGCCCTCTGGCAGGATGGGTCAACAAACAATTAGGAGGTTCTGGCCTATAGTCAGAACAGAGCAGCAACAGTCAAGCATTCTGACTTTGGCAGACTGCAGACAAATGCAGGCCACGTGGCCTACAGTGTGGAGGCTGCTGCCCCAAGGTTGGGGTGGCAGGGGATGAGGGGACCGGGTCCCAGCCCAGGGCCCTAAGCGTGGTGAAATGATCCACCACTAGGTCAGCGGGTCTCTTCCCGCAACACGCTGACCTAGTATCAGGCCAAAGCCCAACCAGACTGTCGTCTAGTTCTCATGGGCTACTTCCTACTTTCCCCTTGATGAGTATCTCTGTTCCCTGCAGTAGGTGGCCAGCAGCGTTCCCAGCAACTCCTCGGCATCTTGGTCAACTGGCAGCTCTGGAAAGTCCTTGATATGGCCCGGGTCCTCTTTGGGCTCCAGTACAAAGCGGAATGCAGATATCTGTTTCCCTAAGCGGCTCCAGCCCAACTGAGCTGCAGGACCTGAGTTTATACTTCGCTTCTTGTCCCACTCCTCAGCTTCCAGCAGGGCAAGTGTGACCTTCCTGGCTCCGCAACCCAAGGGGCGGGTTGTGGTCCCTCCTTGTCAATCTCTGAGGGAGGCCATGCCTCCTCATCATAGTCTATCATGTATAAAGGATTGAGTATCTATTGACAAACTTTAATGCGTTGATCCTGCAATAGGCAAACCCACTCTCCCTCACAGAACCCTACTGACTTCAATCTATCACAACCAAAAAGAAGTGATGACATACTCTGAATGACAGCAGGGCTGTTGAAACAGGTATATAAACGAGAGAGAATCCTTCAGAAAGCCACCATGTCACCAATGCCACATAGCAGTTAGACATGTCCTTTAAAAAGATGGTGTATCTCAGCTTACAAAGCAAAAGGCTCCTCTTCTGGCTATAGATGTAACGATTGTATGTTAAGGTAATTGATAGTTTATGAACAATAGTTAATGTGGTAATATAAAGCTAACCACTGGTGCTTGGTTGTGTGTCAGTCAGGGATAGCAACATTTATTTATTTAAAAAAAATATTCGGTACGTTCAGGAAGGATCAAGAGTGTGATCATGTTTTCATTACCTTTGTCTATCCTCCCTCATTCTTTGCTTTTATTTCTCATGGTCACTTGTTGCCTCTTCTCTCTAAGTAAATTATAAATTCTTTGGAGCAGGGACTGGCTATTACTATTGTTTGTATGGTGTCCAGCACAATGGGGCCTTGATCTTGACTGGGCTCCTAAAGACTACCAAACTAGATATGAACACAACATAAAAGAGAATTTGAATTTTATGAATTATTGTTAAATAATTATACAAATTCAATTACATTTCTGAACTAGAGCAATCCCATCTCATTGGAATAATGTTGATAAAATCCCATTGTATGGTCTACGGACCTGACTTTGACAAAGAATAGGAAAATGTGTTAGTCTGAAAATGTCCTTTCTAACAGATCCACAGATCTGTCCTATTAATTACTGCAGTCATATTTCTCTTCTTTTCCAGGAAACAGCTCTTGGGCTCTACAACAAGGAGTCACTATATTCACAGTTTAAATGCTAATGGTTTATCAGTTTTAGGCCAACTGTTCAGGCAATGCAAACCACCAGCAAGTCTCCTGCTGGGGATTTCCTTAGCGTGGGGAATTCCTCGGCAAGCATAGAGCTGGCATAGCTGGCTCTTATGTCTTCCTCCCTGCAGCCCTGGCTCAGGGAGTATTTTGGTGGTGGGATCAGGGAGAGCCAGACTGTGCTGTGCTTTGTCTATTCACAGCTGGCATTTGGTCCCTTGGTGAGCAAATTAAAGCAGATTCCAGCCCCTCTCAAGGTTGGAGAGGCGCAGAAAACTATGGAGCCAAAATTGGTTGCTGGTTTTCTACTTCTTTTTTCCCCTTTCTTGAGCTGTCCTGCTTGAAAGAGGGGGGGATATATCCTTTTCTAAACACTTCCCTAGGCTCAAACAGAGCCACTTGACCTCCTATCCTGCTCACTTGCGGCTCCCAAACCCTGGTAGGGAAGCAGGTACCATGGAGCATCCAGAAAGACTCTCTCTTCCCTCCCTCAGATGCAGCAGGTGTCCAGCTATCAGAGCTGTTCCTGGGGCTACATGAGAAACTGATCCCCTTGCCCCCACTGCAGAGTGGGAGGGCTGATTTAAGCTCTTCAACTGACAAATTACAGGATATGTCTCAAGGAACACATGATCAATTCACATGATCAAGTATAAACATTCTTATTAATGCCATCACCCTCAAGGGAACACAGTTTAGAGTCTCAGGGGCCACAAATGATGCCAAGACCACATGTTTTACCGCCCTCTGGTTTAGACAGTATTTTTCTGCTGAGGAAGTGTTCACATTGGTGGGCTTTGGGGAAGTGGAGCCTATCTCTGTCTGTGACTCACAGATCTGGTTTGCCTCCAGAACAGCAAGGCAGAGGCCAAAGACCCATTGTTGGGATCTGTGGACCAGCCCGCTGTGAGGAAGGAAAATTATCAGGTAACAAGTACATTTTCTTATTTTTGCACTGCCTCTAAAAATATGTAAGACTGACACTAACTCTTTCATAGATTTCAAAGCATACTTTAATGTACTGTATGTAATCATCCTCTCAGCCCTGCAATATTTTTTAAATGTTTATGGACTAACACAGCAATGATGAACTAGGACTAAATCTACTGGTCCCACCACATTTTAATTGCCTTTCTAATATTTTATGCCATATCAATGTTAGAAATATCCTCCCCTTACCCTGTTTCCAGGAAAACTAGAGGTATAAGCGTAATAATCCTCAGGTGTTGATAGTTGTAATATCAGAAGAAAAGCCCACAAGAGTTAAGAGGGTTAAAAAAACGGGAATCCATTTTGGTTCTACTGTCAATCATCGTTCTAATCTAAGCAAATTGCTTTGCCTAACTGAAAAAAGCCTTTAAACAGACAAGCCAATATAAATATGCAGATTGCAAACAGCTCTGTTTAATAAATGCAAGCATGTGCAGAGAACTATTTGTTTACCTCTGCTTATTTATGTCAAAAGCAATTGTAATTAAACAGGAATCCAACCTCAGAAGTAGTACTTTAGTTGATTGTTCTCATCAGAAGTGTCATATAACCCTAGTGTTTAGGGCATGTCAGAGAAGCCATTATTTTTTGTCTCTAATAGATGCCTACTGATAAATAGTTCTTTCAGGTTACAACATTTTTGAGTAAAGGTAATTGTCTCCCTCAAATCAAAAGTGAGACAATTTCATGTTAATTTTAGGTTTTCTGATCAGATTACAGGAATTACTAGCTGTAGTTCTTGAGAGAGTTACTGATAATTCTTTTTGGAAAATATATACAGTTAAGTGTTCAGCTATTTATACACATGTGTACATAAATATAGGCATTCAATATTTAATATTTATGTCAAAATATTAAAATAGTATATACAAGTTAGCGTGTTCTATTGGTCTAAAGTAAATGCTGATTTTTCACTTTTCATAATTTTGTATGCAACTAGACTGAAAATATATGATTTCAAGAGTCCTATAGTTATTTCATTTTTGAGTTCTGTATATAACCATTTTCAGTAATGAATATACAAAACCAAGGATCAAATGAGTTCAGCTTCCAGGGAAGTCAATGTGAACTTTGTGCATGCACCCAAAGGCAAATCTTTCCCACATTAATATGTAACAAAGCTCAGAAAACACATTCTTATTGTTCACTAAGTAATGCAGTAGAAAAGAGAACATTTCACAAGCAAGAGGTGGACTGTAATAGCATTATCTAAAGCCACATGCTTTAAGAATAGGTAGATATAAACTTTGGACCCAGTTCTGTAAACCCTTTCTCATTTGAATAGCCTTGCTCACAAGACCAGTATCATTGACTTCAGCTTGACTGTGCATACCACTAAGGATTTGTAGGATTAGATCTTTTTTTTTACCTTTAGCATTTATAAAGGTGAACAAGGTAAAACAGGTAGATTAGAGAGTGGCAGTATCCAAAGAGGATAGGGAAAAGGGTGAAATCTTGGCTCTATGAAAGTCAATGGCAAAACTTTCATTGATTTTGGAGGTGCCAGGTTTTCCCTCCAGTGTCCAGGAGATCAGCTGTTATTTGAAAGAAAAAGAATAAAGCATATTAATATGTAAGACTGATGAGTAAATGCTAGTCTCCACCAAGACTGTAACAACATATGCATAATAAAATTATTGACATTTTAATTCACTGCCCATAAATGGTAGACAAGTAAGTGTTCTTCCTTTACTTATCCAATATGTAAATATAATATGTAGTGTTACAAAATCTATTTATCTGTGTTTTTTTTATAGTCCTGTTACATGCCTATATGGTGATGCATAGCTACACATGCTAAATGCCATGAGAATGAAATTTTAGGCAAAGAATGAACGTGAGCTATCATTTACCAAGTCAGGCAATGTAAGGCATAATGGGCCAAATTCTGTTTGCCTCACTCAAGTGTGAGTTTAGGGTATTGTGGTTTGGTTTGGTTTGATTTTATATAATTTCTTATATGTAAGTGAAGTCAGCTTACACACACAAACACACAAACATGAACATACACTATTACATTATGTACAGTAATTTGACACAAACTGTAGTGACCTAGAGATTATAAACATAGCATATAAGATATTTCTTGATAGTTGTTTTTTTATGTTTGGTCTTTTATTTTTAAAGTAATTTAAAATAGACATCTAAGAGCCAGTTAAAGTGAAATAGTATTTGTGAAGTTAGGTTAGCTATACTGAATCATTGTTAGAAGCAAAAAACTTTAATTATATTAAATTCACCTTGAGATAATAAAGAAGACACTGAAGAATTAATGAATCAAATTATGATTTCCCATTTTTTTAGTGATATGAAAGAAGTCAGCAATATGAACCCACTAATTAGTTATCATTGTAGTGCAGTGTATTTGTGCTGTAAAGAGAACTGTGGCATCATTTTTATTTTATTCTCTTTTATGAAGACTATGAGGAAAAAATAGGGAATAAGAGAGAGAACCACAAAAGTGCGTCTTTCATTTTAAGGTTAGCTCAAATGACCATTTTTTTCATTGGCTTTTGTTGTAGCTTAAAACAATATATCAGATGTAGCATATTTTTGCTCAAATATATATCTTGTATTGTACAGTCTACATTTTGCCAGCATGACTGGGCTATCTTAGCTCTCTTTCTGCTGCAGATTTCCAATCTAGGTGACTATCATTTGCCAGGTAGCTTGTTTCCTTTTCTTTCTATGGTTGATAATTTAGCAAGTCTATTTTAGGATTTGTTCTCCCTAAAGTGCATAAAGCACTTCTGATTGTTTACCCTTAAAGCTCCAGAGATTGAAGAAAGTCTCCAGGCTGCTGCTGTTTATTGTACACACTTGGACTGTTAAGGGTTTATTTTCAACAGGAGGCAGGCGAGTAGAGATAAAGACCAACGGTGCATAACACCCTTCCAGTGCATCTTGCTGTACAATGCTGCATATGACCTATTTTATATATTTATTTTTACCTTTAAATTGATTCTGTTTTCTCATAAATACTAATTTGGCCCTTGGTGGTGATAGTTCACTTTGTGTTTATAGTTTCTGCTGCTAGTACAAAAGTGGCTGTTCGATTTTCTTCACTGTCTGCTAGCAGCAGCAGCAGTCAAAATTACAGGCTAATGGTGAGGTGAGCAGCTTATAATGTATGATAATCAATAGTCCAAATCTGCTTCCTATGATGCGACATAAAAGAGTGAAGTAAAAAGCTACAGATTTTCAGCAATGTACTGCAAAAGCTCATGCACTGCTGGTGGTTTTCCCTTCAAGGTCAACTTGTATTTTTTTCCTCACAAAACTGTTCTCCTTTTTTTGCTTCATATTTAATTCAGTCAGTGCTAGGATGTCCAGGGAACAGAAATGGAAGGTTAGTCAATACTGCAAATATGAATGCAAGTATAAAAACAGCTTTAGCTAATTCAGGAAACTAGAGGGGAAAGATAAATATGATATATAAAGATAAGTATTCATTTTATTTAAAGGGATCGCCAAGTCTAATGGATGATAGATTTTTCTTTGTGGACTTTATTGATGAGGGACAAATAGTGTGTAACAATTACACAAATATGTATGTAAACACTTATATGTATGCACACATATATATTCATAAAGGTTGACAATTTCAAAGCTGACAAGGAAACTTAGCCACATAACTCATATTGAAGTTAATAGGAATTATGTGACGTCCACTAGTCGACTTTGAAAATCTCAACCATATTTTTTTTTCTATATGTTACAGATAGAGCCCTGTATGGATACAAAATTTGTAGGGCTTTAGATATAAAATTTGGATCCACATCCATCCCCAATCAGCAAAAATAGTTCGCATCTGCGGATGCGAATATCTGCAGGTAGAGAGCCTACCAGCCCTGAAAACTGTCCCTTCCAACTGCACCTCCCAGCACCAGTGTGGGTTCCAGGCTGTGCGCCACCGCCTACCCCCCACACCAGTGGGGGTCTCAGGCCACTCCCTGCAGCACCAGTAGGGGTCCCGGGCCGCCCCCCATCACCACCTGCGGTGCCCTCGGGCCGCCCCTTCCCCCCACCAAGATTTAGGCAGAGGTATTTAGTACAAGTCGTAGACAGGTCACGGGCCATGAATTTTTGTTTACTGCCCATGACCCGTCCATGACTTTAACTGAAAATACCCGTGACTAAAACATAGCTTTAACTTTAGGTCTTGCTGTGAGCATTTTAGTTGTTAAAAACTTGAAATTTTGCAGGAATATAATTTCTTCTTTGTAGATGTGCATTTTAGTGGTTTCACAAAAGTTGGCTGTGATATGTTAAAGTTATGTTAAAATAGTTGGCAAATATTATTTTTTAAATATGACTTACTATCAGTGTCTGCCAGTCTTCTGTGGTCTCTGTGCACGTATACCTATGTTAAGAAAGTTCAGAGGGAGAACTGCCTTTTTCCATATGAGTGAAAGTGTGTAAGAAGGGACATAGGGCCTTCCTGCTTTGATAGAATGATTGAAGGTACATAGGAAAGTGGAGAGAACTCCTGCATCTTTGATTGTGTGGTATAGAGTGTTCTGCCCTAGCTGCCTAGAAAATATTGCATAGGATGGCAATTTTTTGTATGGAATTTGCCAGGCTTTTTTAAGATGAGAAACTACATTAAAAGAATATTAAGGTTGCAACGTGAAACACTGAGAAGTCAGGAAATGAATGACTTATGCAGGAAATCCCTTAAGATGGCCATAAAAATCTTTCTACCACACTATCATGCATCTGTATATTCCACATATTTAAGAAGAAAAGTTTAGAAATGTTTTAGAAAGATTTTAAAAAGAGCTATTCTACTTTTCATAGTGCTCTGCCTATAAAGCCAGAAAGAGAATTAGAATGACTCTAGCCTTGTGATTAGAGGTCTCAGCTGTGATGGGGGGGTCAGATACTTGGGTTTCACTCCCTCCTCGAATGAATATTTATTTTTGTATACAAAATAAAACAGTGTTAATAGAAGAGAATGAGAGAGCCCAACTCTAGAATATCATATAGCCTGGTGATTGGAGCACTCACCTGTAATTGGGGAAGGGAGAGTTTAACAACTTCAAATCCCTACCCAGATTGGACAGAGTAAGGACTTGAAGTAAGGTTTCCCACAGCGCAGATTTTTCTTTGACTTTGAACGAAACATTTAATTCAACCCAAAATATTTTTTTATTTTGTTTTCAGTTTTTTGTTTCACCCAGAAAACCAAATTGCTTTTGTTTTCACTTAAAACTTTTTTTTCTTCAGTTTGGCAAGCAAACCACAAAAATTGATTATTCACACGTCACTCTATCTGTTACTGGTCCAAGATGGAAAATTGTTTGTCCTAAACCTGACTGGCATCATATGCCATTGTTTGGGATGAAAAATACAATAATATTCTCTAGTACAGCAGTTCTCAGACTTTAGCAACCCGAGGACCCCCATTTTGATTTAATTCTTTTTGCGGACCCCATGACCTCCGCTCAGCCCCAGGCCCCACCCCCCATTCCACCCCTTCCCCCAAGGCCTCACCCTTGCTCCACCTCTTCCCGCCCCCCTCTACCCCTGCCCCTCTTCTTCCCCACCCCCGAGCGCCCCCCCCGTCCCTGCTTCTCCCCCTCCCTCTCAGCGCTTCCTGCACACTGGGGAACAACTGTTCCCAGGCATTCAGGAGGCACTGGGAGGGTGGAGGAGGAGTTGATCAGCGGGGACAGAGGCCCCAGACATGATTCCGCCTCCTCCCCCGAGCGCACCCCATCCCCACTCCTCCCCCTCCTTCCCAGCGCCTCCTGCACGCCGCTGAACAGCTGTTCCCAAGTGTACAGGAGGCACTGGGAGGGAGAAGACGATTTGAGAGAGGGAGGAAGAGGAGTTGATCAGTGGGGCTGTCGGCCCCAGACATAATTCCGCCCCGTCCCACAGCATGCCCCATCTCTGTTGCTTCCCAGCACCTCCTGCATGCCGCTGAACAGCTGTTCCTTGGTGTGCACGAGGTGCTGGGAGGGAGGGGGAGAAATTGAGGGAGGGAAGGGGAGGAGTTGACCAGTGGGGCTGGCGGACCCCCTGGAGGACCCTCGCTGACCCCCAGTGGTCTGCGAACCCCAGTTTGAGAAACAATGCTCTAGCAGGTTGATGGAAGCATTAGTTTGTTTGGTTTGAGGTTTTTTGTTTGGTTTGTTTTGGGATTTTTTCTCTTTTTTTGGTCAGCCATTTATTTTTCATTTCAGGTTCTTTTGAAGCTGCTCAGGGGGTTGAAACTTTCAAGCAGTTCTGATAGAGATAGACTAATTGGTGAAATGCGGGTGTACGAGAAATGTAATTTATCTGTGTGGCTCTGCATTTTTATCACCAAGCAATTGTCACCACGTATTTTATGTATATATGTGCGTGTGTATGGACACTAGTGTCATCTCATTAATACAGGGTGAAAACAGGCATCACAAACTTCAACCCCAGTCTTTAAGCTCTTCCCAGCCCTTTCTTGGTATGCTCTCTTCATTTTCTTCTTAAACTCCCTGCTTTTCACCATCTTTACTTTACCCATTCCCTATACACTAAGAAAAGTGTCCAATTTCTTGTTCTCCAGAGATCCTCTACTAATTTCTTCCATAAATCCTTCCTGCTATGTTCTGTTCCTCAAGAATTTCTCCACACTCTCTTTCCCCTATAGCAATTTACTCTGTCTCATATTTGTTTCTTTTGTCAGTCTTAGATTTTAAGCTCTTTGGGGTCAGGAACATGTGTAGAGCACTGCATGAATTCGCAGTACTCTGTAAATGATTATTAATAATATATCTAGGTTAACTCTCTCACCATGAATTAAATTACCTCACTATAAAGTGATGTAGCACAGAATTAATTAAACTTAGCTCAAGCTTCAGTCATATGTCTGGTTTTTTTTTGAAGTGTAAATGATTAATGCTGTTTTATAGTATTTGATTCTGCTAGATGCCTCTCTGTGTTTGTATCTGTATGTGGATTTGTGTTGTTTGTGTGTATATATTTAATACATACAGATGTGTGTTCTAAGATTATTAAATAGTTATTGTCTGATCCTGACAGGTGCAGTTCACCTGCAATACACTTTGATGTTAAGTCAATAAGAGTTACGGGTGCTCAGCATTTTTCAGGATCAAGACCTTTTGTGTGTGTGTGTGCGCGCAAGCATACATATATCAGGATCTCAATATTTTTAGTTCAGCTGGAATTCCAGATCTAAAAATTTTTATGGCTACCAAATTCTTTAAAAAACGTAATGATTTGGAGGCCTGTCTGCTACTTTAGTGGGTGGAAATTCTTAGCATCTGAGGAACAGTGTACAGAAAACCCAGGACTCAAGACATCTGAGATTTACTCTCTCAGTATTGGTTGGAGAGTACTGAGAATATGGGCAGTAGTTCCACTTACAATCAAGAATCCCTTAATAAGGGATCCAAAGGGTATTTCTGAAATTTTCTAGCCTCCTGACAGAGCTGGAGTCATTTACACAGTGAAGTTCAGGGGTGAAGAATGACAGTCCAGAAATAATTGGTTTGGCTCAAGATGACCAGCCAAAATACACTTTTTTAAGCAGAGAGGGATAGGTTCTCCAGAGGATTTAAGGCAGTGGTTCTCAACCTATTTTTCATGCAGCCCACCATGTGTTACTTGGGCCACAGGTTGAGAACCACAGTGCTCTCCCCCCACTCCACTGAACTTGCCCTTACAGATCCCTATGCCCAGCGCCTCCCACCTCCCTCCACAGAATGGGGCCAGGAGCGGAGCCCTGGGCAGGGTACTGGGCAGCAGGGACCCTGGATCCCACTGTGCGGGGCCTGGCGGCAGCCCCAACCCTGGACCCAGCCACATAGGGCCAGGTGGCAGGGCAGCCGGGAGGCAGCCTGGACCCCAACCCCACTGCGCTGGGGAGTCGGGAACCCGGATCTTACCGTGTGGGCCCAGCGGAGTTTAGCACACAGCTGGGACGTAGCTGTGTGCCAATTGGACCGCATGCGGGCCACAGCATGGGGGCCTGATTTAGGGCCTAAGTCTGACATTTAGTCGCCATTGAGATACTCCAAACCACCGCTCACCTGCCACCCACCTCTGTAGGTGCCTGAATTTCCATAATTACAGTCCCCTAGGGCACATACATTTCTGCCAGGGAGCATGCCCACAGCTGTCCCATTCTAGGCACCTATCTCATGCCGAACCCACAGCAGGATGCTCAGACTAGGTGTTCCCCTGCTTATCTTGCCTGTGGAATCCAACCCAGTAGGCATTCTCAGAGAACACTTAAACCCGTACAAAACAGCTTCTGGTGGTGCCCTTTTAACTTTGAGCCCACTGGTTAGACCACTCAGCTGGGATGTGGTAGATCCAATTCACTTCTTCATTCTGCCTTATGTGGAGAAGGGATTTCAACATAGTTCTTCCCTCTCCCAACAGAATGCCCTAACCACTGCGCTAGGGTGTAGTCTGAGGTAGGCTTCTCTCAGTCTGTCCTGTTGGAGCTGTGCTGCTTTGTATAATTAACTAGGCATTGGAAAACAGGAACTGGGTCTCCTGCCTCCTAGGTGAGTGCCCTAACCACTGGACTGTAGAGGAAAGGTGGGCAAACTACGGTCCACAGGCCACATCCAGCCCACGGGACCCTCCTGCCTGGCCCCTGAGGACCTGGCCCGGGAGGCTAGCTATTCCCCCTCCCACGCAGCCCTCCCCTGCAGCCTCAGCTCACTGTGCCGCCGGCGCAATGCTCTGGGCGGCAGGGCTGCAAGCTCTTGCCGGGCAGTGCAGCTGCAGAGCCGCAGCCTGACCCGGTTCTCTGTGCTGCGCAGTGGCGTCGCTGGCTTCAGCTGGACAGCACGGCTGCCTCTCCTAGTGCTCTGGGCAGCGCGGCTGTAGTGCCGCCAACCATCGATGCTCCAGGCAGCGCAGTAAGGGGGCAGGGAGCAGGGGGGGTGGATAGAGGGCAGGGGAGTTCGAGGTGATGGTCAGGGAGTGGGGGTGTGGATAGGGGTCGGGGCAGTCAGTGGGCGGGGAACAGGAGGGTTGAATGGTGGCAGGGGTCCCGGGGGAGGCAGTCAGGAAGGAGTGGGGGGTTGGATGGAGTGGCGGGGGGCAGTCAGGGGCAGGGGTTCCAGGAGAAGTCAGGGAGAAGGGGTGCTTGGATGGAGCAGGGGTCCCCGGGGGGGGCGGGGGGGAGTCAGGAATGAGAGGAGGGGTTGGATGGGGTATTGGGGGGCAGTCAGGAGTGAGGAGTCCGGGGGCATTCAGGGAACAGGGAGGGAGGGATGAGGCAGGGGTGCTGGGAGGGCCATCAGGGGACAGGGAACGGGGCGGGGTTGGATGGGGCAGGAGTCCTGGGGGGGTGCGTCGGGGTGAGAAGCGGGGGGGTTGGAAGGGGCTGGGCCACTCCTGGCTGTTTGGGGAGGCACAGCCTCCCCTAACCGGCCCTCCATACAATTTCGGAAACCCGATGTGGCCCTCAGGCTAAAAAGTTTGCCCGCCCCTGCTATAGAGTCATTCTCTCTCTCTCACTGTTTCTCCCAATGTATATTTAAGTACTTATACAGAGCTCAACAGGAGAGACTGAAAGAAACCTGCCCCAGAGTACATCATAGCCCAATGGTTAACATAATCTCCTGAGATGGGGAAGACCCAAGTTCCTTATTTGCATCAGGCAGTGGGGAAAATTGAATGTGGGTCTCTCACATCCTGGTTAAGTGCTCTAACCAGTGGGCTGAAAGATATAAGGGGACCACAACCAGCAACTATTTCTCTTTTACCTATGCACTGTACAGGGAGCCTAGGTGCCTAACTTGGGGCTGTGGATTCCTCTGAGCAGTAAGGTGCCTGTAAATTAGGTGTGATAACACATGTTAGTCCCTCCGTTAATCTAGCTCAAAGTTCTTATGTATGCCTTTGAACTGAATTGTATGACCAGAAATTTCCACATTTAGTCTTTAAAAACGCAGTGAACAAAACTGCTTTATTTAGCGATATTCCATTATCTCTTTGATAAAATAGAAATATAAAAATCCTGACTGAAAGCATTATCAATGCAAATAGTGTGTCAAGGTTTATCATTCTTCCAAATTGCATGTATTGAATAAATCCATTTTCACATACTTTCACCAAAACAAAAAAGGAGGAAACTGATTACATGATCCATTCTCATGTCTAATAAAATAGCAGTATGCATTTTTGACAAGCTTATACTGAACCATACAGATGGAAAATTCTAGTTCTCTATTCTCAGCAGGAAAAGTTGGCTTTTTAAGAAAATCTTTTTATTTCATGGCTGTCACCCAGCATAGCAATTACAAACAAAATGGAGGTGACAAAAATGAAAACTCAGCTAGCTGATTTCTATGAAGTGTTTGTATTTCCATAGAGCCAGTCATTGCTCAGTTATTTAATTTGAAAAATTAATCCTGATAATGCCTTTTGAGTTCCTTAAGTACTGTTCACTATTTTTCTAGGATGATTTCTACAGAACAAAGACTAACAGATTTCCGCAGCAGATTAGTTTACAGATGAAGCTCAGTTCTACTGAGAATGATTCTCTAATGACCCCTTTTTATTTCCTTTGGGCTTTATGAATGCTTTCATAGTGAGAGAATAGAGTTAAGTAAATATATTGTCTCAACCGGTTAGTTTATGCAGTCCTCCTGAAATGTTTTAATTATTCCTTTTTTCCATTATTAAGAAATCAGAGGTCAGGCAAGCCAACTGAGAGCTGATCATAGCCTCTGTATTAGTTTAAAGGAACCCCTAATAACATGAATTGTTGTTTTTCTCATTTGCTTTACAGAACAAGAAGAGTGTGTTAATTGCACAGATGAATGCAGAGTGCTCGGTCATTCTGACAGGTGTTGGATGCCACAGTTCCCTACAACCGATCAGGCTGAAAATGCAGATTATCGCACAAATCTCTTTGTACCCACAGTTGAAGCTAACGTTGAGACTGAGACTTATGAAACTGTGAATCCCACCGGGAAAAAGACTTTTTGTACATTTGGGAAAGACAAGCGAGAGCACACTATTCTCATTGCCAATGTTAAACCTTATTTAAAAGCCAAACGTGCCCTGAGTCCTCTTCTTCAGGAGGTTCCCTCAGCATCGAGCAGCCCAACCAAGACATGCATTGAGCCTTGCACCTCAACAAAAGGACCACTGGATGGTTGTGAAGTGAAATCAGGAGCCTTGGCTGAACCAAGCAGCCAGTTCTTGTCAACTGACAGTCAGTATCTATCACCTAGTAAACAGTCAAGAGACGCTCCATTCATTGCATCAGATCAGATGGCTAGGGTCTTTGCAGATGTACATTCCCGAGTGAGCCGAGACTCAAGTGAGATGGACTCTGTTCTGGAGCAGTTAGACCGTTCAAATCGGGATCTAGGGAGAGAGTCAGTGGATGCAGAGGAAGTTGTGAGAGAAATTGACAAGCTTTTACAGGACTGTCGTGGAAGTGACCCTGTAGCTGTGAGGAAGTGAAAAAAAAAGTATAGGCTGGCACTTACTTGCCTCTTCTGCTTATTTGGAAGAGAGAGAAAAAGATTGCCCCTGGTTATAACAGTTTTACAGGGATGAAGGAAGACCAATGCTGCTTTAAGGCTTTTAGTGAACGTCTGAAGTGCCCACAAGTATGTTCTTTTCACTGCTCTTTCTTTTTCATATAAAATACTGGTTTCATTTTGACCAAACTTTCATTAGGACAGTGTGAAGTACATTAAGAACCAAGAGAAAGAAGGAAAGACAGTGCCATTTTGACAATCTGATAGGAAGGTATGAGAAATGAGGAATAGAACTACGTCTGATATTTTAAGACTGTCCTCAATAGTTGATGCTGACTTTACTGTTTACCTATAAACCCCATGAAAAGCAGGGTTGAATCATTTTGATCTGTGGTGGATTTCCAGCAGTCACCACAGGCTTCTACTGAAAGTCCTAAAAAAGATTTTGTAGTAGTCCAAGCTACACCAAACATTAACATTCATTTGTGGTAAACATTTCTGTATAAAGTTATCTGCCACAAAAATGAAACAAAAACACAAACAAACAAAAATCATTCCAGATCATTATTCAACAAAACATATCCCGGTCATTAGTAACACAACTCATATCATATTAAAGTTAAATGTAAAATGATATAGTCCATTTTGTCCTGCACACACATAAGCTAATTCACTTGATAAAAAGAAAAAAAAAGGTTTGAATGCCTATTTAGCATTTTAGTGTCCGACAAAAATATAAATAGTTAGCACTAAGTTAGAAACAAACCTGAGGTATAGTACAAGTTCGCAAAAATAGTTACCTTTGAATGGTAATACATGAAACAAAATAACATTATTAACACTTTTTTATTAATTTGTGGACACTAAAATAGCTCAGGAAAGTGAAAATGTCTTAGACATCTACACAAATCACATGACCATTTAAATGTGCAAATGTAAGAAGATTCAATGTGTTTACATCAAATGACATATTTTTATTGATTTATTGCAGATTCAGTGCATATGAGCCAAATTGTTGAGTGTATAAGAGCTATATTGTGTATTTTATTAAATTAATATATAGTTGTGTTGCAAAAATATTTGGGCTTATATTGTAAATGGCAAGTGTTGCCTCAGTAGCTGTCGAACTCTATGAGTTTTGTTTTCTCCTGCTTCCTTTTCCCCATGGAGTGTGGGAAGCAGTGCCTCAGAGCAAAGTCTCTTGTTTTATGTATGGTCTACAAAGTACTTCAGTACATAATCTGTTCAGAATGTGTTTGAGTAAGCTGATGGAGCTAACTGAACGGCCTACAAATACAACTATCAGTCATGGTTATGTGCAAGTCCTTCTATTGCAAACCCATGTTTAATAACAAAAATTACACTTGAACCAACACCTGAAACCTCCTTGTTTTTTTCCAAGCACATACGCAGACAGTCTGTTTAGAAACCATATTCTTGGTTGAAATCACAACGGATCCTAATATTTAATGTTTTATGCTATGGTTAAGTTCATAGAGTATAAAAATGTGTCAGAGCCTGTGTCGTACAAGCGCTGTCTTTTTCTGGTTTTTTGGAAAGTGCTATGGTTTACAAAGGTTCTGGGTGCGGGCTCCTTATTTTTTATTTTTTTAAACTATTATTTTAAGTTGCTTTGTTATTGTCTTGTTGGAATAATTTGCAAGAGAATCTCTCTCTCTTTCCTCCCTCCTCTTTCCCCTCCCCCCTTTTTAAACTTCAACCCTTCTTTACAGTGTTTGGCAAACTTCAAAATTGCTTCTAGATGAAAGTTGAAAAAATACACATTTAAATATTTGCTTAAAATGAAACTAGCATAAGCACAAGAAGCAGCAGAGGGAAAGTTTAGACTAACATTTTCCTCTGGGTATTTTAAATACTCTCTATGACATAGCACCGTGAAACACAGTTATAGAAAACTGTGGATCTGGATTACATTAAATTTAAACTGTCATATCTTTAAATGTATTTAAAAGAGTGAATTTAATTCAGATTGGCCAGTTCAGATCCCACAAGGCCACACTTAAATAATATTCATCAGTTCAAGAAACAAAGTTGACCAACACCTGGCTGTGATGTTGTGTATTCTGTGAAAAAGGTGTTCTCATCTAGTCAGTTCTACAATGAATTGTCTTTGGTTCTTGAAAACCAGCCATTCCAAAAGTTTGCTCTCCACTTCCATTGTACAGAAAGTCTACAATCATATGTAAACAAAGGATATTGTACATGTTTTATCAAGCTACTCTCCATATTTTGGACAATGTGTGTATCCAAAATGTGTTGTTGTCTGTGTTCTACAGTATTATTTTGTCAGGAGATTCAAACTTGATTTTCCTTGATAGCTAAAATTCCAGGGAGGATCCCTTTTTGTTTTCTGTTTTTTTTCCCCTTATTTCCATGGTGCCCATCACTTTAGTTTATGAGCACCAAGCTTTTAGTTCAGCCAGTAAGATCCATTATTCAGCTAAACGTAAATCAGTATGTAAATGTAGTCAAGTGACGGAAGCGTCTGTATTTTATAAACAATTTTAACACTCAGAAACCAATTGTACAATTCATTGTATATGTCTGAAGACATAAAAACACAACATTCTGAGAAAGGGCTGTGCCAGTGTAAAAGAAATTTACCTTAAGGCTCTCTGTCACTAGTGATTTACTAGCTTGAGCTGTTTAACACATTATCTGTATTTAGTAGTGATTATTTATTTACCAGTCTGAGGTAATTCGGAATTCATGACTCACAGCTTTAGAGCTGAGTTTAGAAAATCTTGCTTTTATTTAATTTGTCCAGCAACTGCCTTGTGTTGCAGATCTCTGGCATATTGCTTCCAATGAGGCTGTCCCAGAATATGATCTCTGCTTTATAATTTAGGAGTCATCTGCCACTGCGGTTGATACATCATGATCAACTGATAAAGTTTATATGGGGGGAGGTTTTGAGGGTTAAGTTAGCATCTGTGTGATTAAGTGAAGGAAATACCACGCATGGGAGAAGTAAAATATAACTGTCTATCCCTCAACCTCCCTGCAATCAACCCAGCAATTAAAACTAAAGTCCATGGATTATTTCTTGAATTTTTTACATACATAAGGCAGATTTTAAAAGTGATTTTTAGTACTAAATGAAAACTTTCACCAGACAATTGTAAAAATAATTATTGTTACAAGGAGAAATCTATTACGCAACTAATAAAGATGTGTGAAATATGAGTGGAGAAGAATGGATGTATATGCCACTTGTATATTAACCAAAGCAAATAATAGAGTAACATTTCCTATGATTTCAGAAAATGATGACCAACCAAATCATAAACAACCGAATTCAAAATCTGTTAGAAAATTTACTTTTTTCTAGGCCTGTCCAACAGAAGAGAACTAATCTTGAAATGTGATTTGCCATTAGAGCACACAGGAGATTGTCCATTTAGAAATATGACCATTAAAAAGTCATGCAGATGCTAGTGATGGAGCTCAATGCTTTATTCAAACCAGCTTTCCAGCTGTTTGTTGCCTAATGGAGTAGAAATGCTGAGGTCAACAAGTAGTCTGAAGTCTGGCATATTATACGCCCACTCATTATTGTCTAATTACATTCTTTTGACATCAGGCAGCATTTATCAGTGCATTAATTCAAATGGGAATTTTGGTTATCAAGATTTGTTGATTTGAAGTGTAATTGAATGAAACCTGATTAAGGTCTTGACTTCTCTAGCCCCATTGTTCTACAGGTTGGCAGTTCACATTTATCAACCCTTGTCTCCCCATATGGCTAAGAGCTGCACCAAGTGATTGGTGAACAACACTGAAAAAACAAACAAAAGCAGCATACATTGTATGGATTATCTCAACCGCTATTGTTTAATGGCTGTGTTTAATGTGACCTATCTGGAAAATGAGGACTAGAATAAAAAGCAATTACTAATAGTGGTGTTGCCTGCTCTTGCATTCATTAACAGAAAAGAAATGTGTTAAACACTGCATACCACAGGGAGCCTGATGGTAATTACTTTGGAAAAGCAACTTGTGGCAATGCGGCTGTTACAGCTAGTTAACAGTTTGCCAAAAAAATGACAGTTCCTGCTTCATTTATTAGAAATGTGTAATCGTTTTTTCTCGACAGGAAAGTGGCGAAGACTTTTTATCAAGCTAGGTAAGGCTGTCTTTTAAGCAGCTGATGTGATGAAGCCCTACAGGCTATTATTACAACAGTATAGAGCTTCAGTAATAGGACTTTACTATACTGGTTTGCTACACTGAAGTGAACTCACCAGAAGTATTATAAATGAGGGTCTCAGTTCTCAAAGGCTGTCAGCCTAACAAGAAAGATCAAATCACTGCTCAAGTGTACAAGTGGAAAAATAATCCATAAAATGTAGGGGTTTTGGTTGGGGTTTTTTAAAAATCTTTCTCAATGTCTTGGGTAACAGAGGTAAGTAATCTCTATTTATATTCTGCTGTAAGCAACATGACAAAGCAATGGGGAAAAATGTGACTTAAGTATTAAGTCTGGCTGCTTGAGTTGTTGACAAAATATACAAGACTAACTAGCCTGTAACTTGTTCAGTTTTTGCATCAAGATTAATTCACCAAATGATGTGCCAAAGGGCTTTTTTAAAGTGCTTTAATTTGATGTCTTCTGTGGTTACTCATGTGGCATAATGATAATAGGTTGATATATGTGGAGCTCTGGGGGAGTTTCTTCCACGAATTTTCAACCAACAAGAGAATAGTGTTTGCTTTTGACAGATTCCTATTTAGATAATTCAGGATACTGTAGGTTATTAGGGAGATATTTGTAAATACCTAACATCTAGCTCACAGTTATTCTAGCATGGTCTTTTGTCCTTTTTGGTTCTGTATTACCAGAGGCTGATCTCTACAGACCTACAGGCAAGATGGCTATTCACTCATCCCATATCTTCTATAACTCTACTATGCAGAAACAAAACCATCCTGCATCTAATTAGCTGACTACCCTGGACACAGAAAACCCCTATTGTTTTCTTCTCTGCTTTCTGCTGCATATGTTTGTCTTCCCACAGGCTGCATTCCAAAATCCAGCAAGCCTTGTCTATGCAGAATCCTGCCAGAATGTACCTTATGCTCCTGGAGTCCTTGTTTGACATGGGGATGTTTTCTGTCTTGCTGTCATGAACTCTATCTGCATAATTCAGAGCTTGGCTGGATACATACTATATGTAGAACAAAGAGGAATAAACCATCCCAGCTTCCCATTACCCCAGAATACAGTGTCATTGATTTCTCATTTGGAGAGTGGCCAGTCTGTTTCATAAAGATTCTTAGATCGCCACTAGGCCAATCACACATAGCTGCTTCAGGGTGTTCACTCATGGGACAAATGTCCTGTTCTCAACCCTTATTTGTTTGAGACAAGAAAGCAGATGAAAGTATATTTCTTCACTTAGTTATATGTCCCTACAGGCAGAATTTCACTGACAGTAATGGGAAGATGGCCCCATGCAGTACATGTGTAGCCTGAATTGTAAAAGGTCAGCTTAGTATCAGTAGTGCACACAGAAATGGATCAGGAAGTTAATGAGCCATCTTTAAGCCTTTTGAGTCACATTTTCCAGTATGCTTGTGGTGTCAGAGGGCTACATAGGGAGCACAATATCGCCCTTTGTTCATTTTTATGATTACTAATATGACCCCGCTCACAATATGTTAACTTCAAGATTAAGAGAAACATTTCCCTTAATGGTAAGGGGACAGTTTTCTTTCTTTCTTAATAGATCCTGGAATCAATCTGTGGAGTCTATTTTAGTTTCAAAATAAAAGGTAATGTTTATAGACATGCATCTTTTCTACAGGTATTTTAGAGCAGATATGATTGGGGGGGGGGGGTTAAATCACACAAAAATATATGTCCACAAAGAATTTTCTATTTTCCCTGATGAGGACAGGAACCACAGGTAGATCTTACAGCATGGCCTGGCAGTCAACAAATTTGGGCTCTGGCTAACCTGTGTAGAAAGGGAGTAGTCAAGGACCCTCACTATTTAACAAGGAGACTATCAACTAAAGTGCCTCTGCTGCCACTAATTATTCAGTCGAGTTTTCTGCATTTGGGGAAATCGCAGGGGTCAGCACACTGTACAGTGCACTGTATCACAATGAGAGAGGTAATCTGTGATTTATCCAAGACATTCAAGCTTTTTAGGTTAAAACCAGCAGCACAATTTGCACCTGGAAATGAATTGGAAGTCAGTGCAAATGAATCACGTTTTTAACATGCTTTCAAGAAGAAACCTGGTCCTGCCATGAGGGCAGGGGGCTGGCCTCGATGATCTCTCGAGGTCCCTTCCAGCCCTAGAATCTATGAATCTATGAATCTATTCCTTAACAAATCCAGTCACATTCTGTGCTAGCTGCAGTTTCTAAAGGCTTATCTACATGTTGCATTAGTCTGCACCAGAAGGGTGTAAATTCTAGGGCGCACTAGCATGTTGCATACTAACTGGCCTATGTGGACCCTACTGGCACACACCCATAGTGTGTGTTAATGTAGTCCTGTTTGAAATGGAACTACATTAGCACACTAGGGAACTTTTATTGCACATCAGCAAGATCCACGGGGGCAAGTTAGGGCATGCTATGCTAACACACTAGAATTTATAACTCTCTTTTGTGGACTAATGCACCATGTAGACAAGCCCTAAGTGGTCTTAAGAAATAGTCACATGTATAATTCTTTGCAGTAGTCCAGTCTGAAGGTGACAAAGACATGGATCACTAGGCTGAGATCTGCATCCAAAAAAAAATGTCACACCTTTTGGGCCTCACGTAAAAAGACCTTTTTCCCACTCCTGCTACTAGTTTTCATTTAATGTTCATATAGTATAAGAAAACAGTTTCACAGAAGATAACTTCTACATCATGTACTCATTTGCTCTCCAGCTGCTCTTAGCAGCCTCATAGTGTTCCTCTCTTTTATTATAAATTTTTATTTAAAAATATAAAATAAAGGATACATTTAAAATGCTTTTATTTCATGAAATAGAAGATTTATAGTCATATCCATTATAAATTTACTGCAGGAGTAAGATTTTGGGGGCAGAGAACTCTTGTCCATCTTTAGGAGCCTAAAACACTTGTTGGCACTATATACATAATAAACATTCACAATGATCCTTGGGTAGAAAAGGTCTCCATACATTTTTTAAAATGTTTTTAAAATTTGGCCATTTTTAAGATGCTTGATTATAAAAAAAAATAGCACTTCACCAATTTCAAACACTATTTTTTTGCCCCTTTGCAACCAGATTCTGCATTCTTTGTTACTGAAAACTGCTGCCAAGTCTGATGGGAGCTACTGATACAGAACAAATGCAGGATTGTGCTCTTAGTAGATAAGACAGCTCTAAATAGAGATATTGCTTTAACAAGAACTTATGTATATGGTTCATCCATAACCTAGATTATACCTTTTGAGTGTTTTCTATTAAAAAACATGGGAAATATTAAAACTGTTTGGTGTGCATGTTTGGTATAGTTAATATACTTTATAACTACTCAATGTAGTATAGTTCATAGCTATATAATGAACATTGAGAGTGATAAATTACAATATCTCTAAAGTCCTACTTGAGTCTAAAATGACTTAAATAAATATTTACCATGTGACTGTTGGGAGTGTAAGGTGGGAAACTGAGTCACAAGTCCAC
Source organism: Chelydra serpentina (assembly GCA_037349315.1). Classification (NCBI taxonomy): domain Eukaryota; kingdom Metazoa; phylum Chordata; order Testudines; family Chelydridae; genus Chelydra; species Chelydra serpentina. Next base: position 65,469,262 of record JBAIAC010000004.1, read on the forward strand.
CCAATTTAGGCTTAATCAATTTGTGCCTTTATTTATACAATTTCAGACAGAAGTATTGTCTCTTACAGTGTCTGAACATATGTTTATGACAGACAATAAACAAATAAGTTAGTATGAGGCACAAGTTACCACATTCCCAGGCACAGGGAAGTTCTCCTGTATGTCATGATGGTTATCACTGCCTCTGATCCCTGGTCTAATCCTTCAGACCCATTCCTTCAGTTTGTGGTCCAGGGTTTCTCTGATTTGGGCCTTATTCACTTGGGTGTTTTTATTCATTTCCACGTTACGTATTAATTAAACTTTTTCCAATCAGCGTTTAGCATATTATGCATTTGTTTTATGTGACCCATACAACACGCATGCACAAGCTTCAATTTACACAACTTTTGCTGTTTATTCAATTTCCATGTCATTCTGTTTGTGTGTCACCCTGCTCCTGTGACTTCTTGTCATTGCAGGTTTGTGTACTTTTTACCTAAAATCTTCCAGCACATTACCTTTGTCCTATCAGCAACAACATCATTTTAAGAAAATCAACAAATCTATGTAAAGGGAGAAGAATTGACAAAACCACAATCATGCCAGCAAGGCATTGACCTAAGAGTGACCTCATCTAAACTCATTCATTGTCTATTATTATAAATTATCATGGCATAATTAACAAAGCTTTTAATCTTACTATTTTGCAGTTCTTCACTTTTATATTCCAGTATCATAATGCTGTATGTGTATTATACCCCTTTAATCTTCTTTAACCATGGGTTTTCAAAGGCCTTTTTCACTCAAAGTCCACTTATATTTGGGAATCATTACCCCAAAAAAGTAACCCTTATTAATTTTCTTTGTGTTGCATTTTGAGTGGTGTCTTGAGTTTTTGGCCTTAAAAATAGACATTCCCCAACAGGACTGATTCTCTATTGCCTACATCTTGTGCCAGCCAAGTGCACAATGTGTAAACCACTACTATTCTGATTTGGTAGCATTTAGCACCCACTTGGCACAAGCTGCTAGGGTGTTGAGAATCAGGCTCCATATCATTTGATAAGGATTCATTGTAGTACATCAGGAAAAGAATAGAAATGTATAGAACAAGAATAGTCCAAATGTGAAATTATTTGAATAACTTGTATTCTTTTAACAAACCGTATTATTAGGCGTTTAGAAGGTAGATAAACAACTGTTAATAAATCTTTATCTTTGGCCACAAGATAAGCTTCTGAAAAACATCTAAGCTTTCACTTCAGATTTTGTCCCAGTGGAAAGCATCTTAGACCTTGGCAGAGGGCCCTATGGAACCCTGGAGATTTCCCTCGCCCCCGGCAAAATTCCCAGAAATTGGGGAATATCTCCATGATGCAGTTTGCACCTCCATGCACTGTTAGAGGTCTTTCCCTTCACTCTCTCCCCTGGTTCTTGTCACGCAGACAGAAAACGGAAGACTAGAAGTCCAAAGTGCAGGCAATGCAATGTTTATTGGGGTTAGTTTCCAGCAAGCATGTATATCATAACTCTTGACGCCACTGAGCCTTGTTTCCCAGTCTCACCTTCCCAGCTCTAACACCATAGAGCCTTGCCTGTGTCTCCATTCCCCATTCCTCCCCCCCACACTTTCCATTTCCACCTCCTCCTTCTTAGCAGGCCCCAAATATACCTGCAATACACACTCTTGGTCCCACCCCTTACAACTTACGGTCATGTTCCATTTTGGAGGGTCATGAGTCTAGGGTCTTCATCCCACCTCTTTTGTATCAGACGGGAGGGATGAGGAGTGAGGTTGTGCTGCGGTCAGGGGCAGGCATTTCTTTGGCCTTTTAGTATTTTATACCTGCCCCCCAATCCCTCCTTGCCCCTCCTGACTGGTTGCTTGACCTTGGCTTGAAAGAAGAGCCAGGCAGCCTTCCAGTGTATGGTCATATATTACACTTGCACCATACCCTGTAACATGCATCAGTATGGATGAATCAAGCCACTAATATGTTTTGAATGCCTCCTACCTATTGTGTAATGCTGTCTTATATATATATACACACACACACACACCATTGTGGAACATTAGTTTATGGATGCCTAAAGGGTTAAAAAAATAACCTATAGAGAACCCAAAGCAGTAAAAGCACAAGGTAATCATATCTCTGAGGTAAAACAAAGAAGAAATGGAAAACACATCAGTGTCCACTGCTGTCTACCACAGATGACTAGCACAGATGCTGATTATGAGGTCAGCCCTGACTTTTCTTCTAATGATAGCAAGTGGTGCTGGAACAATTTTTATAGTGGGGGCGCTGAGAGCCATTGAACCAAACTGTAAACTTTTATATGATGGAAAACACTTCAAGCCAGGGGGTGTGGCACCCCCATCACCCTAGTCTCAGCACCTATGAATGTAGCAGCTCCACTTTAGCTAAAAGAGGAGAGGGAAATATAAGATCAAGGAACCTGGCTATAAAACAAACAAAAGACCTACAATATTGTGCTAAAGCTTTTATATATCATTTTAGTTTCCAGCTGAAACACCTTTCTGAAAAGACCCATTTCTTGACCCTTACGCTTAAAAGCAACACCTACTAACCTGGTAAATTTTAAAGCCACTAATAGGCTAAAAATCTTTGGGATTGGTATGTGTGGTGATGATGGAGGAAGAGAGAAACAGATGGTTTGGAGATGGTGATGGTGGCAGTTCCTTAACACCTCTGCAGAGAAAGTGAAATGCCAGGGACATGCCATACTACTGCAGTTGGAGGCGAGGCAGGAAGGCTGGAGGACATCTGAATTAGGCTCTCATGCTTGAAGAGCTTTGCTGGAGCCTTGCCAAGCTTAATGTGGGATCAGGAATGTAAAGCTGAGACAGCTCTGCTGATAACTGGTGATTCTTTTAGTCCAAGGTGCTGTTCACATCACCTCTTGCCTGGATGAAATCCAAGCATTTACAGGCAATGACAAATCTAGGCAGCAAGGAGCCACCAGAGGCTGCAACTAAATCTTGAAACTAACTCACAGATCCTTCTGAAGTGTTTTACAGCCGTCCTCATTATGTTTCTTTGTTTAATCCATCCTAATTATTTTTAAGGAATACCAGCGCGTACTAGGCTGCATTTCTAAGCTTACAGGAGTGGACCAAAGAAAGACCAGCCTTTGGACATGTGCATAATGTTTTGTGCTGCAGACACAGTTTCTGAATGCAGCAGTCAGTTAAAATTCACATTGGCTTGTATTTGAAAAGCCACCTATTTGTTTGTTTGTTTGCCTGGGTTTTGGGAGGTGTTTAAAAATATAATCCAGGATGACAGGCTTCTTTTGCAAAAAGCAGGCACAATTTAACTACAATATAAATATTAATCATAATCAGTAGTCCACACTGAGGATTTTAGTTGGCAAAACATGCACAAATATGCAACAGTTATGTAAAAATTGAAGTTATTATAAACAGTAATTAATACACTGTATCACCAGCAGACTAAAAGCACTTTGCTCAGCATTCACTGCTTTAAAGACTGCATCAAAGTGGCTGTAAAATGTGCACCAGATTTAGTAAAGCACATCATCAGCCTTAGGGTTGCTGTTCCAGTGGTGACTCGCATTACCATCCACAACATGTGTTGCAAACTTGTTGGATTTTATTTGTGCTGGAATCTTGCTATATAAAAAACAATATAATTGCTGATTTACCACTGCTGTTCAATCTAATTTACTTCTTAATGGTCCATTTGCATAGCAGAATTTGCATTTTATTTCACAAATAATGTTATGACTCCACCTGCCCTACTTCAGATAACATACCAGAATGGGGAGATGGAATGGCACCAGAAAAGAAGTTAGAAATTTGTTGCCCTTATCAAAGTCTCCCACAACTGGGGTAAAAGATGGGGATGGGGCAGGGGAGGAGAAGGGGGATAAAGGCATAACCTATGTACCAAAAAAAAGAAGAAAGTGTTCATGCCCTCATTCTCAGCTGTCTTTGGCTTCTGCAATTCAGAAGAAGTAATTTTCATGTGATGCTATCACACGCCACTATCCCTGTAAAATCTTATTCATTCTGAAGAATGTGTCAGACAAGTGTGAAGATATACGCAGACATACATTGTTTTATCAAGCCATAACATCACTTCAGCATAACTATCCCCTTATTGACTTGGACCCTGTCTAAACACTGTAAATCACAGGTGCATTACAAGGGATTCCTCAGCCCACTGTAAGATGATCACAATAATAACAGGTTAGGAGGGTTTTTGTTGTTTTGGTTAACAGTGCATATTTACTTAATTGTATTTATACTCCTGTTTCAAGACTCAAACCCTGGGGTGACAGCTGTCATTTTAAAGATAACTTGTTACAGATTTTACAGAATCCTTTAACAGATGGTTAGGTCTTTGTTTCCCAGGGAACACTAACAGGTTAAAATTTTCATGAGCTTTTAATCATTTGAAGAAAACTTATATACATCTGTCAATTATTTAGTAATGTTAACAACACAGCAAGTTGAGGATGACAAAAGATTTTTTTTTCATGAAACCACAGCTTTTCCATAGAAAGCAGAACAAAAATTCTTCAGAAGAGTTCTTTTCCTCCCAAGCAATGATGATGTGTGCCACTATTTGTAATAGCAGTGAATTTTATTTTTAAGGGATCTGTCTGTGTAGCCTTCTTCAGTGCCTCGCGACCAACATTAAAACCATAAATCATTAAAACATACAGCAGATAAAACATGACAAGATAGAACCACATGAATAATTAAAACCGAAGTCATTGTTTAGAACTGATAACTTTGCCCAGGTGCAGAATAGAGGTTTCCACTATGGCACTTTTTCAGGTCCTTTTGTTGAGTATTTCACAGGCCTAGGACTTCGGAGGCCAAGATACCAGGAATATAAATACCAATATATGGTCTTGGTCTGCTTCATGGTCTGCCTCCTGCCCCAAACCCAGCTCCTTGTTATATTAGGGCCCAAGCCTGCAACCCCCTCTTCACAGTACTAGTTTCATTGCAATGACATTTTATAAGAATTACATTGAAATCATCCAATGTGTGAAGTGTAATTATACTTTGGTTTGATATCTGTTATTACCACTAACTAATATCACCAGCAGGCTAAGTGCTTAGGTAAAATACTTATTAATACCCACTTATTTTCATACTTAATGCATCACACTTCAATTACCTTGAACATTATACTTTTTGATTCTAGTGCCTAGCACAAAAATCCCATAACGAGAAGGTAACTACAGGGGTTAGATATAATTCCAGCATCTAGTATTATAAACTGTACATCTCCTATTGCCTTATACAGGCCTACTTGTGTGAGTAAGTCTTTGCAGGATCAGACCGTTATTAGTTCTACTAGTAGTATTACAGTAGCACCGAACCATGGCCAGGGCTACATTGTGTTAGGCACTGTACAAACACAATAAAAGACATTCCTTGCCTTCACAAGCTTACAGAAGAAATGTAGACAAAGGGTGGGAGAGAGGAAGTATTACTATCTCCATTTCATAGATGGAGAATTGAGGCACAGAGAGGCTGTTGCTTCCTGTAGCTCACACAGGAAATCTGTGATGGAGCTGGGCATAGATCTCGAGAGGCTCAGTCTTATACTTTAACCATAACACCATCCTTCTGCTTACCCTCAGAGGCTGAGATAGATTATGGTGCCAAAAAAGGGTTCTAATATGTTTACTACAATTTATCTGTATTCCATGAGCGTTTACCACTTTTCCGAGTACTTATATCTTTTAGGTGCTCTTCCTTTCATCATTGTGGCATCAACTGAGTTTCCAGTATCTCAACAGGAATTTCTAATGCCTTCGACTTGTCTGTGTCCCATCTCATGGAAACAATACATTCCGTGGTCAAATGCTATTCTGTAGAGTAAGACAAGTGGCAGCTGGCACCATATAGTTCTGTTATAATGAAAACATGAGGTGGCTGCCATTTCACAGTCCTGCACTAATGAGAACAGTAGGAGGCTAGCATTACAATGGTCTAATGAAAACAGGAAATGGCTGGCATTCGATTGGTATAATGAAAACAGGAGGTGGCTGGCATTACTCTAGTACAATGAATAAATTAAGATTTCTGGCCTCACCAATCTCATCTACATTATATATGAACCTAGTGCACACAATGTAGGCTCAGTCCACTCAAAGTCAAACCAACAGTGAATGTAAACAGAATCCTCCATTACTGCATTTCGAAGCAGGAGGCTTAATTTTGATGCACCTTTTAATTCTTTTTAGTGAACGCGGGTGAAAGAAAAATGAAATGATAGAATAAAAGGGAGGCACACAATTTGCACAGATTCCCCTTTTCCTTAAAAAAACTTTCTCATGACTAACCTGTTAGAACTGAAGGTTAAAATTGCTCAGCAAGAATGAAATCCAATACTACAAGAGCTTTTAATTTAGTATCCTACTTTTTTTTGTGGGGGAGGAGTGTGGGGGTGGGGCAAGTATCCAATGGCTACTAAATGCTTTGTGGTATTGCATGTAACATACAGAAAGAGAACAAGGGGGGAAAATAAATGCTGAGAAGAAAAAAGAAGTTAAGCACAAAATCAATCATTCAACTAATGGGCTTTCTTCTCAGAACAAAAAGGTCAGGCGTTTTTGTTCCTTGCTTTTCAAGCTAACCTCTTTAGTTGACTTTTTTTTTAATTATTACTGCAGAAGAGAGTCTTGTGTGTAGCTCTCTGACAATAAATATACAACCATCTTCTGTTTTATTGTGACTTTTACAACCATCAGAAACTGATTGATACTCAGTCTCCCTAATCTGGCTGGGTTCACCATCAAGTTCCTGTAGTTCAAGGCCAGTACATTAAGACATTGCATCAATCTACTTGTACAGTACCTTTCAGTTCCTCAAACCCCCTGGTTTTTTTAATCTCCAATATCAACCACATCTTTCTGGATATCTTCCATTTGAACCGATAGACAAGATCAAGTGAGTATAATTTCCAAAGCAGCAATTAGTATGCTGGAAAGTTCCAGCATAAAATGTCATGCTTCCTGCTGCCTAGTATTCTGTCAAGAGCCCCAGCTTCCCTGCTCAGGCTGCAATGAAAATATTCTAGTCAGGTACTACTGAGTAAAACAGCAGTGTGATGCAAACAAGGTACAGATAATCAAATCAAACTTTCTAATCGAGTTTTGCTATGCTGACACTCTTATTTCTCTCTAGCCTGCAGTTTGCATGTTGTTTTACAACACTGCGGAATTACTTAAAGAATAAATACTTGTGAGTTTATGAAATCCTTTTATGGCCAACATATATCTGAGAAAGTTAGAGGGTGAGGGAAATAATCTTCCTGTGATGCCTCTACTACTAATTTGATTTCTTTACATGTCAGCCTAACTTGCTCTTTTCTCTCTACTGTGATATATTTTTTGAATCACCAGATCCCCATTTGGGGGTAAGGCGTGTGGAGGGTTAAAAGTAAAATGAAGTAAAGGCAGACATTTTTCCCCATCTCCTTCAAAATGATTAAAACTCTTGCATTTAAAGAAATGCATCTTTATACCTTCAGGATCAGATTTTAATCTCAGATGCACAGCAGTGGTATCACCGAGTGTTTCATAAAAACTGCTGCTGTGCATTACTTTTGCTAGCCGCAGACGTGGCTTAATCGAGATAGGCGGCGACACGTGCCGTGCATCTGAGATTAGAAGCTGGCCCTCAGCCATTAATGCTGGCATCCCAGGAACCAACTGAGTCCTCTGGCAAACTTCTGGGATTTGGATTCACTGAATCCATTTTACAACCTTTAATCCCCCACAAGCAGAATCTGTTTGAATTGTGGGGCCTGTGAAACATCCAGGTGGCAGTAAAATTGTGGCATTGCCTGTATAAGCTCAAGGAATAGCAAACTCAGTTTAGGAAGCTGGGAGCTATTTTCCAACCCTAAATTTTTTCATTCATTGATTACTGTGGACTGTTTAGCAGTCTGAACTTCACCTATTGCACCTTTTTAGCTTGTTTATTCTGCACAGAGACCATAATCATATTGTCTGATGCCCATGCCGCCAGACTCTGTTGAAATATATGAGAGCGTATAAATATTGCATACTGTAAATTTGCTTGACAGGTCTCATCACTTTGTAAGCAATATTTTTCATTAGCCAACTTTGTAGTAAAATGGCATTTTGCCCTATTTTCAAACTAACAAATTCTGTCAGGGATGGCATCTTTATTGCATTATTAAATACATCAGTCAATACCACCTGGTGTAATTGAGTCTTGTTATGTGATTCAGATAGTCGTTTAAACTATGGATTTTTCAAAGTCAAATCATCTGGCAGAAAGAATATTGTTTTAATGGAATTTTAGATAAATGCTTACTGTATCACCGCAACCACTAGTCCTGATTTAAGATAATGAATTGACCTTTCCTCAGATGATACTCAAAATCATTTATAATTGTGTTGTACAGAAAAAGCTGCGATAAGCACTTGATTATGCTTGATTTCTCCTTTGTGCTACATATCAAAACCAGCACCTGACAGTTATAGCGAAATGTGAATGAGTGTGACGGTGCAATTATTTTGGAGATGATAGAAGGACTTAGCCAAGTTCTTTTTAAGTACTTTAAAATAATAGTAGAGATATATGGTCCTTTCTCTCCCTCTCTCAAGGTCTATGCAAAAGGGAAAAGGGCTATCGTTAGCAAACTATATTGGATGTTCTCTAGTGGAATGTTAAAATGAATTTTTTAAAAACCACCAGGGAAAAAATCATGGGAAAGTAAGTGGATTAAAGATGAGCCAACCAGTTCAAATAAACTATCATCTGATTCAAATGTATAAGTTTTAAGCTAAGACATAATACTATTTTACTACAAAGGTGGCTTTTGAAAGGTTTTTTTTCATTTTCATGTGCCTCTGTCATTTCTGTTTCTGGCTAGTTCCATTAAAAGAGGAAATGTTTAAATAACATTAGAAAATTTTTTCTTGTGGTATTTCTTGCTAATTTTTTGAAAATTCAAGAGGTTCCTTTAGATTCTAAAGTTTAGAATCTGAATAAGCATTCAAATAGTAGGTGCTTATGTTAAACAAACCTAAAATCTTGATTTAAACCAGCATTGCTCCATGCCAATTCATTTTTCACATTACGTATTTCACTTAATCACAAGTTACTTTGGTCCAGGTCCACAAAGGGATGAAGGCATCTAAAGCTCATGTTTAGGTGCTCAAGTCCCAGTTTTAGTTACTATTGCAATCCACAAAATCCCTGCTCAGCCACTGCCTAACCCTGTAGGTGCCTAAACTCACTTGCTGCCTAAATTTTCACTGGAAGAGTTCACTAGGGACTAACTTTCTGCCCCTGGTCATGCACACTGCTGCCTCACTCTAGGAGTCTGCATGCCTATCTCCCACCTAAGCTCCAGGACAATCGACAAACCAGGCAACAACATGCCTGAATTAGGCACCTAGACTCCTAGTGTCTTTGTGGATCTAGGCCTTTGTCAATAACTTCCCTGCCATTTTCCAAAGCTATGTGAAATACAAGTTTTAAGCCACTGTAACTACTTTGGTGCTCAGTATCAAACGTTTAGAAACGCTGCATGTCGTCGGTGTCCTGATACCCTTGATATGTCCTCACATTCCATTAGGTAGAATGGCCATTTTACTGCAGCTGTATTACCACAGCATGTTTTTGTGGCAGATCCAATAAGCTAAGCAGAGGTGGGCCTGGTCAAGCAAACTGGAGAAATGTGGTCTAGATGAAATTACTATAAGGTGGGCGCACAACTGGTTGAAAGACTGTACTCAAAGAGTAGTTATTCAGGATTCGCTGTCAAACTGGTGTATCCAGTGGGGTCTTCCAAGGGTCAGTCATGGGTCTGGTACTAATCAATATTTTCATTAATGATTTGGATAATGGAGTGGAGAGTATGCTTATAAAATTGGCAGATGCAACCAAGCTGGGAAGGTTTGCAAGCACTTCAGAGGATAGGATTAGAATTCAATATGACCTTGACCAATTGAAAATTGGTCTGAATGCAACAAGATGAAATTCAATAAAGACAAATGCAAAGTACTTCATTTAGGAAGGAAAATCAAATGCACAAATACAAGTGGGAAATAACTGACTAGACAGTCATACTGCTGAAAAGGATCTGGGTCAACAATGTGATGCAGCTGTGACAAAGGCTAATATCATTCTGGGGTGAATTACCAGGACTGTCATATGTAAGAGACAGGAGGTCCTTACTCTGCTCTGCTCGGCACTATTGTGTCCAAAGTTGAGTGTCACATTTTAGGAAAGACATGGATAAACTGGAGAGACTCCAGAGAAAAGCAACAAAAATTATAAAAGAAAGGTTTAAAAAACCTGTCCTATGAAGAAAGGTTAAAAAACCTGGGCAATGTTTAGTCTTGAGAAAAGAAGACTGAGAGGTAACAGTCAGAGGTAGGAAAAGAAGTAAACAGCTTAATCTGTAACCAGGAAGATTTAGGTTAGATATTAAGAAAAGCTTTCTAAGTATAATGGTAATTAAGCTCTGGAATTCCAAGCAAAGTTGTAGAATTCCCATCGTTGAAAGTTTTTAAAAACAGGTTGGACAAACACCTATCAGGGATGGTCTAGGTTTATATGGTCCTGCCACAGTGCAGGGGCCTGGACTTGATGACTTCTCAAGGTCCCTTCCAGCCCTACTTTCCATGATTCTATGAAATCTTGGAAGAGAGACCTCCAAGGAAAACACAAAGTGGTCTAGTAAATGAGCTTGATTATTTACAAGATAATACTGTACTCTTCCTTCTAAGGCCTTGGCTACACTTACGAGTTACAGCGCAATAAAACTGCCTGCAGCACTGTAACTCACTAACTGGCTACACTTGCAAGGCACGTGCAACGGTGTATCTCCTCAGATACAGCACTGCATGTACTCCACCTCCCCGAGAGGAATAACTACTGTTGCGAAGTGGGTGGAACGCTGGTCCTTCAATGTAGCCGAGGAATTCCACAGTTACTGATCTCCGGAAGCTCCCTTTGTTTTGAAACGGCACTTCCGGGTTGGAGTTCAGAGCTCCATTCTTGAGCTGCTTTACAAAAAAACAAACACAGCTACTGTTTGCAGGCAGGGGGGAAGGGGGGGGCTCCGTTAGGAATGCCGGCAGCAAAGTTGCCTTGGACAGAGACGGCGGGGGAGGGGGGGGGGAGAAGAACGGCGGGGGGGAGGGGGAGGGGGAGGGCTCCGTTTCCCCAAGTTCTCTTTTATCTGCTCTTTAAAAACAAACAAAGCCCCTGCTGTTTGCTTTCAGTGATTGAGAGAGATGCAGGGGATGTGGAGGTGTGTAAACTTAGGAGATAATGAGCTGACACTCTGTGGAGATTCCAAAAACCCACTCTCTCTCCCAACACGCTCCCTGTCAAAGTCCCCCTCACCCCCCCCATATGAAAAGCATGTTGCAGCCACTTGAATGCCCATAATGCACCGCTCCCAATACAGCTGCAAATGCCTCAAATGTAGCCACCTTACTGCGCTGGCAGCTGCCAGTGTGGACAGGCTGCAGCGCTTTCCCTACTCAGCTGTACGAAGACGGGTTTAACTCACAGCACTGTACATCTGCAAGTGTAGCCAAGGCCTAAGTAAACCAAATGCCAATTAATCAAAGGCCAGCCTGGTGATAGGGGAAATAGAGATAATGTGCTGTCCGAAGTACTGGGTTTGGAAGAGTTGTAAAACTGAGCTATTAAATACATGGTATCATTAATGACTCCATGGCACTTCCTGCAAGACGGAGAGTTTTAACTGTTATTTTGACCAAATTTCAGTTTGGGAAATTAAATTCTTTTTGCTATATTCCCTGTACATCTGCAGTAAAAATAAAAAATAACAAGGCTCTTTTCCAGCAATGGTACAGTTGCACTGGTGCTAATAACAGTGTAAGTGCTAGTGTAGATAGGGGTCAGATACTTTCAGCACAGGGTTATAAAGCAATGATGAAAATGCTTGACCCTTATGTACACAAGTACTGTCACCATTTTTAGTACTTGTGCTGTGCTGGAAAAAGAGATACAGAATATTCTAGTATAGACAAAGCCTCTGTCTGAAACTATTGTATTGTATATTATATCTTGTGGCATAAATATTGGGATGCTGAAACATTGTCTCTATATTTTGGGATGAAAGGTGTTTCTAGATATCATGGTGATGGAAATAATATAATAAAATATGTAGCATTGTGAAATTTTATTTCCTTGCTCATCCTAGGTATGCAATTTTGCTATTGTTGTGATGGGTGAGTAAAATATTATTAGCTTTTTTTCATCATCAGTTATCATGTCAAAGGGAAAATGAATGGATTTTGTACCTACAATGGTAAATGTTAATGGCAATTTTGCAAGGCAGCTATGAAATATAGTAATCATGTCATAACATAGATTATATTGTTTGCAATGCAACTATTGTATGATACAGAACTGTTTGCATCTTGTTAATGGCAAGACAAACTTTTTCAGCTCCTTGAATTGTGTGTGAATGGGGAGGAGGGGGTGGAAAGAGAGGACTGATGGGGAAGAGATGCTGTCAAATAAGCAGATCACACTATGATGGTATATCTAGCATACCAGTTAAAAACAACATTTTGTCTCATCTGAACTTCAAAGGAAACAAAGAAAGGTTAGAGTTGCCATCTTCTATGAACCTGCATGTTCTTCTAGTTTGGCAAAATTCCTAACAAGGATGTACGAAGAGGCATTGAAGTGCCTCATTCTCACCTTGATGAGCACTTAAAATGTAATTTACCGTTGCTCTCAATTACTGTAGATTCCACAAGTGTTTACTATTTCTGGCATCCTGCAACCTCACAGCCAAATGATGATGAATGAATATAGTGATTTGTTCTGTTTCAACAGAAATCTGGTGGTAGAGCAAAATGAGATATTTATACTAATCTGCATGAGTCCTGTTTGAAACTTTAATAAACTGTCAAGAAGATGTGCTACCACTACGTTGAAAGAAATGCTCCAGGAAGACAGACTTTTTCCAGAAAATAAGTTATTTCTTTCAAAAAAGAGAAAGGGAGAGGACTTTTTTCACAAATATGTTTTTATATTAATTATGAAGAAGGTCCTATTCAGCTGCGCAGTTAAGCTCCCATCTAGAACCTAAGCAATGGGTTCAAGTTCTTAGGAGGATAACGACTACAGTTTGTTTGCTTCATTTGCATCTAATTTCTTTTTTCTCTAGGCATAAGTCACAAAGAACCTTCAGCAACTTGTCCTCAGCCTTTCAGATTTTTTGCTGGATTTTTTTTTAAATTTTGTATTTTGCTCTTAAAAGGAAGGTTTTGTTGATTTGGCCGTGGCAGGAAGCAGAATAGCCATCATGAAATAAAATGTCCACTTCCTCATCCCCATGGGATAAAGCTTTTCTTCTTCGCAGCTTACTAAACCACCTCCAGACTGGGGACTGGACACAGAATATACTTCCTACAAGGCTCAACAACCTCACACAGGGTGAAATTCATCCCACTGAAAGGGGCCCATACAAGACTCTATGGACCACTTCACATGAAGCTTAAGTAGCGCATATGATCTGTATGACCCCACTGCACTGAGGTGAATTGCACCCTTCCTTCCTGTGATAATCCACCATAGAAACAAATTCACTGCAAACAAAACAGTAAACCAGATACAACCATCAAATGTACATCCGTTTTCAGTCTGGACCTCCAGCTAGCTAGTGGATGTGTTATATATTTTTATATTATTTCACCTGATGGATTGGGGGCCTAGTCCTGCTTTCATTGAAGTAAATAGAATTTTATCACAGGCTTCAGTGAGAACTGAAGCAGGGTCTTTGACTCTTATCCTCCAATTGGATTCATGACTGCACCCCATGCCTATGGGAAGACCCACCCAGGCAGATCTGACTGCAGGATTGGTCCTGTAGATTGTAAGGCTTTTGTGACAGAGGCATCACAAAGATTTTCAAAAATAGCTAATGATTTAGGTGGCTTAATTTTTAAGTGCCCAATTTGAAACATCTTATATACAGATTCATAGATCCCAAGGGGACCATTGTGATCATCTTGTCTGACCTGTATAACATAGAACTCCCCCCAAATAATTCTTGGAGCATATATTTTTTAAAAACATCCAATCCTGATATAAAAATTGTCTGTGATGGGGAATCCACCACAACCCTTGGTAAATTATTCCAGTGGTCAATTGGTCTCACCACGCCTGGGGTCCCAGCTGCTGCACTGCGCCCGGGATACCGGCTGCCGGCCCGCGCCCGGGGCTTTGGTCCTGGCCTCAGCTCTGGGGGAGGGAGGTGGAAGGGGTAAGGGGGCTGGCTTTCAGCACCCCCACTATTGCAAATGTTCCAGTACCACTGTCTATCATTATTAGGCACATTTAATAATTTTTTAACTCAATCTCATGACTCTTCTCTGAACAGTCTCCAGTTTATCAACATCCTTCTTGAATTGTGGAACCTTAACTGGACACAGTACTGCCTCAGCCTTCACACCTGTGCCAAATACAGAGCTAAAATAATCTTTCTACTCCTACTCAAGATTCCCTGATTTATCCACCCCAGGGTCACATTAACGGTCAGGAAAGCATATTTATGGGAGAGAGACAGGAATCACTGGGTAAAATTTTGTGGCCTGTGCTATGCAGGAGTTCAGACTAGATCACAGTCATACCATCTGGCATTAAAATCTATGAAATTCTCCTACCTTAGGGTGGAGACTGCATCTAAATTATGGGAGTTAGGAAGAAACTTCCCCTATGGACAGATTATTTCAGAATTCTCTACTTTGAGGTTTATTGCAGCTTTTGCTGAAGCATCTGATCCTGGACATGTCAGAGACAAGGTATCAATGTAGACAGATCACTGATCTGATCTGGCAGTTCCCATGTTCCTGTGTGAATATATTCAGGAAGCTAGATTATATTTTTCTAAAAGTCATTTTGTTTCTAACAAAGGTTCCACATGGAATTTCTTTTAGTCTGTTAATAAATATTCTCTAATTATATTTGCTTACACAACACAAATGCATCAGTATTGAAGTATTAATCCTTGGGGATTAGTTTGCATTGAGCGTGCTTTTTTAGAGGGCCATGTTTTTTGCATTATTTCATTTTTTGAATATTTGTCTTCTACAGGTTAAGGTTGTACAAAGTGTGTGTAAATACTCAGATGTCAAGGAAAATATTTAAACACCAGCCTATGGTTTGCTTATTTGCTTCATAGCTTGTAAAAGTGCTTGTAAAAGTTCACATTAAAAAAAACTACTGCTGTATTCTCCAGCTCTGTAGCTTGCGAGGGGATGAGTAAAGCAGTTGGGACTATTGCCATTTAATACTGTGTGAAAGATTGTTCCTCTACATATCCATGGTGAAGGATCTTTCCACCTGTGGATATCACCCCTCCCACATTGCGTCTGCAGACCATTCCCTCATAGTACCCTGCCTCAGACCACATAGAGTCCTTCTGGGAATAGGACAGATGGGCCAGAGTTGTCTCTTGTCCCATCCTCCAAACAGCCAGCAGCAACACTGCTGAAGAGGCAGTTCAACTCCATGCTGCATCACCCTTTACTGTGGCCCCTTGCTGTGCAGTGAAATCCCGCCTCTTTTATGGGGGTCCCAGGAGCAGCCTCCATTTCAAGAAGTCCTGACAACATGGTGTCTTTGGAGCTGTGCTGAAAGGGAAATAGAAAGAGTTGGAGGGTACCTAGCACAGAGCTGCTGGTAAAGACCTGCACGTTTTACCACAGGAGGCAAAAAATATTTTTCTGTGGCTTGCCAGACAAACAGCTTTGAAGGCTGAAGAACCCTATTATACTTTTACTCGTGTTGTATAGCACTTTATCCTGTGGCACTCCTTGTGGAGCATGGTACTACTCAGCTGGAGTCAGGCTGCCAGAATCGTATCTTTAAAGAGCCATGGCACCAGGTGTTGCCCCCCCACAGGTCAACCAGTATTCCTTAAACCCATCCTAGAGGGTCCATTTTAGGAGGTGAAAAGGAAGTTCAGTGTCCATGCCTGTTCAGTCCTTGGCCTCTCAGCTGGAACTGTGTCTGCTCCATAGTTCCAACTGTGATAATGGTTTTTATGCTATAGTCATGGGTTTTTATTAAGATTATGAACAGGATTATCTGACAGGGTTCTCTGTTATCCAGAAGAACCTGATTAAAACCCTCAGTTCATTTTACATGGATCACCATGTAGCCTGTAGAATTGGTGACAACTTTAGGTCATTCCCAATTTGAGCCAAATTTGACGCAGCAGCTTCTACAGGGGAAAGGCTAATTATACCTTTGCTAATCAGGCTAATTATACCGTTGCTAATCAGCTAAGTCACCTACTCTTCCATGAAGCTCATATGGAATGTTTGAATAAAGCCATCTTGGCTTTTGTACTGCCATATTTCATGTGATGCACTGACAATCTTTAAATGTACTGTACTATGATTATCTCAAGGCCTAAATTTTTAATGGCAAGAGTAATTAACCATTGGAACAATTTACCAGAGGTCATGATGGAGTCTCCATCGCTGACAATTATTAAATCAAGATTGGTTGCGTTTCTAAAAGATCTGCTCTAGGAATTATTGTGGGGAAGTTCTATGGCCTGTGTTATACAGGAGATCAGATTACATTATCACAATGGTCCCTTCTGGCCTTGTAATCTATGAATCTATGGCTCACTTCTCCAACATCTGATCTGGAATGGCCTCAAAAACTCTAATGCACCTGCTCTGCTGGGGATAATGGCCAGTAGATCTACAGAGTAGATCCACAACCTAACCCTGTTCCTGCACTAGAAATTGACACACGGAGCCCCATAAAACTGAACTCTGGTTCTTAAAGATGTTTGGCCATATACTGGTTCCGGATTTCATGCTTCTGCTCCCTATTCAGCAGAACCTCACCAGCTCTGCCTCTGGAAGCAGGATTTGTCCCTAAATGTTGCAAGAATTTCTATTCAATCACTATTTATTTTTCCTTTAGAATCTGCAGTAATTGTATTTGTAATAATTTAACCACGGCAGTGTGTTTGAGAGTGTGTGAAAAACTCCTATACAGAAACACGTCTCCAGCCAAGACGCTGCATTTGTGGGAGCAAGAAATCTAATTGGTTTTAAGATGATAAGATTATGAACAGGATTATCTGATAGGGTACTCTGTGATAGCAGGGGATGGCGCTGGATGACCCAGGAGGTCCCTTCCTGTCCTATATTATTATTTCAAAGTTTTTACTTCTACAGAATGTGGATCTGTAAATAAAAATTTAATCACTATGTGCTGTCATCAGTTGAACAGTTTATCCAGTCTGAGAGATAAGGTAAACCTCTCTTTATTCCAGCACTGCAAAATTTGTAGTAGATTGTTCCTGGTTTTCCCAGCTAGTTTCAACAGAAAAGTGAATCCAGTGCAGCCTACATAGCAAAGTTAAGGCGACTAGTTGAACACTGCCAGTTTGGTGATGCACTGAGAGATTCATTGCACATCCTGCACACTAATGAGCCCACACAGATGCAGCTTTTAACAGAAACAGACTTAACCTTAAAGTGTGCAATTAAGACTGTGGTTTCCACGGAGACAGCTGTGAAAGATGCAACAGAGTTGCAAAATAAACAAGGTCTAGAATGTCAGACACAAAAGCTAGCCATAAAGGCAAAAGGAAAAGCGATGAGCAAACAAGGTATGACTTGTTTTTAGCATTGTAATTCCACACATATGAATGCCTTGCTTTAAATATAAGCAGCTCAGAAACAGCAACCATAAGGGTCATATTTGCTGGATGTTTTGTTCTGCACTTAGGGATAATCATGGAAAAGAAGAGAGGCACCCCAATGCATTATGTGACAGATATTGGCAATGGCTGTGATACAGATGTCAGAGCATTTTTGCCACACCATAGCATGAAAGGAAAGGACATAAAATGCACACTGGTTTATACCCCTGCAGTGGAAATACAATTCAAAATCATATTAGATATTTTATCAATAGTATATATTTTATATTACACCCAAAAACTATATTAAAAGAATATTTTGAAGGTTGCAAAGTAAACACTAGATAATAACAGAATTTCTGTCCCCTTGTGTATATGCATTATGGTATAGCCTTAAATTTCATGATCCCTCACTATTTTTTCCCACAGGATCCTTGCATCATTCAGTACACAGTATGGAGTTGAATTTTGTTTTCTCCTCATTCAACAGGTGTCCCCAGGCCTCATTTACTGCACACTATTCAAACCCTGCTCTGAAGACAGAACTATTAATTTCCTCATATTTCAGGGCATTCATCACTAAAGTATCTGAGTGCTTAACAAACATTAAATAATTTATCTTCAGAACACTCCTATGAGGTGAGGGGGTGAGAGGGGAACACATGGGGAACAGAGGACCAATCCACAACCTTATTTAGGTGCCCCAGTCCCATTAATTTCCCAGTCTCCTTGCCCAGCAAGTCCTAGTCTCATGTCTCTGGACTCCCAGTCTCATCCGCCACTTCCAGTCCCAGTGTCCTGGCCCAGACTGAGTTCCCCACCTGCCAGTTCCTAATCCAATCTGTCACTCCCCCCCCACTCTGGCCTCCAGATGACCCTCCACTCACACCCACGTTCCCCATCCCCACTGGCTCCCAGTCCAAATCTCCCTTCCTGGGCTCCTTGTCCAATCTCATGGTTTCTCCCTGGCTGCTTGAACAAGTGTCTTTGCCCAGCCGGCCCCTGTCTCCCGCCCACTCCAATTCCCAATCTGTTTCCCTCTCCCCATTAACCCCAGACGTCTTGTACAAATCTACTCCTCTCACCCTCCCCCCTCCTCAGCAAGGCTGGCGCTTGTCCACTTGTGCATTCGAATTAGGCAGCTTCCCCCTCCATGCTGGTTGGGCCCTGCATGGAGGGGGAGATCGTTGAGGGCACAAGAGAGACAGTCAGGTTCCCGGACCCAAAATGTCCTACAGTAGCCAGAACTGAAATCAAAAGGAATGTTCTGCTCAGCTCTGGGCTGGAGCATGCCCAGTGTGGATGGAATCTTTGGGGAAATATGCTGCTAAAAGCTAAGACGGCTCTACTGAATTGTGATTTTTCAAAGACTTGTAAATTGGCCAGATTTGGCCAGATTTTCACAGGGATAGCAAAAGGCACATTCCTGACACACGGCCCATCTCATTGCTGAATTATAAATCCCTGCTTCAAAGCATGTCGCACTAGAGCATTTAAAATAAAAGGTCATCAAAAATTCTTAACATAGGCAAAACAATGTATATTTCCCTAGCCTCAGTCTCACAAATGGTTGACCCATTTGGGCTGAAATTTTCCAAAACAAGTCAGCTGAGGCATGGAAAATTTCAGCCCAAGTGGTTACAGTTTGGCAAAGTTATAAGCAACTGAAAAAGGGTCTTAGAAAAGGACATTTGGAGCAATCTTAATAATAGGCATTGCACTAGGCTTCACTTAGTACATGAAGACATAGGCACTGCCATACTGGGTCAGATCCAAGGTACATGTAGTCACATATCCTTTCACTTAGAGAGTGATCAACACCACTGCTTCAGAGGAAGGTGTAAGAACCCCACAGTAGGCAGATGTAGGATCCTCACATTAGGTCTCAATCTGATCTCTAATAGTTAAGAGATTGGCTTCGTCCTTGAAGCCTGAGATTTACTATCCCTTCCAGAATTTCTGTTATCACTAATTATGAAAACTCTGGATATTCTTAATATCCATACAGTCTTTTTAATCTTAAACTCCTGACTTCAATGACTTCTGGTGGCACTGAGTTCCACAGTTTAATCACACATTATGTGAAAACAGTACAGTATTTTTTTAATTGTTTTTAAATTTCCCACCTTTTATTTACATTGAATGTTCCCTTGTTCTTGGATTATGAGCCAGGGAGAACAGAAGTTCCTGATCTACATTTCCAAGATCATTCATTATTTTCTATACTTTATCATGTCTCCTCTTATTCATCTCCTTTCTAAGCAAACAATCCTAATCTTTTCAATCTTGCTTCATTTAAGATTTTTTCATGCCCCTTCTCTGAGCCCCCTCTAGTTCTGCAATATCCTTTTTGAGAAGGAGTGAGCAGTATTCTAGCTGAGGTCACACCACTGACTTATTTAAAGGTATTATAATCTTTACATCATTCTCTATTGTTTATGCAACCAAATATTTAGTTAGATTTTTTTATTGCAGCTGCATATTGAGCAGAGGTTTACGTTAAATTGTACACAATGATGCCCAGGACCCTGCTGTGAAGTGTATTCCATATGCAAATTTTGCTACCTCACTATTTACCTCCATTTCCAGATCATTAATAAATATATTAAACAATATGGGACATAGTACAAAACCTTGAGGCACTCTGCTGTTAATCTTTTGCTCTGATGAAAACTGACCATTTAATCCTACTCTGTTTTTTGCAGGGGGTTGCCCACCCAATTTCTGATACCCATGACAGTATTTTGCCTCTCATTCTGACAGGGCCTGCAGGTCTCAAATTATGTCTTTGTCCTGGAGCTTTAACACTGAACCACATGGACCTGGGAACCAGACCACATCCTCAAGCCCCGCAGCTTCCTGAATGCTGCTGGGACCTAATCACACTGATTAGTTGTTCTGCCTCTGCCTTGGAAATGCCACCTGACTAACTAGTTGCCATCAACAGGGAACCGCATGACACTGGGGAGGGGGTCGTGTTTGTGAATAACTGCATTTACATCCCTCCAGGTAAGGCAAGAGTGGCAGCCTTACAGCTACGATAGGAGTCCCCCATGGTGGGACAACTGGGTCTCATTAAACTCAGCAACTGATGTCCCATTTTTTCTAATGGCCCAAAATGTACCACATAATAAAGGCCTTAATAGCATCCAAAATGCCAAGCCACAAACCCTGTGACATACTCCAGCCTCTAGACACTCCATCCTGACCCTGGGCAGTTATTGCATTGATTTTATGGTGGAGCACTCAGAGTACAATGGCTTTGTGACTACCTTGACGGTGGTAGAGAACTTCACCAAAATGGCCCACTTCATGCCTTGCATTGTGCTACCTTATGCTAAAGAGACAGCCCAGGTGCGGATTAGCTATGTGGTTCATCTCCATGTCCTACCAAATCTCATCATCTCTGACTGAGGGTCACAATTTACAGCCCGATTCTGGTGCGAAGCCCCACATCTCCTGGGTGTCCAGCTATTCCTCTCCTGTGCCTACCACCTCAGTTCAATGGCCAGATGGAAAGGGTCAATCAGATTTTACAGTAACACCTATGATGTTATATTAACCACCATCAAGATGGTTGGTCCTTGCTTTTAACCTACATTGAGTTTGTGTACAATAGTGCAGATTATGCTTCCATGGGGAAAAGCCCCTTCTTTGCCAACTATGAGTACTGCCTCTGATTCCACCCACAGCCACCTATGACCTCTCCTAACCCACCTGCCTCAGATTTCGTGCAGAGGATTCATCAAATCTAGGAAGAAGTAAGGAGCCACCTGAAAAAAGTGAAGGCTGTCTTAAAGCGATATATAGACCAACACTCAACCAGGCTGCATGTACTCAGTGGGACAAAAAGTGTGGCTCCTGATGGAGCACCTCCATATAAACAGACCCTCATGTAAGTTAGACTTTCAGTTCCTTGGACCTTATCAAATCTGTCAATAGGTTAACCTGGTCACCCTTGAACTACACCTACCCTGATCTCTCAAGACCTATCCAGCATATACCTTCTGAAACCCTATACCAAGAATTCAATTCCAAACAGGACCCAACCACCTCCCCTGTCAGTGCATGTACAAGACCCTGAGGAATATGCTGTGCATGAGACAGTGGATTCTAAATGCTGGTGGGGTAAACTTTTATACCAGATCATCTGGGAAGACTATGGCCCTGAGGACAGTATGTGGGAGCCAGTGGAAAATGTTCATGTTCCCATTCTAATATAAGCCTTCCATGAGAACCATCTCAACAAGCCTGGACCCACAGTGCCTTGAGGGTGCCCCTTGGGGAGGGGCTCATGTCAGGCCCCACATGTCTTAAACCTGTAGGAATTGTGGGAGTCAGCTCACTCCAATTCTCTACCTGGCAGCTCACAGACAGCAGCTGGAATCCCAGTATGAAACCCAGCTGGGGCACAAGCCCCGACCCTATACTCTAACTGAGAAAGCTTCAACACTACTCATTGGGCTTCAGCCCTATTTAAGCCAGAGTAGGAAACAGGAAGTTGTCAGAACAACTGGCCTTCATTCTGTCATGAGCTGTTTCTTATTCCTGCCTTCTGATCCTTACCTCCAGGTATCCTGACTTTTGGTAACTGAATCTTGATCCTTCTCTCTGGTTTGTCTCTTGATTCTGATCTGATTTTCCAACCTGGCCTGATTCTTGGTAATTGGTTTCTGGCCCTCAGCTTGTGCCTGATGCTAACCGCTAGGCAAGGCTGCCCAAGCCCTAGTGATTACTTAGCTTGTTTATTAGTCTTTTGTGTAAGACCTTTCTAGGTGATCTGCTGGTTCCTTCTGGCCTTGAACTCTATGACCTTGTCAAAGGCCTTTTGGAAGTGTAAATAAATTAGGCCAACCAGTTCTCCTTTTTCCACTACTTTACTGACCCATTCAAAAGAATTCTAATAGAAGAGTCAGGCACAATTTTCTTTTCCAGAAATTGTTAAGTTCATGCCACATACACACAGAGAAGTTGGATAAAAACATAAATACTCTTGCAGTGTACCACTACTTTATTTTGCAGAATTCAGAATGATTACACATGTAACCCTTCTGCCAGGACGAGTTGACAGCAACAAGGGCCAGGTTCAGTACATAGGGGTTCCCTTCTCAACAACGCAATGCAAAACCGGCTTGAGCCCCCACCCAGTAACCAATCTTATACACACCCCTGGGCGCCTCAAAGAGGCAATACTTCCCCTCTCGCAAGCACAGAGCCTCGGTGTAACAGAAAATCTTTAATAGCAGCAGGTAAACGACACCAGCCTTAAATTGGGAAAACACCGCAAGTAGGATCCATAAACCAAACTGCGAGCAAGACCCACCCCAGCCAATTGAGCCATGTGCTGTCCCTTGGGTTCTTGAGTTCAGCAACCCAAAAGTCACCCAAAGTCCCCAAAAGTCCAAGAACCCAAAAGTCCAGTCCCAGAGTTCAAAAGTTCATCTGCAGGGTGCTGCACGCCACCCGCCTGGGCAGCAATGGGGAGGGGAGAGGTAAGGGGCACCTTACATGGCGTGAAGATGATTGCCTCACCCCTCCGTGGGGCTTCGCTTTGCTCCGGCAGCCGTCTCTCAGGCCGCTCTGCTCCGCCGGCTGTCCCACAAGCCGCTACAGCTGTCCCCACGAACTGCTCCGCCCCACCAACAGCGCCGCTCCACTAGCCGTCCTGTAAGCTGCTCCGACTGCCCCCACGAACTGCTCCGCCCCGCCAACAGCGCCGCTCCACTAGCCGTCCTGCAAGCTGCTCCGACTGCAACCACGAACTGCTCCGCTCTGCCAGCAGTGCCGCTCTGACTGTCCCCACGAACTGCTCTGCCAGCAGCGCCACACCATCAGCTGCCTTGCCAACTGCTCCACCAGCCACTCAGCAATTTATCTTCAGGCTCCCCCACTACTTAACACAGTGCTCAGCAATTTCAGCTCAGTGATTTCAGCTCATAAGACTTTTAGCTCTTTAGTGATTTCAGCTTGTAGTTAGGGGAGCCCTAGTGCTCATTTGCACTGTTAGCCCAGAGTGATTTCAACTCAGCAGCCTGAAACCAGACTCTCAAGGAACTCAACATTAGCTCTGACATTCCACAGTGGAGAGAGAGAAGGCGATGCGGTTGGTGTCTCAGACCCTCACAAGAGGCCTACACCACCAGGTACTAATATCTGCCCCCACCCCCAATTCACTGGGCTTTGGAACCCATGTCTCTTGGCTGGCGAGTGCTGCTTAGCTAAGGGTGAGTTCCCCTTTATCATGACAAAAGGCCAAGTACAGTTCCACTGTCCATGATTTACATAAGCAGTATAACAACAGTTTATTCTTCCTGCCCCAGTACAGAAAACTGGGGATCCTACAGCAGCCCAACGTGCCCATTTGAGCCACTATCGTTCGTACCAGGCGGGGTAGGTGTGCCTATGCAAATGGGATCAGCCCCTGGCGTGCTTTGCCATGACTCACCACCAGATGTCAGGGTGGAGCTCATCCTGACTCTGCTTACACACACAAGAACCTGAAAACAGGCTGCTCCCTAAGGCAGAAGGGCACAACTCATTTCCCCTTGTTTGAAGATGGCTATTTCCATAACTGACTCTGATTGCATACTTTCCCACAGAGCCCCCAAGCCTGAAAGCAGGACCAGCAACCTCTCCACACCGACACTTAAAGCAATAGCTTGCATTTCCAACACAGTCCTCAATATACCACAGAAACCATTCTGATTGGGCCCCATGATCTTTCACATGTTTTGCTATTTTGTTTTTACTGATCATTTCAATCAATTTAGCAGGTACAGATGTAAGGGTATATAATTGTCAGATAACACCTAGAGGTGAATATTGATTTTAGTTTTAAAAAAATCAAGCTAAGAAAACCCAGCCTGCTAATGACAAGGAAAGAGACAGCATAAGTGAAATAAAATACCATGTATAATCCTTTATTTATTAATCAGAATGCCTGAGTGCAATCAGATTAGACTATGGTTCGAAACAGACAGGGACTAGCGCAGGAACAATGTTGAATGGGTTGCCAGTGTAGTCCAAGAAAGACTAGACCCCCCTAAAATACACTAGACCAGATTGTGCCAACTTTGCTCATGCTCGGAGCTGCAGACTGTCTCAAAAATCACATAGCCATCACAGCAAATGTAGTAAAAGTCATGAGTTACCACAAAGACCATGACTGCTCCCTTATTTTTTATTTAAAAAGCTCTCCTCCTCACCTTGCTTCAGGGCTACCGACCACCCACAACAGCACCTTCCATCCACATCCCACAGCCCTAATTCTGCCTGGGAGGAAGGAAGGCCCCAGGAGTGGGAGAGGGTTGGAGCGCAAGCCCACCCTGCATTTACAGCAGGCGGCAGCTCTTTTACCTCAGGCTGGGCTAGGTTCACCCTGCTCCGGGTGTTGTGCCCTGCTTTGCAGGGTTGCAGTGCTGATCAGAATTCATCACGCACACCCCTCGCTGCCCCCCTCATGCCAGGGAGAAAGGGGAGTGAAACCTGAGTGGCAGTGCATCAGACTCAGTGCCTGGAGTGGGGATTCAGGCTCAGCCCCAGGGGACGGGAGCTGCTGCTGTGGGGTGAGTGCAGGGCAGGGTCACTGTCCCTTCCTCCATGCCAGATTGGTGACACAGCCGCTGGGAAAATCATGGACAGGAAAAACAGTCACAGACAAACAGAAACATCATGGTATCTGTGATTCTTTTTCCTCCGGGACAAACCAGCAGCACTCATGCTAAATAGTTTCCTGCTCTGCAAGTACTCCCATTGTTCTCCTTTGCCCCACCCTCCGCCTCTTTGTCTGGTTTGTCTTTTTTAGACTGCCAACTCTTTAAGTCAAGTAGAGTGCTGCCTTTTTTCTTTCCTTTGGCCCAGATTTTTAAAGGTATCTAGGTGCCTAATAATGACAATATACTTCTAGTGGTATTTTCTAAAACATCTCCCTCCCACTGACATCAACTAGAATTTTCAAAAATCCCACTAGGTGCCTATCTGCACGAATAGGCACCTAAATACTCATATGACTCTGGCCCCTTATGTCCTGCAATGCTGAGCAGAGCAACGTCTGAATATCTGTAACAATCTGGGCCTTAGTTCATAACACAAAGTGTTTTCTTCTGGAAACACAGAATAATAATAGTGAATGGAAAGACAGCTCTACACAACAAATAATTAACCTGTGGCACTCACAGCCACAAGATATTATTGAGGCTTAGAGCTTAGTACAACAAAAAAGGATTAAACCTTCATAAGAATATCCAAAGTTGCAACAGCTAAAAGAAATACTTATAAGGGTATCAACTCTTATGATTCAGGGCATTTATTAAAACAGCCTCTATTTACCTGAGGCTAGTAAGAAAATTTCCATCAAGGGGGTTTTATTATATCCTGTTGCGATGATTTGGGGAATCTGTAGTAAAGTGCTCATCAAGGGGTTAGCTGGGTTATTCAGAGTATTATGGATTGGTGCTATGCTCCATCTCTCCAGTATTTCCTGTTTAGTGAGGGTTCTCCTCCACTCTGTGTATTATGGAGCTGACCCACTGCTTTACCAATCCATATTCTACCAACCAAATTCTAACATAAAATAATTATCCCCTCATCTGTGGATAACCCTGTGGCCTTCTTGCCTGCCTCCTCTGAGTCCCAGAAAGAAAACCTGAGCTAAAGAAATGACCCAGCAGTGGTTATTCACTACCTAGCCACCCCAAAAAACATGCTCCTGTTTTCAGTAATTGATTGCCCCTCCTGGGTATGATAGACCTGCCTCATACAAACCTTTTGAGCTAGAAGGGTCCAAAATTGTTTTAGACGCTACAGGCCAGATCTTTAGCTCATGTGAATTGATTCATTTCCATTAAAGAAAATGGAGCTATGCCAATTCACACTAGCTGAACATATGGCCTATATATCTAGGGATAATTTCTGTCTACATTGAGACAGACATCACTGGGGTGGAGCACAGACACCATTCTTCTTCAGTAGCACCCTTCCCTCCCCCAAAAATGTGAAACCGTAGGAGAAATACTGATATCAGAGGTTGGTCAGAACATTAAATCTATCAGCTTAGTCATGACATCTCTAATGACTGGAGGTGATCCTGACCTCAGTTTTATATCTTTTCCAAGATCTTTTCCAGCCACATAATGTAGCCTTAACACCTGCTTTGACTCAGTACTTAACTGAAAAGGTAAAGTCATAAACAACATTTACTGAAGCCCCTGGGCCCATATAAACTCTTCTTACAACATAAAAGCTGTATTCACACTTTAAACTTATGTGGGAAAGTATAGGAGTCATGTGAACTTGTCTAATAGAGTACTCTCAAGTTGCTACAAGTTTGCAGTATAATAGCTTAAAATAGAAACGCTCTAGGTAAAAATATATATAGGAATGTGGAGGAAGATGTATGACAGCTGCTGGTTCTGATTTGAACATATACTGTAGAATATGG
The DNA here is from genome assembly GCA_037349315.1 of Chelydra serpentina. NCBI lineage: Eukaryota > Metazoa > Chordata > Testudines > Chelydridae > Chelydra > Chelydra serpentina. Next base: position 65,496,397 of record JBAIAC010000004.1, read on the forward strand.
AATGGCTTACCCCTAGTTCCGCACTACAGATGCATAATGGTGTTATAAATATTTCAGTACTAATATCAATCTGTCCTTTGCTTTGTAGAACCAGTTTTGTATTCTACAACTTTCTAGAACAGCACCAGTTGCCCAGCTTTCCACTTCACAAACAAAAGCAGTTCCATCCCTTTCAATTTTTCAGCTGATGCCATTCATAAGCAGCCAGAAAAACTGAATCTTGCTTTTTAATGCAACAATTTGCGTATCTAGCTGCAATCCAAGCTATTTACATCAGAAGGTGGGGGAGGGAGAGTATCATGGAACTTTATGAAAACAATCTGAAAAGCCTCATGTCCAAGCCTGACCTTTTAATTATATTTCCCTTCCATATGTGATGTTATAGTGAAGAAAAGAGATTTACCAGACTACATTGCTGAATAGAAAATTGGTGATGGCACCTTCTCTACAAGAAATGTACATAACTATGCTTGAATAGAAAAATAGAAATCAGATACTTGTTTTGCAAGGGAAACTTTAGTGCTGTATTTTACACAAATCACGGCTTTCTATGGCTAGTCATTGAGAATGTGATTGCCTGTTCATTGCTAGTTTAGGTCAATATTGCTATTTCACCCTGACATCTGCTTTACCAATAAGGCAATTTCACACAATTAATTCCTTTTTTTTTTACACGTGCATCCAGCTGGAAATCTGCATAGCTGATAACTATAACCATCTTTAATAACTAGTGAAAAAACCCTCTCTGAATTAAATATAGATTTTTATCAAATAATCTCATTGCATGCTTTCTTCCAGCAACACCTATCTTCTAAAGCAAGCAAAGAACTCAATCCAGCTACTAATTCTTCTAACCGCACTTCTGTGCTCTTTGGAGATTTAAGATTGTGGCTGTGATATATGAAGTTGGAAAAAAGAAGTTAAATGCCAGAAAGCCATAAACTGTTAAGACAGACTCTCATATCTAATTTCGGAGGTTTGGCAAGTGCTGTATACATTGATTTTTATAGTTATTTTCTGTCCTTTTTGTAAAGTTAAAAGGCCACATGGAGTGCTGTAAAGCATAACACAAGCTCTTTTCCTTCTCTTATGTGGCTATATTCTGCTTTTTTTGGACACCGTTTTACTGGCAATGCTTACAACTCTTGCTTAAAATGCTATTTGTGGTGCAATTGTCTTTTAAATGCAAACCCATATGTGCGATCTCTAGAGAAACTGGTAAATTTCACCAAATGGGCATCCCTAAATTACATGCCATCTGTAGCTAGTGAAGAAAGGACTGAACCCAGTCAGCTGTGATCTTGCACCAGTATCTATCATTTTGATTGGCTCTAGGGAAATCAACAGCTTTTGGCTTGAACTTTTTTCAACCCCAACAGGTTATTATGGACCAGTTAAGATGTACTGACTAAAAGAATGTTTTAGTCCCATTTAGGCCCCAGTCCTGTTACTATTGATGTCAATGGCTAAACTTTAGAATTCAATAGGAGTAGGATCAAGCCCTGAACTAGCACAGATTCAACTTTCCTGAGACTTTTTTGTGCAGCCTTATTAAGGCATAAGGTCTGTTCAAGTATTAAGCTACTGAATAAAATGTAGATAGCATTACTATTGCCTATGTAGTTGTGCATTAACAGCAGTAAGAAAAACAATGAACTTTTCAGAAGAGCATGTTCACCTTTTAATTGGTGAAGCAGGAATTACTGTATTATAACAGCAGGGGGAGGGATAGCTCAGTGGTTTGAGCATTGGCCTGCTAAACCCAGGGCTTGTGAGTTCAATCCTTGAGGGGGCCATTTAGGGATCTGGGGCAAAAAAATTGGGGATTGGTCCTGCTTTGAGCAGGGGGTTGGACTAGATGACCTCCTAAGGTCCCTTCCAACCTTGAGATTCTATGATAACAGACTTAAATATCAATGGAGGGGGAAAACATAGATGATATTACAGTAGTGCTCCCTCATCAAGTATAGATTCCTCCTAGAAACTAATTTATTTCATTAGCCTTCCACCAATACTTGCTGTCCCCAATACTCTTACCTCACATCATGTTCCTTGAAATTAGTTCACTTTACAATTAAGAATTATACTTTTAAAATGTAACTAAAAATACTGCTTGGAACTAAGAAGACATGTCCCCAATCACCATGTGCTTAATCCAGCTATGAATACTCAGTTTTGACTTAATCCCTGCCTGTGCATAACTCAGAAATTAAACTCATACATTTCAATGAGTAAAGATTGAGTAAGGATCTCAGAAATTGACCCTATGGTAGAGGAGCGTATTCTCTTATTCTGTTTTATCTGTCAAGGATAATTCACTTAATCTTTCTTCGCTAGTTGGTTGAAGCTCAACCCAGATAAGAATGAGATAATGATCAAAGGTTGGGGAAAAAATCCCAAACTGTGGAAATTATATTAGCAGTATCAACTGTGGGACTGGGGAAAATACATACACCTAGGGTGACCAGACAGCAAATGTGAAAAATCGGGACGGGCTGGGGGGTAATAGGAGCCTATATGAGAAAAAGGCCCTAAAATCAGGACTGTCCCTATAAAATCAGGACATCTGGTCACCCTACTTACACCACTTATTTTAAAATTCTCTGCTTTGTGGTCTAGTTGGCTCCCAATCTCCTAGATAGGCAGGATAGTTAGTTTTATTATCATTTTATTTTATTTATTGCAGTAGTGTCCAAGATCATGAACCCACAAAGAGAACAGCATAGAGCCCCTCTGAAGTTCTTTCTGCAGGATCAAGATCCCGTTGTGCGAGGATTGTACAAACATCTAAAAATGTGCAACAAATCAAAGAAGTGTGAGTGAAAGTGATTCAATATGCATATGAAGCAGTCAGAGTGATTGCAGGCACAAATTGTGCTAGTTTCATTTTCTTTTATTACAAATGTATTTGAGTGCAGTAGTTTGTTTTGGGGGAGCATTTGGGGTTGAAGTGGAGAAAGAGAAGGGATTGTTGAAGTAAGAGTTTGGTAGGTAAAGAGAGAAAATGTGGGGGAGGGTGGTAGTGCAGTGGGAAGAGAATAAGGATGATAATCATAATGACACAGAGATGGGTAGGAGAAGAGCAGGTTGACGGGGAACCAACAACCAATGGTGATACAGCAAATGAGGAAAGAAAGCCAGAATCCAGGTTTCAGAGCCAAGTGAAGGACAGTGCCAGGAGGCTGGGAAGGATCTCCTCAGCTGCAACATGATGCAAGTAAGGTGGTCCACTTTTCAGCGGTATTTCAGGCAGACAGCACATTACACATCTGTTACATGATCTGCATTGTCTTTCAGTCAATTTTCAGGTGAAGTTTAAAGGTGTTAATTGGGTCATGTCTGCTTGAAAGAATGTAGGGCTAGAGCAGGTGCAAGTATGCAAGAGACTCAAGAGAGCTCATGAAACTGTAGGAAATTGGTACGCTGAGGGACACAAGGTGGACATTATGGCCAGCAGAATTAAGGACAATAAGAAGGAGTCTTTTAAATGTATTAGGAACAAAAGGAATCCTAACAATGGTATCGGTCCATTACTAGGTGGAAATGGTAGTATTATCAATAACAATGCAGAAAAGGAAGAAATGTTAAATAAATATTTATGTTCTGTATTGGGGGAAAAACAGATGATATAATCTCATGATATGGTGATAACACTCTCTCCATTCCTGTAGTATCTCTGGAGGATGTTAACTAGAAGCTACTAAAGTTAGACATTTTTAAATCAGCAGGCCCAGATAACTTGCATCCAAAAGTTTTAAATGTGATAGCCGAGGAGCTCTGGACCATTAATATTGACTTTGAGTTGACTTGGAGCACTGGGGAAGTTCCAGAAGGCTGGGAGAAAGCTAATGTGCCAATTTTTAAAAAGGGGTGACCCAGATTATTATAAACCTGTCAGCCTGACATCGATCCCAGGCAAGATAATGGAGTGGCTGATACAGGACTCTATTAATAAAGGATTAAAGGAGGGTAATGTACAGTAATTAATGCAAATCAACATGGGGTTTATGGAAAATAGATCTTGTCAAACATATCTTTTGATCAGCTTACAAATTTAGTGAATACAGTTAAAATTGTTGTAGTAATAGACTTCTTTAAGGTGTTTGACTTGGTACCAAGAAATATTTTGATTAAAAAATTGAAATAATATAAAATTAACATGACACACATTGAATAGATTAAAAAGTGGCTAACTGGTAGGTCTCAAAATTTAACTGTAAATGGGTACCCATCATTGAGCAAGTCTGATTCCAGTGGGGTCCTGCAGGGATCAGATTTGGCCCTATGCTAGTTAACATTTTTATCAATGACCTGGGGAAAAAATCATCACTAATAGTTTTCAGATGACCCAAACATTGTGGAAGTGATAAATAATGAAGTGAACAGGTTACTGAGCAATCTGAATTGATTGGTAAACTGTGCACAAGCAAAAAATATGCATTTTAATATGGCTAAATGGAAATGTGTATAGTTAGGAACAAAGTTAAGTCATACTTACATGATGGAGGGGACTCTATCCTGGGAAACAGTGACTCTGGAAAAAAAAAGATTTGGGGGTCTTCGTGGATAACTGACTAAATCTGAGCTCCCAGTTTGATGCTGAGGCTGAAGTGCTAATGTGATCCTGGGATGCATAAATGGGAGAATCTCGAGTATGAGGATAGAGGTTATTTTACTTATGTATTTGGCAATGGTGTGACCACTGCTGGAATACTATGTCCAGTTCTGGTGTCCACAATTCAAGAAGGATATTGATAAATTGGACATGGTTCAGAGAAGAGGCATGAAACCGATTAAAGGATTAGAAAACCTGTCTTCTAGTGATAGACTCAAAGAGCTCCACCTATTTAGCTTAACAAAGAGGTTAAGGGGGTAACTTGATTAGACATGGGGAACAAATGTTTAGCAATGGGCTCTTTAGTCTAGCAGAGAACGATATAACATAAACCAATGGCTAGAAGTTGAAGCAAGACAAAATCAGACTGGAAATAAGGTACAAATTTTGAACAGTGAAAGTAATTAACCATTGGAACAATTTACCAAGTATCATGGTGGATTCTCCATCACCTACAATTTTTAAATCAAGACTGGATTGTTTTCCTAAAAGATATACTCTAGAAATTATTTTGGGGAAATTCTATGGGTGGTGTTATACAGGAGGCCAGATTAGATTATCCGAATTGTCCCTTCAAGCTTTGGAATCTCTGAGTAGCTTGCTGCTAGCTAGCAAAAATGCTTTCTTAGGCCTGGTCTACACTAGGACTTTATGTCGAATTTAGCAGCGTTAACTCGATTGTACCCTGCACCCGTCCACATTATGAAGCTATTTATTTTGACATAAACGGCTCTTTAATTCGATTTCTGTACTCCTCCCCGATGAGGAGAGTAGCGCTAAATTCGACAGGGCCATGTCAAATTCGTGTTACTGTGGACGGAATTTGACGCTAATAGCTCCGGGAGCTATCCCACAGTGCACCACTCCGTGGACACTCTGGATAGCAGTCCAAGTTTGGATGCTTTGACCAGCCACACAGGAAAGGCCCTGGGAAAATTTGAATTCCTTTTCCTGTCTGGCCAGTTTGACTCTCAAACTGGGGAGGGATAGCTCAGTGGTTTGAGCATTGGCCTGCAAAACCCAGGATTGTGAGTTCAATCCTTGAGGGGTCCATTTAGGGATCTGGGGCAAAAATTGGGGATTGGTCCTGCTTTGAGCAGGGGGTTGGACTAGATGACCTCCTAAGGTCCCTTCCAACCCTGATAGTCTATGATTCTATTATTCCTGTTTGGACTTTGTGGCGAGCTCAGCAGCACTGGCAACGATGCAGAGCTCTCCAGTGGAGGTGACCATGCAATCGCAGAATAGAAAGAGGGCCCCAGCATGGACTGATCGGAAAGTCTTGCATCTGATCACTGTGTGGGGCGATGAGTCCGTGTTTTCTGAGCTGCTATCGAAAAAATGGAATGTGAAGATCTACGAGAAGATCTCAAAAGCCATGACAGAGAGAGGATACAGCCGGGATGCAACGCAGTGCCGCGTGAAAATCAAGGAGCTGCGACAAGCATACCAGAAGACCAAAGAGTCAAATGGACACTCCGGATCCCAGCCCCACACATGCTGTTTCTACGAGGCACTGCATGCAGTGCTCGGTGGTGCTGCCACCACTACCCCACCAGTGTCCGTGGACTCCGACGATGGGATCTTATCTACGGCCACGTCGTCGGAGGTTTTCGCGGACGGTCAAGATGAGGAAGGAGAGGAGGAGGACGAGGCAGTCGACAACGCTTTCAACGCTGATTTCCCCGACCGCCAGGATCTCTTCATCACCCTGACTGAGATCCCCTACCAACCCTCCCAAGGCAGTAACCCGGACCAGGAATCAGGTGAAGGATCAAGAAGGTCAGTGTTTTAAACATTTATTTTGAATAGAATAGGCCTGGTATGTTAGCAATGGGCTTTTATTGCTTAGTTTGCCCTAGGCGCTTTAGTTTTGAGTCGTTTCCAGTGCAACTACTTGAAAAGTCTGTCAATATGTATGGGTATAGAGGAGAAATCCCCCTCGGAGATCTCAACGAAGCTCTCCTGGAGGTACTGTGAAAGCCTTTGCATCAGGTTCCCGGGGAGAGCGGCTTTATTGTCTCCTCCATGGTAGGAAACTTTTCCGCGCCAGGCTAGCAGCAGGTACTCTGGTATCATTGCCTTGCAGAGCATGGCGGCATACGACCCCGGTGTTTGCTGGCATTCACGCAGCATACGGTCTTTCTCTGTCTCCGTAATCCTCATCAGAGTGATATCAGTCATGGTGCCCTGGTTTGAATTAGGGGTATTTTAGTATGGGGACCGATTGCCTTTTCCTTTACATAACTCTAACCGGCAGTTTCCAGGCACATGGTGGGGGCGGGGAGGCAAATCGTTCAAACTTAGCGGTTAACAGGAAGCAGGCAGGGACATTTCCCGGGACCAGCCACGCGGGTTGGGGGCGGGGAGGCGAATCGTTCAAAGTTAGCGGTTAACAGGCAGCAGGCAGGGACATTTCCCGGGACCAGCCACGTGGGGGGTGGGGGAGGCGGGGAGGCGAACGGTTCAAAGATGACTCAGTTCACAGGCAGCAGGCAGGGACATTCCCTGGGACCAGCCACGCGGTGGGGGTGGGGAGGCGAACCGTTGTAGCTGACCGGTTTTGCTGGCAGCAGGAACTGGCCACCGCTAGGAGCTGTGCTTGAAACATGAGAGTACACCACTGCTGTGAAGTAAGCTCTCAGCAGTCTAAAGTGTACGGCTTACCATGGTCTCCTGAGAGCCGAATTCCAGTGTCCAGCCCCGCTTGTGTGATCTGTACACCAAGACCCCAGGCACTCAATATAAAGACAGAATATTCGACCTTGTACTGAGTGCACATGTGATAGGTAGTGTGCATGGTCTTGTTCACAGGGAAAGAGTATAGGCATTGTTCGGGGAAATGTATCTTTCTGAGGAATTCACTCCCTTTCTCCCATCCCACAGCTGCGAGCGTCTCCCTCAGTACCCGTGCATCCCCCTCCCAGAGGCTGGCGCAGATCAGGAGGCGAAAGAAAAGGACACGTGACGAGATATTCTCAGAACTTATGTCCTGTTCCCGAACCAAGGCGGCACAGCAGACCCAGTGGAGGGAGAACATGTTGCAATACCAGCGCTCATACAGCGAACGGGAGGACAGGTGGCGGCAGGAAGACCAGCAGGCGACTCAAACGCTGCTTGGACTAATGAGGGAGCAAACGGACACGCTCCGGCACCTTGTAGATGTTCTTCAGGACCGGAGGAAGGACGAAAGAGCCCCACTGTATTTGATTTCTAACCACCCTCCCCCGCCATAAAGTCCAATCCCCCTCTCACCCAAAGTCACTAGAACGAGGGGAGGCAGGGGCCGTGGAAATAATCACTCCACCCCTGCGGACTGCTCAAGTAGCAGAAGGCTCTCATTCCCCAAGATTTGATGGGTCCTTTCCTTCCCTCCAACCGCACCCGACCCTAGCCCCCGTCCAAGTTTCATCCCATAACTCTGCTGTCCTTAATAAAAATTGCTGTTCTGTAAAGTACTGTTTTGTTGATTTCCTTTTAAAGGACAGTGTGATTGAAGGGGGAGAAGGGGGTTTGTAATTGGAGACAATAGGCGCCTGTGCCAGGGTAGAGACAGGGGGACAGGTTCACCTGAACCTCACATTCACATTGCATTCACTAGGCACCATGGTCATTCTGGGAGGTGGTTTTCATGTTCTGTGTGGGGGGGCTCTGTGAGTTTCTGGTGGGGGAGGGCGGTTGTAGATCTTTTGCAGCGGTCAGTAGCCTGCATGACAGAGCCACTCAGCAGGGGATCTGTAACCGCCATCCCCAGCAACAAAGTCACACAGGCCCCCCATCACAGACTTGCAAATAGGACGGGTGTCAGGCTCCGTTGAAACAAGCAGTCCACCACTGCGGACTGCTCTAGGAGCAGGAGCCTGTCATTCCCCGAGTTTGGAAGCGTCCTTTCCATCACTCCACCCGCTCCCCAACCGCAGTATGCATCCCAGTTTCAATCCTTAACAGAGAAATCCTTAATAAAAAAGATGGTTTTAATGAACAATGTTTCCTTTATTTTATTTTTAAAGCAGTGAATGAAGGGGAGGAAGGATTTTGGAAATTGGAGAGGCTAGGCAACAGTAACTGGGTAAAGAAACATAGGCAGGTTCAGGTTCTGCTTACACAAAGGTAATAGTCACAGGTTACCCCGCTCACTCTGAAAGCTAGCTTTCAAAGCTTCCCGGATGCGCAGTGCATCCCGCTGGGCTCTTCTAATCGCCCGGGTGTCTGGCTGCACGTAATCAGTAGCCAGGCGATTTGCCTCAACATCCCACCCTGCCATAAATGTCTCCCCCTTGCTCTCACAGAGATTGTGGAGCACACAGCAAGCTGCAATCACAATGGGGATATTGTTTTGGCTGAGATTAGAGCGAGCCAATAAGCTTCTCCATCTCCCTTTGAGACGTCCAAAAGCACACTCCACCACCATTCTGCACTTGCTCAGACGGTAGTTAAAGAGCTCCTTTTCAGTGTCCAGGGCGCCTGTGTACGGCTTCATGAGCCAGGGCATTAGCGGGTAGGCTGGGTTCCCGAGGATCACTATAGGCATCTCCACATCCCCAACAGATATTTTGTGGTCCAGGAAGTAAATACCTTCCTGCAGCCGTCTAAACAGACCAGAGTTCCTGAAAACGCGAGCGTCATGAACCTTGCCCGGCCATCCCATGTTGATGTTGGTAAAACGTCCTTTATGGTCCACCAGTGCTTGCAGCACCATAGAAGAGTAGCCCTTTCGGTTAATGTACTGGCTACCCTGGTGGTCTGGTCCCAGGATAGGGATGTGAGTTCCATCAATAGCCCCACCGCAGTTTGGGAATCCCATCGCAGCGAAGCCATCTATGATCACCTGTACGTCTCCCAGGGTCACTACCTTTGAGAGCAGCACGTCACGATAGCATTGGCTACTTGCATCACAGCAACCCCCACGGTAGATTTGCCCACTCCAAATTGATTTGCGACTGACCGGTAGCTGTCAGGTGTAGCAAGCTTCCAGAGGGCTATGGCCACTCGCTTCTGGATAGTCAGGGCTGCTCGCATCCGGGTGTCCTTGCGCTTCAGGGCAGGGGACAGCAACTCACAAAGTTCCAGGAAAGTGCCCTTACGCATCCGAAAGTTTCGCAGCCACTGGGATTCATCCCAGACCTGCAGCACTATTCGGTCCCACTAGTCAGTGCTTGTTTCCCTTGCCCAGAATCGCCGTTCCACAGCATCAACATGACCCATTGCCACCATGATGTCCAGGGACCGGGGTCCCGTGCTTTGTGAGAGGTGTGTGCCCCTCTCAGAGTTAATGTCCTCACGGCGCTTCCGTTGCCTCCTCGCCTGATTTATCAGCATCTGCCTCTGGAAAAGGTGGATGATAAGGCGCGAGGTGTTGACAACGGACAGAACAGCAGCGATGATAGCAGAGGGCTCCATGCTCACCGTCCTGTGGCGCTGTCAATTACCAGAAAAGTGCGCAAACAGATTGCCCACCGGCGCTTTCACGGAGGGAGGGCGGGAGTGAGGGTTGAATGACGACATTTACCCAAAACCACCCTCAACACATTTTTTGCCCCAGCAGGCATTGGGGACTTGACCCAGAATTCCAATGGGCAGCGGGGACTGCGGGAACTGTGGGATAGCTACCCACAGTGCACCGCTTGCAATGTCGACGCTTGCCCCGTTAGTGTGGACTCACAAACTTGAATTAATGTCCTTTGTGTGGATTCGCACGCTCAACTTTGTAATATCGGTTTCACAAGTTTGGTTTAAGAAAAATCGAACTACTCTCGTAGTGTAGACATACCCTTAGTGGAGGATGCTTAGTTCCAGAACTTGCTGGTCTCCTGGGTTCATTAGAGCCCAGATTCTGAGAGTCAGGACATTCTGTGAGGTTGATCTGCTCTTCCAGAGGGAAATGAAGTGAGTGGGTCTCAGGTAGGGCTTGCAGATTTCTCAAGGTATTTTTTTTTATCAAAAATCACAGCACAGTCATGGTGAATTTAGTAAGAGTCCTGAGTTTAGTGACTGCTCTGTGACTTTTGATTAAAAAATGCCATGACAAATGAGGAAGCACTGACCAACCACAGAGGTACCCTCTGCCCCAGCAACGTAAACCTAATCCTGACCCAGAGCATATGGGAGGTGTGCGTGTGAGGTGAATCTGGAGAAGAAGCCCTCTCCTCACTCACCTCAGGCATGGATAAGGCAGAGGGTTGGCTAGGCCAAACTGTCGTGGTGCTGAAACCTTGCATGTCTGGTCACCACATCTGCAGTGGGACTGGAGATACAGGAGCTGCCATTGAGGGGTGAGTCATCGACACTAAAATAAGTCATGAACAAATGAGAAAATCACTTTTTTCTGTTACTTTTTCCCTGCTGTGACAGACCTGCAGCCATAGGCTTGAGACACTATCATGGAGGCCAAGAGGGAGGTTATGACTGCTTGGGAATCTTAAATAGGGCTAGCCTTTAAAATGTAGGGGTCGTATTTTATAATTCCTGTATGCAATCCAGTAGTTAGGTTAAGGGCTGACAAGAGGCGGGGGGAAGCCGGTACAAATTACCGGGGCCCGGCAGTCCGGAAAGGGGCCCGGGGCCCGACTATCCGGGGCCCGGCAGTCCAGAAGGGGGCCCGGGGCCCAAATATCCAGGGCCCGGCAGTCCGGAAGGGGGCCCGGGGCCTGACTATCTGGGACCCGGCGGTCTGGAAGGAGGCCCGGGGCCCAACTATGTAAAGTTTTTTAGTTGGTCTGCCCTTGCTGGGGGGCCCGAAATGTTTTTTTTTCACCGGGGCCTGAACCTGCTCTTGGCGGCCCTGGTTAGGTTACTAACCTAGAACTTGGAAGGCCTGGGTTCAAGTTCTGTGCAACCTTGGTCAAGTCATTCAGCAGTAGATACACAAAGGGGTCTTAGGCATTGTAATACCTAGCTCCTAGGCACCCTGACACCTAGAGGTTTTCACTGATCTGATTTAGGTGCCCAGATCCCGCAGGCATTGCCTAAAGAGAGTTAGAGGGCCAAAGAAGGATTTCTAGAAGGCAGCAAGCTGAGCAGAGAGCTGCCTAAAATAGCCAGGAGAGAAATGCAGAGACAAGGGGCAGTGCTTAGGGCTGAGATCCATAAAAGGACATAGGCACATGACTGACAGGCTGAAGGGAAACACCTGTCTCTGGTTGGAAGTCACAGCCATGAACTTCTTCTTACAAAAAACAACATCAGCTAGGCAGGTACACTCTCCTTCTATATCCAACAGCCTGTGGTTAGGGGACACTGCAGGGATGTGGAAGAGCAAGGTTCAAGTCCCTGTTTCAGTGAATATTTAATTAGTTATTAAAAGTAGAACAGTTCCACCAGGAGAGAATATTACCCAATGTACCCAACAGCTGGGTGGTTAGGGCACTCAGCTGGAAGTTGAAACCTGGGTTCAAGTTAGGCAGAGGTGGGATTCAGACCTGACTCCCAGGTGAGTGCCCTAATCTCTGGACTGTTGAGTATTCTGGACACATGCTTGCTCAGCCTCGCTGTCTTTTGCGTGGATTAGAACATGCCTACTGGATCAGGCCCCACAGGTGTGACAGGTGGGGAAATTCCTAATTTGATAATACTGCCTGGGGCTTAGCCATGAACTAAGGCACAGAGTACCTTGGCAGCATTAGCACCTTGGTAGTTTTGTGCATGCCCACTGGTGGAAACGTAGGCACCTATGGGCTGTTTTGTCAGGAATTTAGGTAACTACAGACTTAGACATTTGTAGTGTTAGGCAGCAGCTAAACAGTGGTTTTGTGAAGGTCAGTGGCACCCAAATGGTGTCTAAGTAACTGTGAATCCGCACCTCAGTTCTTCATCTGTATAGTGGGTATAATAACACTGTCCCATCTCACATGAGTGCTAAGGATGAATACATTAAAGATTGTAAAGCACTCAGTATAGGAATGAGGGCCATATGATCTCATATATGGTTTAAGATAAGCACATATGAAATAGATTTGGAAAGCAAAGGGAAGGAACACATACGGCAGGGCTGTCTGTTGATGGGAGCAATGAAATGGAAGAGAAAACAACTTGAAAACAATCATTCTTTTTCTCATCTTCATTAATTTGCAGGTTTCCTGGCAGTTTTCTTAAGGGCTTGCTGTTTATGGATTCTGCAATATGGTGGGCGCTCTTCCTGCACGTCCCACTGTGATCAGTACAAGTTCACACGACTGCTGAGCACTTTGCAGGATCAACCCCTATGCGATTAGTGGCTTGGATGCAGAGCCAGATTTAGGGGCAGGTGATCCAGATGACCGCCTGGAATGCCAGGCTTGGAGTGGGGAGGGGGAGCACAGCTCCGGATGCTGTTTTTGTTGTTAGTGACAAAAGGGAAAATAGAATGTTTGAAGTAAAATGTTTCAGGTACTCCATATCTGGATTTTTTCCCACTAACCTCCTAGAATGGAACTTTGCATACAATTTTATTGTCTTATATGACAGGGATAAATCATGCATACAAATCATGCATCAAAGTCGTGAATTTGGCTACAAAAGCAATACAAAATAAGGTATTCAAAAGTTTAACAAATGGAGGGGGATGAGGGTTGAAGATGCGCCTTGCCTGGGACACCATTTGGTCTAGGGCTGGCCCTGCTTGGATGTTATAACCTGTGTGGTATTTCTGAAAAGAACTAAATAAAATCTAAATCTTAAAAGAAACCCCTCAGAAAGGAGAATATGTGTGATGCAGCTATGACATTCCAGCAAAATGCTAGGGTGCAATAGCTTTGGGAGTAAAGTTCTGATAGACTGTAAAACCTAAAGACCATTTTAAAAATCTGAAAGAAAGCCAAGGAAGAAAACAAAACTGTATAGAGAGCGAAGGTGGTAGGAGGCCAGGGATGTTTTAAGAGAGCAGCAAGATTCTTCTCTATTTTACGCACAATCTATCACTCAAATTTACTTACTTTGATAAAAATACAGAAAGCGATGGCAGACTAGTTCCTTCTGAGTGCCAAATACAGTGAATATTTTCTGTAAGTACGTAAACCTGGCTTTGCAAACAAAAAAGACCTTTGGATTTTGAACAATTTACTGCAAAACAAGGTGGGTTTTTTTTTATTATTCCCCTACTTGAAAGAGCCAAGGGACTGTCTTTGACTTCTCCAAGTTATGTCCTTTTTCTCTAAAGCATTGCTCTCTTAGATGTCTGATGAGAGCGGAGACCCTGGTATTGATTTTTAAAAGTATGTTTTCCTGTGTGCATTCCTCAAGACTAATGTTAGGACCTTTCTCACAGGTTTGCACCATTACCTTTATTTATTGCATTTACCCAGAAATGTGTTCTCTTTGATGTGCAGAACACCTGACTCTGATTAGTTGCTGTGCCTAGGTAAGGATGGCCATTGAATAAGGTCAACAACAGGGGATATGGAACCATTTTATAAAGCAATAAAGGATAGAAGAACAGTTGTATATAATCACAATTAATGCTTAAATCAGAGAGGTTTAGGAGACGGATACTAGAGATGTCAAATGATCTCCAGACTTTCTCTCTCAATACAGAAGTTGTGCCATTGACTTCAATAGAGCCAGGATTTCACTCAGAATATCAGGGTACCATGGGGTGTGTATTTTAGTAATATTTTACTTTTTTATGTAATGGCTGCCACTTTGAAGCACTTTACGAACTATGAGCATGATGGCATTCATAAGGCTTACCCACACGAGACAGGATTGGGTCCTAGTTACACAGAACATCACTGACATGCATTTAGGGTGAAAGATAGCAGGGAACCAACAAACCACAGCTAATTAGCCAGAGCAGAAATTTGACCAAGAACACCCATCAGGACCCTACCACTGTGAAATCTTACATGGAATCTTTAATATCCATGCAGAGCAGTCAGAAGTTTGGATTTTAAGGTCTCACCTGAAAGATTCCCACCTATAAACCACATGAAATTTGAAGAAGGATAATATTGACCTTTTAAGGATTTGAACCATGACTTTGAGGAAGTCTAAACAGATTAAACCCTAGGCTTACAGCACTACCTCATTCCTTCTGACACGCAAACTTCACAAAGCCTAGGGCAGGTATTTGCCTGTCTGCATCTAGCAAAAAGCAATAAAACAGTACTACTTGTTTCTGAAGGTGAACAATAGTAACTGCTGGGGAAGGTGCTCTCAATGTGTTAAGGAGGTGTGTTTCTTCAGAAACTGCTCCCTCTTTTATCTGTGTGACCAAGATGGGCATTTCAGTCTGTCACCGAATTCTTGTGGCATTTTACTGGGACACATTAAAGTGAATTTTCTTTTGCTTTTATTTGTACTTATTGGTATTTTTGGAAGGGAGATATTGAGAGAGGAAAGCCATGGCTGTGCAGCTGCCTGAGAGAAGGAATAAAAAGGGAAATAAGGGGAACAACTTAAAAAAAACCCCATAAGCGATGATTTTGTGCTCCTGAAAATGTGCAAAGACTAAGTGTGGGAGTGAAGACAAATAATATGAAGGATAGTATGATATTATGTGAAATATGAGTATGAGATTCTGTTATTTTTGTTTATCTTTTTTTTCTTTCTGCTGGGGGTACATCAGGTAAAATCAAATGTGCATAATGTGGTGTGTGCAGACATAAAAAATACATGCACAACCTGCAGTTGTCTTGCTGTTTGACACACTGCATCAGGGTTGCTCCTCTGAGACAGGCAAAACTTGCATTGTCTCCCCAGCCTAGAGTCAAAGAAGAGATCATTATGCAAATACTGTTGTATTCTGTTTTGTTTTGTTCTGTTTGTTGGGGTGCACAGGTAAGTGTCCTATTGATAAGACTCGGAGTGTGGAAGCCCTTTAGAGGTCACCAGCATATATTAGGTGGGGTGATAGTGGGCCTCTTACTGTGTGTCAGGAGTCGTCTTTTTAGAGTTTGCAAGCAGAGCAGAGACACTAACTTGAATTACATAATCAAAGGATTTGTTCTGATTGCTGTATTCTAAGAAGACTCTCTAAGGATGGGTGAACTAGTTCAGATAAAATAAGAACCATTCTAAACCTGCACTCATAGAATATCAGGGTTGGAAGGGACCTTAGGAGGTCATCTAGTCCAACCCCCTGCTCAAAGCAGGACCAATCCCCAATTTTTGCCCCAGATCCCTAAATGGCCCCCTCAAGAATTGAACTCACAACCCTGGGTTTAGCAGGCCAATGCTCAAACCACTGAGCTATCCCTCATAACAAGCCAGAAGATGACATTGTTTGAAGTTTGAACAAGTTTGACCAACTTTAATTTCTCATTTTTGTGTATCTTTGTAGCTGCTCATTCCGCTTAAGGTAATTCTGGGCTGATACAGGAAGTACCTTTCTTAGCAGGAAGCCTCTTGTCACAGATGGGCTGTATCCACTATTGCAGCTCAGAGATTAGATAATTAGCAGCTTCCAGACCAGGAGCACTAAATTGCACTTCAGCACCTCCGCACCAGGTTAAGAGGTAAATTTGATCCCTGGCTTTATGTGCTTAAAGTGGATTTCAACCATATAGCCCTATACATCTGCAAAACACAGCACAAAGCAGTAAGACCAATTGACTTCAATGGAAGCTGGAATGTACAGAGTCTCTGAATCAGGCTATTTATTTAAGTATCCTAAATACACATTTAGGTTCCTAATCTTAGACATTCAAGTCTGAATATTTTGCAATGCTTATTAAACCTCCAACTGCATGTTCTCTTAGTAAAAAAAGCTGATAGAAATGGAATGATTTCAATTCTGCAGAATTTTCTTAAGCCAACTTTTGGTTCTTGCACCAATCTTAGATGAATAGGCTAGCAGGCTGATGATGGGCTGTTTCTCAGAGTGGTAGAAGAGCAGCTCTATAATTGCAACTGAAACTCATCTGCATCCTCTCTTCCCCCCAAAATGTATTCAGCCATTGGATCGTCATGGTTACAGTTCACTAACCACACCTCTTTCCTGTCTTCCCACTTAATGTTCTTTTCTGCAGTGGCCCCACTAGGGGGATATAGATCCTCTGGAGGGCTTCTTAAAGTCTGCCTCCAGCTTTACACAGTCAAACAAGGTTAATTCATCTGTTAGTTGTGCCTTCTGCACTCACAAGCGTGGAATGTGGCAGGATTTACTCCTTATTCAGTAGATACATTAGTTTATTCAGATTTCCCCTGTTTCCAAAGATCCATCTGGAAATGTTTCCTGTCCCTTTTTGCCACTTCCTTTAGAATTCCTGGGGGGGTTCCTTTTGGCCCTGGAGTTTTGGTAGTCTTCAGATGTTCTAATTTCTTGATCACCTGTTCTGGCATGAAGCCTGCTTCCTTCTATATTTTTTTCTTGCTCTCCTGGGAAATTTGTCTGTTTCTGACATCTGTCCCCCGGCCTTCTATGTGAGCACAGAGGCAAAGAATTCATTTGATTGTGTTTTAGCAATGTCTGTCTCTTCAGTCAGTAAATTACCCTGGCCATCTCTTAGAAATTCCACTGTCTCCTTCAATGACCTCTCGTTCCTTATGTACTTGAGAAAAGATCTTATTATTTATCTTACCCTCTTCTTCAATTTTCCTTAATTTTCCACCTTTACTGTTCTTATCAGAAAGCTACACATTCTTCAGCTGCATTCTATAATCTTTCCAGGTATCCTGATATTTTTTAATACCTTGCATTAGCCGCCATGTGATCCTTCATTACCTTTTTGTTCTTTCTGGGTCCTCCACATTGACTTTTTTGTTTGTTTCTGTTAGCGTATTTTTGGTCAGTTGGTGTTGAGAAAAGGTGGTGCATTCATTCATTCATTCATTTTCTCATTCATATTTTAAAGTTTTCCATCTTCCCAATATTGTTTCCCTCCATTGCTTAGTCACAAGTGATTTCATGAAAACATTCTAGCAGTTTTAAAGTTTGCACTATGAAAGTAGCAATATGTGTGTGCTCTTGTAGTTAGTCTAAGAGTCAGGACTCCTGTGTCCTATTCCCAGCTCTGTCACTGACACACTGCGTCACACTGTCTGACCTTGAGAAAATTACTTTAGATTGTGGCTAGCCTGAAATGAGTGGCAAAGGGCCACTACAGTTTTGCTCCTTGAACTTCTGTTACAGAAGAGGCAGGGGTGTTTAGCATAGACAGTGGCAGTGAACTCCTCAGTAGGGGGCCGGCCATGCACTGCTTCTTGCTAGCTGTGTCAGCCAAAGGAGCTGTGGTAGCAGAGAGCGAGTAAACATAGCACCCTTTGTCAAAGCTATTGTTCTGGAATGTGATTCTAAGCTCTCCTGAAGGTACTTAGGGCTACTCAGCCCTAATACTGCAAGGACCTGTCATGGACTTTAGTTGTAAATACATACAAAGTTATAATAATTAAAAATAATATTGTTTGGCGGGGCATTTAGGCAATTTATAGACACATAAAATAGACATGGTCCATGTCCCAAAGACCTCACAATATAACTGTGCATATGTTACATTGCGTAAAAGCAACAAACAGGCAGGAAATGGGAAATACGGGTTGCCCAGCCAGATTACATCTCCAATGATGCATTGCATCCAGGGATGCACCACAATGACTCTCCAAAAGGAGAAACCTTGGTGCATCATGGGCCAGGAGTCCAGCCAGAGTCCAGCTCATAGAGGAGAATGTGTGGGAATGAGGTACCCGAACTAAAATTCCCATGGGACACCATGATATTTCTGAATCACATTTTTGTTTTAAACCAAACAGTTGTCAGCTAAAATTTTCAGGCTTTTTGCTAAAGTCAAGATTTTCCACAGACAAAACATTTTCAAACCAGCTTTAGTTGTGTGTATTAATTAATGTATGTTTGTAAAGTGCTTTCCGACGGAGTAGAAAGGCACCGGGAAAGTATAAAAAGTTAAGAAAAATCACTGTTTTGATTTCAGTGATTTGCCCTTCATTTGCTATCTAAACAGTACTTCATCTATGATAAAGTATGCTGCAGTATTCAAAATTAAATTGGATTGTATATTAAAGCTCTCCCTTGTTATTAGTCATTCCAAACTCCATCTACAATCCCGCCTATGCAGAATCTAAGGTATTTAGATGCCCCCACCCCATACTGTAGTATCTGAGCACCTTTAATGTATTGTAATTTCCCCCACTGCAGGGAGTTGCTGTGAATACTGTGATATTCCCCTAGATGGGTGTACCACACTCTGAGGTAAACACTTCCAGCAGTAGGCTTTTCTGGCTTTAGCTCTTGGTGAATTCCCATACCGTCTCACAGAATCTGATGAATAAAAAAGGATTCCTTTATTAGGGTTGCTAGGAATAAGCATGGCAAGTTACAAACAAAACACGAATCAACAGTTCCTAATTCAGCGCAGTGGTAGGGCTCCTCTAGCGTACTGCCAGGAATACTGACTCTAGACCACCCATCTCCCAGGAAAGGTTTGTGATAAAGTGGCCCCATTTGGGGCACCCTCCAGTGGCAGAACAGGCATGCCTGCCTCAGTTTCCCTGCCTCAGAGTCCCAAGTGACAACAACACTCTTGCCTAAAAATACCCCTCCTTGAGGCCAGATTTTTACAAAAACATGGTTCATATAATCCATAACAGAAGTCCCAAAACATAGTCCATTTCTAGTACCCAGTGCATAGAGTCTTTAAAATCCCACATCCTGCAGTCCAGCAACAACTTAATGACCACTCCCTGGCATCTTCCACCCTCCAGCTCTTCTTCAGTTCCCCTGTCTTTTTGCCAGGCAGCCAGCCCAACCCATCCAGATAGAGTGCAAACCTACTGTTCCCAGGGCCTCTCTGCTGGGAGCTCATCTCATCAGGGGAGCACCCCTCATGCTTCCTTTTCCTTTCCAACCCTTTGGCTCCAGCAGTCCAGCATAAACCCTTCTGCTGCTTCCCTGCCTTCAGTGCTGTCCGATTCTCAGCTTCAGCTCTCCAGTTTGTAGTCAGCAGGCTGTGATGCTGTCTCCGGACATTCAGTCACTCTGTTACTCCTCTGCCTCAGCGAGCGAATGAGATTTGCCGTTGTTGCTAAAGTGTGTCAACTCTCTGTTAGCCAGCCCAGTAAAGACCTTCCTCAAGACCCTATCAGCCCTTACTTTGCTTTAGAGGGAACAGTTGGTGCTCTTCGGTTTCCAGCCCTCCTTGAAGAGCATTCCCCTGCAGTATCCAGCCCCAAGCAATGATCACTTGGACTTTACTAAGTTTGCTGTCTCCAAAGAGACCGTATACACACTGGCCTGTTGACTCAGCTGATGATGCACACCTCATTCTAATATAACAGCCCTGAGATGAATTTATAATAAGACAATAGGGTTATTAATAAAACCCAGAGGTTTAAGTGATACTAAGCAAGATGATAGAAACAGAAAATAGATACACATAAGACAAGAGTATAACACACTTTCTAGTGACTAAAACTTGACAAGCTACAATCCTTTGGCCAAAGCAGTTTTCTCATCCTCAAAGTCCTTTTCTGCAGAGCTTGCTGACTTTCAATTAAAGCAGGATCCAAAATGTTCCTTTTCTTTTCCTTATATTTCCCAAAGTCTTTAGGATTTGTTTCCAAAGATAGGATGAACCCCAAGGGTTCAGACGCCTGTGTTTTCCCACGCTGATTTCACATCCCTCTGTTAATTTACTTTTCCCATTGATTTAATATGCAAATGTGATTTCCATTGTCTTTGGCTAACCCTGCTTAATTTACATTAGAGACAGGGAGAACTACTTTCCCCCTCCTGTCTGGAAAACCACCTGTTTCTCCCTTTGTTTGGTTACACACTTTAAAGCATAATATCAGCAAGTACCCATAATCCTCATTCATTGTTAATACCTACATTTCAAAATGATGTTAATGACCAGTGTGTTCAAAGTTTTAACCTGAAACCTTACACCCATTCTTTATAGATAGATACCAGGACACCAGTGTGTTAGGTGTAGTGACCTTGTCCAATCTGATAGGAGTTGCTGTTATGACAGAGAGCCTACCAGTAGGCAGTGAAGGGCACTTAGGGTGACATAGGCCCTAAGTGCCCTTGAAGGGGGAGAAATAGCTCAGTGGTTTGAGCATTGGCCTGCTAAACCCAGGGTTGTGAGTTCAATCATTCAGGGATCTGGGGCAAAAATTGGGGTTTAGTCCTGCTTTGAGCAGGGGGTTGGACTAGATGACCTCCTAAGGTCCCTTCCAACCCTGATATTCTATGAACTCTCTCTGCTGCTCTCTCACCTTCAGTCCCAGGTCTCTGTTTTGGGAGCTCAGCCAGAAAATCCTTCTTGTTGCTCTCTTGCTATCAGCCTCCCCTAGGAACTGCCTACAGCTTTCCTCAGGGGCAAGGGCACTGGAACCTGTGTAAAAGGCCCCAACCCCCTCCTCCCGCTTTTTAACTTGGGTGTAATTTGCAGGACAGGGGGCAGCGTTGCCCCAGCCAAACTGCAAGCCTCAGGCAAGCATGTAGCGGTGCTGGCTGATAGCTCCCCTGCCACGAAGCGCAGCCCCTGCTGGTGCCGCTCTGTGCCTGCCCAAGGCTTGCAGTTTGGGAGGGGCAACGCTGTCCCCTGTCCCCCAAACTACACCAATGTTAAAAAGCGGGAGGCCTGGGACCCTGGCCACCCCCACCCCTCCGCCCTGGTTTCAGCACTGTTGCTCAGGGGTCATCCACAGTAGCCAGGTCTCTGGTAACTCCCACCTGTTCTTTCTCTGTTGCCAGGCTCTCCCATTTATATGGCCCAGGGGCTTTTTCTTGGCCCTAACTGGGAAGCAGCTTATGAATCACAGATGCACTTCCTCCTTAAAGGGCCAGTGTCACCCTATGACAATGGCCAGAATATCCTATGCCAAAAGTCAGTCATTTCGTTCAGATCTGTTCCTTGTTTGTGTCCACCCTCAAGAATCTGCCTATTGAAGATACCACTAGCCCCCTTGAGAGCAACAAGCTGCTTTCCTGCCTGGCTGTTAGTGTTTCCTAAGGGGTCCAATCACCTCTCCACAGCCAGCCCCCAAGTGGCTGCCTCTGGCCTGATGCTTTTGCTCCCACACGCTTCCTCCTGAGTTAGATTCCCATTAGCAGTTCTTCTCTTTCCTGTGCTGGAGGGATTACAGAGCTCTCTGTTGGCTGGATGTCACACTGGGGATTATCACCGTTCCAGTTGAAGAGCCAGTTGGGTTAATACAACATTTATCCTCACAACATCCCTGAGAAGTAGCAAAGTATTACTGTACCCATTTTACAGATGGAGAACCGAGCCACAGAGAGACCATGTGCCAGAGGTTTAAAGGGTTTAGGACCTAAGTCCGCCATGTAAGTGTCATTAAGGTTTTCAAAGCTGCAGCTCAGGCATTGCCTGAGGCCTAAATTCTCGCCGTTCAGCATTTTAAATGTGACAAAAGCACTGCTACCATCCCACGTCTAATGAGCTATTTGGAGCCCTGGCTCAAGCCAAAGCCCTAGAAGCCCCAAAGTGGGATTCTCAAACCAGGCGAAGGATTGCCTATTTTGTCAGCAGGCCCCAATCTCGTCAGCGTACTCAGAGTGCAGTGCACACTAGAAGGGTGTGATTTCTAAAGCATGCCAATGTGTTGTTCACTAACTGGCCCATGTAAACTCTGTCTAGTGTGCACTAAAATTTCCTTGCTGCGTGTTAACCTTTCAGTGTGTGCCAACACATCTACACCGGCCCATGAGTGTGTGAAATCACACCCCGCTAGTGCACATTGCCATGCTGAGTAGACAAGTCCTAACTCCAGGACAGGGTTCATATCTGAGGATTCTGAGCAGAAGTAAATATGTATCTCTGACCTGTCAGGTCAGCCACCTAAACCCCTCTCCTCTTCCTGGCACTTCCCACCTGACCGGCTTCTGAAAGTCCCTTGTTTAAGCTCTTAACTATCCCCAGGAACTCTTTAGGGATCTGAGGTGGCACAGAACTGCCCAGCACAGGGCTGAAAATTCCACTAGACTGCAGGCCACCTAGCAATTTAGGTGGTGTTCCTTTCAGCCAAACAACACCTAAAATCCACGTAGAAATCTAGCCTTGAGAAACTTGCTCAGCGTAGCGCAGGATGTCTATAGTGGAGTAGGGGATTGAACCCCAGTATCCCAAGTCAGCACCCTAGTTGCTGTGTCATGCCACACATTTACACTTACATCCTGATCCTAGAAAGATTTATGTGCATGCTTAACTTTAAATGTGTTTGTAATCCCATTGAGTTCAATAAACCCACTCACATAATAAAACTTAAGCACATGTGTAAGTCTGGATCAGAGCTTTAACATGGATTTCAGTTAATGTTCGGGTGGCTGGAACCAATCATTACTCCCATGTTCTTCTTTTCTGAAAACATTTTTGCTTTCTATCATCATTTCATCATTTTAGCATGCTGATCTGTCTGATTAGTTGATCTATTGTACGGTACTGTAAATATATTTATTCTTATGCTGTTTCCTTCATTCAGAGTTTCACATAATGCTTTGCCAGGAATCAATAGCAAATTTTTAACATCAGTTTGCTTCCTTTGTTATCTTCAGTTGTAATTATATTACTTTAAATCTAGATATACTTCTGCCAAGGTCCTCTGTCTCATTTGTTTTCTAGTTGCACTTGGAGAAAATGCCAAACACCTGTTGTGCTGTCTAGTAAAGCTATCTGATTGGTTCTTGTTGGGAAACAATAAGGAGACACTATCTAACAGAGCCATAAAAGGGAAAGGGAAAAGCAACAACATACACTACCTTTTTCATGATTAAATAAATTGGACAATAAACCAGTGTGCAAAAAAGGGAAATCATATGTTGTTGGTAGAAAATAGAAGCTGATATTTAAGCTCTGGAAAATCAAAGTGGATGGCTCACAGCCACTTTGCTGCTGCCCCTTTAGATACAGTCTCGTATTACGTGATCAAACATTGGGCAATTTAGCTTACCTTGAGTGATTTTGAAGAGACAATATGTCGGGTGTTATAATGAAGTGAGGTTAAATGCATTTCAGTGTTAATAATTAGCCCTCAGTTTGTGTTCCACAATATAATATTCATTGGAAGTGTTATAACCTACTGCCTTGTGATTGCATTTGAATAACTGCACCCCTTGAGTTCACCATCAAGATACAGAATTTCCTGACAAAAGCTAAATTCGCTAATCTTACTCAGTGCTTCCTGATGACAAGACAGAACATGCAGCACATATCAGCTGCCTGGGACTCATTTCCCTCGTGTAATAGGAGGGGGTGGCCAGAATTAAGCAGGACAGAGATTACAATAAGTGCCCATTAACAGTGCTCGAGCATGTCACTGGGGAATACTTTACTGGTAACACTATGATGGTGAACATGATGCATCAACAATGTACTCAGCACTCCACAAGAGACAGAATAGAGAGTCCCTGCCCCAGAAGTCTTACAGTCTTAAACATGAATCAAAGAAGGAATGCATTGAGAAGCCCAGAGAAAACACTCATTTTGAGTTATGAGTTTTTCTCCACGTCTTATGAGCATCATGGAATAAGTAAAACTTCCGGAGGGCTTGAAGGCAGAGAGGTTGGTAGCTTGGTGATCTAGAATTGATGGGACATGCCTGGGGAGCAATGTGTAAAGAGGCTCAGACAAGTGTGAAAGAAGGATATGGAAAGGCAGAGTGAATGGGGAGTGCAAGAAGAAGCTCTCCCCGTGAGTATGCATGCTACTATTGTTATTAGTACAGGAGACCCCCGCTAGAATGCGCGTCTATATAGTGCGAATTCGGAAATAGCGCGGTTGCAAGCATGGATCCCAAAATGAATTATTTAAATTGGAATCCATGGTAACGCGCCCCCCCCCCATTAATGCGGTCCCGTGCATGGCTCCCAAATCCGGTGTTCTAGCGAGGGTGCGGTGTGTTGTTTTCTATTCATATTCTGGTAGAGAAAGTGATATGTTTTATGATGTCCTCGTACACAGGAAAACATGGCTCCCACCCCAAAGAGCTTAGTCCTGGATGCACAAAAGGAGTTAGGCATGGTGACACTGAGCGTCTATGAAATCACTGCAATTTGCAAATCCTGAGTGGTACACCTGTGGTCCTAAACAATGAATGGGGAGATACAGGTGCCTTAAATTGGGATTCACAAAAGCTAGTTTGCTAGGTAAGGAGCTGCCTAAGCTAGACAATAGAAGATGCTGACCAGAGGGCACTACTAAGCCCCACCCACTTACAGAGCTAGGCACCTAAGTCCAAGCTGCAGGTAGGTGCCTAGTTCTGCTAGCAATACTCAGCTGTGAACCTTCTCCTGGAATTAACCGCCTGTGATCTTCTTCCAAAGAGCCTGAGGAGGCAGACCACCTCCCTCCTAACTTTTAGTATAGTAGCTGGGGTACTCATCCGGAATGTGGCAGACTCTGGGTTCAAGTCCCTCCTCGACTTAGGGGGAGAAACAATGGAGTTGAACAAGTATATCTGCACTTCTCAAGTGAGTGCTCTAACCACTGGGCATGGGATATTCTGATGTGGGGCTTTTTAAGTTTCTGCTGTTGAAACTTTTTCACACTGAATCAATACTTGAATAGTCATTAGAGAGACATGACATGAAAACACCTTTATTCACATTAAAAATATTAAAAATGTTTTAAAATTACAATCTGTGTCACATTGTCTGGTGTGGCTCACAACTCTGAGTGCCAACGTCAGGGCAGACTGTAAAAAAGCAGGGCGCACACCCTAAACTGGCGATATGTTCTGTAATTAGATTTCACCAACCCAGTAATAAATGTGAACTGAAACACTGTAACAGTCTTATCATGGAGTCACAGACAGTCCCTCTTTAGTCTATCTTGCCACCTAGGCAAGCGCTGAATTTAGTGATGAATGGTCACTTATATGAAAGATCACAAAATACTCAGGTTGCTCCCAGTCCCAAGATGCCAGATACTTAACCCCAGATCAATTTGTGCCTTACATCTCACACCAAAGGCAATGCTGGTAGCCAATCCTATAGAAAACTAACTATGGATTTATTGACTAAGAAAAGAAATAAGTGACAGAGTCCTGTTGCACTGTATAGACTAACAGACGTATTAGAGCATAAGCTTTCGTGGGTGAATACCCACTTCGTCGGATGCATGCAGTGGAGCTTATGCTCCAATACGTCTGTAGTCTATAAGGTGCCACAGGACTCTTTGTCGCTTCTACAGATCCAGACTAACACAGCTACCCCTCTGATACTAGAAAAGAAATGTTATTTACAGGTTAAAGTGGGCGATGTATATGCACAAATGAGTTACAGTCTATGGTTCCAAAAGGTGACAGAGATATAGTAATCTGTCCACTGAATGTCTTCTAGGGCTAACACAGATTGACCCTGAAGATCTCTGCTTTTATTTCTTAGCTTCAGTCCTTGTGAGAGTCCAAACAGAAATAGTTTTCTCTTTGCTTCTTATGAGCATCGTTATTCATAGATTCATAGATTCTAGGGCTGGAAGGGACCTCGAGAGGTCATCGAGTCCAGCCCCCTGCCCTCATGACAGGACCATTATGTGCCCATCCCTCAGAGTTCAAAGAGATGGGACCAACACTCTTGCATGTAACTACTTCTTTGGTGGATGAGGGCAATCAACAAAGTTTTTTATTCCAAAATGGCCCATTTAGTTTTGATAGTTCTTCTCAGGGCTGGCTCCAGCTTTTTGGCTGCCCCAAGCAAAAAACAAAACAAAAAACGGCTGCCACCGAACTGCCGAAGCAAAAGAAAAAAAACCGCTGCCCCAGAATCCCCAGACTGCCGCCCCTTACAAGGTGCCGCCCCAGGCACGTGCTTTGCCATCTGGTGCCTGAAGCCTGCCCTGGTTCTTCTTGATGGCTGGAGGAACCTAGGTTCACAAGTTCAGAGCAGGTACTTTTACAGTTATAAAGCAAACTTACATTTACCTTGTAGCATGGGATCCAGACACTAGAAATAAGGTTAATGCATGCAGCAACTTACAAGTATTTTGTAGAGACTAAACACTAACACATTCTTAAAATTCTAACACTTATTTTGTACAATACTAATATATAGGTGAGCTGGTCTGGCTTCCAGCTATGAATTTATAAGTGCTCAGCTGATGCCTACAGCCTTGACATGTAAAACACATCTTAAGTGAACATTAAGCATGGATCACTAAAGCACTATCATCACCAGGTTCACTCAAAATATTGTTAACACACCAAGTCAACTAAAAATTGTCCAGGTTACAAGTCAATTTATAAAAGGAGTAATCAAGCCAGGCCACAATCAGTGTGTGAAAGCCCTAGCTCATCACATCCCTTTATCCCCGTCCATTCTGTTATGGTGAAAACAATTCTAAACAATTAGTTTTGCCTGACCCAGCAAAAAGCGAGCCAGGCATGAAACTGGCCAAGTGCAAGCACTGTATCTCACTCCAAGAACAAACAGGGGCTTGGAGAAAATGAAGAAGAATCAAGTGGGAGCAATGTAGGAAAAAATGAAATACCGTGTCTGATGCTGAACTGAAGTGGCACTGAGCAGACACCTCAGGGGTAATATGGTGCACAAAACGATTGATTGCTATGATGCTGTGCAGGACCCTTCACTGAAAGTCACCTTAGGAAAAGGAGGTGTTTACTATGTCCTCCAGACCAGGGACATAGAGTCATTAAGGGACAGAGGCATTGTCCAGGCTGAATCAGGGAGATCAGAGAGGATGGCATAATGCTGCACCTTGGCACACATACCATACAGCTGCTTCTTGGTCATGGTTTCAAAAGGAACAGTCACCAAACCCTTCCTGGACACCAATCTGTCTGGTTTCACAAGGATCTGAGCCATAGAAGGAGAGATGGCTAGTGAGGGGAACACAGGAGTGTCCCCCCCCCGGAAAGCCAATCGCTGCAAATACTGAACAGCCCGCTGAGGGAGCTCTGCCTGGAACTCAGTGAGGATCTTATCCAAAAAACACACAGACCAAATTCTGGTCTGAACAGCAAGACCTATCACTGATTTTCAGTTAGGAATAATCAGGTGGAACAGCCTGGTCAACCTAGCCTTAGTAAAGGCAGAAAACAGGGTCCTGGACAAGAGAGCTTGAGTGGGAAAAAGTGGGTTAAAAACAGTGTCTCTTCCAATAAAACACCTGGTCTGGCCCCACACTTCACAGAAGTCACCAGGCATCAGAAAGGCCATTACAGAATGGAGGTAATAAATCAGGTACCAACAAAATAGGGGAGTCAAATCTTATCCCCCTCCCCACTTCCCCCAGGCATCACAGAGGAGAGAAAAAATCAATGTATTTCCAGGTTGGTGGGAAGTCAGAAAACAGCAGTTTCAGAACAGACTGGAGGTGAAAGCTCAACACCTTGCTGACTAAATCATACCCATGTCACCCTTTATCTAATGGCAGCAACAGCAAAGAAGGGTGCAACCAGTGTTCACTATTTAAAAAAATGGTTAATAAGCTTCTGACTCCTGTCCAAAAGGCCCAGAGGGAGGTCCACATACACAAGCTGGTGCCACACCATTGAGCTGGTGTCACAGGATTGTTGGCAATCAAAACCAGTCTCCGAAAAGAGTCCAGGAAGGAGCCAGTGCCATTCCTGCAGACAGCCTTGCACTGTCTCCTCAGCCCCCTCCTAGTTCTTTAACCTATATTGTTCAGATCTGAAAAAGACCCTCAACACCTTAATTCCAGACGTGCCCTATCATAATTGCTGGGGTAAAAAAGGGGGGACCACTGCACTGCCAAAAGCCCAGTAAGATCGCGTTGCTCTTAGCTCAATAAGAGCATACAGCATCCCAGACAGAGGACATCTCTAATGAATGCCTCTGCGAACTGGGAAGCAGCAGCGAAGATCTCCATTAATCTTTAGGATACTAAAAACGTTATGGTCCAATAGAGAAATATAAGAAGAGAACACTGGCCCAATCCCAAAAGTTAACTATGGTTCACTCTATCAATGGCCTTTTCCTGGTCCATTGAAACAAGCCCCACATCCAGATTACAAAGTTTGCTAATGGTAAAAACATCGCAAATTAAAACCAAATGATCTAATTTAATACAGCAATTAGGAATGCAATGTTTGATCAGGATATATCAGAGAGTCCAGACGTCCTTCAGCCAGTTGGCTAAGGCTCTGGATAAAAGCTTATTATCGGAGCAGAGAAGGGATATAGGTCTCCAATTCCTTAAGTCACGGAGATCTTCTTTCCTGTGCAGCAGAGTGATCACTGCCCTGCAGCAACTGAGGGCCAGTTCTTTCTCCTGGATACATTCCATCATCACTAGAAAAAAGTCAGGACTAATAAGATGCCAGAAATGCTTGTAGAATTCAGATGGCAACCCGCTGATACCTAGGGCCTTGCCTGTAGAGAGCTACTGGACTGTAACAGAGAGTCCTGCAGTGACAGCAGGGTGTCCAGGCCCCGCTGTTCCTCACCAATCAGACCAGGCAATCCCTGGTGCAGCTCCTCCATTGCCAGCACATCACAGGCTTCAGGAGAATTCGGTGTTCTCTTATTTTAAAAGCTGTTTTTCAGGTCTCAGGATCTCAGCAGGGTTAGCTGACCATCCAGCAGCTGTAGTCAGAAAATCTGCCAATGGTCCATAGATGTTTTCTCCAACCCAAAGAAGAAACTTCTGGGAGCATCAGGTGCTCATGGTCTGATGCAAGGACCACGTGGCAGCCTGGTTATACTGCTGGCAGAGAAGCTAGGTCTGGACCTTTTCGACAGCCCACCGCTGTCTCTGTGACTCATACAGAAGCTTGTGCAGCTGCCAATACTTCCCAAAAATAGCAAACATCTGGGGGAAATTCAAGGCCTGTAATCATTTGGTATTAAAGCACCTAGGGTGACCAGACAGCAAATGTGAAAAATCAGGACGGGGGTGGGGTGGGGTGGGGTGGGGTGGTAATAGGAGCTTATATAAGAAAAAGACCCAAAAATCGGGACTGTCCCTATAAAATCGGGACATCTGATCACCCTAAAAGCACCAGTGGGAAGCACAAGCACGAGGAGGGAGAGAGACACTGACAGAGACATAAAGATGATCAGACAAGGGAGTGGGAAACATGGAAGACCAAACAAACATATTCACATTGGCCTTCATGGTATAAAAGTGATCCAGTCTAGAGCCTGAGACTGAGTTGGGAGTAGCCTTCAGCCAAGAGTACTGCCTACCAGTGGGGTGAAAGAACCTCCGAACATCTGCTTGCAGGAGACAATGCTGTGCCATGGCTGACTGAGGGTGTGGTTCCAGCCTAAAACAAAATCTACAGGTGCAATTGAAATCCCCTCCCAGGACAATAGTAGTACCAAGAATAGTATGGGCAAGTGACTGCAGAAAGGAGACATGATCTCACCTCAGAGTAGGGGCCTACACAGTAAAAATATTAAAAGCAATAGTGCTAATATGTGCTGGGCCAGCTGAAAACACAATCTCTGAGGATCTGTGCCCCTATGTCCCAGGAAAAGAGAACAGCTACCCCTGTCGTGATATTGGAGCCATGCAAAGGGAAGACCGCGCCCCACTGGGAGTAGTTCCAGGCATGGAACTACCACCCAACACAATGCTATCCTCCTCCTCAGGGCACACAGCTCCATCAGCCACTGCCAGCAGCTCAGGGCCCCCCCAAAGCCTTAGCCCTTTTAGAAATAGTCCCACATAAATCTATCTTGCTGGTCTGTTCTTCACCCTCATCTCTGCTTCCTTTGCTGGGAGATGCTCCTTGACTTCCAGGACTCACCTCTGTCCAGGCACAAGTGATGGGGTCACAACAGAGGGTTCCTCTGGGAGGGCTGCTCCCCTGGACAATAGCAGATACATACAGCGAAGGCGGGAGATAGAATCAGCAGTGCTGATGCAGACTCTGTCTCCTGCTGGTCCTTTGATGTCCAAGGCCCTTCCCCAATATCCTGGGGTGCCACATTCTTACCAGGGATCCCTAAGCCACTAATGCATGGGCAGGAACCCCTTAGATGACCAGGGTCACAACACAGCAAGCATTTCATGTTTTCAGAGGTACCAAACACTGTATAATCTGCCACATCTATGTGGTATTTAAACCAGGTTCAAGTGCTGTTCTGGATTATTTAGATCCACATAAACCTGGTGCCGGAAACACATAACATGCTTCACATATAAGCTATTGCAGCCTAAGGGAATCGTCCTAACAGCAGAAACTACCTTCCCATAACATTGATATCATAAAGACGTAGAATCACAGGACTGGAAGAGACCTTGAAAGGTCATCTAGTCCAGTCCCCTGCATGCATGGCAGGACTAAGTATTATCTAGACCATTCCTGGCAGGTGTTTGTCAGACAATAGTGTCTCATTGGGAAAGAAGTGGGAAAACTGGGGTGGGGGGAGGACCTACTTTAGTAGCGGCAGTAAACAAGGGAAAAACTTGGACAAAAGCCTCCTTGACTCAGAGTCCCTCCTGTACCAAACAATTCACAAACTGCTCCTGGGCCAGGAAAATCACTTTAGATTTGCTCATTTGACAGGCAGATTTTATATTAGCACAGCCAATAACCTTCCCTACACTCAGCAACACGTCCTCCACAGTGCAGGAGAGACAGCAGGCACACATCAAACCCCATGCTTGCAGGTCAAACTGCTAAACCCGTCTGAAGTGGACCC
The DNA here is from genome assembly GCA_037349315.1 of Chelydra serpentina. NCBI lineage: Eukaryota > Metazoa > Chordata > Testudines > Chelydridae > Chelydra > Chelydra serpentina. The sequence goes on from JBAIAC010000004.1 coordinate 65,527,533, forward strand.
TGTGGAGGAACCCCACATCTTCCCAAGAAAAAAGGAGGGAACCAACAACACTCTTAAATCAAAGAAACGGTAAGTAACAAAAAAAAAACAGACTCCGAGAAACACAGTGAGTGCGCACAGCACATAACAAACACAGACTCACCCTCAAACTCCTGAGAGAGCATGAGAGAGAGAGACTCTTTAGTCTGGTAATTAGAGCATTCCCCCAGAATGCGGGAGACTCAGGATACAGTCCCCCTGTTCTAATGCTGCTTTTGTTATTTAAGCACAGTGGAACAGCTTCAGCAGGAGAGACTGGGGGGAGCCCCACACTGGAATATCCCAATGGTTAGAGCACTCACCTCAAAGGTGACAGATCACTGTTCAAATCCTTCCCACTTCCCATATGGAGGGAGGACTTAAACTCTGGGGGTGGGATGTGTCTCACATCCCAGGTGAGTACCCTAACCACCGAGCTAAAAATATTAGGGAGGCCCTCCTTCTTCCTCACCAACTGTGTGACCTCCCCTGAGAGGCCCAAGCTGGGAGCTGTGCTCAGAGGACACCTACTGTATCAGGCCCGGCAGGTGACTTAGGTGGCCGCATGTCCATCATCCCTTGGTTTGTGGCACACTCTGGGGCTCAGAAGGGAGATAGGTGTCCAGACTCCCAGCGGGAGGCAGCAGTGCACATGCTCAGAGGCAGAAACTTAGGCACCTAAAGAACGTTTACTGCAAAAACTTAGGTGCCAAGTAAGTTTAGGCATCTACAGGGTTCAGCAGGAGGTTTGTGCACCATAGTGGTCTCAAAATTGGGACTTAGGTGCCTAAAACAGGGATTTAGGCACCTAACTCCTTTTGTGCAGCCCATATACTCTAAGCTGTTGTCAGTTGTTCACCCACAGTTCCCCATATCCAAACATTGCTCCTAATGTAACAGTAGGCCTCAACACACACTTGCAGAGACCAGCCCCAAATCAGATGTGTCATCATTAATACCATTTTATTTTCCTTATCTCATGAACAACATCTAGTGGACTATGTTCTATGTATTTCCTGTGCTCATCTCTCAGCTTGATCACCTGAGAGTTCCCTATTGGGAGATCTGCAGTGTCCAGACTGGCATGGAGGCTCTGTATTCAATGGTGCCATTTATAGGGGAGTCAGCATCTGACTCTTCTTGACATCATCCCCACAGCTTCGTCATCTAGTGTTGTGCCTCTCCACCTTGGCACTGCATGGAGCTTAAAATGCAAGTGATCGTGAACTGTATCCTGCACCTTTCATCCATATACATATTATGTTTGATGAATCCAAGCAGCTGGGGCCTGATACACCTGTGGTTATTGGTCATTATTGGTTAGGAGCAACAGCCTCCCTTCTGACAAGTGCCTTCATGGCTAGAGAACACCATATGTCAAAGGGCTCATTATGTTAGCACAGAAAGGGATAGCAACAACCAATGACTGGAAGGTAAAGGCTGGTAAATTCAAATGAGAAAAAAGACACATTTTTAATAACGAGGACCTTTAACCATGGGAACTAAATACCAAGGGAAGTGGTGGAGTCTCCATTTATTTTTTGAATATCATCAGATAAAGACCGGATGCCTTCCTGGAAGAGAGACTTTAGCCAAACACAAGTTATTGGGCTCGACATGGCAGTAACTGGGTGAAATTTGATGGTCTGTGTCATATAGCAGGTCAGACTAGATGATGACTTCTGGCCTTAAAATCTATGACTGAATGTGGAAATCATAATAATCAGTCTCCATGTCTGTTCTTCCTATGGGAAAGAAGCATAGTTAACTGTGTTGCAGAGGATACTGATGTTGCAATATACCATGCAAGTTATGTCTTCTTGTTTTACGTGTCTGTACTCCAAGACGGTGTGCGCTTAGGACACATGTGGCTTGTAACTCTATGCAAGCTATTTGTGGACCTATCTGTGTGTTACATTACTGCGTTTGGTGAGCAAGATTGTAGCTTCATGTGGGGCAATGCAGGAAGCAGTAGTCTTCACTGCTGGTTTGGAAATGTATAACATCCATGTCCCCAGTGCCTACTGCCACATGGCACACAAGGAAAAGTCTGGCCATATTTCAAGCCTATCTGACTGACTCTGTTGTGGCTCTGGAGCCCTGCCAGACATACTAACCAGGCCTCATGACAATCACTAAAGGGACAGGTAGGTCTGGATTGTGTCTGGCTCCTGAGCAGGTGTGCTGGAGAGAGAGAGAAGGGAAAAGAGCCTGTCTGTACCCTTTCTGACCTTCCTACTGCATTCACATGCAGCAGGGGAAATCAGTATCTGGCCTGGAGACTATGCACATTGAAATAAGCAATAGAAATGGCTGGTGGGAGGGGATTCTTAGTGTTATTGACTAATATGACAAACACATTAGACCAGAATCTGCTCTTACTTACTTCATTGAATCCTCCTTGACTTCAATAGAGAGGCACGACTGTAACTGAGGACAGATTTTGGCCCATTAACTTCAGCCTGACATATGCAATCCTAGCCACTAAATAGATAATTCCCAGAACATGGGAATACATTACTCTGCCAAATGAGTGGGAAGGGCTACAAAGGGCCTGGTATACAGTGACTGTGGAAAAGCGCTCCTCTTTGAATGAAAATGATCAACAATTTATTGTTCCCTGGTTCCTCTTATATAATTAAATTAAACAGAGAAGAGCCGTGTGAGTACTGGAGGTCTTTCAGCATATACAAATACAAATGTAATCTTTGAATAGAGGTTTGTTGTTATGAGCACATCTGTAGTCATAAATACAGCCTTTGTGAGCATTCAATAGAGGGATTCTGCAAATATTGATCTCTGCATAATAGCTGCTTGAACATATTTTTTTTGTTTGTTTCTTTAATTATCCGTGAAATGTATTTATTATTCCTTTATGGGGCTTTTTCCTGAGTTCATGGGACCTTTTCTGTTGGTATTAAATCTCTATTAGTAAGACCTATCCTGCAGTCATTTGGCAAAATTGCCACTGAAGTCATTGGGCAGTTTGCCTGAATAAGAACTGCCAGACTCTGGTTCTTAAGTAAAATTATATACTGCTCCTATAGTACTTGCAGCTTGTCATATGTAATATTAACTCCTTTTAAGTGATGCAAAGTTGCAGGAATTCTTTTGTACCACGCTGCATTTCTTTCTCAGGGCCCAGTTCTACCCTCACACATAACAGTGTTACCAGCTCTCATGATTTTATTGTGATTCTCATTATATTTAGGGTGCATATTTTAAAGCCCTAGCTTCTGGAATCAGGTTATTATCTTAGAATCTCAGCTTTTATCTAAATAAAATATGAAATTTCTTGCCTCCAAGGTTGTGGAAAAGAGCTTGAAAGCATAAAACCTACTCACTTCAGCACCAAAAGGGAAATAAAAAGACAAAATGAAAAGATGTTATTTTAAAATTTCCTGATTTTCAAGCTAATCTCTTTATTTTTAGGGGGGTTGACAATGCTGCTGGCATTCCCTCTGAAGGTAATAAGCTCTGTGCCTGTGTACCTGAATGCAGAAAATGACTCCTCATCAAGCAGGTCCTGCACGGCCTCCACATCTAAAATTCCCATTGAAAATGAGTTTTCGTTGAGTGAAGATGGCAGGTTTGGTCCTCCAACGCCCTTATTTCTCTGATAATAGGAGGATGAGCACCATAAACACTACAGAGCAGTCCATAAAGTATTTGCACAGAGAGCTGGCCAGTCACATTCTCCCTCCCTACCTCAAATACAGGCATCCAGGCTGTTCATTGCAAAGAAGTGCCTGGATTGTTGGATGACTTTTCAAGAAGAAGGAGGAGGAGGCAGGCCAGCCTTACTTCCTCCACTAGAAGATGCTGCTTAAAGAAGGTGAGAGAAGAAAGATGTCTAAGGATTTAGAGGGAAGAAATGGGACCAGGTGAAGCAGGGGGCACAAAGGAAGACAGAGGAAAAGAACAGAAGAAAAGAAGAGATTAAATGATGAGCAAAACCAGTCAGTATGATTAACTTTTTTCCATAACGACAGAATACTTATTACACAAAAGAGAGCTAAATATACATAAATACTTTCCTAATGTGACTTTTCTGTGTAAACAATTGCTGTAGATGCAATCAAAAATGGGAGAGGAAGAGTCCTTTAGACAATCTCTCTGTTAACATGTGGTCTACGCTATGGGAAAGTTTGAGAACGGTTGCTATAGATAAAACAATTCATTCAGATATTATAGAGTGGTGAATGCTACAAAAATGGCTATACATAAATAAAGGCACAGATGGCCTGTGTTGGAGATAGGAAACTGCAGCATTCCCCTTGTGGGGTTTCCTCTGAATCAATCTATTATGAGGATGGAGTAGATTGTCTTTATCCACCTCCCCTTTCAGTTCCTCCCAGCTCCCGCAACTGGAAAAAAAACTGACCAAGGCTTTGACTCGCAAAACCTGTAGAGTTTGGGGTATCTGCTAGAGGTCACAGAATGTCCATGCTCCAGCTGTCTCTGTGTCCTGTTTGCTCCATGGCAGAAGGATTTATTGGAATTGCACCACCCCAAATGCCTTTGCAAGAGCCTTCATTAGAACCAACCCTTGGAGTGTTGGGGAAGGTAGAGATTCTAGAACATAGGCTGTGTGTGTGTGTGTGTGTGTGTGTGTGTGTGTGTGCACAGATGCCTGACTTAATTCTGATTCCTGCAATTATTAACTGTGTTGTGTATAGGGATGGTATACACCATATGAGGACAACATATGGATGATAACTGTTCCCTCCCACTACATGGCTCCCCCTTCCCACAAAAGGGTTTCTCTAAAGTCTGGAGAAGGGGAAGAATTATGGAATAAAGGAAGCACTCTCTACTTCCACATCTCCTCCAAAATGGGGTCTACATAGGGTGATCAGATAGCAAGTGTGAAAAATTGGGATGGGGGGGGAGGGAGTAATAGGAGCCTATATAAAAAAAAGCCCCAAATATCAGGACTGTCCCTATAAAATCGGGACATCTGGTCACCCTAGGTCTGCAAGGCATAAGAAGAAGGGATGGTTTGGACCTAAATAAAAAGATGTGACCCTCAAAATTCTAAAAAGCCTGTTAAAATTAAACAAAATAAGGTTTTTTTAATGGAGGTATTTAAAAAAAATACTTGGATGCTTATTAGCACAGAGCCAGATTCCCTCCCTTTTTGAGATTCTTGAGTAGTAGAAATGGAGCAGAAGGCACAAACATCTTCTTGGCTGGAGATTCTCCTGGTGTCTGGTGATCTCGAAAAGGTACAGTGTTGGTGTAGTACCTACACCATCTTCCTCATTGCAGCTCTGGGGTGATGATGGGGCCAGAAAATAGCAGGAAGAAGATGTGGCCCAAGAAAAATATGGCTCTTTGGGACCATTACAGCTCACAGAATTGAACGCAGTCTTGAGGTTGCTCTAAAGCAGGCATCGGCAGCCTTCGGCACATGACTCGCCAGGGTAAGCCCCCTAGCGGGCCGGGCTGGTTTGTTTACTTACCGCGTCCGCCGGTTCGGCCGATCGCAGCTCCCACTTCACCTCCCAGGCCAATGGGGGTTGCAGGAAGCGGCGTGGGCTGGGGGATATGCATGCCGGGGACAGCGATGATGTTTACTTATTCATGTAACTTTGTTAATTTCTACAGTAAAAATAGAAATCTTGGTATCTGAAAGATGAATTAAATGTACAGTTACAATTTGGCATAGGTGTGAAATGTGACACACCTCATTTTCTAGCATTCTGGGAAGTGTCCATACGTCTATTTGCTGTATAAAGTGAGAATATAGTACAGTTGCAGTGTGAAATATTTCTATCATTACATATAATTAATCCATGTTTGTAAAATGAACATTTGACAATGAAGGTTCTGATACTGTAGCTGAAGTCAGTGGGGTCTGTGTGGGTGCAAGCAGTCCACTTGTGTGCTATCAATTGCAAGATTGCAACCTTAGACCCTGGTCCTGCAATGTCCCACTAGCATCAATAGAGCTGCTCACAGTGCATAAAGTTAAGCACAGACATACATCTTTACAAGTTCGTATCCTAACGTATTACGTTATCCAGTATTACATGATCTTGTGATGAAAGTCCAATTGATACACTTGAGGTGATAGAACTAAAGTTGCTGAGGGAGCTTTAACTCAAAAATTCTTGAGTTGTGGGTGTAAGTCTCATCCGTCATCTTGCAGTCATGCATTCATCTGAGGCAGGGAAGAATAAACAGGGACAAAGCAAAATAAGAGGCCAGAAGAGGGGAGAGGCATGGTTCCATGGTTTGAGCATTGGCTTGCTAAACCCAGTGTTGTGAGTTCAATCCTTGAGGGGCCCATTTAGGGATCTGTGGCAAAAATTGGGGATTGGTGCTGCTTTGAGCAGGGGGTTGAACTAGATGATCTCCTAAGGTCCCTTCCAACCCTGATATTCTAAGAAGAAAACAATCAGTCTGCTTTTGTCTCCAGTCAGAGCGGCTGGCCTCTTTAAAGTGAGATGTGTCCCAGCCCCATCTGTGACACGTTTAACTCACCTCCTAGGTGGAGAGAATGAGTAATGCCACATGACAGGCAGGTGATGTGGTTAAAATCAGGCCTCTCGGGTATAGAAGAGAGGGACCTGTGGATCCAGGAGAGGGGAGAATGCCTATTGAGTTCAGATAGCCAATACCAGCTGGAAAGGCTAGCATGCAGAGAGTCAATGGAAGGGAAAGCCTCACCTGGAAGTTTTGTGTTTCCTTTTCAACTTCATGTAAACCAAGCCACAAGAAGGGGTATTTTTAAACACAAGAAAACTTTTGTGGATTATTGAGGAGTTCAAGAGGCAAAACGGAGGCACTGATGAGTATGAGCCTACGGTATGTCTACACTTACTGTGGATCGATGCTGTAGCGATTGATCCACCGGGGGTCGATTTTAGTGGGTCTAGTGAAGACCCTCTAAATCAACCACAGATCGCTCTCCCGTTGACGCCGGTATTCCACTGGAATTAGAAGCATAAGGTAAGTCAACGGGAGAAACTCAGCACAGTATAGACACTGCAATAAGTTGACCTAAACTACGTCAACTCCAGCTACATGAATAACGTAGCTGAAGTCGATGTAACTTAGGTTGACTTAACCCCATAGTGTAGACCTGCTCCTAGAGTGGGTTCAGGTGACCCAGCAACATCTCTACAGGTGTGCTTGGGATTGGTGTGTACATATGGAGCAGAGAGGAGACCTAGTGTAACTTTAGGGGCAAAGGTGATAGTGGCTTCAGCCATTTCTAAGGGCTGGAAGCTTTTGTTGTTTTGTAAATGCTGCAACATCATTTAATTCAGATTTTTATCAGGCCTCTGCATGTGAGCAGGGAGGCAAAATTTATATCACATTCTGCCCTTTGCAAATCTATGTCTGGCTGTGGGCAACATTTCTGTCATTATTCTGCATTCTTCGAGGTTTCTGTGTCAAGCCAGTAAAATCCTCATTTTCCTTTTATTCCTCTCAGAGTCCACGAAAGAGCACTGCTCTCTATAGAACTCCCATACAAAGGTGCCTAAAATGGAGTTGATAAAAAGACAGGAAGAAAGATCCCTGCTATGGGCCATTACTTTTTTTATATAGATAGTAACAACCGCCAGTTCAAGCTAAAAAGTTTACCTCATGCTCCCTGCTCAATTTCCTTTTTTCTCAGTTTCTTTTTAAAAATATATAACGTATTTGTTTCCATATTAGGACATGTATATTATTTATCTACTGATTTCTAATGGAGCCATCACCGCAGTAGCATGGTGTCATGTGGAAGAGTTAGTAGCAGCATTATCACAGTCCAGTTTCAACCATATTTTATGCCTCTCCCTAGGATATATTGACTTTTTGCAGGATCACTTTTGATATTGATTTCAAAAGAGATGCTGCCAGATTGTTTTTATTATGTTCAAAAATATAAATATATAAAGGAATGTGCTCCATTACCAGATATATAAGGGGGGAAATGATGTAACAGAATCCAATCCCAGAGAACAAAACTTTGCCAGCAATTGCTTATTTTTTTAATAAAGAAAGATAGTTGTGTTTGAGTTAGGGCTGGGGAAAGTAAACACTAAAGTCCAGATTCTCCTCTCACATTGATATTTTACTCCAGTGTAACTCCATTGAAGTAAATGGAGTAACTCTTTACATCTGTGTAAGTAAGAGGAAATTGAGAACCAGATTTTTATGGACCACTAAATATATATAATATATACATATATTGCTGGTCTTGGCCAGAGTCAAAAGTCTGAGATCACTTTGTTTGCTGACTGGTACTACAGGAAGAGGTAACAGGATCAAATGTGTGTGTGTATGTGTATGTAAATACAATGTGATTTTATTTCCATCCTGACAGTGCCACCTTAAGAGCTGGCAATGTCGGGTGCATGCTGCAAAGGTATATAAAGGGAAGTCTACTTTGATATTTCATTTTGGTGAGATGACTAGAATTGTGTGGACCAGAGTCGCCCTCTGGGTGTTTTTGTTCCACTGTTCCTTTCCCCTCGGATGTCTTTCTTCTTCCTGTACCCCTGCTTGTCCCCTTCCTTCAGGTGCCTTTCTCCTTTATCATGAATTTTCTGAACCACAGCAAGACAAAATATGTTGTTCCTCCATTTGATAATGCTCACTCCATTGTCTGTTCCATTTCTCCTGTTAAATCAACAAAGCAATATATCACTTTCTTTTTATCTGTGTGATATTATAGTTACTAGAAGCAGACATAGTATTGCCAACCCCAAACATTCACAATTCATGTCAGGCCCCCCAAAACCATGAGATTGTCTTAAGAATCAGGAAGGGTTTTTTTTTTAAATCTATTTGTGGTTCTTTTCTTTTCTTTTTGGTTTCTGAGCCTTTAGGGTGTACTCAGATCACATTTTCCAGATATTTTTCTCCATTCAGGAGCGCTAGAATGTTTTTGTATTTTAAATGGAAGCTGGGAATCCCTTGTAAATGTAATACTCCAGGAGTTGTGGGTATAAAAAACCCAGGGAATGTTGCGAGACTTGCAATGAAATTGTGAGAGTTGACAACACTGCAGATAGAAGTGTGAGTGCATTTGTGTAGGTGCCTGTGTTCATTTGCATATATGTATGCAAAGATATCTTTCATTGCTGTATAGCAGTCTGAGCTAGTTCTGACTGCTGGTACTGTAGTTTATGATAAATAGAGACGCACATATGTTTAAGCTGTTATTCATATGTTAAACCCAATTATAGGTACAAGATTGACTAAACGAACATGTGCTCATTTAAATCTTGCTTAAATAAAGTTTATGCAGCTGAGAAAGGATTATATTTTATTATAAGTTGACACACTGAAAATATTACACTGTTATATTACACCAGGGTTTAAATTCTCCCACACCCTCTGCCTGATATAGGGCTCCAAGCTTCAGCTACGAGACAGGAGGTCTTGGGCTTCAGCCCCACAGGGCGCACCAGGTCTCGGGGCTTCAGCCCCACCGGTTTAAAAATATTTACCGGAGCTCCATTTTGGACAGCTCTGGCTGAATTTAAGCCTTGATAGCTACCATGTAAATCATTTCCAGAAAAGTGTTCTATATAGGCCCTAATATTTGGGGTTGTATTCGGTTTTAGTCCAAGGCTTCAGTTTTAGTTTCATGTTGGCTGATGGCTACAACACTCCTTTCCTAATGACTTGTCTACACCACTGAAATAGTTCAGTGTAAACACTATCTACGCCAGGGGTCTCAAACACGTGGCCCGCGGGCCACCCTCCCCTCCCCCCCTCCCCCCGAGTTACTTTCTGAAGTTCCGCCGCCAGAACAGCTGTCGGGCGGCTTCGCAGTTTCTGGGAGGGAGGGGGGAGGAGTGGGAAGCGCGCACACAGGGGAGGAGGAAGAGGCAGGCCGCCAGACTCCCCCCACCCCCAGTTACGTCCTATGGCTGCCAACTCCCCTCATCCTCCCCCTCCCCCCACAGTTACGTTCTGTGGCCGCCAACTCCCCTCACCCCCAGTTACATTCTGTGGCCGCTAAGATCACTAAGATCCCCGTTCCCTCCGCGAAGCTCCAAGTTTCTATTTTTATCCCAGGCAGTTCCCGTCGCCAGAACAGCTGTCTGGTGGCTTCGCGGTTTCTGGGAGGGAGGGGGGAGGAGCGGGGAATCACACGCTCAGGGGAGGAGGCGGAGAATGGGCGGGGCCTAATGGAAGGGGTGCAGTGGGGCGGGGGCGGGGGCAGCGAGGGGGCGGGGTCAGTGATGCGGCCCTCAGGCCAATGCACTAGTCCTCATGTGGCCCTCGTGGTAATTTGAGTTTGAGACCCCTGATCTATGCTGATGGGAAAGGTTCTCCAGTTGGTGTCGGTAATCCACCTCCCAGACAGGCAGTAGTTAGGTCTTCTGTTGACATAGCATTGCTTACACTGGGGGTTAGGTCATCTTAATTACAGCACTCAGGGGTGTGGATTTTTCACACCCCTGAGCGATGTAGTTAAGATGACTTAATTTTCTAGTGTAGACCAGACCTGAGATTTTCTTCCTCCCTTCTTGTAATGCCTCTGAGATGTCCATATGCCTCTACTCCTTTACCACAATGCGGCCTTCCCTGCAATTAACATGTGGGGTGGGAGGGGGGTGGGGAGCGCTAGGAAGGATCTTGCTTCTGAAAGTATCTGTGAAGAGGCCCCTGGTGCTTCTCCATTCAAATCTTATGTTGCTTACTCCTTGAAGAGAACACATTTGACTAGAATGGCATCAGAGTGGATGGGAGGGAGCTTGAAACCACAAGTGTTTGTAGGGAGGGAGCCAGGATGAAGACAGGGAACAAGATTGTCAGCAGTCATGTCATGGAGAAGACATGAGGAAGATCAACAGAAGGTTGTAGAAGACCTGAGAGATGACAGGAAACCCCAGGAGGAGTCTGAAGGAGGGCAAGGAGAGGCAGTGTAAGAACCTGGATACCTTTGACATTTGTAAAATTCAGTATTTATTATTTGTGAGGGGGTGTATAAACCTACTCTGTAACTAAATAGCTTAAGGACCAGTTCTGGACCCAGGTGACTCTGCTCCCCTCACTCCTCCAAAACCTGCTGAAGGAGAAGCTTTAAAGGGAGCCAGGCAGCTCAAAAGGAGGCAGACAGGGTAGGAGGACAGACCTATCCTGAGAGCTTATGAACAAGGTTACTGCGGAGGCCTTTGCTGTCAGGGAGAGGCTACCAGTTGAGCCCAGCTGGTTTGAAGGTTCAGCTATTTTCTTTTGCCCTCTTATGTTGGACTGTGAGACTCTGGGAAGTGGGGGGGTGGGGAAGAGTGAATGATAGGAAATGGCCCAGGGAAGCAGCCTTGAGGCACTTCAAGGTGCTTGATATTGTTGCCTCACATAGGGCCCTGGGTCGGAGCCCAGTGGAGTGCAAGGGCCCAGGCTCCCCTACCAACCACCCTTGTTACAGAGGAGGCATGAACCTCTTTTCCACAGTCTCCATCTCAGACATAAGGAAGGGGTAGAGACACTGAAAGCCCTGAGGCAAGGGCGAGCTGTCTAGAAAGGTCGGGAGGTAGACTTAAGGCCTCCCCTGTTGTGAAGACATGGGGCTCTATGTTTGTCTTTTAACTCTGTTACCCCAGAAGGGGGGTGAACTGAGTTGGTGACCCAGCTGGAGGGCCAAGTTGCTGACTACCAAGAGGTGGGCCTTTATGGTGTTGGAGGGATTGCTGGCAAGAGGTACCGGAGGTAAGAGGGAAAGCAGAGGCCCAGTGACCTAACCACTAGGTAATGCCACTGGTAAGCCCATTCCCTGTCACAGTAGGAATTCATTCCCTAGTTGCTAATGTCCCATGTACTCTTTGGCACACTGTACTTCTTGAGCAGAGAGAGAGGTGCCATATTTTAATGCAAATCCCCAGTTCTCTAGCTCCAAAAGAAGGTGATACCCTCTCGGACAATCAGCACTGGCCAGTATTACTTACTGTTATTATTAGATGTACTAAAACAGCTACCAATGTGTAGGTGACAATACCTGACATCCTGCACCTGCTAATCTCCAAATGAAGTTAGACTGATGATTTCTCCAATCTGCTGAAGACTTTTCTGCCTGTTGAATTGCACCCCCTCACTAATGTCATAGCATTTCAGTCAAATGACAGACGCCCTTATGCCGTGCTTAACACAGAGCTGAAATAATACTTAATGTCCCAAGAAGAAAATGCCCTTTGACTTTAGAAAACTATCTTCCAAAATGGACTGAAACCAAAATCATTAATCCCTTTGAGACACTGGGAGAATGGATGAAGGCTACCCTGCACAGCAGTTGGACAGATGAAGCATGGAAACATGACACAGTATTAATTGGAGGGACAATATCAACCAGTCAAAAGAATGACCACAGTCTTTAATGACTGGATTGCTATCTTGTCTATTACTTTTAATTAACATTACAAAATATTCAGGCTTTTATTTAAAAAATAATATATTAAAAAGAATGCAAGAAATGCTTAAAAAACACTTGCTTTGTGGAATGGAAGATCATGCCTTCATTCCAGCTCTGACATTCAGCCCTTAGGAATACATTAGTGCTAGATTTAGGTGCTGTTTGTTGACATGGGTTGTACACTAGTATATCATTGTTGCAGGGATGCAGACTATTTGTTGTGTAACATTTTTCTTGCAGGTGGTGAGCTAGAAATCATGCAATATTAATATTTTTCATATAGAGTAAAACTGTGTAAACTGGCTGCAGAAATACAAAGTATCAGCAGTACAGAGAAACATAAACTGGAACATTTTCTGCAATAGACACAGAAAAAGACCTTACATGCCTCTGGCATTAGTGCACTGATAATGTATTTCTTTAGCAGGTAATAATTAATTAATCAGTGATCTTTATAAGGCAACCTTCCCCCCAGCCAAGCCCTTAGCCACTGTTCGTTCTCATAAAAACAATATAAAATACAACAAGAATGTTATAATAAAAAGTAAAATTCAAACAAATAAAACCAGTTTAGATGGGGGAGTGCAATAATAAAAAGAAATGGGGTAGAAGAAAGGTAATAATATGGGGTGAACTGTAGTGATACTGAAAAAAAATCTTTGGAAAAGAAAGAATATAAGGTTTTTAAATTGGAGGGTGAGGATTATATAAAATTAGATGGATGTCAAGGGAGAGTGGCTCATCACAGAAAAAGATTTAATCACCTGTTCATAGAAAGTAGGTAGTATTTGAACACAGATAGTTATCAGGGTGAGAGTCAATGTGGATGTCTCATTCAGGGCCGGCTCTAGGTACCAGCCTAGGAAGCTCATGCTTGGGGAGGCACATTGTAAGGGGCGGCATTCAGGCCAATCTCAGGGCGGCACATTCCACTCTGCCCCCCCCCCCCCCGCTTTTTTTTTGCTTCGGCAGCGCTCCGGCCGTTTTTTTTTTTTTTTTGCCTGGGGTGGCAAAAAAGCCAGAGCCGGCCCTGGTCTCATTAGATGCATAGTACAAATGGATCCATAATAGCTGTGTTGATTTTGTAGGTCTATACATAACTCTGGTTAATTCATTTAGGACTTGCTGCTGCACCCATTCAAGTCAATGGCAAAACTTCAGTGATGTAGGATCAGGCCTTTTGTACTTTGGTCAAACTCTTCTTTCAGTTATACCTGTACAGCTCCCCATGAAAGTCAACAGAGAATTGCACATAGGCACCCAAAGGTGGAGTCCGGCCCTGTAAATCCAGGGCTGTATTTGTGTTTCACATATATATTAATTCCTAACATGGGTTCAGACAATGCCAGAGTTTAATAATGGGCACAGTATATGGACTGGCTGCTCTTTTACTAGCCTTACATCTTTTATTCATTTCAGTGCTTTTTACTTGCAAGCTACAGTGGCTCATGGAATTTCTAGAACCATATGTCATGCTCTATAAAGCCACAAGCTATCCAACAAGAGACAGAAAGCCACAGTGTTTTGATTTTATAAAGCCAAAACTTTCGTTCAGCTAGATTGGTCTGCTCCTGCTCTTCATAGTATGTACAAATATTTCACTTATCGTATATCAGTGAAATTCATGCAAGAGCACAGAACCCATGCAAAGCTCTAAACATCCCTTACAGCTTACATTAGTCTTGTATTACCACCTTATGTGGAGTGTCCATACAGGCCCTGGGGTAGATTTCACCAACATAGCATAGTAATCATATCAGCTTGTTATGAATGTCATTGATATTCTAGTATTTAGTCTGTGATTCTTTACATAAATAATCCTCCAGGACTACCTGGATAAATAAGGTACCCACGATTCAGTTCTTAGTTAGCAGAAGTGGTTGTGGCAAAGAACATCTCTATCTTCACTGTATCAGGTTCTTCAACCTAAGCCCAAACAAGAACATCCATTACCAGCAATAGATTCATTGGTGATGAAATTATGGTGAGCAAATAGGACATGAGTACTAAGACTCTCATAGGAACAGAAGGACATGGGCGAGAAACTGAATACAGATTTTTACGCTTTATGTTGAGATTCTTCTGTGGTGTAATCCAGCATGACTGGCAATCACTACTCAAGAGAAAGAAGCTGGAATCAAAGGGCTTTTACAAATCAGGAGTAAGTCACGTTGGCAGGCTTGTGTTGGGAGCTTACACAGTGCCTGCTTGCATTATATCTGACTTTAGCCTGTGCTGTTCGTTCTGACATTTCAACCTAAGTCCAATGACTATCTTTGGAAGAGTGAGCCAGCTGATCATAGAAAGCAGCAGACTGAAGGGATTATTGCAACAACTGAGTACCAGTTGTTGATCTACGGGATCAATTTCTAATCTTTCCCACTTGCTGTGAACAGACAGCAAACCAGCATTCGCAGAACATTGCGTAGACGAACACCTCTTCTTTGAGCAGCGATTCTGAGAACCAGCCTCTTAGCTGGGGGGTGAACAATGAGAAGCCTCTGAATGGTTTCCCGCCCCCCTTTCTATCTTTCTCTCTTTCACCAACATAATACAGAAATTGCTACCTTGGATCTCATCAGGTGTCTGGATGACCTACAAAAATATTTTTAAAAATAGAAATTATGCGAGAGACTCTGGCTCTTATCATATTGTGTGTCATGTTAGTAATTTATTACAGGGGGGAGCACAGCAATACGGTGGATTTTCTTTTTAGAAATAGGTTTTATATTTCTCTAACTTTTCTTAAATAGAATTTTACAGT
This sequence comes from Chelydra serpentina, assembly GCA_037349315.1. NCBI lineage: Eukaryota > Metazoa > Chordata > Testudines > Chelydridae > Chelydra > Chelydra serpentina. The sequence goes on from JBAIAC010000004.1 coordinate 65,542,676, forward strand.
AATTGGCTCTGAAGAGGTTTTTTTAATTTAATTGAGAAAAGATACTAACCTTGTAACCAGCAATGCATAATTTAATGAAAGGAATCAGAAATCCTTACAAGCAGTGTGATTTATCTGGTAGAGCCTGGGAGTCAGAACTCCTGGATTCCAACCCTGGATTTACCACTAATCTGCTGCATGACCTTGGGCAAAATAATTTATGTCTCCATGCCTTGGTTTACTTATCTGTAAAACGGGAGTAATTGTAATTCTTTATTTCACAGGGTTATTTTGGAAGGCTTAATTATTGTTTGTAATGCATTTTGAGCTCCTTGGATAATAGTTGCTATATAAATTGCAACACAATATTATTTCTGTTCATCTCTCTTTCTTTTTGAAGCCTTATGTTGTCCTTAACATTAACTGTGCCCTTATGTTTGAAGCAGTCTTAGGCATATACTGCAACGGTTGTTTCCAAGGGCAATATTTTTTATGTCACTAGATTGATTTAGATCTATATTCTTGGAATAAACCCTATAGTTTTCTTTATAACAGAATAAGAATAGTGAATGTTATATTTTATTTCTGCAGGTGTGAGAGGCTGGCTGTAATAATATTTTAGATATTCGTGGAATAGCCATATCCTCACAGAAATGGAAAAATGCAATTTATGGTATTCAGGTCAAGATAAAGTACAATCTAGATAGGTCATTAAGGTAATTTTTACAAAATGATTTTATGCTAAATATTCTGAGAGCCAAAAATATGAAATCCCCATTCCTAATTATCTTGTCCAGCCATGGTATAGATCTCAAAAGAGATGGTTAAATTGTGTTTATAATGCTCTGTTGGATATTACAAACAATTTTCTTTTTCAAAGGATGACTCATTTTTCATCCTTTTTCATGAATGAATCATCTTGCAAATCCTATGTATTTGTTCATCAGGAGATGCATTTAATGGGCATATGGGTGCACTCAATTGCCTCTGTAACATTAGAAAATCTAGCAATCTAAACAAATCATTTTCATGTGTTGCAGGTGCTGCCTATTAGAAGGAAAGATGTATTTTAATGTTCTTTAATTAAAGTTTCAATTACTTTAGTTAGTATTCTGAAAAGAGCCGAACGAGAAATGTTACTGGTTGTCATCCTGTGAGGTCTAGAAAGTACCAATGGCCAGTAACCTCGACGGTGCCAATATTTTCACATCAGCAAGTGCTGTACATCAGTGTACTGTGTAATGTTGTAAATCAAGCTTCAGATTTTACAAGGCTCAAAGCTTCCTCCTCACCACAGAATATCCTCTTTAAGTAATCCTTTTCTTCTCTTTCTTCTTAATCTTCTTTCTTTCCCTTGTTGAGTCTGTCTTGCTTTGCGTATTATGAGCTATTTCAACCAATTGAAATGACCTCAATGAAAACAAGCTTAAATGGGATAAACATTTCCACAGAGAGCAACCTCCTCATTTTTCTGCCCCCCTACTGCAAAATGAAAGAGGCATTCTCACACCACCTTGTCACGGAGCTAATACAATGACTTGTCATTTCACCACTAAAAATAAGCAGCGGATCAACCTTCAGTGCAAGCGTGCAAATTTATTGTGATATTATTAAAAAGTATTATGCTTGCTTCTAGCCAATTTGTACATTGCCTACTACATGAAGACAAGGTAGAGATAAATGGCTTCATGGTTAGCACCGAAAAACTATTACAGTGAGGGTCCCTCAGCACTATGGCACTGGTGTTTCAATCAAGTTTCCATGCTGATTTCTATTTGCTGAAAAATCTAGGAGATGTATTTGTGCAAAGCACTAATACTTAAAGAGAAAATATTCATTTTACCTGTGCTCCAATAAAATATCAGTGTCAGTCAATAGGAAATAGGGGTCCAATCCTGGTTCTGTTAAAGTCCATGGGAGTTTTGCCAGTGTCCTTATTATGTGTCTGCTCAGGCTACGGTAAGCAAACCAGTTTGATTGTTTAGTTTGAAATAATATTTCAGAGGTGATTGTCATGGCTTAAATTTGTCTGGATTCCTGTAACCTAACAACGTGGCACTCTTCATCAGTGTCGGCTGTCTTGTGTTTCACAATCTAAGCACTGAGTTAACAAATATAAATCTCTAGCCCTTATGATTGCAAACAAAACCTTCCAGACTTGAACTAGGTGTAGCCAATGTGTAATGTCTACCTAAATCTAAAACAAAAACTTTGTTTGGGTAAACTGTTCCCATTTACTGCAATGGAATGTTAATTCTGAAGCCTAATGACTGCAATTTAAATATCATTAAGTATTTAACTGGTGATCAAAGTATGCAAAAGAGAAAAGGATACACTATATTATGAAGATTATTTTGGTGTCTCAGTTTGTTATCACAAGTAAATAGAGTTTGCCACTTACATTTTCTGATCAAAACCCCTGGTGAATAACAATCCCTCTGGCTAGCTGCTTAAGTAAGTGGGAAGAGGAAACTAAGACTGCATTGTTAAACTTCCACAAATTTTTATTCCAGAATTCTGCAACATTTCACAAATATTTCAAGTGAATTTGAGGGACCAGCTAATCTCAACAATATTTGGTTTACTGTACAATAATGCAAAGAGAAGAGGTCACTAGTTGCCTATGATTTTGGTGAGAGGAAAAAACTCACACATTCATATTAAAGGATCTCCAGAAATTTTATGAAAATGCAGCAGTAACTGAAAGATATTTTGAGCTGTCTCTCTGCACTGAGAGCCCATTATAATGATAATTTAGCACCTGTATCACTGATTTTTGATAGTGCAACCTGTAATCAGAGTTTGAAGCAATCACTGTAGCAGTTATAATTTAGATTATCACTTAATATATAATAGCATTGGTTCTGAGGGGTTGGATCACAGAATTTAGCGTCCTCACTAAACCATGATTCCAGTAAGTGGGCCTTACTGTACTGGATGGTACATATCAGACCTCTTTTAGTCCTAAAAGGTAGCCAGGCTTGATGGAGTTCTGTGAATTCTCCATCCATTGGCCGTAGGACACCATACAGAGGTCTGTCATGTCATGCCGTGTTTGTCACATTCTTTCTGGTAGTTTTGTTTAAAATGGGGCCCCTTAGACACCGTTAATTGTCCTCCAGGCCATGTTTCTGTATAATAGTCAGCATAATTCAGTAAATCTGGAAGTGTTACAGGAGGAAAGTTTATCAGTGTGACACTCCAGGTATTTCTGATTGAGGAAATATCATAGCCAAGCACACCCTGTCAACACTAGTCTATTTACCTTCCATCCTTACAATACCAAGTACAGCAACAATGGCCCCAGTTCAGAAAAGGTTTTTGGCTCTTGGGGGTGTTAAAGGGCTTTTCCTCAACCCTCCCACTTCCCTGGTTCTTGCCACACAGACAGCAAGCAGCAAAAGCAAAAGCAAGCAGAAGCCTGAAGCGCAGACAATGCGATGTTTATTGGGGTTAGTTTCCAAGCAAACATATTCTGAAGCCCTTCACACCAGTCGGGCTTATCTCTACGCCAATAGGGTCTGTTCCCCAGTGTTCCATTCCCAGTTCTGATGCCGAGAGCGTTTACCTCGTGTCCCTCCTTCCCAGCTCTGATGCCGCAGAGACTTGCCTGTCTCCCTGTTCCCCGTTTCCTATTCCCTGTTCCTGTTCCACCCCCCTTAGCAAACATGATTCCAATTTCCCTTCCGCTTCCTGTTTGACCCCAGTTTATATAGTAATATTCTCAGCTAAACCTTAACCAATCATTTTACTGAAATTTAACTAACCAGTCCTAACATATTGTAACAAAATTCTCCAACCAATTATATCCCACTACCCTAATTAGTTAATTGGTCTTCAGGACCAGACTCCAAAGAGAAACTGTAGAGCTTCAGTTCATTTGCAAATTTGACACCATCAGCTCAGGACTAAACCAAGACTATGAATGGCTAGCCAACTACAAAAGCAGTTTCTCCTCCCTTGGTGTTCACACCTCAACTGCTAGAAGAGGGCCTCAACCTCCCTGATTAAGCTTACCTCGTTATCTCTAGCCTGAATCTTCCCTGCACATTTATATCTGCCCCTGAACATTTCCATTGCTTGCATCCGAAGAAGTGGGTATTGACCCACGAAAGCTTATGCTTCAATACCTCTGTTAGTCTATAAGGTGCCACAGGACCCTTTGTCGCTTCTACAGATCCAGACTAACACGGCTACCCCTCTGATACCCTAATTAACTTACACCTGGCAACATTAATTATACCATACAATTATACAGCAGACAGAAACAATTAGAGAATCAGACAGATTAACAATAGAAAAGTGGGGGCCATAAAGATAAAATGATACAGAAATGAGGGTTTCACAACCACAACCATTGGTAAGTGATTTCGTGCCAGACAGGATGCTATCAAACTAAGTTTTCTTTAGCCATCTTTATCTGGTGGTGATAGGCATGATCAGGACAGGATTGTATTCCTAACAGCCCAATACCACCTTATTTCAATGTGACTGGTTTGGAATGTGAGGATGTGACCATACGGGAGCAAGAAAGAATTGACACAGACCAGTTGCCTTGGGCACCATTCTGACCCTTGGAGAGCTGGAGACTTGGGAATAGGCAAAAGCACCTGTGGCTCGTAGCATATTTGTGCATTGGAATGGCCATGCTCTCTGTAGTTCTTTGGGAGTTTGTTAGGGAAGGTCAAAATATGCAGTTCTATGTCCCCTTCAAGAGTTTTCCTACAAAAGCGATGACTTTTCCCTTAGTTCATAATATTGTTAAGGCAAGTGTGGCTACTGCTAGAATTGCTCATACTATCATATTTTACAGAGTACTATTTATTTAGGTATTATTGGACTATTTCTGCCCTCCAACCTGCTGCACCCACAAGTCTATGCAGCTGGAAAGGTAGCAGAATCTGTTTGGTTGAATGCAGGGTGCAGAAAACCTGTATGGGAAGTCTGTTCCACTTTGTTCTGCCCCAGGAATTCCATTCCCCTTAGTGGTAAGATGGGAGGCTGAGAGGAGGTGAGAAGTGTAGTCAGTGAATTCAAAGCTCCCCAAATCCATGTGCCAAATCCCCATGGGTAAAGGATTGAGCAGCTACTGCAGTTCTGAAGATGTGGTAGTAGCTACAGAGCAGCTTCACTAAGGCCCAGATCTCAAAGGTATTGAGGTGCTTTTTGAAAATACCACTATGTGCCAAATTCTATCTCTAGGTGTCTAAATACCTTTGAAAATCTGGCCCCAAGTGTGTAAAACAGCTTTGAAAATGGGACTTAAGATTTTTTTTAAATTTTATCCATAGTCATTAGATAAAGACAAAGATCCATCATAAACAAACAGTAGACAAGCACAAAATTGCATTCTTTCCCATTTATATTTCAGAGTTTCTCAAATGGAGAACACAGAAAGACCGCAATGAATAATTGTTTCATAATTAAGGATCCTGTTATTTGTGGAGTTAGAAGATATTAATGTCTTATCCAATTAGTATAAACCCTTCTTTTGTAGTTTCTATTGATAAACAGCTTAAATTAGTCTTTGAGAAATGCGGGAAGGAGCTGGCGTATATGACACTTGCTCAATACTGCAGTAGCAAACAGGGAGCAAAAATTTGTTTTATTTTTCCAACTTCATGAGATCAACCCCAAAAATAAATATCTTGGAATCTGAAATCACTTCAACAAAGCTTCGAATGCATGGTAATAATAGATCACACTTGTGCTAGTTATTCCCAGCCGGGCCCTTAGCCATATTATTTGCATTTTGTCTTTGCTCACAACTAGCCTTATGTTCTTGTTAGAGCTATAACACTTGCTATTGCAAAGAAAGGAGGCTATCTGTATTCTCAGCATTCTGGGACAGAATAAAGGAGCAAACACTTCTGCACAAAGCTTCTTTGAGCTATTTAATTTACTTTTAGACAAAAGGGAAGATGACATTGAGCACTCAACAAAGAACAAAAGTTATTTCTCAAAACATGAAATACAGATGATAATTCAATCATTAGGAAGAAATTCTATTGTGTTCAGGAAAACTCCACTATGCCTTATTTATTACTGACTGTGAATGTCCCACCAGTAGGGGAATTCTGTAACTGTGATGCTGGGTTTTGGTTTTTAAGCAAGCATACTTTTAAAAAATCTATTATTTAAAAAGCAATAACATGTGAATTCCACTCATTCCTTCCATTTAATAAAAACTAACTTGGACCAGAAACAAATAAAAGAATTATCAGCAGAGGGAAAAAATTGCTCTTCCCACTATATTGAACATTTGTATCTTACCTTCATCTTTATATCTTTCTATTCCCCTGACTTCCTTTTAATAAAGATTAGGTAGCATTGACACAAAACAGTTTAAGATAGATAGTGGCAACTAATGAAATCCCAAACTGTCTGGCTTGTCAGAGAGACACCTCAAATAGCAAATTTAGAGAAATAATGGTTACGCCAGGTACCAGTGTTAGAAGCAGTGATGATTCAGGAGCAATGTCTTAGTGTTGGCTAGTTAATTTTGGGCTAAATTATAATGTCATGTTATCCCCACAGGACCATTTCTAGTAATTGTACTTTTAGGAATCCCATCCGTCAAGTTATTGTTGGCCCCATTTTATCAAGATACTTTAGCACCTGCCTCACTTTCCCAGAGCTGAAGAATAGCTCTTTGTAAGCTTGAAAGCTTGTCTCACTCACCAACAGAATTTGGTCCAATAAAAGATATTACCTCATTCACCTTGTCTCTTGCTTTATGTATGTGAGTAGTCCCATAGTTAATGTGTGAAATGTATTGGGATGGACAATGGACTGAGGAACGGTTTTTACCTTGTTATACCTCTTTATGTCTCACCTTTTTGTAAAACCCACAGTTTTAAAGGCTTTTTGGCAGAAAAAATAAATGGATTAGACTGTAAACTGCCTGGGTATGAATACGTGTGCATACAGAGCACAGGAAATTGTGGCCTCATCCTGATTGGGGCCTCTGGGCACTACCGTACTACAATAAAGAAAGAATAAACACTTCTTTGTTTGCTTGAAAGACATCTCTCCATTCTATTTCCACTTGCCAATGAGGTGATGCATGGGAGCACCCTGAGGCTACATTTACACTACAGCCTGGATCGATGCTCTGAGATGGATCCACTGGCGGTCAGTTTAGCGGGTCTAGTGAAGACCCGCTAAATTGATAGCAGATCACTCTCCAGTCAACCCCTGTACTTTACCCCCTATGAGAAGAGTAAGGTAAGTCAATGGGAGAGTTTCTCCTGTCGACCCCCACACAGTGTAGACCCCCCCCGGTAACTCGACCTAAGGTACATAGACTCCAGCAAAGTTATTCACATAGCCAGAGTTGTGTAGCATAGGTCAACTTACCACGGTAGTGTAGGCATAACCTGAGATACTAGATGGCTAGGCATCAGAAGGAAATTGGATATGCCTACATGTGTAGGCTTGACATATCATATCCAGTAGAGGGCAGTAGTAGGGACACAAGTCAGTAGTATGTTACATAAGATAGACATTTGTATGATATTTATCTGCTGTGGTAGATGAGCATCTTGCAGATTCCAGAAATAATGGATTTCTCTCTCTCTCTCTCTCTCTCTCTCTCATTTGTTGATAGGTTTTTTTTTTTTTTAATAAATACTGTGGCTGAAGGAGTGAGTTGTATATGTAATTCTGAAGGTAGTGAGGTTTGCAGTCACTCTAACTTGCAGCAATGAGTTCCAGAGCTAGGAGCCAGCCATTGAGGAAGCTCTATGTGATGTGCTCATGAGCCTCTCTTTTGCGGTTTGAGAGTTCTGTTTTTTCCATACAAATGTATCTATTGTGGGAGGTCATGATCATGGAGACTACAGCAAAGTGTGAAACTGTGATCAAAGACTGCCTTCAGGAAGGCAGAACAGCTCAGTGCGATACAATCTCTACTTAATGGCCTGAAAAACAATAAAGACCCATTTTAAAACTACATGAATATAACATTTTATTAAAAAATGTTATATTTCTCTTTGATTGTTTTAAGGAAATGTACTTGGGCAGCTGTATTAAATGACACTGCTCTGGTACTGCACACTCAGCAGTTGCTTCTCTGACATAACAGGCTACAGGATTTAAATAAATGTCATCGCTACATGCTGATAGCTAATACCGATCCAGAAAGCATAAGATAAGTGTTTTAAATAATTTCCCTATTGAAAATCAATAATTTGTTCACTTATTATGAGCACAGTATGTGACACAGAAAATGGAATAAAATTTGCATTACATTTCCTTCAAGGACTCTTTAAGGAGCCACAAACAGTGCAGAGCCATTTTCTCCCCTAGATCTTTTATGAAAGATTTGAAAGACTTAAGTCTTTTAAAACCACTTCCATATGCCATCTGCATGCATTTTTTATTTATCGTTAGTGTGACAGCATGGAGAACAGCGTTGTTGTGGACAATATGTGCTGCATGTGGAAATAAGCAAATAGAAGGTCTGTAACTGGGGAGATTAAACTGTTATTGCTACTTTTATCTTTTTCATTCTTTAATATAATATTTTGATCCCTTTTAATGCTCTACAAAGGGTGTTATATCAGATTATTGCCAGCCTTTGAAAGGTCCATTTAGGGTCTATAATTAGGAAAAAGCAGGGAAGGCCACCACCAAAAGATTGGCTTTCTTTTTATTTGAGTTGTGGGATTATGGTTAACCTTTTCAAATGCTGGATGCTATTTTGATTGTAACACTATAAATTATATACAGCCTGATGACGCTCAGAAGGATTTAATTGAAAAGTTCAGCTTCATATTGGTTTGGAAGGCTTGTGATCAAACCAGATGTTAGATCCAAAATAAATGATCACTGTTGTCAAAACACAATGGGCTAGATCATGAGGTGGAGTAGGTGGGCTGTGGGACTGCCTCTGGGAAAGCCACAGTTTTGCAAAAGGGAACTAGTGATTTTGGGTGACTTAATTTGTGGGAGCCCAATAGGAGACGCCATGAAGGGGCCTAATTTTCAGAGTGTGAGTGTTTAGCATTTTCTGAAAATCAGAATAATTTAAAAATGCCTTGAGTTGGTCACACAAAAAACGGTGTCACCTCAAGTCATTAATGACTTTGAAAATCTTGGCCTATTTGTGATTTAGTAATTAACAATCTATCAGTGATGAAAGTTACATTGAAAGGTATATATGCTGATTTCACCTGTCCATATAATGAATTTACAAAAAAAAAACCCACCACATCACAAGTGCCATGGTTCTGAGTTAGCTCAGTAATTTTGTGAACAGACTGCTCAGAACCAAAGAATATTAAACACAATCCCTAGACACGTGAGATTGTGTTAAGGATGGAATAAGAAGCCTTAACTCTGTAGTTCCTGGCTTTTGTTGGATTATTTTTACACAGCTTTTGTGTTTAAAGAGGATTATAGCACATATGGTCAATAAGATCACACAGTCTTTTCAGACCCCTGTAATACCTAGAGGTGCAACAAAATGAGTTAAGGATGGACTGAAAGGCTGCATCTCTCAGTTTCCTGACTTTTGTAGGTTTAAATGAGAACCTGTTACAATTTTTAACAATGTCCTTCCCATTATTTTTAACACGAATGGAAAAAGAGGCGGGGAAAACCCCACAAAAAAGAATAAAGAAAATCTGATATTGAAAGGCCCTGATCTGATTTCAATGGCAATCGTTCTTCAGTTCTTCCATGGTGATCATAAGAGACCCTTCAGAGCTATTATGATCTTGGTCGAAGTTCATGAGACACTGCCATTTAATTTCACTGAGATCTTAATGGAACCATTATGGTTCCACTGTAATCATACTCATAGGTTCTAAAGTCATCATGGTCTATTGTGCCAATACATACTACGAAGGAAATCCTTCATGCACAGATCATTGACATGATGGACTATAATGGCTTTTGGAGTGTTTCTATAGTCTATTGTATCAGTGCCTACTGAAGCTGACTTTAATACACTGATCCAAGCATATAGGGTAACTGTACGTATTAAAATCCTCATGAAGTTTTTGATGGTAAGCAATCATTCTGCATGCACTGTTCATTTTATTTATAAGTGCCAAAGTGATTAGTATAAACTAGGGACAGATACGACGGTCAAATTTTCACTCAAAACAATTAAGTTTTAAGACTGCCAAAATCATCTAAAACCCAACATTTTTATTTTTTCCCCTCCCTCCTCTAATTTAAAAATAGAGAAAGAATAGGAGAAAAATGGGGCTACCTCTTGTGGACACATCTCACTGTTGTCTAATTTATATGCAGTATCTAGAAATTACAGTAATAGGCATTTTTAAATTGCAGATTAGATTAAACAGGATTCGATTAGAAACATAGGAATATCCATACCATCCATTGGGCTATCCAGTCCAGTAGCCCATCTCCTACAGTCACCAGTAGTAGAGGATTCAGTGGAACAAGAAAGAAACTGCAGCTGGCAGTTATGGAATAACCTGCCTATGAGGAAATTTCTTCCTAACACCTATTAGTCAGTTGTTTTATCCCCTCAAGCATAAAGGTCACTATCCCGTCCAAACAGTTTTTTCTTTTCTTTTCTCTTTTGTTTGTTTGTTTTTAAATAAACCTTACTAATGTAACTCTAGATTATTAGGTTAGTTGAATGAACACTGACATTGAATGCTTTAACCAACTTGTTTTTCTGCATATAGAATATCCATGAACAGATTATTATGATTTCTTTGTGTTTGTTTATTTTTTGAAAAGTTTTTAATTATTTTTTATAATGTTGTGTGACAGTTAGTGTCACATGATGTTATAGTTGTCTATAACTGTTGGTTTCTTTTCAGTATTCACTTTATGTCAGCTAATCCTGATTTGACTAACAACTCACATGGTATTTCTTCCTTTCCTTGTGGGTTGCGTACGCAAGAACTTCCAAAATAAATACTCATTTGTGCTCATTTAGATCCAGAAAGTAGATATGCATACATTGACATCACTTTAATGGGGCTCTGCTGGGGTGTAGAGGATCTGTTCCCATGAATCCAGTTTCAGGATTGTGGTCTTAAAATTTCATGTCCACACATGTTGGTATATGAGTCTTTGATATTTCTTTTAATGAGCATTAATGTTAGTACAATCTGATCACATGCATGTTCACAGAAAATGAAAACACAAAGGATTATGAGTATTGCCAAAGCAAATGTATTGAAAATTTTAAGCAAATATTCATAACGAATGTTCTGCCCACCTGTAATAGGTTGAAAACATGTCCTCGTCTTAATTCCTGTATGCCACAGTAAGTTTTTATGGCTGAGATACAAACATCTGGAAAAAAAAGGTGTATAATAAGGGTGCATAGTTTCTTACCTATATGGGTGCAAACAGAGTCTCTGTATAATGGCAACATAATTTCACCTACCATCTCTCTAGGATGCTCTGGTGCAAACACTAAGCATCAGAGTGATTTAAAGTATAATTCAACTTCATGGTCACACTCTCAATTGCTGTTGTTTTACTCATTCTCAGGTTCTCTGGTCATTCTTAGATAATTTGGGGTTGTCTAACTCTGATAAAATACATGACAGAGAAGTTGATCTAAGAGGGGGAATCCCAGAGACAGTAGAGTCAATAAGAAAAGAAATAAAGCTTAGTTTGTGATTTTTAAGTGTTTCCACCTATTTACCACTTTACTTACAGGTTCTTAACTCTGAGTCTAGTGATTGGCCCAAGCTGCAGAGTTCAGATCTGGATTCAGATTATCGATCCAAGCTTTCTCAGGGTTTGGCAGTGTTCAGATATGAGATCCAGCTACTGTCCTTTATATATGGGGTTGAGTTAATTTCGTCACTCAGGCCTTATTGATGGTAGAGGTTTTGCCACTGGCCTATTTATAACAGTGTAGCGGCACCATTTCTAGACTCTGATGAGGATGCACTGCAGTGTGAAATGGGACTGGTGAAGATCACCCAAGTTTCATACTAAGGCAAGATGGTTTGCAGGGGCTGGTGCAAGCGGTTTTTTAAACCAGAGCAGTGTGTACAGTACATTGGTGCCACTATACCATTAAAAAAAATCATTGTAGACAAGCCCTCAGGCAACATTTGCTCCTCTTGACCATTAACCTTAAAACATAGCAGCCAGGTGGGGAGTAGTAGCAGTTGTGCACTCAACTCTATATTGCAGCTCTTGTGCAAGGATAGAAATGCAGATTGCCTTCATAAAGGTCGTGATCCTGATACACTGAAGTTAACTGGGTGTGTTGCTGTGTTGCTTTTGATTTTAGTGAGAGCAGGATCTGACCTATATAGCAATGCATGACTAGTTCAGGGCCTCAAAATATGTGTGAAGCTAAGCTCTAGCTATTTAAATGAAATACTGAAAGGAAATTTTACACACACACACACACACACACAAACACACACAAACACACACCCACACCCACACACCATGATTCCAGTCATACAACCGTCAATGACTGAAACTCATGACTAATTGATTACCTAAAATTTACTTGCTAAAATTCCTTTGGAGATTTAGATTAGCAGATTGCATAAGTGTTGAGAGAGAGAGAGAAAGAGAGAGAGAGTTACCATGACAGTTTTAAGACAATAAATATGAAAATATAAATGGTATAAGCTACATTCATCTGTCTGGTGTGTATGTAGACCAAACACTAACCCGCCCTCACAAAACAAAAAAGTTTCAACAAATTAAACCAAAAAGCAAAATTAAACTTTAACAAAACTTGACCAAATACTGAACAAAATAAATGTCTTGGCCTGTCACTTGATGTGTCGCTAACTTGGGCTGTCGCAGATGCACCAAGGGGGACAAATTTCAAAGGCCTCAGATGGAAAGTCCTGCTACCAGTTTTACCTTAGAGAGTTCCCTGCCTTGCCTCACAGAGTTTTATCTTGGGAATTTAGAACAAGAGCATTCCAGTTACTCTCAAGTGCCAGAACAAGCACCTATGTGGGTCCCAGACCATTTGGTGCTTTAAAAACACCCTGCAACAAGCAGCTGAACTGCACCCAGAAATTAATAGAAAGACAGTACCCAGTACCCATGCATGGTATGTGCGAATGGTTGTCTGTTGCACTCAGGAAATGGACAACTGCTGACATTTCTGATGTAGCCCTAAGCAAAGGATGAGCGTTGGCTTCCTGGAAGTGTTAAGAAGCATTATGAACTACCTCTGCTACAGGATGAGCTAGGAGTACCAGTAGATCCAATAAGAGCTCCAGGGACTTTTGGCTAAAGATGAACATACACCTTGAGAGAAATGTGTATAGCCACATAGTTCCAGATCAACACTCTCCTCAATCTACAAGCAACACTCTGTCTTGTCAGTAAGTCACATCCAGTTTGCTTTCATCCAGGTCACTGTCTCACCCAGATACTGTGAACATAATGAAACACTAGAATTGGAATATGTTGAAAAGAAAATGTAGCGGCTGAGTATCTCAGCATGCTGATGATACTGTAGTGCCCAGCATCTCTCAATCTCACACACATATTAAACACGACAGGTGACAAGATGGAAAGCTGCTAGACCCTGCGTGTAAGACTTCTCGGCTTAGATAATCAGTTGTCCTACACTACCCTCTGGGATGTCTCTGAACAGAGGGGGAAAGTAATAAGAACATGGAAGAGAGTAGCTCCACTTTCTCTGCTAAAAGCCAGAGGGAAAGCTCCCCCTCCCTTGCTTGGGAGGAAAGGACTTGCCCTGCAGGGGAATCTGATATGTGAGTAGCATCAAAATCTTATGCCTGACTGGGAAGTTTCTGGCCCTTCTAATCTTTCCACCCATAGATTGAGAAGCAGCAGCAGCTGATGGCAGAAGAGATGAATAAACTAGGGGTTCTCTATCTGCGTCTGAGTGAGGATACGTTAATCTATTAACTCCTCCTCTCCCGTTCTTGTGTGACAGAGACCACAATGCTGTATTTTGGAATGTCTTTAAATCTCCTGAAAATTTGACCTGAGTATTTAAAAATGTCCTGAGGAAGAACTGCAGGCTACTCCTACACATTTTCTTTGTTTTTACATCACTTAACCTTCCTCATTGAGCCTAAATAACAGCATTTATAAGAACAAGGATTCAGAGCACCAGGAATGTGGCCACTACCTAGCTCCACAGGCTGTGCACAAATACATCCATACAGTACACACACACACACACACACACACACACACACACTTGTTTCACTGGCTTGCATAGGGACAGGACATTTTTTTTAGATACATTTTTTTCTTATTTCTCTTGTCAGAGACAGGGTGGTGGTTTGGTATAATAAAATAGACACATATCATTAGGAAAAACTTTTTCACTAGTAGGGTGGTGAAGAACTGGAATGGGTTAACTAGGGAGGTGGTGGAATCTCCATCTTTAGAGGTTTTTAAGGTCAGGCTTGACAAAGCCCTGGCTGGGATGATTTAGTTGGGTTTGGTCCTGCTTTGAGCAGGGGGTTGGACTAGATGACCTCCTGAGGTCCCTTCCAACCTTGAGATTCTATGATTCTATGATTCTATGATTCTATTCCCTGTTCTCTTCCCCTTTCTGTGACCCATTTTCGCATAACATCAAGACCTCTAATGACGGAAACCAAAATTATCTCCTACTCTGATTCTGACCTGCTTTAACCACTAGCTCTGAGACGAAGGAAAGAACCCCTGCTCTCAGCCCCAAAGCTCCCACAAGCAAGTCAGCAGTGTTCCATGGTCAATTCAATTAGGTCTAATAACACCAGCCCGGGGAATGTGTCTGGCTTCATTACTGGAGACCATCAACAACCTGCATGACAATAGCCTCAGCTCCATACCCAGGTTTACAACCAGATTGGCATCTCTGGCATCAAACTGTTGCTGAGCTACTCCATCACCACTGATCTTACACAGCTGAGGAGTCAAGATGTCAGGGGCAATTGATCAGTAAGAATAAAATTGTCTTTGATTTTAGGACCCATCAGAGGAATAAGACTGAAAAGCAATGACACAAAGATAATTGTGGAGGTTGGTAAGCAGTAGAGAGGGTTAAACACCCATACTTACCTGTGCTGAGGAAAAAATCACAGTATATAAATGCAGAGTAACTTTTCTAACAAGGATATGGCCCACATTTTTCATTCAGACACACATGTCCAACTCCCAGTGACAATAATTTTCATATCATGCCATCATTATTAATTATTATTGTATTTTGTTGTTGTTGCAGGAATCCTGTCAAGCATTGCGGTAGGCACTTTACAAATAACAAGAGATGAAGAAGTCAGTCCCCATCCTAGAGAACTTACAATCCACAGGTCAGACTGGAAACAACGTGGATGAAACAGAGAAATAATACTTTACAATATAAGGATGAGTGCACCAAACGTTTTAAATCCCAGACATACTGGGGTATTCCGAGGCTGATCCACACTACCAGAGAGGGTGTGTTTGGATCAAGGTGGAGCTTTCTAGCACAAGATGTTGCCTGGAAGCCTATATTAGCCTACAGACTACACCTTTTCTAAATAATACATCAATAAAGGTATAGTAGGGGGCTCTTTGGAAAGTGCCCTAGAACTTTGGGCTTGATTCTCCACTGTCTAGGAACACTATGGTAAGGTACCTTTCATCTGAGGACGTCAGTACATTACAGACATTACATGACATCACAAACAACAATTAATTAACCCTCACAAACCCCCATGAGGTAAGCAAGTAGTATCTTCCCTATATTGCAGCTGGAGAAACTGATACTGAGTAATTTTGTATGCCTCAGTTTTGGGGTGCTAAAATTCAGGGTCTGATTTTCAAAGGTGATGAACACCCACAGCTGTAACTGAAGATAACAATGAATCAGGGCAGACTCAAGAATATGTTGCCTATTTTCTGTCAATATTGCAAGGGGGATTTTTTTTTTCAACATATACTGCAATGCACTTTACATGTTTGAGATTAGAACTGGGCTTTTATAGTGAAAGATTCTTTTTAACATATTATGTTCTGTGTTTGATAGTTTTCTTTGTGCTGCCTGGAAGGAATTGCCAGCCTGAAAGTCTTTATTTACTAGTCTTTCACTAACAGCCTACTTTTTATGTCTTCTTTTCTAGTATGAGTAATAGTTTACATTTGTATTTTTTTGGATGCTTCAAGCTATAGTCATAGCAATCCCTTTAACAATTCCCTTATACATCTCCTGACATTACATGCATATTTGTGTTTGATCAATTTCCCTTACAGCTGGTCAGTGGATATAATATGTAGGTGTAGTTTCTCTTTATAGTGTACTATCATTACTGGGTTCACTTCTTTCGGGGGCATGGAAGCCTCTGCCTGTGTAGCAGACTGAGTTAGACTCGAGGGAAAGGAATATTTTTCAGACTCCAGACCTAGGCATTCACTCAAATAACAAGAATTTTTTTAAAAAGATGGCCCTTTCTTTGGGCTTTTTATTAATACTTGTTCTGCCACATGAGTATTATGGGTGATCTAATTGGCCCAACCATTGTTCCACTGTTTTACAGATCATGGCTTTATCTTGACACTAAAAGAGCTGAGTATTGATGACCTTCAGAGCTGGGACTCTTAGAAAAAAGCAGCGGGTCTTGAAAAACTGAAGTATTGAAAGGAAAAAAATCAAATCCTTACAGAGGCCACTCTAGCGATTAATTAGGGGTGGTAGATTTTTTGGCAGCTACTTTGGGTAGCAGATTTGGCCCGGCCATCCCTCCATCATGATAGAGCAGGGGTTCCCAAACTTGGTTCGTGGCTTGTTCTGTTCCTGGCCAATGGGAGCTGCGGGAAGCAGTGCGGGCCAGGCCACCGCTTCCCGCAGCTCCCCTTAGCCGAGAACGGCGAACCATGTAACCACAACATGGTCACAACCATGTGACCATAACAGACATTCGGATATTACAGTAACAGGGCCAATAAAATGGCTCAATACAAAACCAATTCTTATTGACTTCAGTGGGGCTTTGGATCAAGGCCAAAGTACCTAAATAAATAGTTGAGTCATTCCATTAATTTCACTGGGATGACAGATGTGAGTAAGAGCTGCAGGACTAGAACCCTAATTTGCACTGAAAATGTCTTTGTATTCTTTTACTAATACTGTCTTATTTAGAAAAAAAAGTAAAGACTAATTTTTTTTCATTTTGGGTTTGCCTTAAAGACATGTTGACTGTAATAATAATAGCAGCACTAATCATGCTGTTATAATTAAAGGATTTATAAATTATCCATAAACATTCACTCCAGGATAAGTTGTGTCTTAAAGGGTCTTAGCAGTGATGGATTAATCTTTCCTGTTGCCCTGCACTGAGACTAAAAATATTTCTCCCCTATCTTGAACCACCTAAGGATTGGAATTTTTAAAATTGCCCTTATCTGCTGTAGGTTGCCTATTGAAGCTAGTCAAATTATTCATTATCAATAATTTATCCTATGAACTCAGCACTTTTTTCTCTTCACAAATTATCTGTAAATAATAGGTTGAGATTTTCATTAATTTGTTGGTGTTGGGACTTAGGCAGCTTTGCACATGCATACTGGCAGACATGTAGGCACCATGGAGATTGTTTGGTGGTAGCTGAGTGATGGTTTTGTGAGTGACACTGAGCCTAAATGTTGGACTTAGGTGCCTAAAGTGGCAGTTAGGTGTCTGAGTCCACTTGTGAATCTAGCTTTGTGGCTTTATGAAAAACAGTAAATAGTTTTAGATTCTTGATAAAACCATGAGAATGAGCTACAAGCTTCTGCTTTCTACAGATATTCTTCCAAATAAAAATTTGCTCCCTTCAAGGTTTGTGACCAAAGCCACGATCTTGCTAAGACTTATGCACATGCTCACCTTTATATAATACATCTTTAAATACCTTAAGAGGTTTTCCATGATCCCTTGTGGATGTTTATAAGGGGTCATGTTTATAAGGGGTCATGAAATTGTCTACAGTGTGTAGCACAATAGGTGTTCTCAGCTTGTCCCTAGGCACTACCATAATAAATATGAAAAATAATGCACACAAAGTGATGTCAAATGTACAATGCAAATAAACCATAAAATCCTGTTGTTGTTTTTTCAGAGTCAGGGGGTTTGTTAACTACTTCCAGTTTTAACAATCTGAAGTCTGGTGTTCCTTTGAACTAGACGTGGTCAGAAAACAGTTGGTTTGGTTTGTCTTGTTTGGTTTTCCACAGAATTTTGCTGTTTTTTTTGTTTCAGTTTTTCAACAGCAATCAAAACCTGAAACATTTTTGCAATGAAAAATAGATTTTTTTTGAGGGAAGCAGATGCAGATGAAAATCCAATTTTCCATTTTAAAAGAAAGTTTGATTTAATTTTTTGACCAGCCTGACTTTTAATTAGCGTAGGTTAAATTTTCAAAGTATTATAATTTTTAAATTATTATAATTTAAATTCTAATTTTCAAATTATTAAATTATTAAAGTTTAAATTATAATAATTTAATTATAATTATATCAGTATAATTTTCAAATTAATTTCAAATTATTAAAATATTTTCCTAACATATTTTCTATGTAATCAATTGCTGTAAAGGCAACAAGGATGATGTATGATCAGTAATATGGTGGGTTCTGGTACATGAGACAAGCTTTTTTGGCAGATGTGGTCCAACCAATGAAAAGGTTTGAAAATTCCTAACTGAAAATGTTTCACTCACAGTGGGTCCCATCAGACATTCAATATTCACCACTCTGCATTAATTGTGTTACCTTGGTATCTACTGTTATAAACATAAAAAGCTATTATTGCAAGTACCTGAGAAGTGAATGTTACATTTTTAATGATGCCATTTCTACAAAAGAAGGAAGTGTGTTATCTAGTGGTTAGAGCAGGGAGTCTGGACCCTTGAATTTTATTCCTTTGCTGGTTTGATCTTGTTTAAACACTTGGACCTCAGTTAACCCAGATGCAAAAATGGATATCATAATGTATATACAGCATAGGTATGTTCTCGCGATTTAAGTTGTGAAGTGAATGGTTGCAAAATTTTTAGACTCCTAGATATGAGGAACTATACCTCTAAAGCCTATGCTGTTAAAAATGCTTGTGAGCTTTGATATAAAAATGTTTGGCAAACAACTGGCCCGGGATTATTTTTGAGTAATGATTTTTCATGTATATATATACTGGGGAGAAGGCCTAGAGAAAAAAACAGCGTCCTAATGTGAGGTTTAAGAAATCCCTAATTGCAATGAGCCATAAATATAATTTCCAAAGTCATTTAAGTATAAACATGTCAATATTGTGTGTTTCTTTGTATATATGACTTTTTCATAGAGTACTAGGACACAGGCACTCTGTTGGTCAAAGGCTAATTGTTGTCTAGCTATTATTTACCATTTCTGCCATATCTACTGAACCCTCCAGAGCAGCTCTGCCATACAGTACTTTGTATTTTTATAAGGAGAGCATTCCGCTCAGAAAGGAGGAGATAGAAATGTTCTCTCTCCTTGGAAATTTGCATGTTGAATGTTAGCAGCAAAGAAAGTAAATGCACATTCACCGTGTGCACCGTTCATGAAGTGATGAGGACAATAAGAGCCTCAGAGGGAATGATTGTTTCTCAACAAGGAGCTCATGCATTTCAAATTGCGCAGCACCTGGGCTTGAAATCAGTCCATGCTCCTGTTGGTTAATGCTGTTGCACAGTAGTACTGGAAACAAGACTGACAGCTTGAAGGGTTATTCTCAAATATCATACAGCACGTTAAATTCTGATAATGTGTTTTTTTTCTTACTGGCAAGATTACGAGAAAAAAATTGCCCATATCTTTATAGACATACATCTGGCTGCATGGTACAACTTGGCTAGCAAGTTTATCAGAATTAATTTGTTATTTTTTAGTTTTTACAGTTTGCTTAGGCTTCATAAACTTTGAATCTGATTATCTAGTATGTAACCACTCATGTCCCACATTAGACAGGGTGATATAGATGTTGATAATGTTCCTGTTGTGTCCTCTTCTACTTTCAGCCAGTTTTGATGGAATTGTGAATATGAACTCTTCTGTGTATGTCACTAAAGCTTGTATGCTACATAGAGGACCAGAGCTGCTGCTGCATTGAGTTTCCACTTGATACATCAGTGGGGTGGAGAGAGTTGTCAGGGAACAGATTTGACTCTCTGATTTTTCACCTGAGGCCTTGGCTACACTTACGAGTTACAGTGCAATAAAACTGCCTGCAGCGCTGTAACTCACTAACTGGCTACACTTGCAAGGCACGTGCAGCGCTGTAACTCACTAACTGGCTACACTTGCAAGGCACGTGCAGCGCTGTATCTCCTCAGATACAGCGCTGCATGTACTCCACCTCCCCGAGAGGAATAACAGCTGTTGCGACGTGGGTGGAATGTTGGTCTTTCAGTGTAGCTGAGGAACAACGCAGTTACTGATCTCCGGAAGCTGCCTTTGTTTTGAAACGGCACTTCCGGGTTGGAGTTCAGAGCTCCGTTGTTGAGGTGCTTTACAAAAAACCAAACACAGCTACTGTTTGCAGGCGGGGGGGAGGGGGGAAGAGGGGAGGGGCTCCGTTAGGAATGCCGGCAGCAAAGTTGCCTTGGACAGAGATGGCGTGGGGGGGGGGGGGGAGAAGAAGGGGGGGGGGAAGGCTCCGTTTCCTCTCTGCTCTTTAAAAACAAACAAAGCCCCTGCTGTTTGCTTTCAGTGATTGAGAGAGAGGCAGGGGATGTGGAGGTATGGAAATAATGAGCTGACACTCTGTGGAGATTTCAAAAACCCACTCTGTCTCCAAAAACGCTCCCTGTCAAAGTCCCCCTCACCCCGCCCATTTGAAAAGCACGTTGCAGCTACTTGAATGCCCATAATGCACCGCTCCCAATACAGCTGCAAATGCCTCAAATGTAGCCACCTTACTGCGCTGGCAGCTGCCAGTGTGGACAGGCTGCAGCGCTTTCCCTACTCAGCTGTACGAACACGGGTTTAACTAACAGCGCTGTACATCTGCAAGTGTAGCCAAGGCCTGACACTAGCTGATAATCCCAAGGAACTGTCTGCTAATGAAGGCTGGATTGTCAGCTCATATTGCTCTCTGGCCATGCCTCCTCCCTTAGAATATGTGCTAACTACTTATGCTAAACTATCTGTTCAATCTTGTATTTAGCTGTGACACACTGTGAGTATCTTTCCCAGACCTGAGAAAGAGCTCTGCGTAGCTTGAAAGCTTGTCTCTCTCAACAACAGAAGATGGTCCAATAAAAGATATTACCTCACCCACCTTGTTTCTCAAGTTTCCCTTCTGACTAAATAAGATTATCTTACCCAAAATCTATATATATAAAATTTGCCTGGAACCTAACCCCCTCATTTACATTAATTCTTATGGGGAAATTGAATTCGCTTAACATTGTTTCGTTTAAAGCCGCGTTTTTCAGGAACATAACTACAACGTTAAGTGAGGAGTTTCAGTGTAGTAGCCGTGTTAGTCTGTGTCAGCAAAAAGAAAACAAGAAAAATACCTGTGGCACCTTAGAGACTAACAAATTTATTTCAGCATAAGTTTTCGTGGGTTAAGAACCCACTTCATCAGACGCATGGAATGGAACATACAGTAATCAGATATTTATACATTCAGAGAAACATGAAAAGGTGGGAGTGTCTATATCAATGTTAAGAGGCTAATTTATTGAAAGGAACTGTTATCAGTTCAAAAGTTCAATTATCACTTCAAAAGTTTCTACTGATAACAGTGCTTTTCAATTAATTAGCCTCTTAACATTGATATAGACACTCCCACCTTTTCATGTTTCTCTGAATGTATAAATATCTGATTACTGTATGTTCCATTCCATGCGTCTGATGAAGTGGGTTCTTAACCCACGAAAGCTTATGCTGAAATAAATTTGTTAGTCTCTAAGGTGCCACAGGTATTTTTCTTGTTTTCTTTTTGTTAAGTGAGAAGTTACTGTACTCATATCCTTTGTGTTTGCAGGATGAGGGGTATCTTCTTTGCATCCCACACATATCCCCAAGTTCATTCTCTGTACTCAGAGAGAGGATAACCAGACATGCCTTTTTTTCCTGTTCGTTGCTTTCCTGTTGACTTCACATCTGTTTTTTACGTTGTCTGTAAATGGGCATCCGTTGTGCTAGCTTACAATGCTTAATTTATATCCCAACCGAGAGGTGTGAATAAACATTGCTTGGCTGTCAGAGAACCAGTTTCTTCACCTCTGCTGGTGACTCAGACCTTGATACAAACTTTAAGACAATATTTTCAGTATATATGCATAACTCATAACTCCTTACACAATAGTTGTACACACATTTCACAATGATATTAATGTCCATTGTGACCCCAACTTCCATTTAAGACCTCACAAGACATTATTTGGTGAACCAGAATGTATGTATCAGAATCAGGACATTCCTCTAATCCCCTTGACAGTTGGTATTAAGGCATTCTTGAGTCACAATTAGACAATCAGGTGTACCATCTGTATGTTGATAAAGCAAACAGAAAATCAAATAGGGCACCTTCTAAATTATCTGTGCATCTCTCACTCACAGACGGGTGTTATTTCACCCAGTTGTGTATGTAGCTTCATAAATACATTTTAAGATACAAAGAGAGGCCTCACAACTATAGCATTTTCAAATTCTAGGAGAAATGAAAGAGTAACAAAATGGACAGTCAGATTGTTCTTTACTTGATAATTATTTGTCTATCTAATAGCAGTAATGTGTGTGGTCATACAAGCTGTGCTTCACTCAGATTTGGGAGTCCTGAATGCTGAATTCTGTTCAGTGTACTCTGTCACTGACTTTGGGCATGTCACTTAATGTTTCTGTGCTTTGGTTACCCCCTTGGTAAAAACAGAGAGAATAACTTTTACCCAAGTTTGTGAAACACTTGGAGATGTATAGATGAAAAGCATGATAGGAATAGAAAGCTTTTACTTAATTCGTTATTTATTTATTTATTATAAACAGCTAGCAGGTCAGATAAATGCTGCAGCATTTTTCAGTATTCATCACCATATTGTAAACATCTTTTCTTTCAACTATTTGTAGGTTTCATAAATAGTGTATTTTGTAAAATAGTGTCAATAACAGGCAGAATGCTAAAAGTAGTACAATACTGTATTATCTCAAATTGTGATTAGAATGAAAGTTTTTTTAAAAAAATCTTATTGAGAAGACATAACCCTTTGATTTCTCTCTTTGTAATCTTTGTGTATGTGTGTGTGTGGGGCGGGGGGGGGTGGGGGGTGGAGGGAGAGAGAGTCCTGTTTTTCTCAGTGCCTGAGCTAGATGAACTGTACTTTGGCAGATTATTGATAGCCATCTTGTCTTTGGTCTTTCAATTTTGAGGTCAGAGCATTAACACATTTGCATTACAGAAAGAAAGAAAACTTGTTGGGAATCCCAATATATATTTCATCTGGTTTAAAGCCTTAATCCTGGATTCTGAGTGCTGGGTGGTTGTAAGAGTATTAATAGAGATTTATACAAAATGGCTCGATGGTGCCTGTGTAAGCTGACATCAGAGAGTTAAATTAAAAAGGTAGATCAGGGTTAACGGGGTGTAATTGCTAGAGTGTTGGAATGACCAGATGGCTGTCTGACACTCCTGTATTACTTTCTCAGTTGTTCTGGAGATAGCTTTAAATGCAGACATTACATACTTTCATTTTTAATGATGAGGAGCTATAGAGACGGTTTCAGAGTTTTAGACTTTTGTAAATGATTTATTTCAGCAAATATTCATGGCAACTAGCCCAACCACCAGTGGCTACTTTCTTCCTGCTCAAGACAAACCTCTACTACATGCCTGTAAGAAATTAGGGGCAGCAGGGAATAGCAGGCACTTTATTTATTCATTATAACAGAAGTAATGGCAAAAGTGTGTGTGTGTGTGTGTATGTTTATATATTTGATTGCATCCCTTTTCCCAGCCTTCATATGAACAGTCCTACTGAGTAACATGCTCATAAATGTTTGGAAGATCAAGGCCTTAATTCAAAGCTCTTTCAAGGCAAAGGCTGTGCTCTTCCTAAGTATCTGTACAGCACATGGAGCAAAGGGGTGTGCTGGTGATGGATGCTACTGTGATAATATAATACAATATAAAATAGACAAGGTGGGTGAGGTAATATCTTCTACTGAACCAACTTCTGTAATGTCAATAAAATATATTACCTCATGCACCTTGTCTCTCTCATGTCCAGGGACTAACATGGCTACAACAGCACTGCAAACATAGTGTAAAAAGTTATTCAGAATATCATTGAGTTCTTGTTGATAATTTCTAACTGAAGAAATACATTTGAAAAAGGAGATTTTCTTCTATTTTGATCCCAGCCCCTGTTGTAAACTCTGGCTGTCATTTGGGGAAAATACAATAATGCATGGCTCAGAAATCAATTTATTTCTATTGCTGAAAAGAGCCACTGACATATTCCACCCGTGCCTACACCTGCAAAGACTTATTCACATGAGTAAAAGTTGCAGGATCTGCCCCTTATTTGAACCATGTACTCAGAGTTAAAGTTCCATGCCAATCTAAGTGTCCATGAAACAAAATTTATCTTAATATCCTTAAAATCCTGCAATATGCTGACCCTCACAATCATAATACAAGGATGTTTCTTCATTTTCAGCCCATTCTCTGTTCAGCTTATGAAGGAAGCTAGAATTGATCAAAGTAGGTGTGATCACGCAATAAAAATACATGCTGGAGATTTCACCAATTTCTCTTCTTCACATAAAAGTTTGGGTCCTAAGAACATAATGTAATTTACAGTCCTGAACTGTGATGACATTACAAGGCTTCCACAGAGTTTCCTTAAGAACAAACAGATGAGATCACTATACAATATTAAATGTTACCATGTATAAAGCATTAACCACACAATATTTCTTGTTGTTTTCACAGTAGATCATATGATGTCTAATCATTAATAACGTCAGTTTGAATGGTTGCCCGTATGTTGCAGATCTTTACTTTATTAGCACAGGTGATTTCATTAATATCTTCATTAGGAAGGGCTGGATAATTTGTCTCAGGAGTCCAGCTTCACTTTATGTATTGCTAACAAGATACCACACTTGAATACATATCTGTTGCCAGGTCCACATATAGATTATAAATTTGGTTTTAAGAAAGATGGGACTTTAACTGCATTGCAGAGAAAAACTAATATTTCCTGCCTCACAACCCAAGTATTTCACTCTATTGTTCTCATGAAAGGTCAGCCCTGGAATGTCACATCTGTTAGGAAGTCCATGACCTCTTTTAGCAAACACTGACTAGTAAGATGGAAGTGGAAAGACTAAAGAATGCCTTCCATGATTATCCAAAATAGATTTTTTTTGAAAAGTGCTCCAACTGCTGAGCTCCCTAAGGCATGCATGTTAAATATACAGATATAAATAGAAGGCTTAGCATTTAGAAAATCTCAGGAAGTACTTCCAAATCAATCCCCAATGCCTCTTCTGGTTTCTTTCCTTTCTTCTTGTGTTTTGTATTATTTTATTTCTTTTCCTTTCATTATTTGGAATCTTGCAGAAACAAAAGAAGAAGCATTTATGTGAATACCAGCAGCACCGGGACTGTCACTGACAAAATAAACTGCGTTAAAGTTATCCCTCCAGAATTCTTTTAAGTGTTTTTTACCTTATGTTTGTGAATAATAATACGCTATACTAAAGATGATTGAAAAATAGAATTTCTACCCCATGGGAAATTCTGATATTTTGACATTTGTTTTGTTCCTGAATCGGGATGAAAAGTCAAAATATTGAAATGTTTTGCAGAGCAAAATGTTCAGAAGAATTTTGGCCTGGAAATGTCAGACTATTTAGTCTTGTGTCGATGTCAGTCTCTGTGTCAGCCTACTGGGAGGTATAGTTCAAGGTCCTTCATGCCCCCATCTCTTATGGGTCTTGCTCCTGGCCAGACTACATCTCTCATGATGCACTATGGTCTCTCTCTGTCTCAGGATGCACTGTGGTGGCTTGGCCATAGGGAGATTGCTTCACTAACACTAATTGATTAAGCCTCACAGCATCTGTGTGAGGTAGCTGTGGCCAGTATTATTATTCCTATTTCACAGATGGGAACACTGAGGGACAGAGTGGCATAAGGCAAAATACTTAAGCAGGTGTTAAACATTAAGCACATGATTAGTTCTGTTCAAATTAAGCATGTGCTTAAGTGCTGTGCTGGGTTGAGGCCAAAGTGACTTGTCCAAGATCCCTAATGTAGTTGTTGTCAGAGCCCAGGATCTGAATACATATCTCCTGACTCCCAAGCTCATACTACCTACCAAAGCAAGTTTATTTTAAGAGGATGAGGGGCACTTATGAGAGAAGCTGTGATTATAGGAGACAGATCACTGAGTGGGAAAGACTGAACTCTTCTCCCACTATCACTGGAAAACTCCGCTCAGAATTGAATAAGAATGTCCTTTTTTCTCCCACAAGGAATGTAAGGCCTGGTCCACACTGGGGGGTGGGGGTGGGGTCGATCTAAGATACACAACTTCAGCTATGAGAATAGCGTAGCTGAAGTCAACGTATCTTAGATCGAATTAAAAGTACTTACTGCAGGTCCACGCGGCGCAGGCTCGCTCCCCCATTGACTCCGCTTACTCCTCCCACCGAGCTGGAGTTTCGGAGTCAACGGGGAGTGCTTCTGGGATCGATCGCTACCCGCCGAATCGGGTGGGTAGTGTAGATGTACCCTAAGTTAAGAAGGCTAGAGACTGATTTTACACAAGAGAATATTTATAAAAGCGCATCCAGAAGTAGAATTTCCTCCCTCCTTTTCCCCACCCCTCCACCCTCCTCATCTTAACATGAATCACAGAGCTGAAACTGTGTTTATTTCAGCTGGTTTCCCATTGTGAAAGTCAAAAACACAGCCCCTGTTTTCGATGTCCAAAAACTTTGTCAGGAAGAGAAAACAACAGCTCTTAGGCTTGCCTTTCTTTAAAAGCATGAAAATATTTTGTCTGTAAATCAAGATAAAGGAGGTCTTATGATAAATTAAAAGTCTTCTGAATTTTACCAAAGAGTTCTGACAGTTAGACATTATGTGTTCCAGAGCTTGAATATGAGTTCCATAAACAAGAACGCATTGCTCTCCTAGGTGACAGAACCTGTCAAGGAGAAAGCCATTTACTATATACTTGTCATACTCCAATCTTGTACAGTGGAACATGGTTTAAAATCCCATTCTTTGCTGATTTCTATGAGTTTTATATCTATTGTACTTTTGTATACATTTTAAGAGAGTAGCAGCATGCGTAGGTAGTACAAAAAGTCTCTCAGCGCATCATTTTCGGTTTCAAACAGACCCAAAATTTACTGAGCAGTTATTTGTTAAAGTGATTTGCATTTTCAGTTTGTTAAAACTATTCCCTTCACCATTATATTCATTAATAATAAACAAAACACTTGACCCCAAGGAACTCTCTGAAATTATTATTACTTATTGCTTAGTTCTACCTTGAGTGCAGGGGACTGGACTAAATGACCTATTGAGGTCCTTTCCAGTTCTACACTTCTGTGATTCTATGTCTTACAGATGCTTATTATTTCTGTTATCTTTAATTGCTTGTGTTGATTTGCTAGTATGGAATTCATGCTATACATGCTAATGAGAAACTATGTTCTTACTACATGCCTCTCTATCTTGAGAATGAAAAGCCGGGTGCCTTTGTCAGCTCTAGACTCTTGATGTCATTGGAATATGTAGGAGAGATTTGCTGCTGACTGCAAAAATTGTAAGTGCACACATTTCAGTAGCATTCTTTCCTGAAAAAGAAGAGAAAATTATTGTAGTGACACACCTACTTGCATATAATGCAGTTAAGATTATATGATTTGATGTAAGGCTTTGTGCTTAATGTATTTACCTTTATCTGTACTTCAGCCTGAAGCAGCTGGAGCAATAACTTTGTCATATTAAATCCTTACATAGGGAAAAGTTTCCTTTGGTTTAGCTGTATTAAATTTCAGGTTACAAATAAAACTTTTGCTCTAAACTATAGTTTTTACTCTCAACATGATCCTATTGCAGTTTGAACATTATATATCGGATTTCTAGTTTAAGATGGCATTGTGTACCTTTCTTATCATGTGGGTTCTTTGTGACTAGAATCAGACTACATATCTTTTCATTGTTTTATTGCATACATTGTTCACTAATCCAACCAAGTTGAAAGTACTGAGCAAATTAACCTGGCTGTACCTGAGCCCACATTTAACCTTAGATATCTGAGATGGAAGTAGTCTATGAAGTCATCTGTCCATCTGTCAGGGAAGGATTATTTTCTACAGTGTGTTGCTAAGTCTCCTCCTTGTTTCTACCTTCTAAGTAACATTAAAAGAGCATTAAAAATACATTAACTATTTTTCTAATAGTAATTTTCCACATAAGCAAGTGCTATCTTGGCTACAGGGCTATCATGCAAATGGGACAGTAGGGTGTGTGTACATTAAAGTTGCTTAGTGATAGGAAAAGTTAGATTTTTGTTTAAAGCAATGGTACTCAAATGGCATTTAATAGAGAGATTATCTTTTGGCCAGCTAGTTCCCTCTCAGTCTCAATTGTATGAACCAACTTCCCTCCCACTTGTAATCACTTAATATCCATATGGAAACTACTACAACAAATATCTGCTTACTGTGTGTTCCATTCCATGCGTCTGATGATGTGAGCTGTAGCCCATGAAAGCTTATGCTGAAATAAATTTGTTAGTCTCTAAGGTGCCACAAGTAATCCCGTTCTTTTTGCTGACACAGACTAACACGGCTGCTACTCTGAAACAACAAGTGCTGACATACAACAGTAAGATTGGGAAAGAATTGCATGTATGTTTAGCTTCTTTTACTGCTATTTAGCAGGCAAAATCAAGGAGAAGAGGATCAAGGATCTCTACTGATCCACCACTAAGGGAAGTGCTGGCCATATGACATTCCTCATAGCTTGATGCCCATCTCATCTGGTGGAAACCCATCCATGAGGTCCCAGTTCCACAGAGTCAAATGGGGGTGAAAAGAGAGGACAGTGTGGAGAGGTTTGCACCACTTTCTCCATTGCCCAAACTGGTGGAAGAAATCACTGAGCGGATATAGCCTGAGGCTATAATAACTATCACCATTCTCCCTTCCACATTATAAAATGCCCTTTGTGAGGAGTTTTGGGTCTAGCTGTGGTTAGTGGAACCCCTGAGAGTATAGTGCAGGAGTAGGGCTGCTCCTACCATTATATCATTATAAAATTAGTCTTCTAAGCCATGAAAATAACAAAACAAACAACGAAATTGAGGGATCCTTTCTTTTGAAATAAACACCTAACTTAGAGTCACTCTGATATTTTATCAAAATCTGCTTACCTATGTGTGTAGGTTGAGCTATCTAAGCATCAAGGGGCTGAGTCTCTGTGACAATTTGGGGCTAAGAAAGTGGCTTTATTATAGAGCTTAAAACCTCTGACAATGGGAATTAATAAAGCAAGTGCTGACTGAATATTATCCAGTGCGGTGTGAATGTGAAAATGCGGTGAAATCAAACACCGTTACCCCATTTTTAGGATCAGGTCTATTGTGGCCTGACCACACTGAAAATAGTTGTTCAGAATACAAATAAAATACATTGAACAGTCTCAAAATGAGCTTGATTATAGGAAGAGTAGACTAGAATAATACATTAGTTACTAATGGAGTCACATTTCTTAAAGGATTTCCTCCAAGGAATTTCCCTTGAAATAATATTTTTATAGAGTTTTGTAGAGGTGAATATTGCTGGTTTGTCTGACTTGCAAATTTAGTGAGTTCCCTAGAGGAAAAAGGGAGGGGGGGGGAACACACAGATTGTTTCCCTGAATCACTTTGAGTGTTTTAAAATTCTGACAAAGAACAATTTAAAAATAGAAACTATGCAAGTATCATTATTTTGCTGGAAGAAAAAGCTGCTAAGTTTACCATGCAAAGTCAGTGAAACTGGGTTTGCATTTTGTTTCTAAATCAGAAATGTAGGACATATGTAGGAATTAGATAAAAAGGCCTGGTAAATTCATACTCAGTTCTGTTCTCTGCATCATAACCAAGTCCTGAAGTATGGATGGTGCCTGTGTGATCTCCAGATGTCTGTCCCATGGTGGATTACAGATACCATAATTTTTGAAAACCTGATAGATAGAAAGAGCAGACTTCATTTACTGGGCTTGCTGAACCTGGTTAATGAAGTAATTTTATATTATGTCAACATATTGTTCAAATTATAAGAGGCACATGTCTGCAGATGGTTACCAGTGGATACAATTCCAGAGAAAGATGGTCTGAGAGAGACCATTAGAATATTTTGATTTTATGGAAACCTTGTGAAGATTCTAAATTATCTCAGTGTGAGCTGTTGGATGCTCAGCATGTGTCTAAGTATGGATTTAGGACCCTGTCTTTAGGCTCTTGATTTTGGAAAATCTTGGCCCCATATGACTTCCAAGGTACCCCTTGTATTGATGACAGAAGGTAAATGTGTCAAGACACATGCAGTTTTGTTGAAAGTTTCAATGTTCTTACTTATTGTTTTCATAGCTCCAACACCATGGTAAGTGCTTCACCCCCCCCCCCCCCCCGCTTTCTTTCTATTGTGGGACTGATTTTACAATGCACCCTGAGGTCAAAGTTCAATTGGCTTCAATGAGAGCTGGGATCAGTGGGATGGGAAAGGCCTGGCTTTGTGTCCTGTAATACAGATGGCTTCCTTTCCTCTCTTGTGCTTTCCTCCCAGCATCCTGAAATAAGAAGGGTATGATTTGCTCAGTACTCTTCAAATTCAGGCAGGTGCCTAAAAATAGATTTTGGAGTCTAACTTTAGGTTTCTGTTTTTGCAAACCTTAGCCAACAATTTTGATGTTGATCTATGTGTATGTAATACTGAGGCCCGGCTTTGCAGCTAGCATACCACTGCTTTGTTACTATTAGAGAGGAGAATGGAATTCAGGAGATAGACCGTCTCTTCACTATATGCTTCCAGCTAGAGCCCCGGGGCCTTTAAATCGCCTCTTCCGGTTGAGGCCACGTCCCCACCCAGGACTCCGGCATACCGGTAAGTCCTGTAATTTACTTTCACCCCTGATATTATTATACAAGGCACTGGTGAGACCTCATCTGGAATTCTGTGCACAATTCTGGTCTCCTATGTTTAAGAAAGATGAATTCAAACTGAAACAGGTGCAGAGAAGGGCTACTAGGATGATCTGAGAAAGGGAAAACCTATCTTAAGAGGTTCAAGAGGGCGTGAAACCATTAAGAGGTAAATGGGTGGGGTCCGCAGCCCATGGATGGTGTGAGGCCAGTAGCGGCCCCTGGCATGCCGGGACGGGGTCTTCTTGGAGTCAGGTTGCTTGGGAATGCAGCCCAAAGCTGGTGGTAAACTCTATCTTATGAGAGGAGACTCAAAGAGCTTGGCTTGTTTAGCCTAACCAAAAGAAGGCTTAGGGGAGACAATGTATACATACATCTGAGGGATAAATACCAGAAGGAAGAGGAGTTATTTAAGTTAAGCGCCAATGTGGACAGAAGAACAAATAGATATAAACTGGCATCAACAAGTTTAGGCTCGTAATTAGGTGAAGGGAGAGTGAAGTTCTGGAGCAGGCTTCCAAGGAGAGCAGTGGGGTGCAGGCAGGGGGCTCAGGGCAGGGATTTGGGGTGTGGGGTGCAGGCAGGGGGCTAAGGGCAGGGATTTGTGGTTTGGGGTGCTCTCTCCGGCCCGGCACTGCTTACCTGGAGCGGCTCCGGGGTGGCAGCGGCACGCACAGGGGCCAGGGCAGGCTCCCTATCTGCCTGCTCTGGCCCCAAACCCACGCCGTTCCGGGAAGCAGCCGGCACCACGTCCCCGCGGCCTCTGGCTGGGGGGAGGGAGAAGGCTGAGCAAGCTACCCTTGCCTGTGGGTACCTCCCCCGAAGCTCCCATTGGCCAGGAATGGGAAACTGTGGCCAATGGGAGCTTCGGGGGAGGTACCCAGAGGCAAGGACAGCGTGCTCAGCCCTCTGCCCCCACACCCACAGGGGCCGCAGGGCCCTTCTCTTTTTTTTCTTCTTTGACTGATTTAAAGAAAAATATATAATTGAACCTTATTAAATATTATTATTGCTAATTAGTTGTATTTAAACCCTATTTGAGGGCCAGATTTTGATAGCCTTACTAACATTGAATAGCTTACTCCACAAGCAGTACTCCTGCTTTGAATGGGACTACTTGAAGAGCAGGGTACAACTCAATATGAGTAAGCATTTCGGAATCCCTTTGTTGCTTCTACAGATCTAGACTAACACGGCTACCCCTCTGATACATTTCAGAATCAGATCCTTAGGTGCCTTATTGCCACGGTAGGGCCAGATGGTGAGATTCTTTCCCAAGCTGAATAGTACCCTGCACATTGAGTCATCCAATTTCAGTTGATGAGATTGGAGTAAGGTACTACTCAGTGTAAGTATGGATGCCATATAGGGTGACCAGATGGGAAGACCCGAAAATCGGGACTTCCCCCCAAAAAACCCCAAAACGGCTCAACCAAACTTGTTGAGCAAGAAAAAAAACCGGCTCAACCAAACTGTTGAGCAAAAAAACCCAAAAACCTCTGCTTCAGGAACCCGGAAAGTCGGGACGCGGGACAAATGGTCGGAAATCGTCTGGTCACCCTAGTGCCATAGTCTGACCCTTAATTATTGCTGGACTGGATCAGACCTGATGTCTTTCTAGTCCAATATCCTGCATCTGTCAGTGGCCAGTACCAGCTGCTTCCAAGGACGGTGCATGAACCCTAAAGTAGGCAGTGATGGAAACACCTGCCATAGGTTTAGTTTCTTCCTAACCGCCTAAATTAGAGGCTGATTTATACCCTGAAGCATGAGGGCTAATACTACACATTTAATTTAATACACTTAAAATGACGAAGATGCTGCCCTGTCTGAAATTTCCAGAAGTTGGTTTTCCAGCTGTTTGTTTAACAAAAATACACAAAGCATAGCTTTGTAGGTTTAAAACTGTATTATGCTCTCCTCTTTTTGCACTATACCCTAACCTTACAGAAGATGCAGTTTTCCCCATAAATTTTGCTGACACAACAGAAAGCAGTTGGAATTTTCAGTAAATATAAAACTCAGACAATTAACTCACATACAGCACACACGTCATCTTATTCAGTTGCCATTTTCATGGTGGCTTGTCCTTTCTGCATTTTATTATTCATTTATGATCGCTATTATAGGCCTTTCAGAGTCTCTCTCGCTCTCCTGAGGAATACTTATGGCTATTATAGGGCTCTTATGAGAAGACCCAACAATAGTTATTGCGGAAACCCTGTGAAATGTTACATTAGTGCAGAGATATGCTGGTATTAAAATACCTGAACTTGTTTCAAAGTCCCCCTTGATGAAGATTAAAAGGCGGCTTCTTCTGGTGAGGTTCTCTCGCTCCTCTAACTCCCTCACCTCAGAGATCTGAATTGCTCTGACTGGGAGTTTAATGTGCATTGATTACAGCTGATGCTTGAAAGGGAGATGCCATGGCAAGCTTGCCATCAGAAAAACAGGAAACATGTGGAAGCAGCAGATTTTTAAAGGTGAATGTCTGTAAAAGTAACAGAGCTTATGTAAGGTGGGGAAACAAAGAATAAGCGTAAAAATAGACACAAGAAAAATGCTTTACAGGGGAAAACACTGTACTGGGGAATTTGCCTTTAAAAACAAGACTCCTCCCCACCCCATTCCATACCTCAAGGGGAAGGTGGGGATTGGGGATAAATCTCCTGGGAACCATGTACTGTTGTGGAAGGACTTTGCACTCACTTGCTTACCTGCATCAATAAACATGAAGCAGATTCTGTGCTGATCAATCCCCCACCATTCAAACTTTACAGTTCTTTACGTATGTATTCAGATTTTGATTTGTCTATGTAAAAAACAATAGGCAACTTACAATTTAGAGCTGCTTAAGTGTTTCTTGGCATGTGGACAGTTGGTATTAATGGACACTAACATTGTGCTCTAATAACAGATGTGCTTTAAGGGAGTCCCCAATTGGATAAAGATTTTTTATGGACTATGGTGGTCCAAAAGGGCAAAATACATACAAATCAAAATTGACACACACGACAAAAATTAGAAGAAAAAAATGAAAACAAAATTATGTAATATACAGATCTAATAAGTAGGATTTTGCTACACCAGTTGCCCACTGCAATATGGGTTTACCAGCATTTACAGCATAAATCCTATGATACGTTTATGTAATGTGAATGCATGACACAGAAATTCCAGAATGCAAAGACACAAGTTCTATGACACCCACGTAACACATATGTTTCATGACACATATAATACAAGTTCCACAACATGCATAACATCAATTCAGAAAACAGGTATCTATTTCACTCACTGTTATAACCACTGGGTTATTTTTGTAAATAGAAAACATTAGTTTTATATTGCACTAATTGCATAATGTGTTTCAGGCTCACACTAAACTTGTTTGTGCGTAGACATGGCGTTTATATTATGTTGTTTACATTGTGTCTGCCTCAGCACACTCTGGGATACATATTCTACAGTGTAACAGAGTGGACTGGCTCTTTAAGGAAGGCTACAGTGCCCATCACACCCTGTAGACACATTTTAAAAAATTATAAAAATTACGGTGCTTGCAATGTGTGGCGATATCAACCTCAACATGATATTCATTTCCTGCTGCTGAACTTGAGCCTTTTTTCATGCTTCCTTTTATTTCCAGGACCATCTCCTAATCCTGGTCCATTGCCCTTTCCTCATTCAAATCCCTCCTTTAAATCACTTCCTCCTTGATGGCCCCCAAAGTGAGTTAATATTAAACATCTAAGAGCGCCACGTTATTCCCTATTTTCGGTGCCTGCCCTTTCAATTGTAAGCTCTCTGGGGCAGGGATTCTTTTTCTTTCTGTGTCTTGTATAGGACTGCACACACTGTCAGTGTTTAACAAACATCATAGAGAGCCAACAAGAAGTGATTAAATAAATGTCAGTCGCTGGAAGCTAAGCCTACTTACACCAGCTGAGGATCTGGCCCCGAGTATTTACCGGGGGGATTTATGGAGTAAGCGTGGAGGAAAAAAATCACAGTGTCCTATGGAGCATATGGTCATGTGGTTATTCTGCTTTTTTGAATTTCCTGTCTTTTACTCTGCTGGTCCTCTTTAACAGACAGCATGAAGCTTTTCAAACCTGGCTTTGATTTTCATTGAGAGAACAAGCGAGCAAATACCAAACCTTAACCGATAATTCATTACAAACAGAGATACCTTACAGGAGGGAAAGGTAGCAGGAAAATATATTCATTCATGTTTTAAATTAAGTGTTTCAAATAATGATTTAATTTAGAATTAATAAGCCAGTTATTGCAGGTTAATTAAATGCCACTTGATGATTAAAAACATATTATTTATTCAGATTAACAACTATTAGGCAGTACTGTAGCCCCACACCCTGCTGTGTCTTATTGCTTGAAAGGACTCTGTCAAGATATTTATCATTTTCAAAATCTTTTTCTTTTAAATCCTTACTGCTGTTTATAACAACCTTACAAACTTGAAACAAAAATCTATTTATATAGCAATTTCCTCTGCCCGCAGCATATACCAGTTTGTTTGTTATTCTCGGATAGCTTCTGAGTGTTGGGCTCCAGTATTTAAAACAGAAAAACACAGACTTTAAAATATAATGCAATATATAATATTAATATAATTTAGTAATAAAATATACAAACAAATGTAGGAACAAAAATAAGGTAAGTCAAATAGTGGGTCTGCTATCACCCTGAAACAAACCTCTTTAATTTACATCCTGGGCTGGCTGGAGTAAGTGGGCACATTGTCTTCTGTAGAGTTGTGCTTGCTTATGCCAAGCCTAAATTTGGCCCATAATGTAGCTCTAGTATCTTGTGATGCTCATCGATTCATAGATTCCAAGGCCCGAAGGAACCAGTATGATTTCATCTAGTCCAATGGTGGGCAATCTGTGGCCCATAAGCCGCATGTGGCCTCTCAGTATAATCTGATTGTGGGCCGTGAGACATTTTGCTGATGTTGACTGTCCGCAGGCACGGCCCACTGCAGCTCCCAGTGGCTGCGGTTCACTGTTCCTGTCCAATGGACATTGATGGAAGCAGTGGGCCCCATGCAGCCCATCAGGGTAATCTGATTGCGGGCTGCAGGTTGCCCACCACTGGTCTAGTCTGACCTCCTGCATAACAGAGGCCATTGAACTTCCCCAAAATAATTTTTAGAGCATATCTTTTAGAAAAGACATCCAATCCTGATTTTAAAATTGTCAGTGATGGAGAATCCACCATGACCCTTGGCTGTCTATCTCACAAGCAAAGCACTAACTTTGGTTTGCCGTTTATATAACACTGTTTTTTCTTCTTTATCCAAATTTTCTTTTCTAAAAGGAAGATGGTATTTCAAACACTGTGATAGTGCTTCTGCTGTGCTTGCTGCATTTTAGGATTGTTGGAGAAAAAAATATCATGCTAATGCAAACATTTTACTCACTTCTGTTTACCTTGGGGGATACCCACTTTTCCTGCATGAGTCACTATGACTGGGCTCTCTGCAGCTATTGTGAGGTAAGCTGGGAAGGCAAAATTCACCCCTCCAACATGGCGATGGGGCTGTATCACAGACACTCTGATACTGCTACTCCAGCGGCAACTCCTGTACACTCTTGATGCTAGGTGAGGGAGAAACCGAAGCCACATATATGCAGATCCCCAGGTCCCTCCGTTAAAGAGTGTGTTCCTTGTGCCTGAAGGAAGTACCCAGTGACCAAGAGATATTTTTGGAGGGGAGGTTGATACCAAAGGACTCACAAACCAGTCTTTTTACTTCCCCTTCCTTATGCCGGTTAATGTAGTATCTGGCCTGTAGTGACAGCTTTTGTTGTTGTTTAGCTGGCCTTTGTGATGGGAGTCCAATATTCCAACACACACACACACCTACCTTTATCTGAGTGCCTTGCTGGAGCATGATTTGATGGTAGGAATTTGTTCAGTGTTTACAAATTCGAGCACTAAGTCCCCTGTATGTATTTCAGACAGGGAAAGAATCTTATTAATCTTGTGAGGTTTTAGAGACAGCTTGGCCTATGTCTGCAACTGAGGTGTAGTGCTCCTTGAGTGAGCCTAGAAGTACTGAGCAGCCTCTCTCTCGTAGACAGGTCTTTGTTAAAGAGGTCTCTGCTGGACAGAGCTAGAGGATTTGTTTTAACCAGAACACTCTTGCATACTCCTGTCCAAATGAAAAGATATTAAAGAGTGTGCAATGAGAGTTGGGTTTTATTGGATTGTAATTCATAAGGTCTCCTCAGAGTGAGGAGAAGGTGTCTCTAAGCCATTGTAAAACTAATAGAATAACGTTAAACAGGATTATACAGCAGTTGTCTAAAATACACTGGAGCCCTGCTTCTCCACTGCTGTGCACTATGTGAGGTTATTCACACCTACGTGAGTGCTAACGAGCAAAGTTAGCACAAATGTTACCGGACTGATTTGGGAACCGTTTGCATCCAATTTACAAAGTGTAAACAGCTTATCAAGGTGCAAGGAAATGGAGAATCAAACTCTGGGCCCAGTCTCAGTCTTCAGCAGCCCATCATCAACACAGTTTTAAGTTGTTGTGTTGCTCCTGCTAATAGCAGCTCACCTTCATTGATTAGTCTAGCAACCCCCATCTTTTCATGTTCTCTGTATATATATCTATATCTTCCTACTGTATGTTCCACTCTATGCATCTGATGAAGTGGGCTTTAGCCCATGAAAGCTTATGCCCAAATAAATCTGTTACTCTCTAAGGTGCCACAAGTACTTCTCATTCTTTTTACAGTTTTAAAGGGGTGCCAACATGTTTTTAAAGAGCACTGAACTAAAATTAGTTAGCCAACACATTTAAGAGAGACAGCATTTTCCTAGTCTAGACATTGCCTTAAGGAGTCTAAACTGGTGTGATTTACATTCTGCAGCGGTTGGGAAAAGGAGGGAGTTACAACAACTTGAATCTCCTTAGACTTACCTCTGAAATTGGCCCTCAGAATGCAGCACTAAAATATCAATAGCCTTATTAGCACAGCAATCAGATATGCATCTTGTTATCTTCAGCAGGAAGGGGGAATCTTTCCCAAGTGCAATGGGTACTTTCAGCAGCAGTGGCAAGCGTTCACTTAAGGCAATGAACTGCAGTATTGAACAGAGGCAGGAATAATGTCTTCAGGAGCAGAGGAGGAGTGTGGTTGCTGTACCACCCTTACATAGGGTGTAGCGTTCTCTCTTCCCACTTTCCCAGGCTCCCAGCAGGCAGGCTATTTGAGCAACTTTGCTAGCCTGCTGGAGTAGTCCATTGCACTTAGAGGTTTGGTTCCTAGGTACCAAAGTGGGTGGGTGGGTAAATATGCTTTGCCTTCTGTGTTCCCTCATTCAATGCTGAGCACAAGTGAACTCAGAATGCTCCTATTTTTGTCATTTGGTAACAGAAACATACATTTGTTTGGGTTTTTATGACTGAAAATGTTATATAGTCAAGAAGATTCATTCTTGGATGTATTTTGCTTTCAGACATACAGAGACAGATACTTGGCTGGTGTAAATTGGTGTCACTCCATGTGATATACCTCAGCTGAGAATCTGACTCGTAGTATCTGTTTTTAGTTTTCAAGCCTTACTGCAAACCAGTGAGATTGCAACCAGATTCCCAGCATGTTGGTATGCCTCAAAACTTCCTTTGCAAACCTCAGCTCATCCTAGAAATGCCACAGCATAGATTACAATGATGGAGCAATTAATACATAGATCACTGGTAAAATGCATCATGTGAATGTTATTAAGCTGTCAGTGGATTCAGCGGGGACTGGATTGTTCAAAGGGTTGAGACTAAGATATACAGTACATTTCACTTCTAAGCCATCAGTTCAAATCCATACCAGTAAAGATTGAAGTCGGTGCCATATGAAAGTTATTAGTCTAAGCAAAATTAGTTTGTGATCTTAAAGAAACAGATTTAAAATACATATAATATATATATAAATAGTATTTTATATGAATAAAACTGCATAATATTTGTAAAGTTCACTTTTACCAGGTATGATGGCTTAACTTTTTGCATTTCATATAGCTCAGATAAGGACAATAAGCTATTCAATTTTAATTTTGTTTTTAGTCAATTTTATTTTATGATTGCACTAATAAGATACTGAAAGGTGTCAGATTCAAACACTGTGAAAATATTAAAATCTAAATCCCACAAACCATCTATTTGCTGTGAATTAAACAAATAAGTAAACTTGAAAACAAGAGCTGGTCAAAAAAATGGGAAAACAATTTTGCAGAAAATGTTGAAATTGTGAATTTGTTTTTGTTTTATTGGGTTCAAAATAGAACTTCGTTTATTTTTTCAAAGTTCTTCGCAAAACAATGTTTTGAACTATTTTAGATTTCCTACATTTCTCTTTCTTCTTTTCTCTTATTTTTTCTCTTTTCTTCCTCAAACTTCCCAAATTTCCTCAAGATTTGAAACGGGGCAAAATTACAGGGTTTTGTTCTTTTCTTGTAAAACTTCAAAAGTTAGAGAAGAGGAACAGGAAAAGGTTAAAAAAGAAGAAGTGACTGCATCCTCCCCAAAACTCATACTCAAACAAACAAAGAAAACACTAGACATTCACTCTGTTGCACTTACTGGCAAAAAAAGGAAAAAGGAGAGAAAAGGGGAAGATCTGCAATTTCAAAAATGTTTTAATTTACAAAAAACAAGACAAAATGAAAATTTCATTCACAGCTAAATTTCTCATCAAAATAATTTGCTGAAAATGAGATTTCCCTAAAAATAAATAGAAATTTTTGCATGAAACCCCACTTTGCAGTGCAAAAAAATTTCATTCCAGAAATTTGACCAGCTCTAATGAAAACCTTTCTATTACTTTTAGAGTTGTCAAATCTTTAATTAACCAAACCTAAGTTTGGGGACTAATTTAACTAACAATGTCCCTTTAAATTGATTTTTAAATCAATTATGTTTAGTCCACTAAATAAGGAAACAACTGTTGCATGTCAGCATTAAACTCCAATTTTATTGATTTTTCTACCAAAAGATTTATGATGGCTGCTGTCCGCCCATAATCTTTAAGGCAGATTGCTAAAGTGGATGACTGACCTTTCATTCCAGGCTATAGATTGAGGAAAAACTGCTCAACCAAACAAAAACATCAGAAAGATGCAGCAATTCAAAATGGTTCATTCAAAAGGGCACAGCTTCACCAATTATCTATTACAAAAAAAACCCACTCAAGCCAGAATACTATATATCTTGCAAGTATAGGCGTGAATAACTCTTTCCATGTGAACTGAATCCCGTGACCAGGCTGACTTCTTCCACAATAAATGTGTCCTCTCCCTCTACCCCCTCAGTTCTGCCATCTTCTTTACTAAACAATTCTACTTCTCCAACTTAATTGAGTCCCAAGCCTGCAATCTCAGCTGCCTTTCTGCCACCTTTGACTCACTTCTCAAACTGCCCCCTCCACCTCTCACTCTGCACAGGATTTCATCAATTTCCTGCAAGAAAAAATAGACAAAGTATGAAATGACCTCCCCTCTCTTCTTAGCTCACCTTCTCTTCCCTTGCCCCTACAATGCTCTCTTCCTTCTTCCCTGTCACAGTTTTGGAACTTTCTCATTTGCTTTCCTCCTCTAATGCACATGCCCCAGAGACCCCCAGCCCATCTCCTGATCTCCCTTGTGCCCCTCTTCTCCCATCCCTGACTCTTATCCTTAATCTCTTACACTCCTCTGGCTCTTTCCTCTCAAATACAAGAATGCTTTAGTCTCTCTCATCTTAACCCCCCCCCACACTTGACCTCACTTGTTTCTCCATCTACTGCTCTATCTCCCTTCTCCTGTTCATCTCTAAGCTAATTGAATGTGCTGTCTACAATTGCTGTCTGGAGTTTCTCACTTCCATTTCCATCTTAGACCCTCTCCAATGTGGCCTTTGACCCCTTGTATTCTACTGAAACTGCTCTCACCAGTCTCTAATGACCTATTCCCAGGTACTTCATCCTCCTCCTTGACCTGTCAGCTGCCTTCAACATAGTCGAACATGCTATTCTTGAAATCAAGTGCTTGGCTTCCATGCCCTTCCTCTCCTGGTATTCTTCCTACCTCTCTAATCACTCCTTCACCATGTATTTGGAGGATCTCACTTGTCCCCCACTTCAGTTTTTTGTGGTGGTTCCACATAGGGCTCTGTTCTCGGTCCCTTTCTCTCTCTCTTACTTAATCTCTGGGCAATCTCTTCTGCAAACACAAATCCAATTACCACCTCGATTCTTACAATTTACACCAGACCTGTCTCCTGTGCAATCTAAAAGCTTGGCCTGTCTCTGACATCTCCTTGTGGATGTCTAGCAGTCAGTCAACATGCCTACAGAACTCTTAATCTGTCCCCCATTACCTTTCTTGATCACTGTGGACAACATCCTGCCTGTCACTCATACCTATAACCTAGTTGTCATCTTTGACTTGAACATCTCTCTAAGTCCTCAGATACAGGCTATGACCAAATCTTGCAGATTCTTTGTGCATCACATCTCTACGCGTAGGTGTTTCCAATACAGTCACACAACTAAAACTCTCATCCAGGCTCTCATCATCTCACAGCTTGCTTACTGCAACATCCTTCTCTCTCACCTTGACAAATGAAATCTTGTCCTGCTTATACCCACTCATATGCTGCTGCAAAGATCTTTTTCCTAGCCCATTGCTTTGAATCCCTCTACTGGCTCCCCCTTTTCTATTGCATCACACATAAGATACTTATCTTCACTTTCTAGGCCCTTCACAGCCTATACTCACCCTACCCATCATTTCTTATTCATTAGTGCGATGTTGACTGCCACTTCTCATTGGTCCATGATGCCAGATGCTATTACCCGTATCACATTTTCAAACAGGCACTTCTGTACTTTCTCCGATGCTCTCCCTCATGCCTATGAACATCTGCAAAACTAATGCTCTTTCAAATCCCTCCTTAAAACTTTTCTTTGCCATAAACTTGACAATGGGTAGGCTGCTGGTGCAGTGATATCACTACCTATCATGCCAACCAATACTGTCTCATTGTTTCCTCTAACTCCTCTGTCTGTCTGTATCTATCTACTGTCTCTTGGCTTATAGGTAAATTGTAAGCTCTGTGTGGCATGGACTGTCTTTTTGTTCTGTGTTTTGCAGTATTTAGCACACCGAGGTCCTGGTCTATGACTAGGTATCCTTGGTACTACAGTAGTACTACTATTATTACTACAACAACTAATACTAATTTAAGTCAAAGACACAATGGTAGAGTCCAAACTTGTGAGAGATTCTATTAAGACTTTTTCTAGCGATATGGTATAACTTTTCTTTAAAAAAAACAGGCATATCATGGGGATTGACATTAAAACTTCCATGGGCTAGAGACCATCGTGTATTGTCTTTGTACCACATCGCTGGTGGATTCTTGCTTGAGAAGTTCATCCCAGTGCCCCGGGGGATGCTCTAGTCAGGCAGAGATACATACACTGCTCACCTCCCTTCTGCTGGCCTAGGCAGCAAATAGAATGGCTGTCCTAATCCCTAATGGCCATGCTTTCTCTCATCTCAGTGATCTTCTCTTTTCTGTTACACCCTCCGCACATTCTTCTGAAAGAAACAATGTTCAAAACATTAAAATAGATTTCTATAACAATACTGCCAATACAATAGAATGCAGTGCTGAATACTCACCACTGACATCAATAAAGGAGAAATGCAATACCAACAGGTAACCTAAAAGTTCAAGTACAGGATCTCCTTACTTATCCATGGCTACTAATGGCTGATAAAGAAAACAAGGTTATAGTGTGATACCATTATGACACGGCTCTGCAACCCATACTAACCAAAGCCACATTCCCACTGTAAGAGTGATGCCTTCCTATTTTTTCCCTCTCTTTTCCAGCTTTGTGGTGATGCTTTTTTTTAAAAAAAATGTCTGTCTTCCAGCTATTTAGATACTTTTTTTTCCCAATTGGTCTCATGCAGGCCTGACCCATTTTACCTTGTTACAGGTGATGGAGACTTTCCATGCCTGTTAAATTTTCACTTCCAAGATAACTGTGCTGAAAACAGAATAGAAATATATCCTTACCACCAGTAGGTGTAAGCCAAAATGTTATTTTATAATCAATACAGCTATTCAGCAGTTCTATTTAGTGTTTATTTAAAATAAAATATATCTGTTATAGCTATATAATATAGGATCACAAGGATCCTGGGAGGGGGGGGGGTGGGAGACGGGGGGAAGGCTCACAGAAAGAGGAAGCCTC
The DNA here is from genome assembly GCA_037349315.1 of Chelydra serpentina. Classification (NCBI taxonomy): domain Eukaryota; kingdom Metazoa; phylum Chordata; order Testudines; family Chelydridae; genus Chelydra; species Chelydra serpentina. Next base: position 65,586,021 of record JBAIAC010000004.1, read on the forward strand.
ATTTCTTGTATCCTTTTTCCCCTTCCCCTGATTTGAGGAAAATATTCTTTAGGCAAGGAGACTATGGTTTTTTGCAATTACTTGTAATTACTGAATGTTGGCCAATATGCTTACTTGATCTTTTCGGTGTATTAACTGTTGCTTTATCTGTGCTAACAGATGGAAGCTGATTTTGCACTACTTGAATTTCATAAATTGGTGCTGCCAAGAACTGCTTTGCAAGTTCTATTGAACTTTTGCTGGATGCGATAAGTTAGATCTTTGTTAATTCCATAGAATAATTAGGATTCCCTGTAAATGCAAACCTTTGACAGGTACATGATGCTTGCAAGTACAAAAGCTGTTCATGAGTCATTATCATATCAATGCAACATATTGATACCATTGTAAAATAGAAATATGCTGGGCAACAGAACAGGCATAAAATAATTTGAACACCTTCCAGCAAGCTGCCCTCTGACCCGAGACTTTAGCAAGTATTCTTCTGTTAAATGCATGAAATTATCTTTCAGTGCAAAGATGTGTGTGAACCACTTCTGTTACTTTCTTTACTCAAACAAAATTTAACAGGTGAAGGGGAGAAGCCTATTGATTTATGTCACAGACTTATTGCTTATGTTGCCAGAAAACTTCTCCCTTTGGTAAACACATGTTCTAAACATCTGTTTTATCTTTCTGTTTGATTATCACATACAATAGCTTTGGCATTTAATTTTTTTTCTCCTGCTTCAAATGTCCTGAGATTGCTTATGGAAGATCTAATAAAATCTGCAGTGGAATTATACTAAGAATGAATTTGGCCCAGTATGCAAGATCATAGAATCATAGAATCTCAGGGTTGGAAGGGACCTCAGGAGGTCATCTAGTCCAACCCCCTGCAACCCCAACTAAATCCCAGCCAGGGCTTTGTCAAGCCTGACCTTAAAAACCTCTAAGGAAGGAGATTCCACCACCTCCCTAGGTAACCCATTCCAGTTCTTCACCACCCTACTAGTGAAAAAGTTTTTCCTAATATCCAAACTAAACCTCCCCCTCTGCAACTTGAGACCATTACTCCTTGTTCTGTCACGAGTAATGATATAATTTTCTCAGTCATCACACCAGAGTTCCTCTGGGAGATCTGGTTTCAGCACCTTCCACTAACTTACTCTGTCACCTTGGGCAAGTCACTTAATCTCTCTCTCTCTCTCTCTCTCTCTCTCTCTCTATGTCTCAGTTCCCTTTTATAATATTGGGATGTTATTTCCTTTATTCTACCTTGTCTACTTAGACTGTAAATATTGTCTTATTGTTATGATTATGATGATGATGATGATTATTATTATTATTCACAGCACCTCAGAATCTGGACCCTGAATCAGTTAGCCCCATCAGGCAGTAATGTAATATAAATAATAAATAATAGTTGATTGTTACTCAAACTTCTGTTGCAAGTGCAAAGTATTCCCCCTGAGTACACTACAACTCATGTAATTCAAATGGTAACAAAAGACAGATGTAATATACCATGTAAATAAACATTAGGGGAATCTCTATTCCTCAAATAGGACATCTAGCCGTTTCTCTGTAGTATGGTCAAAGATGGATACATGCTTGCAGGGGTGAAAGTAACATAAAAGACTTACCGGTACAGGGGCCTGTTTCTGGGCCCCTGGAAGGGACAGGGCCTCAGGCGGAAGCGTGGGGCTGGGGGTCAGCTTCCCGCAGCCAGCCCTTCTGTGCTGCCTGGTCTGTGCCGGTTGGGGCTCCTCCAGCAATTTGGAGGGCCTGTGGCTCTGACCACTGCTTCTGTAGCCCCCGGGGCATCTGCCCTTTTTGCCCCCCCTCTTGTCAGCGGCCTTGGGGAAGGGGGCAAAAGGAGCAGCGAGGTTAAAGCACTGCCACAGCAGCACTTTAACATCAGCTGCGTACGGGCCCATACGGGCAGCCACTTCTTACTGGTATGCTGTACCAGCCCACTTTCACCTCTGCATGCTTGTCACAGTTGCCATAGATAACTCAGAAATATTTGATGGTGAAACCCAGTTAAAGCCATGCTAATGGTCTGGGTTTGGAATAGTGAACCACAACACAAGCCAATATATATAAACAAGTACAAGGTATAATAAATAGTATGTGCCATAAAGTAATGCCAAAGTATTCTCACAGCCTTGGTTCTATCAGAACAGTTCAAAGTGCATTCATCTCTACATTTTAAAGAGACATTGTTAACATGAAATGGAAGTGGAAGTATGGTAATTTAGCAGTGTATATGCAAGTAAGAGAAAGAAAGTAAATGTAAACCCTGTTCACCAAATTCAGAACTTCGTGTGAATCTCAAACACTTCACAATTCAGGGATATTCAAAGGTGGGATTATAGTTCAGTCTGCTAAAGAAATAGGGATCTGCACCGAAATTCTGATCCAGATCCTGCTGCGGATTAGGAACCAACTGAAATTTAGGAATGGACACATCTAAAGTTTTGATTCTTGATTACTAGGGAAAAACAGTGCAGGAAAGATAAGAACAAAATATAGCGGCTTTGCAAATTAAATGTCTCAACTACCTAAAATGGAGGACAAAGCAAACCAATCTACCCTTCATAGAATCATAGAATCTCAGGGTTGGAAGGGACCTCAGGAGGTCATCAAAGCAGGACCAACCCGAACTAGATCATCATGGATGTATTTCTCATAATATCTCTTGGTGGGGAGTTTTACTGAGGCAGCATAAAACCATTTCCTAAAAACGACATGACATGGAAGCCTGCTTCAAATGATCTCAACTTGGAAAGTAAGGGGTCAAAATATCCAAGAGATTGGTACATTTTTTAAACAGCAATATGAAAACTCCAGGGCTGCTGCCAGCTGATGAGCCAAGATTGATTTAATATGGTCACTCCGTTTTGTGCTGATTACAATCCAGGCAGCTGCATTCTACCCTAACTATCAGTTGTATGCCTACGAAGGCTGCATAATTGTGGAGGAAAGAAAGATACTAAGAAAATGGATTCAAATATATGCACCATGTGAATTAAGAATAAGGAAAATTCTGGAACTATTTATGAAGTGGTAAAACATCACAACAGAAGTAAATGCCCTATATTTGGCAACACAAATATCATAACATAGACCAATTTTTTTCATTTGGCAAAAATAATCTTGGTATATGTATAATGAGATCCACTATATATATTCCAAACAGCAAAGAGTCTGAGCAGCTATAACAGGGTTATTTTGTGTGTGTGTGTGTGTAAAACACCAGGTACGTTTTTGGCTGCATTACAAATAAACAATAATAAAATATAAGCATATCAACAGCAGTAGTACAGAATATTTTCCATAGCACTCAGCATCGGCCTAACTCTGCTCCCATTAAAGTCAACTGCTGCTTTACCATTGACTTTAATGGGAGCAGAGTTGGGCCAATGCTGAACACTTTTGAAAATTTCATCCTACCTGGGCAGTGAATGCATCATCATTCCCGTGGACCTCCTTCCAGATTCAGCTACGTAATTTAGGTATCAATTTTGTAAAAGGCTCACAGCTTGCTAGAATTTACAGTAAATCCTAACCCATGATCTATGTAATGGGGTGGGGGAAATGAGGCTGGGATTAATTCTCATCAATGCAAATGTAAAGAAGCAGAGTGGAACCCTGAGAACTTCTAGGTTAGATTTCTTTTCAACGGTTTGCACTATGTTCTTCCTTTAGTTCTTGAGCACATCTCCCCCAGAGATAGCAATTTGCCATAGATTAAGTAAGAGTCATGTATCTTGTCATCAATCAATGCCCTATCATTGCATTGGGAAGGGGCGGCGGGAGCTTCCTAACAGTGGGGGAGCACCAGTGCCCTAATTGAGGCCCCACCCTCCTGCACCACCTCTTCCTGCCCTCATGCTGCCCCTTCCCTGGGGCCCTGTCATTTTCCCTGAGGCCCCACCCTGTCCTGCCCCTTCTCCCTGAGCTCTGCCCTCACACCACTCCTTCCCCCCAAGGCCCCACCCTTGTGCCACTCCTTCCCCTAAGGCCCCACTCCCACCCCTCCTCTTCTCCCAAAACTCCCTGCCCTTCTCCCACATCGCTCATCCTCAGGCATTTCTGCACCTTGGTCCCACTTGTTCTCTGCCTGTAGCACTCAGTTGTTTAGTCTCTTGAGGGCTGTAATGCTTCGTTCTAATTTTGGTTGTTGGGTTTGGTTTGGGGATGGCTGGGTGTTTAATGGCCTGAGACATATAGGAGGTTAGACTAGATGATGTGGTGATCCTTTCTGGCCTCAAACTCTATGATTCTTTGACCCATCAATTATGGGTTCTCTATGATGGGTTCCCTACAATTATTTTTGTCAATAAAAAAACCAATAATGATAATAATAAGTAAATAAAAAGATTGCGGGGTCTATTCAAGAGCGTCTGGAAGTCCAGATTTGGCCCATGGTCCACCTATTGACTATCCTTGATGTAAGTAATATACCTTTTATTAATGAAAAATAAATGTCAAGACTTGCAAGAGGTGAGGAAGCTTTGGACTCAAGCTTTTTTTTTTAAGGAAAGAAAGAACAATATGTAGACAGACTCAGATTAATAAATTAGGGAATGATTTTGTACTCTTGACTCTTGATCTCCTGCTGATTTCACTGAGTGTATTTCCCTGAGTCAGGAAATCAGGATCAGATGCCTATTCTGATCTATTATTATGTTCAGTGCCTGCAGTGTTAGGTCTGAACAAAGATAGATATTAAAGAGCAAAAATCAGCACAGTTTACTTAGGCTTCCTTGAAAAACTGAGGCAAGTCTTTCTTAAGACAAAACTCTCCACACTGACCTATCACATGTACATGGACAGACTGGGCACTTCTGTGCTGTCTTGACCAATCACACAGCACCAATAAGTACATGGTTTCCAGAGCCAGGTGGGTAAGCTCACTTTCACTACAACCCTGCTGGGCCCTGAATCCTCTTTTATCTAAAGTCTCCTTGCTCAAAAGAGAAGGCAGCTCACATCTTATAGCTCACCTTTTATTTTGTTCAGTGCTTCCTGCTGTTTCATGATTAAGGCTAGTCTGCATAACCATAGGGGTCCAGCACAAGTCTGATGACACTCATTAAACTGACAAAATGCCACCTCCTTAAAGTCAATGTAAGTTGATTGCCTTTGCTGCTCCCTAGTTCAGCCAAGTTCTCTTTCACATCAGACCATCTGCAATGCTTTTAACTCTTTGTAGAAAAGATTATTTTCCATCTGGAATAGAATTTATTCCACTAAACTTGCCAGATTCTCAAATGATGTAGATCAGGATAGCTCCATTGAATCATAGAATATTGGGGTTGGAAGAGACCTCAGGAGATCATCTAGTCCAATCCCCTACTCAAAGCAGGACCAACCCCAACGAAATCATCCCACCCAGGGCTTTGTCAAGCCGGGCCTTAAAAACCTCTAAGGATGGAGATTCCATCACCTCCCTAGGTAACCTATTCCAGTGCTTCACCACCCTCCTAGTGAAATAGTTTTTCCTAATATCCAACCTAAACCTCCCGCACTGCAACTTGAGACCAATGCTCCTTGTTCTGTCATCTGCCATCACTGAGAACAGCCTAGATCAGGGATCAGCAATCTTTGGCACGCCAAACGTCAGGATAAGCCTGCTGGCGGGCCGGGATTGTTTGTTTACCTGCAGCATCTGCAGGTTCGGCTGATCTCAGGTCCCAGTGGCTGCGGTTCGCCATTCCAGGCCAATGGGGGGGCTCTTCCTGGAGGGGCACTGCCTTCAGAGCTGGGCGCCTGGCCAGCAGTTGCTGCTCTCCAGCCACCTAGCTCTGAAGGCAGTACAGAAGTAAGGGCGGCAACACTGCAATGTCCCCCCCTACAATAACCTTGGAAACTCCCCACTTCCCTGTTTTGGGTCAGGATCCTCAGTTTGAGAAACTCTGGTGTCCCCCATGAAATCGGTATAGTATAGGGTAAAAGTACACAGAAGACCATATTTCACGGGGGAGACCAGATTTCAAAGTCTGTGATGCATTTTTCATTGTCATGAATTTGATAGGGCCTTAATTATGCATCTGTGCTCTTCCATCCCATCCTAGATGCTCTTTCATCATTCTTGTGGAGGTGGGAATTGTCTTTACCTTGAACCCTGTTTTTCTATTCCTGTTCTTGTGGTTAACGCACAGGACTGGAAGTCAGGTGACCTAGGTACTGTTCCTTCAGCTACCTCAGATTTCTTATGTGATCTTGGGCCACCACTTAAGCTAAAGTATTCAAACTTTGGTGCTTGAAATTAAGCCATTTATTTAGGTGTGTGAAATGCTGAAGACCCACAATATCCTATGAGACCAATGACAGTAGAGGACAGTTAGCACCTCCTATAAAGTGCTCAAGCTTAGGCTAAGGCTATACTTGCAGCTGTACAGCGCTGTGAGTTAAACCCGCCTTCGTACAGCTGAGTAGGGAAAGCGCTGCAGTCTGTCCACACTGGCAGCTGCCAGCGCACTGTTGTGGCCACATTTGAGGCATTTGCAGCTGTATTGGGAGTGGTGCATTATGGGCAGCTATCCCAGTGTTCAAGTGGCTGCAATGTGCTATTCAAATGGGGGTGGTGGTGAGGTGGAGTGTGACAGGGAGCGTGTGAGGAGATAGAGTGGGTTTTTGGGGTATCCACAGAGTGTTAGCTCATTATCTCCTACGTTTACACACCCCCCCACACACACTTCCTCCACCCCTCTCTCACTCATTGAAAGCAAACAGCAGGGGCTTTGCTTTTATTTTTAGAGCAGATAAGCAGCCGCTCACCAAAATTGACCCCCACTTCCCCCCGCTGCCTCTCTCTTCAAGCTAACTTTGCTGCCGCTACTCCCCTGCCTGCTTCTCACTCATTCAAAGCAAACAGTAGCTGTGTTTGGCATTTTTGATAAGCAGCCCCCAGAACGGAGCTCTGAACTCCAACCCGGAAGTGCCATTTCAAAACAAAGGGAGCTTCCGGAGGTCAGTCAGTGCATACTCCAATGACTACATTGCAACAACAGCGTCTCAGCCACTACGCAACAGCTGTTATTCCTCTCAGGGAGATGGAGTACCAGCAACGCTGTAGCCACGGAGATACAGCGCTGTACGTGCTTTGACAGTGTAGACAGTGAGTGAGGTACAGAGCTCTGGGAGGCTTTATTGTGCTGTAAATCGCAAGTGTAGCCAAGGCCTTATGCGGTATGTTAAAGAATACAGTGAAAGCTCGCGATAACGCGCCCCGCGATAACACGAATTCGGACATAACGCGATCATAAGTTGGCTCCCCTTTAAGGCCATGGAGACGCCAGTTCGCAAACGCAAGTCATTTTCTGCCCAAGAGAAATTGTACGCCCTAGATCAACTAAAGAAGGGCAAACAACAAACTCAGCTTGCTAGAGATCTAGGAATTAACGAGTCCACTCTGCGAGGGTGGAAAAAAGACGAAGAAAAGCTCCGTAGCCTACCCCGCATTCTTGAAAATGAAACTGGTTTACAGCGTAAAAAGGTCAAGTTTGCTAATGACGAAAGGCTAGATTCAGCCTTGTACCAATGGTTTGTCCAGGCTCGCTCAGAAGGAGTTCCCATTTCTGGCCCTATTCTGAAAGCTCAAGCAGAGAAATTTGATCGCCTTATCAATGGAAATGATTCCAAATTTAAGGCGAGTAATGGCTGGCTGGACAGATTCAAGAAAAGGCACACTATAAGCCAAGTTCTTGTGTCTGGGGAAATCCACTCAGCTGATAAAGAGGCTGCCAATTCCTACCCAATTGAGCTTAAAAAGTTGCTGGAGGAAGGTTGCTACACAGCCGATCAAGTTTACAACTGCGACGAGACTGGTTTATGCTTTAAAATGTTACTCAATTGCACCCTCGCAACCAAGACTGATAGTCACAAACGAGAAGGCTATAAGCAGAGGAAGGACCGAGTCACTCTCTTGTTTTGCGTCAACAAGTCTGGCAGCCACAAACTCAGACCTCTCATGATTGGAAAAGCGAGGTCTCCCATATGTTTTCATCATGTTAATATGAAGGCCCTTCCCTTTGAATACACCAACAGCAGGAATGCATGGATGAATAGATCCATATTTGAAGACTGGTTCCATAAAACTTTCGTGCCAGCCGTTTGGGCTCATTTGCGAAAACTCAAGCAGGAGGGAAAAGCTCTCCTCCTGCTGGATAATTGCCCTGCCCACCCCCCAGCGGAAAATCTTTTCAGTCACGATGGCAAGATTAAAGTCTGTTATCTCCCAAAGAACACTACGTCAGCAATCCAGCCACTGGACCAAGGCATCATATCGGTATTTAAGCAAAACTATTGTCGTGAAATGATCAAGCGGATGGTAGCGGATAATAACTCCTCCGTCGACACATCACTGGCGTCACTCAACTTGAAAGAAGTCTGTCACCTCGGTGGGAAAGCCTGGGATGCTATCTCTGCACGTTGCATTGAATGATGCTGGATAAAGGGTCTTGGTCCAGCTTTTCTGTCATCTACACACGATGATGGTAACGACGACGAGCCTGAATTTACAAGATTAATTGAAGCTGACGTACGTTTAGCCGAAGAAGCACTCCGAGAATACGAGCACAGTCATCATGATATCCTCAACTGGTTTTCAGCAGATGACATCTGCCCCATATATGAACACATGTCAGATGATGAAATTGTTGCAAATGTCAGCGGGAAGAATGAAGCTGCACCATCAGAGCCCGAAACCAGTGGCGCTAATGACGATGACGACGATGATGGCACCTCAACTCCCCCACCAAAAGTGTCCAAGGCAGTAAAGCACCTAGAAGCCAGTTTGAGGTGGCTGGAAACTCAAGACGTGGACAGCATCAAAATCCTCCAACTCAGAAACATTCTTGACTTTGCTAGAAGTCAACAGTCCGCGGCAAATAAGCAAACCACACTAGACAGCTTTTTAAAGAAATGATGACATTTAAAATTACTGTATGGAGTCATGCAACCAGATTGACTTTGCACACTGTGCAATGGTTACAGTAGTACTACCTGTATAGTCAATTTCACGTTTCTTTCATGTACTGTACATGTAATTAAATTACTACTTTTGTGTTTAAAACACGCTGGGATAACCGTTGTTGTTTTTTTTACAAGACTTAAACTGATGGTAAAGTAAATTTTTGTAACCCCGCTATAAAGCGACCCCGCATTTACCGCGATCGATTTTCTTGGACCCCAATTATCGCGTTATAGCGGGGTTTCACTGTACATGGAAAAAATAGGGATGCATCTGACCAAATTTTTAGTTTAGATGGTTGGTGATAGGTGTGCTTCACATCGGTTCCAGGTTTCTATTATTATTTCATTTTATCTTTTGGTCTTTGGGAATTTGTTCATGTTCTCTTTGTCTGTGGGAGGACTAGAGGTTTACAAATTGTATTAAATATAAATATTAATATACATTTCACTTGACAATAACAATACTTCCCTGCATCATGTCAGTGTTGCAAAGCCTAACACATCTTTGTGTGAAAAGTGCTTTGAGTTTGTTGGATGAAAGATGCTAGAAAAAATGCTTTCACTGGTCGTTTGCCTTCAATTCCTTTGTATAGGTGTCAGGGTTCCCTCCCCACTCTAAACTCTAGGGTAAAGACGTGGGGACCCGCATTCAGAGCCCCTAAGCTTATTTTTACCAGCTTAGGTTAAATCCCCCAAGGTACAAAATTCCCTGCACCCTGAGAAATGCTTCTCGCTGCCACCATCAAGTATCTAACAGGAATCCAGGAAAGGAATCACTTGAACTTCCCTCCCCCCAAAAATACCCCCTCCAGCCGTACACCCCCTTTCCTGGGGAAGCTTGAGAACAATCTCCCAACCAATTGGTTACACAGTGATCTAAAAACCCACCCCCTGGGTTTTAACACCATAGAAAACAGTCAACTTCTTAAAAGAAGGATTTTATTAAAAATAAAGAAGGTAAAATCATCTCTGTAAAATCAGGATGGTAACTATTTCACAGGGCACTATATTTCCAAACTCAGAGAGATTTCCCCCTCTGGACAAAACCTTAACGTTACAGAAAACCATGAATAACCACCCCCCCCCTTGCCCCTTCTAACACAGGGAATACACCAAGCCGAAATTAAACAGAAATCTATGCGCTATGCTATCTAAACTTACTTCGGAAAAGGGAAGTTTGATTTTCTGCAGGTTCCTTCTGTCTTCCAAGATCACTCTGACTCAGACAAAGAGACCCTCACACAGCCTTCCCCCCGCCTAAGATTTGAAAGTATCTTGTCCCCTTATTGGTCAGATGCCAGCCAGGTCAGGTGTCAGTCTGGCTATCTGTATTTCTTAACCCTTTACTGGTAAGAGGATTTTATAGCACTGCATCAGACCCTCTCCCCCTTCCCTTCATTTATGACAATAGGCCTTGGCTAAAGTCAATGGGACTTAAGCACATGCTGCAGGTTAAGCACGTCCCTTAGTGTATTGCTGAATTGTGGCCATAATTCCCATTGATGTCCCTGAGTTGTGCATCAGTGTACAATATATGACCTTTATTGATGGCTAGTAGTCTGACTAGATCTTTACAGTGCCTTGATTAAGCAATTTTAGACACTGTTGTAAGCACTATTGACCTTTCTCTGCCTGATATTGGTTTTTCCATTGTTAATTCCATAGAATAATTTCTTTACATAATTGCAATCCTTGGGCAGGTGCTTTAGATGAAGATGGCACATAAAGTTTTTGAGTTGTTAGTCAGTTAACTGCATCACAACAATACAACTAAATGTAGAAATATGCTGTGTAACTAACCAAGCATAAAATAATTTGGTCTGCATCAAGCCATCTACCTGGCTGACAAAGTATTCTGGGTAAAACTGCAGTGGGCTATCAATGGCGTATTCACATTGGTGAGCAAGCATCTCTGAGCTCGCTTGGAAAAGCTCAAATGCTCACTGCAGTTCAGCCTAGAACCCAGAGTGTCTGAAAAATGGTCAGTGATTATTAAAATAGTGCTCTTTGCATTGCTACAATTAAGGATGTCAGAAATGAAGCAGTCACTTGAGAAGCTTAACACAAAACACTTTAAGATCCCTGTACTCTTCTGCTTCCAAAAAAAGTTTTCTAACATGGTGAAAACACAAAAATAACTTTGCAAGTAGAAGAGGGACTGGAAGAAGAATAGCTAGACAGATTTCAGGGAGAGCAAACAAAACTTGAAAAGCAAAATGATGAAGAGAAAAGAATTGTAAATCACGAGCTGAAACCAAAATTCTTATGCCAAGAGAAAGGAAGTCAATCTAATCTCAAAACATAATGATTATGACCTCATGATGTTTCAAAAATAAACAATATGATGAATCATATACTTGGAGCACAAACCCCTTACTTTTTAGCTATTCTTTTAAAAATCATTAGTGAATGTTGTGTTCATGAAAACTGCCAGATTGACAGTGACTCACATCTTCTAGCATCCACTGTAAGTGTGCAGTGGCATTTCAGGCTTACCCACACTGTTCTGCTTGTATACCTGAACCATAATTCACTGAGACCACCTCTGGGACCCAGCAGGTAGTTCAGTGTTCATTCACGTTCACTCCTTGGCCTCTGTGCTGAGACTCTCAGCAAGGGGTCCAAATTGTGCTAATTGTGGTGGTAGTTTTACAGTGTCCCCAACCCACAAATTCTTGAAAATGGAAATGAGTATTTGAAAACTAAAGCACATACAGGCCTTGTCTTCATTGACAAAAAAGTTTTTTTTTTAACCATGAAATAACCACAGGTTATCTATCCTGTAAAAATATAGCTTTAATTTGACTGAGGAAAAGTAGCCGAGGTCAACCACAGTTGGTGATGTTATAGGGTAGACAAGTACCTTTTCTTCATTTAGGATTTTACAATGAGACAACTATCACGTGTTTGTTCTCACTGTAAAGAATCACATTTTTTTTTTAGCTGAGAAGACAAAAAGCCTGAGGTTTGTCTTCCCTGCAGGGTTGGCTCAAGTTATCTACACTCAAATGAAAGTAGTCACACTACACAACAATACTCAAACTGTACGGACTTGGTATTTGCAGGACAGAGTAGCTGCATCCTCACCACATTACTAGCTCCAGCATTAGCAGCACTTAGACATCAACCCACGCCCCCTGATGGGCAGCTAACACCAGATTAAACCACAGTTTAACTGGATTGAGAGACTTTTGTGTGTGTATGCGATTTGGGCTGGGGGTAACACTTGAGTTACACCTTGTGCTAACACAGCAGTGAAGACAAGCCCTTAGGAAGTAATTTCCCTAACGTATTTGGGTAAGTAGAAGAATAGAAACCAGAAGTCAACTATAAGAACTTGAAACTTATCAGGGCAGTCTGTTCATTGAACTCTGGAGAGAGTTCTTTTTTGTGGAAAAAACTACTTTTATAAAGTAGAAAGAACCTACACATGCTTCTTTCTTAGCTTTGATACAGAAAAGCACATAAGCAACTGCTTAACTTTAAGCAATTGCTTAAATCCTTCACTACTCAGCAAAACATTTATATGGTGTACTAATGCACATGCCTTAGTTCCTCACCATTCAGCAAAGCATTTAAGCATGCGCCTAAGTCCAATCCAAAATCAATGTGACTTGAGCACATGTTTAAAGGTAAGCATGAGTAAGTGTTTTTACTGAATTAGGGACTAATGTCCAAATTTGTGCTGTGAAAATACAGGCCCATGTTGGGTCCTCCCCCACATAGGAAGCTTAGGGTGGTGGTCTACATCTGTGAGCTGCCTGGAATGAAAACGGAGTGCATACACTGCACCACTGTTTAGGTGCATGGAACATTCCCTCCAGTATGTGAGCAGCCAATGCGGGGGGTACGGGGGAAGTGCCATGGCTAGAGGTGCTGGGAGGGAGCAGTCCCTACACTCGGTGCAGGGGCTACAAATTTACCTGACATTTGTGAAGGGGACACAAATGGAGGGAGAGTCTTTCTGTGTTTTTTTTTCCTCAAGCCCCCATGCAAGATAATTTATTAAAGCCCTCAGCATCTGGACTCTGACTTTGGCTCAGTCTCTTGGCCCTGTGTTGATTACAACTGCTCAGCAACATAGAGTGTTCCTTCCCTCTGTCAGGAATCCTTCCATTGACCAGATTTAAATTGCTCACCCCTCTCTGTTGCGGCAGGGAGAGGTGGGGACAAGGTAAAATGCAAAGTGCTCTGCTGATTCTGGGCCATCACAGCAGTTCATGTGTGACCTCTGCAGCTGGTGGAGTTTAGAACAGCCCCTAGCTGGTCCAGGGGAGTGGGAAGGTGGCATAGAACCATCTATACGCTCCTCTCCTACTCTCCGTAGCTGCATGACTCCACACTTAGCTGAGAATTTTCACCATGTATCACAATTGTACAGTAGGATAAATAAATAATTGTGTCCCTCCAGTGTCCACCTTTCAAAATGTCTCATTTGAGCTCTTGGAGGGGTGGTGCAGATTTGCATATAATGCTGCGATATAAATTATGTAAGGATAATGATTCAAGGACTCTCAAAAGACTTTAAAACCCCTGCTGTCTGCAAGGCACACCTGTGCTTCTTTACTTATTAATATGCATTTCTTTGTTTCTGTGTTTATATTTAGAACACTGGAAAGGGCAGATTGGAAGAGCATAGCTTTTGAAGATGCTAATAATAGAAATCATGTAAAGAACTGGAGAAAATATGGAAAAGACTCAAACGAGGGAACAAAAATACAAAGTTGAAGGTTCAACCCTAGGGCTTCAACTAGTAGCAATAATCTATGAGCATAGCCCTCAAGAGGAAGTGAGATTGTAAAACCCAAGATTCATGTGTAGCAAAAGTATAGTGCTTACAGGGAGGCTGTAAGACAAGATTCCTATACTTGAGTGGTTAGCAACAACTTGGCAAACAGCTCATAGATTATATTGATATGGGGGTTAAAGTAGTCTTGGCTCAGAGCTTAGGAGCTTGTGTTAGCTTTTAATATGAGCTAAATCTAGTCCCCGGTGAGGGATTACTGAAATAAGGGGTAGGAAATGTTTAAAAAGGGGAACACATTTCCTTTTGTACATATAGGGCTTGATCCGGCACAGAGCCGCAGCAGAGCATTGCATGTATAAGTGTAAGGTAAAATGTGATGAGCTGGGGAGTCTGACTCTGCACTAATGAGGCTGTTGGGTTGCTGAGTTATTCCTGCCTATTGGTACTCTTCCAGGCACTGTCAAAATTATACATACGAACAGCCACAGGAGAGACAGTTGAGGGGGATACTTATCTATGCACTATATTAGCATAGCTTAGGAGAGCATATTCTCATGGTTTGTCAGACACACCCATTCTCTTCCCAGAGCTCTCATTATCTAGTGGGCACACTTTTGGGTCAGGAAGCAAGCTCTCAGGAGTTCTGAAACGTAATACCACTCAGTACAGGGAACAATACCTAGGGCTAGGTTCACAAAAGGACTTGGCATCTAAAGTGGCACTTTAGGTGCCTAAACCCCAGAATCAGGCCCCCTGAGATTCATAAAGCCCCTCACTCATCTGCCTGCAAAGCCATAGGGGCCTAATTCACTTGGTACCTACATTTTTGCATTAAAATTTCCAAAATGCCTGTTTCTGCCTCTAAGCATGAATGTTGCAGCCCCACACCAAAGGCCCCACATCTGAATGCCTTAGCCCCAGAGTGATACACAAACCAGGGAAAGACAAGCTTTCCTCCACCTAACTTACCTGAGATCCGGGAAGTGTGCTCAGACCTTGCCTACTGGATTTAACCTCTAGAGAAGCTTACACGAGACAGAGTTGTAGCAGTCCACCTCCCTCCAAACTTTGAGCACAGTGGTTAGGGTATTCACTGGGGATGTGGGAGGCCCCAGGTCCAAGTCCCAACTCCACCTGAAAGGGAGTGTGATCTGCTACTTCGATGGGATAGTCTGAAGTGGGGCTCCTTCAGTATCTTCTGTAGAAGGGTTTCATTGTGGATACATACTTTTAAAAAGGCAATGGGGCACTGGGACTGGCTCTTGAGTCTACCAGGTGAGAGGTCTAACCACCAGGCTATGGAGTCACTCTCACACAGGCTTGCTTGCTTTCTCTCTGGCCCAGTATTGTAACCATTCCACTGTGGCTAAATATTGAAAGAATCACTGGGTCAGAGAGAGAGCGAGAGAGCGAGAGCATTGAGCAAGCATGAGAATGAGTCTGTCCCCCGGTGGTTAGTGCACTCATCTAAGAGATGGAAGATCATAGAATCATAGAAGATGAGGGTTGGAAGAGACCTCAGGAGGTCATCTAGTCCAACCCCCTGCTCAAAGCAGGACCAACCCCCAACTAAGTCATCCCAACCCCAACCAAGTCAAGCCGGGCCTTAAAAACCTCTAAGGGTAGGTCTATACTTACCCGTCGCGTCGGAGGCGCGGGATCGATGTTCTGGGTTCGATTTATCGCGTCTTGTCAAGACGCGATAAATCGAACCAGGAAGTGCTCCCTCGTCGACGCTGGTAATCCAGCTCGACGAGTGGAGTAGGCGGAGTCGACGGGGGAGCCTGCGCGCCGCGTCTGGACCACAGGTAAGTTCGAACTAAGGTACTTCGACTTCAGCTACGTTATTAACATAGCTGAAGTTGCGTATCTTAGTTCGACAGGGGGGGTTGGTGTAGACCTGGGCTAAGAATGAAGATTCCACCAGCTCCCTAGGTAATCCATTCCAGTGCTTCACCACCCTCCTAGTGAAATAGTGTTTCCTAATATCCAACCTAGACCTAGGGCAAATCTAGTCTCTTTAGTGAGGATAGTGCAGGGACTAGTCCCTGGAATGCATATCGCCCCAAAAAGCACAAGGAAAAGGCAGAGTTATAGCTACACGCCCCCTCCCAAATTCAAACTATCTTAAGAACTTATAGGGCTCCCATCACTATAGTTTCTGAGCTCCTCACAACAGCCCTGTGAGGTGTGTAGCAAAGGTGAGACTCACTGGCGCAGCGCCTCCTGCTGATCATCTAGGGAATTAGCTCTTCAGCCTCCAGAGCGCCCTCTGATGTCTCACTGCCGGCTGATGTCTCACTTGCCACAGGCCCCCCCATGTACCTCCCAGACCCTGGTGCCCCTTACTGCCCACTGCAGTATCCCCACACACTGGATCTCCCCTCCCAGGGGAACCACCAACCCTCTACCCCAACCCTGCCTCAGTGGCTACTGCCAGTCATAATCTAGCCCCCTCTCACTGGGGCAAACTGCAGTCTGTAAAGGCCATTCATCATTGGCGGGGGGAAGGGGGGGGAGACAAGCTGCCTCTGCCTAACCCCAGGCTGCAGCTGCTGCAACCCCAGTACATGTTTTGGCCTTAGCAAGGCCCACAGCCTGGGGGTTTACCAAGCTAGAGCTCCCCAGCACCTCTTGCCTTTCCCCAGCCCTGCTCTGTTCCCTGAGCTCCTAGGCAGCCAGGTCCTTCTCCCTCCAAAACTAGAGAGAGACTGACCTAGCTCCTCCCTGAGCCCTTACAACAGGGCCAGGTGTGGCCTGATTGGGGCATGGCCCCAGCTGTGGCTTCTTCCCCAATCAGCCTAGCCTTTTCTCTCAGGAGCGGGGTAACTGCCCCACTACAGGTCAGGCAGTGTTGCTATCCCCCTTTCACAGGTGGACACTGAGGTGCAGAAAGTCTATATGACTTACCCAGGAAGTCTACATGATTTACTACAGGAAGTATCAGGTAGAGCAAGGAAGTGAATCAGGATTTCTCAAGTCCCAGGCAAGCACTCTAAACACAGGATGACCATCCTTCCTCTCACACTGTCCTGCTGAGCAAGCCAGACACAATGGAGCAGCAGGCTGCTGTTCTCTGAAGCACGGTACAGCCTGCACATGCCTCATTCTCCCAGGTTAGCTGAAGGTGGGGTTGTGTCTCTGTTCATAGGCGCATAGATGGTTTCTACCAAGTTAAATGGAGGATTGTACCTAATAGACACAATTGAGTCCTCTTCTTTTGCTCAATCCTTCCTCACTCAAAAAGTCAATGGAAGTATTCTTCAGGAAGAAATAGGTAAAAAATTAATATAAACACCAGGATTTGCCATTATGTGTCTCCTTGTTTTTAGATGATGTTTCCTTTTGTCTTTTCCCCCCTTAACTGATTCTAATTCTTGGTTCAGAAAATATAAGGTAAATACATGACTGTAAGCATCTGTGTTTCTCCTGCCTTCTTTCTGCTGCTTGGCAGATGATCTAAAAAGTAAATGGTGCCTGAATTTGTTTGTTCTTTTTCTGATCTGAGCTCCTGAAAAACTGATAAATTAGCTACTTGAATTCACTTGGTAGGATTGTTTATTTAAGTATAAAGCATGACAACTTGAAAAGACTTGTGGAAAAGAGTTGGTGTGTCAGGTCAAAATATTTATGGCCATGTCCTTGGCTGGTGGAAATGGGCATCCTTGCATTGACTTTGATGGAGCAATGCCAATTTACACCAGCTAAAGAGCTAGTCCCTTAGCTTTACATACGGGGTTACATTAATATGGTTCCTTTGTCATGCTCATCAGGGTGGGTACTGCTTCACAGTGTTAAGGATGTGCTGCATGGTTAGATTACATGTTAAACTGAGCCACCTGCAGCCCATCACTAGTTACCAATGCAGGTGGAAATGAAAGATCCCACAAGAAGGATAATCCACCATTCCCTCTCTCAATAACATAGGTTCTAATATGTAGTGCTCTGCATGAACCATTGTTGATTTAGTGCCTTTACAGTCACTGCACTACCAGTACCTCCAGCAATTCAAGCACTGTAAACTGCTTTGGGGGGTACTTGGAGTGCATGAAGGTTGCAATATAACACCAATTTCTCCCCTATTCAGTTTGTGAAACTATGAGTTATACTTGGCAGGGTGGGAGAAAATATTTGTGCATGGCTTCTGACTAACTCTTGTGAACAGTTTTTGTGCTGTTTCAAAGTAATTTAACTCTGGGGAGGGAACAAAAGCAATGATCATCCGTCCAGGATCAGAATTAATAGGGCCAGTATTGATCAGCCACAGCTCTTCACACAGAGTTCTGGCCAGAGTCAAATGTAACATTTCTTCACATCTGCCTTTGATTTTCTCCAGAGACTTTCATCTAAAGATGTGCCAGTTGCAGAATGCTAGCCATCTAATTCTACCCATCAGTAGCAGCAAAGAAAAAAATGACCCTTCTCCCCCCCCCCCCCCCCCAAACCCAGCGAGATAATTGGAACCAGTGTGGACAGAATGGAAATATTTGTCTACATTTTACATTTCATAGTATGGAAAGGAAAGCTCCTAATTTCAACTGCACAGTTCTTCTTTTGGGATTTCTTAATGTCTGTTTATTAAAAATAGATATTTTTGTGAGGTAACATTAAAAATAAAGATAAAATGAAAGTGGAAAGGATGAAAAAAGAACTCCAGCCATTTATCCACAATGCTACTGGTAGTAATGTATAACTGCTGTGTTACTGAACTAGGAATACTTAGACATTCATTATTAATGTATAAATAATAATAAGGCAATAGTGATAAGTCATTCTAGTTGTCCTGAAAATGATCAAAGGGAATAGCATGGCTAATACTAATGATAATAGGAATTTGAAAGCTTGCTTTCAATTAATTAGCCTCTTAACGTTGGTATAGACACACTCCCACCTTTTCATGTTTCTCTGAATGTATAAATATCTGATTACTGTATGTTCCATTCCATGCATCTGATCACAGGCGCCGACTTCCTGGGGCGCCGGTGGGAGCTCACGCCCAGCGTCGGGGGCGGGGCCCCGCCCCCGACGCCGGGTGACGTTGTGGGGCCCCGCCCCCGACATCGACGCAACATCGCCCGGCGTCGGGGGCGGGGCCCAGCAACGTCTCCCGGTGCTAAGGTAAGATGGCGGCGGGCCCTGGGGTTGGCAGGGAGCTGCCGGTGGGTGCGGAGCACCCACCAATTTTTCCCCGTGGGTGCTCCAGCCCCAGAGCACCCACGAAGTCGGTGCCTATGCATCCTATGAAGTGGGTTCTTAACCCATGAAAGCTTTGCCACAGGTATTTTTCTTGTTTTCTTTTTGCTGACACAGACTAACACGGCTACTACACTGAAACCTTTCCACTTCCAGTGACTCAATAGGAGTTTTGTTATTGATTTCAATGGGAGCAGTAGCTGGCCCTGAGTATTTCACATCTTAGTCCTAATGAATGGTCAAAACCATGAGCAAAGATGGGCTAGGTTGTGCAGAAGGTTTATCATTTGTCTTGGAGCCCTGGATCAAACACTGAATCAAGTCAGAACTGAAAACCAGTTTAGTGGGCTCATTTAAAATGTATATTTACAGCCCCCTGAAAGAATTATCACAATTCAGAATGATTTCAGCTTGGACTAATGAGAGACAAGCCTGGGACAGCAAGACTGGGGCCTGGTCAGAATGACAGGGTGTTGACAAGAGTTCATTTGGAGAAAACATGCACAGTTGCCCACTGCATGACTTGCACAACGTTTACTTGCATTTGAACACGATGAGTAAAAGAAAATGGACCAGATTCTTTGCTAGAGCTGAGACGTGCACAACATAAAATGGAGGTTGCAAATGTGGTATCAAGTTCATCACATTCTGCTGAGCCTGAAACAATTGTGAGCAGGGCTGGTCCTCAGGAATAAGTGAGATCAGTTTAGGGGCTGCTCTAACAGCTACAAGGTGCTGAAATAGCAGGCAGGCACCAAGATTTAGTAGGGTGCTTCTGGTCACACCCTGTTTCCTCCACTCATACTCCATATACCACCAGCAAGGAGTGGGATTGCATGCTGTAAAACACAGAGGATCCTTCTTCCACTGGGATATTCCTGGGGCCAGATATGCAGGCTTTGCAGCCAGAATCCACCAGCAGTTCAGCAGAAAGCAGCTACACTACACTAGGGAACCTGATCCCATCTGTGCAATTTGACTAATGCTGTGAACCAGCATACAAATATCAATAAATATAATAAGCTTGTGAGTGCTGCATGACCTCAGATTAGTGACTAGTTAAAGTAAATGGTGTCAATAACTGTATAAAGATAAATATGAGGAAAACAAATCATTATTTCAAGATCAGTGCAGTCTTCTCTGAGTAGCTGAGATAAAAGATAACACCTCTGTAGTTTTACTGCTGTATGTAAGATGTTAAGGGGCTTGGACATTATTTAACAAATTTACATAAACTCGATTCTCACATTGTCAGTGGATGCCCCAAGAATGCAGCAAAACTGCACACTCTTAGAGCAAGAAGACAAAATGCTGCCCTTTCAACAATTCGCTGGTTATCAAAATCAAACATTTCCAGGCAGGCAGAGTCATTTCCCCCACATTCCCTTCTGAGAAAGAGAGTGATTGTAACATCCTTAGCTCGATTATAGCTTGGTTCCGACTGAGAATTTTCTTAGCTGAATTCCAAATGTCTAGTGAAATACACCCAAGCCTACTAATAACAGTCACCAAGGATACACAGAGATTTAACACAGTGTTTGCAGAGCTGGGAGTAATGGTTGTCAGGCTGAGCTAGTCGAGTTACAGTACAGTACTTCATTAGCTCATTTGGAAGAACTGTGATTTTAGAACAGAAGGTCTCTAATTTGGATCTCAGCATCTAGTCTGTAAGCACCTCACAAATCTCTCCCTCCCCTCTCTCCCTGCCCCCCGCCCCCAGGTACAATGAAAGGGCTTATTTTAAAAAGTAGCTTTTTCATGAAAATTAAGGGATTGGTGTTTGTTGGATTTTTTTAACTACCATTTTTGCTTTATATAACAGTCTTTATGGTCCTCTGAATATGCGTGGTATACAAAAGGAAAATATTCATCTGTGTATGCCTTGAAAACAATCTATCCATTTTTACACAGATAATATGTTTGTTTATATATTTTAATATTGCTTCGCATTTATTGAAGTAGTCAGGAAGAACAGTTCAGTTCTTCATACGATAGCATTATTTTACGGGAACGAGGGGACAGTACAGCAATTTTATAAAGCACCGTGTCTTTCTTTCACTCAGATTTTCAAATTTTCTTTTTCCCATTCCCCAAATTCATTCCTGAGAGATGTGTCAGTTCGAGTTGTATTGGTCATGTAGTGTGGTGATACGCAGTTACAGAAGGTAATTTGGTGGAACACATCAACACAACATTGTAAAAACCAGCTGCCCTTGGTAAGGGTCAGACCAGGTGTTTGCCACCTGAATCTTTGCAGGCAATAAATAGACAGAACACCCTGTGACAGGCATTATTATATTTTGTTGTTGTTCAAAGCCAGGCGAAAAGAGTGCTAGAAGCAGATTAGGGCAACCAGATTTGATTCTCACTAAATAAGGACAGTGCCAAATTTTCCCCTCCACATCCATTAATCTAAGAAACAAATCTGCTAGAGATTCTTGACTGAGCAAGGATGCGGAAGATACTGCCTCTGTAGTATCACTCCTTCCTTCCCCCAAGCTCTGTGCAAGTCCCTAAGTAACGTTGAAGATCTACATGTAGCAGGAAGTGGTCTGGATGGCTTTAGACCACTCTTATCTTTTAGCTGCTGGGGAATCACCATTCTCAGGGACCAAACCTCTACCCATTCCAGAGTTTGGGAGCAAATCCCTGCCCACACCCAAGGAACGAGAAATAAAAAGGAAAATCTGTGTGAGATAAACATCTAATTCCCTAAACAGGGTTTTCCAGTGCAAACAATTATTGTGGTCCATAACATTCTAAATGTTCATCATCATACAGATCCTAATTTAAGAGCCTACATGATGAGGACACAAGAATGCATAGGTGTTTTTATTTGTCACTTATGATGCAGGATATAACTCATTACTGAAAAAGATACTTCCCTTTCCAATTCATATCATGTCCTTTCCCTTACCTTTACTAATTAGTGCTAGGCAAATCTACAAATATTCAATTTAGATAAAGCTCCAAAATGTCTATATGCTTTTCCCAAGTGTATTTAACCCTTCTTTCAAACCCATCTATCTCCACCCATTAACATCTCTTACCTATTTCCAGATTCTAACCCCTTTCCCCAGTAAAACAAGCTATATCTGTGTGATTTCCCGAAAAAAGGCCTTAACTGAGTAGCATTCCATCTCCTGGATTTACTTTCACAATGACATAACCACCTTAGCACACAGTAAGTTCACGGGGGAAATAAAACTCTGTGTTCTTTCAATTCAAGGTGATGAATTATGTCTTTACACCAAAGCATTTTCACTGTCCCGTGGTTCTTCCCATCGTCTAGCTCTCAGTGTTACTGTACCATATCTCCTGTTTCATCATCCGTAGGATAAAACTATGTATCAAAGAGATTGCAAACTATTGCTTTCAAGTCTTGCTCTTCTGCTCATCTTCTGTTAGCCTGCTGATAAACCCATCCAGAGGCACTTTTCATTAGGAGCTACAGTAAGTCAGTTTTTTAACACATGATTTGAATTTTCACAGTAAATATTGGATTGGGCTACCTCCAAGCAGTGGAAGTAATGGTTTACAGGCAATCTAGAAGAGAAGATACATGGTTTGTGTCTTGCTAAGGTACCTGGTGACACATCTCACTCTACTCTATTACAATCTTTTTGTGTTAGCCATTTTGAGACCACAAAAGAGATTAGGAATTAGAGGAAAATACTTTTCAATCTACTTCAGACCCAGACTTCGATATAGGTCCTTCAAGGCACTCCTTTATTCAACTGTCTTAGAGCTATTTTAAAAAATAAAGCAAAGTCTCTCTTTTCAGACAGCCTTTTTGGACACTCTAGGTAAAGCAGATCCTCATATGGATAAGCAGACCAGATTTAAAATTTAGTGACCCGCAGAGTGCTCCTGAAATTTTAACTGTGAGTTTGAAACATTATTTACACAGAGATTTCAAAAATCTTCAAGGAAACCTCTGCCAAATAGCTTTTTGAAAGAGAGGCCCTGAAATCTGCAGGAAACCGCTGAAAAGAATTTCCAGCATATTACTCCTATCTTTTCTTTAGACACTGCTAAGGTTGGTATCCCTAGCTTGAGAGCTCCTATATTTTTCATTCATGGGACTGGTAATCTTGAAGAGTATTTGTGGATGGATTTCCATAAATAGAAAAACCACACTACTGTATTTTCACCTAAGGTAAATAACTTTATTACAACATGGACAAACAGAATAAAGATATAGGGAGAGAGCCTCAGGTGGTGTAAATTAGAGTAAATTCAGATCTTATCCACAAGGCCGTATTTTCCACTGCCCTGCATCTTGTATGATCATCCATGCCTGTACAAAGTGGGATTAAACCCTATCAAATCAAAATGATAGTATTTTACACCCATTTTGCATTCAGTTTGCACTGTGTAAAAGACTGCTCAAGGTACAGGGGAGGAGAGAATCAGACCCTAAACATGTTCAAATCTTTGGACCAGATCCTCAGATGCTGTAAGCTGGCATGGCTCCACTGGAGGTTCTTATATTTGGAGCCTATCCCATAACCCTTTTGAGGTGCTGAACAGGCACAAATAACATTGTTTGCTTTCCAAATGTACTTCTTGGTGCATACAATGTGTCCAGTTATATGGTGGTTCTCATTTAGCAAACTAAAATAAGCTTTGAAGTTCTTTACAGTGCATTACAAATTATTAAAATATTACTAATTAGCCTTCAATAACATGTCTGCTGTATTTATGGCACTGTAAACCTAAAGATAAGTAAAACTGGTGATGCTAGAGAATTTCTTCTTTTTTCAGTAATCCTTTTTACAGGCTTAAAGAAAAAAGATAATATCAAGGTCTTTGGTGGCTCTAGGACATTGATTGCCAAACCAAACCATTCTTCCAAATATCAGTAAACTAGGAGCAGCAGAGTGCTATGAGCTATTTTTCAGCCAAAAGGATTAGATTTGTCTCTTAGACGGGTCTGACATCTAATATAGATTTCCAATGGGTTGAGTTTAGCCAGTCATAGTTGTGACTTTGTGAGAAGAATGCATGTGTCTGAGGGTGGAGGATGTCCCCTGCTGGGGAACTGAAGTATGCAGCCCAATCTCCTGTATGCAAATTATTTCCTCTGTGTTGTTAGGGGGCCTTCTGTTGTGCTCGCACCCAAGACAGCCCTGGAGGGAGTTGTCCCTGTGACCAAAATCTAGGATAATTTCAATTAGTGCTTCACAGTACAGTTGCTTCTAGAGTCATGTAATGAGGCAGGTATGGTTTTTTAGGGCTTGGAAAGAGAAAAAAAGATGAAACATAACGTCCTAAGCAGCTATTTGATTTTATTATTTGTTTCAGAGACATAGCAGTAAGAAATATTATCTCTTAGAGACTCAGCCCTGTGACCTGTCTGCAAAAGCACAGTAGAAAGACTGTACAATAATTAAGGGAAAGTAACAAGTTGCACTTGTTAATGAATTCAATTTTGATATATTTCCATAAAAGTACCAACATTGTTTATGTAAACAATACAAACTGCATCTGCTATTTAGCTTCATGTGAGATTTTCCGTATCATTGAGGTTTGGGGAATATCACTTAGGGAGAAAAGCAATTTTAAGGTTATCATCTGAGTGACAAAGACATTAATCTGACAAGATATGCTCAAGAGACCCAAGATGCAATTGTAGAATTCTTTTTGGCTCTCTCACCCATAATTTCATGGAGCTCAGCATAATTAACACACTTCATGGGATTTAAGTAACATTTGTTGCTTCTCCATCAGAATGCAAATTTGAGAATGATATGGATCTGTACAGGAGACAGCAACAACTGTTCCCTAGGTAATAACTTGTGCACTGCTTCCCACTGCAAAAAAGGTGACAGATAAAGCATTACTCAGGTTTTATTAGGAAGTTAACATATGTTTTATAGCTGCTACAAATGCTAAAACTAGGTATGTCATCAAATTAACGAAAATTAAATGGTTTATCGCCAACTTGAAAATTTTAGGCTCCATTTTCTTAAAAGCTATATAAAATAATGGGACCTGCTGTCAGTGAGTGAGTGTATATAGGTGGATAAATGGGCGTGCAATCAGCTAAACAAAAAGAAATCAGAAGGCCAGCAGCAACAGTTCATTCTTAAACAAAAAGAAGGCATTCCAACCAAAGACAGGCAGTAATTATAGGTGTGTGTGCCTGTTTATTTGTAGAGAAATATATTCAAGCATCCCACCTCAAGGATCCTTTTTCTTCAGGAACAGACTAGAAAAGCTGTTTATCCCCCTGTCCTACATTCACCTCAAAAGAGAAAATAATAAACCCACACAGTGTAAGGAGAGATCAGATGGCCTTAGTTACTTATCTTTTCTGTCAGGCAAAAATCTGCCAGAAAATAATAATAACAACAACATAAACAACAAATAAACAAACAAAAATCCATCACACACACATGCCTACTAGAAAAAAACAGGGCAAATTATGCAAATAATTAATTAGCCACTGCTGCACTTCTACAAAAATAACCCTCTGATATGGGAAAAAGATTCCAGGTTTTGTACTTCTTTTACTAAATCATATTTGAATAAATATAAACAAAGTGAATAAATGTACAAATGCATGTAAAAACACATAAAGTAAATGAATGAAGTGGGGCGTACTGTACATATTATTTTGGTTTATTAATGCTTTCGGGTTTTCTTGATGTCCTTCAGGCGTATTAAGCAACTGCTTTAAAAATACCACATTTATCCTCATCTGCTTTCCTCCACACACTAAATAAATTAAGAAATAGACTAGGACACATATCCAAATTAAGTTTTCCTTAATATGTTTGGCATTGGCAGGACACAAATCTGAGAGAAAACTCGTAAGATTTCATCCTCACAAAATGGGAGATACATCTAATTTATTCCATACGTCTCTTATTTTCATTCAACCACAGCTGAGGTATTTTAAGCTTTTAGGATCATTTTAGGATAATACTACTTCTTTATATTTGTAGTTCAAAATAAATGATAAGAGAAGTGGAATAGCTAAGCTGGCTAAAATTGCATAATGAATAAAATCAACATCCCATTATCAGACTATATATTTGTGTGTGTGCATGCGCATATATAATATATATGAAATTATAGACCTCTGGAGTAGCATTGGTGCTTCCGATTTCTAAACTTTACTCTGAAAAACATACATTAAAGTCAATTGAAAACTTGAAATGTTCTAGAAAGAATAAGAAATGAACTTTATATGTTTCAGGAAAGATTTCTTGTTGGTAAGCAGATGGAGGCATTCAGTTGAGTAGTGAAGCATTGCCACTGACGTGGGGACAGAAATAAAGAGGAGAGGCATGCTGAAAGAAACTCAAGATATGGGCATATCCAAATGGGAGAGATATGACACACACACACACGCTGTAAATAAATACACTCTGGTCTCAATCCAGCCTGATTTGAAAATGTCCAAGCAATGAAACTAAAGAAAAACAATTCCAGTGGCTTGTTGCTGGATGGTTTGTTTAAGTCTGAGTATTTTTCCCTGTTGTCCTTTTGTTGAGGCCCTGAAATTCTCCTTTTCTCTTGCGGACTCTCATCTCTGAGGGAAATCATACCAAATTAATTCATTTCACATTCAGTATAACCTATTGGCTATAGCTAGACTCATGCAGAGCATTTCTAGTGTGATACTAAATGCCTTGTCTCTATTGGCTTCCCAGCCAAGGTTTGTATTATGCATTTATTTTGTGTATTAGTGCTAGGTTTGTGAAATCATCTAGTGCCTGGCACTCAATGTAGTCAATTCTGAGGAAATGTATTTTAATTGTGAGACATTTATAAGATGATATCTAGAATTTAAAGCTGATCTATATCTTTCTGTCCTGAAATCCACTCGTGAAGCTCTAAACAGATGAATTTTCATTTGCACATTTATTCTGCTTTCTGACACCTGCTGCCCAATAACTGATGCCATGAGCAATCCATGCTTAATCTATGAAACTAAAGCAGTGATTTCTATAACCTTAGTTTGATGTGCTGCTTTGTCAAAACAAAAATGTGCCATCTTTTCTAAGGAAGTTATGAAATTACAATAATAATATCTTTATGAAACAGTTACTGTGCAACTAGGTATCTTGGTGGTTTAAGGAATGAAAGCAACAATTCATAAAAGATGCAATTTTGATATTTTTATGAACGTTTGAGTTTTAATTTTTGGGGGCAGGGTTTTAATAAGTTAACTACAACACTTTTTGTCTTGGTATTATTTTTATAAAAATGCTGTATTGCACTTCAGCAACAACTTTTCTGATATTGTAACAATTCTTTGTTTTGAACATATTTTATTTTACCATTTTTAAAATGGGCATCCTCCATTAGTTTCTTTGGCTTTATATTTCCCAAGGTCAAAACAATATAACAATTAATTTTAAAGAATTAATTATATAAAAAAACAAATGCACCCAAGCAAAGCAGAGAGCCTCAAAAATATAAATATACCTTGTTTTACCCCAGCACAGAAACACCTGATTAAGTGGGCCTTACTCTGTGTGACCCAGGAATCTGTTAGGGAGAACTGGCAAGGACCTTAGATTGGAGGCATAGGGATTATAGGAATCACCTGAGTCTGATGTGTGCATTCTGGTTCATCAGAGAGTGTCATATGAGGTCTCAAATAAAAGTCAGTGTCACACTGGTCATCACTCTCATTACAAAACACATCTATGGATGTTATGTAAGGAGTTACACAAGTAAAAATATAATGTCTGTGTCTAGAGACTGGTCACCAGCAAAGGTGAAAAACAGGTCTCCCCTCAGACAATAAATGTTTATCTCTCTGTCTGTTTACATGTAAATTAAGTATTGTGTAGTGCAGTGGTTTTCAGCTGGTTTTCCACAGACTGCTGGGGGTCTGCAGACAATGTCTGAGACTTCCAAAGGGGTCCGCACCTCCATTAGAAATGTTTTAGGGGTCTGCAAAAGAAAAAAAGCTTGAAAAGCAGTGGTTTAGTTCACAGTGGGTCTCCTTTTACCAGTCTGAACTCAATGTTAATGACGGATAGTGAAAATATCCAAGAAAGAAACAAATAGGAAGAGGAAAAACAGCAGGGGTGGGGGGAGAACCCTATTTTGATGTTCACGTGAAAGATTTGCTCTACTGTAGTTAGGGGACAAAGACACCCAGCCAACCTTTACTAAGGAAGTCAAAGGACAGCTAATTTGCTTCATGAAAAAGTGGTCTCAAACAGGCTTGACTGAAAATGCTGGAGAGAATTTGGGATGAGAGAAACTGTTTTAGACAGTAGGTTAACCTATCAGTTAAGTTTAATCTCTAGAAAGAGTGCTATGATTCTGCTGTATATGTAACCATTTGTTTCTAATCTTCTCACTCACTATCACTTGAATCTCTATACTTTGATGATAAACTTATCCTTGTTTTCACTATAGAATCATAGGACTGGAAGGGACCTCAAGAGGTCATCTGGTCCAGTCCCCTGCACTCAAGGCAGGACTATATTATCTAGACCATCCCTGACAGGTGTTTGTCTAACCCAGTGCTTCTCAAACTATCTGATGTGGAGGACCGGCAATTTTTTTCCAGTGCGCCAGGGACTGGTACCATATTTGTCATGTTGGAGGAGCTGACTCAGCAGCGCGGACTCTAGGCCCTAGAGTCTGTGCTGCTGAGTCAGCTCCTCCAACATGACCCGCCCCCCAGTCATATGACAGGGGCAGCGGCTTGGGTCAAAGCTGAGTGGGGGGCAGGCTCAGCAGAGTGCGGCGCACCTGGACAGGTAGGCGAGCCGTGGCAGCGCCGCTCCAGCCGTGCGCTCCTTGCTGAGGGGCTGTGCCAGGGAGGAAGTGGTGGCAGTAGCAGGAGGCACTAGAGGATGTGGTGTGGGTGCAGCTGCTGCGGGGGGCTGCACCGGGGGCCCGTGGGTGGGGCAGGGGCAAGAGTTCGAGTCCCAGCCACTCCCTCGGGTTAAAATGGCACCTGTGGGACGCGGTGGGCTTCTCTTTGTTGGAAGAGCTTTAAATCCCCGCTCCCGCCTGCTGCGCCGCGGTGGAAGCCCCCCATGAACTGTAATGGCACCTGGGTACCGGGGCTTTGCCTGCTGTGCAGTGCGGATGGGGATTGTTGCTCACCCTTCTGTAGGCCGGGGGATCCAGAGTGCTGGGTCCATGATCAGCCGCAGCCTTCCGGAGTGACCGTGGGCAGGTGCTCGCTGAGCCGCCAGTGGGGTGGGGTCTTTATATGCGAAGGAGTGGGGTAAGCGTGCGCTTATGCGAAGGAATGGGGTAAGCGTGCGCTCATGCATCTCATGCAAAACATGCTGTAGCACTATGGCATCATTACCAATATTATAATATGTGCTTCTGAAAACATAATATTGTTTAATATTGTCGACTGTATCGACTGATAATTATTCTTGGTGGAATTCCGGTGTGATTTTTAAATTATACTATTCTTTCTTTCTTTCTTTCCTGGAAACTCACCATGGACCGGCTGCCGATGGCTCATGGACCGGCACCTGTCCGCGGACCACCACTTTGAATAGCACTGGTGTAACCTGCTCTTAAAAATCTACAATGATGGAGTTTCCACAACCTCACTAGGCAATTTATTCCCGTGCTTAAGTTAGGAAAGTTAGGAATTTTTTCCTAATGTCCAACCTAAACCTCCCTGGCTGCAATTTAAGCCCATTGCTTCTTGTCCTATCCTCAGAGGTTAAGAAGAAATTTTTTTCTCGCTCATCCTTGTAATAAATATATTTAAGTGCTGTGGTGGTAAGTGAATTGGTGATCCTGAGTTATACCTTGCAAACTGGGAAGTACTGTTCCTTTGGGGACAGCAGGCCTAGTAATTCTGTGGGTGTTCAATGGATAAGGGGATGGAAACTGCAGGGAATGCTCCAGCTTGTGCCGATTGCAACTTGTGCAGAGAGAGCCAGGCCTGCAGAGGCCAAGAAGGTAGTGCTTGTGCAGCCAGCTGCTGATGGTTTCAGGGCACTGATCCACAGCATGCAGAGCTTCCTGCTAAGGGCAGGTGGTGGTGAGGTGCCTCACAACCCTGGACGTCCCTGGGGAGCGTCACACTCTATGCTTTAGTTTTTAACAGTCATCAGTTGTCAGACCAATGGAGAATTACATTCAAGTCAATACTCTTTCATTTAGAACACCCTGACACCAACTCCTAGACATGCAAATCTGCTAGTAAAAGCATATCCACTAATCTCAACTGCCCTGGTTGTATGGGGAGACAGAGGTGGTATGTAAAATATCCAGGACTCAAAATATAAAGAGCTTTAAAGATCAATATAAACACTACGAATTACACCCAAAAATTAATAGGATGTTTGTGCAGTCCAAGGTGCTCCCTATATCCAGCCCTGCCAAGTAAGCATGCTGGCACGTTTTGCACCAATTGAAGTCTCATAGGTGTCTCCATCAATATTGTAGTCCAATCTGTGAATCACAAAGGCATGGATGACTGGGGCAACGTCCACGTCTGAGATAAATTCCTGTCATGTTCTCTCCAACTGACAATTATCACCTTTATCTTATCCGAATGTTTCTAAGGAACATATCACTATGGTATCTAAATGCCATGCACAACAATGTAGGAAACACTAACTGTCCAAAAATATCGCTCAGGAGACCTCAACTCTCTTTTTAGTCCTTGTTTTCAGCTTTTCATTATTTTTGTAAATTTTCTCTTCTCCTTCCTTTCTCCCCCTTTATTCATCTCTTCTTCCTCATCATAGCTATTGAACATTGGCCATGACAGAGGTGTCATTACTGGGAGAAGGATTTAGCAAAAAAGTGGGTTATGTATTTCGATATGAACAGTTTGAGATCCTTTTGTATAGCATTCCATAGCCAAGGTCTTGCCTCCAAGAATGCTATGCACCCAGTGCATGAGAATCTTTTTCTTGTGAGTTATGGATGTTGAGGTCCTGCAACAGGGAGATCCTAACCCATTGAAGACCTTATACTTTACTAGTAGGACTTTCAATTTGATGCAGAAGTAGATAATAAACCAGCAAAGTGTGCAGAGCAGTAATGTGATATGTTTGCACTAGCCCTAAAAATGTAATAGATGGGGGGTGCTGCATGTTGTACAAGTTTCAGGGTGTGATTTTTCTAAAGCATTCGGCATTGTGCTATCTCTACTTCCCTTGAAGTCAGTGGAAGTTTTACCACCTCACCGAGTGATTTTGAAAATCTTCACAATAGTTTCTATTTGATGATCCATCACATTCAACTTGAGACTGTGAGTTGTAACAGAATAACCTGGAGGTAACTGACACATGGTTCATAG
The DNA here is from genome assembly GCA_037349315.1 of Chelydra serpentina. Lineage (NCBI taxonomy): Eukaryota > Metazoa > Chordata > Testudines > Chelydridae > Chelydra > Chelydra serpentina. The sequence continues at coordinate 65,617,193 of JBAIAC010000004.1, forward strand.
TGTCAAGGTCCTTGTATGGGCTGGAGTTTCCTGGCCAGCCAAAGATGCACTTCTGTGAATGTAGCAGCAGTGAGAAGTCCTGGATGACCTGGTAGCTATATACCACTTTAATGACTGGACATTTTGTATCCTTGACTGCAGATGACAAGGTTAGTATATTATTCAGCTCCTTGAAGTGTTTCCTTCTTCCTACCATCATCATTTCTGGGAATATATATGCATACATTTCCCCTAAAAAGAAATCAAAGTAGAATGGAAGAAAATTTCCCCAACCACTCCCATTTAAACCCTCAACCAAAAAATGAGTTACTATCCTCCCTTGCAGCTTTCCAATTCTTCCCTATTGCCTCCTTTAGATGAAGGCTGCTTTAAACCTGAAGGCTGATGGGCCAGACTCCACAAAAAGTCCATGCGGAAGTCTCAGTGCACCTGAAAAGTTTACCAGCAAAAAATAATATCCTATGAAGGAAATCCTATTTGTCTTCAAAATTCCATCACTTCCAAGAATATGCCCTTTAAATATGTTTCTGGTCTTCTAAAAAGTGCAGGTGAATCAATGATTTTTTCCTTTAACATTTTGAAAATAAATATGTGATCTCACCAATATCAAACCAGCACAGCTTTGAAAGTGCTGGGTACCTATACAGTTCTGGTTTTGCATTAATGTGCTTTACCATGGTAAAAAATTCTCATCTAATGCGAATGCATGATAAATTGTGTCCAATTGGCTCTAGGTATTTCAGCTGGGTTGACAGAATTCATTGTATTAAACTTACATTTACTTTCTAATTAAAGTACACTTACATTGCCCGCAGCAACTGAAGCTTTAACATAAGTTTCATCAGGCAAGTAAACTAAGGTAAGTAATTGTATCTGCAGGCTTATCTGTTTTAACTCAAGTTAAAACTTGGTGTTTCCTAGCTCATTGGCCAGAAAAGTAGTAATTGTCTTATAACCAAAGTGATATTTGTCAGCACTGATAGTAGCTCTGCTTATGCACAGTTATTCTGTGACTACAGGGCAGAAGCAGTGGTTTACCCATGCGCCATGTGTGGTTTCATAATTATTGTTGAATCATTCCTGTAGCTCTTTCCCACACTTGCTCAGCTCATGCTGTGATACATGCAAGAACTGAGTTTTTCATAGACTGTCTGAAGTCCAAATGAAAAGCTTTGCAGTAAAAAATATATTCTGCACAGGGGGAACCTGGGTCAGATCCGCACATGGTGTAAACCAACATAGTTCCACTGACTTCAATGGAGTTGTGCTGATTTACACTAGTTGAAGAACTGGTCCCATATATTTAAAAGGGATCATATATTTAAAAAATCCAGTGTCTTCTTCTCAAATAATGTTCTGTGGCTAGGGGTAGTAATCTAGCTTTGTTTAGTGCACTGTAAAATGTAAGTTCAGGAACTAATCCCAAACTTCCTCCACTTTTCTCATGTAACCGCACAAGAGTATTCACTATTGAAAACTAATAAATATCTGTTAAGGCAAGAAACAGTGGAAACGGATAGGATCCATGGAATATCTAAATGGCTCCAGCTGCTGACCCTGGTGAGAAGAGAAGAAGGTGGGACTGGAAGCACTCAGGGGCTTTGAGGAGACAACCAGGAGAGGCTTTGAGGGCTATGTCCACAGGAAACCTCACACTTGTACATTTAGATTCTCGAGACTCTAGTATACAAATCCCCTTCAAACCTGTTTGCACCTTCAGCATGAGCATAGAAACAATCTTTCCCTTTTTTTCGGATAGCTTCCTTCCCCTCTCAATATATCTTCAGCTTTCTGTGGGTCAAATCCCAGCTCTTGTGCATCCCTCAATTTCCATTATATGCTTGGTAAGTTTTTTGTCTGAATGGTATCAGTTGGCCAAGATGGAAATATGGAATATTATGCCTCTGGCCCTGTTGGAGAACATCTGCATACTATTTGTTACAGGTCCACAGGATGTAGGTCTAGTTGGATCCCTTGCTGCTTCTTGATGTCCGTGCAGTCACAGCTGTGAAAAGTGTTCTTGTCACTTTCAAAACTCCATCCTTTGGGTGCAGATTATCCCACAGCTCCCCAAGCATTTGTCACCTGGAGGTTGGGCTGTGCTATGCAACTACATGGTGGCTGCGCCATTTAGAAACTTCAAAGGCCCATTAGTAATGTGAGGGGAGAGACCTCAATATTGTTGCAAAAATGATATTAATAAAAATGTTATAACTTGTTTGCACCTTTATTGAATATTATGATCTAGCTACAAGAATGTAATAGACAGGATTCTTGGAAATATAACAAAATGTGTTTACCTAACACTGCTCTACAGCCAAAATGCTTCTGAAATAAATGTAGTCAAACGTTACTAATTCTGGGTCACTGAGAACGAAAATGATGCTTAAAATTGCTGATTGGCTCTAGTTTTCAAGACATGCCATTGGGTCAGTATATACGACCCTTGACTTGGGAATGGCGGAGGATAAGTGAGTTATAAAGGGAAGGGATCTCAATTTAAACCAGAAATGACTAAAATACATCTTTGACTGGATCTATGAATAAATCTATGACTGGGTTTGGACAGTACTTGCTTTTTAGGCAAAACAATGAATGACGCAATCTGAAGCTGGTATTGCGTCATACATGATATGAATTGCATCATGTTATTCCTAGAAGTCATGGATGATGCAATCATAACGAAGCTTACATCACTCTGCTGAACAAATTGCCCTATATCAGCTCTAGAAATCATACAGCATCGTGCTCTCTTATTTGTCAGTGTTTGATTTTTCAAAGGGACACATTTCTGTTTAGCCAAAGTGAGCAGAGATGCCTCGTACTTGTGTGAACAGTGCAGATAACTTCTGCTATGTTTGTGGCGAAGTGACTTTTGCATCACAAAAGCACAGTATAACCACTATGGTTAAGAAAGCCTATCACCTTTCTTTTGGCTGCAAAATTGGAGATCAGGACAAGAGGTGGGCCCCACACATATGCTGCAACACTTGTGCAACAAATCTTCACCACTGGATCTTGTCCCATTCTTCTTCATGGAAGGTGATCTTGTAGCCTGCAACAACATCGATGGTGTGATGGCAGCCCTCAACATCGTTCACGATCCAGATGAGTGGAGACTGTTCATTGATTCATCAAAGACGAGTCTTAAAGCTGTTTTACTGCATAATGGCAATATTTTGCCATCAATTCCAGTTGGTCATGCAGTTCATATGAAGGAAACCTATGACAACATGAAACAACTTTTGAGGTGCATAAACTATGACCAACATCAGTGGCAGCTTTGTGGTGATTTGAAGGTTGTTGCTCTCTTGCTTGGTCTGCAGACTGGATACACAAAGTACTGCTGTTTTCTCTGCGAATGGGATAGTCGTGCAAGAGATTCCCACTACATCAAGAAAGATTGGCCACTCCCACAGTCATTGGAGCCTGGGAGGAAAAGTGTTCAGCATCCACCACTTGTTGAATCAAGGAAGATTTTGTTACCACCCTTACACATCAACCTGGGTCTGATGAAGAACTTTGTCAAGGCCATTGACAAAACACAAGCAGCTTTCAAGTACCTCCGTGGAAAATTTCTAAGGTTAAGTGAAGCTAAGATAAAGGAAGGTGTCTTTGTTGGTCCTGAGATTCGTGAACTTTGTTGGTCCTGAGATTCGTGACCATGCACTGCGTGGCAAGGAAAAAAGGCATGGAAAGCCTTCCAGTTAGTGGCAATAAATTTTCTCAGAAACAACAAGGCAGACAACTACAGGTTGTTGGTGGAAAACCTCCTCAAGGCATACAAAAGCCTTGGTTGCAACATGTCACTAAAGATACATTTTTTGCACTCTCATCTAGATTTTTTTCCACCGAACTGCGGAGCAGTGAGCGACGAGCACGGCGAGCGATTTCACCAGGACATTGCAAAAATGGAGAAACGCTATCAGGGCAAATGGAGCCCATCAATGCTTGCAGACTATTGCTGGACAGTGACAAGAGATGCTCCATTTAATGAATACAAGAGACAAGCCAAGAAGCGCCGAGTAGACACTGAATAGGACTAAACTATGGACATAATCATTTTTTGCCTTTTGTTTCATAATAAATTTTATTTCTATAACCCCTTTGCTGATTTTTAAAGTGTTACATAAACAGGACAGGTGAAATAGTATCATGTAAAGCAACCATAAACACATGAAAAGACCTAGGTTTCCAATTTATGATTAAAACTCTACTATCTACACAATATACATAGACATAAAATGTAAAAACTTAAATAGCTTAGAAACAGTAGCCAATCAGTTGTTTTAATTGTCATATTTGAATTCAGCACATCAAAATACATACTAAATAGCACATTTTATCTCTGAAGCAGACGACTTCTCAAAAATTATAGACCAGTGTTATGTCAGAAAATGTTAAAGATGACCAAATAAATTCCAGGAAATTTCTGTATCTAGCTCCCAAGGACAAGCAGATGTCAAGCAGACAAACCATGTAGACACACTAAGGCAGAAACTTGATTTTGAAAGGAATACAGGGTTGTGTTATCAAAGCAATAAATGTAGAGGTAAGGTGGGCCTATACTGACCACATCCACTTTTCTTTTCAAAGAAAAACCTGAGATTAAACCTATCCGAAAAATTCTAGAAATATCCTTATTAAAATGGATTTATTTTGTAAGCACACTAAAGTTTTGTAAACACACTATATGGAACAAATATACGGTGCGAAATGTTTTATAGAAGATACTGGTTAATTTCAACTCATTCTTCCACTTAAAGGACCTTTGTTATTTCATAAATGCTGAAAATTGTATAAGCTTCTTTTAATATGTACATTTGTGAATATTTCAGATCTAAATGCAAGCCTACATATAACAACTGTCTGATATCAGTGTTACATGAAAAGTGAGTTGTTTTATACACAAATGTAGCAAGGTTATTATGATGCTAGACTAATTACTAATATAGGAAGCCATTTAAGCCTAGAATATTTATATTACTGGGGAAATAATTAATTACTGGCAGGGCACAAGCAAGCCCTCACCCAAACGCAGGGAAGACAAGAAAATAATTGCAGGGTAGAGTAAACCAACTTCGGTTCAAAACTTCTTCAGAATTATTTAATTTTAAAAGAGTGGTGTGAGAACTAATATGACTTACATAGAAAATGGGAGTGTTTGAACTTTTGAAAACAGAATTTCATTTCCTGTCAAACTCTAAGAAAAATGTAAAAATTATCTCCGAAAATGTACTGAATAAAAAAAAATAGTTTTAACTTTAAAAGTTATCTGAATCTTTCCTGCCACAAGACGAAATCGCCACAAAGCTGCCACTGATGTTGGTCATAGTTTATGCACCTCAAAAGTTGTTTCATGTTGTCATAGGTTTCCTTCATATGGACTGCATGACCAACTGGAATTGATGGCAAAACATTGCCATTATGCAGTAAAACAGCTTTAAAACTCGTCTTCAATGAATCAATGAACAGTCTCCACTCATCTGGATCGTGAACGATGTTGACGGCTGCCATCACACCATCGATGTTGTTGCAGGCTACAAGATCACCTTTCATGAAGAAGAATAGGACAAGATCCTTTTGACGGTCACGGAACATGGAAACCCTAACGTCACCTGCCAGGAGATTCCACTGCTGTAGTGTGGAGCCCAAAAGCTCTGCCTTACTCTTGGGTAGTTCCAAATCCCTGACAAGGTCATTCAGTTCACCTTGTGTTATGAGGTGTGGTTCAGAGGAGGAGGATGGGAGAAAATGTGGGTCCTGTGACATTGATGGTTCAGGACCAGAAGTTTCATCCTCTTCCTCTTCCTCGTCTGACTCAAGTGAGAATGATTCTGGTGCATCAGGAACCGGCAGTCCTTCTCCGTGGGGTACTGGGCATATAGCTGATGGAATGTTTGGATAATGCACAGTCCACTTTTTCTTCTTTGACACACCTTTCCCAACTGGAGGCACCATGCAGAAGTAACAATTGCTGGTATGATCTGTTGGCTCTCTCCAAATCATTGGCACTGCAAAAGGCATAGATTTCCTTTTCCTGTTCAACCAGTGGTGAAGATTTGTTGCACAAGTGTTGCAGCATATGTGTGGGGCCCACCTCTTGTCCTGATCTCCAATTTTGCAGCCAAAAGAAAGGTGATAGGCTTTCTTAACCATAGTGGTTATACTGTGCTTTTGTGATGCAAAAGTCACTTCGCCACAAACATAGCAGAAGTTATCTGCACTGTTCACACAAGTACGAGGCATCTCTGCTCACTTTGGCTAAACAGAAATGTGTCCCTTTGCAAAATCAAACACTGACAAATAAGAGAGCACGATGCTGTATGATTTCTAGAGCTGATATAGGGCAATTTGTTCAGCAGAGTGATGTAAGCTTCGTTATGATTGCATCATCCATGACTTCTAGGAATAACATGATGCAATTCATATCATGTATGATGCAATACCAGCTTCAGATTGCGTCATTCATTGTTTTACCTAAAAAGCAAGTACTGTCCAAACCCAGTCATAGATTTATTCATAGATCCAGTCAAAGATGTATTTTAGTCATTTCTGGTTTAAATTGAGATCTCTTCCCTTTATAACTCACTTATCCTCCGCCATTCCCAAGTCAAGGGTCGTCTATACTGACCCAATAGCATGTCTTGAAAACTAGAGCCAATCAACAATTTTAAGCATCCTTTTCGTTCTCAGTGACCCAGAATTAGTAAAGTTTGACTACATTTATTTCAGAAGCATTTTGGCTGTAGAGCAGTGTTATTTACTCCATTATCTTTCTGGGTACTGAAGTTAAGATGACTGGTCTGTAATTCCCCGGGTTGTCCTATTTCCCTTTTTATAGATGGGCACTATTTTTGCCCTTTTATAGTTCTCTGGAATCTCTCTTGCCTTCTATGACTTTTCAGAGATAAGCACTAATGTCTCAGAGATCTCCTCAGTCAGCTCTTTGAGTATTCTAGGATGTATTTCATCAGGTGCTGGTGACTTGAAGACACCTAACTTGTCTAAGTAATTTTTAACTTGTTCTTTCCGTATTTTAGCCTCTGATCCTACCTCATTTTCACTGACATTCACTATGTTAGATGTCTAATTGCTACTAAACTTTTTGGTGAAACCTGAAACAAAGAAGTCATTAAGCACCTCTGCCATTTCCACATTTTCTGTTATTGTTTTTCTCCCCTCATTGAGTAACAGGCCTACCCCGTCCTTGGTCTTCCTCTTGCTTCTAATGTATTTGTAGAATGTTTTCTTGTTACCCTTTATGTCTCTAGCTAATTTAATCTCATTTTGTACCTCGTCTTTCTAATTTTGTTCCTACATACTTGTATTTGTTTATATTCATCCTTGGTGAAACCTGAAACAAAGAAGTCATTAAGCACCTCTGCCATTTCCACATTTTCTGTTGTTGTTTTTCTCCCCTCATTGAGTAACAGGCCTACCCCGTCCTTGGTCTTCCTCTTGCTTCTAATGTATTTGTAGAATGTTTTCTTGTTACCCTTTATGTCTCTAGCTAGTTTAATCTCATTTTGTACCTCGTCTTTCTAATTTTGTTCCTACATACTTGTATTTGTTTATATTCATCCTTTGTAATTTGACCTAGTTTCCACTTTTTGTAGGACTCTTTTTTGAGTTTCAGATAATTGAAGATCTCCTGGTTAAGCTAGGGTGGTCTCTTGCCATACTTCCTATCTTTCCTATGCAGTGGGATAGTTTGCCCTTGTGCCCTTAATAATGTCTCTTTGAAAAAATGCCAACTCTCTTGAACTTTTCCCCCCTTAAATTTGTTTCAAAATAGCCATGGTTAATAATTGTGATTATTTTGCTTCATCTTGATCATGGTGCACCCTAACTTACATAAAAGAACTCCTGCAACTAAACAGTGTTTACCACTCTAAGTTGGTGATAAGAGAAACAATATTTTTAGTAATTTTAAAAACAAAATTACCTGGCATCCAACAATTTAAAACTACCCCTTTCCACCTCACAGCACCAGTGTTTCTCATAGTGAAAATATTACATCTGTGCCTCATGAGCTGCACTTACAGCCAACAGATTTGTGGGTGAAGCTGAAGGTGCTGATTTTGACCTAGAAATCCCTAAATGATTTGGGGTTATCTGAGAAACCAGCTCTCTCCTACTGTGTTTCCACAGCAGTTGCGGCACACTAAAGTGCTTGACATAATGCACCCCAGGTTTAAATGATGGCATGGCATTCTTGGTGAGGAGCCCTTGATTCTGTGATTTTGTGACCTTCAGGGAATACTGCGAGATGCATAAGCAGAGTGGTTTACTGTGCGGTTTGTGATAAGTGCTTTTAATTTATTTTTTTACAGCATCCAGAGCATTGGAAGGGCACTTTTAAAAATGTGAATAAATGAATACAATAAGAGAATATGTAAAGGCGGGAAACAGAAAAATGCAGTTATTCTAGACATGGACTGGAAGTGTGTTAATAAATTCCAGTACCAAATAATGGCCAAAAAATTCAGGTCAGGAAGTGAACTTGAATTGAATTACCTCCCATGCACAGAGTTGGATGGAGTTAGGCTAAGATAGAAGAAAAAATGAAATGAAATCTTTCTTTTTTCAACAGTGTCACTGGGTGTTACCATGTTGACAGTCCAAACTGCCTTTATGATTTTCTTTGGGAGGAATGACTTAGCAAGACTGCACCCCAATGACATTGGAAACAGCACGAGCAGAGGTATAGTAATAGTAGCTAACACATGCAATCTACTGCTCCTTTACCTTTTTCAAATGTTACAAAACCTATGTGAGCCACACATCTGTCTGCAGTCACTAATGTTTTATCATTTGTGAGTCTTTCTTTTCCCTTACTCTTGAGAATTTTTTTCCAGACCTATAACCTACTGTAGGTGGGCTAGAGAGATGAGCTTTTAATGAAATAGAACACATATGCACAGATAAAGTGACACTAGCAATACAGTTCTCTTAGAAGCGTAAGAAAAATGAAAACTCTCTGCTTAGAGAGTACAGGCAATGCTATGTGCTAATGACACCACAGCTGAGCCTAAAGAGAATTGAAGCCAGAAAAGCCCACTACCATCCTACCCACACCTGACTTCTACACATTTCTTCACTTGTCAAATCTGTCTGTAACAAAGACCACTTCTAAGAGGGTAAAAATGTTTCTAAGTGAGTTATTATTAAAGGATTACACTGCCACCTTCCTCTTGCTGAGTTTGTATTAATGACTGAGGACACAGAGGAAACGCCAAAATCTCTCTTATATAGTGGTTAAAACGCGGTCTGGTATTGAGGGAAGGTAACTGTTAGGTTAATCGCTCCTTTTTTTTACTCTATTCTCTTATTATCCATGTTAACAAGTCACAACAATAGGGGCAAGTTAAACATAAATGCATCAATACAGAAAAATAGAACCGCGAGTATAATATCACAGAAGGAAATTATATATTATGAAGGTTCCCTGGTAGAGACTCCATAGTTAAGGTTGTGTTCTAAAATGGGGCATAAATCCCTGGGTTTTTTTTCTAAAAGTAAAGTGGCCTTTTGGTGTGAAATATCGCAGTGTTAGACCCCTTTAATCTTCTATGTAGTTTTGGTTTGGTTTATGTTAATAATTTTGTATATATAAGAAAAGTTTGGAATTTGGCCCTTCCTGAAATTTTTCCTTGGCAGTTCAGTCATTCATTTTCAACTGATATCTCTTAAAACATTGTGTATCTATGCAAAATTTGGTAGAAAGGTGTATCCTCAATAAATCTGGTGCAATTTGTACTTTAATTTAAAAATATAGATTTCAGGTAACTTTTTGGCAGTTATTCATCATAAGCAAAACTTATTGAGCATAAACTTCCTCATGTGTATTTTATGTCCAGCTGATGGGGAGGAGAGATGCAGTCATGATAGTTAATGATGTGCTTGGCACTTCTGATGTGCTCCAGGCCAGACTGCAATGAAGCTAAAGAATCTTTTCCTCATGCATATGAAGAAGGAACTTATTATAGTCTTTCCAGCTCATATATGACAGTTAACCCCAACTAGTACTGGACTGCTTGCCTGATTGCCCAGGAAATATCTTTGGAGCACCAGACAAAATTCAGTCAGAGCTCCCTCTAATTTACCAGAATAATGTGTGTATACATTATATTATCTATGATCATCAGTAGATTGAGATCTCTGGTGCAATTTTGTAGACTGCTACAAAAATAGCATTTGTCTATTAAAAGAACACAAATATTGTAGGTGAAACCTGGCCTCTTTGAAATTAATGGTGTTTCATCATTGATTTCAATGTAGTCAGGATTTCACCCTGTGTGTTTCTTCCCTTATTTTCTTTTATTTTGGCACTGAATTTCAGTAGTTTTTAGTTATTCTGTCTCATTAGCTTTTGGCTTTTCTTCTCTTTCCTTATTTTGTTCTTTCACTCACACATTTTTCTTTCTAAGATCCTGATATCTCTTTTCCCCTTTCTCTCAGTGCAGCTTAACTAATTTCTCCTTCTCTTCCCTCTTTGCCATCCTTCCTTTCTTTCGTTGCATTTCCTCAAATCCCTTCTTCTTGATGTTCTTTCATGAGAATCCTTTCTTCCTTTCAATTTATATTTTTCTCTCATCTTCTTTCCTCCTTTTTCTCTCCCTTTTTCCCTCTTTCCCCATTCCTAATTTTTTAGACTCTCCCCTTAAATCTAACCCTCCTTCCTTCCATTCCCCTCAGTTCTCTCTCTCTCCTTCGCTGTCTTCTTTCTCCACTGCCATAGCACAACTGTCATTCTCTGCCACTAAATCACTCCTGTCCTCCACACTCAGACTAACCACATTCTCGCACACGCACTGTTTTTTCTCGCCTCACCCTAACCACATCCATTCCTGCAACATTCCTGAACTCACACACACACCATGCACCCTCCATTTACCATTCCCCCCCACATAGCAAGTATCCACTACAGACCCCAGCCCCTGGTGGATCCCTCTCTTTCTCTCTCTTCCTCATCTCTCTTTCCCCCAGTAGCCAGTCCAGAGGAGAAATGCAGCTGAGGGTCCTGGCAGAAGATGCAAATGTAGCTACTTTTCCTTATTCACAGCACCCTCTGCAGAGCAGGAAGTGCAATCAGAGCAGCATCAGTGTTTTCCCTCCTAAATGGAATTTGTGAGTGCTCATTGCCTCTGAAAGTCATGCACTAAGTGGTTCAAAGTAAGCACCCAAAAATTAGTTGCCCCTTTTGAAACTGTGGGCTTTAACCTCAATCCATCTCAGTTTGCCCATCTGTTCACTAAGAATAATATTGATTTCCTTAACTCACAGGGTTTGTTGAAATGTGTAGCTTGTGAAGCACAAATTCTGTTATCTTTACCCACACCCCCCTAAAGTACTCCCGCTGAAATCACTGGGACTACTCAAAGAATAAAATACCACTCAGTGTTAATCCAGTCCTCATCCTGAAAATGTAAAACACTGGTAAGTGCATATTATTATTGGCCTACCCATTAATATCATCAGTGACAGGAATTCCATAACCTCCATGGCCATGTTGTTATGATAGTCAATGGGACAAAATATTTTCTAAACTACACTTTTGCAGCCCCACAGTGACTGTGATAGCTGTGCAGTTGCATGTGTGTAACTGAAGATCAGAACTTGATGCGTACTATTTTCCTTCATATTTTTTCTAAATTTTCCCTGATGCTTTTGCCCATTACTTTTTGTTCTATCTTCATAGACTATTGAGACTAATTGGCCCCTTTATTCCTAACGTTCCTTTATGTATTTCTAGACACTATTTCTCATGTGTGTTTTCACTTTCCTTTTCTCAAGACTGAATATACCCAGTTCTCTTAATCTTTCACATAGAGCTTATTATCCAAACCTTTCATCATTACTGTTGGTCTCCTCTGATCTTTGCAATTTTTTCTCTTTTTTTTAATATGGTACCCAAAACTGAATCTGATATTCCCACTGAAGCCTAATCAGTGTTGAGTAGAGCTGGCTAATCATGTTGCTTGTTTCATATGTGATACTTTGTTCATGCAATTCAAAATAGTATTTGCATTTTTGTGGCAGTATCACATTCTTGACTCATATTTAGTTTATCATTGACTAGGTTTTTCTCTGCATTATTACTGCCTACCCAACACTTCTCATTTTCGCTTGTTTATATGATTATTTTTTCCTGTACAAGCATATTTAAATGTGTCTTTATTGATGTTAATGTTAGTGATTCCAACCCATTTTTGCAATATATCAAGATTGTATTTTAAATGTATCCACCCACCAGTATATTTTCAATTTGTCCCAACTTAGTGTGTCAGCATTTTCGATTAGCATCCTTTCCACTCCATCTTCCAAGCCCCTAATGAAAATCTGGAGTAGAATTGAACCCATGACCCAGAACAGACCTCTGCAGAACCACACTTGATACTTTCTCCTAACTTGACACTGAACCATTAATAATTGCTCTCTGTGTTAAATTTTTTTTAGCCAGCTGTGTATCCTTCTCACAGTAGTTGCTTCTAATCAACATTTCTCTAGTTTCCCTATGAGAATGTCATGTGGAACTGTATCTAATGCTTTATTAAAATCAAGACGTACTATGTCCACTGCATTTCCTTTATCCACTAAGCTTGTTATCCTATCAGTGAAAGAAATGAAGTTAGTTCAGCATGATTTGTTTTTGATGAGCCCATGTTGCCTAATATTTATCACTTATTTTCCTCTAGGTGCTTACAAATTATCTGCTTTATTAATTGTTCTAGTAATTTACCAAGTATTGAGGTTGTACTTATCAGTGTGTAAGGTTTTAACAATGGAAAAAAAAACCCTACCCATTTTGATCATGCAGGAAATACAGTTAGAAATGCTCTGCTATATAACTCTCTACTTTAAGAGGGTCTTCTTTTCTTATACAAGTTTAGAGAGTTGATTTGAAGAAAAAAAACCAGTTTTCCATTATACAATATTATAATAAGGTGGCATATATCACAGAAATACTAAACTAGCTCTCATTGTAATATCCCATCCCCATCTCACACAGAGCGCTGCATATGAATATCTCCTGCTATTTTTCTGAACCTGCCATTACAGTCTTTGCACCTCACCTCACTTCTCACTTGCAGCAATTGCTCTTCAAGACCTTGGTCTTCCTCAAGCATATCGTGGAGATTTGTGCTTAATGATCTGGAGGTTTTACTCCCATAAAGGGAAATATTATCTAGTGGGAAGAAAGCTGAGCCCACATTTAACTCGCTTTTACTTGGGACAGACACTGGATTTGCATCCAGGTCTTCAGGTGACAAGCTAGTGCAGTAACCTGCTGCAGCACAGAATCCCTACTTTCTCTGCTCTAAGCCTAACTGAGTGTTGCATAGTGCAGTACCTCTTGTGTAAATCCATGACGTCAGGCAGTGGCTTCAATCAGATATGAGAGGCAGTTAGCTTTGCAGCTGTGCTTTCATCCTAATTTGATTCCAAAATGTTGGGAGCCCAGATGTGTAATGACAAGTTGCTTATCAGCCAACACAAAATATGCTGTAATTTCTGTCAGTAACAAGAAGTCATTATTATTAGAAAGAACTGGGACCATTCTCCTACCACCAAGGCTAGAGTAACCCTTTAATTTTGAATATAAGCAACAGCAGGACAAATTTAGCACTGGTGCCAGGAGGCAAAATGCTACTGAAGTCAAGGGAACTATACCAGTTTATACTAGTGCTGAATTTGACTCAAATTGAATTTTCTTAGCCTAGTGTATTTTGGGGCTCCTCTCATTCTAGTCTAATCTATATAGGTTCTTATGCCGCACTTATCACCATAGTATCTGAGGACATGTCTACACTACCCACCGGATTGGCGGGTAGCAATCGATCTCTCAGGAGTCGATTTATCGTGTCTAGTCTAGACGCGATAAATCGATCCTCAAGCGCTCTCCCCGTCGAATCCAGAACTCCACCGCTGCAAGAGGTGAAAACGGAGTTGACGGGGGAGCGGCAGCAATTGATTTGCCGCCGTGAGGACGCCGAGGTATGTCGACCTAAGATACGTTGACTTCAGCTACGCTATTCCTGTAGCTGAAGTTGCGTATCTTAGGTCGATCCCCCACCCAGTGTAGACCTGGGCTGAGTGTCTTCCAGTAGCGTATTAAGCAATGTGACTAACATCTGTCTGTTTGTTTGTTCTCTCAGTCTCTCCCCAGGAGGATAAACATGTTCAGTACAGTGTCTTGATTTGGTAGTTTTGGGGGGGATTTATATATATGTTGCTATGCAGAGAGACAAGGTGGGTAAGGTAATAATCTTTTATTGGACCAACAGAAGTTGGTCAAATAGAAATTAGTCCAATAAAAGATGTTACCTCACCCATTTTGTCTCACTAATATCCTGGGACTGACATGGCTACAACACTGTATACATGTCACTATGTGTTTATGTTACAGAAAGCAGGTAAAGAAAATGAACCTTGCAGTTGGAGCAGAAGGTGCCGAGGTTTGTGATAGAATCATAGAACCATAGGGTTAGAAAGGACCACAAGGGTCATCTAATCTACTCCCTGCCAAGATACAGGATTTGTAGTGTCTCAAGCATCCAAGATAGATGGCTATCCAGCCTCTTTTTAAAAATCTCGAGTGAAGGAGATTCCATGACTTCCCTAGGAAGTCTGTTCCATTGTCCTACTGTTCTTTCAGTTTTCCCTGAGATTTAATCTAAATCTGCTTTGCTGTAGTTTGAACTCCTGCCCTCTCTGGCCAGACAGAACAAATTTTATCCATCTTTTTTATGGCAGCCTTTCAAGTTTTTGAAGACCACTATTATGCCCCCCATCCCCGATCTCCTCTTTTCCTACATAAACATACCCATTTCCTTCAGCCTTTGCTTATATGACTTGCATTCTATCCATTTGATCGTCTTCATCTCTGGATCCTTTCCAGTTTCTCTGTACACTGTCATAAATTGGTGACCAAAATTGGACACAGTACTCCATCTGAGGCCTAACCAACACCGAGTAGAGTGGGTACTATCACCTCTCGTGACTTGTATACTATGCCTCTGTTAATGCATTTGCTTATTTTGCAACAGCATCTCATTGTGGACTCGTGTTGAGCTTCTGATCCACCACTATTCCCAGATCCTTCTATCAGCGCTGCTGCCAAGCCAGCTATCCTCCATTCTGTATTTGTGCATTTGGTTTTTTCCCCTAACTGTAGCCCTTTACATTTGTCTTTGTTGAATTTCATTTTGTTGTCTATTGCCCAATTCTCCAATTTATCAAGATCCCTTTGAATTTTAGCTTTATCCTCCAAAGTGTTTGCACCTCCTCCCCCTTAACTTTGTGTAATCTATACATTTGATTAGTATGCTCTCTATTCCCAGATCCAGGTCATTAATAAAGATGTTAAATAACACTGGACCCAAAACAGATCCCCGTGGAACCCTACTTGAGACCTCCTTCCAATCAGACATCATTCCATTGTTTGCAGTTGTTTAACCAATTATGTATCCACTTAATGGTAGTTTTACCAAGCCTGCATTTCTCCAGCTTACTTATGTGAATGTCATGTGAGATCGTGTCAAAAGCCTTGCTGAAGTCCAGGTATAGTATGTCCACCTCATTCTCCCTATCCACCAAACCAGTTACCCTGTCAAAGAAGGAAATCAAGCTGGTTTGGCATGATTTTTTCTTGATAAATCCATGCTGGCTGCTACTGATTACTCCTTCATCCTCCAGGTATTCGCAAATTAAATGTTTTATACATTGCTCTGGTTGCTTCCTGCGTATGGAGGTCAGGCTGACTGGTCTATAGATCCCTGGCTACTCCTTTTTCCCCTTCTTAAAGATGGGAACTACTTTAGCCTTCTCCAATCTTCCAGGACCTCTCCTGTCATCCATGAGTTTGCAAATATTATTGCCAGTGGCTCCGAGATTTCTTCAGCTAATTCCTTTAGCACCCTCCAGTGAATAGCATCAGTCCTGTTGACTTGAATTCATTCAAATTACTAAGAAGATCTGTGACATGTTCTTTACTTATCCTGATCTGGAATACTTCCCCTTTATTGTCTAGGATAACTTTGCTAGTCGTCTGGTCACATGTTATTTTTGTGAAATCCTTAGTTAGCTGGGGGAGTTCATCCCACAGTGTACAAATGAAAGAAAGTTTTGTCTCCTACATGGATGGGCTTTCTATTTATTGTACAGAAAACCACTGTACCATAGGAGTGTAATTATCAGCCCTGGTCTTCATCCCAGAACTTTAGGTACTCTTTTAGATATACTGGGCCCAGGCTACGACCTTGAAATTGATTCAAATAATAATAGTGTGAGAAACCAGTGCAGAGAGCAGAGGACAGGTCTGATGTGCTTGCAGTGGCTTGTATTGCTGAGGAGATGGACTGCAGTGTTCGGTACTAGTTGGAGTTACCTAAGTGCTGAAGACTTAATGCCCATGTGCATTACCAGCACCAGTAGGAGAAGTGTTCTGGT
Source organism: Chelydra serpentina (assembly GCA_037349315.1). Taxonomy (NCBI): domain Eukaryota; kingdom Metazoa; phylum Chordata; order Testudines; family Chelydridae; genus Chelydra; species Chelydra serpentina. The sequence goes on from JBAIAC010000004.1 coordinate 65,633,648, forward strand.
CCTTCTGGTTCTGAAAAATGGGTCAGGGAAGGTGGGCAAATTTCCTGCTCCCCAATGAAATCTTCTGGAAGATTTGAGGAACAAAAGCCTATCAAAGAAATCGGATCTGGGAAGTAGTCGAGTCTCAGAAACAGAAAGGTACAACCAGTTGTCCTATGAAGACCTTAGGAAGGAATGTGAATAAAAGGCCACTGAGTCAATTGCAACCCCCCAAAATTGACTCTGGGTAACAGAAAGAGCATCAGGCTTCTAGGAAGAGGGATCTGGTAAGAAGGAGATAGGGTCTGGGGACAGATGAAGTCTTTGGTCCCAGGGGTGGAGTACTCAGAAAAATTTCCACAGGATTTTTACTTGAGGAAATGGGTTTATACCAGCACTAGTGAGAATACCTCTTTCAGGGTTCGATCCATAGCCCACTGAAGTTATAGCCCCGCTGAGCCACTGTAGCCTCGTTATGCAACATGCCCAGTACAGAAAAAAATCATCAAAAATTTAGCTGCCAAATTGTAACCAACCTTTACTGATCCCGGGTGAACTGAAATTTTTCAAAGTAATATAATTTGGCCAAATTTGGACAATTTTTCATGGGAGAAGCAAGAGGCACATCCCTGACATTAAGGCAACCCCCTGCCAAATTTCAAATTCCTACATCAAAAACGAAGGGGCTAGAAGGTGCTCAACTAAACAGCTGTAAGAATTTAACATAGGCAAAACAATATATTTCCCCCTAATTTCATTCTCAGAAATGGCTGAAGCATTTTTGCTGAAAATTTCCAGAACAATTCAATCTCAGGCAGACACCTGGCATAGAAAATTTCAGCCCAAATGGCTAAAAGTTGGCACAGTTATGGCACAGTAACTGAAAACAGGATTGTAAGTGTTGGGCAACCTTAACTATATGAATCACCACCTACATCCCCTATAACAAAGAGACAAACCTTGTGATTAAAGCATAATACACGGAAACAGTGAATCTAGCTTCTGTTCTTGCCTCTGTCACAGATTTCCTGTGTGATCTTGAACTAGTCACAATAGAGTTGGTGCTTAATCTTTTGTTTTCCCCTGTGTGAAGTTTAATCCTTGAAAATGTGTAAAGTGTTTTGAGATCCTTCGATGGAAGATGCTATTTAAACATTGCGCGCGTGCACACACACACACACAATCTTTAGTATGGCTCCAGCTTGCATAGATTAGGTTTAATAATCAAAAAGACAACACAAAGCAATGGGAACAGACAAGAGCCAGTGAGGTTTCAGAACTGAACTGTAGACCTAATGGATATCACAGAACTCTTTCCAGTAATAAAAACATAGCATTATGAAATCAGATTGAGTTACAACCAGCTGAGTTTAATATATCCCATCAGACAATTATTTATTTTTTTTGGTATTTTTCCCCAAAAAATCCTATATAAAGTCTCTCGCTATTATTATTATTTTATGTATATTTCCAATATAATTTTTTCTTCACCATATAAGAAATTTTGGCAGGAGACCCACATTTTCCTGTCAGAGAGCTTGTTTCAACGTGTTCTACTGCTGGCAGTACACTCAGCATGTATTCTCTGAACCTCTCTTGTAACTCTGTAGTGAATGTGTCCATATATCTATGATTCAGTGCACTTTTTTCTCTTGCAGTGAGTTAAGTCATTTTGGGTATTTTAGGACCGTTTTATTGCAGATTGCCAGCTGCTTCTGTATGGAAAAAAAATGAATACATAAGGAGTAAAATTGGAGGGAAGAAAAATGGGTATGTGATACAAAACTAAAGTGAATATGTTATCTCAACTGTTTTCATCAACAGTGGGCAAAGAAAACTGCTTTCAGGTCAGCTTCCCTTCTTTCTGTCTTCTCATTTCTCTGACTTCTCTTTCTTCCTGAGTGTTGGGAAGGGAAAGAGCACGGCAGGCACAATTCTAACCAGCCCTTAAGCAGTGTCTTAACTGTGTCAAGTGCCAATGCAGTCCCCAGCAAGCCTGGTGCAGGGGAGACACAAAGGTGACATAAAGCTACCTTTCCTTCCACTCAGTTTTTGTGGCAAGATTAGCTCCATCCCAGGCATGCATTTGGCCCATGAAGTAGTCAAATTTTTGTAGCTGGCTTCTATTTTTACATTTCCCTCCCTTTTGGCTGCTAAGTATTAATAGCTCCAATAACCCGTATGCTATCTTCATAAGATACATTTCATCCTGAATTTCAAAAGACTTAATTTTCCTCTGTTTTGCAGTAACTTGCAACAGTGCAAAATGGGTGTGAAATGCTACCAAACAAGAATTAAGTTACTGGATAATTAAATCCATTGACTGTTACAACTGGCACTGCCACTCTTCTGTTCTGGTGCAGCACTCTGATGAAATAGCTCTTTGGCAGTACCCCTGACACAAAGGAAACGGGAAAACGGAACAGAGATAATAAAAAGAAGGGAAGGGGAGATCAAGTTTTAAAGGGAGGGAAAATATAAATCTACCATGCAATAACTGTAAGGAGGATTTCAATGTTATTTACACTCAATAGGCTGCACTCCTCATAACCCACCTGTGGCTTCACCATTCCCTGAAGATAAATTTCACAATCTCAACCTAGTTATGACTTGTCCTCACACTAATAGATGTCTATATACATGAAGTATAACAACGTATAAAATATACCTATAAATGTTAAGACCTTTTAATGTAAACATTTCTCTTTCCACTGATGCATATATATTCATATGCATCAGTGGAAAGCTTATCATTTTGGAGCTTATCATTTTGGAGGGAGAAATAATTTGGCATGAAGATTTGTCTTCTCCTAAACTCCACGGAGAAAAAAAATCGTTATTGAGGCGCTAGAAATTTGGAATATAGAGTTGGGTGGAGAGAAAGGTCTACAGTCCTTATTCAGACAAAACTCGCATTGATTCCGACTGAAGTTCTGCCTGAGTAAGGACTGCAGGTTGGGATCCAGATAACTGTGAGAGGCTTCTGATGGTAGTGTGGTGAATCCTGAAATAAACTTGAAAAGCTGTAGATGTTATTCTCAGGATGTCTGTAGAATGTAGCTTTATGGACAAAAACTAAGAACATACCTACAGAGGTTTCTATTCTGTTAATATCTATGTGGGTTTGGTAGGCTTACAATTTTAGTTCCACTAAAAGGAAAAATGCTATTTGTTCTATTTTAATTCAGTAAAATTTTGTGCTACTAAACGGAGACTTTTAAACATTGCAGAAGTGGTAGCCATATTGGATGTCCTTCTTGGAAGCAAAGAGTCCCCATGGCCTTTTTTGAAGCATTAAAACTTCATTTTCTCCATGAAAAGCCTATTTGAATATTTTTAATGCTCTAATAAGCTTTTCCCCACTGAAAGAGAAGCTTTTAAAGCTTACTAAAACATTAATGGTGGCTCCCTACTCAGGGGCCTGGAGTCCATACTTCTTTAGTTTAAAGTGCCTGATTTTCCACTGCTTTATACCTTAAGCCTGATTCTCACTTTACTTAAGCCCCTTTACACCAGTTGGGTAGTGTTAATGTAATCTACGTCTACTTTAAAGCCACTTTACATGACCAGAATTATGATATAAAGGGGTCTTAGTGTAACTCAGTAATTCTTAATCTGTGGCCCATGGGTCACTTGTGGCCCAGTCGGAACGCAGTTGTAACCCATGTGACATCCTCAGGGCCACACAGGTAGTATTGGATATGGCCCATAATAGTAAATAGGTTGACATTCCAGTATTTCCAGGAACAGACTGAGCCCACCCCTGCTGCTGTGACCCTTCCCCTCTTCCCTTCCCCCTTCCCCCCCCCCCCCCCCGGCATGACCTCTCACACATCATGTGTGCAAGGTCATGGCGACGGGGGCTGGGGGAACAGCACGGTCTTCAAAATCGCATCCCCCATCCAATACCAGACAAAACCATGTCCAGTTTTACCTCAGTGGTGGGCAGGAGACAAACCATCCCAAAAGAGGTCTGTCCAGTTTAAAACTGGAGGAATGGCTTGCCTAGTCATTAACACCTGTGCAAAGTGGGGACAAAATATTACCAATTCAAAATGTTAACATTTTCCACTCACTTTGCACAAGTTTAAATGACCACACATGATACAAGGCAGCGGAAAACCAGGCCCTAGGGCTTTATTCTCCTTTCTCTTACACCAGTTTTATGTCAACAAACATTTATTTCAATAGAATTATTCCTAATCTACATAGCTGTGACTGAGAGGTGAATCAGCCCTTTTAATACAGTTTTCATCTGTGACATTTACTAAGCAAGGGCCAGATCCTCAGAAGGTGCAAATTGGGGTAGCTGCACTGAAGTCATTGAAACAATGCCAATTTACCCCAATTGAGGATCCAGTCCAAGGGATTAACAAGTAAGAACAGGAACAGAGTCGCGTTACTAACGCTAGGGCTGGTATCCTTAGTGGTCTGCAGGTGCATACATGGAGGAAGGGACCAAGTGGCTCAACAGCACATATCCATGCTCAATATTATTATGTATGGCACCTCTGTGTATTCATGATTAATGTGATGCCAGCAGTGAATCCTAGGAAATATCATGGGCCAGGTTCCCCCCACACAGGTAGAAAACTGCAGTAGTGAAGTAGTGAAACAGGCCCAACAGTTTTAAGACTTGTTCTTCCACAACCCCCCTTTTCGATTTAATGGTTTAAAATCATTGTTTGTGCTGCTGTGGCTCACCAGATAGATTGTCTTGATAGAAGCCAGGAGGTTTACATTCACTGTCTAGTTAAGTTGTTATTCATTTGCTGTAACATTTAGGTTTCAAAGCACTGAGTAACAGACTAATGTTGCCTTCGAAAATAAATGTATCACATCGCGCAACCATAATGGCAGGTTAGCATAATTAAAGGGGAAAAAACCAGTGTGGCAAAGTACCTTGTTCTCCCCAGAAGGCTCAGTTCCTCTTAGCCTTAGAGAGACAGGCTGGGGCAGGGCAAACCCTTACTGGCAGCACAGGGTCTGGCAACACCTTCCCCATGTCAGTCCTTTCAGTTTGGTTTTCCTTCCCTTCTGGGGAGGAAGTGCAGCCCTCCTCCCAGGAAGGCTTCCGTGTTCTACAGGCAGCTTCCCTGCCTCTCACCCAACTCTCACCCCCCCCCCCCTCAGTCCCACAGGGGAGGGTTTAAAAAGGGCTCCAGCCGCTACAGAGAGCTGGACCTAATCAGCTCCTTAGCAACCCCTTTCCCAGCTGCACCTTATTTCCCCATAGTTATCTCCCCTCCATAGTCAGGGAGAGGCCTTTTAACCCCCTGGGACTAGTTACTACCTCCCCCTTGGTAGCTACTTGTCCTGGGTTTGCCACATATCACCCCCCACTCCCGCTCAACACTACGGGGTTGGGCTACTTGGGTCGGAAAGCAGTGCACTCTCGATAGGCCATCTGCATTGCCGTGTTGGATTCCCGACCTATGTCGTACTGTGAAGTGGAAGGGTTGGAGTGAGAGGAACCATCTTGTCACCCTCGCGTTTTTGTCTTTGTTTTGGTTCATCCATTGCAGAGGGGCATGGTCCATGATCAGGGTAAATCTCCGCCCCAGTAGATAGTAGCGGAGGCTTTCAATGGCCCATTTTACTGCCAGGCATTCTTTTTCCACTACGGCATACTTCCGTTCTCGAGGCAGGAGCTTCCTACTGAGGAAGAGAACGGGGTGTTCGTCGTCCCCAACCATTTGGGAAAGTACCGCCCCCAACCCTACTTCAGAGGTGTCGGTTTGCAGGATAAACTCCCTCCTCCAGTGCAGGGCTACTAGCACAGGGTCTGTGCAGAGGGCCGTCCTCAAATCTGCAAAAGCGCCTTCAGCCACGGTAGACCATTTTACTATGTCTGGGCCCCTTGCTTTCGTTAAGTCCGTCAATGGGCACGCTCTGGTGGCGAAGTGGGGAATGAACCTTCTATAGTACCCCACTAGTCCCAGGAAGGCTCTGACCTGTTTTTTCTGGAGCGGTCGTGGCCACTTCTGTATAGCCTCCAACTTGTTGAGTTGGGGCTTCACCATGCCCCTCCCCACTATATAGCCGAGGTACTTAGCCTCCGCTAACCCAATTGAAAACTTGGAGGGATTTGCAGTTAGCCCTGCCTTCCTCAGGGTGTCTAGGACTGCTTCCACCTTCTCCAAGTGTGTCTCCCAGTCGGGGCTATATATAATGACGTCATCGAGATAGGCTGCCGCGTACTTGCCATGTGGTCGCAGCAGTTTGTCCATTAGTCTTTGGAAAGTAGCGGGAGCGCCATGTAATACAAAGGGGTGGATGGTGTATTGGTATAGACCTTCTGGAGTCGAAAAGGCCGTCTTTTCTTTGTCGGCCTTGGCCAGGGGGATCTGCCAATAGCCCTTGGTCAGGTCCAGGGTGGACATAAATCGTGCTTTTCCTAATCGGTCGATTAGCTCATCTATCCGGGGGATGGGGTACGCATCAAATTGTGACACCTCGTTCAGCTTCCGGAAGTCGTTGCAGAACCTCATACTGCCGTCCGGTTTAGGCACCAAGACCACGGGACTTGACCATTGGCTATGCGACTCCTCAATGACTCCTAGGGTCAGCATTTTCCTGACTTCAGTCCTGATCTCTTTTCTTTTGGCCTCCGGGATCCAGTATGGTTTGACGTTCACCTTCACTCCAGGCTCTGTGTGGATGTGATGGTGCACCTCAGTAGTCCTGCCTGGCTTTTCAGAGAACACATCCTGGTTGCGTTTGATCAGGCTGATCACTTCTGATCGTTGTTCCGGAGTCACCTCTGGAGATATCCCCACCTGGTCGGGCTGGTTGCTTTTAGGGGGCGTTGCGCCTAGCGCGACCACCGGAGCTTCTCTATCCTGCCAAGGTTTCAGCAGATTTATATGATAGATCTGCTCCAGCTTCCGGCGGCCCGGCTGTCGGACCTTATAGTTGACCTCTCCTACGGCGTCTATTATTTCATATGGCCCCTGCCACCTGGCTAGAAGCTTGCTCTCCACTGTGGGTATGAGCACCATTACCCGGTCTCCCACCTGGAACTTCCAGGTCACTGCTTGATGGTTGTAATATGTCTGTTGTGCCCCCTGTGCCTTCTCTGTGTGTTCACGCACCAGGGGGGCAACTTGGGCTATCCTGTCTTTCATCTGTAACACGTGTTCAATGACGTTTCTCCCCGGGTTTGGCTGTTCTTCCCAGCCTTCTTTATCCAGGTTCAGTATGCCCCTGGGGTGGCAACCATATAACAGCTCGAAGGGGGAGAATCCAGTGGAAGCCTGCGGCACCTCCCGTATGGCAAACAGCAAGTAGGGAAGCAGGGTGTCCCAGTCTTTCCCATCACGACTAACCACTTTCCGTAACATGCTCTTCAGTGTTCTATTAAAACGTTCGACGAGACCATCGGTCTGGGGATGATAGACCAACGTCCTGAGGGACCGTATGTGGAGCAATGCACATAGGTCCTTCATTAGTTTAGCCACAAAGGGGGTCCCTTGGTCTGTCAGGATCTCCTTCGGTATCCCTACTCTGGAAAAAATCTGGATTAACTCTTTGGCTATGGTTTTGGACATGGCGTTCCGTAGGGGTACAGCCTCGGGGTATCGGGTGGCATAATCCAATACTACCAGAATGTACTGATGGCCCCGGGCTGACTTCTCCAATGGCCCTACTAGGTCCATAGCTATTCATTCAAATGGGGTCTCTATAATGGGCAGAGGTATCAGAGGGGCCCTCAAGTGCGGTCAGGGCCCATGTATCTGGCATTCCGGACAGGATGTAAAATATCACCGGTCCGCCGCGTAAATGCCGGGCCAAAAAAACCTCTGCAGGATCCGATCAAGGGTCTTGTCTATCCCTAGATGGCCCCCGAACAGGTGGCTGTGGGCCAGATCCATCACGCCCCTCTGATGTTTCTGTGGGACCAAGAGTTGTTCTACGACCTGATCCTGGACCTGGACTACTCTGTATAGCAGATAATTCTTAATTACATAATATGGCCCTGGGCCCTTAACTCTACCCTCCATGGGGACCCCATTTACCTCGACTACTTCCTTAGGAATATGGTTGTATATGGGATCATTGGCTTGATCCTGACCAAAATTCCCGAGCGTAGTCCCCATTGGACCAAACTCAAGGGGGTCTACCTCCGTCTCCTCCCCGGGAAGAAGCCCTGGGGGATCCGGTCCGGCGACATGGTCATTAATCGTCGGCTCAGACCCACTGTTGGTTTCCCCTACAAGCATAGACTTCCAGTACTGGGTCAGGATCTTGGTCCCCCTTCTTTTATCCTCCCTCCGTTCCCTCCGAGTCTTCCGGGGCTTCCCCGGTGGGGGGAACAGATCCTGGGCAAACTCATGGAAGGCCGTGCGGGGGGCTACCTATTTCCTACTACCTCCTCCCCGGGGAGTAGGCTATCAAACCCTGGAAAATCTCGTCCGATAAGGACGGGGTAGGGGAGTTTCGGAACTACTCCCACCATCACCTTAGTGGGGTGTCCGAGAACTTCTATTTTTACGGGGATGGTCGGGTAATAGTTGATATCCCCGTGCACACAGGAGATTCCTGAGCGCTTGGCCCGGGTTAGTTGGTCCTGCCCAACCAGTTTCCCCGAGACCAACGTGATCACACTTCCCGAGTCTACTAATGCGGTAGTCGCTATACCGTTCATCTTCACGGGTCGAGTGTATCTATGGGGGACCATCGCAACCCCGACGAGACTTATTAGTTCACACGGTCCCCCTATATCTCCCAAGTCGCACTGCATGGGCTCTTCTAGGTTTGGGCATTGGGCGGCGATATGCCCCAATTCGCCACAGGCATAGCACCGATACCCCACTCGGGGAAGCCCCTTCTCTTTCGGACTGCTGGGTTTTATCCCCCGCGACGTCCTTCCCCGGTCCTCAAGCCTCTCCGGCACCGCCGGCTGATCTTCCGCCTCCTTCCTCCCCTCCCTTGTCCGGCCTGGCACTAGGGCAAACCGGGGCCTCGGTGCAGAGACTTGCCTCTGAATCTGGCGCTTTCCCTCCCCAGTGGTCCGAGAAAGTTCCTGGGCCGCTAAGTGTCTCTTGACCAGGGCAACCAGATCGTCATAGGAGGAGGGATCATTTTGGCGGACCCACCCCCGTATGTCCGGAGGCAACCCCCTCATGTACCTGTCCAACACGAGGATTTCCACTATCTTCTCTGGTCCATAGGTCTCGGGATGAAGCCACTTCCGGGCGAGGTGGATTAGGTCGAATAGCTGGGACCTTGGCGCTTTATTGCCCCAGTATCTCCATTCGTGGAAACGCTGGGCCCTTATGGCCGGCGTCACGCCTGATCTTGCCAGGATTTCCGCCTTCAGGTGGGGGTAATCCATAGCTGCTTCTGTGGTCATGTCGAAATAGGCCTTCTGGGCCTCCCCGCACAGAAATGGTGCCAGGATACCGGCCCACTGGTCTTGGGGCCAGGCCTCCAGTAGTGCCGTCCTCTCGAATGCGAGGAGGTATGCCTCGATATCATCATCCACCGTCATCTTTTGTAGATAGTTGCTTGCCCGCAGCGGCCGGATCCCCTGGGGCCCGTGCGTCAACGCTTTTAACTGGTTCACTACTTCAGTCAGGGTGGCTCGATCTTGGGCCGCCTGCTTCATCAGTAGCTGGTTCGTCTCCTGCTGGACTCGTACTGATTCTTGCTGGGCTGCCATCTGCACCCTGGTGGCCTCCTGTTGAGCCGCAGTGGCCTGTATCAATGCCTTCACTACATCCTCCATTTTTATTTTTTTATTTTTTTTTGCGAGATTTACCCTGCCCTGCAGTGGCTTGCCACAGAGCCTCACTCACAGAGCATCCCACCCCTGACACCACATGTGGCAAAGTACCTTGTTCTCCCCAGAAGGCTCAGTTCCTCTTAGCCTTAGAGAGACAGGCTGGGGCAGGGCAAACCCTTAATGGCAGCACAGGGTCTGGCAACACCTTCCCCATGTCAGTCCTTTCAGTTTGGTTTTCCTTCCCTTCTGGGGCGGAAGTGCAGCCCTCTTCCCAGGAAGGCTTCCGTGTTTTACAGGCAGCTTCCCTGCCTCTCACCCAACTCTCACCGCCCCTCCAGTCCCACAGGGGAGGGTTTAAAAAGAGCTCCAGCCGCTACAGACAGCTGGACCTAATCAGCTCCTTAGCAACCCCTTTCCCAGCTGCACCTTATTTCCCCATAGTTATCTCCCCTCCATGGTCAGGGAGAGGCCTTTTAACTCCCTGGGACTAGTTACTACCTCCCCCTTGGTAGCTACTTGTCCTGGTTTTGCCACACCAGCTACACTCCAACCTACCATTAGGTCAAGTAGCTCATTGTTTTTTAACCCTTCCCATCTAATTTATCTTTCTCACCAAAAGATATGAAGTTCCTTTATGAAGGCAGAGAAAAGCCATGAGGGAGTAAGCAATTGATCAGTAAAATAAAAAGGACTTTCCCCCATTATATTATGATACTATTCAAACTACTTTAGAGCCCATTCTTGCTCTCACTGTAGCCAGTGGGAGAATTCATATGGACTTCGGGGAAGCATGATTCAAAATTATTAAAAAAAAGAAAGGCAGAAAGCATTCTTCTGTTCATTTGCATATGTTGTTTTCCAGTCGGAGATGGCTTTGCTCTGCAAAGTTTTGAAATGGACTGTAGTGACTCCGTGCATGCATATACATGGCGATGCACTGGCAAAAGTACAGGACTAACCAGTAGACAGCTCTGCTATGGTGGGCTTGATTCTTCATTCCGTTACACTGATTTTTTGGTGTAAGAAACTCTGCTGAAGTTAACAGAACTACCCCGGTTTAAAGCTGATAGAGCAGAGCATCAGACTCTGGGTTGCACTTTCTGCAGCCATTTACTCCAATGCAAAGGAGTTGTAAAATACGATCATTGTGATTTGGTAGCATGTTACCTCTACTTTGCCCTGGTGTAAATGACTACACAAGGTGCAGGGCAAAGGAGAAGCAGGCAATATTGTGCTAATGAGCAGCCTTCTCCGGCTTCATTCATTGTGCACCTGGCTACATATTGCTGCTTAGTGTTTACTGCATCATATAGTTAATGCACAATGCACAATGCAGGGCTTTTTATGGGTTATTGCTTATTCCCTCTAACAAATACTGCACGGAGGACAAATCAGTGATGAGGGCTGATTACTGGACAGTGGTTACTCCTTAGCAGTTGCTGGTTAATACTTAGGCTTTGTCTACACTACACAGCTTTTAGCAACACGGCCGTGTCACTAAAAGTCGGGCAGTGTAAACGCTGCTTGTCAGCACTTTTTCTGACAAAATACTTCCACCCCCTGCGAGCAGGTTGACAAGAGAGCGCTCCTGCCGACAACGAGGCGTTTACACTGCAACTTGCCATGGCAAAACTTTTGTCTTTTTTCGGGGTGGAGGGGGGGTTTAAGCACCTGTGAATGACAAAAGTTTTGTTGTTCAATTGGCAGTGTAGACAAAGCTTTACTCGTTATTGCACCTTACAGTTACTATGCAGTGAATTTGTCAGGACTAATGGCTGGTTTTGAACAATTACATGTAGAAACAGCCACATCTTGCCCTCTTTGAGTCCCTTGAATCCTTTGAATATCCACACTGCATTAGTTGAGTTTTATTGTTCTCATATTAAAGCCTCCCACTCCCCCACCCTTTATCTGCCCTCCCTACTTATCAGACCTATTCTATTATTCTATCACTCAGCCCCACAGTTGCTGTGCTCCACCAGTAATGCTAGGTCATAATATACTGCTTGTCTGCTTCTCCCAAAGTGTCTTCAAGTGTTCTTCCATGGAATGTCCTCCCTGGTCTCATTCAATTCCCTGCTTAAGACAGCCATTTTCTGCAAAGCCTTCAAGAAATTAGCCAGTGAAGGCAGTTATTTATTTTATCATCTTTTAAAAATACCTTTGTTAACCCATCACACCATGCTGTAACCCTAGTTGAGTAATTAAATGATCTTACTGATGACACTCCATCCTTCCTGCTTATTTATCTGTCATGATGTTTGAAGTTTGTTTGAAAGCTGCTCAGACCACTCAATATGCCCTTCCAGCTGGACTGTGAACTACTCTCTGGGAATGGTTTTCCAACCAGTTATGCATCCACCTTATAGTAGTTCCATCTACATTGTATTCCCCTAGGCACATTTTGGAACACATCCCTAGACATATTTTAGACACATAATTCATTTAGAAAGCTTTGAAGAGATAGATATGGCCTTTTCTCTATGTACAGGAATATCTGGATGATAGTATAATGTGTTTGTGCAGAATATGTGAACAGAAATACATTTCCCTATAAAGATCCAGCTCTCAAAATATCATTAGTATGATAGATGATTAATGACTTTCTGTTAGCTAGATTTAGTAAAAAACAAACCCCTTTCTTTGCCAAGAATGACAGGAATAGTAGCAGATAGAGTTATGATGTTGTAGGAACTTCTGCATAATCTCTTAGATATGTTACCAAAGAATGAAACCCCTCCGAGGAGTTTACAATGCACTCTTATAAGAAAAGTTTCAGGCCTTCATCAGAACAAAATGATTTAAAGAAAGAATTAGGAGCATTTTCTCCAGTCATTTCCACTTGAAAAATGCATTCCAGTAGCCAGGAACAAAGAAAAACACAGTGCAGTAACACCAACTATGAGATAACTGTTGAAAAAATGATGAAAAAAGGAAAAATAAAAAAACGTAATAGTCTCTTCATTATGAAATATCCATGAAACCATTGAGATTTGAAGAGCATTACTACTATCAGAAATTGCTCAGTGCATTAAAAATAATTTAAAAATCTGTCTCCAGAAGAGATTTCATACATTTGACTGTTTATTACCAACTTTGTATTTTTATATCTCATCTACTGTTCTTTTCCTTCTCTCAATAATCCAACGGATGTGTCTTGAACAGAATAATAGTGTTTGAGGATTTCCTTTTTTCTTTATTCTAGTGATTTTTAATTTGATGTTTTACTTTTCTGTTTGTTCTCTAGGATGGTGACACACCATCAATTATTTCTAGTTTTGCTTTCTAAACAAGAAATACATTGATTTCTCAATCCTTTAGGAAAATTATACTCATAACACAGGACAAAGTATCTCTATTCCAAGGGTTTCTGTGACAGAATCACTTATGATAAATGAGTTTGGCTGTACATCCTAATAATAGATCATCTTTTCTCACAAAACAATAGAGGAAATGAAGTTCATGAAGAAATAGTCCTATTTAAAATCCCAATTCTATTTAAAGGAGGACAGCAATTCCATAACATAAGGCCTTTATGTACTGCACCTTGTCTTCTAGAGTAATTCCTTTGTTAATTATTAGCCACTGAGGGCCAAAACTTGTCTTGAGATGCCTGCCTTTCCCACTGATGTCAATAGGAAATGCACGTGTGTATCTGAGGGCAGAATTTGGCCCCAAGGAATAATTTACCACAATCCCTTATTGCCTATGTGGGAGCTGGGACCCAGAGGAAGAAACTTTTGCCGAGCAATAAATAAGGTGGAAGAGTAGATGATATTTAAGTCTCCCAAAGATAACTCTGGTTGTCTTCAAAGTTATTGTTAAGTCTGCACACGGGAGAGGAAACCAAAATACTGAAAACTAGACAGGAATTGTGGAAATAGTCTTAAAGAAATAGATTTGATTTATTTTATCGGTTTTCAGAGGAGAGCAGAGAAATCTCACATATCCCTATTTGTGTCTCTCCTGGCCTATTTTTCTTTTCCCTATTCTGATACAGTGAGATGGAGGGGAGAAGATTATAAACATAACAGGAATTGCTGTGAGGAGAATCCCCAAGTTAAATTAAACTCTCTCCTCACAGTTAGTTTCACCCCGATGTAACCAAGTTGGATTGAATAGAGTTTCATCTGCTTACACCTGCAGAGAACTGGCCCACAGAGTCTAGTTCCTTGACAAAATAAATCTTCTGACACAAGAATACAAACCACTTCAATAACCAATCTACAGTGTGAGGAGAAGAAGAGTATCTTGACGAATAATGACAAACAGGACAGATAAGAATGCACCACTTTTTGCCCAATACATTATTACTGACTGGTTTGCAGCTAAAGAATATATGATGTGGGAATTGAGTGAAGTGGGTATTGACCCACGAAAGCTTATGCTTCAATACCTCTGTTAGTCTATAAGGTGCCACAGGACCCTTTGTCGCTTCTTCTGGAATTGTAGGCCAAGATTTTTAACAACAGAAGCCAAAAGTTAGGTTCCTAAAATTTAATGTGGGATTCTTAAGTAAGGGGATTGATTTTCAAAAGTGCTAAGCAACTGGATCTAAAAGAGACTTAAAGTCAGTCAGTCTTCTGAAGGGGAACAGAGGTCTGCCAGCATACATTTCATTTCAGGATCAGGGCGTTATTTTGAAGAAATAGCCCTGGGCATATCACTGCCCTAATTAATGAAAAGGCTTCTATCATGTTTCATGTAGCTATCATATCCTGGTAACAACATGAAAGGCCTCCATATGTGTAAAACTAAATTGGGTCTTAAGAGAACTATTTATATAAATGCTGCAACTATGGCTAGCATTCAAGCCATGTGCACACAAACTGACTTCTTGATGCCTTCTCCGAACTCTTCCCTCCTGCGACCTATACACCTCCCTAAAAGGAAGGTTCTATGTTACATCTTTCCTTTCAGCAATTTTAGTTATTGTTGTGTCTTTGTGCAAGCATTTGCTGAATTGCCGCGGCCAGAGGTTACTAGTACATAGACAACATGGCCTTTACCACTATCCCATTGTGGCCTGTGAAGCCTCATAGTCCTTCATGTGTTCTAATCTTCAAGCCAGTCTCCCACTTCTTGTTTGTGTTTTCACCATTTACGGGAAACTTGCTTACACCATGTTGCTGTCTTCATTCTGTTGATTGGCTTCCTGTTGGTCCTCTGTATTGCTTACATACCTCATTTCTTCTAATGGGTCTATATTGGGCCATCTGAAGGCTGAGGTTCTTTGTAAGTCTCCCTGTATGGCCTATGCCCTGTATGTCTTGGTCTGCTGGCTGTCTGCCACTCCTCCACAGTGGTCTTTGATTTTGTTTCCACTGCTATCCTGAATATGTAGATACCTCATATACCCTCTATCCCACTTGAGCTTAGACTTTACCTTTTGCTATTTGTTAGGTGGATCTAGACCTGCTCACCAGGTGTCTAGTGGCCACAAGTCTTTGAAACCTATGTTGTAGCAAGCTGCCTGCTTAACTTGGCAGTCTTTTAACTTCTTCTGTGAACTGTCCATTGTTCCTCAGCTAAACTGCAGCAGACTGTATCTCCTAGGATCAGAGTCCTAGTTCTTCAGCCCATCAATCTCCATGCTGGACTACTCTCTAGTCCCTGGGAGAGTCACTGTGATAGTCTAACATTGCCAGGTAGGGATTCCTTCCCATCTGTTTTGCCTTTGCTATCAGTCTCTTGGGTGTCTTTACTGCTGCCTCTGCCTTCCTGTTGCTTTGTGGGCATCCAGGGGAAAATGTTTTATGCTTGAATTCCCAATGGGCACTCAAGGATTTAATTTTGTTGCAGTGTATTGTGGCCCATTTTCTGAGAGTAGCGTGTAAGCTATATCATACCTTGCAAAATGCACCTTCAGTTTCCTGATCACAGCTCTTGCCTGAGCATCCTCCAGAAAGTCCATCTTCCAGAAATTGGACCATGTAGATACTGTACAAACCCAATTCCTTCAGCCTTCCTTCATAGGTCATGTTCTCTAGACCCTTAATCGTTCTTGTTGCTCTTCTCTGGACCCTCTCCAATTTCTCCACATCTTTCTTGAAATGCGGTGCCCAGAACTGGACACAATACTCCAGTTGATGCCTAACCAGCGCAGAGTAGAGCGGAAGAATGACTTCTCGTGTCTTGCTCACCACACACCTGTTAATGCAGCCCAGAATCAAGTTTGCTTTTTTGGCAACAGCATCACACTGTTGACTCATATTTAGCTTGTGGTCCACTATAACCCCTAGATCCCTTTCTGCCGTACTCCTTCCTAGACAGTCTCCTCCCATTCTGTATGTGTGAAACTGATTGTTCCGACCTAAGTAGAGCACTTTGCATTTGTCCTTATTAAACTTCATCCTGTTTACCTCTGACCATTTCTCCAATTTGTCCAGATCATTTTGAATTATGACCCTATCCTCCAAAGCAGTTGCAATCCCTCCCAGTTTGGTATCATCTGCAAACTTAATAAGCGTACTTTCTATGCCAATATCCAAGTCGTTGATGAAGATATTGAACAGAGCCGGTCCCAAAACAGACCCTTGCGGAACCCCACTCGTTATACCTTTCCAGCAGGATTGGAAACCATTAATAACTACTCTCTGAGTACGGTTATCTAGCCAGTTGCGCACCCACCTTATAGTAGCCCCATCTAAGTTGTATTTCCCTAGTTTATTGATAAGAATATCATGCGAGACCGTATCAAATGCCTGACTAAAGTCTAGGTATACCACATCCACCACTTCTCCCTTATCCACAAGACTCGTTAGCCTATCAAAGAAAGCTATCAGATTGGTTTGACATGATTTGTTCTTTACAAATCCATGCTGGCTATTCCCTATCACCTTACCACCTTCCAAGTGTTTGCAGATGATTTCCTTAATTAATTGCTCCATTATTTTCCCTGGCACAGAAGTTAAACTAACTGGTCTGTAGTTTCCTGGATTGTTTTTATTTCCCTTTTTATAGATGGGCACTATATTTGCCCTTTTCCAGTCTTCTGGAATCTCTCCTGTCTCCCATGATTTACCAAAGATAATAGCTAGAGGCTCAGATACCTCCTCTGTTAGCTCCTTGAGTATTCTAGGATGCATTTCATCAGGTCCTGGTGACTTGCAGGCATCTAACTTATCTAAGTGATTTTTAACTTGTTCTTTTTTTATTTTATCTTGTAAACCTTCCCCCTTCCCATTAGCATTCACTATGTTAGGCATTCCTTCAGAATTCTCGGTGAAGACCGAAACAAAGAAGTCATTAAGCATCTCTGCCATTTCCAAGTTTCCTGTTACTGTTTCTCCCTCCTCACTGAGTAGTGGGCCTACCCTGTCCTTGGTCTTCCTCTTGCTTCTAATGTATCGATACAAAGTTTTCTTGTTTCCCTTTATTCCTGTAGCTAGTTTGAGCTCATTTTGTGCCTTTACCTTTCTAATCTTGCCCCTGCATTCCCGTGTTGTTTGCCTATATTCATCCTTTGTAATTTGTCCTAGTTTCCATTTTTTATATGACTCCTTTTTATTTTTTAGATCTTGCAAGATCTCGTGGTTAAGCGAAGGTGGTCTTTTGCCACATTTTCTATCTTTCCTACCCATCGGAATAGTTTGCTTTTGGGCCCTTAATAGTGTCCCTTTGAAATACTGCCAGCTCTCCTCAGTTGTTTTTCCCCTCAGTCTTGATTCCCATAGGACCTTACCTATCAGCTCCCTGAGCTTACCAAAATCCACTTTCCTGAAATCCATTGTCTCTATTTTGCTGTACTCCCTTCTACCCTTCCTTAGACTTGTGAACTCTATGATTTCATGATCACTTTCACCCAAGCTGCCTTCTATTTTCAAGTTCTCAACGAGTTCCTCCCTATTTGTTAAAATCAAATCTAGAACAGCTTCCCCCCTAGTAGCTTTCTCAACCTTCTGAAATAAAAAGTTGTCTGCAATGCAGTCCAAGAACTTATTGGATAGTCTGTGCCCTGCTGTGTTATTTTCCCAACATATATCTGGATAGTTGAAGTCCCCCATCACCACCAAATCTTGGGCTTTGGATGATTTTGTTAGTTGTTTAAAAAAAGCCTCATCCACCTCTTCCACCTGGTTAGGTGGCCTGTAGTAGACTCCTAGCATGACATCACCCTTGTTTTTTACCCCTTTTAGCCTAACCCAGAGACTCTCAACACTTCCGTCCCCATGTCCATCTCCACCTCAGTCCAAGTGTGCACATTTTTAATATATAAGGCACCTCCTCCTCCCTTTTTTCCCTGTCTGTCCTTCCTGAGCAAGCTGTACCCATCCATACCAACATTCCAATCATGTGTATTATCCCACCAAGTTTCGGTGATGCCAACAATGTCATAGTTGAATTTATTTATTAGCACTTCCAATTCTTCCTGCTTATTACCCATACTTCTCGCATTTCTATACAGGCATCTAAGATACTGATTTGATCTTGCCTCCCAGTTTTGCCCTGACCCTCCTATCTCTTATACTGCCTTTAAAAGTGAAAAGGTCTGTTCTGACCTTTTCACAGGGTCAGGCTGGAATTTCATGAGGCTGTGGAGTCTCCTTCTGTTGTGGATCGTTACACTTGGAGCACAGCTCATGCTATTCCATGTATACTCTCAACTGGGCATTCATGCCTGGCCAGTAGAAACACGCCATGGATCATCTTACACATGCCTCTATTCCAAGGTATGAGGCATGTATCCAGCTCATGTCAGCTCTGAAATCTGCTGGAATTACTATTCAGTCCCCTTTAAACAAAATCTCTTCTTGCACACACAGCTGACCTTTGTCTGATAATAGACTTCAATAGCTGAGACATAGGTGAGAGGATTATTCCAGGGGTGGGTGGGTGAGATTCTGTGGCCTGCATTGTGCAGGAGGTCAGACTAGATGATTATAATGGTCCCTTCTGACCTTAAAGTCTATGAGTCTATGTGTCTATTAGAAGGCAACCTCTTGTGGCACTCGCTCCTTGCAGTGTTTCTAGCCCTGGAGTATGAATTATTTTACTGCCTGTAACACCCCATTCTGTTTGGTGCATTGTTGGATTGCCTAGAGCCTCCTATCAGAGATGTGACAGTACTGTAGCATGTTGGTAATCTATCTCCTGTTTCACAGAGTCATCTGTGTTGTACTTTGTAAGGTATGGCCTTCTCAGTGTACCTGCTACCACTAGTGACTTTCCTAGTCAGTACCTTTAGCCTCACATCATAGTGCTAGAATCTCAGTAACATGTTGCAGTCACTTGGGTGCAAGCAACTTTTTCATGTTGCTTTCTAATGGCTTGTGATTCAACTACATGTCCACCTTGCACCCTGATTGAATTTTTCTATTCCAGAGAGGATGGCCAGTAGCTCCTTTTCTGTCTGAGCATATCCCCACTCTGTGTCTGTCAGGACTCAGTTAGCAAGTGAGATGAGCTACTAGCTTGGCATCAGTGTTGCTCCTATGCCTCCTTCTGAGGAATCACTCTGTAGCTCTGCCTGCTTTGCAGGGCTCTAGTACTTTAGGACTGTTGCCTCTATGAATTTCTTTATTCTTTAAAATGCCTGTTCAGAGGTCCCTGACCATTCCCACACTGCATCTCTGTGTGTTAACTCTCTCAACGGTTCACAGGCTTCTGATAGGTCTGTGCAGAAACTGGGAAGAAAATTGGCCAGGCATATAAGTAGCTGGATTCCTTTCACATCCTTTGGTCTGTGGATTTCCTTAATGACTCTCAGTATTTCAGAGTCTGACTAGAATCCCTCAGAAGTCAACAGGTATCTGAGGTAGGGAACCTCAGTTCTCCACAGCTTCAGCTTATCTGTATTCATCCTAATATTCTGGTCCCAGGACTTGTTTAGAAGTTGTCACAGTTTGGTATAACAGGTGTGGCAAAGCTGTCAGGTAGCTGGATGGCTCATCAGACTGAAAATGCCAAAACCTATTCTTGACGTCAGATCCATTCTTTTATGTCACTTTTGCCTGGGATACATTGGATAGTACGTCCTCGGTCATTGGTAATTTCTTTTCCATGCTCTGGTAAGTGGCTGTGGGTCAATACAGAGCCTCGGTTTACCTGAAAGTTTTCTCACCACTAATAGGCTGTTGTGGTAGTTTCAATGGGTGTAATAATTCTTCTTCTTTGCAGGATTGCCAGTTCCTTCTTCAGTGGCTCCCCCAGCACTAATGGCTTTCAGTAGTCTCAGGAGTTGCATATGGGGGGGTCTATTTCCAGCGTTAATCTGCCCTCTAGGTGTCCATCTTCTTGAAATATGTCCTTATATTCTGACAGAATGCTGAATAAGGCCCATGGGGACTGTTCTCCCTCTGAGAATATTCTGGTGTTGTATTGTGCCCAGCAGTGAGTGGTACTTCTGTGTCTCAATTACTATAAACTCCAAGTGATAACATCTCATTTCACGGGTGTCGTATTCACAGCCCGCATTTGCCCTCTGGCCTTAGAATGGTTTTTATTGTACATCACCAGCACTTAGTCACATTTCTCTAGTCTAATATGTCTGCTTATCAGTGTTGCTGGGATTACATTGCAGCTGGCTCCACAATCCATCTGGAATCGAATTAGTGGTTGATCTAAGAGCATATTTGCAAACATGGCAGTTGAATGGCTGACAGCCTTCTTCTGCAATGTGTGCATATTGAAAGCCTTTGGATCTGCTAAAGTCAGACTGCAGATGTCCTCCTCTTAATGGAAAGTGTCTACTTCCTCAATCAGA
Organism: Chelydra serpentina; assembly: GCA_037349315.1. Classification (NCBI taxonomy): domain Eukaryota; kingdom Metazoa; phylum Chordata; order Testudines; family Chelydridae; genus Chelydra; species Chelydra serpentina. The sequence goes on from JBAIAC010000004.1 coordinate 65,654,059, forward strand.
GATGACCCATGCAGGCTGATACTAGAGGGGCGGAGGATGGACATGAGGCGGGCATGTAACCACCCTACGTGTCACCTCTGGGAGGAATCTTCCAGCCCTACCTCCCTGGGCCAGGGCAGCCAATCCATCAGTTCCTGGGGGGTGGGGGGCTGGGGCCACAGGAGCATATGCCTCTGGGCCAGGCCAGGGCCGGCCCCAGCCCAGGGAGACTCACAGTACCAGTGTCTCCCCAGAGCTCCTGTGCCATTGCAGACATCTCAGCAGGGGGAGGGTCATGAGCAATGCCCCTAACTTGGGCTGAGTAGAGGGATCTGCTCCCGGTGCCTTCCCCAGTGACCTGTACCCCTTCCTGCACCCACCCTGAGGTCGCCATGCTCACACCGCCAGAGTTATCTGCGGGGACAGGCGCTCTGTCCTTCTCCCACTGTGCCTCCTCCCAGCATGTTTCTGGCTCGCACAGTCCCTCTCCCTGGAAGCTGGGCCTGTGCGGGGAACAAAAGGGTGGGATGGAACCACTTCTCCTGCTGGGTGAGGGTGGCTGCCGCTCTGTGCAGCGGCTGCGTGTGAGAGAACCTGCCTGGGGAGGAGGCAGCAGCCCAACCAGCAGCTGGGCCCAGGTGGGGAGAGGCCACCATTTGAGAAGCAGCTTCACCCCACCCACTCAGCTTTCCCTGCGGGCCTGGGCCCAGCTACAGGGGGGAGGGGCCAAGTGAGATGGAAGTGCCAAGTGGAGGTGCAACAGGAGAAGGACAGAGCACCCCCATCCCGCTGAGCAGAGCCAGCCCTGCAAGGGCATCTCGGCACTTGCTGAAATCTCAGGGGGGAGCAGTTGACCCTGCGTGCCCCCCTACGCATCGCCTCTGTCATCAATCATTGCATGCACTTCTGCTTTTTCTTTGCTTCCTGAGGTACCTGCCGCATTGGTTCTGTTTCCCACACACCTTGCCCCATTGCCCGTAGGCTAAGCATTTTTCTTTCTGCTTTTCATGTTGCTTTCCACAGTGCACCATGGTGTCTGCATTCTTGGTCAGTCTGTCTCTGTTCTGTTTGCTGGGTTTCTTTATCTTGAGCTTGTATACTTGTTCTGCACTGGTTATTGTTATTGGTTTGATCCTTTCTCTGGTCAGTTCAGCTGCTCTTGCTATTTGGAGGTATTTTTCTAGGGTTAGAGCTGTTTCTCTCAACAGTGTCTCCTATTGGCTAAAATCATGTGTCCCAAAACTACCCTGTCTTTAATTAGAGAAACTTTAATATCTTCAAAGTTACAGGGAAATTCCAGAGTTCTCAGCTCCATAATGTAAATATCTATTCCCTCTTCTGCTTCTTGGTTTTGGGGTAAATAAAAACCCAGTATCTCTCTACAGTCTCATTCTGTGTGTGATAATAGTACTTATCAAACCCTTTCATCAGCTGTTTCAGGCATTATTCCTGGCAATAGTGTCTTATTCACTTTTCCCCAAAATGAGAAAGTAAATAAAAATTTACCTTCATTTTCTCATCTTTATCCCCAATGGTGAGCACTGTATACAGAATCAATTCTTGCTTCTATGCTTGTGCAAGGTTTTTCATCTGGAAATCCAGCATTCCTGATGGTCTGAGTCTTACCATGCTGCCTGCTTTCTCTGTTACTAGGGGCTATGTTGTTTGCAGGTTACTCATACTCTCTTTCTTGTTGTGGATCACACTAGATTGACCATTGCCACCCGGTTTCATGTATCATGTGCTGGGTAACAACATGACAGGACTCCATACTTGAAAAATTAAACTGACTCTTTATTAAAAGAACAATTGAAAGAAATGCTGCAACTATGGCTAGCCTGAAAGTCATGGGCACACAGATTGACTTCCTGGTGCCTCTTCCAAATTCTTTTCTCCTGCAACCTAGGCCCCTTCCTCTGAATTCCATGCAGGTTGCTACATTGCACACTTGTATCTGATATATGTGTTACATATATTGCAGGCATTGGAAGATGGTTTCCCAGAATAAGCAATGCTTTTCATGTTAATTTTCTCTTTTAGTCTTTGTCATGCTAGAGCTTTGAAGTTCCCATGTAAGGAGTGAGAAGTAATCACTGTTCCTGAATAGAGCTGTAGTATGTGCCACTCTGGGCAGACAGATAGTACAAGGAGAAAAGAAATGAACAAGTACTGATTATACATTAAATGGACTATCTCACTACTGAAGAGAATATTTTTATTTTGTTACTTTATGATAATCTAACTCATTCCATAAGCCTTTACCTAGTTGTCTCATGGACTGAAGATTTTGGGAGTTTTGAAAATAAATCTTAATTTTAAATGTTTCTACCCATTTTCCCCACAATGCTCCCAAAAGTTATTCTGAAATACCTATACAGATATTTTTGTGCCCATGCTTGAGTTCTATCTTCTCTATTCCCACCCAACAAAATCAACACCCATGCTTTTTTCAGACAGACCATTTGATACATCTTCAGCACTTTTAAAAGACAGACGGTCTAAAACACAAATCCAGGGGGGGAGGGATAGTTCAGTGGTTTGAGCATTGGCCTGCTAAACCCAGGGTTGTGAGTTCAATCCTTGAGGGGGCCATTTGGGGATCTGGGGCAAAAATTGGGGATTGGTCCTGCTTTGAGCAGGGGGTTGGACTAGATGACCTCCTAAGGTTCCTTCCGATTCTATGATTTCTCACCAATAAGATGATGGCCACACTTTGTTGGCCATTTCTGACTGACTTTTTCACTTACATGGGAAGGTTTTTGGTTTTTTTAAAATCCCTCATATCTCTTCTGGCTGATGCTTGTCATGCACCCCAAACTGAGGAGTTCCATGTACCTGATGTAAATTAAGCAGACACGAACAATCACCCTAACTCACAACTCACCCAAAGTGGCTGCCACCCAACAATCATAATGTGTTTCCATTCACAGATTTTGTAGAACATGAAGAGAAAATGGATGCCCTCTGCCATTACATCTGGGTAAGTTAAAGAAAACAATTGCCAGAAAAAGTGGCTGTACTCTCTTGAACTGAGGCTATAATATTAAGGTTTAGTTGATATTACTCAAATATGTGGTGTTTGCATGAGCTTGGATTCTTTCTGAACTCTCTGCCCAGCTCTATTTAGTAAATTCAAAAACTCCTTTAAAAAAACAATATTCACTGAAGATAGCATGGCCTATTTCATTTTGTACAAGTCAAGGTCAGACAATTTATGTTTGTGAGGCCAAACAATATACTTTCTCACACATTACAGAAGATTGAGAGATGTTGAGGGGAAAAAAAAGATTTTTTTCCATCAAGGGCTGAGAATACCACAAATTTTCACTTTCTAGGGATCTCCTTTTTAACATCAGTGCAAACATCAGATAGACAGTTTTCATAATTATCTTCTCTCAAAATCATTTCATACTACACTCTGTTTCAATACAATTTAGATGACCTGCAAGACATGAGGTCTTCCAGACCTTGCCTGTAGAGTGAGTGAGAGAATTTTCATGATTTCTATTTTGGAGTATAAGAATTGGATGGCAAGGAAGATAGCTTCTATTTATCTTGTTATTCTTTATTTTAATATTTAATAGCCAGAAATGTGAATCCTCCCATACAGACGCTAGCTGCACCTCCCAGAGGTAGGTAAGAAGCAGGTAGTTTGTATATGAATCATAGCATATTTCTAGTATTCTCTTTACTGACTGTCTTCCTCCCTGTCAGCTCTGGAGTTCTGAGGTCAGTGTATCTGCAGTTCAAACAGTGATTTAGCTGCAATGTGAGTTAAATATTATTTTTAATTGAAAATCCAAATACCCTACAAAGAGTTGATTATTTTTCCACTCTGGGTGGCAGCAGTAGTGGTAGTACTCTTCACTCCTTAGACCTTTGAGCATGCCACCCATGAGAAGCAGAAATATCATGTCAACATTGAGATCCAGCATAGCAACAACAAAAACAGAAACATCTACCCAAGATGATGTGTAGATACTTTACCCCAGAACTGGTGAAGGAAGCAGATCAGTGTTAGGGAAATCAATCCTGTAAATAGTGGTACAGATAGAAGTCTCTAATTTTTGACCATGCGAGGTGAAGGCGATGGAAGTTGTGGATGCTGAGCACACCCTGGCAATAGCACTTTACGGGATTAGGCTCTGTGTTACCTTCAGAAAAAGACTGCTGTGCTGTTTTGACATTCTGTAAAAGATCAAATCTGTTTAGGACTTGCTCCTGGATTGTGCTGAACTCAGCAAAATTCCATTGATTTCTGAGGGATGAGGATTTGACCCTCATTAAGTGCAATTATAGGCTCCACAAAGATCTAAAGTTCCCCTACAGAATCAGCAACTAAAAGCTCAGCCACTATTTCCCTACATTAGACTGAAATGTAAAGCCAATTAAAAGCCCGTCTGATTAAGATCTATATATCTTGATACTTATATGGCCTCCATCACCGTAAAATCTGCATGCAGTACAATTATGAATGAATTTGTCCTGATAACTGAACTAAGTGGAAGGGAAGTATTATTATCCCTAATTTTACAGAAGGAGTCATAGATAAATTAAGGGACTTGCCAAAGGCAACAGACTTCACACAGAAAGTCTGTTGTAGATCTGAAAAGTGAACCCTGATTCCCTTGTCCCAGTTCAGTGCAATAACCATAAGCTTATCTTTCCTCCAGTAATTGACACGCCTCCTTATCTGACAACACAAAATGCAATTTTCAATCAGGCAACACAGAGATTGCCAAGGCAGATAAGATTCGACAAAATGCATAAAAAGCTTGTGCATCATCCCAGTAATAGTGGAAACCCTGGTCATACTGCCCGCAAATAGTACTGCTTTAGCTTTCAAGTGATGCAGGTAATTGTGTAGTGCCTTTAGTCTACGAGTTGCACTTGAGTCTGGATAAGCATAAGTACTCGGAACAGCTGAAACTGCCCACCTAAAAACGCACTGTAATAATTTACTATAGTATGAAAAAGCAATTTGCAGAGGCCACAGATAGGATTTTTTTTTATCTACCACCTTTCTCTGTGGTATTGGGATACTTCCTTAGCCACAGAACTGAGCATTGTTGTATATGTGGAAGCCACCATACAGACTATCCACAACAAAACAATGGTCAAATCATTTCCCCCTAGACCGACTAGAAGGGATTTCCTTGTAACAGTTCTTCTACCAGAAACCTTTGTCCTCTCAGGATAAACCTGAGTTCACAACAGCATATTAATATGCCAGAGAAAGCTGTATTATGTTTCTAAAGAACCTGAAATAAAAATAAAATAAATAAAGATATGCTAATCTCCTAGAACTGGAACAACCTTGAAAGGTCATTGAGTCCGGTCCCCTGCCTTCCCTAGCAGGACCAAGTACTGTGCCCTGACAGATTTTTGCCCCAGATCCCTAAATGGCTCTCTCAAGGATTGAACTCACAACCGTAGATTTAGGAGGCCAATGCTCAAACCACTGAGCTATCCCTCTCCCATAGCGTCACAGTTCACACGTGGCAACTTTATTTCTGTGTTTGGAAAGAGACTGGCACATAGCACAGTGGAAACAATTAATTTCTTAATGTTATCTAAAAAAGAAGATGGAAATATATGGGACACGTGTTAAGAATGAAGCCAGAGTGTCTGCGAGGGCAGGAATGCTATGGACAGCTGCAGGAAAACATGAAAAGGACTGACTGAAAGAATCCCTCTGAACAGCCCTTAGAGAGGGAAAACGTATGGGATATATCAACAGAGAGGACATGAAAAGAGCAGCATAGGATCGGTGGATGGTGGAGACCTTTTGTGCCCTAAGTGACATGTAAAAGAGTTCCACAGGTTGTGTGTGTGTTGTGTGGAGAAGTACTTCCTTATGGTTGTTTTAAATCTCCTGCCTATTAATTTCATTGGGTGACTCCTTGGTTTTTGTGTTATGTGAAGGGGTAAGTAAAACTTTCTTATTCACTTCCTCCATACCATTCACGATTTTATAGAGCTCTATCATATCCCCCACTTAGTCATCTCTTTTCTAAGGTGAACAGTCCCAGTCTTTTTAATCTCTCCTTATATGGGAGCTGTTTCATACCCCGAATCATTTTTTTTGTAATTCTCTGTACTTTTCCCAATTCTAATATTTTTTTTTGAGTATTCAAAGTGTGGGCATACTATGGATTCATATAGTGGCATTATGATATTTTCTGTCCTATTATCTAACTCTTTCCCAATGGTTCTCAGCATTCTGCTAGGGCACCCAAACATGGAAGCATCCAAAATGACTAGTAACTTTTAAAAATCTAGATGTAAGTGAATTAGGAGCTTAAGTGTCAGTTACAAAAGTGACTTAGTCACGTAGGGAGCCTATGTCCTGGGGACTTTCAGTGAGACTTAGGCATTTTTGAAATAATTTTTGAAAATGGAATTTAGGCTCTTAATTCACTTTGGTGCTTTTGAACATTTTATTGGTCTAATTATTAATTTCATCTTACAATATACAAACAAGAGGCATCTAGCTATGACTTTAGGTGCCTTTCACAAACTTTAAAAATATAGCTTAACTAAAAACCAGCAGGTAGCGCCCCAAAAACTCATCTCAGACCCAAAAATCTTTCTCCAACAAAAACTCCCTTCCCAAATCAACCTCATCCCCAACAGCATCTTCTCTCCCCAAAAGCCTGAAGAAGAAGATAGGTATTTCACCCATACAGTATTACTTGATAGTCTTTATTAAGTGCAGACTGAGTGTCTCTTCCCGAAAAAGTTCCTCTGACTTTTGTATTTGTTCTCCAGACTCTTTTTATCACTTCACACAGATAGCACTACTGCCTCAGAAACCAAGGAGGGGAAAAAAAATAAAAAGTAGAAAAGTAAAGCTGCAACGCCAGCAAACACATTAAATTCAAACTCTAACTTTAGTGACAAGGTAAGGAAGCAGCTGAAAGAATTGTAATAAGGCAGAAACTTAAAAAGAGCAAAGATGTGGGAGTGGAAATGGAAACAAGACAAAGGAAATAAAGGGAAAAAGCCAAACAAGAAAGTAAATTATCATAATGAAACTAAAAGCCTCCCTTCATCTGTCTTAAAAATAGATACTAATGTTTTGAGGATTAACTTTGGTTGTGTAATTATGGACTTATGGAAAAATGAATGTTGGTGAACTAAACTGCTCACTTAGGGAGTGTAGCTAAATCCATGGCATAACAGAAACAGCTGTTACCCATTATGTTTGCTTTTTGATGATAAGTGGTGGAAAAGGTTGGGAAAAGGTGACCACTCAGCGCTTTTCATTGTGAGGTAATGACTCCAATGATGTTAGCAGAATAATTAAAAATACCAGCAGCTCTGTTCTCTCCAAAGATGCTTAGAGTTATCCTTCCGATCCCATCCCCCTGAAATTTATTCACACGTAGTAATGGCAGTGGGATAGGAGTTAATATAGGAAAATTTGGAATTAAAGAAGATTTTATGCATTATATATTCAGCCTTAATCCAAACTGTTCTCACACTATTTATTTAAATAGAAGCCATTACACTTGTCCTCATGGATTAAGGTTATCCCCCTGAATAACTGAAGAAGCAAGCTCTGCTTTCAATAATGCCATTGGGTGAAAGGTTTTGGTTTCATATTGTCTGCAATAAATATGTTATTTTATGGAGGGATGTCCTCTACCTTATTTACCTCTGATCCCATCCCATGGGCAAGTAGAACCCAATATGCCATACAGACATGATAATGTTTTTGCACTGAAGTCCGTTGAGAAAAGAAAGATAATTTTAGTTTGCAATAAACGATATAATCATACAATCATAGAAGATTAGGGTTGGAAGAGACCTCAGGAGGTCACCTCATTCTACTCCCTGCTCCAAGCAGGACCCACACCAAATAAATCATCCCAGCCAGGGCTTTGTCAAGCCAGGCCTTAAAAACCTCTAAGGATGGAGATTCCATCGCCTCCCTAGGTAACCCATTCCAGTGCTTCACCACCCTCCTAGTGAAATAGTGTTTCCTAATATCCAATCTAGACCTCCTGCACTGCAACTTGAGACCATTGCTCCTTGTTCTGCCATCTGCCATCACTGAGAACAGCCGAGCTCCATCCTCCTTTGAACCCCGCTTCAAATAGTTGAAGGCTATTATCAAATCCCCCCTCACTCTTCTCTTCTGCAGACTAAATAAACCCGGTTCCTTCAGCCTCTCTTCATAAGTCATGTGTCCCAGCCCCCGATCATTTTCATTGCCCTCCGCTGGACTCTCCCCAAATTGTCCACATCTTTTCTGTAGTGGGGGGGGCGGGGAGGGTTCAAAACTGGACGCAATGCTCCAGATGTGGCCTCACAAGTGCCAAATAAAGGGGAATAATCACTTCCCTTGATCTGCCGGCAATGCTCCTACTAATGCAGCTCAATATACCATTAGCCTTCTTGGCAACAAAGGTACACTGTTGACTCATATCGAGCTTCTTGTCCACAGTAATCCCAGGTCCTTTTCTGCAGAACTGCCTCTTAGCTAGTCAGTCCCCAGCCTGTAGCAGTGCATGGGATTCTTCCGTCCCAAGTGCAGGACTCTGCACTTGTCCTTGTTGAACCTCATCAGATTTCTTTTGACCCAATCCTAAAAATCCACAGATATCTCCTGGGTTCAGGCTTCAACCAATAGCTATCCCATATTAAATGAAGTTAAACCCAGTGTATTACTTCAGAGTCTTTTTTTTCTCTCCAGATGTATTTTCTTTCTTTCTTTCTTGCATCAGCTGGGGATGGGATACCTAACGGGGAGGGACAGTGATCTGAGGTGATACTGGGGATTCTCTTTCTCAGGTGCCTGCCTGGCTGGTTCTTGCTCACATACTCAGAGTCTAACCAATTGCCTTATGCACAATCGGGAAGGATTTTTTTCCAGGTCAGATAGGCAGGGACCTGGGGCTTTTTTACCTTCCTTTGCAGTGTGGGGCACAGATTGCTTGCCAGAATAACCTGGCATTGGTTCACCTTGGTCTCTCCCATTCTCAGCCTGTAGCATACAATCGTTTTGTCTCCTGAGGGTTATATTACTTTGGTTTAATGTCAGTTGTTGAGTTCAGTGTATGTGTGTACTGGATGGTGTTGGTGACCTGCGATATACAGGAGATAAGACTAGATATGCTTCCTTCTGGTCTTAAAGCTCTATGACGCTGTGTTCTTGTTTGCATGGATAAAAAAAGGGCTCCTCGCTCAATTCTATAGTCAGAATTATAAAGATACTTTTCCTAACTTGGAATAGCATTTATTGATGCCCTTGTAGATTTCTGCTGAAAGTCAAGGCTCCCAAGATAATTCTAAAAGTAAAAGATGCCGAGCCTAATCCTGCAGCTTTTCCTCATGTGTATAGTCTCTTTGACTTCTAGGATGAAAGAATGATCTTGTAGTTAAGCACTGGACTAGGTATTTAGCTTTCTCCCTTCTCCCAGACCGAACACACAGCCATTAGGGTGAGATGATTACTGTAGTAAAGTGGTCACTAAGGGGTTAACAGGGTTACTTAGAGTATTATGGGTGAGAGCCTTGCTCTATCCCTCTCTTACCTCCTATTTAGATAGTGTGTGTTTGTTCCCTCTCTGTTTGTGTACACTTGAATGAAGCAGCACATCCCCTTCCCACAATACTGTGAGTGAAGGGAGGAGCTCATTTTGCATCAGTCTGTAAATTTAAAACAGCCCTGGGTCATAAATGCCTCAAGGCTGGACATTTAGACAGAAAATGCAAAAAGCAGCTCAGATCCAGCAGGATAGATCCAAAAGGGATGTCTACATTACTCCTGGGAGCGTTCTTCCCAATGTGGGTAAACAGACTATTATAAACTCTGTTCAACTATCACGCTAATAATAGCTTGTAGGGGTCTTTTTCTGCTGTGGGGTGGTGGGGCGCCAGCCCGCCTCGCTGTACCCATTTGGTTAGATTGGGGAATCCTTAGTCTTGGGCCCGAACGCCTCCGGTCGGGTCCTGCAAGCGATAGAGGCTAGGCCCGGGCCCTGAGTCAGGGAGGGCAGAAAGCAAGTAAATAGTCTGAGGCTCAGCTCCTCAGGCAGGGGCTGAGCACAGAGTTCAATAGGCCCAGGCCCTGGGTCAGGGCGGGGCAATAAGTAGTTCAAGGCTCAGGCCCTCAAGCAGGGGCTGAGCAATCAATGAGTCAGGAAGCCCTGGCCCTTGGTCAGGGCGGGGCAATAAGTAGTTCAGGGCTCAGGCCCCCAAACAGGGCTGAGCAATCAATATAGGTGGTGGCAAGCCCAGGTCCTAGCTCTGGAGAACCTGGGAGAGGGGGAGACTGCTACCCACATGTTGGGTGGCAGGGGGGACGCAGGTCCACCCACTCCACTGCGTCCCAGCCCGGGGCCCTAACAGCGGCAAAGGATCCGCCGCTGGGTCAGTGGGGATCCTGGCCGCAACACACTGACATGGGTTCTGGCCACGGTGCAGCCAGACTGGGGTTGGCTGTCCCCGGGCCACTTCCTAACTCTCCCTCGAGCGGCACCTGAGTCCAGGGTGTGTGTTTGGCGGTTCCCAGCCTCATGGGTTCCTCATCAGACTCGCCGTCACTCGGCGGGTCCGGCCACTCCTCCGGATAGTGGCTGCTCGGCAGGTCCGGCAACTCCTCCGGGCAGGGGCCACTCGGCAGGTCCGGCAACTCCTCCGGGCAGGGGCCGCTCGGCAGGTCCGGCCAGTCTTGGCGGGTCCCTGGGGCCGCAGGGTTTTCCCAGTCGCAAACTAGGCTGGCGGTGTCTGCTCTTCCCGGTGGCTGCTCCTCAAGTGAGCTCCGAGGTCCCACCTTTATACTTCCGGGTCGCGCTGGTCTACTTCCAGGTCGCGGCCTGTCTCTTGGCGGGGCGGGACCAGAGCCTCCTGGCTCCGCCCACTCTGGCCACTGGACCAGTTCTTCACTCTGCGGGGTGGTGGGGCGCCAGCCCGCCTCGCTACATAGCCCTGTGGATGCTGTGGCACCTCAGACTAGCTGCCTGAGTCCAAGGCCACCTGACCCCCTGCATCCACACTTGAGAGGTTATCCCAGGCTGCCACTTGTGCTGCAACATCCACTCTGCTATTTTTAGTGTGCTAGTATGAGTCTGTCTGAAAGTGCTGGGAGACATGTTCCCAGCTTTTGTATAGATGTACCCTAAAAGACCAGAGGAAAAATAAGAAAGCAGCGGGCTTTTTACCTTGAGGGAGGAGGACACACTACGTACTGTCTACAAGGGAAAAAAGTGGGATCTTGCAAAGTAATGGTAGAGTTAAACAATCAGTCAGTCGAAATGGAAGCAGATACAGGAGTTTCAACTACTGTGATCAATGAATATACAGATCAATAATGTGAAGCTGGAATGAGCTCACTAGTGAAAACAGGAGTGGCCCCTGTACCTACACCAGCGAACCTGTCAGATGATAAGTTCTATGTTTGTCCCTGTAAAATAATTACAAAAAAGAGAAAGTTACCAGTCCTACTGATCTATGGACAAAGGCAAAATCTGTTAGGCAGAGACTGGTTGCAGAGAAAACTGAATTAGTAGGAAATTATCAAATTAGACTCCAGCAAAACACCAGCACTCCAGAAAGCATTCAGTGCTCACCCAGGCATTGTTAAAGCAGGGCTAGGGATCTTGGTAGTGGCCAGGTTTTGTATCCAGGATTGGGTCAAACCAAAATGCTTTAAGGCCCGACTAGTTCATTGTGCCCACAGAGAAAAGAATGGGCCACAGTTTGGAGTTAATCTAGACAAAACCATCCACAGTGCAGGGATTATAAAGTCACAGTGAATCAGGTGTCCAAGTTTGACAAGTGCCCATTCCATGGAAGGAGGACTTGCTGGCCGTGTTAGGTGGGTATCAAAAATGTAGGGAACTGGACATGTGGAATGGTGTACCAACAGATGAGGTTGGAGGAAGCCTATACAAAATTTACCGCTCACAAGAGCTCTCACAATCAATGTGAGAATATCATTAATCCATATGGATATCCATATGGAATCTCATTAGCACCTGGAATTTTCCAGAAAGCCATGGAAAGTTTGTACAAAGGTATCCCATGTTTTGTAGTAAGGATTGACAACTTCCTCATCAGAGGCAAAAGTGATGCTAAATATCTGTCAACAATGGGGAAAGTACTTCAAAGATCTGATGCAACAGAACTTCACTTAAAACAAAGGAAATGCTTTTTTATGAGACCAGAAGTGGGGTACCTGGGCTACAGGATACACAAGGAGAGGATTCACCCTGTGGCAGACATAGGAACTGAACAGGCCCTAGGCCGTCTGAACACAGCTGAGCTATGAGCATACTTAGGTATGTTAAATTATTATCATAGGTTTCTCCCAAGTGTTTTGGCCCTTTCAGAGTTCTTGTATCACCTCGAGAGGAAGGAGACCCCCGCATATTGGGGAAAGAGACCAGAGAGAGCTTTTCAGACCTCTAAGTGTTTGGAGCTCCTTGTTCATTTTGACCTGGGCAAAGAATCCTGTCATGTGATGCTTCGTCATATGGGGTGGGGACAGCTTTGCACACAACATGAGGGATATCAGAGAACAACCAACTGGATATGTCTCTAGATCACTGACTAAAGCTAAACAGGGTGATTCTCAGTCAGGAAGAAAGTCTAGCTATTATTTTTGGAATAAAAAGTTCCCATCAATAGCTATATGGGAAGCCTATTACCATTCTGACAGATCTCAATCCATTTGAGGGACTCTTCAATGAAAACAAGGATATGCCAGCCATGATAGGGTTAGGCTTTGACCTTAGCTGCTTATGTGTATAGGATGGTCCATAAGGCAAGGCATCTGCATGCCAGTGCAGATGCCTTCAGTTGATTGGGTCCAATGGAACTTCCAAGAGAGATTGTTTTAGTCATGGAACAACGCCATTAAAGGCTTCTTCCCAGATAATGAAATGGACTACACAGAATCCTATCCTGCCCTGGATGAAGCGGCACATACTGCAAGGCTGGCCAAATCAGCATAAAGGGGAAGAGTTTCTCCCATTTAGGGCCAGGAATGCAGAAGTGAGCTTAGAGAATGAATATCTATTGTGGGACACAAGAGTCATTATTCCCCCACAAGGATGAGATCAAGTCCTGACACAGTCACATGAAGCGCACCCTGGCATTTCACATAAGAATCTTTGGCTGGGAGCTATGTATGGTGACAAAACAGGGATGAGGACCTGGAAAAAAAAAAGTGAAGGGTTGTCATGAATGTTAGGTACACCAGCAGCCCCCAACAATGGTGCCCCTTAACCCCTGGGAACGGCCAGGACATCCATAGTTCTGCACATAAACCCCTGGGAAACATGATTCTAATCATAGTGGATGTACATTCAAAATGTTTACAAATGCATGGTATGACTCTGGCAAGCTCCACTGCTACCTGAGAAAAACTCAGAACTTTGCCACACACAGTCTACCAGGAGTACTTGTCACAGACAATGGAGTAACTTTTACACATATGGAGTTCAGACTTTTTAGTAAAAATGGGATTAAACATATTCAAACTTCCCTATATCTTTCATCTTCCAATGGACTACTAAAGATTGCTGTGAGGACTTTAAAAGAGGGGATGAGGAAGATGATTAATGGGATCTAGGGAATTAATTTGGCTCAGTTTCTTTTGAAATACAGAACCAGACATCAAACTATGATGGGCATGAGCCCAGCCCAGCTGTTGATGGGATGGATGAAAAGAACTCACTTGGATTCAATCCATCCCAGCTAGCTTTTCAAAAACAAATCCATGACTATCATGCTAAAGACAAAGAGCTGGGGGCAAAGAACCTGCTCTATACCAAAAGTTTCAGTACTCAATAGCCAAAGTGGATTATGGGGTCCTATCACAGAGCAAACTGGATCCTTGTCTTTCAAAGTCTGTTTAAGTGACTTTCGAGTCATCAGACGACATCACAATCATGTCTACTTGTGGAGTGTTGTGCAAGCAGCAGAGCCTTAACCCTTGCGTGCTGACCACCTGTAGAAGCCATAGCCAAGAAAGGATGCAGTTTTGCCAGGAATGCCAAATGTGGGGGCACGTACAGAACTGCAGGATTGGGAGACTGGGGGAAGTGGGTTTCTGACTCTGGAGGCAGACCAGGCTGCCACAGAGATGCACTACCCTGTGAGAGAGGGAAGAGGCGCTGGTTATTTATCTCAGCTGTAAATTAAGAGGGTAGGATTGTAGTAAAGTGGTCATCAGGATGTTGACTTAGTTACTCTGAGTATTGTGGGTTGTACCCATGATCCACTCCTCACTTACTTCCTGGTTAGTCAATGCGTGTTCCCCATCCCTGTTCTATTTGTATACAGTTGAATAAAGCAGCAAGTTCCCAGGGTGCAGTAATATAAGTAAAGTGTGTTTCTTGTGCACTTGAGCAGTCCCTTTTCAAATGTTAGAGGAGAGAATGGGAGAATCAGACCCTTCCCTGGATCATCCAAATCTATATGAATTTTTGGAATGCAACAGTTTATATCATGCTATCTTTTATTAGCAAATTAATATAAGCTCAGGTGGAAAAATGGCTCCCTGTTGGCCTACACCAGAGCAGACTAGTAAAAGTTAAACCACATGATGGGCCTAACTGGCATTTCAGAAAAGGACTACATTTAGGGCCCAATCCTGTTCCAACTGAAGTCAGCTACAATGAGTCAGGAATGGTCTCATAAGCAAGATTTTGGATGGAAGAATTTGCATTATTGACCCATAATGCTGAACACATCCTTTTTTTTTTTTTTTTTTTTTGGCTGAACCAGCACAGAAGGCATATATAGGTACATGTTTTGGGATGGTTCAGAAGCCTGATCAATGTTGTGTGAGTCTCAAGCCCCAAAACATCGTTCTTCAGTCACTTTTCAGATTCTAGAGGCTGCGGGTCTGCTTGCACAATTTTGCTCTTTGTGTGTATTCATGGGAAGCAACTTTGAGAACAAAAGGGAGTTTGGACCAGGGACCAAATGGTGCTGACTGGCAGAGGGCACAAGCAGTGGTTAGGGTTTCCAGGTATCCCCTTTGTCAAACATATGAATAATAATTTACCCGAGGGTGGTATGTGAGGTCTCTATAAAGACCAGTAGGCCACTGCACATCATAATCATTGGGAAATGTATATGTGAATAATATTTAAGGAGTTATGTGTCTATAGTAAAAATTATGTTCTTACATTCTTGGAGTTAAGGCAGGTCACCAGGAGGTGACAAACCTCAAAGATGTTCTTTTCAGGCAGGAGGTAACTGACACCTTCCTCCCTGTCTGTCCTTTTGTGTTTTATGTATTGTATGTCCAGTTGCATGCTGATCCAAATGTGAATTGAGTGATTATGAAATCTTCAAGAGAGGAAATCTACAGGAAGAAACAAACAGCAGGGGGTGTCCTGTTTATGAATAAAGACAAAGGATTAGACAAAGGATGGAGTGGAAAGGGACACAGTGGATACTTCACCTAGGAGACAGACTGCTTGTCTCATGAAAGGAGGGTCACAAGCAGCCTGGCTGTAAACGGCTGCAAAGATTTTGGGTGCGTGATGCTCTACAAGACATGAGAATATCTTGTTAATTAAGTCTAGGCTCTAGAATCTGCATTATGGTTGTATTTTATATGTAAACATTTGTTTCCAGTATTTCTACTGGCTATTACTTGAATCTCTATGCTTTGTTAAATAAACTTAAACTTGATTTCACTATAAACACATCTAAGTGCCTTGTGTGTTAAGTGGAGCAGTGATCTGAGGTAGAACTGGTAAGCTGGACTGTTTCTTAGGTGGCAGCAAATCTGGGAATACTGTGAGCATCCAGTGGACCAGGTGCTGGACACGCCAAGGGAGATGCTTAGCAGGCTTGAGTTTTGGGGTGTGCCAATTGCTAACCTACAGAGTGACAGTGGAGCCAGTGAGGCCTAGAGGGGAGTGATTGTGTTGCTCGTGGCCAGTGGAGTTGTGGAGTTGACCCAGGGAAGGCTCAGAAGGGACTTCATGCTAAGGGAAGGTGATTGCGAGATGCCTCTCAACCCTAGGTATCCCAGGAAGCATCCCGGGGAGCATATCTGCCCAGCCATCAGACTTTAAAAAGCCTTTCCTTCTGCTACTCATGTGGATTGTACATAACCTTTAAAGACATTGCTTTCTCACCGGAGGTAGGTAGTGTATATGGTCTATCATAGAGTCACTAAAGCCAAATTAGTTCCTTTTTACTGAATATATTTTATATGCCCTGGGGCAATGAAAGAAGTCAAAGATTTAATGCAAGCAATTATGAAAATTGCTTGGCTGGAACGCGTCTGCATTACACACGCTAAAATAAGAATTAAAAAGCACCTAATGATACTAAGCAAAATTGCCAAATTTTATCTTGTTTGTATTATTCAAATTTATGCACAATAAATCAATAATTATAAACTTATTTACTGAGAAGTAGTTGTTGTAGACTCATTTTACAATTTATAACAGTCTTCGATTGCTTATTCCCCACAGGTAAAGAATTCTATTATCTTGTGGCAGCCTGAAAGAAGGTAAATAGGGTTTTCAAGTAAACAATTTGGATTGGAAGTAGCTATTCTTCTGATATTAAATTTAGATTTGATAAATGTTTGAGGCAATTGAGAAACTGGTCTGCTGTACATAAAAAAAATATTAAGTACAACTGCATTGTGAGATCAAAGCTAATCCAAAATTCTTTACATCCAATTGTCCCCCTCTGTGAAGAATTGAACTGAATAACCACTATTTGAAAGGCTTACCATACAAGAGTCAGTACTTAGTCAAACAATAGCTACATAGGTTTCAGAGTGGTAGCCGTGTTAGTCTATATCCAAAAAAAGAATGAGGAAGACTAACAAATTTATTTGGGCATACGTTTCGTGGACTAAACCCACTTCATCAGATGCATAGAGTGGAATATTCATTAGGAATATATATATATAGAGAGAACATGAACGGATGGGGGTTGCCATACCAATTCTAAGGGTATGTCTACACTACGAGACTAGTTCGATTTTTCTTAAACCGAACTTGTGAAACCGATATTGCAAAGTCGATCGTGCGAATCCACAGCAAGGACATTAAATCGAATTTGTGAGTCCACAGTAACGGGGCAAGCGTCGACATTGCAAGCGGTGCACTGTGGGTAGCTATCCCACAGTTCCCGCAGTCCCCGCTGCCCACTGGAATTCTGAGTGTAGCCCCCAGTGCCTTCTGGGGCCAAAAATGTGTCGAGGGTGGTTATAGGTAAATGTCGTCACTCGACCCACACTCCCGCCCTCCCTACGTGAAAGCGCCGGCGGGCAATTAATTCGCGCCCTTTTCCGGTGATTGACAGCTCGGACGCCACAGGACAGCCAGCATGGAGCCCTTGCTGCTGTTCTGTCCGTTGTCAACACCTCGCGCCTTATCGTCCACCTTTTCCAGAGGCAGATGCAGAGAAATCGGGCGAGGAGGCAACGGAAGCTCCGGGAGGACATGAACTCTGAGAGGGGCACAGACCTCTCGCAAAGCACGGGACCCTGGCCCGTAGAAATCATAGTGGCAATGGGGCACGTTGATCCTGTGGAACGGCGATTCTGGGCAAGGGAAACAAGCACTGACTGGTGGGACCGCATAGTGCTGCAGGTCTGGGATGAATCCCAGTGGCTGCGAAACTTTCGGATGAGTAAGGGCACTTTCCTGGAACTTTGTGAGTTGCTGTCCCCTGCCCTGAAGCACCAGGACACCCGGATGCGAGCAGCCCTGACTATCCAGAAGCGAGTGGCCATAGCCCTGTGGAAGCTTGCAACTCCTGACAGCTACCGGTCAGTCGCGAATCAATTTGGAGTGGGCAAGTCTACCGTGGGGGTTGCTGTGATGCAGGTAGCCCATGCAATCGTTGACCTGCTGCTCTCAAAGGTAGTGACCCTTGAAGACGTGCAGGTGATCATAGATGGCTTTTCCGCTATGGGATTCCCAAACTGCGGCGGGGCTATTGATGGGACACACATCCCTATCCTGGGACCGGACCACCAGGGTAGCCAGTACATTAACCGAAAGGGCTATTTTTCTATGGTGCTGCAAGCACTAGTGGACCACAAAGGACGTTTTACCAACATCAATGTCGGATGGCCGGGCAAGGTTCATGATGCTCGTGTTTTCAAAAACTCTGGTCTGTTTAGACAGCTGCAAGAGGGTGTTTATTTCCCGGACCGCAAAATAACTGTTGGGGATGTGGAGATGCCTATAGTGATCCTCGGGGACCCAGCCTACCCGCTAATGCCCTCGCTCATGAAGCCATACACAGGAGCCCTGGACACTGAAAAGGAGCTCTTCAACTACCGGCTGAGCAAGTGCAGAATGGTGGTGGAGTGTGCCTTTGGCCGTCTCAAAGGTCGTTGGAGAAGCTTACTTACTCGCTCCGACCTCAGCCAAACAAATATCCCCATTGTGATTGCAGCGTGCTGTGTGCTCCACAATCTCTGTGAGAGCAAGGGGGAGACGTTTATGGCGGGGTGGGAGGTTGAGGCAAATCGCCTGGCTGCTGATTACGCACAGCTGGACACCAGGGCGATTAGAAGATCACAGCGGGACGCGCTGCGCATCCGGGAAGCTTTGAAAGCTAGCTTCCAGAGCGAGCGGGGTAACCAGTGACTGTTACGCTTGTTTAAACAGAAGCTGAACCTGCCCCCGTTTCTTTACCCAGTTTCTGTTGCCTATCCTCTCCAATTACCAACCCCCTGCCCCCCCTTCATTCAACGCTTTAAAAGTATAATAAAGGAAACATTGTTTATTAAAACTGTCTCTATTAATGATTTCTTGGTTAAGGGTTTAACCTGGGACGCATACCGCGGTTGGGGAGCGGGTGGAGTGTTGGAAAGTACGCTTCCAAACTCAGGGAATGACATGCTCCTGCTCCCAGAGCAGTCCGAAGTGCTGGACTGCTTGTTTCAAGGGAGCCAGCAACCCCTCCTATTCGCAACTGTGTGTGGTGGGGCCTTTGTGACTTTTTGGCCATGGATTGCGGCCGCAGATCCCCTGCTGCATGGATCTGTCATGCAGGCTATCGCCGGCCGCAAAAGATCTGCAGCCACCCTCCCCCACCAGAAAGTCACAGCCTCCCCCCCCATAGAGAACAAGACAACCCCCGCCCCCAGAATGACAAGTGTGCCCAGTGCATGCAATGTGAGAGTGACTTTATGTTGATCCTTTCCCCCTGTCTGTACCCTGGTTCTGGCGCCTGTCATCGCTAATAACAAACCCCCTTACCCACTCCCCCAAAACCAAACCGTCCTGTGAAAGAAAGTCAGGGAAACAGCACTGTGAAAAACAAACATTTTTATTAAGGGGAGCATATTCACGTAGCTGAAGTCGCGTATCTTAGTTCGAACTGCGGGGTTAGTGTGGACCAGCCCTGAGTGGTAGACAGAGATGCCATCTGGCTGCTCATCAGTAGGTTGCCACAGCAGCCCCAAGTGGTGCCCAAGTTGAGCTACAGTTGACACCTGCTAGCGTGCTTGAAGTCTAACTGAATGCAGTGTTGCTGAGTTTCACAATATTTTGGCTTTTGATATTTTTCCTTCAAGCTCCAGCTCCTGGAATCCAGTGATTATGAGAGAATTTCAGTGTTCATAGTTTAATAAAAAATAAGTTTCTAGCCCCTTTTTGTTGCAAACCAAAGCACAAAAAGTTGACCAGAGTGCACGTCCAGGCAAAAAAAAAAACCCCAAATAAAAATCTCATGATTTGTAAGGTATTCTTATTATATTTTCAGTCTTGACTCATTTTTGAACCCTGGTGGTTGGCAATACTATAAATGTGTGACATTCAGCCTGGGCTGCGGGAATGTCTGAGTGGTTATTGCATGTGTGGGTGTCATGCAAGGTGTGTGGCACTCAACAGAGCTGCACTTTCAATCTATTTCAGCCTTATTGCTTTCTTCCTTGTCTTCACATACTCGCCATTCTAGAGAGCTCAATAGCACCTTTTACACTCTGGGGCCCTGTGTTGAGAACAGTGTGTATGCTCAGTGCCCGAGGGAAATCATTAGAGTAGGGCTCACTTGCTGAGATTCCTGGCACACAATCATGGTGACATATATCTGTAGTTATGCTGTTTGGCTAGTAGGTTTCTCTGTGTTCCATTTGGGATAGCAGAAAAGGGAGTAATTTCTAGCAACTGAGTTGGAAAACAGAGTCCATTTTCTTTTCATTGTATCTTGTTGCTGTACTCTCTAATGCCTCATGTTTAGGGAGGACTGTAGCTCCATATACAATGACACATGGGGAGTGGGCTTGCTGCCACAGTAGGTGCAACTTATACCCCATGTGTATCCAGCCAGATCACCTGGGTCTGAGCAAGGAGGGAGGCAAGATCATAGCTCCACTTCTACCTTTCCTTCCCCCTTTTGGGGTGTCCTGCACCCAAGGGAGAATCAAAAGGAGGCAGTTACTGTTTTTGAGGGATTACATGGACTACAACATTACGTGGCTACCAGGGACACAAAAGGGAGACTTTATGCACCCTCCCCTCCCCCTGCATATTCCCTGGAATAGCTCAGCCCAATCTGGTCCAGAAATAGAGTTTGACAGTCTACAAATGACAGTCTTCCACTCTTTCTTTTGTACATGTTTTTCATATCTCCCACTCTCTTACCCATATATTTTGTATCTTTGTTTATTATCATCTGCTTATTTCAAATGAAGTCTTCATTTAAAATACCTTTGCACTGTTTCCAGCTCTTACTATTTTATCCTGAGTCTCACAATATTTTATAAAAAAAACGAGGAGTCCTTGTGGCACCTTAGAGACTAACAAATGTATTTGGGCATAAGCGTTCATGGGCTAGAACCCACTTCATTAGATGCATGGAGTGGAAAATACAGGAGCAGGTATAAATACATGAAAAGATGGGAGTTGCCTTACCAAGTGGTCAGTCTAACGAGACAATTGACAGCAGGATACCAAGGGAGGAAAAATAACTTTTGAAGTGGTAATGAGAGTGGCCCATTTCAGACAGTTGACAAGAAGGTGTGAGTAACAGTAGGGGGAAATTGGTATGGGGGAAATTAGGTTTAGGTTTTGTAATGACCCAACCACTCCCAGTCTTTATTCAGGCCTAATCTGATGGTGTCCAGTTTGCAAATTAATTCCAGTTCTACAGTATCTCGATGGAGTCTGTTTTTGAAGTTTTTTTGTTGAAGAATTGCCACTTTTAGGTCTGTTACTGAGTGACCATAGAGACTGAAGTGTTCTCCTACTGGTTTTTAAATGTTATAATTCCTGATGTCTGATTTGTATCCATTTGTTCTTTTGAGTAGAGACTATTCTGTTTGGCCAATGTACATGGCAGAGAGGCATTGCTGGCACATGATGGCATATATCACATTGGTAGATGTGCAGGTGAACGAGCCCCTGATGGTGTGGCTGATGTGGTTAGGTCCTATGATGGTGTCCCTTGAATTGATATGTGGACAGAGTTGGCACCGGGGTTTGTTGCAGGGTTTGGATTTTCTTAAAGCTTCAGCTCCTGGAGGCAGCTGATTACGTGGGAATTTCAGCTTGTATTGTTATTTATTAATTAATTCATTTAAAGTAAGGTTTTAGCCATCAGGGTTGCAGAGAAAAGCTTGAACGGTGCATCCTAATGATAAAGATAAATAAAATAACCCAACATTTATTATTTTCAAAATCTCATGATTTTTAAACCAATCTGCTGATTTGGGGGAGGCTGACTCTTGATTTTTCATTATTGGAAGTTGGCACAAAGACAGCCAGTGGTGCTTGTTCCTGTTCCCTTTCTTTGTCCTTAATGTGTACATGACTTGTCAGATTAAACAGGAACAGCTGGTGCACTGTGATGTGAGGTCTTCAGTTTTAGAGGCCTGTATGTACTAAGGAATATTGTGCTAAAATTCATGTATAAGTAAAATGTGTTGATTTCAGTGTTGTGTGTGGAAATGGTCTATAGCAGCAGCACATAGTGGAGAAAGCAAGAAAGGGTTTCCTGTTCAGATTTACTGTTTGTTGAAAACAATGCAAATAACCCAGTCATATGGACATACACACACACACATAAACCAGACCCTGTACAATCTGTCTCAGCTAATACATGCCATGAAATGATTCATCCTGTATTTCTCTGTCTTTCTTTCACACACAACCATACCCCTACTTCTTTTTTCTATTATTTCCACTGGAACCTTTAGATCTGCGTCACCAGAAGAGAAAACAGTCTGCCTCACTGCTGTAGTTAGCTCTGCTTTCTATCTTATGACGTGTAGCTCTTACAGAGGCAAAAGAAGAATTAAACACCTTTGTTATAATGTTTAAAAGCCAATTAAAGAAAATTAAAAATAGTATAAACAAATACACGTTTATGCTAAAGAAAATACTCAAGGCCAGACTAGCAGATGCCCAACAATCCCTATTTTCTGTTTTACAGATAATATATAAATGCTAAAGGTAATATTGGCTCAAAGAACATAGATGTTTATCCCCAGGCCTTCAGCAATAAAGCTGGCTTCATGTAGCATGATAAGTAAATGCAGATACATATTAAAGGTATTATTGGTTTACTACCTTCCTATTACTATTTCCTTCACATTGCAGGCAAAAGCTTCCATCTGTTGTACAACATTAAGCTCCCATGTTTAATCTCCTTATTGTTTAATTTTATTTCTTTGATTTTTAAAGGTCCAATCTTTTTTGTTTTGTTTACCGTAACTGTATTTTGCCAGAACTCTCTATGTTATTTTCCTACATCTACATTATCTTGAGCTCTCGGTGGCCACCCTAAGGGAGGCAGCAACAGAACAAGACGTAAAGAAAAACTGATGTGAGTGGCGGTGGCGGGGGGGGTGTTAGTTCTCATAGACTTTAAGGTCAGAAGCAACCATCGTGACCATCTAGTCTGGCCTCCTGCATGTTGCAGGCCACAGAACCTCACCCACCTACTCCTGAAATGGACCCTAACCTCTGGCTGAGTTACTGAAGTCCTCAAACCATGGTTTAAAGACTTAAAATTACAGAGAATTCATTATTTACACTAGTTTAAACCTGCAAGTGACCCATGTCCCTTGCTGCAGAGGAAGGTGAAAAAACCCCATGGTCTCTGCCAATCTGACCTGGGGTAACATTCCTTCCCAACCCCAAATATGATTATCAGTTAGACCAGGGGTCGGCAAGCTTTGGCACGCAGCACGCTGTTTGCTGTTTCTGGCCACTGGGAGCTGGGTTGGGGGGGCATGCCTGCAGATGATCAACGTAAACAAAATGTCTCGTGGCCAGCCAGCGGATTATCCTGATGGGCCGCATGCCGAAGGTTGCCAACCCCTGAGTTAGACCCTGAGCACGTGGGCAAGATCCACCAGGCAGATACCTGGGAAAGAATTCTCTGTAGTAACTCAGAGTCCTCCCCATCTAGTGTCCCGTCTCTAGCCGTTGGTGATTTTTGCAACTGGCACTTGCCAATAGGCCACATGCCATTGTAAGCAGTCCTGTCATACCATCCGCTCCATTAACTGATCAAGCTTAGTCTTGAAGCCAGGTAGGTTTTTTGCCCCCACTGCTACTCTTGGAAGGCTGCTCCAGAACTTACTCCTCTGATGCTTAAAACCTTCCCCTAATTTCAAGCCTAAACTTGTTGATGGCCAGTTCATATCCATTATTTTTTGTGTCCACATTGGTGATTAACTTAAGTAACTCCTCTCCAACCCTGGTATTTATCTCTCAGATGTATTTATACAGCGCAATCATATCTCCCCTCAGCCTTCTTTTGATTAGGCTAAACAACCCAAGGTCTTTGAGTCTCCTCTCATGAGATAGGTTTTCCATTCCTCGGATCATCTTAGTAGCCCTTCTCTGCACCTGTTTCAGTTTGAATTTATCTTTCTTAAACATAAGACACCAGAATTGCACACAGTATTCCAGATGATGTCTCACCAGTGTCTTGTATAATGGCACTAACAATTCCCTGTCTACACTGGAAATACCTTGCCTGATCTATTGTAGGACAGCATTCACCTTTTTTCATGGCTGCATCACATTGATGGCTCATAGTCAACATCTGATCAACCAGTACACCCAGGTCTTTCTCCTCCACTATCATTTCCAACTAATAAGTTCCTAGCTTACAGCAAAAATTCTTGTTAGTACCTAAATGCATGACCTTTCACTTTGCACTATTAAATGTCATCCCATTTCTATTTCTCCAGTTTACAAGGTCATCCAGATTTTCTTGTATGATATTCTGGTCCTCCTCTGTATTGGCTATACCTCCCAACTTTGTGACATCCACAAATGTTATTAGCACACTCTCACTTTTTGTGCCAAGATCAGTAATAAAAATGTTAAATAAGATTGGTCCCAAAACCGATCCCTGAGGAACTCCACTAGTAACCTCCCTCCGCCTGACAGTTGTTGGGTGGCTGAAGGGAGACAAGTGACTAACAAAGATAAGAGTGAAGAAATGTAACAGTTAGTATAAGGAATGGCGGGGGTTTGATAATGTATTGGTTTGATAGTTTGTCACCATATACAGGGTTATATTGTTGAGACTTTCAGGGGGGAAAATATCTGTTTGTGTATTCTATAAGGGCTTGATCCTACAAGGTCCTAAGTACCACCTTCAAGATATGAGCACCTTCAACTCCCATTGACTTCAGTTCAAGTCAAGGATGATCCACTTCTCACAGCTGTCCCTTTCCTACTGTAAATGCAGCAGGAGGGACACATGGGGGAGGACATTTCTGCAAGGAATCCCTTGCAGTTTCCTCCCTGATCATTCTGTTGTTTTTTTCCCCACCACCAAATGAGCCATGGGGACATCACAGGAGGGTGGGGGTCACAGAGGTTCACTAGAGGGTCACAGAAGTCCAGCACCATTTGTGCATCCACACATGCTCTGTGTCTATAGCATGTTCCCGCTACTGACTGGCAGCACAACTTCATTGGATATCTCCTTAATGGCGGTTCATCGCCATATAGGGGACTCCTTAGGAAAGATAATATAGCTCCATGCTGTAGTACTGGGCAACCTTTTCTGGAACTGATGAAAGGGGATGTCCCCTTAGCCCCACCCTCCACCAACACTCCCCCACACTCGTGACCACTCCCTGCTCTTTCCCCCTGCACTAATCCCAACCCCGCTGAAAGCCTCATAACACGTTCTAGCAAGAGGGTGAGGAAAGAAGAAAAATGCCATGTTGCTGTTTGCAAAATCAGGGCCCTAGACTTTTGAACCAGGCTTAATAAAACAGGGGATCTGATAAAAAAAAATCAAGTTATGGCTCAATGTAAAAATTTCTATACAGCACAGAAACAATTATCAAAACATAATGTTCAGATTTTTGTAAATGTAGGAATATTTATAGAATAAATAAATGTTAATGGTCTCTAATAATCATTTTAGAGTATGTTTTCTTCCATTTGCCATATACTGTATCACCATCTTAACCCCCCAAATCTTTCTGCTGGTATCCTCTCTAATTTCCTTTTCTGAATCAATTTCCGATTGCTTGATTATACATCTTCCTTGGACATTGTGTTCAAGTTGCACTTTTTTTTGTCTTAAGCTACTTCCAGGCTAGTCATCTGCTTATTTTCAATCCAGATTCCCTTGTTGTTAGGTAAGTTATCTCAGCCTGTTTGCTGGCATTGTTCTGCCTTTTTTCCGATTCTCCAATGCACTCCCTTCCTTAGTTTACCTATTTTCTTGAATCATCAAAGGCAAGACTGGCTATATTTTTTCTCCAACTTAAAATCTCCTAAACCTTGAATTCCCTTTACATGTAGTCAGTCCACATGGTATATAAATATACTTTATGTATTCAATCCATATTATATACATATATAATCTAAGAGAGAAATTCTGCTTCTATGAGATAATTCTGCATACCCTATGAAATTAAACTAAACCAATAGGATTATAGACCAATAGAATTATAAACCAATATTATAAACCAATAGAATCAGCACAGAATTTGACCATATATATAAATCCACTATTGCACACCTAGTATAGACAACTTACATGGATCTATCCCACCAGTACCCCCAAAACTAATAAACTATTGTAATTGCTGCCAAATCCTCTGTCATAAATTGTAAATCACTGTGCTTATTTTGGTTCATCTTTTGTTGTATAAAAGATGTTTCTGTCTAGCCTCAGGTGCATGTACATACATTTTAAAATATCCAATTTTAACTATAAGCAATTTGACAAAATCTAGCACAGAGAAATGTTCTTTTAAAAGCTAAGAGTCTTCTAAGTAGATGTCTAATAGCTTATATTACAGTTGTCCCTCATTTTGCTGGTGCCTTCTGGCTCCACTGACATTCTTTAGTTTTTTAAAGTTCTGGACGATATTATAATATAATAAAGGCTGGTTCAGCTTCTAACAATGTGAAAGGAAACACTAGTTTTCACTGGAGTCAAACCTGGACAAATCAAATAAAAATTAAGTTTAAAATGGTTTAGTTAGGATTTCATTAACATTTAATCAATTTTAATATTATAGCCTGGACCTCAGATGGAGTAAGTTTACAATGACACCTTTTCTAGCTGCATTTCAGGTCTGGGGATCTTGGTTTTAAGTTTAAAGGGGCAGGTACATCTAAACCAAGATTTTCAATCGTCATATCAAAGTGTGACGAGGGATTCCAAAATGGCACCTGCTGTATAGCAGATCCGATGGGACACTACAAAACTATACAGTTTGTCATGTGGTTCCACCACACTTTTCCAGTGATGGCACTGTAAGGTAGCTGATTTACAAGATGTTGCTGACAGGAACACAGCCTTAATGTGTTTTTTTTCCAAAGTGTGTCGTCCTAGTTATATAATTGTCATTTTGAACTGTTTTGATAATGCTAATCAGTGCTGGAGGAAGGTTGTATTGTGATCCCTTGAAATTTCTGTTTTCCCCTTAATCTTATAGGACTGTTTTGTTGTTTGTTTTATGCTTGTTTTTTATACAAAAACATTAAAGGAACACAATAATTTTTAAGTAACATTGCCTTAATTAATGAGTTTTATAAAATGGGAGCAAAAGTACATAGTCAAACTATTCTCAGTTACACACCCGTATAAATGTGGAGTAGCTGCATTGAAATCAGTGGAATAACGAGAACAGAATTTGGCCCAAAGTTCATTTTGAACATAACTGACCAGGATTTGGTATAAAAATAATGGGTTTCCTAATGTTTCTTTCTCAATTCTGAGAAAAAAAGACAACATCTTTAGTTGAAGGAATATAAATACTTTGCTTGGATTGCATTTTTGATAACTTATTCTGATTTAGTGCAAGATAATTAGTAAGTAAGGACATGATTGGTAATAGGGCCGTTTGGGGATTATTCTCCAGTAATTTAAGTAGTAAGCATGTTCAGTTAACCAGATGGAGTCTCAACATTTCAGTTGTCACAAATAAAATTGCGTATTAGAATTCCTAAAGCTCAGTGCTGAATCTGATTTTTTTTTAAGTGCTTGTGATACATTGAAACAAACACTTTTATTAGGAAAGGAGTTGTGAGTTTACCTCTGGGAAAGTAAATGGGTGAGCTCAGAGTTCTCCATAATATATGTGGCAGAAGCCCATAACTTTTTGTTTTGTTATTACAAAAATCACAGATGGCCATCTAAGGAGATTGTGAAATAAAACCTTTTACCTGGGCATACCCAAGTTACATCATCACTGTTCAGTTGGAATTCTAGGCCTGTGCTATGCAGATTATATTAGATTAGATTAGATTAGATCAGTGGTTCTCAAACTGTGGGTCAGGACCCCAAAGTGGGTTTCAACTCTGTTCAAATGGGGTCACCAGGGCTGGCATTAGACTTTCTGGGGCCCAGACCTGGGGCTGAAGCCCAACCCCCACTGCCCGGGTCCAAAGCCCGAGCCCCAACACCCAGGGCTGAAGCCTTGGGTGGCGGGGCTCAGGTTACAGGCCCCCTGCCTGGAGTTGAAGCCTTTGGGCTTTGGTCCCCCTTGCCCGGATTGGTGAGGCTCAGGCTTTGGTGAGGCTTGGGTGGATTCAGGCTTCGTTCCCCCCTACTGAGGTCATGTAGTAATTTTTGTTGTCAGAAGGGGGATGCGGTGCAATGAAGTTTGAGAAACCCTGGATCAGATGATTGTAATAGTCCCTTCTGGCCTTCAAAACTATGAATCTATAAACCCCCAAAAGCATTAAAAAGGAATCCCTCTTGGACTAGTGGACAGATGAGTCTGTCTACATACATTGAGGTTAGTTAAGGGCCAAAGGAAGTAGTCTTAGACCAACTTCCCTAGTTAACATTTCAAAGACAGATTTGTACTGCTTAAACTAAGTCACTTCCAACACAGGCATTTTCCTGAGATCATGTAAATATTCACATACAGGTGAATTTCTAAGAAATCCATTCAAAGCCCATTTTCATGTAGACATTTTGAAAGATGTAATCAGGAGGAAATTGTTCTATTGTATGGAGTAGTTCATGTCAAAGTGAACCTGGGGCTAATGAAGGGCTTCACAACTCCAAAGGGCAGTCAACACCATGTGACGTAGAAAGGGTGGAAGGCTTAGAGGGTAGGCATGATGAGGAAGGGTGGAAGAAACCAGCCTTGGTTCTGGTAAGAAATGTTTTAATTGGTTCCTATTCAATGTATCTATGCAACTAAATTTTCCAAATAGCCAGAACAATCTGGAAATGTCAGTATCGTGATTAACTATTAACAATACTTTATTAAGTGTTAAAATACATCATGGAATGGGCCACCCAAATACCCCCAAGAGAACCTGCTTTAATACAGAAATAAAACCTCCTACAACCACACAGCTCTGGTTGTCACCTACCACCCCGAACTGGAACACATCCTGAAAGAAAACCCCCTCTTCTGTCATTCAAACAGCCCCCCAAGCCTCTCCAAGCTCGGCATCAGAAGCAAGCTCCCCACAGACCAGGACACACCAACTCAAAGCAGCACCAGACCCTGCCAGAGCAACTGATGCAAAACCCGCAGACATAGCTCCACTGCTATAATGATCAACACCCCCGACAACACACCTTTCAAGATCCATGGGTCCTATACATGCCTGTCATTACATAGGGTGTATCTCATCCAGTGCACTAAACACTCCAATAACAACTATGGGTGAAACCAGACAATCACTATGGTCTCAAATGAACTCACACAGGAAAATGATAAGAGACAAAAACACTACATCACCTGTGGATGAACACTTTTCACAAAGTGATCACTATATGGGCATGTCTACCCTTAAAACGCTGCATTGGGGCAGTTGCACTGATGCAGCTACACTGCTGTAGCAGTTTAATGAAGATGCTCTACACCGGGCATAGTTAATCCTTCTTCCCGAAAGGTGGTAGCAATGTCAGTGGGAGAAGCTTTCCCACTGACAGAGCGCTGTCTAAATGTTGGGTTAGGTCAGTATAACTACATCACTCATAGGTGTGGATTTTTCACACTCCTGAGTGACATAGTTATACCAATGTAGGTCTGTAGTGTAGACCAGGCCTATATCTGACCTATCAGTCTTCATCCTCAAAGGAAATCTTTACAACACTTTCAAAAGACGAGCCTCAGAGTTTAAATTCATAACTTTGCTAGACACTAAAAATCATGTTCTTCATAAAGACACTGGATTTATGGCTTATTACGGCAATCTGTAACCATTTTTTCCCCATGACTACAAGGTTGTTAACACACCACTTCACCTTGAATGGTTTCTTAGAATACGTGCTAACTATTTATGCTAAACTATTTGTTTGACCTTGTATTTAGCTGTGACACTCTGAATACCTTTCCCAGACCTGTGGAAGAGCTCTGTGTAACTCAAAAACTCATCACTCTCGCCAACAGAAGTTGGTCCAATAAAAGGGATTACCGCACCCATCTTGTCTCAACAATTCTTTAGTGTTTTTCTCTGCTGAATGACATTGTTTTGTGACTGTCAATACCTGTATAATAAATAAGCATAGCCTTAACCTGAGAAGAATGGCTACATGACCTCCTTTCTATGACGAACTAAAGAAATCTCTATGCACCCCTAAACATAAAGATGTTTATGAAGAGAAACTTCTCGAGCATTCCAGGTAGTGGAAGGTGATGCTATCTTAGTTCCTTCCACAGAACAATTTTGGCTATGTTTACAGTTTCTATTCTATCCATTCAATGCAAAGTAGGGGGTGACATGGGCCTAAAGTTAATTGTGACTACTATCAGGACCTTGCCAGTGTCAAATCATGGCCCCATGGAAGTTGATGATGTCTCTGATCAGAGGGAGATATTCTGAATTAAATTGGACACCTAGTCAACATCTTGGATGCAAAATCCATGATTGTTTAAAAAAAGGGGGGGGAAGGGGTACCAAGAGAATACAATTAATGATCCCTTGACTGTTTCTAATGATCCCTTGACTGTTTCATTGACTTCAGTTGGACTGTTTGTATGAGTGATAATTAAAGTGACCAAATATTGGACAATCAGGCATTAGTGTTGGTCTGCCTCATACTACATATGGAGTAGACTGGGGAGCATTTATCACACATCACTGGGGAAAACCCTTTTTCTAAAAGCCAAGATAAACTCATATTATGCCCAGAGATAATTGTCTAGGTGTCTCAGTCAATTTAGAATGTGTTCCTTTTGAACAGAACTGATCAGACACAGTATATGGGCACTAGAAGGCAAATCCTAGTCCCATTGATACCACCAGAGGCAGAAGTCCCACTGATTTCAATGAGACCAGGATTTGACTTAAGGGAAAGGTCAGTGACACTGGTAGAGTCAATGAAACATCAGGAGGAGATTTTATAGAAAATAGGCTTCTCAAACACACCAACAATATGGACAAAATAAATTACAAAATCAAAGTTTAATAGTAAGCAGGTTGAATTTCACTATTAAAGGGTTGTGTTTTCGTATTTGTATAACTAAAGCTTGGCATCTAAATGGAGATTTAGGTGCCCAAATATTATTTTAGGTGTCTAAATTTAGGCACCCACATTCAGAAACTGGGATTAAAGAGTGTAAGGTATTTTAAAGGGCATATTAGATCACCAAAGGATTTAGCTAGGTACCATAAAGGAAATAAAACTATAAGCACTGAAATTAAACTTTCCCATCCCATCATAACAAATGCTGCTATAAGCAGGGTAGGCGCTACCATTAGGTGACCCTAGGTCCTCGGCGGCATTCAGCGGCTGCTTCTTCAGCTGGCGGCACTTCGACGGCAGCCTCTCCCGCCGCCGCCTAAGGCGGCAAAAAAGCTGGCGCCGCTCCTGGCTATGAGACTATTAATATCAACAATATTTTTAAATAACTTGCTAGGATAATATATATTTCTGAATTCACTGTAAAATCTAATTTCTAAATAGATAGATGTGTAATCTACTTCAGCAAGGCAATAACATTAGTATTTTCTAGATAATGAGATAATACTCACTTAGATATTTTTAAATCCCTCGCTAATAGATAAACAATGCTCACAATGAACAGTACCTGGAGGCAGAACTATTAAAAATGTACCAGGCAGAGATGACACGTAACTGGTGGTATGCAGCAGGATTCAGGGCAGGGCATATAAATCCTGTCAGAAATCTGGGGGGTGAGGTTGTGATTTCATGTGCCCTCCCCCACACATCACCTCTGGTACCAGGAGCAATAAAATGAAGGCAAAACCACAGATACGGTATGAGGAGGAGTTTATTCACAAAACCAGGTAGGATAATAAAGAGATCATAAATTATCAACTACTATTGCTTAGCAAGTTGATCAGGAAAATCTTTAATAAACTGTAAACCAGTAAACCTTTAGAGGATGATAACTAAAATAATATGGTCTGGAGAAGGTGGTTTTATCAGAAGTATATTGGCTGCAAGTATTCTGAAAAGATTTACGTCATATAATCATTCATGCCACATCTGTGCAGAATCGTTGAGCAGCCTTTGGCTAGGATTAGGCAAACATTTTTGATAAGGTGTGATTGTTATACATGCTGCAGAAATGGAGGTTCAGCCATACCATTTTGTTCATTGCTGTCATTACTGCAGTGGTGGTATACAGCAGAGTGATCTCTGCCACCTGTTGGCTGGAGTGCACCCTCCACTTTATTCACCCTGTGCCTTTGCATTAAGGCGATTCACAGAGAAGACAACATCTCCATTCAAGATATTACCTCACACGAAGTATATTACTAGTAGAAAGACCCTCTTGGTCATTAACAATCTGTCACAATTGAATTGTTTATGTATCAATATTCATGGATGGCTGCTAAGAGATGGTGGGTTAAATTCTGCCCTTCTTACACCTATGAAACAACACTGACTTCACAATTCCTCAGGCCTTATTGTCCACTGCCTTGCTTTCTGCACTATCACTTTCAACTGTGCAAAGCGGAAGGAAAATGTTACCAAATTAGAAAGTGAGCACTCACTCTAACTCACTTTTTGCACAGACATAAAGAACTGGATGGGTGTGGACATTCCTGCCTCTATATCGCCAAGGAGTGGTTTTCTGCAAAATCTGCACTACATGTTTCATTTGCTTAACCATTATCAGGGAGCTTTCTCTCGGTACCACTGCACCTTTATATAGAGCCAGATTCATGGCCTCTAGTATGGCCATAGTATGGAGGAGCTGGGTTCCCCAGCTGGCACAGAGCTAATACATCCCGCTCCAGGCCACCCACTCCCACCCCACCTGGTGTATGGGATGAGTCTGAGGGGGCTGGAGGTGGAATAGTGCTTTGTGCTGTGTCATCTTTGGCTTCATAACAGTCCCTAGAAGCAGTAACCAGCCAGAATAAGTTATAGCAGCATTGAAGCTGCTTTAACTTTAACAAGGGGCTGAACTAACCATAGTATCTTCAGGACTGTGTAGCACAAAGATGAACTGCAACACCTTATGTATAAATGAATGCTAAATGAGCAGTTGATACACTGAAGTGAAAGCAAGAAACAGCTCATTGGCGTCATGTCTGAGTAAGATAAGTGCATGCGGACTGTTTTGACTTCGGTGGCATGGCATGGGTGCAACTAAGGGCAGATTTTGGCTGTACACCTCATAACATTTTCCCAGGTAGTTCAGATTTTTTGTAATATATGGTTTACTCTCTTTCTCACAATGAGTTTTATTGACTTGAAGATACTGCTAAGAAACACATATGGAGTATACATTATTCAGAAACATAAAGCAAAACTGTATGGCATACCTCCATTTGGGAGTTCTCTATTTTTATAAAGGTCAGAGGGCTGGAAACTACTAAAAAGATAATGGGTCTGGATTCATCCCTGGTGTAATGCTGTTGCTCCATTGCCTTCCTTGGAGTTGCACCTGGGATGAATCTGACCCAGTAGCTCCAGGTACATTTTTAAATGGTCAATTCCTCATTGTAAAGAAGCCTCACATTGTGGAAAATAATGACTTTGTCAGCTGTCTCAGCACAGGGCAAAGAGCTTTACGGGCATAGAGATTCCCTCTCACTTCAAGAGTGAGTCACTTGAGGTCAAGACTGAGGCACATTGGCAGGAAGCTTGCAAATGTGGTGCCTGTACCTGTTCTATGGATAAATAGGACTTCTGTCTCCAGTATTGTCACTCTGCAATATTATAATATACAATATTTTTAAGATAGCTTCATATCTAAGTATATCTATGTCATGCAGGATAATGTGATGTGGCAAAAGTGTTTTATCAACATGCCATGTTTCTCACCAGTAGTGAAGCCAGAAGAGAGTTACAGTATGTAGGTCAACCAAACCCTTGCGAATAATACTTTTTAACCACATCCACATTGTCATGTATTGCCACTGAAAAGCTATTTGAGAATCATTTTAGTGAGGTTTTTTTTAAATATCATTGGTGGTGTTTTCTTTTCTTATCCCTCCCTCTCTAAAATCTTGTCCTTGGTTATCCTAAGTCCAACTGTACAAGGCTCAAGGGAGCCATAATTTAATTTTAAAAGTCATTTAAAATACCATTTGTATGCAAACAATGTCAGAAGCAAGAGCTCTGAATACCATTTAGAAGCTAGATAACTCCTCTTTTCTTTCAATGGCATGTTTCAACTCCTGATGCAAGATATCAGTCCTTAAATTTGTCACTCATCTAGGTTTAACTATTATATACCTTAGGTTCCCTAAAAGGAGAGGAAGAATTCCGCATTTAGGGGAAACAAGGAAACATTTCCCTGGGAGGCTAATTAAAAAAAAAAAGCAGATGAAGGAAACTATTGAGGGGTTTGGAATGGCACAGATAATCCCAGAGGAGATGGATTAGGAGGCAGAAGGCAAACATGTATGATAAATTGTGGAACCGTGTGAGAAACTTTATTAATCAGATGGTCAGCATTATTACATAGCCCAGTGCGCTATAAACATTTATTTTGGCTTTATTAAAATAATGGAACAAATATTCAAAGAAAAAAATCAGTAATGGCTCAATTCTAGCTTTTAAGAGTGTGGGCCTTGCTGAGGTGAGAAAGGGAAGAAGCATAACCCTTGAGTGGAGTGCCTGGAGGCATTATGCCTTTGAAAGCAAGCTCTTCAGCATGCAGCAGAATTATTGCTATAGCATTCGGGTCAACACGTCACCATAGGATGCCAGATATGTTGATAAAAGTCTTATAGGCAAGCCTTTCCATCACATTTCTGCACTGATGCCAGCTAATTCTTGATTAGAAAAACACACACACGCCAACTTTAAAAGCCAGTTGTAGAAGGAGTCCCCTTTCTTTCAGTGACAGAAAAGAGCTCTTTTGCTAGAACCATTGCTAGAAGACCCTAGCTACAATGGACTAACAACTCTACAGCCTGCTTGTTAAAAGAGGCCTTCACTTTCAGTGATGCAATTAATTATGGGCTCATGTCAGCAGCTATTATTATTTATTTATGTTGAGTTGCAATAAAGTATACAAAGAGACACCAGTTTAAAACCCTACCTACTCTTGACACACATTTAGACAAATAAACTAAAACCAACAACTAAGGCCACCGACAATCCCTAACAAACTTCCTGCCCTGTGCCCAAAGCCAAACAAATAAATAACCCTTACAGAGTACTCTAACGGTCAAATGATCTGGGCTAATTTAGATCATTTAGGTGTCTAACTATTCAATTGTGCTTGCAAATCAGGCAATTAGAAACCTAAACTAGGGCTTTTTGCCTACAATTAATTGCAGGCACAGAAAGAACTACACACACACACACAAGAGGCTGGGATCAAAGTCCCCTTAAAAATATGTCTTTGCACTGCATGTCTGTAATGCTAACCAAATGCAATATGGGTACCTATTTCTGAGTTGTGGCCATCAAAAGCACTTCTCCAAAAGCCAAAAGGGTTCATTAACCTGTTCCACCCTAGCCCCAAAACAAAATATCTAGGGGAGGAACCCAGAGAAAAAAGTCAACAGGGCTAGGCAGTGTCCTCTTTCCTCCATCTCTGGCAATGGTGTGGTGCAGGAACCCCACCCTATCCTACTTCCAGGTAACGTCTCTCTCTATTTCTTTCTATTTTGATCTGAGCGCTTCATCTGGGTGAGGGTCGTTTTTCTGGGAAAGGATTTCACAGCGTAACAGATTTTACTCTCAGGATGTTTGTATAGATATTCAGTTTAAATTTCCCCCTTCTCTATTTCATCCCACTACTCCTTTTATCACCCTACATAATTCTTCACCATTCTTGAATTTTACACCCTTCAGCCACATATAGACTGTAATCTTATCTGCTACAAGTGACTAATGTATACCGAAAGTCTCATTCACTGCAGGCTTTGAACCATAGTAATTTCTAAAGTGTGTAAAGTACATTGGGATTCTTTGGAATGACAGTTGCTTATAAATGTATAGTATCTATTAATGATGATGTTGCCTGGTAGTGTAGTCTTAATAGATCCAAAATTTCTATTGGGTCTCATGGGAATTTTACCTGCATTAGGACTGCAGGCATAGGCCAATTAAGCTTATTAGGGTTGCTACTTCAGGATCATTGGGGAGATTTTGTGAGGTATATTTTTACATTCCAAGGTTTTATCAGCTGCAGATCAATAAGGAAGGAGTTGTTGCTTTGAAATTGCATAACAGCTGTGGACAAAAAGAAATGGAAAAATTATGTATTCTTAAATATACTGAAATCACTAGGAAAAAGCAATTTTAAAATTCAGCACAGAAATCCAAACCATTTATCAGAAAAACACAGAATCTCTTGGATAATATTAAATATCTAAATGTAAATGAACCACTGTTAATATGTAATAGTATTAACTAACAATAATGCTGTCTTTTTATTTACACAATGCTGTTTTGTTGCCATTATAATGACAACTGGAAAACATGAAAGGAAATCGAGCATTACTGCAGCTGAGTTCATACTAAGTTCACTATGAGACACCACATCCTTCGGAAGATGCAGGGCTGGAACCAGCAACCACTTGGGAGTCTCAGCTACATTGGCCTGATATGAAAAAGTTTAGAACAATTTAGTATTTTCTATCTTACGGCCTGCCCCTAGCAATGCTATTTGTTGAGCCCTGTGATCAGATTACTGAAAGATTACACTTTAACCTACATTTAATCTAAACTAAACAGGTCTCAGAAGCTGTTATGAAATTCAATTTCACTGCTTTCAAGAGTGGGGCGAAGAGTGGTTTTTGTTATTTTTTTTTGGTATATTAAATGCTGCTGAGCAATAGTAACATGTTTCCATTGGGGTTTAACACCAGTGGAGTGAAAATGTAACTTGTCCTCTCCTATCAAGGAGGATATGTTGTATGCAATTACTTCTACAGACATCAATAATATGATGGGTGCAAGGTCAGGAGGAATTACACCGAAATGTATGTCGCGGTAAATCTCAGTGGCAAACATACTGCTTTTATGAAACATTTCAAATACAAGCCATGGAAATTTAAAATCTGTCTCTATATGTTTATTTTTAATAGTAAAGTACAGCCTGTCATTTTTCAATCCTTTTCAATTAGTGTTCTTTTTATTGGGCTTCTTTGAGTCCAGTAACTTTACAATCCCTTTTAAACTCATCTTTAATAAGCATTTACAGTTGACTAGACTTGGCTTATACTGTGTTTATTAGTTTCAGACTCCATCAAGGTTTAGGCAATTTTATCCTCCTGTTCTTATATGCTATATAATGATAAAGCAGCAAATAAAAGATTTTGTGATGACAGGGTTTTTTTTTTTTAATTTTGTGCTTGAGTCACTTTACTTGTATAGATGACAAATGCTCTCTTTAATTTGACTTGCATATCATTTAGACATTACTTAAAGGGTGAGACGTTACTTGCTTATTAACGGTTGCAGGAGGTCTTTTGGGTCTACAGTAGTGAACCAGACACTTTATTTAGGGTGAGATGTTGTCAAGTTTTACCCAAGTAACCAAAACTCTGCAGTGTCTCTTTTTCTGCCCCCAGTGCTTATTAGATGCCTCAAGAAAATGCAAATAAAATCAATTCTGCTTTTTTCATTAACATAAATGCAACAAAAGGGCAAATGTTATAACCTTGAATAGAAAATCTATTCAGTTTTGGCTGGTAGCAAAACTTGGTTTTTCCTAACTGAAAGGGAATAAAGTAAAATATTAATTTACTCCATAAAGAATGCATCCTTCCAGTTCATTCTAGTAGCTACTTAAACAATTTCTGTTTACTAGAGTCAAAGTGTGAAAGGCCAGAAGGAACCTTTTTAGACCATCTAATCTGGCCTTCTGTATATCACAGGGCATTAAATTTCACCCCTGCGTGGAGTGCAATAACTTGCAGATGACTAAAGCATATCTTCCAGAAAGGCATCTAGTCATAATCTGCAGACCAAGAGAGTGAGAATTCACAACTTCCCTTGGTAGTTTGTTTCAGTATTTAATCACCCTCACTGTTAAAATTTTGTGCCTAATTTCTAATTTAAATCTGTCTGTCTTCAGATTCCAGCTATTGGTTCTTGTTATGCCTTCTCCGCTAGATTAAAGAGTTCTTTATTACCTGATATTTTCTCCCTGGCAAGGTACTTATACACTATCATCAAATCACTTCTCAATTTTCTTTTTGATAAGTTAACTGATTGAGCTCTCAGATGCTCACTGTAAGGCATTTCCCCCTAGTCCTCGAATAATTTTTGTGGCTCTTTTCTGCACCCTCTCACATTTTTCAACACCCTTTTTGAAATTTTGATTACCAGCACTGGATGCAGTATTCCAGTATCAGGCTCAGCAATGCCATATTCATCTCCCTACTCCTACTCACAACTCCCTGGTTATATATCCAATGTTCATATTTGCCCTCTTTGCCACAACATCACCCTGGGAGCTCATGGTCAGCTGATTGTCCATGACTAGGTCCCCTAAATCCTTTGCAGAATTCCTTTTTTCCAGGAAAGCATCCTCCCATTCTGTAGATAGGTCTACATTTCTTGTTCCTAGGTGTATAACTTGGCATTTGGCTGTATTTAAACTCATTTTGTTTAAATAGGCCCAGTTAAACAAGCAATCTAGATCATTGTGTATGACTGATCAATCCTAATAATTATTTACCACTCTGCCAAACTTTGTGTCATCTACAATTTTATCAACAGTGATTGTATATTTACTTTCAGATCATTGATGCAAAAGTTGATACTACTGAGCCTGGTACTGATTGCTGCTGAACCCCACTTGTAACAACCCATGCAATGATGATTTCTTATTGACAAATACTTTTTGAGATCTATCAGTTAGCCAGTTGTTAATCCATTTAATGTGTACTATATTGATACAGTATAGTGCTAATTTTTCATGTGCCTAATATTTCTTTGTGTGGGGGGAAAAGGGGTAATTTTTTAAAGGAATAAAAACTCCCTTTCTTTTTTTGGTTGTTGTCATATTAATTTTCAATGTATTTCCTACTCTTCCTATTCTCACCTCTGTGCTGTTCCCGCTTGCCTTTTGGCAGCCAATTCAGGGCTACATTTCTTGAGAGTGTATAAAACTAACATTGTTATGTAGTTCTACTGACAGAAGGAGTGCTCATGCAAAGCAAGAAGAACGGGATGTCAGTTTTCCCTATCAGGAGATCTCTATATAGTGACTCAGATGAGAACTGAGAGAACGTGACACAGAAGCGAGAGAGAACCAGATATGGATTTAAATGCGACTCCAAATCTCATATAGTTTTGAAGTTACTGCTAGAGTACAAAATTTGTCATAAAAGACTTGTCAGTGCAGAGTTCATTAAAGTAACGGATGATAGTGTTTTATCTGGATACTACTGAGCCCTCCTGTGGTAGGCCTGAGTTCTAGTTACAGCACTGAAGAGAGAGGAAAAAATGCTTTTGCAATGTTTTCCTCCAGGTTTACCTTGGTTTGAATCTCTGTGGAGTAGCTTCTCCTAGCATCTAAGTATTTCTTTTCCTTATTTCTCCTTTTAGCCTTCTTTGTTAAACTCAGAGGTGTGTTTGTGATGTCAATTCAAAGTCACTGGAGACTTGGCTGAGACTTGAGGTGAGGTGTTAAACCTCACAAGGCTGAATTGAAACACTTAAGGTGAGAGACAGGGCTTTAATCATTTGCACTTTGGCTGCCACACGAGAAACTTCATGACCTTGCTTGAGTTTTCTTTTCCTCAAAGTCCAGAATCAATAAAGGTATTCATGGCTGGGGGAATGACTTGTGTTTAACTCTGGCCTAAAAGTTGGGTAGGCATCAAAAGGTCTTATTTATCAGATGTGGAAAGTTTACAAACTGTGGCTCTGAAGCTCTGAATTTCACTATTTTGACTTCCAGGTTTGTAAATAATTCAAAGCAGCAGCACTATCCCCGATAGAACACTTAATCCTCTGGCTTCACGTTCATATTTTCTTCACATTTGCTGCACATCACAGAGATTTGATCTTGTTTTAAGTTTACTGATGCACCTCAACACTTTCTGGCAGAGGAAGAAATTGTCTATGTTATTATTACTAAATTTCAGTTTCTGGGATTTGGGTGGATTACCTACACTCCCCAAAGATCATATTTTAAAACATTATTTTGCTGACACCAATGACCTAGATTGACAAATAATTCTTTTGATAAATGCTGAAGAGCAAACTCATCTCAATTTACTAGTTTATAACAAGTCTAACAAAGCTGAAGTCCTATTTTTTGCCAATATTGATATGGCACTTCGCAATACAATACCAAACACATGTTAATATGGTATCAAAAACAGTGTGCTATCTTAATAAAAAAAAAGGAGAGCTGCATTAAGAAGTCCTATATAAACTCAGGACAGTTCTCTCCATATATGGTGGGTATCTAGGTGAAAGTTAAAATCGCATCCCAATAAAACAGATTTAATGCCGAGTGCTGTGTATGAAGAGAGTCCCCAGAACTATTCAGGAGATCAGACTGATATTGTACTCCAGTAACCTCCAGATGAATGAGGCAGAGATATCCCTACTCCTTTATCCATTGTGTGTATGCACATCTGTTAGTGTTTTTGAAGCTGGGAGGGATGAAAGCATGGCTGGTCATAAATACCAGACCCCAGACTGAGTCTCTAGCCCTACAATTGCATCTTATCTCTTGTCGCACTTGAGGTATTTGTGGATTGAAACTTCAGGTTGTAAGATCCGCAAGGTAGGTTCCTCTCTCTTGGTTGCTCTGTAAAGTGCTATGCAAATATGTGGCCCTTCATGAAGAAACACTGCTTAGTCTTTCCTTTGGAGCCATTCCCAAAATATGACATCAAGATATGCCTAATTGAAATTATCAGATTTCAGGACTATGGAACTCAAAGCCTTAGAAGGTCACTGAGGGTTTGTCTACTCTGCAAAAATGGCATGTTCTTAATTTGGGTTAGCAAACTGGAGTTAAAATATCAGTGAAGACATGGCAATTTGGCTTTTAACTTGGGTTAGTGGTTCAAATTAAAGCTTACGGAGCAACGTGGGGTTGGACTCAAGCTGCTAGCCTGAGTAGAAAGCGGAGTTGCCATGTCTTCACTGCTATTTTAATTTGAGTTAACAGCTAACCTGAATTAAGAGCCCATCTTTTTATTTGTTTTGTAGATATTCCCTGAGTCAAGTAACCAGCAATTCCATGTGTTTGAAAATTTGATGGCATTTTTAGTTTTTTTATGTAGACATAACTATAATCAAATGTGGTCAGTCAAGATATAAACTGTTCACCCAAAGAGGTCAGAAAGGAATTTTCCCTCTATAGAGCATTCAACAACATTATGGTATGAGCAATTTCTTTTTCTTCTGACTAATCAGGTATCTACAACTGAAGAACACAGGACACCAGTATTTATTGTTTGACCGAGGATAGCAAATTTAATGCCCGTGTGTTCCTATGTAGGATAAGAAATTTGAAGAATAATATCTCATTCAGATTTTTAGCTAGAGACAAAAGAAATTCTTACTTCAAAGGACTCTTGAATGTAAAAAAAAAATCATTTCATGTTGATTGGAAAGCAAGCTTTGTATTTTCTTTGATCCAAAATGAGATTTGCTTTCCAAGAGTCTCATAATCAGGGAAACTGAATTTCCTTAAGCTGATTTGTTTTGGGTCTTCATTTATTTAATTAATTTATTTACATTTAATGTTAATAACGTGGAATTGTTTTATCTCTGGAGAGCAGAAGCCCCCACACAAACCACTTGCAGCATCTTTTAATGATCACCAAAGAAGTTCTCTTTCACCTACCTTGTAAATATTGTATATGATCCATTTTCAAAATAAGTGTGAACATTAATCCTCCAGGAAGGTTTAGTA
Source organism: Chelydra serpentina (assembly GCA_037349315.1). Classification (NCBI taxonomy): domain Eukaryota; kingdom Metazoa; phylum Chordata; order Testudines; family Chelydridae; genus Chelydra; species Chelydra serpentina. Next base: position 65,695,721 of record JBAIAC010000004.1, read on the forward strand.
TGACTGTTGAAAGTATTCTCTCACTTGTACAAATTACTGATCATGCCAGAAGAGGAACAAATGCCAGGATGGGCCTCGTGACTGCCCCTCTAGTGTTACTGTTTTTGTCTCTCTAAAAGCTGGAATGACTACGTAGGACAATAGTTTTTTGTCATTAGAAATGCCACTGGTAATTGATTATTTAAACAATTGTGCTTTATTTACTGAATAGAATTGGAATCGATCTGGACAAGTAATGTTTTTGATCTAATGTTTGGACATTTACGGCAAGTGAGGGTATTTCCCAAGTCATGTCCTTAATTAAACTTTCTTCAAAATTGTCACTGGAGAGGACAAGATATGGCAAAATCTCAGGACTTTAACAGTGGGCTGAACAACCTAAAAGCTTTTGCTTATGCTTGTTACAAAGTGGGCTGTCCACTTGAGGCTTTGAAGATTGGTCTGTACAACGGTCACAGATCCTAGCAAGTGACCCATTTGTGATCACCTATTAGGACTGCTGTGAGGGGAATCCAAGCTAGAGCCTGGCAACCTGATCCAAAACCAGTGGGACTCCACTACGTGTGTCAGGTTCAGGTTGGGTCAGGTCAGAAAACAACCTGATCTTCTCAGGCTCAGGCGGTGTCCTTTCCAATCACCTTCTCCTGCCTGTGGGGACATTGGGTCATTGCCTGCATGCCCTGCATGCCCTGCTCCTGCCGGCTGCTGCCACCTCACTGCATTGTGTGTGTTGCAAAGTAAGTGTGTTAATGAGCCTCTGTGTCTTTCATGTCTCAGCATACAAAGTGCAGCAAGGTGGTGATGACTTGCAGGAGCAGGGCATGCGTCCATTTCCTCACCAACCCCATGGGCAGGAGGCAACTGAAAATGGATCACAGGCATGGGGCATGTGGAGTAGGAAGCCCCCAGTAGGCTAAGCCCCAAGGATGAAGTGGTGCTGTGCAGACATAGGTTTGGGGGTCGGGGGTGGGGGAGAAGTGTTGGGTCTGGGTCAAGTCTAATAAGGACTCAAAGCTCTCAGGTTGGGTATGGGTATGGTGTACCTGGATCAGGCTCAGATCCTGGTCTCGTTTTAAAATTAGACCTCAGCAGACCTCTAATCCAAGTCTGTGTGCTCTGAATCCCTTGGGGTGTGTTAAGCTTTTGAAGCTTCATCAGGCTTCAGCACTGGTTCTTCCCCTGGCTTCTCTGGCACATTTTCTGGGCATAGAATCTCAGTCTGTTTCCCCTTCTCAGAAGTGCGGCTTCACAACCCCCCTATCCTAGGTGTCAGGACCAGCACTGACCCCCAAGATGCCCTAGTTACTTAAACCCACCCTTCTCCTAGAACTCAACCCCAAATGTCTAAAGCTTCTGGTTTACAATTTAACTGTATCAGGGGCATGCAGCAGTTAACCCTATACACTTTGCATACTCTAACACTTTTATATTTATCAAGTAAAGCTCAGGTGAGTATAGATCATTCAAAACAATAAACACTAAACACATGTCCCTGCCTCAGATTCCTCACCACTCCAGAACACTCTTTGTGCCAAGCTCTATGTCCCTTGGGTTGTCCAGAGTCTTGGGGGGCTATCCAAGCACAGAAAATCAGGCAGTGACCCTTGCCACATGAGGCTGCTACATGCTGGTGATCTCTTCCTCCTAGAGACCCTTATCCAACTTCTGTGACCTTATTCTCTCTTCCTCCATGCTTCCTGTTCCAGTCTGACTCCTGTTCCTGTGAATGCCTTTACATGTATGTGAATTCTGCCATGGCTAACAAGCCTGATAGCATATCCTGCCCAGAATAGGCACAATGGGGAGTACTTGACTCTTATGACTGGTCAAAAGTTATGCTAAAGAGTAACTGCATCTTAAGGGAATCCAGTTTTACCTTACTTCTCTAAGGGGAGGGGGGAAGTAGAGAGTGTAAAGTTGCCAAACCGAACAAAGAAGCTAAGGTGTTGGTAGGGGATATATAAACAGAATCAAAGAGCCTTACAGGAAAGCTTGGAATGAGACAGGAAGTTTGGGCAAAAGCAAGAAAGGGCTCAGACCAAAGTCAGAGGAGGCGAGCTGGGGAAGAGGGCTCTGTGTTTCAGAACCCAAGCCATGCTCTGCAGCAGAATGACCTGGATACCCCCAGAAGATTTCAACCCCAGACCAAAGAATGCTCTGAAGTAGTGGTGGGCAACCTGCGGCCTGCAGCCCACATGTGGCCTGTCAGGGTAATCCACTGGCAGGCTGGAAGACAGTGTTTACATTGACTGTGTGCAGGCATGGTCGCCTGCAGCTCCCAGCCACTGGGAACCACGGCCACTGGGAGCTGCAGGCGGCCGTGCCTGCAGATGGTCAATGTAAACACTGTCTCATGGCCCACCAGTGGATTACCCTGATGGGCCACATGTGGCCCGCGAGCAGTAGGTTGCCCACCACTGCTCTGGATGGTTTATTATTTTGTATGGATCTCTGTATGTTTCATGCTATTAAAGAACAATAATGTGTTACCCCTGGGGCAAAGTGTCTATGTGTGTTATATGTGTCACAGCTACCACATGCCCCTGGATAACCAAACTGTAATCCAGAGGGCCTGTGCCTTTGGTGTGAATCTGCAAGTGCATGTGTTTAAGCTATTGGGGTATCTTGGGGCTCAGTGCTGTTCCTTAGATATGCTCAGGGGCTATGTTTCCATGAAGGGGTAACAGACTGGTAGTCAAGGCCCAGGAAATGTGCCAGAGAGGCAAAGAGGGGAATCCAAGACTGCAGCCTGCTGAGATCCAGGACAATTTAAAACAGCTGGGGACCCAGAGGTTGAGATTAGGGTGACCAGTTAGCAAGTGTGAAAAATCGGGACGGAAGTGTGGGATAATAGGTGCCTATATAAGACAAAGCCCCTAATATAGGAACTGTTCGTATAAAATCAGGACATCTGGTCACCTCAGTTGAGATTCCCCTCACAGTAGTCTAGTGAATGACCCTGCAGGAACTTCCAAAAGGAGCTGTGACACAAGCCCTAGGGGGAGCATGTAATGGACATTCCCATAGGCTGGTAGAACTTTCTAGACACAAACAAATAGCTTGGCTGCACCTAAATCTTAGCACTTGTACATATCTTCTCTCTTGTTTATGTTAATTATAATTTAACACATTATAAGAGTGAATTTCCAAGGATACAACTGGAAACATTATTTACTCTGTTTGAGGACCAGGCTAGGTAGATTTGACAGGATACACAATCATTATGAAAAGATAGCTTCAAATAAAGAAAGCAATCACACATGAATAATCTAAGTGACAGAGCTGTGAAACAAGTAAAGGTTTGCTTGATAAAAAATAATTATCTCACATTCTCAGATCGATGAAGGATAAGCAGACAAGAAAAAATGGCCTGGCTGTTATGACAGAAGTCTGAGAATAGAGTGTCGGAGCTGGGGAAGGTCGTTCAAGAGACCCGCACAAATGCCATATTAATCCACCAGTGAGTTCATACTAGAGTTTTCTCTCTTTGTGCCGATCTGCACAGGATATGAGTTCTTACAGCCCGAGCTAAAGTACTGTGCCTATTTCACAAGAGCTGTAGCACCTCATGCTTTTAGCTCTGGAGATACCAGTACACTCCTGGTTGTATTAGCCAACATGGCAGCTGTCACACCAACCGTCAGGGAAAGAGGAACTATCCAGTTGCCTTCCAAAAGCATAGATCTTTACTTATTTTATTTTAATATTGATTTAATTGTTTTACTAGGCTGGGATAGAAGTTAAACTGAGAAATGGAAATTGCCAGGATCACTTTTTTTATGTCTTGAAAATCAAGATGCCATTTTGTTATTATTATTTTATTATTTGCTTTTCTTCAATCTTCTAGTGCCTCACAATTCGCCCATCTCTAAATTCATAGATACATAGATTTTAAGGCCAAAAAGAACCAATATGAACATCTGTTTTGACCCCTAGCATAACACAAGCCATTAAACCTCTGCCTGTAATTCCTGCATCCAGCCCATAACTTCTGTTTGAGCTATAACATATATTTTAGAAAGATATCCAGTCCTGATTTAAAGTCTTGATACTCCCTGATAGATGTTTATGCCTTTCCAATACCATGTATCTATTTTAAAGTATGGTTATATTCTGAAAAGGACTTATAGAGAGAGGGCATTTTGGGGTTCAATATTCTCTCTCAAATTTTCTCTGTGAAAAACTGACTTTTTCAATTGCCAGGTTTGCAAACCTTACCTGGCGTCTGGAAATCAAGCTATGTTCTTTCTGGCTGTCTAATACAGATTCAGTAATCAGAATGTAGTAACAAATTTGTCTCATACAGAAGAGACTTTAGCTAATTTTTTCCAGAGCTGCACTGATTCTTCAGGCCTAACTGTAGCAGTAAAAATGTATTATGGTAAAGCAAAGTAGCAGATATGACTTTGAGGAACACACAGAGCAGATACATTGAGTATGAAGGGCCCATTATAGTCACAATTAGAATTATAACCTGACTTTTATATTAGCAAAGCACATTGTCCTCTCAACCCATCAAATTGCTATTTAAGGAATTCATTTAAAATAGTTCTCACCTCTCATGTTCAAAATTTAAACCATTTTAATGGACGATTAAAGGGCAAACAAGTGAAATAAGGGTACAGTTCTTAATATCTATTTATTTTTGTTTTAATTTCCTACCTGCTCTAGTGGCCTCTCTGTAACTAATATGCATATGAAGAATTATTCTCTGACTAGTTTGTCAAACTTTTGGAAAGCATGTCTGGTTATCTTTAACAATGAACTAGAAATAGATCAAGATAATTGATAACAATAACTGGTGGTAAATTTAAAGGGGGAACAGTTTTCATCAGAAAACACTGTTTCATCTAAATCATAGTTGCAGGAACTTGTCAATTTTGAAAATGTTCAAAGGAAATTTTTTGAAATGATTCAAAATCAAAATGGCTTGTTTCGTTTCATCTTTCTTGTTTCATTTCATGCCAACTTCCTTGTTTTGACTTTTATATGATTATATATAGCATATTTAATATTTTATATTACAATTCTTAACATTATCAAAGCAAAATATTTCCAAATCAAAATATTTTAAAATTTTAATTTCACAAAATATTTTGAGATTTCTACTTTTTGTCCCAATTTGGGACTAAAACAAGTTTTGAAATACAGCCATTTCATGCATGATGGAAATTCCATTTTCTGACCAGCTCTACTAATAATTAAATACCTATCTATCCTTCTATTTTCTATAATACTGTTATGAGCTGGGTAAAGCCTGTTGTGGCATTGAGGTTGGTACGGTGAATTGACCCTCCAGTTAACATACCTGTAAGCATAAATCCCACCTATGAAAAATAAAAGAAGTGTGTGAACTCTCCCAGGAGTTTTTGCTGAGTACTGTTTTGTATAGGTATATGTGTGTGTGATAGGGAGAGGGCTGTTACAGTGTTTGGGGAGTAATTCAGACCGGTGAAGGGTCATGTCACCGCTTGCCTGAAAACCCTGGTTGCCTTACAATGCTGCTGTAGCTCCCAACCTGGGACACACATAACCAGCTTACAAGCATGCAGGTCACACCCTGAAGTGCCAGGTTTAGCTGCCTATCTACAGCCCTGCAGCCCCACTCTGGTTTCCACCAGCCGTGGTTACTACCACACTCCCAGTCCTGAATTTTCCCCAAACTGTGCTTTGTAATGTCCAGCCCTCTCGTGGACAGTTCAGAGAAATAATAAAGGCACAAAATGCACCAGCTTGCCACATTAACTGGAGTTAACATTCACTTTAATTCAAACACATCAGTGGTGGTTTAGATTAATAGTAAAATAAATTTATTAACAAAAGAAGACAGGATTTTAAGTGAGTTTGAGAGAGAAATTTCAGTCGGGTTATAAGCAAATAAAATTGAAAACACTCATCTAAAAGTCTAAAAGTTAATTTAGCAAGGTGCAGGCTTTGTTCAATATGGATTATATTCAGATGTTAACCCCCACTTCCCCTGCCTGATGGCCCCATCTTTCTCAGTTTACAGAAGCTCTGTTCTCATGGGTCTGTCTAGTGATAAATGCTGAAGATGCCTTCTGTCCTGGATTATATCTTCCAAAGTGCAATGACTTTGTTCCAAGAGGCAGGATGACCTCATGCCATTCTTCCCTTCTGGTGGGCTTCCCATCCCGCTGTATATAAATGAGGCTTCAATTGTTTTGATTCCACCATGCTTCATTTACATAGGATACAGGCGTATAGCTGCCTTCTCTCAGGTCTGGGAGAGATCCTGCTTTTCCCTGTTTGGTCACAGTCTTTAAAGCGCAATATCATTAAGTATCCATATTTCCTCATATAGTGTTAATACGTACATTTCACAATGATATTAATCACCAGCATGTCATTAGCTTTCAGAAAAGACCTTGATCTATACATTCTTATATAATATTGTATTTATACAATCAGTTGATTCAATTGCTTATCACTTGAAGTTTAGACCTTGTCTTATAGACCAGTAAACCTTTCAAATGGATTCCTCAGAGGGTTACCCCTCAAAGTAAAGTTTATGCAAGTTGTGAGGAAGGTGACATGGAGTCTGGTGGTGAAGGAAGCTCCATGATCTTTTTTTCCCCTGCTGGTTTTTGCTGAAATGCAAATTGTTCTATTTCCTGCCATCTCTTCCCTCCTGCTGTCTTGATGGTCCTGTTCACTGCTTAAATGTAAATATGGACCTTCTCTTTCTTTGCCTGAAGATTAGACTGGTCAGAGAATCAAATACAGACTTCTCTTTGTCTAAGGCAGATTTGTTTACCAACTCCCCTGACATGTTTAGTTTAAACACACTTTAGTTGCAATTCTACGATAGAGCCATAATTCTCAATAGCCACTGTGTACATACATCACTCAAGAATATTAATGATCAATCAGTTATTATTTTTCAAATGATACTGCAAAAGACATATTTTGTACAAAGATTATTACACTAATATGTATGGTATGAATACAAGGTTGCTTAGTGTCATGGGGCAGAGTGGGGGGAGAGACGGTAAAACACAAAGAAACTGAGAACAGACAATGAAGAGTAGAACAAGAGAGATAGCCCAAAGGAGCCGCTGAAAGCATGGTGGCTGACACTGGGAGAGGAAGAGGTTTTTGGATCCGAGAGGCAGGCTGAAATGAGTACTCTTGGTGCTGTGAGCAAAAGAAGCTGTTTCCTGTTATCTGATTCTTTCTGCAGTCAGAATCACAGGACTATATATTCTTTGTAAATGAACAAAAGTGCATCAAAGAAATACCTGACTGTCAGCAATTTCTACTCCCAACTGGAACACCCACAGTGCCTCAAATGTTGACTAGCTTGTCGAATTAAAAAGGGCAACAATACTTATCATTACAATATATAAACCCTTCCCAGGACAATATGCATGTAATTGATAAGAGGAAGTTATTTACCTGTAACTGGAAGTTCTTCTAGATGTGTGGTCCATATCTGTATTTAGATCAATGCCTACACTTGGAAAAACAGAGATACACTTTTTATGTGATCACTCAAGAGATAAAGGCAATATGATTGGCTTAACAGAGGTGATCTTCTAATAAAGGCAGAAAGAAACTTCAGACCACTTATCTGAAAATACTCTGAAGACTGGAAGCTGCCTAATAAATATGCTTTCTTTTACAGGTTTATCGTATACTACAGTAAGCTTCACATCATAATATATGGCATTGGATCAAATCTATCTTCCCACCCCAAAGAGAGACACATATAGCCTGAGTAAATTATATGCACAGTGGGAAAAAATCAGTGGATGTGGATAGAGACAGAGTCTTCCCACCATTGGCTAGTCCCTTCACCCTTGAAACTACTGCATTCTCACTTAATTAATGGACAGGATGGAAACCTACCTTACACTCTTAAGCATAGTGAGTTCCCATACACTACAGCTCTATGATGCACAGGAGACATGAACAGCCCCCCACCCCAGGTTTCCTGCATCCCAAACTGAATTACACTGGTTCCACTGTATTTATAGCTTTTCATAGCCCTTATTTGGCCTGGAAGACTTGGCCTTTGGTTGACAGGACTGTTCTGCAATCAGTTAAAATCCCTAATTTTCCCCATTCTGAGGACCATATAATGCCCACAGATGAGACATGGAACTACCATTCGCATCTATGGCAGTTCAGCCTACAGTCTAAGGGTAGGTCTATACTTACGCGTCCTGTCGGAGGCGCGCGATCGATGTTCTGGGTTCGATTTATCGCGTCTTGTCAAGACGCGATAAATCGAACCAGGAAGTGCTCCGTCGTCGACGCTGGTAATCCAGCTCGACGAACGGAGTAGGCGGAGTCGACGGGGGAGCCTGCGCGCCGCGTGTGGACCCCGGGTAAGTGCTTTTTCATTCGAACTAAGGTACTTCGACTTCAGCTACGTTATTCACGTAGCTGAAGTTGCGTACCTTAGTTCGACTGGGGGGGGGGGTTAGTGTAGACCTGGCCTAAGATAACATATATTCTGAGGAATAATGAAGCCAGCCTTCCTAATTTGCTACAAATTGTAGCAATTGTAATATGACTAATACATAGAAGAAACCACGCTTCCCACAGCTCCTATTGGCCGGGAACAGAGAACCGTGGCCACTGGGAGCTGCGGGGTGCGGTGCCTGTGGACAGTAAATATCAGGAAATGTCTCGCAGCCTGCAATCAGATTACCTGGATGGGCTGCATGCGGCCCACAGGCCGCAGGTTGTCCACCACTAATGTAGACCCTTGGAGACCTGAAGATTCCCAAGACTGAAATCCAGAAAGAAAAAAAAACCCTCTTAGAATGTCAGCTGCTTTCATTTGTACAATTTGATTCACAAAATGTAGTACTGCAGTACAAAAGTTAATTATGTACATTTATACTAGTGCTGGGGGGCATGAATCAGTGTTCACATTGCACTCCCAATCAGTACTCGGCCCAGGCAGGGAAAACTAATGATCCAATCAGCAGACCAAATTCAGTGATGAATCCTGGTCATGTGCCACCTGAGGCATGTTGCGCATATACTAGGAAGATTCTAGTGCTCTTTAAAGACAATTTTCAGTGTTAAACAGTGCCATTAATGGGAAAATTCTGGCCTCTGTGAGGGATAGCGTGACCTAAAAAGCTGCAGAATTATTAGGGTTTCACTGTGCAGGAAGAGCAGCCAAGAAGAAGCCACAAGAAGGATGCTGCAACCCATGTGTATGCACTAGTTCTCTCTGTATTGGAACTGGTTGAGGAGGACAGAGGAGCTGTGGGGATGAGGCCAGTATGCCGGGAAACTATGTGAATCCACTTTATAAGTTCCCTTGCAGGAGTGCATAGTGGACCATAATGCTACTTAGGGTGACCAGATGTCCTGATTTTCGAGTCTTTTTCTTATATAGGCTCCTATTATCCCCCACCCCCTCCCGATGTTTCACATTTGCTGTCTGGTTACCCTAATGCGACTACACCACGGAGGCTGCAGCAGCAGCTCTAGAGTTCCTGTTCCATGCTGGTGATCTGAACTGAAGGGGGGATTCCTTCCCCACACTCCTTTTACACGTTCCCATGCAAAGCCTCTTTACTTGGGCTTTGAGCAGTTCTAAAGGCTGTTGGTCCCAAGAGCACTGTATATTGCTCCTCACCATACCTCATTAAAGTGCCCCAAGGGTCGGTGCTGGGGCCGGTTTTGTTCAATATCTTCATCAACGACCTGGAGGATGGTGTGGACTGCACCCTTAGCAAGTTTGCAGATGACACTAAACTGGGAGGAGTGGTTGATATGCTGGAGGGTAGGGACAGGATACAGAGGGACCTAGACAAATTAGAGGATTGGGCCAAAAGAAATCTGATGAGGTTCAACAAGGACAAATGCAGAGTCCTGCACTTAGGACGGAAGAATCCCATGCACTGCTACAGACTAGGGACCGAATGGCTGGGCAGCAGTTCTGCAGAAAAGGACCTAGGGGTTACAGTGGACGAAAAGCTGAATATGAGTCAACAGTGTGTCCTTGTTGCCAAGAAGGCTAACGGCATTTTGGGCTGTATAAGTAGGGGCATTTCCAGCAGATCGAGGGACGTGATTATTCCCCTCTATTCGGCACTGGTGAGGCCTCATTTGGAGTACTGTGTCCAGTTTTGGGCCCCACACTACAAGAAGGATGTGGATAAATTGGAAAGAGTCCAACGGAGGGCAACAAAAATGATTAGGGGACTGGAGCACATGACGTATGAGGAGAGGCTGAGGGAACTGGGATTGTTTAGCCTGCAGAAGAGAAGAGTGAGGGGGGATTTGATAGCTGCTTTCAACTACCTAAAAGGGGGTTCCAAAGAGGATGGATCTAGACTGTTCTCAGTGGTAGAAGATGACAGAACAAGGAGTAATGGTCTCAAGTTGGAGAGGGGGAGGTTTAGGTTGGATATTAGGAAAAACTTTTTCACTAGTAGGGTCGTGAAGCACTGGAATGGGTTACCTAGGGAGGTGGTGGAATCTCCTTCCTTAGAGGTTTTTAAGGTCAGGCTTGACAAAGCCCTGGCTGGGATGATCTAGTTGGGGTTGGTCCTGCTTTGAGCAGGGGGTTGGACTAGATGACCTCCTGAGATCCCTTCCAACCCTGAGATTCTATGATTCTATGATTCTATGAAAGGAAGCCATCAGTTCTGAAATTGACTCATAACAGACATATATTCATAACAAATTAGAGAAGGGAAGACAAAGGAAGAAGTCTTTATATAAAGTTTCTTTTTCACCAAATCTCCCTTCAGAAATGAGAGACCTTCATGGATTTTCTGTTACATGTAACAAGTCTCAGATTTGATGTCAAATGAATCAAAATCATACACAGAAGGAGAAAAAAAACCCCTCATAATGCTGTTTCTGTGTTTTTCACAAAGCCATATCCATCACACATGACATTTTGTGTCATTGCGTACTGACATAAAGGCAGGCCAAATCCAAATCTAGAGGCTTCATAAAGCAATGCTCAATCACCCAAGATGTTTGGGTTTGGCATTCAGATAAATCTGGACACACAGTATGGCTAAAATAGCATGAGAAATGATTTTCTTGCATTATTTCTGTGTTCTGTGCTTTTCATGCGTGATGCTATTTGGATTTTTTCCAAACCATTTACTCAGACCTAGTTCTTTCTAACTGTGTACTTTTAATACCTCTGAAATGAGTTTTTCGTGGAAAAACTGAAACTGCAGTGGAGAAGTGGACAATGTTCTTAGCAAAAGATTCTGTAATTGGAGATGGAATACACCAATGTGAGAAAACTCACATAATTAGGACATCTATTAAAAATAAATTGTACTCTAAAGTAAGCTACAGCTCACATTAATATTATGTAGAAACAGCAGGCAGGAACATTCTAAGAGCACTTATCTTTAAATCTATTTGACCGACAAAATGAACACTTCACAATTCTGTACCTTGTCAGCAGTGGAGTTTATTTTCCTCTGTTTAGATGCACTTACTTTCCCTCCTTGCTCCAGTTCAGGGGGGGAAAAGGGAATTTCTTTAAAAAATAAGGTAATAATGTCTTATTAGCCTAAATTTTACTCAAATTCAGACCAGTATGTACCCTCCTTCAGAGATACCCACAGGGGAGGACTCAGGAAATTCCACAAGGTTCACCTTGCAATGTTTCCTTAACATTGTCCCTTCACGGTACGGGACTTGGGGGTCCAAAAAAGAGGCACGGAGTGGGGGGAAGATCTACCTAGCCTCTCAAAACCCCAGGATTTGTGGGAAAGGAAACCTCTCTCAACTCATGTAGAAGGTTGGCCTCCTCATGCTCTGCCATCCCTCCCCTCCACCCTGGCCAAGAAAAATTGCTTCTAAAAGAGCTATGCTGCCATTGGCTAAGCATCCCATTCTTGTCTAACTTCCTTTCTGAGAGATTTTCAGACATGTAGCCTGACTTAGGGCAGCTTAAAGCAGTGTTATTTTAAGTAGGGCTATTAGCATGGAAGGAAGCATAAATGCTGCATAAAATGGCTTGTCACCCGTCTTGCACTTACTCTCTGAAAAGCTAAAACAAAGATGCTTCCATGAGTTCAAAGAACACAGTAATGAGGTCACAGAGGTGGTGGGTACTCCTAATTTTGTGGGACCATCCAAAAAGATCCAGTAGACCTTAGTCATCTCCACTTGAGAAATCAGTGGGGCTGCCTTTGACATTCTGACTTTATGATTTATAAATCCTGGCTGCCTAAAGAAAGGCATCTAGTTCCATGCTTGGGCACCTAGATAAAAGTGGGCTTGTTTTCAGAAATGTTGTGCACCTGTGGCTCTATTGGCATTTGTAGGTGAGCAGCATTTCTGAATGTCAAGTCACTTTATTGACGAGCCTAACTTTAGGCATCCACATTTGAACATAATGGCCAGTGCAGACAGAATTCTAAAGCTGGTCAAAACTTTTCAAACAAAAAGGCGTTAGTACAAAAATGGCCTTTTTTAAAAGACATTTTTTTATGTTCATGAACATTTGTCCCTTTTTCCCTGATGTTTTTTCCCTCAGTTTGTATTGAAAACATTACAAGTGTTATTGAAAAGATTATAGAAACTTTTATTAACCAAAAACTGGGTTTCTGGGAAATGAAAAATGCTGATAACCATTTTTTAGGGCTGACAAGTGATTAAAAAAATTAATCGCGATTAATCGCACTGTTAAACAATAATAGAATACCATTTATTTAAATATTTTTGGATGTTTTCTACATTTTCAAATATATTGATTTTAATTATCACAAAATACAAAGTGTACAGTGCTCCCTTTATATTTATTTTTGATGACAAGTATTTGCACTGTATAAAAACAAAATAAATAGTATTTTTCAATTAACCTAATACAAGCACTGTAGTGAAATCTCTTTATCATGAAAGTTGAACTTACAAATGCAGAATTATGTACAAAAAAACTGCATTCAAAAATAAAACAATGTAAAATTTTAGAGCCTGCAAGTCCACTCAGTCCTACTTCTTCTTCAGCCAATCACTCAAACAAGTTTGTTTACATTTGCAGAAGATAATGCTGCTCGCTTCTTGTTCACAATGTCATCTGAAAGTGAGAATAGGTCTTCTCATAGCCCTGTTGTAGTCGGCGCCGCAGTATATTTACGTGCCAGATGTGCTATAGATTCATATGTTCCTTCATGTTTCAGACACCATTCCAGGGGACATGCGTCCATGCTGATGACGGGTTCTGCTCGATAATCTAAAGCAGTGCAGACTGACATGTTCATTTTCATTATCTGAGTCAGATACCACCAGCAGAAGGTTGATTTTCTTTTTTGGTGGTTCAGGTTCTGTAGTTTCTGCATCGGAGTGTTGCTCTTTTAAGACTTCTGAAAGCATGCTCCACACCTCGTCCCTCTCAGAATTTGGAAGGCACTTCAGATTCTTAAACCTCGGGTTGAGCGCTGTATCTATCTTTAGAAATCTCACATTGGTACCTTCTTTGTGTTTTGTCGAATCTGCGGTGAAAGTGTTTTTAAAATGAACATGTGCTGGGTCATCATCCGAGACTTCTATAACATGAAATATATGGCAGAATGTGGGTAAAACAGAGCAGGGGACATACAATTCTCCCTCAAGGAGTTCAGTCACAAATTTAATTGACACATTCTTTTTTTAACTAGTGTCATCAGCATAGAAGCATGTCCTCTGTAATGGTGGCTGAAGAATGAAGGGATCTACAAATGTTTAGCGCTTCTGTCACATAAATACCTTGCAATGCCGGCTACAAAAGTGCCATGCAAATGCCTGTTCTCGCTTTCTGGTGACATTGTAAATAAGAAGAGGGTAGCATTATCTCCCATAAATGTAAACACACTTGTTTGTCTTAGTGATTGGCTGAACAAGAAGTAGGGCTGAGTGGACTTGTAGGCTCAGAAGTTTTACATTGTTTTGTTTTTGAGTGCAGTTAGGTAACACAAAAAAATCTACATTTGTAAGTTGCACTGTCACAACAAAGAGATTGCACTAGAGTACTTGTATGAGGTGAATTGAAAAATACTATTTCTTTTGTCTATCATTTTTACAGTACATATATTTGTAAAAATATTTAGTTTTGCAGTGCAAATATATATTATCAAAAATAATATGCACTTTGATTTCAATTACAACACAGAATACTATACAAAAATGTAGAAAAACATCTAAAATATATAATAAATTTGAATTGGTATTCTATTGTTCAACAGTGCAATTAAAACTGCGATTATTCGCAATTCATTTTTTTGAGTTAATCGTGTGAGTTAACTGTGATTAATCGACAGCCCTACCATTTTTATAATCTTTTTAACTTCACATTTTCAAGTACAGAAATAGGATATTATTTTCCATTCTGCTCTCTAAAAACTTTCATTGATTGAAACAGGAGTTTTCCCTGCATCAGGACTTCAGGATTGAGGTCGTAAATTTGAGAGGTGATTTTTAGTTTTGCTACTGCAAAAACAAAAATATAAAAACTGTCCAAACTAATCAGTTTAACGACAGTGAAATATAATGCACGTGAAGATCAATGTGTTCACAAATTATCATACAGAATTACACATTATCATTAGACTTAGTAATTATGTTGGAAAAATATAATTATGCATTATGATGTATATGTATGTATTACAAGTAATTATACCCCCTCCCAGACAATATTTCATGAATAATTCATTTAAAAACAAGGGAATTCATAAAAAAATACACTAAAGTATTATTTAGAGTTTTTAAGACTGAGAAAAGAGTGACAAATCAAGGAATTATTAAACTTCCAATACCTGGAGAAAGATCACAAAGAGAAGTGGAGCAGATTAAATAAAATGCAAATCTGCTATGCTAATGGCTATGGAAAGGAGAATTTATTTGAAACTACTCTAGTATTGTGGGTTCTACATTCAGCAACAGAGTGGAATTTGTTAAGTCTTGGGGGGGGGTTTTCCCCACCCCCTTCTTTTTTTGTTTCCATAGCAGAGCTCCCATCTCTTCTCCAGATTACTGACCTGCCCTTGCAGTCACAGAATTTCTGAATTAGTTTTCTGCTTCCACCTTATCAACCTAACATTGTTGTGTTCCAGAATGCTCCACTCTTGACTATTGCAAAGTAAGACAAGCTGCTACAAAACACTGTTCACCCTGCAGAAAGTGGGAGAAAAGTATTCTGGGTGGTGTAGGCAGCAGGACAGCCACCATCAGGAAACAAACTCAGGAGTTTGCTAATGGAGATGACACACTGATGAGACAGGTTGATAATGAGGATCATGGATAACTGAATTACATAGGGAAAGCAGATTAAATTTGCAGCTGGGAGAACCAGAAATGCTGTGTATCAAGAAAGAAGATCAATGGGTATTTCTATGGGTTGGTTACATAGACACTCAATATTACAGTGGTGAGCACAATATTAATGAATAGTCAGACAGATCTGGGTCTGAGGGGTAGAGGCAATACTATAGGGGAAAAGGACTTTATTGCAGGATTGAAAATAGAAGCTGAGGGGTTTGGCTGAGCCATTATGATACCAGACGTGAGATTTCATCTTTTGGTGGGTAGCTGAAACTGTGCATATGGCCAATGTCATTTGGGTGGACTGGGCAATGCTACTGAGGAGACATTGTACCAGAATGGGTGTGCCATAGGCTGTACATCTATAGCACTCCCTTGAGGTGGTGATGGGTGCCTATCTTGTTCCCCAGCATCATTTTCAGGCTGCAGGGGTTGCTAGGGAGTCAGTTTGAAGTGTGTCCATGCCCCATCAGCTTTTAGACTTAGGGAGCTGGTCCCCATGCCTCCCTTGCTTTGGGGGTTAACAGTAGTCCAAACAAAAAAAGGCAAACTAAAACAGGTCCGCAACCCACAAAATAATCTGGTTTCACCCCACTTTCCTTGCAAGGCAACTGAGTAAATAGTTTCTGAGGTAAGGGTTGGATCTTCTAACCTCCTGTTGGTCTGAGGGGGCCCAGGCTGAACTCCTGAGGGGAACACAAAGAAAAGCAAAGAAGGTCTCTCTCTATTTCTCCAGAGGGTATTGAGCTTGGTTCCTTCCTTTAAGGAGCGTCCCTTCTCCAGATACAACAGGCCTCAGAGATGTCCTGGATTGGAGATGATTGTGTCCAGAAGTGCTTGTTAACCCCTTCCTTACTGGGATGGAAACCTGTCCTACCACAGGATGGCAGAAAGTGGAAGGAAAGGGTGTACCAGAGACATTCTAAGTACTTATAAGAACCCTATCTGCAGCATCTGGGCACATCCCATGTTTTTAAATAATAACAATCTCTTTTCTTTCCTTTCCAGGGTATAGAAGAAAGCACTTGATTCATTTACACTTTTGTTTTGATGTAACTTATTGAGACTAAGCAAAGTCAAAGAGATGGATTTTTCATTTAGTTTTGAACTGGGTGAGTCGGGCAGTGAGTCTCAGAATCTAGATCCAGCACCTGTGCAAGTTTTATCTCCTAAAGTCATAATTCTCCCCATTTTGATCTAGATTTTTTTTTTATTCCAGTGGAGCAGAGCTGCCATGGGAGAGCATGATCCTTGGAAGTCATATCAGGACAGCAGGATAGCGACCTTGGACCCCTTTCAGGATTCAATGGGGAGCAGGTGAAAATAACATTTTGTACCAATTAGAGATTCTTTAGGGTGTGTGACTTTAATCTTAGACATACTGAGTTGCACAAATATGATTGGAGGTCATCAATACATGGGTCAGGATGGCCAGATCCATGTGTGATAGATTGGGCACTGTCCTTTGGCTAGTCAGAGACTGAACTCTGAGTCTTGACAGCGTTTAGCTTTAGGCAGCTGCCACTCATCCAGGTGTTGATTTCAGCTAAGCTTTGGGGTTGCTGGGAAATGGTGAAGTTTAGATTTAATGTAAAGATAGTACCGGGTGTCATCAGCATACTGCTGGCACTTCAGTCCATGCTGTCTTATCATTTTTTCAAATGGCCTCATATAGATGTTGAACGACTATGGATTAGAGGGCTTTGAAGGTGGAAACGTTTCCCCAAGACCACAGTCTGAGATAGAGACCTAAGTCCTTTCAGGATGTCAGCTACCACAATGCTGAGTGCTGGCTCTGTGCCATGTCTAGCCTAGAACCTGGATGAGAGGGATCTATGATGCTGACAGTTAATGGGTAGCATTGGGGATTGTTTTCTTTTGCTAGATTCTCAATTAGCTTGTTTTCTGACAGAGAAAAATATTTTAATATGGAAGGGTTGTTGAAGCAGAAAATGAGCCATTGAGATGCCATAATATATACCTGTTTCCATCTAAAATTAATGTTGGGCTTACAAATCCTCAGTCTAAAATAGATGGATACACATAACTGGAAGACATAAGTACATGGGATGGGGTAATTTTTCAGAAAAGAAGACAATGGAAAGAAGAGTTAAAAACAAAGTTTAAAAATAATACGCTCAAAGACGGAAGCAACAGACGTTGATCGGTGAAAACGATCTTCCTTGTTATGTACAAGAACATTAGGAAGCAGCCAGAGAGACATCCTGCAAGACATCTAGATTCTAAACATGTAAGGATGATGACAAATAATGTCTTTATCTGCATTAGAATACTAGTTACTCTAGCTACAATACTTATATCTTCAGTCACAGGCAACATGCTTAACAAGGCTTGACAAATGCACCCGCCCACTCACCAGTGATGTGAGGAACCATTCCCTGGCATGTTGGGACTTGCCCATCAGTTTCTGCAGAATTTAAAGTTTTGTTTAAAAATCAAACAAACACACAAGTACACAGAAAGCAGAAACAGAAGAAAGGCTTAAATTTCGAGGCTTTATTTTTCTGAAGAAAACCTTGCTAATGTGTACGATGCAGTACTAGCTTCCGGAATCTGAGACAGCCTGAAACAGTAAAGCAATGTGAACTGCCTAAAATGTGATGTACGTCACCCTTTGTATCTTTGTCGTATTAGTTTTACTCCTCAAAAGTGGCAAGCACCCAGGGATGGCCCTAGACTAGCTGCCAGCAACTGGCGCCCTAGGTGAACCCTGAAATCGGCGCCTCCCACCCCCAAACCCCAAGGGCAGATCTAGGCTGACGTTTCTGATAAACTGGGAAACATTTTGCCCCTTTTTTCCTTCATCTACAGACTTTTCCATATCCACAAAATGAATGATCATCATCATTTGTTCAATATGACTCACATCTGGTGTACAGTCCAGTATTATTGAAAAATATTTTCCAGAATGGGCAGCTTCTACCATTTTCTTTTTAATGGCATTTGCTAGGATTTGAATCGATTCATTCTGCATATTTATTCCTAAGTAATGAACCTGTGTTGCACGATCAGTTATTTTACATAGATGCTCCTTCATGACTGGATCAAACAAAACTAGGTATTCAACAAATTTTAAAAAGTTTCCATTACCTGGAGTGTATAATTTTTCATTTCTACTGCGACCGCGGAATGCTAAATTTTGCCCACTGAGAACTCTTATTAAAGCAAACAGATGCTCTAATATTTGTTGCTAATATTCTTCTTTTTCCTTGATCACACGTAAATTTTCTTCATCAATAGTTTTTCCTTTTTTCAATCGTAATTCAAGTTCTTTCCAATTTTGAAAACGTTCCAAATGTTCTGTACTTCTTTCATGTGAAGAGAGAATTGAAGATATGTTTTTCCAGTCCTTCGAACTATTTTCAGTAAGTGATGTACCAATTGCTTGATTTCTAAACAACTTGCAGCAAAATCAAAACACAGAGTCCTTCGACACTGAATATTGTAACCAATTTTGATTAATTTCTTCCCCAACGAGTGCCCTCTTGTAATGCTCAGCAAAGAATTTTCTTTTATTTCCATCCTTAGGGAAGGGAAATTCATGAACTTGTTTGGGTCCATGTTCCATGAGAATTTACCACACACTGTCATCACATCTGGGCCCCGAAGCTGGGTCCCCATACTATAACTTGTTTGTAACTTCCTCATCCTTTCTTCCTTCTACTTCATTTACTTCAATTTCTGCATATGTCTCTGAAGGTGAATAAATTTTCTCCACTTCCATATCAGTCATCAGACTGTGAGTTGCCTTAATCTAGAAGTAGGTTTCGATCATCTTGAGTTTCCAAACTGCTTTTTTGTGGATGTGAGCTACCCTCATCTCGAAGTAATATACCTTCATCTGGATGCTATGAACAGCTTCCATCTTTATTTGGATTAAAGAGAAGATATTTCAGGAAGGATCCCTGCTGTTTTGCTTGGTCCTTTTCCTTCTCAGCCTTTTGGTCACGATACTCATCTCCTGAGGGTTTTCTTTTTCCTCTTTCTGCCATGGGGCATTTGAATATTGTTATGTACTGTGCTCCCAACTGCAAGCATTATAGCGTTAAGGATGGCTGACACCACATGGTTGGTGATTTAAACCACATTGTAGCCATCCCAACACATCTTTTCACTGCTTAAAGGTTCAAAGATTAGTAACATACACTCACTTGCCTATTAAAACAGTTAGTTACAGAATTTACATGGAAACAAAATGACCTTTTTTGACGTTATAACCCGACACCGGTTGTTTGGAAAGTAATCCCTTTCCTCCTGGTTACCCTCTTGGAGTGTGATGTCATCACTTTCATAGTCTATTAAGTGGTTACTTTTCTTTTATGGACCTTTTTATCACATGTTATAACAAAGAAAAGTTCATAATTATACAGCCTGATAATAACACTACGGTTTAATAATGCTTAAAGATACTCACATTTTGGATTTATAATGCTGAAATACATTATTCTTTATTTTTTGGCACGAAGAAACACAATTTGGCTTTGCGAACAGGAGCTGCAAACAGGGGAGTTTGAGAGGAATTGCTCCAGGTAAAGCAGGAGCAAATACAGGACCCTTGGGGTAAGTGGCTGTCTGTAGTGTGTGTTTGGGGGTACTTGTGTCTGTCTGTTTGTTCATTCATTTGTTTGTTTGCAGGACCGTGTGCTGTGGCTGGCAGTTGGAAGCTGTGAGCTTCTACACCACGGGGCGGGGCTAATCAATCAGGCAGGCCAGGGCTTTATAAAGCAGTGAGCAAGCGACCAGGGAGCTTTGCGACCAGGAGCTGCAAACAGGGGAGTTTGAGAGGGAGTTTGGAAGGGGAGTGCGAAGGGGGCAAGCTATCCTTGCCATTCCTAACTCCTTTAACCCAAACTAAAGGCAGAGGCAGAGCAACCAGGGGGCTGCAGACGGGGGAGTGAGTATCTGTTGAGGGGACAGTTTGACCGTGTGCTTGATTGTTTGATTGCCTGTTTGAATAGTGTGAATTGGGAGTGCTTTGTTCCAGGATCTTCTAAAAAGACAGTCAGTCAGCTGCGAACCAGCTGAGCAGCGAATAGCAGAGAAGCAAACAGGTGGAGTTAGCCTGAGAGTTTGCCTGGAGAGAGCCTACTGCGGCATCCCCCTTGCAGGTTCCCTGAGTAGCTTCTGCCACAAGTCAGGAAACTCTTCGAAGGAAGGGACTATGGATGCTGAGCGATCCGCTGTCGTGACCTGCACAGGATGTGCCATGTTTGTCTTTCTTCCACAGGATAGAAGCGACTTTGTCTGTACAAAGGGCAAGCTGATCTCCATATTGGAGGAGAAGATTCAAGGTCTGGAGAAACGAGTATCAACCCTGCGTTCCATAAAAGAAAATGAGGAGTTCCTGGATAGACGTCAGGATAGGCTTCAGCAGACACAGTGTTGTGAGGATTCAGAGCAGGCTGCGCAGCGGGGACAGAAGGCCAGCGAGAATAATTGGCGGCATGTGACCTCCAGAAGAGGAAAGAGTATGAGACAAGTCCATGTACAAGAAACGCATATTCAGATGAGCAACCGTTTTCATGTTCTCTCCACAGGCACTAGTGCAGAGAGTGGAGTGAATGATGCATCTGAGGGAACAGAGCAGAAGGAGACTCCACTGATTGGAAGGCATGAGATGCACAGTCCTAGGGATGGGGGTTCCACGACCACCACTCCCAAGAGGAGGAGGAGGGTGGTGGTGGTCGGGGACTCTCTCCTCAGGGGGACTGAGTCATCTATCTGCCGCCCTAACCGGGAAAACCGAGAGGTGTGCTGCTTGCCAGGGGCTAGGATTCGTGATGTGACGGAGAGACTGCCGAGACTCATCAAGCCCTCAGATCGCTACCCCTTCCTGCTTCTCCACGTGGGCACCAATGATACTGCCAAGAATGACCTTGACCGTATTACTGCAGACTACGTGGCTCTGGGAAGAAGGATAAAGGCGTTTGAGGCGCAAGTGGTGTTCTCGTCCATTCTCCCTGTGGCAGGAAAAGGCCGGGGTAGAGACCGTCGAATCGTGGAAGTCAACGAATGGCTACGCAGATGGTGTCGGAGAGAAGGGTTTGGATTCCAAGAAGAAGGAGTGCTAGGCAGAGACGGGCTCCACCTGACGAAGAGAGGGAAGAGCATCTTTGGAAGCAGGCTGGCCAACCTAGTGAGGAGGGCTTTAAACTAGGTTCACCGGGGGAAGGAGACCAAAGCCCCGAGGTAAGTGGGGAAGTGGGATACCGGGAGGAAGCACAAGTAGGTGAGTGCAAGAGGGGAGGGCTCCTGCCCCATACTGGGACAGCAGGACGATCGGTGAGTTATCTTAAATGCCTATACACAAATGCAAGAAGCCTGGGGAACAAGCAGGGAGAACTGGAAGTCCTGGCACAGTCAAGGAATTATGACGTAATTGGAATAACAGAGACTTGGTGGGATAACTCACACGATTGGAGTACTGTCATGGATGGATATAAACTGTTCAGGAAGGATAGGGAGGGCAGAAAAGGTGGGGGAGTTGCATTGTATGTAAGAGAGCAGTATGACTGCTCAGAGCTCCAGTATGAAACTGCAGAAAAACCTGAGAGTCTCTGGATTAAATTTAGAAGTGTGAGCAACAAGGGTAATGTCGTGGTGGGAGTCTGCTACAGACCACCAGACCAGGGGGATGAGGTGGACGAGGCTTTCTTCCAGCAACTAACAGAAGTTACTAGATCACAGGCCCTGGTTCTCATGGGTGACTTTAATCACCCCGATATCTGCTGGGAGAGCAATACAGCGGCCCACAGACAATCCAGGAAGTTTTTGGAAAGTGTAGGGGACAATTTCCTGGTGCAATTGCTGGAGGAACCAACTAGGGGAAAAGCTCTTCTTGACCTGCTGCTCACAAACAGGGAGGAAATAGTAGAGGAAGCAATAGTGGATGGGAACCTGGGAGGCAGTGACCAAGAGATGGTCGAGTTCAGGATCCTGACACAAGGAAGAAAGGAGAGCAGTAGAATACAGAGCCTGGACTTCAGAAAAGCAGACTTTGACTCCCTCAGGGAGCTGATGGGCAAGGTCCCCTGGGAGAGTAGCATGAGGGGGAAAGGAGTCGAGGAAAGCTGGCTGTATTATAAAGAATCGTTATTGAGGTTGCAGGAACAAACCATCCCGCTGTGTAGAAAGAAAAGTAAATATGGCAGGCGACCAGCTTGGCTTAACAGTGAAATCCTTGCTCATCTTAAACACAAAAAAGCAGCTTACAAGAAGTGGAAGATTGTACAAATGACCAGGGAGGAGTATAAAAATATTGTTCAGGCATGCAGGAGTGAAATTAGGAAGGCCAAATCACACTTGGAGTTGCAGCTAGCCGGAGATGTTAGGAGTAACAAGAAGGGTTTCTTCAGGTATGTGAGCAACAAGAAGAAAGTCAAGGAAAGTGTGGGCCCCTTGCTGAATGAGGGAGGGAACCTAGTGACAGAGGATGTGGAGAAAGCTAGTGTACTCAATGCTTTTTTTGCCTCTGTCTTCACAGACAAGGTCAGCTCCCAGGCAGCTGCACTCCGCAGCACGGTATGGGGAGGAGGTGACCAGCCCTCTGTGGAGAAAGACGTAGTTCGGGACTATTTAGAAAAGCTGGACGAACACAAGTCCATGGGGCCGGATGCACTGCATCCGAGGGCGCTAAAGGAGTTGGCTGATGTGATTGCAGAGCCATTGGCCATTATCTTTGACAAATCATGGCAATCGGGGGAGGTCCCGGATGACTGGAAAAAAGCTAATGTAGTGCCCATCTTTAAAAAAGGGAAGAAGGAAGATCCGGGGAACTACAGGCCAGTCAGTCTCACCTCAGTCCCTGGAAAAATCATGGAACAGGTCCTCAAGGAGTCAATTCTGAACCACTTAAAGGAGGGGAAAGTGATCCGGAACAATCAGCATGGATTCACCAAGGGCAAGTCATGCCTGACTAACCTAATTGCCTTCTATGATGAGATAACTGGCTCTGTGGATGAGGGGAAAGCAGTGGATGTGCTATTTCTTGACTTTAGCAAAGCTTTTGATGCAGTCTCCCACAGCGTTCTTGCCAGGAAGTTAAAGAAGTATGGGCTGGATGAATGGACGGTAAGGTGGATAGAAAACTGGCTGGATGGTCATGCTCAACGGGTAGTGATCAATGGCTCCATGTCTAGTTGGCAGCCGGTATCAAGTGGAGTGCCCCAAGGGTCGGTGCTGGGGCCGGTTTTGTTCAATATCTTCATCAACGATCTGGAGGATGGTCACCTTTAGCAAGTTTGCAGATGACACTAAACTGGGAGGAGTGGTTGATATGCTGGAGGGTAGGGACAGGATACAGAGGGACCTAGACAAATTAGAGGATTGGGCCAAAAGAAATCTGATGAGGTTCAACAAGGACAAGTGCAGAGTCCTGCACTTAGGACGAAAGAATCCCATGCACTGCTACAGACTAGGGACCGAATGGCTGGGCAGCAGTTCTGCAGAAAAGGACCTAGGGGTTACAGTGGACGAAAAGCTGAATATGAGTCAACAGTGTGCCCTTGTTGCTAAGAAGGCTAATGGCATTTTGGGCTGTATAAGTAGGGGCATTTCCAGCAGATCGAGGGACGTGATTATTCCCCTCTATTCGGCACTGGTGAGGCCTCATTTGGAGTACTCCAGTTTTGGGCCCCACACTACAAGGATGAGGATAAATTGGAAAGAGTCCAGCGGAGGGCAACAAAAATGATTAGGGGACTGGAGCACATGACTTATGAGGAGAGGCTGAGGGAACTTGGATTGTTTAGCCTGCAGAAGAGAAGAGTGAGGGGGGATTTGATAGCTGCTTTCAACTACCTAAAAGGGGGTTCCAAAGAGGATGGATCTAGACTGTTCTCAGTGGTAGAAGATGACAGAACAAGGAGTAATGGTCTCAAGTATCAGAGGGGGAGGTTTAGGTTGGATATTAGGAAAAACTTTTTCACTAGTAGGGTGGTGAAGCACTGGAATGGGTTATATAGGAAGGTGGTGGAATCTCCTTCCTTAGAGGTTTTTAAGGTCAGGCTTGACAAAGCCCTGGCTGGGATGATCTAGTTGGGGTTGGTCCTGCTTTGAGCAGGAGGTTGGACTAGATGACCTCCTGAGGTCCCTTCCAACCCTGAGATTCTATGATTCTATGAATTTTCCACAGTATTCGCTCGATTCTTAACCATCTACCTGCGATGTGTGTTAAAATGACCGTTATCAACTCACAATATCTCCGCTCTACATGAATTTCCGGCTATGCAACCTTGATGTATAATTGAGTTAGTTGTCACTAGCATTGCAGCTCTTACCGCTGGCAAATGTGTTTAATTGTGGCTTAGTTATTGCTTATCAAAATTGTGGAGTGGGTCATCTTGACCCTACGTCGCAAATTGAAAAAAAAATCGGTAAAATATTATTTATTTTTGCAGTAAATAAAAGATTTGACATATAAATAAATTCTCAGAAATGTAGAGGAATGAATTATAATTCATATTCCCTCCATACGTGCACAGGAATAGAAATAATGACATCTTTGTTATTTTATTTATATTTTTTCATTATTTCTTTTTTTTTTTTAATTTGATTTTTTCCCTCGAATTTGGTGTCCCATTTAACTTGGCATTCTAGGTGACCACCTAGTTGACCTATAGACGGGCCGCCCCTGCAAGCATCCAGAACTTCTGGGAAATTTCAAACATTCCTGTCTTTCCCCCAATTTGTCATGCACTTGAGCACTCTTGGCAACACAGAGATATTTTCTGGGTGGCAGCATATTGGATGACTTGTAAAGAATTTCTCTGACTACTGTGTTTCATATACATCTTGTCCCGCTTTAAATCCTCCACATAACATCAACTAATAATAATCCCATAAAAACGATATATATATACACACATTTAGATATTAAAATAAAACTATGAAGATGAAGTTATGGTTGTATATATATATAAATTTATATATATATATATATATATATAAACTATTTAGGTCCCGATTCAGCAAAGCGCTTAAGCACATGCTTAAGTCCCACTGAAGTCAGGTTAAGGAGCAGGAGGGGATTGTAGCTGGTAAGAGTTGCTGCTGAGAGAAATGCAGATCGGGAGCCCTGCCTTCTCCCCTATAGTTCCTACAAAAGCCTCCAGCAGAGATGGAGGCAGTGACCTTTCAGCCCACTTGGGAGCTGTGACTAACTCCTTTCTAGAACTGAAGCAATGGAACAAAGTTTTAGAGGGAGCTGTAGCTCATGGACTCTGGGGTCAGCCTCTAGAAGAGAAGCAACTTCATGTCATGTCATGACTAACTGGAGCTACACTAACCTCTTCCTCCTCCACATTGTCATCATTACTATAATGACCCCCTGCACCTTGAAGGGTCAATTGTCCTTAGGGAAATCTGTAGAAGATGTCTGCTTCAGGCAAAGTGGGTTCTGCTGACTACTCCACTTGGCAATCTGGTTTACTTCCCTTCTCTTCTGGGCGTTCATAGTGCAAAGCTTCCGCTATAGCTACACCACTGAGCAAATCCAGGCCTCAACAGCTGGTCTCTTTTTCTCAGCCTAAATTGCTCCATAGCAGAATGCTACTTCCTCATAGCCTGAATCTGGGATCTGCCAGTTCCACTAGCACAGCTCTCAGTTGGGGCTGTCTGTGGGACGGTGCAACATTGCTTGTCGTCAGAGCAATGTGGTAGCCGAGAACTGCTGGGTCTGACCTAAATTCCTTTCACTCCCTCTTTGCAACCGTGATCAGACAATGATTATTCCTTGCCTCACAGTAACACCCAGAAGCTGTGGGGTCAGAAGGAGAGACAGAGTACTTGGCAACTTCTGCTCCCTTTTGCCAAAGATGCAGGTTCACAGTCACTCAACCATAGCACTTGATCCCAAAACTGATCTTGGCCACTGACCGAGAGCTGCTGCTCACACTCTAACTTCCTATGGGAAAACTGAACCAATCTGAAACCGTGTGCATTCATCCAATGGAAGAACATGTGGGTCATGTGACAAAACAAGCACAGTACACATTACACTGAAATGAAATGCTTAGACTGTGATGCTGGCAAACTAGGTGCCAGCTCATGCCAAGGTCCCCGTGCCTCATTGTATGTTATTACTGTTAAGATAGGTATGAGAGTTTAGTATTTAGTATTTAGACTTTATTGAATGCTTGTGAGTTGCTGCCTGCATTAATCTCACTTATAACATCTGTATCCCATATTCATAGAATCATAGAAGATTAGGGTTGAAAGAGACCTCAGGAGGTCATCTACTCCAACCCCCTGCTCAAAGCAGGACCAACCCCAACTAAATCATCCCAGCCAGGGCTTTGTCCAGCCAGGCCTTAAAAACCTCTAAGGATGGAGATTCCACCACCTCCCTATGTAACCTATTCCAGTGCTTCACTAGTGAAATAGTTTTTCCTAATATCCGACCTAGACCTCCCCCACTGCAACTTGAGACCATTGCTCTTTGTTCTGTCATCTGCCACCACTGAGAACAGCTGAGCTCCATCCTCTCTGGAACCCCCCTTCAAGTAGTTGAAGGCTGCTATCAAGTCCCCCCACACACACACTCTTCTCTTCTGCAGACTAAATAACCCCAGTTCCCTCAGCCTCGCCTCACAAGTCATGTGCCCCATCCCCCTGATCATTTTCGTTGCCCTCCGCTGAACTCTCTCCAATTTGTCCACATCCTTTCAGTAGTGGGGGGCCCCAAAACTGGACGCAATATTCCAGATGTGGCCTCACCAGTGCCTAATAGAGGGAATAATCTTTCCCTTGATCTGCTGGTAATGCTCAGACTAATGCAGCACCTCACTCTTCTCTTTTGCTGACTAAATAACCCCAGTTCCCTCAGACTCTCCTCATAAGTCATGTGCCCCAGCCCCCTGATCGTTTTTGTTGCCCTCCACTGGACTCACCAATTTTTCCACATCCTTTCTGTAGTGGGGGCCTGTGATGGGTCTGACACTGCAGCTCCCCTTTGTGGCAGGAGTGGATCGAGTGTCGTTACCTCGCCATTCTCAAGTTCCCACGCCAGCCCCTTTAAGGGCGTCCTGATGTGGCATAATGGCTGGTCTCCCTGCCCTCATCCCTTTGTCGGAGTAGTGGGCCCTAATGGCCCAAGTCCATCTGACTCACCTGAGTTTCAGGGCAGTCTGGCCCAATGGCCAGAGTCAGTATAATACACCCTGAGTATCAGGGCAGCGTGGCCCAACGGCCAAAGTCCATGTAATATGCCCCGAGTATCAGGGCCGCCCAGAGGATTTAGGGAGCCTGGGGGAAAGCAGGATTCAGGGGCGCGACAACGGGGCCCCTCTGCCGAAATGCCACTGAAAGCAGCATCCACAGTTAAGCAGCTGCTGAAACGCCGCCCAATAAGGTGGCAGCGGCGACCAAGCTCCCGCTGCAGTTCTACCAAATATGAAGTGCCGCCTGAGCGCTGGACGTTGTGGGGCCCCCTTAGTCGTGGGGCCCAAAGTGCTGCCGAAGACCCGGAGCACTGCCGGGATTCTCTTGGGGTCCCTGCGGCCCGCGGGGCCCGGGGCAAATTGCCCCACTTGCCCCCCCCCACCCCCTTTGGGCGGCCCTGCCGAGTATCAAAGCGGTCTGGCCCAATGGCCAGAGTCCGTATAATATGCCCCTAGTATCAGGGGACTTAGTAGGGGGACCCGGCCCCACCCGCTCCACCGGGTCCCGCCCTAGGGCCCTGCTAGCAGCAGATTCCCCTTTCCCTAGCTCGGCGGGGATTTGCCTGCAACACGCCGAGTGTCCATGCGGCTCCATTACTGTTTGTCTCTAATGTTCCCCTGGGGCACTTCCTACCAGAACCGCCGGGTTCTCCACTTCAGGGGGTCCTCTGGTCTGTTTCCCTCCCGTGGCATCCTCCGTCTGGGCTTCAGGGTGCGTCCCGGCTTGGCTGGCCACTGGATCCTGGAGTGCAGGCGGTCTCTCCTCAAGAGCTGGCGGCTCACCTCCTTCCCCTCCAGTGGTCAGGCCAGACAGAGCAGCTTTGCAGGCTTTTATACCTGGTTTTTTTTTGGAGCATGCTCAGCGGAGCTTCCAGGGTGTGGCTTCCTCTGCTAGGAAGGTGTTGAGATGAGTTCCTGTCTGCTTCCTGTAAAACTTGCCCATACCGGTATTGCCCTGGCCTCTTCTTTTGTCATTCAGTGTGGCACACATTCTAAAGCAATACGCATTTCCTCACCTTTTGGGGGCGAAGCCAGACTTTGAGGCACTTGCTCCCCCACTTGGTGTTAACTTTGCTTGTGCCAATCAGAAACGAACACAAACAGGTTTTGGGCCCTGTCCCCTATGACACTTCTATGATGTCATAGTTGGTACTTTAGGGGCTGCCTGCCATGTGCAGGCAGGAAGAGGAGAAAGAAAAACGAATCCTGTGTATCCTGTGTACACCCGTAACCGAGCCTGATCACCTTGAAGCCTCTCTCTCAGCTCACGTGTTTCAAACAGAGTTTCTACGTTTGCCGGTCATTATGCGTTGGTTTGTATTTGTGAGTATCAGTTATTACTAAATGCTGCATCTTTGTTTATAAATATTGTTAGTACATATTTAGTTATTGTGTGTTTTAAGTTTCATTAACTCTATTAGCTAATCTAACGCTGCTCCCTTACCCCTTGTAATTATCCCCAATAAAACTTTAAATTGATTAATTTTAGTTGTGTGTGTGTGCGTGTCTGCAGTTTGCAGCGTGACCCATATTCTCCTTGCATCCCTTACCAATATAGTCTATTGCCACGTGCAGCCTAGTAAATAACAGGCCTGCATTTTCTTTTGCCCCTGCGTGCCCATGGCAATCCACAGAAGGAAGGGTTAACCCCTGCGGTACCAGTGTGGGGCCACTCTTCCCTGTCACAGGGCCCCAAAACTGGATGCTATACTCCAGATGTGGCCTCACCAATGCCGAATAGAGGGGAATAATCACTTCCCTCGATCTGCTGGCAATGCTCCTACTAATGCAGCCCAATATGCCATTGGCCTTCCTGGCACCAACGACACACTGCTGACTCATAGCCAGCTTCTCATCCACTGTAATCCTCAGGTCCTTTTATGCAGAACTTCCACTTAGGCATTTGGTCCCCAGCCTATAGTGGTACATGGGATTCTTCCGTCCTAAGTGCAGGACTCTGCACTTGTCCCTGTTGAACTTCATCAGATTTCTTTTGGCCACTCTGGGCCCTATCCCTACCCGCCAGTGTATCTACCTCTCCCCACGGCTTAGTGTTATCCACGAACTTGCTGAGGGTGCAATCCAGCCATCATTCAGATAATTACTGAACATGTTGAACAAAACCAGCCCCAGCACCGACTTCCGGGGCACTCTGCTTGATACTTGCTGGCAACTAGACATCGAGCCATTGATCACTAACCATTAAGCCCGACGATCTAGCCATTTTTCTATCCACCGTATAGTCCATTCATTCAATTTATACTTCTTTAACTTGCTGGCCAGAATACTGTGGGAGACCATTTCAAAGCCTTTGCTAAAGTCAAGGTATATCACGTCCACTGCTTTCCCCATATCCACAGAGCCAGTTATCTCATCATAGACGGCAATCAGGTTGGTCAGGCATGACATGCCCTTGGTGAATCCATGTTGACTGTTCCTGATCACCTTCCTCTTCTCCAAGTGCTTCAAAATGGATTCCTTGAGGACCTGCTCCATGATTTATTGTAAGGTAATATTGGAGCATTTGCATTGTAAGTCTCTGTAACTATGCAAATCACCAGACAGGAGAGAGACATTAACTAGTGTGTAATGCTGGCCTCCAACAGAAGTTATGTCCTGCCTCACAAGGAGGGCCCATCAACACCAGATGAACTATTGTGGATAATCAAAGAGGACAAAAGACTTTGCTAATTGCTCTACCCCCATAATGAAGAGGAGATGTGCAAGTGAATTCCTCTCATAAGGTGAATTTGCAATTTGAAGCAAACATATCTTTATGCGGCTTGGACAAGGATTACTAAGTATAAGCAAAAGATCCCCAGTGTTTAGTATGGGTTAGCCCTAAAGGTCATATAGAGCTTGCTTATTACAGAAGCTTCTATTATTTTTTAAAACTTAATAGTGGAACTCATTTGTGTGTATACATGTTTACTTGCTTTAAGCTTGTAAATAACTTCCTTTTCCTATATAACTTGTAAATAACTTTCTTTTCCTATATAATACATCTTTATATAGTTTATTAGAGGATTGCCTATAAGCATTGTATTTGGAGATCTCAAATCAATTGACCTAGGATAAGTGACTGGTCCTTTGGGACTGGCAGTAATCTAAATATTGCTGTGATCTGTAA
The DNA here is from genome assembly GCA_037349315.1 of Chelydra serpentina. Lineage (NCBI taxonomy): Eukaryota > Metazoa > Chordata > Testudines > Chelydridae > Chelydra > Chelydra serpentina. The sequence goes on from JBAIAC010000004.1 coordinate 65,726,291, forward strand.
TATAAGGGAACATCTATCACAAAGGTAAGCTTACCTGGATGGCAAGACATATCAGAGTACCAAGGGGATGGCACTATTTACACTTAATAACTGGTTGTTGAAATCTAAGTATAGAAGTTACTACCCATTGGGGGTTTGCTCCCTGTTTCCTAACAGTTTGCTCTGAGGCTGGTACCCACATTGTTGAACCACTGAATGGCAGATTAACACCCATATCAAGTCAAAGTGAATGAGGAAGCTCAAATAACATTAAACAGATGAGAAAGTAGAAAACAAATGATGATCAGAATGAAATGAGACAAGAAAGTTGAAACAAAATAAGCAAGTGAAAACAAAATATTTCATTTTTATTTTTAATAATTTCAAAATTGACGCATTCCCGCAAAACATTTGTTCCAATGAAATGGTATTTTCTGACAGAAAATTGTTTCATCCAAAAATATGGCTAATAAAAATATAAGCAAATAAAAAACCCAGAAGAGCAGAAAAGTTAAAAGAAAGGAGGTGATAATTCATGATCGAAAATCTGCATATATTTCCATATCTGGAAGTAGACTGCATAAGCATTAAAATGGCAAAGGCACAGAGACACTATCTTAATTAGAATGAACAGACTCCACTAGCTCAATTGTAATCACCTGGATCACCTGGATCGATCGGACTTCAGCTGTCATTAAGACTGCGCCAATCACAACACATCTGCCATTCTTCTCGCACTCTTGCCTTTCTTTTCCACGTTCGTCCGAAACATTTAACGATGTCATCGTCCCATCTTTCAATTGTAATATGGAAAAAATATTTAGATCAATTTGAAATAGAATTGGCTGCAATCAGTATAGATCAAGCAACAGCAACAAAAATGTTTCCTATTATATTTAGCAGGCCGCAAACTGTGATTTCTATACAAACATTTGATTAAATGATACAGTCATATGACAAGTACAGGCAGGCACTGAATTAATATTTTTATTCCAGAATAGGTGCAGAAGATGAAAACTTTAAATGAGAAATGCAAACCAAAACATAGGAAAAAACATAGATGACCATATCAGAAGACTGAGCAAATTGGAAAGAACATGTAACTTTAGAGAGGTAGGTTCTGAACTAAAAACCAAATTATAATTTCATGCACATGTGGGCAACTAAGGAGAAAAGCCTTAAGATCTAAGATGAACTGAAGAGCTATTGATAATGGCTAGAAAACTTGAATAGTCAGAAATTCAGCCTAAAGAAATTGACTGTTACATGAGTGATTTACAAATGTGCAGCAAGAGAGAAAAAATAAAATTTTACAAAAGAAAAATTCACAGAACCAAAAAATAAAAGCAGTTATTGATGTGGAGATGGATATCCTCACAAGGATAGATGTCCAGAGTTTGGGAAAACAATGATGTGGTAAAAATAAATCACTTTTCTAAAGTAAGTTGAGACATTTAGTCATCTCCAGGCATGAGGCACAGAAGAGTCCAGCATGAGCAATACCAACAAAGAGAATTTTTAAACCAAATTGGAAATAAAAGGGAACACGAAGCACAGAGAGTAAGACACCTGTCTGAAATGCAAGATGAAGCTATTGAACAAGACAACAATAGTAAAACAGATTTTGTTCTCTTTATATACCATGCAAGTAGAATTGGTACCCAAAAAAATCACTTTAGATTTAGCACAAACTAAGACTGATAACATAGTAGACTCAGGAGCATCAATAGCTATAAGAGATTACCCCAATTTCAAGAAAATAGCTAACAGAATCGCATTAAGGCCTGCAGATATCAGATTTTATCCACATGGTGCAAAAAGTCTGCTAGATGAGACAGCCTTATTGCAATCTATGACTTCAGGAAAAGATAAAACAAACACACACAAAATTGATGTTGAAGCTTTAGCTCAGGAATATAATAGTCTTTTTTGAGGAGTTGTTGAGCTGAAAGACAGTGCTGCACATAGATAAAACAGGTTTCAGAGTGGTAGCCGTGTAGTAGGTGCCTTCTACAAGACAGGCCCAACAAAGAAAGTAACAGAACGCCACTAGCCATCACCTACAGTCCCCAAACTAAAACTTCTCCAGCGCATCATCAAGGACCTACAATCTATCCTGAAGGACGATACCTCACTCTCACAGACCTTGGGGGACAGGCCAGTTCTCGCTTACAGACAGCCCCCCAACCTGAAGAAAATATTCACCAGCAACCGCACACCACACAACAAAAACACTAACCCAGGAACCAAACCTTGCAATGAACCCTGGTGCCAACTCTGTCCACATATCTATTCAAGGCACACCATCATAGGACCTAACCACATCAGCCACACCATCACGGGCTCGATCACCTGCACTTCCACCAATGTGATATATGCCATCATGTGCCAGCAATGCCCCTCTGCCATGTACATTGGCGAAATCAGACAGTCTCTACGCAAAAGAATAAATGGACACAAATCTGACATCAGGAATCATAACATTCAAAAACCAGTAGGAGAACACTTCAATCTCTCTGGTCACTCAGTAACAGACCTAAAAGTGGCAATTCTTCAACAAAAAAAACTTCAAAAACAGACTCCATCGAGATACTGCAGAACTGGAATTAATTTGCAAACTGGACACCATCAGATTAGGCCTGAATAAAGACTGGGAGTGGTTGGGTCATTACAAAACCTAAACCTAATTTCCCCCATACCAATTTCCCCCTACTGTTACTCACACCTTCTTGGCAACTGTCTGAAATGGGCCACTCTCATTACCACTTCAAAAGTTATTTTTCCTCCCTTGGTATCCTGCTGTCAATTGTCTCGTTAGACTGACCACTTGGTAAGGCAACTCCCATCTTTTCATGTATTTATACCTGCTCCTGTATTTTCCACTCCATGCATCTAATGAAGTGTGTTCAAACTCACGAAAGCTTATGCCCAAATAAATGAGTTAGTCTCTAAGGTGCCACAAGGACTCCTCATAGATAAAACAGTCCAGTAGAACAAAAACAGAGACAAATACAAGGAGAAAAGGAAGTACTGTAGCACAAGAAGAAAACCAAGACATTATTTCAAAAGAGGTATCAGGGTTTGCTCATACTGGCTGTACCTAGAGCACACATCACCGGTAAATTCAGGATATGTGTGGCCAATGACAAAGATGCACAGCACTTGCATGAATTATATCCTATATAAGCTAAATGGAACCAAATTTATTTTCAATATTTGATCTTGTTGTTGGCGTCCGTTAGTCTCGAGAGACGATGGATATGCGCCCATGGGGAATGTTTAGTTGATGGTTGTGCAGCGTCTGTTGTGGCTGTAGAGCCCCACACGAGAGTGGCAGTCTCGATTGCATTTGCTGCATTTGAAGGCGGTGTCAGCTGTGGGTTGGAGCCGCTGCTTCCTTTTTCGTTGAACCCGCTTTTCCTCGGCAAGCTGCCGCAGCTTGTCTTCACCAGTTTTCAATCCAGTAGTCAGAGCGTGTCTCCATCTGCATCTGTCCTGGGTGAGCTCTTCCCAGCTCTTGATGTCGATTTCAACAGTCTTCAGGTCCCTCTTACAGACATCCTTGAAGCGAAGGTGGGGCCGTCCTGTAGCTCTATTTCCGGAGGCAAGTTTGGCATACAACAGGTCTTTGGGGATCCGTCCATCTTCTATGCGACTTAGATGGCCAAGCCATCTGAGGCGGCGTTGACGGAGGAGAGTGAACATGCTGGAGATCTTGGCACGTTCCAGCACCTCGTTGTTCATTATTCGATCACTCCAAGTGATCCCGAGTATGCGACGGAGGCAGCGCATGTAAAGGCATTCAGTCTCTTTTCTTGCGAAGCGTAGGGGGTCCAAGTTTCACTGGTGTAGAGAAGAGTGTTTAGCACACATGCGTGGTACACAGTGACCTTTGTGTTGATGGTCAGCATGTTGTTGTTCCACACTCTCTGTGACAAACTGGCCAAAATTGTGAAGGCCTTGCCAATTCTACGGTTGATCTCAGGGTCCAGTGAGAGGTTGTCCGTGATGGTAGATCCGAGGTAGGTGAACTGACTGACCATCTCTAGCACATAGTCATTGATGGCAATGCTTGGATGTTCCGCATCCTGGGCCATAACTTTGGTCTTCTGGAAACTGATTGTCAACCCGAACTCTTCGCAAGCTCTGGAAAAGCGGTCAATCAGACGCTGGAGATCGATTTCTGTGTGGGTGGCCAGGGCAGCGTCGTCTGCAAACAGCATGTCTCTTATTGTTGCCTCCCGTACCTTGATTGTGACCTTTAGTCGAGCCAGATTGAAAAGTCTCCCGTCAGACCGGGTGTGGACTCCCTCTGTGGAATTTCCAAAGGCACGTTTCAGCAATGCTGCAAAGAAGATGCCGAAGAGTGTGGGAGCGAGAACGCAGACTTGTTTTACTCCACTGTGGATATCGAAGGCATCGGAGGACGAGCCATCATACAGTACTGTGCCTTTCATGTTGTCGTGAAAAGACTGGATCATGCTCAGCAGCTTCGGTGAGCAGCCAATCTTTGCCAGGATCTTGAACAGCCCATCTCTGTTCACAAAGTCGAAAGCTTTGGTCAGGTCTAGGAAGGCAAGGAGTAGCGGCTTATGCTGTTCTCTGCATTTCTCTTGCAGCTGCCTTAAGGAGAAAACCATATCGGTTGTGGATCTCCCTGCTCGGAACCCGCACTGTGACTCTGGGTAAACTCTGTCAGCAAGCTTCTGCAGTCTGTTCAGGATCACACGTGTGAAGACTTTACCCACAACACTCAGGAGTGATATGCCTCTGTAGTTGTTGCAGTCACTTCTATCACCCTTGTTCTTGTAGAGGGTCACGATGTTGGCGTCTCTCATATACTGAGGTAGTGCACCTTCATCCCAGCACTGACAGAGGAGGTCGTGGAGGTGTTCTAGGAGGACATTGATGCCACACTTGATAACTTCTGGTGGGATGCCATCCTTTCCTGGAGCCTTTCCTGTGGACAAGCTCTCAATGACTTTCTTCAGTTCTTCCATGGTGGGCTTCTCGTCCAGCTCAGTTTCAACGGGAAAACCATCCACGGTATTGAGGGCAGCTTCGGTGACGGTGTTTTGCCTGGAGTACACTTCAGAGTAGTGCTCCACCCATCTATCCATCTGCTTGCTCTTGTCCTGGATGTTTTCACCTGTTGCAGACTTTAGTGACACTCTCCACTTCTTTGTGGGTCCCATGGCCTTCTTGATGCCATCATACATTCCCCTGATGTTTCCAGTGTCAGCAGATAGTTGAATGCTCCGGCAGAGCTGGAGCCAGTAATCATTTGCACACTGTCAAGCTAGTCTCTGTACTTTGCTCCTGGCAAATCGATACTCTTGTAGAGTCCTATGACTGGGGGAACGCTTATACTCCAGGTGAACAGTGCGGCGTTCTTCAATGGCTGGAGTGAGTGTGGCGGAGTTGGCCTCAAACCAGTCATTGTTCATTTTTCATTTCTTTCCAAAAACTTTCATGGCTGCGCTGTGTACTGCGTCTCTGATGTGGTCCCATCTCTCTTTGGCGTAGCCACCGGGAGGCATGCAGTTCAGCACCTCGGAGAGCTCATGGGTAAATTTCTCTGCCTTGTCTGGGTGTGCGGTCTTGCTCACATCAATGCAGGGTTTGCCCTCTAGCCTAGAGCGATGAATCTTCTTTGGCTGTAGCTTCATCTTGCTGGACACCAGCGAATGATCACTGTCACAGTCAGCACTGTGGAAGGTGCGAGTAAGCAGGACGCACTTCAAGGCAGAGCGCCTGGTGATGATCAGGTCGAGTTGGTGCCAGTGCATGGAGCGAGGGTGTCTCCAGAACACTTTGGGTTGAGGCTTTGTCTGGAAGAATGAGTTGGTGATGCTGAGGTCATGGTACGAGCACAGTCCCAGAAGTCGTTGTCCATTCTCATTCATTTCTCCAACGCCAAACTTTCCAAGACAGGTTGGCCAAAAGTTGTGGTCAGCGCCCGCTCTGGCATTGAAGTCACCCAGTAGTATCAAGTGCTCTTCTTTAGGGATACTCCTGATGATCATGTCTAACTGGTCGTAGAACTCGTCCTTGGTATCCCTGGTGGCGCCGAGTGTTGGTGCATACACGCTGATCAGGTTGATGGGTCCAGTGGATGTGTGGAGTCGGAGTGATAACAGTCTTTCAGTTCCTTGTTGACCAGGTTCCACCATCCCCAGTAAAGAATTTCTTACGGCAAATCCAACACCATACTCTCTGATTTCTTCGGCACTCTTTCCTTGCCAGAAGAACGTATAGTTCTTTTCCCTGAGAGTCCCAGCATCTGGCAGCCGTGTCTACTGCAATGCGACTATGTCGATTTGGAGTCGTGCTAGCTCATCGTCGATGACTGCAGTCTTCCGAACATCGCTGATTGCCTGAAGGTCTTGTGATAGGCCAGTTGTCATGGTCCGTACATTCCAGCATCCTAACTTGAGGGCTGGTTTCTTATGTTGGTTTTCTTTTGTTGTTGCCTGGTGCATGGTTCGCAGTCCACTTATCGGGTACTCACGTACACTAAGCTCCACGCACCCAGTGAAGCAGGTGAACTGTGGCGGGACAACACCTTATTGGTTGGGGGATGCCCAGCTTGAGGCAGGCGATAGTTGTCCAGTGAGACGTGGTGATCCCTCCCACCGTCGAAAGCAACCCCTGGTGCCAGCTCTACGCCAATTGAGCAGGAGGCTTATAACTGGTAAACTGTTACTTCCCATGTTGTATCGACGCTGTGAGGCGAAGCTGGAGTGTCCTCTCCAGGGCGCAAGCCAGGGCAGGGTGATATGGAGGAACAGCTGTTGCCCATGCAGCAGAACCCCCCTCTCCATGCAACTGATGGATCCAAGGGAAAGACAATGTCGATACAACTTGGCATCAGTGGCATCGCAGGAGTTGCCGGAATGACGTTGAGGACAATGTCCGACCGCCATCGGGACTCCGACACCGGATTTGGTTTCAGGGTTGACTCCCTTAGCCTTTCCCATGAGTGGGTATTGCCACAAGGCAGCGGAGGTTTTAAATCAGAGTTTTCCTTCTCCTAGGTGGGCTGCCTTCCAAGGCTAACGAGCCCCACCTGCACAAATTTTGATCTTAACAAAGGTTATTAACTGGTAAAGCAAGGAGGGAATTCCAGATCAATAATTACCTTGGGGCATGGGTCACTTGCAGGTTTAAACTACAGTAAATGATGGATTCTCGGTAACTTGAAGTCTTTAAAGCACGATTTGAGGACTTCAGTAACTCAGCCAGAAGTCGTGGATCTATTACAGGAGTGGGTGAGTGAAGTTCTCTGGGCTGCACTGTGCAGGAGGTCAGACTAGATTATCACAATGGTCCCGTCTGGCCTTAATGTCTATGAGTCTACGCACAGAGGGGATATGAAAAATTATCAGATAGAATTTTTAGGACAGATGAAATTCTGTAAAATATCTACAAGTCTGGTAACACTATTTATAGTAAATGCATATAATTGCAACTGCTATATTCTGATATCTGAAAGGCAATATAAAAACAGAAGAGACTTGGCAAAAAAGCATTGGAATGTTAAAAAAAAAAAGCCTAAATGAACAAGGAAAAATGTGATTTTGTGGGGGGGAAATTGCATTCCTTGGACATACATTTTTCTGAATTAGTCCCAGCCCTATGAAAGTGCATGGAGTTAAAGCTGCAGAAAGGCCTTTTTCTGGTGTGCAGCCATTCTAGCCATGGCAACTTACTGTGCTAGATTTATTGAGAACTATTCCAGCCAAAGTGCGCCTTTGAGAAATTTGACTAAACAAGACAGTATTTCAGTGGACTAAAGAATGTAAGACAGCACTTCAAAATTCAGCTGAATGAACCTGCAACTGTGTCCTACCTTATTTTAACCCACCAGCATAAACAATAATTATAGAGCTCTACAAGCTGCCAGTTCAGAGGGACTAGAGAAGCAGTTTTTACAATAGCAGAATGCACAAATATATTTCATATGCAGGTTGCATTTTGACTAAAGTGGAGCAGAAATATTCACAAGCAGAGAAAAATGTACTGACATCACTGGAGCTCATTTTTGAGTACAGTTGTTGCAGACTACCAAGCTTTGACTTCATCATTTGGAAATCAGAAGATAAAACAGCAAGCAAGAATAGAAAGATAGGGCCTGAGATTACAAGATTATGATTCAGAGATAGTACTCAAACCTGACAAGGACAAGAACCCATCAGATTGTTTGTCTAGACAGTGACTACACAATGTGACATGCAAACTTTCCAGAGCAGTGGAATATTCCAGCAGCAGTATATATAATTGATTATATAAATTAACAATATAATTAAAGTTACAAAACACTATTTTTTATAAAGCCCTTCCAAACTGCTGCTTTTCCAGTGTCTCTTTTGATGGTTCTTAATCCTTTCCACTTCCACTCTCTGCTGGTGTTTCTCAGGGATTTGTTCTTGGCCTCCCTCATTTTTTTTCTAGACACCTTATCTCTGTTGACTTTATCTGCTTCCATGGCCTTAATGATGGTCTCTTCACCAATGACTCTCAAGTAAACTTTTCCACTCCTGGCCAATCTCCTGTGCTTCAACTTGACATATCTGTCTCAGACATCTCATCTTGAATGACTCACCAACATCTCAATTTCATCATGACCAAAACCAGGCTCATAATCTTTCTTCCTAAACCTTGCCCCCTACTTTCATTTTCTAGAACAGTTCATAATACCACTGCTTCCAGTCACCCAGAACAACAATAAGGTCACCTTTTGACTTATCCCTTTCCTTCTCCTCCCACATCCAAGCCTCAGCCAAATCTTTTTACTTCTTCCTCAACAACATTTTGAAAATGCACTCTTCTTTTCTGTCTTGTTTACCCCTTTTGCTTGTAACATTCTTCTAAAATCTGTTCACGGAATCACCTAATTCACATCATTCCCAAAACACCACTTCTACAGGACATCAGACTAGATGATAACCATGATCCCTTCTGGCCTTGGAACCTATGAATCTATGAATTATTTACTCAGATCTAATCATGGAATAGAAGAACATAAAGATGGCCATACTGGATCAGAACAATGGACCCTCTGGCCCAGTATTCTGTCTTCTCACAGAGGACAGTGCCAGATGCTTTAGAGCAGTAGTGAGAAACCTGTGGTCCGTGGGCTGCATACTGCCCATCAGGTAATCCACTGGTGGGCCGCCAGACAGTTTGTTTACATGTGCACAGCCGCTCGCAGCTCCCACTGGCCAAGGTTTGCTGTTCCTGGCCAATGGGAACTGCAGGAAGTGGCGCAGGCCACAGGGACCTATCCTCCATGAACTTATCTAATTCTTTTTCGAACCCAGTTATAATTTTGGCCTTCACAATATCCCCTGGCAATTAGTTCCGCAAGTTGACTATGCTTGTGTAAAGAAGTACTTCCTTATGTTTGTTTTAAACCTGCTGCCTATTAATTTCATTTGGTGACCACTGATTCTTCCATTATGTGAAGGTATAAATAACACTTCCGTATTCACTTTCGCCACATCATTCATGATTGTATATACATTTATCATATCTCGTCTCAGTCACCTCTTTTCCAAACTGAACAGTCCCAGTATTTTTAAATTTCTCCTCACCAGGAAACTATTCGATACCAATAATCATTTTTGTTGCCTTTTTTCTGTACCTTCTCCAATTCTTATATATCTTTTTTGATATGGGGTGACCAGAATGTATGCAGTATTGAAGGTGTGGGTGTACGGTAGATTTATATAGTGGCATTATGATATTTTCTGTCTTTATTATCTATCCCTTTCCTAATGGTTCCTAACATTCTGTTACTTTTTTTGACTGCTGCTATACATTAAGCAGATATTTTCAGAGAACTATCCATGATGACTCCAAGATCTCTTTCTTAAGTGATAACAGTCTAATTTAGACCCCTTCATTTTGGAACAAAACAGACATCCTTATTTCTCTTTGACAGCAAATAATAAATTTTTCTTCATTATAACTTGTATGAACTCTCTATTGATTTTTTTTAATATGCTAAAGCACAACTTTAAAAAAAACCAGCTACATCTTTCTTAACTCTCATCTTATATATCTTGTCTCATTTGCCTAATATTTTGGGAGGGGGAAAACATCACTTTTGGTTATATCACATATATGAAATTTCAGGAGGATTGATTTAATTTTGGTGATATTAGACAGAAAACATACATCAAAATCCATTTTATATAGGAACCCTAACCTCAACCTTAATAGCTACATGGAGAGATTAGAATCTCCACTATTATATGGAAAATCCCCATATTTGGAGGTAAACAGAATTAAATAGCACTAAATGGTATAATTATCCATTTTAATCTTTACAAATAACTAAAATCTTCTCTTCCTCCTAAAACAGATGAAATTAATAATAACAGCTGTTTTGGATGCAACCCTGTTGGTATTTGTATGATGCCCCATTACTGTAAATGGGATCTGGCTTTCTTCCAGATTCTGATGTGGTCGCCGCCTGCTTCAAGTACCAGCAAATGCTGAATCATAGTCAATCTAAATATGCATAATCTATCACCATCATGGCAGTATATATAATATTAGAGTGAGACGCTGGACTTGGATTAACTCTAGCATGAGATGCAATGTATCACCTAGAGACTAAATCCACAAAAGGGATTTTGGACGCCTAACTGCCGCTTTGGATATCTAAATCCAAAATTTAGATCCTCAAAACTCCCACTCAGTTGCCTCCTAATCTTGTAGGTGCCTAAATTTTCTGGCATCTAAGGGCAGTCTATACTACAAAATTAAGTCGATCTAAGTTACATCGATTTATAGCCACTGCAATAATTAACTGGTTTTGCATATCAACACCAGGAGTGCTTGCACTGATTTAACTGTCAATGTGGGGCATTGTGGGACAGCTTCTGAAAGGCAGTAATAGTCAATATAAGCAATGCAGTGTCTACACTCGACACTACATCGACCTAACTACATCGACTTAAGCACTACACTTCTCACAGAGGTGGAGTTATTAAGTCGGTATAATAGGTGAGTTACATCGGTGGGAGCTGCATTTTAGGATAGATACTTACAGAGCTAAGTCAATGTAAACTGCCTATGTTGACCTAACTCTGTAGTGTAAACCAGGGCTAAGTATCCACCAATAACGTCCCTTAGGCCCCTAAAAATCTGTCATGCACAGAGCCACAATGCCTACGCCCAAACAGGCTCCTCAGAATAGATGTTCCCCCACCTATCTCATCTGTGGGACCTGATCCAGTGGGTGAGCTCAAAGACCACCTAATATAGTGAGCTTGACACAAACCAACACTGGCGGAGGAGATGCCACTCCTTTATAACCTTTAGCCCAGTTTTGAAGACATTCCACTTTGTATAACCAAATAGTTATTGGACCAGAAAAGAATGGGAGAATGACTTCATAGCCCAGTGTTTGGGGTACTCACCTAAGATGGGGTGGGTGAGGAGGGAACAACCCAAGTTCAAGACCCTGATCCCATGATTATTTCATTATGTATATACAGTAAAATAGTTTCAATGGGAGAGATTGAAAAAGCCTCTTCCAGACTATCCCATTGGTTAGGGTATTCTCTAGAGACATGGGTTCAAATTCTTGCTCCACATGAAACAGAGGGAACTGATCTGGGTTACCCACATCCCAGGTGTGTTCTAACCACTGGGTTATTGGGCATGTGGTTGGCATGGGGCAGAGGGGTGGGGGAAGATAGCACCCAGCTCCAGGAGAGGGTTCACAGGCAGTGATAGATGCTTCCCTTTGTTCAGACTTAGGCATCTAACTCCCTTTGGGGGTTGAGACTTAGGTGACACCCCTCTCCTTAACATTTCCTACTGGATAATTTAGCTAGCTCCCTATTCAGTTTGCTGGCTTTTGTGAATTCTTTTCTCAGCTGCCTAACTCTCCCCATGCATTGTACTGGGAGCCTGATCACCTAACTCAGGGCTATGGATTCCACAAGAGACACAGCTGCGGCTCATGTGGCATCCTCCGGGCCATATAGGTAGTATATATTATTCCTGAGGGAATTCTGTGCCACTGCACAATGCAGAATTTTGCAGAAATTAATGTTTTATGCACAGAATTTCCTTTCCCTCACAGATATGGGCTGCAGTGCTGCTGGCTGCCACTAGGGGATGCTGGAGCCAAGCTTGCACATAGAAGACACTGCCCTGGAGGAGCAGGAGGAGGAGCTGGAGTATTCCCGACAGCTGCAATTCCCAGCACACCCTGAGGGAAGGAGAGGGCAGTGTGCAGGAAACTCCACACACGCCTGGGACTGAGCATTAGGCTGTTTCTCCCTCTGGATTCCAGGGCTCTTGGGGGGTAAAGGGATGGGTGTCTGGGCTGTGGGGTTCCACGGCTGGGCTCAAGGAGAGGGGAGGGAGGCAAGTGTCTGGGTTGCACGGGGCAACACAGCTCTCGGGGTGGTGGCGGGTCAGTATCTGGGTATGGGGAGCCTCTGTGGCTGGGCTCTGAGGGGGAGTGGCTGTGGATGTCTGGACCCCTGTCTGGACTTTGCGGTGGGGAGGGAGGGCGCAGAGAAACAGGAACTGGATTATCAAAGGGGTTTATTCAACTCTACTCCTGGGGGAATTTTTGTGTGTACCTATATTGTTGCAGACATACTTGCTGACCGGTATTTTGAAATAAATTTCCAAAATAATTGAAACTGGCAAGATTGTGTAGTGTTATTTTGACAAATAAAATTTGCAGAATTTTGCAGAATTTTAAAATATTGTGTGTAGTATTTTAAATTTTTTAGCACAGAATTCCCCCAGGAGTGTGTGTGTGTGTGTGCGCATAGTGTGAATGCAGTCAATAACAGAGAGAGAGCTGCATATGCAGCCCACAATGGTCAATAGGTTGATAACCACTGCCTTAGAACAAGATGTTTAAAGGCATTCACTCACCTAAAGATGCCGATACATGCTCAGGGGGATTTTTGAATGTATCTAAGCACCTAACTCTCCCATTGGAATTAATGAGAGTTGAAAATCCCACTAGGCACCTATTTGCATCTTTAAGCACATGAATACTTTTAAACATCTGGCCTTTAGGAGTCTACGTCTGACCTGAATTTGCAAAGATACTTAGGGCTTGTCTATATTGTGCTTGGCCAGCACCATAGAGGGGTGTGATTTGTTAAGCACTTTAGTATGTTGCATTCTAAGTGCCCCATGTAGACCCTGCTGGCATGCTCTAAAAGGTACCTAGTTCACATTAACATAGCCCTGTTTCAAACAAGACTAATGAGAACTAGGTACCTTTTAGAGCATGCCAGTAGGGTCTACACAGGGCAATTACAGCGCAGCACATTAGGTTATATCATCACTGTACCGCTGCAGCTGAGCCGCTGTAAGGTCTCCTGTGTGGCCGCTTTATGCCGGCAGGAGAGAGCTCTTCTATCGGCATAATTAAACCACCCCCAATGACTAGCAGTAGCTATGTTGGCAGGAAATGCTCTCCCACCAACATAGCACTGTCCACACTGGCACTTTTGTCACTGAAATTTATGTCAGTCTCGGGGTGTGTTTTTCACACCCCTGACTGACAAAAGTGTTAGTGTAGACAAAGCCTTAGAGTGCTTTACAACTCACACCCTTCAGGTACCACACTGAGGTAGACAAATCTTAAGGAGCTTAAGTAACATTTGAAAATGGAAATTAGAGTCCTAATTCACTTTGGTCATTTTGAAAATATTACCTGAAGTCTTTTTTTACTTTAAACTTAAAGTAGGCTGGGGGCGGGAGAGAGAAGAGAACTTTGAAGAGTGCTGTATTCTGGACATACGTTTGACTGCAAAGATCTGTGATTGGGGAAAGTTTTGATGGGAGCTGTGCTTAGAGGAAAAAAGCTTTGAAGAGGGCTGTGCTTTGGAGAGAAAGCTGTGAGGTCTGTGCTTGTAGGAGAAAGCTTTCATTGGTTCTGCTTTCTCAGTGTGCTCTTTATTTTTCTTGATTTTATTTATAAGGGATATTTTGTGGTTGGCTGTTCTTTCTGCTTGGGTGTTTTTTCAGTTCATTCTCTTTTGGGTTAGATCGGCTTCTTCTCCTGAATTTGCCATTGGAAAATCTGAGAGGACAAACCGGTGCCAACAACAGTTGGGCATGTATGATGGAGTATAAGTTATTAATACCAACAAACAGCCCTTTGCACTGTTTTTGCACTGCAGGAACCCTGTAGTTCAGGATGCAATGAAACCTTCAACTGTAATTTGTGATGCTACTGGAATGTGAATGATGTGGACACATTTTGTGGTCAGTTACTATAGTTATGAATTTTCCAGTCTGCACGGGTTAAAAACAGATTTTAGTGCATGAAAGAAGAATGCTGTTTTAAATATATGTGTGGAAAAATTAGCCACTACTTCAGTAGCAAGCAAATTTGTACAAAAATGTGATCCACAGTATGCTGCTTTTGGAAATTTCTAGATAGGATTTCAGAGTATTAATTGCTTACTGTTTACTGAATTATTATTTTTTTGAGTTTTTGCTGTGGCCTTGTGCCACAATCTGGCCCAGTCCTCCTCTCTGGATGACACCAGTCTGTCGTTATTGGATCCAACCACTGACTCTTCTGTGCTTCTAAGCCTTCTGGGTTTGTGTCGTGATTGATCACTGTTCCTATCTCTGGATCTGTCAGGTGCACTCCCAGATCCAGACCCTTCTTGGGTAGAAAGACCCTGCAGTCCAGATGCCTAGATCCTGGAACCAGTTCCTTAGCCCCCAGTTATTTAGACAAATTCCACCCAGCTCCCAACCAGAGTGAACTGCTTGGGGGAGCTCGGGTTTCCTACTCACAACCTGCAGAGACAAAGTGGGAGTAAAGCAAGAAAACACAGGCTTAGCAAAGGAATTTCTTATCCAAAAACTCTTTACTCCTAAAAAAGCACAAGAGTTACTGATCTGTGGAAAACAACACACTTTCCCCTGGTGCTGATGTCCCCTGGGTTTGGTCTAAATCCTTAGCGCTGGTCTACACTAGCCCCGAAATTCGAACTAAGATACGCGACTTCAGCTACGTGAATAACGTAGCTGAAGTCGAACTATCTTAGTTCGAATGAAAAAGCACTTACCCGGGGTCCACACGCGGCACGCAGGCTCCCCCGTCGACTCTGCCTACTCCGTTCGTCGAGCTGGATTACCAGCGTCGACGGCGGAGCACTTCCTGGTTCGATTTATCGCGTCTAGACAAGACGCGATAAATCGAACCCAGAACATCGATCCCGCGCCTCCGACCGGACGCGTAAGTATAGACGTACCCAGGCAGCTTTTCTGGCCTTCTTAGCTTGGCCATCTTGCTTCTGGCAGTGGAATGGCCTCCCTTGCTTAGAAATGTACCTGTTTTAAAATTGACCCTGCTTCCTGTTTCCCCATAAGCGACAAAGGGTCCTGTGGCACCTTATAGACTAACAGAGGTATTGAAGCATAAGCTTTCGTGGGTCAATACCCACTTCTTCAGATGCAAGCAGTGGAAATGTCCATTGACCCACGAAAGCTTATGCTTCAATACCTCTGTTAGTCTATAAGGTGCCACAGGATCCTTTGTCGCTTCTGCAGATCCAGACTAACACGGCTACCCCTCTGATACCTGTTTCCCCATGTGATTCAAGCTGGTGGGGAGATTAAGGCTCCAATTCCCACCCACCCCCATATATTCCCTGTGTAGATCATTGTTCAAGGTTAATACCCCTAGTAGTAGAAACCTCATTATTCCTACATAGGAGAGTTATTCAGTGTTGATGGCCTCTGATTGCTCTGGCACAGCTTCTGGGACATAGTCTGTCCACTAGGCATGAAGTCTCCACTACAAAATGGATGCTCTAATCCACAAGGAGAGTTACAATTGCAAATGGTGTTCACAAAGGAAAGTGGAATTCACAATTTATCTCCTACTGTCACACCCTATTCAGTGCTAGATTGTATACATCTAGGATTTTGTAATTTGCTGCTGCTACTCTTCAGTAACTTTGTGAAACTGGGCTTGTCTTCACTACCCGCCGGATCGGCGGGTAGCAATCGATCTATCGGGGATCGATTTTTCGCGTCTCATTAAGACGCGCTTAATCGATCCCCGATCGCGCTCCCCGTCGGCTCCGGAAAACCACGTCATCGAGCGGCACAAGCGGAGTCGACGGGGGAGCTGCAGCGTTCGACGCGCCGCCGTCTTCATGGTCAGGTAAGCCGATTACGATACGCCGATTTCAGCTACGTTATTCACGTAGCTGAATCTGCGTATCGTAGATCGACCCCCCCTTCCCTAGTGTAGCCCTGGGCAATGATATGCATTAGAGAGACAAGGTGGGTAAGATAATATCTTTTACTGGACCAACTTCTGTTGGTGAGAGAGACAAGCTTTGAAGCTCACACAGAGTTCTTCTTCAGGTCTGGGAAACTAAAGCTATGTCTACACGTACAGCACTGTAGCGGCGTGGCTGTACCGATACAGTTGCACTGCGGCAGCACATCTGGTGAAGATGCTCTATGGCAACAGGGGAGAGTTCTCCTGTGGGCATAAAAGCCCTACCCCTGCACTGTGAACGCTAGCATTTACGTTGGTGTAATTTATGTCACTCAGGGGGGTGGAATTTTCACACCCCTGAGCAACATAAGCTTTGCCAACATAGGCAGTAGTGTAGACATAGCCTAACTCAAAGTGTCACTGTGAAATACAAGATTTGAACAGATTGTTTAGCAAAAGTAGGAAACACATATTTCAAGGGACCATTCAAGGTGAAGTGGGCTATTAACACCCCTTCAGTCATAAGGAGGAATGAAGGGGATGGGGGAGAAAGAAACTGTGGAAGGCGGGGTTGTTAGTGGGTTACAGATTGTTGTAACATACTATAAATCCAGTGTCTCTCTCACCAACAGAAGCTGATCCAATAAAAGATATTATAATCTTCATGCACCTTGTTTCTCTAATATCCTGGGACCAACACAGCTACAATACCACTACATACAAAAAATATGTTGTATAGTATGAGGCCTGTTAAAGGAACTGAATGTAGAATATTTTTTCTTATGCGGGATTTTAAACCTGATCTAGAAATTGGCAGCCATTTTTCTGCCTTTTACCCAACTTTTATTTTGTGGATGTGGCTACCGGGGGGTCAATGAATGCGAAGAGGACATGATGCATCACCTAGTGATGGAGCAAAACTGACATTAACTCTGATGCAACGACAGCTTCTTTTTCCGGAAAAAAAAATCAATGGGAGATGCAAGTACTTGGAAACTCTGAAAATTAGACCACTTATTTAGTTGCCTAACTGTGTATCCAGGGGCCTTTAAGCACCTACGTCTGAGCATTTTGGCCTGAGTTCTCTCCCACTATCTGCTTCACAAGTGAAGGCTCATTTTAATCTCCGTGTTTGTTGGACTCTAACACAGGAATACACTGAATCATTTTTATCGTAACTATTTGAAAAAAAAGCAATGTGTAAATTGTGATTCTATAAATTCATTACACTATAGAAACCAATAAACTCATAAAAAGGTATGCCATGTTAAACATAAATAGTAAAATAAAACCTGTTGTGTCAATTTGTAACCTGCTAAACCACTCACTATTTAATCTGTGTTCTTGGGTTTATATTTTGTCAAGTCACTTGAGTCGAGAAGTACACATACCATGAAATCAACAGATCTGCAAATGCATATCAAGGTTCTTGTATGTTTTTCCTTTTTGTCACCACAGATGGTGTAATTCAGATCATTGGCACTTTGATTTAAATCCTTGTAAGTGCTACATTCAATATTGAATTTTGGTGCATATTTATAGCATGCAGAAATCAGACTCATTTAAATGATGTAACCAGTAGTTTCATCTTAAAAACAAGGTGAAAATTAGGTGTTAGTATCTCCAAGCTCAAATGAAATTGGTAGTAATTGGTGTATAAAACTAGATTCTTCATACCTGTGCCCTTAATTAGCTGAATCATTGGCTTCAGATAGCAAATGCTGAAGCTCCCAGTTAAATTCCAGCCAAATGGCATAGGAAATAGAACTCAGGACTTTCTGGTCTAAAAAGCCAGCCTCTAACATTTATTATGATTAATTATTTCACAACATCCAAAAATATGCTAGACATTTCATGAAAGCATGGTCTTTGCAAAGGGGAGTTTGCCATCTAAATACAATATGACACAAGTGAAAGCAATAAACAATATAGGGGAAGTAGAGTGATGGGAGGATGAAGGTTACAATAATAAGGCTGTGTGGTTACTTACACTGCTTATGTGCACATCTTGATAGTTTAACATCTAATGTATCTACACTTTTTTCCTTTTATTTTATCTTATTATTTTTTCCACCGCAGGAGAATTTATATTCCCTGCATGGTATCCATGAGGTGGCATTAGAATCACAAACATCTGAATAAGTCTTATGTTTCATTGAGAGAAATTTAGTCCGAGTGCAGGATTACAAGCCAAGAGTTTCTACATCCAGTCCTGCCTCAGTCATAGTCCTTGGGCTAGTCATTTTAACTGTGTGTCTCACTTCTCTCATCTGAAAAATGCTGTCACTGTGAAGTTAACCTATCTTACCTGGACAGTATGAATATTTAATAGTACTATTTAAATTCCTCCTAGCACTTCACTGTCTAATACACATATTAGCCAGTACGTTACACTATGGGCTAAATTCTGACTTTTATTATTCCTGCTGATTATTCCTGATGTCAATGGCAGCTTTGGATCTGCATCCAAGGGCAGAACTTAGCCCTATCTGTGCAACTTAGTCAAGTTAAGACAGAATGCAAAGCATAAAATCATAAGGGCATGTAAAAGATATAAACATGTTAGTCTAAAAGATTGGTATAATCCAGAGTAAAATCAAATATCATATATAAATGTTAGGGGGCTGTTGGCCCCTTATGGAAATGTAATGCATTTTTTTGGTTGGCCCTTTCCCAATACCAGGAGAAAAGGAAGGAGGAGTCAGGATCATAAGACTAGCAGTGCCCTGGACCAATGGGGAGAGGCCAGTACTCCAAGTCAGCTGGATTGACTGGGCAGGCAGGCCAATGAGGGAGTCAAGAGCCCAGGGCTTGTCCTCCATGTGAGCTGGGGCTGCCAGGGTAGAATAAGACAGAGCCTGGGAGAGTGGAGTGCAGTTTCCTAGAGCTGAGGTGGGGAAAGAGCAGGAGGCCAGAACCAGAGGGGCCAGAGCAGCAGCCTGCAGTCAGAGACCCAAAGCCAGAACCAGAGCTGGGGTTTGCATTGGACCGATAATAGTGGGGTGCATCTCCTGCTCTTGCAGCAGGGTTGTGTGTGCTGCTTTAAGGAGACATGGCCCCTTTCTCAAAATCTGTTGCCAGGGCATTAAGTGCCAGATCCAGAGGGAGATGTGGCCTGACAGAAGGCCAGAACTGAAGGTGGAGAACAGGTTCTGTAAGAGTCCAAACCCATCCTGGGTGAGTGCCACACCAGCAGTGTCACAGCAGCACATCCATATCCAGGAAAAATATATCAGACTCATACATTTTTTGTAACCATCCCACACTGGAATCCATATGGGGTATCATCAGGCAACTACAACCCGTACTTGGTGGGGACTCCATCCTGAAAGAAATCTTTCTTGAACCCCTACTTCTGGCCTTCAAACAACCCCCCAACATCTTCAAGCTCATCATCTGCAGCAAGCTCTACAGACAAGGAGACACCAATTCAAAGCGGCACCAGATCCTACCTGAGCAACAGATGCAAAACCTGCAGCCATATCTGCTACAATGATCAACACCTCCCACAACACACCTTTCAAGATCACTGGATCCTACCCCATCGGCGCTGGAATAGTGGGGACCAGGACACCATGGCCGTCCCAATTTGTTAAAATGGAGGGGCCTGACCCATCCACTTTTCATCATGGGCGACGGACCCCTCCACCCCTCCTCTTCCCTCCGAGGCCCCGGTCCCACCCCCCAGCCAGGCCAGCAGCTGGAGCCCGGCCAGGGAGCCTGGGCAGCAAGGAGCGCCACGCCACAGACCTTCCACCTGCCTGGGGGCGTGGCCGAGAGCGGCTCCCCGTGGCTGGGCTGCGGCCCTGAGGCCCTGTTACCTGTTCCCTGGCCAGGGCTGGATCAGGGTAAGAGCCGCACGGGCAGCTGTGGGGAGCCACGAACCCTCCACCTGTCCTGAGCGGGGGGCCCACAGGGCGGGGACACTCCAGCTTTTGGCTTGGCTGGGGTGCGGGGTCTCAGACAGCAGGGGTGGGGGCAGGGGAAGGGCACATAGGGGGTGTGGGCCATGGCCCCTGCCTCCCCGCACTTTTGGGAAGCCTCCACTGCGGCTGTCCTAAGACATGCCTATCACAACATGGGGTGTACCTCATCCAGTGCACTAAATGTCTCAGTAACAACTATGTGGGTGAAACCAGGCAATCACCATGCTCTTAAATG
Source organism: Chelydra serpentina (assembly GCA_037349315.1). Taxonomy (NCBI): domain Eukaryota; kingdom Metazoa; phylum Chordata; order Testudines; family Chelydridae; genus Chelydra; species Chelydra serpentina. The sequence goes on from JBAIAC010000004.1 coordinate 65,746,677, forward strand.
AACCCACACAGGAAAATGATAAAAGACAAAAATACGACATCACCTGATTACAAAGCAATCACTCTATATCTGACCTGTCAGTCCTCATCCTCAAAGGAAACCGGCACAGCACTTTCAAAAAATGAGCCTGGAAGCTTAAATTTGTAACTTTGATAGAAACTAAAAATCAGTGTCTTAATAAAGACACTGTATTTATGATATTACAATGATCTATAACCCACTAACCCACCCCCGCTTTTTGTCCTATGACTACCAGGGTATTAACAGGCCACTTTATCTTAAGAACACAAACATAAGAACATAAGAATGGCCATACTGGGTCAGATCAAAGGTCCATCTAGCCCAGTGTCCTGTCTTCTGACAGCGGACAATGCCAAGTGCCCCAGAGGAAATGAACAAAACAGGCAACCATCAAGAGATCCATTCCCCTGTCACCCATTCCCAGCTTCTGGCAAACAGAGGCTAGAGATACCATCCCTGCCCATTTTGGCAAATAAACATTAATGGGCCTACCCTCCATGAATTTATCTATTTCTTTTTTTAACCCTATTATAGTTTTGGCCCTCACAATGTCCTCTGGCAAAGAGTTCCACACATTGATTGTGTGTTGTGTGAAGAAATACTTCCTTTTGTTTGTTTTAAACCTTCTGCCTATTAATTTCATTTGGTGATCCCTAGTTCTTGTGTTATGAGAAGGAGTAAATAACACTTCCTTATTTACATTCTCCACACCAGTCTATCATATCCCCCTTTAGTCATCTCTTTTCCAAGCTGAAAAGTCCCAGATGTGGATATAGGTTGATAGATGTTTGGCTGTGTGAATGTGTTCCCTCTGTCTGCTGCCCCAGCCCTGTGCAGACAGCTGGCGTGGAAGACCTTGAGTGGACTGCCCAATGACCACAAGATCTGTTAAGGGATAAAGGCACACAGCCACGTTTACTGTCGATGAAGTACGGCACTATTATCCCGCAGACTCTACCAGACCACTAATACATGTATGCCTGTAACAATGGACCAGCTCAGTGAACAGTGGGACTTTCCGTTCCTCCCTACGATACCCAAAGTTACTCCCTCTGAGATATATATTTATACCCGACACAAACAAGTTAGTACTGCCCCTCTAACATAGTTAGTTATTGCCCCCTGACATGGCTAGTTATCACCCATCACTTTGTACATGTTGGTTCATTCAAAGCATCTCTACTAAATACTGTCATCCTGACCTTATCTTTTAGGAGGGGTCACTGTAATCCTGTTATCCTTGTGGACTGTTTTTGTACCATCCTTTATACTGGGATGTTCTGGTATCACTTGATATCAGGATGTGTTTGCATGAGTACTCTGTGCCTAGCACTTCTTAGGAATTTGTATTTCTGCAATATCAGCTCTGTTCTTGCTAGATTCCATGAGCAAGTACTCATACCAGGCCTCTGATAGAAGAGCTTATGTCTGAGGCTTTCTTCCTACTACACCATTCTTATTAACCTCTCCTCATACGGAAGCTGTTCATTTTTGTTGCCCATTTCTGAATCTTTTCCAATTAAAATATATATTTTTTTGAGATGGGGCAACCACATTTGTACGCAGTATTCAAGATATGGACATACCAGAGATTTATATACAGACACTCCCCGATTTACGAAAATCCAAGTTACGCAAATCTGCGCTTACGGAAAAAGCTCCGTAAGCTAAAAATAGGAGGGTTTTGGGGTTTTTTTGCGTAATGGTCAGAGATACGTCTCCGACTTACGCAAATTCCGAGATACACAATTATGTAGTGGGCTCGGGAAAATTGCTTTTGTAGTGAGCGAGCCACTCCCAGTCCCTATTCAAGCCCCAAATTAATGGTGTTAAGTTTGCAAATGAATTGTAGCTCTGCAGTTTCTCATTGAAGTCTGTTTTTGGAATTTTGAAGTCAACATGCTTGTTGACCCCCTCAAAGAATTCTAGTTGATTGGAGCGGCATGATTTCCCTTTACAAAAACCACGCCGATTATTCTCCAACAAATTATGTTCATCTATGTGTCTGACAATTCTGTTCTTTACTATAGTTTCTACCAGTTTGCCCGGTACTGAAGTCAGGCTTACCAACCTGTAATTGCCAGTATTACCTCTGGAGCCCTTTTTTAAAAATTGGCCTCATATTAGTTATCCTCCAGTCATTTGGTACAGAAGCTGATTTAAATGATAGGTTACAAACCATAGTTAGTAGTTCAGCAATTTCACATTTGAGTTCCTGGTGACTTATTTCTGTTTAATTCATCAATTTGTTCCAAAACCGCCTCTAATGACACCTCAATCTAGGACAGTTCCTCAGATTTGTTAACTAAAAAGAATGGCTCAGGTTTGGGAATCTTCCTCACATCCTCAGCCATCAAGACAGATGGAAAGAATTAATTTAGTTTCTCTGCAATGGCCTTATCTTCCTTGAGTGCTCCTTTAGCATCTCGATCGTCCAGTGGCCCCACTGGTTGTTTAGCAGGCTTCCTGCTTCTGATGTATTTTAAAAAATTGCTATTACTTTTTGAGTCTTTGGCTAGCTGTTCTTCAAATTCTTTTTTGGCCTTCCTAATTATATTTTTACACTTCACTTGCCAGAGTTTATGCTCTTTTCTATTTTCCTCACCAAGATTTAAATTCCACTTTTTAAAGGATGTCTTTTTGCCTCTCACTGCTTCTTTTACTTTGTTCTCTTACTATGTTTTTAAATTTGGGCTATGCATTTAAGTTGAGCCTCTATAATGGTGTCTTTAAAAAGTTTCCATGCAGCTTGCAGAGATTTCACTTTTGGCGCTGTACCTTTTAATTTCTGTTTAAGTAACCTCCTCATTTTTGTGTAGTTCCCCTTTTCTGAAATTAAATGCTACAGCGCTGGGCTGCTGTGGTGTTTTTTCCGCCACAGGGATGTTAAATGTAATTATATTATGGTCACTATTAGCAAGTGGTCCATCTTCACCTCTTGGACCAGATCCTGTGCTCCACTTAGGACTAAATTAAGAATTGCCTCTGCTCTTGTGGGTTCCAAGACTAGCTGCTCCAAGAAGCAATAATTTAAGTTGTCAAGAAACTTTATCTCTGCATCTCATCCTGAGGTGACATATGTCAATATGGGGATAGTTGAAATCCCCCATTATTACTGAGTTTTTTATTTTTATAGCCTCTCTAATCCCCCTGAGCATTTCACGGTCACTATCACCATCTTTGTCAGGTGGTCGTTAGTGTATCCCTACTGCTATATTCTTATTATTCAAGCATGGACTCACTATATAGAGAGATTCTATGGTAAGTTTGGTTCATTTAAGATTTTTACTTCATTTGATTCTATGCATTTTTTCTCATATAGTGCCACTCCCCCACCAGTACGACCTGTTCTGTCCTTGTAATATATTTTGTACCCTTGTATTACTGTGTCCCATTGATTATCCTCATTCGACAAAGTTCCTGTGATGCCTATTATATCAATATCCTCATTTAATACAAGGCACTCTAGTTCGTCCATCTTATTATTTAGACTTCAAGCATTTGTATATCCTCACTTTAAAAAAGTCACTTTTTAGCTGTCTGCCATTGCATGATGTATTTGAATGGGACTTTTTTTCATTTGACTGTTTCTCATCAGATCAAACCTGTATTTTATTATCTTCCATCCTCTCCTCCTTACTAGAACATAGAGAATCTCCATTAATAGATCCTCCCCTAAGGGATGTCTCTGTCTGAACCACATGCTCCTCCGCACCTGTCAGTTTAAATGGTCCCTTAAAATATGTTCTAACTACTTATGCTAACCTATCACTTTGATCTTGTATTTAGCTCTGACATGCTAAGTACCTTTCCCAGACCTGAGGTTCTGTGTAGGGTGGAAATACATTCCATTTGGGCCGGAACAGTCCCTTTTTTAAGCCTTGTCCCGGCCATCCCGCCTCTTTTTGGCACAAGTAATCAGTTGTCCCATTTGCTCTTGCCAACTGATCAGGACAAATGCCCACTTTTGTCAAAAAGTGGGGTGCAGAGGAAGGTGTGGGGTGGGGGGGTGATGATTCCAGCCCCGTGCAGGGGGAGAAGCAGGACTTGGACAGGAGGCATGCCAGGGTTGAGTGAGCAGCGATGCCAGCCCAGACCTCCTGGGAGGGGGGGCAGTCAGGAATCAGGCAGGCAGTGATGCCAGCCCTACACAGGGAGGGCAGCCCGGGACAGCTCTGTGCGGGTTGGGATGGGGCTCAGGCTAGCCCCATGTGGTGTCCCATTTTCCCTTTGGGAAATATGGTCACCCTGGTTCTGTGTAGCTTGAACACTTGTCTCTCTCACCAACAGAGGTTGGTCCAATAAAAGATATTACCTCACCCGCCTTGTCTCTCTGTGTAACTATAAAGTTTATTGCACATTAGAGACTGCTGCATTGAACTTTACCCAAGCCATTACTTCACACTGTGTATGCTGTGAATTGTTCTTTAATGCCCAAAGAAACAGTTTTGGTGTAAATAAATCGTATATATGTTTAAGTGAATTGCAGTGATTACAGGTTAAAAGTGAGTTATGAGTATCCTGGAGCAGGGCACCCTCATCCCTGCCCAGAATTGCCCATGGACAGACTGAGGTAAATACCAGGAACCCCTGAGCTCAGTCCTCCCTGTACAGTGTGAGTCCTGCTCATGCAGGACTGGGAAGGAAAGTCAAGGTGAGCAGATACTGGGATGAAGTGAATCGGTGTGGGGGATTATCACTTGGATCAGTCAAGGTATTGTGGGCATAGAAAAATTCCCCTATTACAGTGGGTCAAATCCCCCACTTACATATGGTAAGAAGCCATGTGGATAAAAGGATTGTTCATATACTCCAAAGGATTCTTTTCCCAGTGATATACAAATAATGTGTTTCAAGGTAAAATGAAAGTATTTTTTCTTATCCAGTAGTAGAAGTTTCTCATTATAACAATATAGGCAGCATTTTCCATCTGCAGTTTCTTTGTGATGTACTGTACGGAGCAAATCTGCAAGTCAAGGGGATTAAAACGTTCCAAGGAAAGTGAGACGACTGTAAAAAGGATTCCCCTCCAGCCCCCTCCTATGAATTGGACTTTAAACTTTTTTTAAAAAAATGTGATTGATAAATTTATTTTAAAGAGTCTTCCTGGGCTTACCAATTTGCTGGACTCTACTGCCAGTGTTCTCCTCCTTTGGTTACACATTTATAGTACATTTCCTTTAAAACTAAAACAGACTTGCAGGGCCCTGACATCCTGGCAATGTGGGACCCATGAAATCCTCTTCACTAGAATTTGACTGCTATGCTGGGTTCACTTCTGTATCTATTTCCATTTTCAATGCCACATCACCATTATGATCAACACATTAATTCACTTGACTGGGGCTCAAGAAATCTGGGCTCAACTTCTGCTTCTGTCACTGACTTCCTATATCATCTTGGGCAAATTATGTAATCTCTTTGTGTCTCAATCCCCCCATCTATTAAATGTGATTAATAATATATCCTTTCTTCTAGCCTTTGTCTACTTCATCTATTTTGCAATTTGAGACAGGTATCATCTCTTGTGATGTGTTTGTACAGTGCCTAGCATAATGGCAACTCAATGGGACATGTAGGCACTGTGGCCCAGATCCACAAAAGGACTGAGGTGCCTAACTCCCACTTTAGATACTGTTATGTTCACAAAAGAAGTTAGATAAACACTCTTGGTGGAAGGCTGTAATATAATGCTACTTTATTTCTTCGACTATAGAATGATTACACACAAGAACCCAAAAAGAGAGAGGAAGAAAACAGGCTGCTCCCTAAGGTAGCATGCTTACCCCAAACTGCATGCTTTTCTATACAGCCCACTAGCCTACAAGTAGGAGTAGAGACAGTTTTCAATATGCCACACTCCTTCCCTGTAAATTCCTTAATTAGTAAACACAATACAAAAAATCACAAGTTTAATCTTATGGGAAAGTTGCAATTTCACTGCAGCCAGTGGCACCTGCCAGGAAGAGAAAGTGACATCTGAGTTTTGTCCTTTTGGGATCATGTTCAGCAGTAGCACTCTCCCTCTCACTCTTTCAGCCACCATGTAATAGAACCATCTCGCCAAGAAAACTTACACTCATCTTTACTAACTTCAGAAGTCACATCCCAAAACTGTATTGAGTTTTATCTGGTAACAGCTTGTTGAGTGTAACTCTTCATATCTTCCCTTTTACTTCTACCAGATATGTCATTGGTCGCAATATATCTGCTTTATAACACTTTTCACCCCACTTCATCCCTCTCCTGTCATTTTGTACCAACACTGTCTGCCTTAGGCAGAAAAACCTGTGAGTTGTATGTTGTGGTTTTTTCATTGTTTGCTTTTCCACAGTCTCTCTCAGAGCATTGTATTTTACAATCGAACTTTGTATTTTAATTTCAATTCCCCCATTCTGAGTGGCTTGTGGTGTACCATACTCCAGTACAACTTAAGCTTGTAAGCGTGTATAGTCAGTTTCCTCTCATTAATAGGGGGCCATTTCCTTCCGTTACAATTAACTCTAATGGTTAACACATATGTTTATAAGTTACAGTGACAAGAAGACTGTCTATTACTCCCTCTTATTGTAATTCTATAAAAAACATATTTGTTTCTCTTAAAGTTTTTCCCAGGAAATATTTGTTTGGAAACCCCCCTCAGAAATAACAGACATTGCTACTTCTGTATCTATTTCCATTTTCAGTACCATGTCACCATTATCATTAACATAATAAGAGGGGTAATATAACTGTTCATTTTCTATCACATGCAGTTCGGTGACATGGTATATCACACACATCTTTTAATCTGGGGGACAACCTATTTCTGAGCCCAACTTCTCCACAGTGACATAACTAATTCGGTGGTTCCTACTTGTAGGCACTGATCGCTTCCTCTTGGCATAGCCTTCAGGCTGCTATGGTGCTCTGTGGCAGCCTGGATGATGTGTCCCCTCTTACCTCACTTCTTTCATTGCAGTTTTTTAAAGAATGGTTCTTGCCAGTGTGGTGTCCCTAAACAGCAGAGACATGGCTCCCTCTGTTTTCTTTGGATCCTGTAAGAGGTGTCGAGCAGAATCATAGAAGATTAGGGTTGGAAGAGACATCAGGAGGTCATCTAGTCCAATCCCCTGCTCAAAGCAGGACCAATCCCAACTAAATCATCCCAGACAGGGCTTTGTCAAACTGGGCCTTAAAAACCTCTAAGGATGGAGATTCCACCACCTCCCTAGTAACCCATTCCAGTGCTTCACCACACTTCTAGTGAAACAGTGTTTCCTAATATCCAACCTAGACCTCCCCCAGTGCAACATGAGACCATTGCTCCTTGTTCTGTCATCTGCCACCACTGAGAATAGCCTACCTCCATCCTCTTTTAAACCCCACATAAGGTAGTTGAAGGATGCTATCAAATCCGCCCTCCCCCCCCCCCCCCCCACGCACACACACAATATTTGTTTGGAAACCCCCCTCAGAAATAACAGACATTGCTACTTCTGTATCTATTTCCATTTTCAATACCATATCACCATTATCATTAACATAATAAGAGGGGTAATATAACTGTTCATTTTCCATCACATGCAGTTTGGTGAAATGGTATATCACACACATCTTTTAATCTGGGGGGCAACCTATTTCTGAGCCCAACTTCTCTTCTCTTCTCTTCTCTTCTCTTCTCTTCTCTTCTCTTCTCTTGTCTTCTCTTCTGCAGACTAAATAACCCCAGTTCCCTCATCCTCGCCTCATAAGTCATGTGCCCAGCCCTCTAATCATTTCCGTTGCCCTTCATTGGACTCTCTCCAATTTGTCCACATCCTTTCAGTAGTGGGGGGCCCAAAACTGGATGCAATATTCCAGATGTGGCCTCACCAGTGCCGAATAGAGGGAATAATATTTCCCTCGATCTGCCGGCAATGCTCAGACTAATGCAGCCCAGTATGCCATTAGCCTTCTTGGTAACAAGGGCACACTGTTGACTCATATCCAGCTTCTCATCCACTGTAATCTCCAGATCCCTTCATCTTCTTCACCTTCTGCTGAGGCCATTCTTCCCAGGCCTGGCATGATGGGGCCAATTTATTTTCAATTTTTTTAAACGTTTTTCTTTGTGGATTCAAACAGAGCAATCTCCAGTGCTCTCCTAGTGGCAGTTCCTTGTTGCACACAACATTCAGCAGCCTCTCTCTTAATCCAGGGTGTTTTAGCCCAAAAACAAATTGATCTCTTACCAAAACGGTAAGTAACAGACAGTTTTTTAGATTTACTAAAAAAATCAGTGACAATTTCACCTTCTATTTGGTTTCTTAGATTAAACTTATATCACTCTGTTAAAAAATGTGTGGTAAGCACATGATGCTACTTTAGAATCTGTATTATGTCTTTATATTCCAGCTCACCAGATTCTTGTAGAAAACATACATTTTTAAGTGGTGCAAATGTTTTACACACCAATGTTAGGAAAACAGCCCTTCAGCAATATCTTCTATTACATTTATTACGCCCTCTTGTCAGGTAGGAGCCTAAAAGTTGAGATAATAGAATCATAGAATATTAGGGTTGGAAGGGACCTCAGGAGGCCATCTAGTCCAATCCCCTGCTCAAAGTAGGACCAACACCAACTAAATCATCGCAGCCAGGGCTTTGTCAGCCGGGCCTTAAAAACCTCTAAGGATGGAGATTCCACCACCTCCCTAGTAACCCATTCCAGTGCTTCACCACCCTCCTAGTGAAATAGTGTTTTGTGAAATGATGTCTAAGTCCCTTTATGAATGGGCCTACCTTAATAAAAATAATAAATAATAACTCCTGACAACCTAAAACTCAAACAAGCAACAAAGTGCCTCACAGCCTTTTCACGCCATTAACATTTTTATTTTCATACTTAAGCACTGGTTATGTTAAGGGGGAGAATGTTGCTCTAAACCCAGGATCTTATTGCTGAAATACACCACACAGGTGAAATCCCATAGCAGTCCCTCATTGTAACATTCTGATTCTTATCACTACATTATTATACCAGAAGGGAGTGTCAGTCTAAGCTCCTCAGATGATCTCAGGTGTTCCACCGTCTTCTGTAATTTATACTATTTATTGTCACTGCCCTGCATCATTTCAATGAGTAAATCATTATGGGATAGAGTTTGTGTGAATGACATTACACAAAATAAAGCTGTATTGTACTTAAATGGCATATCAGCATTACCTGTAAGCCTATTCACAGTGGTTAACAGGTGTGAATTGGTTCTATACAAACAAAAATTCCCTACTGGTGGCCCCTCCTTCACTTCATGCTGCTTCCCTGCTTTGCTACATCTGCAGAAAACAATTGATTTTTCCTTAATAGGCTTTTTTAATGTGTAATGTTTTCTACAATTCTTATTTATACAGAGGTTCACAAAATGAAAATATACAATTACTATCACCACATTCCCATTAATATCTCATAATCCTGAACATACTTCCTTTTTTACTGGAATATATTGTGGGCTCCTAACACTTAAATCAAAACCAACCAACCAAAACCCTAATAACTGAAAAAACCTAGCTGCACATCCTCCAAAAGACACTCTATTGCAGGAATATAAACGGTTTCTTGTTTTTACTGCACAGTAAAATGGAAGCCTGTACATTTAAGGTCAAAAGATTCAGTGCCAAATCCTCAGTTGTGGGGAACTCATGATCAGAGTAGCTGGGGAGAGAGGAAAGGAAGCTGTCTCTAATCCACTTGCCCACCTATCCCAAATTTGGGGCCATTGGGAGGGACATAATGGCCCCAGGCATAATTTTGAAATATAAGGGAAATAGGGAAGGGCCTGCCACCAACGCTGTGCCCCACAAAATCCCCTTTGTACTTCCCATCATAGACCTTATAACATTCAAGGATGGAGTGCCCTCTCATCTGTACCTCTGAAAGTCCACAAGAGAATTGCTCCATGCATTTGGATCTTGAACATGTATAAGAGTTGGATTTCATTCCTGAAGACCTCGCTAAATCAGTAGGAAGGATGAGAAAACCCCATTTCAGTCACATGTTAGGGCTGTTTAAAAACAAAGGAAATTCCCAAACAGAAAAATTTGTTGAGGTGAAATTGAGAGCACGTTAGAAACTTACGGGTAAAAATCCTTACAAGAACACTGTATGTTAGGGGGGATAAAAATAACAACACAAAATTCAGAGTTAAGATCAAATCTACAAAAAAGCTAAACAGTTGGAACAGTGGAAATTAACAGTCAGTCTCCCTCTAAAGCTTCACTGTCCTTCCTTCTTGGCAGGTAGAGTATCAAAACTGCTAACTAAAGAGCGCTGTTTTTTTAAAATATAACACAAATGTCTGATCCTAGCTCATCAAATGAGCTTTTTTTTCTTTTCATGTAGGTGCTATAATTTCATTATCTCAGCTGAAGAAGCTTGTGTATGGAGACATACTAATGACAATTAGATAATGGCTGACATATGGAATCACAAATCCAAATCCTGTGAGATGCTGAAGGTGCCCAAGATTTTTGTCTGGGAATTGAAACTGTCTCCTGCATGTCAGAGCACTACTCAGAGGTCACCAGGTTGGCCTCCAGCTATTGTTCTCATTTTATAAAGGAATCCAATTAACTCTATAATTAAATAGGGAACCAGGCAGCATAGCTATCTTAGGATATGATGAGGAGTCTTAAGGCCATTTTGTAAGTCTGCTGCTTATAACTTGCGTGGGCCTCGCAATAAAACTTAGAACAGTTTTGCTATGAAAAATGGATTTAATTACTATGATGAAATTTGTTTATCACACTAGGGAATAGCATTAATGTAATTAAAGACTTTCTGTAGGGTATAGAATAAGTGATGGTAACTATTAAATTGTTACAATATTTACCTATCACTTATCAAAACTGAATTAATTATTCTCACTGTTTCTTCCCTTTTGATCCTGTAAAGACAGTGTTAAACCTCCAACTCCTCACATACCTTTTTATCGGTAGGTAAATATGTAAAGAAGACAATGCAAGAGAACTTAGAGTCCAATTTTGCAAAGTGCTGCAACCACTCAGCTTCCATCAAAGCCAAGGCGAATTGAGTGTGATTGCTGTCTCACAGGAAGCACTCAGCGCCTTTTAGGATGAAGCTCTTAAAGGTCAATTTTATTTGTTCCTTCTATGTATATAGGGACACTTTCTGCAGTGGGGAATATTTGCTGAGAGCTTTATATTATTATTATTTATTTGTATCATCCTGTTACCAAGAAGCCCCCATCATGGATTAGGACCCTATTGTTCTAGATTCTGTTCAAACATAGAACATGTTTTGAAAATGTGCAAATCACTTTCATGCTATTGTAGAAATTATTTCCAGTTATGTTTCTTATGGTAGTGCCTAGGGACTTCCACCAAGAACAGGGCCCCATTTTGGTATGCATTGTACAAACATGAGTGGAAGAAAGCCCTTCCCCTGAAGCGCTTACAATATAAACAGCCAAAACAAGCAGAAATAGACAGATAAAAATATTGTTAAAATGTTACAGTATAGTTCCTCCTTCCTTGCTACTCACATAAAAATCCTTTCCCCCTCCTCCCTTCTGTCTCTCTGCCTCTCAATCCACTTCACAGCACTGATTAACCCCCAGTGTCCTCCTTCCATTCCTAGACATGCAGCCTCACTAGGGCTGTAGGGGATTTATAACAATAAAACCTGCCAACATTGTCCAGAGGTATAGTCCCAGCCACCCCCATCCCCTGAGGCCCTCACTGCTCCCCCTACAGTATATTCTCTATATCATAAGTGCTTGCTCAGAGAAAACTATCAAACGTATTATTATTCTGCAGGAATGGTAAGCCTACAGACCGTCTGGTCCCAGTATGTTTTGCTATAAAAATGATTTATTAAATATGGACTATCCCCTTCTATTCACTACTTCATATTTAACCTGTGAAGCAATCCTTGAAGGGGAAGAGAAACTATATATGACAACTAATACTTTGCAAGAACTGGGTCTGCTTCAGTGAACAATGGCATTATCTGCGATAGTCTGGAAGTCCAACAATAAGCACATAGGTCAGGCAATACTAGTCCTCCGTCAAATGGGAGAATGGGCCATCTTAGGCATTTACCTTTCTGTGAAAGTGCTAGTGTCACCTTGCTCAAATGACTGGAAAAGGAGGGTGGAGGGAAGTGGGGGGAAAGTAGAGACAGGCAGAGATGTGGCAAAACACAATAAAGGAGAAAAGTAATCTTTTAAATCTCTCTGGACCTGACTAATTACAGAGAGGAGGAGACTGATGTCTAAAGTTTAAGTATAGCACTTGTAATTTTCTGCATCAAGAAAAATACCTGAGTTCATATAGATGTGATAAAGATTTATGATCACAAGAGCCTAAGCACAATGAGATATACTGTAAAGCCAGCTTAAAAGGTAAATGCAGTTAAGAAAAAGCTCCCTTCTGCATTTAATAGACAATAAATGAGATTCCACCAAGTTAACCTTTCACCTGTGGATTTCAGAGAAATGGCAAGGCTGTTTCAGAAGACTCAAACAAGGGAGGGGTAAGACTGGAAGAATCGCAGTATAAATTATTCTGGAAGATATGACATGCATATAATGAAATACTGTAGAGTGTTCTAATTCCACCATGCACATAATGTGCCCAGCACAGAAGGAAAGGCCAAGGGTCTTTTAAAAAGAGAAGGAAGGAAAGGAAAGATTGAGTAGGCAGATTTGACGTGAGTCCCTGCCAATGATAATGCTTCTGATATATTTTTAATTCCGATTGATACCATAAGTACATTTTGTAAAGATAAAAGAATCAGAAATGTAGAGTCACTGCTAATAAATTAAATGAATCATTGAGAACGCTGTTTACAGGAGATGGTAAATTATGCTAAGAGGAATGATGAGCTTCACTACGGAGGCAGGTAGGTTGAATCCTAACTAGTGTCTGCCATAGCTGAAGCTCTTTCTGCAAGCATTTGAAAGCTCAAGCTTTACTATCATGAATATTTTTGCAAACTGACTTCTTAAAAAATAAAATATTCAGTGAAGGTGAATTTCAAATCTTCTATTTCAAAATGATTGCAATATCCACTGGGTTGGTTGTTTCTATTTGTCATCCAGCCAGGGAGCAGAAATAATTCCACATAATTTATGGAATTTATCACCATAGCACAAATTGTAAATAGTCACAATTCAAAGTTTGCAAACTACACCAGGAATGAATCACTGGAGAAATTCTCAAACTGTTTTTAATAGTAAATACATAGGAGGGTGTCACAGTCTGTTTTCGGATAATTTAGGAACACAATAAAAAAGGCAACATCTGTCACATAAGTTATCCATTGGAAATTTTTTGTACAGCTCTACTTCTTTGCAAGCAAATAAACAGACCACTCTCCCTATTGGGGGGCCTCTTATAATATGTATTTTTACCTCCAGCATACAAAACGCTGAGTTTTCAACCACTGATATTTCCAGAATTATTGCCTGATTCTCACTTAGGATCCTGTTCAGAAGAATACTTGAGCACATGCTTAAGTACATCACTATTCAGGAAAGAACTTATCCTCATGCTTAACTTTAAGTATGTACTTAAGTCCCAGTGAGCATGGTTTAAGCGCTTTCCTAGGTAGGGGTACTTTCCTGAATTGAAGTCTTGATTAGTACCATCCTGTGCTTCTGACATTGACTTTAGTCGATAAGTGTTGGAGACTGCTATCTAGAGACTTCCTACTTATCTGGACAGTTTTTCCTAAGGGGAAAGAAAAAAGCTATGACAATGTCATTAGTTATGTTTGTCGTATCCTTCCTTTTTCTGGTTCATTTCCCCCTCTATTCTCTCCCCTTTCATATGTGTGTATGCATATTAATGCTTTCTTTAAACTTCAGAAGTACCTTGCTTGAAGAGGAGCTCATGGGAGGAGTTATTTTGCCATTTTAATTGATAGTTCCTTTGCCTCTTCATTTCCTAGTGGGTGGAGTCATAACAAAAGCTGGCCTGTTTGGATCCTGGATAACACCAGCTGTTCTGGAGTACTCTTTCATGGGATGGAAAAGAGGAAGAACTATAGCAAAGGTAATTGTAGATGGAGCTATTATAAGGGTCAGTGAGAAAATATGGGCTACAATGTCTTCAATGTACAGAAGACATGCAGCCTTGAAGATCTGGTCCTGCACCTGTTGAAGTGAATGACAAAACTCTAATCAACAGTGTAGGAGCATGGCCTGTATTTGCATTTTACGCAGCCTAGATTTTGTAGCTGAACAACTCACTTGTGCCTGAGACTGGGACTTGGATAAAGGGGGGTTTGTTGGCAGGGACTCACCTCAGACAAAAAGGAGGTAATGCATGATGGATGCAATTAGCAGAATTAGAGATGGTTATTTCAGCTCCCTTGATTTGGGAAATTTATCCACTTTTTATGACACTTGTTCACAACTTGCAAGTTTTATTGGCCATAGTAGTGGTGAAGAGTCTTTTGGGTGGCGACTTCATGACAATTATCCAGGCCTTTGTCACTTTGAGATGGAATTTGCAGAATGCATTACACATGGGGCTACACCAGAAGACTACTCAGAACCTCCAGGTGATGTGGAATTATGCATTTCACCTATTTTTGAGTGTTTCTTATAGAAAGCACATTACAGTTGTGCTCCATGATCTACACTTGGCTGACCATTCAAGTCCAGGTGCAATTTAAGATTTAGTTTTAATTGATAAAGCTCTAAATAGTTTGGGACCTGCCTACCTTAGAGATTGCCTCTTGTCTTGAGTGACACCATGATAGTGAACTATGGAGTTCAAATAGGATGCTCATCAAGCTGGCTGTGGTCCATAGTCCACAGTTTGAAAACTGCTTTCTGATATGATTTTTTGGATAGTCCAAGAGTTTGGGAGCAACACACCACATTGGCCATAAGAAATACTAGATTTGGACATATCACATCATTGGAAGAGATTGAGAAAATCATGTATGTGACATGTGTGACAGGTTGGATCACAGAAGCCCCCTTGGGGCTGCCAACTGATGTGCCAAGACTACTTCTGCCCCTGCTTTCCCTGCCAGTTTGGGACTCCAGCACCCTGTCTTGTTGAGCCAGACTTGCCCGTTGGTTCCAACACAGACCCAGGGTCTGAACCACATCCCCTAACAGCTGTAGGCTTAATTGAAAGCAGCTTAAGAACTGTTACTGTCTTTAACACTCAGATGCCCAAATCCCAATGGGGTCCAAACCCCAAATAAATCCGTTTTACCCTGTATAAAGCGTATACAGGGTAAACTCATAAATTGTAAAGCTTATACAAGGTAAACTCATACATTTTTCGCCATCTATAACACTGATAGAGAGATATGCCCTTGTTCCAGCTCAGGTGGAAGCTAGGGGATTTTTCATGATTGCAGCTCCCTTTGTTCTGTTCCACCCCCAGGAAGGCCTGCCTGCAAACAGAGCCATCCACAGTCAATTGTCCTGGCTGATGGAAGCCATCAAGATTCCAAACCACCATTAATGGCCCACACTTTGCATAATTATAATAGGCCCTCAGAGTTATATTTCACATTTCTAGTTTCAGATACAAGAGTGATACATTTATACAAATAGGATGACCACACTCAGTAGATTATAAACTTTGTAATGATACCTTACAAGAGACCTTTTGCATGGAGAAAATTTTAGTTACAGTATACTCACACTCTTCAGCATATTTTCATAAAATCATATCAAGTGAAACGTCACATGTATCTAATATTGAGCAAAGGTGATTAGAAAGGAATATATATATATATATATGTTACATAATCTATGTGCTACATAGGATACTATATGATTTGCTTTTTAAAATAAAATTATATGGGAAGGGGAAGGTTGCTATGAGTGTAAAAAATATTCAAACAAGCCAAGCATCACCAGTAGTACTGTTAATTCCATAGTTGTTTCTGACACTGAAGGAAACTCTAAAGCACATGAATGCGATACTGTGAGTGAATTTCTTAATCCTTAGTGATGCAGGGGAAGTTCAATCTTGGCAGCACCAGCGATATCACAGTTTTTCAGAAGCACTGCATGCACCAGTGCAACCCTTCAAGGTACTAATTCCTCTTCTTCCCCATTCTCCAAGAAGCATGATGTGCAGTGACAATAACATCATCTGCTAAAAAGCAACTCACCTGTATAAAGCTATAATACGGTAAAACAAATTTCATTCAAGCCCTGTAATGCTATATAATGGGTAAAACATCTTCTCACTGATTAACCATAATGGTAGGGTAAGGATGTGAACCCAATTTCAGGAGAGTCAGGATGAGCCTGATTAAATGATAAAGGACACATACAAATGGAGCTCTAATCCTTATTTCACAAATCACACTTCAATACTCGTATTCATTGTAACCACTTACTTATATAACTCTGCTGCAGTCTATTTACTTGCATTATCAATAATCTGGTTTAGCCTCTTATCACTCTGTTGCATTCCCTTTAAAGTCTATTAATTTAAATTAGCAGCCTCATCTGTCAATACTCCCCACAATACAGCTTTCAAGATCCATGGGTCCTACACATGCCTATCACAACATGTGGTGTACCTCATACAGTGCACTAAATGCCCTAGTAACAACTATGTGGGCGAAACCAGGCAATCACTACACTCTCAAATGAACTCACACAGAAAAATGATGAGACAAAAACACCATATCATCTGTGGGTGAACACTTTACATAAAGTGATCATTCCATATCTATCAGTCCTCATCCTCAAAGGAAACCTGCACCCAGCTCCAAAAGATGAGCCTGGGAGCTTACATTCATAACTTTGATAGACACTACAAATCATGGACTCAAGAGATACTGGATTTGTGGCTTAGTACAACAATCTGTAACCCACTAGCCTCCCTTTTTGTCCTATGACTACTGGGGTGTTAATTGGCCACTTCACCTTGAATAGTCTCTTTCAATATGTGTTAACTCCTTATGCCAAACAATCTGTTCCACCTCATATTTAGGTGTTATACTCTGAGTACCTTTTCCAGACTTGAGGAAGAGCTTTGTGTAGCTCAAAAGCTTGTCTCTCAACAACAGAAGTTGGTCCAACAAAAGATATTACCTCACCTACCTTATCAGCCTCATTTAGCAATTAAATGTAAGGGTTTATATCACACTTGTACTTATCAATACAGCATTAAGATGATGTAATTCCAAAGACACTCCCATCCATATAATCTCTTCCCCTGGTAGCCTCAAATCAATCTGATGAGCTACTGATCTGAGTTGCACCTCGCTTTATGGATCAATGTCCTAACAGATAAAGCCCAAGATGTAGTATTGGCTGCTGTCTGCTATGGACCACTAAATCACACTAGGGATCAGGATGACCTCTTCCTTATCCACCTATCTACAAAGTGTGTGTGTGTGTTTGGGAAACTGTGAGATCATGGGGGACTTCAATTTGAGTGACATATGCTGGACGTCTCATGCTGCCAGTACTAAAACATCCTTGGAATCTCTAAACATTATACAGTAGATGACAATTTCCTAACTCAAGAAGTGTTGCAGCCAACATGAGGGTGTGACACTGCACCCCATATTCTTCACTGTGGCATCTGAGAATCTTCCATATAAAATGAATAGCAATAGCCCTTTTGGGCAAGGGTTTGGGAGCATACAATTTGGGAATAGACGCACTGTTCACACTGTGCTTTCATACAGTGTTAATACTGGCAGAAAGGCTTTCTCAAAGATTAAGATAGAAAATGCTATAGATGTTATTAAGCCATAGTTATTGACTTGCTGGACTCTATAACAGTCTATAACAGTTGGTTAATGATTCATGAAAACATCTATTAATCATATATTAACTATTAACAATTTGAACCTTATTTTCAACATATGAACATTTTAAAAGTAAGTTCTTGAAAGGCCTTCCTCATCCCCAAACGTAGGTGAAGACAAGCCCTCAGTCCTGGTCTACACTAGGGGAAATTTCCCCCAAAATTCTATATAGATTCAAAACCTAGTTGGTAGCATAAACCAGGCTCTAGACTACCCAAAACTTTTTTTATTGAATATTCCCCGGTAATTCAGGCCTAAATGAGTTTGCACAAACCAATTAATGCTACTGGCTAAACAAATAATTTAAACCTTCTCACAAGTGCTAACTTGGATAAATATGGAACTTATAATGGATAGAGGTATTACATTTATATCTTTAAACTATTATATCCATTGCTATATCCAAATCCATATATATATATATATATATATATATATATATATATATATATATATATATATATATTGCAGAACTATGTGATAAACTGCAGAACTATGTAAATAAATGAATATATCATGCATCTTTGACTTTATCATCTGCCCTCCTACTAATGCACCACTCACCCCAAGATTTATTCTAACACTCCTATTCAACCTTCAGCAACTTCAATCTGATGCCATCTTTTTAAAATTGCCACAAAAATGTTTTCTCCTTCTCCCCATAAATTTGGTTTCTATCCCAAAATTCATTGGGCTTCAGGGCAAGGCTGTTTAAGGGTCATTTCGGGATTAGTAGCAAGATTTGTATACATAAACATGCTGTGAATTCAAAATGTATTATCTCGAGGTCTTGCAGGGCTAGAAATGGGAGTGTCATAGCTTTGGAAGTGAGAGTTTCTGTTTTCCAATGGGGTGCACAACTCTTGCATCGAGTCCTAGAGAGGTAGGGTGACCAGATGTCCCGATTTTATAGGGACAGTCCCGATTTTGGGGTCTTTTTCTTATATAGGCTCCTATTACCCCCCCACCCCCTGTCCCGATTTTTCACACTTGCTGTCTGGTCACCCTATAGAGAGGTCCAAGAAAACAGATATTAAAATTATGACATTTATATCAGGAATATCTATTTTTGTCATTATTATAACTTGTTGGAAAATATTTTGTTTGTTTTTTCCCCACCCCCCAAAAAAATCAAAATTTGAACTATCTCAGCTAAAAATCTAAATAGTCCATCTTAACACTTACATGATTTATGCCTTATGGGAGTTGTAGTTCAAATAACTCATGCTCCCTTTCTCCTCAATAGACAGGACACCCTGATCAGACTGTATCTCCCATGATGCACCACATCATGGCAGTCACAATGCCATATTGCATCAATGGAGATTAAGTCTGTCTGGGGAACCCACAGAGGAGAATGGACTGCAACTCCCATAAGGCACCCAGAGGCCAAAATATTTCAGTTTTCAAATGTTTAGTTTTTGGATGAAAAAAAATCAAATTTTTTTTGCAGAAGGCAGATGCTTTTAGCAAAAAAAATTAATTTAGCCAAATGTGGTTAGATGTTCGGCTGTGTGTGTGTGTTCTTTCTGTGTTCTTCTCCCTGTGCGCGTCCCCAGCTCTGCGCAGACAGCCAGTACAGCAGGCCTCGAGTGAACCACCCAATGACCACAAGATCTGTCAAGTTACAAAGGCACCAGGCCAGATTTATTGTTGACGAAGCATGGTACTAGTATACCGCAGACTCTACCGAACCATACACATATGCCCATAACAATGAACCAGCTCAATGAATGGTGGGAGTTTCCATTTCTCCCTAGGCTAGACAAAGACACTCCTTGTGAGATACATCTTTATAGCCCGATACAAACAAGTTACGTACTGCCCCTCTGACATAGTTATTGCCCCCTGACGTGCTTAGTTATCACCCATCACCTTGTACATGTTGGTTCGGTCAAAATATCTTTATTACGTACTATCATCCTGACCGTATCTTTTCAGAGGGGTCAGTCTGTTCCTGTTATCTTTGTAGAATGTTTTTGTACCATCCTTACTATCAGGATGTTCTGGTAGAGGTACCACTTGATATCAGGATGTGTATTTTTGCAATATCAGCCCTGTTCTTGACAGATTCTGTGAGCAGGTCCTGCCTTTTGCTCACAGCTTGTCTTTGTTTTATATCAGTAAGGCTCTGACTATTACTTATCCCAGGCCTCAGGCCTCATACCAGGCCTCTGATACAAGGGCTTATGTCTCAGGCTCTCTTCCTACTACATGAAAAACCCAATTTTCCACAAAAAAACCCAATTTAAATAGAAAAACTGTGGCCATTCCCACTCATTATTCTATTCTTTCTTCCATTGTTAATGGAAATTAGTGTTGCCAGACTAAACCTTTCTTTCTGATATTTCCTGATGTTTGAGTGCTTTATCTCACAATCTGAACTTTGTCTTACTACTAGCGATTTGCATTTGTTTAGCTACTGCATGTAAAATAATTAAACAAATACATCAATAATAATTTAGGCTGGACAGGTAAAAGTAAAAGCATATTCACAGGATATGCAAAAGTTAAGGTTGCTACAGCAACATTAACATGGCCATGTTGCACAAATATAGTATTTTATATTCCTGTTTTTCTTGGAAAATGTTCATGGAACTATCCAACACCTCCTCAGAAATAAGAAAGAGAGAAATCCAGGGGAAAACTACATACAAGGAGCTGTCTATTTATTAGATGAAAGGGATGTACTACCTGCAGCAGCCAAAAGCAAAAGGACCACCTTTAGGCCTTTCAGCCAGAAGATTTAAAGGCTGATTACAAGGAGTAGATGTTGGGAAAGACCCCTATAAAATAATAAACCAAACATATGGTGTTCAGTGAGGGCCAGGAATTTAGGACAAGGGAGAAAATTCTCACCTCTTGGAGCACCAGGAAACAGAATGACAGATAGCCTGATATTTCCAGAACAGGCTCCAGATGAGCTGTGTATGTGAGCAAGTTACCGCTTTCATTTGTTTTGCTATGACTAAATAAATATCCAGATGTCTTTTGGACAACGGTTGCTTTTGATTTACCATCACAGTGTAGCTTAATACCAAGAGATAATGTAGCTGTTTATGTTGTTTAATGTATGCTTTAAAACGTACAGGATTTTCAGTGTAGCTTCAGGAAACATATGTTTTGTTTTTCCTGACTTTTTCATCTTGATTATCCTGCTTTAAATTACATTAACATAGGTTTCATGTTTAATATCCTTGCAAAAAAGGCTGAATGGAAAGAAGGAAAAATTGCCCATGTTTAATAATGGTGTTAACATTTAAATTGCCCCAGTAATCTTTGATATTCACACCCAGTTAAAAGCAAAGGGTGTGGGATGGAGGCAATGAGTACACCCCACTGAGGTGAATGGCGTGGCAGAGGGCTGAGTTTGGGTCATTAGTGAGGTGAAGGGCATGGCAGAGGGCTGAGTTTGGGTCGTTAGGGTCCAGTTTGGCAAAGTATGTGCTCATGTCTGTATTTGTTCACTCAAATTACTTAAGCACATGCTGCACTTTAAAGCACACATTGACGTCAATGTGATTTAATCATCTTCTGGATAGAGATGTTCGGTTGAATTGGGGCATCACTGCTGCTATTGTTGTTCTTCAGACAATTATTGGCAAGGCTCGATTAACAGGAGACCAGTACACTTTTTTATATACGGGTGGATATAGCTTGGCTTAGATGTTAAAAAAAAAGTACATTTAACATTAAGAAAAAAACCAAAACCAAAACCAGCTTTAAAAGACCCCCAGATGTTACGGATCCATGTGTCATATTTAACTCAGACCTTTATGCTTGTTTTTGTTTTTATTTATCCTTAGCAATTTCTATTTCTTTTTTGTAATTATTTTGAAACCTTTTCAGCCAACTCCCACTGAAAGTCACAGCTTCTCCCATTGTCTTCAGTGACAGTTGTAGGTGCTCAGTACCTTTGAAAACCAGGCCACATCTAATGAGTTTCCTAAAAATGGATTTAGGAGCTTAAATGGGCAGAAAGGTATGAATTTTGGCTTCCGCTCCTTAATACATACTCAATGTCTTCCTGTCACCCCAGTCCAATGATTTACATCAGCCATTATCTCTCAGTTCCAAGAAGATTTTTAAGTTCCAATGGGCATATATGAGATGAATACATGTGAGGCACAGATGTCATACTCTCAGGCTATCAGTACAGCCGAATGCATGTCAGGGATCACCTCCTTTCCCCCAAACCCCTTTCATCTTGTCCATACAGCCTCTATAAGAAGGGCATTAGACAAAGGACATCATCCTTTGTACATTCCACACGGGTACTCAATTATTTTTTGTCAAGGTCCAAATTTCTTGTCAATGTACAGTCAAACTCCACACTTCAGAGAAAATAAAAAGATAATAACAATAATGATAACAATAAGTAAATAAAAATATGAGAGGGGCTGTTCAAAAGTGGCTAGCAGTCCAAATTTGGCCCACAGACTGCCTATTCACTAACACTGTTACCCTGTCATCTTATCCTTTAGAATTACCTGAGCCATTGGTTCTAAATTGTGCGCCATTTGTATAGGAGAAAATAGACAAATGAAGGCCCAGCTGGCACCCCTCTTCCCATTCCAAATAGACAGAGAGCTCAGTTAAATGCTTAGCAGTTAATACTACTTCTAACCCTGAGACATGGTTCAAGGCCAAATTTCCTGCAACTAATTATAATCTTTCAGAAAAGCTTACATCCTGGAAGCCACTTTTCTTTAGCTGGAGTGGCTAAATAAATACAATCTGTATGATTCGGCTTCCCAGACTAAATGATCTCTTTTGGATGCTTTGGATACTGAATCAAACCAGCCTTTTAAAAGAAAATAAACAAGACAGTGCACACTTGTTTGGGCAGAGTAAAGGGTTCACATTAAAATGAGAACTATGGAAAAGCCAGTGTTAAAAAAGGCCTTGGTGCTATCTGATTTTTATTTATATTACTTGGCAGCTTATTTGAGAACAGAAGTTGTCTGGAGATATTGCCACTGGGTGGCCACAGACAGAGAAGAAACGAGATTAAGAAACTTTTGTTATAGTTATAGAAAAAGGAGACACACGAAGAAAGGGATGTTCTAATTTCATTTCACACTCTTCACTCATTTCACTCTCTTCTCAGTTTGATTTTGCTTTTGGCCCCACACTTTGATTTGGCAGAGTGGATCCTTTTCACTGCTTCTAATATAGGGAACTAGGGAGCTAGACTGTGTATTGTGGGCTTAAACTATTGGGGACAGCCAGGAGTGCAAGTAGGGTGGTATGCTCCAGCACGCAGTGCCGGCAAGAGATTTTTAGTGGGTATGGGGTACCGGAAAGACCTGGGGAGGCTAGCCCCTCCCCCTCCCTCTGGACGATGGGTGGAGCTGCACTCTGCTCCTTAAAGGAGCAGAACGAGGGCATTCATTCTTTATATGGGTTTAACAGCACAATACATATGCTAACAAACTTAAACAAGTATCAGAGGGGTAGCCATGTTAGTCTGGATCTGTAGAAGCGACAAAGGGTCCTGTGGCACCTTATAGACTAACAGAGGTATTGAAGCATAAGCTTTCCTGGGTGAATACCCACTTCTTCGGATGCAAGCAGTGGAAAAGGCTTTGTTTAAGTTTGTTAGCATGTGTATTGTGCTGTTAAGTTGGTCAGGAGTCCTCAAGGGGCAGGGGGAGAATGGAAGGAATGTAAACAGTGTTTTTGATTCCTGTTCCAGCCTCTGGACTATGAACATATACTGATGGGAGCATTCTAACCAAGGGCCTGAGGATTTTAAGGTAATCTGGAGCCTTCACATTTCCTTGATCCTTTGCAGATGGACTTAGGAGTTTAGATATGGTACAAATACTGTTCTAGCCTCATTGTTTGCTGATTTCTCCTTTGCAATGGACAAAGATCAGATGGCTGCTGACTTTCACTCATGAGTCAACAGCC
Organism: Chelydra serpentina; assembly: GCA_037349315.1. Lineage (NCBI taxonomy): Eukaryota > Metazoa > Chordata > Testudines > Chelydridae > Chelydra > Chelydra serpentina. The sequence goes on from JBAIAC010000004.1 coordinate 65,770,402, forward strand.
TTTGATACCTGTGGTATAAGCAACATAGCCCTTGCGTAAGTGGTTTTGTTCTTTCCTCTCCAAATATCTAAGCCTGTTTTCATTGAACTCAATAGCAAAATTTCTTTTAATTTCAATGGGAACAGGATTTGGCCCCAAGAGATCAGGGAATGTGATTTTGATCAATTGTTTATCTGTCCAGAGACAGTTCTCATGTGCATTCTGCCATGCTGCTTTTGATTGCCCCTCTTGTATGTCATGCTGAGGAAAATAATAAAACAATTTGGGCTGTAGTTCTATCAAGATGCACATGGTACACACAGTTCTATGCCTCTTTTCCATCAAACCCAGATGGCGCAGCATCTTCGCTTTCCTAGTGCCTGGTGGAGAGCAATACTTGGGCCTTGTGTACACTGCTACTTTACAGAGCTGAAACTTTCTCGCTCAGGGGTGTGAAAAAACACCTACATGAGCAATGGGCGCTGGTAGCTACTCCCCTCGTGGGGGTGGGTTTTTTATAGCGCTGGGAGAGCTCTCTCCAAGCACTTGTTCCGCGACTACACAACCACGTTAAAGTGCTGCTGTGGAAGCGCTTTAATGTTGGTAGTGAAGACATAAGAATGGCCCTACTGGGTCAGACCAAAGGTCCATCTAGCCCAGTATCCTGTCTTTTAACAGTGGCCAGTGCCAGGTGCCCCAGAGGGAATGAACAGAACAGGTAATCATCAACTGATCCATCCCCTGTCGCTCATTCACAGATTCTGGCAAACAGAGGCTAGGGACACCATTCCTACCCATCCTGGCTAATAGCCATTGATGCACCTATCCTCCATGAATTTATCTAATTCTTTTTTGAACCCTGTTATGGTCTTGGCCTTCACAACATCCTCTGGCAAGAAGTTCCACAGGTTGACTGTGCATTGTGCGAAGAAATACTTCCTTTTATTTGTTTTAAACCTGCTGCCTATTAATTTCATTTGGTGACCCCTAGTTCTTATATTATGAGAAGTAGTAAACAACACTTCCTTATCTACTTTCTCTACACCAGTCATGTTTTTATAGACCTCAATCATATCTCCCCTTAGCCGTCTCTTTTCCAAGCTGAAAAGTCCCAGTCTTATTAATCTCTCCTCATACAGAAACCGTTCCATACCCCTAATAATTTTTGTTGCCCTTTTCTAATTCCAATATATCTTTTTTGAGATGGGGAGACCACATCTGCACACAGTATTCAAGCTGTGGGCGTACCATGCATTTATATAGAGGCAACATGATATTGTCTGTCCTATCTATCCCTTTCTTAATTATTCCCAGCAGTCTGTTTACTTTTTTAACTGCCATTGCACATTGAGTGGATGTTTTAAGAGAACGGGGAGAGGGATAGCTCAGTGGCTTGAGCATTGGTCTGCTAAACCCAGGGTTGTGAGTTCAATCCTTGAGGGGGCCATTTAGAGATCTGGGGCAAAAATCTGTCAGGGGACAGTACTTTGTCCTGCTAGTGAAGGCAGGGGACTAGACTTGATGACCTTTCAAGGTTGTTCCAGTTTTAGGAGATTGGCATATCTTTAATTATTTAATTTAACTATCCACAATGGCTCTAAGCTCTCTTTCTTGAGTGGTAACAGCTAATTTAGATCCAATCATTTTATATGTATAGTTGGGATTATGGTTTCCAATGTGCATTACTTTTCATTTATCAACATTAAATTTCATCTGCCATTTTGTTGCCCAGTCACCCAGTTTTTAGAGATCCTTTTGTGTTTTAGAGATCCAGCTCTACACAGTCTGCCTAGGTCTTAACTATCTTTAGTAATTTTGTATCTTCTGCAAATTTTGCCACCTTACTTGTTACCCCTTTTTCCAAATCATTTATGAATATGTTCAATAGGACTGGTCCCAGAACAGACCCCTGTGGGACACCACTATTTTCCTCTCTCCATTCTGAAAACTGACCATTTATACCAACATACCCTTTGTTTCCTATAAGACATACCCTTAGATAAAGGTAAGCTGGCAGAAGCTTAGCTTGCACATAAGGGAGGCACTGATAGTGTGTTAAGGGAAAGTGGGGGTGATTGTCCTTCCTATCGTTCTTTCATTTAAGAAGTTTTCAATGTGGGGTGCTGCTGGATCCTCAATGACACCTGGAAGTACAGGTGGCACCAGGGGCTCAAAGCATCATTTCACAACTGCATCTGGGGTAAGGGGGGTGTCGGAGGGGACAGGGAGAGCATGGAGGCCCTGGGCTGGGGGCAGGGTGGGGAGGAGTCACATGGAGGGTCATGTGGGGAGATCACGTACCCCCTCCATTGTGTCCAGTACCGGCAAGAAATGGTTTCCACTTGCACCACTGGGGACAGCTATTCATGGGAGATAATTTTCTGTCACTGTTCTCTACAGGTTCTTATACTACAATCATCACTGCGGCATACAAATGCCTGTTACACATGAGAAATAACATTAATGCTCCTGAATTTCTTTTTTATTTGTATTTTTCAATTTAGCCTCTTTGCAATTCACAAGGGATCAAATCCTCTCTCATTAAGGGAAAGAACTTGCTAGCTGATAATATTATAGTCATATAGCACATCTTCCACATGACCAACATAATGTATGAATACCTCCTTGTCATTCTCCCATGACCTTTCTGGCAAACCGGGCGCTTGCTTAGGAAAGCATAATGTCTGGATTCAAATCCTTTTATTCTTCTCTACATATGTTAGAGCATCATTCTAACTTGCTGGTATGTGACCCTTGAATGACAGTGTTCTGTTCTCTAAGGGTTTGAATCAGTGCTGGATGAGATGTGAAAGCAAGCATATTCTTTGAAGATGTCCAGCGTTGTTATGATTTGGGAAAAAAGTCACTGGAAATAATAGAATGCATAACACATCTTCGGATACCCTTATCTCAAATAACACATTTCCTGGAAGACAACACAGACATCCATGTCAAGATAAACTTTAGTGGCTACTCTGCTCTTGTCTGGCATGATGGCCACTATCAAACTGTGGCAAAGTAAAGACCCATAAGCTGTCATGGAGTGACTTAGAAAGACCTGTATCCTTGCAGGCTTATACAAGTACTGTACCAGGGAAGACAAGGCAACAAAGCAACCTGTATTATGAAGCACCTTCACATGGTATTCCTGTCAGAGATGTCAGACCTAGGAAGTGCAAAGAGTTCAAATAACTGGACTGAAATATGCTAGACAAGCAAGGACTTCTGAGACAATATGTGTGAAATGGTTTTCCTGGGGAATCCCTGGAGGGTGGGTAATACCACAACATCAGTTATGCCAAAAACAACAACACCTCAGCCATTTGAAGCTGCACCCTGGGGAAAGAGCCATCAACTGGTGATTACCTTTTCCTGTATACTGGAGATCAAAGGTTCAGGCTATATAAAGAAATGACTGATCTCCGCATCCTTGGTACTGGTTCCTGATCTAAAAACTGATATAGACAAGTATCAGAGGGGTAGCCGTGTCAGTCTGGATCTGCAAGAGTGACAAAGAGTCTTGTAGCACCTTATAAACTAACAGATATATTGGAGCATAAGTGTAACCCTTCTGCCAGGACAAGTTGACAGCAGCAAGGGCCAGGTTCAGTACATAGGGGTTCCCTTCTCAACAATGCAATGCAAAACCAGCTCGAGCCCCCACCCAGTAACCTGGGAAAATCTTATACACACCCCCTGGGCGCCTCAAAGAGGCAATACTTCCCCTCTCGTAAGCACAGAGCCTCAGGGTAACAGGAATCTTTAATCAGTAGGTAAACGATACCAGCCTTAAATTGGGAAAACATTGCAACTAGGATCCATAAGCCAAACTGTGAGCAAGACCCACCACAGCCAATTGGGCCATGCCCTGTCCCTTGGGTTCTTGAGTCCAGCAGCCCAAAAGTCACCCAAAGTCCCCAAAAGTCCAAGAACCCAAAAGTCCAGTCCCAGAGTTCAAAAGTTCATCTGCAGGGTGCTACACGCCACCCGCCTGGGCAGCAATGGGAAGGGGGGGGGTAAGGGGCACCTTACGTAGCGTGAAGATGATTGCCTCACCCTCCGTGGGGCTTCGCTCTGCTCCGCCAGCCGTCTCACAGGCCGCTCTGCTCCGCCAGCTGTCCCGCAAGCCGCTACAGCTGTCCCCACGAACTGCTCTGCCCCGCCAACAGCGCCGCTCCACCAGCCGTCCTGCAAGCTGCTCCGACTGCAACCACGAACTGCTCCGCTCTGCCAGCAGCACCGCTCCGACTGTCCTCACGAACTGCTCCGCTCTGCCAGCAGCACCGCTCCGACTGTCCTCACGAACTGCGCCGCTCTGCCAGCAGCACCGCTCCGACTGTCCTCACGAACTGCACTGCTTTGCCAGCAGCGCCACACCATCAGCTGTCTTGCCAACTGCTCCACCAGCCATTCAGCAATTTATCTTCAGGCTCCCCCACTACTTAACACAGTGCTCAGTGATTTCAGCTCAGTGATTTCAGCTCATAATGCTTTTAGCTCTTTAGTGATTTCAGCTTGTAGTTTAGGGGAGCCCTAGTGCTCATTTGCACTATTAGCCCAGAGTGATTTCAATTCAGCAGCCTGAAACCAGACTCTCTAGAACTCAACATTAGCTCTGATATTCCACAGTGGAGAGAGGAGGAGATGCTGCAATTGGTGTCTCAGACCCTCATAGGGGCCCTACACCACCAGGCATTAATACCTGTCCCCAGCCTCTCTCAATTCACTGGGCTTTGGAACCCATGTCCCTTGGCTGGTGAGTGCTGTTTAGTTAATGGCAAGTTCCCCTTTAACATGACAAAAGGCCAAGTACAGTTCCACTGTCCATGATTTACATAAGCAGTATAACAACAGTTTATTCTTCCTGCCCCAATAACAGAAATTCCTGCCCCAATACAGAAAACTGGGGATCCTACAGCAGCCCAAAATGCCCATTTGGGTCACTATGGTTCGTACCAGGCAGGGTGGGTGTGCCTATGCAAATTGGATCAGCCCCTGGCGTGCTTTGCCATGACTCCCCACCAGATGTCAGGGTGGAGCTCATCCTGACTCTGCTTACATCAGCTTTCGTGGGTGAAGACCCACTTCATCAGACCTGCCTCTGAAAATTTCCACCACATGCATCTGACGAAGTGGGTCTTTGCCCACGAAAGCTTATGCTCCAATATATCTGTTAGTCTATAAGGTGCTACAAGACTGATATGCCCTTGTAACCACAGGGAAAACCCAGTTGTGAAGTTTCAAGGACTGACATCTGCCAGAGCCCTATGTTGGAGTTAGGGTTGATCTCTGGTAAGCTTTTTGACATGTTGACAGGTTTCAGAGTGGTATCCGTGTTAGTCTGTATTAGCAAAAACAACGAGGAGTCCTTGTGGCACCTTAGAGACTAACGACTCCCATCCTTTCATGTATTTATACCTGCTCCTGTATTTTCCACTCCATGCATCTGATGAAGCGGGTTCTCGCCCACGAAAGTTTATGCCCAAATAAATGTGTTAGTCTCTAAGGTGCCACAAGGACTCCTCATTGTTTTTAGCATGTTAGTATGTTCTTTTATTGTTTTTATATGCTTTCTCTGTGATGTTTTACCTTAAGAACAAATGTGGTTGCTTAGCAGGAGCTGGGAGGTAACGTGTTACTGCTGACAATACTCTGTTCGTAGCCCTCAGAGAGAAAGAAAAGCTTTTGGACAGAGTGGCTTGCTGGAGATCTGTGCAGCCTTAAATCACTGATCAGAAGGGAGTGAGCACAGGTCTCCACTCATGAGAAGTGACCATTGAAAGCTAGAAAACTAGGTGGGTGCCCTTGAGGGACCACAGTGGGAAAATACAGGTGCAATTACCCTGAAAGGGTGACACTTTGTTCTTTGGCCTTCTAGGGACTGATCTTGCTAAATCAATACTTTCTTCTTTAGGCATTCTTCTGCCCTTTCTTTTTCTCTCTGAGTCAGATTCTATCTTGATTTACACCTGTGCAGCAATGTGAAGTCAACGGAATTGCATAAGTAGAGATGGAGGAAGAAATCGGTCTTTTTTATACTAATGCATGGTCATGGTCTGAAACTTTGTTTTAGACTACTCTGTGGATTGCCACTAGGGACAAGGAAGGAAGGATAAAAGACTACTGTTGTTTTGTATCCTGCATTACTTTGGCATAATTGGGAATCCTTGCACTCAGGCAGACGGTGCAGAGCTAGCACCACTGTCAGTACTAGGCTGTAACGAGCGCAAAAGAGTCCACATAAGCATGGTCCAGTCCAGCCAATCCCTGCACCAGTCGGAAGAGCTGGATAGCTCCAAGGGAAAGCACATTTCTAAATGAAGTGGACAGGGGGAAGACTGTTCTGCCCCCATTATTTGCTGAGACACTAAAGAAAAGAATGGATATAGTCCATAATGGGTGTGAGATGCTTATGACAACGCTGGCATACATTCAACACAGGTATGTACTGGGCCTGAACTTTTAATCGCTGTGTACTCAAACCTCCGGGAGTGTATGGGAGAGGCAGTACCTTTGAGTGATTCGAACTGCCACACTCCTTGAGTGGTTCTTTTTCTCTCTGGTCCTCATCGTACACTCAACTCTCACCTGTGGCTCCAAGTAGCTGTAAATATGTGACAGTGGCCAGACCCCAGTAAGCTGCCTCGGCAGGTAGGCTAAACCAGGTGAGGATAACCGGAAGTGTGGAAATTGACAGTGATTTAGGGATTGCCCTCCCAAGCATATGAAGACTGTTATGGTAGCCAAGGTGAAAGAGACCATATGTCGGTCCAACGGCTTGAAAAGCAGTGCAGTAACGCATTGTGGAAGGTGAAAGGCATGATGGGGCACTATAGAAGTCATGGCTATCCACTGCAGCTAAAGAAGCCTCCAGTTGTAATAGTCTTTGTGCCACTGGGCCAAGCTTCAGCAGCTGAGAGAATGGGATTGTCCCAGTGCAACGACTCTTTAATCAACTTCACGCACACGTCACTCATGCACATCTCTCTTCAAAAGTCCTGTGGCGATGGGGGGAATGGCAAAGCGACAAGAGAAGATGATTACTGGCAGTCATAGCCACAAGCCTGCATGCAGGTGGCCTGGGACATTGGTCGCCCATCCCTGACCCAAGGGCAGCAGGGAAACTCGGCAACATCCCCGGAGACAGAGCATCCCTTTTTAGGATTGCACTGCTCTCCCTTTGTAAGGGAAGGGGCTAGAAAAGGTGCCTCAAATATTGCCTGCCCAAACCTCCTACTCAAGTCAATGGGACTTTTGGATTCTCAAGGAATGCAGGATTGGGCTCACTGGTTCATTCGTTTTCTAATTATTCAAAATGAGCCCCTGTTCAGACATGATCACTGTTTTCATCTCAGAAGCACCAAAAGTTAATTTCCGAAAACAATTGTCACTAGAAAAAACGGCATTTGGAAAGATATCTTAACACTTTGTTCTTTCAGCCCCTTTTATCATGATTGCTGTCTCTTTATAGAATGATCTGTATTAGAATAATCAGGGGACTCAATATCCCCCACCGATAGCCAGATAGGTGGTCCTTTTATGAATTTTTATTTAATACATATTCTGTTTTTCCACAACGTTCTTAATATGTAAATAGAGGCATTTAGTGCACGGAGACAAGATTCAATGACAAGTACAAAAAGACTAACAACAGTAAAACTTCTGTTTACAACAAGCCAAAGAAACCGCTCATAGCATAATGGCCAAACTGATGTCAGCTTCAAAACATCCTCCATTCTGATGAGGAAACAGGCAATTAGACAAGTTATCCCAAAGCGATGTCAAAAGCCACAAATTAAAGTAGCTATAAAACTCAGTCCCACCAGACTCCTACAAACATGTAAGTTAATGCCATTGAAAAGCAATGTAATCAGGTGTCATTTATCTGAATAATATCAGCTGAGACACAACAGAGATCTATGCATATCAAAGACCATTTGTGTAATGAGGCGATAGCCACCATTTGAGCAATTAAGCACGCTAAACAAAGTCAGCTATTTAAATAGCCCTATAGGTAAGCATGGAAATCAAAAACCACAAAGACCCTGAATCTGCTGTATTTGCTCCGGCTAAACTCCATTGGCTGAGTTTTGCTTTTATAAGAAGTGCAGATGGGTCTAAAGAGCAAAGAGCTATTTTTCCAAAATATAACAGATTTTAAATCGCATCAAAGTTTGACTCAGTCTCTGAGTTTTCAGAAATTTTCTTTATTATTTGCTCTAAAAATTTCGCCGCCATATACTTGCAGAATAAAGCTCGACATGAGCCCAGTCCTGCATGGCACTGAATACCCTCACAGCATTTTTAGTCAATGGGGAATGAAAGCAATCAGGAGGAGCTCAGCATCTTTCCACACCCACTCATATTCATTAGCTGAAGTAGATAGATGTGTGCCAATTCAAGTGTTTCCCCCTTGAACTTCTGATGGGTGCCATGTTCTGAGTGCTAGATTCTGACTAGTAATGAAGCACGATACATTTTGTTGAATGAACAAATGCAAGGAGAGTCTCTGAACAGTCTGAATCTTTCCTAGATCTATCTCTTTGAGCCCCCACCCGCCCACCCGGTGTCCTGTTTACAGCTTTCTGACTAAGCCTCAAGAAGACAACACCATATTGCTGATAAAGTATGTTGGCCAATACTGTCAAGCAACTCAGTGAAGAGTTGAAAGTTGACTTCAGTATTTCCAGGCCCTACTCAGTCCACTAGGCTATTCTGCCCCTCTTGTATGCGCATGGCATATTAATCCAATCTTTTGCTTTAAATTATCCAGAAAATATTTTCCAAAGTCAGCAGCTGGATCTGGATTTTTCCTCCCAGGGAAATAAAAATCCGTTGGTGTTAAGGATATAGGGCCAAACTCTGAGATACAGCAGTGCAAAGGTGGAGTAGACTGAGCCTTGTATATCCAGGGTGATTTCTTTCTTAACAGATTGTTAGCTAAGAGATCTGGGCCAACTTCTACTGCTGTTTGCATGGGTGTTCAGGATTGTTTTTCCCCCCCAGATAATTATCCAACCTGCCCAAGTTATTCATCCTCTCTAGCCAGTTGATAAACTGTTTGGTTTGAAAATGGTAGTGACAATCATGATCATGTGATTTCTGTATTTTCTGTCCTGGTATCACAGGTTTACTCTTTAAGGCGGGTTGCCTTATTAATTTATTTGATTATAGTCTTAAGCATTGTCACAAATACTTTCTGAGAACAGTGAAAAGGTGGGACATACATTTCCAAAAATAGCTTAGAAAAAGACAGAAACTTGTTGACAGGTCATAATTACTCACAGTCAGCACTCTCAGTTTCTGGAGGAAATGGGTTCCTTGAATTTCTTCATAGCGATCTTTCTGCCCAATCGAGAATACATGGTGACAAGTTCTAAGCTACACTGTGCCTCTTTGGCACAGTCCTGACTAGAGGGCAGTACTGAGCAGCACCAACTCAAGGGGAACCTGGGGAAGGATTGTAGCCCAGAGAGTTGCACTCTTTCTCTGTGCTCCCAGTTATGCAGGTTGCATCATCCTTTTGGATAGTGCAGCCTACTCCTATCAGTACACCTGACCAACTCACCCTCCCCTTTGTTATCTGGACCAGGTGCAGGCTTGAGGATTTACAAAAACAAAAGAACCCCAAGAAAAGTCTCTGAATAAGGGACCACTTGGGGCAAGAGACAATAATCTTTAATTGTATAAGAAAGAGGGAAGGGAGCAAATTTGATCTATAATTGAAGAGACATTCTGCCAGCCGGGCCATCTCAGAAAAGGTGGCTCCCATCTTTCTGGTGTGGACAAGCTCTGTAAGAACTAACCATTGGGTGAGAAATACCTTATTCAGCAGGAAAGTTACTTGTTTATAAGTATAGGCTATAGATTATGGTTTAGGTTTTTCTTTTACTTGTAACTTTTCAGGCTGGTCTTATTGGTAGACCACCTGGGCAACCACCCAGGGCCACCACAGTCAAGGGGGCACCCTACAGCAGCGCAGAGGTATGCACTGCTGATGTAGAGTCAGAAACTGCTCCTGGCTGGCAGGGGAGTGCTACTTGGAGGGGGGTGGGCGCCCAGATTACTCCCTGCTTCCTCCTGTCGGAGGAACATGTGGGGGAGGGGTGAGTTGTGATACAGAGATACTGCTTCCCCCCACAATGTTCCTCTGCCCTCCTTGGGGGCTGTAAGGGGTGGAAGCGAGGAGCAACACTAAGCATGGGTAGCCCACAGGGACCAGAGGCCAGGGCAATAGGGGGCACTGTGCCCATGGGGGCCAGGGGCACCAAAATACAAGTTTGCCCAGGGTGCCATTTTCCCTAAGGCCAGTCCTGAACCTTATGTTTCAAAATCCTTATACATACTTACCATTATTTGAAGCTCTATCTTAAGTTCAGTTATATAAACTTCAATTTGGTTTTACTATAGACCAGGGATCAGCATCCTTTGGCACGCGGCCCATCAGGGAAATCCGCTGGTGATCTGGGATGGTTTGTTTACCTGCAGCATCCACAGGTTCAGCCAATCACAGCTCCCTCTGGTCGTAGTTTGCTGTTCCAGGCCAATGGGGGCTGCGGGAAGCGGTGCAGGCTGAGGGAACTGCGATCAGCCGAACCTGCAGATGCTGCAGGTAAACAAACTGTCCCGGCATGCCAGCAGATTTCCCTGATGGGCCATGTGCCAAAGGTTGTCGATCCCTGCTCTAGACACATCTAAGTTTCTTGTGCTAAGGAGACTGATGAACTGAGATGAAGCCAGTAAACTGGAGCTCACAGCTTCTATGAAGGCAGCGGATCACTGTACATTGCAGGTGCTTGGAGGACAAGGGACTGGACACTCAAGTGTAACAAAGTGGGTGTGCAAATTGTTAGCCTTCAGAGGAAAATATGGGGCTTGTAGAGCCCAGAGTAGAGTGCAGGTGTTGCCAGCAGCTGGTTCCTGGGGAGAGCTTCCTTTGGTGGGCACAGTCAGGGCTCTCTGCCGCTGTGAGCAGATTCATCCCCGACACGTCAGGTAACCCTGAGAACTGTCACACACCCCCGGGCACAAGAGTTTACAATCTTATTCCAATTCTTTTTAATGACAATGTTAACTGTTTATATCCCTTGATCAGCTTTTACAGTCCTTTTAATTGCATTGAAGGCTAAATTTTCCAAGAACTAGAGATATGTTTCCAACAGCAGAAACCAACTAATTTCTAAATTCCTGTACCCATTGCTGCAGGCATGTGATCACATTCCACCTATTGGAAGGTCTCCAAAGTGCAAAAAAATGCACTATTTGGAGGGGTTTTATAAAGAAAGCACTGCTAAAATCTATGACCTCTATTAGCCAGTGAATATTCTAGGCCATGTGTCCTCGAGTAAAGCCAGTTTGTTAGGGGTGAATTAGACCCTCTCTTGGTACTCTGGTATTTAAAATTTTGCTCATTGGGGCATCCTCATGATATACAACATTTGGTTTCTTTTCCAAAACATGAAGATCCATATTCAGTAATGAGTATTTATGAACCAGATATCAGAAAATGCCATTTTTTAATAATAAAGAAATAACAGCAGTTCTTAGCCAGTTTGGAAGAGATTTGTTTTCAAGCATTCAGTAAGGAAAGAGATCTCTTTAAATATTTTATATTTAGCTGAGAACCAATCTGATCTTGTTGCCTGCCTTAAGCTCAAAGATGTGATTTCTTCCATTTATGATATCAAAATGTCTGCATCTAGTCTCTGTACTTTCAGTTCTGAGTGTGTGTATGTGTGTGTGAGAGAGAGAGGATTTAAAGGCACAGTATATCTAATACTCTAAGATCTATAATCACTTCTTGACTCCTTTTCCTGTTAACATGGGGTCAGAAGTGTCACAATTCTTCGCCGCTCCTTCCAGTCCATGGCATGGGTTTATAGGTCCTCTTCCTCCCAGGCTTTCTTTGCTGGTTATTCTTTTCCCAGTCTTATCACATGTCCAGCCTACTTCAAATGTGTGCTCTCAAGCCTATCAATCACTGAGCATGCCAAACTCATCTTCTCCCTAAATTCTTCCATGTGCACTCTGTGTACCCTCTGCTTGCCTGCCATTCGCCTCATTATATTATTTTCTACTATCTGCATCTTCTTTGCTTCCATCTCCATAAGACCCAGTTTTTCTAAACCATAAAGGAGGCAGGGACAAACACATGCAGGATACACTTTTCAGTATGTTGCTTAATTGGAGGTCGCACAATACTCCTGACACCTTTTTACTGCCACCCAGGCACACTGGGTCCTTCTTTTAAGTTATCTAGATCTCTCTCTGATGGCTCGGAGTTTACTTCTCAAGTACAAAAATTCTTTCTTCTGCTTCAGCTTCTCTCCTGAAAATTTAACCAATAGATCTTTTCCACCTTCCCTACTTGCATAATTTCAGGTTTCTTTGTGTTTACCTGTAAACCATGGTCTCCAAACACAGATGCCGACTCTGATACCACATTTAACAATTCCTCTTTGCTGTCATCAAGATATGTTAGTTTTCTTTATGAATGGTTTATATGGTGTTGTGGGCCAGGATTGTATGCAACTGCTCCAGAACAGGAGAGGGGATGTAAACCTGGGAAGTGCTATGAATTTCAAAGGAGCAATGGACCGGACAAGAGTGCACATTTTGAATATACAATGATAGGACGCTTTCCTAGGAATCCCTAGAAGAGGTGAATGAAAATAGTCCCTCCTCCATTTATGCAAAACCCCAGCCTTTTCAAGTTATGCCCTGAGGAGAAAAACATTGTCTGTGGCTTATCTGTTCTGGGAATCTGAAAGTCAAAGGCCGAAGCAGTATAAAGGGAAGACTGAACTGTTGCTTAGAAAGGTATATGGTTTTTCAAGATTAATAAATTCTACACAGCAGCTGTGCTCTCAATTTATCATACTTTCAAACTTCTGACTCACTGCAGATATTGTGTCTATTAGTACTCTTTCCTTTCCTAAAGCCATGTTGTTCCCTCCTTTATTTTCCTCCACCCTGTATCTCAACCTTACCTTCAAGTCACAAAGGACTTTGAGAGGCTACATTAAAAGGGTGATGCCCTGGTATGTATTTGGATCATTTCCATCATCCTTACCCTTCCAAAAAGGCACAATCAATTCCGTTTTCCAGTTATATGGTATTCTCACTTAATCCCAGTAAACACATGTATGAAGCCATTCTACTCCAGCTACCTTGATCTTATCAGTGGTTACCTCATCTTCACCAGCTGCCTTACCATTCTTCTTCTTGTTCAATGGGTCTTCTACCTTGTCTACAAAGATACCTTGTCTACAAAGATACTAGCAGCTCTCTCTTCTCATTTAACAGCTTAGATCAGCGTTAGTAAAATTTTGATTTAAAGGATCAGAAATGTTGAGCTCACATTAATAATGATTCATTTTTCTCAATCTGTGCCTCCCTATGAGAGATGGATGGTTTGACATTTTGTAGTATGTAGTGATTATTCCCCCTGTCCTAGCCAAATCTGCTACAGGAAAAATAATTCTTGCTGTAATTTATAATGCAACTGTTGAATTAGAAAAATGAATTTATAGGAGAATTTATAACACTTAGCAATAATTTACAGATCATTTTGATTTGTGTGCTCTACTAATTTTTAGTGTGTCCTTCAGTTAGATGTTTCCCCCAAACTCGTAAGTTAAGAGACATGCTTCTCTCTTTACCTCCCACTGCTTCTTTTTTCACTCAGTTGACTTACTCCTCATTAAATTTATCTATTCTCGAGCCATGTGTGCTCAACCCCTGGAGTGTAACAAACATCTTTCCGACCTTTGAGTCAAGAAAGCATCTGATCTTCAATTTTATGAGGCAATGGAGAAACGTAGAAGATCCTGCCTTCAAGCTCTACTTTCAAATGGTTCAATAGCTTATTTTTCTCTGTGAAGAAATGTTTCCTATTGTTATAAATGAGTAAGTCAATCAAGCCACCTCCTTACCAACAGTTTTTTAAAACTGAAAGTATGGTGTACCATATATAGTTGTTGTAGATAAGCACAGCCAGATAAATGGTCACAGTGATAGCCATGGACTCTGTCATAAATATGAAGGGAGTGGGTCTGATGCAGTACTATAAAATCCTCTTCCCAGTAAAGGGTTAAGAAATGCAGGTAACCAGACTGACACCTGACCTGGCTGGCATCTGACCAATAAGGGGACAAGATACTTTCAAATCTTAGGAGGGGGGAAGGCTTTGTGTGTGTGTCTTTGTCTGAGCGAGAGTGATCTTGGAAGACAGAAGGAACCTACAGAAAATCAAACCTCCCTTTTCTGAAGTAAGTTTAGATAGCATAGCGTATAGATTTCTGTTTATTTTTGCTTGGTGTATCCCCTGTGTTAGAAAGGGCAAGGGGGGGGTGTTATTCATGGTTTTCTGTAACGTTAAGGTTTTGTCCAGAGGGGGAAATCTCTCTGAGTGTGGAAATATAGTGCCCTGTGAAATAGTTACCATCCTGATTTTACAGAGATGATTTTACCTTCTTTATTTTTAATAAAATCCTTCTTTTAAGAAGTTGACTGTTTTCTATGGTGTTAAAACCCAGGGGGTGGGTTTTTAGATCACTGTGTAACCAATTGGTTGGGAGATTGTTCTCAAGCTTCCCCAGGAAAGGGGGTGTACGGCTTGAGGGGGTATTTTGGGGGGGGGAGGGAAGTTCAAGTGATTCCTTTCCTGGATTCCTGTTAGACATTTGATGGTGGCAGCGAGAAGCATTTCTCGGGGTGCAGGGAATTTGTACCTTGGGGGGTTTAACCTAAGCTGGTAAAAATAAGCTTAGGGGCTTTGAATGCGGGTCCCCAAGTCTTTACCCTAGAGTTTAGAGTGGGGAGGGAACCCTGACAGACTCAGAAAAGCAATATTAGAAATCTGTCGGCAAAGATACCAATAAGATGAGAATTTCTTACAGATAACCAGTTTACATAGTCAGAAATCCTTTGGCAGTTGTAAACCAGAAATTTTCTTTATTATTGCTAAAACAACAAGGAGTAATAGTGGCACCTTATTATTAGCATCTCAGTGTGCATGATGCACACAGATAGCAGAGTCACGGGATGAAATCTTGGCTACATTGAAATCAACAGGAATTTTGTCTTCAGTAGGGCCAGGATTTCACCCATAGTGCCGCTCTGAAAGAGATTACAATATATGTTGAGCATGTCAAGCTAGGGTGCCGGGAGGAAATTACATAAGAAAAGTAGAGATTGGGGGAGGAATATACAAAAGCAGATTATGGCATTATGATTTTAGCACAGCACACACAACATAGACTCACTGAAGGGACCATTAGATCATCTTGTCTGACCTCCTGTATATCACAGGAGATTAAATTTCAGCCAATTACTTCTGTACTGAGTCCAATAACGAATTTCACGTAAGCATCTATTCCAGAAAGGGATCTAGTCTTGATATGAAGACATCAAGCGATGGAGAATACAGTAATTCCCTTGGTAGTTTGTTCCAATGGTTAATCACCCTCTCTGTTAAAAGATGGTGCCTAGTTGCAAATTAGAATTTGTTTGGCTTCAGCTTCCAGCCATTGGTTCTTGTTATGCCTTTTTCTATTAGATTACAGAGCCCTTCAGTACTCAATAGTTTGTCCCCAGTAAGGTACTTATATACCATAATCAAATCACTTCTTAATTTTCTTTTTGATAAGCTAAATTATTTAAGCTTCTCACTGCAAGACATATTCTTCAGCACTCAGATCATTTTTATGGTTCTTTTTGAAAACCCTTCCAGTTTCTCAGCATCCTTCTGGAAATGTAGATACCAGAACTGGACACAGTATTCCAGTATTGGTCACACCAGTGCTGTTTATAGAGGTAAAATTAGCTCCCTCCTTCTACTCATGACTCCCATGTTTATATATATCCAGGATCACAATAGCCTTTTTGGCCACAGTTTCAGACTGGGCACTCAAGTTCAGTTGCCTGTCAGTTATGACCACTAATTCCTTTTCAGAGTCCTTGCTTCCAGGATAAAATCTCCCATTCTTTGCATTCCTTGTTCCTCAGTATATGACCTTGCACCACTCCAGATCATATGGAGCATGGTTCATTGAAGAGGGAATGAAAGAATGTGTAGCATGCAGGATCAGGGAGCATATTACAAGCACATGTGGCAGCAAGTTGTTGGATTGCTTCCTTGTTTTTTCCACTTGAATTGCTAATGTATTTGGCTTTGGCTATTTATGCTCTTTGCCAGTGGTGAGATCTTTCGTTTCCCCTTCCTTCAAAACAGATTTCATTGCATTTATTTATCATGGCCTCAGTTGTCCCAATGCTCTTAATTTTTGCTGGTGTTCAATTTCAGTGCTACAGGCAGTATTCAATTTTTCCAACCAGTATTCATCAGCTACATTTAAGTCCTGTAAGCACCGGTTTAGGTCAGCAGTAATATTCTCATTGTCCAATCCAGTCAAAATAGACTGTAGCAATGACTTTGGGCTAGTCAGTCACTGTCTTCTCTGACGCAAAGATAATTTTGTTTCATAAAGATCCATTGCGTGTACCGGGAACTCCAGTGGAGTCTGTTGGGGTTCTTGAACTGCCTTAGTTAATTGCTGATAATCCGTGGCATTTTCTTCAGAGTAATGTGTTTGCAAATTCTGTCTTAGTTTGTGCAAGAGGCTGTCCCTAAATTACGTAATGTATTAGGTGGGTGGATCGGTCCTTAATTTTGTGTGTTTGTTTCACTGTTACAAAGTGTTAAAAGGGTCACCAAAAAAAGCGTTATGTAATTTATGAACAGCCCCCAATATATAAGATCACTCTTGCCTTCCAGATAATTTTGGAGTTTTAATCCTGGGCTGACTGCACTAATCACATCTATAATTTCTGGCTCTGGAAAACCCTTCTTTCATCCAGTTTCAGAGTACTAAAATTTAACTTATCCTTTTGTGTGGAATCACCAATCTGCCCTGTAATTCTAAAATCTTTCCTAAATACTGCTAGCAGGTTTTGATGGCTCCGAGACTGTGTTCCTTATTACTTTCATTTTCAATAGGCTGCACTGATTCAGTTTTCATCAGCTTAACTCCAAACTGCCGTTGTCTTTGTTACTGGCTTGGTGAATCTAATTATAGACTAAACCACCAGTTTTGGGGATTGTCTGCCCTATTTCTTGCAGTCTGCCCTGAGTGTGGCATTCTCAGTGTGGCCCATCCAAGCACAGTGGAATATGGTGGAAACTGCTTTATTGAGCCCTATACATTCACCATACAGCATGACCAGTCAGTAGACTGAGATTCCAGCATGGTTGGGGAGGGATAGAATAAGTGGAACTTGAGAGGTGTTAGCTATTGGGAAAGTCATCAAGAACTGGTCTTGTGGATGGTATTTGGTGGCTACCGATGTCACATGGCACAAAACAAAGGTCAGGAATGTAGCACTTCCTCCATCAGGACAACCTGAACGTGCCACAGTCTTTGGCATCATAGAGGAGGTGCTGTTCTTCAGTGAATGCCCAGGGTGTCAACTGTTTGCCATCACACTCATTCTTGTTATAGTCCCATAGGCAATGGTGGTTATTGAAATCACCAACATGGATGGTAGGATGGCTTAGTGTAGGTAATGTTGGACATGGCCATTCCATTGACAGTGGCTTGTACATGTTAATGACTTTCAGATCACAGATCTTGATGGTGATTGAGTATGGGCTCATGATAGGTAGGACCTGGATAGAATCCTTAAGGTCATGTTTTATGTACATCACAAGTCGCATTTACAGTGATGGCTTGCAGATATGAGGACCTATCTGTTGATCTTTGATCAATGTCCTTCACTCTCCGGATATGTTTCTTATAGTGCAAAAACATCAATGTTTTGAGCCTGCAGGATCATTGTGATGTAATCACACTTGGCGTTGGATACATCCTCAATGTTGAGCTGCATAATTCACAGCGATGGGCCTACTGAAGGAAGGTTTGATCCTGAGATGAGCTGTTATTGCCATTGATTTTCTGACTGGAAGGTCCTTTCAAGATGTTTGATTGCCAATTTGATGACATTTGTTGTGCTTTCACATGTAACTGGGGAGATGGGTGAAAGTTGTCATCTCCTCCTCCTCCTCCTGTGGGTGGGGTGAAGAATGCAGAAGTTGATATTGTGGATATGTGGGTGCATGTGTACTGGGGAGGTGGGAATGCTAAGGCAATATTCTATATAATGAAATAGTCCCCTTCTTTCTGCATCTCAGCTTAACTCTTTGCTGAAGCACAAACCAGAGGTCTGTCTTTTCAGGACTTTTCAACATGTATTACACAGAGTTAAATTTCAGGGCTATTATATGTAAAACCCTGATAAATGGATGTTATTGATTCCCACTCAATTTTTAAAGGGAGAGTAACATACACTTTCTTAATAAAACAAACATACACATAAAACACATTGTAAGTAGTATAAAACATTGTAAATAGTACTGGAAATACTATGAATAACTTTTAAACAAAAGCTAATAGACAGTAGATCTACTGGTGTTCCTTAAACAAACTTCCCCTTTTTCTTCTATTACAAACATTCAAATATAAGGTTTCAACATAACACTTTCTATATTTTAGCACACACATCAAAACATGTTCCCTTATGATCTTCTCTCAGAGATAGTTTCTCACTGTGCACAATGTGACCATGGGATATAGTGTTTGTCACCTGGACTCTTCCAAGCTTCAGAAATGGCGGCATCTCACTCCTTCCAAAAACTTCAGAACCCCATTAGCAAAACAAACAATCTGAGTATTACCACAGCTAACAGCATTCCAGCCTTTTGGTCAATAGCAGAATGGTCCTCTGAGTTGCTGGTGAAACAGAAGTATGTAGTCTGTATTCAAAGTGGTATAGGAATTGGGATCAGCATATAAAATATGCATATCCTGGATCTCTATAAGGCTCTCACTTTATAGAGCACCATCCTTTCCATATAAGCTCAACTAAACCAGGCAAAAAATCACAAACTTCACCTCACTCTCATTCTCTCTCTTTAAGTGAAACAGAATCCCATTTTAGAGCACTTATTTGATAACTAAATGTAAATTTCACAGGTAACAAATGCCCCCTCCCAACTCTCCCTCTACATCCATAAAACATACCATGGTGGACCAAACATTATCCTAACAAAGGGCTTCCCCAGTAAATAAAGCTAGAATAGCACTGATCTGAATGCAAAGTGATAGAGGGATTGGGGCCCAGCGATCACAGCAGACACATCTCTTGGTCCTGCGTTGCTCAGTCACTAAGTTCACATAGATGTCTTTATCTCCTGTATCTATAACTTTTGCCATTGCATTCTGAGTGGCTCAGCTTTCAGAGAGTGTCTGAGGAGTCACCTGCCAGTTGGATTGCCCATAATGAAAATTTCCATTAAAGTGTCAGGCCACATCTAAACTATCGCTACTGTAATGGCACAGCTACGGCACTGCTTCTGTAGTGCCATAATGTAGGCAGTTCCTTCATCAATGCAAGGGATTTTTCTATCAGTGTTGTTAATCCATCTATCCAAGAGACAGTAGCTAGGTTGATAGAAGAATCTTTCTGTTGACTTAGGCATGGCTATACCTGGGGTTAGGTCAACCTAACTATGGCATTCTAGGCACAAAACTTTTCACAGCCCTGAGCGAGATGGCTAGGTTGACCTAAATTTTAAGTGTAAACCAGGCCTCAGAAACAGTTACTGAGCATGTCAGGTAACTGCCTCACTCTGTTCTGGAAGTTTCTGGGTCCTTCTCTCTGAGTTAACCTGCCCTACATGGAATATCCAGCTACAATCCATGTCTCCTCCACTGGGGAAACAAAGCCAAATGCTGCAGTATTAAGCTTGTGTATGTGGGGGTGCTGCACACTGGCAGTTGTTGACATTCATGGAAATGGGTTGATTTTGGGGGGGAAGGGAGGACTGGATACTAATGGGCTTGTGAGGGAGAAGTTGTGTATCTGGTGTACAGACATATTGGGGTATGTGTGTACAGGCATTAACAGCTGGGGCAAAGGGCACTGTGACAACCTTTGGATGTAAAGAAAAGAGATAGGTAAGTGGAAAAGAGAAGTAAGTTGGATGGTGTCTCCATTTTTTTTTTGAGGGGGCATGGAAAAATCCCCATGCCCTGATATGTGCAAGTTTTAGATCTAGGGAGGGAAAGGAAAGTAGAGACTTTAGAAATGTAGGGGGAAAGAAAAACTAGATTGCACATCAAGCAGCATATGAATGATACAGGAGAATGAGGAATCAAGGAGCACACAAAGTTTGCAGACCTGGGGAATGGGAATGATTTGGGAATTATATACCATCTTCACATAGGTTTGCCTGATCAGCACTTCACTCTGGGGTTTCCACTTTCTTGAAAGCATTTTAACCTTAACACCAATAAATGACACCATTGCAAAAATACCTTTGTGTACACAGCAGTTCCTAAGCATGGCACAAGGTACAGACTAGGGCAAAGATATTAGCATGCCCTGCACAGGTTAAGCAGCAAGAATGTGATTCCTTGGTAATGTTTTGAGTTTCATGAAACCTTTACATCTTTTTTGTTTTATTACAAAGGTTTGAATTTAACAAAACTATTGGGAGTTCCATAAGATTCTTCCCACCCCCCACCCCCCAATTTAAACAGTTGATTTTTCAAGGGAATTCTAATAAAAAATGTGCATTTCTAACTAAGTGAAAGCCTGTGCTATGCAAATAATAATGATTCTACCGTGAAAGTAATTCTTGGCCTGCTTCTAGGGCTACCATGGGAATAAAGTTTAAACAGAATTCAAACAACAGTTCAAACATAGCAGCCCAGAACTCATGTTTTGATAAGAATCAGATGGAACTCACATCTCAAAAGTTTCAGGTTCTGTTCTAAGTCTAGGACTACTGCAGACTGAATAATAAAATACAATATATATATTTTACTATTCAACCAACAGAAGTCTGAGAGTACAGAAAGAATAGTAATATTCATGAATACATTTGCTGAGTTTGGTTTGCTGTGATTTGTGGGGTCATTTAGCCCTGGTCTACACTACGAGTTTAGGTCGAATTTATTAGCATTATATCGATTGATCCGTGCACCCGTCCACACGACGAAACCATTAACATCGACTTCTAGGGCTCTTAAAATCGATCTCGCCACTCCACCCCCAACGAGGGGATTAGCGCTTAAAGCGATATTGCAGAATCGAACTAGGCTTAGTGTGGATGCAATTCGACGGTATTGGCCTCCTGGATCTATCCCACAGTGCAACATTTGACCGCTCTGGACAGCAGTCTGAGCTCGAATGCTCTGCCCAGGTACATGCCTGCGAACTTTTGAATTTCATTTCCTGTTTGGCCAGCGTGGTGAGCTGCAGGTGAGTGCAGATCTCATCAGCAGAGGTGACCATGATGGAGTCCCAGAACTGAAGACGAGCTCCAGCATGGACCGAGCATGAGGTACGCGATCTGATCGCTGTATGGGGAGACGAAACTGTGCTAGCAGAGCTACGGTCCAAAAGAAGAAACGCCAATACATATGCCAAAGTCTCCAAGGGCATGCAGGACAGAGGCTACAACAGGGACGCGCAACAGTGCCGCATTAAAATTAAGGAGCTCAGGCAAGCCTACCAAAAAACCAGAGATGCAAACAGCCGCTCTGGGTCAGAGCCCCAGACATGCCGCTTCTATGATGAGCTGCATGCAATTGTAGGGGGTGCAGCCAGCACTGACCCACCCATGTGGTATGACTCTGTATGTGGATCATCAGAAACCACCGAGGAGCATGTTCGGGAAGAGGAAGATGATGATAATAATGCTGAAAATAGCGCACAGACACAGCAAGGAAGCGGAGAAGCCCTTTTCCCCGACAGCCAGGAACTCTTTGTTACCCTAGAGCCAGTACCCTACGAACTCACCCAAGGCGTGCTTGATGCCGGAGAAGGGACCTCTGGTGAGTGTACCTCTGTTAAATTAATACATGTTTTATAAGCAAGCATGTTTAATGATTAATTCGCGGCCAGTACAGCTACAGCTACTGGAAAAGTCTGTTAACATGTTCAGGGATGGAGCGGAAATCCTCCGGGGACATCTCCAGAAAGATCTCCTGGATGTACTCCCAAAGCCTGTGCAAAAGGTTTCTGGGGAGGGCAGCCTTATCCTGTGCTCCGTGGTAACACACTCTACCACGCCAGGCCAGTAGCACGTAGTCTGGAATAGTGGCATTGCAAAGCATGGCGGCGTATGGTCCCGGTGTTTGCTGGCATTCAAGCAACATCCATTCTTTATCTCTCTGTGTTATCCTCAGAAGAGTGATATCATTCATGGTCACCTGGTTGAAATAGGGGAATTTTATTAAGGGGGCATTCAGAGGGGTCCGTCCCTGCTGGGCTGTTTGCCTGTGGCTGAACGGAAATCTTCCCCGCTGTGACCCACGCGGTGGGGGGAGGGGGAACAGCGAACATCTTGGATGTGTGTCTCTGTGTGTGTGTGTGTGTGGGGGGGGGTGTCCATTAGGTCCATGCTGCATGTTAACCCGAAAACCGCCACCCCTCCCTTTTCAATTGCCAACCCGTTTTAAATGGTCAACCCAACGGCTGTTTGTTATGGGAAATGAGGGGGTTGCTGTTTGAAAACAATCCCACATGTTATGAAGGTTAAAGAAGCCTATAGACTGTGGCTTACCATGGCTGCCTGCAAGCCGAATTCTGTTGCCTGCCGGACCTGCTTGTGTGATCTCTCACACCAAACCGGCAGACCCTCAATATAAGAGGCAAAGTGCAACCTTGGACCAAATGCACATGTGCTATGTAATGTTTGGAGCATTGTTCACTAAATATGTGTCTTTTAAACTACTCCTCTCCCGTTTGTTTCCTCCCGCAGCTGCAAATGTTTCAACGCCACCCCTTTCATCACCGTCCCAGAGGCTAGCGAAGATTAGAAGTAAAAACAAACAAACTCAAGACGATATGTTCTCAGAGCTCATGCAATCCTCCCACACTGAAACTGCCCAGCAGAATGCGTGGAGGCAGACAATGTTGGAGTCCAGAAAGGCACAATTTGATCGCGAGGAGAGGTGGCGTGCTGAAGAGAGTAGGTGGCGTCAGCATGCTGAGAGAAGGCAGGGTGCAATTCTGAGGCTACTGGAGGATCAAACGGAAATCCTCCGGCTTATGGCTGAGGAAAGGCGTATGGTTCAGGAAAGGCCACCTGAGCCCAGACCGCTGCTACAGCCCCTGTGTAACCAACAGCCCTCCTTCCCGAGTCCCATAACCTCATCCCCGAGACGCCCAAGAACGTGTTTGGGCGGCCTCCGTGCACCCAACCACTCAAGCCAAGAGAACAGTCCAAGCAACAAAAGGCTGGCATTCAATAAGTTTTAAAGTTCTGTGTGTCCTTGTCCTTCCCTCATCCCCTCCTCCACCACCCATCCTGGTGCTTCCCCTCCTCCACCACCCATCCTGGTGCTTCCCTTCCTCCACCACCCATCCTGGGCGACCGTGGCAGTTACCCCCATATTTCTCCCTATTTGTTTGACGAATTAATAAAAAATGCATGATTTTTAAGCAACAATGACTTTATTACCTCTGCAAGTGGTGACCGATGGGGGGAGGGCAGGGCGTTTTGGTTAAAGGGAAGTAGAGTGATTCAAGGCGCAGGGCTTTTCATTAATGGGAAAAAACAGAACTTTCACACAGCATCCTGGACATTCATGAAACTGGTTTTCAAAGCTTCCCTGATGTGCAACGCACCCTGCTATACTCTTATAATAGCCCTGGTGTCTGGCTGCGCATAACCAGCGGCCAGGTGATTTGCCTCAACCTCCCACCCTGACATAAACGTCTCCCCCTTACTCTCACAGATATTGTGGAGCGCACAGCAAGCAGTAATAATAATGGGAACATTGGTTTCGCTGAGATCTAACCTAGTCAATAAACTTCACCAGCGAGCTTTTAAACGCCCAAATGCACATTCCACCACCATTCTGCACTTGCTCAGCCTATAGTTGAAAAGGTCCTAACTACTGTCCAGGCTACCTGTGTATGGCTTCATGAGCCATGGCATTAAGGGGTAGGCTGGGTCCCCAAGGATAACTATAGGCATCTCAACATCCCCAACCGTTATTTTCTGGTCTGGGAAGAAAGTCCCTTGCTGCAGCAGCCGAAACAGACCAGAGTGTGACGGGTTGGGGCCACAGAGACCTGCTTGGTGCTGCCACCTGGTGTGCCAAGGCTACTTCTGCCCCTGCTTCCAGGCCTTTTCCAGCTTGGGACTCCCGAATCCTGTCTGTTTTGAGCCAGATTCCACTGATCTGCTGCAAACACAGACCCAGGTCCGAACCAAGTCCACTCACCACTGTAAGGCCCCTGGAAGCGCTCTTGCCTTTGACACCCAGCTGCTCAACTCCAAGGAGGTTCAACCCCTTAATAAATCCGTTTTACCCTGTATAAAGCTTATACAGGGTAAACTCATAAATAGTTCGCCTTCTATTGCAAAGATAGAAAGGTATGCACACCTGATCGCTGTCCCAAGGCACTAACTCGTACTCAAGGAAACTTAATAAGTAAAAAGTGATTTTAATAAGTACAGAAAATAGGATTAAAGTGATTTTCAAGTAGTGACAGACAGAACAAAGCAAGTTACTTAGTAAAATAAAATAAAACACACACATCTATGTCTATTCAAAGTTAACACAGATAAAAGCCTCACCAGATTCGGATATTTTCCTTTTTACAGGCTGTAGAATCAGCCTGGGCCCAGCTGAGTCCAGCAGACTCTCACACCCCTTTGTCCTTTGTTCAGTTCCCCTCAGGAATGTCCCTGGGGGGGTGGAGAGCCTCTCCCTTTAGCCAGCTGAAGACCAAATGGAAGGGTCTTGCAAGGGTTTTTATAGCCTTTCTTCCTCTCCCTGCGTAGGATCCAGTTGCCTTGGAGTTTTGGGATCACATGGGCAAGTCACCTGCCCATGCGCCCTAACCAGTCTAACCAGTTGCATTCCAGACCCGGCCCCAATGTGGATTGGGGTCTGCAACGTCTTTTGTCTGTCAAGTGCTCGCATTTAACAGGCATTCTTTGCTCCAAAGATGATCCCATGCACTTACAAAGGCTATGTACAAAACCAGCAAATATAAAACCAATCTTCATAACTCCAACTACAACAATGATACATGCATACAAACAGGAGGAGTAAATTCAGTAGGTCATAACTTTCACAGAGATATGTTACATGGCACATGTAGCATAAAACATATTTTAGTTACATATATACATCTATAAGCATCTCCCCATAAAGTTTTATGGGGAACACTGTCACACCCTTCTCCTGAACTTACTGCCAGAGACTTGGACACTGTCCATGGCGGAGGCAGTACACATAAAGCCCCTGTTTGTCTGTGGTCACACCCCTTTTCAGTACGGGCACACCACATGGTGTCATTCGTAATGGTTTTAGCAAAATGCGAGGTTCCTGGTCCCCGGGCGCCTGAAAATGGGTTGGGGTGTAGTATTGCTAACAGGATACAGATAGCAATACCTGTTAAGGCGTAGGAACCTCGGCATTTAGCTCTCAGTGCCATGAGGTGGCGTGCCTCAGTTTCCCCTTTCACACAGCAGCCTGGGCCTGTTGTGCTTTTGCTGTTGTGCCAAGCTTCCAGCCGGTTACCCGATATAGGCCGACAGGTAACCTGCTTGTACGACCGTGAGGTCACCATCCCAAGCATGTACAACAGTTTTTCCCACCAATCAGGTATGTTCCCCATCTTGAAAGGGTTGACCCTCAGTGTTAACTCCTTTGTTATAACCCACAGATGAAGTAGGGAAAGACACAGGATTACCCACCCGTCTGTGTATCCTGGTAGGCACTCTGATGCAGATTCTTCTGCCTCTTTGGAGCAGGCTCCTGAATCAGGCATGGGTTTGAGGTTCTGGCAAGGAAAGGGTGTACTGCAACCCGGCCTGCCCTCAGCCCCTCCCTCTGGAATTTCTCTGGGCTGGTTCCCATCCCCTTGTGTGGCTTCACCCATGCAGAGACTCGCTCCCTTCTGCTTTGAAGAGAGAGGTTTACCTCCTACCCGTGTAGCAAGAACAACCTCTTTCTTGGACACCCCAGTATCTGTTCCCAACAGGTCAGCTGGACGGACTCCCCCCTCCAGGAGGTCTGACCCCCAGCTTTCCATTCTAACCTGATCCACAGGAGAGGGGTCTGGCATCTGAAATGCAGACTTTTCACCCTCCTCCTGGGCAAGATCCTCCTGACAAAAGGTGAGCAGGCTCTCCTGCCCCCCCTTGCTATGAGGTAGAACATTCCCCTCCCCCGGGGAGATGATTACAGGACAGGAACTGGCCACAGCCACCCCTGCCGCCACAGCTGCAGTCCCTGTGACTTCGCGCCCCCCTCTGGGGTTTTCAGCACCAGGTTCCTGCTTGCTGCCACCCAGCCCTGGGACAGATTCTGCCACAGCAAAGAAATCATTTCCCAGTAGAAACGGTGCAAAATTGTGTGACACTGTTGCCACAGTTAGCTTAGCCTGCAAGTTTTCCGTTTGCATGTGTACTTTTGCCAGAGGTGCAATGACTTTGTAGCCACCCACCAGCTCCAATTCTGCCACTTTACCCGGCAACCAATCCCTCTCTTGGATCAGGTCCCTCCTGACTATAGAAATTTCAGCACCTGTGTCTCTCAACCCAGTGATTAACTTCCCATTCAGTCTAACAGCATGCACATGCTCACTGCTTGGTGGTGTAGAAGTCAACTTCACAAACCCTGTGTGGAAAGAGGCAGCAGCTTCATGGGCCGCTTGATGCCTGTTTTCACTCAGCAGGGGACACTTATCTCTCAGGTGCTCGGTGGACTTACATTGATAGCACCTCCTGGGCTCCTCTGATTGTACAGGGAATTTGGGACGAGTACTAGGGGAATGGGGAAGTGAGCGCCCAGCCTCCTTCTTCCCAGGGGTAACACGGTGACTCTGTTTTCCTTCGACCCTGTACCCCTCTGCCAGTGGTTTATGCTTAATTGCAGCTTGCGCCTGCTCATAAGAGTCTGCAAACCCAGCTAATTCACTAACTGCTTTTACCTGTTTGTCCCACAAGTACTGTTTTACATCATCACTGCACATATTCAGGAATTGTTCCTGAGCGACCAAATCACACATCCCTTCAAAGCTTGTAATGTGTTTTCCCCTCACCCACTTATCTACCAGAACTGTCATTTCATTTGCATAAGCCAGGTAACTTAACCCATCTCCCCTCTTAAGACTCCTGAATTTAACCCTGTAGGTTTCAGGTGTAACCTGAAACTGTTTCAAAACCAGTTCCTTAAATTTACCATAATTGGAGGCATCCCCAATGGGCATCTTATTGAATATGTCCAGAGCTCTGCCAGTCAATTTAGCTATCAAGGTGGTCATTTTTTGATCTTCAGGGATCACATGGAGGGAGCACAGTCTCTCGAAGGTGATGAAATATTCGGCTATATCCTTGGATTCATCATACTGGGGGCATAGACGCTCCCATTTGGGGATTTTTGGGGAGGTGGAGCCGGCCGCTGAAGGGTTTCGACTCTTCAACTCTGCAACAGCCAGTTCATGCTTCTGGGCCTCCATAGCTCTCTTGTGGGCCGCCTCCTCTGCTTCCATAGCTCTCTTGTGGGCCAGCGCCTCTGCTTCCATAGCTCTCTTGTGGGCCGCCTCCTCCCTGGTTCTTTCTGCTTCCATAGCTCTCTTGTGGGCCAGCTCCTCTGCTTCCATAGCTCTCTTGTGGGCCTCCTCAGCTCTCTTGTGGGCTTCTGTCTCTGCACTAATTTCCAGCGTACGTAATTCGATTCGTCTCCGATGTTCGTTTTCTTTCTCTGTTATTTCGAGTCTGGCAAGATCCAGTTTTACCGTGGCCTCGCTTACAGACATCTTATTGCTGTCTGGTGCTGGGCCACGCCCCTCTGCAGTTCACTGAAACTGGACTGCACTCAGATCAGGAGCTCTTCAGTTAAGAGACTTTCCCAGCTTCCCCGATCTTCACTCTTACTTATTTGATTTCCTTTTCTGTCCCTACTTCCCTTACCCGAAATAAGCAAACAGAAAATAACAAACCAGTAACCACTTTGTCTGTTTTCCAGCCACCACACTTAAAACTCACTTAAAATCACTACCAGTACGTCAAAGCAATCAGCTGTGCACAGATCCTGCTCGACTACGCCACTGTGACGGGTTGGGGCCACAGAGACCTGCTTGGTGCTGCCACCTGGTGTGCCAAGGCTACTTCTGCCCCTGCTTCCAGGCCTTTTCCAGCTTGGGACTCCCGAATCCTGTCTGTTTTGAGCCAGATTCCACTGATCTGCTGCAAACACAGACCCAGGTCCGAACCAAGTCCACTCACCACTGTAAGGCCCCTGGAAGCGCTCTTGCCTTTGACACCCAGCTGCTCAACTCCAAGGAGGTTCAACCCCTTAATAAATCCGTTTTACCCTGTATAAAGCTTATACAGGGTAAACTCATAAATAGTTCGCCTTCTATTGCAAAGATAGAAAGGTATGCACACCTGATCGCTGTCCCAAGGCACTAACTCGTACTCAAGGAAACTTAATAAGTAAAAAGTGATTTTAATAAGTACAGAAAATAGGATTAAAGTGATTTTCAAGTAGTGACAGACAGAACAAAGCAAGTTACTTAGTAAAATAAAATAAAACACACACATCTATGTCTATTCAAAGTTAACACAGATAAAAGCCTCACCAGATTCGGATATTTTCCTTTTTACAGGCTGTAGAATCAGCCTGGGCCCAGCTGAGTCCAGCAGACTCTCACACCCCTTTGTCCTTTGTTCAGTTCCCCTCAGGAATGTCCCTGGGGGGGTGAAGATGCGAGCGTCATATACCTTTCCCGGCCATCCCACGTTGATGTTGGTGAAATGTCCCTTATGATCCACCAGTGCTTGCAGCACTATTGAAAAGTAATCCTTTCGGTTTATGTACTCGCTGGCTTGGTGGTCCAGTGCCAAGATAGGGATATGGGTTCCGTCTAACGCCCCACCACAGTTCAGGAACCCCATTGCTGCAAAGCCATCCACTATGACCTGCACATTTCCCAGAGTCACAACCCTTGGTACCAGCAGCTCAGTGATCGCCTTGGCTACTTGCATCACAACAGCCCCCACTGTAGATTTTCCAACTCCGAATTGATTCGCGACTGACTGGTAGCTGTCTGGCGTTGCAAACGTCCACAGGGCTATCGCCATTCGCTTCTCTACTGTGAGGGCTGCTCTCATCTTGGTGTTCTGGCGCTTCAGGGCAGGGGAAAGCAACTCACAAAGTTCCATGAAAGTGCCCTTACGCATGCGAAAGTTTCGCAGCCACTGGGATTCATCCCAGACCTGCAGCACTATGTGGTCCCACCAGTCTGTGCTTGTTTCCCGGGCCCAGAATCGGCGTTCCACTGTATCAACGAGCCCCATTACCACCGTGATGTCCACCTTGCGGGGGGGCCTTTTTTGAGAGAGGTCTGTGTCCATGTCCTCATCACTGTCCTCAGGGTGCTGCTGTCGCCTCCTCACCTGCTGTAGCTGTAGCAGCTCCTGGTTCTCGTTCTCCATATACTACTGGACAATGCGCGTGGTGTTCATAACGGCGATAACAGCAGTGGTGATCTGATCAGGCTCCATGCTTTCCCTGGTATGGTGTCTGCAGGACAGCAGAGTGGGAGCAGAAGCAGCGGGTGGATAAAAATGGTGTCAGCAATATGGCGCCCGCATGAAAAAAGGCGCGAAAGGATTTTGGGCTCCCCTCTCCGCTGCTTTCTTGAAGGGAGGGGGGGAGCAAGGGTTAGGCTCCTTCCCTTCTAACAGCAGATGGTGCAATAGGCTTGATATCCATCATCATCTCCTGGCCCCCTCAAGGATTGAACTCGCAACCCCGGGTTTAGCGGGCCAACGCTCAGACCGCTGAGCTATCCCTCTGCCCGTGTTCCAGGCAGTACTGAATCTCCCTTAAACAAAACGAAAAAAAGAGAATGACCAGAGTCACTCTGGTCACTCCCATTTATGTCCAAGCGCCCCCGGCCAGCCACACCATAGGCCACCAGCACACGAATTTCAAGCATATTGTATGATCTGCAGCTGTGTAGTCCCGTGATTACGATCATTTATGGTCTATTGCACCATCTGCAGCTAGAAGGCAAGGAACTTATGCTGTGTAGTCCCACGACGACCAGCCTCAGGCGTAACGGCCCCCTCAAGGATTAAACTCGCAACTCTGGGTTTAGCGGGCCAATGCTCAGAACGCTGAGCTATCCCTCTGCCCACATTACAGCATGACTGAATCCCCACTAGACCTAATGTCCAGGCGTACGCTGGAGCTGTACGGTAATTGCGAGCTGAGCAGGCTTCCGTAGCAAACCCAGAAACCCCGGAAACCCCGGAAAAAAGGCGCAAAAAAGATTACTTTCACGGAGGGAGGGAGGGACGTTTGATGGCTTGACGACATGTACCCAGAACCACCAGCGACAATGTTTTCTGCCCCATCAGGCTTTGGGATCGCAACCCAGAATTCCAACGGGCGGCGGAGACTGCGGGAACTGTGGGATAGCTACCCGCAATGCAACACTCCTAAAGTCGGCGCTAGTTGGCGCTAGCCCCGCTACTGTGGACACAGTCCGTCGACCTCATGGTCTTAATGCTCTTTAGTGGGGACACACACAATCGATTCCATAAATTCGGGTTTTAAAATATTGATTCCTATAATTTCAACCTAATTCTGTAGTGTAGACGTACCCTTAGTTAATTATTTGTGGATGAGGGATCCCAATATCTGTTATACCAAGACAGCTGCCAGCTATAATCCCCTACCAGTTTCATAAATTTCGTGATGAATTATTATTTATCTGAAAGTCAATACTGTAAATTTGTTATTCACTATTCATTATTCACTATTCTCTTGTTTAAACTGATTCAGTCATTTAGTGAGTAAAAAGTACACCATGAGACCTACTTGACACGGCAAATAGTCAAAAGGAACAGATTGCAAACAATCCATAGCCAGAAAACTACTCATCCAAAGTAGCCAACAAATATTTACAAATAAAATATATTTAAAAATCAAGATCAGCTCATGAAAAATTGATTAACTCTACAAAAAGGCAAAGTTAGTCATAAATATGATTCATGACAATTCTATCCTGTTCAGTTTGTTGCCACTGTGCTGTCTGAGCCTCTAGTCTGATTAGATATTTCTAGAAATTGTGATTGGGTTCTAACTTTGAATGACCACTTTCATCTACAATAAGCAGCATGTTTGAAAGAAGATAATAACAGTTGGTTGCAAGTCCCCTTCCCCTAGGTTGCCTCTTCATCTTGCCAAAGGAGTCAATTATTCTGTGTTCTATCTCTGAAGAAATATGCAGCATGGAAAGTAGTTTTTTGCTTTCTCTTTTCTCCCATTCCCACCATTTTGGAAGAGAAAGCTGACACAATGGGCTGCTCAGAACCCCGCTACCGTAGCAGACTTCAGTGGGCTGGAGGAACATAATTTGCAGTAGGTGTTCTATTGTATGTCTTTCCCTTGTCATCTTTTCACCTCTTCTGCCTCTCTATCTAGCTCAGGATTTTTCAGAGAGAGCAAGGTTTGGGCATGCAGAACTGCTTTGAATGCTTTCTGAAAGCCTTTAATTTGCGTAATGGTTCCTGTTAAAATAAATAATCAATTGATTAATTACCAATAATCCATAATAATGAACTACATAAATAAAATGTTATTTGGCTGGCACTCAGACCAATCTAAGGCATTCACCTTCTTCATACAACCTACCCATATTTAAAACTTCTAAAGAACAGCACCTTTTAACGCACAAAGCAAGTATGAGAAGGGATAAATTATTGGTTGGTTGTCCAACCTTGACCCTAAACTTTAGTACGCCACCCAAAGCAAAGGGAAAACCAAAAGGTCTTTACTGGTTCATGCTCCTCCCTTACCAAAAACAACGATATGCAGTGTGACGGGTTGGTATCACAGAAACCCCCTTGGAGCTGCCACCTGGCATGCCAAGACTACTTCTGCCCCTGCTTTCCTGCCTTTTCCAGCTTGGGACCCATTAGCTTGCTGCAAACCCAGACCCAGGTCTGAACCACGTCCCCTAACAGCTTTAGGCCTGCCTGGAAGCAGCTTAGGAAGTATTCTTGCCTTTGACACCCAGGTGCCCAACTCCCAATGGGGTTCAAACCCTGAATAAATCCGTTTTACCCTGTATAAAGCTTATACAGGGTAAACTCATAAATAGTTCGCCCTCTATGTCAGAGATAGAGAGATATGCACAGCTGTTTGTCCCCCCACCCCACCCCCAGGTACTAACACGTACTCCAGGTAACTTAATAAGTAAAAAGTGATTTTAATAAGTACAGAAAGTAGTATTTAAGTGGTTCCAAGTAGTAACAGATGGAACAAAGTGAATTACTAAGTAAAATAAAATAAAACACCCATGTCTATGTCTAATCACACTAAACAGATAAAAACCTCACCAGTTCCAGCAAACTTCCCTTTACAGGCTATAGTCCTCCTAGCCTGGGTCCAGCAATTGCTCACACCCCCTATTGTCTTTGTCCTTTGTTCAGTCTCTTTCAGGTGTGTCCTTGAGGGGGTGGAGGGACTCTCTCTTTAGCCAGATGAAGACAACATGGAGGGGTCTCCCAGGGGTTTAAATAGAGGAGTATCCATCCTGGGGAGAAAGTCTCTTTCCCTGTGTAGCATCCAGTTACCAACTAGAGTTTTGGGATCACATGGGCAAGTCACATATCCATGCACAACTCAGTTCCTTGGGAGCCAAGCCCAGCTACACTCCTGGCCAAGCTCAGATGTGGATTGGTGTCTGC
Organism: Chelydra serpentina; assembly: GCA_037349315.1. Lineage (NCBI taxonomy): Eukaryota > Metazoa > Chordata > Testudines > Chelydridae > Chelydra > Chelydra serpentina. Next base: position 65,803,178 of record JBAIAC010000004.1, read on the forward strand.
AACTTCTTTTGCCTGTCAAGAGTTTCTTGATTGGGCTCTCAACCTGCACATTCCAGACATGATCCCATGCTCTTAAAAAGGCTATGTATAAGACCAGCAAATATACAACCAATATTCATAACTTCAACTACAAAAATGATACATGCATACAACCAGGAGGAATAGATTCAGTAGATCATAACTTTTACAGAGATATGTTACATGGCACATGTAGCATAAAACATATTCCAGTTATATCCTATATACATTTATAAGCATCCCCCCATAAAGCCTTATGGGGTACGCCATCACATGCAGTATCCCTGTCCTTAGACCCTGATCTAAGCAATTGTGTCCCTCAATCCAGGAAACCACAGACACAAACAAGCAGGGCTGAATTTTGCTTCAGAAAGGCAATCAGTAGAGTCCACCATTGTCCAGGGAACTGATCAGTTCTTGGCTTCTGAAATAACAGTAGTTTAGCCCCATCTATAAGAAAAAGTACATAGTAGAATGCTGAGTCTTAAATAGATCACTTTAATTCAAACATACTTATTGCTGTGATAAGCTCTTGCAGTTTCTCCAAAGTATAATAAAAAAATAAAAAATACAGACATCTTGAGTACCTGTCAGTGGTAGAGATGTAGTACATCGAACATCAACTTATGATAGGACTTCACAGTAATGCCTGGGCTTTAAACCCCTGTCTTCATTGTCCATTTCTGACTGTGGAAGAATGAACATTCCTGTCTTCCTTTCAGATAAAAGAGAACTGCAGTGCCTCCCATCCCCCTCTTTCTTTAAATATCACATCCTCATGGCACATCATTTTCCCAATGCAGAGGCGATGTCCTGTCTCATTTTCTGCATCTAATCTGAAAAGCTCATGTGATTTTCAGCTTTGTCCAAGCATTTTCTGAAAGTGTCTAATTTAGTCTTGATGGAAATGTAATTTCTTAGTTCACTAATACAACCATTCACTTCATCCATTCCTCCTCTAATTTTAAAGATTATGTCTTCTTCTGAGCTCATTATTACTACACTTGTCATTCAAAATGAGAGGAGGAGGAAAAGAGTTGGAATTATGGCTCCCTGATGAATTCCATCTGTGCTTATAGAAATCAGGGATGTGAGGTTCATTTTGAAGTGGTGTCACAGCAAGTCAATTCGGGAGCACTAACCTATACAGATTATTGAAGTAAACACAGGTTGGAAGGCCAGCTCAGTGGCAGTGTGCTGCATTATTACTGTGGTGCCTAGGAGCGATAGTTTTGGACAAGGCATGGGGAGAAATGTCTACTTGTTCTTCCTTCTTGCCCCTTTCAAATAACCATATCCATCTAAAATAATCAGTACAGTTAGGTCTTTTGCAAAGTGCAACATCTTATAAAGTTCCCATCTGTATCCCAGACCAGGATTTTCAGAACAAAGGAATTATATATAGTCCCTGGAGAACTAGAATGTACACAAAAAGAGCGCATAATGGGATACAGGCAGTTTTTAAATAGTTTTCTATGTGAGTGGAATTCAGTAAACCTTTTCCATACCTTCTTTAAAAAAAAATCTTTTTATATAAAATATAAATGCAATTAAATGAAACATATATAAACACACACACATGATGGAAATAGCATATAATAAACAACATTCAATGTTCATTATTTGCAAAACCTGGAAAAAACCAAACCAAACCAACCAAGTAGGGTGACCAAATAGCAAAAAATCAGAAAAAAATCAGGATGGGGGTGGAGGTAATATGTGCCTATACAGGACCAAAACCCGAACATTGGGACCGTCCCTATAAAATCAAGACATCTGATCATCCTACAACCAACCAACAAACCAAACTCATGAACCCATAGAGGTCATGCAGGGCATCAATTATTAAAGTGACTAAATAGATAAATAAGTGAGAACATAATCTCTGAGTATTGGGGACTGACATATACTAAAATGTAAAAGTATGCAATAGTTTCACGTGTGACCAGACATCCTCATATTTTTTCCAAGTGTTTCTATGGGCTGGTCTACACTAACCCCCCATGTCGAACTAAGATACGCAATTTCAGCTACGTTAATAACGTAGCTGAAGTCAAAGTATCTTAGTTCGAACTTACCTGCGGTCCACACGCGGCGCGCAGGCTCCCCTGTCGACGGCGCTTACTCCTCGCGTCGAGCTGGATTACCAGCGTCGACGGGGGAGCACTTCCTGGTTCGATTTATCGCGTCTAGACAAGACGCGATAAATCGAACCCAGAAGATCGATCCGACACCTCAGATCTATCCGGTAAGTGTAGACTAGCCCTATTAGTCAGTCATTTTTTCTACTAATGCAGTAGCAGAGAACTCACTAATATGTGTATAAGGGAGGAATTGCTGATTGCCATTTCCTCAAAATAACTCTTTTGGGCAATACAATTACTGCAATCCATTTCTTAATGTTAACTGGAAATACCAACTCATCCATCACCCTTAAAATACACAAGCATAGAGAAGGAAAGATAGTGACACAAAGTTTTCAAGAGAGCACTGAATATGGTGTTCCAGAACACATGTATTTTTTGACAGGTATAGAGGATGTGTGAAAGGTTGGTATGTGGCTGCTTGCATCTCCAATATTCGCTGTCTGTTGCCAATCTAGCCAGAAACAAACATTCTGGAGTCTAACAGTATCTGTTTAATAGTTTGTTCTGGAAGAATCACAAGGATAAAGAACTTGACGTATCTTTCACATTAAGTCAGATAGCTTCCCAGGTTTCTGTTGCATGGCCGTGGCCGTTGTTCTTTGAAATTGCGATTGATAGGGTAATGCGGCTGCATTTATCCACCTATAAGTAATCATAAAGCAATAGAATAGAATAGAAACAGAACAATTGTCTACATAGACAATAGAATAGAACCAGAACAATTGTCCCCTAGCCTTGCATGAAACCTTGAGCATAACCACTGAAAGAAGGAAATATGAGACAGCAGTAGCTGATATTTGTTACACATATAACTGAAGGAGACCACTCTATTATCTTCTTAATGTTTGTTAACCCTTTTTTCTTTCCAAATTGTCTTAAACAAAGAGTTGGCCTTGATCCTGAGGCACAAATTATCTCATAGTGGTACGAACAGAGAATTAGCAAATTGGATGCTGTAATCATCTTAACTGGATTTTTTCTTAAGGGTGTGGATAGGCTCTTAAAGTATATAGAGGAAGAGAGGGAACCAAATGGCATAGCTCAGCATTTTTCAATTTCAAATCAGGCCAAAACAGAGCCACTGGAGAGGAGTCACCTTACAATAGGATGCATTTGGAATTCTAGATAATATAGATACAAATCTGGCAACTCCAATAAGGATTGTTTAAAGGTCTTGTGTGACAAGCAAGGCTGTTTTTTATCCCATATAAGTTGCATGATAAGCCTATTTATTCAAGCAAAGAGCAAAGGAGAGACCTTAAAAGGCAAAAGGCTAATGAGATAAGTCAATCTTGGGCAGATATTCATTTTGGCTATTTCTATTCTCTCCAGTAAGGACAGAGGGAGGAGATGCTAGCTCTCTATTTTCCATATCTTTTGAGTTATGAAGTTGTATCTGTCTACTAAATCCAGGTTCGCTGTCCAGTATCTGAGCACCCGCAGCAGGTTCAGTCTCTAACTAATCCATTTGAGATTCTCCAGTGAGGGAGCATTCTGGATTTCTAGAGTAAGTAAATTCTTCATCAGGAGAGAAATGACTCAGGAAAGCCTTGCCTAGTCTACTTACAGCTGAACAAATATCGATTAACAGCAAATTCAGCAGCAAAGCTTACACACATAGAGTCCTACCACCGTTTGTTTAAATTCTCCAACCAAACTGCTTCTCTGTCCATTACTTCTTCCACCCGGTGTATCCAAGTGTCAGTCTCTGTGTCTTCACCCCACTCCCAAACACATTTTAAAAAATATACCTTGTCTTAAGGGTGCCACTAAAAGTCACCCCCTCAGTGACATCAGAACTGATGTCCAGTGGGAATAATTTTGTTCAGTATCCTACTTCAATTCAGCACTCAGGAAAAGGTCCACTGTCGTAAGACATTGGGCACAGTACCCTGATAATGGATGTGTCTGGTGATACTGGACTGGTGGAGCTGCAGAAGCTGCTAGCCCAGTTTCTGATGCCAGGTCAAATATTCTATTCCAGTGAAGCTGTTAGCTTTGCTTCTTTATCATCTGTACCACAACATTATTTAATACTTAGTTTTACTGTCCAATCCTGTAAAATAGAGCAGAAGTCCAAATAAAGGGGTTTACAGTACGCTATGATGAAGCGTAGTAGACAAGACATAACAGTGAGTTCTAAGTGCTTCAGTGCAGCGTAATTTATGTAGTAGGACCACTGCCAGCTACTGCAGCAGTACAGGAAAATAGATAACCTGGCCTGTTACTCCTTTCCAATGTGTATTGTGGGCTATATGAATCTATGTCTTGCTCAGACCCACTGGCTACATCCCCATTAGTGGCAACATATCTATTCCCCTTCATCCATGTTTCCCTGTGGAGACATGCACCATGCTGCACAGGGGATTGCAGAGTCTCCACATGAAGAATTTCCACTGCTTGGGTCACTAGCATAGTGAAAACTCATCATTTTTACTGTGTTGAGTCCTACATGAGCATGGAAGGCCATTGAGGACATGCCCCTTAGTCACATTTTAAAAACACAGAGACTCAGAAGTTGGAAGCAGCCGATGGAAAATCCATCTTGGAAAAGTAAATGTATTTTTTTAAAGAGTTCCTTCTCCATGTTATCAGCACCTTAGAATATTAAAACTGAAAAGATGTTACTTATGCTGCTTGCTGCAGTTCTCTCAGCATGGACAATGAAAATAGATTAGTCAGTTACAATTTTGTTTACAGTCACTTGAGTTGCAACTACGAGGCTGCAATGAGTCACTAAACTGTGTCACATCTCTTCTTCTTTGAGTAGATGCAACCGTGTATTCCACTTAGGCGTGTGCATCCCCAGCACACCAGAGCCGGAGCACTTTTCCTAGGAGTACCCACAGAGGGGTGGTTCTCAGGCCTCGTGGCCGTAGCCCTTGCCCTCTGCCCCGAGCCCCACTCAGTTACTTCTTACGACCTGTGGTGGAGTCAGAGCTTTGTGTGGTTTTAATCTCACAATCCCTCTAGTTTTTTAAATAATTTTTCTGGTTGTATATCATGAATTAGTACTCTTAGCATAGTGTTAGTTAGGTTGTGTTAGTTAGCTGTAATTTAAGTGTTTCCCTGGTGATGCCCGCATCAGGGTTTAAACGTTGTCTGTCGTGGGGGGGTGATCTCCAACAACGTTCCCCAAATGCGGTGCTTGCTGTATTGAAGCTAAGCCCATGTCAAGGAGCAGCATTTGATTTGCAGATCATTCACCAAAAGACAAGTGGCAAGGGAGCAACAGCTGCTCAAACAGGCACGAACACCCTCATCAGACAGGGGGTCATCCTTAAGTTCTGAGGGTGCTGTCACTTTGCATCCTGGAGCTGGCCACTCCAGGTCCCATGAAGACTCATCTCCCTCCTCCAAGGGGAGCGCGGATTGTCACAGGGTGAATGCCAGTGTGTGGGACGGAGCAGGTCCTGTCAACCACTCCCTGGTATCCTGTAGCATTGACTCTGGTTCTGGCCAGGGGTGTCCATTGAGTTCAATACTGACAATGGCACTGACTGTTTCTGCTCCAGGCAGATAGCAGCGTATCAGCAGGCAACAGACCTCCTGTCTTTCTGTCCTGACCTCACCCTTAGTCTAGGACTTTCCCAGGGCTGCATCTTTTATAGCCCTGTTGGTTGGGCGAGCTGCTGAACCTATGTGTCTTTCAGCACCATACCCAGAGATCTCCCTTTCACAGATAGTGGAAATGTGGCCGGGGCCGGGCTCAGAGCCAGGGACCTCCCCAGTACCAGGAATGTCCCCAGTATCCCTGTGAGTGGTGTTGCCAATGTTATCATGGCAGCACTCATTGCCCTCCACCTTGACATCTTCAGTTACTTCGGTACAGCTGCTGACTTCAGGGTCGACATCTGGCACCAGAGACAATGGAGGTGTACTCAGTGCTGCTGATACTATTTCCATGGTTGAACCAGCTCCTTCCTCATTCTGGGTTTTGGTCAAGTTAGACTGGTTGCTCACACTCTCAGGACTGGCTCCACCTCTATCCCCTGAAGCCTGGGACTCTTCAGTGTCCAGGTCAGGATCTTCTTCCTCTCACTCTCCATCAACTGAACCACATTTGGGGCTATTCATGGAATGTTATGGGCACCAGGATTGGCACTCATCTCATGGTTGGGATGGCGCCTACTGGCCACCAATGCCCTATGCATACCAGAGGCCTCCATGGAATCCATGGGACATGCTTTGGTTGTTGAGGTCCCACTCCTCGTCTCGCTTGATGGTGAGATCTCTGATCAGGTCTGTTGTGGTAACAGTCAATCCACCACAGTACCAGGCACTGGTGACAGAGTCAACCTATCCAGGCCCATCAGTCCTGGAGCAGAATCCAGCTCTGATAGGGTTAACCACTTCATCTTCATCCCTAGATAACTACATGATGCTGGGCCATTCCTCCTCTTCAATACCAGGGGATTTCAAAGTGTACCAAGACCTTTTTCAGAATGTTGCTGCTTCCCTAGGTATCCAAGTGGAGTTCCTGCAGGAGAACACCCACAAGTTAACGGATATTCTTCAGCCATCTGCCCCTGGGAGAGTTACCCTCCCTATTAACCTTCTCCACTGCTCCCAAAACCAGTAAACAGTGCATCCTCATGAGAGGGGTCCCTGAAGAGCGATGGGGAGGGAGGATGGGGGGAGAAATGGAGAGGAATTGGATGGTATAGTCCGATCTGACAGTGCTTAGGACCCAGCTGTCGGTGGTGATCAAACCCCAAGCATTGTGGAAGCAGTTCAACCTATTCCCAAATGGAAGAGATATGGACAAAGGAGTTCTGCCTAGAAAACTGCTCTGGACCAAGGAGTCAAAATGGGAGGTGTGTGGATTGGTCAAATCCTGACTGCTTCCTCCTTTGGGATCTATGCCACTTTCTGGAGTAGTCCCATTGTTTTGGGGGAGGGAACGTCTGCCCAAACTTGCAAGTGACCAAATCCAAGGGAGGGGTAAAACCCACTCTCGACCTTCACAGCTTTTACAAATATATCAGATACATGAGGTTCTGAATGCTCACTCGAGCAACTATCTTCCCCACGTTGTTTCAGAATGACTGGTTTGCTGGTCTGGACCTTCAGGCTGCCTACTTTCCTGTGGTGATTTTACCAGACCACAGAAAATTCCTTTGATTTGTCATGGCAAGCTGCCCAACTGTTTTCAGGCAACTCTCTACCTTTGCCTCACTCTGCAGTCTTAGCCTTTCACAACAGTTTGGAGGTGCCTGAGGCTCTTGGGCCACATGCCCACTTGCATTCAGCTGGTCAAGTTTGCAAGGTTCCATCTTGACCCCCTCCAAATTGGCTCAGGATGGTTCAGCATCCAACTCTTCATCCCCTGGATACACTGGTCCATCTTCCTCAACTGACCCTGGACTCCTTTCAGTGATGGATGCATTCAGAGAACATTAGCCAGAGCATGTCCTTTGTTCAACCCTCAACAACTAGGTCTTTTGTCACCGATGCCTCCATGGTGAGTTGGGGAGCGCATCGAGGTTGCTAAAAGTCCAAGGTCTGTCATCAGAGTAGGTAGGAGACCTCACTGCATATCAATGTGCTGCAGCTTTGGGCTACCTACAGTGCATGTCACACTTTTTCTGGACCATATCGGGGCTCAGTGGTTCACATACTTACTGACAATACCGCTATGATGAATTATATGAAAAAGAATGGGGAGCCCCTTGCATCTTGTCTCTTTCCACTTTTTGTCAGAAAAACTGCATTCCTAGCTGTGATAACATCCACAAGAAGCGTGTATGGGTTGCAGACTTCTTATACACAATTGTCAGAAGACAAAGTGACTTTATGATTACACCCAAATTTTTCGTCGAATGTGGTTTCTCAGTTTCATTTGAACCAGTCGGTGTATTTACCTGTGTTTTTTCCTAAGCCACATTCATCTCCGGAGGAGCGGTGTCTCCACACATTAGATGTCAGACAATGTCTGGCCTTCTATCTGTACAGGACTAAATTATTTTGTGATTCGCCTTGCCTGTATGTGTCATATGCAGATCGTATGACAGGTCAAGCAGTCTCTTCACAGATTATCTCTAAATGGATAATATAAGAACATAAGAACATCATATCCTGCTTTAAAACTGCAGGTGAAATAGCTTTGGCTGTGCTTCCTTAGAGGGCATGAGTTCATTTTACAAGAGCTCAGGCTGTGTCAATAGAGTTCCTAAACTACATCCCAATACTGGATATCTGCAGGACTGCTACCTGGTCATCCACACATGCATTTACTAACCACTATGCCATCACTGCATCTTCCATGGAGGATGCAAATTTCAATAGGACAGTCCTGAAGTCCTTGTTTAGGTAGACTCCAAGCCCAATCTCCTGGGGGTTGCTGCTTGTGAGTCACCGAAGTGGAAGCATCAGAGGGGTAGCTGTGTTAGTCTGGATCTGTAGAAGCGACAAAGAGTCCTGTGGCACCTTATAGACTAACAGACGAATTGGAGCATAAGCTTTCATGGGTGAATACCCACTTTTTCAGATGCAGTGGAAGATATGGCTGCATTGACTCAAAGAAGAAGAAATGGTTAGTGACTGTAACTGTGGTCCTTCAAGATGTGATGCAGATGTGCATTCCATGATCCATGCTCCATCCCCTCTAGGTTGCAGTGTCATCTCTGGGCATTTCGTGTGAAGGAACTGAAGAAAGTCAGGGTGGTGCCACCTCATATAGCCCGGGAAGGAACTATGGCCCCAAGGCATGAGCACTGCCCCTTTATGGGTACTGCTAAGCAAAATTATCCAGCTTCAGCATGCTGGGCGCACACATACTAAACGCAATACACATCTGCATCACACCTCGAAGAACCACAGTTAGAGCAAGTAACCATTTCTTTGGTATTGTTTTAAAGTGTCTCTTCATTTTGTTATATAAATTTTATGTTTAAAATCAAATTTACACAAGTTAAGAAGGAAGGTACTGTACATCTGGTGTCGGGCTTGGGTTATGGGGGATTGCAACTATCAGTTACAAGGTTCACCAGGTACATATATATCATATACCCAGCATAGATCCAGATTGGGGTGTGGTAGTTTTTAAAGCGTCAATGGATAAGTGGGCTTGGGTACGCCACACATGGAATGTATTAAGAGTCCAATCAGTAGTGGTGTAGACAATAAGTACATGGGTGGGGTGCGTCCCTCGGTTTGTCAGGGAAGGGAGGAAGTGGGTTATTTCCCTGGTCGGCGGTCTCGATTACTCGACCTGGTACGGACGGTGGCCCGTGATGTGTTCTGTGTAGATGTCTCTGGACCACCTGATGGTGTCGGACACCATGAGCTGTCTCATGAGTCGGGCGTAGCGTCGACCGACTCCGCACGCTAACTACAAAGAGGCTATGCCAAAAACTGCCTTTTGTAAGCACACAGGTGCAGTATTTCTAAAATGCATCTCTGTAAATGTGCCAGTATCCCTAGATCAGAGATTCTCAAACTGTGCGGAGTGTATTCTGAGGGGGTGTGAGGAGCTTAAGGAAAAAAAACTTACTGCACACATTCAGAGCTGGGTAGCCAGAGAGTGGTGGCTGCTGGCCGAGTACCCAGCTCTGAAGGAGAGGTTAGGGTGCACAGTAAGGTATTGTCACCCTTACTTCTGCACTGCTGCTGGAGGCAGCACTGCCTTCAGAGCTGGGCAGCCAGAGACTGGTGGCTGCTAGCCGGGTGTCGGGGGCAGGGAGGATAAACACATATAGACAAAAAGAAGGAGGAAGAGATCATGTAAGTTTGAGAATCGCTGCCCTAGATTAATGAGATAGCATATCATACACATTTATATGCCACTAAATGGCATTATGTGTAAGGCTACATCTACATTTGGAGCTAGGGGTGTGAATCTCAGCTCGCATAGGCATACTCGTGATAGCTGTCATTGAGTTAGCCCACTCAAAATAGTAGTGTAGATGTAGTAGCATAGGCAGCAGCAAGCTGTGGCAGGATAAGCTAGCTGCCCTGAGTACATACCCACTGGGTTCAGGCAGGATTGTACTGGGCACAACTAGACCATGCCCCGTTTGCTGCTGTCCATGGTACTGTGGCCACTCTACTCTCTATTTTAATGGGCTAGCGCTCAATGAGAGCTAGCACGATTATGTCTATGTGAGCTGGGAATCTCAAGCCTAGTTCCAAGTGTAGAGGTAGTCTTAGCTATGGTCTAGATCATGCCATTGGACTAGGGAATTCAGAAAGATACAGATTTAAATAAAATTGCTTTAATCTTGTTTTTAATCTTTAAAAAAAATCACCTTATTCATTTGGACAATATTTATTAAGTGTGGGGAGGGAGTACATTAAACTACTCCTGGTATAACAATCCTGGTTGTGAAGAGCTTTAGTTAAAATGTGTTTATCAGCTTGCAGGATTGTCTTCACATCTGTAGTTTTTGTCTGGTTGAAACTTGCTATGATTTGGATCCAGGGCATCTGCTTCACAGAAAGGGGAAAACCCTGACACCTTGACTGGTGCAGAGTGCCAGGATGAAAGATGGGAAATGGCAAGGGGATTAGGGAAAGGAAATACACGTATAAAGGGATCAAACCCCAAACTATATTTTTAGGACCTGCTTCAGGCAAGAACTTTAGCATGTGCTTCAATTTAAGCATACGCTTAGATTTCATTGACTTCAATAAGACTTAAGTACATCTTAAATTTAATAAGTGCATGTGTATGAGCCATTCCTGAATAGGGTTGCTTTCCTCCAAGGGGGATTTAGAGTTTGGTTCTATTCTGAAAAACAACTGTGTAAACATATATCCTTCGTACGGAACATATCGCCTCCCTCTATATATTTGGAGCAAGTGTACACTTCAAGTACACTTCAAGTGCCAGCATGCCTGGAGTCCCAATTATGGATTTTCCTTGACACAGTTAAAACAAGCTTGCACCCTAGATCTCAACCACATGTACAAATCATGCTAAGGCTTTTGCAAGGTTCAGAACCACACTTTACTCCTGTTCGCTTTGGGGAATGAATGCAGACTCGGGACAAGGGGCTGGATTCTAGTCCCGCTTGTACATAATCAGCAGAACTGTTAGCTATTTGACAGCTTGTGATGGCATGGAGGTAATGCAGAGCACCCCCTTTTGGTTTGGCATGGTGGGTGGACTCTACCCCACTTCGCTTTAGCTGGGTTACAAACGAGTCCAGGCAGAGTTTCTTTAATAAAGAGCCCCCTCTTCCAAGGGCCTTATTTATTAACAATGGTCATAAACATAAGTAAGGAGCTGAGTTCAGTTAATCAAGTTCTTTAGCCCTGCTTCAAGCAGGAACGCCCCCTCAGTTCTCTTCCTGGAGCTGGGGAGGATGGGGTTTGTGACTTAAGTCTGCTCAGCTGTAAGTCTTTTCTCGGCTTCTTTCAGCTGAGCATTCTTTCCACTTAGGCTCCCAGTCCGGAGAATTCAGTAACACAACCTTCCCCTGCCAGTGTCTGCCCTGCTCTGAGAGAAGAGGCAATCTTTATGCTGGTTTCCGTCTCCCAATTCATCCCTTATTGGTTGGGAAGAGGGGAACTCAGCCCTGCCTACTCTCCCAGGCTCCTGATCCCAGGCCCTTAAAGAAACAGTGTCTGACTCTTTCTTCACCACTGCTTCTTCTTGGGACCTCTTCCTCTCTGTCTCTGTCCCCCTTTAGGTCTTCGTATATATCTATTGGAACTGTCAGATCCTTAAAGGGCCATGCCAAGTGGTGGGGTGGGCTGACCACTAGGCCCTAGTTTCTTTTTAAGAGCAGACTACCCCATCACACAGCTACTCAGATAAATTCTTCTCTCAGAACTGTATTTTACATAGCAATAATGATAATTAAAGATGTTGCATTTAGTACCCCAAGTGAAATAACAAAGAAAACACGAATGGTACAGTGCTGTACCAAATCTTTCTATGCAACCATCATTTTAAAGCTTTGAATTAAAATGTTAATGCGTTGAACAGTTAGACAACTTTCCATATGTAGCATTTGAAAAACATTAACTGGAAACCTTTTTAAAGTGAAAAAAAATGTTACTGGGCCTGTGTAATTGAATCAATTACAATTTCACAAGCTTCCACACAATGTGGACTTTAGTGTAAAAGCCTCTCTCCTTTGAATAGCATACTTCAAAGCTTAGGATTCCATTCAGTGAACTTTATACTGCTCTTATTCTTTTCTCTCTCTTTCTCTCTCTTTCTCTCTCTTTTCACCTTTGAAACATTTGTGGGCAATGTTTTACAATAAGTAGTTAATGATTATTAATACCATTAGTATTCGCTGTAATAACTTTAATGTGACTGGTAAAATGTAATTATACAAAGATACCTGTGTAATTTAGCTTTAAATAATGTTCTTTAAATGATTAACATTGAAATGGCCTGATTTACACCAGTTCAACTACCATCCCATCAATTATGTACCACACATGTACATATTATAAAATGGAGATGGAGCCAGCCGAAAAGAAGTATTTCTGGCATTTGCAAGCTTGTACTGTACGTAACTCTGTCTCGGTGTCTCATTATAGCATTAAGAATATAATCTTGTGGTTCTCCTAAAAAGCTGTAACATACCCCTGTTTTATCTTAATACTTTTCTCTGTGTAAACTTTTGTTCCCTTTATATGTATAATAATTGGGAGTTTGACAAATGCTGCTAAAGATATAGAATAATCTCATTTTTGAACACTGATTTTTTTCTCAAAGTAAAATGTATGAGTTCACAAAGAAAACATACAGTATAGTGAATGAGTAGCTAAAATTGCTTATCCCAGAGAGTTTGAAACACATAGTAACAGTGTGCAAATGGAAAAGCTGCTTCACCATTAAAGTAATAGTATTATAATAAAAATAAGCATTCATCCAATTCTGCGTAATAAGGCTGTTACACCATCAAGGGTCCTGGGCACATCATAAATCAGGAAAGCAAATAAGAAGTGATTTAATACTGGAGCATCTATAGGTCTGGAGACATGGATGCAAAAGTGGGTGGTGTCCATTCTAGCATTCCCACAGAGCCAGGAGCCTCTATAATATCAGGTAAATAAAATGTCAGAAGTTCAACAAAATACTTTATGATAAAACAGGAATAGATGAAGTTTCTATTTTGTAACAAATGGTATAATGTATTGGTATATTGCATGAGCTCTGGATGATGTCCCATTCAAATCTGCTCCGAGTATATGCTTTACTTGGTGGTGTATGGTATAGTGGACAAGAATGAAGTCTTTGAGCATAAAGCTCCCTGCATCTGGAGGTACAGCAGGAAAGGGTTGCCCCCACTGAAAAATACTCAAAACTAAAGTAAGATCCCTAAACCTCAATGTATTAAGAGTGATAAAATTCTACTCTTTAAAGCCATGAACCTGCAGATAATTATGCACAATGTGTAACTTTGACTTCAGTGGGTAAAGCACATATGTTTGTAGGTATGGGGCCCAATTGTCTAGCATATCTTTGGACCATACCATAATATCCTATAATATTGTATGTGCTCCAATAAGGAATTTTAGACTAATGAGGCTGTGAACAGAGGTGGGAACTGCAGAATCAAACATTCTTTTGGATCTTCCTTACAGTTTCGAAAGTTACAATTCTGGAATGAATTTTTGTATTGATTTATAGGGTTTTTTATAGCTCTCATCACCACTGTATGTGAGCACTTCATAATCATGAATAAATTTATCTTCCCAATAATCCCTAAATTAGAGAAGTCATTTAAATTAGTTAAGTCAGGGAAGTGTTATTCCTAATACAGACAGAAAACTGATACAGAGAGAGATTAAGGCCAATATTTTCAAAAGTGATCAGTGATTTGGGCTTTCCCAGTTTTGGCCTAAGTGGCTTGCCAGGGTATTATAGGACATTTGTGGCACATCCAGGAACAGAAACTAAGTCCTTGGAGTCTCAGTTCAGCATCTTAACCACAAATTCATCCTTCCAAAAGGATGTCTGGACTCTACTCAGCCCAAATTTTAAAATGGTAAATGCTAGTTGAATATGGTTTCCCAAATTTCCTAGATCTTTCCTGTTTCTCTGAACCTTCCCCCCTGCTCCTTTGATTGGTTTTAAACTGTCACTGTTGTCTGCAGCTTTCCATACTGCTGACTCATGACTGAACCAACTTGCAGCTTTCCCTTTCCATTGAAATAGCTAAATTGGGAGTTCATGATGCTTGAGTTAGGCTTTGTCTACACTAGCACTTTTGTTGGCAAAACACCATGTGTTCGTATTTATTGTTTGACTTTATTTTTTTTATATGCAGTGGTGGTGTAGCCGTGTCAGTTCCAGCATACTAGAGACACAAGGTGGGTGAGGTAATATCTTTTATTGGACCAACTTCTGTTGGCATGAGAGACAGTCTTTTGAGTTACACAGAGCTCTTCCACAGGTCTGGGAAAATGTCACAGCTAAATACAAGATCAAATAAATAGATGATGTGCTAACTACGTACGCTAAACTAAGGGACCATTCCAGGTGAAGTGGCCCGTTAACACCTCTGTAGTCATAGGACAGCCAGGGACGTAAACTGAGTTACAGATTACTGTAATAAAATAGACTCATAGACTCATAGACTTTAAGGTCAGAAGGGACCATTATGATCATCTAGTCTGACCTCCTGCACAATGCAGGCCACAGAATCTCACCCACCCACTCCTGGAATAATCCTCTCACCTATGTCTCAGCTATTGAAGTCCTCAAATCATGGTTTAAAGACTTCAAGATGCAGCGAATCCTCCAGTAAGTGACCTGTGCCCCATGCTGCAGAGGAAGGCAAAAAACCTCCAGGGCCTCTGCCAATCTACCCTGGAGGAAAATTCCTTCCCGACCCCAAATGTGGCGATCAGCTGAACCCTGAGCATGTGGGCAAGACTCACCAGCCAGACACCCAGGAAAAAGTTCTCCGTAGTAACTTCTAACATCCCCATCATTGATGTAAATCCAGTGTCTTTATTAAGACCATGAATTTTAGTATCAAGCAAAGTTATGAATTTAAGCTCCCAGGCTTACCTTTGAAAGATGTTGTGCAGAGGATGAGGACTGATAGGTCAGATACAGAGTGATGGATTTGTGGAATATTTTTGTCTTTTATCATTTTCTTGTATGAGTTCATTTGAGAGTGTAGCAATTGTCTGGTTTCACCCACATTGTTGTTGTTGGGACATTTAATGCACTGGCAACAACAGGTGCAAAACCCGTAGCTATATCTTCAGTGCCACAACACACCTTTCAAGATCCATGGGTCCTGCACATGGCTATCATAACATGTGTACCTCATCCAGTGCACCTCATCCAGTGCACTAAATGTCCCAATATCAGCTATGCCACAGGTGTTTTACTGATGTGTACACATACCCTCTGAATACATTTCCCAGTTCTGAAGACGAGCTCTGCATAAGCATAGCATCCCGCGTAGCATCCTACCTGAGTGCCTTTATATGGTTTTATGGGGCATAATTGAAGCATCTTTTTAGTCTCCAGCAATCCCCTTCCCCTCTGTCCCACATCTGGGGTTATTGGTTAATGATGGGCTGTTATAATGAAAATTCAATAAATGTTCAATATAAATTCCAACCACATATACATAAACCAGTTCAATCCATAAATCAACATATTATAAATGATTGTCTATGCAGCATGCTAGTTTATAGTTCATAAGGAAGTGCACTGCAGGATATTTTGGAACAACATACTCAATAGTGTTCATGTTGTTCAAGATTAAAATTAAAACAATAAACTTGACTCTGGATGTGTCTTCATTACTAAAGCACTGGATCATTTACTTTAACAATGTCAACCTGCTCTCACTGTTACATTCAATTTAATTAGGAAAAGAAGTAATATGCAAGAGCACACCTCATGGTATTCTATTACCTTGGAGGAATGTGTGATCAGCTCCTAAAAATAAAAGGTACCCTTGCCCCCTTTCTCCCCCCATGTCGTACCAGCTACAGTGTGAAAGACTGAGAGGGAAACTATTACATGATAGAAAAAAACTGGTGCAGAAAAATAACGTATCTGGCAAATTCAGCGGGGAAAAGAAGAGGCATAGCACTTGATCTTGCCCTCTTTGGAATCAGTGGGAGTTTTGACATTTACTTCAGTGTGAATAGGATTGGGCCCATTATGCACTAAGGAATCTTTTCGGATAGAGGAGAGATACGGAGGAAGGGAAAGTTTAATGCTTTGGATCTGACTGGCCATGCACTGGCATTGTTTTCATCTGGACAGAAGAGCTGCCATACTTTTATGGTGTATTCTTCAAAACATCTGTACAAGGAGCCAAAGGTCACATCACTGCCAACAAAATCTAGCTAGTGATTTAAAAAAAAAAGTTTATTTCTGTATATTCTTAAACCACTGGTTGCTTTTGGAGAGTATAATTGCCACCACTGGCAACTGGTTTAGTTGAGCCAACATAGAGCTTTTTTAGAAAGAAAGAGAAAGAAAGAAAGAAAGAAAGAAAGAAAGAAAGAAAGAAAGAAAGAAAGAAAGAAAGAAAGAAAGAAAGAAAGAAAGAAACCCACAGTTTTCCAAATGATTTTCCTTTATAAACTGTTTCCATTATAAAGAAATTTTAAAAATAGCAGATCTCTCCCCCATACAAAAATAATAATCCTTAGCTCTACATGAGCCCACATTGGAAGTCCTTACCCAGTCCTTATTCAAGGAACACTTCCACTGACTTCCATAAAGAGTGAGGAAAAACTGTGTTAGGATTTAGCTCCATATGACAGAAGATGATATAGCTATTTCCCAGCGTGGCGGCTAACAGCACAATAGAAAATTCTCTACACCTCCCAGATTAGAAAGATAATCAGTACTTCTCACAGCATTTGTCATGCCTGGTTTCTCTTTGGCATTAAACTATAATATACACTTTGGGATAGAGAAGGTTCGTGAACATACATTCGTTTAAATGCTTGGGTAAGCTCAGGAAGGGCTGTGTGCAAAGGTGCCCGCCTCAACCCTCAATTGCTCTAAACTATGCCGAATGTGAATGGCCACCAGGGGCTGTTCTGGCAGCTGGGGATCACAGGGATGTAAGGACATCCTGTTCATTTCCCTGCACTGGGGTTGGTAAGAGTGATACATGAGCTACTACAGCAGCTCTAAGCCATCCAAAGAAGGAAGAACATAGCTAGAACTGCCATCCTGGATAAGAACCCAGGTCCACCATGTCACTGACAGTGGCCAGAACAAGATGCATGAGAAGGTGTAAGTAGATGTGGGGTAATCTGCCCCCACATAGGTCACATCTTGGACTCTAAATTGAATGGAAAATGGGAAGTGGAATCTTTGAGAGGATGGGCAGGCTAGTTTCAGGACAGTTCTGCACAGCAGAGCACAGTAAAGCTGCCACAGCACAGCCAAGAATTTGGCCCAGACAGTGGAAAATCAGATACGTATCACTGGTCACATTTAACTCATCAGTTTCCTATGGAAAATCAGGCTGTCTCTCTCACGGTGGAATGAATTAGGGAAAAAGAACCTTGAACCCAAACAAAATCAGATTTTGCTTTTGTTCTAGCCAATCCTGTGAGCCACCAACAGAGGTCCACCACCTCCATTGTACCTAAGATGATACTATTTATACTGCCAAACTCTTAGGGTATGTTTATGCTTCAGCTCGGAGCGAGCTTCCCAGCCCAGGTACAGAGACTTGCGCTGGCTCAGCTTGCAGTAGTGTGCTAAAAATAGCCGCACGCACACTGTGGCATGGGCAGCAGCTTGGGTCTGAGCTTAGGTGGCTAGCTTGAATCTGTGCTGCAAGGTCCACACTGCAATTTTTAGCATGCAACTCAAGCTAGCACGAGTCTATTTACCTGGGCTAGGGTGACCAGATGTCCTGCTTTTATAGGGACAGTCCCGATTTTTGGGTATTTTTCTTATATAGGCTCTTATTACCCCCCACCCCCGTCCCGATTTTTCACACTTGCTGTCTAGTCACCCTAACCTGGGCAGGGAGGCTTGCTCCCAGCTGCAGTACAGACATACCCTTAGACACTTACAGCTCAGATCCCTTTCTACCTGATCCCTGAAGAAGTCACCAACTTTATATTTGATATCGTTAGGGCATCACAGGTGACCTGACTCCCCCGTCACATGCACTCACTGCTATGGTCTGGTGCTCATTCCCCAGAATCTCCTGGGAGCAGCAACAGGCCACTCCTCCATCTTCATTTTGTCACCACAATACAGATATGACCTAGGGTTGCCAGGTGTTTGGTTTTCAACCGGAACACCCGGTTGAAAAGGAACCCTCCCTAACCCGGCGAAAATGAGCGAGTGAGTGAGGGTGGGGGAGAGCGAGCGACGGAGGGAGGGAGGATGGAGTGAGCAGGGCGAGGCCTCGTAGAATGGACGGGGCAAGGGTGTTCAGTTTTGTGTGGTTAGAAATTTGGCAGACATCACCATACAGTTTAGCAAACTAGCTGGGATTTTCTAGCAACTAGCAATGCAAACGAATCAAGCCCAGGAAGGTGAACTATCAGTGGACAGTCTAGTGTCTACATCTACAAATGTACCCTGTTGGGTTTATCTCATTTAACCCATGAAGTTTGTTCCGCTCTAGAATTAATCATGCCAGAAAAGCTGACTGGGCTAGGACCGGGAATAATCTCCTTAGCACTTAACACCACTGCCATAAAATGAAAGAGAAGGAACAAACGGGGGGAGGAGAGAGAAAAGAAAAAAAGTGAAAAGAGAAAAATGATTTTTCAGCACTGTACTATTGGACTTTGATGGATTCCTATTGTCAAGCTACTGTAATTTGTAAAGATCAATGGTTTTAGTTAAACTCTAGTCCATGGTGCCCCATCTTCTAATTCATCT
Source organism: Chelydra serpentina (assembly GCA_037349315.1). Classification (NCBI taxonomy): domain Eukaryota; kingdom Metazoa; phylum Chordata; order Testudines; family Chelydridae; genus Chelydra; species Chelydra serpentina. The sequence continues at coordinate 65,822,150 of JBAIAC010000004.1, forward strand.
ACTCGGCAGATGTTTTTCCTTTAGTAAAGGAAAGTGCACAAGGTTGTTCTCAGGCATTTTTATAGGGTTTTTTTGTCTGTAAAGCTCAAATAAACTGTAAAACTCAAATCCTTAATGGGCATTTTCGCCAATATTTTTGTCTGTAAAGCAAAATGTGTCTGATAATGATTCTTGCGTCAGTAGTCCCCATTAAACATCAGTACTTACCAACAGTTGCTGCCAGCATAGGATATTCCAGTGGGCCCTCAAACACAAATTCAACATTTCCCCATGTCCCCCCTCACACACACACAGAGAGCTTTCAAGTCCCCTCTTCTCATGCCCTGACCCCTTTGCCTCAGCCCCAAAGTTTCCATCCCAACACATACTATCCCATGGCCTCTGGTGGCTTTACCCTTCTCTCAACCACTCTCCGAACACCTGGGACTGCTGCCTCTCACCTCTACTCCCACTGACTCCCACTTTCTCTGGCCCTGTTCTCCCCCTATTGCTCCCTGATAACTCTGTCCTCTTGCCACATTCCCTAGTGTTTCACCAGAGAGGTTTCCACTGCCTGTTGTTCCCTTAGATTGGCAAGTGATGGCTTCCCCACCTGTGTGGCTCAAATGACCAGCTACTTCAGGAACTACGGAAGGTGCAGTGGGCAAACAGATAGTCAAGTGGTCTGAAAGCAACTGCCGGACACTTTTATTTCCTCTATGACGGCATCAAATCCATCCACGGAATTCTCCTTTCATACTAACATTTTCTCTGTGTGGCCACTGTCCAATATTAATATTTGAGTCATTTGCACTAAGTCATTTTTAAGTTATAACCTACACTGCGTCCTGTTCTGACCACCATTTCATAATACGGATATTAATAACCCACGAGGACTGAACCTTGGAAGTTCAAGCCCAGCCTGGAATGATTGCTGTAATGCCTTTGGTAAGGTTTGAAGCATTTTGGTGTTGCATTAGAGCTATAACTGTTTCAAAATGCTGCTTAGCGCCCGTGCAATATAAAGAGATTCTTAAATCAGGAAGTGTGACTTTCTACATTAGTGGGCATGGCTAAGTGTGTAATACACACGTGGGCACACCTATGTAACTGGGTGGTTTTCCACAATAATGAAGTAGCAGCAGCTGGCCCTTGGCTGGCTTGTGTGTGTTAGCTAGTGAACTGGATATTTGCTTTTCCATTCTATTTTAATTGAGGATGGCAAAGCCTTTAATGAATTCTGCCTACAAATGGCAGTTTGGTGAGCCTGAGGGAACACCCTTCTTTGAACACATTTTCTGCTGACGGAAATTAATTGACTCACATTCCTAGGGAGCTCTTACCTTAAATTAAAATTTATAGATTCGCTGTAGAAAGTACATTTTAACACAAACGCTGTCTGTGCTATCCTTTTACCCTTTGCCATACTGACTTCACATGCTACATTTACTTGTCTGAACCCTGTTTAATCCATTTGTTTTACATGTAGTGATTATTTTATTGTCAGCCGCTTGTTTATGAGACTTCTATCATGTCCTTTACATACAACTTTCTTTTCTTCCTCCTCCTGGAGTCTAAAATGTTTTCCAGAAAACATTTATTAGCTATAAATATTACATGTATATACGTTCATAACATGTGTAGGTCAAACACCACTCTCTCTGCTCTTCGGCTCTGCTTTCATTTGCCCTAATTGTTGGTGACCTCGATGTCACCTTTGATCCTCTCCTTTTCCCCCTTCCGTTTCCTGTCTGCCTACCACCGCAACCTCAGTAATATTGCCTGTGTGTGATATTCTGAATATGCCACATCCTTTTACCATAACTATTGCAAATCCCTCCTCTGTGACCTTTCCCTGACTCCAGCATTAGCAGAATGCTCCTGCCAACCTACTCATGCATACTATGAAATGTGACTATCTTATCTTCACCCTCATTCTTTCCCATTGGCTGCCCATTCATTCTTAACATCTCATTCAAAATCACCATTCTCAGCGGCCTATCTAATGGATCCTCCCTCCCAACAACTATCCTCCCAACTGCCTCCTTTCACCTAGTGCCAGCATCCTTTCTGCCCATGGCAGTCTCCTCACTACTTGTGTTAGAACCAACTTCCCCATAGCTCAGCCCATTTGAACCACGTTCCTGTACCTCTCACCATCATTGATTCTCCATCTCTTTTTATATCTTGGCCCAGATCCTCAGCTGATGCAAATTAGTGCAGCTTTATTGAGTCAGTTCTCTCATCTTTTTACTGTCTTTAATTAAAATTTGATGGGCCTGACACTGGATGTAGGGAGACTCTCAGAGGTGAGACATAAACAATGCTCACTTTTCAGAAAGATGAGATTCTTTCAACTATTAAGACGACTGTATGTTTTATGATTGGAGTTTTATGCATGATATGTGATTCATCCCCTTAGAAAAAGGCATTTAAAATGGACTTTGGTGTTGTATACATTTCCTAGTAGTGCCATGGAGTAGTGCAGCATAATGCATTACAACTCATGCTAGACTCCATAGGGCTGCAGCCTCAATAAATTGGCTAATGTGTATACAATCATTACTTCTCAGTAAATTCCTGAATGGAGGGATTAGTAAAACTTGTATCTGGCATTGCTGCATACAGTGTTTTAATTCCATCACAATATTTGCAAGAGTAGGGGTTTTAGCCCAGATGGGCTGGCCAAATTTTGACTGAGGATTTGTATTTTGCACACCTTCTTGCCCCTGTGGTTTCAATTTGATAGCCCTTTTGCCTTAATCTGTTGTCATCTGATGCCATGTATTGTTAAAATAACTGACATATTCCCCTTGAGAAGATTTCAGTGGTGGGTAAGCAAATTCAGAGTGTGTGTGTGTGTGTGTGTGTGTGTGTGTGTGTGTGTGTGTGTGTGAGTGTGAGAGAGAGAGAGAGAGAGAGAGAGAAATAAATAAAAGGGGTGTGTTGGCAGGTATAAAGTTATTGAGGTCCCAAAGGGCCCCTCACATCTCTGGTGTACCACTACGCTAGTTTCTCTAGGAAAATAAGGTGGCATCAGCCTAGATATTTGGACAGGAGGGCTCAGAGGGAAGCAGGTACCCAGGGGAATTCCTTGCACAGTTCAGGGAAGTCAGGACAGAGATTTCCCTCGGGAGTCTGATACTATAGCAAAAGCAGCTATTGAATTGCTAACAAAGGGTCTTGCAAAGTGAAGGCAGGCCTTTCTCAGAAAGAGATTTGGTATTTTTGTTTGCTTTTCCTCTTTATTTAGCAGAGGCTTCTGGTGGTTTCTGCTGCTTGTGCTGGAACTGAGGCCCAATCATAGTGCTAACTCAATGTAAGATATTATTTGTTTAATTTTGCACACTTTTTTCACTTCTAAAACTCACACTCAGATTGCTGGCCTCACGGGATTGCCTCATTCTCTAGTATCGCAGGCCAGAAGAGAAGTGATAGTAAACAACATAAGTGCTATCAAAACTGCACCCACGCCGACACTAGTTGAGCATCTGCATGATGCGACACACTTGCAGTTTTTAATTTAAAATAAGAGATTGAATTATTGCACTGCTTAAAAAGGTGAGCAGTGCACAAGTTATTGGCAGTATACAGTAGTACAGCATATATCTGTGAATAAAGACCCAGAGAATGTATATCCCACAGTGCAAGAAGAAGGACATATATATCATGATCCTTTTATATTTCAAAAGCAGAATAGAGATCCTGCAAGTTCACGCACGAGATATAGCAGAGGCCACAATCAGCTGACTGGGATTTGTGGGGCTTGGACTATGGGGCTAAAAATTACAGTGTAAACATTCAGGTGTGGACTGGAGCCTGGTCGCTGAAACCCTGTGTGAGGGTAGATCTCAGAGACCAGGTTCCATCTGAACTGAAATGCTTACACTGTAATTTTTAGCCCTGTGAGCCCAAGTCAATTGATCTGGGCTCTGGGACTCAGTGCTGCAGTTTTTTTATTGCAGTGTAGACGTGCCCAATGTTGTCCAGTTCCAGTGCAAGTATAGGGTGAAGCACGAAGTGAAGTGGGGTGTGCATGGTCAGAAGAAATGCTAGGCATTAGGGCCCCAGTTCAGGAAAGTATCGCTGTGAAGTGCAGCACTCTGGCACATGCTTAACTTTGAGCATGTGCTTAAATTCTATTAAGCCCATGTCTAAGTGCTGTCCAAATCAAGGCCTTGGTATTATTCTACTCTACTAATCAGAAGCATCAAGTCACTTGCACACCTGTTCCATTACTCATAAGAGCACAGGGTGAATATGGGCAGAGTGCAGATGGACAATGGAAACATCTGATAGATGAGTTAAAATGCATTTTTCACCATATTAACCAGATACTATCATGCAAGGCAGGAGCATCCTGGTGTCCATGCAGCAGCCCTTTCATTAGTACAGAATTGGACTCCTCTCTATATGCTGTCTGATTCATTATTTTACATTCACACATGCAACATTGCAAGTCTGAATTGTAGAATTAAGTACCTAAATAGATAGGGTTTGGATTGCCCCCATCAAAGCAGAATGTGAGCACCTCACAATCTTTAATATATTTCTCCTCTTGATACTGCTGTGAGGTAGGGAATAAGAGTACTTCCCATTTTACAGATGGGAAACTGAGGCAAAGAAAGGCTAAGGGCCAGATTTTTAAAGGTATTTAGGTTCCTAATTCAGTGGAAATCAATAGAATAGATTTAGGTACCTAAATAGTCTTTAAAAATCTGACCCTAAGAGGCTTTTCCAAGTTCACATAGGAACTCTGTCACGTTGTAGGGAATTGAATTATTGTATCCAAGGCCTAGGTTAGCACCCTAATACTATACAATCCTTCCTCTTTCAATCTCTTTCAAGATACAATTCAATAGATTTATTCAGGATTTACACCAATAAATCTGAGAGCTGAATCTACCTAAATCCCAGTGAACTACTGTTGGTAATGTAGGGCTCTTAATCAGTGGTATAAGATAATGAGAGACACACAAGAAACATTGAAACCAACCGCAGTCTATTTTAGTCAGTAAGAATGGATTTATATAATTTGAAGGTTAAATATAACTGAGGCAGACTGACACAGGCACAATACAATAACTGAAAGTACTAGTAATTAGTATTATGGACAGGGGACCCTTCAGAGGCTCTAAGCATTAAATTACTTTGAAAAATTAATGACTTAATGTTCCTGAAGGACTTTTAAAACTTTTGAAAAAAAATAGTGTTTTAATGCATCATTACTCATATATTCTTTATGCCCACATCTGTCACCATCTCCCCTTTATCCTCCTTTTACCACTGAGGCATAGAAAGTATTGTAAACAGGAAAGGAGACTATGGCAATGATGAGTAAGGTGCAGCTGTAAACTACTTCCAGTTCTCTTTACTTCATTAGATGCCCGACTTTATGGATTTAGGGCAGCCCCTAATACTACCCTCTCCCTCCAGCCAGTTTTGAATGCACTTCATTTTTATACTGAGCACAAACCCCTCAAGATTTGGCTGTGGCTGGAAATTTCAAACTCACAAATTCTAAGTGCGTCTGAGATTACCTGAACTAAATTCGCCTATCCCTAATTAGTATGCCAAGAGTCAAATAGAGTAGTTTTATATACGGAGATACTGAAGTAAAATAGTAGTGTTTCATAATGAAAATGCATTTCTTTGATCCTTAGCTTTAGTGAACAACTAAGCATCTCTTTTTTCTGCCTCAGACTTTAATGGCAATTAGACTGAATGGGTGGGAGGACATATTATCCTTTAGTAAACCTTCAAGTCTATTAAAGAATATTTTAAATTAGAAAATTCTATTGATTAGGTGAACCAATAACACAGTCTTCATGTAACAATTCAAATCCATTTTCTGAGATAGTACATCCTCTCAATTTTACTTACCAGGATTGTCTGTAGTCTTGAGGAAATGAAGGCTTGTTAAAGGGCTGCTATTAATTCAGTCTGATTACCACTGAATCTTATAATCAGCCTCATATTTTAGCAGGAATAGCATGCCATTTCAGAGCATGGGAAATAGCATTTGGTTCATACACTTCTATCATCATCAATCCAAGCTTCAAGTTCCTTATTAAACAGTACAATTTGGTTTAAATGCATCTTATAATATGTGAATTTTTAATTTCTGTGTTCTAGCTACTTTGACTTTCCAACAAACTTTCATTTTGAGGATTTATAAATATTGGAAATAGAGAGGAATTCTTATAGTGGCAAAATCTGTGCACGATAAAGAACTCTGTGATTTGCTAGTGTATGGTTTGCTGATGTTTCTTTCTCCTTTCAAGTGATGTTACAGATCAGATTACTGGGTTTAAATGTATAGCTTTCATAGGATAACATATTAAAGCTACTGTACATCTTTAAGAGGCTGTTAGACACTGATTTCCCACAGACTACAATCAGCTCTTTGAAATTGTAGTGTTTGTGACAGAATAAACTCCATTAACTTGTTTTATTAGTAGTGTGTGCAGTCAGGAGGATCAATGCTGCAGAACATGATGAAATGACTAACGGTCTTCATCAGTGTACAGCAGAATGTTTTCTCCTTACACAGAATATATAATTACTGCTCATACAAACAGGTAGAATTTATCATATTTCTCAGATAATACTTGGAAATCTAAGGCTTATATTCATGGGAGAAATACAAAATACATTAAGCTTCCCTCCACCCGCAACCCCACTCTTCAGTCTAATTTGTTGCCTGCTGCTGCTCTAATTTTTGTCTATATTATAGAGAATGATCCATCAAACAAAACACAATTCTAATTCGATTGGTTAATATAATGACCAAACAGCTCGACAAAGCCAAACGAGCTTCAGAAAGGAAAGATTTACTGACCAGCTGACTCCCAAAGACCCATTAGTCACAGTTTGACAGCAGTACACTAGGTGAGCTGCAAAGCAGAGTAAATAAAGCAGAATGAATCCAGCAGAACAAAGTATACTTTACCATATAAAAGTAAACCCGCAATAGATATCACACCATTAAAAAATAGGATCAGCCATATATTTCATAAGCAGGTATCTTATACTGCAGATGGCACAGCTGCCAGTACTTATCTGAAGAGAGAGGTATTCTCTTCCAGAGCAAGTCTTACAACATTAGCCACTTCAGATATATAAATGGCTTTTTCTCTTCTCCTTGGCCTCCATTTTCTGCTACCTTTTTGCTTTGCCCATTTAAGATGAAAGCTAGATTCTGAACCAACTAGCTTCCTGGGATTTCCAATATAAACTTCGAGCACATTACATTTTAGCCTAACAAAATATAGGAAACATGAAGGTGAGCAATCACAAAGGAAATGATTGAATGATTGAAAAGAAGACTCAGTACAGATGTAGAATGATGAGAATCATGAAAAAAAAATTAAAATCTAATCCAGTCTATTTTTTGCTAGCAAGAATGAGTTAATGATTTGCAGATTGAATATAACTAAGGAGAAAGGTGTTTTTCATAACAATGATTTATATATTCAACCTTCTACTGGATAAGGGTCCCTTTTACATTATAGCAGTGTCTGCTCTTGCTGTTATAGTTAAGGGGTTGTCAGCATTTCTATTATATAAATCCCTGTATTGTGGAGTTTGTAATTTGGCCATAAAAATTCACTGCAGGCTGAAACTTGAAATGTGATTTTAGTCTGTGAGTGATTTTTTAAAACACATTCTGAAATATTAGTCTAATTTTAAATTAATAGGATTGTAAAAAAAATGTCAAAATTTACTGGTTTCAGATTTTGTTCAGGTGGCTGTACCTTGAACATTGTTTCAGATTTAGTATGAGATGTTACAATTGGTAGCCTCTAGTAAATGAAACAGCCGTACCACAGGGCCAAATGTTGCTTTGTTACTTATATTCCACCCCACCTACTTAAATGGTATTGCATATGCTTAAGTGATGTAGGAATCTCCCCAGTGATTCTAAAAAGTAAGTATTGCACATGCTCAGTAGCTCCTTTTGTATTCTGATGTTGCCTAAACATCTAATATTGTGGATCCATAATATGCAAATAGGTACTAATGTGAATAGACATTCATAGCCAATACTGTAATGGCTCTAAGTGGAGTGTGAGTTAAACCCTCAAAGGTCAGAAATTAAGTGCGATGGCTGCAACTCTCTTCTTAAAGGACAGCAGTATCCATTTTAATCAATGCAATAATGTGAAAGTTCACAAGATAAAAAGCCCTTATCACCATGCATAAACTGTAAAAAGGCGTTTGAAAACAAAGTTTCCAGAGTGGCACTGCTGGAAGATGTCTTTTTGCTAAGAAGTGACATCCTTTGTAATACCAGCAATGTGGAAGGAGGTCCAGAATATCAGATGTTAACCTATTTTCTGTCCTACTTAATAATCAGAGCACTAAGGATGAGAACATCTAGCTGAAGAATTTAATGCGGTACTGTACGTAAGTAAATACCTCCGCTCCTCTTCTTCCTCTTCCCATCAAAAACAGTCATGCTTCCTTCCCCACCCCAGTTTTCTCCCTCTCTCTCCTCTGAGGAAAATAAGATCCACTTCATCTGTTTAATTCTCCCTTACGCCTTCTTGAAGTGCCCAAACATGCCCCTACTCACAGCCATATTTCTCACCTGCTTCTTATTGCCAAAGACTGCCCCCTTCTAGTTCTTCCCCACTGGCAGCTGCCTTTCTGTTCCCTCCCCACTCCATGCCTGAAATTACAATCCTACCAACTGCACCCTAACTGGACCCTAGCAACTCTCAAGAATATTGTCTGTAACACCACAGAAAACAGTTTTGTCCCATGCGCGCTAGCAGTTAAACTATATTCAGCGTCTATTCAAAGTGATCTATCGTTGGTGACTTTTTTCAGCAATGGGTCAATTAAGCGAAGCCAGGGCTGGTGTAAAATATGATCTTACTATGGGGAATGTTGATGCTGAATGTTTTGGGTCACTGTTTGGGAAAGTACAAAGAAGAGACACTTATGTAACTTATAGGTATGAAATGGTGCAAATCATTCTTGGTTTAAAAATCACTTTCTTGGGGATGGAACTTCTCCAAGCCCCCTTGAAAAAAAATTGTGAGTACTGTAAGCCTGATGACATTCCTATATGAAAGTCAAGCCTGTTTCCATGACAGTTTCTTGCTGGAAATACACCCATTTTATGATCTGTGCAGGAACAAACATAAATGGGAAACAGTTACAGTATGAAGTAAGATCATAGTGACAGTTACACTAATATTGAGATACTGGTACATACCTTCAAAAATCAAAATTGGATATTTTGCTGTCCTGGACATAGCACGTCAAACATGAACAAGTAATGAGATGTTTGATCCTGGGTGACTCCTAAACTCATGCTCTTCTTTAACATACATTACTCTCTCTCACTAAACTCACGGAGTTTAGGCTTGGTGTGGCTGAAGCCTTGAACCCTACATTTACACCTTCCCCCCGCCCCACACTTCTTGTGAGTCCTACCTTTCAGCCTTCACTCAGTCTCAAGTGCTATTGACTTCACCAGGAATTCCCATTGGGTTTGGCTGCAGCCTCGACCCTTCTATTTGTGAGTTGTTCTGGGTTTGCAAGCATGTTCTCTTGTGCCATTTCTAGGGCTAAACTCCACTTGCACCCCTCTGCACCAGGGCATTTAGTTGTAGTATGATCCAAATTATGGAACGCTTACTCACAGAAAGTCCTATTTCCATGGTGTTATATACAAACTAAAACCTCTCCCAATCCCCTGAAGTCTTGCTATGTAAATCTGCAGTGTAGTAACTGCTAGTGTGCACAATTAATGTAAGTTCAGTTCTGCACCAATCATGACCCTTCTGCAATAAATAGCAGGGAATAGTTCCAAATTGTAAAACAAGGAAACAGACCAACTAGTGCAGCTTTCTGTGTAAAGGTTCCTGGAGCAGAATGTCAAACCTCAGTTTAGCTGACACTGCTAATAACCTTTGTCCGAGCTCAAGGCACAGAAACATTGCAGCTGGAATTAATATACGAAATATGTAGTGTCTCATACCCTTTGTTATAATATGTATATGCAATTTGCTGAACATTATTTTCTAAACACAGTTACAGTCTGCTGCAAGGTTACATAATGCAATACAGTTAGACTGTATCTACCACTTTTCTTACTCAAGGTATCTTAAAGTGTTTTACAAAAGTATTACATATACTTGCCTAGCAAACACTATCAGTTCTGCAGTGTGAAATGCAGCTGGCAAAATACAATATTTTTGTGCTATTAAATAATACAGTGGGTTAATGCAATCCTATCACTGACTGACTGTGCAGATGCCCTTGATACCATGTTGTTTCTGTAGCCAGCCATATGATGCCATCTGAAGCTTTAAGCAATACTCAAGATAGTATATCCCATGATGGAGCTAGGGGCTCTCCATTGAACTCGCTCCCTCTGGCCTCTACCCCACAAGGCACACTAGGATCTCTTAGCCAGAGGACCTGCCTGAACAAAGCTACCACACCAGTGTACAGAGTCAGTGGCAGTAACTGAGGTAACTGTGCCAGAGCCCATAAAATGCTTTGCAGACATGTACCAGGAACTGCACAGATATCAGCAGAGAGTATAAAGAACTTGTGTGATCTGTTCTTATCAGTCTGTCCTGCTTAGGTTGTGAGCCATTGCCTTCTGCGCCAGCTGGGATTTCAAGGTAGCCTTCATGGTCAGCCCTAAATTCAGCACAATACATTAGTCCAGTTTAGACTTATTAAAGAGTGGTTCTAAGTCCTCATCTGACAGCAAAAGGCAGAATCTCCTGCTCTGCATAGATGGGAAGAAGCATTTTTGGCCACTGCTGTCATCTAAGGATCCAGAAACACAGACAAATCCAATAGGACACCAAGGTTTCACAACACCTTGACAAGCAAAGGATAGATGTCCACAGATTCTATCAGTTCCTTGACATGTTTTTCTGTGGATCAACAGTAACTCTGTTTTATGCAGGTAAGGTCTGAGGTAGCCACTTTTCATCCAGGTTCCTCTTTTGTCCAAGACACAGGATGAAAAAAATAGACAAAGTGTAGTAATTAAAGGAACAACCTAATTAGATGGAAATTACCCTGGGACTTGAAGTTCATCAAATTCAGGTGCTGACCTGCTCCAACAGGGACAAGTTCCAAAAGTTGGAATCCTCGTCTGAGATCTCCGTGCTGTCAGTCTCAGAAAGTGTAAGACTAGGCTTGATGGGACTGAGCAGGGGAGGAGTTGTTTCTTGGGTAAGTGGGTTGTAGTCTATTTAGAATTTTAAATATAATTCACATCAAATACATTGTACTCCGCCAGAAGCCAATCAAGAGTGAAGAAATTGGTTGTTCCAGATGTTTGGCACCTCACTCTACTTAGGAGGTGGGCAGCTGCATTTCATACCCATGGTAGTGTCTGGGTGGTCTCCCAGAATAGCCCCAATGAGCGCATATTGCAATAATTTCAGCTGCCTCAAATTATTGAGATAATTCATTGTTAATCTTGTGATCTCTCCCCATGATAACGGAGCAATTATTGAGTGTCAACATTGTAACAACTAGCAGGTTGTGCTGGTTGTAGCAGTGGCATTTTGAACATCTTCTCTCTGCAAAGGGATTTAGCAGAATGCCAGGAATAAAGTTAATTATACTAGTCCATTCTAGGAAACAAGAATTAAGATAGGTTGGCCAGATCTTCAGCTGGTGAATATCAATATTACACTATTGATTTAATGTGATTCACATTAGCTGAGGCTTTCACCCTCAAAAGTTCGCAATAGTGAGCACACGATGTACTCTCATATTCCTAATACAATCAACCAAACCCAACGATAACTCCTCACCTGCTTAAAGATTTTTAAGGGGTTAAGTATTACAGACTAATTTGAAAAGGTCATTCATTTAAGCAAATTTGCTATTACACATGGCTGCCCCAATTCTGGCTCCTTACTTTCCAATTATAAACTCCACTTCTACAGTAAAAGAGAATTTGATCTTATAAACTATAGTAACTTATGTGATGAAAACAGTTCAAATAAGTGGCCTGATCCTGCTGCCCAGTTATCATGGTGAGTAGTATCTTACTCCATGAGTAATCCAGTTGAAACCAATGAGAGTAAGTTATTACTCACTTGAGCATATTTGGCAGAATCAGTCCTTACGTTATTACTTGGATAAACTGTTTTGAGCCATGGATACTACTAATGCAGTATAATTGCAGGCAAATGCAGTTCCCATTAGTGGCTTGACAATGATTCATGCAGCTTTGCATAATAGAATTATGGTCTTACTAATGCTGATTAGGATACACGGAGGCTGATATTCATATTTTATATTTAGTTTTAAACATTTTTTGTCTACAGTTAGGATAGGAATATGACCAAGGATGAAATTTTACCTGTGAGGATTACTCCCCCTCTTGTCCAACTTAAAAATTAATCAAGGCTTTGACCCATCTGTGCAATTTCAATACCAAAGTCTTAAATGTATGGAAGCAGTTCACATCCCACCAGGCAACATAAGCTACTCCTAGAAAGCCCCAAAATGTCCTGAGGTCTAATACAAAAATATTTTTAAAAAACCCTTCTGCAGAATATGTACATCAAGGAGGCTTATGACAACTTCCAGGACCAGGCTTCTCATCTGGGGAATCTATGTATAGAAGAAATGGAAGAAAGTGGAAGGTGATAATAATAAATATAAACGAGAAGTGATCATAGAAAACTGTTAAGGGAAGCCAAAGGACACAAGAACGCCTCTATAACCAGCAGAATTAAGAAAAATTAAGGAGTTTGATAAGTATATTAGGAACAAAAAGAATTCTAATGATGATATTGGTCCATTACTAGTTGGAAATGATAAAATTGCCAATAAGAATGCAGAAAAGACAGAAGTGTTCTTCATCTGGGGAAAAGCCAGATGATGTAGTGATATCATATGATGACAATGAAACATTTTCCATTCCAATAGTAACTCAGGAGGATATTAAACAGCAGCTACTAAAGTTAGCTATTTTTAAATCAACAGGTCTGGATAACTAGCATTCAAGAGTTTTAAAAGAGTTGGCAGAGGAATTTGCTGTACCAGTAATGTTGATTTTCAATAACTCTTGGAACATTGGGGAAGTTCACGAAGACTGAAAGCTAATGTTGAGTCAATATTTTAAAAGGATAAATGGGATGACTTTGACTTTGTTCCTATACATACAGGATGGGGGATTCTATCCTGAGAAGCAGTGACTCTGAAAAAGACTTGGAGGTCATGGGGATAATCAGCTGAGCAAGAGTTCCCACTGCAATGCTGTGGCCAAAAGGGCTAATGGGATCCTTGGTTATGCAAGGGAATCTCAAATAGGCCTAGGAAGGTTATACTACCTCTATTTTTGGCACTATTACATCCACTAATGGAAAACTGTGTTCAGTTCTGGCGTTCATCATTCAGGAAGGATGTTAATAACTATAGAGATGGTTCAGAGGAAAGCCACAAGAATGATTAAAGAATTATAAAATATATCCTATTGTGTGTAACTGTCCTCACTCAGGGGTTGGTGGGGAAGCATGGCCTAGTGATCCGGACTATGACACATGACCAACGGGGGTGGAGGGTGTTGGTAGGGGAGCCCACTCCACCAGGCTCCAAACCAGAACCTTTTGGGGCTACCAGTGATCTGGTAACTGAGGCTACTCAAGGCTGCTTTCCCTGAGCCACTTCCTATCTCCCCATCTCCTCCTGGGCCAGCTCAGTCCAAAGCTTTCCCCTGCTGGGGTAGTCCACACGAATAAAGTAAAAAGGGATTACCAATGTCTAGAGTTCATATGCAGGGAAGAGGGGAATCCTTCCCTCTCTAACTGTGTTTGGGGTGGGTCCTCCCTTCCCTTAGGGTCCTCCCTTCCCTCTGCTATGCACTGCTGGAGCCACAGGTTGTAGGTTTGCTTTGTTCTAGAACAGGGATCGGCAACCGTTGGCACATGGCCCATCAGGGAAATCCGCTGGTGGGCTGGGACGGTTTGCTTACCTGCGGCATCTGAAGGTTCGGCCTATCGCAGCTCCCACTGGCCACGGTTCGCCGTTCCAGGCCAATGGGGGCTGCAGGAAGCAGCGGCCAGCACATCCCTCGGCCCACGCCGCTTCCCGCAGCCCCCATTGGCCTGGAGCAGCGAACTGCATCCAGTGGGAACTGCGATCGGCCAAACCTGCGGACGCTTCAGGTAAACAAACCGTCCCGGCCCGCCAGCAGATTTCCCTGATGGGCCATGTGCCAAAGGTTTCTGATCCCTGTTCTAGGACTACCCCCAAATGAACTGGTTCGCTGTCTTTTAATTCCTCCACCAGATGGAGCTTTTGCTGCAGATGTGGTAGGGTGGGGCTGGCTGTGCCCAAAGTCATTCCATCCCCTTTCGTTGGCTAGTGTGGGGTCTGTACACCCCAACACATTGTGATAGGAGCTCAATCTGTTTAGTTTAACAAAGAGAAAGTTAAGGGGTGATTTGATTACAGTTTATAAGCACCTACATGGGGAACAAAACTTTGATAATGGGTTCTTCAATCTAGCAGACAAAGGTACAACAAGACCCAATGCTGGAAGTTGAAACTAGACAAATTCAGATAAAAAATAAGGTGCAATTTTTAATAGTGATGGTTATTTACCATTGGAACAATTTACCAGGGGTTGTGGTGGATTTGCCATCACTGGCAATTTTTAAATCAAGATTGGATTTTTGTTTTTAAAGATGTGCTCTAGACAAGCAGAAATTAATTTATGAAAGACCTGTGGCCACTGTTATATACGAGGTCAGTCTAGATGATCAGAGCCTTGTAATCTATGAATTTATGTAGTTCCCTGGAAGCCTCGTACAGAGACCCTGACTAAATGTCTAGGAGACATTAAAATCAAAGGGTGCTAAAGAGGATGACTTCTACATCAAATCACCACATTTAGAAAAGCATTACCATGGAAAAACTGCCTTTCTTGGTAACACAGAGGTCATATTCAGATTTAATTCCATTTAGATTTGGGGCCAGTAAAGAATAGCTGTGATATGCATTTCCATGAATATCTGGTAGCAGTAAGAACAAATTGGGGTCATTTGCACCAAGACCCAATTATGAAACACAGCCATATTGTACAAAAGATTAAATTTTTGAAGGATTCTGCAATTTCTAATCTGATATATTTGTTATTGGCATTTATGGATATGAAAAAAATGAATACAACTGCCTGTATTTGATTTTCTATAAGGCTCCCATGTGCTTTGGAAAGAAAAAATATTCACACCTTCTGTTGAGTATGCACACAGTATTGCAGAGGTTAAAATTTAGTTATTCCCTTCATCGAAACTGCAAAGATGTTTACTTCAGCTGTTGCCAGCAACATAAAATTAAAGCAAACAAGTAATATTCATGCAATGGCAAACAAAATAAATGAGTCAGGTAATTATAAAAAGAACACTGACCTATTAAAAATTGGTCTGATCTTTAAGAAATTTCAGCATAGCGATACTAATGTTATTAAAAATAGCAGAATCATGACAAGTATTCATTAGAATTTGCATATGTGAGTGAGAATGCACTTAATTACAAATTACATTCTGCAAAATTTTTAGAAGCTGTAAATCAATGCAACAAAGATGAAAGATTTAGAGAGTAAGGTATTTGAAGAATTTTCTAATGCTTAATGTTCTTAACAAGAACAGATTGAAAATGCTGCAAGATCTTCCCCAACTCAAATGATTTAAAAGAACAAATATGATTTGGAAATGCTAATGTCTGACTTTTAGGCATTTTACTATAGGTAACACGGAACATTATCTCAATTAGATTAGGATAAATTTTTATATGTAAAGTACATGTGTTAAAATACTATTTTGCTGTGAGCCAAAGTAGCATATGCAAATGAGGAAGGCAAATGGCAAACTGCAGGTGTAATAAATTTCATGGATTGTGTAATTTTCATGCCCATTTTTTTTCAGCAGCCGTCAGCACTGTTGTTTAAATGTTTGTGCAAAGCAGCCCCACCCCTACTGTGCTGTATCAGCATTTTGGAATGTTCCACCTCAGGACTAATCCAAATGGGCTAGGAGTGCAGTAGCTAATTTCAATCAAACGGCAATTGAGAAGAGGGAAGTCAGTGGAAGATGAAGAGTAAATGGGAAACTGGAAGGCGGCACAGTGGTAAATAGAGAGAACAAGAGCAAGGGTAGGATGAAGGGCTTGGAAGAAAGAGGAAAGAAAAGAAGATAGGGACTGATTCTGCAAGGGGCTGACCACCCTCAACTTCTGCTGACTTCAATGGAAGTTGAGGCTGCTAAGCATCTCACCGGAAGTACTCAGCACTTCCCAGGATCAAGCAGGAGGTCCGTGGAATGTACAGAATACTAGAAGAGGAAGGAGGCTGAAGCAGAAGGGGTGAATGGAAAGAGGAGTGGGAAATAGATAACATAACAGAGTCTGGGGGGAAAAACACTTAAAGAGAAAAAAGTGAGAAAATAACAATCCTTAATGGGGAAAAAAAGGGAAAATATTAACTTTGGCATAAAAAGAGCTTGAAATGGAAGAGTGCACTCATTTTGGGGTTTATAATCTTAGCAAAAAAACCAACAACTGTTCCATGTGTTTGTCCAACTGCACTGTGTTATCCCAGAGTGCAGCTCTTCACTTAGTACCTTGTGATTCATCTATTTATCCATTATATTGTTTTTGCATTACACCCATCACTGAGTGCCTTCTAAGTAAAATAGATTGGTAAGAGCAACATCTCTAGTAGACTTCATTGAGTCTCTGACTTATCTCCTTCTTTGGGTTGTTGAAAGCTTTTCATGGGGTCAGGCCTCTTTTTGTAGTTGTTTGGCAAAGGGGTTGGAAAAAAGGAGAGTGACGGGGTGTGTGATTGTCATACTTTCCCTCTCTCTCTAACGGTAAGGGCCTGACTGTCTGACTCTTACATTGGCGAGCTTCACTTGTGCAAATAGCCTCAGTGGGGTTACTCACAGAAGTAAGTACTCACTAACATGTCTACGTGTCCATCAGTTGGGCCTAGAGGGACCAGTGCCACAAAGCTCTTAAGGCAGATTCTCAGTTTAAGCATCTACGTAGCATCATGGAAGCAATGATTAAATGCCTTGCTAGATCAAGGTCTAGGTGAGTAACGTTTATACATTTTTTTCATATTGAAAGACAAACTAATGGAAAATGTGATCATTTTACAGAGGCTTTGCTACGTATCATAGAATCATAGGACTGGAAGGGACCTCGAGAGGTCATCTAGTCCAGTCCCCTGCACTCATGGCAGGACTAATTATTATTATCTAGACCATCCCTGACAAGTGTTTATCTAACCTGCTCTTAAAAATCTCCAGTTATGGAGATTCTACAACCTTCCTAGACAATTTATTCCAAGGCTTAATCACCCTGGCAGTTAGGAAGTTTTTCCTAATGTCCAACCTAAACCGCCATTGTTGCAATTTAATCTAATTGTTTCTTGTCCTATCCTCAAACATTAAGGTGAACAATTTTTCTTCCTCTTCCATATAACAACCTTTTATGTACTTGAAAACTGTTATCATGTTCCCCCTCAGTCTTCTCTTCTGCAGACTAAAAAATCTATTTTTTCCAATCTTCCTTAAAGGTCATGTTCGCTAGACCTTTAATCATTTTTGTTCCTCTTCTCTGGACTCTCTCCAATTTGTTCACATCTTTCCTGAAATGTGGCTCCCAGAACTGGATACAATACTCCTGTTGGGACCTAATCAGTGGGGAGTAGAGCAAAAGAATTAATTTTCTCTTGCTTACAACACTCCTGCTAATACATCCCAGAATGGTTCTAGGTTTCCTTGCAACAGTGTTACACTGTTCACTTATAGTTAGCATGTGATCCACTATATCCTCCAGATCCCTTTCCTAAGCAGTCATTTCCCCTTTTGTATGGGTGCAACTGATTGTACCTTCCTAAGTGCAATACTTTGCATTTACCCTTATTGAATTTCATCCTGTTTACTTCAGACCATTTCTCCAGTTTGTCCAGATCATTTTGAATTTTAATCCTGTCGTCCAAAGCACTTGCAACCTCTCCCAGCTTGGTATCACCTGCAAACTTTATAGGTGTACTCTCTATGCAATTGACTAAATTACTGATGAAGATATTGAACAGAACGGGACCCATAATTGATTCTTGATACCGATTTGATTTCCCCACTATGTTCTCTCTTGTTTCTCCCTCATCCCACTTATAACAGCCCATGCTCCCCCCAGATTCTGACCTTTCTCCCAGGTCTCCATGTTTTTGACTTACCTGTGGGCTTTTGTCACCTTCCCCCTTCGAACCTTGTTTACAGACCTCCTCACTATATTAGCCAGTGTGTATCCAAATATACTCTTTCCCTTACTCGATAGGTGGACCCCATCTTTGCTTAACAGTCCTTCTTCTTGGAACAGCATTCCATGGACAAGGAAGCTGAAGCACTCTTGATGACACCATCATCACAGCCAGGCATTCATCTCCAGCATACATTTGTCTTGCCTGGGCCCTACCCTTCACTGGAAGGATCAAAGAGAACACCACCTGTAGAGGAGCAGTTCAACAACTAGCCAGGTGTCTTAGCTACTGACAATTATTGGGATGGACTATCAATTTTTTTGCTTGTTGTCTTTAGTCATTTAGTAGGCCTTTGGAGGAACGTAGCATAATTAAGGTAAGAGTGTGGGTGGGGACCAGCTATCACATGAAGTGCACTTGACTCTATGCCCTCTCTGATAAACAGGAAGTCTGGATATATTTCAGGACTGTTGTTATGGAGAAATATGACTGCCCGACTAACCGCTCGGAAATTTCTTGCTTAACAATTCTTTTTAGTGACTTTTTTTGTAACACCTGCTTTTTGCCTAGTGACTGATTTTGTTTGGTCAGCTATGTAACATATTTTTGATTGACATGTCTCTGTAGCTTTTTGAGTATAAGAGGGGAATTGTGGGTCTGCATCAAGTGGATTACTTCGTAGACACAGAGATTTCTAGCCACAAACAGAAGGTCAGCCACAGGAAATCTGCTGCTGAATCACCTGAATACTGCTCCAAGTTCCTGAGGAGTAATCCTGAGGGGTAATTATCAGTTTGGGGTCTTCTATAATCTTTTGTGTTTGTATGTGCTTGAGACTAAACAAAGCAGTGACTTCAAGTAAAGGCATCCTAGTGGGAGGGCTGAAGACTAATAACATACTGGCTTTAAGCGAAAGCATGTGTTTTCAATTTGTGTCAGCCATATAGCAGACAGAATTGCTGCATCTACTTGTTCTGTCCTGATACCGCCTCATGGAGAGTAAAGTTTACAGAGAGCTATAGTTTTGGGGGAACACTGGGTAGCACACCTGAACCCCCAACTCTTTCACCCTCACTCTCAGAGCCCTATAGTCATTTATGATCTGCTCAGGGTCATACCTTGCAATGTCATTAGTGCCCACATGGCTGAGTAGCATGGGATAGTAGTTAGTGGGATGCATAATGTCTTGTTTACCGGCCACTGGCAGGCAGCATACCTCCTGGGATGCCATTCCAAGATATAGGTGCCTATATCTCCCTCAGAAGAGAGTCAGCAACCACCACTATCCTATGTTTCTTTCTGGAATGGTGGCTGTGATCCTCCAAGTCTTGGGGTACATGGATTTTCCTCTTCCACCTTTGGGGGTAATTCTTCATCACACATTGCCAGGGCAGCATCATGATTCTTCATCACTATGGTGAGTGGGTTCAGAGTAGGGGTGGAGCACTGCTTGCTACCAGAAGTAACCAGCAGCCAGTGTCCTCCCTGTGACAGAGCCATATCCTCTGCCCCCCCCCCCCCCCCAGGGGCGTGACAACAGTCTTCTCTAGCTGGATAGCTTCCTCAGCCTAGGACATCTCCATAGGAATACGCTCAATGAAGTTCTCGTGGGCACGGATGCTCCTCAGTGATCCTCCTCCTCCTGTAGCCCTCCCACCTGCTTCCTGAGAGAATCCACCAGCAGACACCTTTCGCACTGGATGGTTCCCCTAGCCTGGCTTTTTAAGTGTGGGAAATGCAAGTCACAGTCTCTGCAAATCCACATCAGGATCGTAGAGGCAGCCCTGGTCAGGTTCTCTGTCTTGAAGGAGGAGACAGGAGTAGCTTCGGCACAGGCAACACGGCCCTTCCTAACCATAGCAATTATATTATGACTCTCTCTCACAAACTTCCTCTCGAACTCCCTGTTTGTGGTCCCCTGTTCATTAGTTCCCCTTGGTTGCTTAGTGAACATTCTGAGTGTTTCTCAAGAGCTCCCCTTTAGAAACATCTGCACAATCTCTCTTCTTCCCCTTCAAGCTTTCCTTGTGTTCTCACCTTTTCACCCCCGGTCCAAAATAGCCTGGATTTTTCTACTTTCAAGAGGCCCTTTTATTTCATGAGGCTTTTGAGGAGTGGTAAGGAATATTGAGGTGCTGTTGTCATACTGGGGTATTAGAAATTTTTATTAAGAGCTACTTCTCTTTATAAAATGTTAGCCACAGCATTGAATGCTTAACTGGAAAACACTTAGATACTGTTATGATGAGGCTGGTATAAGAACCTGCATAGAATAGAATAGAATAGAATAGAATAGAATGGCTGAGACTGACTGAGATATATATTTTGATTTTGTAATGTTAAAAAACTGGGAGGGCATTCATAGCCTTGAAATAGGTGCCCTTTCTTGTTATAAATTGAAATATAATAAATCAATTAATTGAATTACCTATGCATTGCTGATCATAAAGGTAAGATTCAGCCCAAGCCAAACTGTTGCAGTAAAAGGACGATTTAGCACTGCTGCCATGCACAAATTTAATCCTCATTATAATTAACACCACTTTCTACTGACAAAAGCAAATGGAACTGCATTGGCAGAAAGCAATTTTTGGAATGAAATGTTATTGAGTGCAGCTGTAATATGATTTTATGAGACATTTCTCCATTTTATATTTGAAAAGTACACATTACTACAACCATGTGTCTATATCTTTTATGGTTAGGTCCTCAACCCAGTCTGAGTATATAATGTGTGTGTTGAGGACTTCCACTCTGGTACAATAGATAATTCTGCAGTAGCCCAAATAGCTGATGCCCCTTCCACCACCCATGGTAGGAATGGCAGGTGGATTTTCATAGTCGTGGATCCATTAGGCCAGATTCACCATGGCTTGTCTCTAAAACTCTCCCTTCACTAGTCTATACAGGGTAAAACTCTGGCTCATTGAAGTCAGTGGCAAAACTCCCATCGACTTCAATAATGCCAGTACTTCACCCAGAGTCTATGCTCTTCAAAATGGAGGGGACATATGCCCACTACATCTATTTAATATCCATGAACTTACATGGATGACCATGCCCTCAGCATAGTGAATGTCTGCATGAGTTCCTTAAATACTATCCCAATCCCAGTGCAGGGGAACTGCATTGCTTCTGCTGCAGTGAGAGCACCTTACAGCCCCGGAGACTCATAGCAGGATTTTCGTTTATGTCTTGCCAAGGCAATGTTAACATGCTAAAAACAGCAAAGAGAAGGAAGGGGGAAAGAAATAACACAGAAAGAGTGATTAGAAACTAGCAATAAAATCAAAATGTCTAAATTTCACTTCACATGCAAAACTTTTGGGGCTGATCTTCTAAGACAAGTATTATAAAACACGTGCGTCTAGAAGAAACCAGGAAAAAAATTGTTTAGCATTCTCGCTGGGCTCTTTAGTTCTCTTGCTATAGAGCACATGCAGCCTCGAGGGTGATCTTGAATGTTATCTCTGCAGCTGAGTGATTTTTAGAGGTTTCATCCAATAGAAGGGTCACAACCCAGAGTCCATTCTTATCTGTTTTAATAAAAATGACAATGAACTGCGCAACCCTCCATGGTCCCCTCAAGCAAAATGAAGGTAATGTCACTCATGTCAGTACAGACAAGTCTAATTGCAGAATTAGGGTCTAGAGCATGGAAATTCACTGCATTTGGGATTTAAACTAAGACAGTGGAAGGACTAGTGTTCCATTTTGTGTTTTCCCTGCTTTTCTACATTTTATAATTCCCACCAAGGAGTTGTTTGCTGTACTGAACTATGGATCATGCATGATGTTTACAGCTCAGCTCCATGACAGGTCATTCAAACAACAATTTATTCCCACATAACTAGAGATGCTATAAGATTCTGTGTTCCCAGATCTCAAAGCAGCATAGAAATGTTGTACAGTACATGACATGCAATGAGTGCAGATCCTAGCACATCTCATAAAACTGGCGCCTTTTCTTGTACCATACATATATGTGCAGTGTCTGGTCTTATAAGAGAGACATGACTGTGCAAATGAAATCATAATCAGGTCTTAAGACTATAGGTTTTCTGTTTTATTTTGAATATGTATTTTAGTTTAATAATGTCGATAGAAATAAATTTAAGACAATTCTCCCACAGGGGGACAATCAAGAAGTATAACTGCAGAACTGAAATAGAACAGTCTCTTTTATCAGTTTTACTGCAGTTTTTTTTATTGTCTCTTCTCTTCTCCTTTTGGTGGTGGAGGTGGAAGGAGTTGAAAGGAAATTAGAAAAAAATAAATTGTTAATAGGCTTATATGAGGAAAACTATCCAAAATATATCCAAATCTACAGTAAGAGATTTTACTAGCCTTCCTCACATTGATTGTGACTAACTGTACATTGTGCCATAGATTTAAACTGAATGAGTCTTGGAGGAAGATCCTACTCTGTGTAATTAAGAGTGGTGAGATGTGGCAAATAATAAATGGTGGCCAACTAGTTGTTGTTGTTGTTGTTTTAAACATTTAGTAATCTGGTAACATCCATATTATCTGGTAACCTGGAATGCATTTCAATGAGTTCTTTATTCAAACTGAGGACAAAGTTCTAACTTGAGATCAACAAAAACCTTCACGTCTAGACTAACTCAGGTCACAAAACTAAATAGTCTTTGCTGGTCATAGACACAGAACTACTCAGGATATAATTTCCCAACTTCTATAACCAAGAATGTAACTACCCAAGTAAATACTCTAGAACAGTGGTGGGGAACCTGTGGCCTGCAGGCCACACGTGGCCCATCATGATAATCCGTTGGCGGGCTGCCAGACAGTTTGTTCATATTTGCATGGCTGCCGACAGCTCCCAGTAGCTGCGGTTCGCTGTTCCCAGCCAATGGGAGCCGCAGGAAGTGGTGGCCAGCACGTCCCTGCGGCCCGCGCCACTTCCCGCTGCTCCCATTGGTTGGAAACAGCGAACGGCGGCCACTGGGAGCTGTGGGCGGTCGTGCAAATGAAAACAAACTGTCTGGCAGGCTGCGTGAGGCCCACAGGCTGCAGGTAGCTCACCACTGCTCTAGAAAGAAGAGTGGAGAGTTTAGCCCAGTCATCTCTCAGTCTGATAAATTAACCCAAAAGAAAGGAAATAAATCTGAAAGGCATGTACAGATTATATAATTCCTTATTAAAAACACCCAATTGACTTATCTGACATTGGACAGAAAGAAAGATCTGGCATTGGAGAGAAAGAAAATCAAGTGCAGGCTCATAATTATTGGAGAAATCTTGTGCTACGAGTAAATGAATAAAGGGAAGCCTCAATAACTGCTCTTGAAAAATGGGTGCACCATCTGCCCTTGATGATCCCTTAATGGCTGAGATAGCCTAAAGGAGAAAAGTGACTTTAGTAGAACGATTATTGTGTAAGTGGTTTAAGAGATAAATAGATAATATTACAGTAAGGCAGGACATTGTACTCCATTACTTATAGAGGTAATTGGTCCTTATTTTCCTGGCTCTTGGTTCCACTATAGAAAGACATCTATTTACTCTAAGTTTTTAAAAAATCAAACCAAAAAACTTCCTTACTCCATCACACCAAGTGTTAGGCTCCAGTGAGAACAAACGCATTTTATGAACGTTAACCCTGTCCTTCCTCCCTATTCCCTGCCCAGTGTCTTGTTACTCTCCCCATGTCTGTCATGACTAATATCAGGCTCTGATCCAGCACTGAGAACTCTGTGAATGGAGATCTTTGCAGGCATAGGTGTCTGTGGTGAGACAGGTTGCCACCTGAATCAGGAAGGGCATAAAGAGTTCCTCTGAGCACATTCAGCCCAGCCTGACGCACCGTTGAGGCCCATCAAATCGGGAGAGGGGCTTCTCCTTAAAAGGGAGGCTCCAAGCCCAGTGCAGTGCAGCACTCAGAGGTAAGCAGAGCCAGAAAACCTTAGCCCTAGAGAGCAGGGACTGCTTACAAGGAGAATGGCTAGCGAGCTCTGCCACCTGGACCTTCTGAAGAAGTAGAAGGATATTCTTTATTTTGTTTTCCCTTTTTCTTTAGAACCCAGAGTGTTTGGCCTGAATTCTTCAGAGACAAGGGAGTGATGGCCCCAGACCCCCTTCACAGAGACTACTGACCTCTTCCCTTGCAGGGGACTGTTGCGTGAGCCTGGATTGTTTTGTGGGCTGCGGTGTTATTTGGTTTGTCCTTACCATTTTTGGACTGCTTTATGCCTAGAAAGGTCGTTTTCACCTCCCTAGGACTTATGCCCGCAAGGCCACACTCTGCACTGTCACCTGGCTATAGAGCAAGAGAAGGACCTCTGTGACCAGAGAGGCACCCACCCTCACCTTATGTGGGCGCCCCGGAGGTACATGCTATGACTGGGCCTGTTCATGGGGAGTGGCTTTTAACTGTAAAGGCCTAGATTGATTTGTAAAATGGCAAATGATCAGCTTTCAGGATTAATCATAAGACTTAATACTTATCTAGCATTTTCACTCATAGATCTAAAAGCCTTGTTAAAAGAGGGGCAGCTTTCATTACTCCATTTTACAAATGGGGAAAATGAAGTACAGAGAAGTTAAGTGACTCACCCAATATAAGTTAGTCACAGACACAGGAACAGAAGATAGGTCTCCTGATGTTCAGCCCCCTACTATGTCACAGCTCTGGAAAAAGGCACATCGTTTTCATTTACAAAGGACTGTAATTATAATTCAGTGCAAGAAGCCATGCATGTGGTTTATACTATGACAGTTTGCCTCCATGCTGTTACTGTCCACCTGGGCTATTTGTACAGTAGTGTGATTATAAGCATTGCCAAAAAAGAAGAAATGGAAAAAAATACACACACACACCCCTCCCCAGTATCCCTGCATCCAGAGACAGAGGGATGTTCATTCTTCATTTCAACACCATGTGAGTGCATACATATCCAAGACAACTCGGTAAGAAGAGAAGCAAACCTCTTGGTGATTATTTGCAGTGTAGATCTAGGAAAGGCTTCCAGATGAAGGCATATGTATCCAGTGCAGCTGGATATTTAACATTGTCCCTATGTACTTAAACCAAAAAAAATCACAAGGGCATAGCTTTTTTTTTATCAGTCAGATTCATTTGACAATTACCAATTACATTTTTGCATTTTTATTATATGTTAATGGACTATATTAATTAAAGCAGATTGAAATTCACTAATAATGATTAGTTGAATTTGGGGTACCTATAACAGATTTTATGAGAGGTGAAATTCTCTATGTATTGCATCCTGTAATACTTGATACTGCACCTCTGCATGGATTTCTAGTTTGCATACTCATCTAAGCCAACACACAACATGAGACCAGGAAGAGAGAAGAGTGGACCAATGACCTTCTCATCACCATTGTGATGAAAATGACAATGACAAGAGAAGCAGTAGCTTCTCCTGGCCCCCAGCAGTCTAACACCTGTAGCCTCATCTGATTATATAAATCGAATAGAATGCACAATTGGTTTTTGGTGAGGAACATTATCTCTGTAATAAACACTCTCCAAATTTACCTAGCCCCAGGGAAATAGCCTCTCATGCTGTTAGTCCTTTTGTGATTCATGAATAATACGTATTTAACAGAAATCTTAGAACAGGAAATGAAAAAGTGAAGATGATAAATCTATTTCACTTAGACAATAATCATATAACACTGTGGCCAGTTAGTTCTAATTTATAGACACGATTCCCTCTGGAAATCTTAGGTGAAAAAAGGGTGTGGGGGTGTGAGAAGATGAGAACCATGTAGGGCATCTTTTACCCACTGGAACAGTTAACTGGAGGGAAACACTAATTAAGATTTCACTGCTGCAAAGCAGTATTAACAGTAGTTGAACAGGATGAGTTTTTCTGGAGCTCAATCTTGTTTGCTTGTTAGGATCTCCTTGCTGAACCCTGGATTGTTCAGATTTAATCTGTCTCAGTTCTTCCCCCACCCACCTATAGACAAGAAACACATTTGGCTCTCTGGGCCCACAAAAGATTGCTAATCTATAAAAGTGTTCTTGCCCTACTGGAATCTTCTAGCCCGTGACAATAATTATGACAGCTGACAGATACTTGTATTGCTGTTAAAAACAGTACAGCAGAACCTCAGAATTACAAACACCTCGGGAATGAAGGTTGTTCCTAACTCTCAAATGTTTGTAACTCTGAACAAAATGTTATGGTTGTTTTTTCAAAAGTTTACAACTGAACATTGACTTAATACAGCTTTGTAACTTTACTAGGCAGAAGAAAAATGCTGCTTTTAACCATCTTAATTTAAATGAAACAGTTTCCATACCTTGTATTGTGCTGTACAGTATTTGCTTTTTTCCCCCTCTCTGCTGCCTGATTGTGTACTTATGTTTCCAAATGAGGTGTGTGGTTGGCTGGTCAGTTCGTAATTCTGATGTTCTACTGTAATAATAATAACAATATTAAAAGCATTCCTTATCTATAAATGCAGCATTTATTTCCATGCTATTTGGATAATCCCTTTGTAATAGATTCTGTGATGTATCATACTTAAGTGTCCTGTAAATCTTCTAATAAGTAACAACTACTAAGGCTCAGTTCCTTTAAACAGTGAATGGTATAGCTGTTAGTGGAAGAATATTTTTTCCCTGACAAAGTTTCCAAATATAAAGTAGAATTTCCAATTTCTGTGTGATTTGTTTAAGGAATTATCCCACACTCCCTTTTCCCTTTACAACTCACTTAGTTTTAAACAGATTAGATTGTTCTGCCTTGTTTTGAGGAAGCCTTAGGAATATGGATTATCAAATAGAATCAAATAGAAAAATATTTTATTCTATTGTTTTGATAATATTTACCATATTGTATATGCAAAACACGTGAGACATTTATAGAATCAGTATAACCAAAATTCCCCATCACATCTCTCCCTATCTCCTACTAAAGCCCTTAAACAGTGCACAGACAAAGGGAAAACATCTGTTAAACTGAGATTGCTAAGTGACTCATGAGATACTTACAAGATAATATTTTGATTTCTTTGGGTGGAAAAAAATATTTTTAAAGCCATTTGTGAATCAAGACTTCAACCTTTTCCTGTCATGTTAGGAACACTGATCCTAGATCCTGTACGCTATGATCAAACAGTTTATGCAAAATAGTCTGTCTACAGAAAACTCAGTGCATTTCTTTGATGTGACTTAATTGGCTAAAAGGAAATTGGATTCATGCAGTAAATTCATAGGATGTGATTTCTTCTTGAAATTTCTCCTAATGAAATTTGGGTTTTATACATAACATACATGATTTAATTTGGGATTTTATCCTGGACAAAATAAAACATGCAATTGACTGAGTACATTCCAGTCAGGCCCGGACTATATTCGATGGAACAACCTTGCTGCTCTCTACTCAAATTTATTAATCCTGATTTTAGGCCAAACTCCCCCATTCTTTAAGAGTATATGTCTCCCATTGTAATCTAGAGGATCTCCGCAAGCATTAGAGGGCAGAGTAGCTAAAGACGTATAATCATGCTAGGTGCTGAACTCTCCTGTGAGGTGCAGAGCACCTTCAACTCCTACCGAAGTCAGTGGGAACTGCAGGTTCACAGACCTTCCAGATGCACAGTACTTTGCAGGATCAGGCTGTAGGTCAGAATGCAGATCAATGAATTCCATTGTCTTGTCATAGGGTGTAAACTACTGGTCACTTTAATGAATCAGGAGAGTGAATCCGTGGGACTACGAAGCCTACACCACATCATTCACTTATACAGAACCTGACATTTTATTATATTGTTCTGGGAAGCTTTATAGCCATGTTTTATCCTTTACCTGGCATCCTTCAGCTTGCTAGCAAACATGCCTAATATTTCCAAATCAGATCGCATTCCCTTCAGTCAATTCAACAGCAAATTATTTGTCAACAAGTTTCAGCTTTAGCTCTTTTAAAGGCTGCTTCTCTACAAAGGAAAAAAAAGCTTATGTGCAGACAGAATAATTGCAAGCTACTGCCACATAACAGGGAGGAAAAAGATGTTACAGCCACTATAATTCACAAAGCAAACTTGGTGGACAAGTGGGGATCCACAATAAAATCAGGATGGCTCGGAGGTCAATGCACAGATTTACACAAGAAAAATTATGCAGACATAAGGAAGTAGCGCTTTTTTACCACAAAATTGCCTAGGTAGAGTGAGCTCTCCTGAGAGATTTATGCAGAGCATACCTCTAGCAAGATGAAAAGAATGTTCTGTCCTCAGAATCAAAGCCAAGCAAAAAGGGAAAAAAAAAAACCAAAACCCTAAGCAGCAGAGAGGACAAAACACCCCATCAGTCATACAACTACAGTGTGAGAGAGACATAAAGGAATTTCCAGGGCTTTCAGTGAGATCAGCAAAAATATAGATAGATAGATTAGATAAAAAGATTCTGAGAAACTAAAAAAAAAGACTTTTTAACTTATTTAAATCAAGTCCTAATTTTCTCAATTTCTTTTAAAAATTAAAAATGGTTTAAAATATCACATATATGTTTTGTCAATGCCAAAATCTACTGTGTATTAAGCAATACATTACAGCAATGATACAGTTTTTACTTGAAGCTGTATTTTAGTTGAAAGTAGTCATTTTGCAATATTATTTTGAGACCAAGGCATCTTAAAAGCTTGTAGACAAGCTTATCAGAGGCCGTGATAAGGAATAGCTTTCATAGTTTAGTGCTGGGGCCTTGCGATTTCTTTCCAGAAAAAGAAAAAAAGAGAGTGCAAAAGGAGTAAGATAAAAGGCACCTCGCCCAAACCTTTTTAGCATGCTGATGTGGTTCTACCCATCTACACTATACCTTTCATTATATTTTATTTTGTAGTCTTTATTTTTCTCTTGCTATTTCTTTAAAGCATACACGTAGGCTGGATTTCTGAAAAGGGCACTCTGCCTTTGTAGCTGCATTTTGCTGGCCACAAGCAAATTTGGTTTCTTGTGCCCCAAGATACCTGATTGTCGATGTACGTCAGGTCATTAAAGTTGCAAGTTCCCTGATTTGGGAAGCGCAAAATGCAGGCACAAATCTGGCTGGGGTAGAATGAGCCTGCAAAAAGGAAGGCTGGGCCTCAGTCCTTTGAAAATTGTACCTCATAGACTGCATTATACCTTCTTTTTTTTTTAACATACAAAAATGCAGAGCACTAAGTATGCTTAATGGGGGTAATTCAATTTTGGAGCGGAGGTCTGGCGGAAGACCTGCTGCATCACTTGATCCACTTGTTGCATAGTATAACTAGGTTCAAAAAAGAATTAGCTAAGTTCATGGAGGATAGGTCCATCAATGGTTATTAGTCAAGACTGTCATTGATGCAACCGCCTGCTCCCGGTGTCCCTAAATCTCCAATTACTAGAAGCTGGGTGTGACTGACGGGATGGATCACTCAAAATTGCCTTGTTTTGTTCATTTTCCTCTAAAGCGTCTGGCACTGGCCACTGTGAGAAGATAAGTTACCGGGCTTGATGAACCATTGATCTGACTCAGTATGGCTATTCTTATGTTCGCGCAGTGAGGAAGGACAGCCAATGGAGTCGCTGCATGGGACCATTGCATCCCAGGTGCGTAGAAAGTGGCAATGACGTGTGGTCATGGGACATGCACTTATACAAATAGGTCATCGTACAAGGCGAAATCATTTCCTATTGATGCCCCATGTCAGTCCCATTTAAACATTAGTGTGAATGAAGTGGTGAAGAAATCCTGTCATTTTAAGTGAGTCTTAAGCAATTTATAGAATTTGTGCCAACCCCCTTCACAGTACTACATTTCATTCACACTGTGTAAGTAGAACAAAGGGGCTGCAGCTGCTGTCACTGTCAGAAGGGCCTGCACACTTGCCCCAGGCTGAGGGGTCAGTTTTTCCCCATATGCTTTATTGCACAAAGCCTGATTATTCACCTTGTGAAGGAGACAGGAATTTCACCTGGTATCTAGAGAGGGCTCTTTATATGACTCCTGACCTACATTCTCTTACATTGGCCATCTATTCCATGTGGCCAGATAGGGGAGCAAGGCAACATGAGAATGTGAGTCTGAGCATGGAGGTGACTGTGGGAGGTCAGACCAGGAGAGGACAGAGAGCAGCAGAGAGAGGTGGGGAGTAGGCAGACCCTTGGCTCTACCACACAAACATGCCAGGTAAGCTGAACCATCATAAGGAGGAAGAGCAGTAGCACCTTGCTTTTTTCTGGGATCAAAGGGGGAAGCAGCTACACACTACTCCTTACTCAGGACTACTAACAAAGGCTCAGTCTAGTTCTGAAGTCCTAATCCTGAGAGGTGCTGAGCACTCACAAATCCCATTATCTTCACGCTGGAATTGTATGAACAGTACAGTATAGCCTTCATATGTTCCATGGTCCTACAAACGCAGTGTTTTATCTATGTATAGTCAATATTGTTCTATTTATATAACCAAAGGAACCCAAATAAAGTTCCATTCAAATATAATTTTGTTGCCCCAAACTTCGAACCATGATAGCTGCTCAATTTCTCAGGTTCTATACAGAATATGAATATGTCATCCTAGGAACTGTTTATAATATGTTTTAGAATCATAGAATATCAGGGTTGGAAGAAACCTCAGGAAGTCATCTAGTCCAATCTCCTGCTCAAAGCAGGACCAACACCAACTAAATAATGCCAGCCAAGGCTTTGTCAAGACGAGCCTTAAGAACCTCTAAAGATGGAGATTCCACCACTTCCCTAGGTAACCCATTCCAGTGCTTCACCACCCTCGTAGTGAAATAGTGTTTCCTAATATCCAACCAAGACCTCCCGCACTGCAACTTGAGATTATTGCTTCTTGTTCTGTCATCTGCCACCACTGAGAACAGCCAAGCTCCTTCCTCTTTGGAACCCCCCTTCAGGTAGTTGAAGGCTGCTATCAAATCCCTCCTCACTCTTCTCTTCGGCAGACTAAATAACCCCAGTTCCCTCAACCTCTCCTCGTAAGTCATGTGCCCCAGCCCCCTAATCATTTTCGTTGCCCTCCGCTGAACTATCTCCCATTTGTCCACATCCCTTCTGTAGGTGGGGGACCAAAACTGGATGCAGTACTCCAGGTGTGGCCTCACCAGTGCCGAATAGAGGGGAAGAATCACTTCCCTCGATCTGCTAGCAATGCTCCTAATAATACAGCCCAATATGCTTTTGGCCTTCTTGGCAACGAGGGCACACTGTTGACTCATATCCAGCTTCTCATCCACTTTAATCCCCAGGTCCTTTTCTGCAGAACTGCTGCTTAGCCAATCAGTCCCCAGCCTGTAGCGGTGCATGGTATTCTTCCTTCTTAAGTGCAGGACTCTGCATTTGTCCTTGTTGAACCTCATCAGATTTCTTTTGGCCAAATCCTCCAATATGTCTAAGACACTCTGGACCCTATTCCTACCCCCCAGCATATCTACCTCTCCCCCCAGCTTAGTGTCATCGGCGAACTTGCTGAGGGTGCAATTCAGATAATTGATAAAGATGTGCTCCCATGTGTGAAAAAATATTCTCCTGCATCTGTTTTTTTTCCTGAAAACATTGATCCACGAAATAACCCTTTACAAAATATTTCCATCCAAGCATACATGCACATGGATATGCCACTGGGTGGTTGCTTTCTTTGAAACCTTCACATCCAGCTGTGTAGGGATACTCCAAGCATTCCACCTTATAGAGCGGTAGCCTCGGCAATAGAGATCGTCCAGTTTTTTGGGGGTTTTTTATGATATAGTTTTCCCTCAAAAAATGAAGTTTTGTCAACATCTAAATATTTCACAGGAATGTATAGATTTTTATGAATTTTTGAAGGGAAAAAGACAATGTTTTATTTTGACAATGTCAAACTGTTTCAATGTATTAATTTGTTGACTTTTATATAATATTTAAAATATTATCCTGAAAGGTGGTCACTCCAGTCCAGAGCTAAGACACACTGGCTGGGCTGTGTGTAGAAGTTGTACTGCCACTGTCTCTGCTCCACCTGTTGTGTGAATAGATAGAGGACTCCAACGCTGGAAGTCTGGCAGCTTTTACAAGTATGAATCCATTTGAAAAAAGGAGAAGGGAACATTTTCTTCTCCTGTTATTAAATCATCTCATGTGCTGAAGATGCTGCTGAGGAGGAATATTGAAAGTCTATAGCAAAGATGAAGAAATATGCCCTGAGAAGTAATATTTTATAAACCTACATTGTAAAAAATCATCTTTAAGAAGAAGAATACAATTCTTGTATCACTAAATGCTTCTTTTAAAAGTAAGATGTGGGGGATATGGGCAAGATTTATTTAAACTGTGTAATATTTTAGGATGGGAGCTGACATTGATGGAGATGATTGAAAACTAGTTTTATGGTCATATAAGCTAAAAAAAAGGAGTTTTCAGTCTATAATATGCTGAGCAATAGGAAAAATACATAATTCCCTTAATACCTGGCATATGCCATCTTTTTTACAAAATAGTGAAATATCAACTAGCCACTGTATCAGTACTTCTCTCGGATATGGATGGGCAGATCTCATGTATTCTGAGGATAAATTAACTTCTTGATTTTTTCGCATTTGCATTTGCAAAAGCAGATTGAGTTCATGACCCTTCCCCTCCCAACCCCCACTGTAATTTAAAACCATTTATTTACTTTCCCATGGAAGTTTCCATATACAGTACATTTTCTAGATAAAAGATTTCTATGCTATGTATCAGGCAGAGAAGAATACCCGTCCTGTCCCTCCAATACACAGACACAAAAGCTAAGTTGGCACGGGGCAGGGATACACATGTTGAGATTTCTAACACGGTACAGGAGAATTGAATCACACATCTTTTATTAATTTTAATGGGTTTACTACTTTGAAAAACTCAATCTCTATATTATTTCAATAGAATTTCTCTCTCTGTCCACTTCTCTGCATCTTTTCTCCCCTCAGTCTCTCTCCTATTCCCCCCACTTGGCCTGCTCTCTGCTCTATCTTTCACCTTATTTTATCAAACATATTTTTTTCCTCCTTACCTCTTTTATGTCTCTATCTTCTGTACTTAGATGGCTCCCATCCCCCTAATATCTGAGCACCTCAGAGTCTGTAAGGACACATCCTCACAGCACCCCTGTGAGGTTCAAAAGAACTATTATTCCCATTTAACAATCATCAAACTGAACCACAGAGAGGATAAATGACTTTCCTAGGGTCACAAAGTTGCTTGTGGCAAAGCAGGAATTAAATCTAGGTTTTCCATAGGCCAGGCTACACACTAAACAATAGACCATCCTTTCTCTCCTCCCTTCTACCCTATTATCTAGTAGGCAGAGTACATATGAGTTTCAGCTCAAGTGGGGCTGAAATTTAAATAAGCAAGATCACTCATCATGACTCTTCCATTTTTGTCTGCTGCACAAAAGCCAATATTCACTGGCCTCAAGAAAAGCATCAGATCTAGTGCTGCAGCAGAATGAGGGGCTACTGGCTTAAATCACACGGCTGATCAGTTGAACGCAGGAACATATCCCATTTCTAAAAATTATTATCAAGAATCTTGAGAGAGGAAACAATACTTTTCCTCGTATCTTTATAGGGATGAATTGGAGCAGACAGACTGAATCTATTGCCAAGGTTAAACTCTTTATTTTCAATGACACCAATTATTTTGAGCATCAAATGCTTCAATTATCGCAAGCAGCCAATTAACAAGTTGAATTCAAAAAATCAGAAACCACTCTGAAATTGCCCAGCATTCAAATTATTTTCCCATACAAATGGCATAGCTTGCAACTTTCTAAAACTACTTTTCTGCTTTTCATTCTCACATCTAAAGAAGACTATTGGGACCAAAAGGTTTGCCACCTTCCATCTCAGACCACTGGCTGAAAGTAATGGGTAGGCGATTTCACAAATAAGGCCTCCCTGCTCCCAAACCAAAAAGTACTGTAAATGTAATCCAGGTGTGCAGATCTGCATTGGGTCATGTTGCTAAAGCATCAGGCAGGCTAATTTAGAGGGTCCTCTATTAATGTGTTCTCTGTGTTTGCACAGGATTTGTTCCCTTAGAAAGGCTGATCCTCTGCATAAAGTGTCTCTTGTATTGTGGTGGTTCATGCCCTCCTATTATGGCTACTAAGCTATTTCTACAATAAAATTTGTGGCTCCTTAAAAGGTGCTCATTTATAATCCCAGAGCCACATCTGTGCATACTTTGAAAGACGTAATTTGAAAGAAATTTACCAAGATGTCTGATTGTGGAGTTTATGGCTAGTGCTGGAATTTCCATGTGCTATCCAGAGTGCTAAACCCTGCTACTAAGGACACATACATTTACAAGGAGATACTACAGTGTAACATTAGTAGCATTTCAAATGCATGAGATCATACTTAATCCCAGGTTTCTAAACATACCCAATTCCCCGTATTGTATTCATGATGCACAGTTAGGTAGCTGTCCCTTAAGAGAGGCACAGGAAGACTAGATTTCTGAGTGCGTGTGCATGTATGCTGAGTTGGGCTATTGAGAGCAGAATGTGTTTAGTTTACCCTAACAGGTGTGGATCTTCATTCCTGTGAGTAGGGTAAAGGGAAACAATACACTCCCCACCTATATACCCATTTTGTCCACTCATCTCTCCTGTGGATTTTGTGAAATCTTTTGTGGAAATAAAAGACACCAGCCGTGTTTCAATATGCCCAACACCTAACCTCCACTCACTGCTAAGGGCTCTCTATGCAGGTGCAAACCCCTATTTAGATACCCTGCCTTTGACAGTGTCTAATATTTCATTGGAATGTAAAATCCCCCATAATGCCCCTAGGTAATGCCCTGTGCATAGGGGAGAAAATTCCTTCCTGACCCATGAAGTGATTGGTGGAAGTCCAGTAGCAGGAGATAAGGTTACCTTTGTATGTTAGCTTGTATAACTATAAAGGTTATTAGGTGTCGTAAAATTACACAGGCCTTTTAAAATTCAACCACAGTAACTGTCTCAATGGCCTAAGGTAGCGAATTCCACAGATTCACTCTACCTGCATAAACGCTAATTTCCTTTTGTTTGTATGAATAGTCAATATAAAAACCACCTCCAACCTAGAGTAAAGTGGAATTTGAAACTTTGCCACCAGCCCTAAGACATGGTAAGAGGTGTGTGTTACCTCTACAGAGATCAGACCTTGTCATCTATACTTGAACCTGTGGGATTGGATGGATCTACTTTTCTCAGGTCAGAACACAGTGTGATCCAGTGGGTAGAGCAGTGTTTTAGGATTGAGGAGACCTAGGTTTTGTTCCCAGCACTGCCCTTGATCTGCAGGATAATGCTGGGCAAGTCACTTCACCTCTCTGGTTTTCCATCCCATTCTTTATCTGTCTCGTTTATTTAAGCTTAGATTGTCACTTCACAATCAGGCCTGAACAAGGGGCAGTGCAAGCAGCCCAGAGGCATATTCTCGTCAACCGTGAGGGTAACAGGGAAACAGTGGCTCTATGGCACTTCCTTCCTCTTCCTCACTGTACCTACACAAGGCAATAAGATCCTACATCGGCCCCAAAGTGCCCCTTTTAGACAATTTTTGTGGTTGTACAATTACATTTCACTATTTTTTTTAAACAAAATCTTCCCTTGTGGCAGTGTGAACGACCTACAAAAACAGGGCGGACTGATTATCATGAAACAGTGACACAGATTCTGCCTACACACTGTCAAATGCAAAACACAAGCAATGTGCAAACAAGAAAAAAAGATCTCTCCTCTCTTCCTGCTGTATCTTTTTCTTGTGACTACAGCCAGGAAAAGCACTTCCAGAAAGAGGTGTGATTTTTAAGTTGACAGTGGCTCTTTTTATGAACTCATTTTATTTTAACATTAAGT
The DNA here is from genome assembly GCA_037349315.1 of Chelydra serpentina. NCBI lineage: Eukaryota > Metazoa > Chordata > Testudines > Chelydridae > Chelydra > Chelydra serpentina. The sequence goes on from JBAIAC010000004.1 coordinate 65,858,249, forward strand.
AAAACTAGAGGGAATGTGGCAGAGTCAAGCCAAGCTGCCAAATAATGAGCCATACAAGACAAATAATCCAAAAGGAACCAAGAATAGGTGTGAAAATGATGTGAGGTAAATTGATCTGAATGAGAAAGCCTTACATTGAGCTTCATTCTAAAGGATGTTGTGAAACCCATGTTCTGATGAAAGGGATGAAGGTCTAAGATTTTGTTGGGTCTTAAACTGACAGAGAGAAGCCAGCTGGAGACAAGCTGCGGCTCTGAGAAACTGTTTGCTGACAGTGTTGTGGTGGTATTGTGTTTGCCTCGTGGTGGGCCATTGTGACTTGATTTTGTGTGTGATACAGAAAGAAATTGATTGATTCCAGGGAAAAGGTGTGACATTCTTACAGAAGACATCAGTGATGAGAAATATAAAACCAGGAGGGATGGCCTGGGAGAAAAGTAAGAGCTGGATGGAATAAATTACCCTAGGCTACACACACCTTGGCTAGGGATGGAAAGAGCAAAGAGTGCATCTGTCCCCTGTCCGCAGAGGTATGTGCTCTGAAGCACATTGGACCTGAATTCTGCAAGACCATCCTGATTTATGCAGGAAAGTGGTGCTGAATGCTGCAGTGGAAAGGAATTTCTGCAGCAACAACAAGTACTTTCCAGTCACAGGGTCAGACTGAATTAAATATGAAAATAAACAATACACTTATGCAGTGCCCTGGTGGGCTTTTTAAAATACAAAATGAATATTTCAGTGCAAATCTCAATTTTGAAATGGTTTCAATTTATTTTATGTTTTCTCTGTATTGTCAATGTCCTGCATAATTTTGTACTGCTAATGCATAATGACACTGCCGAGGTGTCAAGGGGAAAGATGGAGTTGTGGTCGTACAGTGAAGGGCATGTTGGGATTTTAGCACCCAGAGGAGATGGAGGTGGTTATTATTTGGGGATGTAGGAGGTGGCTGAGGCTTTTGGCATTGGGAAGGGAATGGATCTTCTCTTCCCTTCCCTGCTTTGGACAAGTATAGAGGTAACTTGACATTTTGGGGAGGTTTATACTTCTAGTGGTAGATCCTCAGCTCATGTAATTTGCCATAGCTTCACTGAAGTCAGTTTGCTCCTTAGCTTGAGGATAATGTTGTCCAGTTGTAATCTGGTGGTAGTTATGCTTGCCTATGCAGCACATGATTCAATGGAGCTATGGCAATTTACATAGCTAAGAATCTGGCCTTGACCTTTTAACCCAGCAATCCTTCACAGCATCCAGATGCCTTTTAACAACTTAGATAAATATATTAGCTTATGATTCTGCTGAAATAATCATCAGTTCACCATGTAACTCATCATCGTTAGGTTTCAGCATTAATGGCACATTGAGATTAATAGAGAAATTCACTCCTTTCTTAGCCTTCAATTCAGCAAGGTGTGTAATCAAGTGTCAAACGTGCAGCATGAGACTGCTCAGGTGTTGAAAGTTGGACATGTGCTTATGTACCTTGCTGAACTAGGACCTCAATGCTATTGCTTCATGCTGTCTGCAGACTCAGGAAGGCAACATGGCATTGGCTGATGTTTGGGTTCCATATTCAGAAAGTTCTCTGTCCCCCCCATACAGACTATAAACATATACATTGTTTAAAATAAACGTTTAGATTCTGCAGCCAAGGGTGGGTTCTGTGGCCAATTTCACATCCACATAATCACAGATATGGGGGCCTGCCTCTTACACATAGAGAGAAAGGTATATAACAGGGAATAACCTGTGTTCTGCTATTTATCATTAAAATAACTGTAAATTTAGAAGGGAGAGAAGCAACCTCAAATGATTGCCCGTTATGCCTCCTATTGTAACAACACAGATGGATTACCCAAAGCGCATTATACAAATGTAATACAGTTGTAGTTTGTCTAAAGCGGTAGCATTTTGCTGGGAGCATAAATTTTGGTGCCAGCATAGTTTAGTGCTAGCCTTGGGCACATTATAGAAATGAAGGACTGGGTTTATAATGAAGTGGCAATATTTTGGTGGCAGCATAAAATATATAATTTCTCCTCTAAAGCAAATCACCAATTCCTTTGATACATTAAGTTTTGTGAGTTGAGAAAAGCCAGTTGTAAAAATCATGAACATAATTACACACCCTTGCCTGAGCACCAAGAAATCCTATTTGTAGCAAACAGCCCCAAGAACAGGGATTTTGCTTTACAGAACTCTGGATTTTAGTTGGAGCAGGAATGCAAATACTAATATTTCCACATTTTGCAAGTACTGCCCATTTCCATTAAAACAAATGGGTTCGTCTATCCTGCAGAACAGAATTTGCTCAAATACCAAAACCGCGTTTCTCTTTTTTTCATTTATGCCCACTGATTTTCAAACAAACTTTTATATAAAAGGGTTGATTCTTCATAGGCTAGAATGAAGCAACCTGAGCACAATTAATTGGACAAAATAGATCCAGTACTAGGTTATGTTCCCTTTGCCCTGTATGAGCTTCACAACAGGGTGGTAAAGCTGCCCTAGTGCACCAGCCAGCACAGAGCTGGCTCCATGCTCGCACCAGCAGAGTCACAGAGGGAAAGAGTATAGTTGGAGAATGCTGTGCTCTGGCAAACTCTGATTGTGGCATTACCCTGGGAGGCCACTACATGACTAACCCTGCTCTAATTTACATTGGGGGTCCTATTCAGCCCTTGGCAGCCCCAGGACTGGGGACAGGTTAAGGTGAAAGCCACCTTGCCCCAACTTCTCTTCTGGAGTACTAACAGAATTCTGGTTCACCTCAGATCTGGGGCCATGAGGTTCTGTAATCAATCCTGAAGCTTTTACCCAGCTCTTACTCTGGTAAAGCTCTTATTGAAGTCAATCGGGATTTTGCTTTATTAAATAAACAACAACAACAGCAATAATAGTAATACCTAGCTCTTTTCAATGGTGCTTACAAGCCCCTCACGAAGGCCAAGGCAGGAGAAGGGCTGGAGCAGGATTGGTCCAGGAAAGCTCAGCCCCTCAGGCACTGCTGAACATACTCCTGGGGATAGGAGCAGAATAAAGAAAGCTCCAGCAGCCCAGGCAGTGGGGGAGGAGAGAAGCTGTTTCAAGGAGGAGAAGCTCTTACTGAGGTCTGTCTGTGAGTCTTTTCCCCGCCTTTGAAACATCACCTCATGGGTAGGGAGAACCACGTGTGGGGGCAGCAGGGGGCATCAGCTCTGCGACTCTGGGATTTGGAGCAATGGACTGTAATTGAACAGCAGCCATGTCCCAAGCTGAGGCAGTGGGTGGGATAGGACATGGCACAGGAAGGTGGGTTGAGCAGGTGAGCAGGAGGCGGATAAGCTATCGTGTGCTGTCATATTTTCTGGGCCCTGGGCTAGGCCCTGGTGGATCGAGGGGGTCTGGGTCCCTCTACCACCCCAGATTCCCATACCCTAAGCCCTGGGATAGGCAGAGGCCTACTGACAAGCAAGCCAACCCAGTTGAGCCCTTCAAGGGGGGACCATACTCAGAGAACTAAAAGAGAGACTAGAGCAGCAAGCTCTGACCACTAGGCCTGCTGACTGAACAGACAATCCTGCTACACTCTTATATACCTACTAAGGACTTCAGAGGTAGGCCTCAAAAAGTCATTTTCTCTGTCTGGAGCAGTTTTCAAACTGTAATGGCCATTTGTATAATTATGAATCTTAACAATTAATATTTAGTTATGTCTGTAAATAATTCATTTGTGTCATAAAGCAAATGGCTTTTCCCTTATTTGATCATATACACATGTTTACAAGAAAAATGAAAATATTAATTGGAGTCTGCAGGTACTTCAGCATTTGAATCAGGATGCCAATTTTCATATTTTTGCCTTTAGCTGTGATATGTGATCAGGTCACAGATAATGTAAAGACAACAGACTCTACTAGTTGGCACGTAAGGGTTCCAGGACTCCTGCACAAAGACCACAGAGAACAAGACAGAACTATGGTGGGATTTACAGGTGAACACTTAATTGCCCACCAAGAAAAGGGTAGGCTAAAGAGGAAGCCCAGGTTGTAGGAAGCCACATGGTCACAGTTACTGTGTGGTGCATGTTCTGTTAGACCACTCGTACAGGATAAGGCAGGTATTACTTATTAGGAACTATTGCAATCATTTAAGATATTATACCTAGTAAATTTGCTTCCTTTCCTTTTTGCCAGACCTGATAAACAATTCTCGTTTATTTACTGGGAGTGGGTATTAAATGGGAAGTGACCAAGGGCTAGTATCTATAGAATTCAGTGCTTTGAGTGCATAAAACATTACTTCAGAGCTCACAGTACACAGAGCACACAACCAAATATCTAAAATAAAATAAACATGTACCATAGCACTCAAAGTGACACCTTGCATTGAGGCTAGTTACAGGAGATCATCATTTATCTCAGTAGCAAACTGGAGATTATTCTGCACCATTTGTGTTTGGTGTATATAACTTAAATATGAGTCTCTGCTGTAATCAAGTTTTTCAAGTGAACAACAATACTCACAGTGACATCTTTCATAGATTTTCCTCACAGAGCTGACAGAAGAATCAGCCATTGGTGACTCTGTAGATCTTGAAAACATGGCAAATCTGTCTGCGTTGCTTGCTTGAATTGTTTATAACTGTGGGAAACCAAATCTGAATGGTGAATTGTTGAAGATCATCCCTTGGTTTCTGAGATGGGGTGCAAATGTCCTGTTACAATGTAAGACTAAATAGTCTTGTATTTGTCTTGCTAAATGGCAGGTGGTTTTTCCCACCATCCAATTTTCCTGCCACTCATCATTACATTTGTATGAGTCTTTTACTATTTTGTCAGCCTGTTTGACTTATTTTAGATTTGCCCACTTAGGATGCAGTTTATCCTCTAGAGCAGAAATTGGTGTCCTCAGCTGTCACCCCATCATCAGCTGTGCTGGGTTACACTTAATGGCATGTGTTGCTCTTGTTATATAATGGAGTGAACTGAGAAATGGATCCTCTTTTTCAGATGTATGCTGTGTGCACAGCCCACTAACCCTCAACATTAGCTAGAGGATAATGTTGGCTGGTTGTTATTTGGTGAAAGTTATACTTGTCCATTAAGGATAAGAAGTTTTTTGTGACAAATTGTAGTCTATGGTCCGTGACAAGTTCATCCAGATTCCTCCACTGTGCAAACATATTCTTTAGGTGATTTATAACACTGTAACTAGAAAAGTCAGGTAAATATGTATCTAGAAAGTAGTCAACTGCAACCAAATACTTCTGTCCTTGTCACTAAGTTGTCCAATCTGACCCTTTATCCAAGTCCTGTCTAACATTTGAGTAACTATTAATTATTCTTTATGTTTGTTTCTTGACAAAGTTCACAGTTGGTTATAATCATGTTGACATCTTTCTCAATTCCTGGCCAAACACAGATCATTGATCTTTCATAACATATAGTACTGCCCAAATAGCCTTAGTGAAGTCTCCAAATGATATCTTGCTGCACGTTTTCTGTGAGAACTATCCTTTCGCCACAAAGAAAAAAGTCTTTACAATCTATAGAGCTACTTCTCCTTAGGAGGAAAGTCTGGGTACTTTGGGGTATACTTCCAGTATAATTGGGTCAACTGCTTTTCATGACACCATAAAAAGAGACCTGCACTCCAGATTTTCAGTAGCAGCATGTTGGAGTTGTAACAATGAATCAAACATTGTTTTTTAAGGTTTGCAGAGCTCTTTCTTAAGTTTCAATTTCTTCAACCTTTGCAGTGTTTGTGCATTAGTCAGACTGCAAGGGTGTCTAGACAGGGTATCAGCAATTACAGAACCTCACCATGTACATGCTCTGCCTGCAGATTGTACCACATCATGAACAGAAGTGGACTTTGACATCTCACTGGCACACCATCACAGTCTTTTGCTATTTATCAAAGCTATGAGTAGCTTGTGTTCAGTACAATGTTTGCAGGCTCTAATATGCAGAATCACTTTGGATATTTTTAACCTCCCCATAAGGCATAAAGTCACTCCTCCTGAAAATGAGCATACAAAGTCACCGCATCAGTTAATATGTCAGAGTAGTATGCAACTGGCATCAGCCAACCATCAATCTTGAACCTGCATCCTGTAAAGTAAATATAATGCATGATTTATTATGTCTGACTCCTGATTCTTGCTCCCTCACTTCTGAGCTAGTATGCCTGAGTTTTCATCCCTGGCTTCTTTTATCAATATAACTTGATACTATGCCTGATTTTGAAGGCTGACACTACAGGCTAAATATTTAGGGCCAGATTGTTGGGTTGGGTGCAGCCACTTTGTGGCCACTCCTGGCCAGATCCCCCAGTGTAACCAACCATTTTGCTTTTTTTAAGAAACAGCTTAAACTCATAAATGGATATTGCTGCACAGTTTCCTCTGAGTGGGCCCCACACTGATCCTATTTCTGCATTTGTGAGAGAACAGATACCATGTGGCTGCAACAGCTGATCTTTCCAGACAACTGTCATTCTGAGTGGGACTTTCCATAGAGACCCCAGGCCTGAAGCCTGTTGACTGTGACAGTATTGGACCATGTGACCACCTAATTGATGCTAAAGGTAATGATGTAGTGTCTACAGAAAAGTAAGGGGGAGTTGCTCCTTGTAAAGTCCATGCTGAAGAGATATATGCTCTCTTAGTTCACCAACATTTTCTGAAGGGCTTTGACCAAGCCAGTCCGTCACCTGGTTCTAGTAACTGCAGGCTAGTCATGTGAGACAAAGATCACAAGACCACGAAGCAGAAGAGATTTAAACTGTTTTTATCTTAAGGGAGGGGTGCTTCCTTGTTCTCATAGGGTGTTAATGTGTGGACTGAGTGTTGTGCATATCTTTTGGGACATGGCACCATTAATAGTTTCCTAAAATTAAATTAGAAGCCAACTGCACAAGAGTGAGGGATGGGGCAATTTTACTCAGGGACTCCAAGGCAAATCCCTTCTCCTATGAAAAGTACCATGGGACCATACAGACAAATTTCACCAAAGATCCTTCTATGGCCGTGAGGTGCACTTCAGCCTGCATGGCTTCTCATGACTGATCTTTTGCCTCAATGGGCAAAATTATCAGTCTCAAGCTTCAGGCCATAAAGTAACCTCCAATTGTTGGGTGGCTGTAAGAGACTTTACTTGGGGACAATTTGCCTTGGAACTGCTTACTTCACGGTTTCTTGCACCTTCCTCTCAAAAGCTGGTACTAGCCACTGTCCAAGATAGAATACTGCACTAAGTGAATCACTGACCTTATCCAATATGGAATGTCCTATGTTCCTAAGCGTGAAACTTGTGGATAGAAGATAGATGGCTTGTTTGTAAATCTGGAAACAAATTCCAGAAGATATCAAGATGACCATGAACCTCAACACCATTGGAACATAATACTAACCCAGCTTCTTCAACCTAGCATTCCCAAAATTTCTCTCTTTCTTTCTCTATCAGCCTCATAATGTTGTACTGTATGTTGCTGCTGATTGGAGAGTAGAAGGACAAAGACAGATATATATCCTAATAGCTACACTTTGTAATTTTGTGAGATGCTGAAATCCCATGGAGATGGGTGACATATATATATCAGCGCTTACATACCCATTTAATTGAATATCCTTCAGAACACTATCCTCCTTGCAGTGGCGTAGCCAGATTTAGAGCACAGGGGGAGTGGAGCTAAAAAAAGGCGCCTCCTCTTGTACTCACCCGGCGGCGCTCCAGCTGTTCGGCGGCACTTCGGTGGCGGGTCCTTCACTCGCTCTGGGTCTTCGGTGGTACCTGCTGCCGAAGTCCCGCCAAAGATCCGCTTCTGAAGTGCCGCCGAACAGCTGGAGTGCCGCCGGGTGAGTGCTTTTTTTTAGCTCTGCTCCGCTTGTAGCGCCGGAGCAAAAGGCACCGGGAGCAAAAAACGTCGGGAGCAAAAAAGGTGCCGGGAGCAAAAGGCGATGGAGCAAAAAATGCTCCACTCCGCCTGCAGCGCAGGAGCAAATGGCGCCGGAGCACAAAAAAGGCGCCGCTTCTGCTCAGTGGGGGAGCGGCCGCTCCCCCTGTTCCCCCCCTGCTATGCTACTGCCTCCTTGAAAAGATTGAGGGCTGTGTCAACCCTACTGGATTTGGTATTTTCCTACCATATAATTTCTAGATATTTCCACCCAAACACTTTGAACACTAAGCCATTTCCTGTGGTCAATATATTTTAAGAAGATTAACTGTACTGAAAGCTGGTCACTAGTGGGATTTACAGATCTTGACTGTTCAGATATTGACTGTTGCTTTTTTATGAAATCAGTTTCAGGTCAAAGAAAGAAATATGCTTCTGAAATTCTCCTTGATAGTGCTATGTAATTGCTCAGTGTACAAAATGGGTGAGGAAAAAAACCCCACCTCCCGTTATCTCACAAGTTATAGCTCTTCCAGTCCAACTCTCTCCAGTCTTCTGATGCTTTCCTCTGTTTGCAACATTTCTTCTATTGCTGCCCTATGGTCTCTCAGCATGTGAATATGTGAAATGCCTTCAAGGTACATATCTAGCTTTGTATGGTCAATTCAGTTTCATTATATTTGTAGATTTCACTCTAGAAATAATAAACTCTGCAGCAGGTGGTGAAACAATAAACTTTGAAGCATGTGGTGCAGTCTGAAACTCTAATGCTATTGTTACTGATGTACCTGTCTCAAGCACCTCTAGCTTTTAAATTCTGCCAATCCTTTTCCATACACTGGATTTTTCCTTCTTATTGTGCAACTAAAGACCTTTGTTCCTGCATTTATACATTAAATGGCATGTTTATAATTTTTGTTATTAGTGTTAAGGTGTTAAAATGTGAGTGTATTAGTCATTCCATATTTATTTTACAGGAAAAACTGAAAAAGAAGGAAAAAATAAGATGCTTTGACCAAAGAATATATATAGTTATGGTTTGTTATTGGTCAGCAGTACTCACAATGTGCTAGGCCCTTTTATACATAAAAGTATCTATCTAGGTACTTATATGTCGTCCATTACCATAGTATATGAACACTTGACAACCTTTAATGTATTTAGCCTCACAATGGTTACCCCTGTGACATAGGGAAAGATTATTGTTCCCCTTTTACAGATGTGGAGCTGAGTTATAGATAAGCTAAGGGCCAGCTTTTAAAAAGATATTTAGGCATCTAAAGATGCACATAGGCACTAATGGGATTTTCAAAAATATCTGAATGCTTAAACTCCCATAAGAGATAGGCACCACTGAAAATCCAGTTTAGGCCCCAAGTTTCTGGCTCTTAATGATGCTCAACATCATATAAGTCCATAGCAGAGAAGGGAACCTGAACCCCTATGTCTAACCCCCATGTCTAACCACAGCCTAACCACTGAACTTTCTTCCTTTCAAAATGCACTTATTTCTTGTCCCAAAGAGCTTATGTCTAAGGTCCCGCTCCTATAAAAGCCTTATGCTCACATAGAGCTTCACTAATTTTAGCGGGGTATCATGTGGGCATAAAAGTCTCAACTAAAATAACATGAGTTGGTACATTGGGAGAATTTAGAGCATTTTTGTTTCGTCCTTGAATGATAAAGAAACACAACTTATCACTTAAAAACATTAAAATATTTGACATAGGTCTTTGTGGCCCACTGAATGTATGACAAGGGACACTTTTCCCCACAGTTGCCATTTTATGAACTTAGAATCTGCCTTTTACAAGATTGGATTATTTTCCTCTTTGAAAAAGGCTTTCCCCCATAGCAAGAAAGACACCTGTACCACTGCCATCCCTCTGTACCCAAACATCACACAACTGGACAAAACCCTGTAACAATCAAACAAATCACCATGCTCAAAACAACACCACCCTCAAAAAAATCCCAAGCTGAATTTCTTTCCTGAAAAAGAAGGCTAGCCAGGCCCTCCCTGAGTTCCATTAGAGTAGTAGTGTAGCCAGGGGGGGAGCAGGGGGAGCAGCCGCTCCCCCTGTGAAGAGAAGTGGCACTAAGGTGCTGCCCGAGCCCCGCTGCGGGAGCCGGGCTCGGGGGCGCTTTAAAAGGCCCGCGGCAGGAGCCGCCGGCCCTTTAAAGCGCCCCGCCCCCAGCCACGCTGCCAGAGCCGGGCTGGGGTGGGGAAGGCCCTTTAAAAGGCCGGCAGCTCCTGCCGCTGCGGGGAGCTGCGGGCCTTTTAAAGTGCCCCCTCCCCCAGCCCCACTGCTGGAGCCAGGCTCGGGCGGGGATTTAAAAGGCCTTTTTGTAGCACCGCTCCCCCTGTGCTCTAAACCTGGCTACGCCACTGCATTAGAGACTTTGATTTTGGTACAGATTTTACATCGAAAGTGTTCAGATGCTGTGGTGATGGGGGGGTACTATAAAACCTGGGACAGACAGATAAAAAGCCCATCTGGTTCCATATGCTACTTCTAACAAAAACCAGTAACTTCAAATTCTTTCCTGACTGACCACTTCGAAGCACATGATTTGATTTCTCATGTGATTTGATAGGGGCCTGATTCAAAGTCCACTTAAATCAGTGGGAGTCTTTCTGTTGATTGTAATAATCTTTGAATCAGCCCCATACTATGATTACAAACCATTTTCTTGAGCAAATAACACATATTTACAATGTAGTATCATGTATTGTTCTGCTATCTGTACTTTAAAGGGTCTTGCCCTACACCTTCATAATTCATTTTAAACATACTCTATTTCATCACCTTTCCCCACTTTTATTCCTTTTTTTATTCAATTCATATTACTGGATGGTGCTATTATAAGGCAATTGGTGTCCAGACCTTAGTTCAAAATCATTAATACTATAATGCTATCCCAAGAACTTTAATATATGTTCTAGGCTTCACTGACTGATTGTGTTGGCCAGCCTGTTATTTATTCACTGGCATTAACTTGGTGGACTAAGCTTGGTTTGTACTACGTAAATATTGATTAGATGTAAGTTATATCAACAACCGGTACTACAGTAATTTAATGTGTATGGTTGATGAAAAATAACTCAGTGGACTATGTGATCAGAACGTATATTTTGTTTTACAAAGAGGGAAAAAAGCAATAGCAAAATGACTAAGGGAAAGCTATAGCATAATAATCAAACCTGGGAATTTAGTGAATGTTTTTATCAGCGTTTAGAACAAATAATTAAACAAGAACCAAATGAACAAAACATTCACTGGAATTAAAAAAAGAAAGAAAGAAACTTCATTCAATAGGTATTCACTGGTTAATTAATCCAAGGACCTAATGTAAAAAGTTAATTTCATTCTCTCGAGATATTTTCCAATGAAAGCTTATCACCAAAGCATTTATCCTGCACTGATTCTGAATTGTTTTAGATTTGTGCTGGAATTTTGAAAGTGGCTGCATCAGATAAATCTCAAGGTATATATGAAACATTTAAGTCCATCTGAACTCATCTTGGGTCAGTTCCTCTGGGTCAAGAATTTAAACAGGAAAAAGTAAGTTATCTTTAGATCTGTACAATGACTGTAACTCTCTCTCTGTAATTGCATTCTTGAGTCATGTTTTTCTTCTGACTTGCTAACCGTATTATTTTTACACATATTTTTGTTTCTATTAGTAGTGTTTTAAAACACAGGAAGACACTCTCAATACTTCTTTGAACAAATTGCTCTTACTAAATCATGCACTTGTTCTTGGGCTGAAATATTTGATAATTTCTCATCACAAATTATTCTGTTTATTTTTAACCTTTATTCTTTATTTTTCTCTTAGCTGCCTGTTAAATTGCAGATTGGCTATAAACTGCCACTGTTGGTTTTAAGGGCATTAACCATGATGTATTGAAGACATCCTTGAGCCTTGTTCTAATGGGTTTTACACTCATTTACCAGCCACTATTTAGCAATCCTACATCTTCAGTCAATAGGCCACAATACCTTTCCCGTGAGCTCAAATTAAAATTATTATAATTATTTATTATACATATGTAACAGGGTGCTGGCCAGGGTCCTGAGCCAGGCCCCTGTTAGCCCAGCTCCAATTAAGGGGTATTAATTGCAGCTGGCTGAGTATGCCACGCCTAATGGCTTAAGGAGAAACACCTGCTGGCCTTATTAGCCAGGACGCTATATAAAGCTGGCAGGAAAGAAGGGAAGGGAGGAACGAACCTGTGGCTGTAGATCCCTGGTGGCTGGGGAAGCTAGCTAGCTAGCTAACTAGTTGTCCAACTGTCCCCCCGGGAACTGGGTTGAACAGACAGTGGTGGGAACTGACAGTGCAAATAAAAGGGCATTGGTGCTTACACTCTTGAGCGGTCTCTGGCTGATTTGTGACGTGGGCGAGCGAAGGCTCTGTTACATCATATCACAGAGGCCTGGTCTCTGCAGTGCTATGCACTATGCAAATATATAACAAAGAAACAGCCTCTGCCCCAAACAGCTATCAATCTAAGTATGGTACGGAAAAGATTGCATCCTGAAATCTCCATCTCTCCTCCCTTTTAAACATAAACATAAAAATTCTCCCCCATACTCTCTGCATACAGATATCTTTTTAAGAATGACTATTCTTGTCCCCTTATTTCTTACCCTTCCCTTTCATTTCTATTTTTTCTCTCTTTTTGTATTAAGTGCCACCTTTGCTTCATCATCTCATTGAATTGAGGTAGAGCGAGACTAATTTTCAGTTATGGTCAGAGATGGGCTCACGTGCCCATGTCTTTCATTTGGCTTAATTTCAATTGACATTTCTGGTTTTTGCAAGGACAAAAACAAAACTACCTTGTTTTTGTATTTTGGGTGTTGGAGCATAGGCGCCAACTCCATGGCCACCAGGTGCACCCGGGAATGGTGAACTGCGGCCACTGGGAGCTGCAGGTGGCCGTGCCTGTGGCTGGTCAATTTAAACACTGTCTCGCAGCCCACCAGCGGATTACCCTGATGGGCCGTGTGCAGCCTGCGGGCCGCCACTGCCCTACATACTACTGTACAAAGTATGCCTTGTAAGATATCATTTGAAAGCTCATAATTGCTGGTCAGTATTGTCCTAGTAAAATATGTGTGTCAACATTGTGTGTCAAGTTATAACATTCCTCTGTATGATGTGTTTCAAACCCCACAGACCTGCACAGGCAGAAATCAGGTTTGTCCTAAAGAAAGGAAGAAATGTGTGCTTGCTTAATTTTCATTTAAGCAGTAAACAGTCATCAAGCAGGAAGGGAAAACAAAGGAAGTTCGGACAGGTGAAAAAAACCCAGCAGGGAATATCCTTCTGCATAGACTCTTTGTCTCCTAGTTCTCAGCTGGAAATGTTTTTCAATAGGGGGACTGAAACTATAAAAGGGAAGGACAAACTCTCCAATGCATGCCTCTCTCTCTCTACCTGCCCATTGCATTCACTGCACCTGGAGAGACAAAAGAAGCCGCCATTGGATTCTGAGGGAGTTTGTTCTCAGTAGGACTGCTGAAAGCATGTGGTGAGAAACTAGTACGCATTTTACCTTTATTATTCAGACTTTTATGGCTCTGATTTTATGGCTCTGATTAAGGCAACCCCAATACAATTAGGGAACCGAAAGGCTATGGCTAAACAGGGGAGTAATGGAGGCTTAGAGGCACAAAGGCATCATTTAAAAATTAGAAATCAAAATATAGTGAGGATAATAGGTAGGAGCACAAACCCTGGCAGGTTAAGTATAATAAGGCAGGCCAAGACATTTTTTTAGAAGAAACTTGTTAAAGACACAAAAACGAATAGTAACAATTTTTTAAAGTACATTAGAAGCAGGAACACTGTCAAGCAGGCAATGGGGAACACAAGGCTAGTAGTTGATACAAAATTACTCAAGATCATTAAATCCAAAGCTGATTATGAAGAGTTGCGGGTGGAGGGGGGAATCACACAAAACTGGGTGCCTGAGCAATAACATTGCAGATTAAATTCAACATTGATAAGTGCAAAGAAATGTACATTGGAAAAAAATAATCCAAGCTACAGACATAGAATGATGGGTTCTAAATTAACTGTTACCACTCAAGAAAGAGGTCTTGGAGTCACTGTGGATAGTTCTTTGAAAATTCCAGCTCAGTGTGCATGTTAGGAACCATGTTAGGAACCATGAGGAAAGGAATAAAAAATAAGACAGAAAATATCATAGTGCCACTATATAAATTCATGGTGCATCCACATTTTGAATACTTTGTCCAGTTCTGATTGCTCCATCTCAAAAAGGATATATTAGAACTGGAAAAGGTTCAGAGAAGGGCAACAAAGATGATCAAGGTTATGGAATGGCTTCTGTATGAGTGGAGAGTAAAAAGATAAGGGCTGTTCATCTTAGGAAAGAGACAATTCAGGGGGCATACAATAAAGGGCTAGACCTGCACAACATGCGGCCTGCGTGGGCTCATTGTGCGGCCCGCGGGGGGGGGGGGGGGTGCGTAGGTGGGTTCACTTGCGGCCCGCGGGGGGGGGGGTGAGTAGGCAAATGGCGGGGTTTGATGGTGGGGCCGAGCGGGGAGGGGTCGGGTCCTATTTTACTGGTCACCCTATGCACGCTGTTTCTTTCCCCCTCTACAGGCTTTCACACCCCAGCACTGGGTGGAGGGGTTATTTCCGCGGGGCTGGGCAGCGCTGAGTGGGGGGGTGTTTCCGCAGGGCCAGGGAGTTTCAACCCTCAGCTGTTTTCTTCGGAGTAATATGGCCCTCACCGCTTTACGAGTTGTACAGGCCTGGTCTAGACAATCATGAATTGTGTGTAAAACTTGAATACAGAGGTGTTATTTACCTTTTCACACAATAGAAAATCCATAGGTCACTCAATGAAATTAATAGGAAGCTGGTTTAATACAAACAAGAGGAAATCCTTTTTCATACAATGCACAATTACACTGTGGAATTCATTGCCATGGGATGTTGTGATGGCCAAAAGTATATCTGGGTTCAAAAAAGAACTAGATAAGTTCATGGAGGATGGGTCCATCGATGGCTACTAGCCAGGATTGTCATACGTTTTACCAGGCAGACTGTGCACATCTAGGTGCTAGGTGGACAGCTGAGTTACTGACTGCTAAGGAAGTCTGTGCTTTTACAAATTCCCTCAGGAAATCAGTCATGGATTTGTTTCATCCATACTATATAGCATCCCCGCAGCACTATCGCTGGAGAGAAAGTGCAGCATATCTTAGCCACCTTTACACTAAGGTGAGGGAAGGGAAACTTAAGATACTATGAGTCATTTTTAGCCCTAATATGCTAATCTCTAAAGCTGCACATTGGTCAGATTCTGACTTTGAGATTATAATTAGTGCTTAGCTTTACCCAAACCTGGTAAATCATTTTGGGTTATTTTGGGGATATCTGCACTGACTGTCATGCCTTCAGATGAATATACACAGGGAATAATGTCTAGATCAGCTCCTTCAGATTCAGTAGAGTAAGGAGACGAACATACATTTCAAAGGAACTTGTGACTAGTGACACCTGCTTCAGTTTAGTTTTCATTAATGCTTGATTATTATCTGAGTCAAAAACAATCTGTGCACAATTTTATCAAAACCTGGACAAGGTTTTTTTCTAAACCACCATGCAGATCCTATTTTACCTTCTTCCCCCATTGGTAAGCCACTCATGGAGTATATTAATGAGTAGTACAATATTACACAGATGCCATGGTATAGAGTGACCAGAGAGAAAGAAACAACAGAAAGGGGGGAGGGTGATGCACGGTCAAGGACAATTTTACTTAGACAAATGAGTAGGCTAAGAGCCACAGCCAGGAAAACAAATGAGTAGGCAGCAAAAGAAACAAATGTGCAATAAAACAAAACCCCACAGGACAGAACCATGTCTGCGATAAAGGGGACAAGCCATATATTTTCAAGGCACAACTGGAAGGGAATTTTCGTACAGTTTTGCTACAAAATGGCATGTGGAAATTCTATATTTTGGCTACTGATATCCAGGCTCTACACCTATTCACTGATCCATCTCATGCAATGACAACATCATTAACACTCCAGCAATGAGTTAAAGGCCTCTGACTAGTCAAAATGCAGGGGTTTCCAGCTATGTTTATCCTGCATATTGCAGGAATGTTTTGATGCTTGTATTTGATCCTTGAGGCTGAATAAGTAATTGAATCACTGGGTGCTTTTGCAGCGGGAGAGTGGACTACACAAAAACTCTGAAGAAGATAGTGAGATGCCAGCTGAATTAGTGTTGGGAGAGCAAACTGACTGATCAAACTCTGAGAAAGACATGCCACTGGGTAAGGTAATAAGTTCCCAGATCGCTTCCTTAAACTATCCTCCAAGCAGTAGCGCAGCCAGGTCCGCAGCGTAGGGGGAGCGGCGCTATAAAAAGGCACCTCCCCCTGTACTCACCTGGCGGCACTCCGGGTCTTCGGTGGTACCCGCCGCCGAAATGCCGCCGAAGACCCGGAGCGCCGAGGGTGAGTGCAAGAAGTGGCGCTTAAAAAGAAGCGGCACCTTTTTTTAGTGCTGCTAAAAAAAGGCACCGCTTTGCTGCTTCTGCTCAAGGGGGAGCGGCCGCTCCCTCTGCTCTCCCCCTGGCTATGCTACTGCCTCCAAGGGAGCACAGCAGACCACCAAGCTTTCTGCTACAAAGCCAGCACAGGTAGGAGGAGCAGAGGCCTATGCAGGGAATGAGGGTAGCATGCCGAGTCTTGAAGGGGAGATTCTGATTTTTGTTTATTTGGCTGCTGGAGTTAACACCGTGCTTTGTCCTGGAGCACATGGGAGGAATTCTTCCCCTGTCCCAGTGCTGAGCCTGGTGCCGGGACTGAGAAAGCATGGTGGTGCCTTACCTATACTGGGGCTGCCAGCAGCTGTTTTTCCCTCTTTCACAAGATGAAACAGGCTTAAGGCAGCCCTAAGTTGTGCTGTGGCTGGAATGGACTGAATAGCAATTGTGAAGTAGCTGGGATGTAGGAATGCCCCACCTGTGTCCTGTGCTGGAGGTTCCTGAGAAGAGCGGGTGGCTGGTTCAAAGTGACAGTTGGGGCAGAGTTAAACAAAAAGAATCAGGATCCTCAGTTAAAGCACAGCAAGAATTCAGAGGCGTACAGTCATAGGAGAATTCTTGGATGTTTACCCGAACCCCCAACATTTCTAAAGGTTTTGTATCACTGGATCTAGATCTGAAATGTGGGCACTGGTGTCTTTTAGACCTAAAATAATACCAATGACTCTAAAGTTTCCTCTGTAAATTGAAAGACAAGTCACCAGAGAACAGAGCTCCCGCTATGTGCCTATCTTGTTTCCTGAGGCATAGGAGGAGGGATTCAGCTCTTGTAGCCTATTCATCTCTCCTGTCTTTTTCTCTATGGTTAGAATATACTTCTCTGATTTCTTGCTGTGCTTTAACTGAGGATCCTGATTCTTTATGCCTAACATGCTGTCCTCCAAATACACTGCAGCAGCCACATCAGTCACTTCAGGACAAAGTGCTCTTGGAAACAGCACATTGTTTTCTCCAGCAGACAAATAAAACGGATGGTCTGGCTGAGACCACTGATGTTTGGCTTATAACTCCGATGACTTCTTTAACTCTTTGGAAAAGGGCACACATGAAGGACCTGTTTCTCCACCGCCTTGCATCGTGTGTAGACATTTACACCTGGCGCATGGTGAGTATAAAACACCACCATTGTGCTACTCACTTTGCATAGGAGCGACTGACTACTAGAAATTAGGGCTGTCAAGCAATTTAAAAAAATAATCGTGATTAATCACGTGATTAAAAAAATTAATCACAATTAATCGGATGGTTAATCGTACTGTTAGACAAGAATAGAATACCATTTATTTCAATATTTTTCAATATTTTCTACATTTTCAAATATATTGATTTCAGTTACAACACAGAATACAAAGTGTACAGTGTTCACTTTATATTTTTGATTACGAGTATTTGCACTGTAAAAAACCAAAAGAAAAGGTATTTTTCAGTTCACCTAGTACAAGTACTGTAGTGCTATCTCTTTATCATGAAGGTTGAACTTACAAATGTAGAATTATGTACCAAAAAAAGGGCATTCAAAAACAAAACAATGTAAAATTTTAGAGCCTACAAGTCCACTCAGTCCTACTTCACTCAAACAAATTTATTTACATTTTCAGGGGATAATGCTGCCCGCTTCTTGTTTACAATGGCACCTAAAAGTGAGAACAGGCATTCGCATGACACTGTGGTAGCCAGCATTGCAAGATATTTACGTGCCAGATGGGCTAAAGATTCATATGTTCCTTCATGCTTCAACCACCATTCCAGGGGACATGCGTCCAAGCTGATGATGGGTTCTGCTCGATAACAATCCAAAGCAATCCAGACCGACGCATGTTCATTTTCATCGTCTGAGTCAGATGCCACCAGCAGAAGGTGCATTTTCTTTTTTGGTGGTTCGGGTCCTGTAGTTTCCGCATCGGAGTGTTGCTCTTTTAAGACTTCTGAAAGCATGATCCATACCTCATCCCTCTCTGATTTTGGAAGGCACTTCAGATTCTTAAAGCTTGGGTCGAGTGCTGTAGCTATCTTTAGAAATCTCACATTGGTACCTTCTTTACGTTTTGTCAAATCTGCAGTGAAAGTCTTCTTAAAATGAACAACATGTGGTTGGTCATCATCTGAGACTGCTATAACATGAAATATATGGCAGAATGCGGGTAAAACAGAGCAGGAGATGTACAATTCTCCCCCAAGGAGTTCAGTCACAAATTTAATTATCGCATTGTTTTTTTAATGAGCATCATCTGCATGGAAGCATGTTCTCTGGAATGGTGGACGAAGCATGGAGTGGCATACGAATGTTTAGCATATCTGGCACGTAAATACTTTGCGATGCCGGCTACAAAAGTGCCATGCAAATGCCTGTTCTCACTTTCTGGTGACATTGTAAATAAGAAGAGTGCAGCATTATCTCCTGTAAATGTAAACAAACTTGTTTATCTTAGCGAATGGCTGAACAAGAAGTAGGACTTCGTGGACTTGTAGGATCTGAAGTTTTACATTGTTTTGTTTTTGAGTGCGGTTATGTAACAAAAAAAAATCTACATTTGTAAATTGCACTTCACAACAAAGAGATTGCACTATAGTGCTTGTAGGAGGTGAATTGAAAAATACTATTTCTTTTGTTTACCATTTTTACAGTGCAAATATTTGTAATAAAAAATAATATACACTGAAAATCTGCTGAAGATTTTGCCAAATTCTTTGCAATTTTCTTCTCCCTGCCCATCCAGATTCTGCGACAGTTTTTACAAAGAGTATGGGATTTCTTCAATCAAATTCAATGACATGTTTGAAATCAACTAATTGTTGTAAAGCTTTGCAGTCATCATTGAATTATTTAAAATAAACCTGTCTTTTTACTTTGCCCCATCCTGCCTTTAAAACCATAGCACCTGCCCAGATATCCTACATCACTCACTCATGTGATCTCCCAGAGACTTTCTGGTTCCCTCAGACTTTTCTACTCCCTTCCCTACAGAAATATTCCATTTCTCTATAGAATAATCTTTTCTTTTCTCTTGACTTTTAGTGCCTATACTGAACCCTCTCACACTGGTTCTACACTGGTTCAAATCATAAGCCACTAGCTGATGGGAGTTAGGAAAAATATTCTGCTGCGGGGTAGTCACACCATTGTCCTGGTCTTGTATATTATGCCTCTGCTTCCAAATAATCCTTGCATACAGATGTTGTCACAGGGTAAAGGAAAAAAGTTGTAATCTTGCTCTATCAGCACTTTATTGATGTATCTATGCTAGATACAAGTTCTTCCCCCCATTAATAATAACAAAATTCAAAACTATCAGTGAAAGACTCCAGATGTCAGTCCCGACTGGGTAATTCTCTTTCAGAGAGAAATCCAGAAAGGCTTCAGAATAATCACGGAACAATTGAAAAAATATTAATCAATTTTTGTTTCCTCTAGTGGAGGAGGAACTGAGACATGTATTTATCAAGCTACGAGAGGAGCCAAGTCATTGGTGACAAGGAACCTTTTCTCCCCCTGGTAGTTTTAAAAACTATTATAGGTTCTTTTATCCTATAATGCAGCACATAGCAAGAGTACTTTATGGATACTTCATACCAAATACAGGCCATAAGATTCTTGCTTAGGGTGAAAACCTTGCTGTATTTCTTTTTATATGGGGTAAAGAAAGAAAATGTATAGTGCTAGGAAAACTACAAAATGTATCTACATTCTTTAGCTACCTAAACAGAATTTTACTCAAGACCGTATCACACAATAATATATTGCAGAGATATTGATGGCCTAGATATCATGATGTTTGGTACATTAAAAATCCACAGACAAACGTGGATAGATACATAGCTAGATGTTCTCAAAGAGTTGAATATTGTTGCCAAGAGAGTTTTCTACACTCCTGAGGCCCCCTTGGAAGAAATGCTGGTGATTTTACAAATTCATATAGTATTTCATGAGTTCCTTTGCAAATGAAAAGGGCTGTAAAGTTCACACCATGTATTTTGGACAATTCTGTGCTTAATATGCAGGCTGGTTTCTGTAGTATTTAGTTGCCTTTTCAAATGTTCCTTTAGTAATAGATTATATCATCTGATCGAAAAATTTACCCACGTCTTGTATGTCAGTGACTTCCTAACTGTAGATATGGATGTGACTAAAATGACTAATAGATGTTATGTCATTCAGAGCCTTGACCTACTAATGTTCTCACTTCAGTCCTTCCATTGATCCTTCTACCTCTCCCTGATTACACTGCTAGTGCATGCTACAAAGGTACAGATTTTAAATGGGTGAAAAAGAAAAAAACAAACGAACCCAGGGAATATTTTGCACAGTATTTACCTCTTTGCATGTCCTTCTCCACTTACTAGGACATAAGCTATCTGCAAGAACTGTTGCTTTGTGGGCCACTAAATCCTTCATTGCCTTTGTGGTAGCATTGCTCCAGTAATCAACATTTCTAGTCCTTGTATATTTCTGCACTATTACTGGGTCCTACCACTTTATGGAAACATATATAGAATCTAGCATATAATGGGCTTCATTAGTGATTTAGGTGATGGCCTCTGTTGTGGGGGATGCGACCATACACAGCCCCAGGGGGGAATACATTGTGGCACGATCCCTGTCCAGGATTACCAGGGTTGCCCAGTGACTGCTACAGTCTTTGTAATGGTGCATCCTTTTCCTACATGGTGCCTGGTCAGTTGGCTAGTGTGGATGGAATGGGGCCTCAGCCCTCCTTTATCATATCTCTCCCCATGCCCTTTGGCTAGCTGAGTTCAAGGACTAGCCACATAATAAGAGAGGGAGAAAAGGAAGGGTTCTTCCAGCTGCTCCCCCATTCTGTTTCCAGACAGAACTAGTAACAACCTATGCCCTTGTCTTTTCACTTTTATACTCTACTCGGTTTTCACTGAAAATCTTGTGACAGCTTAACCAATCTAGACTAACAGCACTAACATTCCACCAATGTCACTAAGTGCCTGAAAATGATTTTGCACAAGTTTGTGAGAAACTAAACGATACTTTCTCTGTCTTCCTGAAACATGAGGCAGGTAAGAGGATAGAGCTGTGCTACTGCTGCCGTATCTGTCCCTTTTCAGCCTCCTGTGCTCTTCAGGATAAAAGGATTTTCCCTATATTTAACCTTTAGGGCCTGATTCACTGCATTGCTGCAGCTTTACCCTGGTGTAACGATTCCTTTCAACTGAGTTCCGCAGGTACAAAACTGAAGAAATGCAGTGGTGAATCAGGCTCTTTTTTTCTTGTTACTATTCCTTTGTCCTTTCATGCTAAAGTAATTTCATAGAATACCAGGGTTGGAAAGGACCTTAGAAGGTCATCTAGTTCAACCCCCTGCTCAAAGCAGGACCAATCCCCAAATCCTTAAATGGTCTCCTCAAGGATTGAACTCACGACCCTGGGTTTAGCAGGCCAATGCTCAAACCACTGAGCTATCCCTCCCCCATTTCCTTCTCCTTATTCTTTTCCTCCCTTTCTCCCCTCCCCATCATGGTTCACACTTTTCACCGCCTTCAAGATTGTTCCACAGCAGCCTTCCACTGACCCCCACTCCCCAAGCAGAACGAAAGCAAACTAGAAATGAAAATCTCTTGGTTTTTAATATTAAAAACCCAGCATAAGTTAAAAGAGCAGATCTATTATAGACTCATAGATTTCAGGGTCAGAAGGGACCATCGTGATCATCTAGTCTGACCTCCTGCACATTGCAGGCCACAGCAGCTCACCCATTCCTTTGATTTATCCCAGGATACTTCCCTTCCTTCCATTCGTAGTCTCTCCTTATGACAGTGAGCTCTTTGGTCACATAGTAAGATTTAGATTGAAAGCATGTAATGCAGCAATCTGAGCTGAAATCACTCGAAGCTGATGCTCAGAATCTCTCAGGAAATATTCAGGACTTCGCAGGATCCGTAGACCCTCAATCTTCAGCTACCCAATCCTACATTAACTACTACGACACACATTTTTCATTTTTGCTCACATACAAAACTCACTGCAGAAATCCCATTGGCAGAGAAATAATTTTTCTCAGGTTCCTCTCCACAGTGCTAAATACAAGCAGCCCTTTCCTTAGTCTGCAGTGTCTTTGCCTCCTCATTCAAGCTAAAATAGAGGAATCTAAACTATGCTTGAATAGCAGCACCTTTAGCACACGCTGTTTGGAAACCAGTAAACCAATTTCCCCTGCCCCTGATTGGTCTCTCGAGGAGCACAGCTTGTTCACAGCCATTTTCAGATGCCAAAACTGTCATGACAAAGTCAATTAATATGGTAACAAGAGAGTTAGCATCCAAAACAATGTTTCCTGAGGGGCTTGTCACATAATCTGTGGAAGACAGTCGAAACAGTTACAATCTGCATTGCTTTCCCCAAATGCAAATTTCTACAAACCTTTGTAATTGACAGTGTCTTGTGTACATGGAGCCAGATAAAGATAAAAGGCCTGATGCGGTTAGGTGCAGAACAGCCCATATCCTCACTTCAGTAGGAGCTCAGCACCTACCACACCAAGCTCTAGCCACAATGATTAAATATATAATATACAAGTAAATATCATTAAGATTAGCCAGGCTAGGCAGGGATGCAAAAACCATGCTCTGAAGTGTCCCTAGCCTCTGTTTTCCAGAAGTTGGGAATGAATGACAGGGGATGTATCACTTGATGATTACCTGTTCTGTTCATTCCCTCTGAAGCACCTCACATTGACCACTGTCAGAAGACAGAATACTGGACTGGATGGACTATTGGTCTGACCCAGTATGACCATTCTTATGTTCCACAGAATAGCGAACTGGGTGTAAAGCCAAAGCTGTGCACAGATATAGTCCAAGAGTGGGCAAGGAGCATGCGTCCATTGTTATAACTTTGCATTTGCTGGTTTTTGGTTGGATTATGGTACAAACCTGACATTAAACACATTGGACCAGATTCTCAACTGTGCCTTGTATACACTGGGCAGAGGTGGCAGGACATAAAGGAGCCATTTGTGGCTGTACAATCCTGGGGCCAGTTCCACAATGGGCCGGTTCTAGCTGAAATTTAGAATCAGACACAGTTTTGTTCATTGCTGCTCTAAACTACACTGGTTGTCTGTAATTCCAAAGGGCCTTTATGCTAACTGGGGCTTGCCATAACACAATGGTTTGCTGACCAGGCTTCCTTTGGCTACACAATCCTTTCTTCACACCATCTAAGCTGCAAAGAACGTGGTGTGCAGCTCCACTCAGGAGAATCTTCATTTGACTGGTTAAGCTGGTTTTACAAGACATTTGTGCCACTGGAGCAGCGAAAACCTAATGTGAAAGTCATAAGCTACGGTGAACCCCCTTAACAGCCAGTGCTCATCTTTGTACTTAAACAATTGCATTTTTAATGGCAAGAAAATAATATAAGCATCATTTACTTTAATGGTGGGTCATAACACAGATTTACCCAAGAAACCATTTTGGTCTCCAGGGTAATGGCTATTAGACAATTTTGTAAAAATGTGTATTATTCTATAGGCTGAAATGGAGCTGTGCTGGCCTCTTGGGTACATACATACTTATGCAACTTTGTAAAACATATTTGAAGCCATTCCAGCCTTTCATTAAAACCTTTAACCCCAAAAAGTGGATTATATATACAATGGACCCAGCACCTCCTGACTGTCTTTTCCGTGTGTCTTACAATTACATGTTTGAGACATGTGTTCTCTATAGAAAAAAAGAACAAGTCAGAAATGGGGAAATCCAGATTTTAACACACATAGACTCATAGACTTTAAGGTCAGAAGGGACCATTATGATCATCTAGTCTGACCTCCTGCACAATGCAGGCCACAAAATCTCACCCACCCACTCCTGGAATAATCCTCTCACCTATGTCTCAGCTATTGAAGTCCTCAAATCATGGTTTAAAGACTTCAAGATGCAGAGAATCCTCCAGCAAATGACCCGTGCCCCATGCTGCAGAGGAAGGCGAAAAACCTCCAGGCCCTCTGCCGATCTACCCTGGAGGAAAATTCCTTCCCTACCCCAAATATGGTGATCAGCTGAACCCTGAGCATGTGGGCAAGACTCACCAGCCAGACACCCAGGAAAAAGTTCTCTGTAGTAACTTCTAACATCCCATCATTGACCATTGGTCCTATTTACCACTGATGGCAATTAATTGACCTTTGACTAAGATCATGTTATCCCATCAAACCATCCCCTCCATAAACTTATCTAGTTTAATCTTGAAGCCAGATAGGTCTTTTGCCCCCACTGGTTCCCTTGGAAGGCTGTTCCAGAACTTCACTCCTCTGATGGTTAGAAACCTTCGTCTAATTTCAAGTCTAAACTTCCTGATGACCAGTTTATATCCATTTGTTCTTGTGTCCACATTGGTACTGAGCTGAAATAATTCCTCTCCCTCCCTGGTATTTATCCCTCTGATATATTTAAAGAGAGCAATCATATCTCCCCTCAGCCTTCTTTTGGTTAAGGTAAACAAACCAAGCTCCTTGAGTCTCTTTTCATACGACAGGTTTTCCATTCCTCGGATCATCCTAGTGGCCCTTCTTTGTACCTGTTCCAGTTTGAATTCATCCTTCTTAAACATGGGAGACCATAACTGCACACAGTATTCCAAATGAGGTCTCACCAATGCCTTGTATAACGGTACTAACACCTCCTTATCTCTACCAGAAATACCTCGCCTAATGCATCCCAAGACCGCATTAGCTTTTTTCACAGCCACATCACATTGGCGACTCATAGTCATCCTATGATCAACCAGGACTCTGAGGTCCTTCTCCTCTTCCGTTACTTCCAACTGATGTGTCCCCAGCTTATAACTAAAATTCTTGTTATTAATCCCTAAATGCATAACCTTACACTTCTCACTATTAAATGTCATCCTATTACTATTACTCCAGTTTACAAGGTCATCCAGATCTTCCTGTATGATATCCCGATCCTTTTCTGAATTGGCAGTACCTCCCAACTTTGTGTCATCTGCAAACTTTATTAGCACACTCCCACTTTTGGTGTCGAGGTCAGTAATAAATAGATTAAATAAAACTGGTCCCAGAACTGAACCTTGAGGAACTCCACTAGTAACCTCCCTCCATCCTGACAGTTCACCTTTCAGTATGACCCGCTGTAGTCTCCCCTTTAACCAGTTCCTTATCCACCTCCCAATTTTCATATTGATCCCCATCTTTTCCAATTAACCAATAATTTCTCATGTGGTACTGTATCAAATGCCTTACTGAAATCAAGGTAGATTAGATCCACTGCGTTTCCTTTATCTAAAAAATCTGCTACTTTCTCAAAGAAGGAGATCAGGTTGGTTTGGCACGATCTACCCTTTGTAAAACCATGTTGTAATTTGTCCCAATTGCCATTGACTTCAATGTCCTTAACTACTTTCTCCTTCAAAAATTTTTCCAAGACCTTGCATACTACAGATGTGAAACTAACAGGCCTGTAGTTACCCGGGTCACTTTTTCCCCCCTTTTTAAAAATAGGAACTATATTAGCTATCCTCCAGTCAAATGGTACAACCCCTGAGTTTAGAGATTCATTAAAAAATTGTGCTAATGGGCTTGCAATTTCATGTGCCAATTCCTTTAATATTCTTGGATGAAGATTATCTGGGCTGCCTGATTTACTCCCATTAAGCTGTTCGAGTTTGGCTTCTACCTCAGATATCGTAATATCTACCCCCACATCCTTATTCCCATTTGTCATGCTGCCACTATCCCTAAGCTCCACATTAGCCTCATTAAAGACTGAGGCAAAGTATTTGTTTAGATAATGGGCCATGCCTAGATTATCCTTAACCTCTACTCCATCCTCAGTGTTTAGTGGTCCCACTTCTTCTTTCATTGTTTTCTTCCTATTTATATGGCTATAAAACCTTTTACTATTGGTTTTAATTCCCTTTGCAAGGTCCAATTCTACATGACTTTTAGCCTGTCTCACTTTATCCCTACATGCTCTGACCTCAATAAGGTAGGTTTCTTTGCTGATCCCTCCCCATTCCACTCCTTGTATGCTTTCTGTTTTTCCTTAATCACCTCTCTGAGATGCTTGCTCATCCAGCTTGGTCTAAAACTCCTGCCTATGAATTGTTTCCCCTTTCTTGGGATACAGGCTTCTGATAGCTTCTGCAACTTTAACTTGAAATAATCCCAGGCCTCCTCCACCTTTATCTAGCCTCTTTGCAATTCTTCTCTTTTAAAAATTTCAATAGGCGGAAAAGCTGCATAATTCTTAGAAAGTAAGCAGTTCCCACATTTCAGCTTTTGAAACATGGCATTTTTGATGGAGTTCTTTTTTCAAAATACACATACTGAGAGAGAGAGAGAGAGAGAGAAACTCTAACTGGCTAAATGACTGTGCAGGCAACAAGATACATCTCCAGAGTTGAAAGTGTCAGCTCAGCCCTGGTAGCTATAACACAGAAATAGCACAACAAATTGTTTGGGTAAGTCTGTTGTGCCTATACAAGACTGTGGATGCCACTGTTAAATAGGTGAAGCCAGTTCACCATTAAAAAGACTGCATTTGCCAACAGTTGCCACATGGATATCTGAGATTTTTTTTCTAGTCTAACTGCAGAGAAATTATACAGTGTTTCAGATACTGTGTGTTGGCAACTGTTGGTAAAATCTGACCGTTAATGACAATTATTATATCATGGATGTCTCATTACACATGCATGCATATCATGATATTAAAAAACAGATGAGTCATCTGTAAGTGCTGCATCCCTTGCTGTAGCTTTATCAGCACGCTGTCCTTCTTTTAGTGTCTGTCGTTTCTCACAACCATCCCAGCAGACGGCTGCTATGGTGGGGGAGTAAACATCTCCTGGAGCAACGCCAGCTTCCCATTGACCTGGATGCTGTTTCATTTCACTTCAACACCTCTTCACTCATCAGCTTAAATCCTCTCACTACCCCTGCAGACTGCACCCCAGCAATCCAGAGAGCAGCCATGCTGCATCATTACCCTTTATCTAATTATTAGTCAGAGGCAGATGGCAGGTAGGAGGAGTATCTTAATAATGTCCCAGTTTTAATTTTATTCGCCTCTTTAATTTCTTTTATGACTGATAGATTTCTCAGAAGAATGTCCCCTCTTGAGACGTTATGTGTAAATCCATATGCAGCCAGATGAAAATAGACATTTATACTATGATTATGTTGCTCTACTCAACCAATGACTAGAGCTGTTCAGGAATTTTTTGACAAGATGTTTTTCCCCTTGAAAAACATTGTTTTGTCAAAATTGAAACTGTGAGAACAGGTCAGTCTCGATGAATTTCTCAACTAAAAAAAAAGTGGAAAAAAAAGTTTCTAATAAACATTTTGATTAGTCCAAACTGAATTTTTGTTTGTTTTGTTTTTGCTTTGTCAGTTTCCAAAAATTTTCGACATTGAGTTTTTGGTCCCAGTTTGGAATGGGAAATTTTTTAGAAATCTTATATATTTTCCCAGGATGGGAAAACCACTTCTCACACAGCTCTACTAATAATGAATCCCAACCCCAATCCTGTGCTGCTTCACAAAACACTACAGAAAAAATTCAAAAGTGCCTAGTCACTTAGAAGCCTAGGTTCCATTTTCAAAAGCACTACATTCACTTAGGGGATTGAGGCCTTCAAGTTACTGAGGAGATAGTGAAAATGTTACACTTGGTCTCTGGGACTGAGTGCTGTTCTTCTCTGAAACTACAATATTGCTCCATTGTTATGTGGGGAAAACAAATTCCCCAAAGTGTAGGCTGCTGAAGACAGAATGAACAAATAGCAAACTTTACTGACTCTTTCCACAGTTTTACAGAATTTTTTTAACTCGGGAAGAGTAATTGAAGGTCATATAACTAGTGCCTCTAGTATTACATCCTGCATGTAGATACAACATCTGTACAACCTCCAGGGGGGATTATATGCATTCTTTTCTTTGATGCAGAAAGCATTACCTCCTTCATGCTCCCAGCATGTACTGGTCTGAGGAGAATCCCATTAGGTTTGAAGTCATATTTGTCTATCTGGGATAGCATCACTTCAGGCATGGCTCTTCACAGTATGCATTTCTAAAATGAAGTATAAAGGATTACCATTTCAGGAATGACTGAACCACTGTATGTATAAATACGTTAGTCTTCTGGGGATTCACTCCTAAGGGAGGTTAGTCAGTGTTTTTGCCTCTGTCCCATCCCCAAGGTTTTGCCAAGGGGAGAAGTCAGAGCTCCATGGAAATACTACCAGGACAGCCTGCCTGAGGGGTGCCATGACTCCTTATATCCCTTGCCTACACTATCCCCATAAATTCCAAGATAGTTCCATCCACCTATGGGAATGTTTTGGTTGAATGCGCATCACTCCTGATGCTATCAGGGTTGCAGGTCACTTGTACTACTGTACTTTCCCCATCAGATGACTTTCCACCCCTGAAGATCCTGTACTAGGTTAATACCAGCAGTACCTGCTGTGTTACCCAAGGCTGAATCAAACTTAGAGGCATCAGAGATAAATGCAGAACAGTATCCATTAGCAAACAGGTGACAGTTTATTTTCTTTGGTGTGTGGCATTGTTTCTGTTCAACTTTCCCATCAAGAGGACATATTAGTTCTCTGTATATTTAAAAAATACAACAAAACTGCATGTAGCATTGTAACATCCCGTTAACTAAAGATGAGTGGGCAATTAGGACTTTAATTTCTTTCTGTGCTGAAAAGAACTAGCTTTGCATAAGACAATTATATAATCTTATTATCCTTCAAAAGGAGAGAGGCTTTTTAACTAAATGTATTCTAGTCATTATAAATTGTTATTTGGATTGAATCGCTAGTGAAGTATTAAATCTGGGAGGAGCCAAGAGAAAAGAAAGATAGAGTGAGATACAAAGAAAGTACCTCTTTCAAGATCCCACAGATTTCATCACTGTCTGATTGTGACTGCAGTGTAGAAGTTCATGCATATTTTGACACAGTAAAACTTAGATCTTTAATGAAACAATCAAACCAAAGCATTAATTTATCTAAACATTCACACATGCACCCTTGCCATTTGCTTTTATCTGTTGCCTGTACATTTATTTGTTGCTCCTTCTGAATTTGAGTATTTTATGGTAATAGAATTAACTTTTATGCAGGTCTGCTGAGGAAAGTTATTTCATTACTTGCACAGGAAACTGTTACAAATTAGGACATCATCAGATATTCATAGTTCATGAAAGTGGTTAGCCATCCCATTAGTTACAGTCAGTTCTAAAAAGAACAAAAACAATAGTCAGTCCAATATCCTCACTATCACCCTTATGGTGAATAAAGGTTTGAATTTAAGGAGATGGCCAAGCAAAAATGAGGTAACTCAGATAAATTGTCTTATTCCTCATAGTTCTGGACCTGTGTTGTAATTTGAAAGAATAAACCAGTTCTATGTAGTGTTCATGGGTTTTATTAAAAAGAATAAGTAAGCAAATATCAAGAGAAAATGAACATGTCACTAAGAGGGTATGTCTACACTACAAGTTATGTTGACCTATATTAGGTTGACTTACAGCCACCGCAGTAATTACTGTGATATTTCATGTCCGCGCTGCCCTCCTGTTGGTGGTGTGTCCTCACAAGGAGTGCTTCTACCAATTTAAGAGGGGCAGTGTGCGGGGCTGAGAGCTGGGGCTCTCAGATCCACACTCAGATCCCCGCTGGGAGCCCAGCTGCCCCCGGATTCCCGCCCCCGCTCTCTGGGCTCCCTGCTTCCCCTGGCTCTTGGCTCCCTACCAGGAGCACGGCTGCATTGCCTCCCCCCCACAACTCTTGGCTCCCTGATCCCTGCCAGAAGCCTGGCTGTAAGGATGCTTCCAGTTCCCCATGGGGAACCCAGCTGCACAGAGGGCTCCCCACTCCCATAATCAGACAATCTAACCCAGGGCAACCTGTGGGCCGCATGTGGCCCATCAGGGTAATCTGATTGCGGTCCGCAAGACATTTTGCTGACATTGACCGTCTGCAGGCATGGCCCCCTGCAGCTCCCAATGGCCACAGTTCACCATTCCCGGCCAATGGGAGCTGCGGGAAGTGGCAGCCAGCATGGCCAGCATGTCCCTCAATCCTTTTGGGATGAAACTGGAAGTCCCTTCGTACACTCCACAATTGCAATGAAGAGTTGTGTTGGTTTTTGAAAAGGCTTCGTTCTTTCAATGTAGAAGGTTAATGCTCCTCTGACATCCATAGAGTGGAGTATTCATTCCCTGTTGCTTGTGTGCAGCTTAGGAAAGAACACAGGAAGTAAAATGTCCTGATTCGCGTGGAATTACAAAACTACCTTTGGGAGAAAGGCTGGGAGCAGTCACAACTGCACCTTGTCCTTATAGAAGACCATGTATGGGGAATCCCAGATTAAGGCCTTAAAATCAGACACCCTCCTGGCTGAAGTTATAGCTACCAAGAACACTACTTTCCAGGAAAGATAGAGGAGGGAGCATGTTGCTAAGGGCTCAGAAGGCGGTCTCATCAGCCTATTGAGCACAAGGTTGAGATCCCATGGGGGAATTAGCTGTTTCACTTGAGGGTACAGCCTATATAATCCTTTGAAGAAGAGGCCCACCATGGGGTTCGTGAAAACTGAGCAACTGGCTGAACCAGGTTGGAAAGCTGAGATAGCGGCCAGGTGCACTTTTATTGACGACATCGACAGATATTGCTGTTAATAGTCCAGGGTAAAGGAAACTGATGACTGTAAGGGTAGAGTGTGTTTTAGTAATGAACAAATAGAGAATCTTTTCCACCACTTGACCAGATAGGTGGCCCTAGTGCAGGGGTCGGCAACTTTTCAGAATTGGTGTGCCACGTCCTCATTTATTTACTCTAATTTAAGGCTTCGCGTGCCAGCAATACATTTTAACTGTCTGGGGTTCCGACCTCTGGCTCCTGCCAGCTGGGG
Source organism: Chelydra serpentina (assembly GCA_037349315.1). Lineage (NCBI taxonomy): Eukaryota > Metazoa > Chordata > Testudines > Chelydridae > Chelydra > Chelydra serpentina. Next base: position 65,889,664 of record JBAIAC010000004.1, read on the forward strand.
TCTCAGCCCACTGCCAGCCTGGGGTTCCCTTCACCCAGACCAGCAGCGGGTGCTGAGTGGGGCTGGCGGCGGGACCCCAGCTGGCAGGAGCCCGCAGCGGGAATCCCAGAGCAGCGGTGGGCTGAGCAGCTCAGCCCGCCGCCACTCTGGGGTTCTCACTGCGGGCTCCTGCCAGCCGGGGTCTCAGCCCGCTGCCAGCCGGGGTTTCTTCACCCAGGCCAGCAGCGGGCGCTGGGTGGGGCCTGCGGCGGGACCCTGGCTGGCAGGAGCCCATGGCAGGAATCCTAGAGCTGTGGAGGGCTGAGTGGCTCAGCCCGGCCATGTGCCATCAAAAATAGGCTCGTGTGCCACCTTTGGCATGTGTGCCGTAGGTTGCCAACCCCTGCCTTAGTGGATGCCTTCCTGCTGCTAAAGAGGACTTCTCTAACAGGGTCTGAGCATGTGAGCTCCAAAGGGTTTAGCCATGGAATTTCCATGCTGTGAGATGGAGAGACTGAAGATTGGGATGCTAGAGATGGACATGGCCCTGGGTGATCAAGTCCGGGACCAGGAGCAGGGTTATTGGCATGTCCACCGACATATCTAGAATCATGGTGAACCAGTGCTGGTGAGGCCATGTTGGTGCTATTAAGATAATTGATGCTTGCTCCCTTCTGACCTTCAGCAGGACCTTGTGTACAAGTGGGAAGGACAGGAAAGTGTATAGTAGATGGTCCTTCCAAGAAAGGAGAAAAGCATCTGCAGGTGAGCCTGTGCTGTGATTCAGGAAGGAGCAGAACTGGTGACACTTCCCGGTGCAAACAAATCTATTTGGGGAAACCCCCACTGTTGGAAGATGTTGATCACAACATCTGGGCAGAGGGACCACTTGTGGTTGTGAAATGGCCTGATGAGATGATCTACCAGTTTGTTCTGGGAACCTGGAAGGTACGATGCCTCTAGATGTATCAAATGGGCGATGCAGAAGTCTCACAGCTTGAGGACTTCCCGGCACAGGGGAGAGGAGCAAGCACCACCCTGTCTGTTTATATAGAACATCGCGGTGGTGTTGTCGGTCAATACCGATACACATCTGCCCTCCAGATGGGCCTGGAATGTCTGGCAAGCAAGACAGGCCACCCTTAGCTCCCCGACATTGATGTGCCGTGAAATTTCTGCCTGGGACCAGAAGCCCGGAGTCTGCCTAAGTGCACCCCCCATCGCCGACGTGTCCGCTACTAGAGACAGAGAGGGTTGGGGCCTGGAAAAGGGCACTCCCGCACACACCGTTTGTGGATCGAGCCACCACCTGAGTGACTCGATACCTGAAGGAGTGAGTGTGATCAATTTGTCTAGGTGGTCTCAGTTCAGCCATGCTTTGAGGACTTCAATAGCTGAGACATAGGTGAGAGGATTATTCCAAGAGTGGGTGGATGAGATTCTGTGGCCTGCATTGTGCAGGAGGTCAGACTAGATGATCATAATGGTCCCTTCTGACCTTGAAGTCTATGAGTCTATACACCTAGACACCAAGACTAGCCAAGCCTGAAGGGGACGGAGCCACAGCCTGGCATGCTGTACTACATATGTATAAGTGGCCATATGGCCGAGCAGCTTCAGACAATTTCATGCCATAGTGGTGGGGTATCACCTGAGTTCTTGTATGATGGCACCCATGGTGAGAAAGTGAGTTTCTGGAAGGAATGCCATGGCTTGACTGGAGTCCAGGAGAGCGCCGACGAACTCTATTCTCTGAGTCAGGGTTAGGGTCGACTTTGCTACATTCAGTATGAAGCCAAGCCTGTGGAATGTCGTCCGAACTAGGCTCAGAGGGACCTCCACTTGGGACCTGGAGTGGCCTTTGATTAACCAGTCGTTGAAGTATGGGAATACTTGCACCTGCCATTTCTAAAGGAAGACTGCCACGACCGATGTGCACTTGGTGAACACCCAAAAGGCCGCTGAGAGGCCAAAGGGAAGAACCATAAACTGCTAGTGAGTGTTGTTGACCACAAAGGAGAGGAACCGTCTGTGGGACAGGACTATGGACAGGTGAAAATACTCATCCTTCAAGTCAAGGGCGGCGAACCAGTCCCCGGATCCAGGGAGAGAATAATGAAAGCCAGGGAGACAATGCGGAACTTTATCTTCTTCATGAATTTGTTGAGGTTTCACAGATCTAGAATAGGTCTGAGCCCATGCTTGGCCTTCAGGATTAGGAAATACTGAGAATAGAACCCCCTGTCCCTGAATTCTAGAGGGACTTCCTCTACTGCCCCGAGTTGTAGAAGCATTTGCACCTCCTGCATGAGAAGTTGCTCACGAGAAGGGTCCTTGAAGAGGGAGGGGGAAGGTGTGACGGAACAGAATTGGAGAGAATATCCTCATTGGTCTGAGGGGGACCCATGGTGGAAATGGGATAGACAATTCATAAAGGGAGGGGAAGAATCCGGGATCTGAACTAGTGCCACACCCCCGGCTGCACCTTCTAAAGTTTGGGTTGGAGGCTGGGGGATGCTTTGCTGAGCCTGGCCCTGGTTAGAGGAGGACTGAGAAGGTCTCCATCTGTTACTCCTGCCCTGCTTCATGCTATAGTCCTGCTTAGGAGGAGCTCGATAGAATCGAGGAGCAGGCTGTGGTTTAAAATGCTTTCTTTGGGGGTCTGGTGTATGAAGCCTCAGGGACCTTCAGAATTGCCTTTGAGTTCTTTAGGCTATGGAGCTTAGCCCAGGTCTACACTAAGGTGGGGGATCGACCTAAGATACGCAACTTCAGCTATGGGAATAGCGTAGCTGAAGTTGACGCATCTTAGGTCGACTTACCTTGGCATCCTCACGGCAGCGAGTTGACCGCTGCTGCTCCCCCGTCGACTCCGCTTCCACCTCTCACGGCGGTAGAGTTCTGGAGTCGACAGGGAGAGTGCTCGGGGATCGATATATCGCGTCTACACTAGACGCGATACATTGACCCCCGAGAGATCAATCGCTACCTGCCATTCCAGCGGGTACTGTAGATCTGCCCTTAGTGTCTATTTGCTCTAAAAAGAGCCTTATGCAGTTGAAAGGCAAGTCCCAAATGGTCTGCTGGACCTCATGCGGGAGTCCCGACACCTGAAGTCATGAGCTCCTTCTCATGGCTATGGCTGTTGCAATGGTATGGGTTGTTGAGGCTGCTGAATCTAAGGAGGCCTGTAAGGAGGTCTTCGTGATGACTTTGCCTTCCTCAAGGATGGCAGCAAACTCCGAGGAGGAGTCCGCTGGAAGTAGTTCTTTAAATTTGGACAACATGTTCCAAGAATTAAAACTACAGCAGCTGAGCAACTATAGTCTGCTGGTTGGCAAGGCGAAGCTGAAGCCCCCTGGTAGAATATAGCTTCCTACCAAGGAGGTCCAGCTTCTCCTCCTTGGATTTAGGTGTCGGTCCCGGTTGTCCCTGCCTTTCCTTTTGTTTGGCAGCCTCCACCACCAGAATGCCCAGCTGAGGTGACTGAACAGGTACACATACCCTTTTGAAGGCACAAAATACTTCCTTTCCACCCCTTTTGCCGGGGGAGGAAGAGAGGCTGGCATTTGCCACAATGCTTTAGTAGTGTTGTGGATGGTATTAATGAGGGGCAAAGCCACCTTTGAGGGACTTTCAAGCACGAAAATGTTGACCATTTGGATCTGTGCCAAAATGCCCTGCATGGTGCCAGGAGTGTTCTGGTCTCCGGGCCTCGGCCTAATTCAGTACCAGCCCCAGTGCCGGGTACCCTGCATGCCCATCCCTTGTCCCCATGGAGATGCCCAGGCTACAGATGTTGATGATGGAGCGGCCCATGCCTCCGAAAGCACTGACAAGGATCTGGACCCCCGCCCTTGGTGCTTGGTGATAGGCCCATGACATCATAGGCAATGGCCGCCTTTCCTCTTGTCTGGAGTGGTGCCGAGAGCAGTTCTGGCTTCACCTAGCAGCATATGACTCTGCCTCCGAGTCCAATGAGGACTCCGACCCCGGCGACCAAGGCGGTGTGGAGTGAGATGGTGCCAGGGAGCGGTGCCGGGGTGGGGGCGAGGGTGAGCGGTTCTAAATCATTGATGTCTTGCCAGTAGAGGCCACGGTGCCTCTTTGCGGTGCTGATGCCAGTGCCAATGCCTGTGCCTGAGTCTCCTTTAATGTAAGTGGTAATCATTATGGATAAAGGACAAGCTCTTGCAACAGCTGTTGCTGTAGCAGTGGAGGCTGTCTACAAACAGTGAGTACCTGTCACTGATAAAAATGCTTGGTGTAAGCAATTTCTATGATAGGGCTATTTTACACAATTATGGCAATGTAAGTGAAGTCCTGTGGAGACTATCAAGCCTATCAAAGAGGTAACAGATGGGTTTCAATGTGAGTAGGGTTCCCCCAATTGTGGTAAACCTATGGATTTCTTTGTCACTGTACCCCAAAAGAAACATAGGCATATGTCTACCAAAATGACTGATAGATAACCCATGCTGGTTCCTGGATACTTACATTGTCTGGCGAGATCAAGCATACAAGATCAAGAAGATAACTGGTATTGAGTAATCTGGATTGTATGAGAAGAACTGGAAAACCATAATATTCCCTTCAGTGTGACATTAACAGGGTCTCTGTCCATATAGTAATTCCTGGCAATGTCCTTCTCCTCCTGACTTATGACATTTTAACTGTCCTATGCTAACAGAGACTGACATAGATTCAGCTACTGCCCCAGCAAGAGTGGAATCATGGTTCAATGTGTATTTGGAAGACTGAAAGCAAGGTAGATAAGTTGGACAGAGATCACAGTGAAACTACCTCCACATCATTCCTGCATTCTGTGCCTTAAACAACATTTGTGAAAGCAAGAGAGAAGTTTGCCAAAGGAATGGACAATACAGGTAATATGGAAAACTGCATTTCTCCAGCCTGAAGCTTCATTGGCTTGGGGCCTCAGAACCTCTGAAAATCAGGCCACTTATCTGGATGCTGAAAGAGGGCCGTAGGGGTGTAAATGTAGACACCCACGTCTGAACATTTTGGCCTAAATTACTGTGCTGATCCCACCTGCCAGGAAAATGGATTCATTACACTGTCAGGGCTTGTCTTCACTACCCGCCGGATCGGCGGGTAGCAATCGATCTATCAGGGATCGATTTTTCGCGTCTCGTTTAGACGCAATTAATCAATCCCCGAAAGCGCTCCCCGTCGGCTCTGGAAATCCACCTCATCGAAAGGCGGAAGCGGAGTCGACGTGGGAGCGGCAGCGATCGACTCGCCGACGTTCTCACAGCCAGGTAAGTCGATTACGATACGCCGACTTCAGCTACGTTATTCACGTAGCTGAAGCTGCGTATTGTAGATCAACCCCCTCCCCTCCCCCCAGTGTAGCCCTGGGCTCAGAATTGTGTGGGTCATTGGTGTCACCTGTAGAATTTAATGCAACAAACAGATTGGGCTTTTTCAAGAACTTTAATACTGTTTCCATCTCTGTTTGGATGACATTTGGGACATCAGTCAATGGGAGCAGGCTATCCCAGGCACTGCTGCCTTCACAGGCAGCCATTTGTGCCTAGACAACAAAAATAATGTTTGGCAGCCAGAAGCTTGGTGAACAGCAGATGTGGGAAACTAACTTCAGAGCCAGCCTGGTTGGAGGGGGGACAGAGGGTTCATGGTGGTGGGTATGTTCTATATTGCAGGAAGTAAAAATCAGCCCAAGAGGGGTTCAATGCTGTTGCTGTCATTTTTCTCACCACTGGAAGCCAGGAAACTTCTGGCCTCACTGGCAGTTCTTATAGAAGCAAAAATTGTAGTGATTATTAGTGCCAGATCCATGCTCTCATTTAAATCAACCCCATCCCCCAAGCAGGCACAATGAGACAACGAGCAGTTACACTACAATGGAATGTAGCTTTGTACTTTGTGAGTGGGATCATCTTCCCCCAAAGGCTCGGCCAAACAGCAGGAAAAAAACACACAAAAACTAGGCCCTATTTCCTAAGGGATACTTGTTATCTTATTGACCTATTCATGGAGAAGCAGCAGCCAGAGGTGTTCCCTAGCATGCTTTTCCTTTGACCACAAAGACTTCTTTCCAGTGATTAATGTTTGTACTGGTAGAACTCTGACTTTCAATTTTTCTTTTCTATATGGGTCAGACAATCAATGTAGCAATACCATTATTCCTCCAACACTTTAGTTTTGTAGGCTACCACTTTAACCCCCATCATGTCCTCTTTCATATTGAAATTGGGTTTGGATTTATTCAGGAGTCCCCATTAATAAATTGATTTCTAGTTTACAATATACACATTTCTTTAGAAACTGATTTGCTGTGGCAACCTCAAAAAGTTAGAGAGGAGAAAAAAATAAACTTGCTCTGATACTTAGAAAGTGGAAATAGAACATCCTCTAACTTTAATTATTTTGGGTGGTTTTAAATCTCTCTAGCTGTCATTTATATTTGATTTTATTTTACACCTTTTTCCAATTAGCTATACAGCACAACGTCCATCTGAATTGCATTTTGCTATCAACTATTGAAATAGTCTTAATCCTCATACTTATTTTTCTAGCTGCCTGTGTTATAGTCAACTTCACTTGCATTATCATCACCCTTTCATTTCTGCTCTTGGGTACTTATACTTTGATCCTTTAATTGACTTTTTAGGATTTCACCTTCTGCTATTTTTCTCTCCGTTCTGTCTGAAACGTGACCCTTTATGAGCTTCCTTGCTCCTGCACTCATGACTCCATCATATACCTCCAAATCTTTATTTATTGTTGTCTTCTTTACTTTGTAGATACCATCCTCCTAGAACAAATTACAAAGATAAATATAAACAAATAACACAAGTATGTAGGGACAAAATTAGAAAGGCCAAGGCACACAACGAGATTAAACAAGCTAAAGACATAAAGGGTAACAGGAAAATATTCTACAAATACATTAGAAGCAAGATGAAGACCAATAGCAGGAGAAGACAGGATTCCTCGCCTAGTGGATGGGGAGGGGGAGCAGTAGACATGGTATATCTTGATTTTAGTAAGGCTTTTTCATAGATCCACATTACATCCTCATAAGCAAAATAGGGAAATGTGGTCTAGATTAAATTACTGCATGGTGAGCGCACAACTGGTTGAAAGATCATATGCAAAGAGTAGTTATCAGTGGTTTGCTGTCAAACTGGGAGGGCTTATCTAGTTATACTAGTCAATATTTTCATTAATGACTTGGATAATGGCATGGAGAGTGCTTATAAAATTTGCAGATGACTCGAATCAGGGAGAGGTTGGAAGCACTTTGGGAGACAGAATTAGAATTCAAAACAACCTGACAAATTGGAGAATTGGTCTGAATTTAACAAGATCAAAATAAAGATGAGTGCAAAGTATTTCATTTAGGAAGGAAAAATCAAATGCACAAAATACAAAATGAGGAATAACTGGTTAGGTGGTAGTACTGCTGAAGAGGATATGAGGTGATAGTGGATCACAAATTGAACATGAGTCAACAATGTGATGCAGCAGCAAAAAAGGCTAATATTCTTGGATGTATTAACAGGAGTGTTGTATGTAAGACATGACAGGTAATTGTCACACTCTATTCAGCACTGGTGATGTCTCAGCTAGAGTACTGTGGCCACGTCTGGGTGCCACGCTTTAGGAAAGTTGTGGACAAACTGCAGAGAATCCAGAGGACAGCAACAAAAATGCTAAAGGTTTAGAAAACCTGACCTATGAGTAAAGGTTAAAAAAAATGAGCATATTTAGTTTTGAGGGGAAAAAGACTGAGGTGCGACCAGATAACAGTCTTCAAAATATATTAAGGGCTGTTATAAAAAAGACTGTGATTGATTGTTCTCCAGGTCCACTGAAGATAGCACAAGAAGTAATAGGCTTAATCTGCATCAAGGGCGGTTTAAGGTATTAGGAAATACCTTCTAGCAATAAGGTTAGTTGAGCATTGGAATAGGCTTCCCAGGGTGGTTGTGGAATAGCCATCATTGGAGGTTTTTAAGGAGAAGTTGGACAACCCCCTGTCAAGAATGACCTAGGTTTACTTGGTCCTGCCTCAGTGTAGGGCTCTGGATTTGGTGATTTCTCGGGTTCTCTTCCAGCCCTACATTTCTATGGTCTTAAGACAGTCTGAGGGCTCAGAAAAGAGCTAGGGCCTAGATCCACAAAGGGACTTAGATGTTGCGATACTGAATATTGCAACACCTAACTTCCAAGCACCTAGAAAATCACTGGAGAATCCCCAAAGCCTAAGTTAGGTGCCTTAGCTTTCTGTACAATGAATGGGGAGTGACAGATGCCTGACAATGAGACCCATTAAAGCCAGCATGCGAGGTGGGAAGCCACCCAAGCTAGCCTCCGAGATGAGGACTCTGCGCCCAGATGCCTAGATTGAGGCAATGGTGCACATGCGTAAAGGCAGAAACATAGGCACCTAGGAAACTTTTACCCTGAAAATTTAGGTTCTGAGGGAACTTAGGCACCTATATGGTTAAGGAGTAACCAAGTGGGGGTTTTGTGGATTAAAGTGGAGCCTATAAATGGATTTTAGGTGCCTAAATCTTGGGATTAGGCACCTAAGTAATTTTGGTGTCTGCGACAAGAGCTCCAGGACAAGCAGTCAACAGCCTCTCCTGTCAGACATGCACACCTATTGGAAAATTGTTTTACCCAGCATCATTAGTTTGCTTCCACCTTTCTACAGGGCCATGTGGATGCTGGAACTCTCTTTAGAAACATAAGTCTCCCTTCTCAACAAAGTATATGTGAGGAGACAATTGAAGTTGGCCACACTGGTCCTCCTCAAACAGAATTTATTTTGACAGCGATTGGCTGTGTGAAGAACACACCTGGCTCCAATCCTTCAAAGTACTTTCTACTAAAATATGTAATGATGTGTGCTGGGGATAAGGGAGTGCAGAAGGAGACACACATAACTCCCTTTCCCATTACCTTATAAATATAGATGCCTATAACACATCACTTGCTCAATAACTTATCTCCCTGGTGAGCTAGAATCTTGACATTTACTACATTCATTCTTTGGAGGCCGCTAAAAAAAAAAAAATCCCCCAGTTGAATATTGCTCTTTCCATTAGAGGTCACCAAAAGGTCTTCAGTCATTTTTATCAGTTGCAACCATTGTCACATCTTTGGTATTACAGGGTAACAATTTACAAAGCAGAAGATTTTCAAAAGCACATGGGGAGTTTGGAGTTCAACTGTCATTGAATTTCAAGAGTTATATTAATTTTTTCCATTGTGCTGGATATGAGACCTCCAGTTAGGAAACATGAAGGTCATCTGAGGTTCTATTTGTTAGATTTTAGGTATAAACAAATTCCATATAATTTTGTTAATCATATACATATTTGTGAAAATTACATTAATTTCTAGCATTACATGATGCCACCTAAGAGATGATGTATGCATTCAATAGCTGTTTTGTGTTGCATTGGGGCATCTTTGATCAGGAGCTGATATTGGAGTGTTAGTTGCAAAACACCAATTTACAGAACATGACCTTATCCCACACATTACAGCCAATATGGTACTTCCATAACCTTTAAAACTGGCACAAGCAAGAACATGTTGGTGTGATACTAAAGCAAACTCTCTAGTAGTTTTCCATTGGTTTAAGGCTTGGTGAAATTACATAGAAACTACAAAGAGTCCTCTGGCACCTTATAGACTAACAGACGTATTGGAGCATAAGCTTTCGTGGGTGAATACCCACTTCGTTGGATGCATGCAGTGGAAATGTCCAGAGGAAGGTATAAATATGCAGGGAAGAGTCAGGCTAGAGATAACGAGGTTCCTGAGGGTGAAATTACGATATTCCAATTTTACTCCTCTTAGAAAAATCACAGCCAGTGTTATCAGAAAGAGGATCATCTGCATATTAATTAAGCAGGGATAGATGATAAAGTTAAAACCTCTCTGTACTGTGTTCTGCTATTTTTGCTCTAAATAAAATCACAATATTAAGAAGTTAGAGCTAGCGAGACTGAATGAGTGAGCACAGTTGCCAACACTGAAAGCCACATTCACTATAAAGGATCATAGCACATATATGTATAGGGTTCTTTTCAATGCAAGCTACTATATATGCTAAACACAACATAATCATCCAATTGAAACTATATGGGGAACTCAAGTATGAAGACTAATTATCCACACTTAAGTCTTGTCGATACGGGGAAGTTTCCTATCATAACTATACTGGAACAATTATTCTGCTACAGTTATACTGGGATGCATCCCCATGTGGATGCCCTATTCAAGAACGAAAGTGATTTTATTACAGAATAAAATAATTTTCATTCCAGTATAGAGTGCCCACATGGGAACATATCTCAGCATAATTGTAGCAGAATAATTATTCTAGTATAGCTATGCCAGGAAATTTTCTCATGTAGCATGCCCTGAGAAATCTGCCACGTCCCCTACTTCTGTGAATAGTGCAATCCATTGTTACAAATGGACCTCAGTTTTACATTTCATCCATAAAACAGTTGTGGATTTGAATCAGTGTTAAGGAAGAAAGAAAGGTCCCTTACTGAAAAACCAACACCACTTCTTTCAGCACCATGGGTTTTCCAAAAGGTTCCCGCATCTACCAAGGACTATGAATTGTATCTTCCATAGCACCAAGCAAATTATCAGTGCTTGACAAATACTAAATGACCTGGCGAAGTGCTGCTTAGTTTGTGAGTAGAGCTGATCAGGAATTTTACAATGAACAGGGTTTCTCTGGAAAACGCTGATTTATCAAACCCAAAATATTTTTAAGAAACAAATCTGGTTCAACAAACTTTTGACAAACCACAAATGGGGTTCCAATGGAACCTGCCTGGTTTCCTGCCAGCTCACCTGGAGAGCTTCAATTTCCAAGATATGCAGGTCCCAGGCAGCCCTGCTATACAGAGTGTGCCAGGGCTGGGCACCCCAGGGTTTCCAGGCTCCCTGCCAGAAGTCCAGGCAGCTGCTGACTGAAATTGACACGAATCTTGTCAGTTTCACAGCTGCCCACCACTGAGACCCTGTAGCTGCCACTGTGTTAAAAGGATACATGTCTTATTCCCTGGAGGTGCTGTCTATCATATTTTTCTTGAGTTATTTGCATTGTAACTGGTACAGCACTTTCCTCAAGTAGCACATGAAAATGAACTACCATCTTCACCCCATTATCTCCACAATTCTTAAATAAACTGATTGCAACTGACCTGGTGGGAAGGGAAGGAAATATATATCCACCTTTCTTGTAGATTTTGCTCTTATTATGATAGATTGTTCATTGTTCTAAGAAGTAATTTCCTTTATGCAGCATTTTATTTAATTGATTTGAGAAGAGTTTGACAAAGCTTTCAGTGGCTCTTTTGCATTTGTGCTGCTTTACTGAAACCCAATGTATCCAGCTTTCTTTTGTAATTTCAGCTAACTTGCAAGAGGGCACTGACTCACTTACATATTTTACCAAAGCAGATTTTAAGTCTCTTGAATTCTTTGACATCTTTGGTTTTTCTTGGTACAGAAACATTTGGAACCCATTCAAGAGCAATAATAACAGTCACTTCTTTTGTTCTTTCCAGGATACCTCTGGGTTTTACACCTGGTATTTTTCTTGTTGATGGATGGTACTACTCCATTCTGGGGATTAAAGCAGGAATGGGCCCTTTTAAAAACCAAAGTTCTTTTCTGATATAGGCATTTAGTAGCAGCACTGATAGCTTGATCCCTTAGAAAAATTCAGTCAAGCTCCCTTCTTTTTAGGAAAGGGGCATCTGTCACTTGATGTAATGAGAGCAGCAACAAAATACTCTGATCTCATCTTTAGCAATGAAACTAGTAACCCGTTTCTGTAAATTAGCACATTGAGCAAGGAGTCTGAGGAGCAAAGTGGCTTAATTCCTTTCCTGTGTTTCAGGGGTAAGGGCCTTTTGAGCTTCCTTGTTCAATGCAGCATAAAGAGCTCATAACAACAGAGATCCCAGAGAAAGAGTGACAGCCAGATCCTGCTAACAATGTCTCTTCTGGTGAAAATTAGAGATCAATAGATATTAAAATGCCTAACTTAGCTGATTGAATTTCATAGAAGAGTGACAATCAAGTAGCCTAAAGTATCTGGTATTTAGGAAATAAGTTTGTGTTCTACACCTGAGCTTACAACCCAAAAGTATCGGAGTCTATTGCAAGTTTTCTTTTATCAGTATCCATTATCATTGTCAGAATGTCCCTTTAAAAACCAAGAACATGAAAAGAAGAGATAAAAGGAGAACAGTGAAGAGTAAAAAATGTTTTCTACAAATGACTTCAAAAATATATAAATTAGAGATTGCACCGTTATGGAAAATGTCTGTATAATTTAATAAACGGTAAGCTATAGGATGTTCATAATCATCCTCACATATTTACTAGAGAATCATATCCCAGCTAGGGAATTCTATAGAATAATTCTACAATCTATATAATTCTCTATTAAATTCTGTTTTTAGAATAATTTACTCAGAATTGCACTGGCTTCATCCCTGTTCAGTTCTCACCCAATCATTCCAAATACAAAGGGCCTAGGTCTGTTCTGCTCCTACAAAACTGTAATGTGGGATTCCTTTAATGAATCCAACCTAAGTGAAGCAACTTCTGTTGGACACATTCTGCAGCTCAATCAGCTGTGGCACACAGAAAATACCTTTTTAATATCTGGCACACTCAGTAGCGTAGGCAGGTCCAGAGCACAGGGGGAGCGGCGCTATAAAAAGGCGCCTCCCAGGCTCCCCCTGTACTCACCCGGCGGCGCCTCTGGCGGTGTTCCGGGTCTTCGGCGGCACTTCGGCGGTGGGTCCTCACTCGCTCCAGGTCTTCGGTGGTACCCGCCGCCGAAATGCTGCCGAAGACCCGGAGCGCCGCTGGGTGAGTGCAAGAAGCGGTGCTTAAAAAGAAGTGGCGCATTTTAAGGTGCCGCTTCTGCTCACAGGGGGAGCTGCCGCTCCCGCTGCTTCCCCCCTGGCTACGCTACTGGGCACACTGATGCTCTAGCTTCTATTTACTAGTGCTGAAGAGCCAGTGTATGGCTCCACTAGTAAATGCTCCCCGTGCATCAAGGAAGCAGGACTGGCTGCCGTAGGGTCCACAGAATGGCTTTATTGCTCCCTTTACCCCAATGTCAAGCCCAACTATTGAAATAAAAGATTTTTATGACGTTTGTAAAGCAAATGCCAGTTTTGGAGAGAGACAAGTACCATTGTAATCTCCCTGAGGGCAAGTCTACACTACAGTACTACATTGGTACCACTTCACCAATGCAGCTGCACCGCTGTAGTGCATCTGGTGAAGACGCTCTATGCCAACAAGAGAGTGCTCTCCCATTGACATAATTACTCCACCTTGGCGAGAAGCGAAAGCTAGGTTGGAGGAAGAGCATCTCCCACCGACATAGTGCCAGTATGGACAGCGTGAAACTTGCGCTGCTTGTGGAGGGGGCTTTTTCACACCCCAGATCAACATAAGTGATATTGACTTAGGCTGTAGCGTAGACCTGCCCTGAGTTCATGCAGGACTATAATCTGGTCCTTGGGATTTGTTCTTTAATTTATCAGATTCTGTTCTGACATCACAATTTCCAAGTGTGTCTCTATCTTCACTACCTGAAAAGAATAGATTTGGAGCAGGTATTTCTGCAACATCCTGTTTGACAAAGATTGATGTAAATGTAACAACATCCATGGAGAGGTCATCCACAGGGAGTTGAACCCAGGACCTCTGGAGCCAAGGGTTTGTCTCCATAGTAGCTGCATTTAACTACATTTAGCTGATATGATCTAAATCAATATGCCCTCTTAAAAACAATCCAAGTGCAGCCACCTAGGGAGTTACACCAATTTAACTAAATATGTTAATAAACCACAAAGATGGTGTGTAGACTAGCCCATTAAGCAATTACTGCTTGATCTTAAGGACCAGGTATTAGGATACTCATATGGTCCAGTCACTAGACAGAGACAAGGAGCCACAATGTGTTAACATAAGTGAAACATATATATCTATACAATTTAGCTTCAGTTCAGTATGCTTATTCATTAATTGCCCCCTTCCCTTCCTAAGTAAGGATTCACTGATTGTCTCTCAGGCTTCCTGCTTGTGTTTAGTTTCTTTGGTTATTTGATCTTTTTACTCCCTCTTATCCCAATATTGTCATTTTGTGTTTTATCCGACAGTTTCAGCTCCTTTCTAATGGCCTCACTAAGGTCAAATTTTTGCTTGCTGTGAGATACCTGTTTGGCTCCAGCGTTTCTTGTTAAAGGGAAGGCAGACCATCAATGACTTTGTCATTGTACGCTTAAATAGCCGCCATGCGGAGTCTAGAAAATTCTCTCTTTTCACTTTGATTTTAAGTTTTAGTCAGTAGCTTTCTCGTTCTCTTTTTTAAATACCACTTTCTAAAGTTTAGTGTTGCAGTGACAGTTTTGCATACCATTCCTGCCTCGGTTACGATGAATTTAATTATGGTGGCTGTTGTTCTGTCACTCACCTCTAGTTATCCTTGAGCTGACTCCTATTTTGTGATGAGTTCTTGAAGAGATTTATTTTCCTAGGGAGATAAATTTAGCTTCCTACACCTCTTCATCATTGGTAGCAATACGTGCCCATGAGCAAGGGCTCCTCCCCATCACTCCTCTGAAGTTCTTTTTTTTTTTCTAGCTCTTCCATGAGATTCCTCAGTTTAGCACCCAGTAGAAAAGTTAAACAGTCCCTGTAATCACTACCCAGTTGGTTACTAATATGTCTCATCATCAAATCCCCTATCACCATAGCACATGTGTGATAAATGAAGCTCCCTTTTATGGACACCCAGACAGTCAGTTAGCTATAAAGTCCCTCTTGGTGGCTGCTTGCTTTACCTGTAAAGGGTTAAAAAGTCCCCAGGTAAAGAAAAGGGAGTGGGCATCTGACCAAAAGAGCCAATAGGAAGGCTAGAACTTTTTAAAATAGGGCAGAAAAGTTTTCCCTTTGTCTCCCCATTGTTCTCTCTGAGCTGCAGCGACACGGAGCAGGAATGCCATAAGCAGGAATGCTGTGTAAGGTTTAAACCAGGTATGAATAATTATCTTCCATACCTAGAAGGAATCATTGGGACAGGGAATGTTTAGCTAGACACGATCAGGTTTATTTCTTTATTTTGGCTTGTGAATCTCCTCTCTGCTAACCCCAGATACCTTTTTTTGCTTGTAACCTTTAAGCTGATCTCCCCAAAAAGCTATTTTGGGTGCTTAATTTTTGGAATTGCTCCTTTAAAATCTAGCAAAAGTCTAAGTTCCGAGTGTATTTTCTTCCTTTTTGTTTTTAATAACATTTACTTATTTTAAGAACAGAATTGGATTTTTGGTGTCCCAAGAGGTTTGTGCATATGTCGTTTAATTAGCTGGTGGCAACAGCTAATTTCCTTTGTTTTCTTTCTTAGCTCTTCCCCGGAGGGGTTGAAAGGGCTTGAGGGTACCCCGACAGGGAGGAATTCCCAAGTGCTCTTTCCTCAGTTCAAGGGGTTGGTTTTTTTGCATTTTGGCTGGTGGCAGCATTTACTCAGCCAAGGTCAGAGAAAAGCTGTAACCTTGGGAGTGTAATACAAGCCTGGAGTGGCAAGTATGCATTTTTAAAATCCTTGCGGGCCCCCACCTTCTGTACTCAAAGTGCCTGAGTGGGGATTCAGCCTTGACAACATGTATGTTTCAAAGCTATAATTCACTTCCTTTAATTCCGTTGGAAGGTGGGTCCCAACTAGGGTTGTCTCTTTATTGCACTTTGGCTACCTCCAGTCATGACACCGGCTTTTTTCAACTGGAGGTTCGGGCCTGTCATTTCTGAGCTGGGCCCACTCCACAATGTCTCTAAACGCTCTCTCAAAAGAATAAATGAGGGCTGTCAAGCGATTACAAAAATTAATTGTGATTAATCACAATTTTAATCGCACTGTTAAACTACATTAGAATACCATTTACTTAAATATTTTTGGGGGTTTCTATATTTTCAAATATAGGGTCAGGGTTGGAGGAGTTGGGCTTCAACCCTGCCTGGGGCTCCAGCCACTCTGAGGGCCTGTCATGGGGCTCAGGGCTTCAACCCCTCTCAGGGAACAGGGCTCGGGGGTTCAGGCTTCAGCCTGGTGCAGGCCTTCAGCTGGGCTTAGAGCTTCAGCCCCCATCCAGGCCCAGGGTTCCAGCCACTCTAGGGGTTTGGGGCTTAGGGCTCCAGACCCACTGTTGCCCGGGAAGCTGGGGACTGGGGCTGCTAGTCCCCGCCGTGGAGCTGCAAACTGAGGCGTCAGCCTCCCCACCGCTGATATCTCCCCGCCCCCCCCCCCCCCACCCCGGGATGCGAATAACTTTTTTTATTTAAAGTTTTTTTAAATGCTTTCAGTTAATCACAGGCATTAACGGCAATTAATTTATAGCCCTAAAATAAATCCCTGTGTCTGTTCCTGCAGTTCAGCTACTCTGGCCTCATGACTCATGATTAAGGTTACGATTTTGTCATTGACATTTTTAGTAAAAGTCACGGACAGGTCACAGGCAATTAACAAAAATTCATGGAAGCCGGGACCTATTCCTGACTTTTACTAAAAATGTGCATGCCAAAAAGGGAGAGGGAGGAGGGTCTAGCACCCTGCCTTGCTGTGGCTGGGAGGTACCCCCCGTCTGTGGCGGCTGGGGAGCTGCGGGGGATACCCTGCCGACTAGGGATTGGGGAGCTCTGGGGGATTCCACACCCTGCTGCCCACAGGGACTAGGGAGCTGCCGTGGGATTCCACCCCCCCCCCCACACACACACACAGGGACTGGGGAGCTACTGATTTCCCACACACACACCCCCGCCAGCAGTGGCTGGGGAGCTCCGGGGGTCCTGAGCACCTGCAGCGACTCGGGAGCTCCAGGGATCCCCAGCATCCACAGGGCCTGGGGAGCTCTGGAGGATTCTCCTGCACCCATGGTGGCTGGGGAGCTGCGGGGAATCCCTGCCACTCCCCCGCAGCTCCCGGCCACCACGGGAAGTGGGGGTAGCTTGCAGCTCCCAGCCACTGCTTGCTGAAGTCACAGAGGTCTGACTTCCACAACCTCCGTGACCAAATCGTAGCTTTACTCAGGATGCTGTACCTGGACTATGAAGGTCCCAAGCTGCTTGCACTGGGTACATACAGACCCAATTTAGCTACAAGGCAAATACAGTAGTCAGACATTCTGCACTCAGTGTCACAAACTGTGTAGCCTACACTGAATAATTTGCTGCTAGTCTTCTACTTCCACAGTTAAGCTGCCGCTTTTTACTTTATGACTGGTTACAAGGCTGAACTAAATTTCCTCTTTATCTTCCAGTTAGAAACTTATTTTTTATTTGTTTATTTAATAGATGTACTTTGCTCCAGTAACGACCAATTTTAAAGTCTATTCTCCAAGAGTGCTGAATTCCCACTCAGGCTACCACAGCTACACTGCAGCTGCGGGTGTTATTTGCAGCTCATTTAGGTATGTCCATGCTAGTTTTAATCTAGCTAGCTTACTAACCGTAGCGGTGAGGTGAGGGCATGGTGGCATGGGCTTCAGCACAGGCTGTCCAAACCCGCCTGGCCCCCTCGATATATACTCACATTATTACCACGGCTGCAGTGCACATCACCGCTTCCTATCGGATATTTTTAGATGAGCTAGTTGGGTTAAAGCTAGCTCGGGTATGTCTGCGTACACTGCATATTACAACCCCAGTCTCAGTGTAGATATTGCTTCAGTCCAGTCTTCATTCAGTTCAAACTGATGCAAACATTGTTTCTAACTCTGGGTCTTCTGCTTGAGTTTTGAAAGAGTTTTAATAAATGCTGCATAATTTTAAAATTTTCTGGTTGCCTTGTTTACATAATCAGATTTTTATTCAAATACCACTTACTAATTTCTTGTTTAAATAAAAATGTGGAGAGACTTAGTTAAATGAAAGATACGGTCATTTCCAGTGTAGAATCATATTAAAAAAAAGTCTATGTTGGTTTCCAAGGCATCAAGTAAAAGCACATCAAATCTAATTTTAAGGCCCTAATTGTGATGCCATTAAATCAATGGCAAAACCCCCTTTTCACTTCAGTGGATTAAAGATTGTGCCTAACTCTTTGTGAACCCCAAACTCTTTCAGAAGCCTAGGAAAGGCTTTTTTATTTTTAATCCATAAGCTGGAAGAATCACAAAAATCAACCAAGTATATCTCTATTATTGGGAAAGGTCCTAGAAGGCCAAACTGGAGCTACTGCATGTATTCTTAAAGCTTAGAATTTAAAGACAAAAATGGGAGGGCTCCGTATCTGAAATATGTTTTGCAGAGATCACAATGGGACTTTAATCCTGGCTGGCACATCTAGAGGCTACCATAATAAAAAATATCTGAGCAGTGCAAAATTTCTGTATGTATAGAATGGAAAGTGTTGTATTTATTTTGATGGGCTCTTGATTGGACCCATATTGATTTCACTGGGTGAGCAGTGCCAATAAAATGCATTAGAAACTAAGTAGGTAATTTAGGGTTTATTTTGCTTATGTTTGTGGCATATTTTTTCACAGGACTAAACACATGGCTTTATCTTTTTAAATATTCTTCATGCGAATATATGCTTGCCAAAAAATGAGGCTGTTATGTACATTACAATTGCCCTAGGGAATAGTAAAGTCGTTTGATTCTGTACAGCATGTACTGTGTTGCTAACCTCTGGCTCGCCACTCTGTCAAATGGCATTGGGTGAACAAAATTCCCTGAGAGAATTAAAACATCGATCTTTGTTATTTTGTATACATTCACATTTCCATTTGATTTGTTAAAGAAGAAATAGAAAAAGAAACAACCGATAAATAGGTGGAGACCCATTTATTTTTGAATCCATCAAATTAATAGGAACATTAATGATTAGAAATTAACATATCTAGCACTAAAAAAAGTGAATGGCTTTTTACATAGCAAGTAAAGAAGTTACAGTCTAAAATTATCACAACAACACTGTCCTGGATTAATGGATTACAACAAGGCTGAGGGAAAATTATAACAAGGAAGAGGAATGAAAGGCAGGAGGAAGGAATACATGGAAACATGATATGAGGTTGTTCGTACTGTACAGTCATGTTAGGTATTAGTTTCTTGATTCTGGATTTGCTTTAATTGCATTGAAATCTTTGTTTTACATGAATTGAGGTGATCACTGATTGAGCAAGGTTTGGGGGAGGGACAGATTGAACAGTAGGAAAGGGGAACAAAGAGTCTAGTTCAGGGATCGACAACCTTTGGCACACGGCCCATCAGGGAAATCTGCTGGTGGGCCAGGATGGTTTGTTTACCTGCAGCATCTGCAGGTTCGGCCAATCACAGCTCCCAGGGGCCGCGATTCACCGTTCCAGGCCAATGGGGGCTGCGGGATGCGGCGTGGGCCGAGGGATGTGCTGACCGCCATTTCCCACAGCCCCCATTGGTCTGGAACGGTGAATCGTGGCCAATGGGAGCTGCGATCGGCCGAACCTGCGGACGCTGCAGGTAAACAAACCATCTCAGCCTGCCAGAGGATTTCCCTGATAGGCCGCGTGCCAAAGATTGCCAATTCCTGGTCTAGTGTGAAGAAGGTAGAGCTGAAAATGGAGTCCTTCATCTACCAGCAGGGGCATCCCTTGGGACCACCCTTCCCTCAATGGGGCCCAAAGACAACAGGAATTGGATGTGAAAAAGTTATTGGTTGTTCCATTCAACTGCCAGCCCACATCACTTGAGGGCTACATAGAGAAGTAAATGGAATAAATGTAGCAATGGCAAAACTTTCAATGTCTGTTATACTACTGTGTTAGTCATTTATCTATGTAATTCTTTTCCTCAAGCCTCTCAGACTTAGATGCTCTTGTCATTGCAGTGTTTGTGTAAATTAAAACCCCCAAGCTACATGAAAGAACAAGACAGGGAATAAAAAGGGCATACAGTATTTAAATAGGTTATTAAATGCAAATGTGAAAATGAAAGACAAAGATTCCTACTAATATTGTTTATTTTTTAAAAGTTTTAAAAAGTGAACACAGACCTAGCTAAAAAGAGTTAGAAACTTACTGAGAAGTTAGAATACATAGTACCCTATGCAGACAGGGGTGGCTCTCACAATTTTGCCGCCCCCGACGCAGGCAGATGTAGCAGGGCCCCGCCTCCGACGTCTCCTTGCATTGGGGGCGGGGCCCCGCTATGTCTGCTTGCGTCGGGGGCAGCCCCTCTCCCCCCCCGCCAACGCAAGCAGTCCCAGTCCGCGGTGGCAAGGGGAGAGCGGTGGACCTGCCGCCCCATTGCTGCCGTGGCAGGCGAGAATGGGGGGAGCTGTCCGAGTCCCATGGTAGCAATTCGGCGGCAGGAAGAGCGGACCTGCCGCCGAATTTCCACCGTGGGACTTGGTCTGCCGCCCCATTCTCGATGCTGCCCCAAGCACCAGCTTGGAAAGCTGGTGCCTGGAGCCGGCCCTGTATGCAGATGTTTGAAGGATCTCTCTTCTTTAATGCATATGCCACATCCTTTGCAAGATTGCAAACAAAAATGTGATTGAGCTAAAGAAGGAATATATGATGTTAAAACTCAAGGGAGGCAAGATGAGTGATCAGAGTGTTCTGGCCTGTAGCTAAAAGGAAGATTTTATCTCAAATTCTCCATAACAAGCACCTTTGGGGACTTAGGTGTGTTGGAAAACCCCACCCTATAATAAAAGTGATTCAGTCCAACTGCAGCTACCAAAATTATCTTCCTTGCCCCTTAATCTGGCCATGTAACTTGGATTTTCAAGTCCTTTAACTGGTGCTTCCTAAAGCACTCCATCCAATTCAAACCTCTCCTCTCTCACCTTCACAGCCTTCCGCAAGCATAGCACTAGGATTGCAAGGCATCTGGTTTTCGACTGGAACATCCGGTAGAAAAGGGACCCTGGCAGCTCTGGTTAGTACTGCTGACCGGGCCATTAAAAGTCTGGTTGGTGGCACAACGGGGCTAAGGCAGGTTCCTTCCCTGCCCTAGCTCCACATGGTTCCCAGAAGTGGCGGCATGTCCCTGCAGCCCCCAGGCACACGGGTGACCAGGGTGGCTCCTTGCACTGCCCCCGCCCTGATCACCATCTCCACAGCTCCCATGGGCTGGGGACTTTGCCACACTTCTGACTAGGGGCTGGAGGGACATGCTGGCCTCTTCCGGGAGCCACCTGGAGCCCAACCTGAACCCTGAACCTCCTGCCCCAGTCCTGAGCTCTCTCCTGGAGCCCACACCCCAAACTCCTCCCTCACCCCAACCCCCTGCCCCAGCCCTCAGCCCCCTCCTGCATCCAAACTCCCTTCCAGAGCCTGCACCCCACACCCCTTCCCACACACTACCCCCTCCTCCAGTCCTGAGCCTCCTCCCGCATCAGAATGTTCCCCCAAAGCCCGCAGATCCTCCTGAACTTCAAACCTCTTGGCTTCAGCCCAGAGCCCCCTTCCGCACTCCAACCCCCCTCATCCCTGGCCCCACATCAGAGCCCGCACCGCCAGCTAGAGCCCTCACCCCCACACACACTTCAATCCCCTGCCTCAGCCTGGTGAAAATTAACGAGTGAGCAAAGGTGCAGGATCAGTCAGATTGGAAATGCCAGAGTCCACATCTACGGTCAATGTATTGGAATTTTCTGGGATTACTTGTAAACCCCTTTGATTACATCGAAATGTGTCCCACTAGTTTGTCTGGACTACATAAAACATTGGATGCAGTTGTTCTTTAATGGCACCCTTTGGCCCCAAGTATTAGAGGTGTGATTACTCAGGCACACTCTATCATCTGGGTTAAGAGATGGGAGATCATGGGCCCTTTTGTCAAAATAATATTTCTGCTTCCACTTCTGATTTTCTTTCATCTTTCATATGGTTTCATTGTCATGAAATTTCAGCGGGTTATCAATAATTGGTAAATTAGATCTGAACCATCTTCCCATTAACAGCTAAACTGGAGAAAAGCCATTCTCCAGGGGCGAACTTCAGTAAACCAGTAATGCTTTATAAAAATCACCCCCATTGTCAAAAGTCTTCTTCATAAGGTTCTTTACTGTCCATATAGACTTTGCCACAAGTCCATTTGATTGGAGGTAATTTGGACTTGATGTTTTGTGATTAAAATCCCAATCTATGGCAAATTGCCTAAAATCTGCACTCAAAAATTATGGCTCATTATCGCTAAAGACTTCAGCTGGAATTCCATGTCTGGAGAAGATTCTCTTCTCTTCATACACCACAAGTAAAACAAGCTATACCAGAAAAACTGTGCTTTTGATGGTATAACTGCATCTACACTATGAGCTTTTGTCATCACAGCTATATTGTCACAAATCATGTCTCATATCCCTGATAGACATTGCTAGGCTGGCAAAAGTTTGTAATATACATCTGGCCTTGCTCACCTGCTTAATTTTAAACTAATCATGAGTAATCCCACTGAACTCAATGGGATAAATGATATGCTTAAAATCAAGTTTGTCTGTAAATCCTTAGACCTGGTCTACATCCAATTTCATACTGATATAACTTTTCTGGTTGGGGGTGTGATTTTTCACCAATACAGTTAAAACAATACAACTTCCCTCCTCCTAGTGTGGATGCAATTATACTGGTGTAATGTAACTTGTTAAATATTCATAAAAACGCTGTGCATGGCTATTGTCATTTTTCGTTGAGAAGTTGGAGTGGACCAGGAAAGTGTTTAACAGCACCAACACAAGAGTAGAGCCTATGCTAAAAAAAAGCAATATGTATACTGTAGCTCACATTAAAATAAAATGAGTTTTACCTCTTCCCAATTGAACTTGTTACTCTATTAATTTAGATCAAATTGCTTATCTTGACAAAGATTGATTATCAATTAACTACAGCATAAGGTAATAAAAATGATGCCTTGAATTTTATCAAGATATCTTTATTAAAAACAATGATCTCTGGCATAAACACTCCAAGCAAAAATTGCTTTGCTGAAATAATTTAGAAACCACATCGAGTTGCAATGGTATCTTGACAAAGCAGAAAATCTCTGTAGATATGTAGTGCAATTTAAGGTGACCTTGTAAATAGCCTATATAAAACATTTTATAAAACAGAGGTTATTTTGACATTTTACTTTTTTCACCATTTGATGTCTGGTTACATCTAGTGAAATGAAACTATATGAACAGCCATCCTTCAAATATTAAGTTCCATCATTTTTCCTGCCTCTCAGGGCATGAAATAGCTACCCACCACCTGCTGTTTGTAGGTTTGTTTGTCAGGTTCCAAGCCAGAATTGATACCCGCTGACTTTTATGGCACACCAAACTTTATTACATCTGCTCAGTGCTTCAGATAGTCACGGCTGCCCTATGCTGGTCTAACAGTATTAACTGAACAACATTAACATAAAAATATTCTAGACTAGACTGTTTGTGTTTAAATTTTACCATATGTCACACAGTTGGACTATGAATGGAAATTGTATATCTGGGGCAAGTCACAGAATGGCCAGGGACAAGTTTATGGAGCATCTGCAGCCTAAATTATTTTGGCTCCAGTGATTCAGTGCCCTTTATGAAATACTTGTATATGGCTACTTAGGCTTAAGTAAAAACAAACATTTCAGTTTTCCTAAGTTATGAAAGCCAGTAAGAGGGAAGATGTATCCAAGAACAATTTTGGTAGCCAGATACTCTGGGTGTTCCAACCATGCACACTTAGCAGAATGCATCTCCTTTCCTTTCCAGAGGCATTTGAACTACTAGTAATTTATTTTTGTTTTAAACATACAAATTGGAGCTATGTACAAAATACATGGAAAGATTCAGCCCAGATAAGCAACCAAAACAGCTCCTAAGCTGTGTTTCTCCTAGCTGCTCATCTGATGGAAACAGACCAAAAATTCCTTGAATTCGGGTCAGCTATCATGAAAGGTAATCAAAGTTGTCTACAAGTCAAAACAAAATGTCTAAATAGTTTAGCAGGCTAATAACACTTTGTTTCTATTTTCTTAGCAAAACTATATAAAACTAACAGGTTTAGCTTACATGGATTGTGCTAAAAACCCAGAAGATTTGTGGATGTTACAAAATGTCTTCAACAAAAATACCTCTTTTACTTTGAGAAACCTCTGAGTTTTCTATTAGTAGGCCAGTGCCTAGGTGTTACAATAATAAAAATAATAAATCACAACTACTACCAATAGTTCTTATTCTGTTGAACAATTTAGTTTCCTGTTTCTGCTGGAGAGATGATCGACGGCAGTGGAAGTCCACTGAAGTTAGTGTATGGGTCAGATCAGCAGCCGGTATAAATTGATGTTGCTGGAGTGATAATGCCGATTTACACCAACTGAGATCTGGCTCAATCTATGATAGGCCTGATGGGAAAGCATGCAAGATTTTTTTTAAAATAACTTTTTTCTTTCAAAAACATTTAAACAGGATCATTCCCCTCATGTGACATGTGCATAAAGGAATCAGCAAAGGCAGAGTTCTCTAAAGCTTAATTAAAGGCTAGATCAGGATTGTATAAAAGGAAAGCTACATTTTGCAACAAAGACTATACATTCTTCTTATTGAACAGCATAAAACTTTGTCTGACCATACACCAGAAATGAAACCGGTTTGACTAAGTAAAGATTTTACATGACAGCCTCACCTGAAATGTGCAGCCAATTCTAATTGATCACAGATATTTAGAAAAAACAAAAAAAACATGTTTCTTCAATACAGGAAGTTAGATGAATTAATTACTACATAAAATAATTCCACAGTTTATAGCATGCTCCAAAGCTTTGTGTCACTATATTGGGTGTGTGTGGGTGTTATTTTGCACAGTTTAACTAACAAACTTCATGCAAATTCTTACTGCTGAAGTAGATCTTAGGTGAGAAACGAAGCTTCACAATCCATAGCAAATAGTATTTGTGTTTTACCAAAGCTGAAATTTGTATGATGTCACCATGGCAACCTTTCTTTCTCTTCAAAAAATTTTATGGCTTTTTCTTGCCTACTTTCTTGTCCTGTGTTGTGCCTCTTTTCTGTGTATTCAGATTATTGATGAATTTATTAAAAATCTATTATGGTTTTATTGACCTAGCTATTGACCTGCACAAAATCCCCAAAATCGCTAGTGATGCAATAACAGAAACTGTTTTCTCGAGCCAAAATTGATTGAATGCATTCCCAATATAAAAATGAAATGCATTTCTGTGGATGCACTGACACTTCACCATCTGTCCAACATCTCAGATTTACTCTCACAGATAACTTCATATTTCACCCTGCAGTCCCTAAAGAAACATCACTTTAAACAGGGCCACATGGAAAAATGCACTTCAATAACATCTGAAGGTCTTGCATTTAGCTGCAAGGGCCTCTAATCTAAATGAGTGATGTGCCTATAGAGGAAGCTCCATTTGGAGTTATGGAAATGGGGAGGAGCAAAAGCAAGGCAAGGAATGTAAAAAAACCCAAACCCACAAACAAAAAAACCACAGAATGATGGCCGTAAAAGACACAGGGATTTACAGATAAAGCCAGAAGATGCTGGCAGCCATCTATCAGTCTGCCTTGATGAAATAGGTATTGGAAATTAACTCAGGAACCCTATGAATTACATTCAATCCATGCTCTAGGCTAAGCACTTGTCAATTTCAGCTGCTATTGCAACCTATTACTTACAGACTACATGGCTGGCAAGCTAATGACACTGGAGAGTGTTAAAGAATAGCAGAATAAACTGTATACAGCAATTCTTGTCACTGACTGAGCATATCTTCCCATAGTCCAATGTGAAAATTGAAAGCCCAGACTGCTGGTTCCTTAGTGAGCACTTAACCTTATGTAGCATTATTTTATGTAAGGAGAAAAGTGTGTCCCTGAAGAATTATTCAGCAATCTGCCTGACCTCTGAAAGCTTTTACCAGGATTTTCTGAAGTTTGTGAAAAAGAGTTTTGATTAAACTTTTCTTGAACTTCCCCCCTTCCTGCCCCCAGTCCAATATGATAATTCACTCCAAAATAGAGATCTTGAAACTGACATTTTTTAGAACACTGATATCATGGGAGACATGCCCTCCATATAAGACTGCAGCCTCTCATATATACAGTGTAATTCCTTGTTACGGATTCGGACTTCCCACCTAACGTTTGATTATTGGCTTTCAAAAACAACCTTCTAAGGAAGGTTAATATAATTGTATGTCTTCAAATACATACATTAAGAGTTGTGCACTGAAGCACTAGACATTTACTCACCCATTATACTGGAACTTCTTTATTGTATTTTTCAACAGATAAACTTGTCTAACACTGAAATATTTTAATAAGCAATCACATTCAGAGTAAATGTCAGCCAGTGTGATCCTGTGACTAACAGATGCTAGTGCATAGGGTGGGGGGAGAGTGAAGTAAAAGTACTGAGAAACCAACCAAGGCCAAATGAGAACAAATGTTTGTCAAGTAAAAAGGGCAGCTCTTCGTCTGATGGAAGGGATTTAATTAGAAAAGTCACAGACAGAAGCTGTCTCAAAAGTACCAGTCACATTTTCTTCAGATAAGCTAATGAACCTCAGTGAACTTTGCAAAGAATTGCTGAAAAAAGAATACAAGGAAAAGGAATCCAGAAAATCTGATGCAACAACTCTTGGAAATGAGAGGACTGATTGTTTACGCAGCTCTAGATCATAAAGGGGCATATTTACCTACTGATTTCTCTTCCATTTGAGTGGGCAATGGATAAATAAATGATCAGAGGAAGAAATTATTTTTAATATGTTTCTCTTTTATAGCAGGCCATAAATTTAAAATTTAAATCACATGTTGTATGTGCTAAGTCACCTACATGGTACATTATCTACCCAGTTTGTTGTCTAATTCCATCAAGGTTTTTTTTCCCCTAACAGCAGCCATAACAAAAACCTATTAAGGAACATAATATTTTGCATTAGACAAGGGCATCTTGAATGTATTAAAGAACTCAGTAAACAAAATTCTTTTAACAATGACAGTGCAATAATAAAACATAGCCCCAGAGGAAGATGGTTAGAAATCCAAATCCAAACTTGCAAATTGTGCTAAAAGAAAGAAGACTCTAAACGCTTTTGATTGTTTTATGCTTCGTTGGTTTGTTTGCTTGTTTTTCTTATGGGCTAGACTTTCGCAGCATGTTTGGGTAAGGATGTCCTTCGACATCAAGATAGTTGATATGGAATAAAAATGCATGTGGTATGTATGGAATTACATTGTGAAGTGCCTATATTGGGACTCCTTTCATTCTACCCATCTACCAAACAACCATTATATACAATTTTGTCCTGTAAGAAGCAAGTATAAGCAATAGGCATAACACAGAGTGAACAAACAGCTTACTTATGGTAATTAAAACATGTTCATCATGGGGATATTTTCAGACACCCAGAGCAGTTAGGCACCCAGCTCTCATTGACTTTCAATGACAATTGTGCTCTTATGTGACCTCTTTGCCTTAGAAAAATATTTTCCCACAGGTCTAGAAAGGAAGACTAAAGCTGTAGGGCTGGATTTTCAAAACGCTTAGCACTGACTAGTTCCATTGAAGTCGATGGCAATTTTAACATGGGAGTATGGATGGCTTTTCAAATTGGAGCAGAGTTAGGCCACACAGAGTGAGTGTTTTTGAAAATCATAGTCTTAGAATGTGTGATAAAAATCACCAAACACTTGGCTGAACCAAATGCCTCTGGTAACAGACAATAGCATCCCATTCATTGTGCATGGCGAAGGGCCTCTGGATATGGAATTCCCTACTGCTGGAGAACCGAATGAGTTCTCTTTACTCTTTTAAAGTAAAAGCCTTACTCTTTTACAGCATAGCATAGGGCACCTGTTTGACAAGGGTCTCAGTAGAAACAGTTACAAAATGGCCAATGAGTTTTCCATCTCCCCTAATGAGGATTTAGTCCATATGTTCCTTAAAGGGATATATCGAGGAGAGAGAGAAAACACATTGGCCACCTCTCCCCTAGATAAATCTCTTTAAGGAACCTATGGACTAAATCCTTATTAGAGGGGAGATTATTTCCAGACCTTGTGTGGGTGTGCGGGGTGGACAGTGCAATGAGCCTCACTTCCATGCTCCCTTCTTACCTCCAGGTGCCCTGTTCAGTTATAATCCTTGAACTTGGGAAGTGAAGAGACTGTTCTTTCTGAGCACCCCTATGCTGCGTATCACCAAGTAGCCGATGGGAAAGGATGAATCAGGGGCAGAACCATGGCCTTAGCCGCTCCCCCCAAAACCAGCCTAGAGTGAAAATGGGAGAAAGTTCTTGTGTTATATAAAGGAGCAAATAGTGTTTCCTGATTCACTTTCTCCACACCAATCAAGATTTTTAGGCCTCTCATGGAAGACGGAGATGGAAGATAGTATAGTTGTTGAGGTCATCTCCATTGAATGCTGGCTTTGTGAGGTGTGGGTGGGGGGAGGTCTTTTTCAGGGATGGTAAGCAGATTCACTTCTGAGAGATGCACTGATAATTTTATTTATTTATTTCCATTAGTAGATGGCACAGTTGTTCTGTGCTGCCTCTCTTCTGTTTAGAAGGGTATATATCTATTAGTTATAGTGGCTTCTTCAACTTCCTGGTGGGCCCAAATGCTGGCAGGGGCAATAGAACGGTTACAGTAGCTTCAACAAGTTCCTCTCACATTCAGCTAAACCTTTCAGCAAAGTTGGGTGAAAACTCTGCAGAGTTGCCATTGAGTGGGTCTGAGTTCAGGTTATATAGTCCAGAGTGATTAGCCAGATCACTCTATGGAATAGTTCCACTGATCACAATTTTGCAGCTGTGATGATGGAGGAAAAGATTATTTGCTTCCATTATATTGGTGGTATAGCGATGCAGAGATTCCTTGTGCTGATTCCTCAGTTATGTAGTATACTTAGAGAAGTGCACAGTGTGCACAGAAGAGTGAAGTGATGCATTTTGTTGATGAACTATGTAATCTTTTTGAGCAGGGTGCAGTGGCAGCGGACAGCAGGTGATTATGCTCCACTAGCATGACAACACCCTGGCCTTGTTACAAGAAGATTTTCTCCTGTACAATAAGATGAAAGCATAAAGGATTCACGGGCAACCCAAGTTTGTTGCTTTCTTAGGATGGAGGGAAAACCATGATCTCTGGATGGGTTACATGATGATCTGACCAGGTCAGTGAGGCATCTGATATCTCCAGTGATTTAGTCTAGAGACCAGGTCCAGCTTGAATCTGCCTGGATGTGTGGGACCAGAAATGGTTTGTTTTCCACACAGGTGGAGTCTGGGTGATACAATGTTGTTGACATGCGGGCTGGCATCAGCAACAATGAGCCTGGGGGAGTCAGCACCATGCAGGGCAGCAGGTCCATTAGTTCCTTCAGAAAGTCTGAAGGCCCTTTCTGTGAAATGTCCATGTATTTAAAGGGTTCCTAACATTTCCCATGAATAAAGCTCAATCAATACAGTGAAGCTAACAAGAATCTAATTACTTTATTGGATGTTGGCTCAGGCCCAGGAAGCTTAACTAGTTGGGTTCATTTTTCCTATACTCTTTTTTTTGGAAGTAAAACTACTTTAAGAAAATATATGTATTCGCGTATCACAGTGGTCACAATTAAAAAGTGAATGTACATTATCACACTTGCACATGATTATATCCTATTTCAAATAGGAAGCAACACTGTGATATGCAATACATTGGTAAATGTTGATGTTTGAATGGAAATCACTGCATCTTGGATGCCTGGCTCATAAAAAGTACACACTACTTTAAAAAGAGGTACATTATAGAGAAAGGTGGACAAAGATATCCTTAAGCGTACTGTCAAAGAAAAATTTACCCGAATACAAAATACAAAATTAAATAGTTTACAATAGAAAAAGAATCTGTATGACTTGAAGTTAAAAAATATTTGTAATTGTGTTATGGCTCCAATAATACCTCCTTTTAAAAGTTTCTTTTTAATGGCTATGTGTATTCATGTTAATAGCGGTAGTAGACATTTGTGTTTGACAGATTTTCAATGGCAAAATAAAAAACCCTATAATTTTGCAGTTTATTTATAATGTATATTATTTGCATTCAGTGCACAAGTAACGTACTATATTTTCTTTATAGTCAAGCATTATATTTTTGATCTACATGAGAAAAATGATTAGACCTGTGGCTGGAGTGACAATTTTATTGTGTATGTTTCTCACTACTATTTCTTTGTTTTATTTGGCTTATATTGTAATATTTATGATTACAGCAAGCTACCTGTGGTCAGTTGCAATTAGTTTAATTGATTTCTAATATTGGTGTCTCCAGTTATTTAAACCCAGTACCTCTTTCTTTTCATTTTACATGCATGGCTACTGCTTACAATGAGCCTTCAGTAGTTCTTTATGCCTCTATGAAATATACCTATAATTTTTACTTTTTATAAAAAATGGAAGTCAAACTAGAAGAATATAGTGTGTGATAAATTGACATTTTTCATTACTAAGGAATGTAGGCTATTTTCTCTACTATATATTTAGCTGGTTTTTT
Source organism: Chelydra serpentina (assembly GCA_037349315.1). Lineage (NCBI taxonomy): Eukaryota > Metazoa > Chordata > Testudines > Chelydridae > Chelydra > Chelydra serpentina. The sequence goes on from JBAIAC010000004.1 coordinate 65,920,232, forward strand.
TGCTTTGAACTTTTGCACTTCAATCAAAGTGTAATTTTGAACATAACTGTTTCTTAACTTTTATAGGAGGCTTGCCTAGGCTTTTTTTTATTTCCACTAGAGCTAACTGCATAAATAAAGGTATCAGCAGAAAAGATCTCACAGCTAGATTTTATCCACAATACCAATCACATTCAACCCAAAGGAGGTTTGCACATTGTGATAGTCCAGGCTCTAAATGTTGAATTAATTGATTAAATAGTACATACCTTGGTGTAGCATGTATAGCAGTTACCACTAAATTAAATGTATGATTAAATTACAACCCCATTAACATTAGATTATGCTGATTCCCCTTTCACATTCCTGCTTAGGAGTGTTGGAGCAAAAGTTGGTGGGAAGCCCTTGGAGCACAGCTCTTGAGGAAGGAATGCTGCTCTAGTGGAGTACTGAGGAGTAAAATAGCCATAAATACTCATGCCCTCCACATATGGCTCAAGAGTCACAGGATTTCCCAGTGATCTAGGGCTATCGATCTAGGCCCTCTCCCTATTTAGGGGAACAACAAATCTCATTCTATCTAGCAGACATTTGGTCTGAAATTACTTGGCTTGTAATTCACAGAGAATTTCCTAGCCCCGAGTAGGTTTCTGGTTCCTTTGCACATATGAATCTGCACTGTAAGAGTTGTTATTTTTTTTCTCAACAATAAGCAGCTTGCTTCAACCCACATTATGTTGGTTTCTGAAAACAGAGCCTAGACTGTACAGCTAATAGTGATGGAAAAGCCACCCAGAGCAATATTGCACTGGTGCAAGACAGCTACAAAATGACTGGTCAGATAGCACCAAAAGTAGATAGAGTACGGAGGTAGCCACCTCTCCAATAGGCCATTATGATTAAACACAGCCCCAACTACCCTCTGCTACCAAGGTTTCTATTGAGCCCTAATTGCAAAGAAAAGCTGCTCTCAATCAATCAATCACCAGTGTAAATATTTGGCTCTTAATCCCTTGTTTAATAGGTGATGGGAGATAAACCCTATCACAATTGTCTACAGAGGGAGTTATTCCTGATTAACTCCATGCGTTGATGCTCTTATTCTGGAAGTGCCTTATTCTGAATTAGTTTAGGATTACGCTAACACAGAGTAAAGCACTATTATTCCAAAATAAGAACATCCACACATAGAATTAAACAAGGACAGTTAATTTGCTTTAAATTCACACGCAGATTTATTCCAGATTAACTTCCATGTACACAAGCCCCTATGTGATTGTATTTCTCTTGAGTTGAATGTGCTGAAATAAAATGTGTGGTACTAATGATAGCAGAGTAGAAGTATTTTGAATGGCTTCTTACTGAGATTGTTTCATAAATCCACCCCCACAAACCTACAGACCAGCCTGGCGCTCTATGGGTTCCATAGTTTGGATGAACAGAGCTGGCCCTTGTCAGTCTTCCCGGTTTAACAGTAATATTTCTGGCCAACGTCCACCACCACTCTAGCAACAGGACTCAAAATGTCTCCTGTATTTTTTAGTGTCCCATTCCTAGGCGTGTAAGATTTAGAACAGTAGAAATGAATTTATGCATCTAATTTGTTGATCTTTTCTATCTGGCTCTCCGTGGACAAACAGAGTAGAACATGCTGGTTATCATTCCATCTGCCTTCTAACTCGTGGTTCCTCATGCATGCTAGCTTTCGATTTTTTTAAAAAATCCATACAATTTCAATAAATGCAAAAATAAGAGAGTAAAGTGAATTTGAGAGACCATAATGCTCAGTATAGTCCTCAAACTGGAGGTAGTCATGGAATAGGCACAATTCAAGGAATAAACAATGGTTCAGGAAAGGTAAACTACGTAAAGACTACAAACAAAGATAGATGAGATATTTATTTGAAAGTACTGCTGTTTGTTAGACAAATGCCATCTTCTCTTCTCCCCAATGCAAAGAGAGAGGAAAAAACCCCAAAGCAACAATTTACTGCACCTGTGAGACTTTTAGAAAACAGGCCTAAATGTAGCTAAAAAGCCCTTACCAGCAACTCACATGCAGATAGCTCTCTTTTTATTTATTTTGAAGCATTACAGATGCTCTCAAAAGACAAGTCATCAGTCTGCAGTGACAGCCAACATGAAAATGTAAAAGAATAAATTGGGCTTTAATTTTTCTTGAGTAAGTATAGACATCTATCATAACTAATGCACTTCTAATAGCACAGCATTTTTTTCCATGCAGTAATCTCATCTATTTTGTTATGTGTCTTAAACCTAATTAGAAAGTAACAGTCTTAGCAGTTATAAAAGGAAAGGCAATATTTCTTTTGACCAGTGTAGGTAAAAATCTACTGCAGTTAAAGTTATGGCAAAGTTTATGCATGAACAGAGAGACCATATCTTTGCTAAATAGGCTGCAAAGTCCTCCTACTTTTGGTGCCTAATTACGGGTGTCATGCTTGTAATAGCGGCATCTGTGCACACTCAACACTCTAATGGGCAGCTCCTGCAAGACTAATGAATTTTAATTGATGGTATTTAGCGTGGCTTTTGGTTTCTTTCTCTTGTGGAGGAGGCTATGCCCTTCTGCTCTTCTGTCCCCAAGTGCGTTGGATCTCTGTTGGGAAGCTCATAGATACAGATGGTCAACAAAAGGTGAGGAATGCCAGGACTCGTTGGCCATCAGTTTCTTTTCAGAAAAGATAATGCTTGAATTGCTAATCAGCTTCCTTTTTTCCATCCAAGCTGTTTACACTGTGGACTTAATGCTAATCTCTCTTTGCAAAATGACATATTCTTTTTCAATTCAAAACATGCCTCCTGTGTTGACAAATCAAAGGAGGAGACTTTCTTCCAATCTCCTGATTGGTAGTTTTAAATGTAGTGTCCTTGATTTGAGGGGGAAAAAACCATGGCAACCTTTAATCATTTTACCCACTCTAAGGAGCCTATTCTGAAAGAGTGAAAAAAGTACTTGACACAAAAGAATGGAATGACTGATCACATGTACAGTGCATAAATGGAAATGGTGCATCTGTATGAAATTGTTGTTCATTCTATAAATGTTTTAGATTTTTATTCAGAAATGGAACAGTCATACTTCACACTAATGTTTCCCGGGAGTGTGCCTTTAATTCTGCTGTGATAAAAGGTGCAGTATATGTTGAAATACAATACAAAGTAAAGCTCTCATTTTAGTGACCTTAATGATACTCAGATCTCTTTGCCTTGTTACAAAACAAAAGAGGATTTTTAATGGGATAAAAATCATTTGCTAATGCCACAGCAGCGGTATATTAACTTGCTATATGAAACCTCCTAATTCAGAAACCCATAACTCTCCAAATCTGTACATGTCACAGAAATGATACCAAGTATCTGGTTTATAGGGAGATAGGAAATTGGCCACCCCCTGCTGGCTAATTAACAAAGCAGCCTTGTCATTAGTTTTAGAAACAGCCACTTACCTGCTTTCCTGCCCACCCAAAGGGAGCAATCACAAAGTTATAATGAGCATGTATTAACTGTGAGTAATATCTCAGAGTTGCTATTGTTTGTGGTCTTGTTTCATTACAAAAGGAAGTGAACCTTGCCTTTAAGCAGTAATCAAGGAGAAAAAGAAAGAAAGCATTTTATCTCAATAGAGTAATATTCTTGTCTCAAATCATTGTAATCAAAATCAACACTGCAATCACCCAAATCTGGCATTTCCTTTATGCTACAGTACCTTTTAAAAATATTTAGTACCAACAACAATGCTTAACATGAAATTAGCATAGGTCAAAGATTTGGCTTTAATCATACTTGAAATACTAAATTTATTACAACCTAAGAAGTCCAGTTCACTCTGATATTTCCTTAGATACTATACTACTACAATGGTAGTCAGTTCACAGTAGCTCTTCAGCTTTTGAGACTTGCTAATATTTCAGTGTGAGGGACCAATGCAAAGATTTGTTTCCTTCTTAATTTTACCATTTTATCTTACACAAGAAGGACTGAAGAACTTCTATGTTCCACTTGATGTGGTGAACCCTGAAATATGAACTTCTCTTTCATAAGCCAATTCTGATGCAAGGAGTGCATCAGAATTGCGGGTAAGATTTTACTGTGTAAACACTAAAGATGAATGCCAGCTGTCATTCTCAACCCCAGTTCAGCATGGTCTGAGTGCACATTGCAATGGAACTACTCACTTGCTTAAAGTTACTCGTGTGCTTAAATTCTGTACTGAATTGGGGCCTTCAAGAGCAAAGAGTTCTACCACTTCTAAGGCCCCAATCCAGTAATGAGTTCTGTATAGGGAAAGCCGCACTGATTTCAATGGGGGTCCACTCAGGTGCTAGTGCCCACACCCAGAGAGCTCATTGAAGGATCAGGGCCTATATTTGGGCTACATTTGAGACTGGGAATAAGGGACTTCTGACACTATCTCTGCCACCAGATTCACCACATAGACTCAGGAAGTTTTTTAACATGTCAGTATCTCATCTGTGAAGTGGGATAATAATACCTACCAACCACATGGGGCTGTAAGAGTTAATTATTCTCTGTACTGCACTTTGAACAAATAAAGCATTATACACAGCAAGTGTTCTTATTCTTCCTTATTACTATTTATACAATGTCATAGGTGTGCTAAGTACTTCATTGTTAATAACAGAATCAACAGACCACTCACATTAATCCTATCTCCATACTCCTCCACTTGAATTTCTTTCTAAATTGAGTATAATTCAATATGCACCCCAGTTGTTCCCAGGCAAAAGCAGCACAGCAAAACCGCAATCTAACACCACAGATCGCTAATTAACAACCTAACTCTCTGATAAGGAAGTATATAACACTGATTTCTGTCCATGATAAGAACAGGCATTAGAACTCTAATAGCTTCCCACCTCCCATAACTCCCACCTCCTTATGTAGTTGCCATTTTCATACTTGAGCTATTTTCTGAACAAAAGACCATTGTACACTGAACTTCATTATACCAATGATGATCAAATTGCTTCATTCTCAAGGACATTGTTATGAGCATGGAGTATATTATGAAGGGCTAGGCAAAGCTGGTAAATATGATCTTGAAATTACACATTGGGTTTTGCTATTTCTTTAATATTCAAGCCCTTAATATTTGTGAAGTTTCAAATCTACTTTGAAGATGGATTTCAAAATCCATTTATATTTCTTAATTTCATACATTCCAAGTACTGCACAGACGTAACAGGACAGCCAACCCTGGCAGTACTGGCTTCTAGGGAGTATAGAGGGAGGGATAGACAAACACATTTCCAATGTGTTATAAACACACTGACTTTTGCAAGTAGTAACTATCAATAGGCAATGATGAGTTCCTTAAAACAAGTGCATTGGAGCTAAAAGTGCAGCTATCCAAAGTGATACATTTCAGCATTAAAGATGCAAGGAAATCTGTATTAGTTGACTTCAGTTTGTAACTTATTCAATAAGGTGTCGGAAAGGTAACTTGAACAGCTTTATGTGCTGGCATCAGATCTTTATAATTTAATCAAAACTCTGCAAAGAAGTGTCTGCAAATATTTATTCAAGTATAGAAGTAAATTCATTTTTTCACCATGTTTATCCATGTATTGGGTCAGATTCAGTAGTACTCCCTGGTTGCTGTAGAGAGGCAAGGCAGCCTTAATAAAGCCACTTTAACTGCCTGGTTAAGCCAAGTTTACATGTGCTTTAATTGAGTGCTTGTGTACTGCAAAGCAGCTAGGTGCAGCACTATGGTGAATGGGGCTAACAGAGTTTAAATTTGTGTTTACTCTGGGAAACAAGGTTACTGGCAGGAATTAGAGCTAGGTGAATAACCTATTTTTTTCGTTGCTGGCAGTTCTGAACCATCTCCTTGCCCCCCAAAATACCCAAATCTGGCAAATCAAAAATGTTAACAAAAAGTGAATTTCAGGTGAAACAGAACATTTAGTCCAACCCAAAATGTTTTGTTTCTGGGCATTTTTAAAGGGCTCGATTCACAACACATCCAGAGGAGGTGTCCCCGCCATCACATTTAGCCCAGGATATGGGAAACCCTAAAATACCCACTCGGGAGCAGAAAATTTGTAATCACTTTCATTCAGGTTTCTAGTTTTCTCTTCATTGAATCAAACATTGTGTGTTTGATCAAAACAGCCTGAATTTCAAATACTCAGAATGAACTGCTCGCACCCCAACCGACAAAATAAGAATTATTCTTGGGAATTATCTGCCAAGTAATTTCACATAAAAATGTGAGTTCTGTAGACAGAAAAAGATGCAAAATGCATCATCTAGTAAATCATGTGTTATGCCTTATTTGTCCAGGAGTGCCGGTAACCTGAACACAAGGGCCACAGTTTGGAGATAAAGTAATCAGACATTCTAGTGCAAACACAATCCTAGTTATTGTATTTTGTAGCAACAGTAGCCCATTAATCATGTGAGTTAGAATGTCAATAAGTGGGCATATGAAAAAGGTTCAAAAGAAAGTGGTCAATAAACAGAATGAAAAACAAAGCTTGCTGCTTCTCTAAAGTAGCAGGAGTACTTGCAAGTTAGGTATTTTAATTTTAGTAAAGGGGCAGTTAATAGCATATTAACTGAGGTAATTAGCTCTAATATTAAAAAAAACTCTTAAGGAAGCATGCACATCAACTTATTACAGAGACCTATTATGTTCTGTGATAAAGCTGTAACAAGCAGAAATATATCTGAGAAGTTGTTGGCTTTATTTAAGTTTGAGGTGGTTATAAACATTTCTAACTGCAAATGAAAGAAGGCCCTTCTGGCCACTGAACCAGATGGGTTGCATGAAAAAAAAAAGGGGGGGGCTGTAAAGCTCTGCTCTATACATACTGATACCAGTGCAGCCCAGAATGCCTCACAATTAGAGCTTGGTGAAATTTTTCAGGTAGTTTATTCAATGAAAAATGCAGTTGTGGTCAACTTGAAACGATTTGTCACTTTGACACAAATTTGCCAAAGTTTTTTGGGACTTAGGCGCTATTTATAAAATAGCAGCAGCAATTACTCTAGCTGTCCATTTGATAGCTTGTAGCCAATGGTTATGGCACTCACCTGGACCAGGGTTTAATTCCCCCTTCTCCCTGATGTGGAGCAACATCAAGAACATAGGTGTCGTCCTGCCCCGTGAGAGCTCTAACCACTTCATTATAAAGCCAGACTCAATTTCTCTCTCTGGCCCAATGACTGTCAAAGTATTTTATACAAAGTGGAACAGCTTCAACAGGAAAGCCTGAGAGAGCCCCACCCCAGAATACATTGTAACTCGCTAGTTAGGGCATTCACCTGCAAGATTCAAGTTAATCTCCCTTGTCCAATAACTCTTTAATTATTTATTCTCAGTGGAACAGCTTCAACAGACAGACATACCAGGCTATCCCATAACCCAGTGGCTAGGGCACTATTTTGTACTCTGGGAGACCCACGTTCAAATCCCTGTTCCACAGTAGGCAGAGGGGAGGAATTGAACCTGGATCTCCCACATCCCAGGTGAGAGCCCTAACCCCTGGGATAAAAATGATAAAGGTGGGGCAGCAACCCCCACCAGGCATTTTGTGAATGTAACTTTCCTTTCCTTTGCCTGCCTGTGAAGAGGTGCATCAACTAAAATGCTTCATTCAACAGGAAACTAATTTTTAGTTGACTTTTTTGATTCACCAATTTTTCAGAATCAGTTCAACCTGAATCAGAGATTTTTTTTTCTTTTTGGAATTGCCAGCAGACCTAAAAATCTGTTATTTGCCCAGCTCTACTCATGAGCTTTCCCGGCAGTCTCACACTCAAATTGCACGAAAGATGGGGACCGATTACAAATCTGCAGGAATCTGCATAGTGGAGATTTTTGGGTACTAGATGAACAATCACCCCCAAATCACCCTCTGATAACTTCCTAAAAGGAAAGAAGAGAACTAGTGCAGTGTGATCCCATCCACCCTGCCAGAGTCTGCAGGTGAGTTAACCTACTGGTCAGTGATATCAAATGCTGCAGATATGGAACTAATCCGGCTCCACTTGATTCTTCCAACTATGAAGGGCATGAATCCAACTTACAAACAATAGTCAGAAGCATCCCCAAGTACACATTTGATACAAAAGCAGATGAAATTCAATCCAGAACAATGTTGCATTTGTCACTACTAGACACAGATCTACTCCAGAGAAGCATCCAATCCAGTCCAAAATGGATTGATGTTATCTGTACAAAGGATGGAAAACTCCTTGAAGTGAGAAACATTCAGTTAAGCTTCCAGGAAATGATGGCCTGGATTCAGCAAGGTATCCACCAGCCAGCACATGTCTTCTGGATGAAACTTCATGGATGATATTATGAAGCAAGAGAAAAGGCACACTTCTTTTCATAGATGACAGCTATGTCACTTACATTAATAAATGCACCATATAAAATGTCTAAAGATCCTTGAAATAGTTCCTCAAAGCAGGTACATAATAACAGTATTGATCTCTTTGAAAGGAGGCTCTGTCCACCTTATGTTGCCATAAATGACCTCCTGGCATACTGCCACCAAAGGCCCTGTGCCAAGGGTCAGCCCTGGCTTCTGTCAGCAAAAATCATGGTGAAAACCCTGCTACATGTTGTCATCTGCCACCATGAGGTCAGAATTTTGAAAGGCACTTGCATCACTTTAAACATTTTAAAAAATATAATAAAACCAACTGCAAAAGGCGACTCTATGTGCATTCGTGCTGAGCAAATGTATTGATCGCTTTCTGGGAAGAAATACTTTAGTAGGTTGTAAAACCTTGCTAATACTGTGCAATAAATAAAATGTTGGGATTGTTGGGGGTTTTAAGTGGATGATATTAGATCAGTATATTCTGGAGTAGAGATGTGAAATAGCTCGGGTCACTTGCTTCCTAAAGGAACATTAACTGGCCTTCATATGGTAGTCTGGTGATCAATAGTTCAATTCTCAAAGTTTCATTTCAGCTCTCAGTAATATGTAATGTGATATTATCCAATTCATGTCTCATGCTTTATCAGTAAAAATAAAGGCCGGAGCCTCAGCTGGTGTAAACTGGCAAAGTTCCATTGACTTCAGTGGAACTATGCCAATGTATACTCACTGAGGTCTATTGTATCTGCTTCTCAAGTTCTTTCAGTGAGAATATATTCCAATGAAGCAGAGATGCTGAGAATACAAGGAGCACCAAGTGGACCCTGTAGAAAACAGCTGGTCTGGAAGCGAGCTGAAATATGTATTGTTTCTAGGGCTGTCAATTAATCGCAGTTAATGCATGCAATTAACACAAAACAAATTAACTAGGTTAAAAAAATAGTCACGATTAATGCCAGTTTTAATTGCACTGTTAAATAATAATAGAATATCAATTTAAATGTACTGTAAATATTTGTGGATGTTTTTCTACATTTTCAAATATATTGATTTAAATTACAACACAGAATACAAAGTGTACAGTGCTCCCTTTATATTATTATTTTATTACAAATATTTACACTATAAAAAAGTAGTAGTATTTTTCAGTTCACCTCATACAAGTCCACTCAGCCCTACTTCTTGTTAAGCCAATCTCTAAGACATAAGAACATAACATTAGAACATAAGAATGGCCATACTGGGCCAGACTAAAGGTTCATCTAGCCCAGTATCCTGTCTTCCGACAGGGGTCAATGCCAGGTGTTTCAGAGGGAATGAACAGAACAGGCAACCATCGAATGATCCATTCCCTGTCGTCCATTCCCAGCTTCGGGCAAACAAGACAAATACGTTTATTTACTTTTATGGGAGATAATGCTACCTGCTTCTTATTTACAAGGTCACTGGAAGTGAACGCATGTCCCTATTGTGGCCGGTGTTCCAAGGTATTTAAATGCTAGATATGCTAAACATTTGTATGCCCCTTCATGCTTCAAATTGTGAGCTCTACAGTTTTACATTATTTTGTTTTTGAATGCAGTTATCTAAAAAAAAATCGACATTTATAAGTTGCACTTTCACGATAAAGAAATTGCACTATAGTACTTGTATGAGGTGAACTGAAAAAATACTATTGCTTTTGTTTATATTTTTACAGGGCAAATATTTGTAATAAAAAACAGTAATATGAAGGAAGCACTGTACACTTTGTAATCTGTGTTGTAATTGAAATCAATACATTTGAAAATGTAAAAAACATCCAAAAGTATTTATAATAAATTTAAGTTAGTATTCTATTATTGTTTAACAGTGCAATTAAAACTGCGATTAATCTCAACTATCCTTTTAATCTCACGATTAATAGCAATTATTTTTAATCATTTGACTGCCTTAACTGTTTCTTCAAGCCATGTGAGATCTACATCTTTTTTTTATTATTATTATTTATATTTTATTGATTTCCCCCCCAAAAAAAAATAAGGGGAGCAAAAAAAGACAGAAAGGACGGGAAAGGAAAGGGGGCGGGAAAGGAGAAAAACATTTCATTTTCCATCCACTACAAATTAATCAAAGATTTCTAAAAAGTCAAACCAAATCTTTTCAAATTTGCCTGAGGTCTCTCTTTGAAATGTTACCCCTTCTTTAGCTTCCAGATCAGCCAAGTTGATGTGCCAAGCTTCCCTGGAGTCAGTTTGCTCTTCCATCTAAGCAATATAAGTCACTAAGCTTTCCATGAGTTGGAGAGTTGGTGAGATGATGGGATATATCCCAAAACACAGTTCTGCTTTCTGTGTATGGAGCTTGTCAATCTCATATCTTAAATTGCAAGGGTACATAGGTTTTCCAGGAAGGGCGCCAGAGCATACACCTCATCAAGAGCTTGGATTTCCACTGCTAGGGAGTCTTAACCCAGACTCTGAAGTTTAGCAGCCTCAGTCTCTGCCAAATGTGTCTCCTGGAGCATGACCCCTTTGATCTTATCTCTTTTCAGCACTGAATGTTTTTTTCTGTTTTAATTGGATTATTTAATCCCTTCACATTCCAAGAGGCATACTAAAAGGGAGGGAACTGTGGATTTAGGTGAATTACCAAGATCACACATCATGATTCCAGATCTTCAACAGTTCAGGGTCAAGACACTCCTCTTCAGTGGACCTGAATAAAAAGGTAACAACAGGAAGAAAAAGAAAACAGCTATGGGAAGAAAAAGGGAACATACATTAAATATACACATTCTGAGAAAGGAAATAATAAAAATCAACAAACTAAATAACTAACAATTTATAACAGAATACTTCAGGAGGGGTAGACAGGCTGATCTTTACCTTCAGGCCAAGTACTTCACCCCTATCCTGACTCATAAAACAATATCCTCTCATCATGGTTAACCTAACAAAGGAAATAATCTCCCCTCTAAAAAATAACCCCAAGATTCAATAACAACATTCAGATTTGAGTCCTGCAGTCAGGCTACTGGAAGGTAAGTGATCTAATACTTGCATTGGTCAACCCAACTGATATATCAGAATTTCAAGCATGACCAGTATCGACCCACGCATTTGAGGATTTAAGCAACAATATATGAGGAGGATCTGTTAACAGAGAGAGTTCAACAGATATTCCCTGAAGCCCCAAAAAACCAAACTATAACGAGTGCTCAAAAAAGAAACAAGAACTAGATCCAGAAAATAGGTTGGTGTCTAAATAGTATAGTGACCCTAACTCATAGTGACCCTAACTCATAAGTCCATTTGGAGTTCTTTGAATTCAGTGTTTGCATCTGTGATGGGAGGAGACAAGGGAGGAGGACAGACCCTACCCTGATAAAGGCACCCGAAAAGCCTCCCTGAGGAAATTGGACTATATACTGAGCCCGGATGGGGATGATGGTTTGGTTTCCTTTTCTTTTTATTTTCATCTTATTTTGGACCAGAGGCTGAGAGAGGAAAAGCAAGGGGTAGGAAGTGACTCAGGGAGGGTAACTCAGAGGGCACCTTTGGGAGCCAGACACTGCTGACCCCCCTAGGGCCCTGGGTTGGAGCCTGGTGGAGTGGTTGCAACTGGATTCCCCTACCACTGCCCCTACTACAGGAGGGGCACAAACCACCTATCCACCTCACCGCACCTTTGATTAAAGGAGAACTAGGGACTGCAAGACTTACTCACCAGAAGGTGGCACTAGGGGATGCTAACCACTAGGCCACCTAACCCACCAAGGCCCTTATTACAGCATGATACTTATTTTATTAATCTCCAACATCACTGCCCTGTGATCCCCTACTCAACCGCTTCCTAAAAAGGAAAGAAGAAGGGGAATACAGGGGGGCAGAGAGAAGGGAACGGGAGGGAAGCGAGGGACGGTAAAGTGAACACATTTGAACACCATGCAGAACAAAGCAGTCATTCTGGTGTATGTAGTCTGACTATACTCTCCCTTATGATTATGGGGCATTAGTTCAGCAAAATCTTAAATCTTTCAAACAGCACTGCCAGGAAATAAATTTATCCCAGGGATCCATTCAGCCAGTGTGGCACCAGAGCCTGGCTGCAGCCTGCTGTATTGACCAGAGAATGGGTATGTTATCCCAGCACCAGTGAAGAAGACTGTCACAACCCAGAAGTTCTTTTCCTCCATTGAAAAAGTCCACTCCAGGATTTAGGTAGTGCTCAGTCTAGCAGCAGGGGAGATCTCACATAATCCCTGCCACATTTTACATCCAGAGGGCACTGCACTTTCTGACAGCTTCCTGATGGAACAGCTGAAAATCAAAGTCTCCAGGATCCTCCTGAGGCAGTGACTTCTGCTGGTGGATATTTTTGAAGCAGGGCATTTTACCCCCCAGAAAGAACTAAAAGGGTAAACAAATGTGAATTGGAATGTGGTGCATAATGGATTATCTCTGGGGGATCAAGAAAATACCACCACTACCCTGAAAATACAAAAAGCTCAGACCATAATTCTCAAGTTATTATGCCATGATATCCCTTCAAAGTCTTTAATTTTTGCTTTCAGGGAGTTGATCACATTGATATTATGCTGAATTTGAGAATGCAGACCTGGGATTTCATCTTCAGTGGCAGATATGCACCCTCCGCCTCTGTTACATGTCCAGTCAGATTTAGTAGGGAAGAGCCAATAGACATAATTGCAGCTTGCATTCTGGATTTGGTGGCTTTAATTGCCATCATGTGATCTGCAGCCTTTTTCAATCAGGCTATAACAGTTCCACACTCCTCCTCTGTGGGCATCTTGTCCGGGAAGGGGATATCACAACCTTTTTCAATGGTTTGCTGCCCTGGGAGCTCACATACAGTTTAGGAGTCCTGATGGCATTTAGACTGCTTTGTATTTTAAAAGTAGTGGTCTTTGCAGTGGATGGAGCTGGATGGTACGGGGCAGCTGAGGAGCTCAAGGGAGCTGTGCCCTCATGTACCACAGCACCACCTGGAGTTCCTGTGTTCTACATACATTCAAGGGCACAGGTCAGTGTACAGTTTGCAATTCCTCTCATAACATGTATGAGAGAATTTTCTACATTTTTCCTTGTATCTTCCTTCCTCTTCTCCTTTTCCTCCACTTCCCCATTCCTGTGAATTCTGTACTTCCAGTTCTCTTCCTAGTCCAATTGCTCCTCTTCCCCCTCTTTAGTAACAGCAGCTCCCCAAGGGCAAGTTGCTTTTTTTGGTTAGTTGAATCTCATGACATGCAATTCTCTGGTTTAACATCACACCTGCAGATGGAATTGGTGGATTCTGAAAAAAAATTACATAACTGATGTATGTAACATCATGCAAATAAATTCTGATATGCTATTTATTCCTGTTGCAGGGTATTTCACCCAGGCATTGTATAGTGCTGCTATTAAATCAGGAGATGGTGAATGGCATACCATTGCTTGAAATCTAGATAATTCTACTAAAGCAAACATATGATTACTTGCTGACTGTTATACCCTTTAGGCAAGATTATGAGGTGGGCTGTGCAGATGCACCACTGGGAGTAAGGCATCCTTCATTATGTTCCTCCATGGCCTCCCTTAAACGTGGGTCCAGCTTACAGAGGTAGATGGACTTTCTCGCTCTCTTTTGTGTATGACATGTGCAGAGCAACATTCTATAGACAGTTTTCGGTCCATGAGCCATTCCCAGATCTCCTCTGTGATGCAGTGGATATCATCCAATTCACCTCTAAATCCATATTTGGGTCACTGAGTTATGAGGTGTTCAATGGTTTGGATCTTCTAACCACGGTCGCAAGAAGGGGAGTCTTTGGTTTTCCACTTGTGCATCAAGTAGCCGCATCTTTCATGGTTTGTTCAGATGAGGTTCAATGTGGTCCACAGTCTGCGTGGCAGGTTGAAACCAGGAGGGCAGCTCGTTGGGTCAATAATAATGTATTTGTTTGAAACAGTGGATGAGGTCAAGACACTGCCATTCCCAGGCTAGATCCAGGGAAGGATCTGTGGGCCATCACGTGTGGTCCATCGTGGTTTTCGCAATTTCAGGTGTTGTTGAGATATGCTAGCCTTAAACTAGCCAGATGGGAAGCTCTGGGTAGGCTTCAGTGCAGCAAAGTTCTCATCCTTTGGCTATATCTCAATGGATAGCTGGTGGTTTGAGGTTTGCTAATTCAGAAAGCCAGGATAGAGGTGTTGATTTTAAAGTTCCTGTGATGAGCCACATGGTCTGAATCAGCTGCCTGTCCACAAGCTGGGCACTGCACACCTTCTGCTCCTGCACCCTGAGCAGGTAGAGACTTCACTCCCTAATGCACCAGCCAGAACAGCTGAGCCAGCGCAGGGTTGGGGGGGACCAGGAGAAGAGTTATATGCTACTGTTATAAAGCGGTAGCAGATTATTACCCAAGCACCCCCAGAGCAAGGAGCCAGCAGAGAGGGAATTATGCCTTTGATGCACTGCTACTGCACCACCATGCTGCCCATTACACCACCATGCCCTTTGAGTCCAAAGTCAAGGGGGAAAAAAACCCTAAAATAAAATTCTACTCTCAGACATGGTGCTGTGCCTATATACAGTTAACAGTTTGCAATAAGCAAAAAGAGCTAGATTCATTGATTCCAACAGAGTTACACCAATATGATCATGCTGGTGTAACCAAGTGGAGAGTCAGGCCCATGTTGCTAGGCCTGACATCAAAGTAAGTTCTTTCATTTCCAAAAGCCGGTCTTCTTTTCCAAAATGAGGCTGTTTGAGGAGCTGGATGAGCACGCCACAAGAGCATGCTAGTTAAAACCCTAATCAAACATTCAGTGCAGACCAGCAAAGTAGTCCCAGTTCAAACGTCCTGTTTTTTCTAACAGCATAACTAAAGTAGCAATGTTTCAGGCTCTGAGCGCATTGTATTAACAATGTTTAAAGGCAGCAGTTCCCCTCCCCCCCATCTCCAAAATACCAAGAAGAAAACAGACTGAGGATGTCTTTTTGACAATCCAAGCTTAAAAAAGACTTGCAAAGTAAGAAGGCAGAGAAAAAAGGTGGTAAAGTAAAACTATTAGGAAGCCTGAAAAAGTCTCACGCTTGCACAATTACTAGGTGGTGTTGCTGTGAATGAGATTAAATCAATAAAGAGAGAGGGGAGAGAACAAACATGAACTACATTTATTTCTGTCTCTATTGACACCTGCATGCATAAAGCAGCAGCTAGGTCATTCCATGCGCTCAGCCACCTCTCACCAAATTATGTATACACACATATATATATATATATATTTTTTTTTAAAAGAGTAGGAATACATTTAATCCCTTGTTTTTGCCAAAGCCACTTTATTTAGAAAGTTGTTTACCTTTCTGCAAAGCCTCATTACCCATAAAAACAAAGAATGAAGTTGATTAATGTGCTCTAAGTGTGATGTTCAAATTGTAATTTTAATATACATAAATGGATGCTTCTGCTGTATTTGTTTGATAATTTACAGAGTTAGCACCGTCCAAACCACTAATCAGTTTCTTTTTATGAAGACAGCTGCGGAAGATTCTTTTGGAATGCTAATTTTCATTAGCGCCTTCACTCACCGGGGCTGTGGGCCTTTTTCAAGCGTGCTCTCATCTCTGCAAACTGGGGTTGAGGAAACTCGGCTCATGGACTATTCAATTGCTTTTTTTTACAGGGTAACTAAAGAAGAGAAGCAGGAACAACAAAATCAAGTGGATGGATTTAAGAGAGGAGAGTGACTATGAATCAGGATTGCGATAGTTTCTCTTCTCTCCTCCCACCCCCCACTTTTTTTGGCATTGTCAGTCTGCTGAACTTGCAGGAAAAAAGGAAGCTACACAAATGTACTATTTCTCCAAATCATGTATATTTTACAGGATGGTGACATTAATACAGATTAACTGTAACACACCATTTTACTAGTCATTTTGTTCTAATGCTCATTTCATGCAAAAAATAGCAGGGTAATCATGTGTCCTGTAATAGGAAACAGAAAAGACAAGTGGATTAATTCTATGGCCTATCATGTATGAAGAATCACATTTAAATCAGAAGCAATAATATCAGGCTATGCCATGTTTTTTTCAAATTGCCTCAGTTTCTCACAGCAACACTAAAGCTGGCTGAATGGCAGCATTAGTTTCTGTTAATTTGGAATTTTCATGCTCGGGTGCCAGTATTAATGTTTTATGCCAGTGTAAATGTTAAGTAACCAATCAAAAGGTCTAAATATATTAACGTTCTGCTTCTGCGCATAGGTATGAGGAGATTAGACTAATTCTGCTGTACAAAGAAAACAGTCTCATGGAAAATTGTGAACTTATTTTTGCTGTTGTAAGGAAGAATTCTTTTCTTGAAATACTTTGTTTTACACAACCAGCACACAAACATGCCTCTAGCTTCAATATTTAAGAGTAGAAAGACACAGCACAAGTACCTAATTCAAATACAATTTCTAAGTAATATGTTTGTGTCAGCTTTGCTTCAAAACCAGTCTAAGAACAGTTGCAGAATTCCCAGATGCCCCAGGAATATCCCCAAGATATGTAAAGGGACTGCACAAGAAGCACACTTTACTTACAGTACTGCAGGCTGAGAACATGCTGCTTTATTCAACTATATACAAACAGAGCGGGGGAGGTAGGAAGGAACACACACTAAACAGGTGGTAAGTAATGGAGGGGTAGAGCATGCTTCCTACTCATAATATTCTGAGTAACCCTGTTTTGATGGAATACATTAGTGTATTCACACCCTACACCCTATTGTAATCATCTTTGTACAAAGTATGGCTTGTAAGGTATCATTTGAAAACTTATAATTTGCTGGTCAGTATTGTCTGGTAAAATATGTGGCAACATGGTGTGTGAAGTTACAAGATTCCCTGTATGATGTTATTAACACATGTTCCGAACCCCACAGACCTGCCCAGCCAGAAGTCAGTTTTGTCCTAAAGAAAGGAAGTAATGTGTGCTTGCCTTTAAGCAGTAAACAGACTCATCAAGCAGGAAGGAAAAACAAAGTAAGTTCAAGCAGGTGGAAAAAAACCAGCAGGGAATTTCCTTCCATATAGACTCTTTGTCTCCTAGTTCTCAGCTGGAAATGTTTTTCAATAGGGGAATTGAAACTATAAAAAGGAGGGAGAAACACCCTAAAGCACCCCTCCCTTTCTCTCCCTGGCTGCCTCATTCTCCGTACCTAAGAAGACAAAAGGAAACAGCCACTGGAATTTGGGGGAGGGGTCCGACCTGAAAGTTAGGTCAGTAATCTGCTGGAACATGTGGGGAGAAAGTTTGCTTTGTGACTAGGCTTGTTTCTTAAGTAGGTACTAGTACGCATTTTATTTTTATTTTTCTTGTAACCATATCTGACTTTTATGCCTCATTACTCATACTCTCTTAAAATCTCTCTCTTTGTAGTTAATACATTTGTTTTATTGTTTTATCTAATCCAGTGTGTTTAAATTGAAGTGTCTGGGTAACTCTATTTGACAACATAAACTGGCATATTATTCCCTTAAAGGAATAATAAACGTAATATATTTGTACTGTCCAGGAGAAGGCTAGGCAATATAGGACATACATTCCTGGGGGAAGATCTTGAAATGGGATGTGTTGGGGTTACCCTGCAGTATAACCAAGGCTGGCGAGAGCCTGGGTGTAGCTTGTATGCTGGAAAGCTGTCTGCAAGCAGCCCAGGTGGGAGCTACTACAGCAAGGCATTCTAAGGCACTCAGGGTTGCAGGGCAGGGGTGACACAAAGCCCCACTGCTCTGGATTGTGCCCCAGTATATCATACCAGTTAATCCCTTGATACATAAATATGATCATAGCTTCGCTGTGTTTTGAAGGATGAGGGCCTGTTCAATTGCCTTGACCTTGTCTGCCACAAGTGAATCCCTGCCTTGTCTATCCTGTAGCCCAGGGACACCACTCCTGGTCTCATAAAAAGCATGTACTTTGTTTTTAGTGAAGTCCTGCTGCCTAAAATATTTGAAGTGCCTTCTCCAGTGCTGAGACACATTCAACATCACATCCTGTTTCAATCTCAATCTTTTCTCTGCAGGCATAAGGAACTGGTCTTGCTTACAGTATTTTGACTTGACCATATCCTGGATATAAATCCTGGCCATTACACCCTGCAAGGTCCCTGTAGCAGGTCAGTCCGATAGCCTACTGGTCTAGTGGTCATGCAGTGGCTTCATGGTCCTTTCCAGTTTGCTCATTCTGGAGAGGGCTCTGCCAGGTGGCATATGGCAGGCCTCAGTCTCTCCTGTGTGTGTCCCCTCTTCGGGATTCTGTCACAACAGAAAGGAGGAGGAGCAGGGGAGGAAAACCTTGGCCCTCCACAACACTGGATTCCGACACAGGGCTCTAGCAGGGTGTTGTAGTGTCCAGACCACTCATTAGTTCACCCCGAGTTACACACCCACTAAGTCACTTCAATTTGCGGTGCAGTCACAATCTGAGTAGCATTAGCTTTGTCTGCTAGGGGGACAACATCCCATACTTTGGGACCTCTCGGGGGTTCCTGGCTCCAAAAGGGGAGAATATGGATCACCACTCCCAGAGTTGCCTTACCAAGGCTTCAGTCACTCTGCTGACAGCTCCCAGCATCAGCTTTATTTCCAGGTTCAGCCTGTAACTCCTTTCCTCCCTGTGTCAGCGCCCTTTTAAACTGCCCCTCCTTGTGCAGCATGCCCTGCAGCTCTTGAGGCGCTGGGCTGCCCTGGTCCAGTACTGCTCGATGCTTTGCTCTGGTTTACTGTAGCATCTGTAAACCCCATCATAGTCCTGGACAGGTTCTCCACTGGAGGTTCACAGGATCACTCCTTTATTCTCTATTGGGCTTAGTTCTCCTTTTGCACTGCTGATACATATATTCATTGGTCACAGTAGTTCAAGCCCCTCTATCTACTTCCATTTGTACTGACTGTGTAACTCCACCATTACTTTGCAAGGTCCCACTTTTTGTCCTTTTAGACAGTACTTCCCCCTCTGTGTCTTCCTTCCCCTCAAAGTAAAAAGCCCTCTGCTTTGTCCCTTTTTGTCTGGTCTTTTGAGATTTACCCTCCTGGGTATGGAATTCTGTTTGATAGTCACCTTTGCATTTTCTGGTGACGTGTCCAATCTTGAAGAAATTTATGACACTGGGATGTTCTAAATTTACAAATTAATGCAAAGTGAGCTTCTTCACATTGGAAACACCCCTCAGGGGCCTGAGTCCCTTGCAGCTGGCTTTGCATTTTGTTCATTGAGTCACTTTGGTTGTCCCTGCATTCTAAGTAGAAATCCTGTAAGTTTTTCATTGCTGCTTGCATTCCTGTTGCTAATTCTACTGCTTTTGGACCAGGTTAAGTTGCTCTCTGCCAGCAATTTTCTTTGAATTCTCTCATTATTAATAGCACAAACAAATCTGTCCCACAGCATATCCTCTATGACATTTCCAAATAGCAATATTCCGTTAAGCTTTTTAGCTCTGCTACATACCCAGGCAGATTTTCACCTTGCCTTCTTATTCTACCATGAAACCTGAAACGTTTCACAATGATGTTTGGCTCTGGAGTGAAGTGCTGCGTTAAGATCTTTCACAAGATGTTGAGGTTTTAACAAATGCTTTAAGAGGGAAGAAGTTTTACTGCCACACACACTGAGGAAAAGGTCTCTCTGGTTGTCCTTATCTTGCAAATGAGATTATAGAAAATAGTTGCCCAGTCTTTCAATATATTTGTGATGGTGTTCAGGGGGCAATGCAGACCAATGAGGGGCTGTGTCATCACCTGCCCTGCAATCTTGGGTGCCTTACAATGCTTTGCTGTTGTAGCTCCCAACCAGGGCTACTCATAACTAGCCCACCAGCATGCAGGTCACACCCTGGGTTTCTGTGTACTAGACAGCTCTAGTTCAGCAGCTCTGACTCCATCAGGCTTTAGAGAGCCCCACAGCCCCACTCTAGCTTCCACCAGCCTTGCTTAAAACCAGCAAGGTGATACCCAACACACGTACAGTCCCAAATTTTCCCCAAACCATGTGCTCTACAATGTTCAGTCTTCTCCCGGACAGGTCAGAGAAATAATGTGGTTAATTTGTTCCTCTAAAGACACAAAAACACATCGCAGCTTTTTAACTGGGGTAAATACACCCTTCCATTTAAACCCAGCACTGACTTGGTTTACAGCAAGAATAAAACACATGTATTAACAATAAGACAAAAGTTATGTGATGCCAAGTAAAAGGAATACAGGTTAGAAAAGGTGACAAGCAACTACAAGTGAAAACATGTCTCTGAAAGTCTAAAACTTAATCTAGCAAGGTACAGGCTTTGTTTACGGTGTTTCTCTCACATGTATTCAGTTCCCAGAGGTTTCAACCTCCCTTTGGTTGAAGGACCCATCTTTCTGAGCTTGCAAGGGTTCTGTTCCCTTGTGTCTGTCTAGTGATAGATAGTCTTTGCTTACACCTTCCAAAGTTCAATGACTTTCTTTCAAGAGGCAGGATGACATCATGCTGTTCTTTCCTTCCTGTGGGCTTCACATCCCCCTGTATGATCCTGTTTACTTCTTGTATGTAATTTGAGGTAAACACACATTCCTTTGTTTAGGATAGACCTTTTTAACAACCAATGCTGACATACCTGGCTCATACACAATTTAGTCATAATTCTAGCATATATCCATAACTCTTAATACAGTCATCAATAATGTACAATCATTATTCAAGAACATTAATGATCAGTGAGTTATAGGTTTGCAGATGATCCCTCACAAGGCATGTTTTGTACAAAGATTATCACAGTGGTGTGTAGGGTGTGAATACAGGGGTGCTTAGTGTCAAAACATTGCTGCCACTCCTCATTTTCTGCATTCAACTCCTCAATTTTCCCATAAATTGCCATTCTTATGGTTTTCATCACCAGTTTTGAAAGTGGATTGCTCAGTGCACAAGAAACACACTTCACTTACAGTACTGGAGGTGGGGAACTTGCTTTTTTATTCAAGTGTATGTGTGTGGGGGGGAACATCCACTAGCTAAACAGAAAGTAAGGGAGGGAAGGAGCATGGTGCCAACCCATAATACTCTGAGTAACCCAGTTAATCCCTTGATGACCACTTTACTACAATTCTGGGTCCATCATCCAAGATGAAATTTTTCTCCATCACAATCTGAAAATAGGACTGCTGGCACCCAAGAACTTACTCTTTTGTAATACTATATTTCAAAGCATAAACATAATTTTAATTGGGCAGCTAATATTTTGGAAATCTAGGGCATTTGCAAAAATGTGTGTATATATATATATATATATTAGACAATATATTTGATATGAACGAGGAATATAAAATAAATGGAGTATGTCAAAATGAAGACTAATAGAATAAGGCCAAAAAATTACTACTTTGTTTTGACACATTGTGTCTTTTTAAAGTGTTTGTTGTTGTTGTTCAATTCCATAATACCCAGTTGAGCTTCAAATCTTGCTCATTGGAAACTAATAAGGTGTGGACAAATGAATTTTAATTTGTTTCCTGCTATATCTCTAACTGAAATCTTATCTGTAGACCAAAACGACCCATGGGTGTTTAGTCAGAGGAAGAGATGTGTGTGACTTTAGAGTCAGCTCTTCCTTCTATCGATAACCAGATCCAGCTATGCAGATTCTTCTGTTAACCATCCTTTGTGATATCTAGGGATGTAATTCTATCAGAGGTCACTTTGATTCAATATGCTTGCCTGTCATCTGCCTTTTACCCTTGAATGCTTTTTCAAATACAACATATGTGCACAGAGAATTTTTTTTTCATTAACAACATTTTATTTATGCATCTTTTAAGTGATTGCAGTATCTATATGACATACATATGTGTAATCCCCCTTCCTCTCTGGGTTACTCGGGAGCAGGCAGCACTCACCTGTGTTCCTGGGTGCCTGATGTTGTTGACATTAAAGAAGATCCGGAGTATCCCAGTGGTACTGTTGGATAGGTGGGAATCCTCTAGTCACCCTTCTGGTGAAGTCCCTTTACTCCTAAAGGAATTTAAAATTGGCGGTGCCTCCACCTGGCTGGCCCCTGTACACACTCAATGGTGTGCCTTGGGAACCACCAGGAATAAAGCTATTCTAATAATAAATAATAATAATATAATCTGTGGCATGGGTGTAACTCAAAAATACCAATTATAAATAATATACAGCCAATATACCTAAGTTAGTGTTAACACACCTTTACTTAACAAATTAAAAAATCAGGGCATAACAGACTAAGATTAAATGTCACTTCTAATTTAAATCCACTGGGGGCAGTTGAATAAAATCAATTAACAAATATAATATAGAGTAATACATGAAAATTATGTAACTGGCATTTATACTGCGACCATTGACCCCACCCCGGAGTGTACACTCCTCTGGATTTCAGAGTCCTTGCTTGCGTGGGCGCGCTGGAAGATTCGAAGCTGGAGACAGCACTCTGTGGGTTCTGTGTATCAGTCCAGCCAAGGCAACAAGCTGCACAACACCGCTGAGGATTGGAGCTGTCTCCACCAAATGTCAGCAGGTCTGGGTCCTGGTTTGGTGGGAAGATCACTCTGCCTCTCCTCAGACTCAGTCTCTCTGCTGTGCCCCTTCCCTTGCAAGCACTTTCCCAAACAAAAGTGTGGGTTACTCACAGTTCCTTCACTGCAGGCCCAACTCAGTCAGCTCTAGGCACAGCCATAGTCTCTGTCCTGGCTCCAGTGAAGCCACCAACAGCCTTGGAGGCTCCCTGCTCAATCAAAGCCCCTGCAGGATCTCAGCAGCAGCTTCTGGCTTCCTAGCAGGAGCTCCTGGTATGGACAGAGCTTCACAGCAGCAATCTCACTCCTTTTCCCAAAATGGAAACGCCTGCTCTCCCTGCAGGAGGAAGTCTCCCCATCTTTCCCCAAGGCATCATGGGAGTTGTAATCTCTAAAGCTAGATTGAAGCACCCAGGCTTTTCCCCTGGAACACTCCCAATAAAGTTCAGAGCCCCCTCTAGTAAAGGGTGCCCACATATGTATTGTACAAAACTACGTAACACAGCTCTTCTTACACAGATCAAGGTGAAGATGCAAACATCCTTCTTATTTCTAGCCTGCTCCATTCTTGAGCATGTATCATAATTTTGGGATATTTTATTTTGTGATGTAGGCAAATGTCTACCCTGAATGTCACATTTCACTTGTGAGACTAAACTTAACTGGCTATATCCAAAACCAGGATCCATTATACCACACAATTTGCAGTGAGAGGCATATATCATTGAGAATAAGTTCATATTAATTTAGTTTTATAACATTTTTAAAGGCCCCATCTTTCTCCCTCTCCCACCCACCAAAAGGAGAGACTATGTGGGCCATGGAAAGGAGTATCTCAGCTAGTGATAGGGAAAACACACACATCATCATTCCCCCATCTAGCTCTTTCTAGGTGCCCTGTAAAAGACATACAGGTTTATTCCTTTGTATGGAGGATCCCATATGACAAAGAGCCACCACTATCTGGGAGCCACCGGAGAAGGTTTTGAGGCCAGAGTCAATGTAGAGGCACAAGGCCTGCAGGCAGGTGGCTTATGGATCCACTGGATTTGGGGCAAGGTCTTGCCAGTTGGTTTTTTAAAAATTGGGATCGAGGTAGGAGGATGGGAATAGCCCAACTGTGGGAGGTTCTAAAGGGAAGGAAGGAGTCACAGCTTGTCCATCTGCCCTGCCATGATCAGCATTGCAGAGGTGAATCTTGAGAATTGGAGGGAAGATACGGTAGTGGCTTTATGGGTTTTTATCAGGGAGCAGGAGGCAGCCTGGGAGAAAGGACAAAGACACTGAAGGAGAAACTGGCCAGGATAATATAGACTGGACTACAGATTGGCTTTGTGATTGGAGGGGCCAAAGAAGGTGAGGGTAGAGGAGAGAGAGTGGTGTGGAGGGAACAATATTTATCATTTAACATTAGAACCATTAGAAAGGCATGGCTGAGACAAAATCTGACAGCTAGAGAGAGAGTTAACAGTAGGTCCAGGGTAAGGCAAAAAAAGCAAACAAAAAACCAACCAGCTTTTTCAACCAAAGGGCAACTGAGTCTTTGGCCTATTTATTTTATACAGCTTAATAGCCCGAACTCAGAAACAGACAGAGCAGCTCTATTATCTCCTTATATTGGTTTCCTGGTCAACAATCTCCTCTATCCTTCTCATGAGAGTAATGAGATCCTTTTACCTAGACTCAGCTCCACCTAATTGCGTGATTTCAAAGAGACACTCTAAACTGGATCTAACTCCCCCACTCCATTCATCCTATCTTTCCAAATTAAAACCAACTATGGTCTGACTCAGGGACACCTGGCACCATTTGCTTTACTCTTAGTGATACTAAGAGAGGGATACACAGGCAATTGCAATATATACATTGCAAGTTTTTTCTAATACTTCATTTATTGGCCTCCCACATATTTTTATCTCTAGGCACCAAGTAATCCAGAACTCTGCTACTAGGATGCAATACTACATCATTAATTACCAGATTTCTTTACCTTATTCTTAAAGAATTGCAATAACTTCCTGTCAGGCATTCACTACATGTTGATTTTTAAAGTCATACTGTTTGGCTTTAAGACAGTGAAATTTGCCAGGCCAGTCAGTCACAAAGCTGGTTTACTTACAACTTTGTGTACCCAAATCCGGAGGAGCCTACATGTGCTGAATTCTGTGGCGGTTCTGCACATGGGAGACCTGAAAGATTGAGCCCTTGGGATTATTTGCAGAGGTGCAACAGTGAGTTTGTGTGAACAGGTAAAAGTTCCTCTATAAAAAGATGCCTATGTAAATTACACAGTGGTTCTCAAACTGTCCAGAGATTCTCAAACTGGGGTCTGTGGACGCAAAGGGTTCCTTAGAGACTGCACATGAGGTCTGCAAAATACTATGAAAAAAATAAAAAATAATCTCTCTGCACATTCTGAAGCCATGGACAATGCAGAGTCAAGAAGCAAGAAACAAATGAAGAACAGAAAGTTTGACTTAAGTTATATTGTTTTTGGTTTTACGGAATTTAGTTATGGACGACTGCAAAGCTCTATCAAATGAAGCAATGAAACCTGCAAAGCTGAAACGATACCTCACAACAAGACACCCGGAGTATAAGGATAAATCCAGGAACTTTTTTTAATGAAAGAAGAATAACATCGAGAGAACATGACAAACATAACATCGGTTCCAGAAAAGGCTCTGAAAGTGCTTCAGATTGCAAAGAGTAAAAAATCCCACACCACTGAAGAAGAGGTGATTCTTCCAGCTGCTGTGATGGTAAGCAAAGATGAGGAAAGAAACTTAAGGCCATACCACTTTCTAATGACACAGTTAGTAGAACTGAAGAGCTTTCAAATGATTTCAAATGCCAGCTAACTGAAAGGCTGTGTACATGTGAACAGTTTGCAATTTAGCTTGATGAGACAACTGATGTTGGTAATGCAGCACAATTATTAGTTTATGTTTGGCTGGGGGAAATTTTGGGAGATTTTCTTTTTTGTCAGGAGTTACCAGAACGGACAACCGATCATGATATATTCAAATTATTGGATGATTTAATGAAACTTGAATGGCTGAAATGGGAAAAGTGTGTTTCTGTTTTCACCGATGGTGCTGCCACTGTGACAGGCCATAGGAGTGGTGTTGTAGCAAGAATACAAACTAAATCCACAGGTAATTGTAACTCATTGTATGTTACATTGCCAGGCTCTTGCATCAAAGAAAATGGAACCCGAATTACATGATGTGCTAAATGCAGCTGTGACAGTTGTGAATTTTATAAGGTCTTGGCCTTTGAATTTATGCCTTTTTGCAAAGCAGTGTTTAGAAATGGGTGCAGGACATGACAAATTATTGTTTCATACAGAAGTGCATTGAATTTTTGAGCTTTGCAAAGAGCGGCTGGGTTTCCTTTCTGTGCACAATCCCAAGCTCTCTGCAAACTTTTATGACCTAATATGGATCAAGAAGCTTGAATGCTTTTCAGACATTTTTAAATTGTTGAATGCGCTGAACCTGTCCTCACAAGGGGGCGATTCAACCATACTTGAAGTGAGTGACAAGATGGCAGCATTTCAGAAGAAATTAGAGATCTGGAAAACTAGACTGAGCAGTGGAACCTCAGATATGTTTCCACTATTGGCAGAATTTCTGGATACTAACAGCATGACAATTGGCTGTGTGAGAAACAGGATCCTTGCTCACCTTTCAACTTTGGCAGAGTGCTTCAGTGTTTACTTTAAATATATCAACATGGAGGAATATGATTGGGTTCATGCGCCGGTCTCAACTTTTGCTGTCATCTTGCCGTTTGGGTGGAAAAGCAGAACAGGAGCTGCTCAAACTATCTTGTGACCGCACACTCTAAATTAAGTTTCAGGAACAGACACTTGCTAGTTTTAGCCAATAGTTGCTGCAGAGTACCCAGTTTTAGTTACAGAAACAATGAAAGTGTTACTATATTTCCCATGACAGCTATGAAGACAAAGTTCAGATCCTGACTTTGGAAGTGGAGAATGATTTATGCATTTGCATGTCAACCATCACACCAAGGATAGATAGACTCTGCAATAAGAAGCAGGCACACCCATCTCATTGATATCTGTAACTACTCATACTATTTTTTCTTAAAGCATTATTAACAGCATGTGTTTATATGAAGTACACATATACTTTTGTCAATCAATTTCTCAGCTGGGGGTCCATGATCAACATTGAATTTGAAAAGGGGTCCAGCAACAAAAAAAGTTTGAGAACCTCTTATCTAGTACACATTATTACTAGACTACAATTTTAGGAACAGATGGGAAGTTTAGGGAGGCAGAATGTAATTATCCAAATTGGACTTTCACCAGAACACCAGGGCTAATATCCCTATTCTTATGAAAAAGAGCAGTGGAATCTCTAATGGCCACAAGTGGTGAAAATATTGGTTTTAGTCAGCTTCTGTCAGCAGAGTGCTCTCCAATATCCTCCTAGAGCATTGGTTTAATACTGACGTAGAGGGAAGAGTGCCACCTATTGAATCCCCAACAGAGCAGGGAGAATATGGCAAAAATCTATTCAGTATCATTAATTTAAAGATAGCCATTAGAATTCACAACCCTTTTCATTCATTTTCCTTAAATATTCACACAAGTGTTGTTTGCCAGACTGTTCACAAAAAGCTAAAGTCTCATAAATATTCTGCAAAAATATATTTGCACACAAGTTCACATCAGACTTGTGATTTGCGTCTTCCAATTGATAAGAATTTCAACCATCCAAACAAGGAGCAGAAACAATCATCGTACACTACAGTTAGTCAGGGACATAGACAAATAGGCCGAAACATGTTGACATTAATTGATCAAACAATTTTGAACAACCAAATTCCTTAAAATCAAAGTCTGACTGTTACAAGTAGAAGAAAAGGTCTAGGGGCATCTAGTAAACAATTGATTATGATCATTCATTCACTTAATAAAGGGAATAGCTTTTTTTAAAACTTGTTTTATATTCACCCTTCCAGATCTCTGGGTTTTAGTATGAAGTTTCAGAACAGTTCATAGATATAAATTGGATTGGTGTCCAATATTAAAAAGTCTCCTAAATCCCCCATACCACTCAAATCTGAGATTCTTCCACTATCTCCAGCCATTCACTTTGTTCTTTCCTAGACTAGAAAAAGGTCAACAAAAGTTAAAACTCTGCTGGACCAGCCAGAGAAGCAAGTTCCGAAGCGAAGGATCCTCTCGCTGGAAATGCTCTTCCTCCAGCCCCTTTTCATTCAAGCCCAAGAGTTATTAGCTTGAGTACCTTATCTGACCACAATTGATGCAGTATCACGCAGGAACAAAGGTGGACTTGGATGTACTTTACATCACTTGCCTTTAGGGCTTGATCCTGCAGCTACTGAGGCCTAGCGAAACACTTCTGTTTACTTTAATAGATGGAGGATCAATCTCATATTGCTTTAGAAGTTAGAGTTGATTGTAAGTTACATTTAGAAATGTGGTGCCAGTGCTTTTTTGCAAGAAACACCACTTACCAAGTGGGCAGCTGGGTTCTGCACCAGATGAAGTTTGAGTGGTTTTAAGATGCGGACCCATGTAGAGCCTATTACAGTAATCCAATCTTGATGAATGAAATCCATGCTCTCCTGGAGCTTTCCATTAATTTCCTGCCCTGAAAATATTTAAATACAATGAAAAAAATAGAGTATTAAACAAATTTCCTTTTTGGCTTTCAAAAGGCATTGAAATAGGAAAGTCATGAGTGCATGGCAGGGCCCTTACGTTTTAAATAAGTGGTACAGTCTCTAAGCATAAGTAGCACAACACCAATTAGATTTAACAAAGTTATTCCTTAATACCCAACATTCTGAGTGCTTTGCTTTCATCAAGGGCAGGCTACTTTCTTCCTTACAATCAGCATGTATGGATGTCATGCTGCTCTGCACCCTTTACACCACTTCTGTGCTTTACACATGAAAGGCCAACACAGTTCTTACTTTCTGGAAATTCATCTGAAGTAACTGGGCAATTATATGGAATATCCTCTATATAACAAAGTAAATCCTGTTACCAACTCTGTATTCAGAAATCACCAAGCTTCGTTTTAATGAACTCCAGATGCATTATACCATACTGGCTTTTTTATTTCAGGAAAATAAAAATGGAATAACAATGCACTAGGGAGCTAGCATGACGATTTTACTATTCTTCAAGACTGCAGTCTGTCTACCCTACCCCACCCCAATTACAAGTGGTCAAGGATGAGCTACGAACTTTAGAAAAGCATCAGAGATCTCACCTAATGTTTACCCTTTGGAGAAAGGGGAACCCAGAAAAAGACAAATTATGTTTTACTGATCTTTTTCCACTGATAATGGTTGGCATTTCAGTATGCACACGGGGCCAAGTTTTGCCCTCATGCAACTCCACTGAAATCAATATCCTGTAATGTAGGATTTGTGATAGAGTTGTTTACTTGACTTTTATAGGGCTGTTTTAAGTAATCCCAATAAATCCCATTTTAAACCTCAGTCAGGGAGTAAAAGGAGAGGCAGATGAACTAAAAGGAAACTAGCTTCCCGTTTAATTATGTGAAATCCCACTAAGTCATATGGAGTGCCTAGAGTTTGATAAATGGTTTTGATACATCTAAAATAAGTAGCATCTTGTAATAAACCTAGGATACTCTCCCTATATATAAATATATTTATATATTTACACACACACACACACACACACACACCCCTTTTTTATTCAGGCAAAATTCTCATGAATGACCTGACCCACAAACTGTAAAGGCTCTTATGAATTAATAAGATTGTTAATATGCCTTATACTTTTAATGTAATACATAGACAAATTTTAAGATGATTATATAATACCCAGACAGTGCACAAAAGTACATTAGTCAATTTAAATAGCAGATAGAAAGCTAAGAGATGAGCTCTCATTCTGCTATTTACAATGCATGGGTGGACCTTTGTGCCCCCACGGAGTACTACTTAAGTTGCTAGGTCTCAGCATTGGTGCAGGGGTCTGCGCACATTGTAAGTTGCAGTCTCAGGACCTTGATCCCTGACGTGAAGAGCTTACAGTCAGATTTTAGATGCGATGCGGAGAGTAAGAATAACAAACAGCTGAGTCTTGGAATATGCACATCTTGATGCTTCCATGACATTGATAATAAAATATACATATATTTTAATACATTAACTCTTTTTCTAGGTGACATGGAAGAAGCAGGGTTTTAGGAAAGACTTAGTTAGACACCTGTCTGTAACCTGACTCCCTTATACTTTTAATATACCACTGATGCTGCTGTGATTCATGGGGTTTTATAAATATATATTCTGGGATTATTTCCCTAAGTGAACACAACGTTTGAAAAATAGCCTAGAAAAAACACCTGGCTGTATTAAAGGAATATTGGCATGATCAGAACTGGAGTTAGGTGAATAGTGCAAAGAATTTTCCACTTATACCAGGGCAGCTTTTAAAATGTGTTTTCTTTGGCTATGCTCTAGGTCATGTTGTGTTTGCTACCACAAATTTGCTAACAAAGATTTTTATTGGGAACAATGTTCACTGAAACGTACCTTTTGTATTGTACATATTCCTACTGGAAACTTGATTCTAAAAGTTATGCCTCTGATCCCTGATTGGATGAGCATAACATGTGGCTAATCAAAACAGCTTGGATTATATCAGATATTCACAAAAATATGTGCAAAAATAAACTATAAAACAATTTGGAGTCATTACTCAATGAATAATAAGAAGAAAACCACAGTCTGATTCTGAACAATTCGCAAACGAAAGATGTGATATATATTAAATCATTAGTTACAAGTTATTCATCACTCATGTGGGTGATTTTACACACACGGAGTTACCATAAGATAGTCATTGTCTGAGAAACGCCCATACAACTCCCCACCCCATCCTTTCCCTGACAAAAACCACACTTTATCTCAAACAGAGTTTTTACCCCCACAAGGGAACAGAGACAGATACTCCATGACGTCCATTAGAGAGTTCATTATTATTACTGATTTATGTGAAAGGTGCCTCAGATACTGCAGTGATGGGTAGCAGTATAACACCATAAGATAAATAGACCAATCACCTGGATTAATATGAATATAATGAGCTAGATTCATATGGAGACGTCCAAAGCTGAGAAAGCTATCCAGCTAAGAGGACTGCTGTCACACCCCTGGGGGAGGATGACATGGCTCTGTCACAGGAAGGACATTGACTGCTGGTTACTTCTGGCCGCAGGCAGTGCTTCACCCCTACTCCCAACCCACTGCCCATAGTGATGAAGAACTGTTATGCTGCCCTGGCAACAACCGATAAGGAATAGCTCCCAAAGGTGGAGGAGGATAAGCCATGAACTCCCAAGGCTGGGAGAATTGCAGCCACCATTCCCAAGAGGAAACGTAGGATCATGGTGGTTGGTGACTGTCTTCTGAGGGGGACAGAGGCACCCATCTGTAGGCCTGACATGGCATCCCAGGAGATATGATGCCTTCCAGGACCCGTATCCAAGATGTTATGGAGGGATTGTCGAGGATCATCTGATCCTCTAACTACTACCCCATGCTACTCATCCATGTAGGGGCCCAAGCAGAGACAGATGCATCCTGGAGGTGAATGCCTGGTTGCGAGGATGGTGTTGCTATGAGGGCTTCGGCTTTCTTGAACACAGGATGCTGTTCCGAGAAGAAGGACTGTTAAGCACAGATGGGGTCGACCTATCAAGAAAGGGGAAGAGCATATTTAGATACAGACTAGCTAACGAGGAGGGCTTTAAACTAGGTTTAATGGGGGAAGAAGACAAAGCCCACAAATAAGTCAAAAACATGGAGACCTGGGAGAAGGGTTTGAATCTGGGGGGGGGGGAGGGGGGGACAATGGGCCATTATAGTGGGGTGAGACAAGAGAGAACACAGTGGGGAAATCACATCAGTATTTTAGATGTCTGTATATTGATGCGAGAAGTATGGGGAATACGCAGGAAGAACTAGAAAGGGTAGTCAAACACAACTATGACATTTGGCATCACAGAGACTTGTGGGATAATACACATGACTGGAATATTGGTAGAGAGAGGTACAGGCAGGAAGGAAGGACAGGCAGGAGAAAAAGGGAAGATGTGTTGCTTTATACATCAAAAATGTATATACTTGGACTGAAGTTGAGATGAAAGTAGGAGACAGACTTGTTGAAAGTCTCTGGGTAAGGATAAAAGGGATAAAAAAGAAGGGTGATGTCATGGTAGGGGTCTACTACATACCACCTAACCAGGAAGAGGAGGTGGATGAGGCTTTTTATAAACAACTAACAAAATCATTCAAAGCACAGGACTTAGTGGTGATGGGGACTTCAACTACTTAGACATCTGTTGGGAAAATAATGCAGCAGGGCACAGATTATCCAACAAATTCTTGGAATGTATTGGAAGTATTTTTTTATTTCAGAAGGTGGAGAAAACCACTAGGGGAGAGGTTGTTCTAGATTTGATTTTGATAAATAGGGAAGAACTAGTTGAGAATTTGAAAGTGGAAGGTAGCTTGGCTGAAAGTGATTATGAAATGGTAGAGTTATGATTCTAAGGAATGGTAGGAGGGAAAACAGCACAAGAAAATGGATTTCAAGAAAATAGACTTTAGCGAACTCAGGGAGTTGGTAGGTAAGAGACCTTGGGAAGCAAGTCTAAGGGGAAAAAGAGTTCATGAGAGTTGTCAGTGTTTCAAAGAGACATTATTAAGGGCACATGTCAGGGTTCCCTCCCCACTCTAAACTCTAGGGTAAAGATCTGGGGACCCGCATGAAGAGCTCCTAAGCTTATTTCTACCAGCTTAGGTTAAAACCCCCCAAGGTACAAAATTCCCTGCACCCTGAGAAATGCTTCTCTCACTGCCACCATCAAGTGTTTTAAACAGGAATCCAGGAAACGAACCACTTGAAGTTCCCCTTCCCCCCAAAATACCCTCTCAAGCCCGTACACCCCCTTTCCTGGGAAGCTTGAGAATAATCTCCTAAACAATTGGTTACACAGTGATCTAAAAACCCACCCCCAGGGTTTTAAAACCATACAAAACAGTCAGCTTCTTAAAAGAAGGATTTTATTAAAACAAAGAAGGTAAAATCATCTCTGTAAAATCAGGATGGTAACTATTTTACAGGGTACTCAATTTCCAAACTCAGAGGGATTCCCCCTCTGGACAAAACCTTAAAGTTACAGAAAAAACAGGAATAACCCCTCCCTCTAACACAGGGAAAGCTCACCAAGCAAAACAAACAAAAACCTATTCGCAGTGCTGACTACACTTACTTTAGAAAAGTGAGGTTTGGTGAGAAGACTGATTTTTCTGCAGGTTCTTTCTGTCTTCCAAGATCACTCTGACTCAGACAAAGAGCCACACACAAAGCCTTCCCCCCTCCCAAGATTTGAAAGTATCTTGTCCCCTCATTGGTCAGATGCCAGCCAGGCCAGGTGTCAGTCTGGCTACCTGCATTTCTTAACCCTTTACTGGTAAGAGGATTTTATAGCACTGCATCAGACCCTCTCCCCCTTCCCTTTATATTTATGAGCACAAGAGCAAACAATTCCATTGCATAGGAAAGATAGGAAGTATGACAAGAGACCACCTGAGCTTAACTGTAGATTTTAAATGATCTGAAACTCAAAAAGGAGCCCTACAAAAAAGTGTAAACTAGGTCAAATTAGAAAGGATGATAATAAACAAACACCACAAACATGTAGGGACAAAATTACAAACGCCAAGGCACAAAATGAGATTAAACTAGAGACATAAAGGGTAACAAGAAAACATTCTACAAATACATTAGAAGCAAGAGGATGACCAAGGACAGGGTGGGCCCATTACTCAATGAGTGGGGGAAGATAACAACTGAAAAAGTGGAAATGGCAGAAGTGTTAAATAACTTTTTTGTTTCAGTTTTCACCAAAAAGGTTAGTAGTGATTGGAGGTCTAACATAGTGAATGCCAGTTAAAATGAGGTAGGGTTAGAGGCTAAAATAGGGAAAGAACAAGTTGAAGACATTTAACTTGTCTAAGTCATTTTTAAGTCACCAGGGCCTGATGAAATACATCCTAGAATACTCAAGGAGCTGACTGAGGAGATATCTGAGCCATTAATGATTATTTTAAAAAGTCATGGAAGATGGGAGAGATTCCAGAGAATTGGAAAAGGGCAAATATAGTGCCAATCTATAAAAGGGAAATAAAGACAACCCTGGGAATTACAGACCAGTCACCTTAACTTCAGTACCCAGAAGAATAACAAAAAAGCTTTCTAACACTCAGGGTGGTTAAATACTGGAATAAATTGCCGAGAGAGTTATGGAATCTCCATCATTAGAGATTTTTAAGAGCAGGTTAGACAAATGCCTGTCAGGGACAAATTTCAGAGCATAAAAGGAACTTGGATACATCAAGCCCGGAATTATACAATGTTTCCCTTTATTATTCTCATCATCTTAAGATTTAGGGCCAGATCCTTAGTAAATGAAATTTGGCACAACTGTATTGAAGTCAATAGCCACACTGTTTTATACCAACTGAAGATCAGTCGTTGTTTTTTAAGTATATTTTTCCTCGTGATTTGAAATAAACCTATCAATGTTAATTAACATGTATGCATGAGACGTGTCAAAATATTTATGCACATTTAATAAATGATGGTGTACCTATTTCATGCCATAGAGGATTCCTTCCTTCAAAATATCTGGTGCCAGTCACTGTCAGATAAGACACCAAACTTAATGGACCATTGGCTGATCCAGTATGGTTGTTCTCTCCTAACCACTCTGAAAACATAGCTGTTGTCTCATTAGGTTCCTGCCCCCTACCTACTTTATTTTGGTCTCCAAGAACAATCTATAGCCATTTTAAATGTTAGATTACCAAATTCAGTGATCTCTGACAACAAAATATTAGATATTAAATAGAAATACTAAATAGGCAAGAAAACTCCTTTAGTACAGGGGGGTTTGTTTTCTCTTAAATGTTTTAATTGTATGAAGTGGGGTGGAGTGAGAGAGCGAGCTAACGATTTCAATGAACTAAGCATAATATAAAGACATATTCATCGTGACATTAAAATAATATTTTAAATTTGTTCACTGCATTGTGTTGTAAGACAACTCCTAGGAAGAACCATAGATAAGAGCAAAGAGAATAGTAGCTGCCCTCATTTAGTAGCCATACCTCTACCATGCAAGTCACAAGGGAAAGTAATTAAATGTAATACAAACCATCCTTGGTTTGAGGCTGTCCTCATTTTAAAACAGCAAGGGCAAGTAATTCAATGTACAGTTCATCTTCAATTATCCAAATTATTCATTGTCTCCCCCATGATAATCAGATAAAAGTGCTTGTACTGTATTAGAAGTAACAGCTTTTAAGAGAAAAATATAGAATATTTTATAGAATATATATATAAAAGCAACAGAAAGACTCACAGATCAGAGAAGCTTTGATGCTCAACATTACTGCATTCTGCAGCAAAATATAATGAGTGGTACACTATAGTATAATATGCTCAAATCTGAAAATGAGGATATGGGTAAAATTTATGTTTTGATCAACATATTTGTGGATCATTGCTCTTGTCAGAGCAGTGACATATTGGGATACTAAACATTCTAGCCTTTACTATTTCATCCTGAATATGGGAAAGTTACCTTAGGTCCGTTTGTTTGGTGACAATGCATCAGAGTATCATGCACATGGTGAGCTGAAATAACCATGCAACGTGCCCCAGTGGACAAGAAAGACACCACGCTAGACAGATCTGCATTCCTTGTGTCAGAATGCTGTTCTTGCCTCTTGAGGATAAAGCAGAGCTATAGGCTTGTGTCCACCATCCTACTTCAACACTAAAAAGTGTCTTTCAGATCTCTTTTTTCTTTGCTTTGGCTGTGACCTGTTGTTCTTATGACCCAGATATGACATACACATTTGATGGAGAGCGCCAAGCTATCAGTATTTTCTATAGCGATCACTCAGGAGCTCACTAGAAGCATATCTTCTCTCCTGAATGCAAGATTCTGACCCTGCAACTCAGCCTTGCCTGATTTTTAAACTAACTGCCAAAATAAATACCACATCCATCAATTCTTTTTTATTAATGAACAAACAAGAATTAGCTGAGGTTATGTGTCAGAGACCCCCCCAAAAAAAGAGAGAGAGAGATAACAGATGGCTCATCTCAAATTCTGGGAAAAAAATTATCTGTCTAGAATGGGAGTAGTTACTCAAAATAGACAGGTATCAGAAGGGTAGCTGTGTCAGTCTGGATCTGCAAGAGCAACAAAGAGTCCTGTAGCACCTTATAGACTGACTAAGATATATTGGAGCATAAGCTTTCGTGGGCGAAGACCCACTTCGTCAGACTCATGTGACGTTTGACGAAATGGGTCTTCGCCCACAAAAGAAGCTTATGCTCCAATATATCTGTTAGTCTATAAGGTGCTACAGGACTCTTTGTCGCCCTTAAAACAGACAATTACCCATGTTATTTCAAACTATTATTTTCAACACTGATCTTGCACAACATGAACAACTTAAGTAGAAGGCTTTGAGAGTGGACTTCATTGTACAACAAAGAGTTCAGACAGAGTAAATCCACAAGTAAATAGTTTGATTGAGAATTCTTTCAGAAAGATGGCTAGGAAAGATTGTTGAGATATTGGCATCTTGGAATACAAAAATATCATACACCCCGGGAAGGACTTGGCTTACTAGGTGACTTAACTCTAAATTACCTTGTTTAAAACAAATGCGTATATAAAAGACACATAAGACTAGAAATTCATGATCCAACAAAAGCAAATAGACAAATACAAAAGATGCATTATGCCAGACCTGCATGAGTACATCCAAAGTTAACTATGAGACTCTGTACATATACATTGAAATTTAGAAGGAAAATGGAAAGTAGTTACAAAGTATATATGCCCCATGCATATATATATATGAAATACTTGATGATAATTTTTTAAAGTGCACTACACAAGAGAAAATAAGAAAGACAGGACACAAAAACTATGAGGACTATAGAAAAGGATACAAGGCAAAATGCATACATCCAAGTTACTGGATGAATAAACAGTAAAAATAACCCAGCAGAAGAAAAAGCATCAAGTAGAAGAGTAACATGTAACCCACTGAAATACAGAGGCCATATAACTGTTGACTGGGTGTGGGTGAAACAACAGACCCAATAAGAGCTATGAAGTATGAATTAAACTTGCTTACAGGAAAGAAACACTATATTGTTTTAATGCTGTTATACAATTATATTAATTAGTATAGGGTGAAAGCTAGGTAATGAAAATCCAAGATTAGGGTTGTGAATATTTTAATACTATAAACATCAAGCAGCAATATCACATTAGAAGGCAAAAACATCAATGAATTAGAACAGTTCACTTACCCTGTCATCACCATACTAGCCAATGGAAACCTCAAGGAAGAGACATCAAGAACTCAAAGATACACAGCGCCAGAACAAAACTGAGAATTTTCACCTCAAATGGTGCTAAAATAGGTTGTGAGAGCTGGAGATCTACTACTACATTAGGCAGAAAACTAGAAACCTTCAGAAATAAGTACCTATGAAAGAACCTGGGCATTGGCTGGAAAGACTTTATCACCAGTGAAGAGATCAGAGAAATCAACAATCAGCAGTTTGTCTCCATTGGAATCAGGAGGGCATATTTGGGGCATGTACTTCAAATGCCAGCACACAGACTCCCCCATGAAGTCATTAAGTGGAAACCAACTGGTGTGAGGAAACCAGGGTGCCCAAGAGAAACCTTAAGAAGAACCCATAGTAGGGAGATCATAATAATTGATGTAAGCAGCAGCAAATGACAGACAGGAATGGAAGAGACTATGCGTCAGAATTGGCACAGTGCATCAGATATTACATAAGAATATGTCCAAATGTAGTAACTATAAGCATGAAAAAAATTGTTTCAAAAGCCATGTCACCAAATTTGGTTTTAAAAAATGGGGGATATATAACGATACATGGAATGGTTCTTGTTCTACTGGAAGTGTAGTCTGGGAAGCATCCGATGAAGTGGGTATTAACCCACGAAAGCTTATGCTGAAATAAATTTGTTAGTCTCTAAGGCGCTACAAGTTTTTCTTTCTTATTTTCGTTTTGCTGACACAGACTAACACGGCTACTACACTTAAACCTATCAGAATTAGAGTGTGTTGAAACGCAGAAATTCCCTTTCATGGCAATGTTGACATTTAAAAATTAGTTTTCATTTTGAATAGGAACAATACAACTATTTTCAAGATTATCTACAAAACAATTTCTGAAAAAAAATTGGGTTCAGGATATTTCAGTCTGGAATTTAATTTATGGTATGTTTTTCTTCATTTTTATATTATTTTTATTTTAGTTCATAACATCAGTAGTAGCAGTGTATATTAAGTCATAATATGACATGAGATATAATATTTCAATTATTATATTAAGTCATTTTAAAAATCATAAGGCAGCTGCTACTTCATAGTGATTGAAACATCTTTTCTTCTTCTTTTAAATCAAAGCATCTCTCTGTGTTGTAACAAAACAGTTTGACACTTTGACAAACAGGAGTCACTTTAATATAGAGAAGGAGAGGAGATGTCTCAAATGGGTCAGAGTAGCAGCTGCCCTTATGATTTTTAAAAGAAAATGAAAGTATTTTTTTTCAACTATATGATTATCATATTATGCAATGTCAGTAGTTACAGTGTATAATACTACTACTGACATCATGAAATAATTTAAATGAAACAATGAAAAAAAGTAAAATGAATTCTGAAATGAAATTTCAAAATTCTGAAACAAAAATACAAAATGTTCCAAAACATTTTTTTTGTTGTGAAATGAGTGTCTTTTTAGCAGGAATTTTCATCAAAACTAATATAATGTAATGGAAAAAATCTTTTTTTTCCAAAACAGTTTTTTCTGACAAGAAACCATTTTGATATCAAACTTCCAATCAAGGTCTAAGCAGAATGCTCAGTGAATGTGTGTTACTAAGTATGCAATGATTTGAGGCAGAATTTTCCATTGCCTTGTACCTTTATGCTACAGTTATCCTCCCACCTTAGCTGACTTTATGCATCAATTATGTGCAGATCAGGTTAAAGATGGTGGTACAATGTTATCATTCCATTTTATATCTATTTACACAAGTGTAAATGACTACAAAAGAAGCAAGGCAATGGAGAGTTGGGCCCATTGTACAGAGCACAAGTGGGCAGGGAAAGGTTTCTGATATTCTGATAACCAATTTGAAGAACAATCAGTCCATCTACCCCTTCCATGGTCTCAATAGAAAGGAATTAGTACAAATGGCTCAAGAAATTTCAGACCATATGTTCAGTTAATTTTGTTATATTATTTGTTCCTTTGTTAAGCAAATTTCTATTAACTTTTATATTAATCTTGTTTTAAGTGATTGTTTTATTTTAAAGGGTACAGAGACACTCTACCTTGAGGACACAATTGTCCTAAACCCATTTTTGCAACATCATTGTCCTTTCTAATTGCTTCTCTTGCCAAGTTTTGGCTTCTGTTTTTTCTGTCATGGAGTGCATCATGATCACTAAGGCTGTTTAAATGAGTTAGCCTTGCTGCAGTACCCATATTAGAACACATTCACTGCAATAGAGATTTCAGCCTCCTGTGCAGTGACCACCAGGACAAAGCAACACTCATGCTGCTTTAGTGGTGAACTCCTAAAATCTGGCAGCATGTACAAAGATTGATCTTTGTGATATATTCCATGTTTTATGCAAGCTTCAGAGTCACATTCTTAGAACTCCAAAGGTCCCTTTAATGAAAGATCTAGTTGGATTTGTTTTGTTTTAATGAGACTCATTACACCCAAATCGGGTATTGCCATATGGTATCAACAAATGTCAACAGTGGGAATCCACTGTTACTTGAAAGATATTTAGCTATCAGTGCGCCAATTAACCTTAATTAAATCAATATCATCTCTTTGGAACCATAGCTTTGACAATCAAGTACTCCCAGTTGGCTGACCAAGTCTTTATCAATTGACTGATTGCTGACATCTCAGTGGTACATGAACCATGATCCAGGATGTAGTCAGGGGTGCTAGAACAATTTGTATAGGAGGGGTGCTGATAGCCATTTAACCAAACTGTAAACCCTGTATATAATGGGTGTGCGGCAGCACCCCCAACAGCCCTAGTTCAAGCACCTATGGATGCAGTTCGCTAAAACATAGAGGAAATTATTTCTGGCATTAAAGGCTACCTGCATATTATAAGAAAACTTCTCTATACATCTTCACATTTTCAGCACATATACTCCAACAGAAGTGTTGTTGTCAGGTATTGTATTATATTACTGTTTTAATATGTAGAAGCGACAAAGGGTCCTGTGGCACCTTATAGACTAACAGAGGTATTGAAGCATAAGCTTTCGTGGGTCAATACCCACTTCTTCGGATGCAAGTCCACTGCTTGCATCCGAAGAAGTGGGTATTGACCCACGAAAGCTTATGCTTCAATACCTCTGTTAGTCTATAAGGTGCCACAGGACCCTTTGTCGCTTCTACAGATCCAGACTAACACGGCTACCCCTCTGATGTTTTAATATGGCAATCAATATATATATTTGATAGTATCTTTAAATGACCCTGTATCCATAAATATTCCTACAGCACCACAAGATTTGTTTGAAAGACAGTGGATAAAATTTTCAAAAATGCTTAAGTGACATAGCAACCTAAGTCCCATTTTCAAAACAGACATCCCATTGATGTAGGAACCTATAGGCTAAATTTTCAGTGGGAATTAGGTGTCTAACTACCCCTTTTGGGCACTTAACTCCAACCTTTAGGTGCAAACGACATTCACAAAACTCCTGTTCAACTGCCACCTAACCCTGCAGGTGCCTAAGTTTTCACTAGTAGGCATGTGCAAAGCCACCTAAGTCCTACCACCACCCACAGTTAACAAACTACTCTGCACCTTCGCTCACATGTAGACACCGGTGGGATTCTCAAACTAGGCGTTCCCCTGCCAAACTTGCTTGAGGGGCCTAACTGTCTCCATACAATGCATGGGGAGCCAGGAGTG
The DNA here is from genome assembly GCA_037349315.1 of Chelydra serpentina. NCBI lineage: Eukaryota > Metazoa > Chordata > Testudines > Chelydridae > Chelydra > Chelydra serpentina. The sequence goes on from JBAIAC010000004.1 coordinate 65,961,282, forward strand.
CCTAACTCAGCGAATTTCACTGGGCAGCAGGATATTGAGGAGTTAATCGTTGCAATACTGAGCCTAAATCCTCTTTCTGACTGTAGCCCTAAATGTCTAAGCAACTTTTGTAAATGGGATTTCAACTCTTATGTCATAGGCCCTTTTGAAAATTTTACTCAGTGTCCTCCAACTGCCTTATGTCTCTTTGTATCATGAAGCCATCTTAACATTAATACAATTATATATATTAAAATTATTTGAATAAAGATAATGTTCATCTGCAATGACCTGTTCTGAAATACTAATTAACTCACATTTTATAATATAAATGTCCATAGTTAGGATGAAAGCTTAACTTTTTTTTTCAAAATACCATTGGAGTTGTACAAATGCCAAAAAAGCACTAGAGCACTAGGAATGCATTATTTTAATTTGCTTTTGCACTCAAAGAACTTTAAAATGGCCAATTTATTTTTAATGTGGTCCCATACTGGACCTCAGAAACTAAGTTTTAGCACAGAGCTCATCTCTGTGGCTGAATTATGAACTTTTGGAATTAAGGAACTAATTGAAACACTAGCATACCTTCCACTGCAGAATGACTAGCAAATATTACTATAATGACACAACATACAGAGGTCTAACACTATCGACACAATTTAGTATTTGAGAAGGATAATGGGCATAATGAGTGACTTCAGCTTTTATTAGTATTAAGTTTGTAGAAATGCTGTAGGAAGATGTATGAATTACAAACACCATACGTTATATATCATAAAGTTCTTTACTGCAATAAAGTGGTATAGGAGAAAAGATTCTTGCTTCTTTTAAAAGTTTTCTAACTAAACTTAGCACTTGTGAAAGGTGAAGGACTGAGACCCTGGAGATCAAGTTATTTCTTCTATCTATAGCCTGTGCAGTGGCAGAATGAAATTCTTTCTCCTCTTGACCAATGTGCCATAGTCCTGACCTGTAGGGACAATCTCTAGGGAGGGATCAGAGGTCTCAGTCTTCTGAGGCCACCAGTGAGATTATTAACTCATTTCAAGTAATCACATCACTACTTTATTTTACAAAATAAAATTTCACACATTAAAAGAGTCAGTCTCACCTACCAGTGCAGGTATCTCAGGAAGCTTCGCAAATTCTTAACAGCCAGTCAGAATAAAATAGGGGAAAAAACAAGTTCAGATATCAATTTAAAAATAAAAAGATAAGAGAACAATGCCACAGAACACTCAGACAGTCAATGACCTGTAATCACTGCTAACCTAGGCTTGATTTGAACTCTCAAGTCCCAAATGTCTCTGTATTCCAATCTCAGCAGGCCCTAAACTGTCATGTAATCTGGCTCATTAGAGTCTAGAAGTTGGATACCCCTATTCCCTTATTGGTCTCAGACTATGTAAAATATCCTTAGTTGATTTGAAATGGCTAAGAGACAGAAAACCGCTTTAGTATTTACTCTGTCTGAAGGGAGGTGAGCATGTCCCATGAGACAAGCAGGTAATTTATAGTTAAACATTTTCCTTTGATCTGTATATCATTTTTTTCTATTTCAAGTTAATTTGATTAAGTACGCACAAAGGGGGAAACCAAGGGAGGACATTTTTTTCTTTAGGCAGCCAGCCAAGAAGCACAGTGGTAGAGACCTAATTTTTTTTTATTGATTGAGCTACTACTGATACACATAACTGACTCAAAATTAAAGATGGGCTACATTTGAAACATTTGAGCAGTCCAAGTAAGGGGGGCAGGGATCCACTGACAGGTTGGATGAACATATAGGAGATATACAAATGCATTGAATCTCTTATTCTTTCTCTTCCTCTATTTATATAGAAACAAATGTCTGGTTTTGCTCTTTCATTATCTCCTATATGCTCTTCACTTTTATGCCACCTTGACTGCAATACATGGCAACATAAGGCACCTTGGTATGGATATAAAAGTAGCTACTGAACCAACCATCATCACTCCCCTCATTTCTGCTGATGTTCAGAGGTTATACAGACGAATGCCTGGTATGATCATTACTCTCAGTTGCACATCAGGAGGCTCCCTATTTTAAAATCATCTTCTAAAATGCCTTGAGAGCTTTTCTTCCAGTTTTGGTCTGGCTCCTATGAGACATTATAATTTGATAGACCCCCCAGGGCTTTAAGCCGAAATATCATTTTTCATAGAGCCAAAAATTCAAAGTGTGTGGCTGCTGCTCCGTCTTTAATTGACACCTGCATGAAAATAAAATGACACCAAGATGGGAGTGTGACTAATTCTAACCTTGCTGAACCATTGACTAAACATAATTTTGTCCTGAATTTCCTTGGTCTTTAAAGATTTTATGAAAGATTACAGACCAGAATGGCTTTCTCAAAATAGTCTCATCTTTTCCAGAAAAACACATACGGTAGGATTACATATGAAGTAATGGTCCTGCTCCTATTCTTTTAACTAGAGTTAATTAATGGATAGTTAACTCAAGTTAGCTGACACTTTTGTAAATGCTAATTTAGACATACTCAAATATTTGTTTTAGAACACAAATGCTTGTGGTTTAACCTTAAGACTCCGCCTAGGATAAACAACCAACATCAGTGACCTGGTACACAAGTTTATGGAGAGTCTAGACTGGCATTTTACAATTGTGTGTTAACTCAAGTTACCTGACAATCAATTAACTCTTGGTAAACCAGGAGCACAAATTCTCACCTAGACATACCCATAGTCATAGCCAGACCTGAAGAAGAGCTTTGTGGGGTCTCTCTCACCAACCAAAGTTGGTCCAATAAAATATATTACCTCATGCACCTGACAGTCTATAAAATTGTTCCATTTTGGTGTACCGGATAAAGGTATACTTCTACAGCATTTTACAAATACATACTGTATATATTTTAGCTGGAAAATTAAAATAGCCCCTTCAATGCCAAGCAAAAACTGCTACTGTTACTTTACGGTGAACTATCATTATCTGTTTAAAACCCTTACTACTGATGTATTATATATTTTGCAGGGTGGATTTAGTTACTGAGGTTATCTGTCAATTGCTGTTCATTTGAATTCAAAGTAGCAATGGGTTAGCTATATTTGAGAGGGCACTTCATTATAACCCCATGTTTTTAGAGGTTTACAACTCTAAATAGATTATCTGCTCATATAGTTATTCTGAGCTCAAAGATAACACTTTGGAACAGCCTGATATAGCATTTGACTGCTTATGATTTACAAGTGTGATAATATGTTGTTTTACTTTTTTCTTTTTTTTTGAAAACACATTAATAAGTTTGTCACTTCATGGTGCTCAGAGAACTCCAACACAGTTTATTTTTTTGACATTAAACTTGCTATGATTTAGTTCCCAGGGAAAACAAGTGCCTCTGATATGAATGGGAGACTTTGTTTAGTAATGGCAAGGTTATAAGAGTTTGAAATTGTTCACAGTATGGCATGTTCTCTTCTGCTACATTAAAAAATAATGCAGTGGGGAAAACACAAGGTATATCCAGGTGTAAAAACACAAAAGTATATCTACAATATAGCAGAAGCACCATATACTGAAATAAATGTAGCTACATTTATTTCACTGATTATACGTGTAATTACAGTATTTTAAGGTGTGATCTTACGTACATTCAAGATCATTAAAATTAATGTATAACAGACAGAAGATGACAAGATTAACTGACAACACCCCTATCAAATTGAAGAAAAGAGCTAGAAGGGAAGTATATACAGAAGACAAGAGATTCAACTTAAAAACTCTATGATAAACACCAGGGAAATGTGGGCACAGAAATAACAGGCAAGATGTGGCCTATAGCCTAAAATAATCAAATAATATTCAGTGACATCAATATAATATACACAGCATACAACTTACATTATGGTTACAGTATTTTATTTGCTTTTGGCATATATATATATATATATATATATATATATAAATAAATTCTTATCCCACGTAACTTACAAAAAAATTATGCTCCACACATTGAGAGCGTTCCTAATTGTTCCTGCAATATTTGTTATATTTGCAAAACCCTCATCTGGGACTTTGACATGCAAAATTAAAACTTTATTCCTCATGTAATATGAGGTTCAAAGCCTAGACTAAACTCTGTCCAAAAGCAGAACTGAGCACCTATCCTACTACATATTTAGTAATAACGTGGACATAGTAGTAAATTTGAGGAAGGGGACTAGTGGAAGGAAGGAAGGAAGAAGAGGATTGCATACTTTTTAATATGTGTGATTTGTAATGCATGTGAAGAGTACTGAATTGACAGCATTGGAAGGTGAAAAGCTCCATATAACCACAGGACAACTATAGCATAAGCAGCTTCTCCACACTGACCCACCAACATACCTTAGCTCTGATATGGGTGGATGACACAGGTATAACAATACAATCTCCATGCCCATTAGAATACTTGGCCTCACAGCTAATTACTGACCATGGTGGTGGTGATTGGTGTAATATAAATACTTATCTATTTTTAAGTAGAGGTTTAAGTTTCACAGCTTGCATGAAAGACAGCCCTCTCTGTAACATATACAGAGTCACAATCTTTCAGGAAAACAGAAAATTTTGTTGGGTAGGAAAGAATATGAGCCCCAAATTGAGTATGCAGAATCCAAAAGAGATGACAGAACCAGAACCCTAATCTCCACACCCCAAACTCTGGACTCCAAGACCTTGATTTCAATTTGTTGAATAAGACCTACCTGGAATCCCAAGTCTGAATTCTGGAGCAATTAGAAACTTGGAACTAAACACAGATTGAAGTTTTGTGGTCGAAAGGAAACAAATTAGTAATTGTGTTGCATCTCAGCTATTACTACATCTAAACCATGAGGATAGTTCAATTGGCTACTTCCATGAAACATGAAGTGACTCTAAATACCCAAACGTGGTTCTGGTAGCACTTCTCGTTAACCCAAGCAGCAACTGCTTTGTAAATCTAACTGATGCCCAGATCCTACTAAACAGGTGATTATGTTGAATTGCAAAATTATGTTACTGAAGAACTGTGCATCATATGTACATTAATACATGCTGTCAAGGAAGGAGATCCCTCTACTAATAACCCTATATTTTCTCTTAGTTGAGTGGCATGAATAAGAGGGCTGATGTGAAATTAAGTTTCTAAATTAAGTGTCCATAGAAAGCATTCTGTCATGTTTCCCTAGCAGCAAAAACAAACAATATAAGGCTCTGAGGAAGCCAAAATAATCCACCAAAACTCCTGTTCCTTTTGTGCTCTGCAAAACATAAGACAATGTTGATTTTTTATGGGGAAGCCCTCCATCCACTTTTCTTTTTCTGGTCACGTCCATCTTATTTCTCTTCCAGAAGAATGTTTGATTTTTCTTTTTTAAAACTCCATTGAGCCCACCTGCAATATTTAGCTAACAGGCTCTCATGTCAAATGAGCCCATCAAATATACTAATATTGATGCAGAGACAGAGAGAAAGGACTAGATGAATAGTCCACTTTGGGTGGCCAAAGGAACAAAACTGTCAATCAAGAGAAAGAAATAAAGAGTTGCACAGCCTGAAGTGTTTAACCAAAATCAAATGTTGTGGAATTGTGCTATTATGAAAGCCATAATGTCTGAAAGTAGCATAAAAGCAAAGTATTAATTTGGTTTGCTTGTTTGGTTGGGTTTTGCTGCACTTTACAGCATAATATGACACTTAGAAGCATGTTATAGCACTTAGAACTGGAATGTAAAGATTCTTAAGTGTTTATGTTTTGCATAAAGCTATTGGCTGAAGCTGTGCTTTCTGGCATAACATGCCATTGTTTGATGACTTTCTAAAAATCATACTGTGCTTGAACTATCAACACAACATATTTGTTAGTTTTATGCGCCACAAGTTACTTTGCAATGTGCAGTGGGATCATTACCATGAAGTTTTCTCCTGTGACACTTTTGGCACAGTTATTTATTAGCATCATGGGCTGGCTGGTTCTTTGAGACAAGCTGGGCTCAGCCTTGCCCATGATTTAGCAGCTATCCCTCAGCCTCTGATGAGCTGGCAACATGAGGGATAATTAGTGACCCCAGCTGGGTGTAATGGAGCTTAATTACAAAGACTGATCCTAGCTGTGGTGATGCAGCAGCAGGGAGTACTACCTAAATAGGGCTGGGAACTCAAAAGAAGGAGGAAGATCCTGGAGAGAGTAACAAGGGGAGTTTCAGACTGGGAAGAGTCTGTGGAAGTCAGGCTGAGTCACCTACAGGTAGAAGAGGAGTCTCCTGTGGTGGAGCCCTGAGATAGGGCTAACAGGGAGATCATCAGATGTAAACTGCTAGCGTTCCCGGCAAAGGGAGATAGTGGGGGGAATCCTGTGGGGGAAGAACCAGTTCAAGAGAATTTTTACAGGGGACAGGAGAAGGATAGGAAGCAGAGTTTTTCAGTCAAGCCTGAGAGGGTCAGAAGAACTACAAGTCTGTACATTGTTTGTAAATTTTAAGTTGGACCTTTAGATACATTAGAAAGGGAGCGAATTATTATGTGACTTGTCCAGAAGACCAAGCCACAGAAGACCCTGAGAGGGAGTCAGGAGAAGATGCTGGCTGGGACTGGCTATTGCTGGGACTGGCTATTGCAGGGCCAAGGAAAAGGCTACCAGGGAGGGTATAAGAGGTGAAGTCCCCTGAAATACTGCATCTAGGCATGAGAGGATGCCCTAAGGCGAAGAAGCATTCTTATGATGAGATTTGAACTTTTGATTTGCTTTTTACACCATCATATTTACAGCCTTTGTAATATACTGTGATTTAATTGGATCAGAAAACATTAGAGAAAACTTTGATTCCAATAATTGAAGATTTTTCACTTGCTGGCATGTAGTGAGATTCTTTACAGGGTGCTTGCATATTTGTTTCCTTTGTACTGAAAGGATATGTACCTATCTAAATAGGTTTTCATAAAACAAGAGCACTGGGCAATATATTTTGGGGAGCAAAAGAAGAATCTACTGGCTTTTCCCTGCACTCATTGCAAAGTTTTCACCTTCTTCTAAAATTGCAGCCAAAAAAATGATGGGCCACTGAGATTATCCACCCCACCATTTGTGATCACAGAAGAGTTACTCCCAATTTGTAGCACAGACAAGGGTGTGGCAATAAGGTCTGTAGACCCAGATTCAGGAAAGCTTTCTTATTTAGGACAGGACTTAAGTAAGCATGTGCTCTTTGAAGTCAAGAGGATTTAAGCTCAATCACATTCTTAAAGTTAAGCTTAAGTCAGTGCTTTGTTGACTGTGACCTTAACGTACCAAAAACAGAGGGGGGGGGGGGGAGAGAGGGAGAGAAGAGGTCATTCTGAGGAACTCTTCCATGCAGTCAGATCTACCATAGCGATATTTCTGTTGGGTTATGAGCTATTATGGCAGGACACACATCCTGCTGCATTGGCTGGCCTCCCACAGAGCTATGATCTGTACCTTTTTAGACACTTCATGGTCCAAAAGGTAACTGATACTTACTTCTGAACATAATTTCCTTCCCATCTATCTCTGAACAACTTCTTTATCATCCATTTAGTGATCTAAACCCCACCAATGAAATAAAAGTGAACTCTTGTTGGGACTAGCCAGTAGATGTAGGTACAGAATTGTAATTTAATGCACTTTGCAAACAAGTTAGGTTGTGGTTAACATGGTTTTCAACTTTTTTACTTTCTCATTCATTTTTCAAAAGCACTTTTGGTTATTAATTTCCCTTCTGATCTTAGTAGTTGAAAGTTTTAATTTTACAGGAACATTTTTTCCCACAACATATTCAGTCCCTGGAACTCCAGGTTCTCCTTTCCCTAGTGAGAATCTTGGAGAAATAGAAATTAAAATTAGTTTCAGTGCATGAATTAATTATTCCATTTATTGCTTATTATCTTGCTTTGTGGCTTTACGTGCCTCTGAACTGTAGATGGGATTAGAAGGGAAGAAGAGAGAATCAACTAATTAAACTTAGGCATCCAGAAGAGACAAAAAAGGCTTGAAAGCCTGGGAAGAAAGTAGAATAAAAACTTTTTGAAAAAAGTTTCAGAGCATATAACATCATGGAATATATATTTAGTTTATGTATTGCAATTATTCACCAAAAAAGTGCAATATGTTAGCAGCAAGTCTTATGTTTTTAAGGACCTCTAGAGATTAAAAATAAAATGTTAGGAGAAGCAACCACCAATGTAGTTGAAACCAAATCTTTGGTAAATCATTTCACTACCTCTTTTCTACAGTGTGCACAGAACATGCCCTCAGTCCATAGTGTGTGAGTCACTACAACCAGAAAGCAACAGCATTTATCAGTCACTGAGGAGAAAGATGAAGGACCAGTGGGAGGAGCTATTAAAATGTATGGGGGATAGAAGGTTAGGATTGATAACTTTGGCCACAGCGCCAATAAAATAATGAGTTAGAGTTAGCATTTAATAGTATGTGGATGAACATTACTCTTTAAGTGTATTTAGAAATTTAAAACCCAGACAATTTAACTAGATTGGTGGGCATAATTCCGCCAATGCAGATAGAATTGACCCAGGATGAATTTGACTGAAACTGTTTAAAGACCTGATGATTTATGGAAAGTGATATTGACTTAAACACCTCCCCCCCCCCCCCGCCCCCCATGAGTTGAGGCTAAAATGCAGACTTAAGCTATTTGTGTTTGCAGATTATTATTATTAATACTTGCAAATATTAAATATTGTTTAACAATAAACTTGTATTTTGTAATGATCTTGGGAGAGGGTGGGGGCTCCTTAAATAAACCAGTGAATGAGACAGGAATAAAATCTTAATAAAACAAACTGGAGAGCACAGCCCTGCTGTGTTCCCAACCCCCACCTCCAGGGCACATCTCCAAATTCCTATGCTCATAATATTGTGCCTTATGAGGGACTGTCTCTAAATTATAATCTTGTACAAACATAGTGTAGCGGGGCAGTCACCTCGCTCTGCCTTAGCAAGGGTTAAAAGACAGCCCTTGGAGAGGGCGGGGGATGAGAGCCAATCAGAAAAGGCTGAGAGGCAGCCAATCAGGTCAGGCTGTGCCCTATAAAAGGGCTGAAGGGCCAGAAGGCAGGGAGTCTCTCTCTAGCTGTAGACCTAGCTGTCTGGGAGCTCAGGGTACAAGGAGTAGAGCAGTGCTGGGGAAAGACAAGAGGAGCTGGGGCGCTTCAGCCTGGCAAATCCCCAGGTTGTGGGCCTTGCTAAAGACCAAAGCAGGTACTGGTATTGCAGAGGTGTAGCCCAGGGTTAGGCAAAGGCAGCTGGTCTGACACCCCTTGCTGGTCTGTATGGATTACATAAAATTTTGGATGCAGTTGTTCTTTAATGGCACCTCTTTGGCCCAAGTATTAAAGTGTGCCTGAGGAATCACACCTCTATCACCTGGGTTAAGAGCTGGGAAATCATGGGCCCTTTTGTCAAAATAATATACTTACTTTAATCTTCCATATGGTTTCATTGTTGTGAGATTTCAGTAATTGGTAAATTAGATCTGAGCCTTCTTCCTGTTAACATCTTAGCTGGAGAAAAGCCATTCTCCAGGGGTGCACTTCAGTAAACCAGTAATGCTTTATAAAAATCATGCCCTCTGTCAAAAGTCTTCTTCATAAGGTTCTTTACTGTCCATGCAGACCTTTCCACAAGCCCATTTGATTGGGGGTAATTTGGATTTGATGTTTTGTGACAAAAATCCCAATCTATGGCAAATTGCCTAAAATCGGCACTAGTAAATTGCAGCCCATTATCACTTACTACTTCATCTGGGATTCCATGTCTGGAGAAGATTCCCTTCATGCTGTCTGTCACTGACTTACTAATTAGTACTATGCAGTGTGCAAATTTCTGGATACAGAGAATAATCTGTGACTACTAAATCATTTGATTGCTAGGTAAATAAGTCAATGCCGACCTTCTCATAAGGCCTTTGTGGAACTGGGGGTACATCTATACTTACCTCTGGGTTCGGCGGTAAGCAATCGATCTTCTGGGATCGATTTATCACGTCTTGTCTAGACGTGATAAATCGATCCCAGAGCCGCTCCCCGTCGACACTGGAACTCCTGCTCGCTAAGAGGAGTACGCGGAGTCGACGGGGGAGCCTGCCTGCGCTGCGCAGACCCGAGGTAAGTGTGTTTCAGTTCGAACTAAGATACTTCAACTTCAGCTATGCTATTCACGTAGCTGAAGTCGCGTATCTTAGGGCTGGTCTACACTAACCCCCCAATTCGAACTAAGATACGCAACTTCAGCTACGTGAATAACGTAGCTGAAGTCGAACTATCTTAGTTCGAATGAAAAGGTACTTACCTGGGCTCCACACGCGGTGCACAGGCTCCCCCGTCGACTCCGCCTACTCCGTTCGTGGAGCAGGATTACAAGAGTCGACGGGGGAGCACTTCCTGGTTCGATTTATCGCGTCTAGACAAGACGCGATAAATCGAACCCAAAGATCAATTGGACTCCTCCGACGCGACGCGTAAGTATTGACGTACCCAAAGTTCGAACTGCTGGGTTAGTGTGGACCAGCCCTGGATGAGGTCTCACTGGCTCTGCCTGATGGCATGGCTTGTATTTCAAGCAGGAAAAGCAGTTTCCTACCACATTAGTAATGTTATGCTTGATCCACGGCCAATACAGTACCTCTCATGCTCGTTGTTTGCACTTCTCAATTCCTGAATGACCCTTGTGGCTCTTCTGTAGCATCTCTTTTCAGAGGCTCATTGGAATTCCCTTACTGGCCCTGACAATCACCACAAGTTCATGTCTGAAGTTCCAATAGTTTCTTATACTTGGATAGCAACTACTTATTTCTTCAGGCCACCTTTTAATTATCACTTCTTTAAAGATTCCCCAGTATTCAACTTTCTCTGTTACCTCCTATTTGTTGCAGTTTCTTGTTAGCTATGGCAATTGATTGTACAATCTAATCTACATGGTCTTGCATTTCCATCTCAAGTCTTTTCTGATTTCGTTGGAGCTACTGCTCTGAAAAGTTTATCTGCAGTGAACATGAATTTACTGGGCATGTAGGTCACAACCAAATCATACTTTTGCAACATTATCATTCTTTGAATCCTTAGGATAGTAGTATTTAGCAAACTGCTAAATGATTGTATTAGGGGCTTCTGGTCCATTTGAACTTCCACTGTATGTCCATAAATACATTGGTTGAATCTCTCACAGGCAAACAATATTCCTGAAAACGCCTTCTTGACCTGTGCATATCTGGTTTCTGCCTCAGTCAGTGATTTGATGCATATGCCACTAGTTGCCAACAATCCTCATGCTTCTGTAAAATCACTGCACCTAACCCAGACTGTGAAGTATCTGCTGAAATTGTAATAGGCCTTCCTGGTGCATAAAACTTCAACACTAGTTCTTGTATTAGTAGTTATTTTCAACCTTCGAATGATTTCTCCTGTTCTGCACCCCAATATCATTCATTTTTTATTCTCTAGGAGTTTTCTCAAAGCCACTGCTTTGGTATTTAGGTGTGAATTTTCCCAGATAATTAACCATTCCCAGGAACTGTTAAACATCTTTCTTTGATTAGGAACATGGCATCATTTCAATGGCTGAAATCTTTATTGGAAATAATATCCTCAACAGAAAAGTCCATTCTATAGCCCCTAAAACATGTTTATCCCTATTTAGTTTGAGATTTGCAGCTCTAGTTGATCTAGGACTTCCCAAAATCTATGATCATGCTCAACATCTGGGGCTCAACAAAAGATGTCATCCATTGAGGTGTCAACACCATTAATATGTTCATAGATCATATGTATGGTTTTATGGTACACTTCTGGGGCTGAAGCTATGACCAAGGGTAAGCTAAGAATTTATATATTTCAAACTGGGTATTAAATGTGCATAGCACTGAGCTTTCTACTGTTAATTTTAGTTGCCAAAACCTGAGGATGCATCCGAATTACTGAAATAATTAGTATTTGCAAATTGAGCCATAATCTCTTCTCTGGTTAGTAGTTTGAAATGTTCTCTTTTTATAGCCTCCTTGAGGTTTCTGGGATCTAAGTGTATGCATAGCTGGCCAGTACTTTTCTCCACAATGACAAGGGAACACACCCATTCTGTTGGCGTCTCAATTTTTTGGTATTAATTGCATTGCTTCCATGCTTGCAAGCTCAGCCTCGAATTTATCATGGAGTGCAAATGGCAACTTTCTACATGCATGAATAACTGAAAGGACATGCATGTTTATCCAGATTTTATGTTCACCTTGCAAGCAAGTCAACCCTTGAAATAGGTCCTGATATTCCTGAAAGAGTGCCTCATGGCCAGGTTCAATATGATCTTGTAGTGAGAGCACCCGATCTTGTAATGAGAGCACCCGTTTTACCAAATTGAGTTTCTCACATGCAGTCAAGCCTCAAATTGGTGTCATCTCCTTTGGCACTACAATGAAAGGAAGCCTGTACATGGTGTTTTTATGGTGGATTCTAGCAATGCACCTCCCCTTTCCTGGTGTATTTGTTCCAGAATAACCAGTTACTTTTATTTTTGTTGGTCCCAGTTTTGATCTTATTTTCAGTCTCTCAAAATCTTGTGCAAACAGAATATTAACCTGAGTTCCTGTGTTCAGTTTCTGTGGAATAATTGTTCCATTCACTGTCATAGGCAGTATCCAATCCCTGTCAGGCTTGCTAAATTCCAGTATGTCTATGAAAAGCTCCTCAACCAGATTGGTTTTTTTCACTGAATACACTTTACTTTTTTCTGCATTTGGGATCTGCAACATTTTGCAAAATGATCATTTTCCCCACATGTATGACAGTTTCCCAAAGGCAACACACTGTTTAGGGCAATGCTGTGATCTACACCTTCCACATGGCTGTCTTTTCCCCTAGCTGTGGTTTTCATAGCAAGTGGTTCCACTTTTTGATTTGACCTATTCTGGCTATATTCTTTTGTACTTAGTACATGGATAACCCCTTCTGGTTAATTCAGCTTTTTGGCTTGTGCTTTCATTGTTTCTGCTGCCCTGCATATTTGGAGAGCTTTTTCTAAAATTAAATCTCCTTCATGGAGCAAACTCTATCTTAACACATTGTCTTTAATGCCACAAATGATTCTTTCTCTGACCAGAGACTGTCAGCTTCCCAGTCACAGGCTTTACTGAGATTCCTAAATTCTGTGCCATTGTGTCCTATCAAAGGTTTCATTCCTTTTTGGCATGCACCGTTCCTCAAATTTAGTGAGTATTTTATTTAATTTTATGCTTTCAGCTTCAAACTTTAAAATTGTTATAAATATCTAATGCTTCCTCCCTAACATGCAAAAATATTTTAGATTTCAATTTATCTTTCTTTTTTTTCTCCCCCTCCTTTATCCCTATGGCTGCTAAATACAATTCAAATATCTGATTTTTTTTTCCAGTTCCCTGCAACATTGCCTAACAATTTCAGACTGGAAGGAGATGGCCACACATCCATTTCTGGCTTTTCCCCACTTCTTAAGCTAGTCAAGCTGCTGTTGTACTCCACCAAATACATGCAAATGTCTCTGCGGCTGGTGCTTTATGTACTTCTCTGGTGCTTCCCTTTGTCTCTGCTTTGAGTTGCAAACACAGGCGTTAACTTCAAAATGATTGCAGTTTCCTTCTCATTCAGCTCTTCTGACACCATGAAATGATCTTGGGGTTCATTAAATAACAAACCAATGAATGCAACTTTAATACAACAAACTGGAGAGCGTCTCTGGTGAACTGCTACACCCAGTCACGCAGTTTTCCCAACCCTGCCTTCAGGGCACATCTCCAAATTCCTATGTTCATAACACTGTCCCTTATGGGAGAGCGTTTCTAAATTATAATAGTCTACAAATATATCTCTACAGCTTAAAGCACATATTTGTTTTCTGAGGCTCATTCAAAAAGTGAGGTTCAAGAGTGTTCAGTGCTAGGGTCAGTCGCATCAAATCTCAGCCCAAGTAAAATTTTGTATTCTCTGAAAGTTGGCTGCAATATAAAAGCTGTCACAATCTTCATCCTATTACACAAACAAATGAAGCTGTAGCTGGAAGACTTGAAGATGCAATCATAGTAGCGTGAGATAAGATTTAAGGGAGCATCAGATAAAACATAGATCTGATACAAATAAGGGGTAATCTCTAAAAAGACAGATTTATGTGGGGTGCAATTATTAATAAACCAAATGAGCTGTTAATAGAGTGCCCTTGCTGGAACATTCCATTCCAGCACACACACACACAAAGAAATTTGTTGGAGGACAAGAGAAGTTATGCTGTGGTCTTACTTAACAATCTTCAGTGGGACTGCTCCTGTAACCACTTAGTTGTATGCTTAACTGTACTCACACAAGCAGTTCTGTAAAAGTCAATGTGCTTATGTCTGCAATATCAGAGCCTATTTGCACACCTGGAATATATTGTGTATAGTTTTTTGGTTTCCAGGCTTGAAAAGAGATTTTGACAGGGGAGTGAAGGGGCTGGGAAAAAGTTTGTACATCTGACATCTCTGAGGATAAAGGAATTCAGGGTGATTCAAACTGTGCCCAGTTAAAGTCATCTTACCCAGTCGAGCTTTGGGCATGTCCGTTGCCTCAAACTACTTTCTCCCCTGTAACACACCACACAGCATGGAGTTCCAAACCATCTCTCTCCTCCTGGGTCTGGTTTATCAATGTAAAGGTAGTTCTCTCTCAATCTTCCACCACGCCTCCTTCTGGGTCATCTCTTAATGCAGCGTTTTCCACAGCTCTCCTTCTAGGGTGTGGCAATTAATAAACTTTTTACCCTATTCTTTGGGCTCACGTTCTTCCACGCTTAATGCAGGCTTTACCCAAAGCTCTCCATCTAGGGACCCTATCTAATAGATCTTTCATCGGGGGTAGCTTTAGCTGGGGTCCATGAGAAATCGGGCCCAGATTACCCAAGATCTACTGTAGGCACTTGCACAGAGCCCCCATCTCAGGTTTGGTGTTGCTGGCTGGCCAGCAATCATGGAGGAGGGGTGGGTGGGCTAAATTTGAGTGAGTGATGTTGCAATCTAGCACCCAGGATTGCAGTGAGGCTGAAATCTGGCCCAGCTGCCCCATGATAGGAGTGGGGAGCTGGACCAGCCCTACAGGACAGAAGGCATCACTGTGGGGTGACTGTGGAGAAGGATTGTTCTCCAGTCCCATCTCTGTCCATCAAGACTTCCCGTCCTCACCTGGCCAGGGTTACGGTTGTGGTGTCAGGGTGAGAGGTGCTGCGGCAGTTGGTCGGTGCCCCTTGGCAATTTAGTATAGTGCATCCATTGAATTACCCCTGTCTTTTATAGCCTTTCTGGCAAGGCTTCTTCCTCAGGTCTCTCAGCCAACTTGTCTCCTTAGATATTCTGTTTGGGAGAGCTGTCTCCAACTTGCTGTCCCCCACCTGTAGTAAGATGAGGCCCTGAAACAAACTCTTGGTATCAGTGGCTCAGTATGAGGCCTAAGGCCTGAGCTAAAGTAATGGTCAAGACTTTGCTAACATAAAGCAACGTTAAGGTGTATGCCAAAGGCAGGCCCTGCTCACAGAAGTTGGCAAGGAAAGGGCTGATGTTGCAAAAGTACACAAACCTAAAAGGTACCAGAACACTTGTGCATTCCACACAGATAACAAGGAACAGGCTGACCCATCCTAAAGACAGGGGCAAAAGGGTAATATGATGGATAGAGTTGTTCTGTTCGAACCAACATGTACAAGGTAAAAGGCGGCACCTTACTGTGTAGAGGGGTTTTTTACCTTGTTACGTAGAAGGGTTGCACCTCAACACATCAGGAGTGATGTGTAACTTGTTTGTACCTGTGAATAAGAATTCACCCCCAAGGAGTTGTCTTTGTCTTGCCTAGGGGGCAGTGGAAAGTCCTGCCACTGACTGAGCTAGTCCATTGTCGGGGAGCATAAATTCGTATTATGCCTGGTAGAGTCTATCACTGTGTGCTTCGTTTGAACAATAAACAGGGCCGGGTGCCTTTGTACCTTATCAGAGTTTGTGGTCTTTGGGGGTTCTCTCAGGGTCTGCTGTGTCCGCTATCTGCGCACAGCTGGGGCAGCACACAAAGGGAACACGCACGCAGCCAACTGATCTCCTCATTGAGCAGAGCACCACACCGGTAGCCGTCTGACAACACCACCAAGCTCTCTGACTCAAGGCTTCCCATGTTGAGCTGGGAGCATGCCTTTATGAAAGTCACATGACTCAAACACCTGCCCCTTTCTCTTCCCCCATCTTGGGCTGATGATCCTTCCAGGAATTACCAGTCCCATAATACATGTTCTTAAATAGGCTGTGACATGAAACAGGGTTGGCTAGCCTTGGAACCCCCCACTCAAGGGGACAGATGACCATATTACAATTACTTTTCCCAGAGTGGGTACTTTAGATATGTAGCCCTTAATGAAATGAATCATGGAATTATAGAAACATAGGGCTGGAAGGGACCTTCAGAGGTCATCTAGTACAGCCCACGGCACTGACACTGGACCAAGTATACTAGACAATCCATGAGAGGTGCCTGCTAACCTATCCCCAGGGACAGGGATTCCTCCCTTGGGAGCCTGTTCCACTATTTAACTATCCTTTATAGGTAAGTTACAGTGTAGTAGCTGTGTTAGTCTGTGTCAGCAAAAAGAAAATAAGAGAGAAAATACTTGTGGCACCTTAGAGACTAACAAATTTATTTCAGCATAAGCTTTCGTGGGTTAGAACCAATGAAGTGGGTTCTAACCCACGAAAGCTTATGCTGAAATAAATTTGTTAGTCTCTAAGGTGCCACAAGTATTTCTTCTTTTCTTTACAGGTAAGTTAGATACTAGGAAAAAACTTAAATCTCCCTTGCTGCAGATTAAACCAATTACCTCTTCACCTATCATTAGTGGACATGGAAAACATTTGATCACCATTCTCTTTATAACAGTCCTTAGCATACCTGAAGACTATCAGGTCTCTCTCGGTCATCTTTTCACAAGACTAATATCCATTATTTGTTTTGCTTTTCCTTATAGTTCAGGTTTTCTGAATTTGGTAACATTCTTCTTGCTTGCAGCTGGACTCTCTCCAATTTGTCCACATCTTTCCTAAAGTGAGGAGCCCAGATTTGGACACAGTACTTACTCTACCTGAGGCCTCATCAGTGCCGAGTAGAGTAAAAATTTCCTCCCGTCTTACATATATCACTCCCATAAATACACCCCCGAATGCAGTTTTTCACAACTGCACCCGATTCATAGGGTATGTCTACACTGCGGGGGAGGGACCCACAGTACTGAGTCAGAGCCTGCGTCATCTGATTTTGGGCTTTCGGGGCTATACAATTGCAGAGTAGGCATTCAGGCTCAGTTCTGGAGCCTAGGGTCTGAGACCATCCCTGCTCATGAGGTCTGATAGCCTGGGCTCCAGCCCAAGCCCGAACATCCACACTGCAGTATTATAGCCCCGGAGCCCAAGCCCCAAGAGCCTGAGTCAGCTGATCTAGGCTAGCCATAGCTGTGCTGTGGGTCTTCTATTACAGTATAAGAACATAAGAGAGGCTGTACTGGGTCAGACCAAAGGTCCATCCAGCCCAGTATCCTGTCCACCGACAGTGGCCAATGCCAGGCGAACCGGAGTGAGTGGACCCAATAGGTAATGATCAAGTGATCTCTCTCCTGCCATCCATCACCCCCCTCTGACAAACAGAGGCTAAGGACACAATTTCTTACCCATTCTGGCTAATAGCCATTAATGGACTTAACCTCCATGAATTTATCCAGTTCTCTTTTAAACCCTGTTATAGTCCTAGCCTTCACAGCCTCCTCAGGCTAGGAGTTCCACAGCTTGACTGTGCGCTGTGTGAAGAAGAACTTCCTTTTATTTGTTTTAAACCTGCTGCCCACTAATTTCATTGGGTGGCCACTAGTTCTTTTATTATGAGAACAAGTAAATAACTCTTTTCCTTATTCACTTCCTCCACACCACTCATAATTTTATATACCTCTATCATATCCCCCCTTAGTCTCTTTTTCAAGCTGAAAAGTCCTAGCCTCTTTAATCTCTCCTCATAGGGGACCCGTTCCAGACCCCTAATCATTTTAGTTGCCCGTCTCTGAACCTTTTCTAATGCCAGTATATCCTTTTTGAGACAAGGAGACCACAATTGTACGCAGTATTCAAGATGTGGGCGCACTATGGATTTGTATAAGGGCAGTAAGATATTCTCAGTCTTATTCTCTATCCCTTTTTTTAATGATTCCTAACATCCCGTTTGCTTTTTTGACTGCCGCTGCACACTGCATGGACGTCTTTAGAGAACTATCCACGATGACTCCAAGATCTTTTTCCTGATTAGTTGTAGCTAAATTAGTCCCCATCATATTGTATGTATAGTTGGGGTTATTTTTTCCAATGTGCATTACTTTACATTTATCCACATTAAATTTGATTTGCCATTTTATTGCCCAATCATTTAGTTTTGTGAGATCTTTTTGTAGTTCTTCACAGTCTGCTTTGGTCTTAACTATCTTGAGCAGCTTAGTATCATCTGCAGACTTTGCCACCTCACTGTTTACCCCTTCTTCCAAATCATTTATGAATAAGTTGAATAGGATTGGTCCTAGGACTGACCCTTGGGGAACACCACTAGTTACCCCTCTCCATTGTGAACATTTACCATTTATTCCTACCCTTTGTTCCCTGTTTTTTAACTAGGTCTCAATGCATGAAAGGATCTTCCCTCTTATCCCATGGCAACTTAATTTATGCAAGAGCCTTTGGTGAGGGACTTTGTCAAAGGCTTTCTGGAAATCTAAGTACACTATGTCTACTGGATCACCCTTGTCCACATGTTTGTTTGACCCCTTCAAATAACTCTAATAGATTAGTAAGGCATGATTTCCCTTTACAGAAACCATGTTGACTTGCCCAACAATTTATGTTCTTCTATGTGCCTGACAATTTTATTCTTTACTATTGTTTCAACTAATTTGCCCAGTACGGATGTTAGACTTCCCGGTCTGTAATTGCCAGGATCACCTCTGGAGCCCTTTTTAAATATTGGTGTTACATTAGCTATCTTCCAGTCCATTGGGTACAGAAGCCCAGGTTTAAAGGACAGGTTACAAACCCTAGTTAATAGTTCCGCAATTTCACATTTGAGTTCTTTCAGAACTCTTGGGTGAATGCCATCTGGTCCCAGTGACTTGTTACAGTTAAGTTTATCAATTAGTTCCAAAACCTCCTCTTCTGACACTTCAATCTGTGACAATTCCTCAGATTTGTCACCTACAAAAGATGGCTCAGGTTGGGGAATCTCCCCAACGTCCTCAGCCGTGAAGACCGAAGCAAAGAATTTGTTTAGTTTCTCCGCAATGACTTTATCATCTTTGAGTGCTCCTTTTGTATCTCTATCGTCCAGGGGCCCCACTGGTTGTTTAGCAGGCTTCCTGCTTCTGACGTATTTAAAAAACGTCTTATTAGCTTTTGAGTTTTTGGCTAGCTGTTCTTCAAACTCCATTTTGGCTTTTCTTATTACATTTTTACACTTAATTTGGCAGTGTTTATGCTCTGCTCTTTAGTTACCTCACTAGGATTTGACTTCCACTTTTTAAAAGATGCCTTTTTGATCTTTCACTGCTTCTTTTACATGGTTGTTAAGCCACGGTGGCTCTTTTTTAGTTCTTTGCCTTTTGTTTTTTAATTTGGGGTATACATTTAAGTTGGGCCTCTATTATGGTGTCTTTGAAGAGTGTCCATGCAGCTTGCAGGGATTTCACTTTAGTCACTTTACCTTTTAATTTCTGCTTAACTAACCCCCTCATTTTTGCATAGTTGCCCTTTTTGAAATTTAAATGTCACTATGTTGGGCTGTTGATGTGTTCTTAGCACCACAGGAATGTTGTATGTTATATTATGGTCACTATTTCCAAGTGGTCTTGTTATAGTTACCTCTTGGACCAGATCCTGCGCTCCACTCAGTACTAAATCAAGTGTTGACTCTCCCTTTGTACCAGCTGCTCCAAGAAGCAGTCATTTAAAGTATCGAGGAATTTTGTCTCCACATTACGTCCTGAGGTGACATATACCCAGTCAATATTGGGATAATTGAAATCTCCCACTATTATTGAGTTCTTTATTTTGATAGTCTCTCTAATCTCCCTTAGCATTTCATCATCACTATCAGTGTCCTGATCAGGTGGTTGATAATAGATCCCTATTGTTATGCTCTTATTAGAGCATGGAATTACTATCCATAGAGATTCTATGGAACATGTGGATTCATTTAAGATTTTTACTTCATTTGATTCTACATTTTCTTTCACATATAGTGCCACTCTTTTCCCCCACCCCCTCACGACCTGTTCTGTCCTTCCGATATATTTTATACCCCGGAATGATTGTGTCCCATTGATTTGTCCTCACTCCACCAGGTTTCTGTGATGCCTATTATGTCAATATCCTCCTTTAACACCAGGCACTCTAGTTCACCCATTTTATTATTTATACTTCAGGCATTTGTGTACGAGCACTTTAAAAATTGGTCACTGTTTAATTGTCTGCCTTTTTCAGATGTGTGAGATTCTTTTTTTATGTGAAAGTTTCTCGTCTGATCTGGCCCCTCCTTTATCCTTTTCCACCCTCTCCTCCTGACTAAAACCTAGAGAATCTCTATCAGTAGACCCTGCTGTAAGAGAAGTCTCTGTCTGATGCATGTGCTTCTCTGCAGCAATTGACTTTCCCCCATCTCTTAGTTTAAAAACTACTCTACAACCTTTTTTAATGTTAAGTGCCAGCAGTCTGGTTCCACTTTGGTTTAGGTGGAGCCCATCCTTCCTGTATAGGCTCCTCACATCCCTAGTTTCCCCTCCTCTCTCCACCATCGTCTCATCCACGCATTAAGACTCTGCATCTCTTTCTGCTTACCTGGCCCTGCACGTGGAACTGAAAGCATTTCTGAGAATGCCACCATAGAGGTCCTGGATTTCAGTCTCTTTCCTAGCAGCCTAAATTTGGCCTCCAGGACATCTCTCCTACCCTTCCCTACGTCATTGGTACCTACATGTACCACGACCACCGGCTCCTCCCCAGCACTACTCATAAGTCTATCTAGATGCCTGGAGAGATCCGCAACCTTTGCACCAGGCAGGCAAGTCACCATACGATTCTCCCGGTCATCACAAACCCAGCTATCTATGTTTCTAATGATCGAATCTCCCATTACTAACACCTGCCTTTTCCTACTGATTGGAGTTCCCTCCCCCAGAGAGGTGACCTCAGTGCGAGAGGACACCTCAACACTACCTGGAAGGAGGGCCCCTGCCTCTAAGAAGGCTTAGAGGCAGGCACCATGGCTTAGCTGTGGCGTATGTGTGCATTCGGTGCAAGGAGCTCCTGGCCCTCAGAGATCGTGTGTGGGCTTTGGAGGCCAGGGTGGTGGAACTGGAGGAGCTAAGGGAGGCAGAAAGGTATGTTGATGAGGCTTTCTGGGACACTGTAGACTTGTTCCACCTCCAGTCAGATAGCCCCTGCGCTGTTGAGGAGGATGAAAGCCCCAGGGAAGGAGAGCAGTCAATGGGAGCAGAGGGAAACCTTCCCATAGAGTATCAGGGTTGCAAGGGACCTTAGGAGGTCATCTAGTCCAACCCCGTGCTCGAAGCAGGGCCAATCCCCAATTTTTGCACCAGATCCCTAAATGGCCCCCTCAAGGATTGAACTCACAACCCTGGGTTTAGCAGGCCAATGCTCAAACCACTGAGCTATCCCTCCCCCTCAATGATGTGCAGACTTGTGCCAGCAGTGGTAAGGCAGCTCCCTGGGCCCTCCATGCCACACTGCTCCTGGAAGTTGCCAGCATATGTTGGGGTGGGGGAAGAGAGAGAGAGAGAGTTTACACACATTGCCCCGGTCCTGAGAACAAACTCCACTGCTTGCACCACTGGGAGTTGAACCCAGGATCTCCTGCTTATTAGACAGGTTCACCTGTCTAATAAGCAGGAGATCCTGGGGATTGGCCCTGCTTTGAGCAGGGGGTTGGACTAGATGACCTCCTAAGGTCCCTTGCAACCCTGATACTCTATGGGAAGGTTTCCCTCTGCTCCCGTTGACTGCTCTCCTTCCCTGGGGCTTTCATCCTCCTCAACAGCGCAGGGGCTATCTGACTGGAGGTGGAACAAGTCTACAGTGTCCCAGAAAGCCTCATCAACATACCTTTCTGCCTCCCTTAGCTCCTCCAGTTCCACCACTCTGGCCTCCAAAGCCCACACACGATCTCTGAGGGCCAGGAGCTCCTTGCACCGAATGCACACATATGCCACCCGCCCACAGAGCAGGTAATCATACATGCTACATTGAGTGCAATAAACTGGATAGCCCCCGCTCTGCTGCTGGGCTTCTGCTTGCATTCTCTTTTACAGCTACCTAGGCTAACAGGTTTTTGTTTAAATCAAGAAGTTCTGGTTATAGTTTGGGTTAAAGGTTTTAGGAATGGCAAGTATACCTCGCCCTCTTCTCACTCCCCTTCCAAACTCCCTGGTTGCTTGCTCGCTGCTTTATAAAGCCCTGGCCTCCCTGATTATCCCCGCCCCCTGATTAAAGCTCAGCCACTGAACAGAGGCTTCTAGGTTTCAAGCCTGGTATAGAAGCTCACAGCTTCCAACTACCAGCCATAGCACACGGGTCCTTCAAACAAATGAACAAACAGACACAAACAAGCTCAGCACACAGCAAGTACCCCCAAACACACACTACAGGCAGCCACTTACCCCAAGGGTCCTGTATTTGCTCCTGCTTTATCTGGAGAAATCCCTCTCAAAACTCCCTGTTCGCAAAGCTCATACCATATGTGTAGACATACCATAGATTCCAAAACCAAAAAGGACCATTGTGATCATCTTATCTGACCTTCTGTATTGGACAGGCCATAGAACTTCTCAAAAATTCCTAGAGCCAGTCTTGTTTTAAAAATTGTCAGTGATGGAGAATCTACCACAACTTTGGGAAATTCTTCCAGTGGTTAATTACTTTCAAAGTTAAAAAATTATGCCTTATTTCCAGTCTGAATTTATTGATTCATATTCAATTTTTGATGCACTATATCAGGCCCGCACAACTCAAAAAGCGGTGAGGGCCATATTACCCCCAAAGAAAACAGCTGAGGGCCGAATCCCTCCGGCCCCGCGGAACCACCCCCAGCACCACCCCCTCCCCACTCGGCCCCACCATCACACCTCTCTTCACCCCCTAGCCCCCCGCTGGCTTGCTGCATCCCTCCTAGTCAGTCCCCCACCCACCACTCACCTCCTTTCACCTCCTCCCTCCCCTGCCAGAAACCCCCATGCCTGCCCCTAGAATCCCTGGTGGCTCACTGCTTGCCCTGCCTGCCCACTCAGCCATTTCTCCCCCCCCCTCCCTCCCGCTCGCCTTCTCGGCCTCTCCACCACTGCCCGCCCACTCCTCCGGCTGGGGGAGCGCAGGGCATGCCGCCCTCCCCACTGCGCTCCTCCAGGCGGGGGAGTAGGGCCGTGGGCATGCTGTGCTCCCCGCTGGTGCCCCGGCCAGGGGAGCGGGGCCGCGGGCATGCCGGAGCAGGCCCTGCCCGCCTGCTCGGCCTTCCCCACCACCCCCCGCTCGGCCTCTCCCTCCCACCCACCCACCCCCACTCATCTACTTCCCTGAGTAGTGGGACGTGGTGGAGCCACCCTTGCTGGAGCTGGGCTGGCCGGCGCTTTTGCGCAGGCAGATCCGCTCCACCCCCACACGGGCCGCACGGTGAGCATGCGCGGGCCGCATGTTGTGCAGGCCTGCACTATAGCCTCCACATCCTATGTTGAAGTCCCACTCCCAAGGAAGTTTATTCTCATTTTGTAGTTGTGCATTTGATTTTTTTTCCTTCATAAGTGTATTACTTTGCATGTGACTTGACTGATCTTGTTGATTTCAGACCAACTGTTCAATTTGTCAAGTTCATTTTGAATTCTAATTATTTAATTTGTTCCAGTATCTTTCCAATGTTAGGCTGACTGGTCTATAGTTCCCTGGGTCCTCTTTGTTCCCACTTTTAAAGACAGGTACTTTTTGCCCTTCCTCAGTCATCTGGGACTTCACCTGTCCTCCAGGAGTTCTCGAAGATATTTTGCTAATAGGTCCAAGATTGCTTCAGCTAGTTCCTTAAGTACTCTGCTGTTTTGAATACAGCTAACTTATCTAAATATTCTTTAACCTGTGTTTTTCTTATTTTAGCTTGTGTTCTTTCCTCCTTGTTGTTAATATTAATTATGTTAAGCATCTAGTCATAGTTTACCTTTTTAGTGAAGACTGAAGCAAAATATGCAGTAAGTATCTCAGCTTTCTTGTTGCCATCCATTATTACCTCTTCTTCCCCACTAAGTAGAGGGCCTACACTTTTTCCTTCAACTTTCTCTTGTTTCCAGTGTATTTATTCAACCTCTTATTGTTTTTTATGTTCCTTACTAGGTGTAACTCATTTTGTGCCTTTCTG
This sequence comes from Chelydra serpentina, assembly GCA_037349315.1. Lineage (NCBI taxonomy): Eukaryota > Metazoa > Chordata > Testudines > Chelydridae > Chelydra > Chelydra serpentina. The sequence goes on from JBAIAC010000004.1 coordinate 65,985,763, forward strand.
ATTTTGTCCCAACAAGTGTGTGCTGCTATTTTTTTTTTTTTACTCCTCCTTAGCAGTTTACCACATTTCCACTTTTTGTAAGATTCCTTTTTCAATTTTCAGGTCATTAAAGAACTTTTGTTCTCATAGGAAGAATAGTAAGAGGCCATCTTTCTTTCACATTTGGATAGGTTGCTGCTGAACCTTTAATATTGACTCTTTGAGACGCTCTTGTTCACTACATTACATTTCCCTTAAACATTTTTCCCATGAGATCTTTACCTACCACTTATCTGAGTTTGTTAAAGTCTGTTTTTTGAAGTCCACTGTCGTCATTCTGCTGCCCTCACTTCTTAGGTATGCACAAACCATAGCTTAATAACTTAATTCCCATTGCAATAATTACCTTAATTTAGGTTGTGTGTAATTCCATGGTTTTTTTCCATTTCACTTTCAGTAAAAGGCTACCACAATCACAACCTTCTGCTCTTAATCTTTCCAGGCCTAATGACTGTTGAGATTGTTCAAAGTTTTAAATCACGATCACCACAGAGCATTATAAAAACCAGGCCCAATTTACTGCAACTCAAATGTGATAACACACATTTATCTCCAAGGATTTACTGTGATCTATAAACCAGGCAGACTTGTAAAGGAATGCATGAGAGTCTTAAGACAAGCAAATAAGTCGAAGGCAGATTCAAATGTAAGATTAAGAAAACTGAAAATCATTGCATGCAGTAACTTTACAGGTAATTTACAAAAGGTAAAGATGCAGAAGATGCAATGCAATCTATGTCCCAAAATTTTAACCTACAGATGTGGTACATAATATCCAGTTAAGAAATAAGTAATAAGTTACCAGGTAACACTATCAGTTCAGCTAAAAATTATAAAGACAAGGCTTAAATTAAATAGAATTGAATTAAATCCATCCAGATGGCCTTACTGAGGCAGAAGTAATATGCTAATGGAGAAGACAAAACAGAACAAACATAAATATCAGAACAAGACCCTTTTTATACCCAAGTGGAAAGTTATATCATGAGCAGAAGACAGATACCTGTTGAAAAGTAGCTAATTCTGCCATTAAAAATGATTTTTTAATTTTTTTTAACAACAATCTCTGGGGCTAGTAATGTGTAATATTTATTCTGACAAAAGCTGAGGTAGTGAGTATGTGTGAGATGTTAAAAATAAATAAAAAAAAACTGCATCAAGATGAGTTCTTGAAAAGGAAGCTCATTAGACAAACAAAACGAAATTCATCTTTACCTAATAAACAAGGTTCAGGGGCAAGATAAATAGGAAAATACAAAAGGAGAAGGCCACCTTTCTGAGAGAGTTAAAGCATTATTTCCGGTATCAAGAAATGAAATCACACTATTGCTATAGCTCCTTCTACATAACATATTTTACATCAGACATGTTTGTGTGTTCTTTAGAGAGAGGTCTTAGATAAAATATCCTCATATTCTTTATATAGTTTTTAAGAACTCCAAACCAAAGAATGCCCATCTGAGGGGTTTGGACAACAATACAGGGAGCTATCAACAACAATCAATCATTGCACTTTTAAACATGGGAAATTCCTGAATGAATGTAGAAGTATGATTAGTGCATCTGATTTTCTGATTAATCTATATTCACTTTAGGTGAAATCCTCACCATGTTTATATGATCATAAGGCAGATAACAGCATAGAGGGGTTCCACACTGAACCAACCTTTTCTTTTTTTTTTTTTTTTAAACCTAATTGACAGTCAAAGAACAGCATTCTCCAAGACAAAAAAAAGTTATCAGGGTGGTTCTGCCTGGCTCTTTCCCAAACTAACTTATGGTGAAGAGCTCTGTGGAGCTCAAAAGCTTGTCTCTTTCACCTATGGAAGTTGGTCCAATAAAAGATTTTACCCCACTCACCATGTCTCTCTAATAGTCTAGGTAACTGAACCAGATTTCTTATCAACACAGTCCCTAAAGGCAGGATTGTTCCATTCAGGCACAGCCCGTAGTGAGGGACAGTAGAGAATGACACCACTCCAGGGGGACCACCTCCTAGGTTTAGCCCCCTGGAAAATTCCTGGTATTCAGAGGCTGCATCCTTGCTACCTCATTTCTCCATGGGAGCAGTTTACTACTGCCTGCATAGCCAGTCAGCTCTGCAAAGCAATACCCCACCTCCTTACCACCCCACTTGAGGTCTCAGTCAGCTTCTTTTCCCTTATAATGAGTAAGGATGGAGCAGTGCCAGAGCTCTCCTGAGTGCAGGGACTAGATTTCTGATAAAATCACAACTGTGCGGGGGAGGGGGAAAATTTGGAGGGAAGATGTGTGAGGGAAGATGTCCTAAGAATCTGGGCCTAAACATCCTCCACACCATCCAGACATGCAAAAACTCCTCAGTTCCAGAATAAATACCCTTTTGATTCCCACAAAGAGCCAACAATAATGCACATTTCCAATTCTTCACAATCACCCTCAGATACACAACCTTAACTCTGCCTTCAGAGAGAGTAAGATAAATTCAGTAGGCACATATAGTGTTGTTTGCTTACAGATAAGTATGAGGCCTGGTTAAGGGACCTCCTGCATAGCCCTTAATCGGATACTGCTAGCCTGTTGTATTATTCTTCAGGGTATTTGCCAGAAACACCCGTCCTGTTAGCAAGTCTTCATCCTGCTGGGGAAAAAGTTATGGAAGTGCTGCTGACTCACTGAGGCAGCTGAGTCATTATTGCACCTGGTTATAAGGAGTGGCTACCTGAGAAAAGTGGATTTAATGTGTGAGCTGATCAGTTCTAAGAGAAGAACCCTATCATGGACCAAGCGTAGGGAAAGTGCTTGAGCTGAACTTTGTTATTGATTTGCTTGTTAAAAAAGCCAAATTCCAGGGTAAGGTACTTCACCTACAGTGGGAGCTTTGTTTGCAGCACAGGTTAGGAAAGTTTCCTGCCAAGAGATTATGATTTTAGGCTTGCATAAAAGAGACTTTTATTCACAGTCTCAGAAATATTTGAGTATAGCTTAAACTCCCATTCAGTGAAAACACATTCACTCATTCTATGAGGACTAATACCTTTTGAAATGTATACTACTAACAAAAGGGAATTTGATGGGAAAGAGAGAGTATGGACATTAACGATCTTTAAGACATTTGAATATATACAATATTCACTTCACATGGGACCCAAATCTGCAGTGAAAGTACTTACATGAGTAAATATTACCCAAGATGAGGGCAGGCTGCAGAACTAGGTCTATGCAAAGTCAGGTGTATTTAAATATAAACTCCCATTGAAAGCAAAATTTTGCTGTTAAGGTCTACTGTGCTGGAAAATCCTCCCTGTGTATTGGTAAGCATGACCGTTCACAGTAGCTTCCAAAGATCCTTCATGGTCTGTTTAGGCTAGTAATTTGGTCCGAGAGACATGCTATTAGTACACATTTGACATGGAAGAATTTAACATCTCTAAAGGCTATACAATCTTTAACAAATTTTCTCGTCTTAATGCTACCATTTAAATATAAAGTAAATTAAATATGAAAAGTTAAACTGAATTAATATTAATACTATTTAAACAAGATGCTCATTAATTTAAAATATTGTCACAATCATAGTAGCAAGTGTTGTAAGGAATACTGTTTTGGACCATTACTTATGAATTCTGTAATACTTTTAAATAAGTGGACACTCAAGTTGACTAAAGTCGAAAGTTAGAATACAGGCCATAGCTATCTGCTGAATTCACCCTTCAGTGTAATATTCAATCAGCAGCACTCTAATCTACGTGGGTAACATACATTTATTTTTGTTATGGACACTACTGTAGCATGAAATTGGAGTAGGATTTTCTTACAGCTGAACTGGATTACAATACTTTTGTAATGAAAAACGAAGTTTCAGAACTGTTGGCTGTAACTTTGTTTTATTTCCATTCTGGAGCAGAATAATAGTGTGTAGCGGTCAGGTGTCTGAATTTCTAGTGTTTTCTGTTGTAGAAAGCATTTGTTAGAATATAATGTAGTGCATTAAAAGTTCAGGTTTGCATTGAATTAGATTTTTCACACATGAAGTTCAGTAATTTAGGGCCAGATTCTGCCTCACACTTACATGAGTGCAGTGTTAGGGGAGGTCATCACAGTCCATGAAAGAACTAGTCACTTAGCACTTTAAAGAGACATGAGGGCCGGAGAGGAAGGGAGGTATGACTCCTATTATGCAGGTAGTCAGAACAGATTTTCACAATTGTCCCTTCAGGTATTAAAATCAAATCTTTTATTCTTTCCCCTCCCTCTTGGACCATAAAATGGAATCAATGCAGAGGGGAGTGTTTCGCATTTGCAGCTGAGATGATTAAAGTATCGACATCCCCATACTCACTCATGTTGAGGGCAGGTGAGCTGCTGCTCAGATTACGATCCCCACTGATATCACTATTCAGGTTCTCCATGAATCGTGCCAGAGAGAGGACCTGATGTTACCAACTCTCATGCTTATATTGTAAGCCTCAGATCCTGGAGTCATGTGATTACACACAAAGCTCAGCTTTCACTTTTTTTCAAAAAGAATGAAGTTTCTATCCCTCATTTGTGGAGAAAAGTTTGAAAACATTAATGGAGAGGCACAAAAACCAGAAGGTAATAATACAAATAATCCAGATGGTTTTGTTTTTCTCCAAATTTCATTATTTTTGAAATAATCTCAGGGTTTGGGGTGCCTGACTCATAATTTTTGAATGCTTGGGATTGGCAGCACTATATTCTACATCTTAATGGGGGGAAATGTTAAAAAAAACATTTACTTTATTGCTGCTTTCTGATCTATAAAACAATTTTTGATTGTTTTGCTTTTGCTTCGCAGTTACCTTTAAGAGCCCTTTGCTTCATTTCAGCATCTCATCTATCCATGATGGCCATTAATTGACAGGAAGTGCTTTCCACATCTGCTATTATAGGTGAAAGAATGGCCTGAACTTCAAAACAAATATAAAAAGTAAACATTAGGGATAAATGTCTGCAAGTTCAGTGAACCATTTGTCTGGGGAGAGATGGTTGAATCACGGTCACTACTAGAATTCAAGAACAGACTAGATACAACCGATTAGGAGATATTGTAGAGGGCAAGCACCAGCTACCCCGTGTTATCACCTGATTTTTAATTTAGTATGGTAAGATTTTATGCACAGTGAGGGATGATCTGAGACACATTACAATGCATAGCATTTTGGGTCTCCATATTCAAAACAGAAGAGGCTACAAAGAATAGCAGTGCATGTGATTGGCCTAGGTTGGCCCAGGGAACCACTATCTGAAACTGCAGCAAAGGCATTTCCAGCTCCTTATTTGGTGAAAGAAAACACCATCGCCCCATGAGTTCCGTGTGTGTGGGTTGGTAGGTAGACACAGCATGAGTCACTACTACCAAAACACTCTCTGCTCTCCTTACCCTGAAGGCCCTTGTCTCCACCTTTTGATAGCATAATATCCTCTTCCTCACTGTGACTGAAACAATTTTAAATTAAATACAGCAGTTCATTTCTGTAACCTTTATATTCTGCAGACTGTCTAAGGGGTCTGCAAAGGGTGACTATGAAAATAAAGTTTCAGATCCCAGAAAAGGCATTCCATTTTTCTGATCAATCAAAAGTATGTGAATACCCCAACCTACAAGTCAAAACCAGAAAGTGTTGTCATTACCATAGAAGCACAGTTTAGCACCCTTTCTCATGCTGCGTTAAATGCCATGCTAAGCACGTGCAATGTTTATAGTTGAATTCTGTTCAGTCAGTTTTCAGCCTAAGGCTTTTATGGTAGGGGTCTGTGGACCACAGGTTGAATTTCCAAAGGGGTCCACATCTGCATTTGAAAATTTTTAGGGGTCCACAAATGAAAGAAGATTGAAAACCAATGTTCTAAACAGTGTGGGGAGTGAGATGGCTTTCAAAGGAAGACCCTGCCTATTGTACTTTTAATTAGTCTGTAGATAGAAGCTCCTTTCTTTTCCCCTCCAATATTTTCCTTTGTAATATTTTCTAACACTATTGCAGTTGGATGTCCAGGCATGGACTGCTACTTCTGGTCCTAGAGACACACACATTGTTTTGGAAACCTGGGATGTTAACCAGTAGCTGCAGAACTTCAGAGTGAGGAAACACCTTCATGGAGTTGTGCAAGCAGCTTGCACCAACCCCCCAGTGCCAGGCCACTTGTGTGTTTTTTGGAAACCCATCCCCATACAGAAATAGCTGTCTATTGCCTTTTGGAAGCTGGCAACACCTCACTGCTATTGGTCAACTGCAAACCAGTTCAGAGAAATCAACTGTCTGGGCGATGGTTATTCAGGTTTGCAAAGCTATTAATACTGTGGTGTATCCAAACGTTGTGGATATAACTCAAGTCCCTCCAATTATTGTGGGATTTCAGAGGATGGGGTTTTCAAACTGTATGGGTGCACATCCCTATACTTTGCCTGTTTGAAAGGGGACAGCGAGTACGTGAACAAAAAAGGTTACTATTCATTGGTTCTCTAAGACTTAGTATTCCAGAGAGGCTGGTTCATGAACACAAAATCTTGGACACACAGGAAAGGTATTGGAGTTGTACCACATGGTGGGGGGGGGGGGGGAGAGGAGGAACTTTATTTCCCCATAGTGATATGATTATGTATGGTGTTTCTTTGTCAACATTTATGGTGGAGGAACCCATATACCCACTCCTACCAGGCATCATGAAGCCATAACCCATCATCTTCATGTCACGCTACGCCTGGCATAACATGTAAGAAACTAAAGGTACTTTCACTGTGAGTGGGCATAGGACAGATCTATTTTTCAAAGCCTGTATGGGTAGCCAGATCCCACCCATGTGCACCCAGCTCCTGGTTGGAAAGGGAAATTCGTGATGATGTGTTCTTATACATTATGGGAAAATGGAGAACCAGAAGGTAACTTGAGACTGTGCTGAGGGACACTATTGTGGTGCTATGGTGCTTCAGGAAAAGCTAAATAGAGCATTGCCACATACTTCTCTTGTGAGACATCCTGGTGGATTTGGATCCTCTGCAGTTGATGTTAAGGTACTAACTGAAAGCTGACAATTGGGGACAATCCTTTGGCTGTGGTTTTGTGCTGAGGAGAGTTTTAACACACTTTAAGAGCATCGTTGAGCCAGATTTTTTTGTTATGTTTACTGCTGTATGTCAGATTACTTTACAGGGAGCATTTAAACATTGTTGAAGTACTTTAAAAAGGTTCTGTAGGGTTTTGGGAAGGACTTTACACCTCCTTTCTTCGCAATGTTTTCTGCCTCCTTTGCTCAGAGCACTTATCAGGTCCTATGCATGATTACTCCCATGAATTCCAGTGGTGACACTTTGGAGGGGGAGGTAGGATCATAAAAGCACCACTCAGTGTCATATCTTCAATGTTAATTTTACTTTTATTTCCCTTGTCTGTATTATCACTTAAATAGTTAACTAGAATATCTTTATGGTTTTGTTAATTTGCCTTTAATTTTTCATTTCTGGTGCTTTGGACAGCAACAGTTATCTTGAAGATTACTTCATTGTCATCAACTTTTTTTTTTTTAATACATTAGCAAATTCATGGCTGGGGGAGACGAGGAGGGGAAAGGGTTGTGGGAAGTGTAGCCTAGAGAGAAGATGCTTGTTTATGTTAAATTGAAATGTAAGTAGAGAATAGGTTTTTGGGCCTAAATTTGGGCTTGATACTAATCATGTGGCCTAGTAAAATATGAGTGAAGTGAGAGAATTCAGAGGCAAAATAAGATATAACCCCAGGTCATGTTGTAAACATGTTCTGGTTTTAACAAATTTTTAGAAAAAATGTGAGTGTTCTATAAAAATACGATCTATAATGCCAGTTAATTAATATTTGCATAAATATCATTCTATTAAGATATTTTTTTAATATTAAATTGTCAATGAGAAAATAGAAAATACATACCTATATTTCCACTACTATAGTTTATGGTAAAAGATGGTTTTAATGCTAATTAATTAAGAGGTGGTGTTATAAAGAAAATAGTACACTAATTTTAAATTAGTGCATTCATCCACCTTAAAGGTACAGTTAGAGAGGATTGCACACATGTTCTTTTCATGCAGGGGCTGATCATGCCTCAATGCAACATTTCATCTTGGAATGTGAGTATAAAGACAGTGCAGGAGTATATTGCGATGCCTGTTTGCTTTAATTACTTATTTTAAATAGTTTTTAATTCTATTACTTTTTTAAATAAGACTTTATTTAAAATAAGTAAAGTATGTTATCCACAGTCCTCCACTAAGTTATCTGTAACCATCCCAGAGGTTGGTGCTATTCCTTAACTTTAAACTATTAGTTGGGAACACACAAATCAAGGTTACAGAGAGATGAAATTGTTTGTATTTCCATGGCACTGGCCTTTTAATAAATAAGTCATGTGTTCTAAATTCTGCTACCTTATCCCAAGCCTCTGGGAAATATGATGTTGATCATAGCTGGAAAACAAAGTACACACAAAGTGACACAAACAGTATTTTATTTACATCTATCCATCAAACAGCGTTTAAGCTGTTTGTAACAGTAAAAAATGAACCAGACAAAAAGGTTAAATTCCCTCAGAAGAGGGATAACAATGTTTGTGGACATGTCTCCTCACCCTTTTCTCCCCATGACAAGGAGCAAATGGTTGCAGAATATTGGGAGGTAGGGGAGCAAACAGGGTTGTCTTCAGTTTGGGGGCTGAACACAGGCTGGGTTATAGAGACTGAATTGGGCTCATCGTTCCTCACTTGATACTCTGGCAGGGTCTCCTTGTGATAGGTTTTAGGTGCCTGCAGAGATTGCTGTGACAGGCATCCAGCATGCTCCTCCAGATTAGGGGTGGTGGTAGGATTCACCACCTCGGCAGCAGCCTGTGCAGCACCTGGAGGAGAAGGTGGTGCCTGTGCTGTACACAAGCAGCAGCCATGGTTGCAGGCCAACTCCCCAAAAGTGTTCCTCCAGCTGGACTAGGGACTCACAAGAGCATGATCCCGTTCCCATCACCTGAGCTGCCTTGCTATAGGCAGGAGGATGCATTCCTGCCAAAGAGCCCATTCCTCCCTTTTTCTAAGAAATTCAAACTCTCTCAACCACCCTCATCCCATGTCCACGTGGCTTCTGTTCATAAGGAGAAGAAAAGACGGGGTGGGGATGAGTGGGGGTGGGGCGGGTCTTTGCACAACCATAAGGGTTATTAAATTATTCTTTCCCTATCTGGGCCCTTTTAAAACCCACCCCACCCCCATTTACCATGGCCCCGGGATTATTGCTGTCACCGCTGACCAATAAATGCACAGATACAGATGCTACAGTTTCTGTTAAATGTTTTAGAATGGTTTATGGGATTGAATTATAACTGTATGTTGCTCTGGGACCATATCAGGGTAGAACAGGGGTGTATGGGGAGGAAGTGCTGGGAGGTGGTGGTGATGGTGGAGGGCAGGGAGTTAGCTGAGGCATGTAGCACTGCAGCAAGAGGGGATATTATTGGGGAGTCATTGTGAAACTTACTAGTATTAGATTCTGGTTCCTGCAGCTGCTCCAGGTTCTGAGACTCCTCTAGGGGGGCTCCCTCAACCGGTTCAGGTAGATAAAAGTGCAAAATCACATGCTAGTCTTCCTCTGTATTGCTTCCTCCAGAAAGTCCTTCAAGGTCTCTGATGCCTCCTTGCCCTGAACCTAATTGGTGTCCCATCCTATTTCAGGGGCCATACTCACAGCCCTGGAGACTAGCTGGTCGAGCTCATCATAGCATGGGCATGTGCTAGGTCCCTCCTGGAGCGATTGTTGGAGTCCTTCACCCTCCAGTACAGGGACCTGAGATGCTTGATGTGCTCGTGGCACTGGGACACAGTCCGGTGACTGCCACCCTGTCCCAGCCTCTGTGAAGTCTCCCAGAACAGGTGAATGTTCCTGCTGCCCCAGGAAAAGTTATGGACGACAGTGTACTCTGACCACATACTGCTGAGCTCCCATGTGTGATCCAGAGACCAGGCAGTTGCTCTCAGACCACAATCTCCTGTGCTGCTCAATAGATTTCAGCAGAAAACTATCTGAAATGCTCATTGCAGCTTTTGCTCATTGCAGGCGAAGGTGGTTGTGATGTTGTTGACATGAATTGTGACCATATATATCATTGTTGTTACCAAGGTCCTATAGTTGCACCAAATCTTGTACAAAGGAGATCAAGTAAGGTGTCTATAGAAAGATTGTGATTATGCTGTCTGTATTTGTGTGTCATTTTTGTATTTGAAGTTATGAATATTGGCTATGTACTTGTATCTCAATGTGTTTGATTCTAAGTAGCCTCCGTGGAGCATTTGGTAAGCTTCTTAAGAAAGGACTATTCTCAGTAAGTGCCTAATCAAGAAACACTTAACTGACAGTGGACTTTGGGAGATGCCAATCCACATCTGAGCTTTCCTGGGAATGTTCAAAGTAACATGTAAACAATGGTGTCGGCCTGCAAAAAGCAGAATCTTTCATGGACATGTGACATGCCTGGGTGGCTACAAACTCCATATTGTTGCTGTGATTTTGCACAGAAGAACAAAGGGGTTTCTGCCCACAAGAGAGAGACTGTAAAAGGCCCTGAAAGCCTCTCCATTTTGGTCTTCAGCTGGCTTAAGAGATGGCCTTTCCACCCCAAAGAGATACCTGAAAGAAGCTGGCACAAAGGACAGCAACTATGGTGGTGTGAGTGATTGCTGGACACAGACTAGGAAGGAGTCCAGTCTGTGAAGGAAGCTTATTGGACCATCTCTGGGAGTGAGATTTCATCTGTAATCAGTTTCTTAATGTATTAGGGTTAGACTTGCGTGTTTTTGTTTTATTTTTCGTGGTAACTTCCTTTGTTCTATCTGTCATTACTTTGGAACAACTTAAACTCTACTTTTTATACTTAAACAAAAGTGATTTTATTATTAGTAAACCCAGAGTAAGTGATTAATACCCAGGGGAGCAAACAGCTGTGCATCTCTCTCTATCAGTGTTATAGAGGGCGGGCAACTTATGAGTTTACCTTGTATAACTTTATACGGAGTAAAACATTTATTTGCGGTTTAGGCTTCAAGAAAGACTGAATACTGGGTGCTGGGAAAGTCTCAGCTAACTAAGAAGCCCCTGAGCTGAGTGGATCTCAGTTTCAGTGAACTGCAGGGGGGCGTAGTCCAACCTCTTGGGCTGTGCTGTAGTTGACTGGAGTGTCTCACTCAGCCAGACAGGAGTGGAGGGAAGCCGTCTCTGGCAGGGGTGTGTGTTCTCAGGGGTATCCCAGCACATCTAGTTGACAGTCCTGAGGGAGTTTCTGTGACCAAACCCATCACAGTGGTAAGTGACCTTTACTGCCTCCCCCTTACCGAAAGGTATAAAGGGATCACTGCATTGTGGGAATGGCCCTGGAGGGCTATCAATGCCCACGACCTGGTATGTCCCCTTTTGCCCATCCACACTTCACTGTAGAATGTTATAAACATATGTAGTAGTTGAACTGGTTTCAGAGTGTATATTTTCAGATATAAAATCCGATCCAAATCCCACCCTTGGTCAGTGCTGCCTTTCACGGTGAAGGTGAATAAGATAGGAGAAAGTAATTACAAAGGCAATATCAGCAAGCAAGAAGCAGTGCCTGTGATAGGGTGACTAAATGTCCCAATTTTATAGGGACAGTCCCGATTATTGGATCTTTTTCTTATATGGGCTTCTATTATCCCCACCCCCATCCCGATTTTTCACACATGCTGTCTGGTCACCCTAGCCTGTGATGTGGACATGCAGACAGGGACAAGCCATGGCACATGAGAGCATTAACAGATATACATTGCCAGTGAGATGGAGTGTGACACTGGCATTTTGTGAAAACACACCCACAAAACAAACCAAAAAGTAGAAAGCTGTGATTGGCCAAATAACTTCCAAGAGTTTACAATGGCACTTGCAGTGAATACATGACAGCTTTATTAACACTAAACACTTGGGGCCTGATTCATCACCACATTACTCCGTCTTTATGCTGGTGCAACTCAATGGACCTATGCAATGGTAAATCATGCCATGGATTCAGATGGCCCAGAACATGGTACCATACCCTGCCACACTGGAATGTTTTTAAATTTGCATTTAGCGATAGATCTGGCTAAGCTCTACTGTCTCTGTGCTTGCTGGCATTATGCCAAGGTCTGGCCCTTAGTTTTCACACTTGAGTTAATTATATAGCTTCCCTTATATAAGATGAAGTGACACTTCTCCCAAATACTTCATTGTTGAGCAGAAGTGTCCATATTGTATGACTCAGCTTCAAGCATTTCTTGATACATAAAAATATCAGAACTTTCATAAATATCATCCAACGCTTTATTCAGGTAGTTACACAAAACTTCATTTTGGAGTGAACAGAAATTAATATTCCAGGTCAGACTCTGTAAATAGGGCCTCTATTTGTACATGCCGAACTATGCGCATGTAATTGCATGTATGTAGATTTTCTTTTCACCGTGACTGGCATGTACAAGAAAGAGAATTTCATGAGCAAACCCTATTTGTGTGTCCACGCTGAGAATGTATAGCTTCTATCATGTGTGAGTCCAAGTGATTGAGGAAGAAAACATTTTACAGGCTAGTTGAAAACTATTTACACAAATTGGGTCGTTTATGGTTTTGAAAAGGTGGGAAGTTTACAAACACCAAACCAGTGTTCAGCTTTTTATGGTTTATCTCCAGGGAGACAATGGTTATGTGCTTGCAGGTGAAAGAAAATGTTAAAAGTCCTGTTCACATAGAAGTTATAATTAATTCATGTATTTGTTTACTGGCATTTCTATGGCTCGTCACTATGGCATTTGAACACTAACAATCAAAAGGTCATTCCTCTGGGCAAATATAAAACTTTGTTCACATTTATTTCTCAACACCTGTCGTTGGTTCAGAGTTGTTGAACGTTAGACGGAAGCAGAGCCCTAGAGCACTCTCTACAGGATCGCACAGCTTCCAAAGTACTCAAAGGCCCCATAACAGGAATACAACCCCATGCCCCTACAACTAAAATAATAAAGAAACCTTTTCTCCTTTTGTGTCATTAACATCGCTGAGGGGGATTGTCTCTATTCCTGCCAATCCTTTTTTACACTTCAGCTGCACCGTGCATGTAGAAAAAATGAGGAAAGGAAAATCAATGTGTTTATTATTTTAAAAAGGGTTTGTCATGTCCTTGAGGGTCTTCCTTCAGGCTCCTGCCAGCTGCTAGAGGCACCAGTCAAAAAATCTGAGCATCCAAAATATACCACTTAAAACAAACATTTTCTATTTGACGTGTCACTCTCATGACCTCAGATTACTTCATTCTATATTCTTGTTTTTTCTTTCCCTACAGACAAGCATGGAGAAAGGAAATCCTTCCTTTCCCTATTTGTTTTTAAGGGCCATATATTGTTCTTATTGCCCCTGTGAAACTCTCATTGATGTCAGAGGGAGTACTCTATGTTGATACATTGCCTTAAATGTGTTAAAGCACCTCTGTGAAGACTAGTACTCAGCTGTGCATAGAGTCAATGTTGACAGAGGCTTAATCTTCCTCTTTCACATCTTAAAGGGAAAGGAAAGTAGCTCATACCACCCTGAGCACCACAGAGTCTTCTGCTTTGCCCTCGCTCACTACAGAAATTTGTTTTGATGCGAGAAGCAAACTGTTACAGGCCCTGATAAAAGGAGTTTGTTACATTTCCCTTTAAAAAGTGGTAATTTAAATGAAATAAAGTTCAGTATTTGAAGCACAATAGTGAGTCTCATGTTTTCATAAAACCCTTACTTAGAATGTAGTCGAGGACTTACAATGTAACCACTTCTGCCTTATTATGCATTCCTATTATGGTAGCACTTAGGAGCCCCACTCATGGACCACAGCCTCTTCATGCTAGGAGCTGTACAAACACAGAACAAAGAGATGGCCCTTAGCCCAAACTGCTTACAAAATAGCTGTTTGACCTCCTGCTATATAGCAGCATACATGAAATCACACACGACTGCTGGGACCCCAGGTGCATCAGTAAAAAATTCCCTTTTTCATTTTTGTTGCTATGTTGCTTACATTCTTTGCCATGCTACTGCAGACAATGTGAATATAAATAGTGGATTAAAGACCTTATGTTGTCTTATAATAATTTGATTCTATTTCCCAGTTCTTTTTAGTTCTTCTAAATACAACTCACTAACTTTTTGTGTTTTGCAGCAGAGTAATTTGACATTCATTTGCAATCAAATGTAAAATACTATAGGCACCTACAGTATAATTATACATTCTTTTTAGGCTTTATAGGATATTGTATATTAAGTAAGTGGAAAGTGATTGTAAATAATACATTCAGAGCTCTGAAGCGTCTCTACCTTGTGTTAGCAGTAACAGCCCTGCCGGGAAGTATTGTCACTCAGCAGTGCTCCAGCTACACCCCCTCTCCCAGATAGGCCTCTAACAAGTTCCCTATAACAGAATGGAGGACAAACACTGTTCTGGTGCGGGCAGGGGCCTGTTGTATTTCAACAACTTTAAGCAATGATAGAAATGACACCGCAGAGTCACCAGTACTTCCAGAACTAATGAGAAGTCCAATATTAACTCTTTCAGGGTCCACCACAACAGGAGCTGAGAGGTGTACACCAGAGCCTGTCATGCCAGCATTATGCTACTCAAGGATTCCTCTACACTGGAGAATGCCTAGCTGCCTGATTAGAGAAGCTATACCATCCCTTTGAGTTGCAGAAATGGAACAAACCGCCAGCAAGAAGAGATGAAACCACAGAGTACAACATTGCAATTCAAACTCCTAGGCACCGCTGCTTGTTCCTGTCTAATGGCCCCTACATTAATTGAGGTTATTACTTCCCTTTCAGCAAGGGAAATATTCTAACTCATTCACCTAGTGTGATTGAAACCAACACATTTGCTCCTTGCAATTCATTTACGCTCCAGCATTTCACCCAGTGCTCTGTGGTGAGATTCATTAACTGCAGCATAAAGCACTATCTATTTCAGAAACTCGATGTAAGGTACCAAAATCCCCTCTGGTACCCTCGTTATAAAACTTTCTACATTCAAAGACCTACATCTTTCTCCAGGTCAAAACAATTATTTTGAAATGGAAAGTTTTACTAAAAGTAAGTGCTTTGAAAGTGAGATTTCCCTGCTGAAAAGTTGTTGTTCTGAAGTCCAAGAAAGAGAAGTTTCTGACACTTGGGGCAGAAGTAAAGTTAATAATTTGTCTTCAGAGGTTTAATGAACTGTACACTAAACATGCATTTAATTATTAAACTTGGGAGAAAACACACTGCTGAGGCTTGATTTAAACTCTTCAGCTTTCTAACCAACTCTTCTGCCACTAAACTAAAGGGCCGTTCCAGAAGGACATCAATACTTCTCCTTCTGTACTAAACCCACATTTCTTTAGCGAGTTAAGGATCATAATAAAATAATCTGTTCTAGAAAAATCATGTTATGTGTGTGTGGGGGGGGGGGGAGGAGAGAGGAATATGTCTATTTCTGACAGATTATTAGCAATTAAAAATATACATACACAGAATATCAAACAGAGAGGCTAGAGGACCAAAAAAATCTGTCTTATTTATAATTTAGCTCCATCATGAATTCTTAACAGACCAGCAAATTGAAAAAATCAACATCTGCCCTGAGACAGCAGAAGGACAGATAGTCTAGAACTAAATTTTCGATAAACCTTGACCTGGAATGAAAAAACTCTTTGAATACTTGACCCATATACTGAAAGTATATTTAATATTTTTAAACAACCATATATTTCAAACTACTGCTCCCTATATTTTCAAATCAACATCACTTGCATTTAGTTAGGGCTCATTGTGAGCTATATATATTGTGGCAGACAGGGAAGGAAGCAGTGAGCCAGCTTCCGCCCTTGCTCATATGATCTACATAAGGTCCACCCACAATCACAGCCTCTGCCTTCAAGGGAGCACAAGAGCTGCTATTAGGTCACTGCCCCTGAGGCTGCAATTCTAAATGGAATGTTATGAGTGGTAGAGGGTAGTTAATCCCCTGGGAGAGTAGTAGAGCCTTGGCTCTATCCCACACAAGAGCTAGCGGAGCTGGTGTGCTGCAGGGAGGAAGGGAATTACAGGGCTAATTACTGTCCCCTCAGCACATCTGTGTAGAACGTATCCCAAATGGGTAGAGTTAGTGGTCCATCTCTGCACCACTGCTTACAACAGGCTGTAGCTAAATGGCACAATTTAGTCCTGTTTGATCATTAGCATAAGCAGATAAGGGGATCTGCTTGTCCCCAAGTCGGATGTTTGCAGGTAAGACTGCAGACTTTGGAATTCAACTACCAAAGGGTCCCTAATGTCATCTCCAGAATAATGTCTGTCCCAGAGATCCAAAAGTTCTCAGAACACAAACAGATACTCTCCACATGCCAAACTATTTAGTTAAGTATAATGACCTTTTGGGATCCACCACACACCAATAAAAGGTATGCCTGTACTAAAGGCACAGTCCCGTCTGCACTGGATCTGCTCATCAGAACAATCCATAACACTTACACAGGATGGGGGGAGACACTCTCAGTGACTTTTTCCAGTATAAAATGGCACTAACATGTCAAGACTTAAAGTAGTGGTTCTCCAGGTCTTTTATCCTATAGACTATTTTGAGCCAGCCTTCTGTCTCAGCCTCCCAATTCCCTCACCATGTGGTTCACAAAAATGTCTCATTCTTCAGACCATCAGGAGAGATTCTGCAGATCACGAGAGGTCTAATGACTGCAATTTGACATCTGGTATTTTAGAGGCTGTTATTGGTTATGTGTATTCTAGCACAGGGGAGTGCCCCAAGACACAAATTCCACAAGGTGTAGATGGCCCAGCCTTGACCACCTCCCTGGCCTTGTATTGTCTCCTTTAGTCAAGTCTCCTCTGACTCTCGATATTGATTTCCCCCGAGCTCTGATCAGCTCATCTCTCAGGCTGAGGATGTTCAGGACTTGTAGAACAGCTTTCCCATAATGGTGGCTTTCTATATGGTTTGAAGAAACCTATTGATTATGCTCTGTGACTATCATACCCTTCTCAATGTTTCTGGACACTTCCAGGTAAGTACCCAGCTCTGTTCTCTGCCTGTGAACAGAGAGACAGAAAACTCAAATGAAAACTATTCCTGTTCTTCCTTGACTGCTCTCCCCTTCTTTAAAATTAAACTGCTGCAGTATAAAGCATTTGGGTTACACTTCCATCAGTAATTACGGTGTAAATGGTGAATTACTACAGTAATAATGTGCTGGCCAGTTGTTTTCTGTTCCAGGTATGAAGTGCTGCTGAGCACCAGGATGCATCTGGCCTGTGTCTGGGTTTGTGAAAAGTTCTCTCATTTCCTTTGTGGACAGGACCCTTACCTGGTAATGTAGGACCATACAAATCATACAGTCCCCATATTCAACAACAAAGATTTGGACCAAGTGCCTTTTAGATGCCAACATTTGCTTATCCGGATAATTAGATGTATGTTCCAAGAGAGATTCTTGTTATGTTGAGATATCAGTTAGGCCATCTACTTACAGAAACAAAAATCCAGTTAGTGGAGAAAATAAAGGTTTTTGAGGCTAGCTTACAGTGATAACAATCTGGCTGTTTTCTGATCAGAAACTATAGGATATTGGACGTGTAGATGGATAGCAAGAATATTCAGAGTTGTAATAGTAAATACTAAAGAAAAAAGTTTTGAAGTGATATACAATCTCATGTCTCATGGCTTTCAGAGGTTCAGAGAAAATTTCCCATGGGGGAAGGGGAGAGGGTTAGATTATCCTATAACTGCTTATTGTGAAGCAGGGATGCTAGCCACAAATATATATTCCTATATTCCCATGTAATAAATGTCATGAGTGAAAAGAATATGAAGATGACCACAGAACTGCAGAATATTAAAATGTGATTTTTTTCAGTGGAAAATTGATAAGAAAATGATGACATTCATTTTCACCTAAATTTTCCCCAGAAAATTTCAAATTTTCAGTGGAGGTGGGATGTAAATCTAAAATTGGAATATTTCAATTTTGAAATGTAACCATGGTGCCTTATGAGAATTATAGTTCAAGTAATTTGTGCTCTCATTCTTCTCTATAGGTTGGGCTCCCTGATCAGACTACATCTCCCAGGAGGCGCCACTTGATGAAAGGAGGTAGTGCACTGTGGCAGTTACATGCCAATGGTACGTCATGGGAGATGCAGTCTGGGTGGAAAGCATGAGGCATATGAACTACAACTCCCACGAGGCACCACTGCAGCACTTGCAAATCAAACAATTTTGGTTTTCAGCCAGTTTCCCAAATATAAAATCTAAATTTTCCAGGGAAAACATATTTTTTTGCAAAAAAAAAATGTTTAGTTGAAAATTCAATTTTCCATAAATAATTAGCCGTATTAAAAAGAGTGGCTAAGCATACTATTTGTTGACTGAATAAAATAAAACAATGATACTTAGTACTTTACATGTTCAAATCACTGTATAAACAATTACTAATTAAAATGAAGTAAGACATTGTCTGCAGTCCATAATCAAAGGAATATTACAAGCAGGCTCTTAACCTGGCATTCATGTGCAACTGTGTCAGAAAGACCAATGGTGAGATATTAAGCCAGACTTATGACAGACAACTGGGAATAACTAATGTCTAGAATGAGCCAGAATAGCAACCTAGTGCTAAGGAATCAGTTTAGCTGTTTAAAATGCAGGGACTTCTTACAAGCATTATCAAGTACTAAAACCTATTCAGCACAAAGAAACTTTAATGCCAGCTCCTTTGCCTGATGGACCACGTATGAGGATAGCTGCAAACTCATGCAAGTAAAATGCACAGAGATATGTAATAGTAGTTGACTATTTGACATGTTTACTGGTGATATTACTCTTGCCATCCACATCCTGCAAGAAGGTGATAAAGAAACAAGGTGCCTCTTTTCTCACTAGGGAATTCCTTATCAGTTAATTTTCAATAATGGAGCTCAGTTTTCTCCTGCAGTGTTCATTGTTTAGCGATGCCTGTGGTTTCAAGCATGTGATCTCAAGTCTACGCTATGCCTACGTGTATAGAGCAGCAAATAGAGAGGTTCAGCCAGCCAAAAGAATCCTGAAGCAAAATGACCCATTCCAAAGCAATGATGAGCTACATAGCAGCCAACACCTGTTCAAGCAATGGGAAATAATCCAGCACAGTTGTTAATGGCATGTCAGTTGTACAATTGTCACTTCATGCCCTAAAAACCTAACACTTCATTGGCCAGATTTTGCTAACATTAATCAGGCAGATAAAGCAGCAAAATGAAAGTTCTTTAATCCTTAGTATATCTTGACTTGTCTCAATGAGCATATCAATTTTGGGATGAATTTTTGCAAACTTATTTTTAGCAACATTATCTGGATACTTTTTATATCATTTTCAAAAGTTTTCAAAATTCTCCAAAGATTGATTCAGACACTGATGAAAAAAATACAGAGGGTGATAGGGAATGTGGGCTCATGAAATTTTTGCAGTATATATGGAAAATATAAGAATTGGTACGGCAGAAGGTGGTAGAACCCACACCTAAGGGCAATAGCCAATAATGCCTGTCAAAGAGATTAGTAACCAAGGGTGCACCCTTGATCTTTCCCTCAGGACATGAAATGACTTTAAAACACAGTGAATAGAAAGGCTCTTGTGCAGGGATAAGCCAAAATTTGAGGAGGAACATTAATTTACATCTGGAAAAAAAATCTGTATTTATCAAGTCCTGAACTGATTGTTTTTAATGATGCAATGTCCAGCAAGGAAGCAGAAAGTGGATATCTGCCTTCTTCAACTTGTTTACTTATTGCCCATAAAGCACAACAAATCTGTACATTTTTCATCATTATTACTATATTTGTCTATTTTTAATACAGAGCCATTAGGATGTCTGGCAAATGCCAGAGAAGATGACAAGGGTCCAGAGTCAGAGAGGTACTTGGGCACCTAATCCCCAGATTTCAGTGTCACTGCACTCCACAAAACTCTTGCTTGGCTGCCACCTAACTGTGTAAGCACCTAAACTCAGTTGGTGCCTATGTGTACAGTACAAGCTACGGGTACGATTTCCTTGCTCGCATACACATACTTGTGGTAGATCTCATCAAGCTAGTGCAAGTATAAATAGCAGCATAGCCATGGTAGCATGAAGAGAGGCAGTAGAGATCTGGCTTAGCCATGCAAACACATACCCACGATTGTAGACATAACCTATATTTTGGCTGCAAAACTTCTCTAGGTGTCTAAGTTTCTGCCTCTGGGCATGTACATTGCTACCTCCCTCTAGGCATCTGGATGCCTGTCTCTTGTCTATGCTCCAGTACAATGCATGAACAGGGGGATGATAGGTTTTCCTCCACTGATCTCACCTTGGCCATGATCAGTGGAATGACACAGGCATTAATTTATTCTCACAAGAAACTACTCAGCTATCTAGCTCCAGGAGAGCGGTTCCTAGCTATGGATTGCTAACAGAGGTAGGTGTCTGCCTGCAGCCTGAATTTAAGTGGTTAGCTCTCTGAGAAGGGCAGGGCTTAGCTCACAGCCCTCTCATCTGTCTCTCTCACTGCCTAGTTTGGGCAGTTCCCTGCTTAGCGTGCTTGCTTTTGTGGATCACATTCTTAGGCACCTATCTCTCCCCACTCATTGTACAGGGAGCCTAGGTGCCTAACCCAGGCACCGTATATTGGTTTATTGTTCTGTGAATCTATGCCAAGGTCCCTATGCCCATCATCTTACAGTCTGTGGGCCTGATCTCTGTCAGCTGAGCTCGTAGCATAAACTATAAAGCACACCAGAAAAGGAAGGGAGTTGCTTGCCCTTTTCCAGACTGTTATTCCACAAATGTTATAGTCCAAGTCCATGTGTTGCTATTCAGATTCTATATATTTTTTCTGACTTTGAAAAGCTACATCTCATTGGATCTGGATAGACTGTCTATTTATCTACAGTATTTCTAAAGTTATCCGTGTATTCTGGAGCTGCTCATTATGATCCTGAGTCAGCAAAGCATTTAAACATGGGAGAAATCCCATTGGCTTCAGCTGGATTACACATGCACTAAAAGCTACACACGTGCCTTCAGTGCTTTATTAGATGGGAGTGGGTGGAGGCACCTTTGGGCCTGATCTAGAGCCCACTGTAGTCAACAGAAAGACTCACCATTGACTTCAATGGTGAGTTTAGGAATGGACCCTTGTTCTGAACTATTTGCCAACTTTTAACTCGGACACTATGCTAGTCCTTTTTATTTGCTGTCACCTGGGTGCTGGTAAAAAGTTATTCCAATGATCAGAAGTAGAAGATAGACAGATGAGATGCTATGATGATGGATACAGTCTAAAAACCTAGAAAAAGAGGTTACATTAATTTATTTTAGGTAGCAGTTTAGAAAACTTCAACTTTGTTTTATTTTGTTAAAACACTGGTTTATTTGCTAAAAAAAATAATTGTTTATTAAGATTTGCTTAAATGATTTTTAAGTTGTGTTTTTACACAACATTAAATGATTTTCATGCTTTTTCCTCTATGTTTTTTGTGGACTGTTTTATTGGGACACTGTTTGATGTGAAAGCTGCTTTGCAAATAGCTTTTGGAAAATCGCTAAACAAAATTCAGAGTTAGCAGTAGGATTTTGACAGGAATAAAGTTTTGATTGATAAAATGATGTACTGCTAAAAAAAGTAATAAACAATGTCAACATATCAGGACAAGAAGGCTTACAACTGTTGTTTAATGTAAAACACTGTTTGTTACTATATAAATATAACATGAAACAGAATGTTTTCTTTAAAAAACTTGGTTTGCTAATCTGCTGAAAATGGGCAGCTATAACAGATGTGTTTTTAAGACTCTAACTTGGTAAATGTTACACTCATTATCTACAAAAACATTCTGTTAGAATTCAAAGTTCTTGAAACCTGAGGTGAAGATGTAAATTGTGTTCTTTTGGCAAGTAAATTATGAGAAAGAAAAGAAAGATAAATACAGTTTAAAACTATACATCCAAAATACTGTTTAACTTGCAAAGCTTAATTGATGTATAATTATGTTTAAATCTAAAGTTCCAGCTAATTTTATCTATATATTTAACATAGCTTTATAGATAGCTCTAGATGGCTACCTGTATAGCTAAAATTCCAATCTAACATATTTGTTTATAATAGACAAATTACTATAATATATAGATTTTTTATGAATAGTAACCAATCTGTCAAAAATAATAAAATTCTCTACTATTCCATCACTTTTGCTACTCTTTTTGGTCAACTTCTTGAGTACTTATTTGGAAGTTAGATTAGATACTTCACTTTCTGGCAGAATGAATTCCGACATTTATCATTTTTCTGCCATGGAACTGATTTTTAGGTTTGCTTATGTGTGTTTTGGCTGATCAAATGCTGAAGAATATGCATTACCCTTAAGTTCAGTGGAACCTGGACAAATGTATGGACAGATGGGTGTTCAGGCTGAATAATGACAGAATACAATCCAGCTCTCCAAATTCAAAATCATTTTGTAATTTCTCTCTTACATCCCATCACTGTATCACGCTGAAAACCCATAACCTCCTCCAAAGTCTTAAGCAATTGCTTAATCCAAATCTCCACACAAACATCTCCCACCTGCTTCATATATCAGATACTATTATGAATTAGGTGTTAAATGTAAGAAAAAAGGTGGAAGTTTGATTTTTCCTTTAGATGTAGATTTTCACAAAGTAGATCAAGTACTGCATTCAGGCATAAGAGAATTCAAAGGTTATTTGTCTAGAGCTCATCATAATTCATAGGATTTTGTATAGCTTATGAGAAGATTTAGTAAACCAAACCAAAGTGTCATTCTTTAAAAATCAGGATAACACCTGGAAAGGTAGAGCAATAGATTTTGGTTTTGTGAAATGATTAAACTAAGTTAGCTTAATTCAGAGCAGCAGGGACGACAGATGTTGTTGTCTGAGTTTATTTTCTCTTGTTGCCAGGTGGGGTTAGAGAAATCAACACTGGAACACAGAAGGAATCTGTAGAGTTGTCTTTCTAGTCCTGCAGCTTAGCCTAGCACTGCCCACTACAATATGTGCTGTATGACTATATTTCCAGACAGTTAATACACCTGTGACATGCAGTAGAGCTGCTTTTAAGGGTAAATCTTCTCTCCAGCACCTATCCTCAAGGACCTGGGTATCGAGGTCCTCTGTAGGAGGAACCCTCCCCAAGCCTGCAGAATAGCAACAGACACACTCTGTGGGCTACACAATAGTGTTCTGGGCCCTAGTGCTGGTACATATTGGGAGTCATGCCCCCAGGATGCCAGGCATTGTACTGGGATTTTAAGCAAAAAGAAAGTCCCTGCCCCATAGAACTTACAATATTACATCAAGACCCCACAGTAATGCAAGAAAAGCAAAAGGATGGGAAGAGTGATTGCCAGTGCAACTCTTTCTTGTTTCACAGAAAGCAGTAGTGATTTCTGCCACCTGTGACATGGGGGTGGGGAAAGACAACTGGATCCACACAGCGGTGGAACTTCTATTCAAGCCATTATTATAACGATTAGTTATCTTAGCCCAGGTCTACACTAACCCCCCCTGTCGAACTAAGATACGCAACTTCAGCTACGTTAATAACGTAGCTGAAGTCGAAGTACCTTAGTTTGAACTTACCTGTGGTCCAGACGCGGCGCACAGGCTCCCCCGTTGACTCCGCCTACTCCACTCGTCGAGCTGGATTACCAGCGTCGACGAGGGAGCACTTCCTGGTTCGATTTATCGCATCTTGACAAGACGCGATAAATCGAACCCAGAACATCGATCCCGCGCCTCCGACGCGACGGGTAAGTATAGACATACCCTTATACATCTAGCCAATCAGGGTCAGGGCCCCATTGTCCTAGGCACCGTAGAAACTCATAACAGACAAGCCCTGCCCCAAAGACCTTACAGTCCAGATAGTCAGATGAAGGGTGAAGAAACAGAGCTGTAACCTACAATCAGAGTGATCCTTGTCTCCAGCCTGCTCCTACCACACTTGCCCTGTGCCAACACACACACAGTCTGATCCCCTGGCACAGTAGAATCACACTGGCTCCAAAGGGGCCCTCCATACCTGTGAGGGTGGGGACAGAATTTACTCTTTAGCAGTAAGCCAAGCAGGAATCATAAAGTTATTACTAATGTGCTTGAGTCCGAACTTGTTCACTCCTGGGCATAGCGCTGATTACCATGAATAGTCTCAAACTTTAGTAAACCTTATCTGCATGCTCCTGTGAATTTAGTCCCTGTTTTTTACCTTGCTTCCTGAATGTAGGAACATAAGCCCCTGTAAGAGAGCCGCAGACTGAGACTACATGCAGTGCTCTTCTGATGAGTTGCTCTAGGCTCAGGTGTTAAAATCCTGCATTAAGATTCATAGGAAGAACATCTGAGTCATGGTGGTAGGTGAGTCCAGTTACCTCCAGCCAGGTTATAAAGAGGATGGGAGACAGGCCCATCCTCTACATTAGGATAGTATAGGAAAGGAAAGCCCCAAGGACAACCAAACTCAGAGAGTAAGCTTAGATTTATGTTGCTTTTTTGTTTTTGAATGACCAGTAAAGTCCAACCCTAGAATGGGAGGGTATCTAGATATTAACTCAGCTCTGCTCTAAGGATAGACTAGGATCAGCCTGCTCAATGTTCTGCCTCTCACTCCCTAGCCTCCCACAATCTAGACTCTTCCACCTTCATATTTCATTGTAGGTGTCTTGCAGTGGCTCATGAGTTGTTAATTTAAAGTGATTGTTGCTCAATTTGACAGAAGTGAATGGATTGTATTTCAGGTCATTGGTAGTAGTGGCTCAACACAATGGAAAAACATAAGACTATCTGCAATTATGCAAAATCATGCAGAACCAATAATAATGGCAGAGAAACAGTTTTCCCTCCCCTCTGAATCTTCAAGGTATAAGTAAGTGCAAAATTGAGAAACAGAACCATACATATTAATGAGACACCACCACTAATCAAAACCCATTGTCTTCTGCCAGTTCAATCAACAAATCATTCTAGAAGATAATGTTACACTTAGAAACTCTAAATGTTTATAAACAACTTCAATTATTTTATTGCAGTAATAGGTCTTTGAAAGCAATCAGGTTTAATATTTTATCAGAATACCAGAAAGACAAATTTGTAGATCAAACAAATGCATTGAGAAAGATATTAACTTATGTAAACTGTTGAATAAAAATGTTTAGCTTAATGTAAATGTCTGTGCTTTTTCTTGGTGCCTAAATATTATTCAATGGGAATTTCATAAGTGCTTTTGAGAACCACTCTGCAAACCTATGGTAGAATTGAATAGCAAATCTTAATCTTTCTAAAGGTTTTTTGAAACTTATACATAGTTCTACAGAAAGATAGCATTTTACTGGATGGTTAAAAAAAATTATCCCACTCTTCTGTTTTCATATTCATTGGGTAGTATTTGTTTTTTGTTGACTGCACTTCAAGGTGTTCTTGTTCAAGAGACTCTTTGTTGTAGGTTTTCTTTGCTTGTATTGAATTATATTCCTAATGAATGCCTGGACCACCTGAGTCTGTATTTCTGTTATTCATCACTGACGAATGTTGTTTCCTCTAACTGTATTCAGTGGACAGAAATACATTATCATTCAGGTATATGTGTTTTCCTTATTTCATATTTTATTACATAGTATTGTATAGTATAGTATTGTATTCCATAGGACTCTTCTTTGAAAATATTATATCTTGGGGTTGTGGTGATGTAAATAGATATATTTATAATATTAATTATACTAAATATTATAAATCAGTATTATTTTGCAAGACATTTTATGTATGTACCTGTACATATGCATATCAATGTGGCATGACTAGCTTCTCTGCATGACGAAGAAGAGAAGAAAACTTCTTGCATCCACCCTCATTTGTGCACAGCCCCATCTAGCCCACTATGCCTTTTTCTGCACCCATCTATTCTGTATATGTTGTTGAACCTCTCGAGATTTCTTGCATCATTCCATTCCATTTCACAGCACTTCAAATTATCATGAGACTTTGTTTCCGCTGCCCAATCTTGATATTAATTAGGTAATACTTATTCAGTACTGTGCAAATGTACTTCACTATGCAACTACTAAGTATTATTGTTATTATATTTTTAATGAAGCCATTTTTACCTGCAATGGTGTCCAAGGGCTAGGATAAATGTTAATACGTCCAGCTTTTATGCAGTGCCACAGACAACCAGAAAATCACTTTTCATTTACTTTGTGAAACAAAAGCCCAAATGAGTTTTCTATTAAATTGACCCTTCCTCCAAAAAAGGAAACGTCATTTAATTATTAACTAACTTTTGTTTAATACCAACAATGTACCTCGAATTTATATTTATAGGGTAGGATTTTCAGAAGCAATCAGCATGGCTTAACTGCTCACAACAACAAAATCTCCATTGACTTCAACGAGAGCCTATACTGAGCTCTTCAAAAATTCAAACCACGGTGCATTTAAAACAATAGAATATTTTTTTACTAGATTTGTGGGTCTGTTATATTTTGGTAGGTACATGCTGGCTTTTGTGTACAGCAATAATATTGGAGCAATAATATTGGAGGGCTTTTCCATCTCCAATCCCTATGAATTGTTGATACGAAAATGCATTACTGTTCTATTGCAGTAGTTGCCCAGATGAACATGGCTGCTGATTTTCTTCTCCCTCTGCAGCAGCCCTATGAACAACTTATTGTTGAGTGATGGAACTGTGACATAAAGGCAAATCATCATTTCCTCTCTTCTTTACTCTCTCCTTTTTTCCCCTTCTTTCCTACTGGTGAGATCAGTCACCTGGTGACAAGTGAAATTATTCAGTAATCTTAAAGTGGTTTGATGCAGGAACATTCTGTTATAAAACCTGGGAATGAGGTAGGGTTACCAGATAGCAACTGTAAAAAAATGAGACAGGGGGTGAGGCCTAATAGGCACCTATATAAGAAAAAGTCCCCAAAAACGGGACTGTCCCTTTAAAAACGGGACATCTGGTCACCCTAGAGTGAGAGCTGGTATCTGCTGAGCTCTGTTCCCAGGCTTGTCAATGAATGGTTCACTCTTCGGGCTTGCCAACTTTCTTAGCCTATCTGTAAAAGGAGAATAATACTTATGTCACAGAACTGCTCTGGGAAACACTTAAAGATATTTGAAGTGCTATAAAGAGCTATAATAGTGCTAAGCATCACATTACACACATGCAAACAGACACACAAGGACTTTTTTCTACAGAGAGACACTACAATGCAAGGGCATCTGCTCCTAGGCTGAGAACTATGATGATAAAGTTCAGTCTGATTATGGCATAACTTTACATCTGTGAAAATTAGTGATGGACAAACCATAATTTGAGGGGTTCAATTTGCCTAAGCACTTGGATAGTAGTATGCTGCTTCTCCAAAGTTTACACAAATTGATATGAACCTTTGGAGAACTCACTTCTTTCTTTTTGACCTATCCATTTCCCAGACTCCTCCTGTCCCAGTGTTCTTTGCCTTCCTGACGCCCAACTGTCTATTCTTGACACTCAACATATCTCTCTAATCTCTTATCTCCACTTCCACAAAGCTCAACATGCTAGATCCCTCATCATGTCATTCCTTGCCTTAAAAGACTACCTGAACAATAACTCTAACTCCACAACTTCCTCTTCCTCACTCCAGGTGGCCCCTTTCGTAATATTCCACTGAGAGAAGGAAGTCTCAGGTTCAGCATTTTCTTTGCTGAGTTTTCTCTTTGTGCTGACTTCCCATCCCACAAGTTCTGAGTCTTTCCCAAGAAAGTGATACCTCGCATTTTTCAGGCATCTTCTAAACTAACCTGAGAAGCTAGGGAACTCAGGAGATTTATCGACAGCACCGGCCCTGAAGAGTTTGGCAGATCATTTAAGACCCTAAAATTGATTTTAACAAACATTGGAGGCCTACTAAGAGTGGAGGTTTGGAAGGGGGATTAAAGGAATTTATCCAAACCTTTAGAAATGTGGGTTTTGAATTGAGATTTAAGATACGGTTTGGTCTTAACCAGATCTATTCTTACTGTTCCTAAACTAGTTGACAACTCAAAATAGAATCATAAAATCATAGAAGATAAGGATTGGAAGAGACTTCAGGTCATCTAGTCCAACTCCCTGCTCAAAGCAGGACCAACACCAACTAAATCATCCCAGCCAGGGCTTTGTCAAGCCTGACCTTAAAAACCTCTAAGGATGGAGATTCCACCACTTCTGTATGTAACCCTTTCCAGAGCTTCACCACCCTCCTAGTGAAATAGTTTTTCCCAATATCCAACCTACACCTCCCCCCACTGCAACTTGAGACCATTGCTCCTTGTTCTGTCATCTGCCACCACTGAGAACAGCCGAGATCCATCCTCTTTGGAACCCCCCTTCAGGTAGTTGATGGCTGCTATCAAATCCCCCCTCATTCTTCTCTTCCACACACGAAATACGCCCAGTTCCCTCAGCCTCTCCTCGTAAGTCATGTGCCCCAACCCCTAATCATTTTTGTTGCCCTCCACTGGACTCTTTCCAATTTTTCCACATCCTTTCTTTAGTGGGGGCCCCAAACCTGGATGCAATACTCCAGATGGGCCTCACCAGTGCCAAATAGAGGGGAATAATCACTTTCCTCGATCTACTGGCAATGATCCTACTAATGCAGCCCAATATCCTGTTAGCCTTCTTGGCAACAGGGCACACTGCGGACTCATATACAGCTTCTCATCCACTGTAATCCCCAGATCCTTTTGGGCAGAACTGCCACTTAGCCAGTCGGTCCCCAGCCTGTAGCGGGGCATGGGATTCTTCTGTCCTAAATGCAGGACTCTGCACTTGTCCTTGTTGAACCTCATCAGATTTCTTTTGGTCCAATCCTCCAATCTGTCTAGGTCACTTTGGACCTTATGCCTACCTTCCAGCATATCTACCTCTCCCCACAGCTTAGTGTCATCCGCACACTTGCTGAGGCTGCAATCCATCCCAAGATCCAGATCATTAATGATCGACCCCTGGGGCACTCCGCTTGATACCGGCTGCCAACTAGATATCGAGCCGTTGATCACTACCCGCTGAGCCTGACGATCTAGCCAGCTTTCTATCCACTTTATAGTTGATTTATCCACTCCATACTTCTTAACTTGCTGGCAAGAATACCGTGGAAGACCATATCAAAAGTTTTGCTAAAATCAAGGTATATCACGTCCACCACTTTCCCCATATCCACAGAGACAGTTATCGTGTCATAGAAGGCAATCATTTTGGTCAGGCATGACTTGCCCTTGGTGTATCCATGCTGACCATTCCTGATCACCTTCCTCTCCTCCAAGTGCTTCAAAATGGATTCCTTAAGGACCTGGCTCTATGATTTTCTCATGGACTGAGGTGAGGCTGATTGGTCTGTAGTTTCCCAGATTCTCCTTCTTCCCTTTTTTAAAGATGAGCACTATATTTTGTCTTTTTCCAATCGTCCAGGAGATCCCCTAATTGCTACAAGTTTTCAAAGATAATGGCCAGTGGCTCTGCAATCACATCAGTCAACTCCCTGAGCACCCTCAGATGCATTAGATCTGGACCCATGGACTTGTGCATGTCCAGCTTTTCTAAAAAGTTCTTAACCTGTTCTTTCACCACTGAGGGCTTCTCACCTGCTCCCCATACTGTGCTGATGAATGCATCAATCTGGGAACTGACCTTGTCTGTGAAGATTGAGGCAAAAAAGCATTGAGTACTTCAGCTATTTCCACATCATCTGTCACTAGGCTGCCTCCCCCATTCAGTAAGGGTCTCACATTTTCCCTGACCTTCTTCTTGTTGCTAACATACCTGTAGAAACCCTTCTTCTTATCCTTCACATCCCTTGCTAGCTGCAACTCCAATTGTGCTTTGGCCTCCCTGAATACACCTCTGCATGCTTGAGCAATATTTTGATACTCCTCCTAGGCATCTGTCCAAGTTTCTACTTCTTGTAACTTCCCTGTTAAGCCAAGCTGGTCACCTGCCATATTTGCTATTTTTTCTTCACATCAGCATGGTTTGTTTCTGCGCTCACAGTAAGGCTTCTTTAAAATACAGCCAAATTCCTGGACTCCTTTTCCCCTCATATTAACCTCCAAGGAGATCCTGCCCATTAGTTCCCTGTGGGAGTCAAAGTCTGCTTTTCTGAAGTCCAGTGTCCGTTTTCTGCTGCTCTCCTTTCTTCCTTTTGTCAGGATCCTGAACTCTACCATCTCATGGTCACTGCTGTCCTTGTTGCTACTCACTTCGACTTCCCCTACCAATTCTTCACTGTTTGTGAGCAGCAGATCAAGAGGAGCACGGCCCCTAGTTTGTTCCTCCAGCACTTGCACCAGGAATTTGTCCCCAACACTCTCCAAAAACTTCCTGGATTGTCTGTGCACTGCTGTATTGCTCTCCCAGAAGATGTCAAGGTGATTGAGTCCTCCATAAGAACCAGGGCCTGTGATCTGGAAACTTCTGTTAGTTGTCTGAAGAAATCCTCGTCTACCTCATCCTCCTGGTCTGGAGGTCTATAGCGGACACCCACCATGACATCACCCTTGTTGCTCTTGCCCCTAAACTTAACCAAAAGACTCTCAACAGGCTTTTCCCCAGATTCATACTGGAGCTCTGAGCAATTATACTCCTCTCTTACATACTGTGCAACTCCTCCACCTTTTCTCCCTCGTCTGTCCTTCCTGTACAGTTTATACCCATCCATGACAGTGCTCCAGTCATGTGAGTTACTCCACCAAGTCTCTGTTATTTCTATCACATCATAGTTTCTTGACTGTGCCAAGACTTCCAATTCTTCCTGCTTGTTTCCCAGACTTCTTGCGTTTGTGTACAGGCACATAAGATAACTAGCTGATTGCCCTACTTTCTCAGTAAGAATCAGGAGGCCTCCTCTGTTGCACCCTTCTCCTTTTGTTTCCTCCCGGTATCCCACTTCCTCACTTACCTCAGTCACCATCCCTCACCATCCCCACCATCTAGTTTAAAGCCCTCCTCACTAGGTTAGCAAGCCTGCCTGCAAAGATGCTCTTTCCTCTTCCCTCTCTTTGTTAGGTGGATCCCATTTCTTCCTACCAATCCTTCTTCCTGAAACAATATCCCATGGTTGAAGAATCCAAAGCCCTCTCTCTGACACCACCTGTGTAACCACACATTTACCTCCACAATTCGGTGGTCCCTACCTTTTCCTTCAACAGGGAGGATGGACGAGAACATGACTTGCACTTCAAACTCCTTTATTCTTCTTCCAAGAGCTGTTAAGTCTGCAGTGACCTGCTCAAGGCCATTCTTGGCAGTATCATTGGTGCCCACATGGAGAAGTAGGAAGGGTAGCGGTCCAAAATAGGTGTTTTATAACTTAAATGCCAGCAGACCTGTGACTTGAGCAGTATGATTGGTGCTGCCAAAATAGATCTAAGTTTTCAACTGTAAACAACTAAGTTCACTTTGCTGTATTGCCAAATTCTAATTTATAATACAGCTGTAAATTCTCAGAAGGAGTGGAGTAAGAACTAATTATGTCATAGCTAATTAGTAAAACTAATATTGAAAAGTCATGTGTTGAGGGTTTCTGTCTTGAAAATATCTTGAAAATTATGATTTTGCTGACATTATTACTTTACAGAACACCAGATTTATGTGTTTGGGAGCTGTTTGTATTTTTACAGGATCAGTGTGTACTGTCGTCTTCACAGCTGTCATAGTACGTTTGGTAACGTTTCAAATTCTATTATGCTAATTACACCTAAAATGCTTGTGTAACTAATATGCAAGAATACTGTAAGTTTTGTGCACAGCTAAATGAACTTCTAGAGGATTTTCAGTGCTGCTTCATTTGCAAATTACATAATTACACCCTGGGTTGTATTAGATCACAAAAATGTGCACATAGTATAAAATCTCTGAATTTATTTAACAAGTATACATAGTGCGAGAATTTTGCATTGCAGATCCTTTTGCTCAGTATCACTGGAATCGCAGAGGAGACCTGTTAGGTTATCTTATTACTCCACTTAAATAGTATTGCAGTAGCTAATACCACTCCCATAACTAGAAAGAAAGACTTATTTAACTCTGTTGTACACTGGCTTAGAGTTTGACTTAATAATTCCCTTCAGGGTGGGTTGAACATGAACAGTTTCAGCTAAAAATTACTGTTTTATGCATTTGTAAATTATAAAAACAATTACGTGAAACAGCATATTGCAACTTATTGCGCAAAAGAGAAGGCAATAGCTTCACATGAAGCACAGACACCATGATTCCAGAGACAGGAATCTGAAAAACGCTGGACAGGCAAAGCTACCAGCTACTTTACGGGCTGCCCATCCACTCTCTGGAATCCTCAGGTGTTTGGCTCCTCGGGATAAACAGACTAAAGAACCAGCACCCACCTGTCTGCACATAGCAGAGCACAGCATAGCAACAGAAAGTCTAACCTTTCCCAGGCCTACTTCTCCCCAAATTATTCTGAGGATTAAGAGGGTGGTTGCACAGCCTTCTTTTCAGGAGACGGTGGTTTAGAGAAAGGAGAGAATGAGTGAGAAAAGATGTGGAATGTAGGGGGTAAACAAGAGAGAAACCACTGACCTCTCCCCAAACAGAGCCTCTGCAGAGATGAAAGAGGAACATTGGGCCTGCCCTGCAAGATAATACAACAAATATTACCTCAGTGTAGTGAACTAAAAATAATTGCACGGAGATAAAAACAGATCCTTTGCCTGTGCCTGTTGCCCTAAGCTAAAGGCTTCTGGTAATGTATCCGTCTCAGAAATCACTGCTTCCCTTCAAGCAGTGTTTTACAGCTCTGGCCCTGAGAGCCAGGCTTTACAAGGAAGAGATCCTTAGTAACATTTGTGACAGGGTTCCATGGGGTGCAAAGGAGAAAGCAAAGGGCACAGGACTGTGGGAAGGAGGAGTCCAGATACTGTGACTAGACAGCACAGTCGGGATCTTGGAGAAAACAGGAAGGAGAGAGCTAGAGCAGAAGCTGGGAAGGCAGGTGGGAACAAAGCAGGCTTTTCCAGAAGAGGGAAGAAGATAAGAGAGGACTGTAAGCCAACAGAAAGAGCATAAAGGAAAGAGGACAGCTGAATATACAGAAGCAAGATTAAAGAGAGTGTGTGTGTCATAGGGCAGGCCACCTCCCAAAACCCCTTGTGGTCTGTGGTCACTCTGTAGGCAGCCTGCCTCAGTTTCCCTCCTTCACGGCTCATGAATAAACTCCACACATGCTTCTCTCTGTCCAAAAGTTCCGAAGAAAACTCAAAGTCTCTGAGAATGAAGTCCAACTCAATCCCCAGCTGTTAGCAGGCTACTTTCAGACCTACCTGGCTGGATGCTTGTTCCTCTGGCATTTCAAAACTCTTCTGCAGGTTTCTGGTGTCTGCAGATTCCAGGTGCCTTCTTAGTCTCTACACTTCCATGGTCTCAAGTTTCTCACCGTGTTCCACTCCATACACACCTAGGCACCCGCCTCCTCTGCGGCTTCCAGCTGCCCTTTAATAGGCCCCATATCAAGGCTGTTAATGAGGCAGAGGTAGGCGGGACGAGTTCCCACTTAAAGGCTCCAGTCCACCCTGCGACAGGGTGAGAGAGGTTAGAAGACAAGAGGTCTGAAGAGTTAGAGGTAGACAGTAGTAGGGAGGCCACAGAATCAGAGGTAAGGGTAAAGGAGGAAGAGATAGAAATAGGTTTGGGAGAGAGAAAGGAAGGAGAAGAGAAAGAGCATCAGTTTTATCACTGAAAAATTGGTCAGACCCTGGACCCAGTTGGTAGCAGAGAGGAAGGGACTGGAAAGAAAATTTGAGGAAAGGGTCAAAGATAGAAGTCTGTGAGGGCTGAATGTCAATAGGACCCCATCGTGCTAGGTGCTGTACAAATCCAGAGCAAAGCATGATCCCTGTCCCAAAGAGTTTATAATCTAAATATAAGACAAGAGACAACAGATGGAGACAAACAGAGGAGTACAACAAAACGATATGGTAGGCTGTTCTATTAGTGCACCAGAAGACTAACCGTAATCAAGATTTTTGTAGGCATCACAACAGAGGAGAGTTTTAAGGAGGGATTTGAAGGAGACTGATGAGGTGGCTTTGCAGATGTTTACAGGGAGCTCCTCCCAAGCGTGAGGGCCAACATGGGAGAAAGCACAAAGGTGCTTGTTTGAGAATGTAACAAATGAGCAATGGAGAGTGAGATAATGGGCCGATCGAAGGGGAACATCAAATGGAATATAATAGTTAGAGAGAGGATACCCTGAAAGTGAAGACAAGCAGCTGATGTCTGATGCAATTAAACAAAAAGAGAAAATTAAAATAATATTGTTTAGCAAGGAAGGGGGAAGACATGAGAGAACAGAGTTCAGATTAATATACCTTATAATATCAAGACTTAAATTCAGTTAGTACTTTCAGCCTCTGCTTGGAATTTCTTGGCCCTATCGTTAATGTTATATCCCTATAGGTTTCATAGTTTAGATATTATTTGTACATTATTTAACATTATTTAACATTATTTGTACATTATTTAACTTTGTTAGTAAGTTCTATATTTTCATAATTTTTTAGAATTACTTGGTTGGAAAGGAATTGTTCTCAAAGAATATAACAGTTTTGTCAGTGTTTCCTAAAACATTTTGATGTAATAATTTTTCTTATATGAAGCTAAACTCTTTATGCTGTTGTTAGATATAATTGGTATGTATCAAGGGAGAAACACCCGTCAGTTATTCCTGGTAAGATTCCAGAGCATATTAGTACATACTAGATAAGTAATCCTCAGAGCACCGTTAAAGTAAAATGAATACTGAAGGCTCGATTTGCTGGGATTTCCTCTGTGGGTAAACTGGCCTTTTGTGTTTTTGAAAGGAGAAGGTTACATCTTCTTCGGTTCTGATTCTCAGTGAATAGACCAGAGCTCTGATCCACAGGTTCATGTGCATGTCAGAGTCACCTTACAATTGCATGAAAGGCAGTGTACATGATTCCATAGGAAGAAGAAGGGTTATGGAAAACACCGTGTAACTTTGCTATACAAATAAACTAAACCTATAGAATATCAGAGTTGGAAGGGACTTTAGGAGGTCATCTAGTCCAACCCCTGCTTAAAGCAGGACCAATCCCCAATTTTTGCCCCAGATCTCTAAATGGCCTCCTCAAGGATTGAACTCACAACCTTGGGTTTAGCAGGCCAATGCTCAAACCACTGAGCTACCCCTCCCCCTATCATACAGAGCCAACTTTTCAAAAGCATGCATAACCACCTAGGAGTTTCCATCTTGTTTCAGACTTACTCTCTATCTTGTCTAGTGTCTTGTCTCTCACAGTGGCCAGAAATGGGACTCCCAAGCACCAAAAAGCCCTGCAATATATGCTTCCATTCATACAAAAACACATTATTGGACTTCCATTCTCCACTCTGAAGACATATGCAATAGCATGTCTACACAAACGTATCTCCAAGGCCAGGTTTACAACAAATGACTTCTTTGGAAATTTGAATGAAAATACACTTACGTTTGAGCTGCTTTTTGTCTTCATTTAGAGGAATGCCTATATTTTTTCCCACCACACACACACACACACACAGTGTGATTCATGTTGATAGCTACCTGAAGCCAAAAACAAAATGTATAGCAACATCTTTAAGGTACAGCAATTAACAGTAATATTGAAACCAACTATGTGTTCTGTCTTTATAGATATTGGGCCAACACCAGAGATTGTGTAAACAGGTACCACTCTTGTTGAATTTCATGGGAGCTGCACCTACTCACCCAAGTGCTGAATTGGCTTCATCATGTACCAAGTCACATTTGTGTTTTGCAGGGGTTGATGCAAAGCAATATGTGAAATCCAATCCACCTCCCTTCTCTACCTCAGATTGAGTTTGACCAGCTTCATATACTTTCTTAAACCACCCCACCTGCTATTTCTTGTCTGACTGCTTGAGACCTCCCATACGCTCATGTAGCTGTTGAATAGCTAGCCACCCCTCCCTCACCTCACCCACAATGAAAAGATTTTTATGCAGAAATACAAAAGAGGAGGGTAGCGAGGGTTTGCTGGACCATTGAACTGAAGAGAACAGTAGCTTTTAGCACACTTATGGTCTAATCTTGCATTCCTTGCAGACACAAAATTCCAATAGAACGGAAGGATACAGGCTCCAGTTGCACATTCTGATTAGCTCAGGGAAAAAGCTGGATCATGACCAGATATTATGCAGCTGTGCAGTGGGGACAGGAAGAAACATTCCCCCTTATGTGACCCTCCTAAGGCCAGACAGAATTTCAGACCCCACCCTCAGGGGAGAGCTGGGTTTGCTACCAAGCAGCTTGTCATGGGAGCAAATGACTTGAATAGGGGTGGGGAGTGGGAGAGCCCTGGATACCTGCCTTCTCTACCCCCCACCAGCTGCTACGCTTGGGAAGGGGAGATATGTTCCAGCCTTTAATGTGATCTCAGAGATTGTTCTTCCCCCTGCGCAAGCGGAGTATTCCAAGAAGCATCCTGCCTCTTTCTGTCCTTTACTACTGTATGTTGCTTCATGCCACAATCTAAACTTATATTATGTGGGCTGGCCCCAGACAATACTCCAAAGTGTATTTGAATTTAAAATTTTTAGAATACATTCTTCTTTTTTTTTTTTTGAATTCCACAAGAAGACTTGTTTATTTCTGGGGAGTAAACACTGAACTATGTGGTTTTGTGAATCAATAAATGCATGAGCCTGAAGTTGTAGAGCTGATTTATATTTGGAGCTGTTTATGTCCTCATACTCCAGATAAAAAATAGTTACTATTAACATATTCTCATTCATCGCTAAAGCTTCAGTGTACTTGATTAGGTAATTGCTATTAATCATTCATTTCATGCATGTGTTATGAAGTGGAAATAAAACACTGTCCAACTACAATAAAAGGAAATGCATCTTTGAGTTACATTTAAAACATGTTTCTACTTCCCTGGGGCTGTAATTGTAAGAGTTGGATGGCACCTTGATGGAAATGAACCAACTTCATTGTCTCTCTTTCTCTGCTGGCAAGCAGTTTACTAATAACATAATCCATAAGGATTTCTTAGTTTGTGCATAGTATCTGCACCATGTGCATCAGATCCTGATAGTGCTGCCCTCAGTGGACTGCTACTGCCAATATCTGTAGAGATCAGAATCTCAAACCCAGAGTAAAAAACAAAGCAAAACAAAAACACTAAACAACACCCCCTCCACACACAAACACACACACACACACTTACTTATGGGAAGAAAAGGAACATTGATCATTCCTGGCTGTCAGTGCTCTAAAGTAAAGGAGGGAGACATGAGGTTATAGTTGGTTTATTCCAGGCTTTAGTCCATGTGCTTTATCTGTATCCTAGGATAGTCCTGCTAGTATTTCTGCATGCTCCAACTATAACTCAGTGACTAAAAATTGCTGTACGGAATAGACCTCTCTCTTCCCCACCAATAAACACTGAGTTCTAACTTAAAGCAATTTCTGTGTTATCCAGTCCTGTACACAATAGGAATTGATGATCTGCTCCTTCACCTATTTCTGGTCTTTGTGACAAATTGATCTAATAAACCAGAAAATTAAACTGTGTCTGGAGGAGCCAGACTAAATTCTGTACAAAAATACAAAAAGTGGGATACATACTTATTGGTGTCAGACAAGCATTCTGATGAAACTTTAACAATAAATCATAGTAACTAATCATTCTGGATAGTATTCAGAATGATGTACAATATACTACTAAACACAGATATGAAGGGAAGCCAACCAGAGATTCAAGAAGTAATGAAAAACAAAGGCTGCTCAGGGCTCACCAGCATGTGGCCAGAATAGCTATTGTTCCAGCTGCATAATCTCCATGGATCTCTCTCATTCAATTTGTGGGTATGCTGCTTTCTTTTCCAAACAGATTTTTAAAAAAATCAGGAACCAGAAATTATATCGTGTGACTTAGGTGGCCCACATTTAACACCAACAAATACCAAAAGTGAACATTTCATGAACAACATATCGGCTGAAAATTATTCATTTATACTACTCAGTGAATACTTGCAAATACACTTGGCAGAAAATGGGATCAATTGTGCTAGAATATGCAAAACCTGAGCATATAATTGTTTATATATTGTAGAAGCACAGTGTTTTCCACACTGAATTGTGACACTAGTCTAACTAGTCTGTAATGTAGCAATTGCAATTACCTCATGTTACTCATGCAGTACTGTTACCTCATGGGAGAAAAACATTTTTCTTTTTTGTCACAGGATACCATTTTATAGCCTGGAGAACAAGATTACATTACTCTTATCATTGTCTTTGTTTGCTATAAATGTTATTAGAGCTTAGAATATTAGTCACCCCTTTTAAAGAACAGCCATCATTTTGTCTCAATGATATCCTGAAGCAGTTAACTCTATAGGCAAACTATACTCTGCAAAAAGAAAAATTTCCTTTTTACTTATCCTTTCATCAAGTGTGGCCTTGTTTTTGTACTATGTGGCAGGGAAAAGGCTGGGACTGATCCATGTTCAATACACACTTCATACAGTAAAATGTTTCAGTCAAGCCCTGTATAACTCTTCTTTCCAGGCTACATAATGCTAGCCTTTGCAGTCGCTCATCATACTTAAGTCCCAGTATGCATCTATCATGCTTTGTCACCCTTCTCTGGATCTTTTCAATCTCCGCTTTATTTTCCTTATGGTGAAATGGCTGGAATTGGACACAGTACTCCAGATGAGGACCTACCATTGTTTGATGTAATGTTATTATATTTTCTGTATTATTTTCTATCCCTTTTTTAAAAACCCAGAATATTTTTGTTTCTCTTTTAATAGCTGCAATGCACCCTGGACAAAGATCTTTACTGAGTATCCCCCATGACTCTGAAAAGCCAAAATTTTCACAAGTGACTAGTGATTTTGGATGCTTCAGATTTTGGGTACTCAACTTGACGCACCCCTAAAGGGGTCTGATTTCAGAGTCTGTGCTCAAAACTTTCTGAAAAGCAGACCAATGGAAGGTGTCTTAAGTTGGAC
Source organism: Chelydra serpentina (assembly GCA_037349315.1). Lineage (NCBI taxonomy): Eukaryota > Metazoa > Chordata > Testudines > Chelydridae > Chelydra > Chelydra serpentina. The sequence goes on from JBAIAC010000004.1 coordinate 66,024,961, forward strand.
TCCCCAAAATTATCCAAAATCACTAGTCACTTGAAAAAACTCTAAGTCTTTACCTCAGAGAAATCTTACAGCTCAGAACCCAGGAGCATATATACAATTCATAATAGTTTTGCCTGTGTCCATTAGCTTATATTTATCCCAGTTAAATTTTATCTTCTATTGTAACACTACCCATGTATTTAAATCCATCTGGAGTTTCTACCATCCTCTATAATGATATGTGAATAGGTGTGCTGCTAGTTATTTAGAAACTGAGTTAAAATGACTCAGTTAGAAAAGATCTGTAATGCTGAGATGCCTTGCCTCTGAACTAACAGATCTGTGTGTATTTGTTGCTCATTGTCAGATGAAAGATATATCAACTGATAATTGTGACACAGAGCTATGCTGTCCTTTTCCATGAAGAAACTGTTGAAAAGAGAAACTTCACTAGAATCTCCATAAGGTTTACCTCACTAATTATCTTCTATATTAGCCTGTCAACTCACAGACCTGCTTAGGCCCCGAGTTTCCACATAGCTCCCAGTGTCACTCATTTCTCCATGGCACCATGACTTCCTTGGAAAGTGTGCTCTAATGTGGTCCCTTCCTTTAGTTGCAACAAAATCTCTTGGGAGGATTCACAGTACAAAAGGGGAGGATCACATCGTAAGACAAAACAGGCAGGGTCAGTATTATATGCTAAGAAATCCCCATAGGGTGGAGAGAAGATGATCCCAAATAAAATAACCTTCAGGCCTGTCTCTTTGCTCCCTGGACTACCACTCCCTGACTCGCAGAGTTCTAATCCTGGAGGAATTAGTTCACATGGGAGCTTCAGAATTGGGAGAGAAAGTGATTGTGAGGAGAAGCTATTGGTTTCCCTTTATGTGTTTCCTATGGCAACTGGATTCTCCTCTGCTAATGTGGGTGAAGGAGCCCATGGTAAGCTCATCATTTCACATTATAGGCCTTGCTTCTGCAGTTACTTAAACAAATCAAACTTCCATTGACTTCAATGGCAGGGTTACCTTCTATAGTATAAGGCTTACTGCAGTATAGGAGTCGCTGATTCATTCATTTGGAAATTAATTAATTAATAACATCTATAATAAAAATCAATTATATAGTATTATATATTTACACACTTTACAAACATTGAGTAATTTATGGTCCCACCCAAAGAGATTACAATCTTAGAAAGACAAGACAAACTAAGACAAAGGGTCAAACACAGCTTTTAGCTACCCCAGTTGAAGTCTGGGATCACTCCACTGAAATCAACACATTTTTCCTGTGTTTCCCCCCACAATATTTCTCACATGAGTAGTCCGATTGACTAACGTGGCACTGGATGAGCATCAGTGTGAGAAGCAATTACTGTCCCAATAGTAATCTCCTGCAGGATCTTATGAAAGTTTGACCAAATAAAACTGCATCCACCTTTGTGTCAGGCTACAGAAAAGGAGAATAACCAATTCAGGGATTTTGCTAGGCCTTGCATGGGTTCTACTTTAATGCAAGAACTAGAATGAGTTTTCATATAATCTGAACTTCTATGATTTTGAAATAAGGGTTAAAAGGCTTTACTTCACTGAAGGCTTATTTCCTTTTTGAAATAGAGAACAGCAATTATCTTGCACCATATAAATGAGACCGGTGGGATAGTTGTTTTTTATTCTCTTTGCAGAGCATTTGTTTTGAGATCTGAAACAGATATTATCCTTCTGGTATCAGGAACTTTAAAAGCTAAATAAAAAGATAAGCCTTCAAAAGAGACTAAAGAAGAGGAAATGTCTGCTTTATTGTATGTAATGTTCCCTTAGGCCCTTATCCAAAGCCCACTGAGGTCAATGGAAAAACTCCCATTGATTTCCATGGGAATTGGATCGCACCCTTGTTTTCTCTCCCTCACTTCCCTCATAAACACAAATACTTTTTTAAAGCGTTTTTTGGATGGGTCAATTATTTATATTCTGGGACCTTAAGAATTTAAACTAGTAGGTGCCTCCGACTTGAGCAATGAAATATATAGTATCACACAAAATCCAGCTGAGAAAACACAGAATATGGTAATACAATACATGCAACCCCATCTGTACATGAATACAGATGTATAGTGGTATACCAAAAGCTACAATCATCCCATAGTAAAATCCCACTGTACCACCATCTTGTGGTATTACCTACTATGGGGAGTTTGCACCCTTTGGCATCCTCCCTTGTACAAAATTTAAGTGACTAGAAAAGTGTATGTTCAAGTACAAAAGTAAAGTATGACAAGTCCAAATGATCTAACCAGAGAACAGTCTTCAGTGGTCTCATTACCTGCCCTCCCCACAAAGAAAAATAAAACATGGGAGGGTGACTTGCAATGGGAAACACTGGCATCTCTGCCGTTTGTAAAAAAGTTTTATACCAATATACATACCTTCAACTCAAATTTTAAAAATTCTCTCTTTGTTTACAGCAAGAGAAACAACAGCTTTTTCCGATCACTGACTGATTGACACGATGAAAGGTTTTTTTTAACAGCAAAAAGGGAAATAAATAAAATATATGGCCAATAGGTTTCATAATATGCTAATGCCATGGCACAATAAGCTTTATGTCAATCAGTCACCCTCTGCCGGTTCAAATGAACATCCTTGTGGGAAAAGTCTTTGATTCACAGTGGCACCTGAAGTTGAGAGAAGAATCAAAGTCACTCTGCTCCAGAGATAAAAGTGAACATTCAGCTGTGACACAATAAATAGAAGTAGGCGAATACAGAAAACAAGACACATTGCTAAGTGCTTTTCAGTAATCCAGTACATGTAAGCCAACTAACTGGTGGCATTACTATCAATAGGAGAGATTCCTTGTGTCATAATAGCATTTATCAAGTTCATACCGGAAGGTACGTCTACACTAGTAACTGTACACATGTTCATATGCATGGCTGTAACATATCCCCTCCCCATTGTCGACACCTAAACCTCAGAAGCACGTGTCTGAAGGTGAGTAGAGGGCAAGGAGCTAGCACACCTGAAGGTTGGGGGTAAGTACATGCCTCCTCTGTGGGACTGCCCCATATCCCTGCCACTTTGTAGTGTGGACAGGAGTATGGGTTGTGTACCAAGTCTCGAGTTTCAATAGTCCTCCACACATTTTCGCAAAATTCACTGTACCCTTTTCTTCCTGACCTTTACACAATCTATAAAGGTCCCTGTTCCCCCGTTTTCCAGTCATAGTGTGCTGTCCTGATCACATCAGAAGAGCTTTCTGATGCACTGTTTATAGATGAATATAAATGACAATGGAACCAGGTCTGAGGGCAGCTGCTTGGCCCACCAACCACACCTGGGTGCTGATCAATGTGTGTTCAGAGTACACCGTCCTCGACCACTTCACTCAGAGTGGGAGGAACAAACACAAGTACGGTGAAATGTCATGGAGGCTGGAGCAGGTGAGCATTCACTGGACTCTGCGCCAATGCCCTCAATGCATAAAGCACTTGAGGCTCCTGGTACAGGAAGGCCAAAGACTTGAACAGTCACACCAAGAGGGCTCATCATACATGCTGCTTCTATGAGGAGCTTGACCAGATGCTATCAAGGGCTTCCAATACAGAGCATGATGTGGCTCTCAGTCCCCTCCTCAACCTTTCCCATCTCATTGTCCAAGGGAATGCTGATGAGGACCAAGCTGAATTGGCAGCAGGAACCATGGAGTAGGCCTCAGAAGACCCAGAGGACAAGGAACACATGATTATGCACCTCTACCTGGAGGAGCTGATTGAAGAAGCCTCTCCCCATCCCAGACAAACTCAAGGAGGACACCAGCAGGAACTAGAACCCAAGGCTGGCAAGTTACAATGGACCCCCCGCTCCCTGCCAATATCCCCTCTTGCTCTGGTGCTAAATTCCTGATTTTAAGATCCAGATCATTTGAAATACTTGCACTGACTTTTCCTCCCTGGATAGTATGCCATACATTGGTATGTCTGTGTGTTCAAACTGCAGTGCTGAAGCCATGGCATTGTCATGCTCCAGCCCCTTACCAAACTTCTCCAACTTCCCCACTCTAGCCAGTCCTCACTACGCTCCATCCTGAAATGGTCCCTAAGCAAGAGATAGTTATAAATCAATGCTTTTTTTTTTCATTTCTGATGACCATGGGATGGTGTTCCAAGAAGAAGGAGTGCTAGGCAGAGACGGGCTCCACCTGACGAAGAGAGGGAAGAGCATCTTTGGAAGCAGGCTGGCTAACCTAGTGAGGGGGGCTTTAAACTAGGCTCACCGGGGGAAGGAGACCAAAGCCCTGAGGTAAGTGGGGAAGTGGGATACCGGGAGGTAGCACAAGTAGGTGAGTGCAAGAGGGGAGGGCTCCTGCCCCATACTGGGACAGCAGGACGATCGGTGAGTTATCTTAAATGCCTATACACAAATGCAACAAGCCTGGGGAACAAGCAGAGAGAACTGGAAGTCCTGGCACAGTCAAGGAATTATGATATAATTGGAATAACAGAGACTTGGTGGGATAACTCACATGATTGGAGTACTGTCATGGATGGATATAAACTGTTCAGGAAGGATAGGGAGGGCAGAAAAGGTCGGGGAGTTGCGTTGTATGTAAGAGAGCAGTATGACTGCTCAGAGCTCCAGTATGAAACTGCAGAAAAACCTGAGAGTCTCTGGATTAAATTGAGAAGTGTGAGCAACAAGGGTAATGTCGTGGTGGGAGTCTGCTACAGACCACCAGACCAGGGGGATGAGGTGGACGAGGCTTTCTTCCAGCAACTAACAGAAGTTACTAGATCACAGGCCATGGTTCTCATGGGTGACTTTAATCACCCCGATATCTGCTGAGAGAGCAATACAGCGGTGCACAGACAACCCAGGAAGTTTTTGGAAAGTGTAGGGGACAATTTCCTGGTGCAAGTGCTGGAGGAACCAACTAGGGGAAAAGCTCTTCTTGACCTGCTGCTCACAAACAGGGAAGAAATAGTAGAGGAAGCAATAGTGGATGGGAACCTGGGAGGAAGTGACCATGAAATGGTAGAGTTCAGGATCCTGACACAAGGAAGAAAGGAGAGCAGTAGAACAGAGACCCTGGACTTCAGAAAAGCAGGCCCCACACTACAAGAAAGATGTGGATAAATTGGAAAGAGTCCAGCGGAGGGCAACAAAAATTATTAGGGGGCTGGAGCACATGACTTATGAGGAGAGGCTGAGGGAACTGGGATTGTTTAGCCTGCAGAAGAGAAGAATGAGGGGGGATTTGATAGCTGCTTTCATCTACCCGAAAGAGGGTTCCAAAGAGGATGGATCTAGACTGTTCCCAGTGGTAGAAGATGACAGAACAAGGAGTAATGGTCTCAAGTTGCAGTGGGGGAGGTTTAGGTTGGATATTAGGAAAAACTTTTTCACTAGTAGGGTGGTGAAGCACTGGAATGGGTTACCTAGGGAGGTGGTGGAATCTCCTTCCTTAGAGGTTTTTAAGGTCAGGCTTGACAAAGCCCTGGCTGGGATGATTTAGTTGGGTTTGGTCCTGCTTTGAGCAGGGGGTTGGACTAGATGACCTCCTGAGGTCCCTTCCAACCCTGAGATTCTATGATTCCATGATTCTGTGAACTGCTATTATGTGTTCGACGAAGGGACTTTATTAAAAACAGATATTGTGGAAAAACCATTCAGTCAGGCTGCAATGATCCCGTGGCTGCACGGACCAGGGGACAGAAGGGAGTGTGTTGGAAAGGTCTCTGTTGGAGATGGGACATTAATAGGAACTTATAGTTGGTTGTCTAAAGTTAGTCACATCTCTCTTTTGTCCCTTGGACGATACAGTTTCAGTGCTTCTCCCACCCCCCTGATCTTACCATTGCCTAACAAATAGGAGCCAGGCAGAATGGGAGGAGGAGGGAGGTGAAGAGGGGGTAAAGTCTGGGAAGGTTAAAAGAACAGAACACAACTGTGCAACTCGTCGGTTGTCTGAGGAAAAATTAGTCACAGCAGTCTTTACAACATTTTTACTGCCACGCTGCATGAGCCAAACAAAGCAGGGGTGGGAGAAGGAGCCAGTCTGTCTGTTGAATAAACACACTGTGTGTCCCTTGCAATAGAGAGGTGGGGGGTTTGTGGTGCCAATCTGAAGCTTCAGGGAATCAAATACAATTGCAGCATCTCTTTCTTTACCTGTCCATTTCACCATTGGTAAGCAGACATAGAGGTAAGTTTTTCAGGTGTTGCCAGGGGTGCGTGGGATGGGTGGTTTTCATGGTTCACATCTCAATTTGCATGTCCACGCCATATACTAGCTGAGAATATATTCAATTTCCTCTCAAATTGCCTCCCAATCCTGTAAGCATATTTTAGCAAACTTCTGATGTAACAGAAACTCCAGCTGGGTCTTGAGGTTCAATGGCCGTACACATCTGCGTGGTTCACCTTCACAGCTGCCCGAACCCCTCCATTCAGCAATATATAGAGAAATGACCATTAGCGGACACATCTCTCTGGCATAGGTTGCTGGATTTCCTCCACAGGAGTGGAAAGCTACTTCTCTTTTCCATTCTGGTACCTTGAAAATTGCTATGTTCTCCGAATGTTGGCCAGAGGAAATTGAAAACTGGCAACATAGTATAATGGAAGGAACCATCTCTTCTCTCTCGAGACAGTATGAAACATTTTACAGTTTAAAAAATATTACAGTTTTCTTACCAGTACTAGCCTCTGTTCCTTCTTCATGGGCTGCAAAAGTTGTCTGAGAACCAAGGATAGTTTAACAGGCGCATTTCTAAAATTCTGAAAAGTATCAAAATTAGGGTCTTCTACTGTAAAGTTCTTGGCTTCTTGGCTTCTTCCAAAGGAAAAAAAAGTATAATGCTACTGTTCTCTTTGAATGGGCAAGACCTTGAACTCATGAGAGCAAAACCATGCTGCCAATTACGCTCTTCATCTCATACTTCTAATAAATGTTATGCTTTCCTTGATTTGTGTGTAGCCCTCCTTCTTAAGAGGCAATTGCAATCATGGGCAGTCTTCCCTAATGGTTGGAGCAACAGTCCAGCCTACCCATTAGAGCTAAAAGCAGCTGGAGCAGAGTCTTGGAGCAAAGTCAAAAATCAGAGCCAGGAGCCAAAGCCTAAGCCAGTCGCAGTCAAAAAACAGCCAAAGAGCCGGAGCTGGGAGTGAGAAGTCAAAGCTGAAGGGTTAACCAGAGTCACAGTCAGGAGGAATAGCTGAGGGTCAGAGCTGGGATGGAGCTGGGGCAGGAACAGATTGAGGCTGGGACTGGAGCAGGGCTAGAGACAGCAGAGGCAGGGGCAGGACCAAGCACAGCTGTAGGTGAGGAGCACATTGAGCTGCTACTGAGCTTAAGTATCAGCCTGCTAATTTCTGCAGCTAAGCAGATGGTGAAGTCAGTCAGGGTATGTCTACACTTCAGTCAGACATCCCCTGCTGGTCCATGCCAGCTGAGTTGGGCTTGCGGTGCTCAGGCTAAAGGGCTGTTTAATTGCAATGTGGACATTCAGGCTCGGGCTGGCCCAGGCTCTAGAACCCTGTGATGTGGGAGGGGAGGATCCAAGAGCTCAGGCTGTGGCCTAAGCCCAAATGTCTACACCACAATTCAACAGCCCCTTAGCCTGAGCACTGAGAACCTGATTCAGCTGGCAGGGGCCAGACGTGGGTGTCTAACTGCAGTATAGACACAGCCTCAGGCAGCTTCTATCAAGCCCAGCTGCACTCATTAGATTGTCTGATGCCATGATTCTGTAAATGCTTTTCTGACTGTCCACCCATTCTCCTTCCCATTCAGGTTCAGAAATATTCAAAGTCCCAATGATACAGGGAAGGGATGGGGAAAGGGCAGTAAGTGTTATGTGTTTATAGAAAGCGCTGCTAGCCTTCAACACAGCAGAAGGCTAAACCACAGAAAAGAGGGAATTGAATGTCTTGATGGCTTAGTTCACATGCAGAAAATTGAAACATAACTGCAGTAACAATATGGGCAAAGGCAGGATCTGCCACTACTCTCTGCATAAACAACCGCTCCCCACAAACCTTAATCAGTTTCAACCATAGTAGGGATTAGGACTTTATAAGAGCCGCTAAATCCAGTTAACACCTTGAACGAATGGTCAAAAACAGCATGGCTTCCTACCCCACCGCCAAGCAAATTTTCAGAAGGTTGTTAAGGAAGATTGAGTGTTCTGGATAACAGAGGTTTGTAAAAAAGTGTGTACAGTGAAGGCAAATTCTTTGCACAATGACTACATAGCAACTCAGCTGATGCCCTATGCAGCACAAAACCAGTCCCAACATGATAACCCAGTGAAGATGTCCTGTTAAAATTACCTTTAATGTGTTCAATGTCACACGAACGAACGGCTAATGACCTGCAGCTACTGGGAACAAAACCCTCACGAAGCTACGTAGCCACACACGTATTGTACCAATGTCCCCTCGTGCATTTTCAGCAGCTGTACAGGATTTGAAGGTGTCCCTCAGCATAGACAGATGTCATCCCCTGCCTCCCTGCTGTTCCAAGATGTGTGCTCATAAGGCATCCTTGATTTCCCTTTCCTGCTGGGAATCAGGATCAGTGGGCACATGGGTGGGATCTGGCTGCCTGAATAGTTGTCCTGAGCCCACTTGGGGTGGAAGCACTCCCCTGTACCCTCACAAACATTATGGAGTGAATACCAGGTAGTGATTATACAAATGGCAATTGCCACATAGGCATCTGGACAGGTGCATATGCAGGGCCAATGATATTTCAGCCATGATCATTCTTCAGTTACTGAGTTTATAATTGAATTTCCTTGTATCAGGGTCACTGATTTCAAGGTATGGTTTCATGAGCCAAGTTAGGAGTGGGTATGCCGGGTATCCCAAAATAACAATTGAAACGGAACAGACACACCATAGGAGAACAATATCAATTCTGGAGAATAAAATCCCCTTCAAGAACAATCCTGATCTCTTCAGCACTCTGGCATCATGAACCTTTCCAATATTTCCCATGCTTGAATTTATGAATCTGCCTCTATGGTCCACTAAGCCTTGCAGAACGAGTGAATAGTAATATTTTCAGCTTGCATACTCACTTTCCCCTTGTGGTGGGTGAAGTATTGGGATATGGGTGCCATCAATGGCCTCTGCACAGTTCGGAAACCCCATCTTCTCAAATCGATCTTTTATTCTGGAACTTTGCTGATGGCAACCACCTGTGAATAGATCACAGTGTTAATTGACTTAGAATCATAGACTCTCAGGGTTTGAAGGGACCTCAGGAGGTCATCTAGTCCAACCCCCTGCTCAAAGCAGAACCAACCCCAACTAAATCATCCCAGCCAGGGCTTTGTCAAGCCTGACCTTAAAAACCTCTAAGGAAGGAGATTCCACCACCTCCCTAGGTAACCCATTCAAGTTCTTCACCATCCTACTAGTGAAAAAGTTTTTCCTAATATCCAACCTAAACCTCCCCCTCTGCAACTTGAGACCATTACTCCTTGTTCTGTCATCTTCTACCACTGGGAACAGTCTAGATCCATCCTCTTTCAGGTAGTTGAAAGCAGCTATCAAATCCCCCCTCATTCTTCTCTTCTGCAGGCTAAACAATCCCAGTTCCCTCAGCTTCTCCTCATAAGTCATGTGCTCCAGCCCCCTAATCATTTTTGTTGTCCTCTCCTGGACTCTTTCCAATTTATCCACATCCTTCTTGCAGTGTGGGGCCCAAAACTGGACACAGTCCTCCAAATGAGGCCTCACCAGTGCCGAATAGAGGGGAATGATCACGTCCCTCGATCTGCTGAAAATGCTTCTACTTATACAACCCAAAATGCCATTAGCCTTCTTGGCAACAAGGGCACACTGTTGACTCATATTCAGCTTTTCGTCCACTGTAACCCCTAGGTCCTTTTCTGCAGAACTGCAGCCCAGCCATTTGGTCTCTAGTCTGTAGCAGTGCATGGGATTCTTCCGTCCTAAGTGCAGGACTCTGCACTTGTCCTTGTTGAACCTCATCAGATTTCTTTTGGCCCAATCCTCTAATTTGTCTAGGTCACTCTGTATCCTATCCCTACCTTCCAGCGTATCAACCACTCCTCCCAGTATAGTGTCATCTGCAAACTTGCTAAGGATGCAGTCCACACCATCCTCCAGATCGTTAATGAAGATATTGAACAAAACCGGCCCCAACACTGACCCTTGGGGCACTCCACTTGATACTGGCTGCCAACTAGATATGGAGCCATTGATCACTACCCGTTGAGCCCGACCATCTAGCCAGTTTTCTATCCACCTTACAGTCCATTCATCCAGCCCATACTTCTTTAACTTGCTGGCAAGAACACTGTGGGAGACTGTATCAAAAGCTTTGCTAAAGTCAAGAAATAGCACATCCACTGCTTTCCCCTCATCCACAGAGCCAGTTATCTCATCATAGAAGGCAATTAGGTTAGTCAGGCACGACTTGCCCTTGGTGAATCCATGCTGACTGTTCCTGATCACTTTCCTCTCCTTTAAGTGGTTCAGAATTGATTCTTTGAGGACCTGTTCCATGATTTTTCCAGACTTGCAAACCTGCACAGCCATGCCGCCAGCAGTGGACTTTCTAATCTTAATGTAGCTTGCAATGAACCTCTAGTTGTCTGGTATTGCCAGCTTCCAAAGGGCAACAGTATCCCTGCTTATGAACGGGTATGGCTTTCCTAAATCAAGTGTTCTAGTGCTGGAGGTTTGATGTAATCTCCTTACACAGCTCCATGAAGATCTATTTCTTCATTCAGATGTTCTGAAGCCACTGCTGGTCATCCCTGGTTTCCAGAATGATGTGACCACACCACACTAGTGCCGTTTCTCCTGCACCAGAAGTGATGGTCCATCCAAGGGCATGCTGTGGCAATACTGGCATTCACCACATTTGTACAATGTGAGCTGAATTAATTGTCATTGCCCCTCAAGATCAGCAATCTTCAATGTGTCAGAACATTCTACCTAATTCCATCCAGCATCTCACCGATTGCCTACTTCACTGCATAACCATTAGTCCCTCAATATGAACCAGTACCAAATCATCCCACTGACCCATGTCTTCTACCAGTTTTGCAGAGAACAGCAGCTAGGGACAACATGATCAGGAACTGGCATTGGCAAATGTGTGAAGGGGGGGACAGTACCAACAAAACACAGCAAAGTGTCACAGAACTTTAGGATACCACCCCTGATATGGTGGTGCTAATGTCGCAAAACAACCATGGCAGTGTGGAAATGGGTATATGTGTTCACAAAGCTCTATACCAGCGCCCAGCACAGCATAATGTAGACACTTGGCAGGGTACGGGGAACATGCACAATCATGAATATGTGCATCAGTGTATATATAGTCTAAGAGTGAGCTGGAGGTAGCATAGCTTATTCCTAGTGTTCAGAAAGAAAAGAGCACACAATGCTTTATGAACTGCTGTTCTAGAAAAACACTTTCTTTAACACAAGCTGATATGAGGAAAATGGCTGACAATAGTGATGGATACAACAATACAGAATTGCTAGCCACAGAACACACCCCTGTTACTCCCTGCTGTTGGCACCTATGACCTATTCTGACAGAGTGGCAGCATTGGTTTCTATGTGCCTGAAATGTGCTTCCTCTTTTTGATTTAACTGTCAGCAAAAACACAAAAAGATCAGAACATACACTGAAGTGGGCCACAAACTACAGACAGAAAAGTACATTTTGATTTTTAACTTTACAAGGAGTAAGTGAACTAAAACACTAAAAATACCATTTTAATTTGAGTAAATGCTAATTTTCCTACCAATTTCAAACTGACACTTTCAGATCTATTTTACTATCATCACCAAGTTACCTAAATGAAGATAGAAAAGGATAAGACCCAAAGTGTCAGATGAATAGAAGAGAATTTTTGATATGACAGGTTTAATTAACTAACACAAATATTATAATTTATTAGCTCTTTTAATAACTTGACCTTCAACTTCTCCTCTGGGAAAAATACACAGTAAAGGCAAAGACATTTCTTCCAAAATGATATCCGCTGATAAAATACTTTATTTGGGGTTTATATATTCTGTATTTCCAGGATGTGTGTGTGTGTGTGTGTGTGTGTGTATGTATATATATATATATATATATATAGTTCAACCTAATTTATTTGTATGTGTGTATCTATATCTATACACACACACACAGACACACACACGCACATACATACACACAGTATATATAGTACTTTTCTTCTATTAAGACTGACTAAAACATTGTAATGTGACATTTATAATTCTGTTCCATTACTGGAAAAAAACAGGTAGTAGATTGCTACATATTCGCAGCTGATAATTATGAATAATAACTTGCACTTAGTTCTCATGCAAAGATCTCAAAGTGTTTTACAAAGAAAAGTAAGTATTTCTATTCCCATTTTATAGATGGCAGCCCAATAAGATCCGAGGCACAGAGAATTAAAGTGAGTAACCTAAAGTTATACATCTGCATATAGAGAGTGTTATTTGAACAAATCAAAACAATTAATTTGGTTGTCATGGGCTGGTTTCTTCTCTTAAACTCAACTGTGATATTTTAAATATAATGTTCTATAATCAAAACCAAGGAAATTTCCTATGTGCCTCTACTAACAGGTAGTTTAAGTCCTTACTTGGGTAGCTTCCCTAAAGTTATTCACATTTGTTATATTAAAGGGGGAGTCTGCTGAAAGGGCAACTTTTAAGTCTACTCTCTGGGCATTTTCAGTGTGACACATCAAAGGGAACCAAGTTCAGTACATAGCTCTTCATTTTTTCATCCTAGAGAAAAATATAAGAAAGTGAAAATTGTAGGGATACAGATTCTTGGGATTAAGTTATTGGCTTCAGCAATACAGCCATGGGAAGACAGACATTCAGAAATAAATTCTTGAGTTTGTGGACTTTCCACAACATCAGCCTCTCAGATATTAAACTGCTGGTTGATTGGTAGGTAGGTACATCAGTAGCATAGCCGGGGGGGGAGCAGGGGGAGCAGCCGTTCCCCCTGTGAGGAGAAGCGGCGCTAAGGTGCCGCCCAAGCCCTGCTGCTGGAGCCAGGCTTGGGGGCACTTTAAAAGGCCGGCGGCTCCTGCCGCTGCGGGGAGCCACGGGCCCTTTAAAACACCCCCCAAGCCCCGCTGCCGGACCCGGGCTGGGGGGGGGGCGCTTTAAAAGGCCAGCGGCTCCTGCCACTGTGGGGCCTTTTAAAGCGCCCCCCCAGCCCGGGTCTGGCAGCGGGGTTGGGGGAGGTGCTTTAAAAGGCCCCGCAGCGGCAGAAGCCGCCGGCCTTTTTAAGCGGGGAGCCACAGGCCCTTTAAAGCGTGCCCCCCCCCCAGCACCGCAGCTGGGTGGGGATTTAAAAGGCCCGGGGGCTCCGCAGTGGCTGGAGCCCTGGGCCCTTTAAAGCGCCGCCAGGGTGAGTAGAGGGGGAGCGGGGAGGCGCCTTTTTATAGCGCCGCTCCCCCTGTGCTCTAAACCTGGCTATGCCACTGAGGTACATTGCATAGGTACATTCCTCTGGAAGGGGTTCAGGATGTGACCACTGAAGAACAGTAAAGCTTTAGGAGGATTGTTCACAAGGGTACTACAGATTCCACCAAGAGCAAACCAGTAGATCTGTTTTGGAAGAGTTACAGTAAAGTTTTGCTGGTGCACCACAGAGAGTTAGCAGTGGAGATGTTGGCCAGGTCAGCCAGTGTAGGACATCATACCGCTTATGGCTTATGGCTTCTGATAGCACAAACAATGAATTATATGTTGGGTAAGTGATGTAGCCACTGTATCATGGTAGCTGCATCCAGAGACATTCATCCACCATCAAGATGATAAAGAGGGCAGTCCATAACCAAAGAGCACATTCTTTGTTCTTGAGCTCCAGAGGCAGGACAGGGAGCTCAAGAAACTCCATGGGTAAAGATGTGAGTTAAACTGCCTGTGATCACAATGTATTTTGTTGTAACAATGAAGGATCTTTCAGTTCATATGGTTGTTCTGAGGGGCATGCGAGAGTGAGTCAAGAGACTCAGAGAGGCAGATCTGAGTTGTCTATCTGCCAAGACATGCACCATCAATCCAATCACATTGTTGCTGTTCCTTATTAGGGTACGTCTATACTTACCCGCCGCGTCGGAGGAGTCCAATCGATCTTCTGGGTTCGATTTATCGCGTCTTGTCTAGACGCGATAAATCGAACCAGGAAGTGCTCCCCCGTTGACGCCGGTAATCCTGCTCCACGAACAGAGCAGGCGGGGTCAATGGGAGAGCCTGCACGCCGCCGTGTGGACCAGGGGTAAGTACTTTGAAGTTCGAAATAAGATACTTCGACTTCAGCTACGTTATTCACGTAGCTGAAGTCGCGTATCTTAGTTCGAACTTGGGGAGTAGTGTGGACCAGTGAAAGATCATCCCTGATGTACTGTATGAGAGGCTCATCTATTTCAGAAAAGGGGTGTCTTGACATTAGCTGGTATTTTTGATGTGGCTTTCAGATGAAATGGTGAACTAAGCTGTTCTGATAGTTGACTGTGTGCAGTAATGCAGCCCTACATTCACACCAGGGGAGCAATGCCATCCACAACCAGAAGGTTGGAGAGTGGATTTTAGCCAGGCCACACCAGTGATGACATGAAGGGCAGAGTTGATCATTGAGTCCAGCTTGCCATGAAGATGGCTGGATTCCCAGGTTGCCAACAGTTTTCAGCAAGTGCAATAATTAGGGAATTGATCGATGTTCATAAAGTTGCAGCACTCATGCCCCATGAGTTTCTGGCAAGCCTGTGGAAGAGTGCAACTCTCGACTGGATTTTCATGTCTTCTCAATGTGTTTGATGAAGCAGTGGGGCAAATAAACAACTTGATCTGTGAGGGAATGGGTGCAGAGAGTGTGTTGTGGCCTTGTATAAAAGAATTCTAACCCTTTCAGCATTATCTCACAGTAGCTCAAACTTGGCTCCACCATCTCCATCCTCATTGTTCTTCTTGTTATGATGCCTTGGGTGTTGTCATAAATATAAAGGGAAGGGGGAGAGGGTCGGATGCAGTGCTATAAAATCCTCTTACCAGTAAAGGGTTAAGAAATACAGGTAGCCAGACTGACACCTGACCTGGCTGGCACCTGACCAATAAGGGGACAAGATACTTTCAAATCTTGGGAGGGGGGAAAGTGTGTGTGGCTCTTTGTCTGAGTCAGAGTGATCTCGGAAGACAGAAAGAACCTGCAGAAAAATCAGTCTTCTCACCAAACCTCACTTTTCTAAAGTAAGTGTAGTCAGCACTGCGAATAGGTTTTGTTTGTTTTGCTTGATGAGCTTTCCCTGTGTTAGAGGGATTCCTGTTTAAAACACTTGATGGTGGCAGTGAGTGGGTTTTTAGATCACTGTGTAACCAATTGGTTAGGAGATTGTTCTCAAGCTTCCCAGGAAAGGGGGTGTACGGGCTTGAGAGGGCATTTTGGGGGGTTATTTCCCTTGGCGGTATTAAAACACTTGGTGGTGGCAGTGAGAGAAGCATTTCTCAGGGTGCAGGGAATTTTGTACCTTGGGGGTTTTAACCTAAGCTGGTAAAAATAAGCTTAGGAGCTCTTCATGCGGGTCCCCACGTCTTTACCCTAAAGTTTAGAGTGGGGAGGGAACCCTGACAGGTGTACACACGTCTTTAGAGATAAAGTGACAGGCATGGGCCCAGACATATTTGCAGTCAATATTAATCATAACACAGCATAGGACAATAAAAGCAAAGGGCTAGATTGTGAAAGCCTTTCTTGTGCTGTTGACCCTGAACTCACAAGAGTAGTGCCATTGACTAGAATTGACATCAGTGGGACTACTTGTGCAACTCATGCTCACTAGCATGAACAAGGGTAGAAATTACACCCCACAAGAGGGACAAAAGAATAAGGGATGATGATGTTTACAACAGTCAGAGAATTCTGCCTACCTGAAATTCCCCCTACCATTTCAACTTGAAATAATAATCTAAACTTTCAGTCATTAGATATTTTAATAGAATTTACTGTCGGTGAACGTCATTATATAGGTGGCAGCATTTTTGTGGGGTGGATAGTGATGCCTAGATAAAGGATTTGTATTTCAGTGTGTAAAACAGAGAATTTTTCAGGATCAAGGGCATTGTATATAGCAAATGTAAATCATGACTACCATTATTTTTTATGTAGTGGAAAGCTACATTTTATTTCTATAATATGGCCTTACATCTTTTTGGAGCAGGGAAAGGGCTTTGACATTTTACAAGCAATCAGTTTTGAGCTTCCCATGCTTTGTGGCTAAGTCGCAGAAGTTGCATGCAGCTGGTGAAGAGCGCAGCTCAAACTATTTTTTTTGTTCTTTGCAGCCTGGATAAGCATCCGGACATTCAGATGCTTATCTGAGATTTATCCAAGCCTCTTTGGTCAAGAAATCACTCTGAAAATCTTACAAGAACAGGTGTTCTTGTGTGATTTCCAGTACTTCCTAGATTCAGTCAGTTTAGAAATAATAAAACCTTGTAATTCTGCCGTGCTTTCCAGCTGAGGATCTCAGAACACTTTGCACACATTGATTAACCCTCACATTAAATCTATGAAGGAAAACATTTTTATCCCCATTTTACAAATGGGGAATCTGAGGCACACAAATGTTAAGCGATTTGTGCACCTTAATAAAGGAAGTTTGTAGCAGATAGGAATAGAATCCAGGACTCCTGACTCTTAAGAAATTTATCTAAACTCGTGACATTTCACTGTTTCCATTAGACACTGAAACCAGAAAATGCAGAAAGAAATTAAAATGAGAAATTAAAAAAAGTTTAAGATTTTCCCCTTGGTTGACTCCTCAAGTCTCCTTATCCTTTGTAGTGTGTACAGCATATTATTAATCAGGCCAAGAGAAATCTTTTGAGTTTATCTCTGCAATTGAAAAAAATGACATCAAATGCATATTTTTAAAACAGAAAATTAATATATCCCTACTATAAGTGAATCTTGGAGTGAGGCTCAAGAACTCAAAAACTGTCTTCTTTACAGCCTGTCTGGTCAGGACCCAAAGCTAAATGCTTCCTCTTGTCTACTGTGTGTCACATTCACAACAGTGCTGTGTGCAGCAGTGATACTCACATTGCACACAGTCCTGGCTATGCCTAGAGTTCTGGGTTGAAATCTTGACTCCAGTTAAGTCCAGGGGATTTTTGCCATTAACCTCAGTGGGACCAGGATTTCACATCTTATGTTTGGGAGCATTCCTAAGGCCACGAGAAATCCTCCAAAGGGCTGATATTAAGCCAGTATGATGTAGAAGCATGTAATAAAAGTTTAACCAAATTTTTGTGAACCTCTAGTTTGTTTCAATGTGAGTTTTACGTTAAATTCTTATTTTATCTAGAACTGGGTCAAAACTGTAACCTGGGATTTGAATCCTCCTGACTTTCATGTAGGGTGGGAAAAAAACTAGGTACTATAAATTACTCTCCTCAGAACCTTCCATGACTTTATGAAACCAAATCTCCTTCTGTTCTCTCTGCAAATTAAATTCAAATCTGCATAGAGTTCCTTAAATTTTTGCCTTGCAAATATGACACCAATTACATTAAGTGAAAGCCCATAAATTTCCATATATTTTGTACATTCCAATTGGTCTGGCGGGGTGGGGGGGATGAATCCTAGGATATTCCTTAAGATTTTATATTAGAGGAAGGCAACTTTGCATACATTTAGGTTGAAGTCCTTGCCAATTATGCAGACATTTTCCATAGATTTCTCTTGCCCTGATTAATAATATATTGTACACACTACATCTCTAGGGTTTTTAAAACCAGATTTATGTTTTAATAAGACTTATCTAAAAAGGTTAAATTATAATTGGAGCCAAACAAAATGATCCTCTGGAGATTTAAGTATCATCTTTCTGTGCAACCTCCACTTTGGATCAAAGAGAGTAAAACTATAACAGTAAAGACCTTTGAATCAGAGATATAAATTCACGTGGGGTTCAGCAAATATTCCCAATGCCAGTCTTACCACAGGATTCTCAGTAGTGATAAGCACAACAAAGTTTATTAGCTTTCCCAGAAGCACTATTTTTGGATAGCAGTATTTCCAGTAATTACGGCAGCAAGGCCACTCAGCATTGTCAGGTCCTTTTATGTTATATGTTAGAGACAAAAGTTCAGGGAATGAAGGGCACATTAGACAGGTATATCACACATTTCCTGGCTTGTTTTTTTTCTCTATAAGAAGTTATTAAGAATGTATGAAAATATGTTTTGTATCTGAACAGATTAGCTCCAAAAATCTCTAAAAATTCAAAGTTCGATTTCTTTTGACTAGATCGATACTGTCTGGACTGGACTCCTTCTTTATATGTCCTGCTGATCTGTTTTCAGGACCTAGGTTCAGTTTCTCTCCATCCATCTCCATCACAGTCTCCATCTCTTACTACCCAAAATCCCTCCATGCTTCCAAGGATCTGTCTATGTCCAAGGATCTCTTTCTTCTCCAGGTTCCTCCTTCATTATCATCTTTGACCTTATGTCAGACACCTGCACTATGCACTTATGTCAGACACCTGCATATGTCAGACACCTGCACTAGACCCAACACAAGTGATATTCCCCCTTTCTGGTTCAAACATCTAGGTTCTGCCAAAATTATCAAGATGGGGAGATTATGAGGATGTCTCTGACAACATGATTCTTGTGGCCGTAGTCAGGGAAAACACATCTTGCAGACTATGCAACTATGTGACCTGCAAAGTTAAGTAACATTGCTGTGGTGCCAGTACTTAGTATAAGAGGTACCATATACCTCAACTGGACTTTTTGTCATACTGTATAGAATTATAGAAAAAAAGAACAAACATTAGTTTTAGTTTTCACTTGTAACAATGTTTTTTTTTAAATGGAAGAAATACTCAAGCACAGAAATGTCCCAAAACCTCTTCCAAATAAAATCCACTGGATTTGAGATGGGGGCATTGAATGAATACATTCAGAGATACAGAGAGTGAGAGAAAATAACTGAGAGACATTCAGTAGGATGATAGAATGACAGACATGCAAGTTAACCCTTTCCTGCCATCTAGTGCTAGAGATTAGAAAACAGGGGGTGGGGGAGATTCTTTTTAACTCTATGAAAAGCTTCTAACTCATCTTCTACTGGCCCCAGCCAGGACACCTTTGTTCTAAACTGCACATGCAAATAACAAAACAGACCCTTCCACAAGAGCATATATTCTAGTATGTGACAGAAGACAACAGGTGGGTACAAGAAATAGATGAGGGTAGAACAAGGTAGCAGTGAAATAATGATTCGTTTAATAAGCATTGGTAACAGCACATTACGTGCTCAGCCATTGTCACATGTTTTATAATTTGTTGGTAAGTTTGCGCCACATACACAAAGGCAACAGATTCTACTTTAGAGATTGTACCTTTGCCAGGTGATTGTGAAAGGGGAAAAACATCATATGGTATATGCGTTACTAGGAATTCATTTCCTGCACTGGTATCATTTGCCATTATGGAGATCCTTGCCGTTGTGTAGCCATTACAGAAACTCCAACCCTATGTAAGTAGCATAAACTTAAAAGAGATGACAGACCACAATGCCTTAGACTGGGTTATTGCAGGATGAATCGTCCACATGGAAAACCTTAATGGTGAAGTTCTTGCCTGGTAAGCAATATCCTTTAAAGATATTCCACAGTACTGTAGCTACAACGATGAATACTGCTCTGCTCTCTGGAAAGGAGGCTTAAAGATTGTTTGACATGATCTTCTGAGACGGCAGACTGCAAAGTAGAAGAGTCTTGAAAAGAACAGGAGGAAGAAATTATGTAATAGGATTCCATGCAGGTGCTCTAAAGCCTCTAAAGATGACTTCATGGGATCTCTAGTAAAGCAAATATGCAGGCTCACTTCTACAGAGATTTTGGAACAGGAACAATTGTCCTAATGTTTATTTTGAATTAGACTACATCCCATGAATTATTAAGGTATGGTCTTCATTCAAGGTGTATTTTGCCCCTGTGTAGAGGGGCTACACATGTTCCATGTACCACTTAATTTCTACTCCTGGACCAGAATCTGATGCATGTGTGTGCTACCTAATTTTATAAACAAGCCATAAAATGTGTGATATTGCCGTATAGAGTAAAGAAAGGAAATGACGTCTGGACTGCCTAGATTGTCTTTTGAATAAGTTACGGGCCAGACTTTGAGAAGAACTTCAGCTACCACTGAGGCACCTAAATGAAGCTGGCAGATTTTAAAGATCTCAGCTCCCACCAGCTGCCATTGAGACCAGTGAGAGTTGCGGGGTGCTGAGCAATACTGGAAATCTGGCCCTAGATTCTCTTCCCTGTATATTATATTGCCTGAGAGAAAACAAGGTGAGCCCTGGGAATTTTCCCAATTCATCTGTGAATAAACACAGAGAAGATTATCTGCGTGATCCGAGGGAGAAATCTAAAATAATCTTTTAATAATTCAATTTGTCAAGGGCCAGTACATATATACTGTTTAGTGAGAGTTCCTTTGAATGCTATTCCTTGTACATATTAAAGCATTCTTCCTTTTGTGCATATAGCTGTATTCCAATTCCACAGATTCCTAGTATTTGCATATACTTGGCCTCCAGCTGTTTGTATCCATCTTAAAACTTGACCTTTTAGTTTCCCTCACCCCCTGTCAGCTGTTTGAAGTTAAAGGAACAGCAAATTGAGAAAGAAAAGAAGATACTTAATATGACCATCTTTAATACTATCATATATTGATCAAGGAGACAATCTTTTGTACAATGAATTATGGGTTATTTTGGTAGCAGCAGAAGACATGCCACATATCTTGCCAATTATAGATTCCCTGGTTATGATCAAGAGTCCCCAAATGGATGGCTGTGAAGTATTCTCCAAAGTTATTTTAAATGTAATAATGTAATGTAATGTAATAATTGTTTTGTCTATTTGAATGCAAAACTATAATTTTCAATTGGCATGATGGAATCTGAACAAATATATGCATAATATTACATCTTTCTTTTTAAAGTGATGGGGTCATCAAACGTAATACCAAACCTACAAAGGGAAAGCAGCATGGAGCCTACTGTCAAATCAGAATATGACACGGTTCTCTCTAGAATGAATGGCAGTGTCAGAAATCACATACTACTGATCCACACCCAGGTTGTGTGAGGTTTGAAAAAGAAACATCATAGATTATGGACCTTTACCAAAGGACCAGATCCATGAGTAGATTTCCAGCACATGAAGTTTGAATACATATAAAATGAGCACAGCTTTCTCCCCTCTCTGGTACAACGGTTGAAAGGGCTAATGGAAAGCTCTTCTTAAGACCTACTTAATATAAGATCCCATATGTTATTATTTATTCCACGTTGTAAACGTGCATGGCATTTGTAGACAAAGTAGAAAAGTTGTTTACAGTCGAAGGGCAAACTTGTGACTTTACACCTTGTCCTGGGAATAACACCCTCAGTAGCAGTCAAGAGAAGAGCATTCTGGCAGTTCCTTCACTAGAACCCCCACCCCAGGGAAGAATTAACATGCACCAACAATTTACCAGATACAGATTCCTTCTCGCCTTGTGTTGGCTCAACTGTGCAGACAGCCATGTTGTTGGGCAGAGTGAAGCCAAGGTCCCCACCCCACCCCAGTCTCTGCCCATCTGCTCTAGGGGAAAGGATATAGTGACCCCAGAGATCCCTCTCTCCTTCTCATGCACAGAGCAGTGATCTAGGTAAATTCAAAAATGAGGATCCTATTCCCAATTACTTCCCTGCACAGCCATGTAGGGCCAGTTACAATCTTGCTCTAATTCACCTAATTGTTAGTTGTTCAGAACTTCCCAGATACTTTAATGAAGGAGCATTATTTTCATCCTCTAAACACAGCACCAAGTCATAAAAATATCTTTTCAATCTTGGCCAATGAATTATTCATGGTCCCCCAGGCAGTATGCTCCATATCATGAAATAAATAACTATTTGATAATGTCAATATCAAAGAAAGCAGTTTTCTTGATGTGGGCAGAACATTAAAGATATACTTCCCAGGGTTCTCTTCAGTCTGAATATTATACATGGTACCCAATGGAGACCCATTTCTGCATCCCATCTTCAAGAGTGGGTATTGGTGGTGGACTTGGGGAAAGTCAGAAAAGGGGGAATTACTTTATATATATATATGTAACCCTTCTGCCAGGACGAGTTGACAGCAGCAAGGGCCAGGTTCAGTACATAGGGGTTCCCTTCTCAACAATGCAATGCAAAACCGGCTCGAGCCCCCACCCAGTAACCTGGGAAAATCTTATACACACCCCTGGGTGCCTCAAAGAGGCAATACTTCCCCTCTCGCAAGCACAGAGCCTCAGTGTAACAGAAATCTTTAATAGCAGCAGGTAAACGACACCAGCCTTAAATTGGGAAAACACTGCAACTAGGATCCATAAGCCAAACTGTGAGCAAGACCCACCACAGCCAATTGGGCCATGCCCTATCCCTTGGGTTCTTGAGTCCAGCAACCCAAAAGTCACCCAAAGTCCCCAAAAGTCCAGTCCCAGAGTTCAAAAGTTCATCTG
Organism: Chelydra serpentina; assembly: GCA_037349315.1. Classification (NCBI taxonomy): domain Eukaryota; kingdom Metazoa; phylum Chordata; order Testudines; family Chelydridae; genus Chelydra; species Chelydra serpentina. The sequence goes on from JBAIAC010000004.1 coordinate 66,047,556, forward strand.
CAGGGTGCTACACGCCACCCGCCTGGGCAGCAATGGGAAAGGGGGGGGGGGTAAGGGGCACCTTACGTGGCGTGAAGATGATTGCCTCACCCCTCCGTGGGGCTTCACTCTGCTCCGCCAGCTGTCCCGCAAGCCGCTACAGCTATCCCCACGAACTGCTCCGCCCCGCCAACAGCGCCGCTCCACCAGCCGTCCTGCAAGCTGCTCCGACTGCAACCACGAACTGCTCCACTCTGCCAGCAGCACCGCTCCGACTGCCCCCACGAACTGCTCCACTCTGCCAGCAGCACCACTCCGACTGTCCTCACGAACTGCTCTGCTTTGCCAGCAGCGCCACACCATCAGCTGTCTTGCCAACTGCTCCACCAGCCACTCAGAAATTTATCTTCAGGCTCCCCCACTACTTAACACAGTGCTCAGTGATTTCAGCTCATAATACTTTTAGCTCTTTAGTGATTTCAGCTTGTAGTTTAGGGGAGCCCTAGTGCTCATTTGCACTATTAGCCCAGAGTGATTTCAGTTCAGCAGCCTGAAACCAGACTCTCAAGGAACTCAACATTAGCTCTGATATTCCACAGTGGAGAGAGGAGGAGATGCTGCAATTGCTGTCTCAGACCCTCACAAGGGACCTACACCACCAGGTATTAATAGCTATTCTCAGCCTCTCTCTATTCACTGGGCTTTGGAACCCATGTCCCTTGGCTGGCAAGTGCTGTTTAGTTAATGGCAAGTTCCCCTTTAACATGACAAAAGGCCAAGTACAGTTCCACTGTCCATGATTTACATAAGCAGTATAACAACAGTTTATTCTTCCTGCCCCAATAACAGAAATTCCTGCCCCAATACAGAAAACTGGGGATCCTACAGCAGCCCCAAATGCCCATTTGGGTCACTATGGTTCGTACCAGGCAGGGTGGGTGTGCCTATGCAAATTGGATCAGCCCCTGGAGTGCTTTGCCATGACTCACCACCAGATGTCAGGGTGGAGCTCATCCTGACTCTGCTTACATATATATAATTATACATATAATATAATTACTCTCCATCTCTGTTCACCCAATTCCAACAGGACAAAATCTCACCCAGCATGACTAAGGCTAATCAGCATTTCTATATTATTCCATTAACATATTTGCATTAAGATGAATGTTTAAATCCTTTTAATCCTCTTTTAAAGTATAACAATGGTATTTCAGCTATTTTAACAAGGGAAAAACACTTTTGTTTGATGTGCAAGAGCTACCGGTTGAACGAAAAATATTCTGGGCTCATTACCAATAGAAATGAGCCAAACTGATTCAGAGAAATATGACATAACTTCTGAACAGGGGGGATATTTTAATTAATTGCATTTACTTTAGCTAGCACATCCCTTTAGTCATAAATACATGTACAGTCAGGATGGACACCCACTTAGGCTATGTCTACACTTGAAGCTGGGTGTGATTCCCAGCTTGAGCAGAGCTAGCACACTGTAGTGTAGCTGGTAGCACAAGCAGGGGTTGTGGGCTAGCTGCCCCAAGCAGAAAGCCACCCGGTCCCCCTTGGTACACACTCAGGATGGCTAGCCCATGCTGCTACTCACTGCTGCCTGTGGGACTGCAGCAATACTGCTATTTTTAGCGTGCTAGCTCAATGAGAGCTAGTATGTCTACTTAATCTAGGAATCACATCCTGTGACATACCAGAGTACAATCCAGACGAATGAGTAACTCTGTCTCCCCTGCCTTCCAGGGTGCCCTTTACAATACTTTGCTGTTGTAGCATCCAGTCTGGACTTGCTCACAAACAGCCTACTGCAGTGGTGGGAAACCTGCGGCCCATCAGGGTAATCTGATTGCGGGCCATGAGACATTTTGCTGATGTTGACCATCCGTAGGTACACCCCGCACAGCTCCCAGTGGCCGCAGTTCGCTGTTCTCAGCCAATGGGAGTTGCAGGAAGTGGTGGCCAGCACATCTCTGTGGCCCGCCGCTTCCCACGCTCCCATTGGCTAGAAATAGTGAACTGCAGGCACTGGGAGATGCGGGGGGCCGTGCCTGTGAAGGGTTAATGTAAACAAAATGTCTCGCTGCCCGCCAGCGGATTACCCTGATGGGCCGCATGCAGCCCGCGGGCCACATGTTGCCCACCACTGGCCTACTGCATGCAAGTCACTCCCAGTTATGTCAGTGTGTGCGCTGTAGCCAGCCAACAAAATCTTGGCTCTTTCCAGCCTGGGTTATGCTGCAGGGTGATCCCAGCACACTCCCAGCTTTAGATTGTAACACACTCCCAGAAATGTATGTCCAGTAGTGCCCAGCCGTCTCCTGGACAATGCAAGTTTGTATAAAGTCTGTCATTTCATCAGTAGAAATAATATGCACACATCTTGTTACCCCAAATGGAGTTTCCAAAACACTTCACTTTAAACACACTGGATTAGATAAAAAAGTAAAACAAGTTTATTAACTATGAAGAGAGATTTGAAGTGAGTACAAGTAATGAGGCATGTGATGGGGCATTTGCCCCACACTGTTCTGTAAGGGGTTAATGTAGTCCTAGGGAGGCTGTGCATAAAGCAGCCAATAGGAGAGGGGCTGCGAGGAGCAGCCAATCAGGGCCTGGTAGGCCTAAATAAGAAGAGCTGCAGAGCAGCTTCAGTTGCTTCCTGGAGCTCAAGGAGAGAGGACTATCTGTCTTGTAGGTGGAAGAAAGCTAGTACCTGGGACAAAGCAGTGCTGGGCAGGATCAGGGGAGTGAGAGCAAGCTCCTGGGTGTGTTTTAAGACTGGCATTGTGAGGCCCTGAGGTAAGATGCTAGGGCTGCGGGGAAGTGGTTCAGGAAAAGAAACTGTGTGGTTGGAGGGGATGCAGCAAGTGGCTGCTATCTACAGGGTCCCTGGGCTGGGATCCAGAGTAGTGGGTAGGCCTGGTTCCTCCCCGCTTCCATTCCTCCCTCCCCCCCCTCACCCCCCCCCCCCCCGCTCTTTGCCACTGGGGATGTGGCTAAACAGGAGACTGCGGTCACCACTGAGAGAAGTGGCTGGGAAGGGACTACAGAGATGTTCCTGAGAAGGGGGGAGCACCAAGTGTGGCATGGCTGGAGGACTGCGGCACTGAAGAGGACAACACAGTCCTTGGAGGAACGTGGATCCAGGAGCAGCAGAGGTGATGGTTGGAGTACCATTAGAGCAAGGCGCACTGGCTACCAGAGTGTGGTCATGAGGAGGCGCTGGAGTGGTGAATGAACCTCATCAGAAGGCATACAAGTCAGAAATGGTTACAAGACAAATAAAGATAAAATGCAACTGGTGCCCATCTTAACAAACTATGTGAAATTCAAAGCAAAGTTGTCTCCCCATATGTTCTCAGCAGTCTTACTGACCAAACTTCTTAGGTCATGACCCCTTCTCCAGTTGAAGGGCGGCTTCCTTTGTCCCTTCTGGTGCAATGAATCGATGGACAGAGACAGAGAGGGAGGTGTGTTTTGGTGTTTCTCCCTCCTTTTTATAGTGTCAGCCCCCCTGTTAGAAAACATTTCCAGCTAAGATTCAGGAGAGAAAGAGTCTACAGGGGAGGATGTTCCCTGATGCTTTTTCCTCACCTGTTGGAGCTTCTTTTGTTTTTCTTCCTGCTTGATAACTCTGTTTACTGCTTTACTCAAATTAAGCAGAGCACACATTCCTCTGTTTGAGACAGGCCTCTCTGCCAACCTCTGTTTGGAACATGTATAAAAAAACACTGTACAGTGGAATCTTATAACTTCACATACAATGTTGTCACACACATTTTAACTGTACAGTAATGACCAGCAATGACAAAGGATGGATCACTTGGTGATTACCTGTTCTGTCCATTCCTTCTGGGGCACCTCGCATTGGCCACTGTTGGGTGACAGGATACTGGGCTAGATGGACCTTTGGTCTGACCCAGTATGGTCATTCTTACGTTGTTATATTAATTTTCAAAGGATACCTCTCAAGGCATACATTATACAAAGATTATTACAAGAGTGTGCAGGGTGTGGACACACACCCCAGCTCCAAATATAGATGTAATCTAAGACTCTCCTGTCTAAAAATCTCAGCTTGCCTCTCCAAACACTAATATGTTTACATACAAAGGATAATAAACTGATTAGGATAAATTAACAAGCTACCTGATCTAGCCCAAGCTGAGCCCAAAACTGTTTTGAGGTGCAAAAAAAGGTTTGGTTAGCTTTCATCTGCTTGTTTGTTTACACTTTTAGGGTCTCTGCACTTTTTGCTTTCAGTCCAGAGACAGGAAACAGAAAGAGCAAAATACTGTATGAAAGCTTGTTCCCTTGGTTCTTCTAGTTGGTTGTATTTTAAATCTTGTGAAAAAGCCTGATCTTATAGGATTTTCTCCCCTGTATCCAGACCAAAAAGGTTTACACAAGCTCATGTAAATTGCAGCTTAAAGCTTGAAATGATTATCTAAACATCTTGAGGTTTGCCCATAATTAGTATATGCATGGTGTTCTGTATTCCTACATTCATACCAATCTGCTTGGATTATTTGCTTTCTGCTCAACAAATGTGTCAGCTCTTGAACCTCTTTAGGGTATAGATGAAAAACAGTGATGGGTTCAGATGTACTGCATATATATCAATACAAATACCATCTGTTTCCACAAGAGAGGTGCTATCTGATAGTTCAAATGCAGAGGCGTGCATGAGAAACAATAACATTTTAACAATGCTCTAAAACTTCTCTCTATTCTTGTACAACTCGTTTAGGCCCACAGTTTTAAAAAATGGCCTCTAATTTTGAGTAGCCAATTTCAAATACTTAGAGTCTGATTTTCAGAGATCCTGAGCAACCACAGTTCCACTTGATGCCAGTAGCAGCTACAAATGCTCAGCACCTCTCAAAACCATGCACCAGGTATCTCAATTGGGCAAACAAGATTGGACAAACAAGCTATGAAGCACCTAAAATTAGAGGCTACTTTTGAAAATGTCGTCCTAAACCTATCTGTTTGTTTCCCATCTGTAAAATGGGGATATTACTACTTCCCTACCTCCTGTCAATTTGAGGCTGAATTAGTTAATGTTTGTAATGAGTCTTAGGGAAGGTTCAACTAAGACTCTATTTCCTTTCATTGCATCAGCTAATAATCCTCCTTTTTCAGCTATGATCCTGAATATCATGACCTTGCTCATGGTCATTTGACAACAATGAATGACTGGACCGTGGAGAAGAAGAAAGGCATTATGAAGGGCACTGGTAACTGACAAGAAAACAGGTTGTAATCCAGCAAGTGTCTTTTTGACACCTGGGTTGTGTCCAAATGTATGTAGCTGAAGAATCCTGCCTGCAAGCAGTCTGCATGTAGGCAATTAGATTACAGGCATTGGCACCAAGGGACAAAATCAACCTCAAAGGAGTGAATCAAGTAGAGACCAAGATACATGTTGTGAAATTGCCCCAAGAAATGGGCAACCAGCCAACTGAGCATAAGGTAGTACGGTTAAAAGTGAGGCGTGTCGTGTCCTTACACATGGGACGAGGAAAAATAAGAAACTCTCTATTCTGTGTGTCAGATTGTGAGATACATAGTCAAAGGTAAAATCTATTTATTTGTCTGCCTGGGTCCTTTTAACACACTTATCACAGCAGTATCTGACAGAAAAGAAATCATCCACCTCCTAATTGCAGTCATCTTGTTGACAGAAAGAGACCAGTGTTCTAGGCGGAAGTCAGTAGTGAGGATCTAAAGATTTTAAATGCTTCTTAACAGATTTCAGGCAGTTAGACCCATCTAGAAAAAAAGTAATGTAGAAATTAATAGGGAATGATCACCTCTTTGGTAACCTCTCTAGATTGTTTACATCATCTGGTTGAATTTACAGAGATGTATATCCCTGCTATCCTGTTATATAGAATGGTTGGGGGGAAGCACTATAGAAAAGGGATAATTCTCTATTAAATTCTGTGGGTTCTTAGAGTAGTTTCTAGAGAAACTAATTGGTTTAATCCATATTAATATCAATGGGACTTTCATCTAAGGGTAAGAATTTGGGGATGGCACTTCCCACAAAGGGTAGTGTGTGTGTGTGTGTGTGTATTAATGAACTCCTTAATCATATTCAAGAGTCAGTTTTGTCTTGGCAGTTAAGATATCTTCTTTGTATGGCATCTACATTCATACTAACTGTGGAGACATTTTACTCCCTACCAAGTTTTTGAGAAACAGGACTAATCAAAAGAACTGATTTCAAAGCTGATCACTTTGGGCTGGTGAATCAGGTTTAGGATCTGTAAAGTCTTGTCTTTACAAGAAAGTTATATGGTGTATCACACATACACACACGCATACAGTGTGGACATTCTTATTCCGGTATAAGAGCACCTTTTTTTCATTCATCTTGTATCAGTTGGGAAGCGGATTATGCTAAACCAAAAAAGCCATTGTTATACTGGAATAAGTGTCCACACATTGGGTTATACTGTTACAACTGTATCATTGTTATACAGGTATTCATGATAAAACTTTTTTAGACAAGGCCTAAGAGTGAGGTGTGAAGTAAGTCTCATGAAGAATTTGCCCAACACCATGGAAATTGATTTTGTTCTGAACAGAATTTCATTGTGTAGCTCTTTATTGGAAATGGGGCTACTGCAATAAAATCAAATGTATATGTTACCTTCTTTTAGTGATCCCAGCTCATAAGGAGATATGAGAACTGACATACCTGGTTAAGTGATGGGGCCTCATTTTCAATGAACCTTCAGCTTGGCCTTTAGTTTTTAGGTGAAGTTTTGAACCTGCAAACAGTTGTGCCTACAAAATTAAAGGCCACATGTCAAAACCAGGCCCTCAGTCTTCTCACAATGGATGCAGGGTTTGTCAGCAAAAATATACATATTACTTGAGAACAAAGGAGTCGTCTTTTCGAAAAGTTGTGGAATAGCAATTAATGATTGTAGGGCACGGTCCTCCATTTTACATGTGTAGCGTTCATTGATATTAGAGGGACTACAATATAGTGAATGAGAAGGCACATCTGAAAACTGTGTAAATGTTTTTACTAGCAGCACAAATCAGACAAAATAAGATCCTAAAATTCTACATTCAATGATTGCCACCAGGGGCAATTCAGGAAATTTTTGAGGCTCCCTATGGATCCCTACTTACCCACTGGAAAGTTCAAGATTTCCCTCTGACACACCCCTGCCCCAAACCTCTGTGGTTGCCAGGGGAAAGGATTGTCAAGCCCACAAAGGACAATCAGGACAGTGCCCTGGGTTTTGCTGGTATGGTTGGTTCAGGGAGGGAGTTATGGAAACAATGGATGTATATTTCTCCTTAAATAGAAGTAGGGAAAATACTTACAAATATATCTGAGCCAGTGCTATGGTAAAGGGAGCCTTTGCTTTTTCCCAAACAGCAAAAGTTACCGCCACAGAGCTCCCTGGCAATGAGCAGCAGCTTGCATACCACCTGCCACATATTGGAGCACGAACTGTAAACATCATACTAACATTTTAACTTGTCCCTGATGAAATGCACCCCTGCACCCAAGGCTGCAGGCCTGGCTGCACTATCTGAACCAACATTGTCTGTAACAGAAGCATGAAGATCGCATGCCAGTAAAATGGTTTGCCATCAGACTGATGAATAATTTTCTGGGTGGGGAAGACAGGAGAGAGCCTTTTCTTCTTAATAAAGAAAGTTGTTCACTGACAACTCCCTTTTAAAATGTAGAGGCAAGCAATAGAGAGCCAGAAGTGACAAGCTGTAGCAATGCCAGCTTTGCATGCATTTCAGGGAGAAGCAGACACATTTATATCCAGTCATGCTAGGTTTGCCCTAGAAATGGAATTGTACATTTGCAACGGTAGCTGTGTTCTGCATGCAAACCACAATGCTGCTTTGTACAAGGTCAGTCTCTTTTTTTTTTAGCCTATTATTGCCATAATACTGGTCCAGGTCACTGATACATTGAAGGAGCAGCATCAGCTGATTGGCAAGTGTCTCAACAGCAGGAAGTTAGCTGATAAGCTTCTTAAGCAGTGAGCTCTCCTAAGCAGGAAGCACTGGAGCCAGCTCAAGGAAGTTACCCTTAAAATTGCTTTGCTCAGGCCTCAACCTCAGCAGACTAATTAGAAGCTGTTGAAAGGAAGAGTCCCTGGTGTGTATTTTTCTGTAGACAAGACTCAGGAAACATGTTGCTTGGACCGCAGTAAACAGACAGGGAGATAAATGTTTAAAAGCTACCATAAAAAAAAAAACTCAGACAGTTCACGAGTACAATGAATAAAACAGACTGATCTAAGTGGTCACTGAAAGGTTTGAAGTGGGCTGGGACAGGTCCCTGTGGGTAAGCAGCAGGCAAACAGGCAATCTATGCAAACAAATATTGGCAATTTGAACACTTCCTATTTATGGAACCCGATTGGCCCAGAGAAAGGAATGCTGTATAATGAATATTATTATATTTCTGCGGATGATATGCTGGATATAAAGAACACTAACAGTGGTTTTTTTTCTTTATGGTGATCTAATCATTTAGGCAGACACTCTCATTCTTTATGGGAAAGACAAAGCATATTAAATTAAGAGCATTAGACTGATCTAGAGATAGGATGACACTGTGAACGGAGAAGGGCTCTGAGATGCAAATTCATGATCCGTTCAAGCTTATTAAAATAATGTTGTTCTCTTGAGCATTCTCTATCCTAGCTTCATAGAAGCCCCCCCTGAAGGACTGACTAAATCTATGTTCTAATAAGATTATAAGGCCTTAAAATTTGCCAACTCCCCCAGAAATTCTTTACAAAGGTGAAAAAAGGAAGTTAAAAAGTTTACATTTCAGAATGGTTTCTTTTTTTCTACTAGAAACTTCCTGCACAGTTTGCTTGAATGCAGCCAAAGGGTGGCCTGTAAGGCAAATCCTGTAGATTCATTTAGAGATCTTGGTTCCTTCCTCCCCACCATCCCCACAAGAATCTTATCTTGTGGCCCCAGGAAATGACCTTATTAACTGGGACAGGTATGTTAGCTGGCTAATGCACACCCTAATTATGGGGCCAGATACCTCTTTCCCAAAGCACAGCTCTAGGAGGGCTGCCTACCACAAGCTGCCACTTCCCCTGTTAAAATCCATGCAAGGTAGGGCCTTAGACGGTGACTGTGCAACATCACCATACCCAGAAACAAAAGGGAAAATCTTGTTTCCAGTTCACGGATCTATTAAATTAGCAACACAGATGTCTATAATCCTGAGAAGATTAGCTAATAAACACTCCAGGATTCTCTAGCAACTGCAGGTTAGGGAACAGAAGCCCTATAATACCTAGTGAATGTTTGCTGGGAAGCCAGGGAACCTACTATGGCATGCTAGGGGTCACATTCCAGTTGAGCTGGGAGCTGAAAGGAAAGATAACACAAAATATGGGAGATGAGGGTTCCAATTCCTGCTCTGCCAGAGTCTCTCTTATGTCACTTTGGACACGCCTCTCTATGTGTCAGTTCTCCATCTGAAAAATGGGGATAATTATACTGGAGCATTGTGAGAATAAATACATTAAAGATACTCAGATTCAATGGTAATGAGGGCTATATAGGGACTTAAGAGAGAGAGTTTGAGCAGTAATGTTTCCCCCTTCCTGGTCACATGTGGGACAGCCACATCCTACAGCCCTGCCAAGTTGTATTACTTCAGTTTGTCGTCGCAGGAGGGTAAAGTGAAGGCAGGGTAAGAAGTATCTCTGAATGCCCTTCTTGTTTTTGTTGAAATTAAGAAATTTAACTGAACTTTCACTTAATTTCTGTGTGTTATTTTATCGATATTTCTACCAGTAGTCTGGTAGAAAAAGAAAGGAAGAAAACCAGCAGATTTAAAATGAAATTCCAAGAGGCACTCCTGTACTGTAATTTGTGGAGTGTATGTCATAGACACAATAGATTGTTAAAGCTCAGAAGCATTATGGCCTGTCATGTCAAATCATACTTAGGGAGCTTTAATATGTGGATTATGGACACATTAAACTATACTCTCTCCTGCCTATTATGTCAATGGGACTTTGCATATTTAAATAACACTACACTGTGTAATCCTTGTACTATGTCATGCATGCACAATAGGTCTATGTCGACCAGAGATCACTAGGAAAGTCTTCAGACTTTGCAAGAGCCATAGTTACTTTGTAACACCAATATCCATAAACATTTCCACACTGGCAAATAAACTAGCTTTAATATAGAAGTCAATTTTTAAAAACATATTTTTCATCACCTCATTGGTGATGCCTCCTTTCTTCCCTTTTCGTCTTCTCTGGAGTTCTAATGAGAAAAATGGTGCCAGAAAACTCGTTTTCAGCCTGTGTTGACTCACAACTCTTATGCTATCCCATTCTACATAAACACACATTCCCAGAGAATGTCAGAATGGACAAGCTATGAGGCAGCATCTACCTCTCTCAGGTTTTTCCATCCTCATAATATGCAAGAGTATCCAAAGAAGAAGCATCAGCTGCTGATTATTCAGCAAGCAAGTGAATTCCAAAAGTCAGTGGACAGCGAGTGACCACCATGGTCTGTCACCTTGGGACTCATTAGAATGTCACTTGTGCAGAGGTAGTGAGGTTTTGACAATAGAGATGCAATGAGATGCCCTCTGTAGCATGCATTGTATGGCGCTAATCCCATTGTAATTGTATTGTGAACTACTTTCCATCATAGAAGGAGATATCTAAGTACCTAAAATATCTATCACGGGGTGTGGGGGTTTTTTTTTAGTTAAAATTAGTTTCAAATGCTATGGCCACATTAAAAGACACAAGAGGTTACATTTAGGTCTATAAACAAATGCCTCAGGTGGCTGAAGGCACTTGGCTTATAGCATTATGCCTAACACCACACCCGAGGCATGTATTAATGGTCAATAAAGCATAACCTCTTCTGTCTTAGTGCTCTGTTTAATTATTTTTAAAGTTATTTTTAATTATTAACATGAATCCTTTATTATTTTCCCTTGTTACTGTGTCATTTACCAGCCATGGTGCCTGATCCTGCAGTCCTTACTCAGATTAAACCCCCACTGACTCAGGTGAAAATACAGCCTGAATAAAGACTGAAGGGATGAGCCTTGAGGCCTTTTTAAGGTACCCATTTTATTTTCCACAAGTATATCAGTTGTTCATTTTGCTTATATTAGGCACTTTGATCATTATTTTCTCTGCCTTGCCTGACTAGGTGAATAAATTCAAGATGGTTGGCTTTTTTGCTTTATATCTGAGAAAATAGGCATTGTACTAAATCAAGACTTAAGAAAGTTATTTCAAAAGCTTCCCCCCCCCCTCCTGTGGAGATGAAGGCCTATTTATTTATAAAGGTGTCTGTTTATAATTTTTCCTCCTCTAGATGATTTGCAGTCACACAACTGTGTATGCACTACATTTTTTTTTTAAGTTTGTGTTTGATTTTGGCTATTTTCAGAAGCCATGTAATTCATTTCACCAAGTCTATGTAGCCCTGGAAATTGCAGTACAGCAATGAAATGTTCGGGCTTCAGGAGAAAATTGCTCTTGTGAAAAAAATTAAACCTTCTGCCCTGTTATATGATACCAGAGTTTAATGAGTATATAAAGTATCAAATTAAAAATGTTAGCAGTTTATTATAGCTGAGCAATCATTGAATGAGAAACAGGTTTCTCTTTCACTTAGCATTAAGGACATGACCCAAGGCTGGTAAGCATTCTGCTGCATCAGATCCAGCATCTGATTTAGGACTGGTTACCTGCCAGCAAAAATTAACCTAGGTTTTATTTGTTTGTTTAATAGGAGAGGATTATCATATTGAATTAAGAAATTAACAGGATTTATGTTACATAAGCTCATCATAACTCGCCAGTATGTCCACTGCTGAACAAATAACCCCTCTGGATTCCCCTGATCTATAATTATTCCTTATTTCTGCATAGCTCCCAGAATTGTGCTAGGCACTTTATAGAAGACAAAGGAAACAAAGCACTCACCCCTAAGAACATACAAGCTAAGTCTCTGACCCTGGAAAGACATCAGCACATGGGGGGAAAGCAGCAGCATTGGTTATGGTTGGTGGGTTTTTTAAAAATGCTGTTTGAAATTTCTCAAGGAATTGGAATATTGGCAATTCGAGTGAAAACAGATTATGTACAGAGAGCAGTTGAGTCAGTCATAGTTGCATAATATCCACAGTTTATTACTGAGCCATTGGCCATTATCTCTGAAAACTTGTGGTGATCGGGAGAGGTTCCAGACAATTGGAAAAAGGCAAGTTTAGTGCCCATCTTTTAAAAAGGGAAGAAGGAGAATCTGGGGGATTACAGACCGGTCAGCCTCACCTCAGTCCCTGGAAAAATCAGAGCAGGACCTCAAGGAATTCATTTTGAAGCACTTGGAGGAGAAGAAGGTGATCAGGAACAGTCAACATGGATTCACCAAGAGCAACTCATTCTTGACCAACCTGATTGCCTTCTATGATGAGATAACTGGCTCTGTGGATATGGGGAAAATGGGGGACGTGATATACCTTGACTTTAGCAAAGCTTTTGATATGATCTCCCACGGTATTCTTGCCAGCAAGTTAAAAAAGTATGGATTGGATGAATGGACTATAACAGGGGTCGGCAACCTTTTAGAAGTGGTGTGCCAAGTCTTCATTTATTCACTCTAATTTAAGGTTTCAAGTGCCAGTAATACATTTTAACATTTTTAGAAGGTCTTTTTCTATAAGTCTTTAATATGTAACTAAACTATTGAATTTAAAGTAAATAAAGTCTTTTAAATGTTTAAGAAGCTTAATTTAAAATTAAATTAAAATGGAGAGCCCCCCCAAACCAGTGGCCAGGACCCAGGTAGTGCGAGTGCCACTGAAAATCAGCTCGCGTGCCGCCTTTGGCACCCATGCCATAGGTTGCCTACCCCTGGACTATAAGGTGGATAGAAAGCTGGCTAGATCATTGGGCTCAACGGCTAGTGATCAATGGCTTGATATCTAGTTTTCAGCCAATATCAAGCGGCATGCCCCAAGGGTCGGTCCTGGGGCTGGTTTTGTTCAATATCTTCATTAATGATCTGGATGATGGGAGGAATTGCACCCTCAGCAAGTTTGTGGATGACACTAAGCTGGGGAGAGAGGTAGATATGCTGGAGGGTAGGGATAAGGTCCAGAGTGACTTAGACAAATTGGAGGATTGGGCCAAAAGAAATCTGATGAGGTTCAACAAGGACAAATGCAGAGTCCGGCACTTAGGATGGAAGAGTCCTATGCACTGCTACGGGCTGGGGACCGACTGGCTAAGCAGCAGTTCTGCAGTAAAGGACCTGGGTATTACAGTGGACGAGAAGCTGGATATGAGTCAACAGTGTTCCCTTGTTGCCAGGAAGGCTAAAGGCATATTAGGCTGCATTAGAAGAAGCATTGCCAGCAGATCGAGGGAAGTGATTATCCCCCTCTATTTGGCACTGGTGAGGCCACATCTATGGAGTACTGTGTCCAGTTTGGGGCCCCCACTACAGAAAGGATGAGGACAAATTGGAGAGAATCAAGTGGAGGAAAACGAAAATGATTAGGTGGCTGTGGCACATGACTTATGAGGAGAGGTTGAGGGAACTAAGCTTATTTAGTCAGCAAAAGAGAAGAGTGAGGAGGGATTTGATAGCAGCCTTCAACTACCTGAAGGGGGTTTCCAAAGAGGATGGAGCTTGGCTGTTCTCAGCGGTGGCAGATGACAGAACAAGGAGTAATGGTCTCAAGTTGCAATGGGGGACGTCTAGGTTGGATATTAGGAAAAACTATTTCACTATGATGGTGGTAAAGCACTGGAATGGGTTACCTAGAGAGGTGGTGGAATCTCCATCCTTAGAGGTTTTGAAGGCCCGGCTTGACAAAGCCCTGGCTGGGATGATTTAGTTGGGTTTGGTCCTGCTTTGAGCAGGGGGTTGGACTAGATGACCTCCTGAGGTCTCTTCCAACCATAATCTTCTATGATTACATGGCTCTTCAATTTCTTATTAATATTTGTATTGAGATAGCTCCTAGTAGCCTTACTCAGACAGCAGGATCTCATTGTGTGAGGCACTGTAAAAACACAGAACAAAAATATAGTCAACACCACATATATGCAATATGTTATCTTTGTATATATATCCAGGAGCCAGATCATAGGGTGACAAGATGTCCCGATTTTATAGGGACAGTCCTGATTTGGGGTTTTTTTTCTTATATAGGCACCCATTTTCCCTCAGCCTCGTCTCGATTTTTCACACTTTCCCCCTGGTCACCCTACCATATCATTACTCAGGAGGGGGGCAGTGCATGTGTCACCATTAATTCCACTGTAGCTGAGCTAAAGAGGACCATAAACTCTACTTTGTGGAGTCTGTGAAATTTCACACAAACACAGGACCTCCTGGCTATCATCATCATGAGCCTGGTGGCGTGAAGTCACAGAATCTGTCCTCTTGGAAGTGGGCTGAGATTTGGTGGTTGGATAGACACTAAATATCCATCACTGAGGTGCTATTACCCTTAGGATTTCCATGGCTACATCTACACTACCCGCCCGATTCGGCGGGTAGCTATCGATGTTCTGGGATCGATTTATCGCGTCTCGTCTAGACGCGATAAATCGATCTCAGAGCTGCTCCCCGTCGACACCGGAACTCCAGCTCCGCGAGCAGAGAAAGCGCTGTCAACGGGGGAGCCTGCCTGCTGCCGTGGGGACCGGGGTAAGTACTTTTAAAAATCGATCTAAGATATTTGACTTCAGCTACATTATTCATGTAGCTGAAGTTGCGTATCTAAGGGTAGGTCTATACTTACGCGTCCCGTCGGAGGCGCGCGATCGATGTTCTGGGTTCGATCCAGGAAGTGCTCCGTCGTCGACGCTGGTACTCCAGCTCGACGAACGGAGTAGGCGGAGTCGACGGGGGAGCCTGCGCGCCGCGTGTGGATCCCGGGTAAGTGCTTTTTCATTCGAACTAAGGTACTTCGACTTCAGCTACGTTATTCACGTAGCTGAAGTTGCGTACCTTAGTTCGATAGGGGGGGGTAGTGTAGACCTAGCCTTAGATCGATCCCCCCCACTAGTGTAGACCAGCCCCATGACTGAGGAGTCAGTCTCCTCATTTCCCACCTTCTTCTCTTTCTGCCAGCCTCCAGTGTATTGAATGTACCTAACCTAATAATAGTAGCAATAAAAATACACCTACTCACACACTAAATTAGATGTACCTGTTTGCATACTGATTTCCAATCTGAGCATGAACACTATGCCATTTTAAACCATGTCCAACCTCTACCCATTTTTTTAAAACTGAGCAAAACTCCATTTCTAACTGAGAACTTAACTACATGCCAAATATAACATGGATACCCAAGGAATTTTGGAGTTAGCCAAGAATAAATAAAATATAAAAAGGCCTACACAAAAACAAGTTTTCCTCCATACAGGTATGTGACAGAGCTCTGTTGGTCCGCCGGCCCGCTAGGGGCGGTAGGGACCTCCTCTCTCACGTACAGGCCTGGGTCACACCCTCTGGTAGTGGGGAATTAGTATAAGGAGGGGTGTGGGCCCGAGTCTGTGATGCTCCCCGCAGGTAGGGGGCACCCGCAAGAGTCTGTGGCGCGCCCCTCAGGCAGGGGAGCGTTGACGCGAGTCTGCGGCGCGCCCCTCAGGCAGGGGAGCGCCGACGCGAGTCTGCGGCGCGCCCCTCAGGCAGGGGAGCGCCGACGCGAGTCTGCGGCGCGCCCCTCAGGCAGGGGAGCGCCGACGCGAGTCTGCGGCGCGCCCCGCAGGCAGGGGAGCGCCGACGCGAGTCTGCGGCGCGCCCCTCAGGCCGGGGAGCGTCGACGCGCGTCTGCGGCGCGCCCCTCAGGCCGGGGAGCGTCGACGCGAGTCTGTGGCACGTTGGTGTGCGGGTTTGCCTACCCGAGGCAGGGTGGCCAGGGTAGGGGAACGCAGGCCCACCCACCTTCTCTGCATCCCAGCCCAGGGCCCTGTCAGTGGTGGGGGGGAGAGGGCCCCACCACTGGGTCAGCGGGGATCCCTCCACAACATGCTGACCCCCTAGACTCCCCACACTCCAGTTCTGCCGTGGGCTACTTCCTACCCAAACCCTTGGTTGGGTTCCTCCAGCTCTCCGGGATACTCGGCCGTTGGCAGGTGCAGCTCACCCTCGGTGTCAGGCTTTCCCCAACTCAGGTTACTGCCGGGCTCCTCCCGTTCCTCGGGGTATTCTGCTGCTGGTAGCTCTGGTAACCCCGGTCCATCCTCCAGGGCCAGCTCCGCCTGGTCCAGGGCTTCCCTCGGCTTGGCAGCAAGGTCTGAAGGGAGCAGCCAGCGGTCTATGTCTGCCTCCCTTCCTCATGCTGCCCCCCACTGGGCTAAGGGCCCCGCCCTTTATACTTCCTGTCCCACCCCTCCCCTTCCAGGGGGTGGAGCTGGCTTGACATGGCCCCGCCCACTCTGGCTGAAAGAGTGGCTCGTTACCCTGTGGCTCAGAGGGAAGCCACCCTGGCCCCCTACAAGGTAATTTCAAGCTTTTACAAAAATTCATTTTGAATGTAGAATGTAAAAAACTGTCCTGACATAGCATCTCAATACATCTCTGAACACTATGTATTGATGCCTGCTGTACTAGGGTTGTGGTTTGTTTTTCTTGTGTCTAATGAAAATCTACTACAATACAAAGTAGAAAATAAGGACTAATACGAGGAATATGAGCTTAAAAGGTCAATTTCCAAGAAAACCATTAGCAACACGAAAATAGGGATTTTGAATAGCATGGCCACCTCAACCTTAGTTATATTTAGTGACACAATAGTCATATTTTCCCCATTTCTTAGATCTAATTCTTGACTGATACAAGGAGCCCAGCAATACAATTTATCTGACCACTTTCTATTGCATTTTCCCTATAAATAATCTTTGTCCTATTGTGTTCTCTCTCATAATATTCTGAACTATAGAAGCAAAATGCAGAACTTCTTCTATGTGTTTTCTGTTCAGTTTGAACTTGCAACTTCTACATTATACTAATTTTGATTTTTGTTCCAAAGCATTCCCTTTCTATTCTAATCTTTCTTTCTTCTGTCTGATTGAAATGATTTTTGATTGAGCCTCATGGTAGTTGGTTTTTTGCATTCAACTTTGATTGTTATTAGTTATTGTTGGCAATTCAGAAGGGTCCAAAAGTTCTATTTTGTTAAGTACTATACAAATCCACAGGAAGACACAGCCCTATCCTAAAGAGTTGCTTTTCTAAATGATTTTTTTAGAAATCATGAGTTTTATCAATGAGGAAAATAATTATATTTGGAACTTATATTTGATTGCTATTCATCCTCAGTCCAAATACTGGAAGACATTGGGCCAAATTCAGCCATGGAATAAATGAGTACAACTCCCACTAACTTCAGTGGGATTGTGTTCCCAGTAAGAAATAGACATTTACTTCTGTAATTGGTTTCTCTTTAACCAAGGTTGAATTTGGTCCATTCTTGGCAAAAAAGCTAAAGATAATAGAAATTTTGTTTCCCTTCTCTTCCAACACAATGGAAGTCCAGAGTCTGTGAATTCTGTGACAGATGAAATGCTTTGGAAACATGGAGTATTCAAAGACTATTTTAGTGAGATGTAATAGAAGCTATGGACACATGGAATATTCTGAGACTATTGTATCAGCATTATAAATGTTATATTTATCTGCAAGGGCTGTTTAGTGATTGTTATTCCTGGCTAAATGTGGGTGTGAAAGGGTTTCCTGCAGGAACTGAAATCCCTGGGGGGGGGTGGGAGGGAATTAATCCAAATCCCTAATACAGATAACAAATCTGTGGAAACATCACTCCATGGGGAAAATAGCATGCACTGGTTTGAGCTGGTTTAAGATGCCTGTCAAAGACCTGCAAACTGAGTAAAATAATTGCCTTGACCTGGAGAGAGGGTCATTCAGCCTTAATCCACGAATGCACACGAGACTGTAAAAAAGACAGACAGGTTCTGGGAAGGACATGAAGCATGTTGAACCCTGCCAGAGACTCCATGTGGAAGATGGGTGAAATCTGGTAAACTAGGTCTGTGTTATAAGCTGTTTATTGTTTAAGATATGTTTTATCTGTAATATTTTCCTTTATGAAGGCTGGCTGGTCACTGGTTAACCCAGGGATCGGCAACCTTTGGCCTGCGGCCTGCCAGGGTAAGCCCCCTGGTGTGCCGGGCCGGTTTGTTTACCTACCGCGTCCGCAGGTTCAGACGATCGCAGATCCCACTGGCTGCAGTTCACCGCTCCAGGCCAATGGGGGCTGCGGGAAGCGGCGTGGGCCAGGGGATGTGCCTGGGTCTTTTCTACTGAATTCTCAGGACTGCATTTTTATTTTTCTTTCCTGCTAGGTCAGCATCTTTCTTATAATCAATGAATGCCATTCACATTGGCAGGTTATTTTTATTCATCTTTACCAGGAATACATTAATCATTTGATGGAGTTCTACCATAGAACATCCCAATTTATAGCCTCTCTGCTCTTCTGGTGGAGTAAAAATTTACTGTATATTTGGTCAATTTCTCAGAAATTTAAGCATATTATATAGGTTACTCATAGGCCTCTGGTACAAAAGAATACACTGAATGAGAGACTATAATATAAGTAAGTCTGTATGATTCATACAGTCGTCTGCAATTATATTTTATAGAAGAATGCTGATGATGAACAGTTGTTCATGCATGTTAAGTGGCCACCTTTATTGTCAATTCTATAGTCCCCTGTTTTCACAATGGCATTTATAATAGCTTCTTACCTCAGCACACTTTTTCTTGTATTCAACACATCCTACTCTACTTCTTCTATAAGCAGACATCTTTATCTTGCTGTCCATTTCCTGTCCCTGCTATCACAGAAAGGGATATGCAATCCTGTCCTTGGGGCATACACCTGCTGTTGCCCCTTCACTTGTTTTCTTTTTTAATCTTACTGTAGCATCTGTTTTCCTCCAGACTCTCCTGTATTCAGCTGAAGTTGTATTTACTGATGTCCCCTTCAATCTTTTCCCTCAAGGCCTTGCACAGTTCAGTACATTTAACCATCTCTCTCACATTTCAGTAGATATCTTGGTTACTTCACCAACATCTTGGCTGCTACTTCCTCTGAGGAATCAACCTTTGCACACATCATCACTTTGCATCTGGCATTCAGGCCTTCAGTCTGTCAGAGCTTGGAATTTATTCTTCAGGTCAATGCTAATTTCTATCTTTTCAAGCATTTCTAATTGAATTTGGGTTGCTTTCTGCAGATTAGTTTTCCTCTTCCCAGTTTCCATCCTCTTGTTTGGCATAGACATTCATTAGAAGGACAGACTAGATAGAAAGACAGATTATGTACTACACCATATCATGCCACCCAACTCCATTCAGGATGGGAAAAGTTGAGTGTTGTAATGGCTTGAATAAAGTCATTAGCATAAATCTGCCAAAAATTAAGCAGCCAAAATAAGTATAGAGGGGACTGGCTCCAGTGTACTACTTAGTTGTGTTTCCCCAACTGGAAGTTATTTCTGAATAGAAAGAGATTGCAATGAATGAGTGAGTAAATTAAAAATTGGAAAGATAAGAGAAATATTTAGAAAGTGTTACAATGCTCTGAAATCCTCTTAGTGCTGCTGTCACTGCCACAACCAGCCTGCTGCTCTGCTACTGTGTTAAATCAGCCCTTCTAAATGCAGTATTTGTCAGTGCACTGCTTCCAATTTTGTACCAGTACAGTGAGGAATAGGTAAGTATAGCAGAAAAGGCAAGTGCAATATGAGGCTCTCTTTTTAAAACTGTACCAACACCAGATGAGAAAATGCAGTGTTGTCCCTGTTAAATCAGCATATTGGTTGTTTCCCAATTTTAGACAAACTGTACAGGCTTCCTCAAGGGCATAATTTTTGTAGGCTTTAATATCCTGCAACTTTTCTTTTATTGGCGAGCATCACATAGCAAAGCTACAGTTAAGGGTCTCTCAGCATTTCCATTTTAGACTCTGTTCGTTCCAAGTTTTATCATCCATTTTAAATCACATGGGCAACACATGCAATTTTGTTTTAATAAAATTGACTAACATTAGCTCAACAGTGTTGTGTTTTGTTTTGATGCAGAGAACAGCAAAAGTTAGTACTTTGATTGCGGGAGTTTTGCATGTGTTTGTGAACACTGCTAGACTGAACAGCAGTTTAAGGCTAAAACTGGTAATCATATTGGCTTCAATGGGGTTAGATGGGGTGATTATCTGGGCAGAATTTGGTCCTTAACATCAAGGGCCCTGATTCAGCAGTTCTTCCTTATGAACAAAGTACGTAAGTACATGCTTAACTTTAAGCCTACACTTAAACCCACTGAAGTCAATAGGATTTAAGAACATGTATAAATGCTTTGCTGAATTAGGACCTAAGAGATAATTTTCACAAACATTTAGCTGCTTATGCCCCTTCAGTGCTATGAAAAGTATTTAGAAATATAGTCATATAAGAAAACTACCTACTGGGTATGTGCATTAGCTATTTTATGTTCTTACTCTTGCATAATAGTTATTACATACCGTGTTGAAATTTGTCCATTTTGCAAAGCTCTCCTATAATTATCTGAAAAAAGGTGATTACTTCTGCCTAATGGACTTATTCACCAAAACTCTAAAATGTTCTTGAGTTCTTTAGAAAAGTGCATTTTCTTCGTCAGCTTGTGAGAATGGGTGAGTTGAAAAGGACTGTGAGCAACACAGATGTAGATGGAATGTCAGAATGCAATGTTGGTCAGGTAGATTTAGTAAAGGGTTTTCATTTGTATAGATTTAAATTGCATGACATTAATAATTATAGGATTGTGAATACCAGGATCGAACCACCACCACTGAAATATAGTTACCTCTGTGGTGGAAGTGTGGCAGCCATGCTGTCAGAGAAACCACATGCTCTACCTAAAGAATTTAATGCAGCTGCAACTTCGTAACCATCACATGAAAGTATTAAAATACTTTTGAAAAAGGTGCTTAGAGATGGGATAAAAGCGGAACTTTTTATTCAAACCTCCCCACAATTTGGAGGGGAGGGGAGAGGGAGACTGGATAAAAAGAAATCTGGATCTGTCTCTCTTCTGGCTTTTGTTTTGCACAACCCAAAACCAAACCAACATTTTGCAAAACCCCTCCACACCTAGCTCTTTTTTCTTATTTGTCTGTCCGATAAGGAGAGTTAAACTACTCTTCGCCTACCATTTACATATGTCCCCCTCAAGAAATAGGCCAATAGCTAACATGGCTGACTGTGATAATCTGTCTGTCTCCTAGGTAAAAGCATGAACTGAACATCTGAATATTTACCAAATACCCAGTAATCAGGGGCCCCTTCCCAAAGTGGTTTGTTTAAAAAGTCTTATCTCTGTCTACTACCACTTCCAACAACCATGCAGCATTGTTATTCATTCTTAAGTATATGTGCTGTTATTCATCTGAGAGTGGACAGGGGAGGATGGAGCAATGATTGCAAGTTTTAGGTCACTGGAAGAAAATTAATTTGCAGACACTCCACGTCTTGGTCAACTCTACAATTTATAGCCATGAAATAATTATCGGTTAGATGAAAAAAAATCATTAATGGACTGTAAGTTGCCACTATGGATGACCAAGGAGAGTCACTGGGCCAGGGAAAGCACATGAGACTGATTCTATAGCCTGGTAGTTAAGATATTCACCCAAATTATGGGAGCCCCAAGTTCATGTCCCTGCTCCAATAACTCCTTATAAAGACTGGAACAGCTTCAAAAGGAGAGACTGAAAAAGAATCACCAGAATATCCCATAGCCTATGTAGGAGACTTAAATTGCTATGACAACTGAGTTAGATTATTAGGGGAAAGTCCAGCCAGTTTTGGCTGGTTTGGTTAGTTCAGTGTGTGAAAATAAATGGCTGCTTTTAAGGCTCACAGCTCTCTGTGTCTCAAGTTATTTCTTCCTAAAATTGCTGACCCAAGGATACAACATAATTGCCCTACTTTCTCAGTCTGAATCAGGAGGCCTTCCCTGTTGCACCCTCCTCCTTGTGTTTCCTCCCATTATCCCACTTCCCCACTTACCTCAGGGCTTAGGTCTCCATCCCCCAGCAAACCTAGTAGTGGACTGAATTATAGAGACTTCTGGCCATTTAGAATGGGCATCTACCACCAACAAGAACATGCTTCCTTCAAGGGGGCCAGCGAAGTCAACGTGAATACGTCGCCACGGGTTTTCAGGCCAGTCCCATGGGTGTAGGGGCGCCCACTGGGGTGCATTTCTGACACCCTGACATGACATACAAGCTCTTGCCGTCTCTTCAATAGCACTGTCCAATCCAGGCCACCAAAAATAGCTTCGTGCAATTTCCTTCATGAGCACTATTCCACAGTGACCGGAATGTAGCTGTTCTAACATCTGTGATCTCAGTGGTGGTGGGATAATGACACGTCTCCCCCACAACAAACAACCAGATTGGATCGATAACTCCGCCCTCCTGGACATGTAGGTAACAAAGTCGGGTGAGACCGGAGAGGTTTGTCGAGATTTTCCATGCATCACCAGGTCCATAACTTGGGACAATACTGGGTCAACACGAGTTGCCTTCTTTATCTGAATAGCAGTGATGGGTGTATTCTCTACCTCTTCAAAGTAGAAGATTTCCTTTTGGGCTGTATCTTGATGTTTGCCTGGCAAAAGCAACCTTGAGAGACCATCGGCATTGCCGTGCAGAGTGGATTTCCGATATTTGATTTCATATGTGTGTGCTGAAAGTAACAATGCCCAATATTGCATACGACTAGCAGCTAATGGGGGAATGCCTGTGTAGGGTCCAAAAATTGATGTCCGAGGTTGATGATCTGTGAGAAGAGTAAACTTCCGCCCAAACAGGTACTGATGAAACTTTTGAATTCCAAAAACCATTCCCAATGCCTCACATTCGATTTGGGCATAGTTAGTTTCTGCTGTGCTTAGAGTGCGTGAAGCAAAAGCAATAGGTCTCTCTTCTCCCAAAGGCATAATGTGTGACACGATTGCTCCCACTCCATAACGAGAGGCATTGGAGGCCAATTGTAGAGGTAAGGATGGATCGAAGTGTGTTAGAACTTCACAATGTAGCAATGCATCCTTAGCTTTGTTAAATACAACATTACAGGCTTCAGTCCCCTTCCAGGTCTTGTTCTGCCCAAGGAGTTCGTGAAGTGGTTTTAGCAGTGTGGCTAACTGTGAGATGAACTTTTCATAATAGTTCAATAGTCTTCCCCCCCCCCCCCACCAGAAACGAGTGCAGCTGGCTAACATTTTGAGGCGGGGGAGCCTCCACAATAGCCTTAACTTTTTCAGGGGCCTTATGAAGACCCGAAGCATCAATGATGTGTCCCAAATATTCAACAGAGGGCTGGAAGAATTCACACTTGTCTTTGCGGACTCGTAGGCCATACTTTTCCAGTCTTTGTCGGATAGCCTCTACATTCTTTAAGTGATCCTCTTCATTCCTTTCAGTGAGCAGGCTGTCGCCCAGATAGCACTGAACTTCTGGCAAGCCACACAAGATCTGGTCCATAGCCTTCTGGAACAGGGCGGGAGCAGACGTTATTCCGAAGGGTAGGCGACAGTATCAATAAAGCCCCTTATGAGTTACAATAGTCAACAGCTCTTGGGACATTTCATTGACATGCGCCTGTAAATACGCTTGACTAAGATCAATCTTACTGAACTTTTGTCCCCCAGCCAGGCCCACGGAGAGGTCATCGATGCAGGGAAGCGGTTATTGCTCTGCACACAACACCAGGTTGACAGTGACTTTAAAAAATCACCGCAAATCCGGAGGGAGCCATCTTTCTTCACTATTGGAATGATAGGAGTGGCCCATGGGCTATGGGTAACTGGTATTAGGACTCCATTTGTGACCAGGCGCTCTAGGTCTGCTTCACCTTTCGGCCTGATGGCATATGGCACAGTTCGGGCTTTCAGATATTTTGATTGACTGTCAGGTTTAATGTTCAATGTCACAGTGATTCCCTTCATACTTCCCAGATCCTCTCCAAAAACAGCAGCATGTTTCCTTAGTATAGTGGTCAGACCGGTTTCTTCTTTAGTCATTGAGTGCACTTCTGCCCAGTTCAGCTGAATCTTCCCAAGCCAATCTCTCACCACAAACAGTGGCAATTTAGCAGCCTGTTCATTGAGCTCCACCTTAACATCAATAGTGCCCAACATGGGCACAGCTTCTCCCGTATATGTCTTCAGAACAGTTTTTGTTGCCTTAAGCGGAAGATGTTGTAGCTTTTCTTTATACACAGTCTCGGAGACCAGCGAGATGGCTGCACCGGTGTCCAGTTCCATGCATATAGGTTTGCCATCCAACACCTTACGCCGGCATTCTGATGCCTGGTGACCCGGCTTACCACAGCGGTAACATTTCTGACTCTGCACAGTATTGTGGGTAGGTTCTTGTGACACTTTATGGACGCTAGGGAAAGCACTGATGTATTGCACCTCCTTTGTAGCCAGTTCCATGGAGACTGCAATATCAACAGCCTTCTGTAAAGTAAGCTGAGCCTTTGTCAATAGACGCTTCCGTACAGCTTCACTGTGAAGGCCACACACTAACCTGTCACATAGGGCGTCATTTAACATCGCCTTAAATTCACAGTGTTCTGCAAGCCTTTTTAAAGTTGCTACAAATTGTACAACTGTTTCATCTTCTTTTTGGTCTCTTTTGTGGAACCTATATCTTTCAGCAATTACCAGTGGTTTGGGGGGGAAATGGGACCCCAGGATTTCCACAATGTCTCTGTTAGACTTGGTCTCAGGCTTAACAGGGTGTAGTAAGCTGCGTAGCAGAGAGTAGGTTTTAGCCCCTACAACACTTACGAATATTGGCACCTTCTTCTCTTCTGTAATGTCATTTGCAATAACAAAAAGCTCAAAGCACTCAGTATACACATGCCATTGCACTAAATTCTCTTCAAAAGGTTCCAGTGGCCCTGCAAGTGTAGCCATGGTTTTAGTTTCAGGTTTCACAGTCAGTGCCAACAAGCCAGCACAGTCAGTGCAAACAAGCCAGTTCTCACCCCCTTCCAACAGCTAAAAGATTTTGGTATGTTTCTTTTTTCACCTTGACTTCTACTTCCTTCTGTTGCTGGGGCAGCACAGGGATCCCATCCTCATCACCACTTTGTTGTTTCCTTGGGGGCAGCAGTTTTAGGAAGAAATCACTTGAGAAACAGAATGCTGTGAGCCTGAAGAGCAGCCATTTATTTTCACACACTGAACTAACCAAACCAGCCAAAACTGGCTGGGCTATCCCCTAATAAACTAACTCAGTTGCCATAGCAACAACAAGGTGCTATTACCATAACAACCAAATACACAACAAATTGGCTAGTTATCTTAGGTGCCTGTACATGAATGCAGGAAGCCTGGGAAACAAGCAGGAAGAATTGGAAGTCCTGGCACAGTCAAGGAACTATGATGTGAATGGAATAATAGAGGCTTGGTGGAGTAACTTACATGACTGGAGCACTGTCATGGATGGGTATAAACTGTTCAGAAAGGTCAGGCGGGGGAGAAAAGGGCTCAGTTGCATGGTATGTAAGAGAGGAGTATGATTGCTCAGAGCTCCAGTATGAATCTGGAGAAAAGCCTGTTGAGAGTCTTTTCGTTAAGTTTAGGGGCGAGCGAAACAAGGCTGATGTCATGGTTGGCATCTGCTATAGACCATGAGACCAGCAGGATGAGGTAGATGAGGCTTTCTTCGGACAGCTAACAGAAGTTTCCAGACCTGCTGCTCACAAACAGTGAAGAATTGGTAGGGGAAGTAGAAGTGAGTGGCAACCTGGGCAGCAGTGACCATTAGGTGGTCGAGTTCCAGATCCTGACAAAAGGAAGAAAGGACAGCAGCAGAATACGGACCCTAAACTTCAGAAAAGCAGATTTTGACTTCCTCATGGAATTGATGGGCAGGATCCCCTGGGAGGCTAACATGAGGGGGAAAGGAGTCCAGGAGAGCTGGCTATATTTTAAAGAAGCCTTATTGAGAGAGCAGGAACAAACCATCCCGATGTGTAGAAAGAATAGCAAATATGGCAGATGACCAGTTTGGCTTAACAGGGAAATCTTTGGTGAACTTAAACACAAAAAGGAAACTTACAAGAAGTGGAAATTTGGACAGATGACTTGGGAGGAGTATACAAATATTGCTCGAGCATGCAGGGGTATAATCAGGAAGGCCAATGCACAATTTGAGTTGTAGCCAGCAAGGGTAACAAGAAGAGTTTCTATGTGTATGTTAGCAACAAGAAGGTAGTCAGGGAAAGTGTGGGACCCTTACTGAATGAGGGAGGCAACCTAGTGACAGGTGATGTGGAAAAAGCTGACATATTCAATGCTTTTATTGCTTCAGTCTTCACAGACAAGGTCAGCTCCCACACTGCTGCACTCATCAGCACAGTATGAGGAGAAGGTGAGCAGCCCTCAGTGGTGAAAGAACTGGTTAAGGACTGTTTAGAAAAGCTGGACATGCACAAATCCATGGGGCCGAATGCAATGCATCCAAGGGTGCTGAGGGAGTTGACTGATGTGATTGCAGAGCCATTGGACATTATCTTTGAAAACTCGTGGCAATCAGAGGAGGTCCCGGACAATTGGAGAAAGGTAAATATAGTGCCCATCTTTTAAAAAGGGAAGGAGGAGGATCCGGGGAGCTATATACTGGTCATTATCACTTCAGTCCCCGGAAAAATCATGGAGCAGGTCCCCAAGGAATCCATTTTTAAGCATTTGGAGTAGAGGAAGGTGATCAGGAACAGTCACCATGGATTGACCAAGGGCAAGTCATGCCTTACCAAACTGATTGCCTTCTATGATGAGATAACTGGCTCTGTGGATATGGGGAAAGTGGTGGACGTGATATACCTTGACTTTAGCAAAATTTTTGATACTGTCTCCCACGGTATTCTTGCCAGCAAGTTAAGAAGTATGGATTGGATGAATGGACTATAAGGTGGATAGAAAGCTGGCTAGATCGTCGGGCTCAATGGATAGTGATCAACGGCTCGATGTCTAGTTGGCACCCAGTATCAAGCGGAGTGCCCCAGGGGTTGGTCCTGGGGCTGGTTTTGTTCAACATCTTGATTAATGATCTGGATGATGGAATGGATTGCACCATCAGCAAGTTCACGGATGACACTAAGCTGGGGGGAGAGGTAGATATGCTGGATGGTAAGGATAGAGTCCAGAGTGACCTAGACAAATTAGAGGATTGGGCCAAAAGAAATCTGATGAGGTTCAGCAAGGACAAGTGCAGAGTCCTGCACTTAGGACAGAAGAATCCCATACACTGCTATAGGCTGGGAACCAACTGGCTAATGGGCAGTTCTGCAGAAAAGGACCTGGGGATTGCAGTGGATGAGAAGCTGGATGTGAGTCAATAGTCTTCCCTTGTTTCCAAGAAGTCTAATGGCATATTGGGTTGCATTAGTAGGAGCATTGCCAGAAGATCGAGAGAAGTGATTATTCCCCTCTATTCGACACTGGTGAGACTACATGTGGAGTATTGCATCCAGTTTTGGGTCCCCCACTATAGAAAGAATGTGGACAAATTGGAAAGAATCTAGCAGAGGGCAACAAAAATGATTAGGGGGCTGGAGCACATGACTTAAGAGGAGAGGCTGAGGGAACTGGGCTTATTTAGTCTGCAGAAGAGAAGAGTGGGAGGGGATTTGATTGCAGCCTTCAACGACCTAAAGTGGCGGTTGCACAGAGTATGGAGCTCAGTTGTTCTCAGTGGTGGCAGATGACAGAACAAGGAGCAATGGTCTCAAGTTGTAGGTTGGATATTAGGAGGTCCAGGTCTGATACTAGAAAAGCTATTTCACTTGGAGGGTGGTGAAGCACTGAAATGGTTTACCTAGCGAGGTGCTGGAATCTACATCATTAGAGGTTTTTTAAGGCCTGCTTGACAAACCCTGGCTCGGATGATTTAGTTCAAGTTGGTCCTGATGTTAGCAGGAGGTTGAACTAGGTGACTTCCTGAGGTCTCTTCCATCTCTAATCTTATATGATTCTATGAACTCCAGCATGGCAGTTTGACATGGACGTACAATTGTGAGAATTGTGAGAATGTGAGACGGTCCCAGAGAAGTTTACAATACTTTTCTTGGGCCTAGCCGGATGAGGTTTACAAAACCTGGTCCTCACCGTGTTTTTCTGTCAACCAAGAGAGATTTTTGTTGCAGGAAAAGTACTTTTTAGCTATGATAATTTTAGACAAAATACCAGACATTTCATATCTAAAGCAGGACAGCACAAAAGGCAGAAATTTGCCTGGTTTCCTTCAGCAGCGAGAAATGGTTATAGCTCTAGTAACACTTCACTGTGTCAGTTTTTGCAGTGCCTTGGAATGTGGGGAGCTTAAAGGTAGTTAATCTCTGTAATAGTCTTCCTAGGGAGGTTGTGGAATGTGCATAATTGAAGATATTTAAGCATGTTAAACAGTCAGGGATGAGATAGGTTTATTCGGTTCTTCTTCAGCACAGGGGGCTGGACTCAATGACTTCAAGGTCCCTTTTAGCCCTACACGTCTATGGAATTTTAGTACAGCGTGTTGGTATTATAAATATCTAATGCATTCACAAGCTGCTTGGAGCTTAATGTTTAACTTCTCCATACTTGGTTGGTGAAGCATGGTCAGGTGATCAGGGGACTCAGGGACTTGGAAGACCTGCTCTGGCACACACTTCCCAGGAGACCTGTAGCAAGTAACTTTGTCTCTCTGTGCCTCAGTTTGCCATTGTAAAATGAAGTTTATAGTACTTCCCTTCCTGACATGGTATTGGGAGGACAAATATATTGTGAGGTGCTCATATCCAATGTTGATGGAGGGCCAGATTAGCATTATGACAGATAAATTTACCTACAGATTCTTATTGCCTGATCCTGCAAGCCCTCCAGAAGGAAGATCTGCAAAGTTAATTTCATGTGTGGGGAATCTGCTGTATTGGTTCCTTAGAAGATACCCATTTACTGTAGTAACAGGGAAACTCACAAAATTAAAATAAAAAACTAATATTTTCCCCAAATTGGGAGCATATACAAGGAACCCTTCCCTCATGACTAGTGAGACACCTCCTGAGGGTATGTCTACATTGCAATTAAAAGCCCATGGCTGGGCCAGGTGTGCTGAATCAGATTCATGGGGGGTTGGGCTAAGGGGCTGTTTAATTGCAGTGTAGACATAGCTTTTCACACTGAATGAAAGAGTATCAGGAAACTAGTTTCCTTCTCACAGAAATGCCAGACTAAAGAGACCTATCTTGCAATAGCACCTACACGGTACAATTTAGGATCAGGTAGTCCATCAGTGGGAACAAATTCTATGGGAGGATCCTTAACAAGTTGCAGTATGAACAAAATTAAATGATTTACTTCTCTGTATACTTTTCCACTTCTCTTAGATAGAAAGCTAGGACAATACTAAGAACACCTTGAAGTTCAGACGTATTTGATGCTCATGCCAGTATCTGCTTGTAAAGCTGCATATAGCTGGGAAGCCTTTGACAGTGCTATAAAAGCTGATTTTCTGGCATTGCCTTAGCTCATTCCTGGAAGAACTGCTTTCCATGGTACAAGCATTTAATATGTCTGAGCATAAAGCTTGGCACAAGATGAAATCCAAGAAAGATATCTTAGTTCAGGGCATTGTTTAAATCTGATCAAATTTTCACCTATTCACTAACATACTTTCGGACACACACATTCTCTGTTCAAAAACTGCCTGGGCAAAACAACTGGCAAGGTTTTCATATAGAAAACTGTATATTCATAAGAACAATTATGAAATAACTCAAAAATATACAGATACTCTGTCACACCACCTTTTAATCACAGTGTAAGGTACACTTCTTTAACCTTGCCCTTTCCACTACAAACACACAGCACAGTGTATGCATTATAAACAAACTACTGAAAAACACTTCCCTGCACACAACTCTCTCCCTGGGGAAAGACTGACAGATAAAACAAACCACACATGATAGACTTTAGTCACATCACTTAATATGCTGTTGGAAGGCACTTAGATACTATAGTGACGAGGGTGGTATAAGACTGAAAAGAATAAAATCGGGATTACTGTAGATATATCTGGCAGGGAATGTTTAAATTGTACTTAAGGGCCAAAGAGGGGCCAGAGTCACATAACTCAACATCTGGATTCATGTTTGAGATTTCCGAACATTTGGGATGTACAGTTCAGGTCTTTGTCTAGTAAGTACTCAGGGAACACCACAAAAGTGTCAGTGTGCCTGCTCTTTCTGTAATTCAGTGGCTCTTTCTGACACCTTTAGAGGTACCACAATAAAACAAGAGTTTCAGGATTATCACTAACCTAACTGTCAATTGTACACGCACTAAGTTGTTCTTTGGGGGTATCTTTGCCATTGCTCATTTAAACTTTGCAGGGAATAGAGGATTTCATTTTTGTCTTAATAACAATGGTTATAAAACTTTCTGCTATGAAATATTAAAGCTAACTTTGCATTCTTAAACCCTGTTCTCAGGGGTAAGTATGTAATTAAATTCTAGCAGTTAGTGTCACTTAAAGGGTAACATAGTATGGGGGACAGGAGATGAGCTTTCCTGGGGCCTGTCCCTACACTGGGGAATGGTCTCCTCCAGGAACTAAGGGCCATCACAAACCTCACTGCCTCCTAGTCTAAGTTCAAGACACGTTTCTTTGATCTTACCTTCTCTAGCATAAGCATACAGCAACGTGTGTATATGTATTAAACAAATCAAAAACAAAGATATACCAGTGCACACACTTCTCCCCATAAGGAGAGAACAAATAAGTGACAGATGTTAGTCACATTGCTTAATGTACTACCGGAAGGCACTCAGATACTGAGGTGATGAGGGTGGTATAACAACCTATATAGAACAGAACAAACCTGTAGATGGCATCAGGGTCATTCAGTTGGACCTATTTCTGCCATGAACCATTGTATTGAATTTTCAGCAAATGGCTAGTCCATTGTTTTCTAATGCCTGACCCCAGCAGGCAGCTGTTCTGCTCTTCATTCATGTGGAGCTCAGCTCCCACAGAGCATACCATTTATAGGGACTTTACTGTCACTGCTGACAGTGTGCTCTTATGCAGGGTGGCTCCCTGATGTGTCTAATTATGTTTCGTTTTCAGTTTTATGAAATCTACTGCAAACAGCTCTTAATGCTTCTGCCTGTTTTCTGGTGTTGTGCCTTCCCTTTCATGTATTAAGTGTTTGCAAGTCTTCTATTAGATGTTTTCTACTTTAATTAGATGTTTGCAAGTCTTCTGGCTTTGAGCTTTGTAGGCTACAATCAGGCGGAAATGCTTGATTTTTCCTTTTTTTTCTGTCAATTTTCTCTAGAATGTGCTTGAGCAGTTTTTGGAGAGCACATGTAACTAGACTGCAAACACAGTATGCTAAGGAGTTCCAAATTAAAAAGGCGCACTCAAATTATCACGAATTGAACACACTCTTTGCAGGTTATTTCTTCTGAAAATAAGCACTCACAGTGCAAATGTAATTTGGAGTTACATTATGTCCACAAATAAGGGTCTACTTCGCACACGTTTCTTTGACAATAATTTTGTACACACACTTTCCAGTTACTTAGCATGCCGATTTCATTGCCTTAGAAAGAGATCCCATTTTATACATGAGTTATTCTTTGTTGCTCAGATACTTTTGTAACTAGAGTTCTTAGTTATATCATTATGATTTGGACTCCATTAGCATTAACTTATCCTCATCTTTTATAGGCACAGTCACTCTTCCCCCGATCCTTAGACAACTCAGACTTCACAGAAGAGATGAGCCCACTGACTTCAATTGGATTACTGTTATGAGTAAGGCCAAGTTGTATAGTCTAGTAAAAGGAACAAGAATTGGTCAGGAAATGGTATAGTACTCAGAACAAATTTTAAAAATTAAAACAAAATCTCAACTCTTTCCTTCTTTGCCTTACTTCTAAATAACACTCTTTATAATGACCTGGGGGAAAAATCAGCTTAGGAACCCCACATTAAATTAAAGAAATATTCCCATAAGTAAGAGTTATGAAAGGGGGTTCAACTCTACAATTGTACACAATCTTTTAGGAAAATAATAAATATGAAACTCAATCTAGGCAGAAACTGCATAGGAAAGAGACCTTTACACTGCAAAGCCAATATACTGCAAGGAAAAAAATAAACTGATACAGCAAAAAGATGGGAAGAGCCCTTCTGGAATAGAATAGGAAAGAAAAATGTCACAGACCCTTGAAATGCAAGAGTCTGTTTAACTGGCAGCCCAAAGATTAACTATGGCATGGCCATCTAAACATAATACTGTATTAAGGGCTGCATGTAAAGAGCTATATGCAGGGAGCCATTTGCAGAGTGCCATAAATCAGTGTTGCCTCTCATTGCTCTGTTATGTAATGTTTAATGCAGGTGAATACAAGCTCTCCAGGCCTTTTGTGAGAAGAGCAATACAGACCCGAGAGCCAGGGAAGAAAAGGGAGCTACACAAGGGAAGGTATCCAGGAGTGGGAGCTGGGCAGGGGCTGTGCTCAGGAAAAGCAGAAAGAAGAGGGGCGCAGAGAACAAGACACAGAGCAGGAAATGAGATCAGTGCCTTGGGAAGGGAAGATGTTAAGTGTCCCACCTATCAACTAGAAGTAAAAGGGAGAAAGTCCCCCAACTTGCATATTTTTTGTGCATCTCAGGTTGAGTTTCCTGAAATGCTGATTCACAAAAAGTGGCAATGGCCACCAAGTATTTAAAAATCAGGAAACAAACCAAAAAGCAGTGTGAGATAAAGAAAAACAAACAAACATTCCACAGGTTTCAGTGTAGTCCATGTTAGTCTGTGTCAGCAAAAAGAAAAGAAAAACACCTGTGGTACCTTAGAAACTAACAAATTTATTTCAGCATAAGCTTTCATGGGTTAAGAACCCACTTCATCGGATGCATGGAATGGAACATACAGTAATCAGATATTTATACATTCAGAGAAACATGAAAAGGTGGGAGTGTCTATATCAATGTTAAGAGGCTAATTAATTGAAAGGAACTGTTATCAGTAGAAACTTTTGAAGTGATAATCAACATGGCCCATTACATTACAGATAGGTTTCAGTGTAGTAGTCGTGTTAGTCTGTGTCAGCAAAAAGAAAATAAGAAAGAAATACTTGTGGCACCTTAGAGACTAACAAATTTATTTCAGCATAAGCTTTCGTGGACTACAGTCCGCTTCGTCGGATGCATGGAATGGAACACTCAGTCAGAGGATATTTATACAGTCAGAGAAACATGAAAAGGTGGCAGTAACCATATCAACTGTAAAAGGCTAATTAATTGAAAGGAACTGTTATCAGTAGGAAAGAAACTTTTGAAGTGGTAATCAACATGGCCCATTACAGACAGTTGACACAAAGGAGTTAAGGGTATTTAACGGAGGGGAGGGGGGTGGAAATAAATTAAATTAACATAATGACCGAGCCATTCACAGTCAATATTCAAACCTAAGGTAATGGTATCTAGTTTGCATATTAATTCCAGTTCAGCAACTTCGCGTTGGAGTCTGTTTTTGAAGTTTATCTGTTGCAAAATAGCCACTTTAAAGTCTTTCATTGAGTGATTAGAGAGGTTGAAGTGTTCACCTACTGGCTTTTGAATGTGATGATTCTTGATGTCAGATTTGTGTCCGTTTATTCGTTTGCGTAGAGACTGTCCAGTTTGGCCAATGTACATGGCAGAGGGGCATTGCTGGCACATGATGGCATATATCACATTGGTAGATGTGCAGGTGAACGAGCCCCTGATGGTGTGGCTGATGTTATTAGGTCCTATGATGGTGTCACTTGAATAGATATGTGGACAGAGTTGGCATCGGGCTTTGTTGCAAGGATAGGTTCCTGAGATAGTGAACATTCCATAGTATTTAACCCATCATCATGGATTTGGGGGTTTTTGGTCCGTCATGATTTATGACCTTGTGAGGGTGGTTATCCCTGCACCCCACCAGGCTAGATTACAGCAGCACTGGCACTGTTGGACATTTTGTTTTTTGTTCTTTGTTATCCTAAAATACGATGGAAATATATCTAATCTCACTGACATACCACATGACCCATTGCTTCTTCAGCAAACCCTGCCCCAACTGTCAGAATAATTTAGCAAAAACTCTGTCAGGGTCATCTCACTGAATTTTCCTTCCCTTGATCCTCCTCTCTCAGGTTTTTATGGCAGATGGGTACAGTCTGACCTAGAGTTTCAAAATCTCCTAAAAAAAAGAATTTAAGAGAGCTGTACACATGGACATTTTTTGTAAGATATCATTAAAGTGTCTAGACAGATAATCTGATATTACAGAGAGGACAATTCTCCCTCTTATATTTCAGTTGAATCTAAATAATTTTTACTATCTGTCACTCACTGTTCCAGTGATTCCCAAATACGTAACCATATGCAATGTAAAATTATGTCCATGATTGATCTTTCCTCTCTTCCTTTACCACAAAATCAAAATAAGTGAGTCTTTCAATCTTTTCTGGGGAATGAGAGAGTGTGCAGACACTACAAATGTTCTTGGCAGTTACTATGGTTATAAAATATGCGTTCCTTTATCAAGCTCATTGTATATTTTGGAGTCTAAGACAACAGAGATAATTTTACTGTATCTATAAAGTCCACAGTTTGATAAAGGAAGAGGAGAGACATTGCATTATTAATAGTTTATATTACACTACGGGCAGTAAAAAAAATCTATTAAATTCAAAGGATTTCATGACGCGGCCCCAATATTTAATATTCACTATGATCAGCCATCAAAGGTCTGTGTCAGATTAAAATAAAAAGTCAATCAGTACAGATAGCTGATAAAATTCTAAAGATTCCTCTCTCCTGCTTTCATCTGTTTTGTTACCTGTCCCAGTAAATAAAATTGTTTATCTAGATCAGCTCAGTCCAGAATGTCAGTCATTTCTCCAGAATATACTTTTAAAACTGGAAAAGTTGTAGCAAATCCAAAATTAAGTGAAGGGAAGAAAAAATAGCACTCGAATAAGAAAGAATCTTATACACTATCTTCAGTGAATAAACTGTCAACTTCTATATCAGATCCAGCTTGAGAAACTCATGAATTAGCTTCAGGAAATATCCTTGTATAAATCAAAATCATAAAATAAATACCTAGCATCTTTCCAAAATACACACCATTTTGGTAAATGCAAGATACCCAGATCAGTTCAGATTCAAGAAAATTCAGAATTAAGAAACGCCTACCTAAAACAAGATAACTGGAAACACAAAAACCCATTAAGAAAAAGTTTATTTTCCTCACACATTTCAGAAAGAATGCAATCACTTTAAACAACTGATGGGAAAGCAATTGAGTTCTGATCTGATCTCTTTTGCCCTTAAGTACTGTACTGTGAAGTTTGTATATTTATCTGTGTATCAGAGGTATTTTTTAAACTCACGGCGGTGGGCTAAATGTTATGTCAAAGAAAGTCTCTAACAGTTTAGAAATTATTCCTTCTACTGAATTTAAGCCTTCCACTTATTCTTTAAGTTCCCACCCAAATCTCAAGTGTTTGCTCACAGCATTGTTTGTTTTGCAGTAAAGCATTTTCTTTCATTAAAGTCCCATTACAAACTCTTCATTTCCACCTTTCTCTGCTGAATGCCTATCAGTATCCAGATTCTACATTTCCTCCAACGCCTCAGTCGCCTTTCAACTTTCATTATCCTCATTGGAAACACATCCATATTTTTGCTTTCATCTTTTCCTTTAAGGAGTTGAAGGGTGACAAAACAGTTTTCAAAGAGAGCTGGGTCAGAAGCATAAGACATTTCTGATAAGATTTCTGTACCGTGCAAAACAGAGCAAAACAGGAAACAAGAAGCAGCAAACTAGGGCTGTGTGAAATTACTATTTTTTCTTTCACAAATTGTTTTCTGAGGAAAAAACATTTTTATGCAACCTGGTGAGCAATTCAGAAAATATTTCCAGTAGGAAATCTACATGAACCCCCATTGTTCCAGTAAGAATCATATAGACTGTAAGCTTTTTTAGGCAGGGACCATATCTTCCTATGTACACCACTTGGTACTGTGGACCCCTATCCTCATTGAGGTCTCTGGGGTCCACTGCAGTATAAATATTAAATACTACATTTTGCAATTTTGTACCGCAAAAGGAGACATGTTTCCATGTTTGCTAGTGAGAACTTGCTCTATGACATGAAAGTTGGGGATTTGCTAAGTCAAAAGAGACTAGAGGAGGCTCACAAATTGCCAATAACTGCCTTTTATTATAGTGAAAAAGCCAAGAAAATGGAGGCATACACCATAAACATCCTATTTTTCACAAATCCAGTGACAACATCATTTGTCAACAGTTTGACTTTGTTTCTGTCTAAATTTACTAACCTATGCTGAGTTTTAAAATCTCCCCATTTTTGCTCCCAGTATCCAGGTCATAGAAACTGTTCAGATGTTGTTTGTTCTCACATCATTCTTTACCTTCATTTGCGTCACAAAATTACAACATGACATTGTTTTGCTAAAGTGCAATGTTCTGACCAGAATTCTGAAACTGAAGATTAACTACTTGGTACTCTTTTAATGAAGAATCAGGCTGTAAGAACATAAGCCAACATTTTCCAACATGGTTGCCAAAAGTTAGGTACATAAAATCTATATTTGGACATTTTTAAAGAGTAGATCGATATTCAGGTATGGAGCACTTATAGCTATCATGTACGCAATGTGACCGGTGGATGCTTAATACTTATTTCCCTGCCTCAGTTTCTTTATCATTCCAGGTTATATTTTGGGTTTCCCCGAGTCCTTCTGTTTCAGTGTATGGCTCGTGGGCTACAACATGGAGCCTTCTTCAGGTCAGCTTGTTTCCCTTGCCCTTCAACAGTCTGATCAATCCCTTTCTTCTTATAGTCTGGCCCCTGTTCCTGTGTATTCATAGACATATACAATCGTGGAAATGTATTGCTGGAAGGGACCTCAAGAGGTCATCTAGGCCAGGGGTATGAATACCGCTGGGGGATACGTAGAGGTCTTCCAGGGGATACGTCAACTCATCTAGATCAATGTTTCTCAATCTGGGGGTCGGGTTGCAGAATGGGCTTGGGGGGCTCACAAGTGTAGAGCCGCTGTTAGGGGGTGACAAGCAGGGCAGTTGCCTGTGGCCCCATGCCACAGGGCCCCCCCCCGTGAAGCTAAGTTACATGCTCCAGCCCAAGGCAGCAGGGCTCGGGCTTGAGCCCCAGGTGGCGGGGTTCTGGCTTCAGATTCCTGAAAGGGGTACGATAGTCTGGAGAGGTTGAGAAACACTGATCTAGTCTAATCCCATGCTGAGGCAGGACCAAGTGTACCAAGAGCACCCCTGAGAGATGTTTGTCTAACCCATTCTTAGAAGCCTCTTAAGATGAGGATTCCACAATATCCCTTGGAAGCCTATTCCAGTGCTTACTTATCCTTATGGTTAGAAAGTTTTCCCTAATATCTAACCTAAATCTTGCTTGCTGCAGATTAATCCCATTCATTCTTGTCCTACCTTCAAGTTTTCTAAACCTTTTATCACTCACTCACTGTCACTGATCGGTCCATCAGCCCTCACCGAGAGAGCGCTGATCACAACACATCAGATGCGTTGTTCTAGCCAGTCCTCCAACTACCCGCTGGCCAAGCTGTCAGTAGCACCGGACACCCGATTGACATAGCGCACAGCAGCCTAGAACTCCTGAGCGATCCGCCAACCGCAGCCTCCCAGCAGCTGGGATGACAGGCGCGCACCACCACGCCGGGCCCTAAACCTTTTATCATATTTGTTAATCTCCTGTGAGTACTCTCCAATTTGTCCACATCTTTCTTAAAATGTGGTGCCCAGAATTGGACACAACACCCTAACTGAGGCCTCACCCATGCTTAGTTGAGGAGGACAATAACTTCCTATGTTTTACATAAGGCACTCCTGTTAATACACCCTTGAATGCATCATACCAAGAGATGAAATAATCTGAATAATACAAAGATCTTGTATTTTCAATATTTACAAGTCAAACATATTATTGTGCAATCTATATACAAGACAACTTAGTCTAGACCTTTAACCACATTTGAAGCGTTGACTCAGGACCAAGCTGGAACAAAAGGTTTAATTCCTAGAATATATTCAATTGTGATTGAAAAAGATATTGATAAGAAAACAAGCCAGATGAATGAATATACAGGACAGGGAATTGGACGTCTTCACTTTGTGTAGCTCATAAAAATATTTTTTTAAATTATTGTATAAAAGTTATTTGACTCCAGTTAAGATCCATCATAATTTTGCTACTAGGCATGTGCTCTGTTGGAGGGGTTGCGGGGACATATTTGCACATGTTGTGGTTATGTCCAGGAATTAGACAGTTTGGGGAGGAAATTATGAAAGTGATTCATTTTACGACAAAATGCCAGCTTCCTGCATACTTAATGCTCCAGTAAAGGCGCTACCTTTTAAATAGAACAACAAATTAATTTATCTTTTTTTGTTAGCAGCAAGCATTTGTATTGCATGTTGTTGGAAAAAAGGGACTCCTCCTCCTCTGGAATTGTGATATGGTAAAATATGGACTGTCCTTGTAATGGAAAAGTTTTCACACCAAGTACAGTACACAAGAGAAGCACCAAAAAGCAGCTGCAAGCCCCACTCCAGAGCCTGGCAGCTGCGCCACAACGCCATCCAGGACTGCCTGGTGAAAGCCATCCCACTGCACCTGGGGCAGGTCGCTGTGAAGTGTGCCATCCCCGGTACCGACAGCCAGCTGCGACTGATGTGATTGTCACCGACAAGGCCCAGAAAAAGATCATCCTCATCGACGTCATGGTCTCCTTTGAGAACAGGACCCTGGCCTTTCACGTAGCCCGAGCTCGTAAGCTGGAAAAGTACGCCCCCTGGCCGACATCCTGAGAGCGAAGAGCTACGAGGTGCAGATGGATGCCCTGATTGTCGGAGTCCTTGGCGCCTGGGACCCCTGCAACGAGCCTGTGCTGCGGACCTGCGGGATCGGTCGACGCTATGCACGGCTCATGTGGGTCCTCATGGTCTCAGACACCATCCGATGGTCCAGGGACATCTACATCGAACACATCACCGGCCACCGACAGTACCAGGAGGTGTGAGCTGGAACGACATTGTACATCATCGACGAGAAAGGGACCAAGAGACTTTCTCCCACTGGTCCATGAACTGGAACCATAAACTCACTGAACATTAAATCTCACCAAATGAGGGTAAATCCATCCTCATCATCGTACCCACTCATTCTACTCCACACCTGAACATAGCCATTGTATATGAACAATTTACCCTCCTATCTCAATCTCTGTACTTTGACCCGTTAAGCCTTTACCCCCAATTGGGGATTTTGCAGATTATGTATTTCTTACGTTATTCGATCCTAAATGAAACTTCGCTCCCCTTGATAATCTGTACCTTATTTCCTGATAACCAGAAACTTCTACGCTTAAACTCTGTACCGTTGTTTTTATTTTTAACATTATCTTAATAAAATACTTTGCATTTGCCATTATTGAATTTCACTTGGTTGATTACAGACCAACTCTAATTTGTCAAATTCATTTGGAATTCTACTCCTGTCCTCCGTAGTGCTTGCAACCCCTCCCTGCTTTGTGTCATCTGCAAATTTTATAAGCGTACTTTCCCCTCCATTATCCAAGTCATTATTTAAACTTCCCCAGCTACCTTTTTTCTGGTCCTAGTAAGTTTTCACTGCTCTGATCTTCCCCTCCCTCCCTTCAGGGGGTTAGGATAAATTAGTTTTCTAAGGATGCAGCCTCTTTTTTAGCATAACCTTTGTGAGGTCTAATTACTGTTGTTCACGTAAAATATTCCCCATTGTCCCTGTCTCATGCAAATAGATTTCCAATGGTTGGGTACTTATAGTCAACTACCCTCTGTTGTTGGCCCTTTATCTCTATGTTGAGGCTTCAGCGCAACATGAAGGCAAACAGGCAATAGAGAAGGCAAAAAGCTGCATATTTAACATGGTATTTGCAGCCTGACACAGATACATAGAATTCAAAATTCATAAATTTTACACAGATTCCCAAATCATCACACCCACATCAATTTGAATCCCAGATCCAGTTCAATTTTGCATCATTCTGCACCAAACCAATTTTTTCTTCTCTCAACAATACCATCTGCCCAAGCCCCTAGTCCCACATCAGTTGTGCACCATTCAATAACCTAGCCTCACATCTTGTCCCCTCACCATACCTCTGCTCCACCTGCAACTACAAGGGCTATTTATTCCCCCTCTTCCAGCCCTGAGGCTTCAGGGAAGAGGAGAGAGAAGATTCGAGAGAGTAGCTGGAGGAGTTTTGCGGGAATAGAGGGTAGGAGAGAGCAGAGCTGCCCTGAGCTTCTGGGCTTTCTGCTCCCTCCACCACTCCCCCAGAATGTCTTTTGGTTCCTGGGAGGCTAGGGAAAAGCTTTGACTGATACATCTGATTGGTTACCTTCCCCAGGAGGTGGGGAAATAAAGAAGTCTATCAATCAGAGGCAGTTTTCCCTATAGACTGGTAGGGCACATAGGAGGTTCTGAAAACCATAGTCTGCGGAAAACCTGTTGTGTTGGTAGGTCTTCACATATGTATAAAGGTAATAGCACCATTGTGATATTCAGAATTACCACATCAGAGTAACCATGTGCTCTTATAACTATAACCTTTGGCTTTAAATACACTTTTCCCCATATAGCTGCTTAATATTACATATCAAGATTGTAAACTCTTTTGGGGCAGGGACCATGACTTTTTATTACTCCTGTAAAGTACTGGGCACTTCTAGGTGATATACAAGGACTATAAATGATTCTAGCTGCAGAGAGGTCATGTATCTAGGAGTAAAACTGTGTGCTAAATTCTCTACACAGACCTTTTGACTCTTTAAATCAGTGATGGGCAACCTGCGGCCCACACACGGCCCATCAGGGTAATCTGCTGGCGGGCCACCAGACAGTTTGTTTACCTTTTCACTGCTGCCCACAGCTCCCAGTGGCTGCAATTCACTGTTCCCAGCCAATGGGGGCTGCGGGAAGCTGTGGGGGCCACAGGGACATGCTGGCCGCCACTTCCCGCAGCTTCCATTGGCTGGGAACAGTGAATTGCAGCCACTGGGAGCTGTGGGCAGCAGTGAAAAGGTAAACAAACTGTCTGGTGGCCCGCCAGCAGATTACCCTGATGGGCTGCAGGTTGCCCACCACTGCTTTAAATACTGAAAATATTTTAAACCCCCACCCTTTATTGAGCTGCATTAAAACTAAAAGGATGAAAATAGTTCCCAAATTCTTATACGTAATGTGAAAATTACCTATGAAGAGTTTTCCTGCTATTTTTAAAGTCTTGTGTCATGACCTGGTCTTGTGCTGCTCTCTAGGCAACCCCACTCTGTTGTGTTTGGATCTAATTATTTAATCCCACGTGTTTCAGAGCCCCTGAGTTTGAGTGGTGACTGATCACCGTTCCTAGCTCTGGGTCTCTTGGGTGCACACCCTGCATCTGACATCCTTCTTGGGTACTTCTAGGACCCTGTAGGCTGGCTGCTTAGACCCTGGAACCAGTTCCATAGCCCTCCCAAGCCCCCAGCGTCCACCTGGGTGTGTGACCTTTTTTTTTAATTACACCCTTCAGGGGCAACATGCAAGTAAAGCAAGGACACATATGCTTAGCAAAGGAATTACTTATACACAAACACTTTACTCTTTGAAAGCGCAAGAGATCTCTACAGAAAACAACAAACATCTGAATGCAATTCCCCTTAGGGTCTTAACACACACAGACCCCAGCAAGTCCTGGAATTTGGACAGCTTCCTCTGGAGAGGCAAAGTCCCTCCAGCCTCCTCTCTCTCCAGCTGGAGTTATCCATTTCTGGCAGTGAAATGACTCCCTTGGCCTAGACAAATTTCCTCTTTAAAACAGCTTCTGGCCCTCTATGATCAGGTGGAGAAACCCCAGCTCTCCCTGACTGTAGTAGACTACAAGGATTCCAGCCACCTCCCTCCAGACTGGTGTCTGTGCAAAGTCCATTCAAAATCAAAGGCCCTCCTGTCAGAAACCCATTATTCCAGCAGAGGAGAGTCATATAGATAAGTCTTACTGTACTGTAAGCCCAGGTCTGTGGGACCCATGCCTATGGATTTGGTGTGTCCAAGCCCACACTTGAATATCCACAATGCTTTGTAAAACTGGGTTTACAACTGCTGGACCTGACTATGAAAATCACATTAATGCGTCCATTCTGCACTACACAGACCTTTTGACTTAGGTCTGTGACTTGAGCTGCTTCTACACTGCAAACTGATAGGGTTTGGACCAGTCAAGTGGGACTTGAGGTCAGAACCACCTCCACCCCCCAGGGGGTTCTAGGGCATAGGTCCAGATTGTTTGCTGGCCCAAGTCAAAAATATTTGTGTGCTGGTGGCAGGTGGGTTTGGTATCAAATCTGAGTCTGAGCCCAGTTTACAATGCTCAACACTGACATACCCTCAGTGTTGATGGCCTTTGATGGCTCTGGTAGAGCTTCTCAGACATAGTCTGTTCACTAGGTGTCAAGTCTCTGCTACGCAATCAATGCTGTAATCCACACTTAGGGTTACAATCACAAACAGCTTTTAAAAATGGAATTTGTAAATTGTAAACATATTACCCCAAATATATTCCCCAAAACCATTTAGAATTTTAACTGGGGAAAAAAGCCAATAATGTCTCTCACAAAATACTAAAGTGATCCTGGAGGAATGGGGGTATGGATCTCCTAGATTTGTATCCTCATCAGCCTTTCGTTAGCCCCATTTTAAAATGATTTAGCGTCACTAAAAATAATTACTTACCGTCATGGCGCAACACAGAAGAAGATTTAGCAACTCTATTTGGTACATTGCAGACATTTCTGTCTCTTAAACACTTACCAGTAGCATTGAAAAATAATCTTTTATTCCCTACAACCAGGAGTATTATATTACACTAATTTAAGATACTCACCAATTCCGATTTAGCATACTCAGCATTTATTCCCTTATAGGACAATCCAATGTTGAAATTCAAGATAGAGTCAAATCCAAAATACATGAGGACAGAAAAACAAATATATAAGTCTTTACTACATCATATACACATGTATAACTTTTTGCACTATGAACTAGAGACCATTTAAAACCAATGGGAGCTTTTTTTACTGATTTCAGTGGGCTTTGGATTAGGCCCAATAGAACTACTCAAAGTTGTTGTTGTTGGCGTCTGTTAGTCTCGAGAGACGATGGATATGCGCCCATGGGGAATGTTTAGTTGATGGTTGTGCAGCGTCTGTTATGGCTGTGGAGCCCCACATGAGAGTGGCAGTAACTGTTGCTTCCCGTGTTGTGTTGATACTGTGAAGCGAATCTGGAGTGTCCTCTCCAGGGCGCAAGCCAGGGCAGGGTGATATGGAGGAACAGCTGTTGCCCATGCAGCAGAACCCCCCTCTCCACGCAACTGATGGATCCAAGGGAAAGACAACGTCGACACAACTTGGCACCAGTGGCGTCGCAGGAGTTGCCGGAATGACGTTGAGGACAATATCAGACCGCCATCGGGACTCCGACACCGGATTTGGTTTCAGGGTTGACTCCCTTAGCCTTTCCCATGAGTGGGTATTGTCACAAGGCAGCAGAGGTTTTAAATCAGAGTTTTCCTTCTCCTAGGTGGGCTGCCTTCCAAGGCTGACGAGCCCCACCTACCTCAAAGTATGGAAAGTTATTCACTAGGGTAATTCTTCACAGGATTGCGGCCTTCGTTACGCACACAAAAAATTTCACTTAAGTGGATCACTACATTCATTTATACAATGGCAGTTAATTCAGTGAAATCCTATGTCCTGTGTTATACAGGAGGTTAGAGTAGATGATGACAGTGGTTCTTCTGGCTTTATAATCTATGAATCTGTGTATTAGGCAATACATGGGGGAAAAAACAATGTCACGACTGGAATATTTTGTTAAAAAGTTAGGTAATAAAGTACATGTTACAGGCTATACATATAAATGGCTTAACTCTTTGTCATATTCAAGGTAAAAGATAAATGGGAAGCTGAATTACACATGTCATTGTCAGAGGAAGATTAAGGAGAAATATGGCAAAATATCAGAAAAGCAGCCAGATCATTATCTCTGATTTTCCCAGAACAGATTTAACAGGATGCCAGAGTCGCTGCATAAAGCAGTTTTAG
Source organism: Chelydra serpentina (assembly GCA_037349315.1). NCBI lineage: Eukaryota > Metazoa > Chordata > Testudines > Chelydridae > Chelydra > Chelydra serpentina. Next base: position 66,091,901 of record JBAIAC010000004.1, read on the forward strand.
CTACAAGGTGCTGCTAACCGTTAGTAATCTCATCCATACAATTTGTTTTTGTCTATAAATTAGACAAATAGCGGGGCAAAAAATGCAAAAGTATTTCCACAGTTCTGAATACAATGATCTGTCACTCTCCAAAAATGTACATACTGGAATTAATAGATGAATTAAATCTTCCAGCTAACATCAAGAAATGGGTGCTGATGTGTCTATTAGTAGTAAAACATATAACACGCAGAAAATGGAAATCTAACACATTTACTAATCTATGCAGCATGGTTGAAAGATCTGTCAGTCACAGCTTTGATGGAGAAAATAACTTTAGATAAGTAAATAAATTGAGAAAAATATACTAAAATGTGGTGTCATGCAGGTGCAGTGATACAGTTGTGATATAACCTGGTTCATAAATGCCTTTGCAAAAACAACATTTTTTGGATTGCATTTGTAACTAGTACACGTTGACCCTGTCACCATGCACTAGCCCTTCCTAGTATCCGTATTTGAAACCATGGGTGGGGTTGCCCCTCTCCCTTGAAGCTGTCAGGGGCTCAGCTCCAGAAGATGGCCTGGAACTCGGGGAAGCAGCCAGGGGCATCTCAGGCCAGCTGCTGGAGAACAGCAGAGAGGCAAACAGAAGGAGTTTGCCTGGGAGTTCACCTGGAGAGAGCCTACTGAGGCTTCCCTCTTGCAGATTTCTCTGAGTACCTTCTGCCACAAGTAAGGAAGCTCTTCGAAGGAAGAGACTATGGATGCTGAGCGATCCGCTGTCGTGACCTGCACAGGATGTGCCATGTTTGTCTTTCTTCCACAGGATAGAAGCGACTTTCTCTGTACAAAGTGCAAGCTGATCTCCATATTGGAAGAAAAGATTCAAGGTCTGGAGAAACGAGTATCAACCCTGCGTTCCATAAAAGAAAATGAGGATTTCCTGGATAGACGTCAGGATCGGCTTCAGCGGGCACAATGTTCTGAAGATTCAGAGCAGGCTACGCAGCGGGAACAGAAGGCCAGCGAGGATAATTGGCGGCATGTGACTTCCAGAAGAGGAAAGAGTACCAGAAAAGTCCATGTAGCAGAAACACAGATTCAGGTGAGCAACCGTTTTCATGTTCTCTCCGCAGGTACTAGTACATCTGAGGGAACAGAGCAGAAGGAGACTCCACTGATTGGAAGGCATGAGATGCACCTTCCTAGGGATGGGGGTTCCATGACCACCACTCCCAAGAGGAGGAGGAGGGTGGTGGTGGTCGGGGACTCTCTCCTCAGGGGGACTGAGTCATCTATCTGCCGCCCTGACCGGGAAAACCGAGAGGTGTGCTGCTTGCCAGGGGCTAGGATTCGTGATGTGACGGAGAGACTGCCGAGACTCATCAAGCCCTCAGATCGCTACCCCTTCCTGCTTCTCCACGTGGGCACCAATGATACTGCCAAGAATGACCTTGAGCGTATCACTGCAGACTACATGGCTCTGGGAAGAAGGATAAAGGAGTTTGAGGCACAAGTGGTGTTCTCGTCTATCCTCCCTGTGGCAGGATAAGGCCAGGGTACAGACCGTCGAATCGTGGAAGTCAACGAATGGCTACGCAGATGGTGTCGGAGAGAAGGGTTTGGATTCTTTGACCATGGGATGGTGTTCCAAGAAGAAGGAGTGCTAGGCAGAGATGGGCTCCACCTGACGAAGAGAGGGAAGAGCATCTTTGGAAGCAGGCTGGCTAACCTAGTGAGGAGGGTTTTAAACTAGGTTCACCGGGGGAAGGAGACCAAAGCCCCGAGGTAAGTGGGGAAGTGGGATATCGGGAGGAAGCACAAGTAGGTGAGTGCAAGAGGGGAGGGCTCCTGCCCCATACTGGGACAGCAGGACGATCGGTGAGTTATCTTAAATGCCTATACACAAATGCAACAAGCCTGGGGAACAAGCAGGGAGAACTGGAAGTCCTGGCACAGTCAAGGAATTATGATGTAATTGGAATAACAGAGACTTGGTGGGATAACTCACATGATTGGAGTACTGTCATGGACGGATAAAAACTGTTCAGGAAGGATAGGCAGGGCAGAAAAGGTGGGGGAGTTGCGTTGTATGTAAGAGAGTAGTATGAGTGCTCAGAGCTCCAGTATGAAACTGCAGAAAAACCTGAGAGTCTGGATTAAATTTAGAAGTGTGAGCAACAAGGGTAATGTCATGGTGGGAGTCTGCTACAGACCACCAGACCAGGGGGATGAGGTGGACGAGGCTTTCTTCCAGCAACTAACAGAAGTTGCTAGATCACAGGCCCTGGTTCTCATGGGTGACTTTAATCACCCCGATATCTGCTGGGAGAGCAATACAGCAGTGCACAGACAATCCAGGCAGTTTTTGGAAAGTGTAGGGGACAATTTCCTGGTGCAAGTGCTGGAGGAACCAACTAGGGGGAAAGCTCTTCTTGACCTGCTGCTCACAAACAGGGAAGAAATACTAGAGGAAGCAATAGTGGATGGGAACCTGGGAGGCAGTGACCATGATATGGTAGAGTTCAGGATCCTGACACAAGGAAGAAAGGAGAGCAGTAGAACAGAGACCCTGGACTTCAGAAAAGCAGACTTCGACTCCCTCAGGGAACTGATGGGCAAGGTTCCCTGGGAGAATAACATGAGGGGGAAAGGAGTCGAGGAAAGCTGGCTGTATTTTAAAGAATCCTTATTGAGGTTGCAGGAACAAACCATCCCGATGTGTAGGAAGAAAAGCAAATATGGCAGGCGACCAGCTTGGCTTAACAGTGAAATCCTTGCTCGTCTTAAACACAAAAAAGCAGCTTAGAAGAAGAGGAAAATTGGACTAATGACCAGGGAGGAGTATAAAAGTATTGCTCAGGCATGCAGGAGTGAAATTAGGAAGGCCAAATCACACTTGGAGTTGCAGCTAGCTGGAGATGTTAGGAGTAAAAAGAAGGGTTTCTTCGGGTATGTGAGCAACAAGAAGAAGGTCAAGGAAAGTGTGGGCCCCTTCCTGAATGAGGGAGGGAACCTAGTGACAGAGGATGTGGAGAAAGCTAGTGTACTCAATGCTTTTTTTGCCTCGGTCTTCACAGACAAGGTCAGCTCCCAGGCAGCTGCACTCCACAGCACGGTATGGGGAGGAGGTGACCAGGCCTCTGTGGAGAAAGAAGTAGTTAGGGACTATTTAGAAAAGCTGGACGAGCACAAGTCCATGGGGCCGGATGCACTGCATCCGAGGGTGCTAAAGGAGTTGGCCGATGAGATTGCAGAGCCATTGGCCATTATCTTTGACAAATCATGGCAATCGGGGGAGGTCCCGGATGACTGGAAAAAAGCTAATGTAGTGCCCATCTTTAAAAAAGGGAAGAAGGAAGATCCAGGGAACTACAGGCCAGTCAGTCTCACCTCAGTCCCTGGAAAAATCATGGAACAGGTCCTCAAGGAATCAATTCTGAACCACTTAAAGGAGGGGACAGTGATCAGGAACAGTCAGCATGGATTCACCATGGGCAAGTCATGCCTGACTAACCTAATTGCCTTCTATGATGAGATAACTGGCTCTGTGGATGAGGGGAAAGCAGTGGATGTGCTATATCTTGACTTTAGCGAAGCTTTTGATACAGTCTCCCACAGTATTCTTGTCAGCAAGTTAAAGAAGTATGGGCTGGATGAATGGACGGTAAGGTGGATAGAAAACTGGCTAGATGGTCGGGCTCAATGGGTAGTGATCAATGGTTCCATGTCTAGTTGGCAGCCGGTATCAAGTGGAGTGCCCCAAGGGTCGGTGCTGGGGCTGGTTTTGTTGAATATCTTCATTAACGGTCTGGAGGATGGTGTGGACTGCACCCGTAGCAAGTTTGCAGATGACACTAAACTGGGAGGAGTGGCTGATACGCTGGAGGGTAGGGATAGGATACAGAGGGACCTAGACAAATTAGAGGACTGGGCAAAAAGAAATCTGATGAGGTTCAACAAGGACAATTGCAGAGTCCTACACTTAGGATGGAAGAATCCCATGCACTGCTACAGACTAGGGACCAAATGGCTGGGCAGCAGTTCTGCAGAAAAGGACCTAGGGGTTATGGTGGACGAAAAGCTGAATATGAGTCAACAGTGTGCCCTTGTTGCCAAGAAGGCTAATGGCATTTTGAGTTGTATAAGTAGGGGGCATTTCCAGCGGATCGAGGGACGTGATTATTCCCCTCTATTCGGCGCTGGTGAGGCCTCATTTGGAGTACTGTGTCCAGTTTTGGGCCCCACACTACAAGAAGGATGTGGATAAATTGGAAAGAGTCCAGCGGAGGGCAACAAAAATGATTAGGGGGCTGGAGCACATGACTTATGAGGAGAGGCTGAGGGAACTGAGATTGTTTAGCCTGCAGAAGAGAAGAATGAGGGGGGGATTTGATAGCTGCTTTCAACTACCTGAAAGGGGGTTCCAAAGAGGATGGATCTAGACTGTTCTCAGTGGTAGAAGATGACAGAACAAGGAGTAATGGTCTCAAGTTGCAGAGGGGGAGGTTTAGGTTGGATATTAGGAAAATCTTTTTCACTAGTTGGGTGGTGAAGCACTGGAATGGACAAAGGGTCTTGTGGCACCTTATAGACTAACAGAGGTATTGGAGCATAAGCTTTCGTGGGTGAATACCCACTTCTTCAGATGCAAGCAGTGGAAATGTCCAGGGGCAGATAATCTTCTTGCATCCGAAGAAGTGGGTATTCACCCACGAAAGCTTATGCTCCAATACCTCTGTTAGTCTATAAGGTGCCACAAGACCCTTTGTCGGTTCTACAAATCCAGACTAATACGGCTACCCCTCTGACACTGGAATGGGTTACCTAGGGAGGTGGTGGAATCTCCTTCCTTAGAGGTTTTTAAGGTCAGGCTTGACAAAGCCCTGGCTGGGATGATTTACTTGGGATTGGTCCTGCTTTGAGCAGGGGGTTGGACTAGATGACCTCCTGAGGTCCCTTCCAACCCTGAGATTCTATGATTCTATGGGGTGGGACGACCGGGCTCCTCCAGCCGCGGGGAGTGCTCAGGGATCCTCCAGCAGGGGGTGGGAGGAGGAGGTACAGGAGGCAGGGCCTCAGGTGGAAGGGGTGGGGCCAGGGGGGTAGCCTCTCCAAAGGTGGGGGGGTTTTCACTTGCTGCCCATGTTTGAAACTAAATGCAAACAGTAGCTAAACTCAAAACAATACACTTCTGTGTTTGCATTCCTTTGTTGTGATGCTTGTAACATAGTATTAATGAAAATCTTTTGCTTTTTATTTTTGTATTTTTAAAAAAAATTAGATAAATTAACAACACATTATCAGTGTCTGGAAACACTAACTAAAAATATTTGTATTCCACACTATGAATTTAAGTAACTTACAATTGATTTTGTTGGGATTTTCTGCACAACTTTTTCAAAAGTATACTTTTACTATTGATTGTTATAAAAACATCTCACATTTTCTATTTTTTCAGAATCATTAAAATTATTCATCCTTTGTAGTTAATTAATCTACCCTTAGAATGAAAGGCTGCTCTTTCTGCTAGAGTTCCAGGGTGTTCACACTTTTCCTCTTCTAAGTAACTTTCCTTAGGTCACTAGAGGTAACAGTTACTAGACACTGTAAACTACTGTGTGCTGTTTTGTAGCCTGTTGTAACTATTACACTTCATATGCAGTTATTCAGAAATCAGAATCTCCATGGTTTCTTAAATATCCATTTTTTGGTGTAAAATAGCACTTTTTGCGAACACTCCACATAGTCTATCAATCAATCTCATTTACATATAATAAGTGTCCTTCATGCAAGCACCCCAGGGCACTGTACAGATTTAATATAAAAAGAAATACAATAAATATTTGAAAGGCTAAATCAAACAAATATGTTTTTTAGTTCAGCCTCACAAATGGATGGTAATTTTGGAGTTTTCATACATAAAAGAAAATAATTATATGGCTGGGGAGAAGAGCATAGAAATGCATATGATCTATGTGTAACTGTTTGAAGCGTGGTATCAGAGGACCCAAAAAGCCTAAAAAACACGGGTGTCATTTTGGCTAGTTTCTTTGTGTAGCAGTAAAGCCAACCAATTACATGGTTAATGCTGTATAATATAGGCTTCTAAAGAAAGCTCAATTTCACCAAGGTCACAGTCATTGTTTGATGGGTAAAGAAAGCTGCCACTTACAGATACCAGCATGGATTACACCCGAGATATCCACATTGAAAAACCAATCAATAGCAACTCAGTTTTATCTCTTAAATTCAAGAAATTTTGAAGACATCCAGGCTTGAATATCACACAAGCAATTATGCAAAACATCAGGTGGTTTCACAGGATTTGCAATGACTGGAACAAATATATCTGTGTATCATCTGCACACATATGACATTCCAGGCCATGACAACTAATAATGTTACTCTATGGAAACATATAAATACAAAGCAAAAAAGAATCACAAATAGATCCCTGGGAAATTCTGAAACTAACTCAGATGAGTTGAAACATGAATTCCCTGGAGCAATCCCAAAACACTAATTCTCTAGAACAACACATTGAATGTGTCAGGAGAAGCAAGATCTAAACCAGTCTGAATAAATAAAAATAAAGAAATAAAAAGTCATAGTGATAGTATCAAAGACAGAAAAAATGTGTTTCAACAGCAGCAATTCACTCCCATAAGAAACTATGCACTTTTCATTGCACATCCACAAGAAAATCAGTGTAATGAACTTGTTGAACACCAAACATTAGGGGGACTGCCAGCTCCCACAGAGGTCTAGCTAGAACTCTGGCTCTTTGGGCTGCCAGTCCCTGCTCCTCGCTAGAAGCCAGGGACTCCTGGCTAGAGTTGGGAGCACAGTTAGTAGCTGAGTGAAATTGAGATTCTTGTCAGTTTCACTGCAGCTGTCTGCTGAATAGCAAGTGCAACTCTCAAGAATGTCAATTTCACAGATTTCTTTTTGGAAACATCATCTTTCAGTGTTTTTAAAATGACATTTTTTGGAGGATTGAGGGGGGTGTCTTAGTTCATGATAAATTTTAACCAAAATTTGCTTTTATTCTAAACTGGACAAAGGGAAATTGAAAATACCAATTTTTCTTGCAAACTATAACCAAGTTTTGGCCAGTTCTAATTAGTGATGTCATCAATTCTTGAAGGAGAAACATATGCTGTCCTCTAATGGCCACTTAGCAGTTATGAACTCATCAGTTATGAGCTCGTGATACAAGGATTTTGGCAGCTTCTTTTGGGGAATGGTCTCTACAGCACTCTCACAGAACAACACTGAAAAGTTCTAGGTAAAGTGCTAGAGAAGAGGAGAAAGAAGGAGGTAGTGCCCAGCTACCTGTCCCTTTCATCTTTTAGGCTCCAGGATGAATACTATGGTTGATCAACAAATTCATTCCTCTGGCATAATGGAACTCTTTACAACAAGCGTAAAGCTTATCTGTGCAGGAGACAGAACTTTCTTGGGGGCCGATCCAAGACTGTGGAATGAACTTTCCTAGTATCTATCACAAGCCTCTCCACCTTCCACTCTCAGTGCAAGGTGCATTTCTTTGACTTTGCCTTCTCTAACATAAAAGTGTGTGTGTGCGTGTGTGAGTGAGAGAGAGAATGATTAAATAAATCCAAAACAAGACATTCCACTGCATACAATTCTTCTTCTGGGAAGAGAAAAACAAATATATGACAGATGTTAGTCACATAGTTTAATGCCATTCCGGAAAGCATTCAGAAACTATGGTGATGAGCACGGTGTATGAATCTACATAGAATAGAATCTGAGAAGTTAATCTGAAAGGTTAATTGCTTAGAAGTTACAAGGGACCCTTGTATTTCTGTATGTTCCTCTAAACTGACACACTTGTTCCTCTTGTACAGACACAGATTATCCTAGGTGGGATTTACAGAAGACCCTTGCTCCTTACCATCTGTGTTGTGTTCTGCGTTGGTTATTACCCTAGAGTTTATTCCAGCAATGATAGTTATATTTAGTCAGATAAATAATTGGTAGAGATGGTTAGGAATTTTTTTTTCTCACTACAATTTTGACAAACAAAAGGACTCATCTCTGTTTCTCTGATTGGCTAACAGTCTTTCTTTATGCCTTTATTTACCAGTCATGCCTCATTTCCTTTCTCCAGATTGGTAAAAAGGTCATTCAGTTAGTCTCAAGACCAACCACTCATTTGTTTTTGTCAAAAAAATTTCAAACTCATCAAGAAATGGCAAATGAACAAGGTTTATATGTTCTGTTTTTAAGCTATGTGCAAAAGTCTTTAAATGAGCCATTTATATAAAAAATGTTAATGTTCCGCTGTTGATAACTAAAATATCACCAGATTAAAATCCTTGACTGTAAAATAGCATAGAATTTTTTCTGACTGATACAGCAATATCGAAGCTGGATAATTCTCACATATTGCTGACAGGATAGTATTAAAATAGAATTCTCTTAAGAAAGGGTTATCGTCTCCCCTATGCATTCTGATTACAAATCTTATGTCTTCATTAGTCATGGATATCCTGTTTAATAATTTTAAGTAATTGCAACTTTTTTTAATATGCTGGAATATTACCAATGCAAAATGCCTCTTGAACACTAAACAACTATTCCTGGAGCATGGGATTTTCGTTTTTAAACAAATGCTGCATTAACAGGGAAAATAAAACCCACAGCTCTTATTTTGTTCTGACTTTTTCCACTGATTTCTTTTCAATAAAATATTCATGTCTATATGCTCTGAAGAGTTTATTACAATTCACCTCAATTAACATATCTTTATCCTGCTATTTGATGAGTCCCAAATTATAAATTTAAACAAGCTAACACAGAAAAGCCTTTCATGGCAAACAAGCACCAGTGCTGCTGGCAGGCTAAGGCCCTTGAAGCATCCCCCTTGAAGCTGTGTATGCCTCGAAGGTGCCCATCTGGCTGTTCAGTCTCTTCTTAAGAAAAGAATTCACATCTCTTCCCATGGGGAGCTCATTTCAGTTGTTAACAGCTTTAGAGTAATTTCCTCATTAAGTAATAATGTAACCTGGTCAGGAGCCTTTGCTAGACAGTAACTGTTTAGTTAAAATTAATGAAGAGGTTTGGTTAATATTTAGTTAAAATGGAAGAGTTGCTGGCTTGGGAGATTTGTAATGTAATTCAGAGCATTTAACTTCAAGGTCATGCAGTTCAAATCCAGCTCAGGATAGTGGTAAGCAAAATGCATTAGCATCTGATGACTATTCAGTGGTGTTACTATATAATATTTTAAGGTATCTACAGGTGCTCTGCATTCTTACAGAACACAAGATGAAGACAATTTCTGCTCTAAAGTACATACAAAGCTCCAGTCCTGCAATTTGTTGCACATAGGTGGACACCTGTCCCCACACCAGGTTTGACTAATGCCAATAAGACTCTGGGTGTATGCCATATGCAAGCTGAGGGTTTGGAGTCTGAAAGACATACACAGAGAGAATAGTATAGCTATTCTCAGTCCAGAGCCTGTGGGACAAGCATCCTGTAGCACTACTTTTGGCAGTATCACCATAGAAGTCAAGGGTGGAAGGTCACAGATCATGAACTATTCTCTATCCTAGAGATGGTCCAAGTCACTGAGTCACATAAGCAAGACAGTGTGGAGGAAGCTTGCACTGCCATCACCTGTGCCATACCCATACTGCAGATAAAAAGAGAAGACAGATCTGAAGGCCTGTCAATCTGGCATGGTTCACATGTACTAAAATTCAGATTAGAACATTAATGATGTTATTTTAATTAGTTAAAACATACTGGGGAAGTGGGGTACTGCTCGTCTGGGCAAAGAGGGAGGGAGTTCCTCGTGTTGGTCTCAAACAATTCCTTCTTGCCTATCCCAGAAGCACTGAATGAGTCAGGACCAGCACTTGTTCGTGGACAATTAATGCAGGACCATTGAGGGGGAACTTAAAGAGGGGAAATGGGAAGATTCCCCCTTAGGGTTAAATATTAATGAACCCTCACAGCACTCCTGTGTCAAGAGGAATGAATTCAGGATTGGAAGGCCGATGGCCCTAAGATGTAATCCTGGCTTTGCCTCTGACTTCGCGTGTGGGTGTGCAAGTCACTTCCCATTTTTATCTGTGAAATGGAGGTCTGACATATTCACCTATCTCACAAGTGTGTTGTGAGGATCATTTTGTTAATATCTCTGCAGCACTATATTTGTACACACAGAGCATTTCTTCCCATGCAGTATTCATACCTGATTTATAACCCAGAAAAGCTATCCTAACCCCCCTTAGGTAAGGTAGGATTTACTACTGTACCTGCAGTTAATAATACAAAATAGAAGTCATCTATTCAAGTCTCTGTAGTGACACTTTGGAATCGCAGCTCTTTGACTTCCCCTTATAATCCATACATTGCAGAATTTTATTTTAAAAAAACCCAATACTTCACTGGTATTTGAATTAAAGAATGTTGTTAAAATCTGAAGCAGAATAAAGCCCCCAGGAAAATGATTTTTTTTCTTCTTTGTTGCCTGTGGATTATATGGCCCAACTTAGTACACATTTATTTTGAAAGTCACAAAAATGATATATGATAGTAATTTAAAAGAAACAAATTGGGTCTAAACTTTATATAATGGTGCATAATGTACTTGGGAAAATGGTACAGTAGTTTCATAAAGAGCGAGCAGTTAACAAGGGTGCCAGTTAGAAACTATAGAAATTCACAGAGAAGCTATTTATTTGAGTGCCCCAAAACTTAATAGCCACATCTATTGTTGATTTATTCACTGTTACAAAGTAAGACACTAAAATGTGTAACAGAGGTTTGCTTGTTTACAGTCGTAACAGCTAGAGATGGGCTGAGGGAAATACTCCCATCTAATTACCCACTATATAGATATATAGAGATATATAGATATATAAATACTGACTATCATGGACAGTGTCCAATTTATCACTGTTCCAGAACCTAAATATCTATCCACACACTCACTCAGTCTCTGCCTAGTCTCCCATCAGGTTACTGTCTATCTTACCTGATGGGGATTAACAGGAATGGGAAGGGTAAGGAAAGAAGCCCACTGAATAGAGCTGTGAGAAGAGAGCAAGGGTAAATTAGCAGAGACTAACTACACTAACCCCCCAATTTGAACTAAGATACGCAACTTCAGCTACGTGAATAACGTAGCTGAAGTCGAAGTATCTTAGTCCGAATGAAAAGGTACTTACTGCTGGTCCACACGGCGGCGCGTAGGCTCCCCCGTCGACTCCACCTGCTCCGTTCGTGGAGCAGGGTTACCGGCATTGACGGCGAGCACTTCCGGGTTCGATTTATCGCGTCTACACAAGACGTGATAAATCGATCCCAGAAAATCGATTGCTCGCCGCCGAAGCAGCGGGTAAGTATAGACGTACCCTAATATATGCATTTGAATTTTGGATTCAGATGTATGCAAATCCCAGATCCAGGGTCCCAGATTCATTGTTCCAGATCTGACACCTTCAAACTTCAGGAGCGCTCAGATTCATTAATAGCTCCACTTTGGCACCATTTATAATATTGACATTTCATACTATTCTATATTTTTCCATATTAAGATATTGTGTTTTGCATTACTGGTAAAATTGTAGTCTGATATATTTCATAATTTTACTTTAAAAGCCCTGACTTCAGGAATCTTTGTTTGAAACTTGTTCTAGGTGTCTAAAGTCAGGTCCCTGAAAAATGAGACTCCCAAAATTGGAAGCCGTATTTAGATATGGGAGTTTATAAACTTTATATGCTGACTTGTGTAAATTAACTTACTGAGTGTGATGGTAGCATGGTACCCAAAAATATCAGGTCCACTAAAAGATATTACCTCACCCACCTTGCCTTTTAGAAATCAAACAAGCATCCAAGGCTTTTTTCCAGAACTAATGAAGCTAAGTTACAGTGAGAGTTTTCAATCTTTAGCCAATTCCTGCAAACATTCGATCCTTTGAATCTCAGACGTTTCAAAGTTTTGGTGGCTGTACCTAATTTAGAGTGACTTCATCAAATTCAGTCTTAAAACATAGAAAGGCTACCAAAGAATATTATCAAGCAGAGACTGGTTTCAGCAGCAATGTTCAGATCCAATATTTCCTTAATTTTGGTTATGTTTGAATCTGGCTTTTGGGTTTGGCCCATTCTAAAGCTTTGACCAGCTGTAAAGTTCAGATCTTGATGGAAGTTTGGGTGTGAGCTTTGAGTGATACCTATCTCCACTTTCAATATACTTTCTGATTTCTCAGATGACTGAACAATCCGCACCTCTCACCCAAAAGGGTAGAGCGTGCAGCTAATTCCCCATACGAATTAGAAACAAAAAGTGCCAGTGTTGCTTTGCTTCAGATAAGGATATGTCAGTCAGATAAGGGTATGTCAGAGTTAATCTTATTATTTATCTAATGTCCCTATTGAGGTTTTAAGCAATGCATTATCTATTTTAGGTCCTTAGGCCCCCATTAACATAATAATATCTGAACACCTCATAATTTTTAACATATTTCTCTCACAACAATCCTGTGAACTGGGAAAGACCTATTCTCCCCATTTTACAGATGGGGAACTGAGGCACAGAAGGGAAAAAGGGCAGATTTTTAAAGGTATTTACCAGTGGCACCAAGTCAGGAGGTGTGGGGGAGTTCCAGTTCCCTCCCACCCTCCCTGGCAAGGACTTGATTATGATCCCTGCACACCCCCACACAGAGATCCCTGGTCTCCTCAGCGTGGGAGTCTCCCCTCCCTTTCATAGAATCATCGAATCATCGAATAACAGGGTTGGAAGAGACCTCAGGAGGTCATCTGGTCCAACCTCCTGCTCAAAGCAGGACCAATCCCCAACTAAATCATGCCAGCCAGGGCTTTGTCAAGCCTGACCTTAAAAACTTCTAAGGAAGGAGATTCCACCACCTCCATAGGTAACCCATTCCAGTGCTTTACCACCCTCCTAGTGAAAAAGTTTTTCCTAATATCCAACCTAAACCTCCCCCACTGCAATTTGAGACCATTACTCCTTGTTCTGTCATCTTCTACCACTGAGAACAGTCTAGATCCATCCTCTTTGGAACCCCCTTTCAGGTAGTTGAAAGCAGCTATCAAATCCCCCCTCATTCTTCTCTTTTGTAGACTAAACAATCCCAGTTCCCTCAGCCTTTCCTCATAAGTCATGTGCTCCAGCCCCCTAATTATTTTTGTTGCCCTCCGCTGGACTCTTTCCAATTTTTCTACATCCTTCTTGTAGTGTAGGGCCCAAAACTGGACACAGTACTCCAGATGAGGCCTCACCAATGTCAAATAGAGGGGAATGATCACGTCCCTCGATCTGCTGGCAATGCTCCTACCTATACAGTCCAAAATGCCATTAGCCTTCTTGGCAACAAGGGCACACTGTTGACTCATTCAGCTTCACGTCCACTGTAAACCCTAGGTCCTTTTCTGCAGAACTTCTGCCCAGCCATTCGGTCCCTAGTCTATAGCAGTGCATGGGATTCTTCCATCCTAAGTGCAGGACTCTGCACTTGTCCTTGTTGAACCTCATCAGATTTCTTTTGGCCCAATCCTCTAATTTGTCTAGGTCCCTCTGTATCCTATCCCTTTCCTCCAGCATATCTACCACTCCTCCCAGTTTAGTGTCATCTGCAAACTTTATGAGGGTGCAGTCCACACCATCCTCTAGATCATTAATGACGATATTGAAAAAAAACAGCTCCAGGACCGACCCTTGGTCGACTCCGCTTGATACTGGCTGCCAAATAGACATGGAGCCATTGATAACTACCCATTGAGCCCGACAATGTAGCCAGCTTTCTATCCACTTTAAAGTCCATTCATCCAGTCCATACTTCTTTAACTTGCTGACAAGAATACTGTGGGAGACCATATCAAAAGCTTTGCTAAAGTCAAGGAATAACACATCCACTGCTTTCCCCTCATCCACAGAGCCAGTTATCTCATCATAGAAGGCAATTAGGTTAGTCAGGCATGACTTGCCCTTGGTGAATCGATGCTGACTGTTCCTGATCACTTTCCTCTCCTCTAAGTGCTTCAGAATTGATTCCTTGAGGACCTGCTCCATGATTTTTCCAGGGACTGAGGTGAGTCTGACTGGCCTGCAGTTCTCCGGATCCCCCTCCTTCCCTTTTTTAAAGATGGGCACTAGATTAGCTTTTTTCCAGTCACCCGGGACCTCCCCCGATTGCCATGAGTTTTCAAAGATAATGGCCAATGGCTCTGCAATCACATCCACCAACTCCTTTAGCACCCATGGATGCAGCACATCCAGCCCCATGGACTTGTGCTCGTCCAGCTTTTCTAAATAGTCCTGAACTATTTCTTTCTCCACAGAGGGCTGGTCACCTCCTCCCCATGTTGTGCTGCCCAGTGCAGTAGTCTGGGAGCTGACCTTGTTTGTGAAGACAGAGGCAAAAAAAGCATTGAGTATATTTTCTTTTTCCACATCCTCTGTCACTAGGTTGTCTTCCTCATTCAGTAAAGGGCCCACACTTTCCTTGACTTTCTTCTTGTTGCTAACATACCTGAAGAAACCCTTCTTGTTAGTCTTAACATCTCTTGCTAGCTGCAACTCCAAATGTGATTTGGCCTTCCTGATTTCATTCCTGCATTCCTGAGCAATATTTTTATACTCCTCCCTGGTCATTTGTCCAATCATTCCACTTCTTGTAAGATTCTTTTTTGCATGTAAGATCAGCAAGGATTGCACTGGTAAGCCAAGCTGGTTGCATGCCATATTTACTATTGTTTCTACACATCGGGATGGTTTGTTCCTGCAACCTCAATAAGATTTCTTTAAAATACAGCCAGCTCTCCTGGACTCCTTTCCCCCTCATGTTATTCTCCCAGGGGATCCTGCCCATCAGTTCCCTGAGGGAATCAAAGTCTGCTTTTCTGAACTCCAGGGTCCGTATTCTGCTGCTCTCCTTTCTTCTTTGTGTCAGGATCCTGAACTCAACCATCTCATGGTCACTGTCTCTCAAGTTCCCAACCACTTTTGCTTCCCCTACTAATTCTTCCCGGTTTGTGAGCACAGGTCAAGAAGAGCTCTGCCCCTAGTTGGTTCCTCCAGCACTTGCACCAGAAAATTGTCCCCTACACTTTCCAAAAACTTCCTGGATTGTCTGTGCACCGCTGTATTGTTTTCCCAGCAGATATCAGTGTGATTAAAGTCTCACATGAGAACTAGGGCTTGTGATCTAGTAACTTTTGTTAGTTGCCGGAAGAAAGTCTTGTCCATCTCATCCCCCTGGTCTGGTGGTCTATAGTAGACTCCCACCACAACATCACCTTTGTTGCTCACACTTCTAAACTTAATCCAGAGACTTCCCGGTTTTTCTGCAGTTTCATACTGGAGCTCTGATCACTCATACTGCTCTCTTACATACAATGCAACTCCCCAACCTTTTCTGCCCTGCCTGTCCTTCCTGAACAGTTTATATCCACCCATGACAGTACTCCAGTCATGTGAGTTATCCCACCAAGTATCTGTTATTCCAATCACATTATAGTTCCTTGACTGTGCCAGGACTTCCAGTTCTCCCTGCTTGTTTCCCAAGCTTCTTACATTTGTGTATAAGCACTTAAGATAACTCCCTGATTGTCCCGCTTTCTCAGTATGAGACAGGAGTCCTCCCCTCTTGTGCTCTCCTGCTCGTGCTTCCTCCCGGTATCCCATTTCCCCACTTACCTCAGGGCTTTGGTCTCCTTCCCACTGGTGAACCTAGTTTAAAGCCCTCCCCTAGGTTAGCCAGCCTGTTTGTGAAGATGCTCTTCCCTCTCTTTGTTAGGTGGAGCCCATCTCTGCCTATCACTCCTCCTTCTCAGAACACCATCCCATGGTCAACGAATCCAAAGCCTTCTCTCTGACACTACCTGCATAGCCAGTCATTGACTTCCACGATTTGATGGTCTCTACCCAAGCTTTTTCCTGCCACAGGGAGAATGGACGAGAACACCACTTGCACCTCAAACTCCTTTATCCTTCTTCCCAGAGCCACGTAGTCTGCAGTGATCCACTTAAGGTCATTCTTGGCAGCATCATTGGTGCCCACGTGGAGAAACAGGAAGGGGTAGCGATCAGAGGGCTTTATGAGTCTTGGCAGTCTCTCCATCACATTGTGAATCCTAGCTCCTGGCAAGCAGCACACCTCTCTGTTTTCCCAGTCGGGGTGGCAGATAGATGACTCAGTCCCCCTGAGGATGCCATCCCCGACCACCACCACCCACCTCCTTTTCTTGGGAGCAGTGGTCGTGGAACTCCCATCCCTAGGACAGTGCATCTCATGCCTTCCGATCGGTGGAGTCTCCTTCTGCTCCCTTCCCTCAGATGTATGTCCACTCTCTGCCTTAGTACCTGTGGAGAGAACACGAAAATGGTTGCTCACCTGTACCAGCATTGCGGGTACATGGACACTCCTTTTTCTTCTTCTGGAGGTCACATGCTGCCAAATTTCTTCACTGTTCTTCTGTTCCCGCTGCGCAGCCTGCTCTGATCCTTCAGAATGTTGTGCCCGTAGAAGCATACCCTTTGCTGTACAGTGCATGAGCCAGTGCCGCCAGGTGTCTAGTTCTCAGTGGACTCCCCTGTGCTCCGCTGCATAGGAACAGACTCTCCATGTGCTAGGTCACAGGGCCATTTGGCCTGGCTGCCCCTTCCTCTGTACGGAGGGGACTCCTGGTCAAATTTCAGTGGCATTATGACCACGCAGCTGGAGCGATTCTCTGGACCACTCCAGCAGCAGCCACACACTGATTTAGTATGGGACCTCTGCTTAAAAAGTGACCATGCTGTTGCTTCCCCCTTTCACAATCCATGGAACTTTCAGCAAGTAAAAAAACCTTCAGGGGGCATTCATACCCCCTCCCCCCAGCTTCCCCTTACTGGTGACAGTGGTATTTTGGAACCCAACGATGCAGCTAGATGCCTAGAGGGATTTTCAAAAGCATCTGGGTGCCTAATTTTTTTTTAATAATATATATGCCTCTCTCATAGAACTGGAAGGACCTTGAATCCAGTCCCCTGCCTTCACTAGCAGGACCAAATATTGTCCTCTGACAGATTCTTGCCCCAGATCCCTAAATGGCCCCCTCAAGGATTGAACTCACAATGTTGGGTTTAACAGGTCAATGCTCAAACCACTGAGCTATACTTCCCCCTGAACTCCTATGGGCTTTTGAAAATCCCAGTAGGTGCCTAGCTGCATCTTTAGGCAACTAAGTTCCTTTAAAAATCCAGCTCTAAGTGACTTGCCCAAACTGACACAGGAAGCATGGGACAGAACAGGAATTGAAGCTATGTTTCCCTAGTTCCTAGGCTAGCAGATCAGCCCTATTTCTCTACTACAGCACTCACTAATGGCCCCAAAATGCTTAAAAAACACTTCTATAAACTGATCTTTTTAAAAAGGAATAACCAACACTATTCCTTAATCAACAAATGCAGTGCAAACAGTCTGTTTGCTCCAGGCCTCAAGAGATCAACTTTGTCACCTCTAAGAAGTGGTTTTCTTTATTATCTTCCCTTAGTTAGTTTTATTTTGTCCTTACTTTGTAGTATAGTGAAAGTACAAAAAGAAAAACAATTTATGAGTGGCAATTATATAGACTGCCACAGCTATGTTTCTCATTACCATCTGGCATCTCTTATCCTTATAAGTTAGACAGTAGAAAGATAAGCAATAGAATTCAATGAATAAATCTTTTGTTGATCTTCAGAAAAATAATGATTGTATCATTATGAAAATGGTGCTTCTTTTTAAAATGTCACACATAATTGTGCATAGCCAGAGTTAAATGAACCAGTAAATGGATTGGCGTTAATAATTATATTGGATATTCATGTGATTTCAAGTATTAACTAATAAAAATGATTGATATTTTTTAGATAATTGCATTTAAGAATATGAAAGAAATGTTAACAAAATGTGATGTGAAGCTTTTTAGAGAAGTTAATTAAATACATGTTAAACATAATAATTTATTATATCCATGAGATTTTACGAACAAAATAAAATACAAAAGAAAATAATCTATAACTTTTGATAACAATATGAGTGTCACAGGCCTGTAAACATCAATCTCAATTTTTTACAATTGTTCCTCACTTCTGTTCATACTTTCATCCTGACTCCTGAAATTCTTTATGGTTTGATATCCATTAATCTACGGAGAGATTTTTGCATTGTTGTCTCATTATAGGCTTGTTGATTAAAAAGGTGGTAACAATCATGACAAAACAAAAAAATCCTGGAATTACAGAGCACTTTCAAGGCTCCTGACCCTGAAGCTTTATTAAGACACTCAATAAAAGGAGGAAGAAAGCGAGAAGACAACTTTCATATTGTAATGAAACAAAAAACATAATTATCAGCTTGATCTATCAGAAGCTGTTAAGAGTCCAGCTCAGTAATCTCAATTGGGAGAAGTAATTATTGCATCAAATAATAGCTCTGATTTCCATGGGCTATAACACAGTTCTAATACATAATTTCTAAGGGGGAGGAGGGAACACACACCATACAAAGGATAGGTGTTAAGATTACAAATAAAGACTTTGATGAAAAAAGATAAAAAGATCTAACTCAGAAATCTGTACCAGAGTTTCTTACAATGGACCAGATTGTGGCCAACTGTTGCATGAGTAAACTGGGGTGTGTTGGGGAGAGGTGGGAGAAGGGCAAAAATAGCCCTTGCTCCCTTTCCTGGCTTTCCTTACACAGGGAACTGCACAAGTGTAGTTCTTACTCTTTCCCTGCTGGCCTTCTAGTGCCATAAACCACCACAAAAATAGTGAAGAGGAGCCCACCAATGGACCTGTCCAAACCAAAATTTGACATTGATTGCCTCAGATCAGAGTTTATAATGCACTTTGTAGAGTGTAGTGCAGTGGACATGGTCTCCCCATGTACCAAAGAGGTCTAAGAGATGTCAGGCTACATTCACAATGTAAGCAAGGCGACTCAGTGTTGCCACACCTAATTTTTTGGTGCCTAGAAAATCACTGGGATTTCACAAAGCCTGAGTTAGGTGCTCAGGGTCCCTATATCATGAATGAAGGGAGATAGGCACATCAGAATGGGTTCACTGCAGTCAGCACACAAGCCAGCTCTCTGCCTAAGTTAGTCAACAGGAGATGCCTAGGAAAAGGGGGTGTCCTAAGCCCCAGCCATCTCAGGGAGTTCAGTGCCTGGCTACAAACCTTCCTTTGGAGTTAGGTATCTACCTCTATTTGCAAGAAGCTGGGGGGAAGGGGCTGAGGAGGAGGAGAAGGATCTCCTGGGAGGGGAATATTCTCTAGGTAGGCACAGATTCTTCTGCCTGCTTGACCCTTTCTGCCACATCTCCTCCAACCTGCCCTTGTCCTGTCTCTTTTTCTGCCCCTGGCTCCTTGTCCCAGCACCTTTCTTCATGCCTACCCCGTCCCTTTTACTACTCATCAAGTTTCTCCATTCTAGTTCCAGTTTCCATGTCAAGCCAGTACCTGTCTCCCTGCAACTGCCCCAACTCCTTATCCCTAGTCTCCTTGCTAGTGAATCCCACTTTCCCCTCAGCTCTTCATCCAATCTCTTTCTCCTCTGACTCTCCCCTGGCTCCCAGTCTCAGATTCCCTCCCTGGGTTTCTCATCCAATCTCAAACTCTCCCACCAATTCCTCCCTAGCTCCTTGTTCCAGTCTCCCTGTCCAGTCAGTCACAGTCTCCTCCCTCTCCCCAGTTCTTGATCTAATCTCATTGTTCTCCCCATCCAAATTTGCTACTAGTCCACCTCATCAGCTTCTAGTAGCAGTCTCTTTGCCCAACCAATCTTAATCTCTCCCCTTCCAAGTAATTCAGGCTTTATATCCCTTCTGCAGTTCTAGTCTCACCAGGCTTCTTGTCCCTGTGTATTCCTTTCTTCCCCCGGTCCACTACTTTTGTCTCCTTTGCATTTAAATCAGACAGCTTCCTCCTCTGTGCTGCCTCTGATTCAGCAGAGGGGTCAGGAAACACAGGATGCCTGCTCTCAGTTCCAGTGTTGGCCACACACTTACCAAGAGATGCAATTACAGGAAATCCCTTCTGAGTCCTGGGCTGAGCATGCTCACTTGTTCTGTGGGGATGGTGCATGAGCAATCTGGTCAGCACTAGGAACCAGACAGGCTTGAACATGTGCAGTGAGGATGGTATCCAGCTATTTTAGTTGTTATGCTCTAGCAAGTCTTTACTGAGTATGTGCAAACTTATAACTTCACCACATTTGAGTGAATTTTCAAAGGGGATAGAATCATAGAATATCAAGGTTGGAAGGGACCTTAGGAGGTCATCTAGTCCAACCCCCTGCTCAAAGCAGGACCAATCCCCAATTTTTGCCCCAGATCCCTAAATGGCCCCCTCAAGGATTGAACTCACAACCCTGGGTTTAGCAGGCCAATGCTCAAACCACTGAGCTGTCCCTCCCCACAAAAGGCACATCTCTGACATAAAATAGCAAAAGGCACATCTCTGACATAAAAGTCCCCTCCCTCCACCAAATTTCAAGTTCCTACTTCAAAGCAGGAGATCCTTAGAGCATTCAAAGAAAGGGTAACATGAGCAAAGCAATATTTCCCCCTAGCCTTATTCTCAAAAATGGTTGAACCATTTTGGCTGAAATTTTCCAGTTACATTTTGACAAAGTTATAAACAATTGAAAACAGGGTCGGTCTTCTAATAAGAAATGTTGTGTAACCTTAATAATAGGGGTGCCACCAGGCCCACCTATGATTAGGGTGACCAGATGACAAATGTGAAAAATCGGGATGGGGTGGGGGGTAATAGTCCCAAATATCGGGACTGTCCCTATACAATTGGGACATCTGGTCACCCTACCTATGATATCCATTTCATACAGCTCTTGGCCCTATTTATTTAAGGTCACCCTATGGTATCATGTTGCCTTCATTCTGAGGCCAACGAAGGGCTATAAACAAAGTAGTAACCACCAAGTGCCAACAACATGAGACATCTTAGATGCCTCACACTCAGGGTTCAGGACAGGGCATAGCACAGAGGCAGCTCTAGTGACACTAAAAGATGACCTTTTCATGGCCATAGGTAAAATCTCCGTTCTCATACTTCTGGGCCTCCGTACAGCCTTTGACACGGATAACCACAAATTTACATTACATAGCAGGACTAGATGGCCCTGCACTACATCTCCAACTATTCCTCTTCAGCAGAGCTCAGAGTGGTGATGTATGTGACAGATATGGTGCTTTCCTGCATTATATTTGGGAGATCTTACTGAATTAAATGGAAGTAGCTTTGGAATCCATAATATAATAAATGCAAAATGTATACATTATTGTGGAATTGTATGTAACTTCTATGGCGGGGAAGGGGGGGGAGATGTGACCAATGTAAGCCCTGGGAAGTGTTATGAGCCTCAGAGGACTATTTGAAACAATGTGCCAACTTATGGGATAAACAAAGTTAGGTGGGTTTCCCCGGAAACTTCTAAGGGGACGTGTATACAAATGTACCCTCTCTGGTTATGCAAGAATTCAGCCTTTTGATCTATGACCTGAGAAGGGGCCTTTGTCTTCTGACTACGTTTTCCCAGGGTCCCAAGCTCAAAGACCCAAAAGAGTGACTCTCAGACTCATGGGGCTGCTTGTTCTAAGCTAACAGCTATTACAAACTTGTAACCACAGAAAAAAACCCTTGATGGGGTTTGACAGACTGAATCCTAACCAGAGCCCTTGTGACCTCTGGTAAGACTATAAGCATGTGTGTAGATTCTTTTATTGTTTTTAACGTGTTCTCTGTAATGCTTTCACCTTAATAATAAATATGCTTGCTTAGCCAGGGCTGTGTGGCAACTTCTAACTTTGGGTGATTATGCTGGTTATAGACTCTCAGGAGAAGGCAAAACAGGCTGCTTAGGTAGTTTGTCTTGCACAATACATCTAGGGAATTGTGCACCAGGGAAAGCCTCCAGTCACGAGGCTAGATAGATACTGGTCTCTGTCCAAGAGAGGTGACAGCTGAGGAGCCGGAAGCATGAAATGGGTCCCCTTGCTGGACCACAGAAGAGAAATACAGGTGCAGTTGCTTGAACTATGACAATATGTATCTGCTCCTCCTCTCTGAAGACCCTTACCTGCGGGTCCCATAGGAATCCATACTTCATACACTTCTCTTCAATAAGCCCATGATACTACCAGGAGAGAGATACCATGGGCTTGGCTGCCAACAGGATGCCAAAAGTCAGAATTCTTAAAATAAATTAGCTCTTGGATGAAGAGCAGCTGGCTTAAACTGAACCCCGGCAAGACCAAACTGATGCTTGTTGTGTAGGGAACTGGATAAGATGACGTCTCCACCTTCCATTCGAGGCATACAGCCCACATTCACCAAAGTGGTATGAAGTCTTGGGGACCTGTTTGACTTCTCAGTAAGTTTGGATGACCAGATAACATTAGTTTTCAAAAAAGCCTCCTTTAACCTACAGCTTCCTGGCAAACTTCATCCCTTCCTCCTAGACAAGGACCTGGCCAGAGTAATCAATCCATTTGTCACCTCCAGGCTGCACAACTGCACTTCATTGTATATGAGGATGAATTTGAAGCCAATACTCGGGCTCCAGTGGGTACAGAATGTGGCTACCTGACTTCTCTATGGCTCAGACTGTTCTAAGCAGATCAGACCTGTATTCAAATCCCTCTACTGGTTCCTAGTCATCTTCCAATACCACTTTTATAGAATCATAGAATCTCAGGGTTGGAAGGGACCTCAGGAGGTCATCTAGTCCAACCCCCTGCTCAAAGCAGGACCAACCCCAACTAAATCATCCCAGCCAGGGCTTTGACAACCCTAACCTTAAAAACCTCTAAGGAAGGAGATTTCACCACCTCCCTAGGTAACCCATTCCAGTGCTTCACCACCCTACTAGTAAAAAAGTTTTTCCTAATATCCAACCTAAACCTCCCCCTCTGCAACTTGAGACCATTACTCCTTGTTCTGTCATCTTCTACCACTGAGAACAGTCTAGATCCATCCTCTTTGGAACCCCCTTTCAGGTAGTTGAAAGCAGCTATCAAATCCCCCCTCATTCGTCTCTTCTGCAGGCTAAACAATCCCAGTTCCCTCAGCCTCTCCTCATAAGTCATGTGCTCCAGCCCCCTAATCATTTTTGTTGCTTTAAGGCTTTGGTCCTAATTTTCAAGCCCTGAATTTTTAACTGTGAATCTCCCTGATAGCTTTGATCCTCTGAGATAATGCAGATCTCAAAGCCCAGGAGGAAGTATGTGAGAATTACATACCATAGGCATATATTCCTCTATTTATGTGCAAAACTCCTAATAATTTTGGGTCTGACTATCCTTTCAACAAGTCCATGATGCTCTCCATGACATCATCTTCCAGCCAAGCTGTGGATAATTTGTTGTGTAAGATACTGGATACTGAATCCCCCTGTGAGAGGCAACAGTCAATAAAGAGGCAATGACAATACAGCCCCTAAAAGAGTGGTGCAGCCATAATGCAATGGAGTGCCCAGGGAGTAGTGCAGATGGTCCTGCCCAAGTTCCATAAGATTGCCTCATGGATCTCAGGACACTTGCAGGTTAGATCATCCTCCTTGCTCATCCCCAGTAGAACGGTGTATGAATGAAACTTTAAAAAAACAAGAGTTTAAATTCATGTAGGTTTAATGTCTTTTATGCAGATTTTTCCTTTGAGTGAGCCTATTATTTACATATTATTGAGCACATGGTATTGAGTACCATTCTTATCATATTGATGACTTAAAGGTGTTAATTATTTTTAAGCTGCAGCTGAGGAGGGTGACAAACAATTATAGTTCATCATCCAGTAAAACCCAACATTTGCAAATGAAGTTAGGTGGAGTTTTTCAAAGGCACAAACTCAGGGGGAGTTCAGCTCCTAACCCAGTTTGGGCCCTTGAAAAATCTCTTTCTTCCCCCCCCCCTTTTTTTTTTTAATTGTAAGGGCTGAGATAAAATATTTTCTGGACACTTAACATTACCAATCTTCCAAGTATATGAGCCACATTCTGTTTTGTTATTTTGGTGTAAATTTCCACCAGAGTGACAAACAGCAGAGTCTGGTCCATATTATTAGCACTATGGTTAAATATTAAATAATAATAAGGTTATATTATAGTAGCACCCAGAGACTGCAGCCTGCACCGGGTCCCCATTATGCTACGTGCTGTGCAAATACATATGAAGACATGGTCCCTGCTCTGAAGAGTTCACAACCTAAGAATAAAAATAACTAGACCATTATTTTATGTTGCATTTTGATGATGCAGTTTAGAGCCAAAGCATAGTAGCCTTTAACAAGAAATCACTGTATAGAGTCTGTGAAGAGGTTACACCAGATGTACTGAATGGAATTGTGTTACTGCTGCAATATACGGAGAATGAAATGAATACAGATTTATCATTTTGAAGTAAGATCAAGGACAGTTCTATTGTGAAACGTTTTTCCCTTAGCAGTACATAATGAAAAGGATTTGCATTATGTGAATGCAGAAAATATCTCTACAAATCATCTTAAATGCAGATCTCAATATAAGCCACAAACAAAAGGCAGTTAGAGGATATATTGTGAAGACTGTATAACCCAGTGGTTTTGACCTGTAAAAAGTGATATTTCTTTAACATGTACCAGCTTTTAGAAATCAGTCATTACTCAACCCAGTAATTACATTACCAGAATGATGTCATTTCAGTTGAATGCTGACAGATGACCATATTTAACTTATGACAGACTTATCACTTAGCAGTTTTTGCTGTTTCACTTTTTCCCTTAGTTACATGCCTCGATAAAGCATAAGAGTAAAATGTTAACATGAGTCTTGAAAGTTCAATTTCCACCTCATATAATGCATTTGGCTCAGAAATGACACATACTTGGCACTATTCTACTTCATCAGTGTTAATCATATTTTCCTTCAGATTATCTTCAAAGATTTCATGTGTCTTCTACAGTCAGTACTTCTGGTTTCAAAGTCATTTTCACTTTCTTATCTTTTTCAAATTCTTGATTGTTGGTTATTTAATTTTTTTTAACATTGTTAAATAGGATTTTAGAAAGCATTTCCCTAAAGAAATCTAATCCATATATTATAGAGTTCACCTTCAAAGCATATTAGATCACCCTGTACTTTTTGTTACAGAACATAAAAATGTAAGGGCAAAATGACTAAATTGTATTTCAATCAGGATTGTTGCTAGAAAGTCAGAAAAGTCCATCATTATTACTAAATTACAGTTAGCAAGGCAATGGGAAATTCAGTAAGGTAATTTTTAAAGGGTGTATTTTTTGAAAATGTACAGTACAATAGCTAGTATAGTACTATTTTGATCCGACCAGGTATTTGGTGGGGAAATAATTGCCTTTAATTTTCTCTTATATGATGTAGGATAGTCTGCGATCAAGTACACAGGAATTTCTAAATGTCAATGTACACAGCATTTTGTAAACAAGAAACACAGCCAGAAAGTCTGATGGGTTTCTGGAAATGATCCCCAGCCTCAGATGTCTGCAAGGGAGAGCTGCCATCTTCTGTCTGAATTGCAGCTACTATGAAGAAGGTGTATTTATTTGTGATTAAGACTCAATTGGCTTGCTGGGCTTAAAAATGATTAGCAGGGTTTATGTGGGAGCATACAAATCAGATGTAGCGAGACTGAGATGTTGTTTTCCTCACACTGCAGCTAGTTTAACAGCAAAAATAAAAATAAGCTAGACAATATTTTACAAGATATTCACACAAACCAAAATCCTTGGTCACATCAAAACAGCTCTTAGACATCAATGTTACAAATATTGACAATCACATTTATTTTCACTTGCATCTATTTGAAGCCTATTTGAAAAGATGCAAGTGAAAATAAATGTGAATGTCAATATTATAACATTGATGTCTAAGAGCTACCCCAACAATGCTTTGTTTGAGAAAAAAAACATATAGGTTTAGTCATAACCTGCTCAGTGGACAAATGCTGCCATGCTCTGTTGAGTGTAGTATCAAACTGAGGCTCTAGAAGAATCCATATTCACACAGGTAAAAAGAAAGTGTGATTTCTCTAGGGAAGGTTTTATGGACCTGATCCAATGACCAAAGTCAATTGAAAGAATCCCATTTACTTCATTAAGAGTTGGATCAGGCCCATTGCTACTTCTGCTACTGGCCATTCCAATGAAGTTGTGAATAATAATAATGACCCACAGTGAGTGATACATGCTCCCCTCTAAATGTGATGCACCGATGATGAATCTGTCAAATCCCAAGCTAGAAAGTCTGTTTGTTAGCTCAAGCGGTACAGACATGTTTGCAGGTCTGGAGGCATGGTTCAGTCCCTAGTATTGGCCAAGATGGTGGCTATCACAAGCTCACCCCTTAGCATGATTGCCATGTGACTAGAGCACTAGAAGACTGCACAAATTGTGAAACTAGTAAAATGTTATCACTGGGTAAATTTCAGTATGTGACACAATGTAAATAATCTTCTGACTAACCTGGAGAAATAAAGCTGAGTTATGTGGTCATTCCATAGACTAAGGCAGCAGTTATGTCTTCCTTTGTGTTTGTACAATACATAGCACAATGGAGATCTGAGCCTGACTGGTACCTTTCATCACAATCTTATTAATATATTTTTGGTAGAAGGAATGGGGTGTTGTGTTATTCTTAGTGATGAAGTGTAAGGCTACTTGCAAGTCCTGCAAAAAAAACAACAACACTGTATAGGTCCAGAAATAATTGAGATAATTCACCCAGTTGCATAATGGCCACAGGAGTCCCTCTGGGCCACTACATTTTCACACTGCCCCCTCAATAGTGGAGGGGCAAAGTAGCCACCGATTAAGGGCCATACTTTCTTTTGCGTTTTTACTGTCACATTGGGAACACTACCAGAAAAAGAACAAACTATTATAATAGTGGCCACAAGGGGCTGCACTGCAGAACCATGACTACCCATTAGTTAGGGTGATAGATTTTTATCCTTTGTTTACCCCATGCAGTTCCATTTACATATACACGCACACATGCAGTCCATTTATTTAGGTTAAGGGAAAGAGTGAATTTCACCCATGGTATACAGGGAAAGCCTTAAATTATAAATGCAATTTAAAGGTAAATTGAGACCTGATTATAGGGCTCTCCTTTTCTTTTAGAAAAATATGCAATGCTCCAAATATCTAGAGTAGTCAGGGAACTGTATCTCTTTAGTGTTCTTTAGGTATCTGTGATGTTAATTTTCACAAAA
The DNA here is from genome assembly GCA_037349315.1 of Chelydra serpentina. Lineage (NCBI taxonomy): Eukaryota > Metazoa > Chordata > Testudines > Chelydridae > Chelydra > Chelydra serpentina. The sequence continues at coordinate 66,119,168 of JBAIAC010000004.1, forward strand.
GCACAGAATTCTGAAACAGGTCCTGGCAGGTAAGTAAAATGGTATTTATTTATTTTTATTTGAAAATCCATTTTTGATTTTAAATCAGCCTATTCAGTCTGTTAATAGATTATGGTCATAAAGAGTTTTATTTAGAAGAGCATTTTAGTTCACTTCAATGTTTTCTTTTTATAGACTCTAAAAATCAGTCAATGATCATTAAGCCCATAATATCATGTCTATACTTACTAATGGAAAAGCATGGAAAAGGTAGAACTGTGTGAACAGTGAAAACAACTGATTCCAATAAATAATTGTGAATATAAGTGATACATTTTGCTCACTGTGATTGTAGTCATTATTCAGACAATTGGCAAGTACCCATGAAAATGTCTGTAAATTCCCAAACGTTTATCAGTTTTACCAAAGAATGGTCTTTTTCTGATAATTGCTTATGTTTGTAATCATCTTGTTAAAATGTTTGAGTTGGACAGTCAGACAGCACAAACAATACTGTGACACTTAGATCATGGTCCCCCATCCTTTTCTTGTTCTGCAGTGAAAAAATTACCACACCGCCCACCATATTTTACAATCCCTTGCAGCCACAATGGATTGTGGGATTAGAAGTGAGGTTCTGGGTGATGAATGAACTATTAATTGCCAAGTAGTTAAGTCTTATGACCAAATTTTTGGTCCTTTGACTCACAGTCACTTCACATATGCAAAATTGAAATACCTGGGGTGAAATCTGGCCTCAGTGAAGTCAATGGGACCAGGACTTCATCCCAATATCTATTGGTACTCTAAAATAGCTACAAGAAAAAGCAGCAGCAAATTCCTGTTATCATGATGTAGCGGTGATGGCGTAGAATGTGCTTCCATCTTGAATGGTCCTTTACAAGTCTTCTTCCCCCAGTAAGTATCGGGGGGGAGCGGGAGATTTAGGATTCTTAAAATTGCATCTTCCAATTTATTCGTGATCAGCCTAGTGCTCTACATTCTTTGATCTCCACTCTGTAAACCTTCTGTAAAAGCATACCTTCTTCAGTATGTGGGACATGACTCCACCATTGCAATTGTCTTCTTCTCAACTGGTGAAAGACTACAACTTGTCAGTATCATTTAAGTAGCTCATTTGTGACAAATTAAAACCAATGGATGTTAAGAATACACCATAACTTTTGACAATGTAAACTGCTTAGTTTCCTCTCCTCAGCTGTTTTTAATGGCCATGTTTCTACTCCATATAACATGGTTGTCATCACTACCACATTAAGCACTCATATCTTAGTTGTGACAAAGACAACCCATCAACCAAATGGAGGCTTTTGAAGATGCTGAAATGCCATTGATGCAACAATCTGATGTATGACATCTTAGATCATGGTCCATTCCTTAGATCAGGAGGTTCCATTCAGACATGGAACCTCCTGCTGTCAGTCAACTACCAAATAGCTAAAATTATACATTCAATGTCATTTCCATCTACCATCAATAGGTCATTCATTTCCATTTTATAGGAGGAATATATAGCTTTAGTTTTTTACTTTGGGCCTTAAGTCCCATAGATTCTGTAGTTTTTTGCAGCTCTTCCACCATTAACTGTAATTGGTCAGCAGTCTCTCCACATAAGATAACCTCTGCATATTCAACATCTTCTTAAGATGGAGATCCTATAAAGATTAATCTTGAAATTTAACACCTCATACTTTGGCCTCAAACAGCTATGTCATCAGACAGCACTTCAGATACTGTAAGTGAGAGAACACATCCCTGGCATATTCCTAATTCTACTGAAATCCAGCCTGAAATCCAACCACTAACCTAGTTACACAGCAAAATGTACTGAGATTCAGTTCCTCCACATTCTTGCATCCGAAGAAGTGGGTATTGACCCACGAAAGCTTATGCTTCAATACCTCTGTTAGTCTATAAGGTGCCACAGTCGTTCCTCCACTAGGCACACTAAGTTCTCAGGCACCCCATATGGATATAGCAATATCCACAGTACTGATTGAGTCAAAAGCAGCAGCAAAGTCTATAAAGATCATAACTTCCTTTTGTTGCTTTAATCATTTTTCAATAATATTCCACACAGAGCATGGATCTACAATCCATGCTATCTATGCTATACCTGGGCAGGAACCGCTCTGGCTGTCTTTCATTTTTGAATTGAGACAGTATTTCAGTCAGTTCAATAGCATGATCATAAACACCTTCCCTAGGCCTGAAAGCAGCTCTAGTCCCCTATTTCAGGGGTTCTCAAACTTCATTGCACCACGACCCCTTCTGAGAACAAAAATTACTACACGACTCCAGGAGGAAGGACTGAAGCCTGAGCCCACCTGAGCCCCGCTGCCCCATCTCGGAAGGCCAAAGCCCAAGCCCCACTGCCCCAGGTGAGGGGGCCAAAGCCAAAGCCCAAAGGCTTCAACCACAACCACAGCCCTGTTTGATCAAGCTGATCACTCGCTCTTTCCCCCTCCCCCCAAAAAGAAAGGAATGATGCAGCCCCTTTTCCAATCTTCTGGAGGTCAACCGGCTTCCCAAACTTAAGACAATACTATGAAGCCAATGAACTAGTCCTGGGCCTGCTCTCTGAGCAATTTTGATTAAATATTTTCAAGATCAGGCATTTTGTCATTTTGTAACTGTTTGACCACAAACATCACTTCCTCTAATACTATTGGCCTGTTTTCTGCTGGGTTTATTTTTTGATTCAGTTGTAGTTTACACCTTGGTGAAGATTCCCACCAAGACCTAAGAATAATGAGTATGCTAAACCACCCCTTTAGCGCAGATTGTGATGCTAATTAAGTGGAGTAAGAGTATTTTACACCACAAGTAGTCCCACTTGTCAGTGAGACTGTCTGTGAAATAAGGTATCACAATCCGGATCTTTATGATGGCCTTTCCACCTGCACCATCACTGAAAAGTGGTGCATTTTAAAGAGACAGAACAAGCAAGCATTTCTGATGGTGCAATGTCTTTCCAGCTTTTATGCATGATATTTCCAGGAAAGTGCTAAAACCACGGTGGAGGCATTGGAAGCCTGAGTGAAGCAAGATTACCCAGCATGATGTGCTGTGTGTGTGTGTGTGTTACCGAGTGAATGATGTCCTCTATTGCCTGACCCATGGAGAGGATAATTGACCTACTGCCACTACAAGCTAAAAGGCTCTCCTTTTTACTTTGGTAATAGAGGCTTGTGTTTTCAGGTTTCTAGATTCATCTGCCCAACAGTATGTCATTTGTAGAGTAACCATCTCTTTTGTTTACAGCACATGAATACATTACACCCTCCTTACCTACAAGACTGAAACTATTTTCTGCATCTGCTCATTGACACTGCGTTTAGATTGATAATCCTGAATTTAAAAGACAATTTCATTCTTATATTCTGTTACCAAAATTATGTTCTATTCAGACTGGTATGACATATCAAGATACAATCTAGACTAATAAGCAGCTGTGCCACCCCTGCCCTGTCACCTTGGGTGCCTTACTGAATGAATTTCCACCAGGGCTGCTCAAAAATAGCCTTCCAGCATGCAAGCCACAGTCAGTGTCTGTGTGCAACTGCAGCCTGACAACTACACTTGGATTATATTCTGGCTCTCACCAGCTTTGGTTATACTGCAGGGTGACCCCAACACACTCCAAGTCTTAGGATTTCCCTCCAGAAATGTATGTCCTGTACTGTTCTGCTCTCTCCTGGACAATAGCAATCAAATAAAGTCTATTATTTCTTTAATAGAAATAATATGCACACAAGTTTCCATCCCAAATGGAGTTTCCCAGACTGCAAATTTAAATTTAATAGTGAGTTTCCATTTAAACACACTGGATTAGATAAAACAAGTTTATTAACTACAAAGAGACAGATTTTAAGGGAGTACAAGTAGTGAGCCATAAAGTCAGAAATGATTACAAAAAAAATAAAAATAAAAATGAAATGCAACTGGTGCCTAACAAACTATGTTAAATTCAAAGCAAAATTTCTCACCGCATACTCTCAGCAGTCTTTCTGACCAAACTTCTGAGGTCAGGGCCTCTTCTCCCAGAATCCAACAAATGCTTCCTGTGTTGCTTCAGATTCCATGATGAGCAGAAAGAGAGAGGGGTGCTTTGGGTGTTTTTGCCTCCATTTTACAGTTAGTCCCCTCTTGGAAATATTTCCAGCTGAGATTCAGGAGACAGTCTACAGGAGAGAATGCTCCCTGCTGCTTTTTCCTCACCTGTTGGAGTTTCCTTTGTTTCCCTTCCAGCTGGATGACTCTTATTGCTTACATGCAAATTAAGCAGAGCACACATTCCTTTGTTTGAGACAGACCTGTTTGCTAACTTCAATTTGGTTAAGAATACCATATAGTAGAGTCTTATAAGTTCACATACAGTGTTGGCATACTCATTTTATCAGGACAATCACCAGCAAATTACACTGCTCTACAGCCAAAATGCTTCTGAAATAAATGTAGTCAAACTTTACTAATTCTGGGTCACTGAGAACGAAAAGGATGCTTAAAATTGTTGATTGGCTCTAGTTTTCAAGACATGCTATTGGGTCTGTATAGACGACCCTTGACTTGGGAATGGCGGAGGATAAGTGAGTTATAAAGGGAAGGGATCTCAATTTAAACCAGAAATGACTAAAATACATCTTTGACTGGATCTATGAATAAATCTGACTGGGTTTGGACAGTACTTGTTTTTTAGGCAAAACAATGAATGATGCAATCTGAAGCTGGTATTGCGTCATACATGATAGAAATTGCATCATGTTATTCCTAGAAGTCATGGATGATGCAATCCTAACGAAGCTTACATCACTCTGCTGAACAAATTGCCCTATATCAGCTCTAGAAATCATACAGTGTCGTGCTCTCTTATTTGTCAGTGTTTGATTTTGCAAAGGGACACATTTCTGTTTAGCCAAAGTGAGCAGAGATGCCTTGTACTTGTGTGAACAGTGCAGATAACTTCTGCTATATTTGTGGTGAAGTGACTTTTGCATCACAAAAGCGCAGTATAACCACTATGGTTAAGAAAGCCTTTCACCTTTATTTTGGCTGCAAAATTGGAGATCAGGACAAGAGGTGGGCCCCACACATATGCTGCAACACGTGTGCAACAAATCTTTGCCAGTGGTTGAATGGGAAAAGGAAATCTATGCCTTTTGCAGTGCCAATGATTTGGAGAGAGCCAACAGATCATACCAGCAATTGTTATTTCTGCATGGTGCCTCCAGTTGGGAAAGGTGTGTCAAAGAAGAAAAAGTGGACTGTGCATTATCCAAACATTCCATCAGCTATACGCCCAGTACCCCACGGAGAAGGACTGCCGGTTCCTGATGCACCAGAATCACTCTCACTTGAGTCAGACGAGGAAGAGGAAGAGGATGAAACTTCTGGTCCTGAACCATCAATGTCACAGGACCCACATTTTCTCCCATCCTCCTCCTCTGAACCACACCTCATAACACAAGGTGAACTGAATGACCTTGTCAGGGATTTGGAACTACCCAAGAGTAAGGCAGAGCTTTTGGGCTCCACACTACAGCCATGGAATCTCCTGGCAGGTGATGTTTGGGTTTCCATGTTCCGTGACCGTCAAAAGGATCTTGTCCCATTCTTCTTCATGGAAGGTGATCTTGTAGCCTGCAACAACATTGATGGTGTGATGGCAGCCCTCAACATCGTTCACGATCCAGATGAGTGGAGACTGTTCAATGATTCATCGAAGACGAGTCTTAAAGCTGTTTTACTGCAAAATGGCAATGTTTTGCCATCAATTCCACTTGGTCACGCAGTCCATATGAAGGAAACCTATGACAACATGAAACAACTTTTGAGGTGCATAAACTATGACCAACATCGGTGGCAGCTTTGTGGCAATCTGAAGGTTGTTGCTCTCTTGCTTGGTCTGCAGACTGGATACACAAAGTACTGCTGTTTTCTCTGCGAATGGGATAGTCGTGCAAGAGATTCCCACTACATCAAGAAAGATTGGTCACTCCGACAGTCATTGGAGCCTGGGAGGAAAAGTGTTCAGCATCCACCACTTGTTGACTCAAGGAAGATTTTGTTACCACCCTTACACATCAAGCTGGGTCTGATGAAGAACTTTGTCAAGGCCATTGACAAAACACAAGCAGCTTTCAAGTACCTCCGTGGAAAATTTCCACGGTTAAGTGAAGCTAAGATAAAGGAAGGTGTCTTTGTTGGTCCTGAGATTCGTGAACTTCTTCGAGATGATGCATTTGACCATGCACTGTGTGGCAAGGGAAAAAAGGCATGGAAAGCCTTCCAGTTAGTGGCAATACATTTTCTCGGAAACAACAAGGCAGACAACTACAGGTTGTTGGTGGAAAACCTCCTCAAGGCATACAAAAGCCTTGGTTGCAACATGTCACTAAAGATACATTTTTTGCACTCTCATCTAGATTTTTTTCCACCGAACTGCGGAGCAGTGAGCGACGAGCACGGCGAGCGATTTCACCAGGACGTTGCAACAATGGAGAAACGCTATCAGGGCAAATGGAGCCCATCAATGCTTGCAGACAATTGCTGGACAGTGACAAGAGATGCTCCATTTAATGAATACAAGAGACAAGCCAAGAAGCGCCGAGTAGACACTGAATAGGACTAAACTATGTACAGAATAGTTTTTTGCCTTTTGTTTCATAATAAATTTTATTTCTATAACCCCTTTGCTGATTTTTAAAGTGTTACATAAACAGGACAGGTGAAATAGTATCATGTAAAGCAACCATAAACACATGAAAAGACCTAGGTTTACTATTTATGATTAAAACTCTACTATCTACACAATATACACAGACATAAAATGTAAAAGCTTAAGTACCTTAGAAACAGTAGCCAATCAGTTGTTTTAATTGTCATATTTGAATTCAGCACATCAAAATACATACTAAATAGCACATTTTATCTCTGAAGCAGACGACTTCTCAAAAATTGTAGACCAGTGTTATTTGTTTTCAAAAGATCTCACAAAGCTTACTTTGTATAAAGATTACTACACTAGTGTGTAAGGTGTGGGCACAGCAGTATATTCTGTCACAACAGACCATTGCACTAAGTGGTCCCTCAACAGGTAATACACATCTTGTAAAATCCACTCTCAAACTGAACAGATAAATAGAACTGCCATGATGAAAATGGAGTTATTTATGAACTACCATTTAAATAACTACCACCATTCATATAACATAACAAGCTAACTCTATCATGTTACTTCAACAATTCTCTGTTTTGACCTTGTGTAGCAAATGATGTTTCTTAAATTATGAGATGTACTTTTTGCCACCAGCCTTGTATATGGGAGAACCAGGGCAGGAACATTTGAAAGAGTGGGTGATAGACTAAGAGGGACTTATTGTTCTGTGAATTAGTTCTTTGCAATTGCACTTATGGTACATCTTTCCTTCAGCACCGTTTATCATTTCTAAAACATTTGGAGCCAAATTCATCCCTGCTGCAACTCCACTGACTAAAATGGAGAGACACAAGGGATGAATTTGGCCCTTTGTACTCACCTCAACACTCAATTATCACTTTAACTCTGAGCCATTTGTTGGATTAAAAGAATTCTTTTCCTGTAAATCTCACACCTTTCATAAACCTTTCTGTGACTCTGTTTCTCAATTGTATGGAATGTTATCACATTCTATTGACTGATGTTCTTTGTGATGTGTTTTAAATGTATTAAATCTATTAATTCCTTGGCAATTTTGTGTGTTATTATAATTCCCCCAGGCACCTAATGTGTAGTTCTTTCTTTGTAATAAATAAAAAGCTAAATTCTAAGAATGTGAATAATATTCAAAGAGCTAATCTTAGTGCTTTTCTGATCTATATTTGATACCTCTCCCTCTTCCCCCTTCCCCAATAACTCCTCAAGCATATTTAAAGGGCCATAATAACCAGGACTGTAAAACAAGCAATTCTTTGGAATAATAATAATAAAATAAATCAGGATCCTTTATCATAGTGTTTCCACTTCAGCTGTTCTACTGAAATCAGACATATTTCAATTTCATAATAACTTATTTGCAAGTCCTTTCTAATCCAACCACACATACACACAAATAGTTATAACCTTGATCTATGAAGTAATGCTTCCTCCAACTATATTTCTGGTTTATGAAATAATGCTTCCTCCAACCATATTTTTATTCTCTTACATTGGCTCTGATCCTCTGCCAGCCACGCCTTTCCTGATCTGTGAGCCTCTCTGCATCTGTGTCTTAGTTGCTGCCAGAGAAAAAGAGCAATGCATCAACAGAGGAACAAAGGAAAACAAAATTGGACAGAGAAGTCTTCATGAGAGAAATCCCCAGCCAGAGTCAAGGATTGTTAACCCTTTCCAGGCCCATCACCCTCTCCCCAGATGCCCAATTGCATTTTAAATAAATTATATTGGGAAATCCTCAATAGTTAGATATCATATATATTTTCCACAGATAACTCTATACTATACATTTCTTCCTTATTATTTTAACAGAAAACTATCAGCTAACAAAAACTAACTACATAAAATAACCCAAGCATTTACATAAAAGATGGAGAAGTGTTCATAAAATATAAACAGAAGTATAAATCTTAAACCATAACTATATAAAGACCTCTTATTTTAGAGGTCTGCAGTCTACATGTCACTAAAAAAATGGGAAAAGCTAATGTAATGTCTTTAACTGTGTTGTTATAATGGGCTCAGACTTTGTGGGTTTTACTTCTGTGTTAAGGATTATGGAGTATTTATGCCCTCTGGTTACCCTATTAGTATTAGAATTCCGGAGGCAGGAATTCTTCCCAGCTGCTGCTGTTCTTCCGGGGGCACAAAATAGCCTTTCCCCATAAAACATTATGGACGTGTACAGGGGATGAGAAAGCATTTGCAGTGTTCCTTAACTTCGGCCTGCCTTGAAGCTGCAAGAAATGTCCCCTAAAATCCATGAGAAGGGGGCAGCCATTGGTAGCAAGGAGTCAAAGAGAGTCAGGCCACTGCCTCCTTCTCCAGGAGGATGGGGCTCAGTGGGACATGGCCAGAGTATCCACCACTACAGACTGTCTGTTTTTTTCACCCCAAAGGTGGGTCATGTTACAACCCCGAAGGACCACTCCAGCATCTGAAGCCTTTGGAGAAGGATTCCTATCACTCTCCCCCTGCAACTGTTTACTTAGACCAGCTATCTGTGCTTGGCACTGAGCTGTGCATTTGTCTCTTAAGTGTTTGTCTAAAAAGTGATCTGCGCTAAAACTATTATTTAACACGGCGCATGAAAGACTAATACTAGAAATAACCTGTTCTATTGTAAAGATCTTTATCGGTTTCCTGAGATTATATGACCAGATGATTTCAATGCAGGGCACCCCTATTTTTCAACACTGCGTTACGGATCTTTTATGTTCTTCAAAACATTTTTAGATCCAAACTGTCCTTTTCCCTAAACCTCATCAACAGGCTTTGGAAATTGCAATAAGAGGTTACAAAATATCCCATGCCATGTTCTTTGTTATGTTTACCAATTAAAGCCCTAATCATGAAGTTTAGGCACAATCCAGCATTGGAGGTGGCGCCTCCCTGGTGCACAAGGGAAATTTGCATATTATGAAACATTATTTGTATTGCTGTGGCACAGAGATGCTACATGGTGATAGGCACTGTCTGAACTCATACTAAGAATTGCCCCTACCCGGAAGAGCTTACAGTCTAAATAGATAAGAGAAGCCAACAGTGGGAGAAAGGAGTATTATCTCAATTTTATACATGGGAAGATGAGGCAAAAAGAAAATAAATGTGTTATCTAAGATCACATAGAAGTCCATGGCAAAGCCAAGAATTGAACCTGAGATGGCCTGAGAACACAGTAAGTGCCCTAATCCCAAGGCCATCCATTCTCTTAGTACTATAGTCTTTTGCAGAGCATAGTGTATTGTCCCTATGAAGCTGGTCAGCTCTACTGTCTGAGACATAGGGGAACAGAAACATTCCTCTGGATATTCCGCACCCATCATTTTCCCACTTTGGAGTGCCATGAGCCCTCAGTGGAGTAGGAGGGGGAAGCAGTTTGCTCCCCTTTGAGAATTACTGAAAACAATTCCAATTTATAACAGACCATCAATTAAGAGCTAGTAGACTGGTTTTGATCACAAGTAAAATGGTGGGTGAGGGGAATCTATTTCCCATGTAAGTCACAGCCACTTAACTAGAAGAAAATAAAGATCTGACAGGACAAAATGTTCCTAAGCAGTATTAGGATTTCCAGTTTCAGGATTACACAGATGTCACAGGGTTCTCTACTCACCATTGTCCACCTCCTTGTAGCTGTGTCTGGATAATAGTTCCACCCAGTCTGACACCCCCTTCTGTCTCTCCTTTGCACTGCAGCCCCTCTTATACGCCAGGAGTTGCAGGGCTTATTCTTCATGTCTTGGCCCTCTGGCCACATCATTATGTGTTTTTCCACCTTCGGGAGTATCAAAATCTCATTAGACTGGCTATCGTTCCTGGCAGTCCTTCAATCCAATGCAATGCCTCTTCCCCAGTGGCTGTTAGGGGAACCCAGCCCCGCCCACTACTTTGGGGTCCAGCCAAGGTCTGCTCCATTCCAAACCCTGTACCATTTCCCTGAGCCTTTTCCTATTTCACCTCTATCAGGCTTCCACTCCACCACCCTTCTGGGTAAACTCTTTCTTCATGGCATGGAGCCCAGAGCGTCTACTCTCCCCCTGGGTTTCCTCCTTTCCCTCTCTAAGCCCATAGAGTCACTGCAGTCTTCTACACTTCAGCACTTCTCTGCCCTCTCTACCTAGCCTTATACAAGCCCCACCTGCTCCTGATCAGCTGAGCTCCATCCTCATTTAGGAATTCCTTATCAAGCCTAATTCTCCCTCAGGTGTCGCCTATCAGGTTAAGTGTCCCCTGCTGAGCTTCATTAACCCTATTCAGATTAGTGTGGTATGAACACCCTATCACAACAAACAAAACCCCAGAACAGCAAACTAACTAACTAAAGAAAGAATGGTTCATTCAAAAATACCTGAAAGTTCTAATTTTTGTAGTCTTAGGCCAGGTCTACACTACGGGGGGGAGGGAGGGGTCAATGTAAGGTACGCAACTTCAGCTACGTTATTCACGTAGCTGAAGTCGACATACCTCACTCGACTTACCTCGCCGTGAGGACGCTGGCAATGTCGACTGCCATCACTCCCCCGTCGACTCCGCTTCCGCCTCTCGTCGGAGTGGGTTACCGGAGTCGAAAGGAGAGCGATCAGGGATCGATTTATCGCATCTACACTAGACGCGAAAAATCGATCCTCGAAAGATCGATTGCTACCCGCCGAATCCGCGGGTAGTGTAGACCAGCCCCTAGAAGTTGCTTGCGGATAAAGTCAGGGGTTTTTAAAGATCTCTAGTGTTTACTAGGAGCTTATAGCTAGTGCATGAAACTTTAATAACTGTCCACCTCCAAAATGATTCAAGGAAAACAATTCTTAAAAAGTGAAATGACAATGACTCTCTGCTACCAAAAGTGGAGGACAGCTGATACAAACCATTCCTGGACCAACCCTCCAGGCTGCCAAATACAATACTAATACACAAGTTTAACTCCCAGATAGCTGTTGATTAACAACCAAACATTCATCAAAGAGAGTTCTTTATTGTGTAGAAGCCAACTTCATCATCCAAAGAGTACAGATTTCAACCAGAAAGCATAACATCCTATATCTACTGCTTACTGACAGGAATTGCTTGAGGATGTGAGAAAGATAGAAACTTGTAACCAACAAGTTACTATAATTCAGCACATTCCGAAGGATTTATAATGTGGCCAAACATGATTTATTTAAAACAGAATTACAAAATTAGCAGATGAAAGGTGTGCGAATGTGCCAGTTCCCCCAGGAATAATAAAGGGAAAGATGGGAGAAAACAGGGATTTACCATCTGGAAGAGAGGGAAACGTAACAATCAATAGCTAGGTGCAAAATGATTACTTTAGGATTCCAGCTCTGGCAAATTTAAAGGGTCAGCTCCAGAATAGCATGCTGGGGGGAAAAAGCTTCATATAAGAGGGCAAACCTGTTTGAGGCTAATTAGTAGTAACTAGGAAGCCACCAATGAAGGTTTTCATAGACATATGTTTGCTTTTACAGTGTACTATATTCACTGTATTGTGACCTTTAAGAGCTTTAAGGGCCCTTGACACAAATTTAGAAGCACAATGAAACAGTTACATAATCAGTAGCACACAATCTGATTCTCAAAAGTCATTCAAATTGGCTCGAAACACTGTCATTTGGACTGATTCGTGTCCGAAAGGCCCTGAGGTAAGAATGATGATAAATAGCAATGCCTTCCTTGGTGATTAGTGACATCAACGGATAGGTAAGTGGTAGAAGCATAGGTGTTTGTCCTTTGTTCTCGGCCTTGAAAAGGTCCTTCAGCAGCACCACCAGAGCTATCTCCAGATAGCTATCACTATCTGAAAACTGTTTGTGAAGGGTCCTGGATATTTTCAGAGATCAATGTGACGTTATTGACAATAACTGGGACCATATAGATCATTGTTACAACCACGGTCCTGTAGTGGCCCCAAATCTTGTATAAAGGGGGTCAAATGAGGTGTCTAAGACAGGGTTATGCTTGGCTGGTTATGATTATGCCATTTATATGCATGTATCAGTGTTGTAGTTGCAGTTATGAATATTGGCTTGATACTGTCTGTAGTTGAATGACTTTATACTGTATGTCTGTATTTCAAACTGGGGCTGGGCTTCTGGGACCCAGGACAAGCTATCAGCTCTGCCAGGCCTGCTGATGGCCCATTAAGGACCATCGACTATACAATTAGCCCATTGAGAGGAGGCAGACACACCTTATGATTCAGTAAGGTATGCAGAGACTTGCCCATGTGACTCCCGACTCCATTTTGCTGTGATTTTCCACAGTAAGGAAAGAGGTGTCTTTACACCTGGAAGAAACTATAAAAGGCAGCTGCCTCATCTCCATTTGGTCTTCATTTCCTGCTTCTTACCTCTGGAGGAACCTTTCTACAAATGGAAGCTCTGAACAAAGGACTGAAGGACCCATCCCAGCTGGGGATGTAATCCAGAGACTTGATTTGAACCTGCAGTATTCCATCTCTGCAAGCCTGACCCAAGAACTTTGCCATTACTGTATGTAATTGATTCCTTTTAACCAATTCTAGCTCTCACCTATACCTTTTTCCTTTTATGAATAAACCTTTAGATTTTAGATTCTAAAGGATTGGCAACAGCGTGATTTGTGGGTAAGATTTAAGTTGTATATTGACCTGGCTCTGAGGTTCGGTCCGCTGGGATCGGGAGAACCTATTTTCTTTTACTGGGGCATTGGTTTTCATGACCATTTGTCCCCATAACGAGTGGCTCTGGTGGTGAGACTGGGAAACTGGAGTGTCTAAGGGAATTGCTTGTGTGACTTGTGGTTAGCCAGTGGGGTAAAACCAAAGTCTCCTCTGTCTGGCTGGTTTGGTTTGCCTTAGAGGTGGAAAAACCCCAGCCTTGGGCTGTAGTTGCCCTGTTTGAAGCAATTTGTCCTGAACTGGCACTCTCAGTTGGGTCTTGCCAGAACCAGCATCGTTACAGAAGGGTCCTGGATATTTTCAGAGATCAAGTGTTAGAGCATGCTGTATGCCAGCTCCTCAATTGTGCCATGAAGGGGAAATTGGAGATGAGATGGTAGCTAGTGAATTCTCTGACTCCAAGTAAGATTTATTGAGAACTAGTAAGGTTACTAGTTTCAGAGGGGTAGCCGTGTTAGTCTGGATCTGTAGAAGTGAGAAAGAGTCCTGTGGCACCTTATAGACTAACAGACGTATTGGAGCATAAGCTTTCGTGGGTGAATACCCACTTCATCAGATGTGGGTATTACCCACCGATGAAGTGGGTATTCACCCACGAAAGCTTATGCTCCAATACGTCTGTTAGTCTATAAGGTGCCACAGGACTCTTTGTCACTAGTAAGGTTACTGCATGCTCTAGGGTAGTTGGTGGATTGTTCTCTCTGAAGGAGGCATTGATGATCTTGGTCAGCTTTGAGTCTAAACTAGCTTACATAACCTAGATGGGTAAGGGCCTGTCTCTAGGGTGATGGCCCAGACATCTTTCGGTGATTTTAAGGCCTCCACTTGTGTGACTGAGGCAAGGGCTAGCAAAGAAAGTGGAATGGTCATTGCTTTCTGGATATTTGGCTTACACAGGAACAGCGAGATTGTCACAAATTCAGTGGATCTTTTCAGCAAAGTAAGATAACAGCTTCTCATAGCGAGAGATTCTGTGACTGGGTTAAATCTTGATAACTTGACAATGATTAGCCAAGACAGGCAGGGGAAATCTTAGTTATAAGTGGCAAAAAATATATCAGTTTATTTCAGGAGGTACTGTTTCAAAACCTCATTTCATTAGATGAAGTCTTGTCATAAAAAATATTTCAGTACAGGATTATTATTTTTTGTTTGCAATTCAGTTCTCTTTGTAGGCTGCACAACTCACCACAAAAAAAGAATCTGTCTTATGAAATGGACACACAAACTTGCATCTTGTGAGGTTTTAAAGAGATAAAATGGCTTTCCTTTATGTAGATTTTGCCTGAAGTTTAAAACTTAGCAGCTGCTGTCTTACTGCAAGAAAGATTGTACAGAATAACAAGTTGTTCTCAAATGAAAGGTTAAAAGATATACAGTTTAAAGTTTCATACCGGAAGATACACTCAGCTTTTTTATATAACTATATATACGCTGTCAGTTTATATGGTACCTATAATATTCATATTATAAATGTACATGGTGCTTATTTATGTACTGTGGTGCCCAGTTGATTTAAGAGGAATTATTTTTAAATCTTCATTGTTTCCACTGCAGTTTACTGAGGAAAGGACTGTTTAAAAAAACACGTGCACTTTAACTTGATTCAAATTCTCTTTTATGGAAAAGAGTAAGCCACCAGAAGAATACTTCTGCAATATATACATGGTAAGTGTACCTGCATTTTTTTACATAGCAAATATATAATGCAATAATAAAACTACCTTTCTGTGTAAAAGAGATATTTGCTCTATAATTTCAGAGTATATTCTTATCTTTCATTGCTTTTCTACTTTTTTCAGAAATAATGAACAACTTCAAAAGGTTATATTTTAGCCTAAAAGAGACTTTCAACTAAAGTTTAATTTAAAAAAAAGAAAAACCTGGATAAGAGGTGAAAATACATAGAAGACTGGCAGTGAATCAGTCCATCTCCCTCTCTCTTGGATATTTACAAATGCTCCCACTTCCCAGTTTAACTACACCTTCCCTACAAAAAATACTCTCCATGCCATAGTCCCACCTTATCTCAGGCCTTTCCTTGAGATGATGCCAAGTTGTTTTCTATAGACTCAAACTCTTCTCCATAAAAATCTCTTAATTTAACTTCCACAGATCTTGAGCCATTCAACACTCTATATTTTATGCACCCTTTTTTTCAGACATGTCCAGCTTGCAATTAGCTCCCTCAATAGTAAAACATCCTTATCTGCATCCCTACCAAAGGCAACGTGTCATCAACCCTTACTGGCATCTGGCAATTTCCAAATGTCTGTTTCTTTTGAAAGATGGCATATACTGTTTATATATAAGAAGTTCTTCTTAGTGTGTCTTTTGAAGAGGGTACTATACTCTAATGGCTTATCTATATGGGGTGCTATTCCTTAATATGAGAGGGGTAGCCGTGTTAGTCTGAATCTGTAGAAGTGACAAAGAGTCCTGTGGCACCTTAAAGACTAACAGACGTATTGGAGCATAAGCTTTCGTGGGTGAATACCCACTTCAGATGCATGCAGTGGAAAAAATAACTATTCCTTAATATCAGAGGGGTAGCCGTGTTAGTCTGAATCTGTAGAAGCGACAAAGAGTCCTGTGGCACCTTATAGACTAACAGACGTATTGGAGCATAAGCTTTCGTGGGTGAATACCCACTTCATCGGATGCAAGCAGTGGAAATGTCCAGGGGCAGATATAAATGTGCAGGGAAGAGTCAGGCTAGAGATAACGAGGTTAGCTCACTCAGGGAGGGTGAGGCCCTCTTCTAGCAGCTGAGGTGTGAATACCAAGGGAGGAGAAACTGCTTTTGTAGTTGGCTAGCCATTCATAATCTTTGTTTAATCCTGAGTTGATGGTGTCAAATTTGCAAATGAACTGAAGCTCTATTGTTTCTCTTTGGAGTCTGGTCCTGAAGTTTTTTTGCTGCAGGATGGCTACCTTTAAGTCTGCTATTGTGTGTCTAGGGAGGTTGAAGTGTTCTCCTACAGGCTTTTGTATATTGCCATTCCTTATATCTGATTTGTGTCCATTTATCCTTTTGCGTAAGGTCTGTCCAGTTTGGCCAATGTACATAACAGAGCGGCATTGCTGGCACATTATGGCGTATATTACATTGGTGGATGTGCCAGTGAATGAACCGGTGATGGTGTGGCTGATCTGGTTAGGTCCTGTGATGGTGTCCCTGGCGTAGATATGTGGGCAAAATTGGCATCGAGGTTTGTTGCATGATTGGTTCCTGAGTTAGAGTTATTATGGTGCGGTGTGTAGTTGCTGGTGAGAATATGCTTCAGGTTGGCGGGCTGTCTGTGAGCGAGGGCTGGCCTGCCTCCCAAGGCTTGTGAAAGTGATGGGATATCCAGGATGGGATATCGTTGTCCAGGATGGGATATCGTCAATCTATCCAGCCACACTCTCAGCCCAGCAGAAGAGTCTGTCCTATCTCGGGGACTCTCTTTTTGCCCCACCACCCCCACAAACATGATACAGTTCTACGGTGACCTGGAAGCCTACTTTCACCGTCTCCGACTCAAAGAATACTTTCAAGATAACACTGTACATCGCATAGATACACAGATACCCTCCCACCAACAGCACAAGAAGAAGAACTCCACATGGACTCCTCCTGAGGGTCGAAATGACAGTCTGGACCTATACATAGAATGCTTCCGCCAACGTGCACAGGCAGAAATTGTGGAAAAACGCCGCCGCCTGCCTCATAACCTAAGTCGTGCAGAACGCAATGCCATCCACAGCCTCAGAAACAACCCTGACATTATAATCAAAGACGCTGATAAAGGAGGTGCTGTTGTCATCATGAACAGGTCTGACTACCAAAAGGAGGCTGCCAGACAACTCTCCAATACCAAATTCTACAGGCCACTCTCCTCAGATCCCACTGAGGAATATACTAAGAAACTGCACCATCTACTCAGGACATTCCCTACACTAATACAGGAACAAATCAACATACCCTTAGAGCCCCGACTGGGGTTATTCTACCTACTACCCAAGATCCACAAACCTGGAATTCCTGGATGCCCCATCATCTCAGGCATTGGCACTCTCACTGAAGAACTGTCCAGATATGTGGACTCTCTACTCAGACCCTATGCCACCAGCACTCCCAGCTATCTCCGTGACACCACTGATTTCTTGAGGAAACTACAATGCATTGGTAATCTTCCAGAACACACCATCCTAGCCACCATGGATGTAGAGGCTCTCTACACTAACATCCCACACACAGATGGAATACAAGCTGTCAGGAACAGTATCCCTGATGATGCCACAGCACAACTGGTTGCTGAACTCTGTGATTTTATCCTCACGCACAATTCTTTCAAATTTGGTAACAATATATACCTCCAGACCAGTGGAACTGCTATGGGCACCCGCATGGCCCCACAATATGCCAACATTTTTATGGCTGACCTGGAACAACGCTTCCTCATCTCTCGGCCATCACACCCCTTCTCTATCTACGCTACATTGATGACATCTTCATCATCTGGACCCATGGGAAAGAAACTCTGGAAGAATTCCACCACGATTTCAACAGCTTCCACCCCACCATCAACCTCAGCCTGGACCAGTCTACACGGGAAGTCCACTTCCTAGACACCACGGTGCACGTAAGCGATGGTCACATTAACACCACCCTATACCGAAAACCCACCGACCACTATGCCTACCTACATGCCTCCAGCTTCCATCCCGGACACACCACACGATCCATTGTCTACAACTAAGCGCTGAGGTACAACCGTATTTGCTTCAACCCCTCAGACAGAGATCAACACCTACAAGAACTTCACCAAACATTCTCAAAACTACGATACCCGCATGAGGAAATAAGGAACAGATCAACAGGGCCAGACGTGTACCCAGAAGCCTCTTGCTGCAAGACAAGCCGAAGAAAGAAACCAACAGAACTCCACTGGCCATCACTTACAGTCCTCAGCTAAAACCTCTCCAGCGGATCATCGGTGATCTACAACCCACCCTGGATAACGACCCCTCACTTTCACAGGCCTTGGGAGGCAGGCCAGTCCTCACTCACAGACAGCCCGCCAACCTGAAGCATATTCTCACCAGCAACTACACACCGCACCATAATAACTCTAACTCAGGAACCAATCCATGCAACAAACCTCGATGCCAACTTTGCCCACATATCTACACCAGGGACACCATCACAGGACCTAATCAGATTAGCCACACCATCACCGGTTCATTCACCTGCACATCCACCAATGTAATATACGCCATAATGTGCCAGCAATGCCCCTCTGCTATGTACATCGGCCAAACTGGACAGTCTTTACGCAAAAGGATAAATGGACACAAATCAGATATAAGGAATGGCAATATACAAAAGCCTGTAGGAGAACACTTCAACCTCCCTAGACACACAATAGCAGACTTAAAGGTAGCCATCCTGCAGCAAAAAAACTTCAGGACCAGACTCCAAAGAGAAACAATAGAGCTTCAGTTCATTTGCAAATTTGACACCATTAACTCACGATTAAACAAAGATTATGAATGGCTAGCCAACTACAAAAGCAGTTTCTCCTCCCTTGGTATTCACACCTCAGCTGCTAGAAGAGGGCCTCACCCTCCCTGATTGAGCTAACCTCGTTATCTCTAGCCTGACTCTTCCCTGCACATTTATATCTGCCCCTGGACATTTCCACTGCTTGCATCCGATGAAGTGGGTATTCACCCACGAAAGCTTATGCTCCAATACCTCTGTTAGTCTATAAGGTGCCATAGGACACTTTGTCGCTATTCCTTAATAGTTATTCCTGATTAATTCCCTGTGTAGATGCTTTTATTCCAGGATAAGAGTGCCTTATTCTGAATTATCTTAATCATTTTACAAAGTGGATTAAGCTAATTCAGGCCTTGGCTACACATGCAAGTTAGAGCACATTAAATTAGCCCTAACTCCTGAGGTGTCCACACTGGCAAAGCACTTAGAGCGCCTGGACTCATCGGGTGGAGCGCCCTTGGTAATCCACCTCCATGAGAATCATTGAGTTTGCTGCACCCTGGCTGAAATGCCGGGGTGTCAGTGTGGACAACGTGTTGCATTACTGCACTGTGATTGGCCTCCGGAAACATCCCATAATCCCGTGCAGCCAAGTGGCCACTCTTGGCATTGTTTTGAACTCGGCTGCAGCTATGTGGATATCCCCTTTCAAAGCACCGTTTCTGACAGCTGGCATACTTATCTCCTCGGGACACAAAGTAAACCATTACTGAGGAATGTTCCTGCTGCAGAGGCAGGTGTTTGTGCATGTGTGTGTGTGGGAGAGAGGCGGGGGGGTGGGGGCTGATATCGGGGTTTCCCCCTTCCCCCTGCCGCTGTCTGAACTTACAAGACAGCATGCTGACACACTGCCCCCCAAAACACAGTCTCTCCTCACCATATACACACAACACACTCCCTGTCACACTCCACCACCACCCCATTTGAAAAGCATGCTGCAACCACTTGCACACTGGGATAGCTACCACAATGCACTGCTCTCTGTAGCATTGCAAGAGCTGCTAATGTGGCCATGCCACTACACTTGAACACACAGCAGTGCTTTCCCTGCTGCTGTCTCTGAGGGGTGGTTTAACTCCTGGCTCTCTACGTCTGCAAGTGTAGCCATAGCCTCAGACTAAGGCACTCTTTTTCTGGTACCAGAGCATTCACACAGGCAGTAAATCAGGATTCACACCATTTAAATTCACACTTTACCGTAATCTGCATTAACTTCCTTGTCTAGATAAGCTATAGATAAGATAGTCAGCAAATTCTTGATCCTTTTGTTATAAGTAATTTGCAAACATTTGTATCCACAGTCCAGGAGTTAATTGATTGTTTGTTTGTTTTCACCATTGAAACAGACCCTTTTTACACTGTATGTTGGACTTTCTTCATAAAGAAGGTCGTGGTCATGCAAACACATATGTGAGTAATTTTATGGGGCTATTCATTGAGTAAAGTTGTTGTGGTATGTAAGTATTTGCAGGTTCAGATCATTGAACTGTGCACACAGCCCTGCAAACCTCATCCTATACTTGATGGTAGAAATTGAGCTCCCTAGAATGGGCTAAAATAGTCTGTGATTTGTGAGAAATATTATCTAAAATCCACATACAATATAGTGAAAATCCTCTTAATAATACTAAGCACAGAATGTCTGCTTGCATATTTCCATGAATATTTGAAGCAGTATGTATACAAAGCCCTTGGATGTTTTTCTAAATCCTAACTAGCATAATCCTGATCACAAGAAGATTAATCGTTTGCAGAACACTACAGTTAGCAATCAGCATGTGTTGCAATGAATTGCTTATGGCCAACTCAAGATGTGAAATGATAGTAATTAAAAACCAAACAGTTAATAATCAACAACTATATGAAATAAAATTTTAAAATTAATATTTCTATCCTACTAACTAGTTTGTAAAAAAAAACCACGGCCCTTGAGAAAGTAAAGAACATTTTTTAAAATTGTTGATTCTGCAACTTTTGCCAACATACATACATCTCAGTCACTATCATGGTTTTTGCTGGGCTGTCATTTCTATTAGTATGAGATATTTTGCAATTCCAGTTTATCACATTGGAAAAGTGAAAAACATGGGAAGCTGTCCAGGATCCACATACTTGGCAGCGTGACACCATTGTTTAGTGGGTCCGTTTAAGAGTATACCATTTTAAAAGGCAGATCGAGCAGTAGCCATAGTGTGAATTTCACACACACATAACATAAATGATCAGACACAAATTTGAGTGAGTTGCATGAGGATCACAGGAAGGACCAATGCACATTGGCCAAAGAGAGAGATGTGCAAGATATCACATTAAATAAAGTTTGCACTGTTGGAAATCATATAAATTTTAACAAAAGGGTCACATTTGATCTATCTATGTAGGTTCTTAGATCACACTCATCACTGGGTTATCTGAGCAACATTCTTGGGCTCAGATGGATGTGGTCAGGACATGATTTCATCCACTGAATTCAAGTAGAAAAATATTGTAGACCTATTGCTGCAAATCATAACTGGCAATAAACACGGCAGATCTGTCTAGTCTATAAAAGAAATAACCAATAAAAGTCTCCAAAAATAATAGGAAACCACAGAACCATGTTTTCAAAATGCAATAAATGCGTGATATGAACATTTCCTACAACATTTTGAGGGCCCTCTTTTGAGCTCCAGACTACTGAGCTTTTCAGCAACTCATAATTTAATAAGCTACAACTAAGCAATAAACAGCATGTGAATGATGAATATTTGAAATTAAAGTTGTATGTGAATTGTATCACCTGATGCTGTAGTAGTACCAAAATGCTGCATGGAGTAGAAACCAGCTGTATCATTCATTGCTCTGCAATGAATCTTTAGATAAGAAGCATCTGAGGTGAATTTCCCCCTTGGTGCAGAGGGTCATGCACCACCCAAGTCCCACCCTATTTTCAGGACTTCACTAGTGCATAGGCCTTCGGCTGGAGCACTCTGTCCTCCTGGATCTCTGTCTTGAAGAACTGACTTAAAACAAAAGTTTGTTGTTGATTGCAGCAACTGCGAAAAATAGAAAATAGAAAGAAAGTGTTACTCTTGGATATAAACCAATGTCATCAGCCTTTTCACACTACACAACTTTTTAATCATGGCTATAATTAATGCCACATTTTCCTTTTGTTTAGACTACCGTTCAATTAACATATACTGTAAATGCCGTACTGCTGTGTTGTTTACAGTACATGTAATCTTCTATTTGATTAAACTTTATTGTAATGTTTGGAAAATGTAGCTGTTTTATTTAATTGTGTTTTTTTTAAATTACTCCCGATTAAAGGTGTGGGTTTAACCTCTGAGCATACTGGTGTCTTCTATTTATATGCAGAATAGATGCATCAGGGATCAAGGCAACGCAAATTTCCCCACTTTGGTCCACCAAATATGCCTTAACGCTAATTTGGTAGGACCATTTGTACAGGTAAGAGGGTAATGCTGATTCAGCTGGTGGCTGAGACTGGCAACAAAGGTGACAATTGTGGTACTTGTTAAGTGGCCACTTTAGCTATGCCAAGACTACCAATCATTTTACAAAAGATAAATGAACAGCCAACTGAAGCTAATAACATTTAATCACTGACCCTATCTCTCAGGGATGTTGTAAAGCTTAACTCATTAATTTTGTATAGTTTTTGAGATCCTTGGATGGAAGGTGATATACAATGGTAGCCATTAAAATATTTCACTTTAGTCTCTGAGATAAATTAATGTTACTGTGGTATTACAGATATTCTGTATATGACCCTAACATTGTCATGATAGTCGCTGTAAGTGCTAAACATTATTATAGTGGTAACCTTTACTAATGACCTTAGATGTCTAAACAATACATGCATTTAGTGTTCCTGTTCCTGCCTACACTACGCATTCAGCACTAATTTAGAAAATACTTCAAATACTGAGGTAGGTGTGATGGGTTCCCCCCGGAGTGCTACCTGGAACTGGGGTACCACTAAGCCCTCTGACTCACCAGCCTGGGCTCCCTCTCACATTGTGGTGCTGTGACAAGCTGCAAACCCACTCCTGGTCCTACACTTCCACCATCATTCATACAGGTAGGGACACCCCAGCTGCAGTTACCTGACCAGGTTCTCTGACCAGCCACTGCATGAACCAACAATAGAGAGTTCACAGCCAAGATAATCCCCAGTTCCCCAGGCACCTCTCCCTCCACCCCAACTGGAGTATAAACCCAAAATTATACCGTCTTGCACTGCACAGAAAACTGTACAGTGTCAGTTCAGAGTTTGCCCCTCCCTCAATGTGGAAAGGAATATGCAACAATCCCCGCCCATTGAGCTAAGATTTCCAGGCACTTCACTCCAAACTTACTGGTTTAGATTAAATCATAAAATAAGTTTATTAATTACAAAAATATAGATTTGAAGTAATTGTAAGTGATAGCAAACAGATCAAAGCAGATTACTTCTAAATAATCAAAAATGCAAACTAAGCCTAAAATACTAGAAATATATTATATGAATGAGCAAATTCTCACCCTGGCTGATGATACAAGCAGGCTGGCAGATTCTCAAGGTACAAGTTGCACTTGCTTTACAGTTTGGAATCCCCAGGTTTTTCATACACCGGCTAGAAATCCCTTTAGCCTGGTTCCAGCACTTCCCCCAGCTCAGTCTTTGTTGATGAACCATTAGCACTGTCTGGTTTCTTCATTGTTGTACCTGAAAGACTTGCTGTGGGTGTTGTCCAGATTAAGCCCATTTGAAATAGAGATCCATAGTCAATATTTATAACTTCAGATACAAAAATGATACATGCATACAAATTGGATAATCATATTCAGCAAATCATAACTTTTCCAATGACACCTTACATGCCCCATCTTGTACAAAATGCATCATAATTATGCCATAACCATATCATAATAATATTTCTATGTAGAATATGGGGTGTAGTGTCACAGTAGGATTATCAATTTTATAGGGAAAATTGCCAGATATTTAAGGGTCTCCACTGTGTACATAATTATTGTAGTTTTACCTATGTTGGATTCATACCAGCAATCTAGAGTAGAAACCATATCTCATTACTAAACCTATGATTGTTAAACTTTCAAAAATTCTTGTTATACTTTCTGGTCATAATCTTATTCTGGAACCAAAGACACCTATGATCAAGAAAAGACTCATGGTCTTGCTACTGAATTTAAAACAAAATTAAAAGCTGGGAAATCAGTGACAAAAGGCGTTGCTTCAGATGTTGAAAGGTAATTTGATTAAAATAATGAGCACATAGTTCTGTTTGGTAGTTACTGTAGTTGCATGAAAAGTCTATTGTGCAAAGGTTATTATATTGGACAGTTTCAAAGGCACACTTTGATTTTCTACACTTACTGTGTTTTATAAAGTAAAATGTTAATGATATCTAATTACTTTAAAAAAAAACGGTAAAATTATATTGTCTGAAATATTACATAAGCTCCAAGATCCTCTTCCATCCAGCCTATGAAGTGATGCCACAGGACAAGGAAGGGGCATGGCTTAGAGAAAGGGTGCGTGGCCAATAGTGTCTCTGCACTACCATGATCCCTAGAACAAGTGCTGAAGTTGTGTGCGACAAGTGTAATATAGAGCAGCCTCTAGTCCACATTATATGAAACCAGTTTAGTGGCCACAGGAATAGGGGAAATAAAGATGGCTGAAAGCCACCTTACTGATCTCTGCAGAGTGAAGAAACCTGGATGCCAGGATCTGGCTGTAATAAACTGAGAACCCTATGTTCTTTGTCATATATTAAGAAACATTCTCAAATCACCATGAGAAACACCTGTGAGAGGCATTTAGGTTTCCTAGATGGAACTTTCCTTCATACCTTGGCAGTGCCGGGTTTCTAATGGCGTGAGTGGCTCCATGGCACCGGGCCCACACTTGGGAAGGGCCCCTTAATCCCGGGTTGGGTGTGTGTGTGTGCGGGGGATGAGGGCAGCAGCTGTCTGCCCTGAGCAGAGCAGGCAGAGGCAGCAAGGAGGATGCAGGGTGGTGTGTCCAGCTCCACTTCTCCCCAGCGGCTCATACCATTTGGTACAGCTGTGGGGCGGCTTGGCAGGCCTGCATCAGGGATTCATGGCTGCTTCACAGGCAGCTGGGCTCCCCCGTGGCACCTGCGCGCAGATCACATGGCCCCCGCCTCCTCCCTGGGCTCCTGGGTCCCTTACGGGCCTAGGGTTGCCAACTTTCTAATCCCACAAAACCTAACACCCCGGCCCTGTCCCCTGCCCCAACTCTTCCCCGATTCCCTGTAATGTTATAGTAAGGTTATAGGTTATAATTTCATGTATATAGTTATGAGGCTGAAAATGTATCCTCATGGCTTAAAGAAAGCCCATGCAAAAACTCTCCAAGAACAGAGAGGCAGTTCACACCTCGTCAGGGCATGGATGGGACAAACCCAGCCCAGCCTCATAGGAACAATGGACACTGGCTTAGGCAGCAACAAAATAATCTGTTAGACCCTCGAGGGAGTCACGCCCTTCCTTTGGGTAGTTTGGGGCTGTGATGAGGTAATGGTCATCTGACTCTGAAGGGGAGGGCAGGGCAAAGCCAGGAGGAAAGAAAGGACACGATAAAAGGGAGAGACATTTTGCCATGCTCTCTCTCTCTTCCACCTACATCTACAGGCACCACCACCACCAAGCAACTGAAACTCTGACCAAAGGGGCGAGCCTGACTTAAAAGTAACCAGCATCTAAATCTAAATGGTGAGAAGCATCTAAATTCTTAAGGACATTGAAAGTGTTAAGATCAAGGAGTTCAGTCTGGGGAGAGATGTGGGTCTGCAAGGATTTTTAATGAATCTGTAAAGTCAGGAGTTATACCCTATGACTGGAGAATTGATAATATAGTTCCTATTTTTAAGAAAGGGGGTAAAAGTAATGCAGGAAACTACAGGCCTGTTAGTTTGACTTCAATTGTATGCAAGGCCTTGGAACAAATTTTGAAAGAGGAAGTAGACAAGGACATAGAGGTGAACAGCAACTGAGATAAAATACAACATGGTTTTACAAGAGGTAGATCGTGCCAGACAAACCTGATCTCCTTCTTTGATCTCACTTCATCCAATGAAGTGGGCTATAGCCTACGAAAGCTTAATCTGAAATAAATGTGTTAGTCTCTAAGGTGCCACAAGTACTCCTGTTTTTTTTTTCTTTGAGACGGTAACTGATATTTTAGACAAAGGAAATGCAATAGATCTAAACTACCTGGATTTCAGTAAGGCATTTGATACAATTTCACATGGGAAATTAGTTAAATTGGAGAAAATGGGGATTAATATGAGAACTGAAAGGTGGATAAGGAATTGGTTAAAAGGGTGACTATAATGAGTCATACTGAAAGGTAAACTATCAGTCTGGAGGGAGGTTACTAGTGGAGGTCTTCAGGGATCGGTGTTGGGACCAATCTTATTTCACATTTTTATTGCTGACCTTGGTATAAAAAGTGGGTGTGTGCTAATAAAATTTGCGGATGACACAAAGTTGGGAGGTATAGCCAATATGGAGGAGGACCGGAATATCATACAAGAATATCTGGATGACCTTTTAAACTGGAGTAATAAAAATGGGATGACATTTAATAGTACAATTGCAAGATCATGCATTTAGGGATTAACAACAAGAATATTTTGCTATAAATTGGGACTTATCAGTTAGAAGTGACAGAGGAGGAGAAAGACCTCAGTGTGTTGATTGATCACATAATTACTATGAGCCGTCAAGGTTATGCAGCCATGAAAAAGGTTAATGCTGTCCTAGGTACATCAGGCAAGGTATTTTCAGTAGAGAAAGGGAAGTGTTAGTACCATTATACAAGGCACTCGTGAGACTTCATTTGGAATACTGTGTGCAATTCTGGTCTTCCATGTTTAAGAAAGATGAATTCAAACTGGAACAGGTACAGAGAAAGGCTACTAGCATGATCTGAGGAATGGAAAACCTACCTTATGAAAGGAGACTCAAAGAGCTTGGTTTGTTTAGCCTAACCAAAAGAAGGCGGAGGGGATATATGATTGCTCTGTATAAATACATCAGAGGGAAAATAGCAGAAAGAGGAAATATTTAAGTTAAGCACCAATGTGAACACAAGAAGAAATGGCTACAAACTGGCCATAAACAAGTTTAGGCTCGAAATTAGGTGAAGGTTTCTAACTATTGGAGGAGTAAACTTCTGGAACAGCCTCCCAAGGGGAGCAGTGGGGCGGGGGGAGGGGAATCCGAACTGGCTTCAAGACTGAGCTTGATAAGTTTATAGATGGGATGGTATGATGGGACTGCCTACAATGGCATGTGGCCAATTCGTAATTCCCAGTAGCAAAAATCCCCAGCTGCTGGAGATGGGACACTAGATGGGGAAGGCTCTGAGTTACTACAGAGAATTCTTTCCCAGATATCCACCCGGTAGGTCTTGTCCACATTCTCAGGGTCTAACTGATCATCATATTTGTGGGTGGGAAGGAATTTTCCCTTTGGTTAGATTGGCAGAGACCCTGGGGGATTTTCACATTCCTCTGCAGCATGGGGGATTTGCAGATTTTAACTAGTGTAAATGGTGAATTCTCTGTAACTTGAAGTCTTTAAACCATTATTTGAGGACTTCAGTAACTCAGCCAGAGGTTATGGGTCTATTTCAGGATTGGGTGAGGTTCTGTGGCCTGCAATGTACAGGAGGTCAGACTAGATGATCACAATGGTCCCTTCTGACCTCAAAGTCTATGAGTCTATGAGCAGTTTCTAGCCAGGTCACAGGACTCTTCTGCAACTAATATTAGAATTATTACAGCAAAGCCATAACTAGTGCTGGGAGGATAATCCAAAGAGTGATTTGTGAATATTTTTATAGATAAATATGGTGAGTTCACTTTGCTGTTATTTGTGGGGTATGTTATTCCTTGTTTATGAGTATTGTGATGACAGCGGGCTTACTCGTGAAAATGTTTGCAAATCCTAAAGGTTTCATGAATTTTAGCACAAATGATTTTCCATCCAAAAGTTCATACCATTATTTACTGTGTCATTAGTTATTCTCCTATTTAGAAAATTTTAGTCATCCAATCAGGAAGCAGAAATTGTGCCACGTGACTTAAGTGACCAATCACATACCAAAGGTAATATACTAATAATACACAGAAATACAGGAGATGCCCTGATACCATGGTAATGTGTCTCAATGGAAATACATAGCTATAGGGATAGACAGTAACCTAAACTCTCCCCTGAATGAGGGCCACTTTGTGCTGTACCTATTGTAGCCAGCCATGGGAGATTCTCCCCTGCCTCAGGTAGCATAGAGCAGATATAACAACTTTTACATCTTCATTCCTTCCTGTGGCCAACATAGGAGAGATGGGCAGGTGAAAAGGGAGATGACTAGACTTCCCTGTACACTGGTGATCCCAGGCTTTTGTAACCGTCTCTTTGGCTTCTGTAACTTATGCAAATCGTGTGTGTGTGTGTATTTTACAATAGGGAACTGGTAGTGCCACCTACCAAACCTATCCTGCCTTCCATTATAAAAGATGCTGTGATATTTTCTTTCAGCAATTCTCATTCCTCCACTGTATGCAGCAGGTCTTTGATGTTTGGCAGGGGGGAAGATCTCAGGTTAGAGGAGGGCCTTCTCTTTGTCCCATGAAATTCCATGCCAGCCTTTGCTGATTGCCATTGTACTGAGAATGCCTGGGAGCTGCTCAAGTAGCTGGAGGGGATAGAGGAAGAGAGAAGCCTGGGCTTCACACTCCAGGCTAGGCATATAGTCCCATATCCTTACCTCTAGGGCACTGTATAGGAAGAAACATCCCACCTCCCATTGAAGGAGAAAGAGAAAGCTGAGCCGGGCTCCACATCCTCATGAATTCCCCCAAACCCAGCACATAGTCCCAATAGTCCATTTCCCCCTGACCCCTCATGGCTATCACCAGAGAGCCAGGCCAGAGATTTCCCAATTCACAGAGAAAAAGAGAGAATGAGAGCACTTGCCAGACCAGGACGTCCCTGCAGCCCGTCACTTCCCGCAGCTTCCTTTGGCCGGGAACAGTGAACCATGGCCACTCAGAGCTGCAGGGAACCGTGCATGCGGACGGTCAACATCAGCAAAATGTCTCACAGCCCGCAATCAGATTACCCTGATGGGCCGCAGGTTACTCACCACTGCCATAGAGCGACCAAGCATGTTGCAATACAGGACAAAACCAGACTTTCCCTTTAGTGGCTGATTCCAGCTGCTTTGGAATGGAGTGGGCCTGGGCACTGGAACTGAGAGCAGGGAGCCTGTCTTTCCTGTGCTCTCAGTGATTCCCCTCCTGGTATCCAGGCAGCATGGGGGAGGAAGCTGTCTGATTTGAATGAAGAGAGGTGAAAAACCAGACCAGGGAGAGGGAACGGAGTAGACTGGGACAAGAAATCTGGCGATACTGGGACTGGAGGTGTGGGGGAGAGGAACTAGGACTGGCTGGGAAAGGAGACTGGGCCTGGGAGCCAGGAGAAACGGAGGCAGGAACTAGGAGACAGTAGTGAGGAGGGAAGGCTGGAACAGATTGAGCAAAGAGACTGAGATTGAGCTGGGGGGAGATGGGGACTGAGATACAATTTTTTTTCCACAGAACCCCTGCCTCATTCAGTGAACAGGATGAAATTTCTCGGAGGATAAAACAGGATTGTGTATTAAAGAAGCTATTGTTTGCCTCATTTGTTGTAGAAGTTGGAAGCTGTAGAGTGAATATGGTGGGGGACTGCAGGAAGGGAAAAGATGGTCTCATGGTTAAGGCACTTGAATGCTGCCCTGGAAAATCTGAGTCTATCCCTGTCTCTGTCCCAAAGTTCCTGGCTGATGCTGGGCAAGTTACTTAAACCAATCTTGTCACCGGTGACAAATAATAGTGTGCACCTCATCTTCTAGGTGCACAACTTGAATCCCTGGGGTCTGATTTTCAGAAGGACTGAGCGCTCCCAGAAGCAACTGAAGTCAATAGGAACTGAGCTCTGAACATATAAAATGTATATAATGAAGTATTCTGAATACTCAGGTCCTAGGTACCTCAAGCAGGGCACACAAAATTAGTGGAGATGTTTGATCTTTCTCTGTGCCTCAGCTCCCCATCTGTAAAATGGGAATAATACCACTCCCACAGTTCACAGGAATGATGTGAAAATAAATTAAATAATGTTTGTGAAGCACTCAAATACTATAGTGATGAGTGTCACTGAAAAGCCCTTGAGAAAATTAATAATTCTGTCTTCAGAGCAGGGTTTGAATAGCGTGCAGTAAATGAGGCCTGGGGCACCCACATTGAACAATGAGGATAAAGCAAAATATTGAGTAGCTGCTAATTAAATGAGCGCAAACTATACTGTTCACTGAATAGAGTAGGGGTCATGTAGAAAAAACAGCATGTAATCATGTAATTAAAGACTATCATAATGCATATGCAAAAAATGGCCAAATTAAGGTTGCAAGGCATTTGCTAACTTCTGAATATTTTACTTTGCTATGCTATAGATAGATAGATAGATAGATAGATAGATAGATAGATTGATTGATAGATTGATAGATTGATAGATTGATTAGATAGATATGGAACATAGTAAGCTATTAAAGGTAGAGAGAAGATGATTTAATGAAGGTGATACTGATATATGGAAAAGAGAAGAAGGACAAGAAATTCACATTGTGGAATTGTACAGAGAAAGGGTCTTAGCACAAAAGGCAAAGCTCCACCAGAGGAAAAGGAAATTTTGACTGGAAAACATTGAGCTCCGATAGGAGAGAATCAGAGATGTCTGTCTAGCTATGGACAGGAGGACAGAGTGATCCACAGAATTAAAAGATGAATGGCAGTCAAGGAGGATGAAGGAAAAGGGCAAGAAGAAGCTTGTTAACTAGATGAAGAAAAACAGTTTCTGTACTATCCACAGAACTGTACTCAGACTGAAATCAGTGCGGATATTGTCACGAATAGTGATTGGAGAGAGAACAGCTATTTTGGTTGGTGATTGGAGAGGTGAAAAATGAAATGAGAGTGATGAAGGAAGCATCTCTGATTGGTAACTGGAGAGATGAGATGCCCCCTTTTCAAGCTCTTTGATGAGAAAATAAAGGTCAGGGATTAAGTGGTAGAATTTTTAAAGTAGGTTTTTTAAGGAGGCAGATGAATAGTTTCACATTTCAGAGAGTTGCCACCGGCAAACAGGATGTTCTCAGAGATGGTAATGTAGTGAACAAGGGTAGGAGGACAGGATTAAAATACAGGAAATGGATAGGGATCAAGATAGCAGGATTTTTTTAATGCAGTGGATATCAGAAAGGTGAAAGCATAAGGATCCATGGATTAGAACCCCAGCCTGCAGAGCCTGAGATGGCTGATGTTCCCACAGGACCACCAGGAAGCCATGCAGAGCCACACCCAAGGAGCACTTTAGACAACAGGTGCGCAGGAAGTACTGGCCAAGAGACCCAGAGTGATAGTACCTTGCGGCCCTCTGATTGACCAAGTGCCCTATTTAACCCTGGAGAGCAGTCCAAGAAGTTGTCTGGACAACCACATAGAATTTGGGCCTGCTGTGACTCTAGACTTCTCCTGATCTCCAGTCTCCAACTCCAGTTTCATCGTGACCCTGATTCTTACCTCCTGAGTCCAACCTGGTACTACCCCTAATCTCCAGTCTCTGACCTCGGCCTGATTCTGACCCGACTCATGTTTACTGAACTTGGCTCTAGTGATTCCTCTGACTCCAGCTCATTAACTAACATACCTGATGTGTGGACCCTAGCCCAGCTGTGACCACTAGGCCAGACTGCCTACAAGCCGATCCTTTACACAAAGGAGGGAATGAATAAAAAGGATGAGGTGAATAAAAGGAAGAAAGTATATTTGAGGGAACAATTAAAGGAGCTGTTTCAAGTTGAGATGACATTGTTGCAAGTTTGGGCATCTTATATTAACAGAATGAAACTAGTTCATCACCTTGTCAGGGAAAGTGTGCAAGAAGAAAGGGAACTAGACAAGTAGAGAAAAAAGTTAATGTTATTGGATAGTTAATAATGACTGCTAGTACCTTTTGAAAATTAAAGGTGCATAGAAGTTAGATTTTGTGGCCCAAAGGGATGCTCTCTAGAGCATCACATGATACAGCCATGCTATATAGTGAACAGAGAAAAAGCTAGCACGAATTTTCAATAATATTATCCAATTTCAATTTTAATGCCCATTTGGCACTGTGATTTTTTGCACAGCATTTACCAAGTCTGTCAGTCTTGCACTGTTCATTTGCACTGTATTCACTTGGAAAGATTAAATATTAAAAAGACGTGTGTATGTGAATAACCCTTCCCAGGTTGCATTTTCACCCCAATTGTATGTATCTGTACAATTCTTTTTTATCTGTAATATTTTCAATTTTTATCAAGACAAAATTCAGATATACTATACAAAATATAGATATTCAGCTGTTGAGAGGCCAAATAAAATATTCAGTCTCCATTAAGAAAAAAGGAATCCAGCATATCAATTCTATGCTAAATCCAAATCCTCAGTTTGGTATTGAGAAACAGTGTATACTAAGAACATAGAAAAAGCCATCCAGTTCTGTGGCCTCTGCCCGATATTTGAAAGGAAGACAAAAATGCCTCAGTTAGAGCTGATCAAAAATGGAATTTCCATTCCACAGGAAACTCTGATGTTTTGGCGTTTGTTGTCATTCCAAATTGAGGCAAAGTTGAAATATTGAAAAATTTTGGTAGCACAAAACATTCTGAAAAATGTCCACTAGGAAGAGTTGGAGCATTTCAGTTTGGATTGGATTGATGTTAAGATGCAGTTGCCAGAGTTGCTGTGGTGATTCATGGGAGTTGTAGTTCAGGTGCCTCATCATGTCCCCATTCTCCTGTATGGGTTTGGCTTCCCACTTGAACTACTTCTCTTGTGATGCACCGCAATCAGGGGACTCCCATGATGCAATATATAGGATCAGGCAGAGGGGAGGTGATGCTGTATCTTGGGAAAAGTAGTCCAGCTGAGGACCCCAGCCCCATGGGGGAATGAGTTCATAAAGCAACCAAATGACAACTCCCATGAGGCACTGCAGTGGCTCAGGTAGATGCACATTAAAGTTGACCTAAACAGAAACTAAATATTTCATTTTTATCTTTCCCAACGGAAAATTAAAATTTTTTAGCTAAATCAACATTGTCTCACAGAATAAAATTGACTGCAGAAAGCATATTTTCCTTTGAATAATCATTGATGGGAAAAATCCTGACCAGCTCTATTCATAATATATATGGTCAATTTTCCACTGCTACAATATGTCCTCAGTTCAGCAGGGTGCTTAAGTATGTATCTAACTATAAATCTGGTATCTGCATAAGCAGGGCTGGCTCCAGGCGGCACCTGGAGGGGGACGGCGCTCAGGGTTTTTTTTTTTTTTTTTTGTTTTATTAACATATTGGCGGGCTGTTGGGGTGCCCCACGGTGCTCCGGCCTGAGAGCAGGGCCCCTGCCGGGCTCGCCGCCACCCTCGCCCAGCCAGGACAGCGTGACCGCGGCGGGGCTCGCCGCCTTCCCTCCGGCCCTCCGGCTGCCGGGGAGAGCGGCGCCGTGGCCTGGCTCGCCGCCCTCCCCTGCCGTGCTCTGGCTGCCGGGGAGAGCGGCGCCACGGCCTGGCTCGCTGCCCTCCCCCCAGCCCTCCGGCTGCCGGGGAGAGCGGCTCCATGGCCGGGCTCGCCGCCCACCCTGCGGTGCTCCAGGTGTCGGGGAGAGCGGCGCCACAGCCTGGCTCACCGCCCTCCCTCTGGCCGCCGAGGAGAGCGGCGCCGCGGCCTGGCTCACCGCTCACCTCACGGCGCTCCAGCTACCGGGGAGAGCGGGGCCACGGCCGGGCTCAGCGCCCTCCCCTACCATGCTCCGGCCACTGGGGAGAGTGGGGCCGCGGCTGGGGTCGGCGCCCTCACCTGCCGTGCTCCTCGCCGGCGCCCGCCGGGGCCGCGGGCCTGCCGCGCTCCCCTGCGGTGCCCCGGCGGTTGGGGGGGGGGGCGGCAGGGAGCTTTTTTGGCTGGGGTGGCAAAAAAGCCAGAGCCGGCCCTGTGCATAAGCACCTTGGTAAGCCTCTATATATCATGAATGAAAACATGTTCCATGTCACCAACTGGGGGCTCAGTTTTTTGGCTCAAGGTTTGGGGACTGACAGCTGCTATTTTTACAATTTAACATATTTATTTTTGTTTCTCACCACAATGTGCTTGGCACTGTACGAAACATAAAGACATTCCCTCCCCTGGAATACCTATATTAATCATTTCAATAACATAATACCTAGTGTAACTGCAGAGGCTTCTCTTATTCCTATTCATCTAATCCAGTTTTGACCCTTGCCAACATTTCTGTTTAATGCTATCACAAGGCAGTAAATTACTTGGGTTATTTTCTTTAAAATATTTCCTTTCATCCATTTTAAACTTTATGGTATTGTGATTTCATGTAACATCCCTTTGCTTTTGTACCACGTGACTAAGTAAACAGTATCCTTCACTATTGGCCTTCACGAACTCATTCATTATGCCATTTATACTTCTGCCACATCTCCTTTCCAAGCAAGATGGCCCTAGCATTTTTAACCTCCCCTTGTATGTTGCCCACTCATGTCTCCATACTGGACTCCAATTCTTAAATTAGCTTCCATCACCAACATAGCAAACACTATGCAGTACATATAGACCAATAAGCTCAAGATAAAATTGCATATTCTCAACCCATAATGAATCAAAATAGTAATATAATTTCATGTAAAAAGCTTGCCATTTTATTTTCACTATTTTAAACCTCACAAAAGCAGGGACATAGCTGGCAATAATAATTCTGCTTTGCACATGCACTAAGACAGTCGTTCTCAACCAGGAGTCCGGGGGCGCCTGGGGGGCCACGAGCAGGTTTCAGGGGGTCCGCCAAGCATGGTCAGCATTAAACATGCTGGGGGCCAAGGCAGAAAGCCAAAGCCCCACCTCATGGGGCTGAAGCCCAGGGTCCTGAGCCCTGCAACTCAGAGCTGAAGCCAAAGCCTGAGCAACTTAGCGTTGCAGGAGCCCACTGTGGCATGGGGACCCAGGAAATTGCCCTGCTTGCTAGTCCCAATATTGAGGGTCCTGGCTTTTATATGCAGAAAACCAGTTGCTGTGGCACACATGGGCCGTGGAGTTTTCATAGCATGTTGGGTGGGCCTCAGAAAGAAAAAGGTTGAGAACCCCTGCATTAAGGGACCTAATACAATGCAATATGTGCAGCTCTCACAACAGCACATGCCCTGCATGGCTGTAGGTGCTGCAGCAGGCTGTTCCAGGGGGTTACTGTACCAGCATAACAGTTTATACCAGCTAATTTCCCTCTTACTTCATAGCTCCTAATGTTACAGGGTTTCTTGGAAATAACCCTAAAGAACTCTGACAAAATGAAGCATGGCAAAATAGAAACAGACTGTGCTTTCTTCTCCTGTGTGGTATTTTCCAGAGATGTATCCCGTGGGATTTATTCAGCTCAGTTTGCAAGGCAATCTGTGGAGGGAGAGTCCTCTGTCACCTCTGATAGGTTATGTGCCCCAAATTGAATATCAAACAGCTTCTTGGCGTGGTCAATCAGTAAAAAGGTATCTTTTCTCCTCCATTTGGAGCCTTACTTTCTGCTGGCTAATAAAAGAAAAGCAATCTTAATACCTTTTCCTACAAATTTGTCCTTCAAGTGCATAAATCTACATAGTTTAAGATGGGTTTTGCTACATCAGGAAAAAAATCTTAGGCCTTGAAATATTAGCTTCCTTTTTCTTCCTTTGGTTTTGTTTTGTTTTGTTTTGTTTGCCAATAGGTCAGTGTATCTTTGTTGATACCTTATACATGGTATCCACACGCCAAAAGCCTCTCTCAATACATTGCCCAACAGAATGTCACAGCAGTCTCTTTTAACCCAGAAGGTACTCTGAAAATTCTCCTGCTTTAAATATGATTTCCTAGTTATTCACTTTTAAAGCAAAGTATCTTACAGCGCAAAATTCAGCCTTGAATAAGGAGATGCTATTTTCCTTACTGGCAATGGAAGTTGTGCCCACTTACACCAAGGCTGCATTTGACCCATAATCTTTAGAGATGTTGCTAACTATGAATGTTTCTTACAGTATTAACTTGAGCAACCAGAGACCATGACTCATTATCCATAGTGTCCTATTCCCCAAATTCTCAACTGATAGATAGCAAGTTAAGCTGACAATTACTGATTCAAGTAAAGTGATTCATTTACCTTTCCCATTTTTTAACGTGCCTTTCCACATACAGAGCTTATGCTACCAGACTAACCTTTTCAAAATTAGCATTCCTTCCCACTGCAGGAACCCCTTTAGAGTGGGGGTGGGGGGAGGTAAGATAGTATCCTGGAACTAAGGTGTCTCTTGACACTCCCCACTCATCTTGCTCTCCAGACCTACCCATACTGAATGCTGGATAAACGAGAATTTGCTGAGTGGGCCAATATATGGGGTCTATAGGATAGATCTGGTCCATTCTCTCATGCACCCCTGGATGCCAACCGTGCTCTGATTATGCATTCTTCATTCTACCATTCCCTCTATCAGTCGCTATTGTGAGAGGAGCACAACAGAGACCTGAAAATTACAGCCTTGTTGGCTGCTGCTTCCTGATTATGATGATGTGTGGGCCCACTTCTCCCTGCAACACCTACCATTGTCATTGGCTTAATAGCTTCACACCTACCCACCTATCCAGACTCCTGGCACTCATGACCTGAGCCTGCTGCCTATTGGGGACCAATAAAACTCAGCTTTGGTAGCTTCCTCCCTCCCAATCTCTGGAGAGCTGGAAAGACAGCAATTCCAGGCCCCCTCCAGGGAACTGAAAAATCCCCCTTCTTCAACAACATTATTCTCCATACTCTCCTCCCTCTTTTTGGTAGCAGTTAGGTTGGCTCTGCCAGCCTAGGGATGTTACCTGTCCAGGCTTTCCAAGGATCATCCATTTTTTTTAAGTTGGCGTCCCAAGAAATCTGCACATCTTCCCAAGACAGTAAACTCCCAGTTTTTGTCACCTCCCCTTCCCTAGCCCTTGGCCTGCCTTTCCTTCCAGGTTTCCCCTCCATACAAGAGGCTGCCCTAGGTTTGGTCCCCTGTTGATCCATGCCCTATTGTAAATCCCTCTAGTGAGGGTTGCCAGGAAAGCATTTTTGTCACTTGCATCTAGTGCAGAACAAAGCAGTACATTTGCTCATTGAGATAAGAATTCATAACATACACCAACTGCCTTGCATTCCTTGCACTGACTGTCCCTGTCAATAGAACATATGGATTACATTCTTCCAAATGGAGAGGACCCAAGGAAACAAAGTTCTGAAATTACAAAATCTTGCCAGTAGAGGTGGACCAAAACCAGATTCTTCCACTTTGTCAACAGGGTAGGAGGGCACTTGGTTAGTGATCAAAATAAGAGCAATCAGCCACCAATTCTGGATCTGCCCCAACTCTCATTGCTAAAGTGCTGGGCATTGCATAGTCTTGTGGTACTGGGAGTCAGCAGGAGAAACAGGTCAGGAAGAAAAGTATCCAAAAAGATCCTCTTTCTAATCAAGCTCACAAAGCAAAAGTGTGTGTGTGTGTGTGTGTGTGTACGTACAGTTAGTAGAGCTGGGTACAAAAACAATCATGGTGCTCCACACCAACTTTTTATTTTTACAGAGAATTTGACTAGTATAGAGAATCCGTACTGATGCAGAAACAAATTTAAATTATTTAAATGTGGCAATGAAATCCTTCCTTAGAAAATTTTGAAATACTAATGCAATTTCCTGCATAAGATTGTCATGAAGATTCTATTTATTATGTATCCTTCTCAGAGGGAGCTGCTGGCATCAGATCATTTTACTTCTTGGGACCTTATCTCTCTTTTTAAAAGTCTCAGGCATCACAATACTAATGAGCTAGGACCAAATTAGGATGTCTTTACACAGTTTCTACTCATTCCTTATTCCGACAAGCTCCCATTGACTTCAGGGATTTTGTCTTAGTAGGGACGGAGAAAAAATATGGGTAAGAATTTTAAGGTTTGGCGCATTGTGGAGGAATTTTTCCCCCTGTATGTGCCTCCTGATTGCTTTTTCTATTTTCTCTTTCTTACAGTTGTTACTGATCAAATTTGGATAGGGTAGAGCACTGATGTACTCTGCAGAACAATAGTGGGACAGATGAAATGTCATACTAGTGCTCTACTTTAAGAGATTGTTAAAAAATTTAATGGGATCTCACTGAGACTATTGAGTTTTTCCCACATTATGCAATACACTGACATATTGCTGAGGATTCAACCTTTTTTGTGCTCTACTGTCTAATTGCATTTTCACTTAGTATTGAGCAAAGAAGCAGCTACCGGGACTAAGTTTGGGGGTCAAGTGAAATCTATCTGAATCTTTACGGGTAATTAGGTTAGGTTACAATAGGCAAGTGAGTATTCATAAGTTACAATGTGAGTATTAAGGAGGTAGTAGATATTCTCATTTCTGCATGTTTCTAATCCTAATTTATAATCAGTATTGACATAACAACCACATGTTCACCAGGTGGCCATTTCTTCTTTTTGAAGGAGTCAGTGGTTTGTAGCAACCCTTATTATACACAATGAAAATAGCCTAAAATAGTAGGTGAATCAGGTAAATGAAGTAGATTTAGCCCCTTCCTATGGTTTAGCTATTGCTGACCTCTCTCTCTCTCTCTTTCTACTAGTTTAAAAAAACACGTGTTATACAAAATTTGGACGTTTTAATAGTGCAGATATTTTTATTAAAATAAAATTATTCCATTTTTTAGGGTTTGATTGGCATATTCATGTCTGCAACCTTTATATCTCAAAACTAGATCACAAGTCTTCTAAAGTCTGAAAGTGATTGCCCAGAACATTACAGAATGTGTAACTAGAGCGCAGATATTTAATTTGGATCATAAATTGCTTTTCATTAGCTGGGCAGCAGACATTTTTCACCTCTTTTAACCATTATCATTTGTGCCAAATGCCATAATAGATTCCATTAGCACCATTTCTGCATTCTATATCACAATACCACTCGCTGTACATATTTCCACAGTAAAGAATAATTGGATGCAGAACAGCACAGAGATGATTGTATCAAATATATTGAAGCATCTGAGGGACCTATATGGATAAGGTAAGGCCACCTTTCCTTTCTTTCTGTCTCTTTTTAACTCCAATAAGCTGTAAGTAGTCAGGACCCTAATCACGGATATGCTGGTATCCTAATAGTTCCCACTGTATGTTCCATTCTATGCATCCAACGAAGCGGACTGTAGTCCACAAAAGCTTATGCTGAAATAAATTTGTTAGTCTCTAAGGTGCCACAAGTATTCCTTTCTTATTTTGTCTACGGGCCTCAGCAACTCACTTTCAAGATCCACTCACTCACAGCTGATCTCTAGCTCTACTCATATGCAAGCAAACCAGAGCAGGGAAGGAAGCCCATTCCACTGCCTCACTAATATGCAAACTCACTAGCAGCAGAAGGAAGCCCGTTCCACTCCTGCCCACCAATAAAACTAACAGTGCACAATGGAAAGCCAATTCCACTCATGAGAATGTCAACCAGAGGTACAGGAAACCCATTTCACTATCTCACCTAGATGTAAACTCACTAGTGAGGGAGGGGAAACACATGGCAATCTGCAAGCTCTGAGTTGATATATTGTTTTATATTGAATTATTTTGCCTGTTGTATAATTTTTGAGAAGAGGCAATTGTACACAAAATGCCCATAGTAACAAATGCCATTCACCTCAAAACACTTCTCTGCTACTTATATACCTGGCATATGCTTCATAAAACCATCTAGGGTGGAATTTTCAAAAGCGCTCAATGTCAGCCAAACTCTATTGCCACTTAAGTCAATGCTGTTTTCAGGGCTGGCTCTAGGCACCAACACAACAAGCAGGTGCTTGGGGTGGCACATTTCTAGGGGAGGCATTCTGGCACTGGCTATGCCACTCCTAGAAATGTGCCCCCGCTGCCCCAGCTCACCTCCGCTCTGCGCCACCGCTGCTCGGCTTCTCCCCCTCCCTCCCAGGCTTGAAACCCCCGTTACTTCCTGGGCCACCTTTGCCCTAGCTCACCTCCGCTCCACCTGCTCCACTGAAGGTGCCGCAGCTTCGCTTCTCCCCTCTCCCTCTCAGACAAGGGAGTGGGGAGAAGTGGAACGGCGGCATGTTCATGGGAGCAGGTGGAGCGGAGGTGAGCTAGGGCGGGGGTTGCGGGGGGGCCACAGGAAGCAATGGGTGGGGGAAATGCAGCACGTGTGGGGGGGAGGAGGCGAGGCGGGGTTGGGGCTTTGGGGAAAGGGTTGGGAAGGGGTGGAGTTGAGGCAGGGCCGGGGGTGGGGGCAAGAAAACGGGGCAAGAAAAAAATGGGGGGGGGCAGCCAAATTTTGTTTTGCTTGAGGTGGCAAAAATCCTAGAGCTGGCCCTGGCTGTTTTACTATTGACTTTAATAGGAGCAGGGATTAGGCAAACACTAAGTGCTTTTGAATATAATCCTTTTCTTCTTTATTCATGCCTTTGGGGGAAATGAACCAGAGAGAAATAGTCTGAGTGCTTGGTAGTTAAAAACTCAGGGAGGACAGATTTGGTGAGACAGGGCTGTCAGTGTGACCCTGCAAGGCTGGTGGGAGCGGGGGTGAGGCCTTGTGTTTGTGGGCAGACTATTGGTGTCAGGGCTCTGAACCAACGCGACATAGCAGAAAGGCATCCGGTTGACAGGGCAGGCCATGATGGAACCCCTTACTGGCCTAGGTGAGGCCCAAACATCTCACATCCGAACTCTATTC
This sequence comes from Chelydra serpentina, assembly GCA_037349315.1. Classification (NCBI taxonomy): domain Eukaryota; kingdom Metazoa; phylum Chordata; order Testudines; family Chelydridae; genus Chelydra; species Chelydra serpentina. Next base: position 66,159,979 of record JBAIAC010000004.1, read on the forward strand.
CCACTTAAGTCAATGCTGTTTTATCATTGACTTTAATAGGAGTAGGGATTAGGCCCACGCTTTTGAAAATAATCATTTTCTTCTTTATTTTCTATCCTTTTTAAAATGTACGCTAAAACATATTTCTGGAACATTTAACCATGTTCTCTACATATATTTTGAATCACATTACATGACCTATAAAGTAAAGTTACAAAAAGACCATTTATCCCCAAAGTATGCCTTTTCCACCATTAATATATGAGTGTAGCTCCCATCATCTGAATGGTATTTAAGTGTATATAGTAACTGAAGAATTTGCCTTTGAATTTGAAGGAACATCTAACCGATATGCACACAGAGCATGAAATCCTGACCCTATTGAAGTCAATGGGAGTTTAGCCATTGAATTCTGGCACCAGGCTTTCACTCACAACATACGTCTTCTACAATACAGGGGTATTTATTCAGTCTTGTCCATAGCAATATGGAATTTGATTTACATAGTGCTGTTCATGGTCAAGAAATTTCAAAGCACTTTATAAACTAACAGATAAGGCTCAGTAGTGTCGTAACTATGAAGACAAACAGAGCAACCATCACATAATCAGTTACAGGCAAATAGTAGGGGGAAATCATTCCAAAGCATTTTCACATAATTCAAACCATGTTTCATTCCAGCCATAGATGTACTCTTTCAGGTTTACTTTAGTGAGAACATTCATGCCAACAGAATTTAGTTCACACAAATATTTAGGAGAAAAAAGAGCATTCACATATGGAGGAATGTATTCATACAGACATGTTTGCCTGGCTTCGGATATTTTTGGACCAAGAATGTTAGAGGTGGGAAGAGAATAGGAGAGTGAGAAAGTCAATGATTTTCAAACTATGTATCTAAATACAACTAAGGGAACACTCCGCATAAGCAACAGACAGGAAGGCAGGCTGCATTTTGAAAAATACTCTATCCCCACAACATGGAGCAAGATGTGAACAGCATAGCTAGATATTAAACTAGACACTTAAGTGTTTGTGGACAACCTCAACTGTATTCAACAAAGTCCTATACCATAAATGGTTGTGTGTACAATCCTGTGGTCATATAGGTGTCTGTGATCATGGCAACAGGGCTGCTGACAGGAAAGTCAAAGATAAATTTGGTTCCACAGCAATAGCCATAGCAATTACTTGGCATGAACATGACAACAGAAAACTGTTTGCAAAGTCTGTAAGACAGCTCATAAATCTGACTTATGGCTTTTCCTCTCCCTCAGTCAGAAAAAGATATTTTTTAAAAGTAGAGTCAATGCACATAGCCAAATATGTTTTCCTATGCAAATGCAGGAAAAGATTTTAATTATCCTTATAGTTCCAAGGCCTGCTTATTTCCTGCTCTATTACCCTAAAGTTCTTCCCACGCGCTAGTTGGGAGATTCAACACCCAATGTTTTTGTCACACACTGCTTCTGTTTATAAAGGTTAAGTTAGTTAATCAGGGAACCATGACATGCTGACCAGTCATACAGATCAAATAGCAAATTCTAAATACTGAACACTTCTTACATGACCTCCATCGCCACTGGTTCTGAGCACCTCACTAGGTACTTACATGATCTCCATCACCATTGGTTCTGAGCACCTCACAGTCTTTAATATACGGAGCCTCAAAACACCCCTGTGAAGTAAAGAAGTATTATTATACTCATTTCATAGATGGAGAACTGATCTAGAGAGACTTGGGGTATGTCTAGCTTCAAATTAGTGGTATAAATTCCAGCTTGAAGAGACATACCCACTCCAGCTCTGATCTAGCTACCATGTTAAAAACTGAGGTAGCCACAAAATGTAGTTCACCCAAGTATATTCCTAGCATCTTAGAGAGGTACAGATTCAGTGTAGCTAAGTCCTCCCACACCTACACTTTTAGCATGATTACAGCTAGTGCAGGTATGTCTAGGATTTATTACTCCATCTTGAAATGTAGACATGCCCTAAGTTATAAAGGAGTCTGTAGGGGAGTAAGGAATTGAACCCAAGCCCCTTGAGTCCTGACTGGCATCTTGACCACGGGACTAGTCTCCCTCTTAAAGAAAAGCCCCCAGCAAACAGTATTATGGGTCAAAACTGATGTTCCCATTGAACTCTGATTATTCCAGCTTGTTCTCGGTGCAGCATGAGCCTTAAGCAGAATAGGGAGAAGAATGGCCACCCTTTCTGTTTCTCAGTTGAGTTGCCAGAGGTTCTCCATTAAGAGACTGGCTTGTTTCAAAAGTGTCCACTTAATGCACAAGGCCTTGATAAAGCCAGCAGAAGGATCCTGTTGAAGTAGAGGCCACTCAGCAGCTCCCCAGGCTTCCTACCGGAGTTAATAACATGAGACAGCGTGCACAGCTGGTATGAGATAACTGCACAGCTTGGATACATAGGGAGGCATGAGAAGCTTGGTATTCTCACAACAGCTGCATGGCCTAGAGTGTGTTATTCCACTTATAGCCAATTAAAACATTTTGAGGGGAAACAGAGATTTAAAACCTGTTTTTAAATAACTGGCTGTTAAAGCAATATTTGGAGTTTATATATTCGTTCTTTTATACTCTGTCTGGTCTTGAAAAACTTTGAACCTTACTCTGATCTCACTCATTTCACACTAGTGAAATTCAGTGAAGCTAATCCTGATATACAATGGTGTAAGCCAGATCAGAATTGGGCCCTTTGTCTTTATTGTAAGCAAGTCACAAAAGTCTATTCTTCATGATCATATAAAATGATACATTGATATTGATTCAAAAAAGAGGTCTCTTGACACAATCATTACTTTTTTCCATTTTCTATAGACAAACAAACCCATAAAACAGAACTGACAGATGTTATAACCCAAAAAATGAAAGAGAAAGTCCCACAGTACGGAAAAACAAAAGAAACCCCAAATAAACTCATATAGTGGCAACTCCTGCAATACATCTGTCTGTATTCCAATATATGGGGGCCATATAATCCAAAGACAAAAGTTATTGCAGCTACTGTCCCTCTCTGATCAGGTTGTTGGCATATGTATCAGAAATTTAGCATAACCCTTGTCTTGGTTTGTGCTGTAAAGTTTTCTCCTGTCTGAAATAAATCAGGTTTGACAAGTTATTCCAGGATGATGGAAGAGTCTCTGCCCCCCCCCCCCCCAGACACAGTTCTTAGTAACTGTGTGTTCTGCAATAGCTCAGCAAGTGTCACATACTAATCACCTCCCTCAACCCTCAATGTCCAAAATCTCACCCAATATAATTGTACAGTTGATGTCAGATCATGTTTTTATTTAAAATGTGTTTGAATATAACTACATGCTTTAGGAACCAAAACCTCTATTCTATTCAGCCACATTTGACATTTGGCTGCAGTCTGAAGCCTCTGGAATAGCAACAATTTGGGCTGAAGCCACCCTCAACTCATAGAAAACAAGTTCTTTTTTAAAAAAATAAGCCTTTTGCAGCCATAAACACAGGCTGGAGAGATTTATCAGTTTCTCTTATTTGAGAGTGGTTTCAAATGTAGAGATTTCAATGGCCTCACTTAATAGATGCTATGGCTCAGGCTGAAGTTGAACGTGCCAGTTAATACAACACCGCAGGTTTTAGGATTCTAGGAATTAATAGTGGATTACACTGAATAGAACAAAAAACAAAACCCCTACACACACGCAAAGAAAGTTTCCCATTTTCCCCCTTTCCTTGGATATGGGGGTCTATGGGAGACAAATGTAACTCTTATTCCAACCCATGAATTATTGTCTCATAGCAGAGCATCATTATCTCTAGTTATTAGAGCAGAAGACTAGAAGTCAGTACTTTGAACTCCTTTTCTATTCCCAATTCTGCACTTGACTGACTGACTGACATTGGGCAAGTCCTTTAAATACCATCTCTGGACGTGATATTCAAAAGGAGAGGTCTGGGTGTACATGCATTTCTGTGTGCCTATGTTTGCAATTGGACATAGTAGATTATTGTGGCATTCATCTAGCTATTTATATGTGCAATCACTGTAACTGGAAGTGAAAATGTAGAAGTACAATTGCACACACAAAACTTAATATACAAGAGGGCATCAGTTTTTAATCATCAGGTCTCTGTGCCACCCTTTACACAAATGTAAAAGATATAATACCCATCTTCAGTAAATATCACACAGAGGTGTTCTAAGGCTCTCTTAACATTTTTAAAGTGTTCTGGGGTATGGGATAAACTGAAACTAAAGACAGAATGAACTGATCACGCATGTTTATATGTGTTTAAAAGTTATAGAACCAGATTTATTGGCATTTTCTGGGTGCTGAGTGTTACTCCAGCAACACAAAGCAGCCATAAACTTGGCTTATCCAACAAGCTAAGCTAGGTTAATGGCTGTTTTACATCATGGGAGTGGATGCTTTGGGTCACCGGAATAACACAAAGCAGCTGCAGTGTACTGGTGAATCCAGTCTACATAGTACGCAAGATCCTTTAGGGCCTAATCCAAAGCCTGTTGATGTCAATGGAAGTAAACTGCTGATCACAATTAGGCTAATTTACTGGAGTGCATCAGGCATTTCCCACTCTGTTGGTGATCTGAAGATTTGCTTTCTTTAGCCCTTTCTCTGCTGAACCACTAACAGGCCGTGAACAATGGCTGAAGGTCTCTTGAGTCCATTCATGAGTCCATTCATGAGACCATTCATTGTTGCCTGGAAACACAACAGACAGCACAAGTAGGTAGCCGCTGTGTATTTTAAAGGAAAACTTATAATAATCCCTGTGTTGTGGATGAGATTTCTGCAGTTAAATTCTCAGCCATAGCTTTGGTTGCTTTCAATGACTGATGCTGCGTGAGTAATTCTTTGTTGCCGAATATTCATCTTTACTGGTTTGGGTTTTGTGGCAGCTTCAATGATGAATACCTAATCTCTTCACTTTAGCTTGTTTTTTCTTATTCTTGCCTGCCACACCCTCCTTTGCACAGACCCCTCCAAAGGCTGACATCGCTCTTCCCTCCGCTTCCTCTTGCTAATCACTAGAATCCAGAAAGCTTTTCTTCAGAGTAGCATAAATATTGTAATAGAAAAGCAACCAAAAATGACAAGGCTTTTATTCTGGTCCAGTGTCTGCCAACTTCATAAGTCAAGACAATGTTTGTTATTTATGATAAAGCCTGGATTCTAAAATCTCATATTTTTAAACATTTTTTCCTATCTTATGTCACCCTAATTCCATTCTGCCTCTCCACGCTCTTGCTGCTGATTTGATACCCCTTGTCTCTGTGCTAAAATTGAAACTGCCAGACATAGCTTTCTATAGCATGTTTTAAACACAAGATACTTTGGCTTTTATCTTTAAAAATTTATTAAGAAGTTATATCCAGTCTTTGTAATGTTCCCAGTATGGGGATTTTCAATATAATATTAAAGTTATAAGATAGTGCATCTGTGGGTAAATTCTACGGACAGCCAACTTGCCAGCTGGCAGTTTCAGCTTTTAAAATCAGTGGGGGTTTTGTTTTCATTCTGGGCAGTTGCTCAGCTGTCAATCAAAAATCTTGTTATACATGAATCTGATGTCAGATCAATATTTGACAAGATTTTTGACTGTCAGGACAAATTGTTATACATGGATGCCACATCCACGTATAACAAGGCCATGTATAATAGTTGCCTAATCATGGAATTCTGCATTCATATATTATATCAGCGAGAGCCGTTCCCAGAGTTCTCATATGCTCAGTAACTTTCAGTTCATGAATTCCATCTCTACACCTAAACCAAAACTTATTAGAAGCATAGGGATCAGTGGAGGAAGTAAGGAACCTTTGAGTTTCTGGGTTTGACATTCAATAGTAACATTACAGTTTTCTCTTCCAGCAACAAGGTAAGGTCTGTACAAGAGCAAGGTACATACTCTATTGAAGCTATGGCAATAGAGATGGGGTTTGTTAGTGTAGTAGATGACTAGGGCAATTTGAGGACTAGAATGGCAATAAATGGAAGGAATGGAATTGAAAAAGAAATAGTTTAATTACATAACCAAAGAGCTAGAGATGGGTCACATCAGTCTATTCACTGGTAGTCCTCAAAATGCTAGCATTTATACCAAAGAGTCACATTGTGCATATTTACTGGAAGCTCTACATGACTGTCATGGAGCATGGCTCCTCTCCAGCCTTCTCCTCCCAGAAACTGCACAGACTCCCTTTGTTGTGCCTTTACCGTGTCCTTTTAAGTTCCCTCCACCCTTTTCACAACAATCCCCATGCAACAGTCTATTTACAATATTATCCTAGCTTTTGGCCCTCTCACAAGGGCCTTAAGGGAACAGAGGTCTCCCTGCTCTAAGTCTCTGGGTGACTAGGCTCGGCTCAGCAAGCCCCTGTTCCGCCCTCTCTCCTTTCCACTTCCTTCCTGTGCCTCTTCTTATCAGCCCTGGGCTAATGGGGTAATTGACTCAACCCACCAGCCAGACTGACTAATTACCCCTGTCAGCTTCCTCCAGGGGAACTAATAAATATCTGAGTGATCAGAATGCAGGCTCACCCATTTGCTCCCTACACTCTGTCACAATGACACTTCCTGAAACAATCAGAATATGGCCTATACTGTGACGAGCATGATGCAAGTTATTCAGAAGTTTGGCTCTCACCGAGTTGAGAGAGCTCTAAACTGAAAGGGAATGGGAGGCATTGGGGGAAGCATGTTTGAAAAATAGATTCCCTGTGAAGAGAGAAGTTGTATTTTAAAGAAAGTGAGAGACAGTACATAGATATAGGAGACACAGGGATGGAAATGGAAGTTGACAGCTTACCTTCCATCTGTCTACCATAGGTTTTTCTACATTGCTCATTACCATGGTATCTAAGCATGAACTACCATTCCATTATTATGGTCTATCTCAGATCCAAGCTTAACCCACCACTGCTGATGTTTAAATCATCCCATCAAAACCTAAAACCTCCATTGCTATTGTATGCAAGACAAATGTGCTGGGAATCTCCCCTTCCCAATGGTACACATAAACCATCTCTAGACTTGGTTGTTTGTCAGGTATCTGACCTTAAATCTGTCACTGATCCAGGACTGGTTATTTCCTATTCCATGTGCTTTGCAAACCCACAGAGAGATAATTTCATCCACCAGTGATGTGCAGCCATCTTTGGGCTGAAACACAGCAAATGTTTAACAGAGCACACCACTACAACCACAGTTTCTGCATGAGATGTGAAGTACACATTATCCAAGTGGCACTGCCAAGGGAATGTATTGGGTAAATATTAGTCCTGGTCCTGGAAATCGGCTGAGATGGCAAAGTCAATATCCATTCTCTCAAAAAGTGTGTCATGGGGCTTTTATGGAATGTAAGTGTTATGCAATTCTAATGTGCTCATCACTATATTATCTAAGCACCACCTCATCAGAAATCCCTCCAGCAACACAATTTTCCCTGCCACCAAGATAAGGCATTTGATCAATATTGACTCAGAAGGAGTACAGTCACCCATTTGGTCAATGGTATCTGGATGTTCCTTGGAGGACTCCCATCCAATTATTGACCCAGCCAAGCTTGTGATATCCATCAGGATCACAGTACAAAGGGGCATAGTTGCAGGCTATCTATATTAATACAAGATAGCACTCCCGGTCTCACTTGATACAGCAACCAAGATACTTCAGCAGAAAATACAGACACAAGGGAAAGAGAGATAGCACAATGAAAAGTCTGTGATTCTATGAACACAAACCACAGTGAAAGATACTCAGGGCAGCTGTGTTGTAGCTTTCAAAGTAAATAAAACAAAATGAGTGGAAGACAAAATTTACTGGAACTCAAAGTGATATATCTTAAAAAATCAAGGGTGGGGGGAGACAGTAAATAAAATTTCTTTAGATACAGATCAACAGCTCTCCGCAGGATTACTTTAAGTAGTGTCATACATCCAGATCCATTTTTTCTATATTTCTGAATATCATACAATTTAGCACATGCATTTTATAAGCCTACTAAACTACAAATGATACATTGACAAACCTGTTTTCAGTTACGATACTCTGTACTTCTGTTTGCTGACAATATATTCTATTTATGTAGTTGGTTATGAATTGCTTTAAGTCATCTGAGCTCCATGATTCAAAGACGTTCATATTTCTCCCCTTCCCTGATGGCAAAAAACTACTTTTCTTCCTCGATCTTTTCAAAATTATAATTAGGCTAGATCCTTGCCTCTGTACTCATTCATCATTCTCTCCTATTACTCTTATCGCTTCATAGGGCTTGGGAGAATTGGCTAGTAACATCACCACTAAGTCAAATTTGAAATAAGGCTATCAAAACAGGCAGGCTTAAATGTCAAATCTTTGGATAAATTATCATTGTACAGAATGGGGCAAAGTTGCAGTGAGGAAAAATCATAAGCCCTGTGAATCCTGTTCTGCACCTCTTGCATTTTTCTCCTTCTGCAGCCAATTTGAAGTTGCTCATCAAGTGGGAGACAAAACCAAGGAGGATTCTTTGAAGTTAATCATGTTATTTATGTGAACACTGCTCTATGCTGGTTAGTGTACTAAATGTTTATTATGGGGTGTTAAAATGGGATGTCATTGTGCCTTAGCACACTCCTCAGCACTGATGTGTGGAATTAATCTTAAAAAGAGCTTCCATCACAAATTGTGACATTACAATTTCCTGTCAGGAAAGTGATTATGCTGTCATAAATGCCAGCTTGTAGCATCACAAATGAATCAGGCAGTAAGAACAGGCTGAATAGAAAGGTTTCAACACTGACCACATATCTTAGCAATCAGAAATGATGAGAAAGGAATCACAGAAACTAAATGACAATTAAATAGATTATTAATTTGTGCTGCTTTACAAAATGTTCTGGAGTGCATTGTGGGTTCTTTAATGCCACTGAAGTTCTTGATGGCCCTCGTGTTAATGAAGGTATTGAAAGTAATAAAATCATAATTGTTTGCAGACAAATACAAAGTAATCCCATTCATTGTCTTAACAAAACAACTTGCTGTTCACAGAACCATCTATGCCTCTTCCCCAAATTTAACTAAATCCTACAATGGTAGGGGAGTGGAATAGATGACCTCTTCTAATAGGAATTTCTCTGTCTAATTTATATGGCTATCCAGATATTGACAGTGTTCTGCAGCCTTTTAAAAGGTATAAAGAGCAATTCCTGTATTCATAGAAAATATATTATCCACTTTAATCTATAGCTTTAAATTTGTGAATAATAGGCACAGGAGGGGCTACAAGAGACTTTCTTTAAATATATATGTACCTTTTTGAGCCATTTATTCAGAGACCTAGCTATTAAACCAGACCTCTCATTTGCTGCATAATTTGCAGAGTGTTCCAAATTTCAGCAGTAATCTTTGAGTTCTGCCTCCTTCTTGTTGCCAACAGTCCTGTTCTGCATTTGCATCTAGCCCAGCCTCTTCCCCATACCCCCAATGGGCATACCATGGAACATTTGCCCCATGGAGACTGGAACATTGGAGTGTAGCCATTAGTTGTGTGACTCTGACAGGCCAGCTCAGATCAAAGCCATAGACTAATTCACTTGTGGGTGGGTATCAAATAAATGTTAATGTTATTGTCTTCACTTACCTATAACCTGTCATTTACTATTGCATTACATTATGTATACCCAGTAATTAGATAACCCTAGATTAAAGTGTATGTTAGTGTTAAAATGTGAATGTACTTGATGTGTAAACTTAATGAAAACTAATGAAGGATTGTTTCTGGCTATCACATTGTGTTTACATTACGTTTACCCATCACTCAAGATTGCAGCCTTGAAAATGTAAAAGATTGCTAACTTCAAAGCATGGGGAATAGTGTTCAGCAATGGAAATTCCCAGACTCTGTTTTCATTTAATGAACAAAGGAAGAACCCATGCTGTGAATGAAAACACCTACCAGATTGCCTTCCATGGAAAGGCACTATAAGAATGGATCCAAGGATCGACCCTGTATCTCTGAACTGTTTTGGATTCTAACAGAATACTGAATACAGAATACTGAAAAAGTTGACATAGATCCCCAGAATTACTCTGGGTAACCCTGAGGAACTTTTGGAAATCTAGCAGATTACTACAACTCTGTTAACATTTTGGACTTACAGACTTTGACTCATCTGTTAATGTATTTTACCTGCTTTAACCTCTCAATAACTCTCATTTCCTTTTCTTAGCTAATAAACCTTTAGTTAGTTTACTAGAGAAACTGGCTGCCAGTGTTTTCTTTGGTGTGAGATCGAGAGTATCCATTGACCTGGGGTAAGTGACTGACCCCTTGGGGTTGGGAGTAACCTAATGTAATGTGATATTTGGTGTAAGGGACCATTATCACAAAGTCTAGTTTGTCTGGGTGGCAAGAGTGGCTGGAGAGCCTAAGGGGACTGTCTGTGACTCTATGGTAAGTCTAATATAGTGATCTAGGAGTTCACATTTGTTACTGGCTTGGCAAAATCTAATTATAAAATATACCACCAATTTGGTGTGTCTGCTTTATTTTCTGACAGTCTGACCTGAGATTGGCACTCTCAGTTGTGAGCCTCTCCCGACAGCATGACGGTTACGAAGGGTAACATTTCCAAAATTTAAGTAATTTTGGTGCCTATATCTCATAGAATGTAAATGGGATTTAGACTCCTTAGTCACTTAGTTGCTTTTCCAAATTGTATCTTAAGTGCAAATGAAAGTGACTTCCTTTCCCTTTTCTCTTTGAGACAATAACATATGAAAAAGACAAAGGTATCACTAGATGGGGAGGACAGTTGGAAGCAGTGACAGGATGAGTAGCCTCATGTGCTACTTTGGGGCTGTCACAGACTTGGGGATAGCTCCTGAAAGCAGGCAAGAGGGAAGAAAGGGGTAATTAGTGATAGTCATCTATGGTGAACCCCAAAAAAGACACAAGGCAAAAGGCAAATGCAATAGTGTGTCTAGTTGCTTAGGAAGTGTTATAGGAACATAATAAGAATATGTTAGTAGGTTTCCAACAGTAGACTTCATGTGTCTGGTATGTCCATGTGTTGCAGATAGCAGATTTAGAGGTAGAAAACACACTTATCTTTATCACTAGGGATGAAGCTTGCAGTCATGGGGAAGTTTTTTCAGTTCTATACTTAAATTTGCAGTAAAACTTGCTGTCATGCTTTCTGGAGTGGCTCACAACCATAAGTGCCCACCTCAGGGCAGACCATCAAAAGCAAGGCAGTCCCCCAAACTGGTATGTTCTATAACTAGATTTCACCAACCCTGTAACAAATGTGAACTCCTGAATCACTATAACAGTCCCCCTTAGACTCACCAGTCTATCTTGCCACTCGGAAAGCTGGACTTAGTGATAAATGGTCACTTGCACCAAAAGAAATCACAAAATATTCAGACCCAAGAGACCAGTCACTTACCACAGATCAATTTGTATCTTAGATATCAGAACAAGACAAAGCCTGTAGCCAATCTTGTAATAAACTATCTAAAGGTTTACTAACCAGGAAAAAAGAAATGAGCGTTATTTACAGGTTAAATCAAGCAAACATATTCATACACAGGTATTACCATCTATGATTCATAACAATGACAGAGATGTGGTAATCTGTCAATTCAAGATGTCTTCCAGGGCGAACCCAGGGGTAACCCCTGGGGCTCTCTGCCTAAGTTTAGTGTCTCTGGCTCTGTGAGTGTTCAAACAGCAAAGAGATGAAACATTTTCCTGTGACCCTGTTTTATCTTTTACATATGGCCTTCCAGTCCATGAGATGAGCTCCCTTGCATGTACCATTTCCAAGGTGTGATAGGGCCATTCACCAATCCTTTGCACTGTGATGTTTCTAAATACAGGCATGACAATCATCATTCCTTCCCCACCCCCCTGCCCGTTTAATCTTGATAGTCTTTACAGGCAAGGGGGTGGGAAAGGAATGCCGATTGTCATGCCTGGGTTCACAAGATCGGAGCAAATGTTTTTAAAGTTATAAAGCAAAACTTACATATTTCCTTATAACATGGAATACAGGCATTACAAGTGAGATTAATGCATGCAGCAATTTACAAACCTTTCATAGAGTCTAAACACTACATATATTCTTATAAGACTAATACCTATCTGGCTTCAAGATTAAGCTAGATAAGTTTATGGAGGGGATGGTTTGATGGTATAACATGATCCTGGCAATTAATTGACCTTTGACTATCAGTGGTAAATAGGCCCAATGGCCGGTGATGGGATGTTAGAAGTTACTATGGAGAACTTTTTCCTGGGTGTCTGGCTAGTGAGTCTTGCCCACATGCTCAGGGTTCAGCTGATCACCATATTTGGGGTCAGGATGGAATTTTCCTCCAGGGTAGATTGGCAGAGGCCCTGGAGGTTTTTCGCCTTCCTCTGCATCCTGGGGGCCGGGTCACTTTCTGGAGGATTCTCTGCATCTTGAAGTCTTTAAACCATCATTTGAGGACTTCAATAGCTGAGACATAGGTGAGAGGATTATTGCAGGAGTGGGTGGGTGAGATTCTGTGGCCTGCATTGTGCAGGAGGTCAGACTAGATGATCATAATGGTCCCTTCTGACCTTAAAGTCTATGAGTCTATACCTAATTTGAACAAAACTAACATACAGGTGAGTTGGTTTGGTTTCCAGCTACGAGTTTGTCAGTTCTTAGGTAACACCTACGGCCTTGATTTACAAAAATAACACTTACAAACATTGCTATCCAAAAAATGACTGTTATGAACTTTGGCCCTTTGCTCTGCAATTTGATGGTCTCTGTTACCCATTGGGTGATTCTCACCCATACTCCTGCCACTTTACGCAAGGTCAGAGGGTAGAGCGGTGTGAAGGGGTTCTAAATGACCTATATCCAGCTAGGGGAGGATTCCCTCAGTGCAGGATCTGAGGAAGATAGCCATACGGTTTCCTTCCAACATCCCTCTCACAAACTCAGGTGTAGGAGGAATGCCCAGAGAGCAGCTGAGTGAGGGAGGAGCATATTGGGGTTCAAGCTGGTGTACATAATGCTATGGAGATTCTGGGTAGCCCTGGGAGGTTTGGTCTTCAGGGCTTAGTTACTCTAGGGAACTAACCAGCTTCTGGAGTAGCCTACGATCAGGATTGAACAAAGATGACTTAAAACTATTTATATCCCCAGGTTGGGAGTCCTGTGCTGAACCTCTTAGAGGCATGGAACAGAATCTCAACCCTGGTGATTAGGAGAATGAGGACAGGGACCTGACATTATGAATAAAAAGGAGAAGTGCCTACAGTAACAGTATAACAAAATGACTTACAGGTTTAGAGAGAGTGCTACAACATTATCCTTCTTCCCCCAGGTTCATAAACACTTGCCTTAAACAATACTCTGAAATGTCTTATTGTGGGATAAGACAACATGTCCAAATGGAACTCGTCCAATTCTTCTTCCACTAGGTTTTCATAGGCACTTTATTGACCTCACTCATACAAATGGAGTGCTTAATGCATAGTAGATTATTATTAGTATGAATCAATGGGAGCCTTTGACAGGCAAAGGCGTCACAGATTTGCAGAGTGACTAATAAAAATCACCTTGGTACCATCTTCCCTTTGTGAATCACTGATCTTTATGAAGTCAGAATTAATTAGTGGGGAATGAGGAGAGAAATTCAACCCCTAATATATAAAGTGGCAGGACTTTTAAAACCCTGTTTCGCCCCAGGCTCTCTCCTTGCCTGCTGTCCCTCTGCTACCCAGAGCATAAGAAGAACTGGTTAATGGAGAATCTAAGAGAGTGTTATGAGCCTTCCTAAAATATATATACTTTCTTTTACCATAATATCCCTTAATTTAAATATTCTTTGGTGGTACAGAGGACTATTAACTGGGTAGAGATCTGGCCACCATGGAGCATGTGTGAGGCTACTTGTACTTTAGGATCTGAGGCAGGTAATCTCCACAACATTACAAACTTTTAAAAAAAAACACTAAAGGAAACTGCAGATTTAACAGCAAATAGCAGTGGGATAGTGTATAGTCCCAAGCACAGCAAGGTTTCCTCCCAAGTAAAAAAATAATTCAAACTAAAAATGGAACATTCAAATTAAATACTGCTTGACAAGAATATTACACTGCTGACTAAAGTGAACAAGAGCTCACAGATAAAAATCAGAGCTGCACTACCTCATCACATTGAGGCACAGCTTTCATATTACTGCAGGGAGCCCTGTTGAGTTCAGATTTTATCTTTAACTGCGAATTTCCATCCACTAGAATTTCCATCCATTCCACAGAAGGCCAACCTGTAAAGTTCTTTTGCTATCATTCTCCAGGTGAATTTTTTAATGCCATAACTGTATTATATGGAAAGTATAATAATCCATTTTTATCAGTAGAAAAACAAATTGTTGTAGAACTCACACTATCTCCTCAAGTATAACCAGAGCCCATGGAAAGCAGCCAACTTGCTGATCCATATATATCTGCTAAAATTGCTAAAGCAGAATAGACAATAAGCAGGGAAGCACAGCAGAGTTTGGAAAACCAGCAGGTTACCAACAAGGTTGAAGAATACAAGCATTTTTTTACCTCAAATACTAATGGCAACTTCAGGGGAGGGAAAGTAATAAACTGAATCAAACAATTTATTGGTTCCACTCAGCTGGGTATTCTACCTGAGGCTAAATGTTGGTCATGTGTTTTGGATGAGGCTGTGATTTGACACATCGTTTGGGATTGTCCCTTACGATCCCCTTAATGATATTTTTTGAGAACAATCGTCTTGACACTTGAAACTAATATATAAAAAAGAACCCAACAGCTCTTATTCTGGGCAACACAAAGTCTTTTCATATCCTTCACCAGCAGAATCAGAGATAGTTTCTAACTACATGTTTGTACAGTGCCTCTCACAAAAGAGCCATCCGGGCCTCTGGGAACTACTGCTCTTTAAATAATAACAACAGTAACAATGTGATGACGCAGAAATACAAACTGACTCCAGAAGAAGGACGAATCAGTTCCATAGTCATAAGCAAACAGTCTTCTATGATATATCATGAGAACATGAAAAACTATGACTTCAACTGGAAACCATTCCTGGACTTCAGATTTTAGCTGTCTTTGTGGGGGAGCCATCTCCTCATTTGCTTGTTTGATGTGTACATGCAAGTGAACAATCATGGTTCTTTTCTCCAATTTTTTTCTTCTTTCATTTATTTAATTACTTAACTACATTTGATGGGGTTTATGTTTTCTATACTCTGGTGTCTACTTCATGCTTACCCTTTACTCTTGACCACTAAGAAAATTATGGGTAAAACTGGATGGTTTATCAATAACATCATAGCATCTGTTGCATTCTGTACCACTGTTAATATTTTATCGATAAAGTATAATGTAGGGCTATGTAACCTACTTAATATTTAACATTAGTTCCTATTTTAATATGGAATTTGGTGAAAAAATAATTAAATTTAAAAGGTTATTTTACATTTTAAAATAATTATTCAAATTTAAAAAGTTTGAGTAGTAGTTTCAAACAGTTTGGAGGGATTTGTATTTGTGGGAGGATTTGCAACAATATGATTTTTAATATCTGCATTGCTTTTCCGTGAAAATTATGATTTTTTCTCACTAGAAGTGTTGGATAGTCCTCTGTGACCACTGTACTCCTGTACATAGTCAATTGAAAAGTAAAGCATGGGCAGCACCGAAGAAAGCTCTCCTACACTGTCCACACCAATGTACTTCAGCATTCGCCGGCAGAGACCACATATGATGGGGTAAAGATAGTTTGGTCTCTAGGCCTATTCAGTTTGTGGCCTTCCTGCTTCCTGACTACCAGCAATGGTGCCATGGTGGTGGTGGATTTGTAATCCTGGCTCCAGAAACTAGACTCAGACCACCAATACACGGCAGGAATCAGCCATGAAATGGTAACAAGAGTCACCCAAATTCAAAGCAGTGATCCAGAGATGAAGGATGTGATTTTCAAAAGTACACAGTATCACTTAGTATTGGCCTAGCTCAGCTCCCATTGAAGTCAAAAAGAGTTTCAGCATTTATTTCAGTGGGAACAGAATTAGCCTAATGCTGAGTGTTTTTGAAAATCCTGCCAGCCAGAAAGGCTGTGTGTCCCATTACCAGTTCTCTGAGCCATCTAATTTCTCGTAACTTTCTTAATATGTGATTGAACCTAGTAATGTCATATAACTTCTCACATGTCATTGCTCTTAAATAAATAACTATTTCATTGTACCTCTCACCCAGCGAAAAACCTTTTAAATGTGATCAGTCAAGGTTACTAAACTTTCAGTCTAAGTATCACAGAAAGTGCACCAATGACTTCAGCCAGGGGACAAAAAATAATAGAAAGGAATTTAGAAAAGTCCGTATGACTAGTTAGCCAATGTCTGGGGAAAACTGTAAATGTCTTAACTATGTTACCCAAGATAGCATAAAAGCATTGACCTTTAAAGGATCACATAATTGTATATGTGTACACACACACACACATACAGTTACCTGAAGGTCTTGCAGGGGACAAAGTAAACCATGACTGGATACTCAGATAATAATCCTTAGACTTGAAGGCCTTATAGTCAGTTCCATTGATTACAGAGGAATCTGGGGAGCAAGCAGGAACCCTAGGAGGAGTAATTGGGCAATGAGATTTGGAAGGAAGCCTGAGGAGGATTAAATTAACCTCCGTGAAGTGCTTTAGTAGAGGTGCTAAAAGATTTTAACAGATACCAGTTACTAATGTGTTTTGAGATGGGCCTTATGAATCAGTCAACCACTTACTGATCTCGCAAACCCCTCTTTATCTTTTAAAGATAAGCCTCCTAATAAAGAATTTAGAATTAGTATAAGTACTAATTATTCTTAAAACAACAAGAAATGTGAGAAACTAATAAAATCAGTAAATCTGGTCTCTGTGAAATAACTGCTCCCTCCTGAGGGCAGTTGTCCACAGTTTGGGCTGTGTGTACCGTATGTGACCCCTTCCTTCTCACTTTTGCCCCATATCACTTTCCTCCATTCTCCTCTCCCCATGATAGGATCTCTCTGTGTCCCCCATTTCCCACTGTGCCAGGGTTTCTGTGTACCCCCTATTTTACCCATCTTCCATACTAGGGCCGTTATTCCACACCCCCAACCACGTTAAGGACTCTCTGTGTCCCCCATTCCTCCCTTCCTCTTATGCCAGAGGTTGTGTGTGCCACTCATTTACTTCTCTGACACCTGTCAGGGGATCTGTATGTCCTCATTCCCTCTACTCCATACCAGGATCCCCCATTTCCCTCTTCATGCCAGGAGCTCCCTGTCCCGTCCGTCCGCCCCCTGCCCCCCCCCCCCCCCCCCGCTATTTCTTTTTTTTTCTGTCTGGAAGCTAAGTTATTCCAAATGCCAGCATTGGGAAAACAGGCAGAACTGATATGCTGGTGGAGAGGGTGTTATGCTGGTAGGTGTTAATGGTTGCCACCAACTGGTTCTTTGATCTATAAACAATTCACACCTGATTGAAGCTGAAGGACCTACTAACCAAATGCATGGTGTCAAGTATCAGAGGGGTAGCCATGTTAGTCTGGATCTGTAGAAGCGACAAAGAGTCCTGTGGCACCTTATAGACTAACAGACCCGTATTGGAGAATAAGCTTTTGTGGGTGAATACCCACTTCGTTGGATGAAGTGGGTATTCACCCATGAAAGCTTATGCTCCAATATGTCTGTTAGTCTATAAGGTGCCACAGGACTCTTTGTCGCTTCTAACCAAATGCATAGGGCTCCAAGCATCTCCAGTTCCTCCTTCTGGTTTTCACAAAAATCAATAAGGTTTTGCCCACTGATGCTTAGAACAGTCTCTGAAATTGGGGAATTGATCCTATGTGGCATTCAAAAGCTATCACATTTCATCTAAACAGACAAACTGAGAAATGCCATCAAGTGAAATGTAGGGTCTCCCTTTGCTCAGCCAAGAACAATAGATGGCTCCTGTTGATATGCTTTAACTAAGTCAATCTGCGTTTCTTCCCGGTTCATGGTCTTCTCCTCAGGACTTTCCCTCTCGGCTCCTTGCATGCCCCTTCCCAGTTACTGAACCTCATTTTTCCAAAAGAGGATCATATCCCAAGGCAAACACAGGGGACATGACCAGGTTCTGGAAAAGTGAAGTTCAGATAACCGAGACTGCACTGGAATGGGAGGGAGAAAGAAAAAATGTTTTCAGGAGAAAAAAGTGGAGAGACTTGAAGTGATTCCTACATTACTAAGAATTTTTCATTGGCTGAAAATCAAATTTTGTGATTCAAATTTAGGAGTACTTAGAACAACCAGAGGTGTCAACAAAGAAACATGCTGGAGTTCTTTCTGAACCACCTGCTTATATGACTGCCACAACAATACTGTCTGCATCTTACAGGTATTAAAATTATCCTCACAGCATCCTTGTGAAGCAGAGAAGTGTTATCCCAATTTTACAGGGGGGGAGCTGTAACACAAAGGGGTTATAAGTGACTCAGCCAAGGTCATACTGGAAAACTGTAATAGAGGCCCGTATTGAATACAGGTCTCCAGAGCCCTAGTGCACCACATTAACTGTACAACCAGTCTTCCTCTCTATCTGCTAGATGACTATAGTAGACATCATAATTGTATTTCTTAAAAGGACCGGTGAGTGGCTGAAGGCAATTTGCATGAAACAAATTGCAAAGAAGAAATGGAGGAGCCGATCCTGGCATCGAATTACCCTGTCCAATTTGGATTGCACAAAGATGGTTTAAGATTGAATTAGAAAGTAAATCAGCAATTACCCTAACATACTGTAAGCTTATTGGCTCTGTTATACTATAAGAACTTTTGTAATGGTCTCAGCATATTCCATATTGTGACTCACTTCAGTACTTTACATTGCTGCTCTTCTCAGCAAACAAGTTCTCCCTTTCTACAGAAGAAGCAGCAGCTTTTATTATGTCATTCTGTTTTTCAAAATGGAGCAAGTCTCCTAATTAATGTAATAATCCGCTGCCTTCTTTTTTTAAGTCAGTTTTTTTAAAAATAAAGATTAATCACAATGAGGCTCTGTTTACTACTACAGAAACACAAGCATTGAATCAAATTCTGTCTTTGGCACAGTGTGTGCTGAGCTTTCTGAGCAAGACCTCGTGTTACATCATTTCCTATTATTCTATTTAATGGATTCTATTTAATAGAAACACAGGAAATGATGTTTAAGGATATTTAAGGATCTGATAGGCACTCAGATATTATGGTGGTGGGAGCCATATAATTATTTAGATTGGGTCCGAGAGATTTCATTTCAGGTCAAATTAACAAAATGTGTTTTATTTATTTACAGTAGACAACTGCCACTTTACAACAAGAAAATGAACAAAGTACATATTATATTACTTGCAGGGTCCCCCGTACACGAAATAGTGACTCAATTATTAGCTAATTGTCCCACTCTGTTTGGCACTGGTGAGGCCTCAGCTGGAGTACTGTGTCCAGTTCTGGTCCCCACACTGTAAGAAAGATGTGGATAAATTAGAGAGAATCCAGAGGACAGCAACAAAAATGATATAAGGTTTAGAAGACCTGACCTATGAGGAAAGGTTAAAAAAACTGGACATGTTTAGTCTTGAGAAAAGACTGTGCGGGGTGGGGACTTTATAGCAGTCTTCAAATATGTTAAAGACTGTTATACAGATCAATTATTCTCCACATCCACTGAAGACAGGACTAGAAGTAAAGGGCTTAATCTGCAGCAAGGAACATTTAAGTTAGATATTAGGAAAAGCTTTCTAACTATAAAGGTAGTTAAATTCTAGAATAGGTTTCCAAAGGAGGTTGTGGAATTCACATCATCAGAGATTTATAACAACAGGTTGGACAAACACGTCTCAGGGATGGTTTATCTGGTCCTGCTTCAGAGCAGGGAGCTGGACTAGATGACCTCTCAAGGTCCCTTCCAGCCCTATATGTCTGTAATTCTGTAATTCTTCCATTCTCCTTGTTTGGGCAATTGAAAAGGACAAGACAAGAGGGATTAGACAAGAGGGGTTACTACAGAACAAATGGTCTGGTTTCAGTATCAAATCATTAGTTTCTGGAACTGGGCCACCAGCCAACAACAAAGTGACTTTCTCAAGGTATTTTTGTCAGTAAAATGGTCAGAATCCATTTGTATTCTTATTGGGTTAACGGTAAATGTCATGAGCAAGGCCATGGCAGAAAGGGCAGAGAATATCCTTTCAGCAGTAGCGGTGGTGTCTGGAGGACTGAGAGGGGGTGGAAAAGCATAAGTGTGAAATCTCAGGAATCCATGTGCTGGAAGAGAGGGTCCCAAATTGCCAGGGTATTTTTTTTTTAATTAGACATTAACGGTCATGGTACATCTTGTAATGACCTTCCATCATGCGCAGCCTCTTCCTTCTCCCCTACTCCACTGATGACTGAGGGTGCAGTGTTTGCTTAAGCTGCTTCAATACCACTGGGTCCAGTTTTCCAGTTCCTTATTCAGCACTGAGCCCTGGAATCTGGCCTGAAGGAAAACACTGGAGCAGCATAAAGAGCATTCCAAAACTAGTTACCATCTGGCAAGGAGATGGAGTCTGCAGCAGGGAGAATTCATAGTCATTGCCAGGAGTAACATGACCCAAAAAACTTTAATTAATAACACGTAACACTGTTTTTCATTTCAGCTGCACTTTTTATCAGAGGTTTATCTGCATTCCTGCACAAGCATAATTTAAATAACCCTCCAATATACAGAGGTCAAAGTGAAAAGAAAAACTAAGCTGTAAACAATAATGACACCAGCATGAAATATCAGTCACAGTAGAATGTGCACAGCTTCATAAAATAACTGCCTCTCCATTTTTCCTTATGTGAACATAAGAATGGTCATACTGGGTCAGACCAAAGGTCCATCTGGCCCAGTATCCTGTCTTCCAACAGTGACCAATGCCAGGTGCCCCAGAGGGAATGAACAGAATAGGTAATCATCAAGTGATCCATCCCCTGTTGCCCATTCCGAGCTTCTGGCAAACAGAAGCTAGCGGTGCTTCAGAGCATGGTTTTGCCTCCCTGTCCATCCTGGCTAATAGCCATCAATGAACTTATCTAGTTCTCTTTTGAACCCTGTTACGACATCCTCTGTCAAGGAGTTCCACAGATTGACCATGTGTTGCGTGAAAAAATGCTTCCTTTTGTTTGAGTTTAACCTCCTGCCTATTAATTTCATTTGGTGACCTTTAGTTCTTGTGTTATGAGCAGGAGTAAATAACACTTCCTTATTTACTTTCTCCACACGAGGCATGATTTTATAGACCTCTATCATATCCCCCCTTAGTCGTCTCCTTTCCAAATTGAAAAGTACCAGTCTTATTAATCTCTCCTCATAAGGAAGCCGTTCCATACCCCTAATCATTTTGTTGCCCTTTTCTGAACCTTTTCCAAATCCTATATATCTTTTTTGAGATGGGGTGATCACATCTACATGCAGTATTCAAGATGTGGGCGTACCATGGATTTATATAGCGGCAATATGATATTTTCTGTCTTATCGTTCCCTTTCTTAATGATTCCCAACATTCTCTTTGCTTTTTTGACTGCCGCTGCACATTGAGGGGATGTTTTCAGAGAACTATCCACAATGACTCCAAGATCTCTTTCTTGAGTGGTAACAGCTAATTTAGACCCCGTCATTTTATATGTATAGTTGGGAGTATGTTTTCCAATGTGCATTACTTTGCATTTATCAACACTGAATTTCATCTGCCATTTTGTTGCCCAGTCACTCAGTTTTGTGAGATCCTCTTGTAGCTCTTCGCAGTCTGCTAGGGACTTAACTATCTTGAGTAGTTTTGTATCATCTTCAAATTTTACTACCTCACGGTTTATCCCTTTTTCCAGATCATTTATGAATATGTTGAATAGAATTGGTCCCAGTATAGACCCCTGGGGGACACCAGTATTTACCTCTTTCCATTCTGAAAACGGACCATTTATTCTTACCTTTTGTTTCTTATCTTTTAACTAGTTACCAATACATCAGATGACCCTCCCTCTTTCCCCATGATAGCTCACTTTGCTTAAGAGCCTTTGGTGAGGGACCTTGTCAAAGGCTTTCTGAAAATCTAAGTACACTATATCCACTGGATCCCCCTTGTCCACATGCTTGTTGACCCCCTCAACGAATTCTAATAGATTGGTGTGGCATGATTTTCCTTTACAAAAAACATTTTGACTTTTCCCCAACAAATTATGTTCATCTATGTGTCTAACAATTTTGGTCTTTACTGTAGTTTCAACCAGTTTGCCCGGTACTGAAATCAGGCTTACCGGCCTGTAATTTCTGGGATCACCTCTGAAGACTGGGAAGGTTTAAAATTGAGAGGGGGTGAGCAGTGAGAGCCTATTAGTTCCCTCATCCCTTCCTAGCTGGCTAATGGGAGGAAGATAAGCCTGCCCCCCCCCCGCCCCCCCGGCACATTCCTTGGTCCTCTGAGGTAGTGATTCTCATCCTTTTCCATACCATGACCCCATGTTATAACAGAAAAAAAACAGAGTACCCCTCTAATACGTTTTGGCAAGCTCTCACATGCAGCCATGAAAAAGGGAAGGTCATCACAACCTCCACAAACAGGCCATTGTTCCAGAGGACATGCGTTCGTGCTGATAATGGGTTCTGCTCGTTAATGATCCAAAGCAGTGCGGACTGACTCATGTTCATTTTCATCATCTGAGTCAGATCCCACCAGCAGATGGTTGATATTCTCTTTTGGTTGTTCGGATTCTGTAGTTTCCACATCAGAGTGTTGCTCTCTTAAGACTTCTGAAAGCATGCTCCACACCTTGTCCCTCTCAGTTTTTGGAAGGCACTTCAGATTCTTAAATCTTGGGTCGAGTGCTGTAGCTATTTTTAGAAATTTCACATTGGCATCTTCTTCGCATTTTGTCAAATTTGCAGTGAAAGTGTTCTTAAAACAAACAACATGTGCTGGGTTATCATCCGAGACTGCTATAAAAGGAAATATATGGCAGAATGCGGGTAAAACAGAGCAAGAGACATACAGTTGTCCCCCAAGGAGTTCAGTCACAAATATAATTAATGCATTATTTTTTTTACTAGCATCATCAGCATGGAAGCATGTCCTCTGGAACAACGGCCAAAGCATGAAGAGGTATGTGAATCTTTAGCGCATCTGGCACGTAAATATCTTGCAACGCCAACTACAACAGTGCCATGTGAATGCTTGTTCTCACTTTCAGGTGACATTGTAATTAAGAACTGGGCAGCATTCTCTCCCATAAATGTAAACAAACTTGTTTCTCTTAGCGACTGGCTGAACAAGAAGTAGGACTGAGTGAACTTGTAGGTTGTCAAGTTTTACATTGTTTTGTTTTTGAGTGCAGTTATGTAACAAAAAAACCTACATTTGTAAGTTGCACTTTTATGGTAAAGAGATTGCACTATGGTACTTGTATGAGGTGAATTGAAAAATACTATTTCCGCTGTTTATCATTTTTACAGTGCAAATATTTGTAATCAGAAATATTATAAAGTGAGCACTGTACAGTTTGTATTCTGTGTTGTAACTGAAATGGATAGATTTGAAAATGTAGAAAAACATCCCAAAATATTTAATACATTTCAATTGGTATTCTGTTGTTTAACAGTGTGATTAATTGTGATTAAATTTTTTAATCACGATTCATTTTTTAAAATTAATTACATGAGTTAACTGCGATTAATCGACAACCCTATTAATTTATAGTGTTCTTTTTTAACATAGGAACTATAAGGGGGATCTCCACCAGGAGCAAGTTATGATCTCCGAAATTTGCCATGCTTTAGAGTAGGGACAGACAGAGTAAAGGACACAGGGCAAGAGGAAATGAGCTAAAGGGATCTAAACTCAAAGGTCTAGATTCTTCAATGGCAATTTACACCAGCTGGGTATCTGGCTCAGATAAGAGCTTGAAAATATATAAGACTGGCCATACTGCATCAGGCCAATTGTCTGTCTAGCCCAGTATCCTGTCTTCTGACAGCAGACAGGGCAGTTATCGAATGGTCCATCCCCTGTTGTACAGTATGGTATAACCCAGTAAACATATAGAATGACATATTCGAGATGCACAATGAGCTCATTTAGGGTTTGGTTTCTAGAGGATATTTTATCATCTATAATTAGGCATTAGAAAGACTGGCCTAATGTTCCTAGGTCAGAGTCCTAGCCTTACTCCTCGAGGGACACATTTATTTTCAAGAATTGTTCTGGAACATTTCTAATGTTACCTCTTCTGGAGTTTCTCTCTTTCCTTTCCTTTCCTTTCCTTTAATGTGTTTGAATAGAAGTTGACGAAATTCATGAATAATTCCCATTGGGAGACATGCTGACATTCATTATGGCTTTCCATTCAAAGAGATTTCATTTTTCTTTTTATTGTTATAAAAAGACCCCTTTTTGTCCTGAGAAATGGAAATTGGATTGGTGTATTCAAAAAAGGGTCACTGATAATTGCTCATGTAAGCTCCCTGTCACACAAATGAGTGCTAGATGAGAGATTTTTATGTTATGAATGATGCTGGATCTGGTTTCAGAGGCGCTCGATCTGGTTTCAGATTGGATAGTGCCAACCTGTTATGAAATTCCTTTTTAATTTTTTGTTGAATCATTTCCCAGTAGCTACATTTATACACACACTGTTAACTGAGTCTGACAGATCTGTGATCTGCAGATTTGTGAAGGATGATTGGTTCTCCCTCTGTGATGCAAGGAGAACCCCAGGGTTAAGCGTAAAGGCCTCAGAGGTCAGTGAGGTGCAGAAGAATAATTGGGTATAGCAGGAACACTTGATTTATGCTACATCACATGAGAAAATCAGTTTCTAAAGCATTGGAATATCTATCTTATGTACATTCAAGTATAATATTTTATTAATGAAAATTATGTTATCATATAATTCATTATTCCATGGGGAAAAATGTTGTGAACGTGTACAGGAAAAGCTGTTTATTGTACAGGAAATTCTGGTTATAGTGAAAGGAACACAAAAATCAGAAGGCCAAATTCAAACCTGCAGCTCTGGTAATGACACTGAATTTAACCCAGAAAGCTTCAATAAGTCAGGAAGGTCTAAGATAACACACACCTTTTTGATCAAGTTAAAAAAAATGTAACCTAATGTACTTCTACCAGGAACCACCACACACATATATACACTGGATAGAATCCCTGAGATCTCAATGATGACATAAATTACAAGATGGAGTAATTCACTTGTAATTCCTACTACCTCTTAGGTCTCCCCTGGGTCTGGTCCAGTGTTTTATTCCACCTTTGCACCTCCTTGAATCAGGGGCCAGCTGGGTAGCAAAGTTGTCCCTGAAGTAAGTCAGATAAAGCCCTAAGACTGCATCAAAGTAATGGTCCATCTAGTCCAGCAGCCTGTCTTCCTATAGTGGCCCATTCCAGATGCTTCAGAGAGAATGAACGGAATAGGACAATCATAAAGTGAGCCATCCTGTGTTGTCCAGTCCCAACTTCTGACAGTCAGGGGTGTAGGGATAATCAGAACATGGGGGTGCATCCCTGACCATCTTAGCTAATATCCATTGATGGATCTGTCCTCCATGGATATATAAAATTCTGTTTGAACCCTGTTATACTTTTAGCCTTCACAACATCCCTTGGAAATGAGTTCCACAGGTTGACTGTGTGTCGTGTGAAGGAATACTTCTTTTTTGTTTGTTTTAAACCTGCTGCATATTAATGTCACTGGGTGACCCCTGCTTCTTGTGTTATGTGAAGGGGTAAATAACAATTCCCTATTCACTTTCTCCATACCATTTGTGATTTTACAGACCTCTATCATATCCCCTCCCCTTAGTTGTCTCTTTTCTAAGAAGAATAGTCCCAGTCATTTTAATCTCTCCTTGAATAGAAACTGTTCCTAACCCCTACTCATTTTTGTTGCCCTTTTCTGTACTTCTTCCAGTTCTAAGATGTCTTTTTTGAGCTGGCACAGCCAGAACTGCACACAGTATTCAAGGTGTGGGCGTAACATGTATTTATATAGTGGCATTATGATATTTTCTGTTTTCTTATCTATCACTTTCCTAAAGGTTCCTAACATTCTGTTAGCATTTTTTGACTGCCACTGCACTTTGAGTAGGTGTTTTCAGAGAACTATCCACAATGACTCCAAGATCTCTTTCTTGGGTGGTAACAGCTAATGTGGATCCCATCATTTTATATGTATAGTTGGGATTTTGTTTTCCAATGTGCATTATTTTGCACTTATCAGCATTTAATTTAATCTGCTATTTTGTTATCCAGTCACCCAGTTTAATGAGATCCCCTTGTAACTCTTCTCTTTCAGCTTTGGATTTAACTATCTTGAATAACTTTGCATCATCTGAAAATTTTGCCCCCTCACTGTTCACTCCCTTTCCCAGATCATTTATGAATATGTTGAACAGCACAAGTCCCGGGACAGACCCCTGGGGAACCCCGCTATTTTCCTCTCTGCATTGTGAAACTAATTTATTCCTTCCTTTTGTTTCCTATCTTTTAACCAGTTACAGATCCATGAAAGGACCTTCCCTCATGCCCCATGACTGCTTACCTTTTTTAAGAGTCCTCCCTGGGCCATTAGTGCAACCCAGAATAGATTAAGTGCAGTGCAATTGGGCCACACTCTCTTCTACCAGCCTTATGCCAGGGACGCTTTCTGGCAGGAGGAGTGTCAGTTTTGAAGAGCTGGCACACAGAGGTCTCAGAAGAGTCCACAATCAGGGCCTGAGGAAGTAGACAAAGCTACCAACAAAGGCATGTAAGAAGGTGTGTGATAAAGCAGAAGGTGTCACCTTACAGTTCCCCAATCGTGCAGAATTTAAAATTTGCACTAATCCATATACCTTACGCTGCCACTTGCATCCCTCTGAGTCTGGCTCAATATTTCCTATTTCTTCACACTGCTAATGGAGAAAGAAATTGCAAAGTAGGTTGGTGTTTTGTTTGTCTTTCTCCACCTCCCCTTTGGATCATTGTCCCTGGAGCAAGGAGATTATTTCTCAGTTAGGGTACATGGATACATAATCCTCCAGTGTCTCCTAAATGCTTGCACTATTTTTCATAATTGGGTGAGGAAAGGATAACATTATTTAGGGGATTTACTTCTTTGTAAGGATGCCTATATTCTCTACAAATAACAAGATAACAAAAAGACTTCAGAAAAGCGTATTGGCATTATGATAGCAGCTATTATATGCTATCCTGAATTCACTATGTAATTACTCAGGGAAAAAAGTACAGAGGCATATTCCACTGATGTATAGTAGCAGAACAGCAAACAAAGAGATGTGTGATGATACCATAAACCGTGAGGTGAAACTAGTTCGTTATTGCAACCAGGACAGCCCAAAGCAGTAACAGCATGTCATTCAAACCTGCATTATTCACATTTCGACTCTAAAAATATCATCTACTTTAGCTGCTCCTAGGAAACAATTACTTTTCTTTTCATAATACAATAAAGAGCAAATGTGAATTCATTGTATGCCATCAATAGGCTGAGGCACTTGGTACAAGCGTAGTAGAAATAATAGAAATAGAGTGATTACATTTTTCAGTAGTGCAAAACAAGTGTTTCAGGAAAGTGAGCACACCTTGAATTTATGAACTGGCAAGCTTATTCCTTAAAATAATTAATGATGGATTTCAAATTAAATCAATCAGCCATGAAAACTTTTCGTCATTCACCAGTGAATGTGCCATACATCAGG
The DNA here is from genome assembly GCA_037349315.1 of Chelydra serpentina. Taxonomy (NCBI): domain Eukaryota; kingdom Metazoa; phylum Chordata; order Testudines; family Chelydridae; genus Chelydra; species Chelydra serpentina. Next base: position 66,187,762 of record JBAIAC010000004.1, read on the forward strand.
TGTTAGCAGAGGGAGAAAGAAATGTATTACCAGAAGAACACAGAACATAACTTTCTCTTTCATTGGCTCAAGGGAGTCCCACTCTTCCAGAGCTTCCGCTCCTTGTCTAGTGAGGTGAAGACTCACCAGACAAAGCAATCTGAAGTGCAAGCAGAAGTATATGTTCCTGGGGCAAGCCATCCTTACTGCTAATTTGGCGGAGCAATGGCAGCTGCTGCAGATAGGTAAGAGGGATCCCATCTGTGAGTCTCCCATTCATCTAAAGGAAGATCAGCTCACTCTCTCCACTGCAGTCTGTAGAACTGATTCTCTTCTCCCACCCATCCAGACTGTCTGCTCTCTCTCTCCTTCCAATGTACATAGTACATAGATTTTGCATAACATCTCATCTTTGAAATACTTTGAAATCCACTCTGCCAGAAACTGGATCAAAATTTGACAGGGAAAAAGAATCCCCAGCCTACTCCTCACATCCATTTTAATTTGCTTTTACATTTGTACAGCTTCTCCATCCTGGTCAAATCCAGGCATTTGTAGGAATGGAGATGGGGAGCACGAGATATGTGCCCTTCTCTCTCATTACACACACACTTTTGCTTGCCTGGCTAGAAGCCTGTTTGGGGACACAAGTCTGTTTTTCTCTTCCCATTCTCTGCCTTTTGTTGTACCTGATCACCATGCTATAGTGCAACACTGTCTTACCACATAACACTGCAACCCAAAATGACTGTCGCACTTGGTGAGCTACCTCTTCTATTCCAATCTGCTTAAACCACTAATCTTTCCATGGTAAATTTAACGCAAATCTGCTGCCTCACTAATACAACGACATGCTACATTTACTTTGGGACAGTACACTTACTGCAGGATGATTACACTCTGTGATGACCTCCACTGAATAAAAACAGCCATGCTCCACATCAAGAAAGGCCATTTAAATGGTCACGTTAAAGAAGGCATAATTAGGTCTAACTTCTTTCCAGAGTTCCCAACGGTGGTTGCATGAACTATGGGAAGGGAGGTTACTCATATTTATCATAGTTACAATAGTAATTTACCTTAAATCTGTACCATGACTATCAATAATAAGTATAATCTGTGCATGTTTAATTAAAGTAAATGGAAGAAGACTTTCCCTACACAGATTTCCTGTTTAGCTTTTACTGACTAAAGAGGACTAACCAAAGGACTAACTTGAAAGCATGGGAGGAAGGTCTCAAAAGATAGATGGGGATTTTCTAATCAGATTTGTGATCAAACATAACATTGGATCAAGCAAGAGAAAACTAAAGGTAATACAGGACTGAATACATGGGGAAAATAGCATGCCACCTTTTAATGAAGAGTAGAAGCCTATATCACTGAGTCTTCAGCTTAAAAGAATAACAAAGGACGAGGGCTCATCCCTGTCACAAACCTCTGTAAAACAGAAAAGGATCTGACACATGTTTCTTAGTTTGTATAGCAAGCCAGCGGAGAGTTGGAAATAAGGGCATAAATCCAAGTACCAAAATTAATCCGACATTGCACTGTAATGTGAATCCCCCATTCTATGTATTGTACAAGTACATCTGTCTAAAAAACACCTTCTTGTAGTGCCTGGAAAGGATAGTGATAGGATAACGGTAATGTTACTTAGCATAATCTCTCTATTTCGCAAATGTTATTTAATATTGTCCACAGAGAAGTGATTTCAAACCAAACTTGCCTGCTCGGAATAAATTAATTTTAGCAACAGAAGTTCAAGATCCCCTGCCATCATTTTAGGAAAATATACTTAGAGTGACATTTCGAGAAGAGGTAATACAGTGGGAAGCACATCTCCTAGCATTTTTCTCTTTCCTCCATTTAAAGAAAGGTGTGCCAAATTTACAATAAAGAAGAGGTCTTTTTGAGGCTACCCAGCAAGCTTACAGGCTTTTGATATTGTAATGGACATTTGCTCTTTAGATGATCTGCCAGATTCCAAATGTACTTGCTTTACCATGGTGATTTTTGTCACCCTTAATGCCTCTTTTAACCCATTCCCAAATAGCTAATATCCTCATTATTTTCTTCCTTTCAAGACCAGACCCGTCTTTTACTGATAAAAATGACAATGGGAAGTTGGTTAAAAAAATGTCATATTCCTGTTCATTGGCCTGTAATTTAGAAGAGAATAAAAGATGAAAGTGTGGCATAAAAGCCTTTATAGACACTCTAGATCAGGTAAGACCTCCTCCATGTATTTTCTGTTCCAACACGTTGTCCTCCTTTCTCTCTTCTAAGTTCACAGACCAAAGATTTCTCTATGTTATTGTAATTGGTAAACCCCAGTCCTCAAATGTGTGACAATTAAATTAGATTTAATCTCTACAGCTCAGGCTAATTCTTGCTTTGATGAGTCATAATGTTCAAGGGAATGGGTGTCTGTATTTGGAATACACTACCTCTAATTTCTTGATCTTATTTTTTTCCCTACCTGGGAGAAAAAAATGATCTGATCTCTAAAAAACACAGTTTCAATATCTCCCATAAAACAGCATGAAAGGATGCATATTGAGAATGCCATTCCATCACCTTGGTCTTTAAAAAGCTTTTAAAGCCTGTCTCATGCATTCATCTTTTTAAAAAGATGAATGAACACACCTCATGTCATACTATACCTAGTAGGGCAAGGATAATGTTAAATCAATGCCAAAGTGATCAGAAATTAGATCTGGATCAATGTTTTGATCCATTACTATAGACTGATGTTTTAGATACAGTAGAACTTCATAATTACAAACACCAGAGTTGCAAAATGGCGAGTCAACCATAAACCTCCTTTGGAACCAGAAGTATGCAATCAAGCAGCAGCAGAGACCCCCTACCTCCCCCCAAAAAGCAAATACAGTACAGTTCTGTGTTAAACATTAACTACTAAAAAAAAATAAGGGAAAGCAGCATTTTTTCTTCTGCATAGTAAAGTTTCAAAGCTGTATTAAGTCAATGTTCAGTTATGAACTTTTGAAAGAACAGCCATAATATTTTGTTCAGAGTTACAATCATTTCAGAGTTATGAACAACGTCCATTCCCAAGGTGTTGTAACTCTGAGGTTCTACTGTATTAAAAAGAGATCCTTCTAGAAAAAGTCTACCCTGGAAGAATAGGAGTATGCCTCTGAATCTTCTAATATATTTAATCCTAAATACCCAAATCCGGTTCACAGATAAAATTACAAATCTGAGTGAAAAAAAGCTAAAATTAGTGGCGGCTGTGACCATTACGAAATTAAAATACAATTAAAGTTCTCAAATAGAATGAAATACCCTGGGAGCTCAGCTAACCATAAGAAAGACTACGGGGGGAGAACACAAACATTGTAAGTTAATGAATATTTACAGCTGCAAAATGCTAACCCTTAAAATTACCATGGATGCCCTATACCTGCTGTAAAATGTTAATTCAGATTCTACAGTGGAGAATGGTAGCAACACAGAGATAATGGACCAGAACCTCAGCTAGGGTAAATCAGTGCAGCTCCTTTGATTTCAATTCCCCCTCTGACTTCAATGACACTTCTCTGATTTGTAGCAGCTGAGGATCTATCCACAAGACTTTCAGATATATATTTTTTTTCATGTGAAGGGAGCAAAAGGATCCTTAGACAGCATCTTGCGGCATCTTGCTGATGGTTGGTGCACAGGGAACAGGGTGTAAGGCCTTCTTTCTTCTCACCTTCTCTGAAGAGTCTAGTGCTGACAGGCAGGTTAGACTCCAGTAGTTTTAGTGCATCCCTGAGCATGAAGTCTGTGATCATATCCAATCACTGCACAGGGGCAGAAGTGGTGAAGATCCTTGCAATCTTCTCCTCCCTTTGCAAACTTGCACAGGGTGAGAATACTGCCTGCTCATGTCTCTCAAAAGGCAGATTTAGAAAGACTTTATTTCAAGACATGAAGAATAATTTCTAAAAATCCAATCCAGCTTTGAAAAATATCCCTCAGTTTTACAGGATTTAGCCACTTACGTTAATGGGGCAGGTACTCATATGGTGAAAACTGTCATAGCCCCATTGAAATTAATGGAGCTATGACAATTTGTACCAGCTGAGGATCTGCCACCTAAGAGTTCCCTACACAGGCAAAATTACTCCATAAGTAATTTTGCTGGAGTAGAGACTGCAGAATTGGTCTCCAGGGGAATTGTGTTACTAACTACAATTGTCTATATGTTTGGGGTGTATGACCAGATACATATTGTCTGGTTGCCCATTTATCTTCTATTAACAGGAAATTGAAATTACACATTTGTGTTAATGTAGTATTGATCTTCCTCTTCTCTCCCCTTACTTCCTGGTTTTCTTTTCAGACACCAAATTTTCCTCTCTGTAATTGTGACAAGTCTCACAATATCTTTGGGGGACCATGTTGTATTAAATGAATGTATGTTTTATGTATCACTGTGGGGCAGGGATTATATGCAACTTCAAGACAGAGGGTTATCACAGCTCCTGCAGAAGCGAAAAAACATTGTGGGGTGATTAAGGTGAATCACTAAGTTTGTAAAACCTCCCAAAAGGCATCCTTCCCTTAGATGGTTTGCATATAATGGTTCAAACTAGGTTTTCCAGAGAACCACAGACAAATAAATGACTTGTGGGTATAAAAAGGCTGCATATAAACTGACTCGGCTTTCTTTTTGATCCAACAAATGGACAGGAACTTCTGTCCAAGGGGGGGACCAATCCTTGTGAAAGGGTTGGAAAGTCATTGGCCTACTAAAGCCCCATAAGTCTGATGGGTGACTCCTACTATGGTTAGTGTGTGTTTTAAATCTGTTTATTTTTTTAATTATGTTTTCTCTTTAAGACTTTTACCTTAAGAATAAATGTACTTGCTTGGAAAGAGCTGTGTGGTAACTTGTAACTGCTGGCAATACACTGTTGGGTACCCTGGAAGAGAGAGAGAAATCCACAGGTGCTGACTGTTAGGCAGACTGCCTTGCTGAGTATAACACAATGTAAGGCAGGGATCTGTGCAGACTTAAAATCCTTGGTCAGAAGCAAGTGGGACAAAAGTCCCTATCCAGAGACAAATGATTGCTGGACACCTGAGACCTGACTGGGCATTCCTGAAGTGGACCATGCAGGCAGGGATATTGGTGCAGTGGCAGTAATAACCCTGCAATCCTATTGCAGACAACAGAGTTGTCTGAGACTAATTAGGGGCCAAATTTGTTTTGCAGTTCCTGTATATAAAGTGCCTGATAACAATGTTGTTTAGACTGGTTTTATAGGATTTATAAGAGTTTCTTAAATTGTGCCACCTACCACCTGTATCAAGATATATGCTAAGTGTTTGGATGTGGATTTGTGGGGGGGGGGGCGGTTAAGGGATAGCTTTAAGGGAGTGGAGACACCCTAATGGATAGGCAGACAGAAAGTCCTGGCCTATGCAAAGTTACCCAGAATAAACACTGCCTGCCTGCTATATCTTTATATCCTGTATCAACATGAGAACAACGAACACCCTATTCCCTGCACCATTTCCCTGAATACGACTTGCATAAATCCCTTTAATATCACTGAAGGTCATCGTCAAGTATCAGAGATTCTCACATTTTTTAGATTTGCCAGTAGAGATACCTAAGGAATATTAAACATCCAAACCCTTCAACAACAATTATCCTTATTAAATAAAATCTGTATCATCTGCATCTTCAGTACAAAAGAAATTACAAGTGCTGTGGCACATCCGTAGCATAAATCCATAGCAGTACCTGATTTCTGCAAGAGAATATTAATCAATAAAAGTTTTAACTTTATCAACTGTGCTAATGAAAAGACATTTCCCATTACATATCATGCAAAGCTTGATGGGGTGAAGGAGAGCAAACCTTAATCCTCTAGATTTTAGCTGATGTATTACTTCTCCAAATTCACAATGATTTTGAAGTGCCTCAGATTTTAAATCAAGGGAAATACACTGCAAAGGGGATTTCCACAATAAAATTCACATCTTACCGACTTTGCATGTGCTAGTAATTTTGCTTGTCTTAGAATTTAAAACTGCTACATTTATGTAACAACCAGCATGTTCCTCTCAATAAAAAATGAGAAAATTAAGTATTGGCTACAGAACTGTTGATACTTATTGCTAAGACTGAGAGTCTGTCACAGAGGTCACGGAAGTCACGGACTTCAAGTGACTTATGCAGCAGTTGGTGCTGGCTCAGGGGCTGCCCAAGCCAGGCAGCTCTTGGGCCAGCAGCAGAAGTTTGGGTGTGTGTGAGGGGGCTCAGGGCTAGGAGCAGGGGGTTGGTGCCTGCAGGGGGGCACTTACCTCGGGTTGAGGGGTTCCCTGGCTCCCACTGCCATGGCCCCCCTGCAGCTACTAGGCAGTGGAGGGGCCAGGGGCGTGCTGCCTGTGCAGCGTGCTGCCTGTGCCCGCAGGCCTTGCCCCCACAGCTCCCATTGGCTGTGGTTCCCGGCCAATGGGAGCTGCAGCAGCAGGCACTTGTGGCAGGAGCAGCGGAGCCCCTGCCCTGGCCCCTCCGCTGCCTAGGAGCTGCAGGGATGCAGAGCCAGGTAGGAAGCCCCTGCCAGCCCCACCAATCCCCTCTCCCCCAACACCAGCAGGGTCCTGGGCCACCTCCTCCCAGCACCCGCAGCACCCCCAAACCGGTCCTGCCCCCAGAGCACCCACGGCCCCCTGACCAAGTTTTAGTCATGGTGGGTATTTTTGCTAGAAGTTATGGACAGGTCACGGGCCCATTAATTTTTCTTTACGGCCTGTGACCTGTCCATGTCTTTTACTAAAAATACCCATGACTAAAACGTAGCCTTACTTATTGCTTAAAAATCGTGTTACAACGCAAGCATAAGTACTTTTTGGATTGTGACTGTCCATGATGTTATGAACATTTGTACTCAAGTACACAGCTATATAAGGATTCAATTATTATCCTTAGATTACAAATTCAGAAAACTAAAGGCAAAACCCATACACCTCGAGAACAGAATTTGACCCTCAGGACTTAATCAAAATAGTACTTCAGCTGAAAATTTCAGCAGATTTCTTCTCACTATGATGACTGTTAAACTTCTGCCAAATTAGAAGCCTTCAGAAACATGACATTCGCTCTGTGGATCTGACTTGTGGGAGCAGTTTGCAGGTCCACATTTTAGAACTGTATGATTGATGTTAAACCATTAATCATTTCAACATCAGCTAATTGTAAGGCTTCCCAACACTGAATTATACAGTCCAGCAGAACTATACACTTGAGTGCTGTGCACGGCAGTATTATGCAAAAGGGACTGTAATATTTCACAGCATGTGGCATGCATGTCATTGGAGTCAGAGGCATGTTACGCAAATGCTTTTTGACTGTGATGGATTACCTGGGTTGCGCCATAACACTGCTAGTTTGTGGCATGCCACAGTCTATGTGTCACTAGATGTCTGAAAAGGCACATGTGCAATATGAATCTCATTTCACTGATATGCATGACCAGGCTGCAAAATTTTGCAATTTCACCTCAGATCTAATGTGTTTTGTCACGTACGACACTGTAAAACAATTAAAAGAAAATTGTACCCATTCTTTTCAGAGAACAGCTAAATGGTGCAAATAAACATATCAGCATATATGAAAGCCAAAGGAAATGAAATCAGCAAACTAGATCAGACCCAGTGGTCACCATTGGAGGTCATGCATTGCCCGAGTTCCAGACATATTACTATAATTATTTATTTTTTGTGTTACCATAATGCTTAGAGGCACAAACACATTGCACCAGTCACTGTACATATTGTGAAAGTCAATCGCTGCCCCTAAGAGCTTTCAATCTAAATAAACACAACAAAAGTTGAGAGAAGAAAGAAGTACAGCGAGGGGATATAACTTGTTCAAAGACACAAGGTAGGTCAGAGTCAGAAATAGTTCTCATGTATCCCAATCCATTGCTCCATCCACTCAAACACATTGCCTCCCCACATAGTCACTGTCAATAACAACAATGCCTTTTCATCCAGTCATTCATCATTCACACCAGCCTAATAAACAGGTGGGCATATTAGAGTATACAGGAAAACCCAGAATCATACTACTTATTTGAATCATAGAGTCTAAAATATTTGAACCAGTGGGCAGTTTCGCTAATGATGTTTAAATGTCCCATATCACTTTGCAAAGTCAACATAAGTCATTGCTCCAATTTCCTTCTTTGAAAAAAATCTAAACAGCATTAGGATGGTGCCACATTAGTTGTCATGTAGACACTCTCAGTTTGGTCATGTTTAATAGTGCTTTTTTCTTTTTCTGGACATTTTGAAGCACTGGTCCAAAGGAAATTGGCATTTTTATATATAATATGAATAACACCGGAGTACAATTATTTCTGACACTGTATATCTTCAGTGTACAACAGAAGGTTCTGTATTTCCTGAGTCCTAAGTGAAAAAGATTATTCAATAAAGGAGAAAATATTTCTCTTTCATTTTTCCTGAGATTGCTTGAGCCATCTCTGGATAAGACTGGAGCTTCTGCAAAGAAGCCAGCTCATGATGTGAGAAACCCTGTTCTTTATAATCATTCATTATTAGCCACCCTCTACAAAAGAAGAGTGTGGAAGAGATAGTATTGAAAATCAGAGTCCAAGCCCCATATTTCACTGCTGATCTTTGCTCACTGATGTCAGTGGGAGTTTCACAGGCAGGATGAGCATACAATTTGGCCATCGATATTTGCAAAGATAAACAACCTTCTCTTTTATTCACAGGCAGGCTGGGTGATGGGAAATAGGAATGGGGCAGAGGCAGCCTGGGAGGAAAGAAGTGATTTAGAGGCTGGGTGTGGATGATGCAGAGACAGAGACATGATGCAACAACCAAAGAGGGGGGGGGGCAAATAGGCTCCAGGCAGGAGGTCTGGACAATATCAGGGAGCAGGGGCTCAGCGAACCATTGCACAGATTCCAGCCAGTGAAGAAACAGCTTCCAGGCTGCAGCTGCAAGTAAGGCAGGGAGTTGACCCAACCCCTAGTGGTGGGAGCAGAGGGGAAACGACAGAAGATAGGAAGATTCTCCACCCACTCAAGAGATGTTCTTAACAAGTGGCACACCTAAGTAAGATTCAGTGGGTCTAAGCAGGCTTGGGGCATTAGGCATTGGGAGTCGCAACGTGGCAGTGAACAGCACAGCTTGCTCACTCTTTACATTGCCTGGCAAAGGTGTGGGGAACAGTTGGCCCAGCAGCTATGCTTCTATCTAAAGGCACTACCTAGCCTCACTTCTGCAACTTTCTACATGTTGTATGCAAGCCTTGGGACAGGGCCAAAGTTACAGTTTAAAGACAAAGAAATACCAGCAAAGTATAGAATCTCTGATCTTTCCTAACCAGGTGCGATGACATCCGTTGTCCAAGCCAGTGGCAAAGTGATTGCGTTCTTAAAGTCTTGGTACATATTATGCCATGTTATGCAAGGATTTTCGATTTTCTACACAAAGTAAAATTTCCCAGTAACACATATTTAATGTAGCTCGTTAACCTGGAAAGAAACTCACTTACACGACATTACTTAGAGCTGCTCTTTAAACTGTGAGAGATTTCCATTCTCTCCAGATTTTCCCTCGCATGCCTGACACTAACCTGCTTATCTCACCTCATCAGCAAGCACTTAAAGGATGAGACTAAGAAGCATTATGTTCAATGCTACACTGATTGGCTGGAAGACAGCAAATTCTTGTCAATCCCTTTGCTCCATTTACTTTGGTTCTAGATGTTACAGCTCAGTTTTCTCTTGAGGTATATTGAAGCAATAAGAAAAGAGAAAATAATCTCAGTTAGTCAATGAAAGTGAAGATTATTTCAACTCTCCCTTTGCTCATTCTTGCCATTTCTCTCCGTTTTTCTTTTTCTTCTGTCTCTTTCCCAAAACTCAATATTAATATTGTCAACACACACCATGTTGTGATCATACTAAAGTCTCATTTGAACTAATTGAAGGCTCCTCCACAGTATAATGAGAATTCTCAATCCTTCCCAGTAAAAAAGTATAGAAACTATGGCTCTGTGTCTGTTGTTTTCCCATACACAAAGAGGGACCATAAACTAAATAAATTATTTTAGATTAAGAGAAAAAAGAACAAAAGTAAAGTCTGCATGAAATGGCAACATGTGTACATCTCCTCTGTAGCATGCTGCATATATGCTAGCTCACAAAATGCTATCTACAGACAGCAGGCTCCCACCAATTTAAAAGCACAGTATGCAGGAAACAGACCATACTGTATATAACGGTTTCCTTATATAAAAAGTACTATACAACTTTGTATAACAATAGACAAAGCACTGCAATAACACTATTGTACACTGTACTCTGTTGGTTTGGACCATTGCTGTTGAATAATGGCAGTGATTTTATCCATTTTCTGTTGTAAAGATTTAGGCCTCAGTGTTTCCTTCCCTATGCGAGACAGAAGGGATCAAATAAATGCAAAATGGGACAGAAAGATCTCACCATCTGCCATCCCCAACACAGGAATCCTAGAAGTCCCCTCAATGGAAACACCACATAAGTTACATCTATACTCCGAGTTAGGCATGTGAGTCATCTGCTCACATACACATATTCATGAGTAGTGGTAGCAGAGGCATGGCTGGGTCATGCCAAGACCAAACCTGTCCAAAACCAGAAGATATATACTTGGCATGGCTCAGTCATGTCCCTGCTGCTGCTACCCATGCTATACTACAATATATACTCTAGCTAGCGCAAGTATGTGTACAGGAGCAGGGGGATCACACCCCTAGCTCATAGTATAAACATAGCCATAGCTGGAGTTCAGTATTACCAACTTCATGTGATCCAAAACCATGAGTTAGGTCCCTAAATCATGAGATGTAAAACATCTCATGATTGTTGTTGTTGTTGTTGTTGTTCCTTTTATTAGTTGTGTGAGTTGTTTGTGTGTGTTTGTTTTTGTTTGCTTGCTTTTGGTTTTGTTTTCAGGGGTCACATTTTCAAACTTTTTGCTGTAACCAAGGGGACTAGAAACTTTTTTAAATGAAACCTGAGATGTAATTACTTGATTCCAAGAGCCAGGGCTTTAAAAAGCCCTAACTAGTGCAAGAATTAAGATAAAATACTGAGAGTTGGCCACACCGATTGCTGATTTGGAAGATGTCAGGGAGCAGGTGCACTGGCAAGACTCAGCATATTAGGCAATCCATATGGGACATAACTAGTACTAGTCAAAAATCAGAATTTCCCTCCTGCAAGAAATGCCACGATTTTGAAAATTGGTTTCATCCTGCATTGGGATGAAACAAAATCTCTGATTTTTTTTCTGAAATGACATATTCTGGAAATATTTCAATTCAACATTATTGAAACATTTTATTTAGATAAGGTTGAAATATTTTGTTTCCATTTTATCCTTTTTATTTTATCATATATTATATTACCATAAAAGTCAAAGCAATAAAGTCAAAACGAAACATTCACACCTTATCAAAACACTTTGACCATTACAACAAAACTATTTGATGATTTCCTGCAAAGTCTGTGGTGAAATAGATATTTTCCTGTTGAAAAACTGTTCCACAGAAAAAAAATGTACTGGCTCTAGAAATAACATTAATAGAATCACCATTTAAATCCCCTATCTTAGCTACTTACATAGCCCTCATCACAGTATTATCTGAGCACCTCTCAGTCTTTAATATATTTATCTTCACAACACCCTCATGAAATAGGAAAGTACTATCAGACCAATTTTATGGATGGGAAACTGAGGCAGAGAGGCTAAGTGACTTGCCCAAGGTTACACAGGAAGTCTGTGGCACAGCAGGGTATTAAATCCAGGTCTCCAAAATCCTTGACTACTGTCCTAACCACTGGACCACTCGGTATCACCTATCCTACCTCTGAAAGGGTGGTAATTAACAACAGAATGGCAATAAGTTGAGGCTGCCAGATGTTAGCAAGGACATAGTGGAAAACATAGTGGAAAGGCCAATTCCAGGCCACTTACTTGCCATTTTGCATGAAATACTAAAATAGTCACTGGGCCAGAGAAAAAGCGAGAATGACTCTACAGCTCAGGGCCCCCTCTTGGAACGTGGGACACCCATATACAAGTCCCTACTCCAGTGAGTATTTGTACAAATTGAAACGTCTTTGGCAGGCAAGACTAAGAGAATCCAATCTCAGACTACCCCATATCACTAATGGTTAAGGCACTCAGGTGGGAGGCCTGGATTCAAATACTTGCTCCATACCAGGCAGACTGGGGATTTGAAGCTGGGTCTCCCACATCCAGCATGAGTGGAGTGCTCTAACAACTGGCCTATAGGTTATTGAGGACAACCACCACCACATTTGTGAAATAGGGCATAGGCCAGTAGCATAGCCAGGTCTTGAGCACAGGGGGAGCGGCGCTATAAAAAGGCACCTCCGGCTCCCCCTGTACTCACCCTGCAGCACTTTAAAGGGCCCGGGGCTCCAGCCGCTGCGGAGCCCCGGGCCCTTTAAAGCGCCGCTACCGGAGCTCCTGGAGCCACCGCAGGAGCCGCTGGCAGGGCTGGCGCGCCCACTAGGCGACCCTAGGTGGTCGCCTAGGGTGCCAAGATTTGGGGGACGGCGGGCAGCTGACCGCTGCCTCCCCGCTCAGCGGCTGAGCTGCTGAGCTGGGAGACAAGGGGTGGCTCGCCGGGGATGCCCCTTGTCTCCCCGCTGAGTGGAGAGACAAGGGGCGGCTTGCTGCGGCTGCCCCTTGTCTCCCTGCTGAGCTGCTGAGCAGAGAGACAAGGGGCAGCTCGCTGCGGCTGCCCCTTGTCTCTCCGCTCAGCGGCTGAGCGAGGAGACAAGGGGCGGCTTGCCGCGGCTGGAGCCGCGGGCCTTTTAAAGCACCCCCCCCCCCCGAGCCCGGCTCCAGCAGCAGGGCTGGGGGTGGAGGGGCACTTTAAAAGGCCTGTGGCTCCCTGCAGTGGCAGGAGCTGCAGGCCTTTTAAAGCGTCGCCCTAGCGAGACTCTGGCAGCGCCTTAGCGCCGCTTTTCCTCATAGGGGGAGCGGCTGCTCCCCCTGCTCCCCCCTGGCTATGCTACTGGCATAGGCACATAACCCAGGAGCAGGCCCATGGCTGAGTGGGTTGCCTCCCTCCAGCCCATACTGAAGTGCTTAAGTCCCTTGCAGGGATTTAAGCTACACCTCACCCAGCATCCCCCATTGACTAGCTCAGGCAGCTCCCTGCTTCGCATGCTGGCTTTTGTGAACCCCATTTTTAGGCATCTAACTCTCCCCAGGCATCATATAGGGATCCTGGGCACCTAGCTCAGGGCTGTGGGTGGCCACCACCTAAAGGTTAGGTGTTGAAGCATTGAGCATTGAGTATGTAGCTATCTAGGTATTCAGGCTGGAATTGTTCAAAAAAACCTAAAGGATTTAGGCCCCCGTCCTATTGAAATTCAGCAGGAGCTGAGTTACTATTTTCCTGGGGTGCCTTTGAAATTCCCCGCCCTCTGTGCTTATAACAATGGTATCAGAGCACACAGGGTCAGATGCCCTCATATGAACCAAGTGAAAGGGTTACATCAGTCCTAGGGCTGCAGTAACTCCTCCTATTCCTCCATTGTGGAATAGGAGTGACAGCTCCAGAAAGATGAGGTGCAAAGGAGGCAGAGTGTTCAGATACACAAGTCCCCCCAAATCCTGACTTCAATCCTCACTCACAAGCAGCTACACTGCTCCCAGGTGCATAGGATTTACCCACCAGGCTAACGTCACTGCTCTGTAGTTCTTCCCACAGTAAAGCCAACATCCACCCCCCCAGAGAGACACAGATATTCTAGAAGGGCAACAGCACTTAGAAAATTATGTATTTTTAGTACCTAAATTAAGTAATAATGTATTCATTTGTATTATATTTATTACTCTGTGTTTGAGATTAAAGCATCACACTAAATTTACTTAAATAATATTATTGATAATTAAAAAATGATTTGCAAGGGAAACAAATTCCATATTTAATTTAACTACGTAAGTAATTGTTTTGCGTCACATAAGTAATAATAGATACCACTACATTGCACTTATATATTTTTCAGCTGAATGTCTAAACATTAGCCCTTATTTAATTGACACAAGACCCTTGTAAATAAATATTAGCTACCTTTTTGCTAGTAGGCAGTGCTGAATAATGGGGGCATGGAGGTTTAATTAGGGGGGATGCAATGGAATGCATCTCTTCCAATGAAACAGAAATTGTGCTCTCCCATCTTTGTTAGACTTAAGGAAAACACCCCATTACTTCACTACTGCTCTGCCTGGTGACATGACATGACTGCTTATGGTCACCTGGCAGGAAGCAAGAGAAATCCTGGCATGGGGGTGAACAGGGAGGAAAAACAGCAGCAGGTTTATTTCCAGTCTTTTCAGGGGTGTAAAGCAGAGCTGAATTTGTATGTCACTGTAACACTATTCCCTGAGGTGGAGGGAGTGAATGGACACACCTGCTGTCCTTCACATTCCATATGAGGAGAGAGGAAGGGGACCAGTGGGCCCCTCTCTCCTTACGAGGGGGAAAGTAGGATGTTTTGTCTCACCACACTCTAACACTCATACACTCACTCTCTCTCTCTCCCTTTCTCTCTCTCTCTCTCATTGAGAAGCAGTTGTCAGGCTTTGACTCATGAGAAAGGAGAATGAGCGCTGGCCAGTGGGTCTATCCCAACCTGTCCACACATACACTCACTCTCTGTAAGGGAACATGAGGAGAGGGAAACTTTTGTTTGACTGGCCATGAGCCTGCTTGGGAACATTAATTCCTTTTAGATAAATTCTCTTGTCTCCTTTCTCTTCCCCATGCTCCAATCTACTCCCACAAATAATACAATAACACAGCTGCAGGTGACAGTGAAACCAATCATCACAATGACCATCCAAAATGATGAGCTCTCCCTCTTGCTTTGATCTAATGCAACCACTGGACTGACAGGATGGAATTTTACACGCCCTTTGCAAAAATCTCAAGAAGGGTCACAGTACTGTCATAATAAATGCAGTAGAAAACATGTCTCACCAGCCCAGTAAAATGCATTATTACCATATCATCTTATTATAACAGCTTTAATCATATGTTTTCATTTAAATTACATGCATTATCTTGGAATTATTTAAGATAAAGAGGGGGCCTCTAACATCTAAGGGTACATCTTCACTGCAGTTAGCCTGAGCCCTTATCCAAGTGTTGACCTTAACTCCCCTTCTATCCACACACAAAAACCTCTCACCCAGGTTAGTGATGGTTTCAGCCCAGGTTAGCTGTTACAGCCAGGGATATGGGCTAGAGCCCAGGTGCTGCTTTCATTCAGGCTGGTAACCCCCCTAATTAACAGAGAAGACATAGGCTAAATCTCTTGAGTGCTTATAGTCCTCCAGTGCCTTCCCACAATTCCTCCCATGTGCCCAGAAGGACAGACAAGTTCTGCCCCAATTCACTAGAAAAGAATCATAGAGTGGCTCATCTTATTGCAGGAGCAGCACAAAGAATGTGATGTGCTCCCAGATGTCTTAGTAACACACACACATGGGGGAGTGCTGCACGAGTGTGGACACAGTGACTAAGGTATGGCTTTGCATTATGGCTACTCACACGAGGCTAGGCTAAGCTAAACTGGGTGCCCATCATGCAGGCCAACTCAGCAGTAGGGATACATCCTAAGGTAGATATTGGTACTTTTTATGGAAATATTATGACTGCATTAGTTCTCAAATACCAAAGCAGAAGTTTGCCCCTGTTGCTCAGATGTAATTTTCTATCAAATCTATAAAGGCAAAAGCTAGAGGCTACCAGTCCTGATCTTAAGGGTTTGGGCAAATTAAGCTATGCAGAGCTCATTTGCTTAAGAAATAGACTGTAAAGGGGCATGAGAAAAAGTAACACTGAAGAGCAGGTTAAATAAAGTCAGATAATGTAAGGTTTGCACTGTAAAGGCAGTTCATGCTGGCAATGTCATGCATACTTTCCAGCATATTCTTTGAACTTGTCAGTGCATCTCCTCCTGAATGCAAATAATGTATGCAAGCAAGAAACCTATTAAGGCCTATTGTAAAAAATCATCAGTCATTTTAGAAATTGTACTAAAGCAAAATCTGTGTTAGCTGATTTCCAGTGTAGAAACATCCTAATATAATATAGAATATGACAACTAGATGGAATTCTATCTTCCACGTCCAATTCTATCTTCCAGCACCTGGGCAGAAGAAAGCCGTCCCAATGTGAGGTGAAGGCAAAGAATTAATGTTAATTCCATAACAATGGGTACTCATGAAAAACGTTTGCATTATCTGTCAGCCCATTCCCCTCAATAAACTCCTCAAATACCAGTCAGGAGCACCAGCTTGCAAAAAAATGAATGAGACTTGTGCTGTGTTTCTGGCTGATAGCACAATGTCCAGGTTTTAAGACAATGACAGATTCCACCACATACTGCTGAGAAATAATTATACACCATTGAAACCAGGCTGGACTAGTGTTCCAGACCTTTCCAGTACCTTTCAGACCATGCACATATCAATTTTAATTGTGCATACCTTTTGCCAGGAACTCAGAAACTAATTACATGACTGGGCATGGTGTAATCTCCCCTTTAGTATGTGTCGCTCACTATGGTTTCAAAATCAAACAATTAACATGTTGAATTTGAAGTGAATTATCTTCAAATAATCTCCAATTATCTAGCTATTTTTTTCTAGTTTAGTTGGGTGAAGTATATAAAATGTAAAGAGCTCTAAAATATTTTTTAAAGGAGCACTAAAGAGAAGTGTGCTTTTATGTTAAAGTCATTCCTGTGAACACCTGTGAACTGTTGAGTTTAATTGGGCTACAGCTGCTGCTGATTTTGAGAGTGCTGACTGATTATTTGCCCTTGCATTGTGTTGAGTTGTCGTCTTCTTTCTTCCTTTCCAGCTTCTTTTTTGTACAGATTGTAAAGGACCATGCATCTGGGAAATCAGTGATCTAAAAATCTGTAAGCTCTCATGCTTCTCAAATGAAAATATTTAGAGGCAGGCAGATGTACACATGAGGCCATATCTTGTTCACCTCATTCACATAAGTGGTCACTATAACTTTAGTAGAACTACTTGTGTCACCAAGGTGAGCATGGATGTGGCCAAGGGAGTGTGATTATTGATCACCCAGAGAATGAAGATGTGGATCTGGAGAGTCAAATTCGCACAAGAAAAAACATTCAGAAGAAAGAACATTTCATAGATGGAGTATTTAGAACCAAATTATGCCCTGAGATGCATGTGTGAAGTTCCCAATCACGTCAGTGATGTCCTACACATATCCAAGGGTATTAGGTGTCCCCTAAAGTGGTGAATGCAGCAAGAACAGGAGGGGCTACAGAGCCAAATCTTGTTCTAATATATGATAAAAGAAGTCTGCAGCTCTACATTAAAATCAATGGGAGTTGAGTATGTACACCTATTCCAAGACAGAATTTGGCCGAGGCCCTGACCCAGTGTCCACTGAAGTCAATGGAAAGGGTCTTATAGCATATGAGCACATTATCTTCAGTGGGTGCTGGATCAGGCTCTTATAGCATATGTTATAAGGCAGAGTAATACTGGAATCAGAATTCTCTCAATGAATTTGGAAGGAGAAAAACAGGAAGGAATAATACCATAAGAGATAGTGGAAAATAGGTAGCAGAAACTGTAAAGCAGTTTCTCAGTTAATACAAAAGGCTTAGGCAAATAACAGAAGCTTAAAGTTTTTATCACAAAGTTACTATGAAAAAACCAGCAAGGGGAACAGAGAACAGTGCACAGGAAAAGACAAGTGCGTTTTAATGGTACTCAGGCTCTTAAATCACGTAGTTGCTTTTGAAAATTTTACCCAATGATCAAAGCATATCAGATGGGAACTACAGACTGATTCACGTACCTTTTGTATAGGTATAGAGAGATACACTTAACATACTATAGTGAGTGCTACACTCGCTACACTTGACATAGTCTAGAGTGCTTCTGTGACCCTAAGGCTTCCAGCAGCCTGTGTCCCCTCTCAGAGTTGGGGAGCAAAATTTTACCCAGGCGGGCTGGGCAGGAAGGCAGGAGCAAAGTGCAGTGTGGTTTCAGCCTGTGAAGCACTGAGGCCAGCAGGTGCAGCAGGGATGGCTCCACAGGGACTGATGGTGTGCACCATGTGAAAGATTTATGGGGGCACCCCTGCAGCTACTGTCGCCAGGTATGGACAGAACTTGGACAGAAAATGTATCATTCTTATGAAGCATTGTCCCTCTTTCATACCAGCTGGAGCTGGCATGTCTCTCTGATTGCTTGATCTCAGTGAGATCTCCTTTCAGACCCTTTGCTGTGAGTGGATATCCAATGTATGCCACCTCACATTGTTTGAGTCACATTTTTTCTGGGTTGAGCTTTCAATTCTTGTTTCTGCACCACTATGGTAAAGCTTGTAATTTTCAGTCAGGGTTTCATTTAGCTTCTGTATCATTGCTCCCTTCACCTACAAAGAGGATATCATTTGCAATTATTTTCACCCCAGGCAGTCCTTCCAGTGCTCGAGTGAGTCTTCTCTGGAACATCTCTGGAGCTGAGCTCATTCCCATCGGCATGCACAGCCATCAGTAGTAACCAAATGGTGTTGCAAGGGTGATCAGCATGCAGGACTCTTCATCCATTCTTATGTGCCAAAATCCATTCCTCATATCACAGACTGTAAAGACTCTGGCTTTAAAAAGTTCTGTCAATATGTCGTCAATTGTGGGCAGTGGATAGTGACTTCTTTTCACTGCCTGGTTCAGATGCATAATTTGCCTGATATGTTCTCTACCACCAGCATGCTACTTACCTAGGCTATACTGGCCTCTACAGGTGCTATGAAACCCCTGCTCTGCAGACCTTTGAGGTTCTTGTATACTATATTACATAGTCCCACTGTAATTTTCTTTCCTGGTAAACACACAAGTTGCACCGCAGGGTCCACTTCCAGTCACAGCTTCCTTCGAAGCTCCCATCTCCTTTGAAAACATTCCCATGTGCTTTTTAAATTGTCTCCATAGTCCATGGAACACCCCTTTTGGCTTCTTGTACGTTCAGCTATAAAATTCTGATTAGCGCCATGGCTCATATGGTTTTAATCCCCAATATGGATCTGTAATGCTTACCATCCACCACAACAAACTTCAGTTGGTATTGTCAGTTTCCGGGTTAGTTACTATGAGGTCACATTTCCCTATGGGATGCATTGTGCTCTCACTGTACATTAGGACAGCACCCAGGGGCAATACCAATCTCTGTGCATGCAGCAATGTTGCATGCTCTTTGTAATGGGTCCAGTTCACCCTGAGGAATCATGTTATAGGAGGCCCCTCTATCCAGCTGAAATTGCACAGGGCATTTCTTTATCAACATTGCTATATGCAGAGATTGGTCCCTTCGTGCTGTCCTAATAACCTGATCCTGATATGCTCTTAGACTCAAGGAGAGAGTCATGATGTCATCACATCCTATTGTACAATTCTGAGTGAATCCTTGAAACCTTCCTCTACTCTTGCACATACTGCTAAAATGGTTCAACTTTCAATGCTGTCCTAGTGCAGGGCACTTCTACTTTAACCACTCATGCTCGCTCCTACAATAAGTGCATCTCTCTATTTTATGGAACTTTGGCCATATGCTCTCCTTTGCTGTTGTCTCACTGCAAGTAATTCTGGGATGCCATGTAGATATACCCTTGGACTCTGCCTGCTTAAACATTCTGTTCACTTTTCTTGTCTAAGCCTCTGAACTTTTTGTCTGGTAAACAGCTACTCCAAAGCTTTTCAACCAGGATTGCATAGTCACAATATTGCTCTCCAACACAAAGAAATTGACAAAGGTTAAAATATACCTTCAGACAAAGAAGAGTGCTTTAACACCCACAATCCCCTTAATGACTGTCTGGGTGTGGTTAAGCATGGGTTTTCTTCAAGGAAAATTTCATATTAAGTGTTTGTATCTTGACACTTCTTAATGTCCTGACATATATCTAATTTGTCGTAGCAACATATTTACCATGTGAGAAAGAAACAGCCGAGAATGTAGAAGTTCTGCAAATTGAAATCTCTAAGGCTAGATGGAATCCATTTCCAAATCTTGAAATAAGATTATTCAGGCTGAAACATGCTCTTATGACACAAAAGATGAAGCTGTATCCTGGAGAAGGACTAATATAATGTTGTATTTATTTTGAACATAAGGAAATTACCAAGGATTTACCTTTTTATTGATTTGTGCAGTGGGAAGATAGCGAAATCACTAATTAGTCATTAGCAGGGTGCAATTTGTAGCACTACTGCCCCTGAGATAAAATATGATACAGTTGTTTTGTAGTACAGTAGTGCCTAGGGTCTCTAATTCAAGGATCAGGGCCCCATTTTGCTAGACACTGTACAAACATGTAGTAAAAAGACAGTTCCTGTCCCAAATTCTTAGTCTAAATTTGTTTATGTTTATGTTTATGTTTATGATGAAACATAACAGGTGGCTGGAACAGACCAATAAGCGGGGAAGGTGGGGAACAAGAGAGTCAAGGATGTATATTGCAGTCCCACACGGGTACTTGGCCTGAAACCCAGTGCTAATACTAATGCTACCACTGGAGGCTGCACTGTTAGAGCTGCAATCCTCCAGAAGGGAAGGCAGGCTGGTTGGTGTCCAAGATCCTAAGGTTTCCTTTTATCTAAACATTTTCTGTGTTCCAAAATGTATATGGTTCCTAAGTGAGTATAATGAGAATGCCTACTAATTGCTACCTTTCACAATAGATGCAACATCCACTCAAACCCAACAGTTGATGTAAAAAACCTCAGCTGACTTATGCACATGAAGGAAATATTAGATTTATTTTTTTCCTATTATTCAATTGTGTGTCCTCTTGCAATCTGGGTTACCATCAAGCAAATAGTGTCTGCTGGGGACATATTTTTAGAACTGCTAGTGGAAAAATAACATTGCTGCCTAAAAAATTTCAAACACAGAACAAGGAATCTTGACAAATTTGACAATCTGTATAACACAAAGCTGCAGAGTAGAAAACAATACAGAACTGAAAGAATAATAATAACATTGCTAATGTCAGGGAAGGGGTTGTATTTTTTTTCAATAACATATACTAGTATCTTTTTTATTGCACTTTAGTGATGCTAAGAAAAGCATCAGTTCTTATCTTCACTGTAAATCTCAGAAGGAAATTGTGAAAACTGCTTTATCCTTTACAAGTAAATGTACCATTTCTGTAATATTGTGAGAATGAGCAAACTCCTTCAACTAGTAAATAGGCAATAAAATATAGAGAGCAGTTGTTCTTCAGGCTGGAATGTATTTATTTAATTTGTTTGTATATTTTTAGTTTGAGATTGGCCCTCAAATCACGAGGTTTTTAAAAGATTATATTGTTTTTTACTGTCCCTTTATTGTTGAACTACCTTGCCCACCAACAGTGCATGTGGTATTAACATTGTTGCTAACTCTACCAAATGTGTGGAGTAGGACAATTCTGGCCCCTATAGCAACAGCTATCACTTGGTGCTAGATCAAGGGTATCAGAGCCTTCCCAAAAGTGGGTGTGGGGGGGGTGATCCTGGAGCACCCCCTGCCCCTCCTCTTTCCCCCAAGCCCCACCCCCTGGCCAGGCCAGCGTGCAGCCTGGACGGGGAGCCCAGGCAATTGTGGGAGCTGTGGTGGCGGTGGGGTGGCACCAATAACCTGCCTGTGATGGTGGTGGGGGCACCAATAACCACCCCTAGCCCATATCCCACCCCCTTGCCCCCCCAGAGCTTCCCACAGCTGCCCGCACAGCTCTTCCTATGGCCGGGCTGTGGCGCCGAGGCCCCACCCCCAGCCGGAGCCGAGTCGGGGACAGCAGCATGGGCAGCTGTGGTGAGCCGGCACGGAGTCACAGTCCCTCCACCTCCAACTGCCCTGGGCTGGTCCGGGAGCCTGGGGCCGGGGACATGGGCTGGGGGCTGCTTTCAACCCCCCTGCACCATAGACAGGTGGAGGGTCTACACGGCTCCCACAACTGCCCAGGCTCCCCGGCTGGGCTCTATGCTGGCCTGGATAGGGGGTGGAGGCTCAGGGGGAAGAGGAGGGGAAGGAGGCGGGGTCCGGCCATCCACTTTCAAAAAGTGGGAGGGCTGTAGCCCTCCTGGTCTCCCCAGTACCAGCACCACTGTGCTTGATAGTGCAGTGCTTGAAGCTTCTCCACAAACCCCAAAGTTTTAATTAATTCTGTGCCCCCCCCAACACCGTATCTGCGTGTGTGTCCCCAGCCTATTAATTAATTATGCAACTCCAGCTCCTTATCTGTCCCTTTCCCCTCAGCACATCTCAGCCTCTCCTGAGGCTTTGAGGGCTCTTCCCCCACCCTTTTTGCCCAATGGACAGGGCCGAGGACAGCAGAGAACCAACTGATCCATCCCTGAGCTGCTGGGCTCTTTCTGATCCTCCACTACTTCTGTGAGAATGGTTTCAGCTGCTGTCCAAATCTATCTCTTGGCTCCTGTGGGAAAGAGGGGGAGAGAGTTTAGACTTCCCAGTAGGCAATAAGTGGTGAAGGCCTTGGAAAGGGCAGGAAATCATGTTAGGGCTGGAACTTATCTTGCCTTTGCCTGACTGGTCTAGCAGGCCAAAATCAGGTTACTCACAATGATATTTTGATATTTGCCAACACATTTTCCAACAGAAAATCCTGTGTCTGCAAACTTGAAAATTTCCTCAGGAAATTTAAATTTTGAAAAAATATAATGTGACACTTTCCTTTTTTAATCTCTCATTTTTTGGTGGGACATTGTTTCTTAAGCCAAACACTTCATCTCTTTTGTCAGATATTTAATTGGATAAATGGACAGATAGAATCATAGAATCATAGTGTGACAGGTTGGGGCCACAGAGACCTGCTTGGTGCTGCCACCTGGTGTGCCAATGCTACTTCTGCCCCTGCTTCCAGGCCTTTTCCAGCTTGGGACTCCCGAATCCTGTCTGTTTTGAGCCAGATTCCACTGATCTGCTGCAAACACAGACCCAGGTCCGAACCAAGTCCACTCACCACTGTAAGGCCCCTGGAAGCGCTCTTGCCTTTGACACCCAGCTGCTCAATTCCAAGGAGGTTCAAACCCTTAATACATCCGTTTTACCCTGCATAAGGCTTATACAGGGTAAACTCATAAATAGTTCGCCTTCTATTTCAAAGATAGAAAGATATGCACAACTGTTCGCTTTCCCCAGGTACCAACTCGTACTCAAGGAAACTTAATAAGTAAAAAGTGATTTTAATAAGTACAGAAAATAGGATTTAAGTGATGTCAAGTAATGACAGACAGAACAAAGTGAATTACTAAATAAAATAAAATAGAACACGCAGTTCTATGTCTAATCACCCTGTGTACAGATAAAAACCTCACTAGGTCCAGTAAACAGGCTATCTTCCTTCTAGCCTGGGTCCAGCAATCAGTCACCCCCCTAATGTCTTTGTCCTTTGTTCAGTCTCTTTCAGGTCTCCTTGGGGGGTGGAGAGCTTCTTTCTTTAGCCAGCTGAAGACAAAATGGAAGGGTCTCCCCTGGGCTTTTATAGTCTTTTTCCCCTCCCTGTGTAACATCCTGTTACCATGGAGTTTTGGGATCACATGGGCAAGTCAACTGTCCATGCACCCTTCGGCAACCAGCCTAACCAGTTGCATTCCAGACCCGGCCCCAATGTGGATTGGGGTCTGCAACATCTTTTGTCTGTTAAGTGCTCGTACTTAGGCAAATTCTTTGCTCCAAAGATGATCCCATGCACTTACAAAGGCTATGTACAAAACCAGCAAATATAAAACCAATCTTCATAACTCCAACTACAACAATGATACATACATACAAACAGGAGGAATAAATTCAGTAGGTCATAACTTTCACAGAGATATGTTACATGGCACATGTAGCATAAAACATATTCTAGTTACATATATACATTTATAAACATCTCCCCATAAAGTTTTATGGGGAACACCGTCACACATAGAATCTCAGGGTTGGAAGGGACCTCAGGAGGTCATCTAGTCCAACCCCCTGCTCAAAGCAGGCCCAAACCCAACTAAATCATCCCAGCCAGGGCTTTGTCAAGCCTGACCTTAAAAACCTCTAAGGAAGGAGATTCCACCACCTCCCTAGGTAACACATTCCAGTGCTTCACCACCCTACTAGTGAAATTTTTTTTCCTAATATCCAACCTAAACCTCCCCCTCTGCAACTTGAGACCATTACTCCTTGTTCTGTCATCTTCTACCACTGAGAACAGTCTAGATCCATCCTCTTTGGAACCCCCTTTTAGGTAGTTGAAAGCAGCTATCAAATCCCCCCTCATTCTTCTCTTCTGCAGGCTAAATAATCCCAGTTCCCTCAGCCTCTCCTCATAAGTCATGTGCTCCAGCCCCCTAATCATTTTTGTTGCCCTCCGCTGGACTCTTTCCAATTTATCCACATCCTTCTTGTAGTGTGGGGCCCAAAACTGGACACAGTACTCCAAATGAGGCCTCACCAGTGCCGAATAGAGGGGAATAATCACGTCCCTCGATCTGCTGGAAATGCCCTTACTTATACAGCCCAAAATGCCATTAGCCTTCTTGGCAACAAGGGCACACTGTTGACTCATATTCAGCTTTTTGTCCAATGTAACCCCTAGGTCCTTTTCTACAGAACCGCTGCCCAGCCATTCGGTCGCTAGTCTATAGCAGTGCATGGGATTCTTCCGTCCTAAGTGCAGGACTCTGCACTTGTCTTTGTTGAACCTCATCATATTTCTTCTGGCCCAATCCTCTAATTTGTCTAGGTCCCTCTGTATCCTATCCCTACCCTCCAGCGTATCAACCACTCCTCCCAGTTTAGTGTCTTCTGCAAACTTGCTAAGGGTGCAGTCCACACCATCCTCCAGATCGTTGATGAAGATATTGAACAAACCCGGCCCCAGCACCGACCCTTGGGGCACTCCACTTGATACCGGCTGCCAACTAGACACGGAGCCATTGATCACTAATCATTGAGCGTGACCATCCAGCCAGTTTTCTATCCACCTTACCGTCCATTCATCCACCCCATACTTCTTTAACTTCCTGGCTAGAACACTGTGGGAGACTGTATCAAAAGCTTTGCTAAAGTCAAGAAATAGCACATCCACTGCTTTCCTAAAGTCAAGAAATAGCACATCCACTGCTTTCCCCTCATCCACAGAGCTGGTTATCTCATCATAGAAGGCAATTAGGTTAGTCAGGCATGACTTGCCCTTGGTGAATCCATGCTGACTGTTCCTGATCACTTTCCCCTCCTTTAAGTGGTTCAGAATTGATTCCTTGAGGACCTGTTCCATGATTTTTCCAGGGACTGAGGTGAGACTGACTGGCCTGTAGTTCCCCGGATCTTCCTTCTTCCCTTTTTTAAAGATGGGCACTACATTAGCTTTTTTCCAGTCATCTGGGACCTCCCCCGATTGCCATGATTTGTCAAAGATAATGGCCAATGGCTCTGCAATCACATCAGCCAACTCCTTTAGCACCCCCGGATGCAGTGCATCTGGCCCCATGGACCTGTGCTCGTCCAGCTTTTCTAAATAGTCCCGAACGACTTCTTTCTCCACAGAGGGTTGGTCACCTCCTCCCCATACCATGCTGTGGAGTGCAGCTCCCTGGGAGCTGACCTTGTCTGTGAAGAGAGAGGCAAAAAAAGCATTGAGTACACTAGCTTTCTCCACATCCTCTGTCACTAGGTTCCCTCCCTCATTCAGGAAGGTGCCCACACTTTCCTTGACTTTCTTCTTGTTGCTCACATACCTGAAGAATCCCTTCTTGTTACTCCTAACATCTCCAGCTAGCTGCAACTCCAAGTGTGATTTGGCCTTCCTAATTTCAGTCCTGCATGCCTGAACAATATTTTTATACTCCTCCCTGGTCATTTGTCCAAACTTCCACTTCTTGTAAACTGCTTTTTTGTGTTTAAGACGAGCAAGGATTTCACCGTTAAGCCAAGCTGGTCGCCTGCCATATTTACTTTTCTTTCTACACATCGGGATGGTTTGTTCCTGCAACCTCAATAAGGATTCTTTAAAATACAGCCAGCTTTCCTCGACTCCTTTCCCCCTCATGTTATTCTCTCAGGGGACCTTGCTCATCAGTTCCCTGAGGGAGTCAAAGTCTGCTTTTCTGAAGTCCAGGGTCTCTGTTCTACTGCTCTCCTTTCTTCCTTGTGTCAGGATCCTGAACTCTACCATCTCATGGTCACTTCCTCCCAGGTGTCCCATCCACTATTGCTTCCTCTACTATTTCTTCCCTGTTTGTGAGCAGCAGGTCAAGAAGAGCTTTTCCCCTAGTTGGTTCCTCCAGCACTTGCACCAGGAAATTGTCCCCTACACTTTCCAAAAACTTCCTGGATTGTCTGTGCACTGCTGTATTGCTCTCCCAGCAGATATTGGGGTGATTAAAGTCACCAGGGCCTGTGATGTAGCAACTTCTGTTAGTTGCAGGAAGAAAGCCTCATCCACCTCATCCCCCTGGTCTGGTGGTCTGTAGCAGACTCCCACCACAACATTACCCGTGTTGCTCACACTTCTAAATTTAATGCAGAGATTCTCAGGTTTTTCTGCAGTTTCATACTGGAGCTCTGAGCAGTCATACTGCTCTCTTACATACAACGCAACTCCCCCACCTTTTCTGCCCTGCCTATCCTTCCTGAACAGTTTATATCCATCCATGACAGTACTCCAATCATGTGAGTTATCCCACCAAGTCTCTGTTATTCCAATTACATCATCATTCCTTGACTGTGCCAGGACTTCCAGTTCTCCCTGCTTGTTCCCAGGCTACTTGCATTTGTGTATAGGCATTTAAGATAACTCACTGATCGTCCTGCTGTCCCAGTATGGGGCAGGAGCCCTCCCCTCTTGCACTCACCTATTTGTGCTTCCTCCCAGTATCCCACTTCCCCACTTACCTCAGGGCTTTGGTCTCCTTCCCCGGTGAACCTAGTTTAAAGCCCGCCTCACTAGGTTAGCCAGCCTGCTTCCAAAGATGCTCTTCCCTCTCTTCGTCAGGTGAAGCCCGTCTCTGCCTAGCACTCCTTCTTCTTGGAGCACCATCCCATGGTCAAGGAATCCAAACCCTTCTCTCCTACACCATCTGCATAGCCATTCGTTGACTTCCACGATTCGACAGTCTCTACCCCGGCCTTTTCCTGCCACAGGGAGGATAGACGAGAACACCACTTGCGCCTCAAACTCCTTTATCCTTCCTCCCAGAGCCACGTAGTCTGCAGTGATACGCTCAAGGTCATTCTTGGCAGTATCACCGGTGCCCACGTGGAGAAGCAGGAAGGGGTAACGATCTGAGGGCTTGATGAGTCTCGGCAGTTTCTCCATCACATCATGAATCCTAGCCCCTGGCAAGCAGCACACCTCTCGGTTTTCCCGGTCAGGGCGGCAGATAGATGACTCAGTCCCCCTGATGACCCCCCACCCTCCTCCTCCTCTTGGGAGTGGTGGTCGTGGAACCCCCATCCTTCTGTTCTTGCTCAGATTCAGAAATAGCCACATTACTGCTAACGTCACAAAACTTTCCCCACTGGGAAAATCTAAACTAAATCTTTTGTTCCAGATCAGGTCATGTGAACTGAAACGTTTTGGTTTGACAAACTGAACTGAAATGTTCCGTTTCAGGTTATTTCAACATTAATCTGTGTCTGCTTGAACTGCTGTGGTGCTTCATGGGAGTTGCACTTCAGGTGCCTCATGCCCCCATTTTCTTCTGTGAGCTGGGCTCCCTGACTGGACTACATCTCCCAT
The DNA here is from genome assembly GCA_037349315.1 of Chelydra serpentina. Taxonomy (NCBI): domain Eukaryota; kingdom Metazoa; phylum Chordata; order Testudines; family Chelydridae; genus Chelydra; species Chelydra serpentina. The sequence continues at coordinate 66,215,609 of JBAIAC010000004.1, forward strand.
AATGAACTGCCATGTATCAGGTGGGTCACATGACCATGGTGCATAATGGATGACACAGTCTAGCCAGATAGCTAACCAGCTGGAGGAGAATCAGGACATAAGGCAGCTGAATTACAACTCCTATGATGGACTGGTGCAGCTCAGTAGGACATAGATTAATGTTGAAAGGGCCTGAAATGAAACTTTTCAAGTTGGAAATGTTCAAGTTTCATTTTGATTGAAAATATGGAAATGAAACATTTTGACATTTCTGAACTGGAATTTGTGGGAACTTTTCTTTCATCCCAACCCAAAACAACCCAGCCCAAAACAAAAACAATTTTTGAAATATCAGAATTTCCCCACAAGCTGGAAATTCCTATTGTTAGTCAGTGTATGTGTGCATGTGTAATTCCAAAGTAAAGTTCTGTCAATGAATCAAATGGGTAAGAGGGAAATTCAGCAAGTCCAGACCTCCCTTAATAGACACACTGGATATGTCTATGCAGCAAATGGAAGTGACCCTCCCAGCCCAGATAAATAGACTCAGGTGAGTGGAGCTCACACTAGCACTCTAAAAATACCAGTGTAGACAATGCTTTGAAGATGCTACCTAAGCTATTTTTAGAGTGCTATCGTGAGCCCGGCTAGCCAGAGTCTGTTGTCTCAGTCTGGAGGCTCGCTCCTGTGGGCTGTGTACACATACCGACTCTTGCTGCACCCATGGTAGCAGTGAATGGGGAGAAGCCCCTACTCTTGCTGAAGAAAAGTGAGGCCAAACTTGCTGAGAGGCCCGAAATACCCCAACCGTACAACTTCACAGAGTTAGCAGTCTCCTCTTTTGTGACTTCAATGTTTCAGCTCATTTCTTGTGACAGAAGGGTGTCCTGAGAGCCTTTAACATGAGAGGAGGGGTTGCCATCTTGATAACAAGTGGCTGGGATTTCAAAATGTTGATTTGTCTTTGGTATAAGAGAGAAAATTTGTATTTTTATCCTTAAAAAAGGAGTTAATGAGCAAATGAGTACTTGTTGTGGCAATAGATTGTGCTAAAAAACAATAAGAATAAGGCAAAGGATAACAATTAAAACTGAAAAGAAAACACATTTTGTTGATGGGCAGCTGGGAATAGTTTCCTTTAAGAAGAAACTCACAAGATAAGCCTAACATTAACGTTCCCCTTGCGTTCCCCCACCAGTGTAAAGTGAGTGGGTGAAAAACTCTGCCATTCTGATTTAGTAGAATGTTATACTCACTTTGCACTGGTGTCAATCACTACACTACACATTGTGCAGGACAATGGAAAATCTGGCCTCCTGTGACTATCCACTTACATGATCCCCATCACTATAGTATCTGAACTCATCACAAACAATTAATTTATCCTCACAAAAGGTTTAGTGCAGTAAGGAAGTATCCCTATTTTACAATTGGGGAACAGCGGCAGAGAGACTAAGCAATTAGCCTAAGGTAACAGAGAAAACTGTAGAAAAGCCAGGAATTGAAGCCAGATTCCCAAGTACTAGTGTAGTACCTTAACCACAAGGCAATCCTTCTTCTCTAACTTTGCTCACATATTTTTATCACTTTTACCTCACCTCCTTAATACAGTATGTCTTGCCTTTTAAGATTATAAACTCCTCAGAACAGGGACTTTGTCTTCTTATATACTGGTAAAACACTACACAATGGAGCCCCAATCCTCAGTGAGACACTTGGGAGCCACCATAATAAAAATAATAAATAATATTAATAATAAGACTCTCTGTTTGCAGAATGCCCATGGACATCAATGAAAATTCCAATTACAAAATATGCCATAGGGAATGCAATAGAGATCTACAATACATGAAAAAGAAGAGGACTTTGTCTTAAATTCTTGTGATCCGTTATTTTAACTGTTGTCTTTGCTGTTATATCCTGAGAAGATTATTTTGAATGGGGCTAGTTGAGTAGATGTCTTATCTATAAATATGTTAATAATCAGGAAGCAACAGAAACCTTAGCAATAAAGAAAGGGACAGATGCCCTGTATAAATACATTGCTTTAATGGTGCACTGACATACTAGCTATAGTGACTGGAAATAATTATGGGCTGAGATGCTTGTGAATAGACGGTGACCTCATTAATCATTGTGATGGAGATACTGGTAGTTCCCTGCAGTGAGTTATTATAGAAGTGCATCAAATAACAAGCAATGACAGCTAGCTAGTAGTGACTGAAGGCTGACAGATGGTCAATAAATTCAGAACTGGCTCATTTTTGTCACTAAAAGGTAGGTTTTAATGTTTTTTGGGGTGCTTCTCCTGTTCTAATCCGGGTCATAAAAGTTAACATCTACATTCAAGTGCTTTAAATATAAAGGGGAGATTTTAAAAAACCCAACAAATTCTTCAGAGAGTAATCAAACTGTGACGTTCCCAAATACCTAATACAACTGACAGTTACCAGTTCACTCCAGTTGGGAATGCTGCATCATTTCTAGTCTTCCACCACACCATGCTGTGCTATACCACAAAGCATTTTATGCTAATGTGATGAGACATCACACAGTTTGATATGATGTGGAACAACACAGTGGTGAAAACTTATGGACCAACCTAATTACTTTCAGATAAGAATTATTAATTCAGCTGGCAGAACTCTGATCTAAATGCACAAGATCTGGGGATAAATAAATAGATTAGATAGATTTACTGAAAACACTTTGCAAGAATAGACATTCCATTGTGCCTGCCTCTGCACACAGCTCTATTTAAAGTGCTGTTCCCTATTCAGGAGCACATACGTGTATTAATCTCCCTCTTGCACTTTGTGAAACTGCATTCTTTTATTAATATTTGCTTGTTTTCCTGATTTTGCCCCTTTAATTAATTAAAACAAAACTTTTGGGGGGGACTTTTGTTTTATTTTAAAGAGGCCGAATTGGCAAACGTTGTGTTAATGAAACCAGTCTCTTTCGAAAGAAATATTATTGAAGGGATCATCACAAAACTGGTGATTAAAAATAGATGGGTAGATCCTCAGTTGGTGTAAACCAGTATTTAATTGTGGAGCTATGACATTTTACACATGCTGAGAATTTTCCCCAAAGTCCTTATGACCAGTTTATTGAAGGAGTCATATTGAACTGGAGAAATACAGGGGGGAAATGGCAAATGTTTTAGCAAATAAAAGCACTTGCCAAGTGACTTGGCTTGTACTTGCAACTCCTTTTATTAGCAACCAGTCAGGAGAGCACGGTTTCATTCATAAGAATGTTCACAGAAGCAAAAGTGTTGTGAAGACTAGTGTGAATAAATATTCAAGAGGATATACATGCAGGCACTTTGTGCTTTTGGTAGGTTAGGCGACTGAAGGGGAAGGGTGAACGTTTTTTTGTAGATGTAGGAGGTCAAAGTAAACAATGAGCAGCTACAGCAGGGGATAGGTGAAGTGGGGGAGTGGCAGAGGCCACTAGGAGTGACAGAGGCATTCTCATAGTACTTCAGGGCATGCCTGGTAATTCAGCTGAGTGAATGAAATGCCACCCAGTACTGAAGAAGGGGAATGACTAAAGTAGATAACCTTTAGTACAACTTGGTTTAGGACACTTCACAGAGCAATAAGAGAGCACACTCAAAAAAGCTCAAGCGAGAGGCCTGGCACTAACATGCTTAATGCAGGTCAAACAACACTGTTCACATACGTGCTGTTAAATGGAGACCACTGTATTCTATCCATGCTTTTCCTTGGCAGACATATAAAAGTGTGTTCTTGTTTATGGGGTGAACGAATTACAGAACAGTATCTTGAAGACCCTTGACCACCCTTTCAGTTCTAGCACAGAAACAACTAGATGAGCAAAACAAAGATCTGGCTTCATTAGGACCATACGATTACTTGGCATGAAGAGAAAAATGAATGGAAAGTCTTGCTAGACAACCAATAAATCTTCTTTACATTTTTTCATCAGTCAAGAAGGAACCTGATTTTTTTCAAACCAGAGGTCCATATATGCAGCTAAAAATAATGTCCTGTTTTGTGTTTTGTCCTGTTTTGACATAAAAAAATTGTAATCTCCTAGCATTCCCTTTGACTGCTTATCGCTAGCTCTATGTTGTTTCCTAGAATGAGGGTCTTCACCACTCCATCCAATCCCCAACAGAATCAAAACTTCAGTTATTTCTTCAGGCACGTCTGTTTAGAAAGCTTAGTTTATCTAGCCAAGGACCAGAAATGTTTCTATGTGATATGGGGAACCAGTCCTGCAACTCAAATACCAAATCATGAATACTTATGGTGAATTGTTCCTGAACAACTGATAGGCTGCAATTTGTTCATACAAATCATTCACCCAACAATTATGCATAATGAACTAATCAGTGAAAATCACTTCTTGAACAAGGATAATTCACAATCAGAGAAAGGGAATTAATTCATTGAATAAACTATTCATCATGGCTGCAGAATATAAGTGGCAGAGGCAGGAAGAGAACCCAAGTCTCCTGATACCCATTTCTGTGTCCTCTCAACCAGCCTTTGCTGTCTCCCATGGAAGTGCCAGCACTTTTTCATTTGTTGCTTGTTTTGCTTTGTAGTTTTATTCCTTTTCTATCTCTTTCCATTCAAGTAAAAATATTCTCAATAAGAACTACTTATTTTTAAAAGGAGGACTCCCTCAAGGCTAGAAAAGGCTAACAGACAAAGAAAAATCCATGTTTGTTAAGTATTTCTTCATTCTTGCTCACTAACTTTAGACTTTTCTTCTTAAAAAACAAAGAAATGTCTCCACCCAAACCCAATAACATTTTCACAGGCTATACTGGAAAACAAGTGTAAATGATAGAGTGCGTAAGGATTTCTTCAAGCATATTGTTATGAAAATGAGTTGACTCCATCCCCTTTTGTCAATAAAATAGGATATTACCAAACGGCTGCTTTTACGATCACAGCTGAATTGGTTTTCAGACTCCATAGAAAGGTCAATTCAAACAGTGACAAACATCACCTTGGTGGTCACTACTGCCTACCTCCAATTTGGAAAGCTTTTATTAACTGACTTTCAAGCTGGGGGTCATGCTTTGACGGAGTTTTTCTAAGAGACTGAGGCATGAAAGCTCTTGAAATCTCCATTTCCTTAATGAAAATAGTATTCCTGAATGAATGATAATCAAGTGATGTTTTGATTATGCCGAGTAGTTTTCTGCCAGTATTTCACTTCTCCCTAGTAACACATTTCTGTGAAAAGTACAGCCTTTAGGTTCTTTACCATAGCTGACACTCCCTCCCTAAAAGGACATCTGAATCAGCATGTCAGAGAGGGTCATTTGACCATATCAAAGCACTTATCTTGTTATCTTGCACTGCATTCATTGCTCTGTGCCTAGACAGTTTTTTATTTCTTTTTATTTATATATAATACACACACACACACACACACACACACACACATTTGTATTAGTGCTGAGAAGCCCCATTTTGATGCTCTGTCTGCTGTTACAATTACTACAAGGGAAGTGAGCCTTTTATTAGAAGACTAAAAATACAATAGCAAACCAACCATGCTGTACCTTGCACAGTACAAATCATAGATTCATAGATTCCAAGGCCAGAAGGGACCATTGTGACCATATAGTCTGCCTCCTGTATAACAGAAGCCAATGAACTGGCCCAGAATAATTCCCAGACCAGATCTTTTAGAAAAACTTCTAATCTTTATTTAAAAATTGTTAGTAATAGAGAATCCACCTTGGTAAATTGTTCCAATGGTTAATTATTCTCACTGTTAAAACCATATGCCTTATTTCTCAGTCTGAGTTTGTCTAGGTTCTGCTTCAGCCATTGGATTGTGCTATACCTTTCTCTGGTAGATTGAAGAGCCCAGTATTAAATATTTGTTCCCCATGTAAGTATTTATAGACTATGATCAATCACCCCTTAACCTTCTCTTTTTAAGATAAATAGATTGAGCTTCTTGTGTCTGTCACTATAAAGCATGTTTTCTAATCCTTTAATCATTCTCATGGCTCTTCTCTGAGCCCTCTTGCATATATCAATATTCTTCTTCAATTTTGGGCCTGAGAACTGCACACAGTAGTCCAGCAGCAGTCACACCAGAGATAAAATAAATTTTCTATTCCTATCCGTGAGTCCCCAATTTATGCATCCCAAGATCATATTAGCTCTTTTTGGCCACAGAGTCACAGTGATAGCTCCTGTTCAGCTGATTATCCACCACAACCCCCAAATCTTTTTCCAAGTCACAACTTCTCAGGATAGAGTTCCCTATAATCCCCCATTCTTTGTTCCTAGATGTATACATTTCCATTTGCCCATTCTGAATCAGTAATCTGTCCTCTTCATCTTTTACCATTCCCCCAATTTTTGTGCCATCTGCAAATTGTATCAGTGATGATTTTGTTTCATTCCAGGTCATTGATAAAAATGTTAAATAGCATAGGATCAAGAACCAGTCCCTGTGGGACCCCACTGGAAACACACCTGCTCGATGACAATTCCCCATTTACAGTTACATTTTGAAACCGATCAGTTAGCCATCTTTTAATCCATTTAATGTGTGCCATGTTGATTCTATATTGCTCTAGTTTTTTAATCAAAATGTTGTGTGGTACCAAGTCAAACACCTAAGTATATTACATCGACACTATTACCTTTATCTACCATATAAACAAAAGCAAATACAAAATTGCTTAGGCACAGAGCAATAAAGACAGTGCAAGATAAAAAGATAAGTGATTTGATGTAGTCAAATGACCCTCCCTGACATACTGATTGAGACATCTCCCTCTGCAGGAGGGAGAGACGGTTATGGTTAAGAACCTAAAGGCTGTACTCCTCACAGAAATATGTTACTGGAGAGAACTGAAATACTGGCAGCAAACATAATAAATAGCTTATTTGTTTCTTTTTGGAGAAGGGAGAATTTGGAGAATCTCCTTTCAGTCCAGTCTCCAATCTCCTAAATCCACACAGCTCACCCCTCAAATAAATGTTATATTTAGCAATCAGCCATGTGTAAGCCACAGTTCATTAGACTTTATGCCATACAGTGCCTTTGCTAGTGACAGTTTTATGTACTTTAGCGTGAGGAGAGAGTTTCAAAACAGCATGGGCCACTAAATTGCATGGGTTTCTTTTAAGTCTAAGACACGTCAAATGGAATGCTGCCCCGTGAAGAGGATACATGACACTCTTCACTTCCTGTTGTAATGGATTTAGGGCTCGAGCCAATTCCTGCTACTACAGTCGAAGGAGAGCCTTTCCATTGATTTAATTGGGAGTTGAATTTGGCTCTTGGAAGGGAATTTTCAAAGGCAAAGAAATCAGATGCTCAGTTTTGCCCCATCTGGTTTCCTGTGGGATTTTCAAAGCTATCTCACTCTAGCCTCACTCTAGCACAAGGAAGAAGATGTCTGCTGCCCACTTTTTCAACAGAGAATATGTACGTGACCCCGACATGTAGTCCTGTGCAATTCTAAGCACCAGCATCTCACTGAAATCACTCATTAATATATGCTCATAGAAACACCTGAGATGGGATATTTTCACACACACACACACACGCAGCATGGGTAATGCATCAGCCCTAAGAGCTCTTAGATACGATCCTAGGAAAGGAGTTGGGTCTGGGCATGGCAATGGCAGTGGGGAAGAGAACCCCAAAAAGGGCCAACAAGGGAAAACCAGCCTGACTGAGGTAGTGTAGCGGGGCAGTCACCCCGCTCCTGTGAAAGGTTAGGCTGACTGGGGAAGCAGCCACAGCTGGGGCCATGCCTCAATCAGGCCACAGCTGGTCCTATAAAAGGGCTGTGAGCCAGGAGCAAACAGTCTCTCTCTACCTCTTGAGAGAGAGGGACCTGGCTGCCTGGGAGAGAAGGGTTCTTGAGACAGAGCAGTGCTGGGGAAAGGGAGGACAAGCTGGGGAGCTCCAGCCTGACAAAACCCCAGGCTGTGGGCCTGGTTAAAGGCCAAAACAGGTATTGGGGTTGCAAAGGTGCAGCCCGGGGTTAAGCAGAGGCAGCAGGTCCAAAACCCCCTTGGCAGTGATGAGTGGTTTACAGACTGCAGTCTGCCCCAGTGAGCGGGACCTAGATGCTGACTGGCAGTAGCCACTGTAGCAAGCTGGTGATAGAGGGTTGGGGATTCCCCCGGTGGGGAGCCCCAGATTGTGGGTTACTGCTGGGGGCAGAACCCTGAGATAAAGAGGCACTTCCAGGGGGCAGCACCCCAAGGTAAAGGGGCACCGAGGTATGGGAGGGACATGGGTGCTAGCGGAAAGTGATACATCGGCCAGCAGAGGGTGCTCCAAGGCTGGTAAACAGCTAATTCCCAAGACGACCAGTAGGAGGCGCCGTGCCAGTGAGTCTCACTGTGCTACAGGGAGTGAATAATAGAGTCAGTATGATTGACCAATCAAGGATACACTGTGTAAGGAGAAGAGAAGCACATTGCCTGATGCTCAACATAAGAAACAATCAGGGCTGATACTGCTTGGGAATCTGTCAGACAACTGGAGAACGTGAAGAGTATGCGGCTTAACAGTAGTGGAACTCCTTGGATGGGAGTTAGTCTCTGATGATGCAGCTGTGCTGTCCCTGGTCCTCTCCCCTTGTAAGTTCAGCTATGGCCCATTGAAAATGAAGAATCCACTCTGGAGTTTGTGTGTGTTCAATGAAGTCTCCACTGCCACTCCGACTGGTCCTCTTCATTCTCGGCCTGTTACTAGATAAAAGAGTATCTAGGCCCAAGGACTAAATTGTGCACACAAGCCTGAGGCATGTGCAATAAATAGAAATATTTGACTGTACATGTGTACTACTTTGCATTATTATAGCACTTTTAAAATTAAGATCTCAAAAGCACATCATAAGAATTATTAAATAAGAGCCTGATTCTGCAAACTTTAACCACATTGTGATCTGAAACTAGGTGAATTTTGCACAGTTTTAGGGTTAAAAAACAAAAATGTATGAAACCTTGGGTGTAAAGGGCAGAATATTGTACCAGGTATCCAAGTGAATTTGAGTATTGTTATAAGCCCTGTATATTTTCCAATGTGTTTCAGTTCTAGAAACACTTTGCTAAATATCTTAGTGCTAAGCCACTGTGGGATGACAGGTGGCAATATAATTATAAAAGATGTAATTATGGTTCTGAATCCAAAATACAATAATTCCAAAATGCAAATACACTTCTTATATGCTTAAGTATGCCTTTATGAGAGTATGCATTTGCCATAACATAGACTAGACAGGTTATGTTAGATTACATACAAATACATAATTACATAAGGACCAGATTGGATTTGTTTAGATAATGACAGACAGAGCAGGTAGACAAACAAGCCATAAAATAAGAAAGGTTCTGACGTGTCTATGAGGTGGCATGGAAAACATTCTGAGCTATGTTTCTCACTATGGGTACAAATGATGTGCGTATCAATAAGTATATCAATGATTTGGGGAATTTGTCAGAGTTTAGCAGATTTCTCCACTTCGACCCATTTGTTTTAATACACACTTGGTGAGTGTCAGGTTCAGAAAGTAGTATGAACAACATCAATTATTGTATTGTTGTAGCCGTATTGGTCCCAGAATATTATAGAGACAAGGTGGGTGAGGTAACATCTTTTATTGGACCACCTTCTGTTGGCGAGAGAGCAAGCTAATACTCTCTAATACACCAATTATTGGCAGATAATAAAGAAGCCACAAGTATATGGGTGAGTTATCTGGATATCTTGAGTGATTTCTGCCAATATGTATCTATTAAACTATGGATTCATGTGTTACTGTTAGTAAAACACTATAGATGTGCTAAGTATTACTACTGAGAGTACAGGTACTATGGCAGAATGATAAATTAGTAACAGTTATAATAATAGTAAACACCACAAGCATTTTTCTATAGAAAATAATAGCCAGCAATAAAGTTAACTCAGTGAAAACATTGTCGATGGTGCCGCATTATCAAATGATAATACTGCTATTAGCGTGCACTAGCGCTGTCAGCAAGTTCTCATGTGCTGGGAGCTAGTCAGACCACTTTGGTCAATCTCTACTCATCACAATGCATTGTAATTTGGAAACCACCATATGGCAATAGACATGGCTGCAGATATAGCACAGTCCCTTTATCAGAACGTTATTAGACGCTAAGGATATTATCTGACAAAGAGAGAGCAAGACTGTCTAGGGTCGCCTTGTTGCTGACTACATATCTGAAATATGTTAGCATAATGTTTTGCTTTGCACCCAGAGAGAGATAAATATCCTTTCTGAAATTGAATAAACAAATATTTCATTACTGTAGTCACTTTTAATACACAAATCCTTCCATGGGCACAGTTAAAGAACCAATATGCATCTCAGGGATAAGGCTGAAATACTCACAGCCTACACAAAGGATTACAGACAGTGTTTCTTATATAGTTAGATTGGTCACATTTTCTTCCACAGAAGAGATTGCTTACACCATTATCGTGTATTTGGGAAAAGTAAAGAACTTAAGTTGACATCTTTAAAGCAGAAATATTTAAAGCTTGATAGAATCTGAAGCATGTACTGCTCTAATTTTTTTTCTGCTGTGCACGTCTGTCGGGAAGCTGTAGTGTGACTCTAATAACACAAACTGGCCTCTGCTTTCTCATGTCTTTCAGTATTATGCTTAAAGTGCAGCTACCTGCTGAGACAATAAACATGACTTCCCATGACTTTTCAGTAATGAAGCTCATTCCTGAGGCCCGAGGGTAGAGTCAATCTAAAATATAGATATGAAGGCTGGAATTAGAAATTTCATGATCAGCCAAGTATACTTATAGCAGCCACATTTTGAAGGGGGCATTCTTTCATCTATTAATTATGTTCCATTTCCCCCTCTCACCGATACTAGCGACTCATCATTTTACATATTTAATGAAACATGACTAAAAATACATCAGAATTAATCGGTATCTGTACTGTACCAAAGAACTTTCAGAGTTATCATTTATTTCTTTTAGATAGGCTGCTACTTCCTGGAGAATCTGCAAACAAAAAGAAGGGATTTAAAAAAAACCCCAACATTATGAGATTATGGCTGCAGGATATAAAAGAAACTCAGTGTTCACTGCACAGCACAATGAAATATAAAATGTAATTTTCCAATCTTTTCTGTGTCTTTGTCTGCCTACTTTCCCTAAGTGTCATATATCCCAATATAAATTTTGCAAAATAGATTACATAGTGACATAGTCAACTCCCAGAGGCTTCTTTTTAAAAGTTAAACATTACAGAAATGGGATGGGAGAGGTATTCAGATTTAATTCTTTAATAACATTTTAATTTTGTTGCTCCCTCAAATTACAATAAAATTCCAAATAAGTAAATTAAAAGCAAAACAACAAACAAAATAAACCCACAACCAATAAATAAACCACCAAAATTACCCAGATTTGTACCCCTCTGATTTTTCTGTTGGGTACACATACATTTCAGCTTGTGCTGTCTATGGGAACATATTTTCATATTTTGGGCATTGATTCACTGCTGGGAGGAATGAAAAAACAAAACCAGATTTCTGGTTTCCTTTGTTTCCTAATTATTACAGGTTCAAATCCTGAAATTCTTACTCAGTGTTTTCTCTGGAAAATGGGACTAATATTAACAGCCAGTAGAGGACTTTGTAAAATCTGAATAAGGAACTCAGGATTTGGTACACAGTGGTGTTGTTTTTTTTAAGTATTAAAAAGCAAAGCTGTCGCCAAATTACTGAGAGTTTCTAACAGCAATATAAAAAAAAGAATCCTGACATAACAGGCCAGACACCACCTGCTCTCATGCTCTTGTGCAGCTCTGTCTGACTTCAGGACCTGACCCATAAATGTTTGCTCACACACACAGGCACTAACACAAATTGAAAGCTGATGAGGGGACATCAAAATGGCTGTAGTTTTTTCAAATTATCCTTAAAATCCCGCATAAAGAATACTAAAACAATTTTACACTCTAAAATGTGTTTGGTTCATAGAAAAGGAACATGAGATAACACACACACCATGTCCGTGGAGCTGCATTGACATCACTGATGGCATTCTATTACATATAGGTTTTTATACTGCCGTCCTCACTGTTGTATCTGAGTGCCTTCCAGTAATGCCTTAAGCAACATAACTAACATCTGTCACATGTGGATAATTCTTTCCCTCATCCTTTCCCCATGGGAAGAACTGTGTGTGCAGTGATGAGTTTTGTTTTGGTAGGGTTTGGCTTGTTGTGGTTTTTTCTTTTTCTTTTTTTAAACATGTGCACTGCTATGTGCTTATATTAGAGAAGGGAAAGTCGAAGAAGTAGGTCAGGAACTTACAGAGGAAGTGATAAGTTCATTCCACAGTCTTGGACCAGCACCTGAGAAAGCTTTGTCTCCCGCACAGATGAGCTTTACCCTTATGGCAGAAAGTTCCATTGTGCCAGAGGAGTGAATTTGTCAACCATAGTCTTGCCCTCGATGAAGGTGATCTTTTAGATGTGCAGGGCCCTAAATAATTAATTCTTTATTCTTTTACGGTTCTCAAAAGTGGGTCAGTAAAATAAAAAATAAAAAGGTGGTCCCTCTTCTGAAGAACATACACTGTCGTTACAGAAACAAAGGCACAAGTGGGAGTTAGTCAATGAAAACTGGCACCTAACTCCCATTTGTGCCTTTGAAAATCTCCCCCAATGTAACAAAGCAGGAAAGGAAAGATTAGGGGTGGAAAGGTGGGAATAACATATACAATTACATTGTTACTTAGCAAAGGCTAGTGCGATTTCCTGCGTGGGTAAACAGATTCACGCTAGCCCTGCTTGAGCTAATGTGCTAAAAATAGCAGTGTGGATACTGCGGCATGGGAGACATCTCAGGCTAGCCCCCCAAGCCCACCTAACCCTCTGGGGGTCCAAGCTCAGGCAGCTAGCCCAAGCTGCTGACCATGCCACAATCACCAGACTGTTATTTTTAGTATGCTAGCTCGAGTCTATCTACCAATGCTGGGAATCACACCTCCCAGCTGCAGTGTAAACGTACCCAAAGATACTTAGGCACCTAGCTCCCACTGATCTGGGCAACAAGTTCCTGACAGGCAGGCCGGTGGGAGGAGCCTCCCTCTGCTCAGGATTCTCAACTGTAAGCCCTCTCCTGGAGTTAGACACAGACACTAGGACAGCCCTTTCTCACAAAAAAATCAGAGTGAGGGTATGTCTACACTGCAATAAAACACCCACAGCCCAGGCTATAACATTTCAGTGTAGACATTTGGACTCGGGCACTGGGACCCTCCTCCCTCGCAGGTCCCCAGAGCCGAGGCCTGAACATCTACACTCCAATTTTATAGCCCTGAGAGCCCAAGTCAGCTGCCACATGCCAGACATGAGTGTTTTATTGCAGTGTAGACACACCTGTCCCTGACAGACTTCAGAACAGAAATTCCAAAACTTTGGGCACTCTCATCTAGGAAATAGATTCAACTCCTTTCTCTGCCTGATGTGAAGCAGGGGTTGAATGCAAGTCTTCCACATCAGCACTACAACCATTGGGCATTTGGCTATTCTGGGAGATGTCTTTCAATCTGTCCTGTTGGAGTTGTTCTACTTTGTAGTAATCATTAAGTATTTCCTCCTTGAGCAAGGCAGAGTGTGATTGACTCTATAACCTGGGGCAGTCAGGTTCAAGTCCTTTCTCCAAATCAGGCAGAGTTGGGATTCAAATACGAGTGTCTCACATCCCAAGTGGTGCCCTAACAACTGGGCTATTAGACACACTCCATCTTTGGCATGACGCCCCCTCATGTAGGCCTGATCCCATGCATCCTCTAAGTGTGCCTAGGATCAAGCTCAACGGTGAGATAGGAGGAATGCCTAGTTTGAAACCCCTTCCAGAGCTTTTGCTTATGCTAGGGCTCCAAGCAACTCACTAGCTGTGAAGCAGCTTGAGGTCTTAGATAGCTTTGCAAATGCTAACCGGCAGAAACTTAGGTACCTACAGGGTTAGGCAGCTGAACGGTAGTTTTGAGAATGTCAGTGACACCTAAATATTTTACTTAGGCACCTTTGTGCCTAAGTAAAATATTTGTGCCACAAAAAAAGATGATAATCATATAATTTATATGGCCACTATTATTACAGAGGCCATATACAAATGACAAAGGATTTTTAATGTTTCTAATTTTTCCACCAAAAAACCCCCACTTTTTCTTTGTCAAGTCTAGTGTATTATTTCATTTATTGCTAAAATGTATTAGAATAATGTACCACAAGCTTGTTTTTTTATGGTGATAATTAAACAAAATGTCAGCCTAGTTATCTATTCCTAAATTGTTTGGGGGGCATAATCTCAGAGGAAAGGCACACTTCTGAAGTGATTTCAGAATGCGAAAAATGATTTTTAAAGGGAAAACAAAGCCATACCTTATGGAACATGATTGCTCTGTTTGCCCACTTGAGCACGTAGCAGGAAATCTAGAGCATAATCAGAAACATGTTGCATGCATAACACATTATTTCTGTCCTAGTAGCTCAAGGTCAGAGTTCAATTTCCCTATTTTTTCTCCAATTATGATTCTCCTTTTCACTTCCTCCTTCTCTTTTTTTCCCCTTCAGAAACACTCCCATCTTCCTCCTCCCCTTCTTTATTACTTACACATATCTGCGCACACACACACAGTTACTGAATAAAAACAGACATATAAGAGCTCCAAAGCAGTGCTTTCAGCTTGTCACTATGATCTTTATTAGGAAAATAGAAAGATTCCCACACCTATACTGTTACCCGATTGATTACTTAAGAATCCCCAGTTATCACTTTGAGGGTGGACAGGTTCTTGCCCCAAGATCAGGCCCAGTATTATTCAAATTATAGTTGGGAACCTTGATGTGCACAGTTGCAACACTCACACTATAGGAATGCTCTTATATTTACAAATATAGATTATTAACACATTTAGCACAGTCACAAACACCCCAACTCAGTAAGGTAGATAGCGATGCCACGGAATCTACATCTACACATCCATATACTTACACCATCCGTTGTAGAACAACCTGAAATGTTAGCCATCGTCTTCCTCCTCACCATCACCTTCCTAGTCATCACCAGTGGCCATCCTTCTGGCACCTCCCAAGTACTACATCTCTCTCTCTCTCCTACTGCCCCTAGACTGGGATGCCACTTTTATATGTTACACTGACGCCGTTATGTTCGATGCATATTCAGTAGGGATTTTTCCCTTTTCCTTATTTGTATTTCCTCCGTTTACTAATGTTGGGGTGTCTTTTTTTCTATAGGTTAGTATATCAGTGATCTCATCTAATTATCATATCTGACCATTTTTAACATGACCCTTTTGTGGTCAGGTATCACATTTGTTATTTCTGTCCTACCCGGTTCTTTCGGTTCTTTCCAAGTTCCGAGCTGTGGTGTACCTGTTAAGTTTAAAAGGGTATGAACTTAGGAAGCCCCCTATTCCAACCTACTTCAACACATCCTCTATGTTAAAGGTTGCAGACATATATGGACCCTATGCTTTAGCTCATCACCATCTATCTAGGTGAAAGGTACCAAACATATGTATGCTAACTTTGCCTTAGCTCAACATACAGGATGTGGCCTGCAGGTCCCTTGTGTTGTAGTGTAATATAAACCTATAAGCCTATTATAAGAAAACAAATTATCAGACCCATGAGTAAATAAGAAACTTATAAGAAAAGATATATAGGCTAGCAAGCAGGATAGCATTAGATGTATCTCATGTACCTGTTATGTACATCAGTTTGTTTCCAGGACACTTCTGACGTTGAATCATGTGCCTGTGGTCAGAACTTCCCCTTAAACTCTATTTTCAGCTCCCCAAATACTCGGGGTTTTCCACTGGGTGGTGCAAAGTTTATCTGTTTAAAGTTCAGAGGCCTCAAGCCTTATGCTAACTTGCTGAAGCTAATGTCTTACAAGATACAGGCCTGTATGTTTCTTGCATTACGGCTGAATATAATGCAAAGCGGCATGTAATGCAAAGCAGTGAATATAATTAAGGCAAGCTATCCACTGGGCTATAGTAGTTTCAGAATCTTGGCAGTATGCATCAGATTGATTCAGTGGCCTTTTCTGTAGATTAGGAATAAATCAGATTTGTATAAATCTCAGAGCTTTACCTTGATATGAATACTTCTTTTTAGTCTCAAAATATTGTGGGGTCATGCCCAATCTTCATTTGGGCATGTTCAAATCATGTTTGAGGCATGTTCAAATGAACCCCAAACCTCAAGGCAAAACTGGCAACACTACCAAGCTTTAATTGATTTTCCCCTGAATTGACAAATCTACCCACGTTCACAAAAACCTTGGCCCACACAGGCTCATAGGTTCTTACATTTAAGCGAATCTTATGTTTAAGAAACCCACCCCCAGTTTTAGACGTATAATTGACCTGATTTGGATTTTTGTTAGAAAAGTTTCATTTAACTCTGGTTGAAATTCCACTTAAATAACCACTGAAATGCATTCAATGATACCTGCATTGTCCCTTGCACATGATTGTCCATTTCAGAGAAAAGGCAAACACATAAATGCATCTCAATTCTGCACAACTGGCAGTCTCTGTGCAACACAGGGCCAGTGCTAGGTTAGCAGATGTGGTTCGGGTTAAGACAGAGGGGCTTTAGCAAGTTGTGTGAAAAGCTTGAACACTACCTAAAGCTTGGCAATAAACAGCACTTATTAGTAACTTACTCACATGATAACTGAATTTTACCATATTTGGTATCATGTTACATTATTGGATACAAATAACTCTGAACATGTGACAATGGTGTGGACGGTCTTGTTTAAAAACGAAACAAAAAAATGAATTGAGAAAGAGTGTGATGAAGAAAAAGATGAATAAAGGATTAGGTTGGCAAAGCTGAATCTCCATTTACATACACCAAGACCAATAACACTGAGAAGAAGCAAAGAGAAAGGGCCTTTTAATTCCTTAGAGTAGTGGGAGAGAGACACTGGCATTTCACAGCTTGGACCATTAGGAGTCCAAGTTGATGAAGTAGCCAGTGAGTAATCCCAAGATTTAAGGAGTTTAGGACTAAGCAACTCTACTAAAAAGAAAGGATTTGTACCTCAAGCAAGGATCCAGCTGCAGCCTCCTGGAAGGAACTGCTTCCAAGGGTCTTTGAGCAATTTATTACCTGAGCATGAATTACAAAATTTGCTAAAGTCAAATTATGTCCCTATACTTATTTCTTATGATCTGTGAGTTACAGTGTTTTCTATAGTTCTACATTTCTTGGTACGCTAGGAATTACCAAGTTTATATTTAATTTGTGGGGCAAAGTAAACATGTTAAAGTTGAGATGTCATTGCTGGCACCCAGAGGTATGCGCCTATGATCTAGCAACTTATGGACATTTCAAATCCACACATGAAGTACATGTGCCGGAAAAGGAGTTGGGGATCCAATCCTGCAAAGTGATAAATGTCCTCAGTTCTCTTTCAAGTCAACAGGAGTTGAGTATGCATTCACAGGACTGGGCCATTTGTGATTTTTTTTTTTTAACTTTCCAGGCAATTTCAGGAATGTTTACCAACATCATACCATAACACATTTGTTTGGAATAATAGAAAAGCCTGTAATTAACAACTATATCCTAACCTTGTACCTACTGTGCAAATACTAAGTGAAATATGCTGGGCAATGTTACTGCATATGCTCCCTTTAATCAACATGCAAAAGTCCTTATACTATAAATGGGAATCAACCGCTGATTCAAGGACAATATAAGGCTGCACAGTGTGAAGTAAATCAGTGCTGCCTCCCGCTCCACACACTACCACTTCTGTGAGTAAACACAGGTTTCATGGTTAGTATTTTATTATGGTTATGGGCTATAAGTTTTTTATAAACTGCTTTTAAAACAATATAAATATTTATTAAGAAGCAATACATAAGAACGGCCATATTGGGTCAGATCAATGGTCCATCTATCACAATATCCTGTCTTCCAACAGTGGGCAATGCCAGATGCTTCAGAAGGAATGAACAGAACAGTCAATCATCAAGTGATCCATCCCATTGTCCACTCCCAGCTTCCAGCAATTTAGAAGTTAGAGACACCCAGAGCACGGCATCACATACCTGACCCTCTTGATGGACCTATCCTCCATGAATTTATCTAATACTTATTTGAATCCAGTTATAGTCTTGTCCTTCACAACATACAATGGAAACAAGTTCCATAGGTTTACTGTGCATTGCATGAAGAAGTACTTCCTTGTGTTTGTTTTAAACCCTGCTGCATATTAATTTCATTGAGTGACCCCTAGTTCTTGTGTTATGTGAAGGAATAAATAACACTTCCTTATTCACTTTCTCCATTCTATTTATGATTTTCTAGGTCTCTATCATATCCCCCTTAGTCATCTCTTTTCCAAGCTGAAAAGTCCCAGTCTTTTTAATCTCTCCTCATATGGAAGCTGTTCCATACAGTTAATCATTTTGTTGCCCTTCTCTGTACCTGTTCTATTTCTAATATATCTTTTTTGGGATGGGGTGATCTGAACTGCATGCAGTATTCAAGATGTAGGCATACCATGGATTTATATAGTGGGATTATGATATTTACTGTCTTATCATCTGTCCCTTTTCTAATGGTTCCTAACATTCTGTTCGCTTTTCTGACTGCCGCTGCACATTGAGCAGATGTTTTCAAAGAACTATTCACAATGACTCCAAGATCTCTTTCTTGAGTGGTAATGGCTAATTTAGACCTCATGATTTTGTAAGTATATTTGGGGTCATGCTTTCCAATATCCATTACTTTGCATTTTTCAACATTGAATTTCATCTGCCATTTTGTTGCCCAGTCACCCAGTTTTGTGGCGTTCCTTTGTAACTCTTCGCAGTCAGCTTTGGACTTAACTATCTTGCATAATTTTGTATTGTCTGCAAATTTTGCCACCTCACTGTTTACCCCCTTTTCCAGATCATTTATGAATATGTTGAACTGCACTGGTCCCAGTACAGATCCCTGGGGGACACCACTATTACCTCACACCATTCTGAAAACTGACCTTTTATTCCTATCCTTTGTTTCCTGTCTTTTAACCAGTTACTGATCCATGAGAGGACTTTCCCTCTTATGCCATGACTCCTTACTTTTAGAGCATTTGGTGAGGGATCTTGTCAAAAGCTTTATAAAGGTCCAAGTACACTACATCCACTAGCTTACCCTTTTCTCCCTGTTTGTTGACCCCCCTCAAATAATTCTAATATATTGGTAAACTATGGTTTTCCTTTACAAAAGCCATGTTGACTCTTCCCCAACAAATCATATTAATCTATGTGTCTGATAATTCTGTTCTTTACTATAATTTCAATCAATTTTCCTGGTACTGAAGTTAAGCACACCAGCCTGTAATTGCCAGGATCGCCTCTGGACACTTTTTTAAAAATGGGGTGTCGCATTAGCTATCCTCCAGTCATCTGGTGCAGAAGCTGATTTAAGTGATAGGTGCAGCATATAAACTACAGTGCAGCATATAAATTACAAAACTGCAGCAAACATTCTATGTGATTGATGAAAGGTTCTTTATGGTCTTTGAAAATGCATGGTTCTATTTAGTAATCGAATAATATTGCATCGCCTACTTTGTCAGGCTGGGTGATCATTAATAAAGCAATGAAACAGGTATTAAGGTATGCCTATGACGCACCCTCGTTAATTATCCTCTCATTCAAGTATTTATTTGAATATCTACTTTGAAGTCTTTCATATGAATTTGTAGCACTATATTACTGCAGTTGATAATGTACCTCTTTGAAGATTTTGCTAAAGATATTATGGTTTCCAATCATTTTCCAAATCTCAAAATACAAATTCCTTACAACCTGACTTTGTTGATACTGTGCAAGACCTGAAAGAGCACTTTTATGACTTTGTGCTGACAAAGGTAACAGTTTTTGGAAATATTCTTAAAATGAAAGGACAGATTACATTGGCTTTAATCGTGAGGGTTTTCCTGAGATCATCTCTTTGAAGATGAACATTGGCTGTATTCAAAGAGCTTGGAAGATGAAGGATTTCTATGATGAGGAAGAGAAAAAGCATACCAAGTAACAGGAACAGATGCTCTCAGTAGAATGGCACTAATATTATAAACCTGCAACTGTACTGCATGTTATGTGGATTGGAGTGAAGGGAACAACACTATATACACCACAGACAAAATGAATGAATAAAAAGTAAACTACATGCTGCCCAATAAAATCGTGTGCTTAGCATTTTCTACCTTTTCATTTTCAGTCTTCTTTTTGAGAGAAGTTCCTCCAAAGTACTCAGCATGAAGGCCATTGGTGGTGACAGGCTGTAATAACATCACAGGCTTCCTTTCAGGAGAACACTACCAAGTGACCACTATTTGAGCAGAATATGCACTGTCGTCCACAAGAAGGCTGTTTAGTAATTTTCCCTGCAATCAGCAAGTATGTAAACACAGCTACAAATGAATCTATGCAGTTGTCATTACACTATTGCAGATACTTACTTGCATTTCTGACATTCAACCCCAAGCTGGGGTGTGTTGAGGGCAGAATCAAGTATTTCAGGTGATCTAAAACAAAAGGTTTTTCCCTAAGAGTAGAAAAAAGGCCAGACCCTGCTTCCACAAAGCCCTCACATTTCTGTTGATTATAGGGAAAATTAGGGGACAAAAGAGAATACTGTAGATAACAAAAATAAATCCTCCCTGTAGTTTTCCCTTGCCGGAAGGATGAATCGCTCCCAGGAATGACCTCCTTGCCTTTCATGATGAGGTCAAGAAACTTGCTGTCACTACTACAATTATGATTAATGATCTAACTGGTAGTGACAGCAATCAAACTATAGTCTCTGGAGTGCAGCAGGACTGTGCTAGCCTCTGTGTGGGGTGAGTCATTGCAAAGAAAGGAGATGTATCTGCTACTGCTACACGCTCACGATTCAGCACGGCATCCTCTTGCTTCTTTCTTGCAACATCATATCATGAAATTGCAGAAGAAACCAGCACAAAGCCTGTCTGTTAAAAAGGGGAAAACATTTTTAAAAAACTTTTGTACCAATTGGCAAAATACAGCGTAATGAATAATCAAACTCGTAATAATGTAATCATCTTAAAAGCATAGAACCACTGTGCAACAAAATTAAGTGTTTAACAGTGACCAATATAATGAAAATGGTGTAAGGATGAGGTTGTTCCACCACCATCCTTTTTGGAAATCAATTCTGTATATTCTCTTTAATTAAATGTTAATAAATATTCAGGTGCTGAGCTCACAAAATTTTCAGTACATAAGCATTACAAGGTACAAAAGTGAGAATGCATTACAACATCACATCAAAAAGGGGATACAGATTAAAGGGTTAATTTGTGATATGAGGATGATGGAATAGTCTAAAGAAAAAAAAATAAAATGAAGACAGACTCCAGAAAAGAGATGACAGATCAGGAGAGAGAGAGAGAGTGATACCACGGTTACATGGACATAAGAATGTAAGAATCAATTAAGGCCAGCTACACGCTCTGAAAATATCTTCAAGTTCCATCTGGTTAAATGCTGTCTAAATTAACTAGTTGAACCATACGGAAGATACAGTACTAGAAATAGAAAGCACTTGTAATGTTCCTGGAACTGGTTAACAATGTAACTGTATTATTTTCTGTTTCAAAGTATTTGAAGTTGTCTCTCTAGGTCTACCCCGCAGCTTGATCTTTGATGCGTCAGGTTGCCATGTGGGAGACCAGGTTTGAGGGTAAAGATACACATTGAGATTCACAAGGTGGGGAGAGCATGCAGATAATGTTATCAGATTCTTGGAGTCGAGGAGTAGGGTGACCAGACAGCGAGTGTGAAAAATCAGGACGGGGGTGGGGGGTAACAGGAGCCTATATAAGAAAAAGACCCAAAAATCGGGACTGTCCCTATAAAATCGGGACATCTGATCACCCTATCGAGGAGTGACACATCATCAGGGGCAACCATTAGATGCTGTAGGCCGGCCAGTCTGTTCAGAAATGTAGTTTTGCCTGGCTGGGCATAATTTTGATCTTTTAAATGCACCCAGCCAGGCCATTTGTCTGAAAGGTAAACACAGGCCACTTGGGGAAAATCTGCAGTGGGGAGGAGGCTGGTTGAGTGTCTGGAGGAGTTGGGGGAGCTGCCTTATGGAGAAGCATATCCACCATGGCCTGGACCTGTAGCACAGCATCCTGGCCTGCATCTAAGCTAGACAGCTCTTCTACATTGCTCCAAAGTACCAAACACCAGCTTCTCAGACAGATGCCATTGTAGACATGTGATTGCTGTGGAAAATGGTGGTCAGAGTGATGGAGTAGAAAAAAGTGCCATAGTTCCCATTCAAGCAAGTCCTGACCCTGATTGTCTGCATCAGGAAATTAATTGCCCACTTTGGTATTTACCGTGGCTGAGATTGAGCAAAATGAAGGAAAACCAACCCTTGAATGTCGGGAGCTACCATGAATAAAAGAAGCAGGGATGATATTTCTTACACCAGTTCTCTAGGATAAGCTTTGCCCTTCAAACTGGCAACTGAGTTTTGATACTCCATTCCATGTAAAAGGAAAACCCTTGGTATTCTACTTCTAGTCTTCCCTAATGGCTAAAAACTGTACATGTGTGTTTGTGTGAGTGAGTTAGAGAGAGAGAGAGAGAGAGAGAGAGAGAGAGAGAGAGAGAGAGAGAGAGAGAGAGAGAGTTCTAATTTTAGACTATTTTACTGCACTTCAGAAAATAATTTTGTTCCTTCTCACTGCATTTTAGTTGAACAGTCATCCACTGGGTAGACACTGACTTGCTTGTCATAGAAATAATGTATGTTTCACTTGAAATTAATCTAATCAGTAAAACATTCATGAAAAAGAATTGAACCACATTTATTTGCAGCTGAACGTTAGCTGAGAGAACTACATTTTAATCTCATTATAATATGACCTTCCAAAGTCTATCACTCTGTTGCCTGGCACTTTGTTTGTTTGTTTTTGTTTTTTAAACTTCAACAGTATTTAATGGTTATTCAACAGATTGAAGGAAGCAGGAAGAGCTGAGCATCCACTTTGACCAGATAAAATGTGGGTGGGGAGAGGGAAGAGGGAAAGCAATAATAAGCTTTAATATGGATCTGAAAACAGCCTTCATAAAACAAGAATAAACAACGTTATGGTCTAATTTACCCCTACATAAAATGCAAAATAGGACTCAGTATGTAATAAAACATTAGTATCTTTATTGCCAGCATAATCTTTCTTATATTATTTCTATAGTTACAGTAATTCATCTGCATGAAAGTTGACTGAATAAGGTTAGCCCTGCAAATGACACCACACTGCTTTTCCTCCCTGTTCTATTCACAACATCTTTCATTAATGTTTGCACATGTTCCTAAGCTGGTCCCAAGCAGGATCAGCCTCTGTCTCCGCAAAGTGTCAGCAGCACAAAACAGTTTTCTTCTTAACAACCCCTTTCTTTGTAATACATAAACACAATCTTCTGGGGCTCTGTAATTATCCAAAATGAGCTTTACTGTTGCAAATTACTTTAGCAGCCCTATGATTTATCTGTCATAAACACACTTTGTAATATTTATATTCACATTAAAACCGCCACTAATAATGAATTGATAGTACATAAATATTTACATGATACTACATGGACAAATGCTTGATGCCCTTATAATAGTTACATTTCTTGCTCTCCCTATCATGTTTGGAAAAGCCAACCCCTGGCATTTTGCCATGCTCATGAAAATGCCTTTGAAAATGGCTCAGAACATTAACAGAGCTTCACATTTGCCACACTTTTCTTTAAAAAGAATGGCATCCCTTCATACTTATGCAGTCTGGGTTATTGCTTCTTCACATTATGCATCATTACTCTGAGGAAGTGTCTTATCAGGAGCTCCAGTTGTTGTGTAGACGATTGGAATTAAGCACTGGAAGCTTTTTATTTATCTTATACGCTTTATTCCTACAAGATTTTCAGCATATAAGCTTCTTTGTTCAGCGCAGAATTGGATACATTGCCAGGCATTGTAAAATTTACATCTTGCTTTTTTTTTATTTGTTCCTAAATTGGATTGAAAACAAAGTAGAGTTTTAATTAAAGCTCTGCTTGACAATAGCAAATTTTTCCATGCACTGGAATTTCGGATCAGTTGTGAGGATTTTGCAAAGGCCTAATAGGTGACATTTGACACAAGAGTGACTGCAAAATTTATTGTAAGTGCTAGAACCCGTGGTAAGCATGACTAACAATGTTCACACAAAGAAAACTCTGTAATAATACCATTGAATGGCTGACTTAAACCAACAAAAGCCAGGGAATTTAAAGTGAAGGTTACTTTAAACTATGTATGATATGTAATGACTCATAAATTCAAAGGATAAGTGTAGAGGAGGCAGAGAACCAGAAAAAGAAACTAAGGACCTGGCTCTGCAGTTCTTTGAATCAACAGTGGATATCAGATACTAAACACAGCTCTTACATGCACATAAAAAAAATCAACCCTCCAGACTACACTATGGAAATAAATACCCTTTATATGGGGGATGTCAGAACGATCAAAATTCTAATCCTCTTAGCTATGGGTCAAACATATTAACTATTCAAAAAACATAAAAAAGGAACTGGGTGTCAAAACTTCTCTGTTCTACTGACATCCAACATGCTAGGCTTTGCCCTGTCTTCTCTCCTGAGAACATACTAGATGGAAGAAAAATAACCTCTCACCTCGATCAAGACTTGAAAATTTGCCATTTCCTGATCTAACTAATGATTTGCAATATTAAATTCCCTAAGTATAGGGAATACCACAAATAGCACAAATACAGGTAATCCCAATAAAGTTTTTTAAAGTATCCATGGTATTTCTGCTATTGAAGCCTGAAATAGACAATCCCAAGACTGGTTTGAAAAGAACTAGACTTTAGCCAATACATTATTTGTAATGAGCAACAGGACTTCTGGTATTTATCTGATTCATTTGTTATTTGTATCTTGTGTGTGTATGTGTTATATATATATAAACTTGAAATCATCTATCTATGCATATCATTGGCCTACATATAAATAGGTTCTTATTTTTAATTCCCTTATCCGCCCTTCCTGCTCCTGCCTATTGTTTGTTGCCCCACTTCTTTCTAGTACTGGGCACAATTTTTCTACTAATCTTTTTTTGGTGAAAAATGCAGATTCGGCAACACGGAAACAGTTAACGAATTTGTGTCAATTTCATTGATTTCTTTCCATTGAAAGGAATACCTAAAAAAAACACATGAAAAAATAGAAACAAAATGTTTGAATGCACATAAAAAATATTAACCCTCTTGACTACGGCTGGAATCAATACACTTTAAACTGTAGATGTCAGAATGATCAAAGCATTTTGGTTTTTTAATCTGAAATTACTTTTAGTTTCAAAATTTCCTTTAATTTTGTTTTTTAAAACTTTTCAATGTTACAAAATGCTCAAAACAAAAATAAAACCTGAGCCATATTTTTTTCCTTTTCAACGCACCAAAATGTTTTTTTTAATTTTTCAGAATTGCCATTGAACAAAAACAAGCAAACAAACAAAAACCCTGCCCTACTTCTTGTGTCTTGTCTCAAATGAGATTAGGGGAAGGACTGACCCTTGCTATGTGTTTGCAGAGCGCCCAGCACAATGGCACTGTGTGCTCTCAATTTGGGCCTCTATATACTTCAGTAATACTGCATAATTAATTAATAATAATGCAAGAAGTTTTTTTAAAAAAACCTTGAATGAAGGTCACATTGTGCAGTACGATAGGTCAATCTCTTGTTTATATAGAATGAAATCACCAGGGCCAACATTTTGGTGCCCTATGCAGCCCCCCCTGCATGGGGGGGCAGGAGCAGGCTTGGGGGGCAGGAAGGAAGCGCCCCCAGCACTCACTGGTGGAGCAGGCTGGGGCTGGGTCGCTCCACTTCCCACCATCCGATGAGTGCAGGGCGCGCCCGACCCCTGCTGCAGTCCCCCTTCAGGGCAAGGGGTGGAGTGGGGGCGGGGCTGGGGTGGAGTAGGGGTGGGAAGAGGTGGGGACAACGCAGGGGCGGGGACTTTGGGGAAGAGGCGGAGCGGGGCGGGGGCATCTTTCCTTGCCAGCTCAGCCAGCCCAGGGGATCGGGCTGGCCACTGGAGGCTGGAGCAGCATGGGGCACCAGGAAATTTGGGGCAATTTGGAGCTCCAAATTTCCTGGTGCCCTACTCAGCTGCGTAGTTTGTGTATGGGTAAGGACGGCCCTGGAAATCACCTCTCGTGAAGCCCTATTAAAAGGCTTTATATTGGGAACTAAGTAGGGGTTAGAAGAATGGAATCCTCCACCCCCATCCCACACATAAGATGTGGATTGCTACTCCACTACAGCTGCTGCACCAGCATCAGGACTGCTGCACTCCCTAGGATCCCATCCAGTCACTGAATCTCATTGAGCATAAAGAGGTTGCCCCATCTTCTCTGCACGCTGTGACTTTGTCTGCAGCTTCCTCCATGTTCTCCCCTCCTGAGACACAAAAGTGGACCTAGCACAAGGCTTGAGTGGCAAAAAGTCACTTGCACGGTCCCTCCAGACCTGTCTCATGCTGCAGTGCAAGTAGATTTTAACTCTTACCAGTACGGCAACTCGTGGGAGCGACACAAAGGGGGGGCATCAGTTAAAGGGGGGGCACGTGACCTCCCCAGTGACTCTTCCATGTGAGTCCCCCGTGCCCCCCCCCAGCCCAGAGCCCCCATGCTCTCCCCATCCCACGTTACTGGGGAGGGGCGGGGGGGCTCTAGCCTCCCGCTGCGCCGGCTCCCTCTGGCATTCAGCTGCTCTTCCTGGCAGCAAGGCCCCGGAGCCACTCCCGGTTGCTGCTGGTGCAGCACAGCAGCTGCCTGGGAGAGTGCCCGTCTCTCCCAGGCAGCTGCTGCGCTGCACCAGGTAGTGTACCAGGCAGCGTGGCTGGAAGAGGAGAGGCTCTGGCCTGCCAGCTCTAGCCCCGACCCTTCCTCTCTCCACCTGGGCCAGCGAGGGCACTTGAGCCTGGGGAGGGTTACTTGACTCTTTGTGCCCCTCCCACCAGTCGCCTTAATGTTCCGTGGCTAGTGCCCTGCATGGATACAAATTTATACCCGTGGATGCAGATATACACAGATAGAAGTCGGTATCCGCTGAACCACAGGGGTCCCCCGGGAAGTACAGTGGCAAAAGGTGCAGCTCCTCTGGCACGGCTGTGCCGCCCCCAGCCCTTCCATGCAGCTGCTTCTCCTGTCTGGGGTCTATACAGCCCCACCGGCGGACAGGGCTGGGGGCGGTACAGTCGCGCTGGAGGAGCTGTTGTCATAGGGGCCGCCCGCCGGCCCCATGTTCTGCTCCTTTCGCCGCTGTAATTCCCAGGCGAGCCCTGTGGTGTTCAGCGGATACCGAATGTGTCTTTCCAGTATGGCGTAACGGCAATTAATGTCTTAATGGTACAGCGTACCTCACTGTACTGGCTTACTTGCGTCACTGGTCTGATGTTAACCATACTGAATAAACAAACACCTTCAGACCTTTCTGAAAATACCAATTCTGTTCTACTTTCAGTTCTGCTCATTTTCTAATCGGAACTATTGTACTTATTTGTGGGAATCCTGTACCAACACCGGTCCTAGTGTTCTCATCTATATACCCTTCAGCAATGTAAAAAATAAATAGTAAAATGAAAGTTACAATTTCCTCCTTAAACTGCCTTATTGTG
Source organism: Chelydra serpentina (assembly GCA_037349315.1). Lineage (NCBI taxonomy): Eukaryota > Metazoa > Chordata > Testudines > Chelydridae > Chelydra > Chelydra serpentina. The sequence goes on from JBAIAC010000004.1 coordinate 66,243,387, forward strand.
CCTGTAAATTGCAGGGATCTCTGCCTATGGTTTGCTGTGCTTGCTACAGAACTGCAGCACTATGCAAGCATGGCTTAGGGCTGGTCTACACTAACCCCATAATTCGAACTAAGATACGCAACTTCAGCTACGTGAATAACGTAGCTGAAGTCGAATTATCTTAGTTCGAATGAAAAAGCACTTACCCGGGGTCCACACGCGGTGCGCAGGCTCCCCCGTCGACTCCGCCTACTCCGTTCGTCGAGCTGGATTACCAGCGTCGACGGCGGAGCACTTCCTGGTTCGATTTATCGCATCTAGACAAGATGCGATAAATCGAACCCAGAACATCGATCCCGCGCCTCCGACAGGACGCGTAAGTATAGACGTACCCTAATAGTCACCACACAAAGGACCTGGGAATCAGGACTTGGGGCTCTATTACTGGCTCATGCCACTTATAGTCCATGCAACCTTAAGCAAGTCACCAAATCTTTAAGATGCTTTAGTTTATTCATCTGTAAAATGGATAAATGAGCTACCTCACAGGTGTCTTGGTTTAGCTAATTAGAATTTGTACAGCAGTTTGAGATCCTCAGATGACAACTACTATATAGAGCAAATACAAAACATTCATGTTGTCAATATGATTTAAGACTAGAATATCTGTCTTGACTCAAAATCTCCTTATTTCTGTCAGATTAAGCCAGATCTTTAATATTACTGGGGGTGACTCCTCTATGGGTTTTTTTTTTTAAGTTGTTCTCTTCAGTGTTTGAACCTTCCCCTGCTAACTTTTGCTCTTGTTGTTTTAAACTGCTGTTGTACTGACATGACTAAAACACTGGGCCATACCAGATACATTCAATGGCAGAAGTAGTGAGCACAGCCCTGGATAGATATTCCTGTAGCAGTACAGCCATTTTTGAAAGTGAGTTGGACCAACACTGTTCCCATGGGAGCTGCATTGCAGGGAGCTATAAAACCTGCCCCCGATGCACAGGCAACACAAAGAATATTGTTCCACTGGCTTTGGTCACGCATCCCTCAGAAGAAGCAGTTCCAAGATTGTACAGTAGCTGGGAACATACAGTTTCCATAAAACCATTAAAAACTGTACACTTTCTGCTATTGTGCTGAAGCATTCTTACAGTGACAGCACTGTACATTTGGAAGTAAAACTGTGCGACAAAGAGATGGGCACTTCCTGGGCCCTGGAGAGCAAAGGGTTAACACTAGTTTATCTTGTGCAGGTGCTCAGGGGAACAACTATAGCCCCTATTCAACAAAGCACTTAAGCACATGCTTAAATTCCTTTGGCCTAAAGGGGACTTAGATAGCTGCTGAAGTGCTTTGCTGACTAAGAGCCCACAAGAGTGGCCGTTTGGGACTTGGGAGAGAGGATGGAAAACCCAGTTGGGTAGGTCAACGTTCTGCATCTGCGGGAGTGGTTGTCAGAACTGGACTAAACCACAACCTGGTTAATTTCTAACTATGTACAATTATTTTACCTTCTTGTTGTAGAACTATCCCTTGAGAAAGAAACCTAACGTCATGGTTATCCCACCATTTAATAAGCAATCAGGCGGGGTGTGGGGGAGAAAATATGCAGAAATAAAACCTCTGTCAAAAGCAAATGAGTTGATAGAATCATACTGGCAGGGCTCATTATATCATGGGGAAATGTATGAAGGTAATTTCTGAAATATGGAGAATTTATTTGATCAACAGTAACAACTGCTGCATACAATTCTTTTTAAAGTGGGTTATTTTACAATACTCAGCAGGAACATTATCCTGCAATCTGATTCACAGGGATAGCCCGTCATGTCAGGGCAGAGTCCCACTAAACAGCATGCCAGGGAGTAAGGGGCTGACTGTGCAGATCTCATGGCAGGACAAAGACTCAATATGAATAGAGATTTTTCTTTTCCTTTTTCCCTATGTTTTAAAATTGGGAATATTCCATTATATTGCTGCATTATGTGTTGATCTTAATGAAAAATTTAAAACTCTAAAACACATCCAGGTAAAATGAAATCAAATGAGTGAAAGAGGAACTAAATATAGATTTAATATAAAAGTGATATTTAAAACATGATCACTGAGATTTTTTTACACAGCACAACACCATGGGTCAAGACTTTTGCTGTTTACTGAACCCCCAACAATATTAAAGTACAGTATTAACATACCTCCATAAAAAGAAATATTTGTTAGTCAAATATAGAATTTCTACTGATTTTTACAATATTTTAGGTCATTTTTAAAAAATCAATAATATCTGGTTCTTGTAACTAATAAATGTTAAACTTCACATTTTCTCTAAAAGACCCCACTCCTTTCTCCTCAGCCTTTCCATTAGTTTTACCCTCCTCTGCTTCTCTCAAATGCTGTGTTGTCCTTCTCTGGCTGCCTCCTTTCTCTCTCTCTCTCGCTCTCATCCACCAGCCTTCTCCCTCTATTCCTGCATATTTAATAAAATTCCAGTAAATCCAAATAGATTTAGATAAGACTAACAGGGGATACGGTGGTGCAATCCTTCGCACCTCACTCTTGTAAAACACCCATTAACTAGCATTGCATGAGTAAGTAGTGCAGGATTAAGCCCTATGAAACAGCAACTACCACAGTGGATCAGACCCGTGGTCCCTCTGTGACCCTAAGAACCTCTCTGTGCCAACTGGCAAAGGATTTACTGTTCTGTAACAACTTCTATCAGGTGTGACAAATTCACTGCTCCTATGACATTGCAATCATAGTACTTATCCGAAAAGGGTTGCGTGAAGTGTCTAATAAAAGCTTATGTCATGCTGATCATCATAATCATTGCAAGATACATGTACAGATGATATTTAAGGAGTTGTGTATACTGAAAATATATTTTAGAGTCCATGTCCCCGGCAGGGTTGACAAACAGGTTTTGCCAGGCAAAGGGATACATACTCACCTGGCTGCCTAGGTTCACATGTAGATTATGCATTGTAAATCAACACAATGGAAGCCTGTTCCACATACAGAGTGAACATGAGTATGTGAAGACAACCTGGAGCCAGCACACCAGGAAAGGAACCACTAGGGTCATCCTGGCTCTTAGGGCAAAACACTGAGTTTTGGAAAATCTAAGGAGAGACAAAAGGGCATTTTGTTACCCATCACTGAGGGAGCAAAAAGGACAGCACTTTTTGCATTCATGCAACATGGATCCTACCCCTGTTGGTTGGTAATACTGGGGGAATGGTTTAGGTGAGATACTACTTGAGATGAGGATGTTAGTCTGTTAAAGTTAAGTTTAGATTCTAAGAAGTGTGTTATACTGTTTGGTTTATATATAACCATTTCTTTCCATTATTCTTACTCAATCTCTTCAATCTGTATCTTTTGATAATAAATTTATGATTGTTTTCACTATAACTATATTTCAGTGCTGTAATGTTATTAAGGTCCTGATCCTGAGTTGTACTAGTCAACCTGTGTGTATACTGTGCCCTTGTGGATAAGAAACTTGGGAATTTCTGAGAGTGCTCAGTGGTTAAGGGTTAGACACTGCAGGGGAACACTTCAAGGGGGTTCAGGGGTAAGGTGCACCTATTATCAACCTGCAAGGCAAAATAAAGGCTGTCAGAACCCTGAGAGTTTGTTTGGGTGGCTAACAGACTGGTGAGCTTGGGAACTGATACCCAGTTAAGCACAAGCAAGTCTTCCTCTCACTGGAGATGGGGGGTAGAAAGATGATGCACAGTCCTGGGCACCTTGAGAAAGTGTTACACCCTGTCATAAATATAAAGGGAAGGGGGAGAGGATCTGATGCAGTGCTATAAAATCCTCTTATCAGTAAAGGGTTAAGAAATGCAGGTAGCCAGACTGACACCTGACCTGGCTGGCATCTGACCAATGGGGGGACAAGATACTTTCAAATCTTGGGAGGGGGAAAGCTTTGTGTGTGGCTTTGTCTGAGTCAGAGTGATCTTGGAAGACAGAAGGAACCTACAGAAAATCAAACCTCCCTTTTCTGAAGTAAGTTTAGATAGTATAGCGAATAGATTTCTGTTTAATTTTGCTTGGTGTATTCCCTGTGTTAGAGGGGTGGGGGGGTTATTCCTGTTTTTCTGTAACTTTAAGGTTTTGTCCAGAGGGGGGAATCTCTCTGAGTTTGGAAATTGAGGGCCCTGTAAAATAGTTACCATCCTGATTTTACAGAGATGATTTTACCTTCTTTATTTTTAATAAAATCCTTCTTTTAAGAAGCTGACTGTTTCCTATGGTGTTAAAACCCAGGGGGTGGGTTTTTAGATCACTGTGTAACCAATTGGTTGGGAGATTGTTCTCAAGCTTCCCAGGAAAGGAGGTGTACGGCTTGAGGGGGTATTTTGGGGGGGAGGGAAGTTCAAGTGATTCCTTTCCTGGATTCCTGTTAGACACTTGATGGTGGCAGCGAAAGAAGCATTTCTCAGGGTGCAAGGAATTTTGTACCTTGGGGGTTTTAACCTAAGCTGGTAAAAATAAGCTTAGGGGCTCTTAATGTGGGTCCCCACGTCTTTACCCCAGAGTTTAGAGTGGGGAGGGAACCCTGACACACCCTCTAGTTCCGTCTCCGACAGTGGACAGCACTAGATATTTTTGAGGAAGGGACAAGAACGAAGAGTAGGCAGATGTGTCAGTGTTGCCAATGCTCATGATTTTGTCATGGGTCTCATGATAATTATTGTTTTCCTTAAAACCCCAGCTCCTGGAGTCCAGTGGATATGTGATGATTTCAGCCTTCATTTTTAAAGAAAAAGTAAGTTTCTAGCCCTTGTGGCTGTGGAGAAAGCACCAAAATGTGACCCAGTGCACCCTAAAGGCTCAACAAGCAGAAGGCAAATAAAAAGAACACTCAATCTATTGTTTTTACATAACCTCATGATTTTAAAGCCAATCACATGATTTTTTTGTGAGCCTGACTCATGATTTTTTAACCTTTGGGCTTGGCAATACTGCGGTATATTTTGACCAATGAAGATCTCCTCCTAATCTTTGCTACGTAGAGTCTGGCATAAATCCTGAAACAGATATGTACAATTGTTCATATGCATATGCACACATGACCATAAACAATATTATTTTACATGACTGAAAAATATTCGTGCTCTTTTACAGGGCTTTTTATTGGTCAAGTGCGGTAACAAGAGAATAGATCATATTATATAGATCAATCAGGTGGCAAATGTAATTTTTGAAATAGAGAATATTTGTAGACTTTATGACAGCCAAAAAAGGATCTGAAATGGGTAATCTTCTATTCCTCTAAATGTGCTCCCTGACTGAGACTTTGTATGCCAGCTTCAGCCTGAAGCAAATTGTGATAGTCGAGCTATTAACTTCTAAAAATAGGGGTCTGTAATGGAAACATTAAGAGACCTGCTATTGGGCACAGAACAATTCAAGGAAAGATGTAACACCAATCCCTTATTTTTGCTATTTTGCCACATCACAGGAGTGCAGTGTCTGTGGGACTGAATCATGCCTGTGCCATTACAATAGGTGTTTTTTAAACTAATTTTCTTTTACAAAGTAGTTTTTAAATGATATGATTTAATCTCTCTTTAAAAATATTAAAGGAGCTTGAAAACATCCAAATATTTCAGGTCAGGCCTTTGACACCTAAGACTCTGCATTTGGAAGAGGTGTTATTCCTGGGGGATAAGACAACAGTCATGAGCATTGCAGGAGGGGTCTGAAATTAAAATGTTGTGGGAAAGGTGATTTTTGTATTTTTACTTAGACCTAGTGGAGCTAAGGTGTATCCAAGTGAACATCTTGTAACAAAATGTGCAGCAGTGATTCATGAATCACTTTTCTGTCGGGAAATGTGCTTTCTCTCTGCTTTATTGCAGCAAATAACATTTCTCTTTAGCTGATATGTATTTTACATTAACCATTGTAAACCAAAGAGGCACTGACTCACAATTCAGCAGCTGGGTAACCCCTATTCAGAGGCTTCTTGGCATTTTTTGTCAAACCAGTTAGCACATCTGTAGCCTTCAGTAAATCATCTTTAAAAGTAATATTGGTAATCAGAGCCAGAAAGTCTTGAAAGATAAAATGTGGCATGCATTCTACAAACAGGCTCTCAACAGAAATCCCCAGAGTTGGGAACCACAGTAAAAATCATCTCAAAGGAGCAGTAAACAAGTGGAAAAAATGGATCTAGGTATAGAAGACATGCTGTTTATGGAGGTCAATCTGCATCAGCGACATAACATTTCAGGGCTATTCAGCTATAAACACATTCACATGAGTCTAACAGGGTTTTGAAGAAGAGATCAAAAGATGAGCACATGCAATGTGTGTGTACGTGTGTCTTTTTCCCAATACGTAACAGATTTATTTTCCACTGTGCCCACAGTGACCTGCATTTCAATTAGGACAGAGGCAAACTGAAAAATAGGCTGTTAGCACTTCAGAAGAGCCAACTAAATCAATATATCCATACCCCAGATCCTGTTTTTAAAATGGCTGGAAATTTCAAAAGTGACAAAGTGACTTTGGAGTATAAGTCCCACTGAAAGGACTTATGCTCCTAAATCACTTAGGTACATTGATAGATTCCAAGGTCAGAAGGGAACACTGTGATGATTCTAGTCTGAGCTCCTGTATAACACATACCATAGAACTTCCCCAAAATAATTCCTAGAGTATATCTGTCAGAAAAACATCCAATCTTGATTTAAAAATTCTCAGTGATAGAGAATCCACCACCAGCCATGCTAAATTGTTCCAATGGCTAATTACTCTCACTATTAAAAATGTATGTCTTATTTCCAGTCTAAATTTGTCTAGGTTCAGCTTCAGCCATTGGATCATGTTTCTCTGCTAGGTTGAAGAGCCCATTATTAAATTTTTGTTCCCTATGTAGATACTTATACATGCAATAAATTCACCTGTTAATCTTCTCTTTGTTATGCTAAATAGATTGAGTCTATCATTACAAGGCACATTTTCTAATCCTTTGATCATTGTCTTCCATGAACCTTCTCCAATTTTCAAAATCCTTCTTGAATTGTGGACACCAGAACTGGACACAGTATTCCAGAAGCAAATGCATCCATGCCAAACAGAGGTAAAATAACCTCACCGCTGCTACTGGAGACTCACATTTATGTATGCCAGGATCACATTAGCTCTACTGGCCACAGGTCATCATGGGAGCTCATGTTCAACTGATTATCTACCACAGTCCCCAAATTTTTTTCAGGATCACTGCTTCTCAGGATAGAATCCTCCATCCTGTTAGTATGGCCTATGTTCTTTGTTCCCAGATATATATATTTACATTTTGCCAGATTAAAATTTATATTGTTTGCTTGCACCCAGTTAAGCAAGCAATCCAGATCACCCTGAATCAGTGACCGGTCCTCTTCATTATTTACCACTTCCCCCGTTTTTGTGTTATCTGCAAAATTTATCCGGGATGATTTTATATTTTCTTCTAGGTCATTCATTAAACCATTAAAGAACCAATCCCTGTGGGACCCCATTAGAACACACCTGCTCAATGACAATTCCCCATTTACAGTTACATAGTGAGACCTATAATTTAGCCAGTTTTTAATCCATTTAATGTGTGCTATGTTCATTTTATATCATTCTAATTTTTTAATCAAACTGTGGTGTAGCACCAAGTCAAACACCTTACGGAAGTTCGAGTCTATTACATTTATCAAACAAATTTGTAATCTCATCACAAAAAGATATCAACTTAGTTTGACAGGATCCATTTTCCATAAACCCATCTTGATTTGCATTAATTACATTACCCTCCTTTAATTCTTCATTAATCAAGGCCCGTATAAGCCACTCCATTATCTTGCCCATTTTGATGTAGGCTGGCAGACCCAGGTCATTCCGTTTATCCTATTTTGAAAATCGTCAGAACAATAGCTTTCTTCCAGTCTTCTGGAACTTCCCATGTGCTTCAAGATTTATAGAAAATCAACGTTAGCTCCTCAGCCACTTCTTTTAAAACTCTTGGGTGCAGGTTATTTGGATATTCTAAGCTAAAAATGTCAAACATTAGTAGCTTCTGTTTAACATCCTCCAGAGATACCGACCCTTGGGAGACTCCGCTTGATACCGGTTGCCAACTAGACATGGAGACATTGATCACGACCCATTGAACCCGATGATCTAGCCAGCTTTCTATCCACCTTATAGTCATTCATGCAGCCCATACTTCTTTAACTTGCTGGCAAGAATATTGTGGGAGACCATATCAAAAGCTTTGCTAAAGTTAAGGAATAACACGTCAACTGCTTTCACCTCATCCACAGAGCCAGTTATCTCATCATAGAAGGCATTTAGGTTAGTCAGGCATGACTTGCCCTTGGTGAATCCATGCTGACTGTTCCTGATCACTTTCCTCTCCTCGAAGTGCTTCAAAATTGATTTCTTGAGGACCTGCTCCATGATTTTTCCAGTGACGGAAGTGAGGCTGACTGGCTTGTAGTTTCTCGGATCCTCCTTCTTCCCTTTTTTAAAGATGGGCACTACATTAGCCTTTTTCCAGTCATCCAGAAGCTCCCCCGATCACCATGAGTTTTCAAAGATAATGGCCAACAGCTCTACAATCACATCTGCCAACTCCTTTAGCAAGCTCGGATGTAGTGCATCCAGCCCCATTGGACTTGTGTTCGTCTAGCTTTTCTAAATAGTCCTGAACCACTTCTTTCTCCACAGAGGGCTGGTCACCTCCTCCCCATATTGTGCTGCCCAGTGCAAAGTAGTCTGGGAGCTGACCTTGTTCATGAAGACAGAGGCAAAAAAAGCATAAAAAGAGCTTTATTTATATCTGTAATGATCTTTTAACCAATACTATGTCTCTTTTATTTTTTTAATAAATTTTAGTTTAGTTAATAAGAATTGGCAGTAAGTGTATATTTGTGTAAGATCTAAAATATTCGTTAAGCTGGTGGGTAATGTGTCCGATCCTTTGGGATAGGTAGAGCTTTTTATATGATGAACAAGATTTTTAGTAATCCTCGTCATATTTAACTTGCCTGTCTGGGTAGAAACCCAAGGCTTGGTTGCTTTAAGGGAACTGTATTTCTGGCTTCTGGGTAACCAGTAAGGTATTGCAGAAGCTGTTTTGTTGCTGGCTTGGTGAATCTAAGTATTACAATAACCACCAGTTATTGTCTGCCCCATTCTTTGCAGTTTGCCCTAATTGAGCAATCTCAGTGTGGTCCTCCTGGGACTCTGGTCACAGACTCAAACTGTACCATAGAATCTCTATGAATGGAATTTCCATACATGAACAATAAGAGTACAGCAGTAGGAATATACTACCAGTCATCTGACCAGGATGGTAACTGTGAATGTGAAATGCTCAAGGAGGTTAGAGAGGCTACAAAGGCAGAAAATACAATAATAATGGGGGATTTCAATTATCCTGATATAGACTGGGTATATGTCACCTCAGGAAGGGATGCAGAGATAAAATTTCAAGATACTATAAATAACTGCTTCTTGAAGCAGCTTTTCTTGGAACCCACAACTTTGCTGTTTCCCATGGTGGCATTTTTGGTACTCTTAATTTTTTTAAATTTGGGGTATACATTTAGTTTGAGCCCCTATTTTGGTGTTTTTAAATAGTCTCCATGCAGTTTGTAGGCATTTCACCCTTGTGACTGTTCCTTTTAATTTCCATTTAACTAGCTCTCTCATTTTTCTGTAGTCCTCTTTTGAAGTTAAATGCCACTGTGGTGGATTTCTTTGGCATTTTTCCCCATCAAGGATGTTACATTTAATTACATTATGGTCACTATTACTGAGCAGTTCAGCTATACTCATCTCTTGGACCAGAACCTCTGCTCCACTTAGACTAAATCAAGAACTGCTTCTCTCCTATTTTTCTAGGACTAGCTGATCTAAGAAGCAGTCATTTATGACATCTAGAAATTTCATCTTTGCATTCTTTTCTCAGGTGTCATACATCCAGTCAATATAAGGATAGTTTAAATCCCCCATCATTGCATTGCTACCTTTCTAGCCTCTCTATTTTCCCCAAGCATTTCACAATCACTGTCATCATCCTGGTCAGGTGGTCAGTAGTATATTCCAACTGGTATACTGTTACTGTTAAAGCATGGAATTTCTATCCATAGAGGTTTCATGGTACAGTTTGATTCATTTCAGATTTTAACTTTATTTGATTCCATTCTTTCTTTCACACATAGTGCCACTCCCCCACCAGCACAACCTACTCTGTCATTCCTATATATTTTGTATCCTGGTATTACCATATCCCATCCATTATCCTCATTCCACCAAGTTTCTGCAACATATATATTATATTAATATTCTCTAAGCACTCGAATTCACTCATCTTAGTATTTTGACTTCTAGCATTTGTACATTTGGCCAATATTCAGTTGCTTACCTTCATATATTGTATTTTAATGGGACATTTTTATATTTGACTGTTCCTCACTAGCTTCTACGTTTACTTTAACAACTTCTTTTCTATCCTCTTTACTAGGATACAGAATTCCTCCTTTAATAAATTGATGTCTCCTCCTGAACCATGTGCTCCTCTACACATGTCTGTTTTCTCCCAACCCTTAGTTTAAAAAATCCTCCACCCTTTAAATTTTACATGCCTACAGTCTGGTTCCATTTTAGTTTAGATGGAACCATTTTAGTTTAGATGGAACCATCCTTCATGTAGGCTCCTTCTTTCTCAAAAGGTTCCCCAGTTCCTAATAAACCTAAAACCCTGCTCCCTCCACCATCATCTCAGCCATGCATTGAGACCCTGCAGTTCTGCCTATCTTTCTGGCCCAGCACAAAAAAACTAGAAGCATTTCAGAGAATGCTATCATCGAGATGCTGACCTTTAGTCTCTTACCTAGCTGCCTAAATTTGGCCTCTAGGATTTTTCTCCTACCTTCCCTTTCTTCCTACATACATGTACCATGACCACCAGCTCCTTCCTAGCGCTACACGTAAGTCTGTCTGGATGTCGCGTGAGATCTTCGCATCTGACAAGCACATGTTATATTTATCATTATTATTTATTTATAGCATCCAAAATGTATATGGCATGTCACGGGGCCTGTAAATCCTGGCTGCAGATTGAATAAAAGCTGATTAAAAAAAAATCTTTATTCACATGAAACTTTATTCACTCACCTATAGTTTAAACCAAAATAGCCCTGTGAATATTGGACACAATAGCTCTAATTCATTCCTGGTTTAATTCCACTGAAATCAATTGGCATGCATACATGTAAGTCCAGGCATATCAGCTCAGCATGGCAAATATAGAAGAGATTATTTTTCAAACCACAAGAAATAAAATCTTCTAATAGCTTGATTGATAGCTATTTTGTTAACTGATAAATTTTTTTCTGAATTGTGCAAACATATAAAAGGAGGGTTAAAACGTCCCAGATGGAGGCAAAAAAAGACTGAGCCATCTGGTAGAAGAAATTATCTGAAAAATGAAATCTTCAGTAAGAATTTTTTGAAGAAAGAAAAGAGATGCTCTGAAGAGGAGTTTGGAGTAACGGGCAAAGTAGATGAATAAAAAAGAATCTTGAGATAAGAATTTTCCTCTTCCAGTTTGAAGTGGTAACAGCATGACTAAACATTTGGAAGAAATGAACATTTAGAACAGAATGAATAAGATTATTGTCAAATTCTGCCCTCAGTTATGCCTACACACCCACTGTTAACATTAGACTCACCTGCTTTTATACTTGTTTTATTGGGGAAGACTTCTGTACCGTGTCTGCCTCCACAGTAGTCCCACTGAAATCCTCTTGCAGCCAGACTCTCCTCACCCCACTTTTCCTCCCTAATGCAAGTTTTAGTTTAAGGACATAGGTCCTAAGTCTCCACTGCCTTTCATTTTGTGTAGTAATTTACACCTCTCCAAACTGAGTGCCAACTGTGTGAAAAATGCTACCATTCCAATTTGGCAAGAGCTAACTCCCATTTTTCACTCACTTTGCACAAGTGTAAAAGACAACACAAGGTGCAAGGCAGTGGAAAACTAAACCAATACATATTAATGAAACAGGATCAATCAGCTACCATGATCCATCCCTCTGTCAGCTCCACTTTAGATGACTGCAGTGAAATTTTACATGCAGTGATACTTTAAATCCAGTAAGAAATGAATTCTCGTGCAGCAGCCCACTTGTTATGGTATGATTTTATTTTTTTAAAAAAATTGTATTAAGGACAATAAAGCATTAACATACTACACCTTACATTACTTATTCTGGATCAGGTGGCACATCACACCTGCACGTCATGATCTGCATTAGTTACCTTTTGATTCTGAATGGAATTTAATGTGCCAATTTTGATCAGGTGGGATTTTCAGAAGTGACTTAGAAGCATAAGTTCCATTGAAAGGCAATGGGATTTGTGCTCCTATGTCAGGTGGGCATTTTTTAAAAATGCCAACCTAAATGGCCTACGAGAATTGCATCTTTCTTCCTGCATAATTCTGCCACAGATGAAATCAAAAAAGGAGCTTGAGCAGTCACTTCTTTGGTGTAAAAGGAAGGGCACTTCTGGCAGTGTGTTTTCTATGAGAGCCCCTCAACTTTGGAAATCATTCTCAACCTTGGTCCTAAATAATCTTAATCTTCTGATATTCCGGTTGTATTAATAATGCTCTCTTTGCTCAGAATTTGAGGAAGCCATGTTCCCCAGGCTTGACACTTGCCAGACTGCTGTGAGGTGAACCAAATAATGAATCCCACATGCCCTTAGCTTACGGGGGCTTGGCAGGTTTTAGGTCTATTGGTCTTTGGGTCTATGGGCATGCATTCCATATGCTGACACTGTGTCTCATACCCCTTTTGGAAATATGGACACCATAGCTCAATTCTCTAGGTCCTGAAGTTAGTGTAAACCTCCCCATCAGCTGTTTCACATTCCCTGGTATCTCACTGAAGGGGTAGACCTTTTGGTTTACAGTTTACCTCTTCAGAGACACATGGCTTAGCACACATGCTTAGCAAATGGTTTCTAACACTGTTACTCTGTACAGTACATTCTCTCTACCTAGGAGATAAGGCACAAACAAGCACAGCTATTTAAAAAACAACAAATAATCCAGATTGCAGCTGACCTTTCCCTTGGGAGTTCTTAAGGTCTGTCTGTGTTCAGGTAGGCAGGGTTCCCCAACATCAGGCTCCTGCAGCATCTTCCATTGGCTTGAACTGATGAAAATAGCCAAAGACTCTGAGGAGGGCCGTTCCTGCCCTTAAATTATAACCTTCCAGTTTCCTGTCATATGACCTCCTGTCATCAGCCTCAAAAGGATGAGCAGACCCATGTGACTTAATTGCCAGGCAGCCTCTCCCCTGGGAAAAGCAAGCCTTTTGGACAGGATACTTCTCTTTCAATAGAGGACCATCCAGATTTAATCACCCACTATTGTTAGTCCTATGCCACTACCCCTTGGAATTGCAGAGCAGCATGGAAGTAAGGGAACAACAGAAGACAGCAAACCCCACATTCAGAGTGGCGTCTGCAGTCTGACATAAATACACATCAAGATCCCCCAATATCAAACAGAATTCCTAAATCGTACAGACAGATTCTCCAAATCAGCACAGGGAGGAGATGGATACGGGTTGGTATGGTTGGGGAGGGTGAATTATTTCTTTGTTAAATTCATTCTTTTGGCTGGTTAATGTTGGTGAACATGTCCTGCTGGATTTGCAGTTTTGTACAGGGGGAGTTTTGTTGTTGTTTTTCTTCAAGTTCTGCCAAAAGCAACATGGCCAAAATTTTCAAAGGGAATACCTTAAGTTCCATACTTAGGCACCACAATCAGTGGTCTGATTTTCACAGTACCCATTCATGTGCTCTAATTTTAGACACTCAAGATTGAAAAGTATGGTCATAGAGGGTGAAATATACATAATGTCAGTATCTACAATAACAATTAATTGATTACTTTAATGTAAACAAAGTAATGGGACATCTTGTTTTAGTGAATGTATGGAGAGATTTATTTGGTAATGCCAATGATTATTTTATTATGTAGCCCCCCCCCAAAAATGTTGCTGAGATAAAAATCTCTTCCAACTTAAGTTATACAATGTAATACTGTAATGATGATCTTTTCTGGCTTGTTTCAGCAAACAAGATGAAAATATAACACTAAATGTAGTACAACAGCCCTATGATCTGATAATATTGCAAAAGAAACTGAATACTACTTGGCATGAGATGACAGTAGAAATCTATATGAAATTAAATGGACAGCTATGTTGAAAAGCTGTGAATTGCAAAGAACAAAATCCTATATTTAAACAAACACATTGGAAAAAATATTCACAAAAAGGACTGTATCTAACTGATTATTCAAAAAGTTAGCAACAGCCAGAATAAAATGTAATGATCTTCCTATGGTGATCAAACTGGGTGGGGGCTGAAGGGAGAGGGAAACTGAATTTAAGAAAGATGCTATGTAAAAAGAAAAAAGGTTGACAAGCTCCTTTTTTGTCAGAATGTAAAACAAGCCCAAGAGAATAAAGTCAATAGAACAGTTTTCATAGAATCAGTTTTCATAGAACCATAGAAATGTAGGGCTGGAAGGGACCTCCAGAGGTAATCTAAGCCATTTCCCCATGCTGAGGCAGGACCAAGTATACCTAGACCATCCCTGACAGGCGTTTGTCTAACCTCCTCCACTAAACCTTCAATTATGGGGATTCCAAGACATCCCTTGGTAGGCTACTCCAGTGCTTAACTATACGTATAGTTTAACAGTTTTTTCTTAATATCTAACTGTAGCAGGGCCGGACCACCCCTGCGGCGCCTCCTGCTGGTTTCTCCAGGGAATTAGCTCACCAGCCTCTGGAGCGCCCTCTGCAGGCCAGTGATCCGCCTGTCCACTCTGGCCCCGTGTTCCTCCCAGGACCCGGTGCCCCTTTAACTGGGGTGCTGCCCCCTGGCAATACCCCTAGATCTGGGTCTCCCCTCCCCAGGGGAACCCCCAGCCCACTATCCCCACCTCGCCTCAGTCATAGGCTACTGCCAGTCGCCAGCTAGCCCCCGCGCCCTGGGGCAGACTGCAGTATAAGCCACTCATCACAGGCAAGGTTGGGTTGGACCTGCTGCCTCAGCCTACCCGTGGGTTACCCCCTGCAACCCCAGTACCTGGTCTGGCCTTGCCAGGCTTGCAGCCTGGGGTTTTCCTAGGCCAGAGCTCCCCAGCTCCCTTGGCCTTACCCCAGCCCTGCTCCACTCCAGGTACCCTGCTTAGGTCCTCCAGCCAGGCCCTTCTCTCCCTAAAGACAGAGAGAGAGAGTCTTTGCTCCAGGCCCACTGCCCTCTTATAAGGGCCAGCTGGGGCCTGATTAACTGGCCACACCTGTGGCTTCCTTGACAATCAGCCCAGCTTTCAGCCTCAGCCCTCTCCCAGGGCTATTTCCAGCCCCTCCGGGCAGGAGCGGGTTCCACCCCGCTACACTAACCTAAATGTCTCTTGCTGTAGATTAAGCTGATTACTTCTTGTCCTATCTTCAGTGAACATGAAGAACAACTGAGCACCATTCTCTTTGTAACAGCCCTTAACATATTTTAAAACTAGTATCAGATTCCCCCTCCAGTCTGCTTTTCTCAAGACTAAGCACACTCTGTTTAAAATCTTTCCTTATAGGTCAGATTTTCTAAATCTTTCATTGTTTTTTTTGCTGTCCTCTGTACTCTCTCCAATTTGTCCACATCTTTCTTTAAAAGTGGTGCCTGAATTTGAACACATTTGAAGCGTCATTAGTGCCAAGCAGAGTGGGACAATTACTTCCTATGTCTTGAATACAACACTCCTGCTTATACCCATTAGAATGATATTAGTCTTCTCTACAACTGCATCACATTGTTGGCACATATTCAGCTTGTGATCCACTCTAATCCCAGATCCTTTTCTGCAGTACTTGTGCCTAGTCAGTTATACCCCATTTTGTGGTTCTTGAATTTGATGTTTCCTTACTACATGTAGTACTTTGCATATGTCTGTATTGAATTTCATCTTGTTGATGTCAGTCCTATTTGCCATTTTATCAAGGATCATTCTAAATTCTAATCCTGACCATTTCAGTTTAGCACAGTGGTTCTCAACTGTGGTTCACCGATTGTTCAGGGAAAGCCCCTGGCGTGCCGGACCGGTTTGTTTACCTGCCGCGGCGGCAGGTTCGGCTGGTCACGGCTCCCACTGGCTGTGGTTCGCCATCCTTGGCCAATGGGGGCTGCGGGATGCGGCGCGAGCCAGGGGATGTGCTGACCGCTGTGTCCCGCAGCCCCCATTGGCCGCAGATGGTGAACAGCAAGACAGGGCCTTTGTGATCCATGGCCCTAATCCTACAATTTACTCCACATGGATGGATTCATATGTCTATAAAAAACCCCATAGATGTTAATGGGGCCATGCATGGGTACTGAGGGGAGCTGCTTGCAGGATCAGGGTTAATATCCATTCATAGGCTGTTCAAAAGAACAGGGCAGTGGTACTGTTAAGAGAGAAACCTGCCGCCGGTGCAGGTAAACAAACCGGTCCGGCGCACCAGGGGCTTTCCCTGAAGAATCGGTGGACCACGGTTGAGAACCACCGTTTAGCATCATCTGCAAATTATATAAGCATACTGTCCACTCCACTGTCCAAGTTGTTAATGAAAATATTGAATAGTAATGGACTCAGGATATACCCCCGAAGAACTCCCACTAAATACATCATCCCAGTTTGACAATAAACCATTTGTAAATACTTTTTGAGTATGTTTTTTCAAACAGTTGTGCATCTATTTTATAATAATTTCCTCTGGAGCGCATTTCATTAGTTTGCTTATGAGAATGTCAAATGGGACTGAGTGAAAAGCTTTGCTAAAACAAAGATAAATCATGTCTAAGGTTAAGACTTTGTCATGGATATTTCTAGTAAAAGTCACAGACAGGTCACGGGCAAAAAAGAAAAATTCATGGAAGCTGTGACCTGTCCCTGACTTTTACTAAAACTGTCCATGACAAAATGGGGATCTGCATCTGCAGGTCCCCACACTGCCTAAAGCGGGGCAGCTGGGAAGCTGCTAGGAACCACCTACAGCAGCTGGAGGATGTGGGTACCCCCGCTACCTGCAGCTCCAGGGCCCCATGGTGGCCAGGAGCTTGAGGGTTCCCCCGAGGCCCTCAGGGTCCAGGAGCTGCGGGATACCCCTGCCACCTGCAGGTTCGGGGGCCTGCGGTGGCAGGGAGTATGGGGATTCCCCCGCCGCCACCGCCCACAAGCTTAGGGGTTCCCCACCACGTCTGGCAGCTGGGAGCTAGGCCCCCACTGCCCATGGCAGTCGGGAGCTCAGGGGTACCCTGCCGCCCAGGAGCTGCGAGGTGCCCCACCGCTCACGGCAGCTTGGAGCTCCGGAGGCTGCCAGAGTCCAGAGTACCTGGCATCTCCCTGCCCCTGCAGGTGGCGGGAGACCCTGCAGCTCCCAATCACTGCAAGCTGAAGTCACAGAGATTGCTGGAAGTCATGGATTCCATGACTTCCACGAACTCCGCGACTAAATTGTAGCCTTAATCATGTCTACTGCTTCACTCCTCTTTTTATCAGAGTTGTATATTTCAAAGTTCCTTAAGTGACATGAATATTAAAAAGATTCTGCAACTCTCTCCTCATTTATCGTTCTCTGATCCTGGATAATCAAAATAATCTCCATAAGTAACACAATGCTATAAAATTATTTACCTCAGTTAAAGCCCTCTTCTTGCCTAAAATCTTTAATTAGTCAATTGGAAATTGCCTGATATATGAATGAGACAATCTTGATTATTCTCAAGAAAAATATATATGAGGAACTTTGTGGGTTCGCCTAAATTCATGTATACTTGCTTATATGCTTGGTATCAGGCATAAACAATTAATTGTATGGTCTAAATAAATCTTATTAAGCAAAAAAATGCAATGGCTGATAATTTACTCAAGTGTGTTAATATTATCCATCCTTCTGGGTGAAACAAGTCCTCCTTAGTTGTTTGGTTTCTTGATGAAGAAAAAGCGTCTGAAGGAGTAGAGTGGTTATTTTTGTTTGTCCATGCTTAAAGAATGGTCTTTGGCCATAATTAAGTGAAGTATATTGAACCTAGGAATGCATCTCCCAAAGCCAAAATTAGCTTAACATCCTGGAATCTTTCTTTCTTTTTTTTTTTTCTTTTTTTTTTTTGAGGTAGTGTTGTTGCCCTCTAGCACTGAGCAATATATTATATGAATGGAACCTTTAACACAGTTTAGTAGAGCGAGTAAGGCTCTCATAAATTTAAGAATTGGTTGCACTGTGTATATGATTGCACAATATGATGACAATATGTATTAGTTGTTTCTAATCCAATAATATTTTCAAAATGTGTAAGAAATTTCTAGGTTCAAAACCAAGTTTGAAAAAGCAGAAGCACTGTTCCCTGTGTTCTCCCTGGAGTTCTGTTAGCACTAGCTTTGATTTCAAGCAGACTTCTAGTACAGTTAGTTACACAGGGGTTAAAATATCAAAGAACCATGCAGACTTATTCTCTTTGAATTACAGTCCACCTCTGAAGAAAGTTTCAGAAGAATTAGCTCATTGGAAATCATTATGCCTTTCATGGGGAGACAGAACAAATGTTGTTGAAATGAATGTTCTAGCAAGATTCAATGGTTTTGCCTATAATGATACCACTTTCCTTTTTAAAATTCTGACAAAATTTTTCATGGAATAATAGTTATTCACAAGCTGGTATTATTTGGCTTCAGCAAAGAAAAGAAAAAGGATGTTTTGCTTTGCCTCACTTTAACTTTTATTTTCTTGCTACTCATTTTACAAAAGTATTTGATTTTTATGTGGAAACCCTTTTCAATCCCTTTCTTAGCCTACAGAACAATCCATTGGACTAATTTAAAATATATTCTCTTTCTTCCTAAAGCAGATCTCTGAAGATGCGGGGTCCAATCATGCAATACTCCCATTGACTTCAGTGGTGTAAGACTTACCTAGAACTTGGCATCTGTGCATTTTATATATCTATTTAACTAGGTACATATGCAGCTTCTCAAGAGCTATTTTGTGCAGGATTGAATCAAGAGAGCAAGCACCCTCTGGGTTAGTATTTCTCCCCCTATCTAATAATAGCTAATTAGTTAGTTATAATACTTTTGAGTTACATAACAGGTCTCAGTGTGACCAAGGATCCTCTGGATGCCAACTAGCAGAGGACAAAGGGCTATAGGGATCCCCTGGGTTCACCCAAAGGATGTCATGTAAGGTCTCTAATGAAAGCCTGTGTCACACTGGTCATCATAATTATTTCAAAATGTATGTACAGATATTGTGTAAGGAACTACGTGTATACATTGAAAAATATGTTCTTAAGGTCTGTGACCAGGGACTGGTCATCAGAAAGGTGAAAAGCAGGTTTTCTTTCATGCAATAAATAATTATCCATCTGTCTGTTTATATGTAAATTATGTATTGTATGGTTCACAATGGGCATCCATGTATAGTCGGAGCCAAATGTTAAAAAAGGATTGTGAAATATTCAAAGAGAGAAAATTTACAAGAAGAAGTGACCCAGCAGGGAAATGCCCTGTTTACATGTAAGGACACTGAAATTTTGGGGGTATAAATAAGGGGGACAGAAGTATACCTACAGCCTTCCCCCAGGAAGTAAATTGATAGCACATTTGCTTAATGAAATAGGAATTTCAGACAGGGAAAATGCTGGGGAAAACATTGTGTGCGATAACTTCTTTAGGCAGAAGGATTATATGTTAGTTAAGTTTAGGCTTTAGAATGCATGTTATGATTTTGTTTTTGATATAACCATTTGTTCCCATCTCTTACACTGCTTTGTATTTTAATATTTTTATTCTTTCTCAAATACATTTCCTTTTGTTTGTAATTGAACTCAAGTGCTGTGTGTAACAGAGGAGCGGTGATCTAAGGTAGAACTCGTAAACTGTGATACTCTGTTCCTTTGAGAACAGAGGATCTGGAATTTCTCTGGGTAGCCAGTGAACAGGGGCTGGATACCACAGGGGGATTCTTTGAAAAAACTCATGGGCAGAGGTGTCAACCTGCACAGCAAAAACAGTCCCCAAAAAGAGTGCTTGAGTGTCTGACAGACTAGTTGTGTTCGCAAGCTAACACCCAGTTAAGCACATGCAAGTCTCCCTCATGCTAGAGGCAGGGAGTAACAAGGTGACTCACAGCCCTAGGTGCCCCAAGAAGCATCACAAACACCTTCCACCCAAAGTACTTAAGGGGCTTTCACTTACTTGTGAGACAGGGAAAATTTAAAATCCCTATTTTCAGATATGGAAATCAATGCAGAAAAAGATTACGTGACTTGCCTAAAGTCACATAGCAAATTTGTCAGCTGAGAACAGAATGCAGGTCTCCCAACTCCTGAGCCATGCATTAGCAACAAGGCCATTCTTCCTTTATTTTAACCTACATTGTTTTCTTTTCTCCTTTCTCAGTCCCACTCTGTCTCCCATCTAGCTTTTTCCAGTTCCATTGTCTGTCTTGTTGTCCACCACCTGGTCCTTTCTATCTCCTCCACCACCACCAATTTCCACTTGTCCTCTCCCATCCAAAGATCCAGTCTCCTACCTGTCTCTCCAGTTTGCTCAACTTAGATAGATTGTCCCCTGTAGCCTCCTCCTAAGGACCATCAGGTAGCCAAAGCATGTAACTTACTCCTCCACATTACTCTTTATTGCGAGATATAATGGAGGCAAGAGAGTCAGCAGGATTATCAGGGGAAACCTAGGCTTCCAGTTCAGCAGGCCAAATAACAGTTTGCAACCAACTATAGGATAAGCCTTGCTCACTGCCTGCTTTAATCGGTGACATTTCATGAACAATGACAGTGCCACAACAGGGACAACCACACTTCAGTGATTCCTTATAAGCAACCCTGGTGGTAGTAATTAATTTCTTACGAGAAGGAAAAGTTTATTTGTCTTTTTACTTAAGCAAGTAGAAATGTATCATTTGTTTCTTGGTATATACTATTGATGGTACAACTTGTAACACAATAATAAACATGCTGTAGTGGCTGGATTTTCAAAGGTCTGTGACACACCAAAAGCCTGACATTTTGACACAACGATCCTATTGAATCACTGATGTTAGAGAAGGACTAGACCTGTTAGATTTCTAATCAGTCTCCTGATCTCCCAGTGCAGGACCGTCCCAAAACGTACATTTTCTAGTGTTCTGTCCAGACTACATTTTAATGTTTAAGGTGACAGGTTTATGACTATTTCCCTAGGGGGCTATTGTATAACCCAGCTGGAACTTTCCTTAATGTTTAGCCTAAATGCTCTCTTTAATTCATCCTAGTTAAATCCTTTATACTACTGCAAAAACCTCTTCTCTCTCCTTTGGTGAAATCCCGGCCCAAATGAAGTCAATGACAAAACTTCAGGATTTCACCATTGGTCTTTACAAGCAGCAGACAATTACAGTTATTATATACCTCTTTCCTTTTGGTTAGTCGATCAAATTTATCTTGCTCTTGTAAACTTGCATCATAAAATCAATCCCTGTAGTTCTTCTGTGAACCCTTGGTGAAGATTTTAACTATGACTGAAACAACACAGATCCCTAGATACCTTCCCCCATCTTGATACATTGCTGTTTATCATTATTGCTATTAGTTTTCAATCCTTCAGCCTATAGCAGAGTGTTCCTATTGATCTGAATTAATGTTTCGAGTATGATTTCATGATATCTTTTATTCTGTTTTATTCACATTCAATTATATGATATCTACAATTCTCCATTAATTTTGTAATTCTGTCAATATCCTTCATTTTCAGCAAAACACATTTTTTGCAAACCAGTGTTTCTTATTACACACTATCCTAGAGATGTTTAGTTACTTTTTTCCTCTCAATATTTGTTCCACTGTTTTACTAGGGATAGAAGTTAAATTTATGAGACAATAATTGCAGAATCACTGGGTAGTTGCAGGCTAGTGGGAGAGGAGATAATAAGCAACTGCCACGGCAGACTTTGAAGAAGTGGCCAGCAAGTTGTGAGGAAAACTAGTAGAGTCCACCCACAAGGTACAAATAATCATGATCATGATGGTTAAAGGCAGCAGGCAAATCAAAAAGAATTAAATAATTGAAGTGCTCCCTTGATTTAGCTAAGAATAGATCACCTATGGCTTTGGAGAGGGCTATTTCAATGCAGTAGAGAGGGCTGAAGCTAGATTGTAAAGAATGACAGAGTTGAAGCACAAGTGTAGATAGTGCACTAGGATTTTACATACAATTAATTTCCAAAGAAGATGCAAATTCATCCCATTGCAGTTGAATCAGGATCCTATAAAAATGGACAGAGATTGAGCTGAGCTACAAATACAAATGTATACTTAAATATTTCACATGCATAAGGACCATTTTGGTAGGGCAACTCTAGTAGACTGATATCCCTGACTAAGAAAAGTGGCATTTGGCAACATTTAATAACCTATAACAGAAATGACTTGGTCTGACCATCACTGGCGAGGATAACAGAAGAGATCAAATAGTAGAAAGAACATTCTTACATGACTCCTGGAGAAGTGGATAATGGTCTCCAATGGCAGAAAGCTGATTCAGAGAAACACAGCAACTAATCAGTATTTGGACCTTGAAGTGGACCCAGTCTGGAGAAAAATACCACTAATACATCAGTAGGGATTTGAGAAGGCAGATCTGAGAAGTACAACACACAGGAGGCACTTTACCTCTAATGAACACACACATCATTAACAACCTGTCATGTAACAGATGTAGGGAGCACAACAAGTACTTAGAGACACTATTCCAAGGAGAACAAGTCATCATATTTTTTGTCCTTTTGATATAGAGCTGCAATTAGAAGCCCCATATTCATTTTATATGACATATGTTATATTATTATTCTGTCTGTTCTAGGGGCTATGAGTAAACCCATATAGATATCTGTCTTTGTTTCTCAATACTAACCATGTCAAAATGAGAAAAATCATCTCATTTCTTACAAGTGAAACAAAGGTGACCTGCACTTTATTTTTAAACAACCAAATGTGGTTTTATGTACTGAATGTCCCAAATAGCAAGGGTAATGTGAACACTCTGCACATACATTATTTAACTTACCTCGCTTGTATTCAGCACATGTCCCTTGAAATCCAGACTAACAGTCTGGATACACTCTGTAGGACCACGCAGTCCCTAAGACCCCTATCATATACTGACATCATAGCTACCAAGGAATCCCACTAGACCACACTGATGGCAGTGGGTAAATGAAGGGTTTTTACTGTACATGATTTTGAAAACAATACTATTTTCTATCCCAAAAGGCATATATAAAATAATATTGTAGCAAATGTTTGCCTAGTTGTCGCAATACCACACACCACAATCACTCTGATCTCACGATTAATTCAGGGATAGATCCAAAATCACAGGATCCTGGGAATGTAGAGTCCTGCTGTCAATGTGAAGATCTGATCAGCCATGGCCCCAGCATGTTGACAAATACAACATACACAGACTTGTTAAAACATTATATAATACTCCAAGTTGACAAAAATAATAGAATTCACCTTGCAACAGTTTAGAAAGTTTCTGCTGTTCACTTGTAGTCAAATGCTGAGTTGCATTAACAGTGTCTAAAACTAGGTCATCAGATTGTCCAGACAGCATCTTCATGTCTGGTGGTTAATTATACTTTATTATATTTAAAATATTTTAAAATATATACGAGTCATTTGCAGGAGTTAGAATCACTTTTATTACACTGCAGTTTTCTTTTCCAAAGAAAAAGAATTTCAAATACCCAACGGGCTTTTATAAGGAATGAAGAAATTTTAAAAAACTGCTTTAAGAATTATGAGAAATACCTTGACAGTTGTCTTTTTAAAAAAGGAGTGTGGAAGCATTTGTCACAACCTTACTGTTACTTAAAAGATGTTCCATGTGTTAATGGAAATAAAGCCCAGACATGTTCATTCACCCTGAATAGAGCCTCTGGCATTCAAATTGCACAGTTTAAGGACAGTTGGATTAAGTTCATGAAAGGACCTTAAGTACTCGTGGCTTACAGGCCTCCTTTGAAAGGTATTGCAATTTGATTTTCATAAAGTTTGGCACTTTGTCTTGTTACTCCTCCATCACCATGAAACTTACTACAGTTGACAAACAAGTTGTCTAATATACTAGAAGTATGAAATCTATATAGCATGCATAACTGTCTGGATAAAGTGCTATAATAAACCTATACTAAAGCAGTCAGATATGGCTTCCTCTGTGTTCCTGACACAAATGACAGCATCTGCACATGGCAACTGCCTTTGCACCATGTTTCTAACTGCATAGGGATATCATGGATTAAACAAACAGTGTATAACAGACTTGGGAGTGACCTGCCCACTGTGCTAGCAGAAATGCTTCTGACAATGACAAGGGAAACATGTGTTTGGGAAAAGAGAGTAATGAACAATATTGCCATCTGGTGTGAACGTGTAACCTAACATTTTGTCAGGTTTTAACAATGATAAAATAAATTGCATAAATATTAATATTAATAATCTTGTCTCAAGGATGTATAAACACTTTACAAAGGTGGGAAAACATCATTAGCTCAATTTAACAGATAAGGACACTGACCTAAGAGAGACTGGCTCAAAGTGACAAACTGGCAGTCAGGACTGTAACTCAGTTCTCCTGATTCCCAAACTTCTTAAACATTCAAATAAGCTGTAGTTTGCCAATCCACTTCATGGTCTCTTCAAGCAATAACCAAATAGGAAACAGGAAGAGCCAAATTATATGGTTCTTACAAGCAAGGCATGTATATACTTTCAGGGGCTACCATGATAGCTGTCCTCTTGGTCGACACATTGGAGACTGAACTGGGAGTATCCGGAGCAGCAAATATGAGCTGCTACAGCTGAAGCTAAAGAGTGAACACATTGCAGCTAGGGACTATAACAGCTCATATCTTATACATGGCTTTTGACACAGAGAGGGGTCCCTATAACCCATACTCATGAGTTACTTACACTCCCCAACTGCTGTCCTTGCTAATGCTGTTCAGAGCTATCATTCAAAAAATATTGTAAAAGTTTTCTTTCCATTCTGACTTCTTTCCTTCCATCCCACTCCCTTCTTCACTAACCCCCAACTCTGTGATCCCTGCCGCATCCCCACCAGATCACAAATGCTGCTAATATTTACACTTTGCTTTGGCTGGATGACTGAAGTATCCCACATTAATTATGAAACATTTCATTCTGCCTGGAGGCCCAAGTAGCCAATATGAAAGCAGCTTCAAGCACATGAGGATACAATTGATACCATGGTATAGCAGAGTGGAAGAAGTGGGAAAGAGATGACAGACTGAATAAAGGGCAAGCAACTTGGGGAGGATTAATTGAAAAGCTTTTGAGTTATGACAGATATTGAGCTTCTTCAGATAGGACATGATGTAGTGAAGAAAATCTGGAGGGCACATATCAGATTAGCATGTTGTTTCTGCTAGTGATGAGACTCAACTTGTTACAATAATTAGCTCCTCCTGACTCCAGAATAACTTCTAATGGTCGCTTAGCATTTGTGCCCAGTGTAGTATAAATTTAATACATGAACATTCCTTGTGGGATTGCTACATAAAGGAATGTATTCTGCCAAGCAGAGGGATGAATTCAAGTATCTAACAGGTACTTTTCATCTCTAAATACTGGGCATATTTAATATAATTTTTAAAGCCTGTACTAACTTTCTTTAAAATTTGAAAAAGTTAATTTCACAGTTAAATATGGGTTTGAAACAAATGAAAGAAGTAGAGTGACCATAGGAGAAGGCTAAAGTGTTGCTTAACAAGTTGCTATTTCTATTCACAGCCCAGATGGGGAAAATACTAATAATAATGTCAAAGTTACATTTACGTATTTAAAAAATAATAAACCAACATGATTAATAATAAGATACTGATGTACTTTGGAAACAATATTTCTTAGAATTTTTTCCTCTGTCCAATTTCTATTCATGGTAATGCAATCTGGATCAGTATTTACAAAATTCATCCACCATTTCTTGAGTTATTTTCCTGAAACATTTTCCACCATGAGTCAGCTTCTCTGAGAAGGAAGTTGGCAGATTATTTCTGGTGTTACTCTTTTTATATTCTCTGCTGAAAATACAGAATATCATGCCAAAAATAATTCCCAGATCAGCATGCTATTTTTATTAGTCTATGGTACGCACATTTTTAAAAGTAATTTACTGATAGCTGGCAACTCTTGTCTGCCACTTGTCTGATTTTGCTTTGAGAATGCAGCAAACAGGATTGGTGCGACCTTTCCTTCCAGAGTATCAGAATTTACATTAGTATTGTGACGGTGTACCCCATAAAGCTTTATGGGGAGAGGCTTATAAATGTATACATGATGTAACTGGAATATGTTTTATGCTACATGTGCCATGTAACATATCTCTGTGAAAGTTATGACCTACTGAATCTATTCCTCCTGTTTGTATGCATGTATCATTGTTGTAGTTGAAGTTATGAATATTGGTTTTATATTTGCTGGTTTTATGCATAGCCTTTGTAAGAGCATGGGACCAGGTCTGGAGGAAAGAACGTGCAAGTTAAGTACAAGCACTTAACAGACAAAAGACGTTGCAGACCCCAATCCACATCAGGGCCTGGTCAGGAATGCAACTGGTTGGGCTGGTTACCGAGGGGTGCATGGACATGTGACTTGCCCATGTGATCCCAAAACTCCATGGTAACATGATGTTACACAGAGAAGGGAAAATACTATAAAAGCCCAGGGGAGACCCTTCAATTTGGTCTTCAGCTGGCTAAAGAGAGAGACTCTCCACCCCCCAAGGACACACCTGAAAGAGACTGAACAAAGGACAAAGACAATAGGGGGGCGAGTGATTGCTGGACCCAGGCTAAGAGGAAGATAGCCTGTTTACTGGACCTAGTGAGGTTGTTATCTGTATACAGGGTGATTAGACATAGAACTGCGTGTTCTATTTTATTTTATTTAGTAATTCACTTTGTTCTGTCTGTCACTACTTGGAATCACTTAAATCCTACTTTCTGTACTTATTTAAATCACTTTTTACTTATTAAGTTGCCTGGAGTACGAGTTGTTACCTGGGGAAGGCAAACAGCTGTGCATATCTTTCTATCTTTGAAATAGAAGGCGAACTATTTATGAGTTTGCCCTGTATACGCTTTATACAGGGTAAAACGGATTTATTAAGGGTGTGAACCTCTTTGGGAGTTGGGCACCTTGGTGTCAAAGGCAAGAGCACTTCCAGGAGCCTTACAGTTGTTAGTGGACTTGGTTCGGACCTGGGTCTGTGTTTGCAGCAGATCAGTGGAATCTGGCTCAAAACAGACAGGATTCGGGAGTCCCAAGCTGGAAAAGGCCTGGAAGCAGGGGCAGAAGTAGCATTGGCACACCAGGTGGCAGCACCAAGCAGGTCTCTGTGATCCCAACCCGTCACAAGTATCATACCAGTTTTTAGTAACTGGGAATCATGAATTCCATAAGAAATTATGACAAATCTTAGCCTTAAGGCTAGAACACTCTTGAAGCATGTTAGCGCAGATTTTAACAGATGTCACTTTGTACCAGCGATGACCATTGTGAAGTTCCTGTTACACTGTAGACAAATTAATTGTGACATACTAATGTAATTTTCTTTTGCCATGAACTGTCAGGGTACAACACTTGTTCAGTTCAGAAAGACAATAATTTCATGGACAATCACTCTTCATTGTACCTCTGATTAAGAAGCTTTTATAAATAATTCAAGCTGTGACTGTGATTAGTTTTTATATGGTCAAAAGGACATGCCTGTTTAAATCATGCTTAGATTATAAAAAAAAAAAACAAAAACCACAACCCCACGGTTGCCACAACAACTCTAAAAATCACAAAAGTAAAAAACATTTATGTGATCCAGGCAATCGCTAGCCAATACAAATTATTCACTATAGTACTTGGTTCAGTTTATTTTAAAAAATAATCAAGCTAATTGTGTTTACTGCACATCCCTTGGGAGACTATGCAAGAGTTTTAATAAACCCCAGAAAATGTGTTTTTTCTATATTATCACACGGTTAGGCCCTGGTTATTTAATAATAAGAAAGTTATTTTCTTCTTATTAAATATGTATAGGCCCTGATCCAGCTCCCATTAAAGTCAATGGAATGACTTCTAATGACTTCCTCGGAGATTGGATGAGGCCCATATTGCAGAAGCAC
The DNA here is from genome assembly GCA_037349315.1 of Chelydra serpentina. NCBI lineage: Eukaryota > Metazoa > Chordata > Testudines > Chelydridae > Chelydra > Chelydra serpentina. Next base: position 66,271,673 of record JBAIAC010000004.1, read on the forward strand.
TCAAAGGCCCCAGTTGGGATGTTGTGTTAAATGCTGCACAAATATAAATTAAGAAAGGGTGTGAAACCCTGGCCCCATGGAAGTTAGTAAAAGTTTTGCCATTGACTTTACTCACATGATCTGAGGGTATAAATATACTGCCCTGACTGCATGCCTGACAGACCATGCATACCTGAGCTGGACTTTTGGCTCCCTGTTACTCTGCTCACCTCTTTTGCCTTTCCCTCATAACTTAAGGAAGCAGGAACCCATATGGGGTCCACAATCCCTTTTTTCTTGCTGCCCAGCCAAAGACCTACTGCATTCAGTTGTGGAGTGCACTTTGTAATAAGTAACTATTTTAAGTTATTTACCATCCTGTCTGTCTCTCAGCCTAGCCCTCTTTAGTTAGCTTAGCAGGACCGTGGCAAAGGCAGGACTTGAGGCAGGATATGAAAGAGGAGAGCCTAGCTACACTCAATTTTGGTTCTAGATGGATTTTTTTCCCTTCATATAGGAATGTGTTTGATCAACCTACTTCCAACAGTGCCTGGGCTTACCTAATCACCTTCTCTGACATAGCAACTACATGCTTTTAAATTGTATTTACCTGACTCTGAGCACGCTTATTTTATCTTATTAGACTCTCCTAATTAACTGCTTCATCTACTTCCTTCTGGAACAGACCTGAAACTTAACTTTCCATTAATATAAAACAATAAGAACACTCCAGTCTTTTTTGTTTTATATCATAAGGCAACACAGTTGATTTCAATAGAACAGCCAGTCTATCACATGTACAAATGCCTTCAGCTAGAAATGCAAAGTCAACTGTTATAAAATCTCTATACAGAGTGAACGGAGAGATTAGTCCTTCACTTCCATCAGTTACTCCTGATGTTGCCACAATCTTTCCCCATTTGGTCCATCACAACAAAGTCATTGTGGTTCTATTTCTTGATTTCTCTGAGATTCTGCCAGTATCCAGTTTTTCCCAACAAATTTGAAGATCTGGTCTGACTATACATGAATTCATGTAACATCAAAAGTCATCTTTCTCTCTAGTTATTTATTTTCTATAAACTTGTCATTTAGCATTGCAGGTTACAATTTGCATGAATAATCAGGATTTTTTTCCCCCTTCCTTTTTTGGAAAGTTGTAGGAATCTTATGGAATAGCCCTATGGATTTCAACAGGGATGAAACAATAGAAAATGTTCTAAAACCAGAGTTTAATAGGAAGTTATAGCCTTTCTATGGAATTTTGTACTGTCTAGTCGATTTTTATTGGAGAATTGTATCCCTTCTATTGATTTGTATAGGTAGGATTCAACTTTTTTATAGAGAGGTCACCATTAATTCTAAATACTACAGCAACTTTCCATAAGAGAGACAGTGGTATATTTTGCATCCCTGATCCTTCTTTTTTTCTCTCTTCTTTTAGGAGAAGGTACAAGAGCTTTCCTGGGCTATCATGTACCACCCTCTAGAGTTGACTCTTATTCCTCACTGTAAAGAATTCCTTCCTGAAAGCGGGTATTAAAGTAGTAAAGTAGAGGAAGTAAAGAATTCCTTCCTGAAGTGGGTATTCACCCACGAAAGCTTATGCTCCAATACGTCTGTTAGTCTATAAGGTGCCACAGGACTCTATGTCGCTTCCTGAAAGCAGGGCCGAAGAGAGGGTGGGGAAGCCGGTACAAATTACCGGGGCCTGGCAGTCCAAAAGGGGGTCCGGGGCCCAACTATGTTGCATATGTTTTTGTTTTTCTCGGTAGTATCATTATAATTTGTATACCAGGCAGGGCATATTTGTTTTTTGTTTTTTGCACATCAATACAAATCCCATGTAAAGATTTTTAGCCAGTCCGCCCTTGCTGGGGGGCCCGAAAAAATTTTTTTCACCTGGACCCGAACCCACTCTCGGCGGCCCTGCCTGAAACGTCTGAGCTGGGAATATTTCAAGCATCTTCTAGATATTCAGTCTGGCCAGAATATTTAATTCATTAAGAGAATTGAGCTTTAATAGAGACACCACAGCATGCTAGGTTCTGGTTGTCTTATTATTTATCACTTGTATTGCAGAAGTGTTTGGAGACCCCAGTCATAGGCCAGGACCCCATTGTGCTAGGCATTGTACAAACAGGTAACAAAAAGACAGTCTCTGCCCTAAGGAGTTTACAATCAAAATCCACTAGGAATAAATAGGTCACTTATGCACATAGGCACTGACTCCGTGGGTGCTCCAGGGCTCAAGCACCCACAGAAAAAAAATAAGGGGTGCTCAGCGCACATGAGCTATAATGCTTCCTGGCCCCACCTGAGTTTTGTAACTCTGATCACCAGGCCGGCCCTAGCCCCAGACAGAGCTTGAGTGTAGAATATGATAAATTCTGTGCTGCTAACAGCTTCTGCCCTTGGGGCAGGGAGTTTGTTTATAAACAGAGGCAGGGTGATTAAGATAACAAAAGGCTTGCCATTAAATTAAATTAAGGATCATCAGATGATCCTGAAAGCATTGCCAGGCACTCCAGTTAAAAGATATGAAACAAAGGGTAGGAATAAATGGTCAGTTTTCAGAATGGAGGGAGATAAATAGTGGTGTCCCCCAGCGGTCTGTACTGGGACCAGTGCTGATCAACATATTCATAAATGATCTGGGAAAAGGGGTAAAACAGTGAGGTGGCAAAATTAACAGATGATACAAAATTACTCAAGATAGTTAAGTCCAAAGCTGACTGTAAAGTGTTACAGAGGGATCTCACAACTTGGCAACAAAATGGTAGATGAAATTCAATGTTAAGTGTAAAGTAATGCATATGGCAAAACATAATCATACAAAATAATGGGGTCTAAATTAACTGTTACCCATCAAGAAAGAGATTTTGGAGTCATTTGCAGTACTCTGGAAGCACTATGCACTCCCTTCTTTGTCTCTGCTTGTTGTTTCATGAGGAGGTTGAACAGCGTAGGAAAAATGTCATTCTGCAACCCTTCTGGGATATACAGATTGCATACAGATCCATAATGACCTCTCACAGTGTTCCACATGGATGTGACACTCTATAGGAAAAAGTCTGACAGAGCTTTCTCTTCAAAGTCTCTTCAAAGCAAATATGTTGTCTTTGCTTTGAAAATAATATTAGAACAATTTGACTTCTCAAACTATGTGACTTGTCATAACTAATATACACAAAATACAAACACCAAAAAACCAAACAAGTCAGACCAACAACAGTTACCCATGAAGTAGCACAGCATGTTTTAACTTTTCTTTCAGCATGAAACAAGGAAAATAAATCCCATCAGTAAGTAAATGAAGTGGATCTCAGCATAACCAATCTATGAGCCTAAAATGAGTTTAACTCCCATGGTGGGAAGGTTTCAGATTCATAAATTATAAACCCAGAATGGACTATTGTGACCATACTTGCAAATTTAGGGGGAGATTTTCAAAGACACAAAGGGCAGTTGAAGCATCTAATTCTATTGTCTTTTAGTGGAAGTTGGGTTCCTAACTGCCATTTGGGCCTTTGAAAATCTCCCCTGTGACAAAGATAATACTAAATTGACCCATGCCCACAATTCAAAATCCTGATACCTAATAACCTGCTTTGAGTTATTAATGTCTCAGATATAATTAAAATGTTAATACAATTTGGGTTTTGGTATAGGGGATTGTCTTCCCCAACTTGACTGAGGAAGAGAAGGTTACTTACCTTGTGCAGGTTCTTCGAGATGGTTGTTGAGACGGCCTGTTCGGAGTCAGTAAAAGACATATTACTGAACAGTCGTAGAATGAATACAAGAAAGACATATATCCATAAGTGGAACCAATTCAGTACTTGGTGCCAAGATAAACAGATCTTACCAACATCTTCCCTTCTAACAAGGGTCCTGGACTACACATTAGAACTTAAAAAATTGGGACTCTTCACAAGCTCCATCAAGGAACACTTGGCGGCTATCACAGCTTTCCAAGAGAAGATGGCTAGAATCACTATATTTGCCCACCCAATGACTAACCGCTTTCTTAAGGGCATTGAGAACACCTACCCCACAACAAGGAACCTGCTGCCCAACTTTGTTTTATCCGGACTTATGGGAAAGCCATTTGAACCCCTCGCAATTAGCTCATTACTACACTTATCTATGAAGGTGGCCTTCCTCATCGCCATCACATCCTCCAGACGAGTCAGAGAGTGAGGTGCCCTAATGGTACATCCCCCTTACACAACGTTCTTTAAAGATAAAGTTACTTTAAGACCAGACCCCAAGTTCCTACCCAAAGTCGCCCCCCCCCTTTCATTTGAACCAACTCATTTACTTACCTGTGTTTTTTTCCAAAACCACATGCAGATGGAAGGGAGGCATCACTCCACACAGACATTTGCAGAGCATTAGCTTTCTACATTGAAATAACAAAAAAATTTAGAAAATCACTGAAATTCTCTATCTCCATAATAGAATACTCAATAGGACAAACCATCTCAAAATAGAGACTATCCAAATGGATATCAGGATGCATCCATCCTTGCTACCAAAAGAGCAACCTAAAAGCCCTAGTGGGAGTCCACACACACTCTACCAGAGCACAGGCAGCTTCTGTGGCCTTTCTCAACAATGTCCCCATTACCGACATTTGCAGAGCAGCAACCTGGGCATCAGCCCTGACATTCACAGAACGCTATGCTATAGAACAACAATCAACATCAGATGCTTGCTTTGGACTCACGGTGTTATCCAGCATCTATAACACATCTCCGAAGCCCCTCCCTTCCACTGAGGAGCACTGCTCAACAGTGACCCAAAGTGGAGCACCCACAGGGACACTCCAAGAAGAAGAAAAAGGTTACTCACTTTCTGCACTTTGGTTGTCACTGTGGGTGCTCCACTACCCTCCCACCTCCCCTCTACTTCGGAGTTTCATACAGATTCTCTGCGGTAGAGAAGGAACTGAGGGACAGTTGGTTGTGCAGCACTATGTAACCACCTGGAGTGGTGCAAGACAGTGACGGCACGTGTGTGACCCAACTAGGCACCACTACCATAAATCTCCAATTTCAGGTGCAGGGTGTACAGACACCTAAAGTGGAGCACCCAACAGGGACAGTCCTCGAAAAAGAAGGGAGTTGAGTTGCCAAATACATTATCTGATTATTATGTTATTTTCAGAAAAATGGATGTATTTACAGTACCACACTAGATCTTCTGATCATTAGACCCATTCAGAAACTTTAGGAATGAGGGGATTTGAGCCTTAGTCTGAAGTTGGAAGTACAATTCTCCATGTAATTTGGTCAGGAACTTTTCAGCTAAACATTTTTCAATTTGTTGAAACCAGAACTTTTGATAGAAACATATTGGTTATGAATAAACTTTTGTCAGGATTGTTTTTCAAGTCCAGGAGGAAATTTCCTGTAACACAGAGAGAGATCCAGCCCAGAATAGCCAAGCAGTTGGGGGACTCATGTAGGAGAACCAGTGTTCAGTCTGCTAGATTCAGACTACTGACTTGAGCCTGGTCTCCCACACCCCAGCAGTGTACTCTAACCATCTGGCTATCCCAGGGATCTCTCCCATACCAAATGTTTTTGTGAAATTGAATTCTTGTTTCCAGGCAGCCCTGTATGTAATCTTACCCCTGGTGTACTAGGCAATAAACTCTGTAAGTAATTGGCAGGTTCTAAAGGGAGCTCAACCTTTCTTATTTTAAATATCTGTTAATTCCACACACGCGCATGCGCACACACACATCCCAAAGAGAAATGATTTGAGGGCACAGCCACCAGTAAATCACAGTTCTTCTGCCACTCGGAAGAATAACAGTAATTTATTGCATTTAACCTGGAAGAGGTTAAATACATTACAGTTACTATTCTGATTCTATTTGACTGGGATACAGCACACTTAAGCCAACAGCTCAGATGATTTATTTGCCTGTCTAGATAAACTGCCTCCTCATGTCTGCTTCTCATATTTAAATATAGTTTAACTTAGGTTATGCCTACACTTAACGACAGCGTGTAGAGTACATACACTGCATGCCTGGTAACACAGCAATAACTAGCAGTGCAGATGGTGAGGCACCTCTTAGGTGAGTAGACATAAGAACATAAGAAAGGCCATACTGGGTCAGACCAAAGGTCCATCCAGCTTAGTATCCTGCCCACCGACAGTGGCCAATGCCAGGTGACCCGGAGTGAGTGGACCTAACAGGTCCTAGACACATCAGAACCTTAGGGTATGCACCCTACATGGCTCGCTACACACAAAAGCAGTGACTCCCATGGCTATGCTGGTATTTTTAGCAGTGTAGCATCCTGCTGCCTCTCCACTGCATGAGCCTTTCCCCACCAAAGCAAAGGCTCCAGCAGCAGGAAAAGGGTCTGGCAGGGGGAGGCAGTGGGAAAAAACTCTGACAGCTCCCTGCTGCCAGAGCCTTTCATTGCCACATGTAGCTACACACCACAGTGTGGATGCACCCTACTCCACTGCAACATGTAGCTGCATGCCACTGTAGACAAGGCCTTAGTGTTAAAAATAGTGTGTTGGGGGGTAGAATACACTCCAGCTATAAACTACCTTACACAAAGCAGGGAACACAGGAACATAGGAGCCACCACACTACATGAGACCAATGAACCAGTTAGTCCAGAATCCTGGCTCTAACAGTGGCCAGAACCAAGGACTGTTTTCCATTTCATTTGGCAGTCTGATTATCACTCTCTCATTGATGGGGTTACAGGCAAAGTGCTAGAATTGAAAAAAAAAATTGCTAAAGCATGTATTTCACAGCCAGGTAAGGTTTCCAAGATTCCAATACATTTAAAGTGATTTCCTTGGAAAAGCCAAGGTAGAGGTTTGTCAGATTTGTTGGCTTTCTCATAACAAAATCTTTTAGGTGCTTTAATTGCATACACCATTCCGATAATATCAATTACATTTATTTCTCCAATAGTCTTGCTCATTTATTTCAAAATGTTACTAAATCACCATTCTGTAATTTTTCCAATTGGGCTTAACTGATCCTGAAGAGCCAGAAGTTGTTGGTTTACCAAAGCAGTCACACTTCAAAGGTTTCTCCAAGTTTGCAAGACTCTATGGGGATGCCAGTATCACCAGCAATCTCTCTCAAACTGGAAGAAACTTTTGACGTGTAACTCCCGAAACTGCTTCCTTCCTGACATATTGAGATAGCCCTGTCCCTTCTCACTTGCTGGTCCCCACCACAGCAAGGGACAGGAAATCTCAGGGGTGTAGCAGTGTAGCGGTTAGCTAGATAGTTATCTGTGGCATCATTACACTACATTTCAAGTTTATCTATTGACCATCCACCCTTTAGGTTCCTTTACTATTAACATTATTACCTGAAATGCTAATTGAGCCAAATCTGACAAACAATTTATCTGGCAACCAGATGAATATCAAGAAAAGAGTAATCTAATCTCAAATATGATTTGTGTCTCAGTGAAAAAAGTGCAGTCTCCTTTCAGAGGCTGCAGATGGCATCTTATATGTTTTTGTTTCCTAAAAGTTTTCCTAATTTTTTCACTTTCAAGTTCAGAGAGTTAGTGGGACCTGAGCAATTTTAGAAAGTATATATATAACAGTGACACCTAGAGCAGGGCCCCACTGTGCCAGGTATTCTACAAACAGATATGGTATGGCTTCACAGCAGAGGGTACCAGGGTACAGGTACTCTGGCTTGCCAAGCCCACCTGTAAATGTCCACACTGCAGAGTCAGATGCAACTCATACCAATGTCCACGCTGCAGTTACCGGAGTTTAGTACTAGGATTTATGGGGGTATATCCCTGGGTTCTTAGCACCTGACTACCTTGAGCCAGTCTAGGAATTTATTGGTGGTGTATTGTGGGAAATCTTGTCTATCCTTGAGTAAGACGCAGTTCCTACCGCAAAGAGCTAACAATCTAATTGGACAAGACCACCCAATGGAGGGAAGAGAAACAAAAGGGAAAGTGGCTTTCTTGAAGCCCACACAACAGCTCAGTGGCAAAGCTGAAAAGAAAACCCCCATTTGCTGAGTTACAGTCCTGCAGTAGACCATGCTATCTTGCTCACAGCCTCAGCCAGTCACTGATCATTATATTCAGGATGAGGAAGGACTTTTTTTCCCCCAAGGCAGATTGGCAGGGACCCTAGGGTTTTCATAATCCTTTATGACATAGATCATGTAATCAATTCCCTGCTATTGCAGGGCCTCAGGCATTGGTCACTTCAGTCCCTCCTGTTCTCTGCCTGGGGCACATAAGAGATTAGTCTCCTGGGGGCTGTAATACTTTGGTCTAATAGGGAGTTTGGTGTGGCAGTGGCTGGGGGGTGTTTAGTGGTCTGTGATATACAGGAGGTCAGACTAGATGATCTGGTGCTCCCTTTTGACCTTAAACTCTATAACTCTACTAGTGACAATGAGTCCTACCACTCCCTATTACCAATGTTCCATGTGTGTGCAAATCTTGAATATGTAATTAAAAGTAATCAGACTAGAGCCAGCATATACATTTTATTCCAGGTTTCTCCAACAACCAGTGCAATCCTAGCCTCCTCTCATAGTATTATTGTAGTTAGATGAATGGAACATATTTATGCACACACACAAAAATCTTCTCACCACCCTGGCTCTTATCATACTATGAAGAGTAGAAACACCCCTCCATACTTCAAATTTTCATGCTCAGTGTTTGATGAAAGGAGCTTCTTGAAGGAGGGAAAAACTAGCCTTTAGGGTCTTTTTAGATAAGAACTCTTTCATTTTACAGGGATGTTCATGCCCTAATATCTAGTGAGATAATTTTACATGAATCACCCATTACAGAATGTTAACACTTAGGTTTGTATCTTGCAAATAATTGAACTCAGAGTAATCCTTTGTTAGCAAACATCTGGAATTATAAGTGAGAAAGGAAGAGAAGAGGTGTTCTAAGACAGATTTTACAAAACTGTAATGTTCCTTTGTTTCTTTGTTCGAAAATCCCAGAGAGTATGTGCCTATCCCTTTTTATAACAATTCAAACTCTACCTATCGAGGTAAATCAGTGGGCCATGAAAATAAAAATAAATTGTCACAGCTAAGCAAGAGAGAGAGAATCCAGACCATAACATGGTTAGGAAAGGAAAGGAAATTATATGCTCAGTAGAGCCTTGCTTCTTCTATTAAAATTCTGAACTCCCTCTTTCCACATTCCACTTCAATAATATAGTCAACCACCAACTCTACAGTAGTTACATAATGTTATATCAACAGTATAGTTGCACACATACTTGAGTGAAATATATGCTTTGTCAACCCAAGACCCGTGGATAATGAAAAAGGATAAGACAGCAAGATCTGTAGGGGAAGGGATGAGGGAGTACAGACAGGACACTGTAAAGAGTAGACAGAAACATTTCCCTGCCTTGCACAGCAAGTCTTTGATCCATAGTTGTGTAACTGGCAGAGGTGCCTCACACACGCAATATTCACAACTTTCCTAGATTCTAAGAAATGAACACCTTTCAAAACTCAATCATCTATACTAAAGGCTTTTCTCAATAGGTTCTCCACACTATTCCTCTTTCATTCTGTGTTAGGAGGAATGCAGGATAATCCTATTTTATACCATATCCCGAAAACACGTAAGATCATGAACACTAGAAGTGGGCCAAGTTAGCCATCACTCTGCCAAATTCTCCTCACCAGGGCTGACATTTGAGCCATTGTGTCTTGATTAACTCGAGCATCTCAGTAGCTTGCTCTTTTAACATGATTTATTTTCTAGATATCTCTGTATTGTGAATCATTATTTTTCTCATTTGCCTTTTGTGCACATACAAATTCTATCTACCCTCAAGGGTGAAGCTCCTGTGTAAAACTGACGGAGGTTTTGGAATTCACTCCTGTAGCAACTAAAAATAATCACCAACCTCATCACCTTTAGGTTCAAATGCAAATCCCACTGTCTTTGACCTTGCTTTCCCACACAGAAACTCCAAATCTATTAGCATTTCTGGGACACTCACAAAAAATCTAACATAGCTTATTCATCCTGGGAGGAGTTTGAATAGGAAACTTTACTGATGGTAAAGTCACCTTGTATGATTTTTAACTCTGAAAAATACTCAGACACCATGGTGATGGGCATGGTATAAGAACCTAAATAAAACAGAGCTGGAAAGATTTTTCATTGGAGAGAGAATATGCCATACTGAAAAGGGAAATATCTTTTATCATGATTTTGGTTGAGTACAGAGTACAAGTCAGAGTCAGCTGTGGACTCTTTTAGATTATTCCAAATATATTAAAATAAAAAATATTTTCCACCTTTAACCATGTTTTGTATATTATATGTATATTTCTCTTGAGATAAACATATGCATTTGGTTTAACAGACTCTCTCTTTTCTGACAATATCCCCTTCTTTCCCCTGCCCCCCCCGCCCGCAGCAATCTTCCTTTTCAAATTTTCAAATTATCAGTGGCTGAAGGTTTGGTTGGTTTTTTAAAAAAGCAAACAAACAGATTACCCATCTTTAACTAGATTCATGTGCATTTGGGACTATATTAAGTGTTTTACATTTTCTTTAATATTGCATTACAAATCCTGGAAGATTGTTCCTTGCAATATATGTTCACAGATATATTCATTGGTGAATGAAAGCCTAATTTTTTAATGGCATTTAAGATTATTTTAGTAACAGTGCATATATGTTATCAGAGGAAGAAACAAAATGTTAAGTCTCTTCTCTGTTGTTTGTTGTTTTACTCTTTGACCACTATACCCTAGTGAGTTTTGGCAGCTCCAGGATACTAAATCTTCATTTCTCACCATCCAGAAATGCTGAAGTCAGTAGCTCCGATTTTCTAATCTGTTACACCACTTTTGTGCCAGTATAACTCTACTGAAATCAACGGCCTTACACCATCAAAAAATTGGTAAAATATAGGGGAGAATCAGGCCTATTATGAATAGGCTGCAGACTTGGGAGTATATGTTTTTCCACATTATTACAATAATGCTAAAGTATGTTTTTCAGTATTGTTTCACTGCGATGTAAAAGGAAATACTTTAATCCAGGTTAGCACATTGAAACTACCCCATTTGGGTACCGTGTTAGTAAAAACTGGGTTTCAGAGTACTTATTATGGTAGAATTCAAACTCAGTCTCATAATATACTCGAAGCACACTTTTAAAAATGTATGAATATAAATCTGGCCACTCCCTTTCAAACCAAGGTAAATTTTAAATGAGAACCACGGAGGAAAAACCATAATGTTTGCACCCTATTTTTCTTCTTTGTGATATATAAAGAAACCCTGAATTTCTTTCCCACATAAAATAAAATTCTGTTTGTGGCTTTTTTTCCCTTATCTCAGTTTTGTCTTTCCTGTTTTTATGTAAGAACTCTTTTGAGGACTAGATAAGTGATAGGTTACTCAGCCCTTAATTACACAGAGAAAGCTTTTCTCCCAATTTTTTTTCAGAAGTTAAAGTTAAATAGTTAGTTACAAAAGCAATCATACTTGCTCAAGGTTTAGTCCCTCAGTATGTCCCACTAGTTTGCCTGTCTTCCAGCACATGCAAGGAAGTGACAACCTAATATTTAAAATGTAAAAAGCATGTAGAATAAAGCCGATAAATATATCGAGCTACTTAATGCAGTAGAAATAAATAAAAAGGGTGTGTCTACACTTTGTTTTCCTTTTGTTTAGGCCACCTTTACAAGTAGCAGCTTAGAGATGGCTTGTGTGACATCCTGAATACCTAACATCTTATTAGTGGAATTTGTCATAGTTTTTACTCCACTGAATGTTAACTACTGCTACACAGGCCATCTTTAAAACTATCCTTAAATAATATATTTTTTACATTGCCCTATTTTTCATTATTAATACCTGTCTGAGAATAAGTTGTGAACACAGCTCTCTTTACTTTCCACAGGCAGAACTACCATTCCTGGAGTAGTCAGCTCCAACTGTGGTGCAGACGTCTAAAAATAAATGGAGATACTGCAGCCTGGTGAGACTGTTATGCCCCTGTGGTGATGATTCTTGCTCCTCAGTGAGTTACACTAGTTCAGAACATCTAGTCCACCGGGCTGCTCTGGTGTATTAGCCGAGAAAGGTTTTGAAATAGCGGCCTCTTTCTTGCAGATGGGAGAGGAAACATGTCTGTTCATGTTAAGCACATAATAAAATGCATTGAAAAGCCTTTCAAGTCTGCAGCAGCTCTGACATAGCATGGTGCCACGATGAGCTGTTGCTAAGACCTGGATTCTAAAAAAATATAGATGTGTAATCAGTGTTCTACAAATCAACTGAGCAAAAATCATTCAGTAAAAAACCTTTACCTCCACAAAATCTTCCCTTTTGGTTCTGATTAGCAGCCGGAGCACATGTGCATTAACCAGCCTCTGAACACAATCACTGACGTCATTGAAATGGCTTTTGTCCCTTTGAACAGCCTTCCATGGGTATTTTTGCCTATTTCTCCAAACAGTCTGTGGCATGTTGGCACAGACTTTCTTCATCAGAGGAAAGGCAAATACATCCAGAAATAATATCAAGCTATCAAAGCAGAGCCACAGACTAAAGGAAGCCAGCTTCTGAAATAGAAATTAAGGAAATCAAAAGGCTCCTCCAAAGAATAAAAAGGGCTCTTAAATAACTGCAGCAAAAGCCAACTGAATTGAAAGCAAGCACTAACTCCAGTTCCTGAAAGAGAGAGACACACAGAGAAATCAGTTGCCTTTATACAAAGAAATGAGTTAAGTCATTTGTAATAACCACCAGTAGTTGCGGTTCAAAAAAAAAAAGTCAAGTACCATCAAAAAATAATAACACTGTTAAAAATCAAAAAGTTTGCTCCAGGGTATTGAAAATTTTTATTAGAAACTAAGAGTTTATATATATTCTGTCAACTCAGTGACTTGGCATCAGTTTTACCTACTGCTATGCAAGAGGTCAGAGTAAAAGAATAGCCACAAGACTGTTGCCTTTAGGACCAGCAGGGATTGGGAGTGTTGCTGACCTTTTGGGCTCAGGGGAAGGTAGGGTGCATCTCATGTCCCTCTGGAACACTCCCCAGCAGCCTCCAAGTAAATATCTAGCTAGAATAATGACAACAATAATTACAATCTTGAAAATAGTGGAATAGCTGAAGTAGCAAGGGGCAGTATTAAAAAAGGAAACATCCTCAGGAGCTATTGAGGACTCTCTGAAAGACTCAGAGTATGAGGCCAGAGTCTGCTTGCTTCAGAAGCTTCCCTTAAGAGTGAGGAGAGGGATTTAAGACAGCAGGGATAAAAACATGTGTTATTAGAACTAAGGAAGGAGAAAGGAAGATTGTGAATCATCATTAGTCATTATAAGGAAATAAAGGAATACATTCTGAATACACTTGAAGCCCTTGACAGGGGGAATGACAACTATTGAAAAGACAATACAGCATTCCAACCACTTTATGACAGTGCTACAATTGGATTTTACATGAAGCACAGTCTGCTTGCTCCTGAGATGTCATTTGTGAATCAGCTAGGGTCTGACATATCAGCTGTTCCAGCAAATAATGTATCACTGAACTTACAAAAGGTTAAAGTTCTGTTTACTTACAGATCATAAGAGCAGAGTAGCAGCAAGAAACCATACTGCCCACCCATGAGCTTTTGGGAACTATAGCCCTAAAAAGCTGTTGGGCTTTTAATCCTGGAACCTGGTGGGACTCACTCATGCATTATGGTGGACCTGAAAAGAAACATTAAGGATCTAATCCTCAACTGGTATAAATGGATTCAGCTCCATTCAAGTCAACATCTCGTCCAAGGACTGCTCTGGTGTATTAGCTGAGACTAGTTTTGAGGTAATGGCCTCTTTCTTGGAGATGGGAGAGGAAACATGTCTGTTCACATTAAGCACATAATAAAATGCACTGAAAAACCTTTGAAGTCAATGGAGCTGCACCCAATTACACCAACTGAGGATCTGGACCTAATATCTCAGTCTACATCCCTGCAAGATATGTAAAATTTAGCAGCATCCCCTAGAGCTGGTAACATTGAAAATGTTTTTATTCAGAATGAGGTAAAATGCAGACTAATCTTGTTCGGAAGGTGATTTTTTTAAACAAGGGTTGGGACTAGAATTACATTAGCAGTGGGCACTTTCACATAGCTCCTTGGCACAGTGTGTTAAGGACACTGGCCTTTCACCTCCGTTCAAGTCTAACATAAGGCTAGACAATAGGAAATCAGTTTGGAAGTCTCATCTACTCCCTAGTAGATATTCATCTAGGACCTGACCCAATTGAAAGACCCCCTTTGAAAGACGCCCATTGACCTATATAGCAAAATTACCTCACAGTTTGGCACAACTGGCAGTCTGCCTGAAAGATAGGACCCGAAATGTAGCGTAACATTAGCTGCCAAGTGTGCCAGAATTGCAGGGGAAACTGCTGGAGTCTACAGTATCTTGTGGGACTTGCCACAATGACTCCTTTCTCTGAAAAAGGAATCCCACACAGCTACTTTAAAAGCTTGTGTTTGGAAAAGCCTCTTTAAGCATTGTCTGCACATAATAAAGCTTTTTCACCAGAAAAAAAACCACAAAGCTTTTAAAGCTCCTGAGGCAGCTACAGGGATTTACTCCCCTTGAAGAGGGGATCCAAGGTGGAGGCTGCACAGAGATTGTGTTTACAAAAATTTTATAGTCAGATAAATCATTGCAAATAAAGAAGAGAATCAGATCTATTGAACCACCACAGATATTACTACACTGTGTAACTGAAGAGAGGTAATATGGCTTTACAGTTGGAGCAAGGAATAGGATTCAGAACTCCTGGATTCCATTCATGTATTCCAAAGTTATGCAGCAAGCCAGTGGTGGAAATTTATTTCTGCATTTCTCTGTCTTCGTTACCCCATGTCTACAAGAATATTATTAGCACTTATTTACTTCACAAGGATGCTGTGAGGCTGAAATAATTTATAGTTTAAGTGTTTTGACATTCCAGAATGGAAATCATTGTCAGGACTTATACATTATAGTATATCTCACCCTATTTTTTGTTCATATGACAACTATAAAGACTCTATAGAATGCACAATTGCATGCAAGCAAAATATTTCTTTGTAAGCTTAACGCATTATAGAGAAATAAAGCAGTAAGTTCTGGATAGCAGTTGAAGCAAACAAGTTAAAGAAAACTGAACAGATGTTCTTTCCTACCTCCATCCAAAAGTTAAATCTGGTAGGACTGAAATGAATTTTAAGGGAAGACTCCATTTCCCCTTTAACAACAAAGTCCAAGTTGGACAACAGCCACTCAGTTTAATCCTTCTAAGCGCAAGTACTGAAAAAAAATCTAAGTTCCAGTCTAAGGTTAGGAGAGGGCATAGGGGAGTCTGTTTTTAATCATACTAAAGACGTTTCCTAGAGGTGCATGTTGATTTCACACTGTCAAACTGCAAAATACGTTATAACAAAGCAATTAAAACTGTTGATAATTATTACAATTAACTCGCTGCGTCTTACTAATGGAATGTTCAAGCATCCGAGAATTCCTGATTATCAGAAACTAATGGATGTTTGGAAGAGGAATGTCATTTTCCGTAACAGTATGTTCTTAGCTGATTTAATGTTCTCTGCAAACAGTTTTTCTCCACTCTATGTTTCATTTGTGGTTTTGCAAGGGAAAGGACTGTGGCAGTGATTTGTTTTTCTTCAGAAGGAGCAGGGCTCTTCACTTTGCTTTTGTGCCAGGGGAATGTGAAGCCAGGATAAAGAAAAGGTTTGCATTTCTTTATACATGAATTCATTAGATTCATCAGGCCTGATTCTGGTTTCAGTTACATCAGTATAAATGTGAACTAACTCATCTGAAGTCAACAGAGTTACACTGGTGTTCATGAGATTGGAATCAGGCCCACTATATCTAGCTGTGTTCCTATATTATGGTCATAACCATGGCATCAGAGCACCTCTTTCTCATGGGGGTCTGAATTCATTCTTACACGGGTGCAGAGCCTGACACAGGGAGTCAGGGGAGGCAATGCACTTCTATCCTGGAAATGCCAGAGGCCTAATCAGTACCCATCGCAAGTTAGCTACCCTAATTTGCCCTAATTTGTAGGGATACAGAAGTCCCTACAAAGCTACGTAATAGCTAGAGAATAGAAGAGGCACAGAGACACTCCAGCTACACCCACCTCTGTCTCCAGAACCGCCTCCTGTATTACAACAGCAGTTGTGCTCCAGCCAGAGAGGGGCCCTACACTCGGATATTTTCTGCAGGGAGCCTTACAGCAGAGTTGCAGCCCTTTAAGGCCAGTATAAAGAACCACAACACAAAAATAAATTCAGCTCCTAATTTGTTTTCAGAAATAGTGCTTTGTATTTCAAGTGTCTTCATTTTGTTATTCAGAAAAAAATATTATAATTAACAAGGACATACAAACTATTCATTATTTATTTGTTGAGTACCAATGGTGTGCTTGGCACTGTAACTGAACCTACAGGAGACGTAGTGTCGGCTCTAAAGTACTTAAAGTCTGCTATAAATAGACAATATAATTCAGATACATAAACTATTAGAACCAAAATGGAAAACGAGTGAGAGAAGGTTACAAGTGGAGGAAAACTCCATATTCTTTCATTAGCAGGGTATTTAAGGTCTGTTAGGTATTTAATAATAACAGTGCTCATTTGAATTTTCCTAATAAAATAATTACTTACTAACTAGAAAAAAGTGTCTAAGAAGTAATAAAGATTAATTCATGGAAAGCACTTAAGCCTGTGCTTAAAGTTAATCAGCACATCAGTGCTTTGCTTAAAAGGGATGGGATTACCCACATTCTTAAAACTAAACTCATAGACTCATAGACTTTAAGGCCAGAAGGAGCCATCATGATCATCTTGTCTGACCTCCTGCACATTTCAGGCCACAGAACCTTGCCTGCCCACTCTTGTAATGGACCCCTAACCTCTGGCTGATTTAAAATCAAATCATGATTTTAAAACGTCAAGTTACAGAGAATCCACCATTTACACTAGTTTAAACCTGCAAGGGACTCATGCCCTATGCTGCAGAAGAAGGCAAAAAGCCTTCAGGGTCTCTGCCAATATGACCCAGGATGAAATTGCTTCCCATCCTCAAATATGGTGATCAGTTAGACCTTGAGCATGTGGGCGACACCCAGCAGCCAGACACAATTAGGAATCAATTCTCTGTAGTAGTTCAGAGACCTTCCCATCTAGTGTCCAATCATCAGCCGTTGGAGATATTTAATTCTAGCAGTTGCAAATCAGCTACATGGCATTGAAGGCAATCTCATTATGCCTAAGGCCCAAATCCATAAAAGGATTTAGGTACTACAATAGTCAATGTTGTAAGGCCTAACTTTTAGGCACCCAGTTGAGTCTACAAATTATGAGTTAGGCACCTAGGCTCCTCGCACATTGCAGGGAGAGATATGGGCTCCTAAGAATGGGATTCACAAAATGGGATTCACCAGCATGCTAGGCAGGGAGCCTCCTAAACTAGCCAACAGGAGATGACAAGAAGAGGGGTCCATGCTAAGCCCTGTCCCTCTCAGAGTTAGGTGGGACTATCTCCACTTTGGATCCACTTCTGGAAACCTTCTCCTGAAGTTTGGCACCTCAGCCTTTTCTTGTAAGAAATGGCAGCAGCACATGCCTAACTCTACACAAAACAGCTGAGGTTGGGGAAGGGCTCCCTTATGTCCTTTTGCTCTGTGATTAGGGAACTCACCTGAAATGTGGGAAACCACTGTTTAAATCCCCACTCTGTCTGATGAGAAAAGAAGTAGAAGACTCCTGTTGAAACCCTAAGTGAATATCCTAATCACTGGGCTATGGGACACTCTTGGTATGGGGCTATCTCAGACTGTCCTATTGAAGATGTTCCACTTTGTATAACCCAACCCATCCGAGAGGATCATGTTCAGGGCCTCAATCACTGAGGCAGCCACAAAAAGCTATGGCCTGCAGGCAGTTGGTGCCTGTCATGGTGGCAACCCTAGGGTGGTCTCCAGTGTTGAAGGAAGCTGTCAAGTCAAAGAAGGAGGCCTTCCGAGCAATACTCGTGCTTCGGAATCCTGATATGGCTCAGAGGTACTAGCTGGCTAAGAGGTGTGGTGGTTGTTGAAGTGAAAGCCCAGGTGTGGGAGGAGTTTGGAGAGACCCTGGAGAATGACTATCAGATGGCCTCAAAGGTGTTCTGGCAAATCATTTGTCACCTTAGGAGGGGTCAGCGGGACGTTGCCCAGGCTGTACTCAGTAAGGGTGGTGAAACGCTGAACTTGACTGAAGAGATCATTGAGGGGGGAAGGAGCACTTTGAAGAACTCCCCAAACCGATGGACATGCCCCGCTTCCAGGAAGCAGTGCTAGAAACCTCTGATGAGATCAGATCTATTTCTGATGCTGAGGTCAATACGGCAGTAAGGTGCCTTCATAGTGGTAAGGCAGCAGGTGGACAAGATTCACCTGGAGATGTTGAAAGCACTGGAAATGTTGGGGTGCCATGGTTAACACACCTCTTCAATGTTGCATGGAAGGTGAGTGCAGTACCTCTGGCCTGGCAAACTGGAGTGGTGGTCCCAATCTTTAAGAAAGTAGAGCAGAGGGTGTGTTCCAACTATAGGGGGAATCACACTCCTCAGCCTCACTCCAGGAACTGCAGAGTCCTCTTCATGACTCATCCCTCTGGTCAGGGTGCTGAAGAGGAGGTTACGTCAGTTAGTGGAACTCAGATTCAGGAGGAACAATGCAGATTCCATCCCAGCCATGGAACAACTGACCAGCTCTTTGCTCTCTCCCAGATACTTGAGGGGTCATGGGAATTTGCTAATCCAGTCTACCTTTGTTTTGTAGACCAGGAGAAGGCATATGACCACATTCCCTGAGATGTCTTGTGGGACGTGCTGCAGGAGTATGAGGTACCGGTGCCGCTTTTGCCTGCTACCCAGTCCTTCTATTCTCGGAGTGAGAGTTGCATTCATATTCTTGGCATTAAGTCAAGTTCATTCAAGCTGGGAGTTGGACTCTGCCAAGAGTGTGTCTTATCCCCATTCCTGTTCGTGATTTTAATGGACAGGGTATCAAGGCACAGCCAAGCTGTGGAGTACCTCTGGTATGGGGACTTGGAGGTGGCATCTCTGATGTTTGCAGATGATGTTGTCCTTCTTGCTTCTTCAGACTATGATCTCCCATACGCCCTCGAATGTTTTGCTGCTGAGTTGTAAAGCAGCTGGGATGAGAATCAGCACCTCCAAATCAGAGGTCACGATTCTCTCCCAGAATAAAGTGGAGTGCTCTCTCCAGATGAGAAGGAGGAGCATCTGCCCTTAGTGGACGAGTTCAAGTATCTAGGGGTCTTGTTCACGAGTGATGGCAAGTGGGTGATATCAACCAGCAGATTGGTGTGGTGGTGGCAATGATGCGGGCACTGTACTGATCCGTGGTGGTGAAGCAGGAGCTGAGTTCTCAGATGAAGCTCTATGTTTACAGGTTGATCTACATCCCCATCTCATCTATGGTCATGAACTTTGGGTAATGACTGAAAGGACGAGATTGCAAGTACTAGCAGCAGAAATGCAGTTTCTCCGCAGGGTGGCTGGGCTTACTCTTCAAGATAAGGTGAAGAGCTCGGCTATATAGAAGGGCCTTGGAGTAGAGCCACTAATTCTCCGGATCAAGAGCGGCCAGTTGATGTGGTTTGGGCACCTGATAAGGATGCCCCTTGGGAGGCTTCCGTTGGAACTCTACTGGGCACATCCCACTGGGCACCTAAATTCCCTCTAAGCTGTGTGGCCACGCAGCAGGCTATGAAGGGCCATGCAGCGGGGAGAGGCACCTCTACCCTTGGTGTGGCAAGAGAGGGCTGGGGGGAGTCCTTTTCCCCCCGCTGCAGCCCCAGAGCAGCCTGCATGCCAAACCTCTCATCCCTGGCCCCACCCCAGAGCCCGCACCCCCAGCCAGAGTCCCCTCCCACACTCTGAACCCCTTTGCCCCAGCCCTGAGCCCCCTCCCACACTCCAAACCCCTCAGCCCCACATCACCGCCATATTGGTGCACATAACAAAATTCATTCCACACATGGATGTAAAAAATCAAAGGGAACATTGATGAGCGGAGGCCCCAAGGCTGACCCAGGACATGCTGAAGGGATTATATCTCCCAGCTGGCCTGGGAACACTGGGGAATCCCCCAGGAGGAGCTAGAACCTGTTGCGGAGGAAAAGAAGGTCTAGCCCTCCCTATTCTCCATGCTACTGCTGCAACCCTTACCAGGAAAAGCAGTATAAAGGAAAAAGCTGCAGCAGCATTGGGCTAAAGAACAAGTGAGAATGACTCTGTAGCCCAGTGATTAAGGCACTTCCCTGAGAAGTGGGAAATCTGTGTTCAACCAGTTTTCTCTCTCAGACACTTGCCTACCCAATTCACAAGGAATCATTTGGATTAATTCACATCTGTAGAGCTCCATGTACAGTGCTATGCGTTTGTGTAAATTAGTCTTATGAAGAGAACCAAATTCACCTGCAATAATTTAAAGGAAAAATAAACAGTTAAAAAAACACAGAGGGGAGGCTGGATATAGCTTTGGGGTCAATTTCTGCTGTGACTTACACCCATTGCTCCTATGAAGCTGCACAGAGTGCAATTTAGGGCAGAACGTGACCTGTAGTTACATTGCCTTTCTCCTGTGATTTTAAACAAACATATCCTAGGCTCACAAGCTCAGAAGACTCTGAGAATAAAATTTTAAAAGTGAGGCAGTTTGTTTCCCAAACTCTCACAGTTGTACCTATGAATCAAAGACTGTGAAAGTAGAACAGCGAGTCCTGTTTCTGACATCTTGTTGCCCTTCATAGACCCTAAGGTCATTGTCACATTCAAGGGTCTGAAATGCATGCAAAAACATTCTAATTCTGATAATGTGACAAAATAAGCCAGAAATGAAAGGATGAAGACATATCATCAGAGATCCCTGGAAGAAAAGCAGAAAATAGTGTGAATGTAAACATAGTGACAACATGTCCCAGTCCAGTCCTAACTGAATTTCAACTGAAAAATGAGAGAAGTAGCACAAAGATCAATTGAGGAAAATGTGAAGTCCCAGCTGAGTTATATGACTTAATTTTAAGTGTGGAGAAAACCTTTCTTTCTTGAAATTGAGACATATGGGGCAGTGTTATCAGATGAGTTTTGAATTCCTTATTGCCCATAACAGAGAAAACTCCCCCAAAACTCTTGCAGTTTAAGCCACAATGATGATTGATGATGTGGAGGCAGAGGATTGTCATTCTCTAATTCAGATATTTTATGGAGGAAACAACAATCTGAGATAACACAGTTAAACAATTACATGCCGCCTACTGTGAATTTTGAGTGTACAGAAAAACAAATGATTGTCATCATCTCCAGCAGTTTATGACCAGCTTTGTATCTGGGCAGCAGCACTGTAGTGTGAAAGACATGGTGTGGTGGAGCGAGTCAACCTCAAGTTTCCTACTTCCCTGTTGAGTGAAGCTCAAGCAGGTCACAGAGGTGAATCACACAGAGCTTTTGATATAGTGTTTGAAACAGGGAAGTATTTTCCATTGTTCAGTTCTCCTCTGTAGGTTACCAGCGAATATTGCAAGTGTATTTGTGTTGCCAGTGGGAACGGAGTTTCCCTTCTTTCCAATGCTTTTATCTGCCATGTTTTTTAGCAACCAAAATGTTGACATTAGCTAACTGCAAAGCAAATGTGATAGATGCAAAAGTAATCAGGCAATGAGTGAACCTGATGAGTGCACTTCACATCTAAAACTTGCTCCCCCTCCATCCCACGCTGAAGTAACTGCGAATTATTTTAATTATTCTACCGGAAAATGTCATACTCTAAATGAGTTCAAAAAGATTTCAGTACAATCCATAGTGCATCACAAATACCACCCTGAGCTAGAGCCAGTTCTGCAGACTTAAATCTGAGAGACAAGCAGATGAGATGACAGGTGTACACATAAAAGAATAAAATATAGTAGAAACCAATTACAGCCAAGTCATTTTTCTTCCTTAAGCAAAATTATAACAGAAAAATTACTACAACAAAAGTGACTGTAATTTCTTTAATTGTTGAAAGATATACCTATTTTCTGTAAGAACCAAATTTCATTCTTTCAGAGTAAATTATAAATAAATTGTCTTTTTTGCCATGATTATTATAGTTCATTGCATTTGAAACCATGTCACCTGCACTGCGAGATACATTCAGTAACTCATGTCCTAAACAATCAGACGTAATTAATATGATTGCGACAATTAATATGTTTTCATATCTAAGATGAAACAGGCAGATGGGGACAAGAGTCTTCGATGCACCTGGTATCAAATAACAGGAGCCTGACAAAGAATCTTTTGCTTGACTTGTTATTTACATATTTGTCTAAGGGCTGGTCCACACTAAGGGGACGATCTTAGATACGCAACTTCAGCTACGTGAATAATGTAGCTGAAGTTGAATATCTTAGATTGATTTTTAAATTACTTACCGCCGGTCCACACGGCAGCAGGCAGGCTCCCCTGTTGACAGCGCTTCCTCCGCTCGCCGAGCTGGAGTTCCGGTGTCGACGGGGAGCGCTTCTGGGATCGATTAATCGCGTCTAGACGAGACGCGATAAATCGATCCCAGAACATCGATAGCTACCCGCCAAATCAGGTGGGTAGGGTAGACTAGCCCTAAGAATGAAGCGGCCTACTGTGTGCATGTGCAGAAGGTCAGCACAGTTCAGAAAATCCCACAGTGGTACTCCTTAAAATTTAAATGTACAGTATACTGCATGCCAGCTTCATCATGTCCCTTTCTGAGGGAGTCAACAATTGTAAGCATTATAAAGAGGGAGTGTTCTCACACGTTGGGTAGATATATAATTAGCAATGGGCAGCTGCCACTAGATTTTGAAGATTGATTTGGAAATCAAAGTACTTACAATAAAGATCCTGTGTAACTGTAGAGTGCTTTGCATCAGATGATCTCAAAGCACTTTACAAGCATTAAGGAACTTAGCCTGACACCACCCATGTGAAGTAGGGAAATATTATCTCCCTTTTATAGATGGGAAACTGAAGCACAGAGACGTTGAGGGCTAAATCATGGCCCCTCTGCTATGTTGACCTATGACTGTTCCCCTGCTTTCCCAGTATTTGTTGTTGCTACAAGGTTAACAACACCATAGGAGTATCTGATTGAATAGGGTGACCAGATGTCCCAATTTTATAGGCACAATCCCGATATTTGGGGCTTTTTCTTATATAGGCTCCTATTACCCCCCACATTCTGTCCCGATTTTTCACACTTGCTATCTGGTCACCCTACTGATTGACAGCTATGATTTGCTTATTATTTTTCAACATGCAAGGGGGCAAGTAGAGGAGCATAAATAAACATGAGTAATTGGGATTATTAAATTGCCAAGAGTCACTGCCTGTTATATTAGTGTAAGGAATGGGAGTAGTTATGCTAAAGGCTGGAATTTAGCTAAGATAGTGTAGACCTGAAGGTATAATACTAGGTCCTCATTCTGAACTCTCATTCTGAGGAGGTAAACAAGTGACCACAAAGGGTACAGTATACCACAAAATGCTGCCAGATTGGAGTTTGGGGGGGAGGGGTTGCTATGCAGTATCTAGGCAGTTAAACCATATTGACTCATAGGAATTATTAAGAAAGTATTTATGCAGCTTATTAATATTAATGATTATGGTTAATTATGGATGTGCAGAATGCCACAGATGGGATGGGGCAGGAATTGATCTTATGATGATTGGGATAACAGGACAAATAAAGATATATTTCTGTGACATCTACATAACGTGGGGATAAGACGCCACTACCAGTTCCCTTTTCTTGGGTTCTCTCACACTCTGGAATTGGTGTTAACTGCATCTGTGGCCTTCTGAAGTGCTCCATTAAGTGATTCTTCATCCCTGTATCCATCATATCCTCCTTTAGTGTGTAGGTATGAAATGCTTTTATTAGCCCTGCCATATTAGGTGCACAGGCTGCTTATTTGGATAGGTTTATACTGTTTAGTAATTATAAGTAGTACAATCGTTTGGTTTCTTTGTAAGGTTATAGTTGAATCTGTATTGCTCTATAGCCAGTCACATCAATCCCAGAGAGAAAGAGAGGAATTCTGAGAGAAACTTGGGTATAGCCCATTTTGGGAAAGAACCTGTGATTAATTATTCATAATAAACATTATAAGTGGGACAAATCAGTCATCATGTATTGGGCTACAGCTCGCTCTTAACGGGGTGAGATGGTTTCTAAGTGTATTTATAGGCATTCCTGACACAGTGCAGTCATGTCAACTCCAAGGGCCTCTGCTCAGGCAAGTTTCCTCTTCCTTCTCCCAGAGCAGTCATAATATAAGTACAGTAACTTAGTAGCAGAGCGAGGAATGGAATTCTGACACAGAGCGATACTCTAACCATTGGACAGGACTGCTCAACCTGGGGCTCACACCTTCCTGCCCTTCCCATATTACTAAATGGGGAGAGTGGGAGGTAGCTCGTTGTTAGATTCTGACTTGAGGAGAGGAGGTTATTGATAGCTAAAGGACAGTATGGAAAAAGTTGAGAACTATACGAGACTATGCTTCCTTTCTGATTAGTACCTTTTGTCAGAAATTTAAAGAAATACAGGCATGAAATTAATTAACACACACAGCCAGAACATCTGATCGGAAAACTAGTGTCCAATGCTTCATTGTAATGGGATATGATACTACCATACTTAGAGTTTTGTGTTTGAATATTATCCTCCTTGAACAACAACTCCAGAGTATTCTCTTCCTCCTCTCAGGCCCCACTTCCCCAGTTCAGGCAGATGGCTACCCTGCTACTCCGTCTCCCAAATACCAGCTGGGCATAGGCTCCGCACCCACCGGCAACTCCCCGCCCGCCCCGGACCCGCAGGAAACTTACCGGCCACCGGGAGACGTTGCGGGGGCCCCGCCCCCGACGCTGGGCAACATGGCGTCGGGGGCGGGGCCCCGCAATGTCACCCGGCGTCGGGGGCGGGGCCCGGTGTTGGGCGGGGCCCCGCCCCTGACGCCGGGTGACAGCACCCACGGGCGGGGCCGGAAGTCAGCCCCTATGCAGCTGGGCCCAGGTGCTTGGAATGCTGAAAGATTTACAGCCTGTCTGGTGAATGGCCCTAGAAAAGGTACAGGTATGCCCTGTGGTAGGATCCATTTTAATCATGGCCAAATAGGGACAAAAGGGTCAAACTAACAAAGATGTTTACAATCACTTATCTCTCAATATTTCTAAGTTATATCACTGAATGTAGATGCCCTAGTAATATTTTCAAAGGTAAAGGATGCTTTTGGAAATCTGCCAGGGAGCCTGTTCTTCATCCATTTAATGTATGCTCTATTGATATTGTAAAGTGCTTTTTTTAATCAGAATGTTGTGTAGTACTAAGTCAATTACCTTACACAAGTCTATTACACTTATGCAGTTACCTTTATCAACTAAACTTGTAATCTCCTCAAAGAATGACATCAGGTTTATTTGACAAAATTTATTTTCCATAAAACCATGTTGTCTGGAATTAATTATATTCCTATTCTTTTCAACTTTATCAGTTTATCAATTATTTTGGCTAGGACTGATGTCAAACTAACTAGCCTATAGTTATCCAGGTCATCTGCTTGCCCTTTTTGAATACTGAAACAACATTAGCACTGTTCCAGTCTGCTGGAATTTCCCTTGTATTCCGTATTAAAAATTAACATCAGTGGACTAGAGACCTTCTCAGCCAACTCTTTTGGGACTCATGGGTATAAATTTATCCAGACATTCTGAATTAACAATGTTTATCCCTAGTAGATGTTGTCTAACACAAATCCTCAATTATTAATGGATTGAAGGGAGCTCAGACTCTATGGTGATGGAAGTCATAGGAACACCTTTGAGAAATAGATTTGACTAGATATGTAACGATCTTCATGTTCATTAAAAAACAACTCAGTGAATGAGAAAGGAATACAACTTTAATAAAACAAACTGGAGAGCATCTCTGGTGAACTGCTGTACACAGCCATCCAGCGTTCCCAAACCCCACCTCCAGGGCACATCTCCAAATTCCCATACTCACAATACAGTCCCTTATGAGGGAGCATCTCCAAATTATAAACTTTCATAAACATATCTGTATATGTTTCCTCTTAAAGAAAACAAAATTAACTCTTATATACATATATGAGATATATGCCTATAAGAGTTAATTTTGTTTTCTTTAAGAGGAAAGATGTACAGATATGTTTATGAAAGATTATAATTTGGAGATGTTCCCTCATAAGGGGCTGTGTTGTGAGTGTGGAAATGTGGAGATGTGTCCTGGAGGTGGGGACTGGGAACACCGGATGGCGGTGTACAGCAGTTCACCAGAGACGCTCTCCAGTTTGTTTTATTAAAGTTTTTTTATATCAACCCATCTAGTACATTTCAATAGACCCAATATGTCAACTACCTAGAGAGGAGAGATTACTAGCACATCACTCTGGAGTGAATCTTTACCACTCACTTTCCTCAAATACCCTTTTCTTGCAGGTTAGGGAGTCTCTATGAGTCTTTCAGGACTTTTAATCTCCTGCTCTGATCTTTTCAGTATCAACCTTTCATTAGAGTCTGAGTTGTTCTCTTGTTTCTTGACGGTTTCTCCTTTGTGCATCCATGATAAAGGATCAGTCAGATGGGAAATGCGAGTTCAGATCAGCTGTCAATGTGTTGGAACTTTCTGGGATTGCTCATAGATCCCTTTGACTATATTGAAACACGTCCCCCTGATCTGTCTGGACTACATAAGACTTTGGATGCAGTTGTTCTTTAATGGTACCCCTTTTGCCCCAAGTATTAGAGGTGTGATTCCTCAGGCACACTATATCACCTGGGTTAAGAGATGGGCGATCACGGGCCCTTTTGTCAAACTAGATATCTGCTTCCACTTCTGATCTTCTTTCATTGTTTGGTTTCATTGTTATGAGATTTCAGCAGGTTAACAGTAATTGGTAAATTTAGATCTGAGCCTTCTTCCCATTAACAGCTGAGCTGGAGAAAAGCCATTCTCCAGGGGTGCACTTCGGTAAACCAGTAACTCTTTATACAAATCACCCCGACTGTCAAAAGTCTTTTTCATAAAGTTATTTACTGTCTGCATAGAGTTTTCCACAAGTCCATTTGATTCGGGGTAATTTGGACTTGATGTTTTGTGATGAAAATCCCAATCTATGGCAAATTGCCTAAAATCTGCACTGGAAAATTGTGATCCATTGCCGCTAAAGACTTCACCTGGAATTCCATGTCTGTAGAAGATTTCCTTCATGCCAGCTATCACTGACAGAGAATAATAATCTATGACTATTAAATAATCCTTTGATTGCTAGGTAAATAGGTCAATGCCGACCGTCTCATAAGGCCTTTGTGGAACTGGATGAGGTCTCACTGGCTCTACCTGATGGCATGGCTTGTATTTCAAGCAGGAAAAGCAGTTTCCTACCACATTAGTGAGGCTGTGATTGATCCATGGCCAATACAGCACCTCTCATATTCATTGTTTGCACTTCTGAATTCCTAAATGACCCTCGTGGCTCTTCTGTAGCATCTCTTTTCGGAGGCTCATTGGAATTACCTTACTGGCCTTGAAAATCACAAGTTCATGTCTGAAGTTCCAATAGTCTCTTATACTTGGATATACTTATGTTTATTTCTATGGGCCATCCTTTAATTATCCCCTCTTTAAGGATTCCCAGTGATTCATCTTTCTCCATTTCCTCTCTTATTTGGTGCAGTTTCCTGTTAGCTATGGGAATTGACCTTGCAATCATATCTACATGGGCTTGCATCTCTGTCTCTAAAGTCTTCTCTGGTTTCTTGGGAGCCACGGCTATGGAAAGTGCATCTGCAGTGAACATGAATTTACCAGGTACATAGGTCACAAGCAAAATCATACTTTTGCAGCATTATCATCATTCTTTGAATCCTTAAGGTACAGTCATTTAGCAGTTTGCTAAATAATACTATCGGGGGCTTGTGGTCTATTTCAACTTCCACTATCTGTCCATAAATACATTGATTGAATCTGTCACAGGCAAATTATATTCCTAAAAGCTCCTTTTCAATCTGTGCATATCTGGTTTCTGCTTCAGTCAGTGATTTAGATGCATATTCCACTAGTTGTCAACAATCCTCATACTATTGTAAAATCACTGCACCTAACCCAGACTGTGAAGCATCTGCTGAGATTTTAACAGGCCTTCCTGGTGCATAAAATGTCAACACTGGTTCCTTGTATCAGTTGTTGTTTTCAGTCTTCCCATGATTCCTCCTGTTCTGCAAAATAATTAACCATTCCCAGGAATCACGGGACATCTTTCTTTGCCCAGCTTCTGTGGAATAAGTGTTCCATTCATTGTCGTAGGCAGTATCCAATCCCTCTCATCAAGCTTGCTAGATCCCAGTATCTCTATGAAAAACTCCTCAACCAGATTGACTTTTCTGCATTTGGGATCTGCAGCATTTTGAAAAATGATTATTTTCCCCACATTTATGACAGAGTTTCCCAAAGGCAGCATGTTATTTGGGGCCATGCTGTGATCCATACCTTTCACATAACCATCTATACCCAGTCTTCCCCCTAGCAGTGGTTTTCATAGCGAGTGGTTCAACATTCTGATTTGACCTATTCTGGCTCTATTTTTCAGTGCTTAGTACCTGGATAACTTAGTACCTGGATTACTGGTGAATTCAGCTCTTTGACTTGTACTTTCACAGTTTCTGTTGCCCTGCATATTTGGAAAGCTTTTTCCAGGGGTGAAAGTAACTTAGGGCTGGTCTACACTAGGGGTGGAGGGATCGATCTAAGATACGCAACTTCAGCTACGTGAATAACGTAGCTGAAGTCGAATATCTTAGATCGATTTTTAAAAGTACTTACCCCGGTCCACACGGCAGCAGGCAGGTTCCCCCGTCGACAGCGCTTCCTCCGCTCGTGGAGCTGGAGTTCCGGTGTCGACAGGGAGCGGCTCTGGGATCGATTTATCGCGTCTAGACGAGACGCGATAAATCGATCCCAGAACATTGATAGCTACCCGCCGAATTGGGCAGGTAGTGTAGACATAGCCTTAGAGGACTTACCGGTACTCCGGGGTCCTGATGAGGGGGTGGGGCCTCAACCGGAAGAGGCGTGGCCTCTACTGGAAGAGGGGGGGGTCTTTAAATCCCTGGGCACTTTAAATCACCCCGAGTCACCGGATCCCCATCGCTGCTGCCCCAGGGCTCTGGGGACAATTTAAAGGGCCCAGGGTGGTAGGCAGCCAGAGCCCCATACCCTTTAAATAGCCTCCAGACCCCCCACCGCTACCCCAGGGCTCCGGCAGGCTGCAGAGGCTATTTAAAGGATCTGGGACTCTGGCTACCTACCACTCCGGGCCCTTTAAAATTGTCCCCAGAGCCCTGGGGTTGCGGCGGCAGAGCTCCGGCAGCTAGATTTGTTCATAGTGAAATCAAGCATAAGTTTGTTTAACAAAGCATAGAAATTCAATTAATAGCAAGTTGAAGCATTATAAACAAATGGTTACATATAAAACAAAATCATAACATGCATTCTAGAACCTTTACTTAATTAAGAAGACACTCTCATGTCTAACAAAGTATAGCTCACCCAAAATCCTTGCAGCGCTTTACAGCCAGGCTTAGCTGAGACCCTCCTTTCATGAGACAAGTACACTGTCAGCTTGCCTCCCAGGTGAAAGACCCAGTTTGTTTCTTTACCACCTAAAATATACTAGTCCCATCCTTTGTGTTTATCCTGCTGTTTGTTTCATCTTGCAGATTTTGCAATCTCTCTTTTCACCTGTCATTCGTGTATGCAAATTGTGAGGCATACAATACAGAACACACACATGGCCAGACAGGTAGAAAGATTTCTGTTATCTCTGACCTGAAAGAAGCTGTGACCATATAGATCATTGTTGCAACCAGGGTCCTATGGTTGCACCAGGACTTGTACAGAGGAGGTCAAGTGGGGTGTCTATGGAAAGGGTATAGTTCACTGGTTATGATTATGCTGTCTGTATGTGTGTATCATTTTTGTATTGGAAGTTATGAATGTGTTTGATTCCAAGTAGCCTCAGTGAAGCATTTGGTCAGCTTCATGAGAAAGGACTATTATCAATAAGTGCCCAATCAAGAAACATTTAACTGACAATGGACTTTGGGAGATGTCAATCCGCATCTGAGCTTTCCTGGGAACGTTCAAACTAACATGTAAACAATGGCATCAGCCTGCAAATAGCTGAATCATTCATGGACATGTGACTTGCCCAGATGGCTACAAATTCCATCTTGTTGCTGTGATTTTGCACAGGAAAACAAAGGGGTTTCTTCCCACAAGAGAAAGAATATAAAAGGCCCTGGAAACCCCTCCATTTTGTCTTCAGCTGGCTCAAGAGATGGCCTCTCCACCCCAAAGAGATGCCTGACAGAAACTGGAATAAAGGACTGTAACTACAGGTGTGTGAGTGATTGCTGGACCCAGGCCATACACTATAACGTTGGTCTGAAAAGCATTGTACCTGAGATAACACCTAGGGTGAGAAGTTAGTATTTGTAACTAGATCCTTAGTGTATTAAGTTAGCCTTGCGCATTTTGATTTATTTTACTTAGTAACTTACTTTGTTCTGTCTTTTATTACTTGGAACCACTTAAATCCAACTTTTTATACTTAATAAAACCACTTTTTGCTTATTAATTAATCCAGAGTAAGTAATTAACACCTGGGGGAGCAAACATCTGTGCATATCTCTCTGTCAGTGTTATAGAGGGCGGACAATTTATGAGTTTACCCTGTATAAGCTTTATACAGAGTAAAATGGGTTTATTTGGGGTTTGTATCCCACTGGGAGCTGGGTGGTGTCTGGGTGCTACAGACAGGAGCACTTGCTAAACCATTTTCAGTTAAGTCTGCAGCTTTGGGGCACGTGGTCCAGACCCTGGGTCTGTGTTGGAGTAGACTGGCGTGTCTGGCTCAACAAGGCAGGGTTCTGGAGGCCCAAACTAGCAGACAAAACAGGCTGAGAGGTAGTCTCAGCACATCAGGTGACAGTCCCAAGGGGGTTTCTGTGATCAAACGTGTCACAGGAACATTTCTGAATTATGTCACCTGTTGGTGACCTGTCAACTCCAAGACCTTAAGAACATAATTTTTAGTATAGATACATAACTCCTTAAATATGATCTGTGTTTGCCATGATTATGACAATCAGCGAGTACTGGCTCTCAGATGAAATCTCACATGCCACACTTCAGTGAACTATTATGCATATATCGGACCCCGGGGTATGTAAAACCCTATGCACCCCCTGTGCTCTCTGTCAGTTGGCATTAAGGAGTCCCTGGGTCACACCCATGTGCCTACATTTTTAGAGTTCATGTCTGGTTCTCTTTTGGGACCAGTTTAAAACCATTTCTAGGGAGTATAAAATTCCAACTGGGAATTAATATCAAACAACTCTCCAGGTGAAAAACATTATCTAACAGACTCTGAATAAGAGTCGGGAAATGGAGGGATTGCCAAAAGGCCTAACCATTTTCTTGGAATACTTCATAATTAACATTTTTACTGGCAAGCCCTTCTAAGTAAAAAGTAGGCAGGAGCGTTCTGTTTCTTTTCACCCCACCCTGTGCACAAAAAGGCTTTTTCAATTTCTGGACTTTAGGAAGGAAGAAATTAAAAAACAGTTCTACCTAAGCTTCCTTTCTTAGGCAGTTGCCCTCAATGTCTGGGCTCTACATGCACCCAGAAATATATGGGAAGTGTGTTTACTTTTGACAGCCTAAAACAACATAAAACTCTGATAAAAATTTGAAAAGGGAAGCACAAAAATTAAATCATGAAACAAAGGATTAACAAACCCCCAAAAGAGTTAATGGGCCAAATTCAGAGGTGCTATGTAAGATATTGTAATTTTGATCATTTCCACTAACTAAGCCCTACTTACTCCCATTCTACTGGTGTGTAAGGCAGTGTACCTTACACTTCACCTCTGAATTTGGCCCCCTTTATTTGGTTTGTTGAATGAGCCACTGTTTTCAAACTATGATACAGCCTCTTACATGTAAGTAACTAATTCAACATATTTTTAAGATTCTCAAATATTTTTAGAATAGACGTAGATGTGACAACATAAACATCATTTAGGTTATCATAAAATTTCACAATTTGTCAGCAAAAAATTACTTGTTTATTTTCTGTTGTTAAAAACAATTTAACTAGTTAGGTAAAAGAAGTAATTTATGTTTCTCAAGGAAGTTGCCATGGCTTTTACAGACTTCCATGGATTAATCCAGGGATCGGCAACTTTTGGCCCGCGGCCCGCCAGTGTAAGCCTCCTGGCGGGCCGGGCTGGTTTTTTTACCTGCCATGTCCGCAGGTTCGAACAATCGCGGCTCCCACTGGCCATGGTTCACTGCTCCAGGCCAATGGGGGCTGTGGGAAGCGGTGCGGCCAAGGAATATATCCATGTAAATGAATAAAAGCATAAAATCACATTGTTTGCAGACAACATACTCTTTCTAACTTTAAATTAAACAAAGACTTGAGATGTCTTAATGACATGATTGGAGAACATTCTTCAATTTCTGGTTTTCAAATCAATCTGTATAAGTCAGACACCATTCCACTGGGCTATCAGCATTCATGTTCTCTTCTATGGACCTCAAAGCCAAATGGACAGCTGTGGAACTCAAGCAGTTCACTTTAAATGTATGCCCCTGGTTACAAACTCAAGCATGGATCTGCAAAGGTGACAAGGCTTTCTCTTGCCTTTACTTAAGAGAACAGATCTCAAGATCACCATTCTACTTCAGACTTTGAATTCTCTACAAATTCTCCTATACTATTCCCCACATGGTCTAAAATGGAAATCAACAGGATTTGTAGTGGTTTTGTAAGGAAGAATAAAAATTTTTGGTTTCAAATACGTAAAAATTCATGGTGATTCGCCCCACTATACTAATTTTAGGTACCCCTTTTTCACTATGCCTGGGATTGACAGCATAATACTGAGCCTTGGTCTACACTGAGGTATCGATCTAAGTTATGCAACTTCAGCTACGAGAATAAAGTAGCTGAAGTCGACGTACTTAGATCTACTCACTGCAGTGTCTTCACTTTGGTGAGTCAACTGCCACCACTCCCCCGTCGACTCCGCCTACGCCTCTTGCGGTGGTGGAATACAGGAGTTGATGGGAGAGCACTTGGGGGTCGATGTATCATGTCTAGACTAGATGTGATAAATCGACCCCTGCTGGATCAATCGCTACCCACAGATCCTGCAGGTAGTATAGACATACCCTTAGACTCAGTGATAAACCTACCCTGACAAGCACTGAAGCTTTTTGCTCCCAGTCAACTTTGTTATCCAACCTAATAGATGGAGAGAATTTACATCTACCACAAGAAGTCAAATAAAATCCGATTATAAGGTGAAATCCTGGTGTCACTGAAGTAAATGGAGTGTTGCCACTGATTTCAACGTGGTCATGATTTCCCTGCTAAAGACTATGCTGGGAGGACTGGAAAAAGGCTACCAAGTGCCTTTACACCTGCTTGTGGTCTACTTTACCCTTTATATTTCAAGGCCTGCCAGAATTCTCCCCTGGACAATCCCCTGGATTCTCCCCTCTTTTTATGAGGTGTCATGAATTTGAGTCAAAGATTATTAATGTGCTTTTCATAAATAAAATTTTGGCAAATTTTGCATATTTCGGATCATCCCCAGAAAGACTTCAATCTGTTTCTTCATTCTCTATTTGCTGACCACCATTTTTGGGGACCGTACTACTTGTTAAGCCCCTTGACCAATGGTAAAACACTAAAAATCTCTGATCGAGAGCACATATTGTGTTTCGCACCAAAAACTTTCAGATCTATGCTTCCAGCAGTAAACCACCGGCCCAGGACCTTGGCATCACATTAGATCCTGACAGTTGCCAAGAGGCTCTCAGCTATCACTTTTCAGAATAGGTTTGCAACACATAAATATATATAGTATTGTATATTACATGGACCATATTATTCCTTCTATATATATTAAATAAAACCTGAACAACTTTAAGTACACGCTTTCTGAAGTGTGGATATGGAACAGTCTCCCTCTGTGGATCAAAGAGGCATTTTTAGATTCTGGATGCATGAGCATTGCTTCGTAAGCACCAAAGTGCTCTTAAATACCAGCCTCTACCAACTTCTCTACCCATTAGGGATAGAATCCCAGTGTGAATTCTCACACAAAACATTATTTGTGCAGAATACAATTTCCCTTCTCAATAAGAACCTGATTACGAACCTACATATTACTTCTGCAATACAGCGACTACCCTTAGTACTGTCACGCTGTCTGGAGTGGCTCACAACTGTGAGTGCCTATCTCAGGGCAGACTGACAGAAAACAAGGGCAGACACCCCAAACTGATGTTATATTATATGATTAGATTTTACCAAGCCAGTAACGAATGTGAGATCCTGGATCACTATACCCATCTCACCATGGAGTCACAGACAGTCCCCTTACACACTCCAGTCAATCTTGCCACCCAAACTGGACTTTGTGATAAAAGGTTACTTAAATCTAAAATCACAGCATATCGGGTTTTTCCCAGTGCTAAGAGACCAGTCACTCACTCCAAATCAATTGGTACTCCAGATCTTACACCAAAGACAATGCTGGTAGCAAATTTTATAGTAAACTAACTGTAGGATTATTAACTAAGAAAAAGAAATTAGAGTTATTGAGAGGCTAAAGCAGGTAAAATACGTTAACAGATGAGTCAAAGTTTTTAAGACCATAATGATAAAGATATAATAATCTGCCCGTTTCTCCAAAGTCTTTTCAGGGATACCCAGAATAACTCTGGGGATCTCCGTCATCTTGTTCAGTTATTCTACCCTGTTAGAATCCAAACACGGTAGAATCTCACCTTGAATCAGTACTTACAGCTTCTTTTCACAGACAACAACCTGGCAAGTGTCTGTACCCACACAATGGCCAATTGCTTTAAATTTAGCACTTTTCTTCATTTGCATTCAATGAGTTATTTAGTCACAGGGATATACATAATGTAAATTCCTGCCGTTACATTATAATAGGAATGAATACGTGAAAACAACACAAGTAACATTCCATTCGTTTTCATGAAGTTCGAACATCAAAATACATTTTTACATTAACACACACGTTAATCTAGGGTTATTTAAACACCGGGCATGCATAATGTAAATGCAATGTAATAGCAAGCATCAAGATACAGATAAGCAAAAACAATACAATTAACATCTCCTTTGATCTCTATTAACACAAGTGAATTGTCCTAAACATATTCTAATACATTTAACCCTTTTGATATTCACACAAAAGTGAATTGGCCTATGGCTCTGGTCAGAGCTGGTCTGTCAGCATCACAAAAACTGATTTGAAAGATTCTTCTATTTCAGAAATATTCCCTATCTTTAAAGTGGAGAAGTCTATTAGAGCCAGTAGAATCTTCAAAACGAATGGGGCTTTTTAAGGGCACCTACTGTCTATATAGTGAGAATGTGAATTTTGGAGTTTAAAAGTCTATCTTTAACCTTCATCTAACCCACCTTTCACAAAACTCACAGTACAATTTTATAATACCTGGTGTTCTTACATAGTAATTGTGCAATGGGCCGGAATGACTCTTTACAAGAGTGCCCAAGATGCTCAAAATGACCGGCAGACAATCCCCGTCTATGCTGGATGTACAAAAGATTTACTGTAT
The DNA here is from genome assembly GCA_037349315.1 of Chelydra serpentina. Taxonomy (NCBI): domain Eukaryota; kingdom Metazoa; phylum Chordata; order Testudines; family Chelydridae; genus Chelydra; species Chelydra serpentina. The sequence goes on from JBAIAC010000004.1 coordinate 66,307,516, forward strand.
TATTTCTGCTTCTCTTTTCTCCCTTATTTTAACCAATAGTTAATGAGATATCACAGGAGTGGTCATGATCTGTTTACTTAAGATGTCATAAAGCTAACTGGTTTCAAATTTAAAATTGTTATTGCTCATCATATTACATATCATGGTTGTTAGAAATTTCTAGGAGACTATGTTGCTCCTAGGATAACTCTGATGCAATACTCTAACTGCTTTACCTTAAACCTATGTAATTCTTATTGCTATGATATGCCATTTCTCTCTACCACTATAAAGTATGCCTTGTGTCTCTATTGTTCAATACAAATAAAAATCTGTTATTTTCATATTATCACTGGGTATTCATATTGTATTAACACTGCTTCTGATGAGTAATACATTGTCACTACTGCTACTATCCCTGAATTTCTAGTCACACTTGAAAGGAGTTTAATATTTAGGGCCCTTTTCACCAAAGTACTTGCAGACACTCAGTTGCAAACTTGGTTTTTTTGGCAGAGGGGGGAGTTACTGGAAGAATGCAAAATTTCATCGTACTGCGACTGATTGTAAATTATTTCCTCAACAAACGAGTAAAAAAGGCAAATGTTTCTAAAAAAAATTTACTTAGGAAAAGGTGAATTGTACACAAGAACAAATTATACAGATAATCTACGCCTGATACTAATCTCATCTGCACTGATTTTACAGCTCTTTTGATTTTTGTGAAGTTACTCTTGATCTATACTGCTTCAGGATCAGAATCAGGTCCTATGGATTCCTATTTTGAGACACCACCACTAGTTAATTTCTTTTCCCTGGAAGCCTTCACTGTTCTCACTTGCTACACTTTACTTCCTCCTTCTCTTGCATCTTGCTGTGAATGCCAAAGGAAAGCATCATTATCCAGTACAAAAGTCTTCAGTGACTAATCTCTCAAGCCTGGGAAAAATCAAGGCACTGGTGTTTAAATACAAATTCTTTCATTTTGAGAATGTCAATCTGGCAGTCCCTACCTGCCAGGATAGTTGAACTCCCAATTTGACACACACAAAATGAGCCTTTTGGATTGCTGGGGGTTAATGCAGCCTGCCAGGAAAGCCAGGAAAAAGAAGCCGACTCCCAGGTGACACTGCTAGAGAAATTAATCCTGGAGTTTAGCATCTGGATCCGTCAACTGCCAAGCTTGCCCCAGTGGTCCGTTTCATCACTGGGCCAGATTAAAAAAGAATGATGAACAGGAGCAGGTTCTGCACCATCAGTGACAAGAAGAAGAAAAAATCGCAAAACCAAATGAGTCTTGCCATTGCATGTGTGAGCTAATGGGCTTTGAAACAATGTGCAGCTTTAAAGCTGTGTCAAGAAAAGCCATCCAAGTCTGTCAGTTTATTTTTGCAAACAGGGTGAAAGTTAGAAGTGGCAAATTTGTGCAGGTTCAAACTCCCATTAGGGTGCCACCTGTTACATTTTTACCCAAGCACACAGGATTTTGAAATGTATTTGCTTTCAGGGTCCTTGCACCATTTGTCAAGCATTTCACTACCGGCCCCTAAACATTCCTTTTAAAAAATGCAATTTCAAACTACAGATGGGCTCCAGCTGCAAAAATTCACATCTGGATTTTGATATCCCCAAAATTCAGAAAAGTTACAATCTAGGATTTGTGTCAGTCCCATTAGAATTCAATGGCCACCTGCAAAAGTTGGATCTCGGTTCAGATTCTGAACTCCTTAGTTTAGTATTCATATTGTGAGGCAACATACCCCTCACTCACACACTCACACAAAATCGGGAAGCTCGGGTCTAGGATTTTGCTTTTTGCCTAGCCCTACTTTAAAAAAAAATCATTAAAATTCCACGTTCTGTCATTTTAGTATCTAACATTTTCCAAGACACAAAAACTATCCTGAGCTCCTGGGCTCTTTCTTAAAGAGTTTGTTTTTACTCTTTCAAAACAAACATTACAAAAATATTAATTTTAATCATCTCTTGGGGGACAAATCTGCACTCTGATAATGGAGAGGTGGAACAGGCAAGAAAGGTGAGATCCATTATAACACTAATTTTCAGGGCAGGACCCTCAAAAATAATGAGTTCCCCATAGAGGTATATCTTATTTCAAGGTAGGAAAGATTAATCCAGCTCCACAATTTCAATAAGACTGCTGTATTTTTTTATTGCAGGATGACTTTGTGTATGCTGCATGTGAGGAAGTTGCTGGTTTGATCTGTAGCAGCAAATGTATTCCCTTGAATATCTGCAATCTGTGAGAAGGGTAGAGTATTTCTCTAGATTATGAATATTCCAGGCCACATTTATGGTTGTATATGGAGAATGGAGATCTGGGAGAAAGAGGGGCTGAGAAAACATACAACATCATCCCACTGCTGCAGCTGCTGCTGCTAGCGATTTGTGTAAGTTGTAAGTCTCAGCTGATATAACAGTAATTTTTGAGCAGCACCAGCACATCTGTGCAATGCTGTTTATGTGGCAAACAACTTGTACAAGTGAAGAGAAGGAGGACGGTGCAGTCACAGAATACTGCAATTTATATCCCTTAGTTTGGTATGATGTCTTGGTCATCATGGCCGAGACTTTCAAAAGTGAGTAGTGATGCTGCTTGCCTTTGGATGCCCAAATTGAGACACCTTAAAGTAGCCTGATTTGCAGGAAGTCTTAAGCACCCATTGTAGAGTCATGCTTTTAGCAGCAACTAGAGAACTCCCTGACCAGGAAATTCTTACAGTTATTATGCTCCCCACTGCTACACATCCTGGTCCTCTCTGGAAATTGTGGAGGGAAAGGAATTGTATAACCACTCAACACCCATCCTTGGAAAATCAGACCCCTTTTCGGTATTGGGAAACCAAAAACCAAGTTACCAAAATCACAAGGCAATCACAAATTACCGAAATTACAAGGAACATTACATATCAGCATTCTCACTGGATCTGATCCTGGTCCCACCAGAATGAATAGGAGCTTTAATAACTTCAGTTACTATTGCTATTTATTATTTTGGCAGTTTCTGAAAGTTTTGAGGATCAGGCCTCGCTTCTAATCACTCAAACAATCCATGTCCAGAAAATACATTGGATAACGTTCAGGCTCATGACTAGGGTGGTAGGGAGCTACCAGAAGGAAGGAGATGAGGACCACCAGCAAGGGAGAGAGGGTCCTGGAGCTCAGGTGGCTATCTGAGAGAAGATGACCTTCACCTCTCTCGTCCACTGAAAACAGGCCTGTCTCTCTGCCAGGTAGTTTCTCCATCAAATACCTCTATCTTAATCTAGGGTCCCTCACTTCATCTACAGCCAGGATCTCCGGGCAGGGGAGTCATTCTGGAGGCCTCCAAGAAAACAAGCAGCCAGTCCCATCCTATATATATAGAATGGTCCTGGCAGCATTTTCTCTTTTCTGCTGCCATTCCCCTTTCTCTGGACACATCTGCTAAAACATATGAGCCAGACCAGATTCTCCCATCAGAGTCTTCTGCTCACCATGTGGAGAGGTCTCAGGTCAGCTCATACCACTGAAGGGCAAGCATTCGCCTGAGCACCTTGACTCACTCACCTGAACTTCTGTGAAGTGGGCTCACAGGTGATGAGTGGGACCTCCTCTCAGCTCTGTGTCCTCCACACCTCCCCATCTCTTTGTTCCTCCTTCCTCCCCCTTTATCTAACCCTACATACCATGCTCCTGCACAAATTAAACTGTATGGCCACCCTGCTACTTCCCCACAAAACAAATTTGTGTTGTCATAAAATAGATTTCAGCTATGGGACTGAAATATATTTTCCACAAACATTCACAAAATGCAAATACAAAAGTGATGCAACCACAGCAAATCAAAATTCAGTTTCTAATTTGTAGATTCCCCCACACACACATTTACCCAGCTCTACCTGATAATGCTATAGAATTTCCTACTGCAAGCAAAGAGGACATGCTGGTAGAAATTAGGATGTCTGGCTGGAGACTACAAAATGAATACAGAAATGATCTACTCAAAGCAGCAAATCTCTATTCCCCTAAAAAGATGTAAAAACGAAACTTGATAATATGGGAAATCTAGATGGTATTAATAGAATGGAACGATCTATGGATTGGATTAATTCTAGATAGGTGATTGAAAAATCATAAATATGGATATGTATTGTTGGTTCATGTCATTTAAATCATGCAATTAAATATATTAGCTAATTAAAAGTGTTGAAGAGGTGGCAGAAAATCTCTCAGAATCAAAACTGTTCTCTTAATCAGATCAAAGATGTATTCTAGCAAATAAAATTAGATGAGTCAATCTCTAATTGAATAACTTCTAATACACAAACTGGATGTTGTGAACCAAATCATCAAAGCAGGGCACAATGTGTATACCCTCAGAAATTCATATCTACCCTGTATGCCAGCAAACACTGGCATTTATGTGCACAAAAATGTAGATTTACATTCACAGATGACTGTGAACCCAAATGCAAGATGAATTCGCATGGGTCATTACCTGATTCAGCCTGCAAACACAGGAATTTTCACTTGTTTAAAGTCCTCCTTTGCAAATGTTTTGAGTTTAAGCTAATGTCTAAAGTGGTATTTGGTCTGCTTCTGAAGTTTTTTCTTCAGTCATTTCACAAAATGTTGACATTTTCACAAAATTCACAAAGTCCTGAAATTATAACAAATAACACTTCATTAACGGATGTGGCAACATGATCGAATGATTAGTGTAAGAGACTAAGAATTAGAAGACCTCAGTCTACGCCTAGCTCTGGCCATGACTTGCTATGTCTGACAATCACTTTTAGGCCCAGATTCTTAAAGATATTTAGGCATTGCTGCATTACCATTGCAATGCCTAACTGATTTAGGAGACTAAATCTCATTTTTAAAAAGGACTTGAACACTTAGGACCCTAAATCCCATAAATTATCAATGAGACTTAGACTTCCAAGTGCCTAAATCCCTTTTGAAAATAAGATTTAGGGTCCTAAATATATTAGGCATTGTGATGCAGAGCACAGCTGATCGGGGAGAGGAGGCAAAAGGAGTAGCTACCCCTGGGCTCCAGCGGTGATTTAAAGGGCCCAGGGTTCCCAGCCACTGCTGCTGCTACCGCGCCTGCGGCCAGAGCCTCGGGCCCTTTAAATCACCGCCGAAGCCCCAGGCTGCATGGGCCGAGCAGTGCTGAAGGGATGGCTGGGGGATTTTGGCCTCACCCCCGCCCATTCCACCTGAGGCCCCGCCGCTTCCAGGGGCCCAGAGCAGCCAGACCCCCCCCCCACCCACCCACCCACCCACCTTGCTCAGGACCCCGGCTGCCCTACATACCAGTAAATCATTTAAGTTAATTTCACCCCTGAAACACTCCTCTTAAGAGATTGGAAACCCCTGTTCAAATCCCTTCTCATCAGGCAGAGGGAGGGAATTGAACAGGGGTCTCTCACATCCTATGTGAGTACCCTAACCACTGGGCTAAAAGTTATACGGAAGGCCGCTGCTGGCACCTCCTCCCTTCCCAATACCCATTTTGTGCGGAGTTAGGCAGACACCTAAGCTGTTCTTGCAAGAAACAGCTTGCAAGAAACAGCTTAGGTACCTAAAACATCTGAGTCCAGGAAAGGGATCTCTGCATCACTAGCAGAGATAGATGCCTCCCTGCCACCTGGATTTAAGTGCCTAACCTGTGAGGGGTCCGGGTTTAGGATACACCCATCTGATCAGCAACTGCTTTTGGCTAGTTTAGGCAGCTCCTTGCCTAGGGTGCTAGCTTCTATTCTTAGGTGCCTATCTCTCCCCATGTAATGCATATAGACTGTAGGTGCTTAACTCAGGCTTTGTGGGTTCCAGTGATTTTCAAGGTGTTGCAACACTTCGGTCTCTTTGTGGACCAAGGCCATAACACCTCTGTTGCGAAGTTGTCTCATCGGTGAAATGGGGATAACATGCACCTTTGTACAGTGTCTGAGACAAGAAATTGCATTTTAAAGATCTTGGGATGTAAAGTGGTATATGCTTACAAGTGTTATTTTTTAATTTGGGTTCGAGGCATTTAAGTACAAAACAAAAGACTTAGAAAAGTTGTGTCAGCAATGAGGGAAAGCCACTTACATCAGAAATTTGAGGATGAGTTTTGAAAAGGACCTGTAATGGGGATCCACTCACCATGTTGGCACTGCCTGCTGGCCGTCTTGGGGATTAGCTCTGCAGGTCAGTGCACCCTCTCCCGACGGTGCCTTGCCCACTGTCACTTCTGCTCCTGGACCCACATCACTCCAAAGACCGCGGCATCCTCTTCATGACACAGCCCTTCAGCCACATCATGATCTCTGCTCTCCCCTTTCGGGGGCAAGTGCTGCAGTCCAACCATCCCACCACTTCCCCACGGCCCCAGCATCCTCTTCACCCTTGCCTCAGGGCCTCAGCCTACAAATCCTAGCAGCCAGCCAGGAGCTTTCTCTAGCTTCCCCATCCCTGCTAGCAGCACTGCTCTGTCCAGGGTGCTAGCTTCTTTCTGCCTGCCAGGCACCTAGTTCTCCCTCCTTAAACTCCATGGAGTAACTGACCCTGCTCTGCCCTGCAGCTCTTCTTATATGAACCTGCCTGGCCCAGATTACTTGCTCCTCTCAGCCCCTCTCTAATTGGCTGCCTCCTGTGCAGCATCCCTAGGGCTCTATTAACCCCGTAGAGACCAGTGTGGGGCCAAAAATCTGTGCAAAAATCTGTACAATTGACATCTAATACCTGTTTGTATGTGCAATCATGGGAATCACACAGGAAATCATACTATGTATCTGTGCAAATATAGATAGGAAATTGCACATGCAATTGGGCACTAAAAATTTAATCCTAAAAAAGGTAAAATTAAAAGAAGCTTTTTATATTAGTCATACAATGAAATGAGCAAAAATGTTTAATGGCTCAAATGAATAAGGCAGATTAATTGTTAAAACACCCACTCTGCAATACAAAACCAACGTACGTACGGAGACTTATGGGGATGATGCACACTATAGCAAAATTATTTCCCAACTTCACATCTCTTGGCACTGAAAAGCTGGATAAACCATAAACCTAGTTAAAACACTGAACACCAATCCACATGTTTACAAATATGAGTTAATTGAACTAGATGCGGCATAAGTAGATGAATCCTCTGCAGGATTCGGGGCATGCCTTATGCAGAAAGGGCCACCACATGTGTTTTCATAGATGTTACACACACACACACACACACACACACACACACGTGCTGAGGAAGAAAAGAAGGTTCAGGCAATTCATTGGCTAAGTTCCAACATTATCTATAAATGAAAGAAACAAAAAGCCGTCTCCCTGTTCAAATAATACCTGGCTTTTATATCTGTAGATCCCAAAGTACTTCACCGTCTCTAAGGTATTTAACCTAACACCACCAAGGTGAGAGTGGAGTATTAGTACTCTCACTTTATAAATGTGGATGTGAGGCACAGAGAAGCTTGCTCAAGGTCATAACATAGAAAGTTTTGTAGTGGAGTAAGAACTTGAATCTAGGCTCTCCCAAATCTTCTTCTAGTACCCTAACCACTGGTTTAGGCCATCCTTGATTACAAAGCTAGTGAAAACTGGAGTGATATACCTTTGATAACCACCTAGCCTCCACCTTAGGATATCAAAGCTGGTAAGATATAGGGTCTGATTTTCTACTGACTTGTACTCTGTGCAGTCATTTACTCCTGTGCAAAAGGAATGCAAAATGGCTGTAAAATGCTACCCAATCAGAATGGTTCTAAAGCAGTGGTTCTCAAACTTTAACAACCCAAGGACCTCCATTTTGATTTACAATTTTCCACAGACCCCCAAACCCACTGCTCAGCCCCAGGCCCTGGTCCCACTCCACTCGCTCCACCCCTGCCCCTCCTCTTCCCTGCCTCTTTCCACCCCCTCCCCCGAGTGCACCCCATCCCCGCTCCTCCCCCTCCCCTTTCAGTGCCTTCTGCACACTGCTGAACAGCTGTTCCCTGGTGTGCAGGAGGTGCTGGGTGGGAGTTGAGAAAGGGAGAGGGAGGAGTTGATCAGCTGGTCCTGCGGACCCCCTGGAGTTCCCTCGTGGACACGACCCCAGTTTGAGAAATGCTGTTCTAAACCAATCTGATTGGGTAACAATGTACACCTATTTTTCCTCAGTGTAAATGACTACACAGGTGAAAGGCAATGAATAACCAGGCCCTTTATCTTCACAATTAACTAAGGACCATGATACCCATTAGAAGGGCTATAAACAGCTCAACAAAATCCACCAGTGAGATTCATGAATTGAATATGTTGTTTATACAACACAGAATATGTTGATCAGTCCAACTAAACTAGCAGGATTTCAATAAGAAAAACAGACACACCATTTTGAATAAATTGAAAATGATAGTTTAATGAGGTGGCAGGGGGGGGAGAGAGAGAGAAAGAGAGAGAGAGAGAGAAAGGGAGAGAAAGGAAGAGTACAGAGTTTTATCCCTGAACTTGAGATCATCCTGGTCAGTTGGGAAAGAGATGAAGGCACTAAGAGGGTAACATTTTCCCAAGGTTAAGAAATGGGATACTCATTAATAAGCTGCCAGCCACCATCTAGGTGCTGAGTAATGTAGGAAAAGGATAGGAAAATGTATTCTGTATTGTGATGAGTAGAAAGATAGCAGCCATGATAGGTCACTTGGTCACATGTGGATTCAGAAGAGTCCCCCACATAACAGAGCTGAGGAAGGGTCATGAAATATGCAACAGGAGGCCACGAGAAAGCTAGGAAGGGATTTTTGAATGTAATGCTATTAATTTAGTTGTTTATACTAGGGTGCTGTTGCCAAAGTATCCTGGCACCTCAGCTAATTAAAAAAATCCAATTATAAATCACCCAAATGGCGATGGCCCAATAACATATGGCAGCAGCCACCATAGGTTCTTGCACTGGAAGAGCCACAAGACCATCCCATTGAATTAGCGTGAGGAGTTTCAACCCCATCAGTGTCAAGTGCCACAACTAAAGTTCTAAGTAAGCTCACCGCACACCTGTAATATAGAAGGATGGCAAAGTTAGCAACGAAATAGAGAGGTTTGTTCTCACTAACGTACAGAATCTATATCCATGCCTTCGTCTCCTCTCACCTGAACTATTGCAATTCACTTATGTGTGGCCTCCCCAAATCCCAAACTTCTAGACACAAGCCTTTGTTCACCTCTGCTTCCTGTCTTCCCATACACACACACACACAGAAACATGACAACATCCTCCCCCTTCACAACTCCACTGGCTCTGCATTCATCTCAGAAGCCATTTCAAAATGCTGTTCCGTGGTCTTGATTCACCAAAGCAACAAGTCCTCTATTTTTATGCTGATGTAGCTCCACTGATTTCAGTTAGCCAATTTCAGCAGAGCTAGGCTGGTGTCAAAATGGAATGAAGTGTGGTGGATCATGATTAAATCTCTCCAGGGACCTCATGTCCCTCGTCCCTCGTTACTTTCCTTCCTGCTCCCTCCTTTCACCCAACTCTGCAATTTCCATATCTCTTCATACAGTTTCCCCTCTGTTGACAAAAGCCTTCCCCTCTTTCACTCCCTGTGCCTCCTTGTTACTCCAGTACTTGATCCTGCTCCCATTGAAGCCAATGGAATACCTTCCATCACTTTTAATGATGTGGGATCAAGCTCATGAGCTCTCCATCTTTCTTTACATTTTACTTGAAATACAATCTTTTCTTCCCCATTTATGCCTCCTAATTTCTTCCTCCTTCCCTCCTCTGAATTGCTTTATGATCTCATCCATTCACCATAAAAAGTCTCCACACTTATTGCTGCCACCTGTCATTTATACTATATAGTTAAATATATTATTTAATTTTGTAAAGAGTTTTGGGATATAGCTTAATAAAAAGCACTCTACACAATAAACATATCATATTATAATTTGAATCGGTTACTTTACTGTATTTATATGTTTGAATACCTTCTTCCCTAATAATCAAATTCATTTATGTCACAGACACCTGGTTATTGGTCTCCTGCCTCTTCTAAGAAGTAGTGTAATTGAGCACCTGTGTGTGGGGACAGTGGGAATTGGGGGTTCTTGATTAATTTTCTCCAGTTATAAATTATTTATTACCTTGTTCCATTTCCCTGTTACCTTCATAGGGACCCTTTCAAACTGTCAAAAAAACCTATTTACTTTTAATTGATTACTATTCTGCATTCATTGAGATTTCCAAAATGACCAAGAGAAGCACTAGTACCAAGATTAGCCATATTAATCTACAATATGATGGGTGATATAAAATATCTCACTGACAGTGGACTGCAGTACTTAAGTGTGGGATTTCAAGTATTTGCTACGACATAGCAGAGCTTGAGAAAAATCACTTCAGCTTCACCGAATGATGAGGTAGCTGAGAGTTCAGCGAATATCATGCAAGTTCTGCAAAAGAATTGAAACAGCATGATGCAGTGTATAGACTGCTGGACTTGCTATGTTACCAACTGGCCATGTGACCATCAGCAAGTCACTTTACTTTTCTGTGTCTCAGTTTCTCTATCTGTAAAATGGGAATAGTGATACTAGTCTTCTTTTGTAAAGAATTTTTACATCTATGGATGAAAGGCATTATATAAAAGTTAAGTATTATTGTTAATATTATAATAAAGAACTCTGCTTAATCCAACTGAATCTTGGGAATTTGCCAATAGAGACTTAACATTTCTATCACAAGTACTAATGTTATATCAGTCGAAAACAAGCCCAGCAACTCAGACCTAAAGCTTTGTAACCTGGACTTACAAATAAAACTTGAACAGAAGAAACAAAGCTATACTACGGCTAAGAAAACTGTTGTCCAGACTAATAGCTGTACTTGAAAATAGCGGGAAGCCAACTATAGCTGTTACCTCACCATATTAGGACAGCTACCACACACTATGCAAATTGAAGATCAAAGGTACGATGCCAGAGAAGTCAGCGAAATAATGACATCTTACATTTATAGGAGCCAATGGAATTCTTACAAACATAACATCTAAGTCCAAAACCTTACAGAAGACTCGAAATAGCCATTCTTTTAACTACTCTTGTTAGTAGTGTTAGTCAATATCATATAAGGAAAACAGCATCATATGTAGACAATTCAAACTAAGTGACTAGTTAAGTTACTCTAACAAATATGATAGGGAAACATAAAAGAAATCATAGCAACAGTGTTTAAAGTATATTCAGGGTGACATTTTTTAAAGCATCTAACAGGCTTGGGTCCACAAGTCCCATTGAAGGTCAACAAAGCTGAAATATAATACACAGAGGTGACTGGAGATGAAAGAAAAATGCACTACCATATTTAGTCTCTTTCTACACACATGTGCCCCTGATTCCTGAAGAAATGCTATCATAAGAGAAGCTTTTAAAAACAGTGCACATTGAAATTGCAGCTATGTCTGCCTGTGGGGAAAAAAATGTTAGTTTAGCCCAGAAGTGCACATTTTAGCCCAAAGTGCACATTATCATGCAGAATGTGTGCAAGTCCTTATTCACAGGAATACAAAGTAATGCTGTTCCATTAGGCTTTCAGTGGGGGACAACCTAAAATGATATATCATAACAGACTGCTATATCTGCATCACCTGTCACCGTCTTCTCTTTGTATTACTCCTGCAGCTTTGACCAGGTTACTTCACACATGTGTAAAAAGTGATCAACAATAAGATGTTTTAACTGCTTTTTACTACATAGTCAAAAGAAATCAATAAAAATCCACATCTTGCATCTGTGAATAATGGATGTGCATGTTCCAAACAGTCTACTACAATTAGAGCTCTCCATTGAATATTAAACTACGTACATTCCCATATAGTGATACATTAATGTCACATGTTAATAATACCAATAGCTGACAATGCCCCTGCCTTTCACTGAATTCCAAAAGCAGTGCACTTGTGTGACTGGTCTAGCAAGAGGATCATAAATCACTCTTATTTTGATTGTGTAGTTAGTTATTTGTTAAGTGGAAATGATGCCACTTGTATTCATGTTGCTGGCTCTTAGCACCACAGAAAGAGTTATTTAGTAAAATATCCTTTTTGTATTGGTAACACCCAGTACATGAATTTGTGTGGATTTGCAATAGATATGCCAAGATGAGATTTGTTCATCTCTTTCTCTCTCTTTTTAAAGTAATACATCCTCTCAGGAGAGGACTTTTTTTTAGAGAGGGAAAGCTCTTAAAGCCTACAGTATTCACACCTTCAAACATAGCGACCCTAAACAATAAGATCTTTGTAGAGGAATCCCACTTACACTTTGAAGTGCATTTGTGGGGAGAATAGGAAGCTTCATTCACTTATATACAATCCATGGGAGAATAGAATTTTCCTTTCCTAGCCAATTATATTCATCGTATTTTAACTGAGCCATCAGTTAAAGAGCCATTGCACTTTATAAAGACCTTATCATAAACGAGCGGTGCTTAAGGCATGTTCAAATTATTAGACTTTTCTCACACAATGAATTAGCACAATGCCCCTCTGGGACTGTTTAGAAATTCCTTATTTGTTCTGCAAACATTAAAACACTGGCAGAGCGTGAGTGTAAGAGAGAGCAACACAATAGTGTTATTTAACAGCATTCAAAATCAGCCCAATTTTTATAAATGATTTTTGTAAGGTTATTATAGTCCACACAATTAAGGTTAGAGAATAAAGAGATATGAAGTGCTCAAAGTTAAAGCAAAAGCTACCACCATTGAGAATATTAGTGTATTACCCCAGGGTTTAACTTCCTTTGACTGGCTTTGCAAAAGCAACTAGCTCAGTGCTAAAAAGAGCCCCGTGATCAGTATTTGTTAATGATCAACCTTGTTTTCTCTCTCTCTGCCTTTGTTCCCCCTCACATGTGGATATCAGCAGTTTCCCAACGCTATACACTTTATTTTTCTTTTTTATAAACAACTTTGGCCACGCAATAGGAGTATAAGGTTTTTTAGTTATTCTGGACAGTTGTATAGATTTAAGGCCCAATCCTGGAAGATGTCAACAACTCCTGCAAGGCACTGAGTTCCTTCAAAACCCACTGAAGTAATGTGGTGACAGACAATTTTCTGGAGAAATAATGTTCAACTATACAATTTGCAGCATGTTATAGGGAGTTGACCAGCCCTACCCCAGCCTACCTTAAAGCTTGAACAGTACCCTAACCAGTAGTCTATGGCAAACCCTGGGATAGATGACTCTCCTTCTGAAGTTATTTCACTTTGTATAAATAATTAAATAGTCTTTGAGACAGAGTGAGAATGACTCTATAGCCAAGTGACTAGAGCACTCAGGAACCCAAATTCAAGTCTCTGCTCCAACGATTATTTATACAAAGTGGAATAGTTCCAACAGGAGCGCTTCCTAGAGAAGGATATCCCATAGCCAAGTAGTTGCAGCACTATCCTAAAAAAATGGGCAACAGAGGTTCAAATCCCTGCTCTATATTAGGCAAAGTGGGGATTTGAACCCATGTCCAGGGTGAGAGCTCTGGGCTAAAGATTATGGGGGCACCACTACCGACTCCTTCAGCAGGTGTGTTTTGTGTGGGGACTGATCATTTAGCTTCTGAAAATGCTCACCAGATTGCACCAGGGAAAGACTAGTTTGAGGATCCCTCTGAGTCTTATGCAGGAAATAACTGCAGGAGATTGAGACTTAGGCATCAGTTTGCATGTTCACTGGCAGCTTTATAGTCACTTACCAGACTTTGTTGACAGAGCCTTAGATGCCTGGGGACTTTAGGCACCTACAGAGTTGGGTAGCAACTGGAAATTCAAAGATTAAGCTATGTGTTCCAGCTTTACCTATCTGATTGTGTCCATTTCAGATGATATGATCACAAATGAAGTCTGACCAGAGAAGAGATGGTAATTATTGCTACACATGGAGGCAGCAGCGTCGGTGGGTGCTGACGCTGGGCCCCGCCCCCAACGCCGGTGACGTCACGGGGCCCCGCCCCCGACGCCAGTGACGTCACGGGGCCCCGCCCCCGACGCCACCGCAACGTCACCGGCGTCGGGGGCGGGGCCCCGGAACATCGCCCGGTGCTCCGGTAAGTTGGGCGCGAGCTCCGGGGATGGCGGGGAGTTGCCGGTGGGTGCAGAGCACCCACCAATTTTTTTCCGTGGGTGCTCCAGCCCTGGAGCCTCCACGAAGTCGGCGCCCCTGCATGGAGGAATCAAACACATATTGTTTCATACAGCATAGTATAGCTATATACAGCTGTGATATATTCTTAGGCATATCACACTGAAATGAGCTTTAATTCTGAACTTCTTGAATTTTGTTATTTTAAGCCAGCACTTTGAGTATATTTCTTCGTGGATACATACACATATATATAGAACAATAAAAGAAACCGAGGAGGTATCACCCGAGGATGGAAAACTACAAAGACTGATGGTAAAAGGAGTAGGAAAATAAGGAAACATTAGATGCCATTCATTTAAATACAGTAAGTCAAGAGGTCATGTCAAGAGCATAAATATTCTTAAACTTTAAAATACAGTAAGTCAAAAATGGAGGTAATATAAAGAGGGAATAATCAAATGAACCTAATGTGATCATTAGTAAGCACACTATGCAAAGGAAAAGGAGAGAGGAACAGATGAGACACTAAGAAGCTGACCAGATCATGAAAACAAGTTGGAAAGAAGGGAAGAAAAAAGGAAAGGATAGTTAATCCATGTGGGGGCTCTGCAAACTAATGGTACAGAATAGTGAATCTTTGCAGCTCTGGGCCACCCTCTTTGAACCCAGGTCTTTGTCATTCTTCATTAAGGAGAGCTGGGATCTGAGTTTCTGCAGCAAGTAATTGCTACATATTTCCAAAATTACACCAGCCGGTACTTATTCTCTCTGTGGTGAAGGTAACTGTTGCCCTTGAGCATGGAAAGCACCAGGAAATGAGTTATCTTTGTAATGCTCAGAAGCAGGTATACGGTGCTAGTACAAGAAAGACAGACGCTGGTGTGTGCAGCAGTCATGGGTAATGCTTCATTTACTTCAACAGCTCTCTCTCTCTCTCTCCTTCCATCCTCCCCAGCCACTGATTATTGCTGTAGTGAAGTGAATTAATGGAGCTTTAATTAGGAAGGGGAAATGGCTAAATAAAACAAAGCACAGAATATAAAATGTGTGAGAAACATACTGCATTGGGAAATAAAATTATTATATTACTAATAAAATTAAATAAAATTTGTTGCAGCTATTCAAGGCTAACCTATCATTTATCGTTCAATAAAGATTGTGCTGATAGTAACAGTGCAGTGTAAGGTGGAGGTAAAAGAACTAACTGTCATCTTAATCTACTGATTTCATTATTTACTAGCAAATACAGAGTTTGTTCAAATCTCACATACAGACTCACAAACCAATGAAAACAGGGACATTCAAAGTTGCTGAGACAATGTCCTTAGCTGATCTTTTATTGCAGTGATATCCAAACAGTTTAACATTATATCCCATGCTGTTCTGTTTTAAGTGTAGTACCTAAGCACAGCAGGGAGAACTGAGGATAGCGTCTCTGAAATCCTTGGCATTAGTCTCTAAGTCAGGTCCTTCAGATTGGGCCTGATGTTCTTCTCACTTACACCAGTGTAAATCAGCAGTATCTCTCCAGAAGTTGGAGTGATGAAAATCTTATGAAAGAGGAGAACCAAGTCCATTGTTTTTAATGTAGCATGTTGTGTTTATTTTTGTATCTATTTTAAAACAGCAAATATTGACATGTTACATCTTAGACAGCAACCTAAACAGAAATATCCAAACAGTCTGTGGGAGGAAAAAACAGACTAGCCCTGTTATTGTTAAATGGGTCTGCTCTACTCTGCTCAGTTTCCACTGGGTGCTGCCCAGGATGACATGAGAGAAACAATGCGGCTCCTGAATTTCAAACCTGTTGCAGTAGCCTTGATGGAATGTATAACAGTCTAAGGGGATGCTCTCAATTCATCCAACTGATGATGGCTCTCACCAACTGGAGATAGGAGTGGCCTGTGCTCTGGCTACCACGACCCCAGCCCAAACATGCCTCTACACCAGAGACTGCTGGGCCCAGAGTAGGCCTGAGAATACAGCCAAAAGTTCATCATTACCACTGCCAAGAACTCTTATAATTAAAATATTACAGAAAGAACATATGCCTACACTGTCGCTGTTAGCTATAGCCCTGTTGCGTGAAATGATCCATTCGGCCACTTTACAGAAGGGCCTAAATAGAAAAGTAGCTTGATTGTGACATACACTTTCAGATAGTGACCCATGATTCAACTCACTAAACTGCTGTACTGCAGTGAATTGAGCTAGTGAATTTTTATTCATTCCCAAACCTACAATTAATTACAATTTCAGTCTCACCATTAAAAAAAGCCAAGATCAGACAATCACCACTGATGAACACCAGGTCAAAAAAGAACTCAGCATAATCCGCATCTATATTTTTCCCCTAATTGAACTGCCTTTTTAATAGGCAGCAATTAAAATTGTTCTTCTCTGCTCGTACATAATTTGCACAAAACTGAGTGTTCAAACTCTACTTTCAGATAGAGCTACATGTATACACATGCTCCACATACGTGAAGATACCTATATGACAAATTGCAGAGCCCTGTGATAAATTAATTTACCATACACCTTTAACTGCGTCACCTGACCTCTATCTACTCCATCTCTCCCTGAACTACTTCAAACCCCTGAGCATTTAAAAATTGAACTTATTTAGAAAAAAGGTCCCTCTTTATCCCTCCAAATATGGAAATCCTCCTCAAAATTACACCAACCTGAAGTGCAGCATGAGCAATATTCAGGACAGCTTTTCTATATATAAAATTGTCATAACTTAAGTCAATTTGTTGCATCCCTGAAAGCCTAGAAATGAGATCTTTATACCATTGGAAAGGATCAGTTTCCCACCTTCTAAGCTTGGAAGGTCCCAAGATATTGGATGTTAATGTCTTAACTTTTGGGGGTATAGAAAATCCCTTTTAGGCTATTTTTAGAGCTTTTTAAGGCTCCATGTGAGACCTGCACACAGTTGGACATAAAGAAATCAGTGCATCTAATTTACCATTAACTGTACAGGAAATAGTCCATAAACATATTTTAGACACTTCAAAACACCCCTGAAATGGTTTATCTGTAACATATGTGTCATGTACAGGAAATATGATGATATGATTATACCTTGAAGGCTTTATCAGCATAAACTCAGTGCCATTAAAGACCAAGATTTTCAAAAACAGGAGCTTAAACCTAGGTGCTGAAATCCATGCTAAAGAACAGACCTGATTTTGAAAAGTGCTGAGCACCAAGAAAGTCCTGTTAAATTCACTGCTTTGTTTCAGCACTAAATTCAAAATGGAAAGTGCCACCTACTAAAACCTCAAACACCACTTCGTGTAGCACCATCGGTTTTCCAGTATGCTTTCCTGTTCAAGAACTCACCAAGCGAAAACTTGGTTGATATATGGGATCTGGCACTTTCACAGCCTAGGGTGAAATGTTTTACCTGACCTTTTGATCTTTCATATATTGCTTAGCTCGGTAAAATAAGAACATAAAAACAGCCATGCTGGGTTAGACCAAAGGTCCACCTAGCCCACTATCCTGTCTTCCAACAGTGGCCAATGCCAGGTGCTCCACAGGGAATGAACAGAACAGGTAGTCATCAAGTGATCCGTTCCCTGTTGCCCATTCCCAGCTTCTGGCAAACACATTCTAGAGACACCATCCCTGCCCATTTTTGCTAATAGCCATTGATGAACCTATCTATCCTCCATGAATTTATCTAGCTCTTTTTTGAACCCTGTAATAGTCTTGGCCTTCACAACATCCTCTCAGTATTCAGTAGTGTCCTTTAACATGAGAAGGAAAACATAACTCATTCTTTCAGACAGAATCCTCCAAGATCCTTCTATTTGTAAATATCCAACCCAGAAAGTTCACTGGCATATGTTTATTTTATTTGACACATTTTTTCAACGTCTTCATCCAGTTCTTTCTGCCAAGTACCATCTCTTAAAAAACTGAATTCAGAACAATAGTCACCTTTAGATATAGATAAAAATGTCCCTAATAGTTATCATGGTTAACACCAACCTCTTAAGAAATAACTTTAGTACCATGTACTCTCCTATAGTCTTCTTTTTTCTAGATGGCAGTGATTTATTCATTTGTCAAACTGAACAAAAATACAAGAAACAAATATAAACCTGGGTCAAAAACAATGTTCCTTAAATGGGCTATTATTTCTTTGTGATACAATTTGTTGTGCCAAATTTCTCCCACTGAAGTTGGACTAACTGGTTTCTTTATTAATTAAAGATTGACCTAGGGCCAAATGTTTCTCTCTAGTTACACTGGTGCAATCCCATAGAAATCAATGGGATTGTAAAAAAGTAACAATGGAAAATTAAAACTCCAGCCTTGAAAAAGGTGTATTCCTTCTTTCTTATTTTTCCCCACTGTCATAAGGTACTAACTGGTCATTCATGTAAGTAAATCATTTGAAACAGCACAGCATAAGTGACACTATTCCACAAAACATCTAAGCTTTAGGAAGCAAACCTCCCAGTACAGACAGCAATTCAGAGATGTTTTACATAGCACAGCAAAAGTAGATGTTCACACACAGCCAGTCTTACCATAAATGAGGTTAATTTGTGTTAGCAAACTGTCAAAGAACCTGTCATATCCTATTGTCTTTCCTAGTACAAAAATGTTAAACAGATTACAAGAGTTAAATAAAAAAAAACCCACACACTTTGAAGAAAATCACCAGGTTTAATAGCCTCTTTTTTCGAATTTCATTTCCATCTGATTTTCAAAGGACTTTTGTTTGCTGAATTTTGTATATTGAAAAATAGCACTCTGCTGTACTGTAAGGTTTATTTTCCTCCAAAGCTACTGCACAATAACCATGATATAAATTCCAGGGCAAATGCTTTGTTCCTTTCTAAACTTGAATTAGTAAATTGATCTTCTTCACCCAGCATGTTTTTAATGAACTCAAAGATAAAATTTGATAAGTTCACAAAAACAATTAAATTAGAACAGCACAACGAATAAGAGGCATTAATATACTACAAGCCTCTAAAATACATGTAATAAACCAAAATGCACTGGAATTGTTCAAAAAAGATTCTATTAAATTGTGGGTACTACACAGCTAGTATAATGATTGATAATATATTTGTAAAGGCTTCATTTACATCCTGCCCTTGTAGAATCTACTGTTCTAAAAGGTCATGAGAAAATACTTTCACATGGGCATGTTGTTCTGAAAATTATTCCAAAGAAATTGGAATCAAGGGACAGTTACCTGAAATGATAGCCAGGGCCAGTGCTACCATTAGGCAACCCTGGGCAGTTGCCAAGGGAGCCAGGATTTGGGGGGCAGCATTTCAGGTCCCTCGGTGGCCACCGGCGGGAGAGGCTGCCGCCAAAATGCCGCCGAGGACCCCAGCGGTACTTCGGCGGCAGCTTCTTCAGCCGCCGGGGTCCTCGGTGGTACTTCAGTGGCAGCTTCTTTGGCCACCGGGGACCTCAGCAGCATTTCGGCGGCAGCCTCTCCTGCTACCGCTGCCTAGGGCGGCAAAAAAATTGGTGCTGCTCCTGATGATAGCAGGTGTAATAGTTGGAAAAGAGGTTTTAAAATATTGATATTCACTGAGTCACTACTATGAGGCATCATGTCTTACACATGTCAACAAAACAAAGTGTATCCCTATGTAATACACTGGGCCAAATTCTGACCTGAACATCTATGCAAATACATTGATTTTAAATGGGTTGATTTCAATAAGACTGCTTTGATTTTACAAAAGCATGGGGGAAGGGAGAAAATTTGACATACTGTGTCAGGATTTACCAATAGTAATAAAAAAAATCTCTAATAAGTATGTCATGTTTGGTAATTAGGTTCATTTCTGGTACATCAGTTTTCCACCTGTGTGTAAAAGAAATATGTGGGGGCATTGGCCATGTTACCATTGCTTTTTCCTCCTTGATAATAAAGACACAGCTGGTCAAACTGTTTATATCTACATTGAGAGAAACAGTGAGTAAGTGAGAAAATTTATTTTTCTTCAAATGTGCTGAAATCCTGTTTCAAGTTCAATTTACATGTACATATGGGGGGCTGTTTTCCTCCCCCTGGGTGTAATCCTGAATGTCAGGTCCAATCCTGCAAGGTGTTGAGAGCCTCCTGAAAGGTGTAAATTCCCTGAACACTCATTGACTTGGGGTTATTCAGCACCTTTCAGGATTAGGCCCACAGAGAGGAAAACAGCCCCCATATGTACATGTAAATTACATTTGGGGCTTGTTTACACAGGAAAGTTGTACCAGTATAAAGTAGGGTTTGAACTTAAACAGATAGAGTTATAACAGTATAACTCCTCATCTGGACACTTTTATTCCAGTAGAAGAGTGTCCACATGGGGTGTTTATACCAGTATAATTATATCAGTTTAACTATACCCATATAATTATATGGGTATAGTTGGAAAAATCTCCCATGTAGACAAGCCTTTACAATATATTTTACACTGTGGTATTTCTAACAGGTTGTGGGATCATTCAAAAGTCAACAAATAAAATCTACCACTCCTTCCATGTTTTTCCTGTTTTACAATGCAGATTTTATGGTGAAGTTACAGAGAATTTTGATTCCTAATCCCAACATATTTACAGGATGCCACATATGCAAACATGCACACAACTCTCACATACTGTGTCACCTCCTTTTGACTTTTGTATCCTGACTCATCTCATCTGACAGCAAGCAAGGAGGAGTAGCATTCACCCTTCTCCCTGCACACACACACACACACACACACACACACACACACACACACACAGGCACACACACACAAAACACATACAAAGATTATAACCTTCACTGCAGCTATTTCACCTACAAAAGATTTATCAGTGAAGTCTCCTAATTTTCATCCTTTACATTCAACATGAAAAGCCAAAAAAGAATTTGAAATCCTAATTTTTATTTTTCTTCATTATTGTCTCACAAACTCTTAATTAGAAAAGATATTTCTTACCAAATGATTAGCTCTTATGTCTGCTTTAACACTTGAAAGGTTACAGGAATAGGAAAAGGAAAGAGCTTTAATTAAAGAATAAATTATTGAATACTCAATTTTAATTGATGTAGCCCTCTGCTATTATTTTGCATGTTTATAGATATTTTATGTGAATCTGTAATCAAGATGACACAAAGAAAGACTAACTACTGAGGCTAAAAGAAGGAAGAGCTGTTGCATGATCACATTCATCCGTTTAAGTTCCAGAATCGTGTGAAGTGTGGTTTCCATGACAACAAGTCACTAATTGCTAACATAAAATAAAGTAAAAATCAACCTTGACTGAATTTGGCAGCTACGTGGAAGCTGTAATATCCTTAAAAAATATAATAATAATAATAATAAATGACATTATTTCTGTTTGATGAAAAAAACACACCCAAGCCCATCTTCTGAATGAAGGCACCCAGACTTCCACGGTTAATTCAGATTTGGCAAAGGTGGCAGCATAAAGTAGTCATTGTGTGTCACACTTGATAGTCAACACCTACCTTTAACAAGAGATAAGGAGAGATGATTGTGATGAAGAGCTGAAGGATTTTTGTATCCTTGGGCTAGAGATCAGCAAAGGAAAATGCTGTGTGGAGAATGCATGAAGTAAATAAAAGACACAAATAACAGGATTTTAAACATAAATTCTAACAAGGTGAGAAGAAAAACAAATTAAGGGGGAGAAAAGGGGAGCTAAATCTATACACGCTTTCTTTGCTAACTTGTTAGTGAGGGGTTTCAGACCCCTCTGGTTTGCAGATTAAAAGAGTCTTTTGAGACCGTGGAAAACTGTTTGGGAGGCACAATGGCACCATTCAAAATTCACCAATTTATGAACTGCTACGTATCATTTGTAAAAATTGCTTCAGCCTGAGTTACCTTTCACCAGCTCTGTAAGTCGACTCACTGGGTCACTAGGAGTGAACGAGAACATTTTGATAAATTCAGTTTCCATGACAATGAATTAACCATGGAAAAGGGGGAGGTGTTGGAAGATCTGTGTTCTGTAGAATATTCTTCAAATGTTTGCCTGTTTTCATTTTTAGCCATTTAGTTCTCATGGCTCTGTTCCAAGTCTCTCTAATTTGCCAGTAGCTGTTTTTCCTCCGCAGATTAGAGGAGTAATTCATCAGTGAATGTTTCACTCAGTGGTCCCATCTAATGTAAGAGAACATAAAAATGATTTTTTCCAATTATGCTTTTTGTTTGTTTAAAAAGAATGCAGCAGCCTTTTTTGTTGTTTCACTACAACCTGGCTATAGTGTTCTTAATCTTTCTTATTTATTGCCCATTACAGTACTTACAAGTACAATTGCATCTTGTGAGATGTTGGGAGTTGGTTTTAAATACCAATGAATCCCCAAAACAAAATAATGATTTTATGTTTGGTTCAAGAGAAACAAGCCAAAAAAAGAATGTCATACTCTAGAAAGCCAGCATATTCTCCTTCAATGGAAACAACTCAGAGAAAGTTACAAAAACAAATAGCATTTTTCCCTGATAGACCTGCTTAAAATTATGCTTCATCTGTATCATTTATAAAAGCCTGAAACATCCAAAAAATAGGGCCAGAACCAAAAGCCACTGAAGTCACTGGGTGTCTTTCTGCTGACATGCAGTGGGGTTTGAATCAGGCCCTTATACCAATGAGATGGAGAGGAGAGGTATACAAGCACTCTTTCATGTCTGATTGACATTGAAGCAGGGAGATCTAGTGATCTGTTTTCACTCCGGTTGGGGACAGTTAGTTTGTCATTCAGAGACAATTTAGGCAAATCCCCCCCCCCCCCCCCTGATTCTGAGCACTTCCTGCAAGGTGCTGAGCCCCCAGAACTCCCCAATGAAGTCATTAGGCGTTGAAGGGGCTCACCATCTTGCAGTCTCTTCCCATCTGCAAAACGGTGTCATTTTATGCGCTTTACGGGGGATTGGAGGATTTTGCTGTGAAGTTGCTGGTGGCTGCGCCAGCCCAGCAGGGGCCCAAGTGTCTGCATGATTTGCAAAAGGAAAAAAATGTTGCTACAAAAAAACAAGGCATACAACACAGGAAAGAAAGAAAACAAAAGGGAGAAGTCAGTTACCACTTATGCAAGCACACAATGCCTGCAGAACGGCACTCTGTGAATTTCAATAAGGAGTCAGAAAAACTATTTCCTTTCTTTAATACGCACACAGACATATCTATCTATCTATAATATGCAGATATATATGCAAGTGTATGTATACACACACACACAGACAGAGAGAGAGAGAAAGAGAGAGAGATGCTTATTTAAAATTGCACTATATCTGAAAGCTTATATTCTATCATATGCTCCCAGAGAATTTCTAATTAAAAAGAATATGATCATTCTCTTCCACACAATAATATTATTAGACTGTGCATGGCTGAAAATCAAAGTAACTGTTTTAGTCAATGAGACTTAGTTGCTTTGAAGCAGCTCCTCCCGAGAAAAATAAAAAAATGATTCAGAGTTGAGTGAAATTCAGTAAATCAGTAGCCTTGAGTCTCTCAGTCTTGATTTAAAATAGCAGGGGCACTTTCTGTCAGCCAGCTGAGTACATGTGGACAAGCATAAGCCTAATGACTTCTTTTGTTCATCTGCCATGTGGAACTATTTCAACATTCTTATCTAGGATGTGAATGAGATGCGCTAATAGCTCCATGTTTCCATTCCTGGAACCAGGAACTAATGCAGGTAGCATGCACTTATGTTCCATTGATATTAATGGTGTGAGATCACTCAGCCTGCTGCTTTCAGTGAAACCGAGTCTGTAATACCCACAGTGACAGACAAATGCCTGATACTTCCTTTGCTCTCCCCCTGACCTTCAGCTGGCACCAGACACTGCTGCACATCATCTCTTGTTAATGTAATCGCAGGTGAGATATGGATAAACAACAGTTGTCTCAGACCTGTAGATCGCTAATAAGTGTCATACAATACAGTGGAGCTCAGGTGCAGATCATTAAAAAGAAGTAAGAATGAGAGGAACAACAACTTGTCAGTCCACCTTGACATTTTCATGATACTAGTGAGCACCAGGCACAAGCAGTTGTGTCCTCTGCTCAGTGGAATTTGGACTGAGAGTACAGCAGTGGAACTTATTTCCAAATACTTTGGGTTAAACTTTGAGCCTTTGCTCAAATTAAGGAAGAACATAAGAACATTCAAAATTTCATTTTTTTTCCTAATAATGGTCTAAATGGTCTAGCCAAGCACTGTGAACTTTAACTAATAGTTTCATGCTACAGTAATGGCACCTATTATTTGAATTCATTCTCCACACTGACAGCACAATTCAGACCTACTCCAGCCTGTGACATTTTAAGTGACTTGTGATTTTCAAGTGTACCTTCTACAGTATATGTACATTAACTACAGAATATAATAGATACATATGTACACAAAACCTGATGCTTTTACTTCTGCTTTTATATTTCAGAGTTTGAACCACTGTGAGCTCTTTAAAATATATTCTGTTCTTGAAATATTACAGTATGTATATTAGTGTGCTAAATTTAATCAAAAAGAGGAGATGCCTAAAATATTCCTGGCCTGTCCGAAGTTTTTAACTCTTTCCATCAGGGTGCTCCTCTCCCATTCCCCAGTTACTATATTTTATAACGTTCTTAAAAAATGAACTACAAGAAATAAATAGGAATGAGAACTATCAGTTTTGATCATGAAATTACTCAGACAACAGACATTTTTGAAAAGAATCATTTATCACAGGAGCTGGCATAGCTGCCACATTTTAAGCAGTTCCATATGTGGCATTTCTTACAGATAAAAGCAAGTTATTAATTTTCCTCTGCAAAGCTATGCAAGCAGATATCTAAATAGACAGAAAGCTGGGAGGGAGAAGGGACTCCTCTTGGGCCTCTTCTCAAGCAGTGGGAGGAGGAATGGGTGGCATGGATGGAGTCAGGAGCCAATCTCTCACCACTCCCGGAAGGAGGTTTGTGGCAAGAGGGGTCACACACACACACCTCATACATGCTTCACACACACACACACACACACACACACAAATGCACACAGATATGTATTTGGGAATTTCTTCTCCATCAAGGGCAGGGGTGGGTAAAGAAGCCAACCTTTGCTCTTCCCCTGATCACAGAACCTGGCACTACTAGTGTTCATTCCACTATTTGGTCCTGCCTCTTCAGGGTGAAAGAGGAGAGTAGTAATGCCAGGGATCTCGTTGTCCAGGGTACCATAAATTAGGGAGAGCAGTGCTAGGCATTGGGAAGATATGATGGTGCAGTGGGAGCTGGAACAGTGGGGCTGGAGTATTTGGGACAACTGCAGTTCAGGGAGGACCAACGCTAACCTGAGGAGCTGGCAACAAGGATTGTTTAGGGGGCCTGGGTTTTAGACTGTTTTCTAGTAGCTGAGTTTCGATGTTATACTGTTATAGTAGCTGTTGTGTTACAGCAGTGGCAATAAACTATTGCAACCAATGTCCTCCAAACAACCTCGGAAACATTAGTGATTATCTTTGAGAACTCATGGAGGACAGGTGACATCCCACAGGACTGGCGAAAGGCAAACATAGTTCCTATCTTTAAAAATGGAACAAAGAGCACATGGGGAATTATAGACCAGTTAGCTTAACTTTGATACCTGGAGAGATACTGGAACAAATTATTAAACAATCAGTTTGCAAGCACCTAGAGGATAAATAGAGTTATAAGGAATAGCCAAAATGAATTTGTCAAGAACAAAGCATGCCAGACCACCCTAATTTCCTTCTTTGTCAGACTCACTGGCCTAGTAGATGTGGATAAGCCGTAGACATGACATATCGGTATTTTAGTAAGGCTTTTGACACAGTCCTACATGACATTCTCACAAGCAAACTAGGAAAATGTGGTATAGATTAAATTACTGTAGGGTGTGTCCACAACTAGTTGAAAACCTGTACTCAAAGAGTAGTGATCAATGTTTCACTGTCAAACTGGGAGGACGTCTTGCAAGAATCTGTCCTGGGTCCAGTACTATAACTTTTTTATTAACTACTTGAATAATGGCGTGGGGAGTGTGCTTATAAAATTTGCGGATGATGCCAAGCTGGCAGGGGTTGCTAGCACTTTTGGAGGACAGTATTAGAATTCAGAATGATATTGATAAATTGGAGAATTGGTCTGAAATCAACAAGCTGAAATAAAGACAAGTGCAAAGTACTACACTTGGGAATAAAAAAGATCAGCTGTACTAATACAAAATGGTGAATAATTGATAAGCCATAGTACTGCAGAAAAGGATCTTGGCGTTCTAATGGACCACAAATTCTATATTAATCAACAATGTGATGCAGTTGTGAAAAGAGCGAATATCACTCTTGGGCAGCTATACTGGCTGTGGAAAAATCCAGTGGAGATGCAGCGATGCATGAAAAGGGGGCCTAATGTATGCACGCCATGCAAGAGACGTGACGCTTGACAAGTTTGGTGTAGCAGCACCTCACACACTGAAACCCAGCTCCACCCACACAGACCCCTCATTCCATCCACCCACTCACAAATGAACACAACACAAACCACAATTACCTCTCAAGGTTAGTCTGCTCAGCAATCCATTTCATGAGTGTGTAATCTGAGCCAACTCTGTGCTGCACAGGCTGTGTTCCTCAGACTAGGAACTGAGACCCAGGGGGACTTAGAGAGCCTGGCATAAAGGATCCCTTGTGTGTTCCTTAAAACTGACACTAGGAGTGACAATATATAGTTCCATCCTCCAACCAATCAACATACCCCACCCCCAAATCCACTGTAAGCACTTTTGTAAAAAATTTCTCACTTTCATTGTAACCAAACTTTCTCAGTTACTGGCCTTTTAACTGGAACAATAACAACAACACTATCCCTAACACACACACACACACACACCACCACCACCACCACCACCGGAAATACACAGAAATGTCAACTATCAATTCTAAACATGAAATTCTAGCCCAAAACCCCAAACCTTAAAAATGAATGATCTTACACATTAGAATGCAACACTGTTACTTAGAACACTAATCTCACCCACTAACCAATAAATATAACCAAATCCACATACATCCCAGCCATCTACCGCTTATCTGCTGCTGTAGGCATCTGCCTGTAATAGACTGGCTTTGGGTACAGGCTAATGAAGGGATAATTCCTCTAGCTGCACTACCACCAAGATACACTGTGCTGGAGGCCAAACCATAGGTGTCACTTTGTATCCACAGAACACAGGCCAAACCTTTTACCAATAAAAATAACCAACAACATAATAGCTCTTCCAAGCAATCAATCCACACAATTTAGGAACTAATAAATAGTTTTATAAAACTTTGTAAAAGTAAAATTCATATTGGAAAAAATAAATACATATGCTTTATAAGGCAAATAGATGACTGCAGGCAGTATGATATTAGAAAGAGTCCCACTCATTAAGGATGACCTATAATAACCCATTCACGGCTCTGCTTCTCTCTGCAACTCAAATCATGAAAAGTTATTCCTAATGTGTGAAAATATCTCTCGAAGCACTCTGTCCTTGATTATGTATTATATAAATCATGGAGTATACTACTGTATACACTGTCTATATAGTAGTTTTGACAATCAGGAGTTCCGAAGAAATATAAAAGAAATAGTTACCATATCTGTCCTTACAGAAATTTTGTCAGTGTTAAAAATCAGTAAAACCTGACTTCAATAACTGGTATTAGGTTCTCAATAATGCCAAAGTCAATAGCTGCTTTTGTAACGGTGTTACAGTTTAAGCACTGCTGCAGGCCTGTGTTAGACTTAAACATGGGATCAAAGACAAAAAAGCAATGTGACTGCATTGCTTTCACTTTATATTCTAACACTCTAAGGATCTTTACACAAGTTCGATTGTCAGTGACATTTTGTCATTGATCTTTTTTAACGCAACTTTTGCATCAATATTTTTTTCAGGAACCTCCTTTGAGGAGGAGGATGTCTAAATGGGTTAAGTGTACGTGTGTCTATTGTAATAAGAGAGTCTAGAAAGCCAGCCAAACACTTCAATTCAAGATCTGCAAGAACAGTGCTAGAATAAGGATACCCATATCCAACTCTCTCTAAGGGCTGGTCTACACTAGCCCCCCTTGTCGAACTAAGATACGCAACTTCAGCTACGTTAAGAACGTAGTTGAAGTCGAAGTCTCTTAGTTCGAACTTACCTGTGGTCCACACGCCGCACGCAGGCTCTCCCGTCGACAGCGCTTACTCCTCGCAGCGAGCTGGATTACCAGCGTCGACAGGGTAGACAAGACGCGATAAATCGAACCCAGAAGATCCGTTCCGATGCCTCCGATCCAGCCGGTAAGTGTAGACTAGCCCTTAGTCACCAAACTTTCAAGGAAAATGCCCTTGACTCCAATATTAGACATAACAGAAGAGTATTGGTGAAATCCTGGACCCACTGAAGTCCGCTGCAAAACTCCCATCAACTTCAGTAGGACCAGGGTTTCAATCAAGGCTTTTAAATCAATATTGTAAGGCACTCCAGTACATGGATGTGATATTCCACTATCCAGATTTTCAAAAGAGTTGAGGAACATATTTTCAAGTACTCAGTATCAAGTAGCTCCTATTGTGAAACTTATTGGCCATAACCACACACTCTTTTGAAAATCTGGATAATAATTTTGGTGCCTAAATGGAAGATAAGAACATAAGAATGGCCATACTGGGTCAGACCAAAGGTCCATCTAGCCCAGTATCCTGTCTTCTGACAGTGGCCAATGCCAGGTGCCCCAGAGGAAGTGAACAGAACAAGTAATCACCAAGTGATCATCCCCAGTCGCCCATTCCCAGCTTCTGGCAAACTGAGGCTAGGGACACCATCCCTGTCCATCCTGGCTAACAGCCATTGATGGACCTATCCTCCATGAACTTATCTAGTTCTTTTTTGAAGATGAGCTCTTTAAATCTCCCACAGACATCCTCATATGCCAAAAAAACAAAATATCAGAAATGTTGGTTTCTTTCCTTCCTTTTTTTTAATCATGTAGAGGTAGGTAGTAAGCTAACAGCATTGCACAACCCAACAAAAACAACCTCAGCCCTCAGTATCTTGAGTTTGGGAACAGGTTAAAGCTTTCAATCGCTAAAACAGCAAAAGTCAGATACATACGAGAGGTAAAGTCTTTTCAGAATCCAAAGAGCACTCTTTCATCTGCTCAGTGCATGTGACATTCCTGCTGTCTGAGGCGTAGGCAATTTATGTGGCCACATTAGAGTGAGCCACTTACTTGCCTCCTCAGTCAATTCAGGACCCCTCTGAAAAAGAGGGGAGGAAGAGTAGGGAAACATGTTAAGACCAATACAAGAAAAGTTCTATTCCCTGAGTAGGTCGGATTTACCTGCAAATTCTCCTACAAAATCCAAAGGTTCTGTACTCCAGTGCCAGATTATATATTTATGATTTCACCTTCGATCTTATCATACCACCAAGCAAATGTAGGGTGACCAGACAGCAAATGTGAAAAATCGGGACAGGGGGTGGGGGGATAATAGGAGCCTATATAAGAAAAAGACCCCAAAATTGGGACTGTCCCTATAAAATTGGGACATCTGGTCACCCTAAGCAAATGGTACCATATCATGATCTACCCATTTAGAGCATAGCCAGAGCAGCCATTCTGGCCTGTGGAAATCCTGCAGTATAAACAAAAGGATGCATGGCTAATTCAGCTATTGGAGAACAAATCCCATAAGCGAAAAAATAGTTATGCAACCTGATACTTACATCATTATGCTTTCTCTTCCATCTTTAGAATAATATCAGTTTTCCCCGCCTGAGCCCTGTGTTTGTAGTTGCACATTCTCAGTGATGTGTTTAAGATAATGAACCCTAAAAAAACAGAGGTTACTATTACTAAGGGGATTTTTCTATTAAGTTTTAACTTCACTTACAATCCATCTTTTCCCTTTTCCTTTCTTTTTAAAGATTTGGTTTTGTAGTGAATAGGATTTTAGGCTATTACATAACTCACATTAGCATAACTTTCTCATCTAAGGAAGTTACTTCAATACATCTTATGCATATTCTGTATTTTATACAAAGTTTCAAGAACTCTTATTCTTCTCCTGTCCAGCTTTTATATTCTTCAGTGACTTTTACGTTTCTCGCTAATTCTTGCCCCCACAGAACTAATAGCATCATGGAATGTAAAAACTATTATATATAGTTAGTTTAAAAAAACACATTTTGAAAGTCCCCTAGGACGGATCTATGATTATTACTGCTCTGCAGCAGCCCCTGCTGGTAAAGGACAGCTGTCAGACCTACAGGTCTCTTCACAATTACGCCTGTCAAACCTATTGCTTAATCACCAGCAGCTATATTCCAGCATAGCCATGGGTGACCTGCAGGTTCACAGAAACTTGAAACTGGTTTTCCTACCATCTGCAGAATGGCAACTGTTCATTCTTATCACGGTGGACAGCGAATGCCGAAGCAATAAATAATGTTTATGAGCCTTTTTTGACACGTTTGTAGCATCAACCAATAAAAAGAAGTCTGGAAAATATTAGTCTAAGAAAAGAAAAGCAATGCAGTGTAAGATATACCACCTGAAAAGGCTTCACTTAAAGTACAAGTCATGACATAGTGTCAAAAAAGAATTTTTCACCCAGTGGAAGCACATTAAATTATGCTAGTACTGTCTACTCTTCCATGTGGTTGTTGACAGATGTTTCTGAGAGAAAATCTTGCCTTCTGCTTGACCTTAAAAGCTGTCCCACACACAGCCTTTATATTACAATGCTAAAAAGCGAAAAATAAGGATTCCTCTGGGATAGAGACTAAATATTTATGGGATGTTGACCAAAGTACACACAGAAAAAAACCTTAAAGATATTTATCAGAAAAAAAATCACACATCATTTAAAATGAAAGAACTAGAGTGGAAAACACTCAGGTAATTGCAGTTTGTTTTGCCATACATCCCTGAAACTCCCTGTAGTGGAAAGAACATATAGCAGGAAGGTTATGATAACAATACATATCTATTTTTCTCACATTTATCATCATATTTAAGCCAACCTACCCAAAGAGCTCTGTAAAACATATACATTTGTAATAGGGATCATATTCCCACAGGACAGTTGAGAGAAAAATCACAGGGAAAATGTACATGAATGTGAATCGTGTAATCAAGAAAGCTGAAGGCAGTGGGTGTGGGGAAGAAAAGGGACAAGAACAATGGAAGACAGGAAACAGGACACAGAAGACAAACCAATTTAAAGATTTGGAATGACTGGCTATTTTTATACAAGGAAAACGATCTTAAGGAGGAAGAGTGTTTAAGCCAGCAACAATGACAGCTACAAAAAAAATGTAGTCTAAACAGGAACAGCATCCTACAAAGCAAGACAGTGCCTCTGGGTTACCTCCATGAGGAGTTTCAAATCTCAGAATGGTTGAAGAAACAAGCCTTATTTAATAGCAGGTGCTATGTTGTATGCTGTATTTTGTCAAGCCCAAAGGGACTATCAGACCCTTCCACATATTAAAAGGAGATCAGAAGGATGTGATTTTGTTCACATTCCTCCAGGAAACATGATATACTGGCACACCCAGAAAGTACAGACTAGTGTAACAGTTATATAGGTGGGTATAAAAATAAAAATAAGGGAGCGATGCGTACATGAAAAAGTAGAATCATCCCAAGTATTATTGTCAAAAGAGAAACAATTTTGATCACAAAGGGTCAATAAATTAAAAACAAATCAGTGAATAAATGTCTTAATTATATTGTTTGAGAAATATTTTCATATGAAAGGAATTACTTTTTCTTAATATTTTCCAGTTTGTAATCCAGCCAGAAATGACTACTTTTAATTTATTATTTCTATAGTGCCCCAAAATATGCTAGCTGCTTTACGAATAAATGAATTGGGCAAGGTGAGTTTGTCGAAGAAACTCTTGCATTTAGGAGTAACCCTAGCTGTTTTGCCAGACATAGCAAAAAACATTTCAGCACCCCCACTTCTCCTGTCTTTCCTGCCTCCTCCCATCCCCCTCCAGGGGCCAAGCAAAAAAAAGAAAGAAAAGAAAACCCAGTGTCACAGTGGTACAGCACGTCTTGAAAGCTGGCACCAATGGAGGTTGCCCTGTTTGCCCACCCCTTCCCACCTGCTTCCAATATACAGGCCTGGTATTTCAAACACTTGCTACTGGGTGTAGCAATTATTATAATTAAAAGGCCTCTGGCTGACAAAGGGACTACTCAAGGCAGTAAATATGACACCCAATAGCAACGGTTTGGAGATCAGGTCCTAAATATTAGGCAAGAACACAACTGAAGGGGAAAACATCTGTGGAGAAAGGAGGACTGTAAGGACAAGGGCTACAAATATAAGCCTTGATTCTGTACGTATTTGTGTGTGTGTTACTTTATGACCTATTGAAGTCAATAGGACTATTCAGACAATTACATTTTCTCACATGATATTTTGTGTTTGCAGGCTTGTGGCCAGAAACTCATGCAGTTCCTTAAAGATGTTAGGTGATTATCTTGAAGTTGCCATCAGTAGAGTTGATGACATTTCAATGAGAAACAGAAATGAAATGCCAAAAAAAAAAAAAGCAAAACACTGCAATTTTTTTCTTTTTCCAACCAACGCTGATATTATAGATGTACGCCCACAGGTACATCTAAACATAGCAAAATGTGTCTGAGTGTTTGATGTGCATTTATCTTTTTATTAAAACATTATTTTTAAAGATATATTAAGCAGAAAGTATTATAGTGGCTACAGCTTTTCAATTCAACTAATGCAAGTGGGTGCTAAATACTGAAAGGTAACTTCTGGATGAGACAGGAACTTTGACTTCTTGCTACCTTGATTTAAATGAAGTAGAGTACAGATGAGATACTATAAATCCTCTGGTCTTTCTCTGCAGCTCACTGCACTGTTACCCAGAAAATATCACTGCCATATAATGATGCTAAAAAAGTCACTAATGTATTACCATATCCAACCAGCAGACCTTTCTAGAATTTAATCATTGTTAATGAATTAGCAATAGTTGGAGAGTATTTATACACTTTTGCACAAAAAAAGTAAAGTTTCATTATACCAATGGGTATATGTGCCTCTGACAACCTTTTTGGCAGCTATTATCTTTGAAAAAAAGTCATAAGCGGCCAGCTTATTAAATTTTGTAAATCATAAGGCTTGTCTGCAAATGCAGAGCACTACAGCTGATTTAGCTGTTAGCCTAGAAATTCTGCTGTTAAGACCAGTAAATGGGTCCAGAGTTTAAGTTGCATAGTAAATTATACATAGAAGAAACAGACAGAATCTTGCCTCATGTTTCCTGTCTTTAAACCATAGAGTGGCTGCACTTCAGCATCCAGAAAGATGAACTGACAGCACACTTTTGTTGCTGGGATTCAAATTTTAAAATGATACATCAGGTTCCTAGATCCTGATCACTCTCAGAACGGGAAGGTTACTGAGTTCTTGACTAAGGGTACGTCTATACTACCCACCTGATTCGGCGGGTAGCAATAGATCTTCTGGGATCGATTTATCGCATCTCGTCTAGACGCGATAAATTAATCCCGGAAGCGCTCCCCGTCGACACCGGAACTCCAGCTCCGCGCGAGGAGTAAGCGGAGTCGACGGGGAAGCCTGCCTGCTGCGTCTGGACCCGCGGTAAGTGCTTTTAAGTTCGAACTAAGATACTTCGACTTCAGCTACATTAGTCACATAGCTGAAGTTGCGTATCTTAGTTCGACCCCCGCCCCTAGTGTGGACCAGCCCTAAATAAGAACATAAGAATGGCCATACTGTGTCAGACCAATGACCCATACTGGGTCAGACCAATGTTACATCTAGCCCAGCATTCTGTCTTCTGACAGTGGCAAATGTAAGATGCTTCAAAGGGAAAGAACAGAACAGGGCAATCAGAAAGTGATCCATCCCCTCTCATCCACTGCCATCATCCAGCAGTCAGAGGCTTAGAGACACCCAGAGCACATGATTACACTCCTGACCACCTTGGCTAATAGTCATTGATGGACTTATCCTCCATTAACTTATCTAGTTCTATTTTGAATCCAGTTATAGTTTTGGCCTTCACAACATCTCATGGTAATGAGTTCCACAGGTTGACTGTGCATTGTGTGACAATGTACTTCCTTTTGTTTGTGGTAAACCTGCTGCCTATTAATTTCATTGAGTGACCCCGGTTCTTGTGTTATATGAAGGGGTACATAACACTTCCTTATTCACTTTCTCCACGCCATTCATGATTTTATAGACCTCTATCATATTCCTCCATAGTTACCTCTTTTTCAAGCTGAATTGACCCAGACTTTTTAATCTCTGCTCATATGGAAGCTGTTCCATACCCCTTATCATTTTTCTTGTCCTTCTTTGTACCTTTTCCATTTCTATATATCTTTTTTGAGATGGGGTGACCAGAGCTGCAACAGTATTAAAGGTGTGGTCATATCATGGCTATATATAGTGGCATTATGATTTTTTGTGTTTATCTATCCCTTTCCTAATGGTTCCTAACGTTCTGTTAGCTTTTTTGACTGCTGTTGCACATTGAGCAGTTGTTTTCAGAGAACACTCCGCTTTGACCCCAAGATCTCCTTCTTAAGTGGTAACAGATACTTTAGATCCCATAATTCTGTATTTAGAGTTGAGATTACATTTTCCAATATGCATTACTTTGCATTTATCAACATAGAATTTCATCTGCCATTTTGTTGCCCAGTCACCCAGTACTGTGAGATCCCTTTGTAACTCTTTGCAGTCTGTTTTGGACTTAACTATCTTGAGTAATTTTGTATTGTCTGCAAACTTTGCCACCTCACTGTTTACCCCTTTTCCCAGATCATTTATGAATATGTCGAACAACACTAGTCCCAGTACAGATCCCTGGGGGACACCGCTATTTACCTGTCTCTCAATTCTGAAAACAGACCCTTTCTTTCCTGTCTTTTAACCAGCTACTGATCTATGAAAGGACCTTACCTCTTATCCCATGACTGCTTATTTTGCTAAGAGTCTTTGGTGAGGGGCTTTGTCAAAGGCTTTCAGAAAGTCCAAGTACACTGTATCACCCTTGTACACATGTTTGTTGACTCCCTCAAAGAATTCTAGTAGATCGGT
This sequence comes from Chelydra serpentina, assembly GCA_037349315.1. Lineage (NCBI taxonomy): Eukaryota > Metazoa > Chordata > Testudines > Chelydridae > Chelydra > Chelydra serpentina. Next base: position 66,342,777 of record JBAIAC010000004.1, read on the forward strand.
GAGGCACGATTTCCCCTCATAAATGCCGTGTTGACTCTTCCCCAACAAATCCTGTTCATCTATGTGTTTGATAATTCTGTTCTTTACAACATTTTCAACCAATTTGCCTGGTACTGAAGTTAGGCTTCCCGGCCTGTAATTGTCAGAATTACCTCTGGAGCTCAGTGGTGAGAATAAATGAACAAAATTGAGTGTAATTCTTCACCACTAGACCAGTGAGTCTGCAGAGTTTATGCAAACTGAGATTACATAAAAACCCACTGGAGTCACACCCCAGTTTTTCGGCAGTAACTGCTGTAGACAGAGTAAGATGATGGCCATCAAAACTGGAACGTAGGAAAAAATAAATATGTTCATTCTACATTTATTTTTTCCCTTTTCAGATACTGCATGCAAGTAGTCAATTACCTTCAAGTATGTTAACAAAGTAACATACCCTCTTGTAATAAACATCTGACTAGACACAAAACAGGGAGGAAGTTGGGACAAAAGAATCATATCTGAATAATGTGTGAGAGGGGTTGTTTTGTTTTACAATAATTAACTCATTGCTTTGTATTCTCCCCATTCACAATGACTTATGGTGCATCATGTTGAAGTGCAATGTGATTAGAAACTGCCCACTACTGTGTCCTTTCATGAACAATGGAAGCAAATGTGTCAGTGAAGAATGTTTGGTTTGCATCTGCTCAACAATCATTCTAGTGCTTGCTTTTATATAAACTAATACTTTTTTTTAAACAGGAGTCAAGTACTTTTCATTTTCAGTAGGCAACCAGCCCTTTGGTACTCAGACTAATAATCAAATCAGTATGCTGAATTATATTGTGTAAGAAGGTAGCAAACCTAAATACTGAAAATCTGTCTCAAATTTTTTTCTATACCAACTGTCAGCAGGGGGAACTATTAATTCATACAAAACTTTCTAGGCTGAAATGATGTAGGAAACTGGCATCATACTAGTACATATATGTTCACAAACTTGCATCACTGCAACAGTCAACCTAGACACCTAAAGACATAAAACATGGTGAAACTACATAACTTGATTAAAGACAACAGAAATTAAAAACATAGGCAAAGTGTCTTTTGAGTATTACGTGGATTTTGAAGGCTAGGATTAAAATGCAACATGATCTTGATGAATCATAAAAAATAATCAAATGTACTAATGTGGGTACCCATGCTACCCTCCCACAAAAAAATCCATCAGATGGGAAAACTAAATTAAAATATCTATGGTTTATCTCATGATAACAGCAGCTTCATTGTTCTTTTGATAGGGAACAATATCAGGCCATGCAGATAGGGCCAGGGATAGCTCTCAAAGCTATTCGGAGTCACAGGGAAATCAGAGAAAGCATAGCTTCTAATGGAGAGAGGGATTGGAGCAAAAAATATGACAAGGGGCTAACATCACGGATCACAACTATATGAAACATTGAGCAGCTTAAGTAGTGAGGGGAAGTTCACCCACATGACCTTACCATATAGAGTGGACTCCCTCAGCCCTTCCCTGTCCACCCTGACATACCCTCAAAATCCCACAAAATCCCTGACTGCATAGATGCCAAGGAAGGACTTCTTCATATTGAGAGTGAGGGGACACAGCGGGCAATGAGCTGTAGAGAGGTATATAGGGTCCAGAAAATGGCAGCATAATAGCTAGACTAATAACAGGAAAAGATGTGGGGTTGTAGTGAATGAAAAACTAAGTACAATTCTACAGTGCTACACTGTCACAAAAAAAGACAAATATTATATTGAATGGTATTAACAGGAGTATCACATGTAAAACAAGCAAGGCAATTATTTTGCTCTTCCCAACCCTGATTAGGCCTCAGTTGCATTACTGCATTCGATTTTGGGCACAACATATTTAAAAGGACAACAAATTGGAGAAAGTTCAAAGATCAGCAACAAAGAGGATAAAAGATTTGGAAAATAAGATCTATGAGGAAAGGTTAAATGAACTGGACATGTTGACTCCAGAGAAAAGACGACTAAAGGGAAACATGATCTGTCTACAAATATATAAAGGGTTGCTATAAAGAGGACAGGTTTGAAAATCTCCTGGGGCTTCCAGAACTGGGAGCTAAGCTTTGTTCTAGGTCCCTGACACACAAGCCTGTTTGCCTTTCCAGCAAACTCTTCAGGACTCTTCCAGTCCAAACCTTGTCTAGGAGATAAAAATCAGTGAACCCCAATTCCCGAATTCCTCAGAGACACCTTTCTCTGCAGTGCAGCCCCTCTTACTGTGGTAATCACCAAATCTTATCAAGTTTGCTGCTCTTTTCAAGGGAAAACATCTTATTAACTTGACTGGGGTTGACAAACCCTCTACTTCAGTTATAGCACTGAGTTGGTTTATGATAAAAATAAAACAAGTTTATTAACAAAAGGACACTGATTTAGTAACACCAATGGATAAGGATAGAAGTGGTTATAAATAAACAAAAATAAAAATACTCTTCTAAGTCTAAAATTCAACAAACCAGAGTCTTTTGTCCAAAGAAGTTTTTCTCACCACAATCTTTCTTCCAACATGACCGGCTAGACTTTTAGCCAGAACCAACACACAGACCTCAAAGCACTTGGTTTCTTTGACTCCTTATGTGAAGGATAAATTGGGGTTCGCTCCTCCTCTTTTATTAGTTCAGTAAACTTCTGAAATGTATTCTTCTGAAATGCATCCCCAAATAAAGTTCCTTTCTCCTGTTGGTGTACATGCACCATTTGTCAGAGGGGGGTGATGGATGGCAGTAGAGGGATCACTTGATCATTACCTGTTAGGTCCACTCACACCGGGGCACCTGGCATTGGCCACTGTCGGTGGACAGGATACTGGGCTGGATGGACCTTTGGTCTGACCCAGTACGGCTTCTCTTATGTTCTTATGCCAGGCTGCCTGGTGTTGATGCCATGCTGATTCCTCCCCCATTGTGTCCCAAGTCAGCACCTTCCCCTGAAATGCCTGGTTTAAACACATTTTAGTCACATATTTCCAGCATATCTGTAAAGTTCTTTGTGGGTTAACCATACATAGGTCACACAAGAACATGAATGATCTGTTAAGTTATTAGTTTTCCAATGATATCTCACATGCCACTTTTTGGATAGATATCATGACAACTGTATGCCAGCTGGCTTAAACTGGCTCTTAAGGTCACAATGGGGAGACATTACTCCCATGAGTCAATAAGGTCAGAACAAGAACTAATGGTCTTAGACTAAGGCAGAGAAGATTTAGGTTAAATAACAAGAAAAACTTTAATTATTAAAACTGTTAGGCAGTAGAACTTGCTGTCAAAGGCAGCCACAGAAGCACCATGATCAGAGATATTGATGGCTGGGCTAGACTTTTAGAGGACAACTAGTGGGAGCATGACCCAGTGCTGAGGGTGCTGACTTGGGACACATGGGTTCAGTTCCCTACTCTAGACAAGCCAGTTAGTCTTTCTGTGTTTCTGCTTCCCAACTGTAAAACAGGGATAATAGCAACATTCTAGCTCACCGGGGTATTGTGAGGATAAATACTTTCAGAATTGTGAGGCACTCAGACACTACGGTAATGAGCGCCATACAAATATCTAATCTGGATAGCTAAAGATGGTTTATGATGATATATTCAATCTTGACACAATATAAGGGACTGACCACCTGACCTACCAGAGGTCCATTCCAATCTGAATGATTTCTATGACTGTTGAAATGTGCTTTAGATAGCGCATCCAGTCTGGAGCCGCTACATCCAAGAATGGAGAGTAAAAAGTAACAATAATTCAGGAGCTCTGCCATGATACAACAGCTCCCTAGGGGCCTAACTCAACCACCCACTGAAGTCAATGGAAAGAGTCCATTGGCTTCAATAGGAGTTTGATCAGGCCCTAGATCAGGCCTGCACAACATGCGGCCTGGGGGCCGCATGCTGCCCGTGTGGGCTCACTGTGCGGCCTGCGGGAGGCTGAGTAGGTGGGCTCACTGTGTGGCCCAAAATCTGGGACTGTGTCCGTTGGTCCTTTTTGCTGCTTGTTTCTGGACTGGGGGTTGTCCCAATGCTGCAAAGAGGGTGTTCCCAAAGGAAGGTGCTTGCTTCTAACCCCTGAGGCTGTCAGTATGTCTGTTCTTCTCTAGTCAGCCCACTTGCCAAGTTTGATTGTCTTTGGTCTGGTTCCCATCCCCTCTCCAAGGGTTGCAGCTGTCTGGAGGTGCCTGCCTTCCACGCCTTCCTCATTCACACCTCATTCATTCAACAGGGCAATTGAATACAAAGTGGGGGGAAGATCTTATTCTACTTCTAGGAAAAAGACATTTTTCTTTTACCTTAATTATACTACCTTAGGGGCCCGCTATAACATATTACCAAGGTTCAATACAAAGTCATATAAAAGTTATACAAAAATGCATAATGCAGAGATTTATCTACAACTGCATTGATTGACTGTTGTGTGCAGTAATATAGTGACCCCTGGGGGGGTGAAGAGGGGTGTGATGGTGGGGCTGAGCAGGGAGGGGGCGGGTCCTATTTTACTGCTGTGATCTGGTCACCCTATGCTGTTTCTTTCCCCTTCTACAGGCTTCCACACCCCAGCACTGGGGAAGGAGGGGTTGTTTCCGCGGGGCGGGCGGCGCTGGGGGGTGGGGGTGTTTCCGTGGGGCCAGGGGGTTTCGGCCCTCAGCTGTTTTCTTTGGAGTAATATGGCCCTCGCTGCTTTACGAGTTGTGCAGGCCTGCCCTAGATACTAGTTATTAAATATGAAAAGGGGTTGTTCAGAATCTAGAGGACTAGTTGTGTAAAAATGATCAACTACTGAAATTGTCGAGATGAATCCTGGAAAGGAGATTAAAATCTAGTGGCATAGTCAGAAAATATTACAAGTAACTGTCAAGATATGTCTACAGAAAAGTATATTCTTTATGTTTCTTTCTTATTTTTAAAATGGGACTGTAACTCCATTATTAGATGCTTCATTTGATGTGGTTAGTTTTGACTGGATTCTTACAAAGGGAGGTGGTTGTACTTTTCTAAAAGCTATTTTAATGCTTAGAGTATTAAAGGCTCTGAATTAAAGGGGCACCAGCTATATGCTTTTTTTAAAAAAGTGTTTTTTGTGATACTAAAATTGTTATACCTTAGAATGTGAAAATGAAAATATTTTTTTAAACTACACAATTTATACTATATATTTATATATTTGGTTCAGCTTCTACTCTGAGAATAGATTGATCATTTTCATTTTTGTTAATTTTCCTTCTTAGTTCTCATACATTTTCATTTTATCTAGTTAGTTACTTCTCCATACAGATGAAATACACCTGTCCCAACCTCTGGTACTGTTGGACTCATAATACTTTAGTGGAATAGTTAAATTGAATATATATATTCCTCTGAAAAACAAAATTCATGAAATCATTTCTATTTGTATTATGATTTTTCAAACCCTTTTAACTAGGATAGGAGACACTGAAGGAACATTAAAGGTAAAAGGAAGTAAGTTAACAGAAGGAATTAATTTGCTATCAATTTCTTAAACATAAGAAGGAACAAAATGGATAAGAAATCACTAGGACTTGAAAAGTGTAAGCAAAGAATAAACTAAAGTAATGTGAGATTTCAAGTTTCTGAAGCATAAAATGGGACACACTTCAAAAAAGGTATGTGCACAAATGGTTTCACTCACTATCAATTATGCAGAGAAAAGTGATGGGGCATAGAAGAAAGCGTAATTGGAATGAAAGTCATGAACACAGGTGGCTCACATGGAAAGCATCATATAAGATCTCAGAAGACATGGGCAACTCACAAGACACGTACAGCTAACTTCAATAAACCCGAATACTGTACAAATTTCATATTGAAAGTCAAATAAATATTTACAGTACAGAATTACCCATGTGTATTTACGCAAGGGCTCACAATAGCTAATGAGCATATGGGGTAAAAACACAGTGCCCTGCGGGATCATATGTCAGCAAAGTTATATAATGAAAAACAATATGACCAGAGAGGCGTATATAACACCTTTAAAAAAATAATAGCATATAGGAGACATCCAGGAAGGCCCAACTGGAGTTTATAGAATATGCTGATGTGCATAAGGCTGGCATGCATACTTCTTTTGCGTTTGTCACATCTGTATAATAGGCCCCGTGTAAGCCGAGCATGAGTTAGAGCTGCCTATGCCTGCTTTTGAAGCCTGGGCAGCACATACTTTTGATAGATGGATAGGAGAAAGGTGAACATGGCACATGGATCTTTTCTTCGGTGTACTGACATTACAGCATGCATGCCTTTCAACCTTCATGCCACCTTGGAGTAATGCAGCAACACCTGCCGCTGAGAGTACACTCCGAGAGGGCAAGGGGGTCAGCCCTTTTTGTCTACCTTACTCGCTTCTGGCCAAAAAAAAGGCACAACTTGCATTTTTCACTGGCTTGGACAGAGTGCAAAGGGGAGTGCAGAATCTCCGAGGAATTCCTGGGAAGCAGCAATGGCAAGAGAGAAAAGGCAGGGGGAGGAGCAGGAATTCAGTGAGGAGCACATTTTAGTAGCTACCATAACAATAAAGCTGTTCTCTCTTTCACTCACACACACACACACACACACACACACACGGATACAGTTTTTATACAGATAAACAACATTTGAATTCAAGTGGCCCCATTTTACATATACTCTGTCCACTGAAACTTCCCTTATTCTCTGTGAAACCAAGTTGTGCAGAAACCACATTACGTGGAGCTGCTACAGTTGCCCAATGTTACCATTTTATAAAATTTTGATTTGCTCTTTTTCAGTCTTGTGGAATGTACTACTCAGATGCAGTGATAAGCTGGATACACATTAACAAAAATGGGAACTTGTTAACTTATGGGAATTCACAGCCAATAAACCACAAACCCAGGTGTACATACTCACATGAAACATAAACCTTCACATTTGGGTTTGCACAAATGTAAGACACATACTAATTTAAATTATGGTTTGCCATTCACACATGAAACAGATCAACAAGAGAAGTTGTACAATATTGAGTGAACTAGTTCAGGACAGTTCATACACAGCTGAAACCAGGAGAGTTAGTATGGCTGTTACAGAAACCATGCAAAGACTGGTAAGGAGGAAACAAAGATGTGAGTCTAGCTTTGAACCAAGACACTTCTCATTTCGCAATGAACTGACTTATTAGCAAACCATAATTGTGTACCAGAAAAGCAAGTGAAAATGAGACAGTGAGCGGCTTGATAACAATTCTCCACTCATAGTACTTTCATCTTATAGTGCCCTAGAATTTACCAGTAGCATTTTTTCATGTTGCAGATGAATATCTGCCTAATTGTCTGTAAAAAATGCACCATTAATAAAGAAGAATTAAAGGAAGACAATATAACAAGGTGGAACTTGTACAAGTTTTGCATAGGAATGACCTGTGAGGTTCTCACACATATACTCATCAATGACGACAGTTTTAGCCCAATTATTTTGGGGTTTCGGTTCAAAAAGAACATGTAGATTCCCTCCCTTTTCTCCTTGAAATTGCTATGAAGGATATTACCCTAGTTCCTATGGAAATAACATGGATAGGCTATTTTAGTCTTCAAGAGTCACTGAATGGAAAAATGGGATGCAAAATATTTCCTGGCATTATTTAGGACTGACTTATTGTACCGTGCACGTTAGTCCCGAACCATAGTTTAACATTTCAATAAGTTCATGTATTTATTTGTATTTTCTTTCCTTTGATCTTTACTGCTTGAATGATGCCAATAATGGAGGGAAAGCATGTTTGTCTTTCCTAACTGTCACTGATGACATAGATAAGCAAAATGGATGTGGGCATTTCTGTTTTGTTTCTTGGTAATGAGGCTTTTCAAGTATTTTAGTAACTAAAAGAATTTGACATTCAAAGTGTTGGTATCTATTGCCCTCAGCAGGTTTTCTAAACAGAAGAAGTACAAAGTTTTATACCAATAAAAAAAATACACATCTTCTGGTAAAGAGGACAAGAAGCTAGACATAAAATGTGAACAAACTTAATCACCCAGGTACTGTAAGGTAATGTATATTCAGAAGTACATTATCACTTTATAGCATATCATTTTATTAATAATTCCTGTGTGTTGTGAATCATTGATGATTAATAATAGAAAAAAACAGAGCCAGGAGCCAAATAAAGAATAAGAGACATGCATTTAAAAAAAAAAACTCAAGGAACATTCCCAGTAGACATTTAGTGCTTGAATTGTGAAAGAAATCTGAGATGGGAAGGTATTGATAAAAGCAATTCTCAACAAGTTTTTAAAAAAAGCCAGTAGCCCATCTCTTGCCCCTGTTTCCGTAAGTGACACTATTCCTGAAAAACACTAATATAGAAAACTATTATTTTAGTGAGACTCTTGGCTCACTCTTGAGTTTTCTATTCCTAGCTTGTGCAATTGGATAACGTGTGAGTAAAAAGCAGTGTGGTTTTGTGGTTAGAATACAAGAGTGGAAGTCTAGAGACCTTGTCTCTGTTTCTGATCCTGACCTGCTGAATGACTTTGGGAAAGTTATGTAATTCCTCTGAGCCTAAAGTTTTCCCACCTGTAAAACGGAACAATTATACATTCCTCGAGTACTACACAGTGGCACAGCGTGGTGATGGATTTTTGTTTTATAAAGCAGTTTGACATTCTCTGATGAAAGGCACTCTAAGGGCTAACATTAAAATTGAACACATTTTTGAAGATTTCTCTAAGCATTAGGCCTTTCAATTCTTGGTTTCTAGAAAAATAATAATACATTTCTTACCTCTAGTTAGCACCTTGCATTGTAAAGTACTTTACAAAAATTTCCTCTATGTCATTGGGCAAGTCAGTTTAGCCAAGACACTGGAAATAAGTAACATCTTAACTAATAAAAGTGCCATAAGATCTTTAATGAACATAGGTGGACAGGACCTTGATATTACATCTCAGACCAATCAAAAAAAACCATCTCAAGAAAAATAGTTCTTCTGTACTGGGGCATTGGATCACTTATGACTCAGAGGCAAGAATGCTGTCTTCTGAATCACCAACACCAGCTGCAGCATCATCTAAGGCCGTGTCTACACTAGCAAGTTTCTGCGCAGTAAAGCAGCTTTCTGCGCTGTAACTCCTGAGGTGTACACACTGCCAAGCCACTTAGCGCGCAGAAACTGCGCAGTTGTGGTACTCTTAAAAAAAAACACCACGACAAGAGGCGTACAGCTTTCTGTGCTGGGGCTACAGCGCCACGGTGCTAGTGTAGACACTGTGGCGATTTCAGCATTGCAATTAGGCTCCGGGACATATCCCGCAATGCCTGTTCTCACCTCTCTGGCCATCAGTTTGAGCTCTACTGCCCTGCCCTCAGGTGACCAACCGTCATCCCCATCCCGTAAATTCCTTTACAAATATGAAAGTCCCCTTTCTGTTTGCTCAGTGATGCATGCAGTGGTCTCAGCACATCTTTCCAAGTGGCATTGCCTGCTCCACACACCAGGCGATCCCCTGCTTGGAGCAATGCCGATCTACTGGGGACCTCATCAGCATTTGGGGAGAGGAAGCTGTGCAGTCCCAGCTGCGCTCCAGCTTTAGGAATTATGATACCTATGGACAGATTTCACAATGCATGATAGAAAGAGGCTGTGACTGGGACACACTGCAGTGTAGGGTAAGAGTGAAGCAGCTGCGGAACACCTACCACAAGGCGCAGGGGGCAAACCGCCGCTACAGTGCTGTGCCCACAAGCTGCCGGTTCTACAAAGAGCTGAACATGATACTTGGTGGCGACCCCACCTCCACTGCAAAGGCCCCTGTGGATACTTCGTTGGCTCGTGTGCCAGTCAAGAATGGACCAAGCCAGGAGGAGGAAATCTTGGATGAAGATGTGGAGGGGGAGATGGACCCAGAGGCAGAGGACAACTTAGAGGCCAGAGATGCATGCAGTTAGGAGCTCTTTTCTACCCCAGAGGAGGCTAGCCAGTCACAGCAGCAAAGCGCAAACAGGAGAGGAGGCCCCTGGTAAGTGGATCTGAATCTGGGAATTGCTGAAGCGAGTTGTTGGGGGCAGGAGGGTTGCAGAAAGCAGCCTTGTCTCCCACCGCATGCCTAGTCTGAGCAGCAAAACAGACTGTTGATCACTCCTTCACTTCACAGGACTCTCCCTCAAAGATCTCCCAGAAACTCTTGTGGAGATACTGGGCAATCTGCTGCCGCAGGTTCCTCGGCAGAGCTGCTTTGTTTCTTGCCCCATTAACGGTGACTTTCCCGTGCCTCTGTGCTGTCATGGGGAGGAGGGGACTATTGCTGCACACAGGCGAGCTGCATAGGGGCCAGGGCGGAAGCCACAGGCTTGTAGAAGCCTCCCTTGATTCCCTGCTAACCCTCAGCAGCGAGATATCTTCCATTATGATCATATCCTGTGGAAAGTGTAGGGACAAGAATGATTATCAGGCCCCCCCTACAGTGCTGGCTGTCCCCAAGAGCCATGTGCCCAGTGTAGAGCAGGGTCTGGGAAGAGTGATTCACACTGCCCCTGAGGCTACTCACCATTTTGGGGGTCTTGTGGGTCATGTGTGCTTGCCTGGGGTCAGCCAGTTAGTGACAAGTGTGTGAGTACTGGCTGTGTTTTAAATCACTGAATCAGTGTTGTCTGTGTTGCAAACAATACTGCTTCTGTAAGATGTTGCATTTAAGCTTCACAGAGATGACCTTGGGAGCCCAGCCTCCCTCTTTGTTACTGGCGGCAGAACAGCTGCGCAGAATTAGAAAGTGGCCAAGAAGAACTAAGGAGGATTTTCTCCATGAGGTTATGATGCACTCCACCGTTGAGAAACAGGAACTGAAGAAGTGGTGGGATAGCGTGAAGAGGGACTGAAAAGAGAACACGGTGCACCAGAAAGAAGCCACTGACCAGCTCTTAAACTTTATGGCGCGCCAAGTGGACACACTCCAAGCGATACCAGCTTTTCAAACAGAGCAGCTCTACGTCCTCCCTCCCCTGCAGCCGCTGTCACAAAACTCTTTCCCATACGCCCCCCGCCACACCGCCAACACGCTGTTTTCAACCTCCTGGCTCCACTCTCTACTTGCAGCATTCCACTCCTCCCTCCTCACAGTCCAGCACTGTGGACTCCCACTACCCACTGCACACAACACCCATCCCTATGCAGTTTGTCCTTGCTGAAGTACAGCATCTGCTTCATTGTACTCCAAAGGAGAAGGCTGGGTATGATCCCTGGACATACACAAATCTTTAGCACTCCTGGGACCCTCCTCCTCTTGAGACCTTCCCTTCCTTTATCCTCCTTCCTGCTGATGTATTTTTTCATTTGACTCTCTCCTCCAGTTGTTTGTCTTTTAATAAAAGAATTATGTTGGTTTGAAAGCAATCTTTATTCTATTAAGAGAAAGCAAAAAGAGCACTGCAAAGCAACATACAATTATGTTAAGCCGTCTTCTTGCATCATGTGCACCAATCACCTCCTAGCATTATAAGCACTGCAGTCCCAAGCATAGCAACAAATATTAGTGGCTTTCAGCTTCAAATTGCTGCCTCAAGGCATCCCCGATCCTTATGGCCCCGCGCTGTGCCCCTCTAATAGCCCTGGTCTCTGGCTGTTCAAACTCAGCCTCCAGGCGCTGAGCCTCTGCGGCCCAGCCCTGAGTGAAGCTTTCACCCTTCCCTTCACAAATATTATGGAGCATACAACACATGGCTATAAGCATAGGAATATTGTCATCAGCCAGGTCCAGCTCCCCATACAGGCATTGCCAGCGGGCTTTTAAATGGCCAAAAGCACACTCAACAGTCATTCTGCCCTTTTTCAGTCTGTTGTTGAACCGCTCCTTGCTGCTGTCAAGTTGCCTAGTGTATGGCTTCATAAACCATGGCATTAAGGGGTAGGTGGGGTCTCCCAGGATCACAATGGGAATTTCAACTTCCCCTATGGTGATCTTCTGGTCCAGGAAGAAAGTCCCTGCTTGCAGCTTCTTGAACAGGCCAGTGTTCCAAAAGATGCGTGTGTCATGCACCTTTCCGGACCAACCTGCGTTAATGTCTGTGAAACACCCACGCTGATCCACAAGCACCTGGAGAACCATTGATAAATACCCCTTGCAATTAATGTACTCGGTGGCTAAGTGGTCTGGTGCCAGAATTGGAATGTGCGTGCCATCTATCGCCCCTCTGCACTTAGGGAAGCCCATTTATGAAAAGCCATCCACAATGTCACGCACATTGCCTAGAGTCACGGTCTTTCAGAGCAGGATGCAATTAATGGCCCTGCACACTTCCATCAACATGAATCCAACAGTCAACTTTCCCACTCCAAACTGGTTAGCGACCGATCGGTAGCAGTCTGGAGTAGCCAGCTTCCACAGTGCAATCGCCACGTGCTTCTCCAGCAACAAGGCAGCTTTCATTCTCCTGTCCTTGAGCCGCAGGGCTGGGCAAGCTCATCATACAGTCCCATGAATGTGGCTTTCCTCATGCAAAAGTTCTGCAGCCAGTGCTCATCATCCCAGTCGTGCATGACAATGTGATGCCACCACTCAGTGCTTGTTTCCCGAGCCCAAAAGTGGCATTCCACTGTGATCAGCACCTCCATGAATGCCACAAGCAATCTTGTGTCGTAGCTAATATGCGTGGCGAGATCAACGTCGCACTCCTCTTGCTTTTGTAGTTTAAGAAATAACTCCACTGCCACTTGTAACATGTTGGTCAGAGCAAGCAGCATACTGGTCAGCAGTTTGGGATCCATTCCTGCAAACTGAAGCGGCAGGATGTGTGTCATAAACATACAGCTAAGGGTAGCCTAGGATTCCTCCTTACCTGTAAGAGGTTAAGAAGCTCAAATAACCTGCTGGCACCTAACCAAGAGGACCAATGAGGAAAGAAGATACTTTTAAATATTGGGGGGGGGGGGAAGGTTTTGTTTGTGCTCTTTGTGTGTGTTTCTGTTCTCTCTTGGGACTAAGAGGGACCGGGGCAGAAATCCATCTCCTCCAACCCATCCTCAACCAAGTCTCCAATATTGCAACAAGTAAGTTAGGCCTTGCGATTAGTTTTTCTTTTGTTTTGCTTGTGAATTTTCCCTGTATTAAAAGGGAGATTTATTCCTGTTTTCTGTAACTTTAAGGTTTTGCCCAGAGGGGAGGATCCTCTGAGTTTGGAAATTGAGCACCCTGTAAAGTATTTACCAACCTGATTTTAGAAAGATGATTTTTACCTTTGTTTTTTTAATAAAATCCTTCTTTTAAGAACCTGACTGATTTTTCCATTGTTCTAAGACCCATGGGTTTGGGTCTTTGATCACTTTCTACCAATTGGTTAGGAGATTATTCTCAAGCCTTCCCAGAACAGGGGTGTCAGAGCTTAAGCGGATATTTTGGGGGAAAGGGGAACTCCAAGTGGTCCTTTTCCCTGGTTCTTTGTTTAAATCACTTGGTAGTGGCAGCGTCTACTTAAACCTAAGCTGGTAGAAATAAGCTTAGTGGGTCTTCCATGCGGGTCCCCACGACTGTACCCTAGAGTTCAGAGTGGGGCAGGAACCGTGACAGTGTGCAGTACACAAACTGTTGAAAGATGGCCCCAAATGCAGATGGAAGCACAGGGATTGCTGGGATGTGAAGCAATGCACCACGAGGCATTGGGACTGGACCCAAGATTCCCCGCGACCCCCCTCCATCTTCCCACAAGTCTTAGTGGCAAAAGAGAAAGAGGTGCTTTGTGGGATAGCTGCCCAGAGTGCACTGCTCCGAATACTGCTGCAAGTGCCACAAGTATGAACACGCTATTGCTCAGGAAGCTGTCAGTGTGAACACACAACAGTGGTTTGCCTTCTGCACTCTCTGAGCGGTGCTGTAAGTGCTGGCGCTGTAATTTTCTCAGTGTAGATGTGCCCTAAGTTTTCCATGGTGGTTTTTTACCAAGTATTAACTAGGCACTCAAGTTCCAAGGTGACTGACATTGCATCAGAGCACAAACAGATGGACAGGCCTGGGTAGATTGGAAGATACAAAAATGCTGCAGAGGATATAGGTCAAGTAAAAGTGTTCAGGCAGTCTTGTATGGAAGTTCAGTGGCTGATTTTTATAAAATCAATGAAATTATAAATATCTTGGAATACTGGCACTGGAATCCCAGGATTTTTTTTAACAAAAATTGATAACGTAATTTTTTTAAAATGTCACCCACATAAACGTTTCCATAGACATGCACTATGATAAATAATCATAATAAGAATATGTTTGATTTGTATAGCACCCTTTATCCAAGGATCTCAAAGCACTTTACAAAGAAGGATAAATATTATTACACCCAGTTTACATATGGGGAAACTGAGACATGCAGAAGTGAAGTAACTTGCCTAAGGGAGGCATTGGCGGAATCAGGAACAGCACCCAGACCTCCAGACTCTCAGTTCTAGAACTGGTCAAAACAGGGTAAGTATATTTAATTAGAAATTTTGAATTATTTTTTTTCATTTTATATTTAATTTTCTGTGATTATTTTTATGAAGATTTTTGAACTTTTAAAAAATCTGGATATTGCAATCATGTGTAGTTTTTTGGGCACCATATTATATTAAGTTCATGAATGTTTTAAGCATCACTGGGGGATGAGTTACCACAGCCTCCAGGAACTCAGAACAGTAGGGGTGATTACCGCAGTCCTTGATATTGTAAACAGCTTCAGAGAAGTATAACCTCCTGGGCTGGTTTACACATACTGGTTTGGGGAACTCCTGGAGGAGAGGCAAAACAAAGAAAGAATTTTAGTAGAAAGGGCTATGTTTAAACAGTCTTAGTGTCTTCCTTTTGATTCAGCAAATGGACAGGGCTTTTTGTTCAAGGAGTGCCCCAATGTTGCTGAAAGGTTAGAAGGGCTTTGGGCTACCAGGGCCCCACGTGGCAGATATGCATGTAAATCCATTAATGGTTTTTTAAAATGTTTTCTCTATATGTTTTTATCCTGAATAAATGTGCTTGGTCTGAAAGAGTTGTTGGGTTACTGGTAAATTACTGTCATTATCCTGGGAGAGGAACTAAAGAAGAAGGGCTGGATGTTTGTCAGACGTGCTTGGGATAATCACAATGAACTGCAGGGGACTGCAGCCTAAAACCCCGGTCTGGAGAGGAGGCTTGTGGGTCTCTGCTCATGGAGAGGTGAAGGCTAGAGGCAAACCAAAAGAGCAGTTGTAACGTCAATAGACCCTGATCATCGGCAGGTGGGATTGAACCTGGGACCTCTGAAGCTTAGCGAATGAGCCTCTACAGCATGAGCTAAAAAAGCCAATTAGCTCTTAGCTAAGGCTGTAGAGCAGACTCCTTTTACCTCTCACTCTAACTGTTCTCGGTGCCGCTAGTTGGGACAGAACACCACACCCAGAAAGTGTGTTGGTGACACAGTCACCCAGGAATTATGACAATTTCACTGAGGAAAAATCCTCTCACTTTTAAACCTTTTAGCTGGAAAAGAAGGAGTGGGAGTGATGGGGATGGTAAAAAGGTGAAATATACCTTCTCCTACTTTCTCTCACTTTTTTATTCCCCCAAGCCCCCCCTCCCCAACCTTTTACAGTGGACAAATGTAAGAAAGTGATTTTCCCCCATTAAAACAAAATGAACATTTCAACCAAAATGAAAAACTCCTCACAAAACTGTTTGTGGTGGTCAAAAAGGTCGTTTCCATCCAAAGAGTTTGGATGGAAAAATGTTAACCAACCCTGTCCAGTTCCCTGCTTTAATCCCTAGTCAACAACATCACCTCCCCAAACAAGTGGGGCCAGCAGCCTCCTTTCAAGGCATTAGGCCACTTGGGAGGCGAGTGGGTGTTAGCAGCAGCAGAAGCAGCCACCCACTTGGCAGAGACTGAGTTGACAGCAAATAATAGTCTCAGCAGCGGTTGCAGCCCCTCAGACAGCAAGGCAAGAAAGAGCAGGTAGTGTCCCCAAGGTGAACAGGAAGCACAGTTTAAAGTGAAGCCATCTCACCAGTAACCTCATTATGCAGTGAATCCCAACGTTCAAAGGTAAAAAGAAAAAAAGGAATATGTGCTCTCGCTTCTCCTAAGACACTTAACTATCCCCATCCATCCTTATTTGATTGATAAAAGGCCAATTAGGTCGGCCATTTAACTTACTTTGAGATAGAAAGGTCATCTAGTCTACCTTCCTGCCACTGCAGGATTGTTCCATACAGTACATTTGTTAGTGTCCGTCTAGTTGAAAATGTCCCATGCAATGGGGCTTCTGACTACCATGTTCCTTGGGAGACTATGCAACAGTTTGAAAAAAATCACCTTCTCAGGACAATCTTTCTGATATTCTGTATATAATAGGACTGTTGATTAATTGCAGTTAACTCATACGATTAACTAAAAAAATTAATCGTGATTTAAAAAATTAATCACACTGTTAACAATAAAATACCAATTGTAATGTATTAAATATTTTGGATGTTTTTCTACATTTTCAAATATATTGATTTCTATTACAACACAGAATACAAAGTGTACAGCGCTCACTTTATATTATTATTTTTGATTACAAATATTTTCACTGTAAAAATGATATAGTATTTTTCAATTCACCTCATAGAAGTACTGTTGTGCAATCTCTTTATCGTGAAAGTGTAACTTACGAATGTAGATTTTTTTTTGTTACATAATTGCACTCAAAAGCAAAACAACGTAAAACTTTAGAGCCTTCAAGTCCACTCAGTCCTACTTCTTGTTCACCCAATCGCTATGACAAACAAGTTTGTTTACATTTACGGGAGATACTGAGGCCTGCTTTTTATGTACAAAGTCACCTGAAAGTGAGAACAGACATTCAAATGGCATTTTTGTAGCCGGTGTTGCAAGGTGTTTATGTGCTAGATATGCTAAACATTTATATGCCCCTTCATGCTTCGGCCATCATTCCAGAGGACATGCTTCCATGATGATGATGCTCATTAAAAAAATAACGTGTTAATTAAATTTGTGACTGAACTCCTTGGGGGAGAATTGTATGTCTCCTGTTCTGTTTTACCTACATTCTGCCATATATTTCATGTTATACCAGTCTCGGATGATGATCCAGCACGTTTGTTTTAAGAACACTTTCACAGCAGATTTGACAAAATGCAAAGAAGGTATCAATGTGAGAGTGCTACAGCACTCGACCCAAGATTTAAGAATCTGAAGTGCCTTCCAAAATCCAAGAGGGACTAGGTGTGGAGCATGCTTTCAGAAGTCTTAAAAGAGCAACACTCAGATGTGGAAACTACAGAAACTGAACCACCAAAAAAGAAAATCAACCTTCTGCTGGTGGCATCTGATTCAGATGATGAAAATGAACACGCGTGGGTCCGCTCTGCTTTGGATCATTATCGAGCAGAACCTGTCGTCGGCATGGACGCATGTCCTCTGGAATGGTGGCTGAAGCATGGAAGGGACATATGAATCTTTAGCACATTTGGCACATAAATATCTTGCAACACTGGCTACAACAGTGCCATGCGAATGCCTGTTCTCACTTTCAAGTTACATTGTAAGCAAGAAGAGGGCAGCATTATCTTCTGCAAATAGTAACCAAACTTGTTTGTCCAAGCGATTGGCTGAAGTAGGACTGAGTGAACTTGTAGGATCTAAAGTTTTACATTGTTTTATTTTTTAATGCAGGTTTTTTTTACATAATTGTACATTTGTAAGTTCAGCTTTCATGAAAAAGAGATTGCACTACAGTACTTGTATTAGGTGAATTTAAAAATACTATTTCTTTTGTTTTTTACAGTGCAAATATTTGTAATAAAAAATAAACATAAAGTGAGCACAGTATACTTTGTATTCTGTGTTGTAATTGAAATCAATATATTTGAAAATGTAGAAAACATCAACAAATATTTAAATAAATGTTATTCTATTATTGTTTAGCAGTGCAGTTAATTGTGCGAAATTAATCGTGATTATTTTTATCACGTGATTAATTGTGATTAATATTTTTAATCGTTTGACAGCCCTTTTATACATTTTATTTTTATTTATTTATTCCCATTTTCTCTTTTACCCACTAGATAATCTCCCTTGTTACACATTTAAGCTATTTATAGGTAGTCACATGCAGAAGAAAGTGAGGGTTAAACTCCTGTATTATAGTAGAGTTTTAGTTTAAATCATAACTGTCAACTCCTCTTAGGGGTCAAGATGTAGTTAACAGATGAAACCATCTCATGACATCAAATTACAGTCACTGCAGGGGATTTTAAAATGTTTAAATTACTGTATTATAGAATTTCAACAATTTGGAACTTTTCCTTTTTTCAGAGTGATGTGACATTAAGACAATGCTATGCACTGGGAGAAGGGGAGAAAGAGAGAGAGAGAGAGAGATGAGAAAGAGAGATTGAAACAGAAAAACTACGCTGACTCTGTAGGAGGCCATATTTTTGTATATATAGAGAAAGACAAATAAAAAACAGTCTTTCTTAGGACAATTTGTGTGGCACTTTCTTATTGTTTTATAAATGAAAACAAAAGTATGGAGTGTTTTGTACGGGATTCAAAAGTCTCAGGCTTTTGAATGCTGCTTTGGTTTTTTAAGAAGCTTTGTAACAAAAGAAAAGCTCCATAGTAAGAATATTAATTGAGGGAGAAAATGAATGTGACAGGACTTTTTAGAGTTTTTTGTTTGTTTTACACTTGATACATTTCAATACTTCAGCTACTTCTAGATTCTTTCTCTCTCTCAGCCATAAAATACTTCACCGCGGGTGATCTTATTTGTATACAGAACCTATAGGACTGATATTAGTGATATTAATATTACTGATATTAATTTGTTTGGTACAATCTCTAAAAAGTCATAAATTCACTTTGTATCTTTACTTAAAGAGATATAAAGCAGATGCTTATAATAAATTGTAATACCAAGGTGACAGAAGGCAAGGAAAATTGACTGTAGGTGTGAGAGACGCCACACACAAATATGCACATATGTAATTAAACCTTTAAAGTATAGTTGAATGACTTTCTTATACCAGTCCAAGAATTATTAATACATGTGTCAATGTCAATTCTAAAGAAGCCTCTGTGTTAATTGTAACTATGGTGCCTTGTGCAACACCTGTCAAGGTATTTCTGGCACAGAATTTTTTTGTCTTGGGTGAGCTAGATAGCACAGACTGTGAGTAAGCTAGCCTTTTACCCCTGGAGACCTGAATTCAAATATTGGTTTAAGTCTCAAATTAATTGTTTGTCACACTTCACTAAACCACCAAATATGGCACAGTGCTGCATGGCTGGAAACCTGTGCTCAAGAGAGATCTAGGAGTGGAATATCTGGGGGTGTTGCTAATCAGGATTGGGGTGCACTGGTGCAGACAGGTGGGAGAGTCTACATAGCAACTGCCTTCTCTATCCTGTCACTAAGCCAGTTTTATTATTAGTCCTTCATTTTAACAAGCAGGAAATTCATCACAAATTTTGGAAGGAAAAATAAAGTTCTCTTACTAATGTCATCAATGCTGCTTCTAATCAATTCTAATGCATCCATATATCAGGCATTACCATCAAAGACAGTGTTATTCCAACCATGACCAGTGCTGTCTGGTGTTTCATACCAGCTTAAGTCCTTTTGATGCTAAAACACAAAGGGCCATCAAGAGTACTATTCTGCATCCTTATTCCCAGTAAGTCAAAGACTTGCTCTTCATATAAAAAGAATAGTCTTTTGAGAGATCTTTCAGCAAAAAAAAAATCCTATTGCTATGAGAAACACTATATTCTTTCAAACTTCAGCCAATCAACACCACATCTTAGTTAGCCAGTAACAATATATCACCATCTATTACTATGTCTCTATTGAAAATGTACTTAATAAAGTTAATGCACCCATTCTTCATTGCAAATATTGCATAGTACTGAAAGACTACTACAGCTTTCCATCAATGTGGTGTTCCTATTATAAACGCAGGGCCAGATCACAGTTGGCCCTGCAGGTAGGGTTGCCAACTTTGGTTGGATGAATTCCTGGAGATTTTATCACATGACATAATCTTTAATTAAAGACTAATCCTTCATTCCTGGAGACTCCAGGACAATCATGGAGGGTTTGCAACCCTACCTGCAGGAAAACTCATGTGGACAGGAATTGGGAATGAGAAGTTTTCATATACAAAACATGCAGGAACTGTGCAAGATTAATGTTGCTGATAGCACCAGCCTCTCCAAGTGAACAGGGGAGCTTTTTAGCAACAAGCTAAGAGGCTCAAGGGGAGCCTGGCTCTGTTGTAGCCAGAATTCACCTGAAGTTCCCACTTCTGTGTGTTCCTCCCCCATGCACAGGTTTGTGCCTTAAAGACACAATCCAGACTTTGGTTTTCCTTTAGCCATTTATGCAATACCTCACTAATACACACAATCTCTGAGCTAAAAGTGGGTATAAAAAGTGTCATCCCAAAAGGAAATTGTTCTGTTTTCACAGACACAACCAACAAAACACATACTGTCAGATACTCAGCTGGTATAAATTGGCATAGTTCCAACTTCATCAGTGGAGCTAGACTGATTTACAACCAGTGTTCCCTGTCATTTTTTCCATTTATGTGCTAAATGAATTTTTTTATGTGTGCCATACCATGGTAATGTGTGGATCTACACCACCAGGAGAAACCAAAAACCAAAATATATATTTTTAAAAAGTTACCATAGGGATAATTACTCCAGCCAGGATGGGTTAGGCATTTTAAAACTGAATACTCAAAGAATTAAATTTAAGTGTAAGACATACATAAAATTATGAAATGCATAGACCAGTCAAAATATTAAAATAACACACTGTGAAAGAAGTATCAAGAAGTAACAACAACAATACAAGTATGTGTTAGGAGTTGAGTGTGAAAGACAGAGTGTGTTTGTGAAACAGAGACACACACGCTGTGTGTGTGTGAGAGAGACAGCGAGACTGTGTGTGTGTGAGAGAGAGAGAAACGCATGTTGCCCTTTAAGTGTGCTGCCCCCACTTTAAATATGCTGCCCTTTTAAGTAGATCAGCACGTTCAGACACAGCAGCAGCTGCCAGCAAGCTCCCTCCATCCTGAGCCCTGTTATGTCCCATGCCCCCGCACTGTGGAGATGGGGTACAGAGGCAGGGGGAGGGGGACACCCTGACATCAGCGTTCCCCCTCCCCCGCCTCTGCACAGCAAGCAGGAGGCTCCCGGGAGCAGCTCCAAGGCAGAGGGCAGGAGCAGCATGGCAGTGGGGGGAGGGACACCTGTAGTGCATGGCACTTGATAGCCTGCTGGGCAGCCACCCAGCCATGCAGCTTAAAGGGAATTTAGTTCACAACATCTGAAAATCGGCCCTATCTGCATGGATGTATAAATAGAGGACTCAAGTAGAGAGGGTTATTTCACTTCTGCAGTTGTCACTGGTGTAACTGCCATGCTCATTTCTGATGTCCATATATCAAGAAGAATGTTGACAAATTGGAGAGGGTTCAGAGAAGAGACACGAGAATGATTAAAAGGTTGGAAAACATGCCTTACAGGGAAAGACTGCAAGAGCTCAGTCTGTTTAGCTCAGCAAAGAGAAGGTTAAGGGGTACCTTGATCACAATTTATTAGTACCTATATGGGGAACACAAATTTGATAATAAAGGGCTCTTCAATTGAGCAGACAAAAATATAACAAGATTGAAAGGCTGTCTAGTTGATGCTAGACTCACTCAGACTGGAAATAAAGGGCAATTTTAAAAAAAGCATTGAGGCTTATTAACCACTGGAACAAATTGCCAAGGGGCTGTGGTCAATTCTCCATCATTGGCAATTTTTAAAACAAGATTGGATTTATTTCTAAAAGATATGCTCTAGTTCAAACAGAAATTAATTCAAGAAAGTTCTGTGACTGTGAAAGGAGGAAATCAGCCTAGATGATCACCATTGTCCCTTCTAGCCTGGTAATCTTTGAATCCATTACTTTTATTTAAGATTTTAAAAAACAACTAAGAACAAATGTACTGTGGTAAAATGGGAAATTTTTGTAATATTTTTATTAATCCTATATGTGCCTCAGTTTCCCCTATATTTTGCATGGCAACCCAGTCAGGGAAAAAGGACTAAGGCTATATCTACACTACACAGCTTTTAGCCACAGGGCTGTGTTGTTACAGGTGCGCAGTGTAGCTGCTGTTTGTCGGCTTTCCTGCCGACAAAAAACTTCCACCCCCTCCCAACAAGCGGCGTTAGTGTTGTCAGCAGGAGAGCACTCCTGCCGACAAAGCTCTGTTCGCACCGGCACTTGTCCTCTGCAAAACCTTTGTCTTTTGTGGGGGAGGGAGGTTAACACCTCTGAAAGACAAAAGTTTTGTTGTTCAGTTGCCTGTGTAGACATAGCCTAAGCTTGCCCTCAGGACAGGTTAAGAGACATAGGTGTGTTTGTCACCCCATTGTCTGAGCCTGAATAGGTCTTTAAAAGGATTGGCTCAGCCTGACACCATATAAGTGGAAAAGCTGAGAAGCTAATGGAAAACCCAATCACCAGGACATTGACACCGAGAAACCAACAACCCAAAGGAAGGTGCATTTCCTCACCTCTCACCAGGAAAGCTGAGTTAAGACCCCAGCTCGGGAACAAAGGACTGGAAGGTGTGAGATGGGGACATAAAGGGCTGGCTTCTGGAAAGAATCTCAGCAATCTCACCTGGGGACTGACTAAGGAGGTCAGAGCGAGAGCGCCTGATCATGGGGGTTCACTACAGCTTGACTAAGGGTCTGGGCTAACCAGCATGGTCTATGCTGTAACTTTCACTCCTATATGCTAACCTAAGGACTTTCAGTTTGTGTGTGCTGGGTGACTAAAAAATCATAGAATCATAGAATCTCAGGGTTGGAAGGGACCTCAGGAGGTCATCTAGTCCAACCCCCTGCTCAAAGCAGGACCAACCCCAACTAGATCATCCCAGCCAGGGCTTTGTCAAGCCTGACCTTAAAAACCTCTAAGGAAGGAGATTCCACCACCTCCCTAGGTAACCCATTCCAGTGCTTCACCACCCTACTACTGAAAAAGTTTTTCCTAATATCCAACCTAAACCTCCCCCTCTGCAACTTGAGACCATTACTCCTTGTTCTGTCATCTTCTACCACTGAGAAGAGTCTAGATCCATCCTCTTTGGAACCCCCTTTTAGGTAGTTGAAAGCAGCTATCAAATCCCCCCTCAGTCTTCTCTTCTGCAGGCTAAACAATCCCAGTTCCCTCAGCCTCTCCTCATAAGTCATGTGCTCCAGCCCCCTCATCATTTTTGTTGCCCTCCGTTGGATTCTTTCCAATTTATCCACATCCTTCTTGTAGTGTGGGGCCCAAAACTGGACACAGTACTCCAAATGAGGCCTCACCAGTGCCGAATAGAGGGGAATAATCACGTCCCTCGATCTGCTGGAAATGCCCCTACTTATACAGCTCAAAATGCTGTTAGCCTTCTTGGCAACAAGGACACACTGTTGACTCATATTCAGCTTTTCGTCCACTGTAACCCCTAGGTCCTTTCCTGCAGAACTGCTGCCCAGCCATTCGGTCCCTAGTCTGTAGCAGTGCATGGGATTCTTCCGTCCTAAGTGCAGGACTCTGCACTTGTCCTTGTTGAACCTCATCAGATTTCTTTTGGCCCAATCCTCTAATTTGTTTAGGTCCCTCTGTATCCTGTCCCTACCCTCCAGCGTATCAACCACTCCTCCCAGTTTAGTGTCATCTGCAAACTTGCTAAGGGTGCAGTCCACACCATCCTCCAGGTCGTTGATGAAGATATTGAACAAAACCGGCCCCAGCACCGACCCTTGGGGCACTCCACTTGATACCGGCTGAATCAGTTTAAACTCATATACAAAAGTCCTTTCTTTATTGGTCTCCGGAGAAACCAGTTTGAACCAGTGTATGTGAGCCTCCAAGTAGAACCTCTCAGGAGGTGTTACAACCTACTCAATTTGCCAACGTTCTTAGTTCCTGGAAAGCTGTGCTCACCCTCCCCCATGGAATCACATACAATCCCGACCCTGGCCCATAATGATACATACAGTTAATACAGTAAGATCTCCCAAAGATATTGCAGGAAATTGTCACACAAACCAGTAGTAAATAGAAAAAGGAGAAATTCATTGAGAATTCACTACAAATAGTTCACTCCGCTCCAGTAATGACCTTTGATATTTATCAGCCTGGGTTGGCTTTGATACAGTAAGCTATAGGTAAAAGGCTCTGAATCCCCCTACCTAAGCATTTAGACATACAGTCCATTTTTCTACAATGTTTTAACTCGGAATTTTCTGGTTTATGGCAGTTTAGGCCAGAACATTTGTATTAACTTAATATAGTTTATATGTGTGAATAGCAATGCTTATTAGACAATTAAGTGAATGAATGAGTGGTGACAATGGGGACAGTGGCTGGGCCATTTGCATTCAATATATGCTCCTGTCCTAATATTTATTCTTAGGTGTTAAATTTCAGAAGCAATATCATATATAGGTCCTTTAATAAAATGTATCCCTCTTCCTAGAATTTATCACCAAATGGGAAAGTAATAGCTTTTTTCAATACAGCTGATAGAATGCAACCTGACTTTATCTGGAGCTTGGCATAAAGGTATAAATCACTAGACCCCTACTACTCTCATCAAGAGCCTATCTTTCAAAAATATCAGAAATCCAGGGGTCTCGGTGCACAGTTCTCCATCAGTGCTGCAGCCACCTCTCCCCAAGGCTCCATCAGATTCTGAACAGAAAGCTAGGCAGGTCAATAACACAAAAATCAACAGCTTCCAAAGTTCCTGACAAAAATATTCATTATCATAGGAGCTTTGGCAGATTGTTTCAGAATACCCGGTTTATGCTTTGGTGATGGATTCTAAATGGTTAATTTAGTTTATCAGCAGTCATTGCATACAACCAAAGCCTTAATGAATGCTTTCTTTCATTTATGTAATGAACTTCAATTTGTAAATTGTCAAGGAGCAAACTATATATTTAACAGATATAGCACTTAGCTGTAATGTATAAGCCTCTTTGTATAGTTTTATGATTGGTAATATACATATATGTATATAGGTATGTATTTATAATAGAGGCACACAGCTGCGTATATTATGCATGTGAGAGAGACACAGAGATTCTCCATATATCTGTATGTCCAAAATACTAAAAATGGAAACCTGAAATTAGATTCCAAATTCTTATTTAGAATCATAGAATTTAGGACTGGAAGGTCTAGTAGGAAGAGGGCCTGAAACACAAGCCCTTGTATCAGAGGCTTGGGATAAAGTAATGGTCAAAACTTGCTAATATAAAGCAAAGTTAAGTTGTGAGCATGAGGCAGGCCCTGCTCACAAACTCTGGCAAGAACAGGGCTGATATTGCAGAAACACACATTCCTAAGTAGTGTTAGGCATAAGGATATATAAGCAAACACATTCCAGAAAGGTGGTACCAGAACACCTCAATACCAAACACACTCCCGAAAGATGACAGGAACACGCTGCCCATCCTAAAGATAAGGTCAGGTTGACAGCATGATGGATAGAGATATTTTGATCAAACCAACATATACAAGGTAAGGGTGGCACCCAAATACATCAGAGGGTGGCACCCAATACGTCAGAGGGGCAATACATAACTTGTTTGTAACGGTGTATAAAGATGGATCTCAGAGGGAGTGTCTTTGACTGGCCTAAGGGATAAAGGAAAGTCCTGCCATTAACTGAGCTAGTCCAGTGCAACGGGCGTACATGTGTTACTGTAACCCTTGAGCCAAGACATTAGGACCATGCTTCATGGACAATAAACCTGACCAAGTGCCTTCACTACGAACCTAGTCTGTGGATTTATTGGGCAATTTGATGGAGCTTGCTGCACGGGCTATTTGGACAGAGTCAGCACAGCATGCAGAAGGAACACACACTCTCAGTCAAACATCTGACCACAGAAGGGACCTCAATATGTCATCTAGTCCAGCCCCCTTCCTCAAGGTCAGACTAAATATTATCTAGACCAGTGGGGTTCCCAAACTGTGAGTTGCAACACGAGCAATGAGAGGTGGATTGCTGTGATCCCTAATTTGTGGAGGACACCATTTTGCTCCTCACAGGATGACCTCACATATGCGGTGCATGCAAGATCACAATGCAAGGAGGACACTGTGACGGGTTACCTCCCCCACTCCGGGGTGCAACCTGATCTACTGGGGTACCACTGAGCCTGCTTGTTCCACCAACCTGGGCTCCCTTACACTTTCCTGCTGAGCCAGGCCTTCAAGCTTCCTCTAGCACACACACAGGTAGGGACACACCCAGCTGCAGAAAAACAGAGACACTGAAATCGGAGAAGAATCAGCTAGGGAATTGCCCAGAACTCAAATGTACACCTCATCTGGAGTGTAAACCCAAAATTATATTGTCTTGCATGGCACAGAAATCTGTACAGCGTACGCTCATGAAATTTGCTCCCTCCCTCAATATGGAGGAAGACATGCACAGTTTCCCCCCCACTTATGGATTCCACAAACTGGGTTTAGAGAAAACAAAAACAAGTTTATTAGCTACAAAAGATATATGTTAAGCGATTATAAGGGATAGCAAACAGATCAAAACAGATTACTGAATAAATAAAACAAACACGCAAACTAAGCTTAATACATTAAAGAGACTGGTTACAAGTAGTAATTTCTCACCCTAAATGTTGTTTTAGGCATTTCTTTCACAGGCTAGACACCTTTTCCAGCCCGGGCTTAGTCTTTCTCTCCCCCACCTCCCTTCTCTTTGTTTCTTGCATGTTTCCAGCCTTCATCCTGGGTGGGGATTCAGTGACGAATGACCCCTGATTAACTCACTTCCCTGTCTTAAATAGAATTTACATATGCCAGGAATCCTTTGTTTCCCAGTTTAGTCCCCACTCGCTATTAGTGGAAAAATACTAGTAGCCCAAGATAGAGTCCAGTGCCAGGTGACATGATCACATGACCCTGCAGTGTCAAAGCAGCCAGGAGTTAAAGAATGCTTGTAGTATCCCAGGAAGCTTCTCTGGAAGGTAAAAGATGAGTATCTTCAAAGTCCTATTGTTCTCCCTAATGGCCCATTCAGGTTGATTGCATTCTGTCTGGTGGGCATTCCCCAGGTGTAAACCCACTTGTAATTGTCACATAGTCAATATTCCTAACTTCAGATACAGAAATGATACATGCACAGAAATAGGATGATCATATTCAGTAAATCATAACTTTTCCAATGATACCTCACCTGTCCCATCTTGCATAAAACACATTTTAGTTATGCCATATTCACAGATTTGTAGAACAAAATGGTATCCGCTGTATATGTACGAGGTCACTCTGTGCAGAGGATGTCAGTTTGCTCTACAAAATGGCATCATCCATGCTGTCTGGGATACTGGGAAGAAATAATTAATTAAAATAGAGATTTGCTAGCAAAAAGTTTAGGAACCCCTGATGCAGACCATTCTTGACAGGTGTTTGTCTAACTTGTTCGTTAAAAGCTCCAATAATGGAGATTCCACAACCTCTATAAGTAATTTGTTACAGTGCTTAACTACCATCACCATTAGGATGTTTTTTCTAATGTCTAACCTAAATCTCCCTTGTTGCAATTTAAGCTCATTACTTCTTGTCCTGTCCTCAGCAGTAAAGGAGAACAATTTATCACCCTCCTCTTTATAACAACCTTTTATGTACCTGAAGACTGTTATCATGTCCCCCCTTAACCTTCTCTTCTCCAGACTCAACAAACCCAATTTTTTCAATCTTTCCTTGTAGGTCATTATTTTCCAGACCTTCAATAATATTAGTTGCTCTCCTCTGAACTTTCTTCATTTTGTCCCACCTGTCAGGAGACTGGACTAGATGATCAATGCATAATGATAGGCACTGAAAGCAGAAATATTAGATCAAGGAAGGGTGGAGTGAAAGCTTTAATTGTGAATTTCTTAGCTCATTATTTTTCCCAGACTCCTACTAATTTTATTTTTGTGTGTAGTTTCTACCTGTGTCATTAAAAAAACCCAGAATCCTCAGATTATTGATAACAGCACCTGATAATAATTCTTGTATAGTATTATTAAAAAAGAAAACTAGGGGAAATGTGATCTGCAGTGTATCAATACTCTATATCAAGCCAGCTCCTTCAGAGCAGTTACAATCTGTCTTCTCAAAGTAATCTACAATCAGTATCTTATATCATGCATAGACGTGAAGCCTGCGTACTAAAAACTTTATTTTAAGCATTCACTGTGTATTCAGAGTAGCTATTTTATAGGTCTCAGTATCCAACCCATTTACCCTATTAAATAAGAATAGTCAGATTTCCTTCATATTGTCTTCCAGATGGAATATTTCAAATTAAAAAACAAAACATTTTTAGTCATAAAGACGCATAATTAAATGCAAAATATATAGCATCTTCCATCTCAGGATCTCAAAGCTATTTACAAACTTTAATGAGGCCTCATAACTCCTCAGCAAAACAGGGAATTATTACTCCTAATTTATAGGTGGGGATGATGCTGAGTGATAGAGAGGTTAAAAGTGGCTTGCCCAAGATCATCAAGTCAGTACCAGAGTTGGATATAGAATCCAGATCTCTGGATTCCTATTCCTGTGTGCTGTGATAAATTGGGGATGCTATACTATGATTAGGTATAAGAACTATGAGAACTCTACTTTCAGGAAGTGCTTTTGACAAGAGAGAATAGCATATGTGCAGGAAGTAATAAAGCCTGAATGTTGCACTGTCTTACCTCTCTCTCTCTCTTTTCATCCTTGAATACTGAACATGGTGTCAGCAGAGAGTTGGCTCCTGCAAGTATGTAAAGTCAAGGACTAAGAATATTGCAAAAACTAAAAACAAAACAAAAAGAAAATAATATTCATGGCAGCTTACCAGATCCCTGAACAGATGGATACAAAAGTGGATGTGTTTAGCAACTGGACAATCTTTAGATCACAATGGGAAAACTAGAAAATTGCAATGGCACTGGATAAAAAGGAAAACAAAAGAAGAGCAGTCACACTATTAATGGAAATGGGCAAAGGCTGCCACATGCTGCAACAGCATCGTGATATGTCAGTAGCAGTGCAGGAGGATCCATTTCAAATGCTAAAACCATTTTCAACTCACAAAAAATGTCAGATATGAAAGGTATCTTTTCAACAAGTGTAATCAAGAATGAATCTGGAGAACCAATAGATCACTATATTGCCTAGCTGTGCAAAATGGCTGACTCATTTGATTATCAAATCTCAAAAATTAACTAATTCATGATAAATTCATAATAGGGACAAAAGATGCAGGCGCTTTAATCAGAATGCTCAGAGCCCACACTAACTCTGCCAAGAGCTATAGTCATGAACAAAGCTAGTGAACAAGTTCATATGCAAATGCAAGCAGAAGTGGAGCAGACACAGAGATAATTCACCAAGTAGCACAGGAAATGTTAGAAAATACAAAAAAATTACACCCAAATTTCTGCAAAGGCAAATGCACAAATTCAAAGCAGAGTAGATAAACAAGGTGCAAAGGAAGACCTGTGGCTACCGTGGAGAAAAACATGTTAAGGGACAATGCTTGGGATATGGGGTAATATGCAGTAATTGTGTCAGGAGGAATCATTATGCCAAAGGTTGCAGCCAAGAAAAGCAAAGAAAAAACATGCACCATATCGAAAAGGCAAGCAGCGACTTAGGGGATGAGATTTCATACATATATGACATTAATGCAATGCAGCACTTCAAAAAATAAATGGTTTGTACTAGCACCAGATGCAAAGACAAGGCAGGAGCAGACAAACAAACTGAATGCCAAATATATGAAGTGGGGAATCAGTGAATGTGCAAAATTACAAAGATTTCCTCAGTATTATGCAGGAGAAGAAAGTAAAATTGCAGCCAAGCAATGCCAAATAAAAATTATATGGTGGCACAACCATAACAACACTAGGACAATGTAAATTACAATCAGAATAATAAGGAGAAGTAAACAGGCTGAAATTTCAGTTAGCACAGAAAAAAAAAAAAACAGATTCTACTGCTTTGCGTCAAAACAAGTGAATGCATATACCTAGTGAAGCTAAACCTGGGACAAATGATAGACATACGAACGAAACAAAAAAAAATATCTAGAGCACACAATACACTATGACATCCCCACAGCAAAGCTGCTAAAAGATTACCATGAAGTTTTTGAAGGACAGGGACATTTTCCAGGTATGGTTACACCTGGAGACAGATAAAATGATTCAGCCAAGATGGCACCTGCCTTGCAGAGTGCCCATTGTATTAAGATAAAAAAAATAATGGGAGCAATAACACAAATGGAGAGAAGAAGGCACTAGCGCTAAAAGAGCCCACAAGTTGGATAAGCAGCATGGTGGCCACTGAGAACCCAGGCCAACTGCATTTGCTTAGACCCAATCAACATAAACAAAGCACTAAAAAGAACTCACTGCCAAATGCCTGCAACTGAAGAAATATTACTTGATTTGGCAAAAGCAAAAATATGCTAAGTACTTAGATAGCAAGCTCTTTGGGGCAGGACTCTCTGTGTTTGTACAGCACAGAACACAATGGTGTCCTAGTCCATGACGAGGGCTCCTATGTACTAAAGTAAAGTAATAACTACTTGATACCAAAGACAGATATTGGCAAAGGCTACTGGATAATGACAGCAGTTACCTCACCACATGTTGGACACCAGCAGGTAGATACAGATGGTTGGAAATGCTGTTTGAAATCAAAGCTGCAGCAGAAGACTATCAATGCTGCCAACAAGCTGTGCTAGCCAGAATCACAAGGATCAGCACCATCACCAATGACATTCTGGTGTCTAAATGCAGAGACAGCACGATGGAAGCTGTAGTAGATCACAACCACAACCTCAGTTGCCCGCTCGAAAGAGCCAGGAAAGGAAATCTAAAATTAAATTAAATAAGATGAAATTGTGTTTGACTGTGGTAGAATACATAGGACCCTTGCTGACCTCCCAAGGACTACAACTTGACCCTGAAAAGGTAAAAGCAATACAGCAGGTACCCACACCAAACACATTACAATATGATTGAAGAGACAATCATACAATGTGATGCCAGTGGGACAGGGCTTGGGGATCATTCCTGCAAGAGGGACAGCTGGTAGCTTTTACCAATGGGTGATTTCAGCTATCCTTCTAGTGTCTGTGTAAATGTCACCTCAGGGCATGACACAAAGATAAAAATTCTAGATACCATAAACAACTGCCTCTTGGAGCAGGTAGTCCTGGAATCCATAAGGAGAGAAGAATTCTTGATTTAGTCCCAAGTGGAGCACAGGATCAGGTCCAAAATGTAACTATAGCTGAACCTCTGAGTAGACGTGACCATAATGTAATTAAATTTAACTTGGTAAAATTATCCTGGTGGGGGGGCGGAATAATTTCCAAAAAATCACCACAGTAACATTTAACATTAAAAGGGGGGACTAGACAAAAATTAGGACACTTTTTAGACAGTAATTAAAAGGAGCTGTAACAAAGGATCAGTGCTTGCAAGCAGCTTGGGGATTATTTAAAAATACCATAATAGAAGTTCAGACTAAAGGTAGACCCCAAACCCTAGTGAGGATAATAGGGAGGTACACACACTCTGGCAGGTTAAATATAAAATTATAATATGACCGGCCAAGAAAGAATTTGAGCTGGAAACCTTTAAGTGGGTACTATCAAGGGACCACAGAGGGGAAATACAGGTGTAGTTACCCTGAAACTGTGACACTCATGTACCATGGTGCCTATAGCCCCAGCATTACTCCAATCAGCTGTAGTGGAAGGAGTAACAAACAAAAAGAAAGAGAGATTTCCAAAGGCCAAGGCCTGCTATGATCCACAGTTAAAGATCTCCCAGAACTACAACTGGGAGATGCTGTCAGCATAAACTATTTCCTCAGGCCAAATCATGGAGTTGGAAGCAAGCTGCATGCACTGAACAGATAAATCCTTGTTCAGATAACATAGGATGGATGGGCACAAATACATATGCCCACTACAAACATAAGACAAAAACTCGGATGAGGAGGAGAGTGAAATACACATTCCACTGAGATTTGATCAGTAGGCCATGGAACGCACTCAGTCTGACAAGCTACTGATTGATATCAGAACAGACTCTCAAAACAACACACCACTGGAAGAACCAAGTGCAAGGCAGACTCCTGTTGTTACAAGAGAGACTCTCACTCACTCCGACATCAAACTGCCTGCAAAGTATATATACAAGATTTTTTACAATGCTAAGACATGAAAAAAAAAAGAACAACCATCCCAAACACAAAAGAAAATACCTTAGTTGGCAAGCAAGTTAAAAGTTAACTAAAAAAAAAGTTGGTGTCAAGTTCTGTATCTATATGATTATATACACTTTATGGGAATATAATAGAATGTTACATGTTAAACTGGTCATGGTATTCATGTTTAATTTTGCTTTCTCAAATAAATCTCACAAAAGTGATGTTATGATAAAGAGGTAATCAATGGTGAGGGGAACTATAGCATGATGTGTATAGGAATTTAGATAACTCTACTTTCCGGAGATGTTCAATGAAAGAGAATACAACATGTGGAGGAAGGAATAAAGCCTTGCATTGTCTCAGTGCTCATCTTTTCCTGACTGAATGATGAACACTGTGCTAAACCATTAGAGCAAGGCAGGGAGCCATGGGGGAAGGTGTCACCAAAAGACTCTATGGGGTGGGGTCAGGGGTTGCAACCCACCCTCCCTTACTAAAGCCAGATAAATGTAGCCTCCTGGCTAAACGTAGGGGCGGGGAGATTAAAACTTTTTTTTCAGGGCAACTGCCTGTATTTCCCCTCAGGGGTCCCCTAAGGGAACCCACTGACAGGCTTGCAGCTCCCCAGCTGTTTCATTTTTGGGTGGAGACCTGCATCTCACAGCCTGTGTTATTCCCAGCACAGACAGGCTGCCCAAGAACAACTGTTTGCTTTCTCTTTAGAGATTGATAGAGTGATTGTCAACAATATAAGAACAGAGTTCTTTCTATGCAACCTATTTTATTCTTAAGTTAAAAAGCATTACTGAAAAACCATATTAAAACAATAAAAGTACCTACGTGCATGCTGATAGGTTTACCAGAAATCACCCAAACCCTAACGTGGATTCTGGTTGGAGCAGTCCTTCAAAACCCTACCCACGAGGATTCCTTGTGGTTACTAAGTTCATCACAGCTTCAACTCAGAACATGCATCCAGTCTTATGGGGCCTCAGTAAACCCAATCCTTCCAACCCTTCCCTATGCATTGTGGCCCTCCATGGACCACCGCCCTTTGCTGGATCAGAACAAAATCCCTGAGCCAATTTAAAACCAGGCCATTTATCCAAAAATCCTGTCTTTGTCTGCTAAACTAGTATATAGGTGTCACACTATCTGGAGTGTCTCATAACCCGGAGTGCCAACCTCAGGACAGACTGTCAAGAAACAGTGCAGAGATCCCAAACTGGTTGTATGTTCTATAATTAAATTTCACTAACCCAGTAACAAATATGAACTGCTGACGAACTCTGATAGTCTTACTGTGGAGTCACAGACAATCCCAATGGTCATTCTACTATCTTCCCATCCAGTCAAACTGGACTTAGTGATAGTTGGTTGATGTACACCAAAAATCAGAAAATATTCAGGTTGCTCCCAATCTCAAGAGACAAGTCACTTATTGCAGGTCAGTTTGTACCTTAGATCTCCCACCAAAGACAATGCTTGTAGCCAATCCTGAAGTAAACTAACAAAAGATTTATTAACTAGGAAAAAAGAAATGAAAAATGAAAGCAGGCAAACGTATATACACAAATGAGTTACAATCTATGATTTTAAAAGGTGAGAGTTGTAGTAATCTGTCAACTCTGTGAATGTCTTTTAGGGCTAACCCAGGTTAACTCTAGGGATATCTGTTTCTGTTTCATAGCTTTAGCCCTGTGAGAGTACAAACAGCAAAAAAGCGACGAAAAATTTTCTTGTCAGCTAATTTTATTGCCGCCTTCTAGAATTCAAGCTGATGGGATGAACCCTTTTGCCAACAAAGTCTTTGTATTGTGATGTCTCACAATGGCCCATTTAGTTTTGATTGCCTTCTAGATGGTTAGGAGATTATCTCTCCTGACTGGATTCACAGTTTCAGAGCAAGCTTTTTTTTTCATATTCATAAAACAAAAACTTAAATATTACCTTATAACATGTGATAAAGATATTATAAGTGAGATTAATACATGCAGCAATTTACAAGCATTTAATAAAATCTAAACACTAAACATATTATTATAAGTTCAATATCCATCTTAACCATACTAACACACAGGTGAAACAGACTGGTGTCCAGCAATGAATTTGTCAGTGCTCAGCTAAAGCCTAAAGCCTTGGTGAGAGCTGGCATCTGGTCTGCCAGTGTCATAATACACACCTCTCCAGGGGGGTGGCTTCAAAGGGCTGACAACAGAGGAAGATTATTAGCATCCCCCTCCTAAATAAGGTACATACAATGTCACAACACATACACAATTGCCAGGCCTCCGAAGGTTTTAACTCTAATTCAGTAAGGTTAAACTTAATTCAATAAAGTTTATCATAAGTCCATAAGGTTTATCTAGAATATTGTCAGCCACACTATTGTAACACAGGATCATGAAATAGAAAAGGTTGAGAACCACTGCACATGCACACATATTCTATTCTAGTTAGTTACACATACCACTATCTTTGCAGTGTTATCTGAATACTATCAAGGGTTAAATGGAGTGAGTACCATCCCCACAAAGAGGAAAGGCTGCATGTGTGTGTGGAGGATGGGGGAGGGGTTGGTTTTGGTGGGTTACTCTTAATATTAAGGTTCCATTTATAAATAAGAAAGGGCTAATAAATGATTAATAGATGCTATTAAGTGGTCAATCATTTGTTATAGTGTCTAACTCATGAATAAGTTGCTTATAACCATCTGCAACATCTTCTACTTATATGCTTATACGTTATATATTAACTATTTATTAACCCTTTTAAGATTTAAGTAGTATTTGTTATAGAAAGTTATAAGCATGTCAGTAGAAGGTGTTATAAATTATAATCAAACTACTGATCTGATAGATTCCATAGTAAATGATTAACCATTTTAAAGCATCTGTTAATCATTTATTAACGCTTTATAAACTATTTATAAATAAACCCTTAATATAAAGGGTGACAGGGATTTTTGAAGTGTCAGGAGGTACACCCTTACATATATTTTTGCATTACAGAAAGATGACATTAGCCAGGTTAAACTACAGCCATGACATTAGGGTGATATATTTGTAATGGCATCTCCTTCCCTCAAACAAAAATAGTCAGAAATACTCCCATCCACTGAGACTGAATTTTTCATGGTCTTTCATGTTACATACAATTTGGTATGCTACAAAGCTCATTTAAGTGATTGCTTTGGCTAATTTGTGTTCACATTTAGCTTTTGTTAGATCTGTGGAAAATATTCCATTAAAATATTATATAAATCAATGAAAAAAAAGTGTCTAGGATGAGACTATTTATGCCAAGTTTCATTCCGGAATGAAAATAACCTTAAATTAGAATCTTCAGTTAATTACATCATCAAAGCAGAGGGGAAATAAATTTTATTATTAAAACATTGACAACAAGAGCAGTGTTAGTGAGAACCATTAAAATATCCTCATATGCTGAAGATTCCAGTTCTTATATACACACGTTCTCCAGATGGACTCAGCTTAGATGAGGCATGCTCTGTGCTTTGGCTGTTTACTTAAGCAGCAACAGAGTTCTAAGAAATAGTTGCTATGCCAACCTGCCACAGGACTATATATACAGGCTTCTTTTCAGGGCTTTGTTACCTCTCTTTCAAAAGTTTAAATATCTTATTGCAATACCACTTGCGTTAATGCAAAACCATGTAGCCTGTGGAGAGTTTTGCAGTCCTACTTATTTCTTTCTTTTGGGGGTTAGGGGAGATGCATATGAAATAACACACTGTGAGATTTCAAACAAGAAGCAGACCAGCCTTTTGACGTCACATTTCTACAGTCATTGAACAGACTGTTCTATTTGCAAGCCTCTAAAGATATGGTATTTAGATGATACAGAGCACTACTTTTTATAATCTATTATTAACTGTTATGTGTGCATAGTACTGCGGGAGTTCTCTGAAGAGAAAGTGCGGCACGTTTTGGAGGTTCAATGATGAAGTGCCTTTGTTTTTTCACTTAGTGTTTACAAAACAAATTTTGTTACTAACTACAGCCAGACAGCCTTCTTTCTATAATATAGGAATATTTAAATTAATCTCTGGTCTTTTACTAGTGAAGCCTTTAAGATAAATATGAATTTAAGAAAGAAAAGAAAGAAAGAAAGAAAGAAAGACCTCTAATTACTTTTTTCTATTTATGTTACTTTAATGGCTTTTGTTCAAATGCATCTGAATTTTCAGTCTGTTTATTTTATAATTATTGGATGACTGCATGCTGCATTGCCATTTCAATTAGATTTTGATGGCTGATAAACCATTGTTGACAGGGAGTGCGCAAATGAATGTAGGGAAACCAGATTAGTAATGTTTGTATTGTTACATTTAAATAAAATGAAATGGCCCAGCAGTGATTTGATCAAATCTGAACATTTGAATGGAAAAATAAAAAATAAAAAGAAGCAAATGAGCGGAGGAGCAGGATAATTATCTCCTTCAGACATGAGGTTTTCTATAGAGAAGCTGTTTCCTGTGCGGCATCATGGATTCCTCAAGTGTTTAGCCACTTCTTCTTCCAAGAGATTATAAAACCTGAAAACAATCATATAATCTCAGAGTAGTAGTCCTGTGCTCCTCCCTCTCTGTCAGGCTCGGAGTGGGGCCACTCTGCCTCACTACAGCACATAGTAAACAGTCAATTAGCAGGCTAGGGCTCTGGCCCTCTGGGCAGGGCAAAGCAAGTAACAGTCTTTAGCCCAGCCTCCTGGCTTGGGCAGACAGCAAACACACAAAGCACAGGCCTTCTGGCCTAGGGTGAGAAGGCTGCCACTCCAGGGGTGGGTCGGTGAGAGGTGGACTAGGGGGAACCCAGGACCACCCTACTCCACCAGGTCCCAGCCCAGGGCCCTAACAGTGGCGGGGAATCTCATCCCTGGGTCAGCAGTAGGGTTGCCAATTTTCCAATTGCACAAAACCAATCACCCTTGCCCCGCCCTCTGCCCTGCCTCTTCCCTGAGTCTCCCACCCCTTCTCTGAGGCCCCATCCCCTCACTCCATTCCCCCCTTTCTCCATTGCTTGCTCTCCCTCATTCTCACTCAATTTCACTGGACTGGGGCAGGAAGGTTGAGGTGCAGGAGGGGGTGAGGGCTCCAGCTGGGGTTGCAGGCTCTGGAGTGGGGCCAGAAATGAGAGGTTCAGGGTTGCAAGAGGGCTCCGGGCTGGGTCTGAGGGGTTTGGATTGCAGGAGGGGGCTCAGGGCTAGGGCAGTGGGTTGGGGTGGGGGTGCAGGGTCTGGGAGGGAGTTAGGGTGCTAGAGGGGGTTCCGACCTGGGGCAGGTGGTTCGGGATGCAGGCTCCAGTCGGGCAGTGCTTATCTCAGGCAGCTCCTGGTCAGTGGCACAGCAGGGCTAAGGCTGGCTCCCTGCCTGCCCTGGCTCTGTGCTGCACCTAGAAGCGGCTGGCATGTCCGGCTCCTAGTCGGAGGTGCGGGCAGTTGGCTCTTCAAGGTGCGTGCTGCCCACAGGTGCAGGTCAACTAGACAGATTGCTTGAATGTGAAAGAAACAGGAAAATAGGAAAGATCTAAATGCAAATAAGGTGAGCTCAACCTATTTGAATTGATAAGACAAGGAAAGCAGTTATAGAGCCAAAGGTTAAGAATTATGTCTACTGTAAAGATCAATACGAAGGGGAAAATAATATATCCAGTTAAGAATGGTATTATACATGGCAGGTGAGACCCTGTGCCAAACAGTTGTTCTTTTGACAAAAAAACAGAACACTGCTGAGGTGAAGCTCTGACAGGTCTGTTGTCCATCTCAAAACCAAATGAATGACATTTTTAATATACTTCCAAATGTCACTCTAAGGAGAAGAAACATGAACTCCCAGCCAAGAAAGAAAACATGTTATATGCTTGGAGCTAAATCCATAGGGCTGAATTACCAATTTCAGGGTTTGATTCATTTCAATTGACTTCAGTGGGCACTGAATCAAGTCTTCATTGCGGGGATTTCCTTCTTCAAGAAGTACTGAACTGAGGCCCTTTTTTAGTGCTCTAATTAATTTCAAAGTTATAAAAACAACATCTATCGATTAGTGAAGAAACCTTACAGATCCTGCTGCAGTCCTGAAGATTTTTACTTTGCTTAGAAATAGCTTGTTTTGCTCATATTTCTTTACATACCTTCCCTCTCCTTACATATAGTGGTTTCTTTGCTCACAGAAAAGTAGTTTGATTTGCTTACATTCTTAAGGGCTAAAAAAAAACATTGCTCTGTGTCTTGTGTAATCACTCTTTCCTCCATTCTTGAGGCTGGAATTGCACCTTGCAATCAACACTCAGTAAGGGGCCGGACAGAAACCTAACAATATCTCAGTCATAATTGAGTCCCTGTTCCCCCATGCTCCAGGAGGGAAATAAACTGTACCAGCCCTTTTCCAGATGGATAGCTTTGTAAGTTCAGCATCATCATAATACCTGAGCCTTGGTTGTAGATACGTGGGTGCAAGGTGTAGCAGCAAGTGGGAAGTCCTGCTGCACTGATGTTCTGCTGCCATGGAGCCAAGACAGAGGCAGCAGGGTCCATGAAGCAATAAAGAGACAGGACATCTTTGTAGATGGCTCTGGCCCCCAAAAGAACCCTACAGTTTGTGTGGCTCTTGAGATATCTGTGGGCATTAGGGAGGCCAAAGTACTGCCCATTCAGGGGAATAGTACAATGCCTACCCAAAAGGAACAATATAAAGGAAACTCCATGAGGGGAGTCTGGTTTCTCATGGAGTCTTTAGACCCTAATATGGGATTTTCACATCTGGTCCAATGTTATCAGAATATTTGCACCCATGCTTAAACTCTGTGTGATTAATCCACTGAAATCAGAGCCACGCACTCATAGACTCATAGACTTTAAGGTCAGAAGGGACCGTTATAATCATCTAGTCTGACCTCCTGCACAATGCAGGCCACAGAATCTCACCCACCCACTCCTCTCACCTATGTCTCAGCTATTGAAGTCCTCAAATCATGGTTTAAAGACTTCAAGATGCAGAGAATCCTCCAGAAAGTGACCCGTGCCCCATGCTGCAGAGGAAGACAAAAAACCTCCAGGGCCTCTGCCAATCTACCCTAGAGGAAAATTCCTTCCCGACCCCAAATATGACATCAGCTGAACCCTGAGCACGTGGGCAAGACTCACCAGCCAGACACCAAGGAAAAAGTTCTCTGTAGTAACTTCTAACATCCCATCACCGGCCATTGGGCCTATTTACCACTGATAGTCAAAGGTCAATTAATTGCCAAGATCATGTTATACCATCAAACCATCCCCTCCATAAATTTATCTAGCTTAATCTTGAAGCCACACCTTTAAATTAATTCCAATTAACTCACTTAAAATTAGTAGGTCATATATTTTTAAAGTGTAACCCTAATAGAAATTATTGATTTTATATATAAATATTCAGTTTCCATCCAAGAACGGATCTGAATTTTTCCATTCATTTTATGAAAAAAGGTAGTTCCCTGACTACAGTATCTTCAATCAAATGGTCAAATCCAAGATAGTCGAAGTTGGCTTCCTACCGTCAAAGCAAAATAAATCAACAATGGACTGGAATTACTAAAAGGGAGTAAGGGTGAGGTTTTTTGTTCTTCTTAAATTGAATATAGGTGGATTTCCTAAAT
This sequence comes from Chelydra serpentina, assembly GCA_037349315.1. Classification (NCBI taxonomy): domain Eukaryota; kingdom Metazoa; phylum Chordata; order Testudines; family Chelydridae; genus Chelydra; species Chelydra serpentina. Next base: position 66,382,729 of record JBAIAC010000004.1, read on the forward strand.
GATTTATGGTGATTGGAATCCTGTCTTTCTTTTCCCTACAAGAACAATCACATGAGGCTGAAATTGTTGGAAAGGCTGAGCTAAGGGAGAATCCGCATCCTTTATCCTATAATGCTCTGGTGTTCACTGATCTGTTGTCTCAGTGTTCTATTCATAACAAAAGTGCTGATCTGAAACCAGCTGTGTTATTTCTGTTTTAGTGCTCAATCACCAAAGAGAGAAATATGTGAGAGATTAATGAGATCTCTCCTTTTATGTTGCTCAATTTATCTTATAAGAAATATTTCATGTGCTTTTATTTCTAGATGTGCCTTATATCTCTTTGTTTTCTCCATCACACCTCTCAAATGTCTCATTTTCTTTTTCAATGCTCTCTCAGGAGCTTCTCAAAATTACCACATTATTGATGAAAAAAAGTAATTATTAACTTCATGTTTCCCAATAGGTTCTGGAGTTACCTGTCTAACTGCACTGGAGATGAAGAGAAAAAAATTTGCCACTCATTTTCACAAAGGGAAACCTTACAATGGACTATTTCTTACCACAAACTCAGCCTGTTTAGTTACTCATGAAAATTGGGGTAGTAAATGGCACTGTATTTTCAATTCATCTCCACATTGAGGAGATTTATGGTGTGTGCAGGTAGGAAAAGGTTGACATGTTCATGCACTACAATACAAGAAAGCAAAGACACTTACCAAGCAACTGTTATCTATATAATTGCTAGTTCTTTCAGAAAAAAACTTGGAATTCTTCTTATTTTGGGGTCTTGCCATATCCATTTAGTTCACATATTCCTCAGTTGCAGACTGCACATGAAAAAGCCCACTCTGAAATATTTTCATATTTTTTAAAAATAATGGTTTTAGGAGTGATTGATATTGCTGTACTGACGGCATCCCGAATTAATGTTGCTGAATAAGTGAACAGTCATTTATTAGACACAAAATAAAGATGTTCACCATTTGTGTACAATAAAGATCCAATGGCACTGTAGGTAAAAGAAGGGGTGTTAAACATGGTTTATGGCCAAAAAAGCTAATTTTTGCAGGAGGTAAAGCATCTGTTCAGGAGACAGAACTTTTTGGGAGGCCAGTCCAAGGCTGTGGCACAAACTTCCTCAGGGTCTAACAAACCTCACCAGCTTCCATTTTAAGTGCAAAATGCATTTCTTTGACCTTGCCTTCAATAAAAAAATGTGTGTAGCCCAGCAAACATGAAAAAATAAAATAAAATTAATTAATTTTTAAAATCCAAAATCTTCACATAATTTTCCCCTTGGAGGAAAAAAGGGGAGAAAGAATAATATGTGATAAACTGTAGTCACATCATTAAATGCGTTTCTGGGATGCACTCTGATACCACTGTCCAGTGAGGACAGTGTAGGAACCTGAAAAGAAGAAAATAAAAAATTCCTATGTGGGTAATTACATTCTACCCAAATTCCCTGTCGCAGTGTTTCAGTTAATTCTGATATTCTTCTCCACTTCCCATCAGATAATTGTGGTAGTGGGGTTGTTAAGCATTTGTAGTACAGATCTTAACTGTTTCAGGATAACTTCACTGCCCCTTCTGTGTCCACTCCAGGAATATCCAGTCAGGTTTCAGTCACCTTCTCTGTGGGCAGGAACCCTTGTCCCACTCTCTTCTGACTAGGGAGTTTTAAGGCTACTCAGTTCCCTGCCTCACACTGTGATATCCCTAGCAAGCCAGTTAGCCTAACAACCAGTGCCTGTGCGTTACTTTGTCTCTCTGAGGACAATGAACAATGTACTGCCAGTAGTTACAAGTTACCACAGAACTCTTTTTAAGCACATTTATTCTTTCAGGGCTGGTCCACACTACCCCCAAGTTCGAACTAAGATACGCGACTTCAGCTATGTGAATAACGTAGCTGAAGTCGAAGTATCTTATTTCGAACTTCAAAGTACTCACCGCTGGTCCACACGGCGGCGCGCAGACTCCCCTGTCGACTCCGCCTGCTCCGTTCGTGGAGCAGGATTACCGGCGTCGACGGGGGAGCACTTCCTGGTTCGATTTATCGCGTCTAGACAAGATGCGATAAATCGAACCCAGAAGATCGATTGGACTCCTCCGACGCGGCGGGTAAGTATAGACGTACCCTAAGTAAAAGCTTTACAGAGAAAACATAATAAAAACAATGAATATATTTAAACACACACTAAACATGCCAGGAATCACCCATCAGACTTATGGGACCCGAGCAGGCCAAAGACTGTCCAACCTTTCTGCATGGGTTGCCCTCCCTCCCCCTTAAACAGAAGATCCTGTCCATTTGCTGGATCAGAAAGAAGCCCTGTGTCAGTTCAAACTCATCCTTTTATACCAAACGCCCTTTCTTTGTCTCCTAGTCTTTGGAAAACCCAGACTGAACCAGTACATGCGAACAACTCCAACGAGTGGAACGTCTCTGGAGTTATTTATGATCCTGGGGTAATTGCCCCCTACTGTTGTAGTTCTTGAAGGAGCTAAGGTAACTGTCCTCCCTGGAGTAGAACACAATCATACATAAATCATTAATGCATTTAATGCAATGGTCCCCCAAAATAATGCATGGTATCACACTAACTGTCAAACAGGTGTGATTAATTTCAGTGAAGTTATTTTATATGCACATATTGTTGAATGCTTTTGGATCTTTCTGGATGTCAAGTGGTTATATAAATGTAAGTCATCATTCAGTCTGTCTTTAGAATGCATGAAAATAAAAATGTATTTGCAATATGTTTTTGCTAAATATTTTTTTTTATGTTGAGTATACTGGGAAATATTAAATACTTATATCTCACAGTGAGAATCTGAATCCTACATTTCATCCCACCACTGTCCTCAGTACCTCAGCCATTTTGATAAGTTGCAGTTGGTTTCCACTGGTGTAAAGTAAATGATACAATCTGTCAGACTCAGGCAAGATTATGATCTGTAATTCTCTGCTAGATCCTGATCTCTACTCATTCTATTAGCTTTGGTAGAGTTACTCCAGATGTACAGTGCAGTAACCATGTAAGATCAGCATCTGCCCCTCCTCTTTCCCACCCCCAATCTTTCATAAAGTTCTTCATTGGCGCTAGGGCAATTTTAGTTCAGTAGGCAGCTGCTCCCCAAATTAAAACTCACTTTTAAAGGCAGGAAGGAACCTGCTACTGCCTTGCTCTAAAATATTAAAGAAGATACTACTTTCTTTGGCAAGCACCATTCATTCCAACAGAAAAATGCTGCAACAGAGAAAAATGCCTAGGGCAACAGGAATAGTGGAAAGATGGAAACCTGTGGTTCAACTGGCCCTTTAAATGAGTAGGATATTTTAAAAAAATACCTCACACAGCTACTCTACAGCCAGCCCCAGTGAGCTCCAGCAAAACCTTGACTTTTAGTGCATATTTCTTGCTTTCCTTCAAAGAACTGGGAGCATTAGAAGCCTAAGAAGCCTTTGAATGTCAACACACAGGCTTTTGGGAGTTGTTCTTATTTCTAATTAGGAGACAAGTGAAATGAAAATCCTTGTTTTATTACTATGATGTTTAAAAATATATATGAACTCAGGGGAGGAGTTTTCAGGTAAATATGTTTTCAGCATTTTTCTTACTTTTCTGGCTTTTGAGAATGAAAACTGACAGTAGTATTTTTTCTGCACATGATAATTGCTTACACAGAGTCAGATTCTGTGTGACCCTTGCGTGAGGGTGCATAAATAGGGGAAGAACATAAATATCCTTCAACCTGGGTGAAGGCCAGGCAGAATGGTAGTCCCTGTGCTCAGAGGATTGCATAAACTATTCCCTTCCTCCTCCTCTGGGAACACAAGGATCCCAAAGGGAGAAAGAAGGTGGGGCCATGGCTCTCTGAACCCTCTTGCACTGGCTATCAGAGCTAGCCAGACATGCAGGAGGGGAAAATATGCATAAACCATGCACATGTTCAGACAGTTCAAGGAGGCATTTTGCTGAATACCTCCTAGGGTTCAGCCAGGGGTAGTGAGGCCAAATGGCGCAGTCTAGCTCAGAGTGAGTTAGGCGAGCACCACACTGAAATTAGCAGAAACTGCAGAGAAATCAGAGTAAATTAATGGGGGGAGTGGGAAGAAGGATTTAATCTAATTCTTGGTGCCATAAAACAAGCAAATACATTTTTAACATGTGTCTGAAGTGTAATGCCTTTGGCATTGTATGATAATTAGTCCTAATTTACTACATTGTACAAAAAATAGCTTGACTCACATTTTAAAGCTTTAGCACATTTGAGTGTTATCTGTATTATTTTAATTTTATTCTGCTGGTAACAGACAGATACAAATATTATAATATGTAACAGGACCCCGATCCTTCACTGTCCTCCCTCAGACAAAACTTTCATTGAAGGAGTGAGAGACTGAGCCGTTGGTGGAAGCATACAATTTCAATATGCCAAGATATAATGGCAAACAAACAAAAGATTACCAGTAATCGCAACGCGTCCAACTGTGCCATCTGTTATACCCATCCAACTCAATGGGATATGAAAATCTGGGGATCTGTCTGTACAACGTAAGACTTGAAGTCCAAAGTTGGTAGACAATTCAGTTAAATCGGAAAATATGGTGGATGGGATTTTTCACAAGCACTTAGCATTGTCCTAACTCTTTTTCCATTAAAGTAGATGGAACTGCCATTGACTTCAATGGGAGCAGAATGAGGCCAATGCCTAGCGCTTTTGAAAAATCTCTCTGTAATGGGATCCCTTGGGTACACCCTGGGACTATGGGACTGCTGTGGCCCCTTAACTCTCCAGCTTGGGCTGACTCTCACAATGCTTTGCTAGTGACAAGCAGCAAACCCCTCCAGGTGCTGTGATCACTCAGACAACAATAATGCACACACCCAGGTAAATTATATGAATGCACTCCAAGCCACCCAGGACACACCCAGGTAAATTATATGAATGCACTCCAAGCCACTCATGAACCGTACAGAGGAAGATACCAGCAAATCCCTACAGCCCCCAGCCTTGCACCCCCTGTCTTACACTGTTCAAAACCTTCTCTTGAACAATGCAAGCTCATTAATTAGTTCATGGCTTCGTCAAAGGGTAGTGGGCATGCACAAGCTTTTGTAATCTGAATAGATTACCCAAGCACTTTAGACAAAATCACTGGTTAAGATAAAACATTAAAATATGTTTATTAATTACAGAAAGATAGATTTTAAGTTGTTATAAGTGGCAGACATAAAGGTCAAAGAGAGTTACCTAAGAAAATAAAAAGTAAACATACATTCTAAATTCTAAATTTTCAGACTAAGTAAGATTTGAATCAAACAGCTTTTCTCACCCCACTGGACATTGGAGGCAGGTTACGGTTCCTAATACACAGGCTGAATTTCCTTCTCAGCCTGGGACCAATCTCCTCAGTTCAAAACCTTTGTCTTCTCAGCGTTCTTTTTGCCTTCAGAGTAGTGGGGGAGAGGAGAAAGGTGGTCTCATGATGTCACTGTCCCTCATTTTATACTCTCAATTCACGTACCAGGAAAGATACTGGCCCAGGCATGTCCTGGTGGGCCTTGCTGAGTCACTGAGTTGAGCAATCCCCATTATGTGGTGCTTGCACAATTGTCTCTTACAGAATTATCAATCTCTTGTTTACAATTCCCCTGCTGGTCAATGGCTCATGATGGTTGCTTACTGCTCGTTTGGGTGTGGGTCACCACCTTTGTTGTCACTGGAGAGCTAGCAGTAGGCATCTCCCAAACTCACCACATAGTTCAATAACAACTATATAGCAAAATCTCATAACTTCATACACACTAACAATATCCATATTTTGACAGAACAATGAGTTTCAGAAGATCATGACCGTTCATATGGTATCTTACATGGCATGCTTTTTATGAAACATCACTACCATACAGAAATGATGAATATGGGGGTTACAGAGTGCTACTTTGAGGTACAGTGCATCACATTGTCCTAGTATGTAAAATTGCTGTTGAAAGAAAGCACAGAATCGAGGCAAAAGGATTATGTGAACAGAACTAAATGAACCGTTGATTATGGGTAGTCATGGTTCCTGGTGAGGTTACAGGATTGTTCTAACACAGACCAAAACGCTGTTAAGATGAGAGAAAGTGTGCATGTACACACTATCGGATCCTTGATTTGATTGGTTAGTTCTGGTGGGATAAATTGTTGTCCCTTTTGGACACTGCTTGAGAAGCACTTGGCAGTTTGCTTACATGTGGTGGAGAGTGTTAACCAACATTAGTATCACCAACACCACCATATGTTGGGACCCAGGGATTTACCACCAGACCTCTGGGCCTTCTTTTTCCTGACGCTGGAAGATATTCTCAATAGATCAAACAAAGAGATGTGTCTCTCAGTCTGCGCTCTGAGCTGTGAAGTGAGCCTAATCTTCCTGCTATAACCTCCTCCCTTGTGTGCCAGTTTCATCGGTCAACTTATTTCTGTACCTCTTTCCTATCTTTTTTGCCTTATAACAATAAGACTTCAGCTTAGCCAGCCAGGATAGATTTCACCTTGCAGCACTGTACTGTGACCAGCTTGGCAAACAGAAAGCAATACTGAGCGGCTTGATCTGCAATGACAGCTTTGCCTACGGCAGATTGGAAGAAGAAAATCAAAGCAACCTAGCCAAATGTTTTTCAAAGCCCAGATTCTGGAGCTGTGATTGGGGTTCTATGATGGGTGCTGTGCTGTGTGGTTCAGCAAATGAACTGTAATACAGCTTCAGAATTCTCATACTTATCCATTCTCTCTTCCCCTTTGTACATGTTGGTCTTTTTTTCACTCATAAGGCGAAATGGGATCTGACTTTAAAATCAAAACCCAAGAGCAAGGAGATACCCTTAAAATTGACTCTCTCTTTCTCCCAACATGGACATTTGATACTATTTGAGACATGGTCAAACATGGACTTTTCCCTCTAAAAATCTCTATAGAAAAGAAGGGAGAAAGAGAAAAGGGGTAAGAAAGACTTAAAATAAATGTTATCTTGATTTATTTTTATTGTATTTTTTTCTATATGCATTTAATAAATGTTAAAAAATTGTTTAGTGATGCGCAAGAGACAGTTAAGGCCACTGCCTACGCACAATCCAAAGGGTCTTTGTGGACCAAGAAGTTGTATGACTTCTGTAATGTTAGTCAGCACTCCAGAGCCAAATTTGTCAGGAGATAGAGCACAGCATTTTTACCAACTGCATGAGGTATTGCGCTCATTGCAAATCTCCTGAGGTTTCTGGAAACAGTTTACAAGGATAATGCGCAGATGCTTAAAACAGTTATTAGCATAATGACTCCTACACTAGCATTACATCATCTCATTTGCACAGTTACTCATGCTGGTAACTAAGAGTTACCTGATCCAAAACCCATTGATGTCAATCAATAGAATCCCATTGACTCAAATGGTTTTGGACAGGTTCTTAATATCTATCCTTATCCCTCCCCCTCCACGCACGCACACACATACAAACACAATAGAATAGTTGAATAAAGGAAACACACTGATTCCTTCTGAACTAGCCTCAGGGACAGACAGCCCCCAAATCTCTAGCATCATAGCTAGCTTTGCAAACATCTGTGCAAACAGCATCAGGTCAGCCCCTGTAAACTTTTAGATCTGGGATGACTTTTTCATTTTGTGAAGGTTTACAGTTCTAGTCAATGGGTTCTCAAACTTCTCACAAGGTATTGTGTTGTAACACAGAAATTATCTCATGTACCACCTTTAATCCCATTGATGATTACGTCGACCACCTCACTTTCTATTGGCAAACAAATACCATCCCAGGAGTGACTACAACATTATAGGAATAGAATACAGAGAAAAGTAACAGTAGGAAATTATTTAATGTATTTTTTAGTTTAGTATAGTTTTAGTTTAATGCAATTTAGAAGTAGAAGAAAGGAAGAGAGCCATCACCATGTAGCCAGCTCTACATGGGCTACCGCAGAGTTCTCCGAAAGCACTGATTGTCCACAGCTCACTACTTCGGAACCTTTGTTCAGTTTGATCCTTCAGGCAGGATCTGAGGCTAAAATAGGGAAAGAATGAGTTAAAATTGCTTTGACAAGTTAGATGTCTTCATGGCCTGATTAAATACATCCTAGAATACTCAAGGAGCTGACTGGGGAGATATCTGAGCCATTAACAATTATCTTTGACTGTTCCCAGAGAGTAGTTATCACAGTCAATCTGGAAGGCCATATCGAGTGGGGTCCCACAGGCATTGGTCCTGGGTCCAGTTCTGTTCAATATCTTCATAAATGATTTAGATAGTGGCATAGAGAGTATACGTATAAAGTTTATGCACAATACCAAGATGGGAAGGGTTGCAAGTGCTTTGGAGGATAGGATTAAAATTCAAAATGATCTGGACAATCTGGAGAAATGGTCTGAAGTAAATAGGATGAAATTCAAGAAGGACAAATGAAAAGTACTCCATTTAGGATGGAACAATCAATTGCACACTCACAAAATGGGAAATGACTGCCTAGGAAGAAGTACTGCAACAAGAGATCTGGGGGTCAAAGTGGATCACAAGCTAAATATGAGTCAACAGTGTAAAGCTATTGCAAAAAAAAAAAGCAGTAGGAATTGCTGGGATGTATTAGTAGGAGTGCTGTAAGGAAGACATGAAAAGTAATTCTTCCACTCTACTCTGCACTGATTAGGCCTCAACTGGAGTGTTGTGTCCAATTCTGGGTGCCACATTTTAGGAAAGATGTGGACAAATTGGAGAAAGTCCAGAGGAGAGCAACAGAAATGATTAAAGGACTAGAAAACATTAGCTGTGAGGAAAGATTGAAAAAATTGGGTTTGTTTAGTCTGTGAACAGAAGACTGAGGGGGGGGACATGATAACAGTTATCAAGTACATAAAAGGTTGTTACAAGGAGGAGGGTGAAAAATTATTCTCCTTAACCTGTGAGGATAGGACAAGAAGCAAAGGACTTAAATTGCAGCAAGGGAGGTTTAGGTTAGATATTAGGAAAAACTTCCTAGCTGTCAGGGTAGTTAAGCACTGGAACAAACTGCCTAGGGAGGTAATGGAATCCCCATCACTGGAGGTTTTTAAGAACCGATTAGACAAACACCTATCAGGAATGGGCTAGGAATGGTCCTAGCTAGTCTTTAGTGCAGGGACTGGACTAGATGACCTATTGAGATCCCTTCCAGTCCTACATTTCTATGTTTCCATGATTCAGCACACACAAAGCCCTGCTACATAGCTCAGTCACAAGAAATAACCCAAATAGTGAGAAAAAAATCCACCAAGCAATATATTCTATATTCTGTGAAGAATATGTAATTGTGATCCAGGCTGCAAATAAGAAATCTCTAGTTCAGTTCAGAGAGAACAGATTTTTATCCTAAACTACGAAATGAGCATGGAGCACATTTAGATCTTTAGGGCTTGATTTTCAGACCCTGGTCTCTACTTGTGTGTATGCAACTTTGCATGCACGAACACCTGCCTGTGCATTTTTCCAACCCCAACTCTTCTGTGGGCAATTGGCTGAAGTTGTATGTTACAAACCCCATTTTTCTAAACAGATTTTGCATGTGCTAGTTCTGTAACTGCTGCTGTTAGAATTTATAAAGTGCATGTACAAATATTAGTGTTGGGAAAATTTGAGGGTCCAGAGTTGTACGCACACAAGTGTGTACGAGGCCGAGACCCTGCTCTATACTATGGCTTTAACATTTAACTACTGAATTCTTCTTTTATTTAACTATGTAACCATGGCATTGTTGTGTTCTTAAATATATCTCTAAAATGAAAAATATCTTTACAAAATGAACTGACATCAAATTGGTTCTTGTTTGCTGTGTGTGTCATAATGGCTCATCTCAGAACGTATTTACAACTCCCAGTTCCTGTTTCTGAAATAAATCTCTCAAGGCTTATTCTGTTTTTGATGTCTTACCTAAGCTGTTGCAAAATTCAGAATCTCTCTCTTTCTCCTTGCCCTACCTTTTTCCTCTCTCTCTCTCTCAACAGTGTGTCTCTCAATTTGTCAAGGAGCTCTCTCTCTCTCTCTTCTATTCTTAGGCTAGTTTATTACTGAGTTCTTCAAACTTTTTCTGATTTTTGGAGACTTAAGAGAAATGCTGAATAGGAAATGAAATACATTATCAAGACAAAGTTTTCACCTTCTTTGTTTCTCTAAGAGACATGAAAAAGATTTTGATGAGGAAAAAAAGTCCCAACTCTTCTAGAATGGTCTTTTCTATGTTAATCCACCCACGGAGCATTTTAATATGTATATCACATTATTCTCTCACACACGATCATCTGATGAATTTAAATTCCTCATTTCTTAAAGTGTAATAAATAGCATTTTGCTGTATGTATTGATGTACTAGGCACTTTGTTCACACATGAAGTTTTAGTTGTGCCAGGCTATATAAGGTGGTAGTATTAATCAATCATTTGAGTGCTGGCAAATATAAATAGTAAGGAGTCCACAGAAATACACACTTACCCCTGCTGACAGCCGAAGATGTACAAAGCCATTTTCATGTCAGCAAACAGGTATCCTCCAGTCTGCCTGAAGAAAAGAAATGCTTACCAAAATATATTCTTATGTCTATAGTGCCCATTGTGCAAAGGCTTCTTGATACCTAACAAAATACAAATGAAGGCAGACAAAGCAATATGGGTGGAAAATAAATAAGCACCAAAGCTGTGACAGAAACTACAAACTTCCCCTCCTCACACACAAGCTCGCCCCATCCCACCTCCAACCATAAATAAAAGCAAACAGCATGAAAATAAAGAGGAAATAAAAATAACTTAAGTGGAAAGATGCTGCAGATATACTTTGGCATATAGTCAAAGGGACAACATTGCACAGCCCTCATGTCCTTGCCCTGTCTCCCATCTTTTGGAGATTATGTGTCAGATTTTTTAAAGGTATAAAACTAAGAGATGAATGTACCCATTGGGTGAATGTAATATTGTGCCTTTGAAAATCTGGCCATATGTTATGGAAAGGGCAGCACACCCAACCCAGCCAGTTTCATCTGAAATGAAGGGGCAAAGGACAAGAGAGCGCCCCTTAAATTGACTGACCTTATATTGTTTAAGGCTTCAAATACTAAAAAGAACAGAAAAAGAAAAAAATCCCACCAGACTCAGATCATAGCATGGGATTTATTTTAAAATATATCAAGCACATTTAAAGATCTCGAATAAAGGTCTCTCCTTTGTACTGCAACCACCCCTTTCATATACCACAATTGACCTACAAAAGATCCTTTAAACAGCTTTAAAAGCCATAACATTTTTTCAGTTTTCACTCCAGACTCTTAGCATTTGCCCTATAAATTGATGGAATGATAACTTGCCACTTGCTCTTCTATCTCCCACTCTTCTTTTTGAGACCTAGGTGCACTGGCACATCTGCAAGAAGAACAAACTTGTACCGAAACACTTTTACAGACTGGTTTAAAGATATATAAGATGGCTTTATATAAAATAGGAGTTTGTATCTGGTTTAAAGCAGGAAGACCGTTATGTTCTTACGCATTTAAAGAAAAGCTGAAATCTCATTATTAAATGGGCAAAAAATTGAATCCTTAAGCAACTGAAGAAAACGTATGATTATTAAACTTTGAATTACTACTTAGATTGTAAGCAGGGACCGGCTTTATGTTATGTTTTTGTACAATGCCTAGCACAACGGGACACAAATACCTAATTGGTACGCTTAGGTGCCACAATACAAATTGTAAGCAATAATTACATTAATGAATAACACTACCAGTTAGAACATAAGAATGGCCATAATGACTCAGAATAATGGTCCATTTAGCCCAGTATCTTGTCTTCCAAGTAGCCAGTGCCAAATGCTTCAGAGAGAATGAACAGAACTGGGCAATTTATTGAGTGATCCATACCCCGTCATCCAATCACAGCATCTGGCAGTCAGACATTTAGGGACACCCAGAGCATGGGGTTGTGTCCCTGACTATCTTGACTAATAGTCATTGATGGACCTATCCTCCATGAACTTATCTAATTCTTTTTTAAACAGTTATACTTTTGGCCTTCACAACATCCCCTGATAACAAATTCCACAGGTTGACTGTTTGTTTTAAACATGATGCCTATTAATGACATTGGGTGATCCCAGTTCTTGTGTTATGTGAAGCAGTCAATAACACTTCCATATTACATAAGAACATAAGAATGGCCATACTGGGTCAGACCGAAGGTTCATACAGCCCAGCATTCTGTCTTATGACAGTGGCCAATGCCAGGTGCCCAGAGGGAATGAAAAGAGCAAGTAATCATCAAGCGATCCATCCTTGACACCCATGCCCAGCTTCTGGCAAACAGAGGCTACGAACACCATCCCTGCCCATCCTGGCTAATAGACATTGATGGACCTATCCTCCATGAACTTATCTAGTTCTTTTTGGAACCCTTTTTTGAACCCTGTTCACCAACCCTATAGTCTTGGTCTTTACAACATCCTCTGGCAAGGCATTCCACAGGTTTACTGTGCGTTGTGTGAAAAAATACTTTTTTGGGGGGGGTTTAAACTTGCTGACTATTAATTTCATTTGGTGACCCCTAGTTCTTGTGTTATGAGAAGGAGAAAATAACACTTCATCTTTTACTTTCTCCACACCAGTCATGATTTTATAGACCTCTATCATATTCCCCCTTAGTCATCTCTTTTCCAAGCTGAAAAGTCCCAGTCTTATTATTTGTGCTTCATACAGAAGCTATTCCATACCCCTAATCACGTTTGTTTCCTTTTTCTGAACTTTTTCCAATTCCAAAGTATCTTTTTTGAGATGGGCCGCCCACATCTGCATGCAGTATTCATGGATTTATATAGAGGCAATATGATATTTTCTATTATCCATCCCTTAATGATTCCCAACATTCTGTTCACTTTTTTGACTGACGATACACACTGAGTGGATGTCTTCAGAGAACTATGCACAATGACTTCAAGACCTCTTTGTTGAGTGGTAACAGCTAATTTAGACCCCATCATTTTATATGTATAGTTGGGATTATGTTTTCCAATATATTTAGCAACATTGAATTTCATCTGCTATTTCATTGCCCAGTCACCCAATTTTGTGAGATCCCTTTGTAGCTCTTAGAAGTCTGCTTTGGACTTAACTATCTTTAGTAATTTTGTATCAACTGCAAATTTTGCAAACTCACTGTTCACCCCTTTTTCCAGATCATTTATGAATATATTGAATAGGACTGGTCCCAGTACAGATCCCTAGGGGACACCACTATTATTACCTCTCTCTCTATTCTGAAAATTAACCATTTATTCCTAACCTTTGTTTCCCATCTTTTAACCAGTTACAGATCCATGAGAGGACCTTCCCTCTTATCCCATGACTGCTTACTTTGCTTAAGAGCCTTTGGTGAGGGACCTTGTCAAAGGCTTTCTGAAAATCTAAGTACACTTTATCCACTGGGTCACCCCTGTCCCCATGCTTGTTGGCCCCCTCAAAGAATTCTAGATTGGGGAGACATGATTTCACTTTACAAAAACCATGTTCACTCTTCCCCAACAAATTATGTTAATCTGTGTGTCTAATAATTCTGTTCTTTACTAATCATTAGCAAAGAATCATTAGCAAAGCACCTGTGTCTCATTTTTCAGACAACTCCATCTTCTCGGTGTTTCTATATCACCAGGGTTGCCAACTGCCATGCCTCTAAGGTGACACTCATGCATTTGGCAACCCTGTCAGACATTCTCGCATCTCAGCTGGCATCTCACACATCTGGCTGAGCTGCAGGAAACCAACCGGCATTTTACTGTATTTGCAAGTGGCCCCTTCTGAGCAGGCAGCCAGGCGCAGCCTCACCAATCACCCTCTGCAGAATCTCAGCCAGGAGGAACAGATGGGAGGTGGTGGTAGCAGCACAGGTGAGGGACCAGATACCACCTCCCAGTCAGCTTTACCAGGAAGCCCCCCCAGCCCTAGTTCCATAAAAGCTCTCTGTCTCCCCAGCAGCCACAGTCCCCTCTGCTCCTAGTAGCCTCCTAGATTCCAGCACTATCTACCCACAGGAGCTCTAACTACCCCAGGAGACTCAGCAACCTCTCTCCCCAACACCACTCCCCAGGAGACCAAGCACCCCACAGGCCCTCTGCCACCCAGCATCCCCTTGTGACGGGATCCCCAGGGGGCAGCCTGGGACTGTGGGATCACTGTGCTCCCTTAACTCTCCAGCCTGGGCTGTCTCTTATAATGCTTTGCTAGTAATAAGCAGCTAACCCCTCCACTCAGCACATGTGGAGCCCCACAACCAGCTAGATTGCATGAATGCTCCCAGAACTACTCATGAATCACACAGAGTAAGGCACCAGCCAAATCCTCCCAGCTCCAAGCCCTGTACCTCAGGAATATAACATCTTGCACTGCTCATGACCCTTTATTGAGCAATTCAAGTTTATTAATTGGTTCACCACTTCATCAATGGAATGTGGATATACACCAGCCTTTGTAAACTTGAGCAGATTTACCAAACACTTCAGGCAAACTCACTGGTAAAAAATAAACAGTAAAACAAGTTTATTGATTACAAAAGATAGATTAAAAATTATTAAAAGTGGTAGGCAAAAAGTCAGAGTGGTTACCAAAAGAAAAGAAAATATAATCATGCAGTCTAAACCTTAATCCTCATCACACTAGTCAGTATTTATATCAAGCCATGTTCTCAGCCCCCTGGATCTAACAGTCCTTAATATACAGGTTTGTCTCTTAAACCTGAGCCAGTCTCCTCTTGGAGTCTTCAGTCTTCTAAGCATTTTTGTTGCGGAGTTGCGTAGGTGGGAGGAGGAGAAAAGGCCAAGCACGTGGCCATTGTGTTCTGTTTTATACCCTTAGTTCATGTGCTTGGAGAATACAAGTCCAGGCATGTCTGGGGGGCATTGCTGAATCATCAGGCAAGGTTGAGCAATTCCTCTGGTGTGGCCTTGTGCAAGTGTGTCATTGAATTGTAGCTCCCTTGCTGGACAACTGCTGTTTGGCACCCACCCGGGCGTTGGTTATCCCCTTGGTTATTGTCTTTGGTATCTGGGCGCCTCCCAAACCCAAAGTATATTTTACTGACACTCATACAACACAATTCTCATAACTTCATATGTATTAATGATACACATATTTAGATGGAACAATGGGTTTCAGCAGATCGTAACATTTCCCCTGATACCTCACATAGCATGCTCTATATGCAATATCACAATTATATATAAATGAGATATATAGGGCTTACAGAGTGCTCCCTGAGGTGTAAAGTGTCACACCCCTAACTCCAGGAGTCCTCTGTCCCCCAGCATCATTTACCCACCAGGAAGCCCTACTGCTCACCTATGCCTCAGCAGCAGTCAATTAGTTGCCTTCCCCCACTTCCCACTCAGACTCGCTCACACAGCTACAACCCCAAATGGCCTTGAGCAAACAGCCAACAACTGCCAAGTTTTGTGCAGCTTTGCATCCTATGCCTTCACTTCTCAGGGCAGAGCATGTTGATCATAGGCCTAAGTTTACAGCTATATGCACGGTCGCTTATTAAATACTTTGCATAAAATGTCACAAGTGGAGCAGCACAAGATCTTGCCTGGATACCAGCCACTCTGTTTCACTGTTGCTCCTCTGCAATTATGGAACCTTGCTGCTCCTTCTCCACTTTTTCTTCCACCTCGGGCAGAATGCCATGTTATGAGAAAAAAGGTGTGCTCCCTTAATGAATATGTTATCTCCAGATAGGCTCCATCTCTTGGTTACAACTGCAAACTGCACCCCAAGAAATAAGTGTATTGTGAAATGAAACTTCAAAATAAATGTTTCTTCTCAGCTTAAACAGATTTAAGGCCCCCTTTCAAGTGTCCATGCAGCTCCAACTGACTTCAGGAGGTGTTACATATACATGGCCAATGGCAGCATTTGGCCTTTAGCCTTGAAATTAATGGAAATAAGGAGTACTTCATTCTACACCCTGCGCCAGCACCTTATGTGGCAATTCACATAACCACCCTATGCTAACCATCTGTAAAATGGTAGAAATAATACTTTCCCCAGCTTTGTAAAGTGCATTGAGCTTTTTGGATGAAAGATGCTCTGCACCTGCAAAATCGTACTATTTTATAGCTGGTTTAAAATATGTTTTAGCTTTGGTTTGTTTTTATGTTTAATGAAAGACGATTAGGGTGAGTGAAGGACATAATATGCCCATTTTAATTGGAGCTTTGTCAAATTACTGCTCAAGTAAAGAATTTCAGTGTGAGTCACTTTGTGACTTTTCTGTAAAACCTCCTGGACCCTGTTTTCTTCCCCCAGAGAATTAGAAGAGACCTGAATTTTAGTGCAGCTTTCGTATGAGTTTTTCATGATATTTTTCAGCACATAAGAGGAATTTCCTACTTTTTCAAATCTATTACTTAGGCTGCTTTGGACTTAGTTTTAACTGTGCTTGTTCTCCTTCTAAGCCAAATGTACTAGACAGGACACTGAGATTGTCAGAAATTGGTATATATTTTTCATTTTTCTGGCCTGCCAAGCATGTCAGGTCAGATTCTTTTTAGCTCCCAAATTGTTTTCTGATCTTTTATAATAGCATTGCATTGCATTTTGTCTGAGGAAAAGGGAGACTTTAGAAAGGGCATCTGATAGGCCTTGACAGGCACATTTTTAATGGGAAATCTCCCAACTTGTCTGAGTGCTGGAGGCAGTTATCCTTTGACCTTATGCTGCAAAACACACCTAAGCACCTATATCGCACTGTAATTGTTACAATTGTTATGATATGCTTACATACCATATTCCTTAAAGCTGACAAAAAGTGGCCAGTTTTTAACGTGTTTTAAATCTATCTGGTACATTTTCACATATTAAAAAATCTACTTTTTCTATAGCATAAATAGATTGTGTACATAGGTACAATAAATATTATAAAGAAGATGGGGAATGAACGTGCAAACCTTACTACTAAAAGAACTATGTGTGCAAACCTTAATCACAACGGTGACCATTTTTATGTGAGTAACACACCAGACTACTAGTATGAGCAAGTGACCTTCAATATAAATAAAGGTCCATAGTTGAGCCAATAACCAATATGTGAAAGCCATAAGTATGATTAGAGCCAAGTTAGAAGAGGTCTATCCTTCTTATCATGGAAGGACAGGTTTTGGTTCCAGGTTGAGGTTCCTTAGTTACGGTAAGTTAAGTTTTCCATTTAAAGTAAGCATTGAACCTCTTTTCTGTATAAAGAGTTCAGCATATCCTCCCCAAAATCACAGCACTTTCTCTCTGAGTACAGACTGAATCTATATAGGCCCACACACTTTGGTAACTGGGGCATTTCTTTGCCAATAATGACCTCTGGGACTTTATTATTTTTTGAAAATCAGTACAACATTTGTTCTGTTCCAGACCTTTTGTATCTCCCCATATCTCCTTGAATTTTCAAAAATGATTATCCATCATTTGAGTTAGCTGACTCATTAAATAGTCTCAGAGGTGTGTTATTTGGAATTGATAATATTTTATTATCAAATTTCATAAATATTCCCTTGCCTACTTTTCTTTTGTTTAACTTGTCCAACTCTGCTTATATAGCTCTTTTAGTAGATATTACATTTTCACTTGGCTAAATAGTTCTTTTCTGACTTGGCCCTTTTTTTTCTTAATTGTGAAATGTTTTGGGTCCATTTGAAAATACTGTATTCAGTAACCTTTTCTCATAGGAGATAGCATTCAGTCATAATCAAAGAACAATGGCATATTCTCAACAGAGATCCTAGGCCACAGAATGTTTCACCTAACTGTCTACTTTTTGTACACAAAAGAGGCAAACAAACTAAAAGACTTTTGGTTGATATGTATTGTACCACAGCTAGACGAATGCTTTCTTAGACTTGGCACAGCACCGCCACTGGGTAACTTCAAGCACAGGAGATGTGCCCAGTGCAATAATATATGTTAAATAAGTACTATTCATTACCTCCCAACAGACAAGGAATTTAAAATCCATCAATTCATCACATGTGAGTCAGATTATGTGATTTACATGTTAAAGTGCCCCTGTGGTTTAATTTGCATAGGAAAGACTACTGGGGCACTGAAACAAAGGATTAGTGAGCAGGACAAGAGTGCTATTAGCATAGAGAATGCAGAGTCTCCTGTAGCCCACCCTTTCAAACAATTTAAATATATTCATCAGCCATGAATACATGCGTCTTGATGGGTTTCCCAGCCTCACAAGGGACAAAGCAGAAAGACTTCAATTTAAGAACGGGAGGACAGTATGACTCTCTAAGGGGGTAAACAACGGGTGGGCTAGGGGACATTATTTAGGTTTAGGAGTTAGAGAGAGGAATTAACAGTCAGATCTCCCTGGTTCTAACCCCAATTCTATCACTCACTGTGTGATGACACCAGAAAAGCCACTTAACCTCTCTGTTCCATATGAAAAATGAATATAATAATATTGACTTACTTCACCAGGGTGCAGTTAGGTTTCATTAATGTTTGTAAAGGGCACTGAAGTCTTTAGATGAAAGGCACCAACTATATTTCTATAAAATTGTTTAGTTCTACATCACGCTGTTGGGCTATTTGCAAGAATCTCTGGGTGAAATTTGCAAGAATCGCTGGCTGGACCTCAGACTTGATGATAGTAAAGATGCCTTTGAGCCTTAACATTTCTGATTCTATAAATACAAACTACAGTATTATAAATATAATATTTTTTCATGAGTCCCCAATTTTAGAATTCATGTCTTGTAATCTCTCTTTGATTCTGTACTGTGTCTTCCTTTTTTAACTGATTTAGTTATTAGGTAGTTTTACTATGTCCCTTTACTCTATGGCAATTTACTAATGTGATATTCTACTAAAATATGCTTACTATGTCCGCTGCAGAGGGACTACAATACCCAATGTAATGGTTGTACATTCTTTTATATACTTCTTTCTTGTACTGTTCATTCCACAACTCCCTACTCATGCAAATGTATTCTGTTTATCTTATTTGGAACTTATGAAACATCTGGCCTGAAAACACTTTATATCAGGTATTTCAAGTGTTTAAATTAGGAAATTATCTCAAGACCCTCAGTGGAATGAGGAGCACTTTTGTGCAGTAGAAAATTTAACTTTGCAAACAGAGTAAATAAAATCTAAACCAGATAACCATGCCTTTTATCTTAAAAAGATATTTTTTTTCTGCCTCATAGATGGTGATACGCTACAGCAAGTCTACGTGATTTCAGTGTCTTCCTCCTATACATTTCTTTTTGCCTTGACTGCTCTTGAGATCTTAGCATTATGGCACTGACTGCAACTATGAAACACTTTGCTCTCTCTAATATATTATCCAATGATATAAGGACTTGGCACTGTGTAACTTTATGCACATGAGTAGTTCTGCTGAGATCATGTTTTTTTCAGGATCAAATGTTTATTATTTCTGAAATGATACAAGTGCGTCATATAAATAAATGGACTAGATGATGTCTTGAGATCCCTTACAGTCCTACATTTCTATGATTCCGTTAGCTAAGGGTCAGTTAAATGGTAAAAGGCTTGTAGCTGCAGACCTACAATATATCTACATTAATCACATAATTAGCTCTCCAACCCCCCACTCTTTACCTGAGTGTCACACAATTTAAAGTAGACCCTTATAATTAACAGAAACATCATGATATCAATTGTTTGTTATCTCACAAGGTAGATTCTGCTGTTTTTCTTTACTTAGATGTACAATCTCAAAATGGTGCTGGAGAGTTGCATGCAAAATTATATTTTGCCCTATAAAAATGATGTTGTTTGTTCTTCAAGGCTCTCACAGCAAAGGAAAAAACAGTAAAATCAATAATAAAAATGGAAATCTTTAAGAGCAGTAATACTGAAGCAAAACTCTAAAAATCTCCATTAATTCTTTCTAGTGTACAGCACAAAAATCAGCATCAGTAGGGAGCTGTCCAGCAAAACAACTTCTGAAGAGGAATATGATATTGCTATTGACTGCCAACGTACAAAACCCTGGGTGAGTTGTATTGTTATGCAAGGAGGCCACATAGCCATTTTTGCGAGACATTTTCTCCTGTTTTGATTTATTTTACGAGTAACATTTTAATCAGTGTGTTTTACTTTCTAATTTAATGAAAATTTTACACATCTCCACTTCTGGATTTTATATTCTAAATCTGCCGAGATGTTCACAGAACAGTAACTTTTGTGGGGGGAGGGGAAGGGTGAAAAGGAGAGATTCTCCCAGCTAAATTAATTAACACAATGGTGTTAATGGTCCTTTTTGTACAATGGGGCAGATTAAGAGATCTTTCTATTTTATCCTTTTTACTAAACATTCTTTGGCAAGCCTCGGTTATATGGGGAAACATTATGAAAGTATGCATGAAAATGGGGACATATTGACAACTTTTCCCTTAAAGACAGAGGCACAACAAAATTACGTGCTCCAAGCACAGCTCCCTCAAGTGCTCAGCTAGGGACTTATTTTGTTTTCCTTTTAATAGCTCCTTATAAGTACTTTATGGACCAGTTGTCTCATCTCAAGTGTCTGATCCTGAGACATAAATTAATTTTAGATGCACCTTTTATCCTTTGTAGCTGCTAAGGCAGTATTCACTATTTGTTTTGGTTGCCATGGAGATAATTGACTTCCTGCAGTGGTAGAAGCCTTGTTTGGGGTATTAAAAGGGGTTTGGGTCCAGGGATTTTTTAATTTTCATGCAGTGAGGAAAGTCATTTAATCAACAAAACCTTTATAAATTTCTCTCCCTCATAATTTGAGTCACTCTCTTTATAATCTTGTGAATGTTTTCTTTATTTTTCCTCTGCTTCTCTATTGTAGCTTAACCCACATGCTCCTCAATACTGACTCAAACCACAGCCAAGGGCATATAGTCTATTTATTATTGTGATGCACATTGGTCAGACACAAGATCCCAACTGAATATTGTCTGATAGAACAGCATAAGAAACAAAGATAATAAAACAGTTGCTTTTAAAGGGGTTATCCTTCTGGAAACACTGGTGGGAGTTCATCAAAAGGAGATAGGCGTTTCAAAGAAACAATTCTGTAGTCAGCCTCTCTGTAACCAACTAAGGTCCCCAAAACTGCACTCTAACTTTGGCCAGATAATAGTGCATGGTACCTCCTCTCCCACGTCACTAATCAGATCTGGGGCCATTTAGAATTACAGTCCTTAAATTCAGAGATTGCCATTTCTAGCAACCCAAACAGGGGAGAGAGAAAGGAGCAAGAAAGAGGTAGAGTGCTGTCCCCTTCAACAACTAGCAGAACTGTTAGTTACAAAGGGGAGTAATACATGGCACCCTGTAAAAGCGTGTAGCTATGTATCTGCTCCCTGCACACCTTGGAACTCCAGATGGAACTGCAAGTCCCTGAGGAACAATGTCTCTTAAATCCCTCCACTGGAATGGTGCAGGTATGCTCTCTCCCCAGTGCAGGGCTACATTTAAAGATTCAATAAAGCCTCCAGGCAAAAAATCCATTGACAATCAGAGTTTAAAAAAGGATTTGCCCTGTTTCCAAATTAATAGATGTTAAAAGAGTTTAAACACAGAAGGGATTATAAATAAAATCTACATTAATCACATCATTAGCTCCCCACCCTCCAGCCCCCACCCTCTATCGTAGGTGTTATTGCCCTTTAAAACAGACTCATTATTATTAACAAAAACATCCCTTGTCTGTTGTCTCTCAGAGCAGGTTATGGTGGTTCTCTTTACTTAGATGTGCAATCCCAAAATGGCACTGGGGAACTATATGCAAGATTATATTTTGCCCTACAGAAATTATATCATTTGTTCTTCAAGCCTCTCATAGCAAAGGAAAACACATTAAAATCAATTTAAAAAATGGAAATCTTTAAGAGCAAGTAATACTGAAGCAAAACTCTGAAAATCTCCCTTAGTTCTTTTAAGTGTACAACACAAAATCAATTTGCAATGACCCTAAGAGTCAGCCATTCTCGCCCCTGTGACAGCAAAAGAAAAAAAGGGAGAGAAACAAATTAAAGTAGTACATAAAAGTCTTTTTCCTTTCCAAAGTCTTGAGAGTGCTTTTGAGAAAGGAGAGCATTTAAAGCAAGCTTTTGAATTGTTATCAACATCAACTTCCAACATTTTTTTAAGTGTCTGCCTTTAGCCTTAGCCTTCTAGTATATCTGCCACTTCTCTCCTTCTCTGTCTTTCTCTCTCACATAATGATTGTACTTCAGATAGGTAGCACTCTGAGTACCACTATCTATGCAGTTAGCTGTTTCCCTACTCCTGTGTTTGCATCCTCCCCATCCTGTTCTCATGTATTTATTAAGATCTCTTTTTCTACATATATCAAGATGTAGATCTGAATATTTTATGCCAGACCAACAAACTGCACCTTAAGTAACCAAAACAGCAATTCAAGCTACAGCAACCCCAAGAAGGGTTACTTTATAGAGGATATTTCAGAGTTTTCTGGACAAATATCGTGTGCAGCTGGAAGCATCATTAATCCTTTTCCCTAAATTAAGTGAATTGAGACTTCTGATTTTCTGTGGTGAGTTGTAGAATTGCACAAACATGGAACTTCTCATATCATATTGTCTAGAAAACAGCTTACAAAAGATAAGCATGTAGGGGGCAGCAAAGAAACTATGGAAACATTTAATTTTGTTTTAATAAAATAAAAGAATGAAATATGTATTATTTAGCCCCGGTGCAAATATACTTACAATACATGGTTTTTAATGCATTATACTTCCTACCTTCTTCCCTTCCCCCCTCCCATACTGCATTTTGAAATGCTAAATAGAAAAATCCTATTTTCATATTATAAGGTCAAGTTACATCAAGGTTTATCTGGTAAAAAAAGATCTTTAGCATCTTACTAGAATGTTAATATATTGAAAACCTCTGAGACCCAATATTGTGATATTTCGTGATGATTTACTATAGATAAAACTGAAATGCAACTCCAGTAGCTCTTGAATACAAAGGATTTTGCTAAGTAGCACAAAGATTTTCAAGCTAAAGTAACCATATGAAAAGATTCAATCTAATGTCATGGAGTTTGGGGACCTGCGTTTTAAAAGTCTAACATGCACACAGTGTTTAAATATAATATCAACTCTTCCTGACACAGATATGGTAAGTTTGAACTTTCTGCATCTTAATATGGTTCAAGGCTACAATACAAATGTTATGGTTGCAAATAAGGTACCCAATAAAAGAAATTACTAAAGCCATTTCTCTCTGGCTGTCTTCCTCATCCCACCCACTTTGTAGTTATTCATCTTTTGCTCCAGATTGTCAACAAACTGCAAGCTGAATTCCAATAATGATATGGAATTCCCATATTTTTGAGCAGATAAAATATGTGCATAATTTCTGCAGTGCGAAATGAAATTCTCTTTCCAACAACATAAAGTTTAAATCTGGCAAGGGACTAAGCTAGCAGCAGCAGATGTTTGAGATCCTGAGTTCCCCGTGTTGAAGGTTAATAAGTACAGGTAGTAAATACTTACAAAAGCAACAAACAAGCAGCGATAGAAACTGAACATTTCTACTTGTTTTACAATGTTTTAGAACACTGAAAGATGCATCCTTCAGAAGTCTGACATTTAATAATTCTGCCTCTAATACACTCGTAGGGAAACCCCTTAATAGTTTTCTTGTAAATGGTAAATTCATTTATTAGATTAGAGTCAAAGTCAGAGTCATAGACTTTAAGGTCAGAAGGGACCGTTATGATCATATAGTCTGACCTCCTGCACAACGCAGGCCACAGAATCTCACCCACCCACTCCTGTAATAAACCCCTAACCTATGTGTGAGCTATTGAAGTCCTCAAATCATGGTTTAACGATTTCAAGGTGCAGAGAATCCTCCAGCGAGTGACCCGTGCCCCATGCTGCAGAGGAAGGCGAAAAAGCCCCAGGGCCTTTGCCAATCTGCCCTGAAGGAAAATTCCTTCCCGACCCCAAATATGGTGATCAGCTAAACCCTGAGCATGTGGGCAAGACTCACCAGCCAGACACCCAGGAAAGAATTCTCTGTAGTAACTCAGATCCCACCCCATCTAACATCCTGTCAAGGTTCCCTCCCCACTCTGAACTCTAGGGTACAGATGTGGGGACCTGCATGAAAGCCCCTAAGCTTATTTCTACCAGCTTAGGTTAAAAAGCTTCCCCAAGGCACAAATCCTTTGTCCTTGGACGGTACGCTGCCACCACCAAGTGATTTAACAAAGAAACAGGGAAAGGACCACTTGGAGTTTCTTTTCCCCCAAAATATCCCCCCAAGACCTTACACCCCCTTTCCTGGGGAGGCTTGAGAATTATATCCTAACCAAGTGGCTACAAAGTGATCAAAGACGCAAACCCCTGGATCTTTGGACAATGGAAAAATCAGTCAGGTTCTTAAAAGAAGGATTTTATTAAAAAGAAAAAGGTAAAAATCATCTCAGTAAAATCAGGATGGAAAATAACTTTACAGGGTAATCAGATTCAAAACACAGAGGATTCCCCTCTAGGCAAAACTTTAAAGTTACAGAAAACAGGAATAAACGCCCCCCCCCCCCCTTAGCACAGGGAAAATTCACAAGCAAAAACAAAATATAATCTAATACGCCTTGCCTGGCTTACATACACTTTTTGCAATATTGGAGACTTGGTTTAGGATGGTTTGGAGGAGATGGATTTCTGTCTGGCCCCTCTCAGTCCCAAGAGCAAACACACACACAAACAAAGAGCACAAACAAAGCCTTTCCTCCCTCCCCCAGATTTGAAAGTATCTTCTTTCCTCATTGGTCCTTTTGGTTAGGTGCCAGCCAGGTTATTTGAGCTTCTTAACCCCTTACAGGTAAGGAGGAATTCTAGGCTACCCTTAGCTGTATGATTATGACACATCCCATCACAGGCCATTGGGCATATTTACCGCCAATAGTCAAAGATCAATTAATTGCCAAAATTAGGCTATCCCATCATGCTATCCCCTCCATAAACTTATCAAGCTTAGTCTTGAAGCCAGATATGTCTTTCGCCCCCACTACTCCCCTTGGAAGGCTGTTCCAGAACTTCATTCCTCTGATGGTTAGAAACCTTTGTCTAATTTCAAGTCTAAACTTAATGATGGCCAGTTTATATCCATTCGTTCTTGTGTCCATATTGGTACTGAGTTTAAATAATTCCTCTCCCTCCCTGGTATTTATCCCTCTGATGTATTTATAGAGAGCAATCATATCTCCCCTCAGCTTCTTTTGGTTAGGCTAAACAAGTCAAGCTCTTTGAGTCTCCTTTCATAAGACAGGTTTTACATTCCTCGGATCATCCTAGTAGCCCTTCTCTGTACTTGTTCAAGTTTGAATTCATCCTTCTTAAACATGGGAGACCAGAACTGCACACAGTATTCCAGATGAGGTCTCACCAGTGTATAATGGTACTAACACCTTCTTATCTCTACTAGAAATACCTCGCCTGATGCATCCCAGGACCGCATTAGCTTTTTTCACGGCCATATCACATTGATGGCTCATAGTCATCCTGTGATCAAGCAATACTCTGAGGTCCTTCTCCTCCTCTGTTACTTCCAACTGATGCATCCCCATCTTATAACTAAAATTCTTGTTATTAATCCCTAAATGCATGACCTTACACTTTTCATTATTAAATTTCACCCTATTACTATTACTCCAGTTTACAAGGTCATCCAGATCTTCCTGTATGATATCTCGGTCCTTCTCTGTATTGGCAATACCTCCCAGCTTTGTGTCATCTGCAAACTTTATTAGCACACTCCCACTTTTTGTGCCAAGATCAATAATAAAAAGATTAAATAAGATTGGTCCCAAAACGGATCCCTGAGGAACTCCACTAGTAACCACCCTCCAGCCTGACAGTTCACCTTTCAATATGACCCATTGTAGTCTCCCCTTTAACCAGTTCCTTATCCACCTCTCAATTTTCATATTGATTTGAGTTTGGCTTTTACCTCAGATGTGGTAATATCTACCTCCATATCCTTCTTCCGATTTGTCATGCTGCAATTATCCCTAAGCTCCTCATTAGCCTCATTAAAGACTGAGGCAAAGTATTTGTTTAGATATTGGGCCATGCCTAGATTATCCTTATCCTCCACTCCATCCTCAGTGTTTAGCGGTCCCACTTCTTCTTTCTTTGTTTTCTTCTTGTTTATATGGCTATAGAACCTTTTACTATTGGTTTTAATTCCCTTTGCAAGGTCCAATTCTACATGGCTTTTGGTCTCTCTCACTTTATCCCTACATGTTCTGATCTCAATAAGGTAGCTTTCCTTGCTGATCCCTCCCATCTTCCACTCCTTGTAGACTTTCTGCTTTTTCTTAATCACCTCTCTGAGATTCTTGCTCATCCAGCTTGGTCAACAACTCTTGCCTATGAATTTTTTCCCCTTTCTTGGGATGCAGGCTTCTGATAGTTTCTGCAGCTTTGACTTGAAGTAATTCCAGGCCTTCTCCGCCTTTAGATCCACAAGTTCTTCAGTCCAATCCACTTCCCCAACTAATTTCCTTAATTTTTTAAAGTTAGCCCTTTTGAAATCAAAAACCCTAGTCACAGATCTAATTTTGTTTATCCTTCCATTTAGTTTGAACTAAATTAGCTCATGGTCACTCAAACCAACCATTTCTTCTATGAGGTCCTCACCACTCACCAAAACCAAATCTAAAATGGCATCCCCCCTTGTTGGTTCAGCAACTACTTGGTGAAGGAATCCATCAGCTATAAATAGAAAGAAAGGTTTATTTTAGAGCAGCAGATAGTTGTCTAAGCACCAGTCTTCCAAACACTTACACATGTGACTATGCATAACCATTCACAAGATTGGGAATTTAAGGTCCATTCCAACTCCTATTGGAATCAATGAAAGCTTTCATTGGCTTCAATGGGTGTTGGATAAGACCCTCTAGGGTGTTGGCTAAGATCCTGTAGTACTGTCTCACTTCTAATACCACCTACTTCTTTCTATTTCCCCTCAAAGACAAAGTTAAGAATCAACACGGGGGGAACAGAATTAGAGTATTCGGCTATATGCCTGCACTTTTCTAGTGCAATTCTAATGCTCAGTATTAAACAATTTTAAGTAGCTTAACAATGTACATTTTTCAGATACATAATATAGAAATTATGTTTCCTTGGCTTCTCACCACTGCCACCAAATAACATGAACACAAGACCCAGGATAGACAATTTTTAAGTCCTGCACCTGTCACAGGTTTATGGTCCAATATCTTGCCACCAATCCAGGCTACAAATGGGAGCTGTATACCATTGGGAAGGGGCTCAGCTTCTAATAATGGAAGGTCAGGCAACATCATGCCATAAAACCATGACACTCTTATGTATGGAAAAGCTATTTTACAGAAGGTAATTTTTAGAGGTTTCTAAAATTTATTAGCTATCATTTTTCTCTCCCTCTGAATCCTGTATTGCTGGACTCATAGTAACAAAGACAACCTTGCCTTAAATGTTGAGAGATATGGAAAATAGTAAGAATAAAAAAATGCTCTACAATATTTCTAAAATATTTTTTCTGTCAAATACATGACATGAACAAAACATATGAGAGTGGCATAAAGGATTTAGTGGTAATGATATGGCATGACATGCATAACACATTTGCATTCATAAATGTTGCAGAAACCCAAATTCATGCCAATAAAAGCTTGAAACTATATGATCATGTAATAAATGTCTGGGCCAGACCCTCAGCTGATAAAAATTGGTGTAGTTCCACTGAAGTCAATGGAGCTACACCAACTCATACCATGGTTGCAAAGTCAAATCACTCAAAAGTTAGCATATACCAGAAGTAAGGATGTCTGTGCAATCTCAATTCATCCCCCTTGTGTGTATGTGTTACTAGTCTTTAATTACAGGATCCCATATTATTTTTTCCACAGGATTATTGCCTGAGCCGGTGCACAGGCCAAACAGAGCTCACTAGGTTTGATCCAATGTTCATTGGAGTCAATAGAACGATTCCCATTGACTTTGTGGACACCTGATCAGGCCCCAAATGGGTAGCTATTCAACATTTATTTGTTTCCTAGTCATTGAGTGTGTGGACTCAGTCCTTATTTACTACACACCATCATTATTACTTTCTTCTTGGGCTTTTGTATAATGTGCCACAAACATGAAGAAATGTAACTTCTCAACACTGCCTGGGATAAATTGGTGTTATTATCACCCTCATTTTATAGCAGGGGCACTGAGGCACAGAGGGCTAGATTCACAGCGGGTACTTGGATGTTGCAAAGGTTAACCTGTAGGTGTCCTGCTGTCCAGTGGAATTCACTGCCCCGAGTGGAGTAAGTCTGAAATTGATCCCTTGAAGCCAGCAAACTGAGCAGAGAGTCATCTAAGCCCACCCAAGTAAGGACCAAGCCTCATTCCCAGGAGCGGCTCTCACAATTTTGCCACCCCAAGCAGTCGCCGCATCCCTGCCCCCGACGCAGGCAGTCCAAGTCCCGCGGCGGCAAGGGAAGAGCGGCGGACCTGCCGCCAAACTGCTGCCGTGGCGGGTGAGAATGGGGCGGCAGTCCAAATCCCACAGCGGCAATTCGGCAGCGGGAAGAGCGGACCTGCCGCCGAATTGCCGCCGTGGGACTCGGACTGCCGCCCCATTCTCGATGCCGCCCCAAGAACCAGCTGGGAAAGCTTGTGCCTGGAGCCGGCCCTGCTCATTCCTCACCCAGGCCAAAATCTCAGTGAAGTCAGTAGGAGCTCAGCTTATCTAAAGAATATATTGAAAGGCCCTCAGGCAAGCAGCAATAGAAGGAAAGGAACAGACCACTCATGGGATACATAGGTATGGGAGGGGATTATCCGCTGGACTTCTGCAATATCCCCTTGTTAGTAACATGTCCTCTCCATAGCTATTAAAAACATTTGGTTCATAAAGGTCATTCACCCTGCAAACAATTTAGGGTTAATGTACTCTGCAGCTCAAGCTGTTCATGAGATTAACATTTCTAAATATAACATTTGTATATTTTATGTAAGCAGAGTCAGGATGAGCTCTACCCTGACATCTGGTGGTGAGTTGTGGAAAGGGATATCAGTGGCTAATCTTGTTTGCATGGACACACCCACCCTGCAAAGCATGATGGATCGCTTGCCCAAATGGTCACTTTGGCTGCTGTGGGATCCCCAGTTTCTCTGGTATTGGGGCAGGAAGAATAAAGTGTTGTTACCCTGATTATGTGAATCAAGGACAGTGACCTTTTGTTATGATGGAGGGACTCGCCATCAACGAAGCAGCACTCGCTAGGCGAGGGACATTGGTTCCAAAACCCACTGAATTGAGAGAGGCTGGGGACAGGTATTTGTACCTGGGGGTATGGGTCTCTTCTGAGGGTCCTAAATGTCAGTTGCGCCTCTCTCCCTCCACTGTGGAATATCAGAGCTAATTTTGAATTCCTTAGGAGTTTAATTACAGGCTGCTGAGTTAGAATCACTCGGGGCTAATGGTGCAAATTAGCGCTAAGGCTCCCCTTAGTATAAGCTGAAATCACTGAGAACTGTGTTAAGTAGTTGGGGAGCCGGAAGATATATTGCTGAGCAGCTGGCGGGATGGCTGATGGTGCGGAGCTGGTGATGGAGTGGAGCAGTTGGCGGGACAGCCAGAGCGGCTTGCAGGATGGCTGACGGCGCAGAGCTGCTGGTGGAGCAGTTGGCGGGACAGCTGGAGCGGCTTGCAGGATGGCTGGCGGAGCGGAGTGACTTGTGGGATGGCAAGCGGAGCGGAGCAAAGCAGAGCAGAGCGAAGCCCCACGAAGGGACGGAGCAATCAGCTTCAAGCCACGTAAGGTGCCCCTTACCTCTCCCCTCCCCATTTCTACCCAGACTGGGGGGGCGGGGTGTAGCACTCTGCAGATGAACTTTTGAACTCTGGGTCTGGACTTTTGGGTTGTTGGACTTTTGGGTCTTTGGGTGATTTTGGGGGTTGCTGGACTCAAGAACCAAAGGGAAAGGACATGGCCAATTTGCTGGGGTGGGTCTTTGCTCACAGTTTGGTTTATGAATCCTAGATGTGGTGTTTCCCCAACAAAATGCCGCATTGTTTCTCTCTGTCATTAAAAGGTTTTTGCTACACTCAGACTCTGTGCTTGCGAGAGGGGAAGTACTGCCTCTTAGAGGCACCCTGGGGGGTGATATATATATTTGTCCCAGGTCACTGGGTGGGGGCTCGAGCCGGTTTTGCATTGTGTCATTGGAATGGAACCCCTAGATACTGAACCCGGCCCTTGTTGCTGCCAAGTCTGACTGGCAGAAGGGTTACATTTACAGCAGAACAATTTGCTTATATTCCTGATAAAAGTAAATCACAAGGAAGAGAATCTTTTAGAAGAACCCTGTCAAATCATTATATATGCATTATTTTATATACAATTTTTACAAAATGTTAGCCATCTGATGTCCAGAATATTTGGAATCATGTCTGTGACTCAATTTCCTCCTCTGTAAAATTGAGGAGAATAATACTGACCAATCTCACAGGACCATTGTGAGGACTCACTAGTTAATACTTTTGCAGTGTTTTTAAGATTAAAGGTGCTATATAATTGCTAAATGATTATTTTATTGCAATATATACAAAGAATACGAAAAAAATCACAAAAGTCTTAAATATAATTCCATAGAAAGTATCCATCTACTTGTTGTCCTTATTAATTTTAACCATATGTACTAATCACTTGGTATTGAAATAAAAAGTATAACCATACTGATGATTTATTGCTTGGATTTAATTAATGTCAACAGAGTGCCCTGTGCTGTATAAAACAAAAAGACAGGGCCAAGTCTTGTTCTGATTGCACAAATCAGCCTTAAAATTAGTTAGCCAGTTATTTGGAGAGCCTCCTGGATGCATTGTTTCTGCACCATTGTCCCCTAGAGTAGGGAGCCTGGTTTGGAACAGAAGGACTGGTCAGAACATGTCCGCATTACAACAACACCCAGTTCTGGAAAAAGCTTGGTTGTCATAAGAACATAAGAATGGCCATACTGGGGTCAGACCAATGGTCCATCTAGCCCAGTATCCTGTCTTCCAACAGTGGCCAGTACCAGGTGCTTCCAACAGTGGCCAATTCCAGGCCAATACCAGATTCATTCAGAGGGAATGAACATCAAGCGATCAAGCAATCCATCCCTTGTCACCCATTCCCACTGTAACACATAAAATATATTCAGAAATATTTTCAGTTGTAAGTAAATTGAAACTCAGGATTGGCCCAAAGCTTGACAGGATTTACACACGCACCTGTGACAAGGATCTGGCCTACAACTTTCCCATGAAGAGCTAAGAGTCTAAAAGACTGACAATGATCAGACAAAAACCCTTTGAAAACAGCTAAACAGGACTTTTTTGCCAGGGCTGAGCACCAGCACCTCTAGACTTGGCAGTTCATAGCCGCGGCACCTGTGGACTTGCCATGTCCGTTATGAAAGTAAAAAAATTGCTTGAGCACCTAATTGCTTGAGCCCTGGGACCTCTTTCATTACAAATTAAGCACTGATGTTTTGGTTTGTTGGGTGGTATAATAAGGTTAATGTAACATTCCTTAGTCACATTTACATACAGACCCCATTGTTAATAGTGGGGATTAACTTCAGACCTTCAACCCAAAAGCACAAGCCCTCAGCACTTGAGCAATGAACAACTCCTTTAGCTGTAAGATAATGGCAGGCTACTTAGTCCCTTAGACCAACCACTAGAGAGACACACATGATAACACACAAAGCCAGTGTACATTAGCATTTTGGGGACTTGTGGAAGAAGTATGTTTTCAAGAGGGTTGTGGTTTTTTTTAATGAGAGATAGAAGACACCTCCTACCCTAAGCAGGTTTTGGAAGGAGATAGAAATGATCTAAAGGACAGTTTAAAAATATCAGAGAATAACAATGAAAAAGAAACATCTGCATGTGGGAAAGGCACCATCTTGGCCAACACGCTGCGGATTAACCAGGGACGTCCAGATCCAAAAGGATGAGTTACTACACCTTGAGCCAAAGCTCTTTAACTAGAGCAATACCAGACTAATCCTTGGTGGATTGGGCACAGAGGAGGACATTCATAAAACATACTTACCAATGAATTTCACATGACATCATCCCTAAGAGGACCTCATTTCCACAGAAGGTCATCATCTAACCACAGTCGGTATTTAGAATAGAGCAAAAGCAGTTAAAGAATTTAGTTTATTCTAGGAAGCTCTAACCAACATCATAGACAGTATTCCAAACAGTTATATTAGACAACAACATATAAAAGTGCTTTAGCATCGCATGATGAACTCCAGAGTAACTCACATCACCATATATTTGCATCTCCCAGCAGAAATAACACAATTCTGTAAGAACTGGGGGGGGGGGGGGTGATGGAAATGCAGCATGGGTTAGCAAGGAACACCCAGGGCACAGGATTAGTCTGGGGGGAGGGATAGCTCAGTGGTTTGAGCATTGGCCTGCTAAACCCAGGGTTGTGAGTTCAATCCTTGAGGGGGCGATTTGGGGCAAAAATTGGGGATTGGTCCTGCTTTGAGCAGGGGGTTGGACTAGATGACCTCCTAAGGTCCCTTCCAACCCTGATATTCTATGATTAGTAACCCACACATCTGTATTTGCTTTCTGTCACCCTCTGAAAGCTGTATGATCTAGAAGCCATTTGTACAATAACAATAACTTTGTTGCTTCTACTCATGAATAACATTACATATTATTGTGTGCTAGTAGTTGTCACTCATTAGCTATGTACCTATACTCACATATATACAACTCTCTCTCTTTTTTTATAGTCTCCAGTAACATCCTACAGAACCCATAAAGTTATCTGGAGCAGCTGCAGCTGATTATTAGAGCAGCAGAAGTGGGGAGTAGCAGATGGTGTCAAGAACCTATTTGGTCAACTGCTATTGGATATATTAAGTGGGAAGAGTCTTCAGGGGAGAGGGATGTATTTGAGGTAGAGGACAGGAGCAGAACCTTCAGGGAGAAATGAGAGGTAGGGGTTAAGGAAAGGGTACTGTGGAATGCAATAGATATTTTGAGAGGGTAGCAAAAGAGTATGGGAAAGGGCACTGCAGTGTTCTTCAGGAAAGGTCCCACACTGATTTTGAGCCTGGGGAACCATTGATTATTAATTGTATCCGACCATATCTCAAATATACAGATATACAGTCAGCATTAGAACAGCCGGAGTCTTCCTCTACTACAGCAGACTCTATGCCAGTGGACTTTGGCTCCAGCATGCCCCCTCCCACCCAAGCTCACATCCCCAGAGCACTCCTGACATATCCCTTCCATCCCTTTACTAAAGCGGTAGAGGGTGGCTACAGTAGGAGGTAGCACAGAGTCCCTTTATGCAAGCAGTGTGCTCTAATGGCAGTCACCATCTGTTTTAAAGCCACTTTGTGCCACTTACACTTATGAAAACAACGAGGAGTCCAGAGGAGGAGACTAACAGATGTATTTTGATACAGTCTCGCACAGCGTTCTTGCCAGCAAGTTAAAGAAGTATGGGCTGGATGAATGGACGGTAAGGTGGATAGAAAACTGGCTGGATGGTCGTGCTCAACGGGTAGTGATCAATGGCTCCATGTCTAGTTGGCAGCCGGTATCAAGTGGAGTGCCCCAAGGGTCGGTGCTGGGGCCGGTTTTGTTCAATATCTTCATCAACGACCTGGAGGATGGTGTGGACTGCACCCTTAGCAAGTTTGCAGATGACACTAAACTGGGAGGAGTGGTTGATACGCTGGAGGGTAGGGACAGGATACAGAGGGACCTAGACAAATTAGAGGATTGGGCCAAAAGAAATCTGATGAGGTTCAACAAGGACAAGTGCAGAGTCCTGCACTTAGGACGGAAGAATCCCATGCACTGCTACAGACTAGGGACCGAATGGCTGGGCAGCAGTTCTGCAGAAAAGGACCTAGGGGTTACAGTGGACGAAAAGCTGAATATGAGTCAACAGTGTGCCCTTGTTGCCAAGAAGGCTAACGGCATTTTGGGCTGTATAAGTAGGGGCATTTCCAGCAGATCGAGGGACGTGATTATTCCCCTCTATTCGGCACTGGTGAGGCCTCATTTGGAGTACTGTGTCCAGTTTTGGGCCCCACACTACAAGAAGGATGTGGATAAATTGGAAAGAGTCCAACGGAGGGCAACAGAAATGATTAGGGGGCTGGAGCACATGACTTATGAGGAGAGGCTGAGGGAACTGAGATTGTTTAGCCTGCAGAAGAGAAGAGTGAGGGGGGATTTGATAGCTGCTTTCAACTACCTAAAAGGGGGTTCCAAAGAGGATGGATCTAGACTGTTCTCAGTGGTAGAAGATGACAGAACAAGGAGTAATGGTCTCAAGTTGCAGAGGGGGAGGTTTAGGTTGGATATTAGGAAAAACTTTTTCAGTAGTAGGGTGGTGAAGCACTGGAATGGGTTACCTAGGGAGGTGGTGGAATCTCCTTCCTTAGAGGTTTTTAAGGTCAGGCTTGACAAAGCCCTGGCTGGGATGATCTAGTTGGGGTTGGTCCTGCTTTGAGCAGGGGGTTGGACTAGATGACCTCCTGAGGTCCCTTCCAACCCTGAGATTCTATGATTCTATGATTCTATGATTCAGGCATAAGCTTTCATGAGTAAAAAACCCACTTCTTCAGATACATGTTTTTGTGGATACAGACTAACACGACTACACCTCTAATACTTATGAAATGCACAGTGACCTTTGCAGACTGGAAAATTCACCCCTATAGGGGATGCAATTAAATTCAGTTATATAGAAATTGCTCTACACATTTGTAGAATTTAATGGGGAACTAGATCCTTTCTATACAAGTTTTGAGCCATTCTATAGAATTTAATAGTGAATTTTATGCCTCCTGGAACATGGCTTACAGTTTCTACAGAGAGGCAATTATTTTCTATTTAATTCCATAGGATTTTTCCATAGAGGTAATCTCAGGTTCATTCAAGTGCTATTCTTGTTCTACCACAATGGACATTTCTCCCGTCTTAATTTTGCTCGGGGACAGCTGTATTTAGTAAGCAAAGATCCATCAAGAGAATCAGAAGTACAAAACTTGTGTTCCTAATGTAGGAGTGCAAGCGTAGCATTCCATAATTTCCCACCTGATAATTTATGGGTGGTAGGACCTTTTCTTCTATAGTCTTACATGGATCATTAAACTTAGATTGCCTTTTTTATTCTTTTTTAAAAACAGTTATATTTACAAAGATATTTCACATAACAGTATCTCTGTCCTACTGATTTTGCTTTAATCAAACTAAGCATTGTACATTTCTTTGTGCTACATGTGTAGCTTTTTGGAGTGCATGGGACACAGTTTCGCTTACTGACCAAGGGAAAAGGGAGTTTCTTTTGTATTGGACGTACAGGCCTTGTTATTTAATTTGTGAGTTTATTTAGATTGTAAGGTCATCAGGACAGAAACCTTGTCTCCTTATTTTTCTGTAAAATGCCATGAACACATAGGGTGCTACATAAATAATAAATAACACTTCCTTCCACGTTTTGCTTCATTCACAAAGGAAGTTACAAAGCCTAATGTGTCAGACTCAGTAGAGTCCAGCAAAGTGGGGAAAAAATGAAGCAAAACAGTTTACATCTAAGCAGGTGTGAAAGAATGCAGAAATTAATAACCTGCAGTTTTAAACCAATAAGCTTCCAGTTCATGCCAAGCATACAGGTGGCAGTGTTCACAACAAAATGATATCTGTATGTTAATAGTGACTTGCATTATCACCAGTGCATTGAAATTAACCAAGCATTCACCAAAGGTACATTATGTTCTGTACCCTGGATACTAAGAAAACATTGCAAATAAGTAGGCTGGAGAAGAACTGAAACAGCTGGACTAGTATGTAGCACCAGTTCAGACTGTAGGGGTGCAAATGTCAACATAGCAGTTTGGAAAACAAAGCAATTTATGAACAGGATCTGGTGAACTGCAATTATCTACACAGAGCAACATCAGGGACAGTGCCTCTATGTGTTTGATTTTGAACATGGCAATATCTATTAGCAAAATATCATCTCTTTCCATGCTAGTGTCACTGGGAATCTTTTGCAAGGAATCCAAGGTACCTCATTCTATGCAGCATACAGGAATTACTTTGGTTAGTACAGGGGTCTCCAAACTACGGCCTGCCGCGTCGGCAGCACGTCAAACGCTGCTGCCGCCTCGGCAGCACTTCGGCGGCAGCTCAGACTCTGCCACCACCTCGGCAGCATTTCAGCGGTGGGGCCCTCGTCTCCTAAAGAAAAATCCTAATGTGGCCCTCGTCTCCTAAAGTTTGGAGACCCCTGGTTTAGTATAATGGAGGCTGCTGAAAAGTCTCCGTGTATTGTATGCTGAACTGTATGCTGTTTACCACCATTTTGCTGCCATTCCTATGATGTTCTGGAAATTGCACTCAATGATTTAACATGCTATGCAGTTTTCTGAACAATTAATTCAGTCTCTGTCATAGCAGACTCAATTTGGCTAGCAATAAGTACAACTTTCTGTAAAGTTAGCTCTGATTCTAATAATAACCACTCACCTCTGTACGAGATGGCTGGTTTCTCCACAAGCTGATCTCAAATCATCTCATCAGACACACCCCATACTGGCAAATGAAAAGTGGTACCTGTACAATATTAAATTTATTCATCAACAGATTCATCTAGCTTTCTTATGCATTGGTGAAATACGAATATTTCCACTAGCATGTTCATGTTAGGTACCAAAGTGTTCTTTGAAGCTGAAACTGAAATTTGCGTACAAATTCCCAGGAAAGGACTTGTATAAAATATTCCTAAATAAAAACTTAGCTTAAATAGTGTTTAGATTGTAAACTAAAGTTGCATCAGGATTTTCCTTTCAATGGAACTTTTGCCATCTTCAGATCTGTTCTGTCTTCAGTATTTTTTATAAACTACTTGAAATTTTAAGTCTTAGCACGTTTTAATTTTCCAAGGTACTTTGGAAAAAATTTGTAGTTAAATTATATTGTTTCAAAAAATAGCTTTCAGATTTTTGAACAAGGAGTTTCACTAAAAACAAAAAACTTTTTTGGTAAAAAAAACATGGCAGCTTTACAGAACCCCAGGACACTCTTCAAAGTTCACATACTGTAAGAAATTATCATTACTGAGCAAAATGGACTATTGCCCTATACACCACAAACAACACAGAAATAGTGGTTGAATAAGGTTGATTTGTTAGGGGAATGAAAATTCACAGATAAGTCTTCAGAGACCAGCTAAGTCTACTAGTAGCAGTAAATCCTAAGATTTGAACTATTAGTATAGATGTCTTTAGAACTGCATAAACTACTTATTGAAGACAAAAGTGACAAGACTGATGTAGTTTTCTTCTCACTAAGGGTATGTCTATACTTACCCGTCGTGTCGGAGGCGCGGGATCGATGTTCTGGGTTCGATTTATCGTGTCTTGTCAAGACGCGATAAATCGAACCAGGAAGTGCTCCGTCGTCGATGCTGGTAATCCAGCTCGACGAGCGGAGTAGGCAGAGTCGACGGGGGAGCCTGCGCGCCGCGTCTGGACCACAGGTAAGTTCGAACTAAGGTACTTCGACTTCAGCTACGTTATTAACGTAGCTGAAGTTGCATATCTTAGTTCGACAGGGGGGGTTAGTGTAGACCTAGCCTAAGATATGTAACATAACAACATTGGAAAAATACCTCCACTGAGTTAAGTATGGACTTTGACATCGGTGATGGAAAATCTGATATTGTCCGCAGAAATTAAACAAATAAGAGAAGAAAAAACAGCAAACTCATCTGGACTTCCATATGTTTTGTAGCCTAGGACCTAAAAATATTTCCAGAAAAATTGGTCTTTAGGAAATACTATGTATAACTGCGGTGTAACATGTTTATAGGTGTCTTTTCTCTTTAAACAATAAAGCTTTTGAAACAGTGTTAGCCAAAGAAATCATTGCCACTTATGCACCACCACAAGAAAAGACGTACCCAATTTTTGTTCCTGAATGTTAGAGAAGATGTGAGCTAATTTTGGTGCAATGCACGGTACTGACATGAGGTTGGTGCAGCTGGAAAAGGAGGCAGAATTGAGATGAGGAAAATGATGTCAGTGCTTATTCATAATATAGCTCCTAACCTTAAATTCATTTTTCAAGTACATTCACTCAGATGTAATTTGGGTACAACTCCAGTGAAGTCACTGGCTACACCAAAGGCTGAATTTGGCTCTTTGTGTTCACATACTGGGGAAGTGATGCTTACCATGCACTGAAAATAGTTCACATTCCCTCTTCTAGCAAATATGAGGAATTATTTTATGAAGAGCCTTAAAAGATAAATAATTGGTGCCAGCATTTTTAAAAGGGCACAGTTTTCTCCTATGCACTACACACTGAATCCAAGAACTTGATATCCTACCCTACATCCATCTATCCATAGAACTCCCAGTGGTATGGCAAAATATCAGAATGAACATTTATCATGAAGATATTTCCTTACTTCAGTACAGAACATTTCCACTGCTGTATTAATCATTTCCATAATCCTTATCACAGCTTTCAAACAATTCAGCTGGAACCCACCTCAAAAGAATTCACCCCAAATTTGACACAATATTCCATCCTCAGAAAAGGATATGTCCCACTTGGTTACACTAATATTGTACTCCAAGATTTAGCACATTCTTTACATTACAGCATCCCACAACAGGATCCTCCTTCTATGTCCAGGTAGCCCCACTGAATCTGCAAAGGGGCAGGATGCCAAGCTAGCAAATCACATTGCAGAAGCAGGGTGATAGTCTGACTGTTAGTATATTAATTAAAGGCTGAGAAACAAGTACAAGTACCACCTGTTCCAGAAATAAACTTACATGGAACTGACCACAATAGTATTGCTGAATGAATCAATAACACCTTCCATATCTTCTAACTACCCCACGTATTTTTCAATGAAAAGGCTTCCAATTAATTCATAAACTATCTTGTAAACCGGTGGTTCTCAACCAGGGGTCTGGGGCCCTCTGTGGGGCCCTGAGCAGGTTTTGGGGGTCCATGAAGCATGGTTGGCATTAGACTTGCTGGGGCCCAGGGCAGAAAGCCAAAGCCCCACCACATAGGGTTGAAGCCCAAGGCCCTGAGCCCCGCCACCCGGGGCTGAAGCCAAAACCCGAGCAGCTTAGTTTTGTGGGGCTCCCTGTGGCATGGGGCCCATGCAATTGCCCTGGTTGCTACCCCATAATGCTGGCCCTGGATTTTAGATGCAGAAAAACAGTTGTTGTGGCACAGCTGTGCCGTGGAGTTGTTATGGCATGTTGGGGGGCGGGGGCCTCAGATAGAAAAAGGTTGAGAACCTCTGTTGTAAATACTTCCTTAATTTAAAATAATTAATAAATGTACAGACTTCTGAATCCTTCAGTTATTTTATGTAGAAATATCACTGGATGGATTTGATTTTTTGTAACTCACTGTTTTGATGTTGGTTTTTTTACAATGCCCCTGATTTGTATGTCTGCAAGCTGCAGTGAGAACCATACCTCTGGACATTACTGATTGTTAATACAGAAAGTAAAACTAATTTGATTTAATTGCTCTAGTTTTGTTTTCAAATTCTTCTGTTAAAGAAATTCATGAAAGTGCAGGATATTCAATGGCATGTATGCAGTAAATGTTTGAGAGGGAAAGGGTTATTTCAGATTTACACATTCTGTATAAAATCAGAATTATTGCTATAGGAAAGATTTTAAATTACCGAAGAGTGAGGATCTGGCCATTGAAAATGGTAAATGTCCATGTATAATTTACACAGACTGCTGTATGCTAATGAAAACTCCTCATTTATCCATACTTTGTGTAATTATCTGTTCCAACGAGTCAGACAGTAAAAACTAAAGGAAAGGATCTGGGACAGTTTTGCTGAGTACTGTTTTGTAGGACAACAGGCTTCAAGGTCATCTTTTTAGTAAATGTTAGAGTTGAACTACAGAGAATGATGTGAATTAGATTTGGATACCAATCTCAGCTGGAACTGTCTCTGTGCGACCTAAAGAAACTCTGTCAAAGAGAGAGTGACAGAAGAAGAGAGAATATCATATGTGGATTTGGTAAAGGGGGAAGAACATTACAAAAAAATCTGAAGTCTTCCAAAAAATAGAATATTCTTTGAAAAAAAAACAGAAACAAATGAACCTACACAGTAACACATGAAATATTTTTTCAACTGAATTGCTTTGTGTTACAAAATAGAACATATTGAGGATAAAACAAAAACATATAGATGACTATTTTACTGGTCCAAAATTTGGAGAACAGATCACTCAGGTAAACGAAACGATAGATCAGAGCTACTTCTATTTGTGGTAAAATGCTATATGCAGCGAGGAAGTCTTAAGAAGCAAACACACTAGTTAATTCCAGAGCTGGGTTTGTGCTGCAAAGTTTAGATCTAGATCTGAACTTCATAGGTATTTTGGTTTAGGCTTTGGACCTCAGAAGCAGCCTACAGCTATCACTGTAGTTTTCAAGGGAAGTGTCTTAATGATGTGATCTAAGATTGTCTTCATACAAGTGGCTTCTGTATAGAGTTGCCAACCCTCCCGGATTGGCCGGGAGTCTACTGGAATCAGCATTGATTTCCCGGTGACTATTAAAAGCAATCTGGGAGATTTTAATAGGCTGCTAAAAGTCCGGTCAGCGGTGCAGCTGGGCTAAGGCGGGCACGCTGCCTGCCCTGGCTCCACGCAGCTCCCGGAAGCAGCCAGCATGTTCAGCTCCTAAGTGCAGGGATGGGCAGGGGGTCTCCAAAAACTACACCCACCCCGAGTGCCAATTCCACAATTCCCATTGGCCAGGAACCACGGCAAATAGGACATGTGGGGGCGGTGCCTGCAAAGCAGGGGCAGCGCGCAGAGCCGCCTGGCCACCCTTGAGCCTAGGCGTCACACATGTCGGTCACTTCTGGGAGCCACCCGAGGTAAGCACCATCCAGCTGGAGCCCGCACCCTTCACCTCCTCCCTCACTCCAACCCCCTGTCCCAGCTCTGAGCCCCGTCCTGCACACAAACTCCTTCCCGGAGCCCTCACTCCGAACCTCCTCCCACACCCTAACCCCCTGCCCCAGCACTGAGCCCCGTCCCGCACTCCAAACCCCTCAGCCACAGCCCAGAGCCCCCTCCTGCACCCTAAACCCTTCATCCCTGGCCCAGCCCAGTGAAAGTGAGTGAAGGTGGGGGAGAGCCTGTGACGGAGGGAGGGGGGATGGAGTGAGTGGGGGCGGGGCCTCAGAGAAAGGACAGGGCAGGGGCATGGCCTCTGGGAAGGGGCAGGACAGGGGTGAGGTAAGGGTGTTTCGGTTTGTGCGATTAGAAAGTTGGCAACCCTACTTCTGTAGCTGGCAATAGGAGTGCTCAGGTTTGTGGTATTTAAAAAAAATTTAAATGAGCCCCCTAATCTAACCAAATTGCTTTCAATTTTTAGGATATTGCTACTTAAAAGAAAGAAGATACCAAAAAGTTGCTCTATTAGAAGCTGCAGCTGTCTGTATGCCCGGAGATGTCAGAGCATTGACTGAGTGAGTGCCCTCGTACCACCCTGCCATCTATATATGAAGGACAATGTAGAGAAAGGTGTGATATAGATCTATAGATCTATAGATAGATATAGTTTTGGGTGTTTTTCATCCTGATTCCCTCCAAGACATTCTTTTATGCCTCCCTATAGCTTCATGGAGGAATTTCTTTTGGGAAGCCAGAAGTTAGACAGAATGTTACCACCTCTCCGGATAAGCATGTTCTGTTGTTACCTAACCCTGAAGCTTCTGTGTGTCTGTTTCCCAGATGACAATAGTATTAGAGGTAGACAGCCAGTGTTGCCAATTTTAATGGTTAGTGTCACAATATCCATTCAAGAGTTTGAGTCACCTTAGGTCTGCAGGGTTTGTTCTCTCTTTTTTTTTTTAAAAAAAAAAAGGTATTTGTCCCCTCCTCTGTCTGCTCTTTCCTGAGCAGCAAGGTAAATAAATCCAAAAATTCCCTTTTCCAACCTTTTCCTTAGCCCCTTTAGACAGATAATTCCTGAGTGAGCCATCGGATCCCACATAAGCTCTAGGGGCATTAGCTGCTATGTTTCCTGCCTGTGTTTTGTTAGGAACGAGGTCACCTGATGAAGGGGGAGGCTCCCTAATTGCTCCATTTTCCTTTGTGGGACATCAGTCCCACCACAAAACTGAGTGTCACCCCCACCTTGGAGAGGCAGGCAGTTAGGCTACCCAACGTAAGGGTTACCAATGCCGATGATTTTACCAGGTCATCCCATATACCTGTATGGGGGTGTCAGAGGGAGGAGCAACTTGGGATGCCATCCTTGCCCCTGAGCACTGACGTTTGTAATCCCCACCACCAGTATCTGCAGAATTCACCACTGCATGCCGAGGATGACTGCTGGACTCTTGACAGGTTATGCGAGCGAGGCCCAGGCCCAGGGCCACTCACCCACTCCTCCGCATCCTCATCCATCTCAGTGAGGCTTAGACACTCACTATCCTCCAACTCAGACCCTGAATCCACCCCATGGACCTCCTGTATGGGGATTCAGAACCCCAACAGGGGGATGCCTGTCTCCCTCAGAACAGCTCCTGGACCAGGCACCTACAGGCTGCTGGCTGTATCCTGGGCCAAGTCCCCACAAGCCCCTCCCCTTCCCCCACCAGAAATAGGACATGGGGGAGGTGTAGGTGAACACACAGAGCAATGCACTCCCACAGCTCCTCCTTCCGTGCACAGAGGAGGGATGTGGCCAAGGCAACAGATCCAGCTCCAACAAGATCCCTCCCAGCCACTGTAGCAGCACCATGTGGCCCCATGTGAGCAGGGATGGGGGGGGGGCATAGTTTCAGACCTTACCAGGGCTACACCTAGGGTGACCAGACAGCAAATGTGAAAAATCAGGACAGGGGTGTGGGGGAATAGGAGCCTATATAAGAAAAAGACCCCAAAATCAGGACTGTCCCTATAAAATCCAGACATCTGGTCACCCTAGCTACACCACTTCAGGTCCTGGAGGCCCTAACTGTTTCCCCATATGGCTCCTACCTCCCCCACTTGGGTGGAATTGGGGAGTCAGCATGGAATCCCTCCCTAAGGGGGCTCCTGTTCCAAGAGCAGGCAGAGCCCCCATGGCAGGGGGAAAAGGTACAACCCCCACAGCGGGAGAGACCCTCTGCCACCGGGAAAGGGGTCCCACAAACCTTACCAGCATTCCCCTGAATCCTGGAAGCTAGTGAGTAATCCATTGTCTGCTGGAACTAAGCCAAAAAAGGATCTACATGACCCCTGCGCTGGGCTAAATCCTGAGAGCTGGGGAACACTGGCCAATCAGCACCCATCTCCCCCAGCTGACCAATGGGTGCCAGAGACTCCCATGCGAGCAGCTACCTATTGTACTTTGGCAAGTGCCTCACTCCCTTGCTACAGGGACAGTCCCCCTTTCACCGCTGGCCCCGTCAATTTCCCAGGCCCCTTGATGTGGGTGGGTAGCATTTCTACCAAGTCCAGAAATATGCCCCATCTTAAAAAAGGAGAATTCCACTTGAAATTGTTGAATCTTCCAAACTGGTGGTTTTTTGGCCATACAAAGCCACTAAGAAAAATATGAAGGGTCTACATTTCCACCCTTGTCTCGTTAAACCTCCTACTGTGCACCCAGGTCAGCTGCAGAAAGTGCATTGCTGCAGGGGTTTAAGCATTCAAACATTTCCAGTGTGAGCTGAGTGTTGTCTGAGTTTACAGGTACCATAACCCTTTTTAGTTAAAATTACATTGTTCTGATGATTTGTAGAGGAAAGCATAATTAAAACATAAATATCAATTGGAGAAGTAGTAATCACAAACTACGACTTAGTAAAACTGATTGCTAGTCTTGAAACAAATGGTTTCAAAGAGGGAAACATTCTGGTTAAGCTTTAATACCCTGAAAAGCAGTAATTGCATGAAGCAAATACTAAAACAATGTGAAGAATTGCATTTTGTTTAAAATTGAAGCTTGGTAATAGTTTTAGATCAAGTCTTAAAGTGCATTGTGATAATTTACCATTACTATATTCATTCTTGGGCTATTCAGGGTAACTCAGGGTAAATCTAGATAGTGTTGAAGACATTTATGAAATATTCTTTACCTATTGGTAAATTTCTAATTATATTTTATGTTAATAGCTCAAGTGATTTGATTGTTTTTAACTATACAAAGAAACTGCCTTTCCTGCAAGAGTTTGAGCTCCCAAACCTCTATCAATATACTGAGCTATGTCTTTAAATTTGCAGCTGTCCTAATACAGTGTGCAGGATTAGACAACAGTTTAGTAACAAAAGGCCACCAGTCAAGGGCCAGTAATCTAAAGATATCTTTGTAAGATTAAAATGCTTGTTTTCTTGTATTAATATTGGTTGTGTAAATTATGCCACAGAGAGAGAGCGAGAGCGCGAGCAATACTTGTGATCCTGGTGTAAACCGGAAAAGTCTATTCCTGTTAGCTTCTTTCTCTTCCCCATCCCAACTTCACCCCAATGATCTATCAATAAGCTTCTCCCTTATTAAAGTTTTATAAGCTCTCCAGCCAATATTAGAATTTTCACTGTTTTCATTGTAGTCTAACCTCCTGATAAAAGGCTAGGCTGATTGGGGAAGCAGTCACAGCTGGGGCCATGCCCCAATCAGGCCCCATGTGGTCCTGTTATAAAGACTCAGGGAGGGGTTGGGTTAGTCTCTCTGTAGGTGTGGAGAGAGAAGGACCTAGCTGCCTGGGAGTAGAGTACCAGGTGCAGAGCAGAGCAGAGCAGTGCTGGGGAAAGGCAATAGGAGCTGGGCAGCTCCAGTCTGGCAACTCCCCAGGCTGAGGCCTTGG
Organism: Chelydra serpentina; assembly: GCA_037349315.1. Lineage (NCBI taxonomy): Eukaryota > Metazoa > Chordata > Testudines > Chelydridae > Chelydra > Chelydra serpentina. The sequence continues at coordinate 66,427,721 of JBAIAC010000004.1, forward strand.
GTAAGGCCAAAGGAGATACTGGGGCTACAGAGGTGCAGCCAAGAGATAGGCAGAGGCAGCTGGTCCAACTCCCCACCGCCAATGATGAGTGGCCTTTACAGACTGCAGTTTGCCCCAGTGAGAGGGGGCTAGATGATGACTGGCAGTAGCAAGGTGGTGGTAGAGGGTTGGGGGGTCTCCTGGGAGGGGAGACCCAGTGTGTAAGGGTACTGTGGGGGGCAGAACCCCAAGGTAAAGGGTACCGGGGTCTGGGAGAGACATGGAGGCCTGAGGCAAGCGAGACATTGGCCAGCAGAGAGCGCTCCGGAGGCTGAAGAGATAATTCCCAAGATGACCAGCAGGAGGCGCCACGCCGGTGAGTCTCGCTTTGCTACAGAGCCCATGTAAAAAAAGCCCCAAATATTGGGACTGTCCCAATTTTTAAATAATAAAATTGGGACATCTGGTCACCCTATATACAATGGCATTAATACTGCTCTATCTACTGGAAATGCCTTACCTTAATACATCCTAGGATCACATTTGTCTCTTACACACCGCCTCACATTGGTGGCTCATAGTCGACCTGCGATCAGACCACATACCCAGGTCTCTCTCTCTCTTCTTCTGTTGCTTCCAACTGATGATCTGCCAAGCAGAAATTCTTATTAGATCCTAAGTGCATAATCTTGCACATTGTACTATTGAATTTCATCCCATGTCTGTCAGTCCAGTCTTCAAGGTCATTCAGATTTTCCTGTATAATATTCTGATCCTCCACTGCATTGACAATGCCTCCCAACTTTGTATCATCAGCAAATTTCATTAGCACACTCCCACTTTTTGTGCCAAGATCATTAATAAAAAGATAAAATAATATTGGTCCCAAGACCAATCCTTCAGGAATTCCACTAGTAACCTTTCCCCAGTCCAATAATTTACTTTGACACACAATCTGTTGCCTTCTCCCCTTTAGCCAATTCCTTATCCACCTTACAATGCTTGCCTGATCCCTTTCTTCCCTAATTTAACTAATAATTTCAACTGTGGCACTGTGTCAAATGCTTTACGGAAGTCCAAATATATCTGATCTACTGCACTTCCCTTATCCCTTATTCAAGTATTTTGAATCATTGCATTTAAGGAGATGGTTGTTCAGTTTCCAGAACTTCTGGAAACTTGTCGTGTCAGCCAGAATTGATAATGGAGGACAATATGATCAAACTAAAGTCCCAGGTAACCCCTGGGCTTGCCTGAACCCCAGTGACTTCATAGATTTATGGATTATAAAGCCAGAAGGGATCACTGTGATTTGATCTGCTGTATAATCTGATCTGTATAATTAATCTGATCTACTGTATAACAAAGGCTGAGATTTCCCTGAATTTACTTCCATTTGAACTAGAGCATATCTTTTAGAAAAACATCCAGTCTTGATTTTAAAATTGCCAGTGATGAATCACCACAGCATTGATCCAGTGCTTAAATACCATACCTGTTAAAAATGTACCCCTCATTTCCAGTCTGAATTTGTCTAGCTTCGATTTACAGCCATGGATTTTGTTATGTTTATCTGCTAAACTGAAGAACCCATTATCAAAGTTTGGTTTCCCATGTAGGTACTTAGGCCTGGATGCACAAAAGGAGTTAGGCATTGTAAATTTCTTTTGGTTAAGCTAAACAATTTGAGCTTCTGGAGTCTCTCACTATAAGACAGGATAGTCAATAGGTGGCCCGTGGGCCAAATTCGGATTGCCAGATGCTTTTGCAAGGACCCCAAAATCTTTTTATTTACTTATTATCATTATTATTGTTTTCTTTCATCTGGAGTCTAGACCTTGACCAAGAAATTTGGACCTTGACAAAAGTAATTGACCACCCCTGCTATAAGACATGTTTTCCAATCCTTTAATCAATCTTGTGGCTCTTCTCTGTACTGTCTCCAAATTATCAACATTTGTCTTGAAGTGTGGACAGCAGAATTAGACACTACATTCCAGGAGCAGTTACACAGAGAGGTAATATAATCTCCTTATTGCTATTCAATGTTCCCCAGTTTATACATCTGTAAGCAGAGTCAGGATGAGTTCTACCCTGACATCTGGTGGTGAGTTGTGGAAAGGGATGTCAGGGGCTAATCTTGTTTGCATGGACACACCCACCCTGCAAAGCATGATGGATCACTTGCCCAAATGGTCACTTTGGCTGCTGTGGGATCCCCAGTTTCTCTGTTATTCAGGCAGGAAGAGTAAAGTGTTGTTACCCTGATCATGTGAATCAAGGACAGTGGCCTTTTGTTATGATGAAGGGACTCGCCATCAACTAAGCAGCACTCGCTAGGTGAGGGACATGGGTTCCAAAACCCACTGAATTGAGAGAAGTGGGGGACAGATATTTGTACCCGGTGGCATGGGCTGTGTTTGAGGGCTCTAAATGTCAGTTGCACCTCCTTTGCTCTCTCCCCACTGTGGAATATCAGAGCTAATTTTGAATTCCTTAGGAGCTTAATCACAGGCTGCTGAGTTGGAATCATTCGGGGCTAATGGTGCAAATTTAGCACTAAGGCTCCCCTTACTACAAGCTGAAACCACTGAGCACTGTGTTAAGTAGTGGGGGAGCCGGAAGATATATTGCTGAGCAGCTGGCGGGACGGCTGACCGCGTGGAGCTGCTGATAGAGCGGAGCATTTGGTGGGACAGCCGGAGCGGCTTGCGGGACGGCTGGTGGAGCGGAGTGACTCATGGGATGGCAAGTGGAGCGGAGCAGAGCGAAGCCCCACGAAGGGATGGAGCAATCAGCTTCAAGCCACGTAAGGTGCCCCTTACCTCTCCCCTCCCCATTTCTACCCAGACTGGCGGGGGGCGGGGGGGGGGGAGGTGTAGCACTCTGCAGATGAACTTTTGAACTCTGGGTCTGGACTTTTGGGTTGTTGGACTTTTGGTACTTTGGGTGATTTTGGGGGTTGCTGGACTCAAGAACCAAAGGGAAAGGACACGGCCAATTTGCTGGGGTGGGTCTTTGCTCACAGTTTGGTTTACGAATCCTAGATGTGGTGTTTCCCCCAACAAAATGCCGCATTGTTTCTCTCTGTCATTAAAAGGTTTTTGCTACACTCAGATTCTGTGCTTGCGAGAGGGAAAGTACTGCCTCTTAGAGGCGCCCAGGGGGGTGATATATATTTGTCCCAGGTCACTGGGTGGGGGCTCAAGACGGTTTTGCATTGTGTCATTGGAAGGGAACCCCTAGATACTGAACCCGGCCCTTGTTGCTGCCAACTCTGACTGGCAGAAGGGTTACACATCCAAGGATCACATTAGCCCTTTAGGCCACAGTGTCACACAGGGACTCATGTTCAGCTGATCATCCACCATGATTCCCATGTCTTTCTCAGAGTCAGTACTTCCCATGACAGTCTCCCATCCTGTAAGTATGGCCTATAGTCTTTGTTCCTAGATATACTGTATTAAATTTTTACTGTATTAAAATGCATAGGCCTAGATCCATAAAGGGACATCAGTGCCTAAACCCCTGTTGTAGATGCCTAAGCAGTAGCGCAGCCAGGTCCGGAGCGCAGGGGGAGCGGCGGTATAAAAGGCGCCTCCCCCCTGTACTCACCCGGCGGCGCTCCGGGTCTTCAGCGGCACTTCGGCGGCTCACTCCGGGTCTTTGGTGGTACCCTGCGCCAAAATGCCGCCGAAGACCTGGAGCGCCACCGGGTGAGTGCAAGAAAAAGAAGCGGCGCCTTTTTTTAGTGCTGTTAAAAAAAGGCGCCGCTTCCGCCGCTTCTGCTCAAGGGGGAGCGGCTGCTCCCCCTGCTCCCCCCCCTGGCTACGCTACTGTGCCTAAGTCCCAGTTTTAGGTACCGCTGTGATCCACAAAACCTGCACTCAACTGCTGCCTAAACCTGTAGTCACCTAAACTCATTTAGCACCTAAATGTTCACTCCAGAAGTCCCCCTAAGTACCCAAGCTTCTGTCTCTGTGCACATGCACTGCTGCATCGGGCAGGTGTCAGGCAGCACTAGCCACGAGGCAGAGAAAGATTCACCTGCCTATCTTACCTGCATGACCTGACCTGAGTGTGCCTACTAATTCAAAATCTAGGTGGAGGGTTGCCCACATAACTTTTTAGCCTAGTAGTTAGTGTGCTCACCTGGAATGTGGAAGTCACAGGTTCAATTCTCTTTTACATGAGGGGAAGAAGGAAGACCCCTGTTCAAATTCTAACTCTGAGGAGAGTGCTGTAACCACTGAATTATTGGAAATTTTGATGAGGGTTTCCCTCAATCTCACCTCTTTCATGTTCATTGTTGTAATGTCTAGGTCTCTGTGTATCCAGGCCATAATGTTTGCTTGCTTCCAAGCTTATCAGTCATTCCAGATCATTCTGTATCAGTGACCTTTCCTCATCATTATTTACCACCTATCTGTAAGAAATAAAACAAAGTCTGAAAACCATGAAAATTGTGTAACTTCTAATAATGTTGCCTGGAAAGCTTATAAAACTGCAATAATGGAGACACTTATTAATATAGCTTTGGGGTGGAGTTGTTGGGGTGGAGAGAGGAAGAGAGGCTGAAGGTAATAGTCTTTACACAAGTGTAAAGTTTAAAAAAAAATCCCACTTAAAAAGAGGCTCTAAAAAATCTTAAATATACCAGCCTTTTGAAGTCCGTTAAATACTAATCTCCAGGGGAAGAGGGAGAGGCAGGCAGAACCAGTCAGCCTTCCACTGCCAACATTTCCCTGAAAGAGGGACAATAAAGCTCTCACACTGCTGGCTTATATGATCAGACCAGGGAAGAAAAAAGATCTATTTTAGTAATTAGGGACTGTATTGGAGCTATGAAATATAAAACAAAAGAAATTTGTGAAGTCTTTCAAGTCTATTAGCACCTTTATACAAACAAGAATCAGGTCTCTGGAGATAAAAGGTCATATTGTGAAGGCTAATACGTCTGGTTACTCAGCAGAATAAAAGGCCAGGTTAGACTGTCCTTTTGAGCCTGAGGCAATTCAAAAGGTGATTTAAAAACATGCTAGCAGGAAAGGCTTCTGGGCCCAACTGCTTCTTTTGTGATTTTTTCTTTCCAAGATTTCTTGGTGCTTCCACAGCTCTCACCTCTCTATTGTGAAGGAAGCAAATTTTATTTATTCTAAACCTAATAAATATAATGTAGACTGTGCCTGTCCTAGATCCATTTCACTGTTCTATTTGCCCACTAAGGTATTTGGCAAAGTAAGAGCCACTGCAGAATAGAAACTAGGTTTGTTCATAGATACCAGTTAACAGATAGTAAAAGAGTTTTGGACATGATCCATTGGGTTGGCTGAACTTCTGGATTAATTGATTTTGGTCCTGCTATTCTGCTTGGTATCTTTGGATACTGGAAAGGTCTCTGACTCTTGATTTTGCTCTATTTGTGGAGCCACCAGTGCAGAGGATCAGGTATAAACAGCAGTCCCTAGAATATCAGCAGTGGATTTTAATCACAAACTAGGATTACATGTGAATGGTGACTGAGCCTGCAGTCTCTGTGCTTTGTTATCAAGCAACTAGAGAATTTGGGAAAGTTTTGTGGTTTAAAGTAAAGTGTTCTATTTCTTAGGTAATTAATCTGAGGTTTGGCCATGATAAATTCAAAGTGGCAGGTCTAGGGTGTTGCTGTTGAGCATCATGCTATGCAATGCCCTCTAAATGTGTCGCAGCACGATCTGCATACCACAGGCTTGGAAGAAGTGCTGTAGTTGTTCCAAGCAGCACTCTCTACAGCCTCCAGCCCTCAATGGGTCCCTGTTAACTCTCACATGTCAAATATGCAACAGGATAATTTTACTAGGGCTAGCAAACTAAAGGGTACAAATAACCCACGTCCTAGGACTTCAGCTATCACAATAAAGATCAAAACAACAATTCTTACTCTGTTCCGAAGGCAGGACAGTACAGGGGTATAAAAGATAGAGATTCAGAGGGATCTCTCCATATCATCTTCTTGCCTGAAGACCAGTGACCTGTACCCCCCAATTCCAGCTACTGCTGGCTCCCTGCCAGAAACAGGATGTGTTTCTGTCTGGCTCTCAGCCTTCCAATCCCAGCTTTGAGGGCTGCCTGCTACCCAGTCTTTCCTCCGCAATCAGCTCCTAGGCTACTCCCCTTGGCTGGCTGCTCCTGTTTCACCTACAGCCTCTAGTCCACTCCTCTGCATCATCCTCTCTGACTGTAGGCTATTACTTACTTTTTTTCCTGTAATCTGGGGATTATGGAACCCTCTATTAGCTGGCTGGTGAATTGGATAATACAGTTCTCTCTACTGGTTAGATTCTTCCCTCCAGCTCAGCTGGGACAGAGGGAAGATACCTAGTAATGAACCAGTGGGGTTCTTTATAATACTTGTGTGTACTGCTTCCCTCACAATTTGAAAAATAATAAAGGATGACATGCTAATTTTATCCTCCTCTTCTTTGGTGACTTTAAAAACACCTTAGAAATTGGCAAAGATTGATTACATCATTTATTCCAAAAGTATCTCACTCCCTCTCACCTTCAAAAATAATTTCTGACTCTTTGAAGTTTTGTACTGGTTTCCCTCCAAATACTATAGCCTAAGAGGTATGTAACATACATCTTGCTGTCCCTTCCTTAGTAAACTTTGTAAGAATTCAGTTACCTCTACACACACACACGTATTCATAGACTGACAAGAAGAACAAAAATTCAACTACAGAGGAATTATCTGTAAAGGCAAGAGGAAGTGAGGTACTGTTGCAGCATTAACTTACAATGAGGTAGCAGCTCTTCTCCAAAGTAAAGATAACTTCCTATACTCATCTTTTCACCTAGACACTAAGACTATGTTGAGATGCCTATGAAGTAGAGATTAGGACTAGTTAGGTGGGAGAATAATTGTTTGTGAAGCACTCATGTATCATTGTGATTAATGCCATGGAAAAGCCCATGAGGAAATTCACAATTCAGTTTTCAGGACAGGGTTGGACTAGCATGCAGTAAATAAGGCTTTGGGCCACACATTGAACAATGGGGATAAAACAGAATATTGAGTAGCTGCTCATTAACTGAGTACTGTCCATTCTGTGTACTGAATGATGCATGGGTCCTGTGGAAAATATATAATGTGATCATGTAATTAAAGACTGTATTGTAATTAAGGCTAAGATTTAGTCATGGGTATTTTTAGTAAGTCATTGGCAGTAACCAAAAAGTCATGGGCTGGTGACCTGTCCATGACTTTTACTAAAAATACCCCTAACTAAATCTTAGGTGCTGGGGGGGGGGGGGGGGGGGGATCCAGGCCCTGCAGCTGCTGATCGGGATGGGGGGGCAGCACTCTTCGGGCCCTGCCGCTGCTGTGGCAGTCCAGGGCCCTGCTGCTGCTGTGGGGAGTGACCTGAGGCCCCCCCTGCCACTGCTGCTCTGGTGGGGGGGACAGCAGCCCGGGCCCTGCACTACTGCTGCTGGGGGGTGGAGTGCAGCCTGTAGTGCTACTGCTGCTCTGGGACAGCGCCTGGGACCAACTGCCTGGCACCACCTGAGCAGCAGCCGCCACAACTGCCCCCGCAGCCACCACAACTGCTCAGGCAGCCGTGGGGTCAACCGCACCAGCCACTGCAGAAGTCATGGAGGTCATGGAATCCATCACCTCCATGAGAGACTCGCAGCCTTAATTGTAATGCAGATGCATAAGGAGGCTGAGTTAAGGTTGCACAGATAACCTTAATTCTGGAATTTCCTAATCTTTGTGTACTTGACTTTGCAACCTTGAAAACATTCTTTTAACATACTTTTTATGTGTAATTCAGATATTGAGTAGTATGGGTGAGTGCACTGAACTTTGTGGAACCCTATAGCTGGAGGCTCTGGGGAAGGAACAAGTACCCATAATATCTCATTGGGTTGGATCAATGGGGAAAGACCTGAGCCATTTGGGGATATTACCATTCCATTCCTGTGGCTCCTTGGAGATGACCCAGCAATGTTTGGTGATTTGTTTAATCAAACTATTCAAGTCATAGAGGAAGATTTGTTAAATCAGAGGAAGTGAAAAACTATGAGACAAAAGGTAAACCCAAAGTATCCTTCCCATAATTTGGAACAATTTGTTTGTTTTGGCTACCATATGCAAATACCTTTTCTCTTAAATTAATTTTCCAGGCATTTGAAATAAGTTCAATTGTACCCAGTTCAATTTTAAGCCAGTAAGTACAGAGACCTATTGAAGACTATGCCAAATGCACCTTTGTTTATATTCTATAAACATAGACAAACAACTATATATATACTGGGGAGGAACTGGAGGGCAGATAAGATAATAAACTATAATCAACTTTCCTTTGCTTTCTTTCACTTCCTTCAACCACCACTGCACTTTTTCAGGGCCGTATTCTCCAAGCTTACATTGTACACTTTGTTGTTCACATAAAGCACTTCTCATTGCTTCTTATTTATCAACTATATTAGAAACATAACCGAAGGGAACATTAGCCAGCACAACAACAAAAAGGCATATTTGTGAAATATAGACCTTTAATGATATCCTAGTTCTGACATATAGAGTATGTCACACTTTTCTTCTAACCAGCAAATACTTAATACATATAAATAAGCTACACTTGTTGAATGGCCACTGGGTAATGCAAATGCAGAAATTTTGAACATACATATTTCTCAGAAGATGCTGCAGAATACATAGTTTATCTGAGAAGAGTGGAAGTATTGTTTATGCAACCTATGGTCTTGTCATACAAAGAAAAGCAACTAACTTGTTTGAAAAATAGGGATTTGACTAGGAAGGTCACAGTGAAGAACTTCAAATGAAAATTTACTCAAATTATACAGATTTCAGTAATACAATATGAAAGGTGCTGAAACAATTCATTGGAATGTCCCTAATATACTGATCCTATTGTATATTAGCAAGCATTAGTTTTGCTAATGAGCTGCGAAAGGCTTGTATTTTACAACTATCGTACTGAGAGTGGAGTTTCACTCCAAAAACCTTGACCCTATCCATGTATTTTATTAAAGACTGTCAAAACTCATTAGCAAATGTACATTTTACTTGAGCAGTAGAAAGTGTTATGTTAATGGCAGCTTTCTTAATAAACTCCATGAAGAATCATGTTATCACACCCAGTGCTATACTGGTTTCTTTGGCTGTGCAATTCCCCATTCAGAGGAATTTAATGATGTTCTCCCTTATCTAGTGAGAAGTGCATCTCCTTTCATATCCCGTACAGGTGTCTGTACCTGTTGCTCCATGAAAATGCGAAACAGACTTTCCCCCCCCAACTACAATATTTTTTAATATTGCACTGCACTTCCACTAGAGTTTGTGTTAAATAATGCATTTTAAACAAGTAGAGGCCCTAATCTCTAATAGCATGAGTCTTGTCTCTTCCTTAGTAAGACAAATCTTTCACTGATGACCATACCCAGAACAAAAGATGAGTGGGGAAGATACTCAGTGCTGGCAAAAAGAGAAATGTAGCAGTGTCATCTCAAAATGTCAGGTTTGGATTTTACATGCTGAACCCATAGGAGACTTTTCTTTTCTTTTTTTGTGCCTGTAATCATTTTTATTCACTGGCATTCTATCAGCTGCAGTGTGTCTCAAAGCATTTCCCCCAGTCTTTTGGGAATAGTACAGTGTGCTGCTGCTATGCTATAGATGCAGTAGTGTTCTGATTCCTGACTGGCACTCTTAAGTGTGGCATACAAACCCAGTGTTTTCCAAATAGCTCCAAGGAGGCCCTCTGAAAGGGGGAACAAGCAATTTTGAAGTTTTACTTGTACAGCTGGGTTCCAAAAGATTCTCAGTAAAGAGTCTCAGAAGGGTTTATTTTTACCCCTGTTAAACTGCCCTGGAGTGCTAACATAAGGGGAGAGGCAGTGGAGTTCTGCTGGAGAGCCAGGAAATCTGTGGCAAGCTTTTTTAATTCAAATGTTCCCTAATGCCAAGTTCAGCCAAGGTTAAAACAAAGAGATTCTAATCTGATGAACCATTAGTCTCTGTTCAGAGTAAAATTTATCTCCATTGTTTAGTATGTTAATAAATCTGCATCCAAAACTCACATAGAAGAAGCATGCAATTTATATTCTCTTTTTAATTTTTACCTTCATCTAAGCATGCTATTTACCATGCAAATTAATTGTTTCAAATCAGGTAGGCAGGGGGATTACGTGAGAGGAAGTGATTAAATACAGATGTGTTAAATCTTGTAGTTGCCTCATGTTTGTCTCTGGAGCTGTCACTATAACTGGTACTAGCTATCCATTCCTGTTGAAACCCATTAAAAACAATCTGTTCCTCAATGCCCCAGTTGTAAAGAAGGGAGAGGGGATACTATAGTGACTCAAAAAAGCATCAGGGCAAGGGGAAATAAACATTAAAAACATAATACTGGACCTCTAATGGAAGGAGATTGTTATTATGGAAGGTGACCTGGCATCCTATCTCAAGTTAAGACTTGCAGGTAGAGGGCAGAGAGGGGCCCAAGGGCCTTCTCCTAAAGATCATGAAAAAAGGAGAGGAGATTGGTAAGGAGGAGTGGAGTGGAGGCAAGGTGAAGGCTCTGTTTTGTGCTGGAAGCCAGAAGTTGGAAAAATATTTTTGGTTCAAACTGTGTAGTCTGCTAATCTTCCATGCAGTAGGTGAACCTCAGAATATAAACCTAATTGGAAGGGTCCATCTTAAGTTTTCTGGCAGTCTTTACCACTGCTACCTGGGGATAATGGGGAAAGGTCCTTTCTCTTCTTGCTATAAGAGACCTACAGAGATAAAAGCAGAAACTGACTGTCTGTATAACAGAAACATTGAGCCTAACTGTCCCCAAAAAGTGTTGCCGTATACTTGGTAACTGGTTAAAAGATAGATGGTAGAAATAAATGGTCAGTTTTCAGAATGGAGAGAGGTAAATAGTGGTGTCCCCCAGAGGTCTGTACTGGGCCAGGTCCTATTTAACATATTCATAAACAATCTGATAAATGCAAAGTAATGCACATTGGAAAACATAATCCTAATACATATACAATGATGGGTTCTAAATTAGCTGTTACCACTCAAGAAAAAGATTCTGGAATCACTGTGGACAGTTCTCTGAAATCATCCATTCAGCAGCAGCGGCAGTCCAAAAAGCAAACAAAATGTTGGGAATCATCAAGAAAGGGATCGATAATAAGACAGAAAATATCATATTGCCTCTATATAAATCCATGGTACGCCCATACCTAGAATACTGCGTGCAGATGTGGTTGCCCCATCTCAAAGATATATTTGAACTGGAAAAGGTTCAGAAAAGGGCAACAAAAATTATTAGGGATATAGAACAGCTTCCGTATGAGAAGAGATTAATAAGACTGGGACTTTTCAGCTTGGAAAAGAGGCGACTAAGGGGGGATATGATAAAATCATGAGTGGTATAGAGAAAGTAAATAAGGAAGTGTTATTTACTCCTTCTCATAATACAAGAACAAGGGGCTACCAAATGAAATTAATAGGTAGCAGGTTTAAAACAAACACAAGAAAGTGTTTTTTCAGGCAATGCACTGTCAACCTCTGGAACTCCTTGCCAGAGGGTGTTGTGAAGGCCAATACTGTAATGGGGTTCAAAAGGGAGCTAGATAGATTCATGGAAGATAAGTCCATCAACGACTATTAGCCAGGATAGGCAGGAATGGTGTCCCTAGCCTCTGTTTGCCAGAAGCTGGGACTGGGTGACAGGGATGGATCACTTGATGATACCCTGTCTGTTCATTCCCTTTGGGGCACCTGCCATTGGCCACTGTCAGAGGACAGAATAATGGGCTTGATAGACCTTTGGTCTGACCCAGTATGGCTGTTCTTAAGTTCTTATATATAAAATAAGAGAAAAAACAGACATTTTCCCTCTTATGTTTCAGTTATATTGTCATCTGTAACTCATAACAGGAAACAATTCAGACAAGTATGATTTTTAAATTCAGAGTCCATTTATAGTTTTGTTGGCAGATGGAGTAATTTGAATTACAGCTACATAAGGAGATGCAGAAATGCATTTGGGAGCCATGAGGAAAACTTGGGGAGTAATAACCTTGATTTTACTTTTAGCAGATTTTGTTGTTGGCGTCCGTTAGTCTCGAGAGACGATGGATATGCGCCCATGGGGAATATTTAGTTGATGGTTGTGCAGCGTCTGTTGTGGCTGTAGAGCCCCACACGAGAGTGGCAGTCTCGATTGCATTTGCTGCATTTGAAGGCGGTGTCAGCTGTGGGTTGGAGCCGCTGCTTCCTTTTTCGTTGAACCCGCTTTTCCTCGGCAAGCTGCCGCAGCTTGTCTTCACCAGTTTTCAGTCGAGCAGTCAGAGCATGTCTCCATCTGCATCTGTCCTGGGCGAGCTCTTCCCAGCTGTTGATGTCGATTTGAACAGTCTTCAGGTCCCTCTTACAGACATCCTTGAAGCGAAGGAGGGGCCGTCCTGTAGCTCTGTTTCCGGAGGCAAGTTCAGCATACAACAGGTCTTTGGGGATCCGTCCATCTTCTATGTGACTTAGATGGCCAAGCCATCTGAGGCGGTGTTGACAGAGGAGAGAGAACATGCTGGAGATCTTGGCATGTTTCAGCACCTCGTTGTTCGTTATTTGATCACTCCAAGTGATCCCGAGTATGCGACGGAGGCAGCGCATGTGGAAGGCATTCAGTCTCTTTTCTTGCGACGCGTAGGGGGTCCAAGTTTCGCTGGCGTAGAGAAGAGTGTTTAGCACACATGCGCGGTACACAGCGACCTTTGTGTTGATGGTCAGCATGTTGTTGTTCCACACTCTCTGGGACAAACTGGCCAAAATTGTGAAGGCCTTGCCGATTCTACGGTTGATCTCAGGGTCCAGTGAGAGGTTGTCCGTGATGGTAGATCCAAGGTAGGTGAACTGACTGACCACCTCTAGCACATAGTCATTGATGGCAATGCTTGGATGTTCCGCATTCTGGGCCATAACTTTGGTCTTCTGAAGACTGATTGTCAACCCGAACTCTTCACAAGCTCTGGAAAAGCGGTCAATCAGACGCTGGAGATCGATTTCTGTGTGGGTGGCCAGGGCAGTGTCGTCTGCAAACAACATGTCTCTTATTGTTGCCTCCCGTACCTTGCTTTTGGCCTTTAGTCAAGCCAGATTGAAAAGTCTCCCGTCAGACTGGGTGTGGAGATAGACTCCCTCTGTGGAATTTCCAAAGGCACGTTTCAGCAACGCTGCGAAGAAGATGCCGAAGAGTGTGGGAGCGAGAATGCAGCCTTGTTTTACTCCACTGTGGATATCGAAGGCATCGGAGGATGAGCCATCATACAGTACTGTGCCTTTCATGTTGTCGTGAAAAGACTGGATCACGCTCAGCAGCTTCGGTGGGCAGCCAATCTTTGCCAGGATCTTGAACAGCACATCTCTGTTCACAAGGTCGAAAGCTTTGGTCAGGTCTATGAAGGCAAGGAGTAGCGGCTTATGCTGTTCTCTGCATTTCTCTTGCAGCTGCCTTAAGGAGAAAACCATATCGGTTGTGGATCTCCCTGCTCGGAACCCGCACTGTGACTCTGTGTAAACTCTGTCAGCAAGCTTCTGCAGTCTGTTCAGGATCACGCGTGCAAAGACTTTACCCACAACACTCAGGAGTGATATGCCTCTGTAGTTGTTGCAGTCGCTTCTATCACCCTTGTTCTTGTAGAGGGTCACGATGTTGGCGTCTCTCATATCCTGAGGTATTGCACCTTCATCCCAGCACTGACAGAGGAGGTCGTGGAGGTGTTCTAGGAGGACATTGGTGCCACACTTGATAACTTCTGGTGGGATGCCATCCTTTCCTGGAGCCTTTCCTATGGACAAGCTCTCAATGACTTTCTTCAGTTCTTCCATGGTGGGCTTCTTGTCCAGCTCAGTTTCAATGGGAAAACCATCCACAGTATTGAGGGCAGCTTCGGTGACGATGTTTTGCCTGGAGTACACTTCAGAGTAGTGCTCCACCCATCTATCCATCTGCTTGCTCTTCTCCTGGATGTTTTCGCCTGTTGCAGACTTTAGTGACACTCTCCACTTCTTTGTGGGTCCCATGGCCTTCTTGATGCCATCATACATTCCCCTGATGTTTCCAGTGTCAGCAGATAGTTGAATGCTCCGGCAGAGCTGGAGCCAGTAATCATTTGCACACTGTCGAGCTAGTCTCTGTACTTTGCTCCTGGCAAATCGATACTCTTGTAGAGTCCTCTGACTGGGGGAACGCTTATACTCCAGGTGAACAGCGCGGCGTTCTTCAATGGCTGGAGTGAGTGTGGCGGAGTTGGCCTCAAACCAGTCATTGTTCATTTTCCATTTCTTTCCAAAAACTTTCATGGCTGTGCTGTGTACTGCGTCTCTGATGTGGTCCCATCTCTCTTTGGCGCAGCCACCGGGAGGCATGCAGTTCAGCACCTCGGAGAGCTCATGGGTAAATTTCTCTGCCTTGTCTGGGTGTGCGGTCTTGCTCACATCAATGCGGGGTTTGCCCTCTGGCCTAGAGTGATGAATCTTCTTTGGCTGTAGCTTCATCTTGTTGCACACCAGCGAATGATCACTGTCGCAGTCAGCACTGTGGAAGGTGCGAGTAAGCAGGACGCACTTCAAGGCAGACCGCCTGGTGATGATCAGGTCGAGTTGGTGCCAGTGCATGGAGCGAGGGTGTCTCCAGGACACTTTGTGTTGAGGCTTTGTCTGGAAGAATGAGTTGGTGATGCTGAGGTTATGGTACGAGCACAGTTCCAGAAGTCGTTGTCCATTCTCATTCATTTCTCCAACGCCAAACTTTCCAAGACAAGTTGGCCAAAAGTTGTGGTCAGCGCCCACTCTGGCATTGAAGTCACCCAGTAGTATCAAGTGCTCTTCTTTAGGGATACTCCTGATGATCGTGTCTAACTGGTCGTAGAACTCGTCCTTGGTATCCCTGGTGGCGCCGAGTGTTGGTGCATACACGCTGATCAGGTTGACGGGTCCAGTGGATGTGTGGAGTCGGAGTGATAACAGTCTTTCAATTCCTTGTTGACCAGGTTCCACCATCCCCAGTAAAGAATTTCTTATGGCAAATCCAACACCACACTCTCTGATTTCTTCGGCACTCTTCCCTTGCCAGAAGAACGTATAGTTCTTTTCCCTGAGAGTCCCAGCATCTGGCAGCCGTGTCTCCTGCAATGCGACTATATCGATTTGGAGTTGTGCTAGCTCATCGTTGATGACTGCAGTCTTCCAAACATCGCTGATTGCCTGAAGGTCTTGTGATAGGCCAGTCGTCATGGTCCGTACATTCCAGCATCCTAACTTGAGGGCTGGGTTCTTATGTTGTTTTTCTTTTATTGTTGCCTGGTGCATGGTTCGCAGTCCACTTTTCGGGTACTCACGTACACTAAGCCCCACGCACCCAGTGAAGCAGGTGAACTGTGGCGGGACAACACCTTATTGGCTGGGGGCTGCCCAGCTTGAGGCGGGCGATAGTTGTCCAGTGAGATGTGGTGATCCCTCCCACCGTCGGAAGCAACCCCTGGTGCCAGCTCTACGCCAATTGAGCAGGAGGCTTATAATCGGTAAACTGTTGCTTCCCGTGTTGTATCGACGCTGTGAGGCGAAGCAAGAGTATCCTCTCCAGGGCGCAAGCCAGGGCAGGGTGGTATGGAGGAACAGCTGTTGCCCATGCAGCAGAACCCCCCTCTCCACGCAACTGATGGATCCAAGGGAAAGACAATGTCGATACAACTTGGCACCAGTGGCGTCGCAGGAGTTGCCGGAATGACGTTGAGGACAATGTCAGACCACCATCGGGACTCCGACACCGGATTTGGTTTCAGGGTTGACTCCCTTAGCCTTTCCCATGAGTGGGTATTGCCACAAGGCAGCGGAGGTTTTAAATCAGAGTTTTCCTTCTCCTAGGTGGGCTGCCTTCCAAGGCTAACGAGCCCCACCTGCCTAGCAGATTAGTCTCAAGTATTAAGTAACCCAGCATAAGCTTCTACCACTTCCCTTGGGAAACTATTCTGTAATCTAATGAGACCTCACTATTAGGATCACAAGAGAGGAGGCTCATTGACTACAACATTTTTCTATTTGAATTACAAAACATATGTTAGGCCATCATTTGGGGGAAAATAGAAAATATATTTTAAAATTCTAACTACAGAGACCCACACTTAATTAATTGGGGAACAGATAACCTACTTGAACTAGAACAGCGCCTTTGATTACACACAATGTTTGCTTGATGATTAATGTATGAAGTGTTTCACTGTTTAATAAACAATAGTATATCATGTTTTTACTATTCTTTACTATCTTATCTTTCAAAAACCTACTTTCAGAACGGTATTAGCTTTCTGGCACTTACTCTCTGTGTTTCTGCATACACTCAGGAATTATGAAAACAAGAACTGAGGAGAAAGCTTTAGACATATTTTTATATCTGCACTGTGACCATGTTGTGTGTGTCATTGTTGTTCTGAAGCCAGTACTATACACCTGATATGTCTACACTGCAATCAGAGGTGTCATTACTGTACATGTAGACATAGTCTAGCTAGCTTCAGTCTAGCTAGCTCAAATCACAATAGCTGTGAAGCCATGGCAGCATGGCCTGTACAAGCCTGCCTGAGATCCTGGGTATGTATTCAAGTGGCTAGTCCATGCTTCAGTGCTCCTGTCATGGGAGCTAGCTAGACCAAAACTAGCTTGGGTTTGTCTCCATGTGGTGCAGGACCACCTCTGATTGCAGTGTACACTTAGCCTTGGTTATGGACTGAACCCTCATTTATTTCATTTTACTGATGAAATGTATTTTGTTGAAGCAATATAGGACCCTGTTCTGTGAAGTGCTGAGAACCTTCTGTAAATTACTGAAAGGTCTGAATTCTCATTGGGTGAAATCCTGGCCCCACTGAAATCAATGGCAAAATTGCCATTGATTTCAATGGGGTTGGGATTTTACCATTGATTTCAGAGACATTAAGGTTATATGACTACCATAAATGTTCATAAATGAAATTAATGCCATTACTTACTCCAAAATATTAACATTCCACAAACTTTCTCCAGATAATATAACTGATGCATAAAAAAGAAAAGACATCCCGTGAAAGCCATCATTTACATGAGAGCGAAGGTACACTGGGGAAGAATGTTGCTCTTTTTATAAATGAGGATGGGTTACAGTCAGAGTAGAATCTCATTTACTCATTATTTTTCCACTTCCAGCAGCTAGGGGAGCTCTCTGGTTCTCACACCATAGTTCTGTTAGATCAGTGCTTTCTGAGTATGCTAGGCGTGGACTTTCTACATTCTGCTGGAGGGAGTGATGCTCCAGTCAAGTGCATAGATCCCACAAGAGATGTATGTAGGA
Organism: Chelydra serpentina; assembly: GCA_037349315.1. Lineage (NCBI taxonomy): Eukaryota > Metazoa > Chordata > Testudines > Chelydridae > Chelydra > Chelydra serpentina. The sequence goes on from JBAIAC010000004.1 coordinate 66,445,090, forward strand.
CCATGAAAATCTGCATGTGGTTTGAGCCACGGATGAAGTATTACTGGCTTTGGGCACTGAGATCCAATTTAAATCAAGGGTGAGTTCTCATTTTCTGCTTTGAAAAGTGCAATTCCCATAACCATTATTTACCAGTGCTGTCAGTCTCTGGCTACAGTACCAGTAAATAATGGTTTAACAGAATCTCCAGTATAGCAATGCCCTCTCATTTGTTTTCCCAATAGGGCTGCTAGCATGAGTAACAAGGAATAGCCCTGATATTAAGAAAGTAGAGACTCCAGGATCTGATAACAAATTAGCATTATATGCTGATGACATCCTGTAATGTCTCTTCTCCTGTAACCTCAATATCAAATTTAATTACTTAGATTCAGCTTTTTAGTCATGTCTCAGGATATAAAATTAATTTCCATAACTCTCGTGCTCTCCTCATTCTGCTATGTGCAGAGGTTAGCAAACAACTGTCCTCCTTCCTTGCCATTCAAGTGGGCTTTCAAAAAAGTCAGATTTAGTCATAAATATGATCCCAAGACTAACGGACTTCCACAAAACTAATTTTCCCATCCTCTTATCAGGGGTCTGTAGACAAGCGAGCTCATGGAAACTGTTTATAAGCTGGACTGAGCAAAGTAATGCTAGTAAATGGAATTAGCTGCTTTAGGTATATTTAATGGTTTTTCTGTCCATTCCTATCCAAATTCACTCCCTCCACCCCGACCCCTTTAAATGAACTATTAGTAGCTTTCAATTGTTAGAAAAGAAGCCAAGGGAGCAGAGGAAAGTTTCTCTCTGAGAGAAATAGACATTAGGAGGAATTGTGTAAGGGGTAACAGGGCTAAGATAATATTATATGATTATTTCAGTCTAATCTTCTGCTGAAACACAGGCCAGAACTTGGTCCTTTCAGGACAAAGATTTAACATTGTACATAGTTACTATTGAGAGAGAGAGAGTAACAAACAATGTTGTTAAAATAACATTTGATAAATTTAAATAAGCTATAACCAATATGTGAATTGGTTGTGAATATTTCTCATAAACGACTAGTATGTGATAGCCCTTCGGTGTTTCTCACCCAAACTTCCACACTTCTTGCTGTTACAAAATGGTGAGGAAATATGTACCTTTTACACACACACACACACACACACACACACACACACACACACACACACACACACACACCCCTTCCTCCCTCCCTCCAACTTTCTCGTGGGTTAAGTCTCCTTGCAATATGCGCAATTCAAAATATATACATCCCTCGAGTTCCTACAGCTAGAGTCAGGTGGCAGTTCTACAGATTCCTAACTCCTTTGTCTTTCTTCAGCAACAATCTTAAATTCTCACAACCAGTAATAACTTCCAGTGTTCTTCTCTGGCTCGCAGTAGGATAGGGAGTTCTCCATCTGGATCCAAATGGATTGGCACAGTCTGAGAAAAGACCTCATAAGGGATACCTCTTCTCCCTGCATGGTTCAGCTGCTGAATTCCCGACCTATCTCCAATTTCCTCTATAGCCTCCTTCTGAAAAGCTCCAGTTGACTTACCCATAGTCATTATCTGAAGGCTATGTCCCACAATGAAAGCTTCCTATATAGCTTCAAAAAAGCTACTGAACATCTTTAGTAACCATCAGACCCCAGATTCTGGATGTTCTGGCTCCTCCATCAGTGTCCCTGTCAGGCTTTGGCAAGTCTGTAGGAAGAGGCCCCAAAGCAAAACAAGAAATGATGTATCCTTCCCACTGTTTCTTCCCTTTCTTATTCCATTAAACGCTGTGATTCATGCATATGGATTACAATTGCATTATCCACCTTCCTAGTACATTATCAGGCTATTTGTTTACTCAGTTGGAGACTTATCTCTGCAAAATAAATCAGAAGATGAAGAGAGTTCTGCAAATGCACACCAATGCTGATCTGCAAGTCAACCATCCCAACTGCAGAAACACTTGACAGACTGGAAATGGGGTCCCCAAAGGGCTGTTGTCAAGATTATTTCTCCTCTTAAGTAATACCTAGCGCTTTGATGCCCCTATATTTTTGGAACAATTAAAGCGATTAGGCCTTATTCCAGAAGTGTACACCCTTCAACACAGTTTTCAGGATAATCTATATGAACATAAGATAACATAGGTAACATTTGTGAAATAATGAGGACCAAATTGCATAGTCCCAGCAGCCTGAACAATTCATCTTAATGGCATCTTGTAAACTGTGGACTGACTGCATACTTATATGCAGTATATTTGCTATCTGTCAACACAGCAATAGTCTGCTCCCTTCAAAAAGATAGTATTGAAACTATAGGGTTACAAACAGATTATACTATTGAATACACAAGTTAGGGATCTTTTGTACACTACTACTAACATTCTGTGTTTTGTCTGTGTTTTTGTAAATTCTACACCAGGACTTCAGCCCATGCCTATTCCCAACAACAGTGCAGTGGTGCTGTCCTATCTTGGGTTAGTAGAACTTGAGTTAGCAGACGTTGCATTTGCTAAGCAAGGGCTTGAGCATCTACACTCATTTGTAGCCCCAGGTCAGGAATTATTAAACTCGGAGGCACCATTGCATTATGTGGGCCAGAGTCCAGCTACCCATATCCCCGACTTCCTAGCACCCTCCCAAAATGTGGCCGCTCTAGCCCTTTGTTCTTGGTGCTGTGTGGAAAAATTGAATATCCACCAAACTGGACTGTCCAGAGGGGAAAAAAAAGTTGGTCAGTGATATTGTGGGATACGTTTGGCAGACGAGTCACGTGAGGCTGTGTCTACACTGCAAAGCAATAGGGCTTGAACCTTGCGTCCCACCTTGACTCAGACCCTCCACCTCCATGGGGTCTTGGGAATCTGGGTCCAAACCCTGGGTTAGCATGATTTGTGAGTAGATGGAAGGGGATAAATAGGCTTGAACCTGTGTTTGAATCCTGGACTTATATTGCAATGTAGACATACCCTCTGATGTACCATAATTTGGTAATATCAAGTGATATTAAAGCAACTACTTGTCTGAGTCCTTGTCTATACTACTACGGTAAGTCGACCTAAGTTACACTACTCCAGTTATGTGAATAACATAACTGAAGTCAACATAGCTTAGGTCAACTTACTGCGGTGCCTAAACCATGCTGTGTCAACAGGAGACACTCTCCCACCAACTTACCTTACTCTTCTCAGGGAGTCGGAGTACCGGAGTCAACGGGCGAGCGCTCTGCCATCAACTTAGCAGGTCTTCACCAGACCCACTGAATTGACACACTGTATCGATCACAGCAGTGCCGATCTACCGGTAAGTGTAGACATGGCCTGATGGTGCACCAGGTAGAAGTTAAAGCTCCCAAAGAATGTTTTATAAAGATGAGAAAAGATAACCTCAGCATCATTACCAATATTCATATTCTAACACTCTCTCACTCCTACATACATACTCTGTCCAATAGCCATAGACTGTGTGTTATTGTTGATTAAACAATGGATGCACTGTCTGCCTACAGCATGCATCACTGTACCACTAGTGTATAACTTTCACAAAATGCTTTGGATACCTTAAGATTGAAAAGTACTACATAAAACCAATTTTCATTCTATTCCATGTTAGAGCGGCTCAACATTTCTAGCAACAAGAAAAACATAGCTTGAACAGTTAAAATATCCAAAGACTGTATCATTTTTATTTTTTCTAATACAAATTCTGAGCTGTTGTAGATTTTTTTCCTTTCAGAAGAAAAGTTTAGATAAACCTAAAGCCTTTTAATCTGAATCATCTCTATTTTCTGTCTTTTTTTTTTTGCTTCCATCCTGCTACATCTCTATTTTTTGTCTGTCTTTTTTTGCTTCCATCCTGTTGTTGTCAGGGAATAGATATAAATGCTGTTGAAGGAACAATAGGAAAACAAATATATATTTATGTAAACTTGTATTGATTCAACTAAGAAAAAAACCTATAGCTTTCAAGGTCTGAGTCACACACCATTATGAAGAGAGATGCCGATGTGCAAAGCATACATGAATGCACTGCTTGTTAGCATTATTATTATGGTGCTACACACAGAGTTAAATATAAAATAAGCTAAATATAGTGAAAAACCCTTTGTGCAATACCGTTCATGAGTTCTGGGTCATGGCATTTTTTTCCTTGGGCCTACAACAATAATAGCTGTGTGATTTGTTTATGCAGCTCCATGCTCTTTGGTTGACAGATCCACATTTGCGAAAATCAGAGAGAGGGGTCATATGACCTTTCCAAACATGAGAAAACTCTGTTTTTCTCAAGATGACCTGAAATGTTCTAATTATTGGTTATTCCCTCTAGTCAGTGATGCGGCCAACAAGCACGTAAAGTTCAGTGAACCCACAAGTGTACAGCTGTTATCTTTGACTTGTGGCCAAAATAAAAATTGGAACAGAATTTACCGAGACAAGTATAAAGTCTTCTGCTTAAAGCGGTTATTTTCTAGGACAGATAAACTGCTTTGAAACTAAGAAGGAATTAATCCCTTTTTTAGAATGTTTGAATAAAACCAGGGTCAATGTCCCAAAGATGAGATGTTAACATGGATTACCTACTTGACTGCACAAGCCTTCCAAAGAATGACAAACTCTCAAATCTATTGAGATGTGTGCAGTTTTACCTTTTAATCCAATTCCAATTTCATCTTTTAAAACAACGTGTCTTAACTTTTCACAGACATGAAAGGCAGTTGATTTTATTTGGCTGCTGTACAATCAAAAGCAGAGGTTGACAGGAGCTGGTGAAAAGTACACTGCTGCAGGTTTTAACATACACCAAGGATGTGCATCCTAGTGTCAGTAGGGGGCAGTAGAGAAGGGAAAGGAATTGTTTCATTACTGTTTCTGCACAAAGAGACTACTGTTATTAACCAATAGAGGTCTCATTGTGAGAGGTCAAAGGTAAATAACAGAAAGCACAGGGATCAGTGAAATACTGTTTCCTCTTCCCCTTCCCCTTTTTTATACAAACACTGTTGCCTGTGCTGATCTTTAGATCAATTTTTTATTACCCAACACTGCAGGGCAGGGAAACAATGCACTCCGGAAGAGATCTCCACAGTGCCTTTCATAGTTTGAAGTCCATTGCAGCTGCTTATATTGTACCTGCAGGTGGGTATAAAAAGCTGATTCCTGAGTCTACATAAGCAACATCCCACAGTGCATAAGAGGGAGATAAGATTTTTCCAATACGGTGAATGTGCATATCAATGCACCAGAATGGATATCTGGTTTCTGTTGAACTGTATCACGAGTTGCAAATCAGCCTGTACCTTCCATCTAAAGTAACCTGCTCCATTGATAACAAGGCTTATATAATGTGCATTTGAAAAGCTTGCTCCTCTTGGTTTATTTGATATGAGGCACATTTGTACAGAGAACAGCACAGGTCTTGCTATCAGGTGTAATCCTATCCAAAATTCTCCTTGCACTATCTCTTTGCAACAATGACAGAAACACAGCAGTTCATTGAGATAAGACTTTCCTGGATTAGCAAGCGCTGTGTTCCACTGGATGGCAAGAACAATTGTAACTGCAACTTGTTACACTACATTCTAAAATAGCCCACAGTTTAAGCAGTCAACTGCATAATCTGTGCTGACTTCCTGCTAAATGGTTAGGGACAGTTTTCAGAAGCTCATTGAACAAATGAATGGGATGTTTCAAATCTATGAGTCTCAAACCTTAAAAAATAACTGTAACTGATAGTTGAAGTCATGCTTAATGGGATTGGTTTAAATGTGAAGTGGTTTTAAAGCAGCACTGCTTTTGTATTGGTGTGAATGGGAATTGCAAGAAATATTATAAAAGAGGAATCCCTGACAAAGGAAAGATTTGTTTGTTTTATAAATACGCACTATTACCGAATTTGCGCTATGTAGACGCGCATTCTAACGAGGGTCTCCTGTATTAAAATATCTCCAGATACTAGCTTACAGGACCAAGAAATATGTGGCAACAAATGGGTGGGTAGCCAAGGCTGTGTATAAAAGCAATGTTCCAATCAAGGTTTCTACCAACATCACAGACTACAACATCTTATAACTGCTGTGAAAACTCCAGTACTTTGACTATCGAGACGGGTGTTCGTTTTTAAGGGATGACTTTTGCTATCTGTTTCCTATTTCAAAATGTCCAATAACGTCTTAGCCAGGCAATGTATTTTCCCTTATCTCTCTTTTTCTGTGGTTTAAATTATCATTTGTTTAAACACTCTTTACTTCAGTTGGCAGCTCAAGACCTTCCTGAAACTTCTCCCCACCCTGCTGCCCGGGAGTTTAACAAATGAATTACTGGAGTTCTCTGATTCCATCAAACTTGCAGTTGTGGTTAGACTGATAAATAATGCCACCATTCTGTAGGCAGGGCTTCTCTATATGTGAAGTTATACGTGCTTAACTGTTTCTGATTAATTCCATATCAGACCCCCTTATTCTGAAACCAGAGTGTCCACATATGGAGTTAATCAGGAACAACTCCATATGTGGATAATCCTTTGTAGTAGTGCAATTATGTTTCTTTTCAATGTGCTAGGGAGGGTGGTAAGAAAGCTCCTCTTATCTGACTGCCTGTCTTTGTTTTAGCCCTACAATGGCCTTGTAGGTGTTGTCTTTGGTCTTATCTTTCTTACATTTAAATGTATATTTCTCCTACAAGATGAGAATAGGAGAGCTATTACCAGGAGGCAAAAACAAGATGGATTAATCTGTATGTGATAAAGTAATCAGATTGCAAGATAAAAACAAGTAAAATTGCCATGGAATAACATGAGACAGATACTCTTTATTCTCTGTGCGTATAGTATCACTCCAGATGAAGTCTTCTAAATAAATTTTGCCACTCACATAAGTTAGCCTTATTAAAGCATGTGTTGTATTTGAAATTAATACCAATTGATTATTAAGAATGTTTTCGGATTGATAAAAATGTAACGTTATACAAATGTTCTTCACTTAATGATCCAGCCACTTCTTCCCCTAAGTCCTTTCTCTCCCTGAATTTCTTTGTAACCCTATCTGGTCCTGTTTCCCTCACATCATGGCCTCTTCCACTACGACAAGGCCAGTTCTACACTACCACTTATTCTATATAATTTCTGTCACTCGGGGTGTGATTAAGCCACCCTCCTGAATGACATAAGTTACACCGACCTAAGCACCGGTGTGAACAGTGCTATGTCAGCGAGAGAGTTGGGGAATAAACAGGAAGAAGTGGAAATCTTAGTATACGAGCTAAGTGCACACCTAATTGGCATCACAGTGACTTGATGGGATAAATCTCATGACTGGAATATTGGTGTAGAGGGGTATAGCTTGTTCAGGAAGGACAGGAAGAAAAAAAAATAGGGGAGGTGTTGCATTGTATATCAAGCATGTGTACGCTTGTTCAGAGGTCCTGAAGCAGGTGAGAGGCAGACCAGTTGAAAATCTCTGGTTGAAGATAAAAGGGGAATAAAACAGAGGTGATGTCATGGTAGGAGTCTGCTACAGACTACCTAATCATGAGGAGGAGGTGGACAAGACATTTCTCAGACAAATAACAGAAATATCCAAAGCACAAGACCTGGTAGTCAATGGATAACTGTAACTACCCAGACATCTGTTGGAAAAGTAATACAGCAAACACAAAATCTCTAATGAGTTCTTGGAATGCTTTGAGAACAGCTTCTTGTCTCAGAAGATGGAGGAAGTAACAAAAGGGGCAGCCATTTTAGACTTCATTCTGACTAATGGACAGAAATTGATTGATTGTGAATCTGGAGATGGAAGGTAATTTAGGGTGAAAATGATCAGGAAATTATGGGCTTCCTGATTCTAAGGAAAGGAAGGATTGAGAGCAGCATAATAAGGACAGCGGATTTCAAAAAAGCAGACTTAAACTCAAAGAACTGATAGGTGGGGTTCCATTTTTCTAAAGGAAAAAGAAATTTAGGAGAGCTGGGAGTTTCTCAGAGAGACAATATTTAATGTGCATCACCAAACAACCCTGTGATGCACAGGAAATATAGGAAGGACAGTAAGAGACCAATAGGGCTTTATTGGGAGCTCTTTAATCTGAAAAATCAAAAAGAAATCCTACTAAAAGTGAAAACATGTAGATATTGCTCAGGACAAGTACAAAATTGGACAAATATGTAGGGACAAAATCAGAAAGGCTAAGGGTATGTGTGACAGGTTAACCCCCCTTCCCACACACACACACTCCGGGGTGCCACCTGATATACTGGAGTCCCACTGAGCACGCCCATTCTACCAGCCTGGGCTCCCTAACCCTGTCCTGCTGTGCCAGGCCTTCAAGCCTCCTCCACCACACACACGGGTACGGACATGCCCAGCTGCAGAAAGACACAGACACTGAAATCAGCTCTGCATGCGAAGAATCAGCTCAGGACTTGCCCAGCACTCAAGTCAAGTGCACACCGCTCTGGGGTGTAAACCCAAAATTGTATTGTCTTGCGCAGCACAGAAACTGTACAGAGTAAGCTCATGAAAATTGCTCCCTCCTTCAATGTGGAGGACAATATGCACAGCTTTTTGCCCCCATTATGCATTGCACAAACTGGTCTAGGGAAAACAAATACAAGTTTATTAACTACAAAGGATAGATTTTAAGTGATTATAAAGGATAGCAAACAGATCAAAACAGATTACTGAGCAAATAAAGCAAACACACAAACTAAGCTGAATACACTAAAAAAGCTGGCTCCAAGTAGTAATTTCTCACCCTAAATGTTGTTTTAAGCAGGTTGCAGAGTTTCTTGAAGACAAATTGTTCTTGCTTGCACCTTAGAACTCCAGATATTCCTTTCACAGGCCCGATACCTTCTAGCCTGGGCCCAGTCCTTTCTTCCCAGATCAGTCTTATTTGTTTTCAGCAGTCATGCTAATCTCCCACCTTCCTGAGAAGCTTCCTGGGATGCTGATTTGACACTGCAGGCTCATGTGATCATGTCACCTGGTACTGGATTCCATCTTGGACTACTAGTATTTTTCCACTATTAGGGGATGGGGATCAAACTGGGAAACAAAGGATTCCAGACATATGTAAATCCTATTTAAGGCAGGGAAGTGAGTTAATCAGGGTCAGTTCTTCACTGAATCCCCACCCCCTAATAGTGGGAAAATACTAGTAGTCCAAGATGGAATCCAGTACCAGGTGACATGATCACATGACCCTGCAGTGTCAAAGCAGCATCCCAGGAAGCTTCTCAGGAAGGTGGGAGATTAGCATATTCAAAGTCCTATTGTTCTCCCTAATGGCCCATTGCCTAACCAGCCAGACTGATTGTATTTTGTCTGATGGGCGTTCCCTGGGTACAAACACTTTTGTAATTGATACATAGTCCATATTCCTAACTTTAGATACACAAATGGTACATCCATACACATTCAGTAAATCATAACCTTTCCAATGATATCTCACAAGACCCATCTTGCATAAAATACATCTTAGATATGCCATATTCATATCATAACAATATATCTATGAAGAATGGGGCATAGTATCATAGTATGTCTACACATAAACTGCTACAGCTGCACCACTGTAGCACTTTAGTGAATACACTACCTACGCCAATGGGAGGGGTTCTCCAGTCACCAGACGTACTCTACCTCCACAAGAAGCAGTAGCTTGGTCAACGGGAGAATTCTCCCATCTACTTACTGCTGTCTACACTGGGGGTTAGTCTGAGGTGCCTAATGACTCTTTTGCTTCAGTGTTAACTAAAAAGATTAATTGTGACCAAAGGCTTAACAGAATTAAAATTAACAATAAATGGGAAAGAATGTAAGTCAGAATAGGGCAAAAACAGGCTAAAGACCATTTAGTTGTTAGATATATTCATATTGGCAGAAATTCATGCTTCATTCTTCATGCAGATGACTCTGTGGGGCAGGTGGGAGGAAACCTATATAAATCCCCATAGAGGTGAGTCAACTGCCATTCCTCATTGGGGGAACTGAGGCACGGCTGAATATTGCTGTGGCGATGACCTCAGCCAAAAGTGTGGAAACAGAGGCACTGCGGAGTGTTCCTGAAGCTACGAGCCCCCCCACCCGCCTCCAGTCAAAATTGGAGAAACTAAGTTAGATCTCATTATTGGTGTAGTGAACACCTCAGCCAAAAAAGGGAAATCAGACACAGCTCAGTGTCGCTACTGCCAGATTCCCAGCCAAAAGTGGGGAAACTGAGGTATAGCTCAACGTTGCTGTGGCTCCAACCCCAGCGGAAAGTGGGGAAGTTAAGATTGTTAAAGAGTATTGCATATTGTGTGTTTCCAATTAAGTTTCACTGCCCTAGTGATGCCCTTGGTATAGGTATTTTGCACTTGGTATCCAACTATCTCCTCATTCATGGCCAGACTCAATTTATTATTAAGGGCAAATTAAGAGATGGAAGAGTTATTGAATGTTGGACAATCCCTGAATCAATGCATTAGGATTTCCTTCAAGTCAAATCAATCCCAGTTATTAGGAGAGTAGGCTCCCAGGAGAGTAGGCTGTTTTCACATAACAGCAAAGCTTGGGTCCTGTCAGGAAGTGAATTTTGCAGGCCTAGAGACCATTTCTTCCCACAGTCCTTAAAATGGGCAGACAAGTTGTCCCACAATACTCTAGGAATGTGAGTATAGAGCGTCACAGTGAGTTGCACTGCTATGAGTCTTAACCCACATTAACTGCTTAGCATGCAATGAAAATGTGTGGGACAAACTCATCTTTGCGCTGGCTCAGCCCATTACAGCCAGTGGTCCTAATCCAGGAATGACTTTGGCCCTGCAGTTACAAAACATACAACCACGAACCTGGAGTGAGACTCAGGGTTCAGCTCTAACTTGCCTTTTTGCATGTTTATAAAAATGAAATGTTACTACATTAGAAGTGCTCGCATTACTTTTCAAGCCTGGCTTAATTGAGAAATATTTTAATTACGGGGAAAAGAAAATGTGTAGGAGTTGTAGATAGATTTAAGTATTTTTGTGAATTGTTAAAAATAATTTCCTAGATATGTATCTTTGTATGTATTATGCTGTTTCAGTTCCCTCTGTAGCAGAAAGTATACATCCTGCCTACCTTTGGGCCTCAATCTAACGCTGGTATTGCCTTTGGCAACAGTAAAATGTCTCTCTCTCAGCCCCCAGGAGAATGGAGGATCCTTGATACACATGCTGTTTCTTCATCTTGTCCTTGCTGCTTCACTCAATATGTCACTAACTGAAAAGTGCCAGGCATACAGTGGTTGCCCTGTGTCATTTGTGGTATGCTTGAAGTATGTGAGGCATGTGACATATGTTAAAAGTGAACTGTTAATGGATTTCCATAACTTCGCTTCAACTTTATTAGCCCTGTAGCTCATCATGTTTAATTCATCTTTAAATTGCATTTGAACCAACCAGCTGGTTAACCCTATTTTTGTATGAAGCCCTCATGGTTACACTTATGTTGCAATAACTGTTTAATTCTTGCATGACCATTAAAGTGAATTTAATCAACCCTTTCTTTGAGCTCTGCTTTGTAGTGATAAATTGGCAGGTCCATACCTGACCCACCACACAAACTTCCATCTGCTCTTTTTTGTCCATGCTCTCTCTCTTACCCTTTTTATTTTAATGTTGTGTGTTCTTTTTTTCTGTACATAAAGGGTCACCACTCCCTCTCTATTAATTATTATTAAATGTTATTATTAGTTTATTTTATTACTACTACTACTATTATTTCTTTATTTTCTGTTTGCTTCCTTTCCATTTCCCTCTTTCCCTTCCTTCCATGTGACTCTTAGGGCTGGTCTACACTAACCCCCCAATTCGAACTAAGATACACAACTTCAGCTACGTGAATAACGTAGCTGAAGTCGAACTATCTTAGTTTGAATGAAAAAGCACTTACCCGGGGTCCACACGCGGCACGCAGGCTCCCCCGTCGACTCCGCCTACTCCGTTCGTCGAGCTGGATTACCAGCGTCGATGGCGGAGCACTTCCTGGTTCGATTTATCACGTCTAGACAAGACGCGATAAATCGAACCCAGAAGATCGATCCAGCGCCTCCGACAGGACGCGTGAGTATAGACGTACCCTTACTCCCCAATGTGTCACCCTATAGAAGTCCAGCAGGCTGATACTTGAGCTTGTAAGCTCTGTTCATTTGAGGGGCTGTTGGGTCTATCAGCATGAAGGAAAGGCAGGCACCACCACTTTACTCATAGGCACACATATGCGGTGTGGAGTGTGGGAAGATTCAGGATTTTACAGAATTTCTCTCTCACATTACTCCAGGCCCTCCTGAACCAATCCTGTGCCCTGTTAGGAATTCCTAAATCACAGGAGCCATATCCTCCACTGTTGTAAGTGGACAGAGCTCCGGCAACTTCAAATTGAGCTACGTCCATTTATACCAGGATATGGCCCCAAGATCATAGAATCATAGAATCTCAGGGTTGGAAGGGACCTCAGGAGGTCATCTAGTCCAGCCCCCTGCTCAAAGCAGGACCAACCCCAACTAAATCATCCCAGCCAGGGCTTTGTCAAGCCTGACCTTAAAAACCTCTAAGGAAGGAGATTCCACCACCTCCCTAGGTAACCCATTCCAGTGCTTCACCACCCTACTACTGAAAAAGTTTTTCCCAATATCCAACCTAAACCTCCCCCTCTGCAACTTGAGATCATTACTCCTTGTTCTGTCATCTTCTACCACTGAGAAGAGTCTAAATCCATCCTCTTTGGAACCCCCTTTCATGTAACTGAAAGCAGCTATCAAATCCCCCCTCATTCTTCTCTTCTGCAGGCTAAACAATCCCAGTTCCCTCAGCCTCTCCTCATACGTCATGTGCTCCAGCCCCCTAATCATTTTTGTTGCCCTCCGTTGGACTCTTTCCAATTTATCCACATCCTTCTTGTAGTGTGGGGCCCAAAACTGGACACAGTACTCCAAATGAGGCCTCACCAGTGCCAAATAGAGGGGAATGATCACATCCCTCGATCTGCTGGAAATGCCCCTACTTATACAGCCCAAAATGCCGTTAGCCTACTTGGCAACAAGGGCACACTGTTGACTCATATTCAGCTTTTCGTCCACTGTAACCCCTAGGTCCTTTTCTGCAGAACTGCTGCCCAGCCATTCGGTCCCTAGTCTGTAGCAGTGCATGGGATTCTTCCGTCCTAAGTGCAGGACTCTGCACTTGTCCTTGTTGAACCTCATCAGATTTCTTTTGGCCCAATCCTCTAATTTGTCTAGGTCCCTCTGTATCCTATCCCTACCCTCCAGCGTATCAACCACTCCTCCCAATTTAGTGTCATCTTCAAACTTCTTAAGGGTGCAGTGCACACCATCCTCCAGATCGTTAATCAAGATATTGAACAAAACCGGCCCCAGCACCGACCCTTGGGGCACTCCACTTGATACTGGCTGCCAACTAGACATGGAGCCATTGATCACTACCCGTTAAGCCCGACCATCTAGCCAGTTTTCTATCCACCTTACAGGCCATTCACCTAGCCCATACTACTTTAACTTGCTGGCAAGAATACTGTGGGAGACTGTATCAAAAGTTTTGCTAAAGTCAAGAAATAGCACATCCGCTGCTTTCCCCTCATCTACAGAGCCAGTTATCTCATCATAGAAGGCAATTAGGTTAGTCAGGCATGACTTGCCCTTGGTGAATCCATGCTGACTGTTCCTGATCACTTTCCTCTCCTTTAAGTGGTTCAGAATTGATTCCTTGAGGACCTGTTCCATGATTTTTCCAGGGACTGAGGTGAGACTGACTGGCCTGTAGTTCCCCAATTCTTCCTTCTTCCCTCTTTTAAACATGGGCACTACATTAGCTTTTTTCCAGTCATCCGGGACCTCCCCCGATTGCCATGATTTTTCAAAGATAATGGCCAATGGCTCTGCAATCACATCGGCCAACTACTTTAGCACCCTCGGATGCAGTGCATCCGGCCCCATGGACTTGTGTTCATCCAGCATTTCTAAATAGTCCCGAACTACTTCTTTCTCCACAGAGGGCTGGTCAGCTCCTCCCCATACCGTGCCGCGGAGTGCAGCCGTCTGGGAGCTAACCTTGTCTGTGAAGACAGAGGCAAAAAAAGCATTGAGTACACTAGCTTTCTCCACATCCTCTGTCATTAGGTTCCCTCCCTCATTCAGCAAGGGGCCCACACTTTCCATGACTTTCTTCTTGTTGCTCACATACCTGAAGAAACCCTTCTTGTTACTCCTAACATCTCTGGCTAGCTGCAACTCCAAGTGTGATTTGGCCTTCCTAATTTCACTTCTGCATGCCTGAGCAATATTTTTATGCTCTTCCCTGGTCATTTGTCCAAACTTCCACCTCTTGTAAGCTGCTTTTTTGTGTTTAAGACAAGCATGGATTTCACTGTTAAGCCAAGCTGGTCGCCTGCCATATTTACTTTTCTTTCTACACGTCAGGATGGTTTGTTCAAAATCATCTTAACGGGATGCCCTTTGTACTATCTGCTCTGTTTTCCATCCTGGTCAGCAAAGTAAGGAATCAAAATAATTTGATAATGACTGCACCACAATGAAGATAATATTTTGCAGGTACTCTGCCTACCAGTTCAGCATGAAGCATAATCTTAATCAAGTCTCAATAAAGAGTCACGAAACTCCTAGCTAGCATGAACATAGTTGAACACAAAGTCATTCAACTTAATTTTAAATGCTAGGACTGGGCTTTTGTACTTCATGAATAAAAGTTCAATATTAATTAGAGTTTCAGCAGCAAGGACATACCTGTTGTCTGCTGCCTTTTTATCCAGGAGCATCAAAAATGCCTGGTTTACATGGGCATCCAACACAGGTGGTCAGATCATTTCATCCTTATTTAATACCCTTTTTGTAACCCATCACTGTTTTATCCTAACTAGAGATGCTGAGGTTAAAAAAAACCACCTCATCTACGGTCTACTGCTCTTTTAAATGCTGTACCTTCTGGCTTATTTTGCTGCTATATCACGTCTGGATGTACTGCAAGCAGAAGATGTCAGAGTACTTTTTTGGCGGGGAAGGGTATTTACAATGTTTTTATGTAATCCCAAATAGATTTTTTATAAATTATTTAAAGTAAGTCAGATTTTTTTACTGGTGTGTTATTTGCTGACTTTTCCTATTGTATAGGCTTAAATTGGTAACATGGATGTCATATATGTCTTTCTTTAGCTACCTAATTTGTTAGTAGAATTTCAGACTTTTACATAGCATTTTTCTCCCATTAAGAAGTTTCATACTTAAAATGCACATCTCTGCTGAAAAGGTCAAGCCCAGGGCCTCATTAACATTCTTACTGTAAGAACAATACAAACTCAAACAAGCAACTGATAAGCAAATAGCTTGAGCTATATTTTTAGCCAGCACCATCTTCCAATATATTGAACTTCTACAAGTCAAGAAGCAGCAGTGCATCTACCTGTCTGTATTCTTCCATCAAAGTTTGCAATTTCAAGTCAGTAGGACTTGTATGCCTGCCAGGTTCTGCTGAAAATCTCACCCTCAAGTGGGAAACTACCATATCTGGAGGTCCTTAAATCCTCATGGAGAAAACCAGTAATATCTCTACTTGCTGCAAGCACAACTGTAACAAATCTCAGCGTAGCTAAGAACTTTACATCAGAGAAAATGGTTGTTATGAGAGAGCCCAAAAGATAAGGAGACAGTAAAAATTCAGCACAGAACAATGTATAGTTCATTAATATTATTAGAGACAGTTTGTGAAATGTGTGAATGTAAGGCAGGGTGGGAGGATCAAAAACTATCACCAAGTTTGGGGGTGGGGAATGGTATTTGTGTTTCTAATTTCAGTCTTTGTGCTCATTTGCTACTGGTATTTATTGACTTAGTTTCTGTAAAGTCAAGTGATAGTAAAAATATTAGTATTTAAACTTGTTTGTTACCATGCAAATTTAGCTTAATAAAATCAACTGTCAGCAGGATTGGCCTCTCAAGCGTGACCTGCATGTGTGTGCACACACCTATGTGGAGGAACAAATAACACCTGTAATACTGAAGGCTCTTTCAGCTGGAACAGAGATGGGAGGGCATGCCAATTAATTCTGCCAACTTTGTGTGTGTGCTGGCCATATCATCCATTTATTTTGCCAGGATAAAAGAGAATCCTTTGTAGAATTCAACCTAGGCTAAGTGAAATAATTATTAATTGTGGTCTCAGCAAGCTCAGCATTCAAACAGGAAGAAAACATTCTGATCCTGATTCTGCTTGATCCGAAATATCAAACGGTGCCCTGATCTGTCACCATTAGTCAGTCCTGTGACTGAATCACTCAGTGAAACCCTCCTTGCATTGTATTAGACTTTCTATTGCCTGATTATCCTAAACCCTCTCACCTATTGTTCTTTTTCTTTCCCTGCCACCAACTTTTGGATTAATTCAGTACTCATGAATGTACAAAACTAATAGCACCCACATGAGTCAGATACAGAGCAAACAGGCATCGTGAAAACTTCCACACACATCTTTGCTAATACATCTAAATCCTGTCTTATGGCCTGCCTGTCTCCTTCCTCACCTTCAGCCAAACAGAAGCCACTAATAATTTACTAGTTTTTACTAAGGCAAACCTCTCTCTGAAGGCTTTGGGAGTTTTGCCTGAATAAAGACTGAGTAAATCCTGAGTACGGAGTTCAAGATCTGGCCTCAGGGACTAAGAATGAGAGAATCAAAATTATTTCCATGTATGAATTAAGTGAATTTAGAACTTGGACTAATGAAAAATGAGATGTTAGCACTGTGATTCCAATCTTTTTATTTTAAATTTATTTTATTTTTGTTGCAGCTCTACCTTCTGATGGATTGGCAGATTGGTACCCCTGCTGTAAGAGTACCCACTGAAATCAGCTAAACTGACTTCTGTCATGGAATCTGAAAAAGATTTGGGGGTAGTAGTGAATATTCAGCTGAACATGAGCTCCCAGTGTGATGCTGTGGCCAAAACTGCTAATGAAATCCTGGCATGCATGAAGAATCTGGAATAGGAATAGAGAGGTTATTTTACCTCTATATTTGAAAGTGGTGTAACCACTGCTGGAATACAGTATCCAGTTCTGGTACACACAGAATCATAGAATCATAGAATCATAGAATCTCAGGGTTGGAAGGGACCTCAGGAGGTCATCTAGTCCAACCCCCTGCTCAAAGCAGGACCAACCCCAACTAGATCATCCCAGCCAGGGCTTTGTCAAGCCTGACCTTAAAAACCTCTAAGGAAGGAGATTCCACCACCTCCCTAGGTAACCCATTCCAGTGCTTCACCACCCTACTAGTGAAAAAGTTTTTCCTAATATCCAACCTAAACCTCCCCCTCTGCAACTTGAGACCATTACTCCTTGTTCTGTCATCTTCTACCACTGAGAACAGTCTAGATCCATCCTCTTTGGAACCCCCTTTTAGGTAGTTGAAAGCAGCTATCATATCCCCCCTCACTCTTCTCTTCTGCAGGCTAAACAATCCCAGTTCCCTCAGCCTCTCCTCATAAGTCATGTGCTCCAGCCCCCTAATCATTTTTGTTGCCCTCCGTTGGACTCTTTCCAATTTATCCACATCCTTTTTGTAGTGTGGGGCCCAAAACTGGACACAGTACTCCAAATGAGGCCTCACCAGTGCCGAATAGAGGGGAATAATCACGTCCCTCAATCTGCTGGAAATGCCCCTACTTATACAGCCCAAAATGCCGTTAGCCTTCTTGGCAACAAGGGCACACTGTTGACTCATATTCAGCTTTTCGTCCACTGTAACCCCTAGGTCCTTTTCTGCAGAACTGCTGCCCAGCCATTCGGTCCCTAGTCTGTAGCAGTGCACAATTCAAGAAGAATGTTAATAAACTGGAGAGGGTTCAGAGAAGAGTCTCAAGAATAATAAAAAGATTAGAAAGCATATAGTGATAGACTCAAGGAACTGAATCTATTAAACAGAGACGGTTAAGAGGTGATTTGGTAACAGTCTATAAGTATTACTCCTGAGGGAATTCTGCACCAAAAAAATATATCTGTGCACAATATTTTAAAATTCTGCATATTTTGTCAACAAACAAATGTGGAGGCTCCAGTATGGCAGTGGGGAGCACAGGCCACTGGCTGCATGGAGGTGAGAGAGGGTTAACTTCTACTCAAACAATGACATTTTTGATCCCTGAATCTTTGAAGCAGAGAGCAGCAAATATACAAAAATGTACTCAGTAACACAGGCCTTCACCCCATACAGTATACAGCAGAATTATTTGGTGGTGAATCTCCCCAATATGTGGCAAGGGACATAAGCCACACCAGGGCTGTTGATAAATATTACTATACTTTCTCCTCTGAAATACTTTTTTGAACTCTTTACAACAGTTTTATTGTTTGGTTGCAATTAACAATTTTAATAGCCCCTTTCTTCTCCTTTTATTGCCACATATTTTCCTTTAAAACCTTATTACTGGCATCCTATTGATCCCTTTCTGCTACTGGGGCTATTTATTAGAAAGATGTGTTCTCACTTCCATTCAGTAACTTGAAAGAAAAAGCGTTTTAAAAAAAGATATTTAGCACAGAAAAGTCATAAACTTCCACCTAAATAAGCAGTTACAGAAGAGCAGATGTTTTTAGATTGTATTGGTAAATGTTGCAGTGTTATAGGCCAATCAATACAGTTAATGCTAATTGTAATGTACTTTTGTCAAAACGGTGCTTTATCTTAAAGTTAATTTCTGATTTATATCATTTTCCATAAAGTAATTCTGAAAATGTAGTGCTTATTGCATTTGGTTCCTGCTAATGGGAAACTGGCGTCATTTAAATATGAGTCTGTCTCAAGTACTTTAAAACAATGTTCAGTATTCTTGTTGGGAGAGGGTGGCAGATATTTCCAGAATGATTTTTTTCCCTAATGGTAGTGAGTTAGGTAATTTGGCTCAGTGTATAAATGTAGTTATGGTCAAGAGGTGCCAAAGCCAGGCCCAAAGGTCTCTAAAGCCCAATTCTCCTTCCATTTACACTGTTTTTACACTAGCGTAACTCCATTGACTCCAATAAAGGAATTCATGATTTACACTGGTGTGCGAATTAGGCCTTCTATATTTATTGAAAATAGTATGCATTTTTGATTCTTGACTCTACTTACATAATTGTTTGCCTTGATTTATTATTTATAGTACACTGTTTCACTTATACCATAAGATCTTCAGGGTAGGGACTCACTTATGATTCTGTACAGTGCCTACCACAATGGGATCTTGTCTCTGACTGGGGCCTTTTGGTGCTACCACCATACAAATCTTAACTATTATTGTGATGTGCCAGGTTTGCTTTTTGAATATATAGTAAATTTGCACATTTCTGTTCTTCAGATTTCTCTAATTCTGTGTTTTGTTTTTTAGCCTGTTCTCTGATAATAACAAAATGAGACTTAAATCGGAGGTCCACATGAAGGCAGAACTTGCATATGACAGCTCTTCTAATGAAAACAAAATATACTCAACAGCCTGAAAATATTAAAGCGTCATTTTGTTTATGATGCATTAGTAGTGCCATCCTCCCACAACATATCCATACACACAGATTTTTGATATCAGTTACACCAATGTAAATATAATCTTTTGGCCCATTATATCAGCTAAATTAATTTACACACACACACACACACACACGCCCAGTTAGACACCTTTCCTACCATTTAACGTCTCCACAGCTCTTATAACTATAATTTTTTTTTGACAAGTAGTTATTCAGCACCCTTGCCTTTCCTGTTCTTTCTCATTGGTAAGGAAATGAAGTTACACATGTGCCTACATCTATCTAGCAGTGAAGAAATGAGAGAATATTGCTTCTCCATCAACTGCCTTTCCTGGACAGAGAACAATAAGCTGCTTGATAAACAGCTCATGAGAGGGTCACAGTTACACTTATTCACAGTTACTTGTAGCTGTACAGACCCTGCATGTGACCCAGGAAAGCTCTCTCACACAGACATACATGCTCTTAAATCATCTCATTAGTCTAATGAGGACAGACACAACCAAAGAGTTAACATGGCTAATTTGATCTGCAGGCATTGCAGTTGTTTCTGCTTAGAGAGCCTGAGAGTGGTAGATGTATACAGAATCGATAGTGGCAGCAGGGGTGCTGAAATAGGGTGGGGGCAGAGCCTTCCCACTTTTTGAAAGCGAACGGGTCTGGCCCACCCACTTTTCAGCAGGGGCCTGACCCTCCTCTTCCCCCTGAAGGCCCCACCGCCGCGGGACAGGCTGACAGTTGGAGCTCGGGAAGCTGTGGAGCGCCGCCGACCCTCCATCTACCTAGTCGAGAGTAGCCCCTGGAGGGGTCGAGAACAGCCCCTGGCCTGTCTCCATGCCCCATGGGCCCCCCCGCCCAGGGCAGGTGGAGGGTCCACGGCATGGCTCCCCACAGCTGCCCACATGGCTCTTACCCTGGCCAGGTTGTAGGCAGCTTTGGGGAGCCACGGACTCTCCTGTCCTGGGCGTGGGGGAGGGGTTTGTGGGGTGCAGCGGGGACATGAGGCCGGGGGCTGATCTCAGGCCCCCCACCCTTGGCAAGTGAAGAGTCTGCAGCTCCCGGCCCACTCCGGCTTCCAGTTTGGCTGGGGGGCAGGACCTTGGGTGGAAGAGGAGGGGCGGGGGCCCTGTCCCCCCTCTTTTGGGCAGGCTCTGCCACCTTTGCAGAGAGATGTTATCATTACATTTGGAGATGAAGAAAGGGAAGATTAGTGAGGCTGCTTTTTGGCATCTCTGTTAATGCATTCTGGTACAATTAAATTAAAAATATAATTTAAGTTTGGATACAATTACACCTCCTGTGGCCCCCTCTGTCTGTGCTCAGATAATCACTGGCATAAGCAGGTATGACTCCATTGAATGAGATGAAATTGCCCAGTCACCCAGTTTTGTGAGATCTCTTTGTAACTCTTCACAGTCTTGAGTAATTTTGTATCATCTGCAAACTTTGCCACCTCACTGTTCACTCCATTTCCCAGATCATTTATGAACATATTGAACAGCCCTGGTCCCCATACAGACCCCTTGGGGACACCACTATTTACTTCTCTCCATTCTGAAAACTGACCATTTATTCCTATCCTTCATTTCCTATCTTTTAATCAGTTACTGATCCATGAGAGGACCTTCCCTCTTATCCCGTGACTCCTTACTTTGTTTAAAAGCCTTTGGTGAGGGACCTTTGGCTTTCTGAAAGTCCACGTACACTATATCCACTGGATCACCCTAGTCCACATGTTTCTTGACCTCCTCAAAGAATTCTAGTTGATTGGTGAGGCATGATTTCCCTTTATAAAAGCCATGTTGTCTCTTCCCCAACAAATCATGTTCATCTATGTATCTGATAATTCTGCCCAATTTGCCTTGTACTGAAGGTAGGCTTACCAGCCTGTCATTGCTAGGATTGATTCTGGAGCCTTTTTTTAAAAATCAGCATTTCATTAGCTGTCCATCAGTCATCTGATACAGAGACTGATTTAAACAATAGGTTTAAATAGAGCAGCCAATCAGAGCTGCTGCAGGAAGCAGGCAGAGCTCTCCCCCCACTTCAGAAACTGACCCCATTCTCTCAGGAGAGGAGTGGAAAAGAGGTAACAAAAGAGCCCAGCAGCCATGCTCCCTCTTCTCTTATGAACAATGGGGGGTGGCTCCTCAGCTCCCTCTTCCATCTCCATCCCTGCAACACCAGGAAAGGGGGTGTGTGATCAGTGCCAGCTGGTAAGAGGGTTACAAGAATATCTTGATTCCGGTGCACCAAAGAATATCATGTGACGTTTTATATGAAAGCAGGGATCACCCTGGTTATTGTTATTGTTGTTAAATGTACGTACAGATGAGATGTAAGGAAGTCTGTACATATGCTAAAAAGGCGTGTTTAGATTCTATATCACAGCAACGATGGAGAAACAGGGTTTCTGTCAGACAAAAGATGTTTATTCGCCTGTCTCTCTGTTGACATGTAAATAAAGCATTGTAAGCTAAAACAATGAAAGCACATTTACATATCAACTCAACAGAGGGATATGAAGTTAACAGGGAAGGCCACACAGCAGAGGAAGAGAATCTTATCTCAAGATATAGTCCAGCAAACCTTTGAAGTATATTTGGGGAACAGAAAGACACCCTGTCACTTTGCACCTAGGAAGTATATGGCCAGTGTTTTTACATTCATGAAAATCGGCTAAAAAACAGCTTTGGTTGAAACGCTGCAGAGGACATTTGGCATGAGATAAACTTCTTCATACAGGAAGTTAGCCTGTTAAGTTAAGTCTCTAGAAAGCATGTTATGATTTTGTTTTATAAGTGACCATTTGCTTTCATTATCTTTTCTTCCATTCTCTTGAATATTTGATATTGTTGTTTTTACTATAAATATAGCTCAATCCTGTGATTTTAAGTAAGTAGCTGATCCTAAGATAAATCATACAAGCTGGTGTGTACACTATTCCCTTGGGCACCACAGACCTGATATTTCTGTGAGTGTACAGTGGAGAAGAAGAATTTTTCAAAGGGGCTCTGGGACGGATATACACCTATTGTTAACCGGCAAGGCAAAGTTAAGGGCTGGCTTAGCCCAGAGGAGATTGTTTGGGTGGCTAACTGGCTGGTGGTGTCAGGGAGCTGGCATCCAGTTAAGCACAAGGAAGTCTCCTTCTCACTGGAGGCAGGGGGATAACAAAGTGACTCGCAGTCCTAGGTAGCCCAAGAACCATCACAAGAAGGACCCTGCTATAGCTCCCCAGGCTTTGGAGAGAGGATGAATAACCCCAGTAACTGCAGGAGGAGCAGAGGTGAGATTGTGGGGGTGGGGAGAGAACTGATGTGTGGGAGAACTGATGGGGAGTTGAGGGGCAGAACTGATGTGGGGGGCAGAATTGATTGTGGTTGGGAGGTAGAATTGATGGAAGTTGGAAGAGCAGAACTCATGGGGGATAAAATTGATCGGGAAGGCAGATTTAACATGGTAGGAGAACTGATTGGAGGTAGACTTGATGACGGTTGGGGACAGAACTGATGGGAGGTAGAATTAATGGGTAACTAGGGGGCAGAATTGCTGGGGGGATGGGAGGCAGAATTGCTAGACAGGAAGACGGACAGATGAGGGGGTGAGAGCTCCTGCAACAGGAGCCAAAGTCACCTTAAATAAATTTGTGAGCATTGACAATAGTTGTCACAGACATGCTGGGGGTGGGTGGGAGGTTCAAAAATCAAAAGACAGACCAAAACTACAAAGTAATCCTTTTTAAAAAACAAATACAATGAATTAAAAAAAAACTAAAACAACAAAAAAAAATCCTCATGATTTTGGGGGGAGGGGTGTCTGAGTTATGATTTTTTAATCTTTGGGGTTGGCAATACTGTAAACATTGATAATACGATTGTAAAAGTGATAAAATGGTTGGTTTTTTGGAGAATCATTGAGTAAGAATGATTTCAGCCTTTCACTGTTTGTAAGTAGAGACTGTAGCAGTGGATTCCACTTTGGTGGGAGCCTGACAGCCAAACTTGCCTGCCTCAGCAACATACAAATGCTCAGTGCGCACACAGGCAAGCTAGCTCTTGTTACACATGGGCAGAATGTTAATGTAGGAAACTTCCAGGGCCTCTGCCAATCTACCCTGGAGAAAAATTCCTTCCTGACCCCAATATGGCGATCAACTGAGCCCTGAGCATGTGAACAAGACTTACCAGCCAGACACCCAGGAAAAAGTTCTGTGTAGTAACTTCTAACATCCCATCACTGACCATTGGTCCTATTTACCACTGATTGCAATTAATTGACCTTTGACTGAGATCATGCTATCCCATCCAACCATCCCTTCCATAAACATATCTAGCTTAATCTTGAAGCCAGATAGGTCTTTTGCCTCCACTGCTTCCCTTGGAAGGCTGTTCCAGAACTTCACTCCTCTGATGGTTAGAAACCTTCGTCTAATTTCAAGTTTAAACTTCCTGATGGCCAGTTTATATCCATTTGTCCTTGTGTCCAAGAACAAACACCTCCTTATCTCTACTAGATATACCTTGCCTAATGCAACCCAAGACCACATTAGCTTTTTTCACGGCCATATCACATTGGCGACTCATAGTCATCCTGTGATCAACCAGGACTCCGAGGTCCTTCTCCTCTTCCGTTACTTCCAACTGATGTGTCCCCAGCTTATAACTACAATTCTTGTTATTAATCCCTAAATGCATAACCTTACACTTCTCACTGTTAAATTTCATCCTATTACTATTATTCCAGTTTACAAGGTCATCCAGATCTTCCCGTATGATATCCCGATCCTTTTCTAAATTGGCAATACCTCCCAACTTTGTGTCATCCGCAAATTTTATTAGCACACTCCCACTTTTGGTGCCACGGTCAGTAATAAAAAGATTAAATAAAATTGGTCCTAAAACTGAACCTTGAGGAACTCCACTAGTAACCTCCCACCAGCCTGACCGTTCACCTTTCAGTATGACCCTCTGTAGTCTCCCCTTTAATCAGTTCCTTATCCACCATCATATTGATCCCCATCTTTTCCAATTTAACCAATAATTCCCCATGTGGTACTGTATCAAATGCCTTACTGAAATCTAGGTAGATTAGATCTACTGCATTTCCTTTATCTAAAAAATCTGTTACTTTCTCAAAGAAGGAGATCAGGTTGGTTTGGCATGATCTACCTTTTGTAAAACCATGTTGTAATCTGTCCCAATTACCTTTGACCTCAATGTCCTTAACTACTTTCTCCTTCAAAAAATCTTCCAAGACCTTGCGTACTACAGATGTCAAACTAACAGGGCTGAAGTTACCCGGGTCACTTTTTTCCCCTTTCTTAAAAATAGGAACTATATTAGCTATTCTCCAGTCAAATAGTACAACCCCTGAGTTTACAGATTCATTAAAAATGTTTGCTAATGGGCTTGCAATTTCATGTGCCAGTTCCTTTAATATTCTTGGATGAAGATTATCTGGGCCGCCCGATTTACTCCCATTAAGCTGTTCGAGTTTGGCTTTTACCTCGGATATGGTAATATCTACCCCCACATCCTTATTCCCATTTGTCATGCTGCCACTATTCCTAATCTCCTCATTAAAGACTGAGGCAAAGTATTTGTTTAGATATTGGGCCATGCCTAGATTATCCTTAACCTCCACTCCATCCTCAGTGTTTAGCGGTCCCACTTCTTCTTTCTTTGTTTTCTTCCTATTTATATGGCTATAAAACCTTTTACTATTGGTTTTAATTCCCTTTGCAAGGTCCAATTTTACATGACTTTTAGCCTGTCTCACTTTATCCCTACATGCTGTGAGCTCAATAAGGTAGCTTTCTTTGCTGATCCCTCCCATCTTCCACTCCTTGTAGGCTTTCTGTTTTTTCTTAATCACCTCTCTGAGATGCTTGCTCATCCAGCTTGGTCTAAAACTCCTGCCTAGGAATTGTTTCCCCTTTCTTGGGATACAGGCTTCTGATAGCTTCAGCAACTTTAACTTGAAATAATCCCAGGCCTCCTCCGCCTTTAGATCCATAAATCCTTTACTCCATTCCACTTCCCTAACTAATTTCCTTAATTTATTAAAGTTAGGCCTTTTGAAATCAAAAACCCTTGTCTCAGATTTATTTTTGTTTATACTTCCATTTAGTTTGAACTGAATTAGCTCATGATCACTCGAGCCAAGGTTGTCCCCTACAACCATTTCTTCAATGAGGTCCTCACTACTCACCAAAACCAAATCTAAAATGGCATACCCCCTTGTTGGTTCAGCAACTACTTGATGAAGGAATTCATCAGTTATCACATCTAGGAAAATCTGAGCCCTATTATTACTACTAGCACTTGTTCTCCAGTCTATATCTGTGAAGTTGAAGTCTCCCATGATCATGCAGTTCCCATTAGTATTTACTTCCTTAAAAACATTAAAGAGTCTCTATCCATATCCAAATTAGATCCCGGTGGTCTATAGCACACCCCAAGCACTATCCCAGGAGAGGCTCTAGTAGTTTTCTTCCCCAATGTGATTTTTGCCCACATAGACTCTGTCTTATCCATTCCATCACTTTTTATTTCTTTACAGTCTGCCTCCTCATTGATATACAATGCTACTCCCCCACCTTTACCTTTATTTCTGTCTTTCCTAAACAGCAAATACCCTTCAATACATGTACTCCAGTCATGACTACTATTCCACCATGTTTTTGTTATTCCTATAATATCTGGTTTCACTTCCTGGACCAGTAGCTCTAATTCCTCCATTTTGTTACCTAGGCTCCTCGCATTGGTGTACAAACATTTTAATTTTTGCTGTTTGGCCTCACTCACATTCTTTACCCAATTTGGTATGGACATTGTACTGCCAGTATGACCTATTAGACTAGTATCCACTCTGCCTTCCTCCTTATGTCCATTCTCCTACCCCCAGCTATATCCTCTCTTACTTTGTTTTCTTCCCTCTCAATGTTAGAATCTGGCATGGAGATTACCTGGACATCTCCCAACTGTCTCCCCCAAATTCCTAGTTTAAAGCTCTCTTAATCAGTTGTGCCAGCCTCCATCCTAGAAGTCTATTTCCTTCCCTACTCAGGTGAAGTCCATCCCGAGAGAACAGTCCTCTGTCCATGAATGCCTCCCAGTGGCCATACATCCCAAAACCCTCCTTATAGCACCACTCCCTGAGCCATCTGTTGATCATCATAATCCTGTCACACCTTTGTTGCCCTTTTCTAGGAACAGGCAGAATCCCACTGAAGATCACCTGAGCCTCGATTTCCTTAAGCATCTTCCCCAGCCTGGCATAGTCTCCCTTGATTCGTTCCAGTGAGAATCTAGCCGTGTCATTTGTTCCTACGTGAAGGATGATCAATGGATTCTTTCCCGCTCCCTTTAGGATCCTCTTCAACCTCAGGTCCACATCCCGTATCTTAGCACCCGGTAGACAGTACACCCTTCTGTTCTCTGGATCAGCTCTGGTTACAGGCCTGTCTATTCTTCTCAGTAAGGAGTCCCCAATCACGTAGACCTGCCTTTTCCTGGTGACAGTGCGATTCTGCGGTCCAACCCCTGTTCCCTCTGCCTGAAAGTCCTTTCCATTCCTATGTTCCCTTGTAATCCTCTTCAACCCATCCTGTATTCTCCTGGGGCTCATATTTAGTGTTGTCTCCATCGACTCTTCCCCTTTTTCTATGGGACTAGCTGCTCGTCTCTTCTTCCTTGCCCTTCCACCTTCAGTGACCACCTGCTATACCCCTTCTTCATTCTCCAACTCCACAGACCTGTTCTTGAGCTCTATTTCTCCTTCACTGGCCCATCTTTTCCTCTGCCTGCTTCTCTTAGGGCTGGTCTACACTAGCCCCCAAGTTCGAAGTAAGATACGCAACTTCAGCTACTTGAATAACGTAGCTGAAGTCGAAGTATCTTATTTCGAACTTAAAAGTACTTACCCCTGGTCCACACGGCGGTGCGCAGGCTCCCCCGTCGACTCCGCCTGCTCCGTTTGCAGAGCAGGATTACCGGCGTCGACGGGGAGCATTTCCTGGTTCGATTTATCGCGTCTAGACAAGACGCGATAAATCGAACCCAGAAGATCGATCCGACGCCTCTGACACAGTGGGTAAGTGTAGACTAGCCCTGTGTCACATGCTTCCACTGTCCATTTTCTTCACCCAGCAGTCCCCCCTCAGAGGCCTTTGATCCTGCTTCCATCTGCATCTCTGAGCTTTCCCCTTCAGCCACTTCATGCCTTTGCTCCATCATCTGCTCGAACCCCCTTCTAAACTCAACCAGAGTTTCCACCTGCATCTCCAATCCTCGGATCTTTTCTTCCATCAGCTCTATCAGGTGGCACTTCATGCATACGAAACTCCTTTCAGGTACCCCCTCCAGAATCATGTACATACCTCAGCTGCCACATCCAGTCATCCTCATTGTGTCCTCCACTGCTTGGGTCATGATCACTGCTGCCTCTGTATCTGTCAGCCTTCTCACCTAAACCCTGTTAGTCCGGAAAACACAAAACAAACCAGACCACCACCACCCACAGCAAAAACAAACCCCCTACAAGCACCACAACACTAACTCCCCTTACAAACTCCCACTCAAACTCTCCTGTTTTACAGCTCTGTTTGCTGGCTCCTGTGCTGCTGCAGATGTCTAATGTGTGAGTGATAGTGGCGTATATAAGAGAGAGATTTCTGTAGTGGTAGTCTAACCCCTGCATAACACAGGCCATATAATTTTACCCTTAGCAGCTATGCAGACATACCTCCATAACTCAGAATTATAATGATAATCAGAATTGCTGAACTTTGTCAGCCCAGTAAGAAAGGTGAATAGACTTCACCATAAAGAGGTACAGAGGAAGCTTTGTCTACTGGTTAAAGTACAGATTGGGATTCAGAAGACCTGAGTCCTACTTCCAACTCTGCTATGCATTTGCTATGTGAGCCAGTGGTGCTGGAATAATTTGTACAGTGGGGGTGCTGAGAGCCACTGAACGAAACTATAAACCCTTTATATGATGGAAACCACTTCAAGCCAGGGGGCTCAGCAGCACCCCCAGTATTCCTGGTTCCAGCACCTATGGTGTGAGCTTTGGGCAAGTCAGTTAATCTTCTTGTGCCTCAATTTCCCTGTAGTTAGAAAGGGTATAATAGTTCAGAGGTTTGTGAGGTTTAATACAGTTAATGTCTGTAAAGTGCTTTGAGGTTCTTAGATGAAAGGTTCTATTGAAGTGCAAAGTATTAAATATGGAAGTAAACATCTGCGAGGTGGAAGTGCCTGAGTCCAGTTTCAGTGTTGTGAGCTGCAGGAGGGCAGTTTAACTGGCTTCTAGGAATGCCTGCCTGGAATGTGCTGTATTCAACTTCAGAGGTTTCATTTCATTAATTGGAAGAATCGTGTTTTGATAGGAAAGTATTGATTTGTTTCCTCTTCCCCTTAGGAAACCTTATTTAATTTTGTAAAGTGTTTAAGGAGATCGCACATATGTACTGTATATTAATAGACTGGGTATGATATTCATTTTTACTGAGCTGACTTTGCCCCACAAGCTAAGTTTTGGTTGATTATATCTAACTAAATGGAATTTGATAGAGGATAAAAGTTTAATGATACTAGGTCTTTAAGTTTTTAGTTCCTGCTGTGTCTAGATATTTTATGCATTCTGTGACCCATCTTAAGTTCCAATTTGAAAAGTGGGCTCTTTAACGTCTATTTAATATTGACAATGTTTCTGATGTCCCAGATGATTTTATAATTAGAGGTTATAGGCCAAGATTTTTTTAAAAATAGAAGCCTAATAAATGCTGATTTAGGAGCCTAAGTAAGTGGCCTGATTTTCAAATGTTATGAGCATGCTCCCATTACTCAGCACTTTTGAAAATCATGCCACTTAGTCTGCTAGGTGCCCATCTATAATTTTAACTTTAGGGTTTTATATTTGAAAATCTACCAATAATTTTTATATTGCATGTTTACAGTTAGGTTTCCAAATCCATATTTAGGTACCCAAATGAAAATAGCCTGAATTTTAGTGTGGCTGAGCACTCATGAATCTTACTAAAGCCAAAGGGGCGAGAAATGCTCAGCACCTTTGAAATTCAGGCCACTTTTATTTAGGAACCTAAATAGCCTAATTGTGGGAACCCAGATGTGAAAACGTCAGTTCCTGCTTTAGGAAAATGTCTGGCAATTTCTCAGATGAATGTCACCTAGGGACAGTCTAATTTCTGGCATTACCCTAAGTCACAAGGAAGAAATTGTCTGTGGACACTGGAAGGCAGGGCTGGATGAGATGGGTCTCCCACATACAGCAAGTCTGAACCAGCCCTGTCTCCTTCTGCCAGGAACAACCACCTCTCAATCAGCTAGAAAACAAGGCAGCTCACTTCAGCAGGTATGAGTGCGGCGGGTAAAAAGCTGCCATGAAGCCCGGAGCAGCTTTATGCAGAGGGCCGGCTAGCATGGACAGCAAGGAACATGAAGCTTGCTGCCTTCACAGGAGCGTGCATAAATCACTTCAGATGGTTTTGGGATTGGTTAGGAGAAGGCTAGGAGAGTGGGCAGAATGTAATCGTAGAAAGGACAGAGTGCACTAGATCAGATTGAAGGGTGAGTCATATGTCTGGGGGCTATGAGGCCCCAAGTTACTGAAGAAGCGCGTGCTCATTATAACCACCTAAGTGCAAAATGAGGGGGATAAATAATAATGCCTTTATCATACTTTGGGATAAAGATAACATTATTAAACAGGTTCTATCATTCTGAAACAGGTGACTGATGGTTTGTCGTTTCTTTATATTCACCTTTCTCTTCCTTTCATACATTGCCAGGCTTTATTTTTCTCTGATAGCTATGGCTAAAGCCTTTAGCTTAAGATCTCGCTCAGAGAATGGGGAAAGTTGGCAACAATAAAACATGGAAAAAGATTGTAAGATGATGCTGTTCGTGATGTCACAGACTCCTATATTTGAATACAGTAGACTTGTTTTTTCCATCAGTGGAAGCCAGCCTGCAGGCCACTGGTAGCAGAAAATCCACCCAGAAATTGGGAAGGTCTGGCTGAAGAGAAAGCAGGGCCAAGACACCCTGGTAATGTGCTAATTCACCTCATCCCCTTCCCCTGTGACAGCTTCTGTTGACTGAGTGCTTCTGGAGGTCCCCAGAAATAAATTGAAGCTGTTCCACCCAGTTTGGCCCACAGGAAAGAAAGAGGTGGAGCTACTTCCAACAACCCTGCCTGAGGGAGCATCTTCGCTTAACTCCAGGGGGATACAGCTTGCACATTCTATGTCGGTGGGGCTGAATAAAGCCCACAATATCTTTTAAACAGGAATGTCCAAATGAGTGCAGTGTACACACAGTAATCCTGACCTATTCTGTCAAATGCTTTTTTCCCTTCATCTAGTGTGCTGGCCATTTATTTATCCCCTTTTTGGGCAAGTTTTGAGGCTTATTAATCTTGCATCGTTATCACTGTGGGATGTCTATTTTTGATATATGACTCTTCAGTCACACGTATTGTTTCAAGAAAAAATATCTCTAGTCTCCTTACTGTTTTTATTGCATTCAGTGCTTGATATTGGGAAATGCAGAGCACACCTTGCAATGTGCTCAGCTACCTGGATTCCAAATGGCTTCAAAGGGAACTGAGGGTGGTCAGCTAAGCACCTGGTAAGAACTGGCCATCAGTCTCTTCCCTCTGTGCCCCTCCGCTCCCCCCCATCTATGTATTATAGTTCGATGTTATAAATTGCACTTTAAAATGTTCATTGAATATCAGGCTCTTGAATAATTGCTCTTTGTAGAGATGTCTCATGGAATCCAGCTGGATGTCCATCCAGTCCAGGTGTTTGCCTGTTGTTTTGTGAACATAATGCCTCAAATACCTTTTTGTCGATTGTTCCATCATTTACTCTTTGTTATTAATTTCATGTGAAAACTGCATTTTGCTCCCAAACTGCAACTCTCATGGATCCACCAGACCCTGTCACACTGTGCTCCCTTCCAGTCTGACTCTGGCTGGCTCCAGAACTCGTGCAAGAGTTGCAGTTCTAGGACACCGGAGGAGCTCCGTGCTAAAAAAAAATACAACCAAACACTTTCGGCAATAACTGTCCTATGCATTCCTTGTGGGGTTGGGTGTCTGCTTTACACCCTTCCCACAATCAGTTCCTCAGCCTCCTGGAAGAGTTGCTACAAAGTCTGGGGGAAGGTGGGAACAATACCGGCGCCAGGGTTTTTGCCGCCCTAGGCGGCAGCGCTCCTCCACCATAATTGGCGGCGCTTCGGCGACAGCTTCTCTGAAGCTGCGTTCTTGGCAGCGTTTCAGTGGCTGCTTTTCTTGCTGCCGAATTGCCGCTGGGAAATGAGTCGCTGCCGAAACACTGCCCCCCAAAAAATCCTGCCGCCCTAGGCGACCGCCTAGGATCACCTAGTGGAAGCACTGGCCCTGGGTGGGAAGCACTTCCACCTTCTACACCTCTTACCCCCAGGATCCACAGGTTTTCAGTCCTTTCCAGGCACAGAAGTGGAGGAGATGCCTTGTTTAACTAGTTGTATATACAATGTCCCATTTTTGAGAATGCTGACATCTGACAGAGCC
Organism: Chelydra serpentina; assembly: GCA_037349315.1. Taxonomy (NCBI): domain Eukaryota; kingdom Metazoa; phylum Chordata; order Testudines; family Chelydridae; genus Chelydra; species Chelydra serpentina. The sequence goes on from JBAIAC010000004.1 coordinate 66,477,212, forward strand.
TCTGCAAGCTAATGTGGGGCTGGTTTCAGCCGTAGCTCAGGTAAAAATAATACAGTCCCCAAATATAACTTCACTTAGATATATCTCCTTCAAAATCTGCAAGAAGATGTCTAAGCCCCTATAGAGTTAAGTTTAATGATAAACATCAACATATCTGGAGTAACCGTGGAAAGTGTTGAGTGCTGTAGGCAGTGTTTATTTCAGTTGTTGCACTTGTTCTAGTTATTTAGGTTTTATCCCTTGTTTTCATTTCTTTATTTATTTGTGGCACCATCAAAGCAAGTACATGTCTCGGGATCCTAACAGTTGACAGCTCTTTTGGGTTTAACAGAAGAAACATATTACTTCTCTCACCCACGAATTACATAAATAAAATTATTACATAGTCTCTTGGGCTTGCTTAGTTTTTAACAACACAAATACACTGCAAATAAAGAGCTGAAAGCTCTTTGGGGCAGGGATCTTGTCGTCTTGTATTTGTCTGTGTAATACCCAGCACACCTACAGTATTAAACAAACAATATTAAGATAGCTTAAAAAAAGGGAAGTCACCGCATTGGAAAGAGAATGAGAAAAAAGAAATTCTTCCAGCATGTGTGATTATTGGTCTATCTTAACACTCTTTAGTTGCCTCCAGATAATTAAAATCCCTTTCTTCTTTCCAAGGTAGTGGAGTTAATTTTCACGTATTTATTTTAAAGTGTTATCTTTTGTTTTCACATAAGTTACTTAGTTTTTTATCTTCCTGTTCTGAAATCCTCCCCTCTACTTCTATAATTCTAGTGGATAAGTGACTTTTTTTTATTGACCTATTTATTGCAGAAGCATATTCTGAAATCTTTACAGAACTGCTAGGTTTTTATGTTTAATCATTTGCTCCACTGAAGGGCTTTCCTTGAGTTTCTTCAGGAGTTCCATCTTTAGGCAATAAACAAAGTCCTTCTGTGTTTCCCTAACAGCACTTAAGCGTGTTAGGGAAGAGAGCAATTTTTAGCAGATTCTTAATGCATTGGAGACAAAATTCTTCTTTACTGTGGCAGTGCAACCCCAGGGACAGCAATGGGGTTACACTGCTGCAGCTGAGAGGATAATTTGGCTCTGCACATGTACAGCTTGATTCTGCTCTTACTTACAGCAGTATAAATCCAAAGAAGTCAATGATGCATGTGGTATTGGAAACTGTCCCTTTAAATGGGTTAGCTTCCCAGACTGGAAGTCGGAGGGGGGGTGCTGAAGAACCCCATGTTCTTGATGCAGAGGCAGTTAGAACTGCATCACTGAATAAACAGATCTCTTTCAAGTACCTTTGGCCCAAAGCGATTACTGAACACCACATGGTACCAGGTGTAAATAGAAATTGAGGGAAATTACCTGAGTGGAAGAACGGAGCAGGTAAAAGTTCTAGTAGAGATTAAACTCTCTGGAAATATGGGAAACAACTGGAAGAGATTTAAACAGTGCTTCCTCTGTATCTGCAATCAATGGGCGACAGTGAAAAAGAAGAAAATCAGAGTTAGCCTTATTTCTGACAATAGCAGGTTCGGATACACTTGGGATGTTTAACAGTTTTCAGATCACCCAGGCAGAGGCTAACTGTGAAACTGTATTACAAAAATTTGTAAAACTGAAATATGAGAGCGATGTTTTGAACATAAGGGCACAAAAAGAAAGTGAAACTGATCTAAGGCTGAAGAAACAATCTTGCAATTTTGGGTGCTGAGTCCTTGATAAGAGACCAGATTGTGATTGGAATCTGAAAGAAAAAAACTCAGACAGAGACTACTGGGAGACCCAGAATTAATCTTTGACAAAGCAATTAGAATTTGCCAAGTAGTGGGAGTCAACTTGTCCAGAATGCTTGAGTGGCCAGTAACCCAGCCATTGGAGGAGGCTAGCCCCCGGCCCCTCCCCTTCTGCCTGAGGCCCCTCCCCTCTCCCACAGGAATCCAGAGCACCCCCACCAGGGCCCCTGCCCCCTGCAAGCTTGGGCCAGGGCAGACTCAGAGCACTGGGAACTACAGGAGAGGACCAGGAGGCGGAGCATGGGCGGGACCATGCCAGGCTGTTTGGGGAAGCACAGCCTCCCCGAGCCTTTGATACCCACTGCCCAGGCCAGAAGAAAACTTATGGAGGGTGGACACTTTAACACTGTAGATATGATTGAGAATCTGAAATACCACAAGAAAGAGAGACCTGAGACAGAAAGGTACACAGAGCTCAAAGTTCAAGTCAAACAAGACCAGCTCATGAAGCTGTACACACTGTGAAAGCCAGCACAAGCCAGGACAGTGCCTGATATATAGGAAAAGAGGCAAGAAATGCAGTGGATCACAGCAGTTTGTAAGCATCAGGAGTGTGAGTCTCTGAGGACAGGGAGATCACTAGCCTGCTCTTTTCAAAGCAAGTTCTGAGCCCAATTTTGCTTCCTCCTCTGAAGCAGGACCATGGGAACAAACTCCCCAAAGGGAAATAAATAATAAAATCAGCTCGCTCTCTTCCCTTGCTCAGCTTCACAGAGTGTAGCAAGGTGGATAATCCTCAGCAATTGTTTCTCCTCCCACCTCCATGGAGTGCAGCAAACTAGATAATCCTCAGGGCTTGGTTCCCCTTCTCACCTGCGCTAAGTGCAGGGTACTTCAATGCAAAAAGGCCAGGCCACAGACACGTGCTGATTCCTCTAGGTAGGCATACCCATAGCCCCCCACCAGGCTGTGCAGTAGGAGAAATTGTTGGCTTCTTTCCTAAAAAATCCACATTCTGTGATGTAGGAAGGTCGATTTGAATGATCCTGGCTGCGGAAGTTCTCTCAACTAGAGGGAACTTCAGGAGGTGGTGGGCACTCCCCGGCTGTCAGTGTCTGGAAGGTCTGGTTCTGCCCTCAAACTGCAAGCAGGATGAAATACCCATTTTAATGGATTTGTGGACTTTATTACTTGAAGAAAGTAAGTTTTCAGATGAGCACAAATACATTTTCCGGTTGAGCACAAAGAGTCACTTTTCAACCTGCCATTCACACCATCAAATAACATAACTACACACAACCGTACACTCCTTGGCTACTACTTTGCTCTTGCTGTCCAGGTTTGTGTCACCTATCTGATTACATAGATTTGTACCAGACTTTGGCAAGCATGCAGAATTCTCCCGAGTTTGTTATTTCGTTGGTATTTCCTCTTCTCTCCAAGCTTTTCAGTGAGCTCCCACAAACTATAGCTTAAATTTTCAAAAGCATCCAACTTGGACTCCTAAGTCCCATTTTCAAAAGTAATTTCGGAGCCTAATTCCCATTGACTTTGTATGAGACGTATACACCTAAATGCCCAAATCACTTTTGAATATGGGGTTTCTAATTTAGTTAGGAGTTTTTGAAAAATTTACCCTTAGTCTAAAATTGAATGTCAACCTTCTCTGGAAGAGACCAGGATTATAAACACAGATGTTATGGTATGAATGCGTGTAAATATCCATGTGAGTTATTTTTTTTTTCTGCTGTCTGGGGGGGGGGGGGGGGGGGGAAGGAATATGTTTTCAGTTTTAAAAAATGATTAAAATGCATCTCATCAAATAGCCATTAATATATTAAAATGGCTTAGGGACAGGTGAGCCTCAGTTGCTGGCTACAGGAGAAAAAATACATATTACTGACAATGGGTATCCGAAGTGGTTGCAGCTGGAATGTTTTGATGCACATGTAGACAAGGACAAACTACAATTACTGACATGGTGCTGAATGGCATTTGTCCTTGTTTGTGCATGCAGTTAAGCCACGGTCATCAGTGGATCGGCTACAAGCATTGCTGACACCTGTCCTCAGAAAAAGGTACTTTTTCTATTGTAAACAGGATCTGAGGCTCAAGTGTGGCTTTGGCATCACTTCTCCTGTCTCTTGTTTGGGCTCACCATGCACAGACTGTATTTAAGTATATCACAAGATGCACTGGGAGCAAAGTCACGGATCTTTGACATAAAGATGATAAATATAGCTCTGTTGTTGTTTTTTAAAAAAGTATTGTTTTGGAAGCTGGATTCATGTATCCTACAGTGGATGTGTATTCAGTGTTGGCAAGCTGATAAAGTCTTGGTCTCGCCTCAACAACCTGTATTATATAAGCGTTTGGGAACAAATATGATTTAATTATAACATCAGGCTGCCAGCACAGCCTTTCTGTTGCAGTTCTCCGGTTATATATCTTTTCTTAATAAAGTTTGTTCTCACCTACTCAGAGCTGTGGGCCACTAGTATGGATCCAAATTCTATCTCAATCAGGGAAAAAGAGGAGATTGCAAAAGAGAGTATACATGGTTACATGTACACACATACCATTTCTCCTAACCTCCCACATGGCACAGACTCAAGAAGAATATATGGTAATCAACCTATGGACCCATTTGCTCCTGTACAGCAATAACTCTCGGATGAAATGGAAGATTGCCAAGATGAAACTTGCACATTTCCCTTTGAATTTACCCATCAGAGGTATGTGGTTTGCCCCCACATATCCAAGGAAGAGGCAAGGGGTCAGTCTCCCAAACCCATTGATCTTGGGTTTCTGGTGAAGACAGGGGCCTGCTAACCTGAGAAACAGCACAACTAAACAACAACAAAGGCTCCATCTGCTTCCCTTATATGTAATAAACCAGTAAAAAACCAAGACATACTGATAAGAACTAACATAATGGTGCTACAAGTAGAATAAAAGGGCCCAGTTCTCCTCTCAGTTTTACACTGGTATGATTCCACTTACTTCAGTGGACTTATTCCTGATTTTACCTAGTGTCACTAGAATTAGGCCAGAGGAGGGTTGTGCTGTCTTTTGCACATCTATTTCCACTATCCACCCCCTGGACACACCTACAAAACGTGGCACATCCAGCTGAAATAAAAGGTGGCATAGCGTATGCACAATGTGCATCAGGCAGCATGTGCCCAGGATTCATCACCGAATTTGTTCCGCTGGTTGGATCGTTAGCTTCACCGGCTTGGGCTGGGTATTGATGGGGAGTGTGACATGAATGCTGATCCATGACCCCCGTAAGTATACTGTGGGAATGGTATTTCAAAGAGCAGAAGAATCTGATGTGGGTGAAATTTCCCTCCCTTGTAGAGGATACCAGTGGTCTCTAGGCCTTGTGCTGATCCTCTGCACAGTGGAATTTCACCACATAGGAGAAAAGGATTAATTCCCTGCTTAGCAAAACTATTAGTCAGTTAGCTGCCCATTCAGGGGCTGGGGAATTAACAACCGAGCCACCCCTTATAGTGAGGAGAAACTGAGGACTGTTCTTTTAGGTGTATTTCTTTAATTTAAGAACTAGATTTGTGACTGTGGGTAAGTATTTGGAAGAGGAAATGTTTCCATCTCATCTTTATACGTATCAACCATCTCTGTCAGTTATCCTCTCCTTCTCAGACTTTCCTCTGACACAACAGACAACTGCATTAAAAAAGCAAACCTCTATTAGTACTAACAAATTTAAAAACTTTAGACTTGCAATGGGAAATCCTTTTTGTCCTGCATAACCCAGTGTGTACACTAGCAGGTCTGTTACCAATGAAGTGCACTGTGCAACTGCAAACAGTCATACAATCGGGTTTTCATTTATATTTATGTGACCACTCTCTGCATTTGATAGTTTTAAAAGATACCCGAGTTCTAAATGCAATTCCCATATATCAGTGTATTATCAATAATAGGCCATTGTCTATATAGTGTGGCTCACATCAGGCTCCTGAATGAAATTTCATCGCTGAGATTGGCAAATATTCTCACTTAGTTTTAGATTAGAAGAAATCTTGAAAAATACAGATTCATATACAATCTGTAAATTGCCACAAGTACCATAGTTACAGTGCCACGTCACATGACAAATTAATATTTACATAGATTGCCATGCCTTACAGCAGTGGTTCTCAACCAGGGCTCTGGGGTGCCATGGGGGTCTGTGGGCAGGCTTCAGGGGGCCACCAAGCAGGACCAGCGTTAGATTCACTGGAGCTCAGGGCAGAAAGCTGAAGCCTCACCACATAGGGCTAAAGTCCAGGGCCCTGAGCCCGACCATCCGAGGCTGAAGACAAACTTAGCTTTGCAGGAGCCCCTGTGGCATGGGGCCCCAGACAGTTGCCCTGTTTGCTGCTCCTTAATGCCAAGGTCCTTCCAGTTCTATGAGATATAATAATATATGGAGATATGCCTAAGTCTGGCTTTTATATGCAGAAAAAACAATTGTTGTGGCACAGGTGGACGGTGGCGTTTTTATTGAATGTTGAGGGGGGCCTCAGAAAGAAAAAGGTTGAGAACCCTGCTTTACAGCATATTGACCTATATCCCACAGTCCTTTTGGGGAAATGCCTGTTGTTACTGAGTAATCACAAAACACTCAGTTCTGCCACTTTACGCATCTTAAGAAATACCCCACTCAGTATAAGGCAAAATCAAGCCTGAAGTAAGGACTTCACGATTTGCCCAGGATGATCCCAACATGACAGTACAGGAAAACGATAGCGTGTCTCCATTCTTATAGACCCTTCCTTTTTATTTTTCCATTTTCATCAGTGCAATTAGTATGAATACTAACACTATGATCTTTTGCACTATGACATAGATGTTTAATACAATTCAGTATTTCTAATACAACATATCAGACTGAGCCATAGGATTACTAAATTAGGACTCATAGACTCATAGACTTTAAGGTCAGAAGGGACCATTATGATCATCTAGTCTGACCTCCTGCACAATGCAGGCCACAGAATTTCACCCACCCACTCCTGGAATAACCCTTTCACCTATGTCTCAGTTGAAATACTTCATAAATTGATCTTTGCAACATTTCCATAATATCATCTAGATTTTAGAGCCGGAAGGAGGGAGGTGAGTGTAAATATTTATGTGTTGCCCAGATTCCCATATTGCTAGCAGTGTTACCTAGTGGCTGGCCACAAATTGCTCAATCTACTTGATAATCTCATTTTGACTCGGGATGATATGGCTGCATAATTACCGTTGAGATACAATATGGGACACACTTTAAATTTCTCAGAAAAGCCAGGAACGTCTTTGTTTCTGAAAGGCTCTAAAGCCATTGATTTTCACCTGTACACCACAAAGGGGTTTTGTGCACAGCAGGACTCGGTGAGTTTGCATAACAGAGGCGATTTAAATTAGAGCTGAATTAATCTAATTTTCTATCCCTGAATAAGAGAGACGACCTGGGTTATGCCTTTTTTATGTTACATGAAGTACAACATATAACATCTGAAGAAGTACCTGGCTGGCCCTTTGACTGCATACAATAGAATCCCTATGTTATGAACTAACTGGGGATTGAGGAGTTTGTAAAATAAAATATCTCACAATTACAGAAGGTACAGTTCATAAATGAATGTATTAACCATCCAGTGATGGTGTACCTAATGAACGGTAACAAATGTGGGCCTGATTTGTCGTTGTTTGAGAGAACTGCATCTCTTCATAGGTGCCAGAGCTCTCAGTCTTTTCAGACCTCTACACCTGCTTGAGTGTTGGCTGAGGAATTAAGGCCACATTCGGCAGCAGAAAAAATGGTTCATATAATGGGTCATTCATAAGATCAGTGTTGTAAAATTGGGCTTCTACGGTATTATGCAGTGTTACCACACTACTGAGAAAAGCAGGTGCACTTTTTAAAGTGATTTTTGTGGGGCAGGTGCCACATAAAAGTCCAAGATGGATAGACACAGCTTAGTATGCTGCTGAGCCTATAAATAAGGGTAGCAGTTGGTGACCGTTGTGATGGTGTTTTTTTGTGCTGTGCTAGGAATTGGACCAAAATTGCTAACTCAGTTCACATAGGCTACCTAACTATCATCAAATGGCAATGAATGGTAAAAACAAGAGAGTAGGTTACTATTTAGAGACTGACTGTTCAGAAAAGGACAAGGTTCAACTTGAGCTGTGTTACAAACAAGCTCAGATAGAAAAATGAGAGACGTGCCCAAGTGCAAAACAGGCAGTAAATCCAAAGATAATAAATGACTGACAGTACAAAGCCACTCACAGTGTTTCAGTGGGTGCAAAATAAAAAACTACTGCACAATTGGTTTAACCTTCTGCCTTAAAACGATGGTCTCTCATTTCTCACTGAAGAATCCTTTTGATATATCCTTATTACGCTAAAATGAGATCTTATTACATTACGAAATAACAGATACAACCACATTAGTGTTTTTCACTCCCATATGCTACAAAGAAATGTATGGGTCATATTTTATAAATCCCCATTTCCATAATAAAATAGTAAAAGTTCATTGAAACTTTTTTTCACTGTTAGTAGCATTGAAGTGAAGTGGTTGCCATTAAAAATGTAGCATATAATAGGACAGCAATAACAGGAAAATATCTGGATAAGAATTTGTGGTAAAAGTTAACTTTTATTGTGGAAACCACAATAACGCTCACTGCTTTATATCAGCCATATTTATATTTTAATGGACTGGTGTGCAGGAGTTGTGTCACTGTCATAGACTCTGTTCTGCCACTTTTAGTCATGTTGAGTGGGACTTACACAAGTATTCCCATTGAAGTCAAAGGGACTCCTTGTGAATATAGATTACTCAATGTGACGGTGTATGACAGAAACAGACTCTGAAAGGCTACAGAAATGAGAGAATGGGGTAAGCATTGTAGGAGTGCAGTGCAATAATGATTACATTCAAAAGTAACTTTGATTCTTTTCTTAAACCAAATACTTAACAACAAAATTCTTCTTTTGAAAAAATGAAATAGACTGGCTTTTGTCTATCTCCCCTGAGAGACAGGCATGATGGAAAGGGGTAGGAGGACAGCACCATGAGAGAGGAAAGGAAGAGGAAGGAGGAGAGGGAAAAAAAGAGAAAAAAATATATAAGAAACAGACATGTAGCTGAACCAAAATTCCAGATCTGAACACCCTCAGATTGTAGGAGATTGAAAACCCAAAGCCAGATCTAATATTGTTTCAATTATGCTGACTTATGCTATTTGACTAAGAGGTCAAACCATAAACTTTGTACACAGTCCTCTCCCCCAACAGCCAATCTTTAGACTGGAAGTTTGCAATCTTGGTTTGTTTGTTTTTTTTAAACGCAATCCCTTCTATTGATTGGTTTTTGTTTGCTGTTTTTACATATATTACAGAGATCTTTCAGTGATAAAATCCCCTTAAGCTCTATAGGCACGTAGGAATTGCCATACCGTATCAGGCTCATGGTCCACCCATTCCAATATTCTATCTACAATGTGGCCAGCTGCTTCAGACAGAAGTGCAAGAAACCTTGCAGTAGCAGATGTGGGATACTCTGCCACCCAAAGGGGCTTTCCTCTTAACACTCAATAGTTAGAGTTGACTTAATCACTGAGGCTCCTTTTTTTTTTTTTTACGTACTTGACATTATAATGCTGGGTATTCTTGTTATCCATATAAATGTCCAATTCTCTTTTAATCGTGCTGATTTCTTGGTCTCAACAACATCTGTGGCAGAGTTCCACACTCTGGTTGTGCACTGAGTGAAATTTTTTTTTTTTTAAATATTTTAAATTGCAGCCTTTTGGTTACTTTGGATATCGTCTTGTATTGAGACAAGGAGAAGAAAAGTTACTGATTGATCTTCTGTAGACCATTCATTGTTTATCATCTCCCCTCTTATTTATATCCTCTCTGACCTAAACAAGCCTGTTTTTTTCACTCTCTTTTCTTATGGGATTATTTCCATGCACTTCATCATTCTTGTTGTCATGAGACATTTGCTCTTGCCAATGACGTCAGCAGAGTCCATTCATGTCATTATAATCTTATACTGCACACAATAGCCTATTATTTCATATATTTTACTTAGGTCTAATAATTGATTGACTGCTATGTTCTGCTATAAATATGTGCACAGTTAGTTCTCATTGTGTTTTCATCTCTCCTGAGCACTGGGTATGATTTTCCTTTTGCGTGCGGTTTTGATTTAGAAACATTCTTATTCACATTTGTATTTCTTAGTTTTCTTTTCAAACCAAGCGTTTCACTGGAAAAGCTTTTCTAAAAAAAATGTCCCACCCTGCCCCTTGTGGTCTCCCTGCAGTTACTGGAGGGACATCAATCAGAAATTGGTCATATAAAAAGTCATTATTGCTTAAAGACCTTAAAATCCTTGTCTTTGTGACTCCCTTGTTACCAATTTTCATATAACATCTTCCAAATTTGCTAATCTGATATGAATTGAGATAAATTAGGTCATTTGCAGCCCGACTTTCCTGCCAAATTCAAATCGGCAGTCAATGTGCTTTATTGAACAGTGTACAGTGCTTATTTTTGTTTGCTGGGTTCTTTTGGAGAATGAAATCACAGACTTGCTCACAGTCCTAATAGTTACTTTGTTTCCCTACAGAAGTCACTAATCTTTGTTTTCTCATCCTCCTTGCACAACTGTCAGTGGACCACTCATTGCTACTAAGCCAGCCCTTCAAACTTTTCCGGTGTTTAGGAAAATTCCAGCAGGTTTGATTACAGTGACCTGTTTTTTTTAATATATTTTTAATTTCACTTCTGGTGTTTAAGCCTTTGGGGGGAACATGAGTCACATCTTTAAGCTTTTCTCCTCAACTGTGAGGTTTGTAATTTTTTTTTAATGGAAGCAGAGATTCTCATGGGTTTACATGATTCCAGGAACTGAAGTTTTAAACCTCCAATGCTTGTTCAGAGTTGGCAACAACGCTGCTTCCAAACCCATTCAATACATCTCGTGTGAATGGACTGAACCAAGTGTATTTTAATTGGTTACGTCTGACTGCTCACAGTACAAATTTGTAGTGTGTGTGAATGCATTCTTGAAACCAGTGGTGTTGCACTGGTGGGCACCAGAGCAGAATTTACCCTTAAAAGTCCAATCTTGCAAGGTGTTGTATGTCTGCTGAGAGATGCACTGCCCCCACCCCACATTGCCCTCTCAGAAGGCACCGAACAACTTGTAGGATTCAGCCCTAGTTGCTAAATAAATTTGAAATGGCTCATCCAGAAATTGGGGAAGTCCTGCAGACATGTCAACTATCTTCGTGTTTTTTAATTTAAATAAGCCAGCGGAATGAGTCATTTTTGAAAGTGGGCCAGTGTACATGCAACATAACTCCCTGTATAATGTTGTCTTAATAACGTCTTACATTTATGGAGCATCTTCGATCCCAAAGTACTACACAAAGTATATGCATATAGCACTGCTGAAATGCTGCCAGTTTTGCAGTGGAGGGCAGCGGTCAGGCAGACAGCTTACAGTAAAGGGGGGAAAGAGGGTGAGGAAATGTTGGCCAAGGACAATCATTTACTCTTGTGAAAAGTACCACTTGCTCTTTTATGTCCTTGCAGCATAGACAAGGCCTCATTTTTACAAATTTCATACTATAATGGCTTCCCATTATACCCTGAGCAGTGGTAACAAGGCTACCCATTGCCTTTTCTTTTTAATTACTTGTAGGTTAATGCACCAATGTTAATCCAAATTTATTTGTTTAGATCATATTTTTTTTATGCTGGGTGCCTATTCGGGCCTCGATCAGTCTCTGTACTTCAAGCACTGACACTATGAATGTTATTGTCAAAGCAAAAATATACATCCACCTATCAGGCAAGTCTGTAATTTACATTTAGATTTGTTTCATTTCTCAGGCTGTGGAAGTTACAGAGCTGAGAACATTTTGGCCTGTAAAGCCTTTTTCAAATAGCTGAAACTGCATTCTCATCCTCTTTTCAAACCATCAGACATCAGGTGCTGACCCAGTCCCATTAACCAATTACCCACACGTCACACAATTAATCTTTCATTGCAATTCGATCAAGTTCATTCTCCATCTCCATATGATTCCTTACAATCCCACTGAGTAAAACCTGCACATTTTTTGTCACTGTTCATTTTGACCTGGCCTGCACTCCTTTGATCTGGGAAATGAAAAGACTGTAAATGTAACTTACAGATTCATCGGCTGTGTGGAGGCTCTTTTTGGGCTGACTTGATATGATAGGGGTATAATGGCTCCTTTTGGAGCCATTCTGGACTGTCAGGTTAGACAGGCTTTTTAAAAACAGGATAAATATATATATTTTTATGGTAACTCCTGAACACAGGTGTCTCTGATAAGGGGTTCAGGGCACCTAGAACTCCCCTAAATGTTTCCGAGAGAGCTGACTGTAGTACTGCCCTTTGTCTCTTTCACTTCCCATAATCCCCTAGGCACCCATTCTCCCACCTAAGGGCTAGCTTGTTTTTTTTAGTTGGCCACTCTGCGGGTGGAGGCACCAAAAACATTTTCTGCCCAGGCTGACAAAAGGCCTAGAACTTCTCCAAGGCTGCTTGCTGCCTCCCCTTTTGGATCTGTAGTAGCTAATTCCCGTGTCTACTGACCCCACCCTCTGAGAGAGCATCTGCTACAATTGCAGGGCCAAGGTGGAACAGAAAGCACCACAAAGCGAAATGGCAAATTGGCCAGCAAACTGCCTACCCCCAACTGCATTAGAAACCCACCTACCCATTAACCTCTGACTTACACTGTGAGGGAGGAAAGTCTCATCTGTGGAACTCTTAACAGCTGGGTCCAATCAAGAAGAAGGATCTGGTTGCAAAATCTTCGCTCCTCTCCCCAGGCCTATGGAGGGAGGAGAAGAAAATACAGTGTTACATACTAACCTTCTCTCAGGTCTAGGGATGCGGGGAAAAGGGAGAATTACTGTTGAACAAATGAGAACACACATCTGGGGAAGGCAGAGAGTGGCTGCTGCAAATTCTTCTCTTTAGACTTGGGAAAGGGGATACACCAATCTAAAGTCTAAAACACCTGCCCCGGACTCGGATTTGAACAGAACAAGGATGGACGTTCAGAGGCGAGGGGTTTGTAGGGAAAGGAGTTCAAATTGTAAGTCATCTTCAGCCCTGCTCCTAGCTCTCAGATGCTTGTACTGAACTCATTAAGGAGCTCTGCCTTAACTTGGGCAGGAGAGGAGGAGTGTGTATGTACTCTACTTATAAAAACACTACTCCCAAGTGCTTCTCTCCTTAGTGAATCATGTGCAATGAGAGTTGTAACCCTAGTTCTGCTGATAGACAATGGAGCCGTCTTCAGTTTAAGGACAGAGGCCTGTTTCTTTGGAATGGAAGTTTTTTACTTCTTGACCCGATGCCACATGTATGTAGTTTGCCGGCAGGTCTGTGTACATTTGTTGCTACAAATTATTTTTTTTAAAACTACACACGTAATCGAAATGTACAGATAAATGATAGTGAGATGCCCTTCAGAACTTCCATGAGAGAGACTCCTCTTAGCCTACAGGAAATTAAATACTCAAAACTGTGTGACAACGTTAAAGATCATACTTTGCCATCAAACCAGGGAACTAGAAGAGTCAAGATTTCCACACAACACATACTTCACCGTGTTGTGTCTATAAGCTGCCAAGCCTCTTGGAATACAATGTCATGGAACTTTCCTGTTAGGTGAATAAGGAGGTGAATTAAAAACGAAAGAGCAGATTCAACATTGGGGAATTGTCTTGCTTTTGTGGATTTAAGTCATCACAGTTCGGGGCACCTGCACCTATATTTGTCCTCAGAGGTTAGCAGGGCACCCACTCTCAGGTTCCTGCTCTGCAGCTGTTGCTTCTCTTGGGTGGACTGGAGACTCATGTCTCACTCCCTTCTGACTGGGGTATTTCCAGGCTGTACAGTCTGTGTTTTTCCCAGAAAAGACAGTCTGCTTAAACAGACCTGCTTGCTTTTGCTTCAGAGGCTGATAACAGAGTGATTGCTACAGATATGAATTACCACACAGTTCTATCTAAGCAAGTCTACTTTATTCTTACGGTAAAAAGCATTACAGAGAAAACACATTAAAAACAACAAAGGAAACTTCATGCATGGTAATAATCTTACCAGAGTTCATCCCAACTCTCTCATGGGCTCTGGCAAGAACAGTCTTTCAACACCCCACTGTAAGGGCTTCCTTCTGGTTATAAATTCATCAGATCTTCAGTTCGGAACACTCACCCAGTACCATGAGGCTTCAATAGGCCAAGCCCTTCCAATCCTCCCCTAAAGATTGGGGCCCTCTGTGGACCAGTGGCCCTGTCTGTTTCCTGGATTCAGAAGGAGACTCTCAGTCGGATTAAGCTCCAGGCTTCTATCCAAATATATTTTCTTTGTCTGTTGGTGCCTAAACTCACTCAGCACCTATGTTTTCAGGATAAGCTTCCCCTAGGTGCCTATGTTTCTGCCTTGGGCATGTGTCCTGCTGCCTCACTCCAGGCATCTGGCTGCCTGTCTCCCACCTAAGCCTTAGAAAATTTACAAACCAGGGGAAGATAGGGGTTTAGTTGTGTAACTTGTGTGCAGGGCCTGATCGAGTGGGTGTGCTCAGAGGTTGCCTGTTGGATCAGAATCTGGTAGCATTGGGTGGAGAGCCAGTGTCCACCTTATAACTATTAGCTCAGTGGCTAGAGCACTCACCTGGGATGGGATTCTTGCTCTCGCTCTCTCTCTTCCTCTCTGACCCAGTGACTGTTCCACTGTGGATAAATACTTAAATAGTCATTGGACCGGACACAGAGAGAATGACTCTGCAGTCTTGTGATTAAGAAATATCTTAGTCCAGTTCCCCTGCTCCCAATTACTCCATTACTTATCCAGCATGGAGCAGCTTCAATAGGAGCGATTGAGGGAAACCTACATCAGAATATCCCATAGCTGGGTGGTCCGTGGGGTCTCCTGAGATGTGAGAGTCCCACTTCATTCCTTCTCCCTTTCTGGCAGGGGGGAATTGGATCTCCCACTTTCCAGGTGAGTGCTATAAGTGTTATAAGATGAGCGCTGGCAGAACCACTTCCTGCTCCTTGGCTTCTTGCTAAAACACTCTAGGGATCTAATACCAGGAGAACATTCACAGTTGAGTGTTGCAAATGGAGATAGGCATCCCCCTGCAGCCTGGACTTGGTGCCTATCTCCATGAGAGGGGTAAATCTTAGCACACACCCTTCTTGTCAACATCTCCCATTGCTAGCTTAGGCCACTTCCTGCCTAATATGCTGGCTTTTGTGAATCCCATTCTGAGGTGCCCAAGACTCCCCACACATTTTGTAGGGAACCTGAGGGTCTAACTGATGCTTTGCAAATCCCAGTGATTTTCTAGGCATCTAACGTTAGGTGCTGTGACACTCAGCAGCACTACACATAACTTATTTTGAGCATCAAGCTCACAGTTATTACTAATTTTATCCCATATGCCTTCCCAGGTCTAGAATCAGTGCCTAGGTGGAGCTATGATGAAAGCTACAGAAAAACCTGAGGTCAAGAGAGCGATGGGCCCCTCTTTTAGAGGCTAAAATCTATGGTTGCTACCATCACAAGCCTCTGCATCTGATATCCTGGTCTTGTCTTGTGATACGGGCTGGGATTTGCCTTTGACATCTCCATCCTGGGTGGCTGTGTTGGAGTGTCAAAAGAAGCATGCTAAAGGGTTTGTCTTCACTAGAAAATTAGGTTGTGTCAAGACACATCCTTGAGGACAGGGCCAGCTCTAGGCACCAGCAAAACATGCATTTGCTTGGGAAGGCGAATTTGTGGGGGCGGCAGGGAGCCCTGGGAGCTGTAGTTCCTTCGTTAGCTCCCTGCCTATAGAGTCAGCCCTGGAGCAGGGAAATAACTACATTTCCCAGCATTCCTTGGCAGCTATCAACAGGAAAGGGAGGGAAGGGAGTGAGATAGCTGGGACACACTGCAACTTGCTGTGTGAATGGAAAGCTGGCTGCTGAATGGTAGGGATACCATATTTTAACATTAAACAAAAAAAAGAGGACACTCCACTGGTGTGACCTCACCTTGCAGCCCCCAAAGAAAGAAATGGGTGGACTAAATGGACAGTGCACCTCTCTATCTGAAGCCTAGCAAGGGAGGTAGGTGGATCCCACTAGAATTTAAAATGAAAAGTAAGGGAGGGGAGGCTCTACTAGAGGACCTGGGCAACTTTAGATACTGTAGGCACGTAGGAGGATTTCCATTTCTGAGCCATGGAAGCAGAAATTGACTTTTCCTTTCCAGATTTAGCTAATATTCAGAAAGGGAACTCTAGCACCTGCATTCCAGACTTGAACACCCTCAAAATTCAGGAGTGCTCAAGCTCAATTTGGGCAGCTGTTACTTTATTTCTCCCAAATCAAATACACTGATCCACTGTAACTTGCTGTAGAAAAAGTAGGATAAAATTGAGCAAGAAATGCCCCCCAGTGGTTATTAGCACTGGAATTGCTATTTTCAACAGCCATTGTCATTTTTTTTTAGTTTTATTTGTTTAAAAGGAAGACAGTGATATTGCATTGTCAAATTCCCCATAGAAACAAAGAGTGGAACAAAAGAAGAATAAAGGCACCTCAACTTTTCCTTATTAATGTAGGACAGTCTTATAATATGCATCCAGATATCCTTCAATCACACAAGCTGAAAATTGTTCCACTTTACTGCAGTTCTGTAACCATATGGGAACCAATCCTGTCTGTGTTCTGTGCACATTCAAAATTCCTACGGAATGACCTGCCCTGGGACCGAGTTACCAGTGACCCAGGGCTGGGGCGGCAGGAAGGTGCAGTTGGGGTGGGAGAGCCCAGGGCTGGGGCAGCAGGGGAGTGGGGGGGGGGGGAGAGCCCAGGGCTGGTGCGGCAGGAGGGTGCAGTTGGGGTGGGAGAGCCCAGGGCTGGGGCAGCAGGGGAGTGAGGGGGCGGGGGGGGGGAAGAGAGGGAGAGCCCAGGGCTAGGGTGGCAGGGTGTGGGGGAAAGACCGGGGCTGGGGCAGCAAGAGGGTGTGGGGGGAGCCCAGGGCTGGGGTGGGGGGCAGCCAAACATTTTTTTGCTTGGGGCGGCAAAAACCTAGAGCCGGCCCTGCTTGAGGAGTTGTGCCCACTAACAAACTTGATGATTTTGCAGACAGTGGAGACAAATAGAGTTTAATGTTGTGTCAGCTGGTTGTAGTTAACCCTATGGCGGTTAACTCACTGCATGGTACTGCTATCTTCTATTCTATTTTATATATATTGCACTCATCACTGTTGTATCTGAGCACCTTCCAGTAGTTCATTAAGCAATGTGATAAACATCTGTCACATGTTGTTTGGTCTCTCATCCTCTCCTCAAAGGGAGAAGTGTATGCAGTGGAATGCTTTGTGGTGGAAGGTGGGGTTTTTTTGGGAGGGGGAGGGGTTGTTTATTTGTTTTTAATATACTGTTATGTATTTATGTTATATAAGGCAAGGTCAAAGAAATGCACCTTGCACTTGGTGTGCTGAGTATTGTGATGGTCCTTATTTCATATGGAAGTTAATTCCACAGTTGTGGACTGGCTTCTGAGAAAGTTCTCTCTCACACACAGACGAGCTTTACCCTTATTGTAGAAAGTTCCACTGTGGCAGTGAAGCAAAGTTGTTGGCCATGGTCTTCATCCCAGAGCTATAGGTGATCTTTTAGATACCCAGGGTCCAGGATATAGGGCACTTTGAAGATAAGGCCTGAGACCTTGACTTTGATTAGAAATTCTATCAGAAACTACGTAGAGTGGAGGACAGGTTTGATGTGCCTACGGTAACTTGTTTTGCTGAGGAGACATGCTGCAGCATTCTGTGCTACTTGGAGTTTCCTAAGTGTTGAAGAATTTATGTCCAGGTATATAGCATTGCTGTAATCTAGCCAAGAAGCAATGAAGGCATGAATAATTAAGGCCAGGTCATCATCCATTGGGATAGGATGGAGTCTCCTAGCCAATTGGAGATGAGATAAAGCATTACTTCGATGCTGTTGTGTGAAAGTCTAGCGTCAGTGAGGAATCTGGCAGGCTCCCTATGTCTGGAGGGATAACTTCTGTTACAGTAGCACTTGAGCGCTACCCAAGGTCTGATTTCAGAATATTTATTGCTGGTTAAACAACAGGCAGAAAGAATCCAGTTTGTCTCAGATGCGGGGTTATGTTTGCAGAGCTGGCAACTAGAAAATAATCATTGTACTTACAAACTGAGCCGACTGGAATTGGAATCAATGAGACAACAAACATAAAAGCCCTATGATTCCATTTGTACTGTTGCTTTCTGAGTAGAACCAGATTTTAAGTCACTCCATTTAGGGGCCATATCTAATGCCATTGAAGTCAATGGGCCTTGGATCAAACTATATAATGTGCTGAAAGGGCCTAATAATAAGGTGTTAAAGGCCAGACTTAAAGGGCTGGGTTTTGCAGATAAAAGAAGAGCATTCGGAGATAGGTCATTGCTCACTGGAGGAGCATTATAATTGTATTTGAACAAGACCTCTGTATATTGCCATCATGTTACAAACTTATGACATTTCATCATCGAGCAATGATAAAGGTAAACTTTTTCAGCCACCTTAAGTCCTGGAATGATATTTATAAATAAAAATGCATGTTTAGAACAATCACATACAGGGAAAGTCTCAACTAAGCAGCCTCAGAGTGTAATTTGCATAAAAAGTGGTTGCTATTAAAAAATCGTAGTTACCACACAATGGTAGCTGGATAACTGCAGTTATATCCTATTGTAAATAGAATAAAACACTGGTATCTTTGCTGCATCTGTAGGAAATATTCATTTTTTAATCATGACCTCCTATTACGTTGCATTGAAAAACCAAAGTGGGTGGATACCTTGGTTAGTTAAAAAGAACACTACACTTTGTCAGAGGTCAGGTTGTCTTGCCAGGAAAATGTCCTAAGAGGAACATTTTATTTTACATTGTCAGCACACTAGGGAATGGTTTAACTCAAGTCACTGTTGTTTATTTTATTCATTAGGGCACAATCCTGCAAGGTTCCACTCACCTTCAGCTCTCACTAACTTCTGTAGAAGATGAAAGTACCAAGTATTTTTAGGAGGTGCTCAGCAATTTAGGAGTGGCCTTTAGTCTGGCCATTTGTGTTTACATAATGAAGGGATCGACAACCTTTGGCATGTGGCCCATCAGGGAAATCTGCTGGCGGGCCGGGACGGTTTGTTTACCTGCAGCGTCCGCAGGTTTGGCCGATTGCAGCTCCCACTGGCTGCGGTTTGCCATTCCACGCCAATGCGGGAAGTGGCGGTCAGCACATCCCTCAGCCCGTGCCGCTTCCTGCAGCCCCCATGGGCCTGGAACAGCGAACCGCGGCCAGTGGGAGCTGCGATCGGCCGAACCTGCGGATGCTGCAGGTAAACAAACCGTTCCGACCTACCAGCGGATTTTCCTGATGGGCCGCGTGCCAAAGGTTGCCAATCCCTGACATAATAGATTTGTATTCCAAGTTTAGAAATTGGGCAGGTCAATTCTTTGAGACAATGTGCTGGGATTGTGCTAACCCAGGAGCTCCAGGCCTGCCTACTAGATGGTGAATTAAGGACTGAGCTGAAGCTTCAACACTGAATTTCCTTGTTTTTATCCTCTTAAGCCAGATTCAACTTTATTTGAACATAGATTGTATATTTACTAGTAAAGATAACAGTAAGAGAAGGGTGAGCAATGATCCTGCACAATCTTTCCTAGTAAGGGTTTAATTTGTTCTTGACTGCTGATTTTGATGTTAGTATCCTGGTGCTATTGAATTCAAACAGTTTATTAGTTTCTGCAGTTTGTCTTTGTGGAAAGATTTACTGTACCACAGGTCTTCTGAGAAAAATAAAAACTTCTGATCCTTCAGGGATTTTTGTAATCAAGGAGTAGAAAATTGTCTTTCAAAGATGAAGTTAATGAGAGATCATCCTGTTATATATAGGGTAAAACACTCTATTCACTTCAGTAAGGGACAGAGAAAATCTGCAGTCTGCCTGCTGTTCTTCTGTGTCATCCGGAAGTTTCAACAGTGTAATCCCATGTGGATTTGCAGACTGAAACCTGTTACACCTCAAGTGAAAAACATCTGTCACTACTATAGATAATATTGCATCTGATTTTCCATAATGTCAATGGATTCAAAGATAATCAAGATATTATTCATATCTTATTTACAATGGTGTTCAGGACAGAATGGCTAAATGTGATAAACTACACAGAAACAACATCACATTTGTATTTGCCTACGCATTTCTAATGTAGTATTCAGGCCCCTTGGAAATACATTTAGCTTATCAATTCTGCCTTAAAAGGAAACAAACTCTTTCCCATCTTTCACTTTAAGCCACTTTTTAAGATGCCTCAACTTCCGTGGCAGTCCCAGGAGGAATGTTGGGGGGTCAAGTTCTAGGTTCATTACTGGGAGACCTGTGTGAAATTGATGGGTCTTGCATTGTACTCTGAAGGTGAAGGTCCACTTTGTATTTCCATCCCTTAACAGAAAGTACAGTTCATTAGACAAATCTGATTTATAGATTGTATAATTACCATTTGTATCTAAGGGTACGTCTATACTCACGCGTCCTGTCATAGAATCATAGAATCTCAGGGTTGGAAGGGACCTCAGGAGGTCATCTAGTCCAACCCCCTGCTCAAAGCAGGACCAACCCCAACTAGATCATCCCAGCCAGGGCTTTGTCAAGCCTGACCTTAAAAACCTCTAAGGAAGGAGATTCCACCACCTCCCTAGGTAACCCATTCCAGTGCTTCACCACCCTACTACTGAAAAAGTTTTTCCTAATATCCAACCTAAACCTCCCCCTCTGCAACTTGAGACCATTACTCCTTGTCCTGTCATCTTCTACCACTGAGAACAGTCTAGATCCATCCTCTTTGGAACCCCCTTTTAGGTAGTTGAAAGCAGCTATCAAATCCCCCCTCACTGTTCTCTTCTGCAGGCTAAACAATCCCAGTTCCCTCAGCCTCTCCTCATAAGTCATGTGCTCCAGCCCCCTAATCATTTTTGTTGCCCTCCGTTGGACTCTTTCCAATTTATCCACATCCTTCTTGTAGTGTGGGGCCCAAAACTGGACACAGTACTCCAAATGAGGCCTCACCAGTGCCGAATAGAGGGGAATAATCACGTCCCTCGATCTGCTGGAAATGCCCCTACTTATACAACCCAAAATGCCATTAGCCTTCTTGGCAACAAGGGCACACTGTTGACTCATATTCAGCTTTTCGTCCACTGTAACCCCTAGGTCCTTTTCTGCAGAACTGCTGCCCAGCCATTCGGTCCCTAGTCTGTAGCAGTGCATGGGATTCTTCCGTCCTAAGTGCAGGACTCTGCACTTGTCCTTGTTGAACCTCATCAGATTTCTTTTGGTCCAATCCTCTAATTTGTCTAGGTCCCTCTGTATCCTATCCCTATCCTCCAGCGTATCAACCACTCCTCCCAGTTTAGTGTCATCTGCAAACTTGCTAAGGGTGCAGTCCACACCATCCTCCAGGTCGTTGATGAAGATATTGAACAAAACCGGCCCCAGCACCGACCCTTGGGGCACTCCACTTGATACCGGCTGCTTTTCCACCATGAGGGCATCTCTCATTTTGGTGTCTTTGCGCCGCAGAGGAGGGCCGAGCTTCGCCCAGAGTTCCAGGAAGGTGGCTTTGCTTGGCAGTATCATTGGTGCCCACGTGGAGAAGCAGGAAGGGGTAGCGATCTGAGGGCTTTAGGAGTCTCGGCAGTCTCTCCGTCACATCATGAATCCTAGCCCCTGGCAAGCAGCACACCTCTCGGTTTTCCCGGTCAGGGCGGCAGATAGATGACTCAGTCCCCCTGAGGAGAGAGTCCCCGACCACCACCACCCACCTCCTCCTCTTGGGAGTGGTGGTCGTGGAACCCCCATCCCTAGGACTGTGCATCTCATGCCTTCCAGTCAGTGGAGTCTCCTTCTGCTCTGTTCCCTCAGATGTATCATTCACTCCACTCTCTGCACTAGTACCTGTGGAGAGAACATGAAAACGGTTGCTCATCTGAATATGCATTTCTGGTACATGGACTTGTCTCATACTCTTTCCTCTTCTGGAGGTCACATGCCGCCAATTATCCTCACTGGCCTTCTGTCCCCGCTGCGTAGCCTGCTCTGAATCCTCAGAACACTGTGCCCGCTGAAGCCTATCCTGACGTCTATCCAGGAACTCCTCATTTTCTTTTATGGAACGCAGGGTTGATACTCGTTTCTCCAGACCTTGAATCTTCTCCTCCAATATGGAGATCAGCTTGCACTTTGTACAGACAAAGTCGCTTCTATCCTGTGGAAGACAGACAAACATGGCACATCCTGTGCAGGTCACGACAGCGGATCGCTCAGCATCCATAGTTCCTTCCTTCAAAGAGTTTCCTCACTTGTGGCAGAAGCTACTCAGGGAACCTGCAAGGGGGATGCCGCAGTAGGCTCTCTCCAGGCAAACTCCCAGGCTAACTCCACCTGTTTGATTCTCTGCTATTCGCTGCTCAGCTGGTTCGCAGCTCACTGACTGTCTTTTTATAAGAGCCTGGAACAAAGCACTCCCAATTCACACTATTTAAACAGGCAATCAAACAATCAAGCACACGGTCAAACTGTCCCGACAACAGATACTCACTCCCCCGTCTGCAGCCCCCTGGTTGCTCTGCCTCTGCCTTTAGCTTGGGTTAAAAGAGTTAGAAATGGCAAGGATAGCTTGCCCCCTTCGCACTCCCCTTCCAAACTCCCTCTCAATCTCCCCTGTTCGCAAAGCTCCCTGGTCACTTGCTCACTGCTTTATAAAGCCCTGGCCTGCCTGATTGATTAGCCCCGCCCCCTGGTGTAGAAGCTCACAGCTTCCAACTGCCAGCCACAGCACACGGTCCTGCAAACAAACAAATGAATGAACAAACAGACAGACACAAGTACCCCCAAACACACACTACAGACAGCCACTTACCCCAAAGGTCCTGTATTTGCTCCTGCTTTACCTGGAGCAATTCCTCTCAAACTCCCCTGATTGCAGCTCCTGTTCGCAAAGCTCCTGTCGGAGGAGTCCAATCGATCTTCTGGGTTCGATTTATCGCGTCTTGTCTAGACGCGATAAATTGAACCAGGAAGTGCTCCCCCGTCGACGAACGGAGTAGGCGGAGTCGACGGGGGAGCCTGCGTGCCGCGTGTGGACCCCGGGTAAGTACCTTTTCATTCGAACTAAGATAGTTCGACTTCAGCTACGTTATTCACGTAGCTGAAGTTGCGTATCTTAGTTCGAATTGGGGGGTTAGTGTAGACCAGCCCTTACTTAATGGAAGGCATATAGTTGCACTGTTTATTTTCCACTGTATACAAGTCTTCAAATTGAAATGCAACAAATTAAGCAAAGCTTTTGCTGAGATCATTTTTATATTTATAATTAGACTGTGAGGCTTATGCAATGTACTTTGGACATTTCAATTCAAGGTTGAACAAAGCATAATGAAGCCTAGCTTAAATGATGAAGGATTCTTTTACATTTATATATCACATTGACTCAGCATAATTTAAGAGAGTGTGTTATAGGTGGTTTTATCTCAGTATACCATAGAGTACCACAAAGATGAAGTCATTTGCTGCCATCTTGACCTCTGTAGCATATTGGAAAATAAAAATGCACGTGGGAGACAGTAATGTCCTTTTGTATAGTAAATATAGCCCTGAAGAATAGGTGTTATTGAGACCCCATGTCAGGACCATTATCTTTTTGGGTAGTGTGGACTAGATTCAGCTTCCTCTAAAATATGAAATTCCACTCATGAGTCAGTGGGAAATGATGAAGAACACTACTGGTTCAGAGTACTTCCAACACAACATTCCCTGTCTCAGTCACTCTTGGTACCAAGACTCTAGAATGTAGGGTTCTCTAGCATGGTGGTATAGAAATATAACCACTGTGTTGGTGCATCTCAGACTCCTTGTTCCTGATCCTGCACCCATCAAATAACTTTATTTAGTGGGAGCAAGACATTTTTGAATCAAAGGAACAGTGGTCTGAGTGGATCTGAACCTTTAAGACAAAGTGTCCTTAGGTTTTATGGTGCCTTATATTTATCTCTTTTGGCCTCTTCCCACCCCCCTTTCAACAGGATTGCCAGTTAAGGATATTCTGATATATATCTTTCAATAAACAAGACACCTGTGGCCATACTAAGCCTGGATCACCTATCATCATTTCCTTTATGACCTTTAAAGATGTGAGCTGAAACTATTTCCCCCCCACCCAGTTGCTTCATTCTGCTCTAGATGCAATTTCTAGTCCCAGAAGCGAAATCAACCTGCACATTCATCAACTCTGCTTCCCAGCCTCCTCACTTCTATGTTTTCTTGTAGCTCTTGGCTGTCTAATACAATGCAGATTTAAAAACAGGGTTCCTGTTACTCTTTCAGAATATATTCTGTTCTGATATCAACAATGGAATAAGCTTGTTTAGATGAAAAGGACCATTTCTGTTTTGCTGAAGCTAAATAGCTTATCTACCTTTAAGAGGATTGAATTCAGGTTTTATGCTTTTATGGTACATAGAACTGATATAGCACATAAGTAACCCGATCAATCTATCTGTGTGCTATTATCAGAAAATTGATTGTCCCTTAGTAACTCTTCGGTGTACAAAAAATAGGCTCCATGGATCACAAAAATCAGAAGCTGCATTACCAAAAGAAATATTTATACAAAGAGGAATAAAATGTACTAAAAGAACATAACATCTATCTCTATGATTGAAGGGAAAAATATTCCATACCAAACAGCTCTTGAGACTGTGCAATTGCAACTGGTGTGGTATTGTACTGGAATTCTGTCCTGGTATTATTTAAAAATAAAATATATAGTCTTAATCTTGAATACTGTGGTTAGTCTAAAATAGACACCTGAAAGTATAATGCAGAAAGTGTTTTGAGTAGTGGGGAGATGCACTTGCTTTGCACGCCAAGATAATTTAATGCAGATTGCCTAATCTTTGTCATAATTAATTTAATAACAGATGTTCGCCATAGAATTTCTTAAACATAGGGGTTTTAGCATAAGTAATTACTTAGAATTGATAAAAATTTGAAAGTCTAATTAAATTTTTTTCTTTCATAAACTTGAAACAATTTATAAGACCTTGAATTGTCAGTTATTTTTCTGCTGTAGCTAGGTTCTATAAAATTCACATGCACATGCATATATTAAAAAAAAAAGTGGTTTAATACAAGTGTGTTTTCTTCTAGAGAAAGAAGTGTAGGTGCATAATTGAACAATTTCTGGTCGCCCTTGCTGCTTATAATTTTTTAGTTGCCTCAGTTCAATGTTTGACTCTTGCTTGTGGCCTGAGTCAAAAAAACTGAGGTTGCCAGAATGAAAACTGCCCTATGTATTAGAAATGGACCAGGAAGTAGCTTTAGCAGTGACATTTGAAAGAGAAGGAGAGGACAGGAATGCCTCAGATCAGTCAATATTGATTCCTTCAGCTGAGAAAGGAGTGGTATTGACTGGAATCTGAGTGAGACATGTTTGTTCTCCTTCAGCACAAAATTAAGTAAGACTTTTTATGAGTAAAACAATGACAGTTGTGAGTGGGTTGTTAGAATAGCTCTAACTGGGATTTAGATACCCAACTGCCACTTTAGACTTCTGCTACACCCACCGTCTCTGGCATTTTTTACTGGCTAGGTTAGGTGGCTCTCTAATCAGTGTGCTGGTTTTTGTGAATGGAACTTAATTTGGGACTGTGGCTTCCACTAGGCAGCAGGGCACCAAAATGTTAGGTGTTGCACAGCTGTACACTACAGAGTTAGTTAGTTAGGTTGACAATCATAAACCACTGTAAATACATCGCTTGTGCATGTTCACACAACACGCCTTGTGTTGGCAGAGTGTGTCCACAGTTGATTCTCTAGCACCAACAGGGAGAGCAGTGCACTGTGGGTAGCTATCACACTGTCAAATTGTGGCCTTCTGCCACTAGGAGTTCTGGGAATGGATCGCAGTGCAGCATGGGGGCAGGTTCACTGCCCCATGACACAGTTTTCTCCATCTCATCATTTCATGGGCTTTTGACTCCATTTCACACTGTTTCTCAACTGCTCCTGTAAACTTTGCGCCCACCATCTCTGCCTAAAAGCCTGGCTCCTGCACTGCTCACCAGTCTTGTGGTGAATGTTATGAATATAACGCGGCTGATCCTGCAGTATTTCATGAGCTGCAAATCTAAACAGGAATCCGTGCTGCCTGCCCTGCTGAGTGCCAAGGAAAGAAACAATTCAAGACTGATGTTGGCAGAGCAGCTGCACATGGTGGACCCTCACTACTGGGCTCAGGAAACAAGCACTGAGTGGGTGGGATCAGATTGTGAGGCAGGGGTGGGATGACAAGCAGTGGCCGCAGAACTTTTGGATGTGCAAAGCCACCTTCCTGGAACTCTGGGCGAAGCTCGGCCCTCCTCTGCAGCGCAGACACCAAAACGAGAGATGCCGTCATGGTGGAAAAGCATGTGGC
This sequence comes from Chelydra serpentina, assembly GCA_037349315.1. NCBI lineage: Eukaryota > Metazoa > Chordata > Testudines > Chelydridae > Chelydra > Chelydra serpentina. The sequence goes on from JBAIAC010000004.1 coordinate 66,503,573, forward strand.
GATCGCTGTCTGGAAGCTGGCAACTCCAGACTACTACTGGTCAGTCACAAATCAGTTTGGAATTGGGAAGGCCACTGTGGGGGTTGTGGTGATGCAAGTGTGCAGAGTCATTGATCGCCTCCTGCTATGAAGGATTGTGACTCTGGGCAGTGTGCGGGAAATAGAGGATGGTTTTGCGGCAATGGGATTCCTTAACTGCAGCAGGGCATTAGATGGCACACATATCCCAATTTTGGCCCCAGACCATCTTGTGATGAAGTACATCAACAGAAAGGGCTACTTCTCTATGGAACTGCAGCCACTGGTGGAGCAACATAGTCGTTTCACTGATGTCAACGTGGAGTGGTCAGGAAAGGTGCATGGCACATGCATCTTCAGGAACACTGGCCTATATAGAAAGCTGCATGCAGGGAATTTCTTTGCAGACCAGAAGATTCCAATAGGGGATGTGGAAATGCCCATAATGATCCTGGGAGTCCCAGCCTACCCCTTACTCAAGTGGCTCATGAAGCCTTATGTCAGAAACCTTGACTGCAGCAAGGAGCGCTTCAACAACAGGTTCAGCAGGTGTAGAATGACCGCTGAATGTGCATTTAGCAGATTAAAGAGTCACTGGCACTGCCTTTTTGGCAAGTTAAACCTCAGTGAGGAAAATATTCCCATGGTCATAGCAGCCTGCTGTGCTCTGCATAGCATTTGTGAAGCTGAGGGGGAAAGTTTCCCCAGGAGTGGGGGTGACGTGAGGTGGATCTCCTGGTGGTTGATTTTGAGCAGCCAGACACCAGGGCTATTAGAGGGGCTCAATGGGGAGCTATTAGAATCAGGGAGGCTTTGAAGCAGAATTTTGACAATGAAGCCCAGTAATGTGTCTTTCTGTAATGCATTGCTGCCTTGCATGACCCTTGTAATGATTGCTGCCTGAGCGTTAATTATAGTTCGCAAATGTGCCGATTGCCACCGTGTATGAATTTCTGCGGCAACCACCATGTGTAGGATAGATATAAAGAATCACTGTATTTTTAACACTAACATTTTATTTAACAGCAATGCACACATTTCCATTTCTTACAAGGGACGTGACACCGAGCAGCACTCTCTCCAATGAGGCTCTCACAGCTCTAAGCCCAGCTGTCATTAGGGGACATGTCCATAGGGGTGTAGTGCAAGGGGTACTGTGATGGGCTGGGATCAAGCGAAGAATGTATGTAGGGAGTTTGGGCAGGGCATGGAACGCAGTTCTGTATGGGCTGCAGGGGGAGTTGAGCATGGATATGTTCCAGCTGCAGCACAATCAGGGACCTGAGCATCTCTGTTTCCGCCTCTATGAGCTTATTATCCCTGTCTCCTCTCTTGGCTGCCCATGTTTAGTTTGTTGTCTCTCTCTCCATGTAGTGTGCTGGCTTACCTGCATGATCAGATGATTGCAGCACTTCTCCTTACTCCTCCTCATTTGCCTCTTTATCTGACAGAGGCGCTTCAGCAGCGTGTAGGAGCTGGCCCTCGAGGGCACATCTGCAGGAGCAATACAATACACAGAGTCAACATTGTGAGTGCACACTCAGTGTTGAATCACACAAGTTACATATCCCTCTTTCTCACTTTACCCTTGGCAAGTATGCAGCACAGCAAGAGTCCTAAACATGGTGAGTTTAGCTCAGGGGAGGAAGGTGTAAAATGGGAGAAAGGGTCTGGGTGGTTTCAGAAGAGGATCAGTACAAGCACCTAAGGACATATTTTGAATGCTGGCACTGTTTTCCACAGGCGGGGGGTGATTGAAGCGGATATCTCACTACTGAGGGTAACGGAGAATGCAAGAGTGCATCTCCTGTGTGCATGTGGTTTCAGACTGGGTCCGTATGCTGCTTGCCTGTATGCTGCTTTGGTTCCTGTAGACATAACTGCTGATTGGCACGGCAAAGTTTTCTACAACAGGGGAAGAAACAAAGCAGCTCTGCCAAGGAACCTTCAGCAGAGGATTGCAGTGTCTTCAGGAACGGTTCCTATAGCTCTCTATGGAGGATTCCTGGGAAATCCCAGTGTGCATTAACAAACTTTTCTGCAGGGTCTCCACTGCATAGCTGCACAGAGGAATAAGAAGCAAATGCAAACAGTACCTAGTGTTGTTAATTTCTCCCCCTTCTCCCATGTGCACCATGTAATACAATAAAGCACACCTCTACCTCATAACTAAACTATGCAATACCAAAGCAAAATGAGTACTTACTGGAGCTTCCCTTTCCTGCTTCAGGCACAGTAGAGCTGGAACTGGCTAGACCACACCAAAGTCCAAAAGCGGTCCTGGCACACCACCGGATGACCCTGTCCCAAGACCTCCTTGTCCACCACTTTGTCCTCGGGATTGGCTACGCTGGCCGCTGCCTCCAGTCCCCCTGAAATATCCATGGGACTTTTGGTGGTGGACATGGGGTTGCCACTGAGGATGGCATACAGTTCCTCGTAGAAGCGGACTGTCTTTGGCACCCCACCAGAGCAACAGTTGGCCTCCCTTGCCTTCTGGTACACCCGCCTCAGCTCCTTGATCTTAGCAGGGACTGTTGCATGTCCCTTTCATGCCCCTTCTCCTCCACGCCAGGAGCAATCTGCTCACAGGTGTCAAAGTTCCTAGGGCTGGCTCAGCTACAGCAGAGCTGTACAGCCCCCTCTCCCCACAGACCCAACTCCTCTAGGGTACGCCAGTTGGGCACACGTTTGCTGCAGAAAGCCAGCATGGTCAGCTGGGAAGATGCTATGTGAACTTTCCATGCCAAGCACACAGGAAGTGGAATTTTAAAAGTTCCCAGGGCTTTAAAGGGGGAGTACACTGCCTGTGCACCTGGCGGCAGGTCAGTGGAGTTGAAACTGCTGACCAGAGTGGTCATGATAGGCATTGTGGGACACTTCCTGGAGGCCACTTAGGGTCACATATCAAAGCAGTGTCTACTGACACTGCGTTGTTCTAACTTCATGGCAAAAAACTGTGGCTGCTCGGCGAGGTGGTTTTATGATGTCAGTGTAGCAGGAGCGTTAAATCAGCGGGAGGAGCACTGCAGTGTGCACACCTGCCTCTTTTGTCGATGAAACCTAAGTTTTGTTGAGAAAACTGTGTAGTGTAGACACGGTCTTAGTCCCCTTCATGGGACTAACCCATAGCGAATATGCCACTAGTGGTATGCTGGGATGGTGATACGAACAGTTAATGCCTTCATGCCTTTCCCTGTTCTCAAGTGGAATTACACCAGTGATGAATTTAGCCCACTGACACAAACAATACAAGGTGGAAATGAATCACTTCTATCACTGTATAGTATATATTAAGACAATGTAGTAATCATGTTTGCTCTCCTGAGTCAGATGAAAAATGTGAGGAACTGGATAGGTGGAGGTGGTAGAAGCCCCATTTTAAAATTTTATTGCAAAATGGGGTCCTTAATTCATGCTAATCAATAGCACACAAACTGTACCAAAGTAGGGATCTGTTGAATGGCTCTCTAACAATCATCAGCCTTTCAATTTTCCTGCTCTTTTTGGAGTCATGTAGATGCAAGTAATTTACAGCTCCAAGAGGCTCCTCTATATGGACTTGATTTGCAAGAAGTGAATTGTGTTTGGAAAACTCCAATTACACCAAACCCCACCGGTATGTTATAATTTGTTGGCTTGAGCAACAGACTGTGCACCAAAAACTATTATTGACAGTGAATTTAAAATCACTACTATAATACAACCAGTCGTGCCAGAGAACACCATGATTTTAAAAAAATAAACCCTCCTCCCCCCCAAAAAACAAAGAAAATAATCCACTGCCGCTGTAGTATTGGCTGGTGAGGCCTAATATTTCTAATGAATAATATGAAGGCACAGAAAGTTAATGGAGGTTTCTGTTTTTGAGTCATATTTACATTTTACCTGAGTAAAACTCGTAATTCTGAAAAATCACATTGTATGCCAAACTAAATGTTACCGTAGCAATCGTTATAAACAGACACTCTAGAGCCTACGCATTTGCTTAACTATAAAGTAAGTAGGGTATTTGTTTAATTAGAGGGATGAAATGCAGAACAAAATGTACTGCCATCTAGAATAATTTGGTTCATCTGGTTTAACTGGACAATTCTAATTTAATTGAATTATGATGGTACAAACCAAAGAGCCATTGAGAAAATAAATGCTAACTACTCACTTATAGCTCACATAACCATAGCTGAAAAGTTGCTAGCCATAAAGGTGAAGTATAAACAAACAAGTTTTTGTTTGAAAGTTGAAAGCTACTGTACTGCTACCAGTTCTCAGCTAATTAAAAATTAAGCTATAGTTTACTAATCCATATTACCTTGCCAAAATTTTAAACTTTACATAAAATAAAGACTGATAAGAGCTAAAAGGAGCAATTTGGTCTCCATCCTAGATGAGTGCTGTGTCCATCTGGAACATATGCTATCAAGTGTACTGAATTGTGTCAGTTTTCTGATGTGGGCTATTACCCACTAATTCAAATGAACAAACTGATTTTGCTCAGGCACATGAATTTATATTTGAATCTCCATCCAAAAGGTCATTGCTGTAATATTTCAGCTGCAGTTCTCCAGTACTACTATTCTCCACACCCAACCTTTATTATTATGATTAGGGTTATTTTATGTGTGTGTGTCCTATTGTCAGCAGCATAAGCCATCTAAAGATTAGTGAGACTTTTTTTCCTCACCACAAGTTTTGTTTACGCTTGTGAAAGCGTTTTGGTAACCCATCTACTTAAGTCTGTCAAAAGTAGAAAATATTTTTTTTTCTTTTATAGTAAATAAAATCATACATGCATGTCTTTTCCTGGTGAGACTTAAATCCACCCCTTATCCATAAAGATCCAGTCTTAGGATAAGTGGAGGTGATGGGTATCAAATCCTGATAACTGAAGGAGCAGGGGGCTTTGTAACCCTAATAATTAGGTGTGGGTGCATATGAAATTCATCTCAACATGAATTTGGTATTCCAGTCCATTCTTTGGACTAGCAGCTACTGTCCATCCACTATGCATTAAACACTAATCCTGTGGCTCTTCCATATTAACTGGAGCCAGCAAAAGTGCTTCCTCAATATGGTTACTCCTTCCATGGTTCTTAAGTGACACTGAAGCTCTGGCAAACTAAAGTCCTAAGTCTGGTAGGATTTCTCTGTATCTGCTCTCTCCTTATGCTTTACATTCATTTTTACTAAAGTGGGGAGCAAAACTAGAGGGTATAATGATAGATACAGCAGCCCCTGAAACATAAGACTAATTCCTGTGATGAACGAAAAACATTCCATGCCCTAGTGTTCATAAACAGGCCAGTTTCAGAGTTCTAATTAATTAACTTTATTATTTTTTTGCAGGAAAAAAGAAGGCAACTTAAACAACGAAATAAAAAGCACCAGAGCTTTGAAACATTGGTTTCATTTAACTGACTCATTTATAAAGAAAAATAGAGTATTTGGAAGAGAGATATTAGTCACTGAATACATTCTGATTAGTAGGAACTTGAAATAAAGGATCAAATGTCCTAATAGTAGCTTCCAAGTTGATAGTATAGGTAGCAAGTTTTTTTCATGGTGATGTGCAATTAATAAATATGTTAGTGAACATGTAACAGTGTACAATGACTTGTGTCAAAATGGAGATGCAATTATGTATGAGATTCCATCTGTGCCAGCAAATGGGATTGTACATGCTACTGCTAAATGAGTTTGTTGAAAACCAATTGTAGAAGCTCCGCCATTAGGTGTTCTTTATATTATTATTTCAATATTATGTTTACTCAAGCAAAAGCAGTGAAAAAATTACTTAGGATAAAAGCTTATTTTATAAGTAGCTACCAATGTGCACAGCTACAACATTGTATTCATAGAACTTTTGTACACTGGTTTTATACAATCATCCAAACAAGTTGAACAGCAACGAAATATCAGTCATACATAAAATACATTTCTTGCATAGATGTAAGCTTCTGTTCGTGTTACCATTTAGCTAATGCATAAACTATTCAGCATTCTTTGGTGTTTTTATTTAGATTAAAGTGAATTAAAACGTGGCTATGAGAAATTTACACAGTATACATTTTCCTCCATAAGTGTTTAATATGATACAATAATGAAGTTCCTTAGGTGCTAAAAATTACACTGCAGGTGATGCTTAGAAATAAAATAGAAAAATATACAGGTTGGTTCTGCAGCTATTTATTAGTCCTAGATGATGACCAAACATAATGGTTTAAAATTATTTAAAATGTATTGTGTGTTGTGGAGAAAAGTTCTCATAACATTGTGTTCAGAAGTCTGGACACTAAAATAATTGTTTCTTGGGGTAATTCAGCATCTGTTGCTCCAGATACATTAGAACAGACTGTCAGTAGGTAGAAATGCGTACAAGCCTGCTTATACTTATGCATAAACCATGGGCTCAAATTCATAGGCAAAGCATTACACATTTGTATTTTAGATATAAAGTATGTGAAGTATGGAATACAGAAGTGTGTAAATGTCACTCATGCAAAATTAATGTGTATTTTAAAAATGTACCAGCTTATTATAGCTTGTCTTTAGTGATTGCTTAATCAGTTTTATAGGATTAATTTACAATGCTCGTAATCTTGCCAGCAAAGCCTCTACTTCAGGAACAACTTCTCCTTTGGAAGCAGAGCCAACAAGCTCCATTTCCTTTTCTCTGTTGCTCTCTCCATTGTAGGTCTCCTTTTTTCCAACAGCCTTGCTCCTTGCTACAGAGGAATTAGCTTCCATGTCATAATTAAGCTCCTTGGTGATTGGAGTCCTTGTGAAGTTGAAATTGATATTGTGGTTTGAATGTGACTTTTCTAGGTGTGCTTTCTGGTTCTCTGTAGAAGAGAAGAAAATAAAAGCTTCATCTCATGGTTAAACAAAGACTGTTGCTCTAATTATTTTTTTCAATATAGAAAGCCTTCAAAATAGACAAAGTTGGAGTAATTTTACATGTAGAAGAAATAGTATTGTGGACATGAGGATGAACAGTTAAGAATTAAAAGATGGCATAAAATGAAAATCGTTACTTCTGAAAAGGCTATTTCTAGACAATGGTGTACTTGTGGCACCTTAGAGACTAACACATTTATTTGGGCATAAGCTTTCATGGGCTAAAGCCCACTTCATTAGATGCATAGAGTGGAACATATGAAGTGGACTTTAGTCCATGAAAGCTTATGCCCAAATAAATTTGTTAGTCTCTAAGGTGCCACAAGTACTCCTCGTTCTTTTTGCAGATACAGACTAACACGGCTACCACTCAAACATTTCTAGGCAATGTGGCTCAAGGGAAGCAATATGGAAGTAAGTAAATCATATTTATCAAACTAGCTTCTGTTTTCACAAAACCAGGGCCAGATCCTCACAAGTGCTGAGCACCCTTGATTGACACTGAAGTCATTTGGAATGAAGAACACAAGTCCCTCACAGGAATGGGCCTTCAATTGAGAAGGGAAAGACACAGAAAGGTGTTTGACATTTTTAAACCCATGCTAGACTTTGTGTGTGCAGTGTTGTAGCTGTGTTGGTCCCAGGTTATGAGAGAGACAAGGTGGGTGAGGAAATCTCTTTTATTGGACCAACTTCTGCTGGTGAAAGAGACAAGCTTTCAAGCATCACAGAGCTCTTCTTCTGGTCTGACAAAGGTACTCAGAGTGTCACAGTTAAATACAAGGTGGAATAGATTATTAAGCATGAGAGAAGTTCACACATTACAGGAAATCATTCAAAATGAAGCAGGCAATTAACACTACTGCAGTCATAGGTCCAAGGAGAGTTAGTGGGTTACAGATTGTTATAATGAGCTATCAAACCAGTCTCTATTAAATCCGTAATTTTTTGTGTCTATTAGACTTATACATTTAAGCTCCCAGGTGCACCTTTTGAAGGTGTTGTGCTGATTTCCTTTGAAGTTGAGGATTGAGAGGTCAGATATGGAGTGATAATTTTGTACTATCTGTGGGTACTTTGTATTGTGTTGCCCTGGGTACAATTGGCTCCCCAATATTCCTACCTCTTCATGAGCCACCTCAAGGAAGAATTTCGTGAAATATACAACACTAAACTGATGATACACCTGCGATACGCTGCTGATATTTTCATCCTCTGGACAGACAACCTATACTTCCTCAGAGATTTTTCACCAAAGCTTCAACAACCACCGACCATTCATCAAACTATCTCAAGAACACTCTCACATCCACATCAACTTCCTGGACACTATGATAAAAATTCATCAACAGAACCTTACAGACAACTATATATAGGAAACCCATGGATCACCACTCTTACCTCCACAGATAGAGCAAATACCCCAGACACACCAAGGAATCTTATCTACAGCAAGGCTCTCAGTTACTATAGAAAATGCTCTGAGGAGAAAGTCCAGGATACATGCCTTAACATACCTAAAACTGCCTTCAATAAACAAGGACACTCCATCAGCGAAGCGGATTTGCCAGCAGAACTGGCTTTGATACAGAAACACGCCCCCCTCACACACACACCTTGTTATCACGTAGCACTCCACATTGAAACCCATACAGGATATCATCATACAATTACAACCTATACTTGATGGGGAACACATCCTGAAAGCAATCTTTCCTGAACCCCCTCTTCTGACATTCAAACAACCCTCCCAACATCACCAAACTCATCATCAGAAGCTAGCTCCTCACAGACCAGGACCCATCAACTCAAAGCAGCACCAGACCCTGCCATAAACATAAGATGCAAAGCCTGCAGCCATACATCCACTGCTACAATGATCAATACCCTCCGTAGAACCCGTTTCAAGATGAATGGGTCCTACTCATGCCTGTCACAACATGTGGTGTACCTCATCCGGTGGATCAAATACCGCAACAACAAGTATATGGGGGAAATCAGACTATCACTATGCTCTCCAATGAACTCATACATAAAAATGATGAAAGACCAAAACACCCTATCACTTGTGGGGGAACACTCTTCACAAAATGATCATTCCACATCTGATCTCTCAGTCCTCGTACTCAAAGGAAACCTGCAAAACACCTTCAAAAGGTGAGCCTTGGAGCTTAAATTCATAACTCTTCTAGACATTAGAAATCATTGACTCAATAGAGAGACTGGGTTTATGTCTCATTACAACAATCTGTAACCCACTAACTCTCCTTTGACCTATGACTGCTGAAGTGTTAATTGCTCACTTCATTTTGAATGGTTTCCTGCAACTTATCTCTTTATGTTCAACAATCTGTTCCACCTTGTACTTATCTGTGACACTCTGATTACCTTTCGGAGACCTGAAGAAGAGTTCAGTGGAATTCAAAAGCGTGTCTTTTTTACCAGCCGAAGTTGGTCCAATAAAAAATATTACATCACCCACCTTGGGTCTTTTTTTTGGGTATAATTTAGAATTTGTCAGACAGATTTGTAAAACTTTAAATCAATCAAAATTGTATTGTAATTTAATCATCCAAGATAATCTACCTTCTTTCCTTTCTGATCTCTTTGTGGCTATGTATAACTAAGTGACAGCGAGCTTGACTTATCTCACCAGCTGTAAGAGTGAGTTGCACTGGCTGATGAATAAATGGCTCTGCCTGATTGACTTTCCCAAAGAGGACTAGACAAATTTCTTTTACATCAAATGACTCTTCCATCTACAAGCCTTTTGAGTGATCCCTCTCATAGATCTTATACTTTTTAAAAACAGGCATACTCAATATTCATGTAACCTTGAACAAGGCTTGAAAATGGCTTCAACAAACTTGACATGACATTTAAAGTTTTTTGGTTATTCGCTGAAAGATGTTCCATCATCCCAACAGTAATGACTTTGGAGCACAGGCAGTCACTCATGACAGTGTGTTTTATGTGAGGGCTGAAAATTCCTACCGAAAACAGCTTGTACATTCCAAGGCGGCTGCTGAAGATATTTACTGCACTGTCATTCCCTGACCAGGGGCTCATAGTGATGGATGAGTATTTTACACACTATCTTGGACAATCTCAACAAATTTTATTAGTATGATCACCTTTTGGCTGTTGGAAGAAAATAAATACTCTCTCCTTCTATATCAGGTGGACAATTGTTACTTAAAATCTAATAGAGCTGCAATTTTCACTTAGCTGAACAGTTAAGCTCTATTTTATATATATTGCATGTTGGAAACAAGATAATAATCCACATGACTATAGTTGCACACATTGAGTCTCCCTGTAACACATAAGGCCAAAAGAAAAGAGCTTTCAGCAAGTGAGACCACGCATACACACAAATTATATACAATTTAAAATAATTGTAGTATTTACATGTTTATATATATTTCTCCATTTAATATTTTGTACTTAATAATTGTATTATACTGAATCTGCACACACCTCTGGGGGCTTTAAGATCCTGTAGGACTACATTGTCTATATCAATATACAGAGCGCCCCGAACCTTTGCTGCTGTCCATATTCTGTTGGTCAAAAGGATGCCAGGGGGGCGGAGGGAGGGGGAAGAGAAGGAACCATCTTTTTTTTCCTTTCTTTTTTCTTTTAAGAGAATTTAGGGCTTGATATATGCTGGCCTGCGAACACTAAAGAATGAAGTTGGGATTTTCAAAAGAGCCTACATGTGTTTAGGGTGACCAGACAGCAAATGTGAAAAATCGGGACAGGGGTGGGGGGTAATAGGAACCTATATAAGAAAAATACCCCAAAATCGGGACATCTGGTCACCCTACATGTGTTAGATACTCCTTTGAAAACTGCAGGCTGAGGTCCAATTTTCTCAGCTAAAGGTATTGAAAGAACTGTTGTGATCTTGACTTGTGCTTCAAGCTGACCTGGAGGGGCCACCTACTACAGATAAATAAGCTTAGTAAACTGACCTTGGTCTCTTACAGTGCTGCAAACAAAGGAGCTTTAAAACAATGAGGCCCTGTTTCAGTGAAAGATTTAAGCACAACTTTAAGTCCGATTGACTTCACCCGGGAATGAGCTGTCTGTAATGATCAGATACAAAACGACAATGGTAGAGCTGAAAATGCCCATCTCTCCCAGATTTAAAAGTCTTTTGATTCATCTCATTGATACTCTTCAATAAGAGAGTGAACCAACTCTAGGAAGTTCAAAGATGGTTGAGAAGGTATGTCCTGGGGAGCTAAGTGGAAGATATGCTGAACTTATCAAAACTGGAGAATGGTATATTTGAAACACCTATGTCTGTCATCCTTTAATACAATGGTCCAGATCCACAAAGGGACTTAGGTATCTAAAACTCAGATTTAGGTGCCAGTATGATTCACAAAACCCCCACTAACCTGCCTCCTAACCGTAGGTGTCTAAACTCACAAATTTTTGCTGTAAGTCCCCTATGGGGCCTACGTTTCTGCCTCTGGCATGCATACTGCTGCATCATGTGCACTGCATCCTCCTCTCCCCCTCCTGCCCTGCCATTTTGCGTCAAGTGGGCATGCACCACTGCCATTCTTGTCAGAAATAGCTTAGATGCCTGACTTCAGATGTCTGTGGATCTTAAGCAGGGATAGGCACCTCCCTCTTGCTTGGACTTAGTTGCCTAACTCCCTAAGGGCTGGTCTACACTAACCCCCCCTGTCGAACTAAGATACGCAACTTCAGCTACGTTAATAACGTAACTGAAGTCGAAGTCTCTTAGTTCGAACTTACCTGTGGTCCACACGCGGCGCGCAGGCTCCCCCGTCGACAGCGCTTACTCCTCGCGGCGAGCTGGATTACCAGCGTCGACGGGGGAGCACTTCCTGGTTCGATTTATCGCGTCTAGACAAGACGCGATAAATCGAACCCAGAAGATCGACCCGATGCCTCCGATCCAGCCGGTAAGTGTAGACTCGCCCTAAGAGGGACAGGGTTTAGGAAAGATCTGTCTTGTCGGCATCTGCTATTGGCCAAGTTAGGTGACTCCCTGCCTAGTATGCTGGCTTTTGTGGATCCCATTCTCAGTTGCCTCTCTCTCTCCCTGTGCATTGTATAGAGAGTTTAGATACCTAATCAAGGGTTCGTGGATTACATTGGATACCAAGGTGCCTAAAAGTCAGGTGTTGCAACGCTGAATGTAGGACCCCCGAAGTCTCTCTATGGACCTGGGCCTAAGATCGTATAACAAATCTAGATTTTTTTGGACGTTAAATTTGAAATGTTGAAAGCCAACTATGAGTTTTAACCCCATGAATTACATTAATTGTAATGAAACATGTGTGGCTAAATCTACTAGTTGTCTTTTATAATTTGAAAATTGAAGATAATCTGATTTGTGTGGTTATATCTTCTACTCTGCTTTGAAAATCTCAGCCTAGCTAGGTCCTGAGTTTATAGTTTGCCACCTCTTCATCACACTACCTAACACGCTTCTTCAGTTTCAATGGTTTATAATATTCTTCCCTTCCTGTCTTAAACTATTTTATATGGATATTTCTTAGATAATCTATTCACAGCACTAGCCCCTTTTGTCAATATTTAGCACAGTTACAGTGCACAACTTCCTCAGTTTCATGAAGCTCCTCCCAACCAGTCACAGCGAGACAGAAAAAAGGACATTGAAAAATATTGTCCCTTCCTCCAATGCCAAATAATTAGGGTTTGCACAATGCCTTAAAGTTCAGCAGATTCTGTCTACGTTAGATGAAGTGGTTGCAGTGAGTTCCAGAATCAAAGAGACCCATAGAGATCATCCCACCAATAGTTCTTATCTTATAGTAAGGGAGCTCCAGCCCTAATATCATCTGTGGCACGAGGAAAGAGGTGATCTCAGGCAAGTATGTTCCAGGCCATTTACAGCTTTTATAATAGGTCAAAAACAATGCCTTCAATTGTATCTAGAAACCAATAGGCAGCCGTTGAAGATCATAGCGCAAACAAGTTTGTTAAATTTCAGTTAAGGTTGCTAAGCCGCTTCAAAGAGAAGGCATACCATTAATCCATCTGTTTAAACAATTCTGATACTACCCTTATCACCTAATTCAAACAGAAACATTTTCAATTGCCAACACCCAAACAACCTTACCTCAGCTCCTAGAATTGTGTTACTTTTTAAGAGCCACTCCAAACCTCCACTGAAAATGATAGCATTTCCCCTTTGATTTTAATGGGTGTTGCCCAGGCCTTTTAAATAAAGTTTGGATTATAGAGTGTATATGTGTTTTATTTGCTCAGCAGTGTCAAATTTGATGGTTATTACACAAGTAGTTCCTGTTTAATGTAAAGCAGTTTTAATGATGGGTGTAAGTTATGTTTATATATTTAGCTTTGTCTCTAATGTTTTGTCTAATTAAGTATATATAGAATTATTTCTCTCAGCAGGAAAAGAGTGCTATTTGGATATGCTCATATACATCAGTGATGGATCGTAAAGAGAAAGTTGAGAGAGATTCATTTAGGTAGTCTTGAAATGCTAAATGTCTGATTTTTGTGGATTGTGTATGCTTGTTTGAGTAACTACACATTTACAATATTTGTATGAATAAGAGTGGGGTATTAATGTATCAGGGGCTAATTCTCAGATCCATTAAGTCTACTGTGTGCATTTCCCCAAGAGCAAAGAAGACTTAAACTAGGTGGTTCTGTCCCACTAAGAATTCCCCTATAACTGAGGAATCCTCCAGAAGCTGGAGTCTATACTGACACCTGTAACCTTGGTTGCTGCTTTAGGGTATGTTCACACTTGGAGCTGGGGGTATGATTCGCAGTGCACACAGAGGTACCCATGTTAGCTCTGCATGAGCTATTGTGCTAAAAATAGTAGTGTAGTTGCACAGCATGGGCAGCATCAGTGGCGGCATGGGCTAGTCTCTCCCAACACAAACCAGTCCGGACCCCATGGCTATATACTCGGGATCGCTAACTCATTCAGCCACCACTCACCACTGTCTATGGTACCCCGGCCACACTGCTATTTTTAGTGCGCTAGCTCGAGAAGAGCTAGCATGGGTACCTCTACACAAGCTGGAAATCACCCCCCCCCCACCCAGCTGAGTGTAGCTGTAGTCTTTGTGAGTGTGAGTAGGCCCTCTCTGCACCCTGTTAAACCCCAGCTGACAGAATGGCTGCTGCTGTATACCACACCTGAGACCAGGCTGTGTGTGTATACACAGACACTTAATCAGGGGCGGCTCTATGATTTGTGCCGCCCCAAGCACGGCAGTCAGGCAGCCGTCGGCAGCGTTTCTGCGGGAGGTCGCCGATCCTGCGGATTTGGCGGCGTTCCTGCGGGCGCTCCGCCGGTCCGATGGTGTCAGCGGAACCACTGCCGAATTGCTGCCGAATCCGCGGGAACAGTGGACCTCTCACAGAAACGCCACCGAAGGCTGCCTGACTGCCGCCCTCACAGTAACCGTCACGCTGCCCCCCGTGGCTTGGTGCCCCAGGCACGCGCTTTCTGTGCTGGTGCCTGGAGCCGGCCCTGCACTTAATTTGTGCCTTCTTTCAGCTGTGCCCAAGGTTTAATGGTTAGTCAAAACTGGGAATCTGGCCTTTTATGGAACATTGTGTGATGAATGGATAAGATTCATTTACACTTTGTAACCAGTGTGAGTGTTTCTGTTTCACTAAATTATTTAGGCATTGGACTGTTTCGATGTGCAGGTCTGTGTGTGTCAATAGGGTATTAAGGTTCGTCTCAAGTGTACTTTAAACTAGAGAAATCATAACCCAATTATATGTTTTAGTGTGATTTTTTTTCACATATCCACATTAACAGCACATCCTCTACGGAATTCCACTTGGTAAACTTAATGGATTTTTTTTTCTTTTGGGCTTTCCTTTTGTTTTCTGTAAAATTCTGATTTAATACAGTGCCAGGCTGCTTCATGTGCAAAAGCTCTGCATAGTCTAGTGAAAGCATGAGAGTCAGTTTAAAACTCTTTTTGCTGTGCATGCAAAGATTTTCCCAGAGCAGAAATGTGTGTTTTGCTAAGCCCCTCCGACTTTCATTGCTGTCGGGCTCTGGCTGGTCCTTATTTCCCAACAGCAGTTCAGTGCCTGGCTCCAGCCCCAAGCTTTCTATTGTAAGCTCCTTTGTACCTGTTTCTCCTTTCTCCAAACTTGATTATTTGCAAACTAGCCCCACTCCAGGGCTTAATTCCAGCTCTGTCCTCTTCCCGCCCTGTCTTTACCCAATCTCATCCCTCTGTCAGTGCCAGTGCTAGCCCACTGTGGCCCTAAGCAGGAATATCCCCGCCCCCCAGTACTAAAACAGCCACGTTCTTATAATAAAAAGCAAATGGGAACCCCCTTGATCTGCTTGGGGCCCTAAGCAATTGCTTAGTTTGCTGATGCCTAGAGCCAGCGCAGCCCTCTGCTAACATCTGCAAACGAAGAGCCCTGCTCTCTCGGACTGTTAGGAGGTCTGACATCTGCCAAAGTTCCCTATGCCTGAGTGTGGAAAATGTCTGTCTGTGAACTTGGAGTTGTGGAATACTTGCTATGCTGAGAACATGTAGGTTGATAAATCAAGGGAGACAGGGAATCATTTTAAAATAGGGTAATTTTTGATGTTCTAGTATTTGAAATCTTTTAATCATAAATTTTCAAACATCTCGAGAAAAATTCTACTCCTAGTTTTAAGCATACCAAGCTGTAAATAAATTGGTCAAACTAATGAACAGCCAGAAAGGGAATAAACAGAGAATGTACAGTGGATATCTAGACTCAGCTTGAACTATGACACCTACACAATCCCAAAGCCTCTCACAGAATCACTGTTCGCTTTGTTTGGCTGTGGTATTTCTACCAGCTGCCAAGTATAAATATCAGATGTTTGCTCCAGTTGCTCCATTGTGGTGGAATTCTTTACAGCACAGGAGTCACACTGGGGCCTCGTTCTATTTCAAGTCAAAGCTTTAAAAGTCATTTTGCAGGTATTAAGAGGGGGAGAGGGAAACTCCTGTCCCTTTTTAATTAAAAATTCAAAAGACTCATTTGTTACCCTATCAAATCTTTTCATTTTAAAATTACAATGGGAATTTTATTCCGCTAAGATGACACCCTCAGGATCCTCTTTACTGCTGCACACAATGCTTCAAAGATGCCACATGCATTGTTGCCTATAGGACTCATTCACCCCAAGATTATCTCTGTCAGCTGCCGTAGCAGCTCCCTGAATTATCAAGTTTACTGGTAATATCCAGGAAATATACCTTCAGCCTAGAGGCACTGGCATGGCTAGTGTCTGATTTGCAACTGGCAAAGAGGTTCCTGGGAATGGATTAAAAACTCAGAAGTTGCCATCTGCTGTGTTATAGCAAAGAATCAGGACCCTACTGCAATTTACAGGTTAGAAAGGTGTGTAATTTATCACCTTAAAAAAGCAATGTTGAGACCAGATCATATAAATCTATTTAGCTACTTGTAATTGCTAGCTGGCTAGTACTGTTGGGTATCAAACTTCTGACCATAAGTTTGAACTCTTCTGTGCTACTTACTATTACGCTGTGCACATGAGTGCTTATGCCAGGAAAACTGATGTCGCTCAAGGATGTGTTTTTTCACATCCTTCGGCGACAAACGTTTTGCTGACATAAATGCTAGTGTAGACATGAACTAAGCCACCTTCCCTCTTTGTCAGAGGCTCCCAGTGCCTCCACATCTGACTGCCAGCTACACCAATGAAAGGCTGCAAAACCTCTCGTTGCAAGACCAAGACCGTTTCACTATCTTTTTAAACTGGAAAACTCAAACTAATAGTATTTGAGGCAATATGAAGACTCATTTTCGGCTTCAAACTTTTTGTTTCAATATTGCTACTTTTATCTGTTTTGGACAGCTTTTCACAGATTGAAGCATATAAGATGAAGCAGTACTTAGAAAATTCAATGTACAACAGAACAAATGACAACACAGAGCACAGCCTTTTTTAACTACATTTCTCCACTAACAGACTTCGCCTAGTCTATGTCAGACCAGTAACTCTTGAAAATGCAAAAATTCTCTTTGTGAATTTGGCAGTGGCACATTTCTGTAAATATTTGCAAAAAATATATATACTCAGTTCAAAATTTACTCTTTATAGGCTGAAAAGCATTATATTTCTCCCTGGAATTTAAGCACAACTCTTTAAAAAATGACAGAAGAACAACAGAAGCCTACTTCTGGAAAGACTCTTCAGCATGGACTCTTGTTATGAAGACACTTTATTTCTTTGGAGTGCAGCCTTTGTTCATCAACTCCAAGAATATGCTACAACCCTTTCACTTAGCAGCAAGACCAAACATCAGAAAAAGGCCCTCAAAATTAGACATGTTTTATTTTTAAATGTGCAGGAAGAAGCAAACAATACCAATGGGGAGAGTTAGAAATTCTCAAGCTATTTTTAAATTGGGAGGTAGTTCTCTGGGAGACAGACTGAAGTTGATTTTGGATGTTGTGTCACCTCAAGGAACGCCAACCATAATGAAGGGTTGACAATAACAGACAACACAGCAATTGCTGAAGTGTTAAATGCCCTTTTTGTTTCAGTTTTCACCAAAAAAATTGGCAGTGATTGGACAACTAACATAGAAAATATCGTTGTAAATGGGGTAGCATCTGAGGCTAAAATAGGAAAAGAACAAGTTAAGAATTACTTAGGCCTTGTCTACACTGCCATTTTACAGCGCTGCAACTTTCTCGCTCGGGGTGTGAAAAAACACCTCCCTGAGCACTGCAAATTTCAGTGCTGTAAAGTGGCAGTGTAGACAATGCACCAACGTTGGTAGCTGGGCTCCCAGTACTGGTAGCTACTCCCCTCGTGGAGATGTTTTTTAGGTGTTTGGTGCAGCAACTACACAGCTACATTAAAGCACTGTCGCGGCAACGCTTTAACGTTGCTAGTGAAGACATGCCCTTCGACAAGTTAGACGTCTTCAAGGGGGCAGGGCCTGATGAAATACATCCTATAATACTTCAGAAACTGTCTGAAGAGATCTGTGAGTCATTAGACGTTATCTTTGGGAACTTGTGGAGGACAGGAGAAATATCTCTAGGACTGGAAAAGTGCAACTATAGTACCTATCTATAAAAAGGGGAATAAGGACAACTGACAGAATTATAGACGAGGAAGTTTAACTTTGGTACCAGGAAAAATAACGGAGCAATAATCAAACAATAAATTTGTAAACAGAGAAGAAAATAAGGTGATAACAGTCAACATGGATATGTCAAGAACAAATCATGTCAAACCAACCTAACATCTGTCTTTGACAGGGTAACAAGGCTTGTGGATAGAGGAGAAGCAGTAGATGAGATATATATCGACCTTAGTAAGGCTCTCGTTCTTCTTCGAGTGATTGCTCATATGTATTCCAATTAGGTGTGCGCGCGCGGCGTGCACGATCGTCGGAAGATTTTTACCCTAGCAACACTCGGTGGGCCGGCTGGCGCCCCCTGGAGTGCCGCCGTTGCGGTGCCTGATATATACCCCAGCCGGCCCAGCGCCCTCTCAGTTCCTTCTTACCGCCTGTGACAGTCGTTGGAACTGTGGAGCGCAGCTTAGCTGATCTCCACCTCCCTAGCCTAGTTAGCACTCGTTTACCATTGTTGATAGTTTTAAGTACTTCTTAAGTAGTTGTGAATAGTTTTTTGATAGTTTGTTTGTAGTTGTTGTTGGCGTCCGTTAGTCTCAAGAGACGATGGATATGCGCCCATGGGGAATGTTTAGTTGATGGTTGTGCAGCGTCTGTTGTGGCTGTAGAGCCCCACACGAGAGTGGCAGTCTCGATTGCATTTGCTGCATTTGAAGGCTGTGTCAGCTGTGGGTTGGAGCCGCTGCTTCCTTTTTCGTTGAACCCGCTTTTCCTCGGCAAGCTGCCGCAGCTTGTCTTCGCCAGTTTTCAATCCAGTGGTCAGAGTGTGTCTCCATTTGCATCTGTCCTGGGCGAGCTCTTCCCAGCTGTTGATGTCGATTTGAACAGTCTTCAGGTCCCTCTTACAAACATCCTTGAAGCGAAGGTGGGGCCATCCTGTAGCTCTGTTTCCGGAGGCAAGTTCGGCATACAACAGGTCTTTGGGGATCCATCCATCTTCCATGCGACTTAGATGGCCAAGCCATCTGAGGCGGCGTTGACGGAGGAGAGTGAACATGCTGGAGATCTTGGCACGTTCCAGCACCTCGTTGTTCGTTATTCGATCACTCCAAGTGATCCCGAGTATGCGGCGGAGGCAGCGCATGTGGAAGGTGTTCAGTCTCTTTTCTTGCGAAGCGTAGAGGGTCCAAGTTTCGCTGGCGTAGAGAAGAGTGTTTAACACACATGCACGGTACACAGCGACCTTTGTGTTGATGGTCAGCATGTTGTTGTTCCATACTCTCTGTGACAATCTGGCCAAAATTGTGAAGGCCTTGCCGATTCTACGGTTGATCTCAGGGTCCAGTGAAAGGTTGTCCGTGATGGTAGATCAAAGGTAGGTGAACTGATTGACCACCTCTAGCACATAGTCATTGATGGCAATGCTTGGATGTTCTGCATCCTGGGCCATAACTTTGGTCTTCTGAAGACTGATTGTCAACCTGAACTCTTCGCAAGCTCTGGAAAAGCGGTCAATCAGATGCTGGAGATCGGTTTCTGTGTGGGTGGCCAGGGCAGTGTCGTCTGCAAACAGCATGTCTCTGATTGTTGCCTCCCGTACCTTGCTTTTGGCCTTTAGTCGAGCCAGATTGAAAAGTCTCCCGTCAGACCGGGTGTGGAGATAGACTCCCTCTGTGGAATTTCCAAGGGCACGTTTCAGCAATGCTGGAAAGAAGATGCCAAAGAGTGTGGGAGCGAGAACGCAGCCTTGTTTTACTCCACTATGGATGTCGAAGGCATCGGAGGACGAGCCATCATACAGTACTGTGCCTTTCATGTTGTCGTGAAAAGACTGGATCACGCTCAGCAGCTTCGGTGGGCAGCCAACCTTTACCAGGATCTTGAACAGCCCATCTCTGTTCACAAGGTCGAAAGCTTTGGTCAGGTCTATGAAGGCAAGGAATAGCGGCTTGTGCTGTTCTCTGCATTTCTCTTGCAGCTGTCTTAAGGAGAAAACCATGTCGGTTGTGGATCTCCCTGCTCGGAACCCGCACTGTGACTCTGGGTAAACTCTGTCAGCAAGCTTCTGCAGTCTATTCAGGATCACGCGTGCGAAGACTTTACCCACAACACTCAGGAGCGATATGCCTCTGTAGTTGTTGCAGTCGCTTCTATCACCCTTGTTCTTGTAGAGGGTCACGATGTTGGCGTCTCTCATATCCTGAGGTACTGCACCTTCGTCCCAGCACTGACAGAGGAGGTCGTGGAGGTGTTCTAGGAGGACGTTGATGCCACACTTGATAACTTCTGGTGGGATGCCATCCTTTCCTGGAGCCTTTCCTGTGGACAAGCTCTCAATTACTTTCTTCAGTTCTTCCATGGTGGGCTTCTCGTCCAGCTCAGTTTCAACGGGAAAACCATCCACAGTATTGAGGGCAGCTTCGGTGACGGTGTTTTGCCTGGAGTACACTTCAGAGTAGTGCTCCACCCATCTACTTGCCCTTGTCCTGGATGTTTTCACCTGTTGCAGACTTTAGTGACACTCTCCACTTCTTTGTGGGTCCCATGGCCTTCTTGATGCCATCATACATTCCCCTGATGTTTCCAGTGTCAGCAGATAGTTGAATGCTCCAGCAGAGCTGGAGCCAGTAATCATTTGCACACTGTCGAGCTAGTCTCTGTACTTTGCTCCTGGCAAATCGATACTCTTGTAGAGTCCTCTGACTGGGGGAACGCTTGTACTCCAGGTGAACAGCGCAGCGTTCTTCAATGGCTGGAGTGAGTGTGCCGGAATTAGCCTCAAACCAGTCATTATTCATGTTTCGTTTCTTTCCAAAAACTTTCATGGCTGTGCTGTGTACTGCGTCTCTGATGTAGTCCCATCTCTCTTTGGCGCAGCCACCGGGAGGCATGCAGTTCAGCACCTCGGAGAGCTCATGGGTGAATTTCTCTGCCTTGTCTGGGTGTGCGGTCTTACTCACATCGATGCGGGGTTTGCCCTCTGGCCTAGAGCGGTGGATCTTCTTTGGCTGTAGCCTCATCTTGCGAGTGATCACTGTCGCAGTCAGTACTGTGGAAGGTGCGAGTAAGCAGGACGCACTTCAAGGCAGACCGCCCGATGATGATCAGGTCGAGTTGGTGCCAGTGCATGGAGCGAGGGTGTCTCCAGGACACTTTGTGTTGAGGCTCTGTCTGGAAGAATGAGTTGGTGATGCTGAGGTCATGGTACGAGCACAGTTCCAGAAGTCGTTGTCCATTCTCATTCATTTCTCCGACGCCAAACTTTCCAAGACAGGTTGGCCAAAAGTCGTGGTCAGCGCCCACTCTGGCATTGAAGTCACCCAGTAGTATCAAGTGCTCTTCTTTAGGGATACTCCTGATGATCGTGTCTAACTGGTCGTAGAACTCGTCCTTGGTATCCCTGGTGGCGCCGAGTGTTGGTGCATACACGCTGATCAGGTTGACGGGTCCAGTGGATGTGTGGAGTCAGAGTGATAACAGTCTTTCAGTTCCTTGTTGACCAGGTTCCACCATCCCCAGTAAAGAATTTCTCATGGCAAATCCAACACCACACTCTCTGATTTCTTCGGCACTCTTCCCTTGCCAGAAGAACGTATAGTTCTTTTCCCTGAGAGTCCCAGCGTCTGGCAGCCGTGTCTCCGTGTTTGTAGTAGTTAGTGTAAATAGTAGTGGGAGATAAGGGGTTTCTCCCCTATCTCCCTCCCGGTACTGGGCCAATGCCTGGCTCTCCGGGATTCAAGCCCTGCTGGGCCTGTCAGAAGCCGATGCCCAAGGGGGACCCCCACGACTCTTGTCTGAAGTGGCTCGGGGAGTCCCACCTTCCAGAGAAGTGTCGCATCTGTAAGGCTTTCAAGCCGTGAACCAAGAAGGAGCGGGACTTTCGCTTGAAGCAGCTCCTCTTGGAAGCGTCGCTTAGCCCGATGTCGGCCCCGCACCGAAACCCGGTGCCGACTCCAGCAGCAGGTGCGGCAGCAGCGGCACCGGAGCGCCCGAGCTCCAGTAAAGAACCTTGGCACCGAACACCTCAAGCTGGGACCCCTCAGAGGTGCCGTTCCCTGTCTCCAAGAGTGAGGAAGTCGGGTCCTGCACCGACCACGACCCCGGTGCCACTGCAACCGCCGCCGGTTCAAGACCGCACCAAGCCCGGCCCGGCGCCAGCACTGATGACTCTGGTACCACAAGGACCGTTGAGCTCGCTGCCTGTGGCCAGGATGCCTATGCCACCTCCTCCGACTCCACAGGGGTCGTCGAGTCCGGCGCCGCCGCTGATGCCGGCACCAACCCTGTCGACTCCGGTACCACAGAGACCGTTGAGCTCAGGGCAGCCTGTTAAGGCTCCGGTACCGACGACTCTGGTCCCGCAAGGGCCGTCGAGCTCGGTAACCGCTAGCTCCCCAGTGCACACCGAGGTAGAGCTTATGCTGCCGTCCACTCCGGACACCTTCTCGGCAGCACGGGACCAGATCGCCATGACAGATCCGGCACCGACTCCATCTTCGGTACCGCCGTTGCGAATCATCACGTCCCGCGGCAAACCGGCCATGGTATGTTCGGTGCCGCATGCGGAGGCCAGCCAACATCAACCTGGTTCTCCTCGACGCCGCTCACGCTCCCGGCACTGTTCACCCTCTCGGCGCCGGTCGTACTCACGGTATCGCTCCAGGTCAACCTCCAGGCGACGATACGATAATTCCCGGTACCGCTCCCGGTCCCGCGGCCGGTCACAGCGTAGATCTCCAGACGATCGACCTCGCTACCGCTCACTGAGGCGTACACGTTCCAGGTCGGGCTCTCGGTACCGAGACAGTCGTCGGTACCGATCCAGGTCCCGGTACCGATCCCCGGCACCGCGGCACAGTATGGCTACGCAGACCGCCCCTCAAGGTCACTCTGCACCGCCTTGGCCCTCCCGCTCGGCCTCCAGGTCCTCTAGGGCCGGTAGCGATTACTATGCGGAGCAGGACTACGTGGTGGAGGACCAGAGTCACTGGCCAGTCGAGGGACAGGAGACGTCGCAAGCCCCGACGCAGTGGCCCTTTTGGACTCCGATGGCATACCATCAGTCCCAAGGGGCCCCCTCCAGAGCCTCTCAAACGGCTCATTCGGAGTCCCGGGCACCGGAGGCAACGGTTTCCCGCCCTCCTCCAGACAGCTCAGATCCTCCAGCCCAGCTATCGGCCAAGATCCCAAACCCGGAGGCCTTGGGCATGGAGACCTCGGGCATCCCGCACCACGACTTATCCCAGGATCCCCTAGTCCCGGGATTGTCGTCCTCCTCCTCCCCGGATGAGGCAGTGGCAGGAGCATCATCTTCAGGCCCGCCTCCTATCGATCTCCAGGACCACCAGGATCTACTGCGCAGATTAGTCCTCAACATGAATCTGCAGGTCGAGGAGGTGGCAGAGCTGGAGGACCCGGTGGTGGACATTCTCACTGCTGACGCCCCCACCAGGGTAGCTCTTCCCTTTGTACGAACTATATTGGCCAACGCCACCTCAGTCTGGCAATCTCCAGCTTCCATACCCCCCACTGCCAGGGGTGTGGAGAGGAAATACATGGCGCCACCAAAAGATTTTGAGTACCTCTACACCCACCCCCCACCGTGCTCCCTGGTCGTTCAATCCGTGAATGAGAGGGAGAGGAATGGCCAACAGGGACCCGCCCCTAAGTCCAAGGATGCCAAGCGCCTGGACTTGTTTGGCAGAAAGATCTACTCAGGGTGGGGCCTGCAGCTTAGAGCGGCTAACCAACAAGCACTCCTGAGCCGATACGGCTATAATAGCTGGACCTCCATGCAAAAATTCAAAGAATTTATACCCCAGGAGTCCAGGCAGGAGTACGCAGCGCTGGTAGAGGAGGGCAAGAAGGTGGCCCGGACGTCGTTGCGGGCCTCCTTGGATATCACTGACTCAGCCGCAAGGACAATAGCTTCAGGAGTCGCCATGCGGCATAGCTCCTGGCTCCAGTCCTCCACCCTTCCTCCGGAGGTCTAGTATACCATCCAGGACCTACCGTTCGAAGGTCGGGGTCTGTTTTCCAAAAAGACTGACCTGAGGCTGCAGACCCTAAAAGATGGTCGCACTATCATCCGCACGCTGGGGATGCATACTCCAGCCACGCAACGCAGACCCTTCCGGCCCTTCGTGCAGCGTCCCTACACCGTGCACGCGCCTCGACACGACTTCTCGAGGAGACCATGTGGCCGAGGCGGCAGGAGGCAACAGTCCGGTCGCCAGACTGGACAGAGACAGGGCCCCCACAAACCATCGTCGGGGCCCAAACAAAACTTTTGAAGGGACGCCCGAGGGCGGAGTACCAGTCTCAGTTTTCGATCCTTTTCCCCGTTCCGAGACCGCCTTTCCCATTTCTTCCGTGCGTGGTCGAATATCACCACGGACCGCTGGGTCCTACGCATGGTGGAAAGCGGATACCACCTTCAGTTTGTCTCCCCCCCTCCCTCCCACCCTCCTTCCCCGTCCCTCTTCAGGGACCCTTCTCACGAGCAACTCCTCAATCAGGAGGTCCAAACGCTCCTATCCATAGGAGCAATAGAGGAGGTCCCAAGGGAGTTCAGGGGCAAGGGTTTTTACTCCCGTTATTTCCTAATCCCCAAATCAAAAGGGGGGCTACATCCTATCTTGGACTTGCGGGGACTCAATACATTTATGGTAAAGTTGAAGTTCCGTATGCTCTCCCTGGGTACCATTATTCCTTCTATGGATCCTGGAGACTGGTATGCCGCCCTCGACATGAAGGATGCATATTTCCATATTGCAATTTACCCACCACACAGGCACTTCCTTCGCTTTGTGGTGGACCAAGGACACTTCCAGTTCACGGTTCTGCCCTTCGGCCTCTCTACAGCTCCAAGGGTATTCACGAAGTGCATGGCCGTGGTGGCAGCCGCCCTTCATCGACAGGGAGTTCAGCTGTTCCCCTACCTCGACGACTGGCTTATCCACGGCAATTCCAGCAGCCAAGTCCAGTCGCACATTCGGACGACCTTGAGCATGTTCAAACAGCTTGGCCTCCTCCTGAATGTAGAAACGTCCACTTTGGAGCCAACCCAGAGGTTAGACTTTATAGGTGCAGTGCTGGACTCGACTCTCGCCCGAGCTTTTCTCCCAGAGGCATGCTTTCAGGCCCTCGTAACCATCATACGTGGCCTTCAGAGCTTCCCAACCTCGACGGCCCGCTGCTGCCTCAGCCTCCTCGGTCACATGGCATCCTGCATATATGTGACCACTTACACCAGATTGCGCCTCCGTCCACTCCAGGCATGGCTCTCGTCAGTATACCGTCCACGCAGAGACAGCTTGGACTTAATTTTGATGGTACCATCGCAGGTCCTAGACTCTCTGCACTGGTGGCTAGACCCCAAGAAAGTGCTGGAAGGAGTGCCATTTCATCAGTCACAGCCATCCCTAGCCCTAACCACAGACGCGTCATCCCTCGGCTGGGGAGCCCATCTGAAAGGCCTCCAAACGCAGGGTATGTGGTCGGCACAGGAGTTAGCCCTGCATATCAATGACAGGGAACTGCGGGCAGTACGACTTGCCTGCCAAGCCTTCTCCCAGCACCTGCAGGGTCGTTGTGTCGCGGTCCTCACGGACAACACGACGGCCATGTATTACATCAACAGGCAAGAAGGGGCACGCTCCCCCCCCGCTCTGCCAAGAAGCAACGCAGTTGTGGGCGTTTTGCATAGCCCACTCCATTCACCTGGTAGCCTCCTTTCCCCCAGGGGTCCAGAACACCTTGGCGGACCGCTTCAGCAGATCCTTTCAGGAGCACGAGTGGTCCATTCGGCCGGATGTTATCCACTCTGTCTTCCGGAGGTGGGGATTTCCCCACGTAGACCTGTTCGCGATCGCGAGAACCGGAAGTGTCATGCGTTCTGCTCATTCCAGGGACGCTCCCCAGGCTCCCTGACGGATGCTTTTCTCCTGCCTTGGACAGATCACCTGTCCTATGCCTTTCCACTGGTGCCGCTGATCCACAGAGTCCTGCTCAAATTACGCAGGGACGGGGCCCCTCTAATTCTGATCGCCCCGGCGTGGCCCAGGCAGCACTGGTACACCACTCTCCTAGAGCTCTCGACATCCGACACGATCACTCTACCATTGTGGCCGGACCTGATTACGCAACAGCATGGCAGGCTCCATCATTCCAACCAGCACTCCCTCCATCTCACAGCATGGCTGAACCCGTCCGAGCTATGTTGTTCCAGCCTGGTTCAACAAGTTCTACTGAACAGCAGGAAGCCCTCTACCAGGTCCACCTATTCGGCCAAGTGGAAACGTTTTTCCTGTTGGTGCGGCCCTCGGGGTCTTAACCCTTCGCAGGTGCCGGTACATACTATTTTGGACTACCTCTTGTGTCTAAAGGACCAAGGTCTGGCCTTTTCTTCATTGAAGGTCCACCTGGCAGCAATCTCGGCCTTTCACACTGGCAAGAATGGGCGTTTGATCTTTTCCAACCCCATGGTCACCAGGTTCCTCAAGGGGTTGGAATGACTACACCCGTTGGTTCGCCACCCGGGACCTCAACCTTGTCATAACCAGGCTCATGGGGGCCCCATTCGAGCCTATGGCCACCTGCTCGCTCCTGTACCTCTCCTGGAAGACGGCCTTCCTTGTAGCCATCACCTCGGCGAGGCGCATCTCTGAACTCAGAGCGCTTACTTCGGAACCCCCTTACACGGTGTTCCACAAGGACAAGGTACAGTTGCGACCACACCGGCCTTCCTTCCCAAGGTGATGTCGGCCTTTCATGTCAACCAGGACATTTTTCTGCCAGTCTTCTACCCGAAGCCGCATACCTCTCCAAGGGAACAGCAACTCCATTCCTTGGACGTCCGTAGGGCCCTCGCCTTCTACATCGAGCGGACAAAGCCCTTTCGGAAAACGACTCAGCTATTCATCGCCGTGGCAGACCGGATGAAGGGCCTTCCGGTCTCCTCCCAATGCATCTCGTCCTGGATCACATCATGCATCCGGACGTGCTATGACTTGGCTGGTGTTCCCACCATGCACCCTACTGCCCACTCCACCCGAGCTCAAGCCTCGTCCTCCACCTTCCTGGCGCACATACCGATACAGGAGATATGTAGGGCAGCAACCTGGTCATCGGTGCACACCTTTACCACTCACTATGCCATAGTCCAGCATTCCAGGGAGGACGCTGCATTTGGTTCAGCGGTCCTACACTCTGCTGTAGCACAATCCGACCCCACCTCCTAGGCAAGGCTTGGGAGTCACCTAATTGGAATATATATGAGCAATCACTCGAAGAAGAAAAGACTGTTACTCACCGTGGTAACTGTTGTTCTTCGAGATGTGTTGCTCATATCTATTCCAAACCCACCCTCCATCCCCACTGTTGGAATAGCCGGCAAGAAGGAACTGAGAGGGTGCTGGGCCGGCTGGGGTATATATCAGGCACCGCAATGGCGCCACTCCAGGGGGCGCCAGCCGGCCCACCGAGTGTTGCTAGGGTAATAATCTTCCGACGATCGTGCACGCCACGCGCGCACACCTAATTGGAATAGGTATGAGCAACACATCTCGAAGAACAACAGTTACCACGGTGAGTAACCGTCTTATACGGTCTCCCATGATCTTCTCATGAACAAATTAGAGAAATATAGCCTAGATATGAACCTACTATAAGGGGGTGCAGAACTGTCTGGAAAACTATACTCAGAGAGTAATTATCAATGGTTCACAATCGAGCTGGAGGGGGAAGAACATATCGAGAGGGGTCCCCCAGGGATCTGTCTTGGGTCCAGTTCTATTCAATATCTTCATAAACTATTTGGATAATGGTATAGAGAGTACACTTATAAAGTTTGCGGACAACACCCAGCTGGGAGGGGCTTCAAGCGCTTTGAAAGACAGGATTACAATTCAGAATGATCTTGACAAGCTGCAGAAATGGTCTGAAATAAATAGGATGAAATTCGAGAAGGACAAATGCAAAATACTACACTTGGGAAGGAATAATCAACTGCACAAATACAAAATGGGAAATGACTGCTTAGGAAGGAGTACTTCAGAAAAGGATCTTGGGGTTAGAGTGGATCACAAACTAAATATGAATCAACAGTGTAATACTGTTGCTAAAAACGTGAACATCATTTTGGAATGTATTAGCAGCGTGTTGTAAGCAAGACACAACAAGTTACTCTTTCACTCTACACAGCACTGATAAGACCTCAACTGGAGTACTGTGTCCAGTTCTGGGCACCACACTTTGGGAATGACAAAAGGACAAACTGGAGAAAGTCCAGAGGAGAGCAACAGAAATTATTAAAGGACTAGAAAACATGAGCTGTGAGGAAAGATTTTAAAAATTGGGTTTGTTTAGTTTGGAGAAGAGAAGAGAGGGGATTTGATAACAGTTTTCAAGTCTGTAAAAGGTTGTTATAAAGAGAAGAGTGATAAATTGTTTTCCTTAATCGGTCTGTTTATTGGAAATAAGGCAAATGTTATGAATTTAGAGCTAAAGCTACCAAAACCCATGATTTTGACTTTACTACTGTTGTATAGTTCCACACATTGCTCTTGGACACATCCCAAAGGCTTCATAGACACAAAATCTTTTAAAGCACATATCACCCAGCTTCCCCAGTATCCTGAGGAGCTAAGCGCCCGGATGAACAACACAAGCAGAATTGAAGTGATATTGGTTAGTAGATGGAGGGAGAGATGAGGGGAGGCATTTAGAGGTTCTAGTAGAATTCATGCCTACTCCTTCAGTGAAAAGCATATGTCCATTGATCATCGAGATAGTGTGCAATGTGGCAGTCGTGTAAGACTTGGCTCCCTATTTGGATGCACAGTGTCAGAGGAGAGGCAAAAAATACCTTTTTCCACCTTCATGTGGATAGGAAAAATCTACCAGCTCGTTTTTGACAAAGAGCTGGTGAAAGTGTATTGTCTCTCACTTCAAGGCTGGACATTGCATTGCTCTGTACCTGGGGCTGACAGTGGATGCCGAAAGGAAAGTGGTCTACAACAGTGGTTCTCAATGCCGGTCCGCCGCTTGTTCAGGGAAAGCCCCTGGCGGGCCGGGCCAGTTTGTGTATCTGCCGCGTCCGCAGGTTCGGCCGATCGCGGCTCCCACTGGCCGCGGTTCGCTGCTCCAGGCCAATGGGGGCTGTAGGAAGGGCGGCCAGCACATCCCTCAGCCCGCGCCGCTTCCTGCAGCCCCCATTGGCTTGGAGCGGTGAACCGTGGACAGTGGTATCCGCGATCGGCCGAACCTGTGGACGCGGCAGGTACACAAACCGGCCCAGCCCACCAGGGGGCTTACCCTCAACAAGCGGCAGACCGGCTTTGAGAACCACTGGTCTACAATGCAACAGCCTAACTGGAACAGGCAAGCAAGAGCATCTCAGAACAGTGCTCTGCATTCTACATTGAATCTCCATTGAATATTAGATCCTACAGGAGTTTACAATGCACTCACGACTTCCTTCCTTCACAGTATATGCAAGACTTCTCTTTACATTTTCCTTCTGACAGGACAAGCAGTGACATTGTGACAAACCCTATTTCATCCGCATCTGAAAAAATTCAAGTGAAAACAACCAGCACCAACCAAGACTAAACAGATGTGGCTACGCCTCCAATTATTGTTATTCTGCCAGGAACTTGCCCAGATCAGTCTCCCATTCTCTACTTTCCTTGACATATAGAGCCAAATACTCCTTTCCTTCATTCATGCAAACCCTGCAAACACAGCTTGTTTAGTAACAGGATGGCTAGAGTTGTAAAATACACTATACATTATTTTGTAATTAAAATCACAGCCAGAAGAAACCCACTGCACTACTGGCTCACCATAGCTACTAGGAGGGAGGGAGTTGATCAGCAAAATAAACTAAAAAAAAGCAACCTGACAGCTGTTGTTCCCCTTTAAAGACAAATAAGAAAAAACAATCCCTAACCAATGTTGTTTCAGTTGTTCTCACACATGTATTTAACTGACAGGGTTTATGATATGAAACTCTTAGCACAATGGAAAGACCAACAAAACTGTGACTCAATCCTGTAGTTCTTAATTAGGTAAAACTCCCATTGTCTTCAAAATTCAATCTATTAATGTTTAGTTTTCCCACATCTGAATTTCCTGAGCACTGCTGTTCATCAAAATAAGTTATTACAGAATTGTTACGAGATCATCTGATTTGTCTAGAGTTTCTTATATTTTTGCTACTAAAATACGTTACTGAATTGACTTCCAGAGAGTTTTGTCTGAGTAAGGACTTTGGGATAATTTCTTTGTTTTATAAACATAGAATGTGAACACTTTAGAATTAATGTTTAGTCTTTCAAACAAACAAACAAATCTCTGGTGCAAAAACAAATTCAAAATTATCTTCAGATCACCTAAGGGCATCCAGCTAGTATCATCCAGACACAAGTATTTCTAAATTATTTTGATGAACAGCAGAGCTCAAGAAATTCAGTTAATGGAAAATTGTGCTTAAAATCTTTCCTTTGTTTAAATGGTGATCTAGCATGGAACAGAACACAATGATATACATATAGACTATTAAGGGATACTTATTTTCTCTGAATGAGAAAAAGTGTACAGTGCTTTACCAAGAAGAAACACTAATACTGGGGATTTGCTATGAACTTCGTGAAGCAAATTTATGCTTGATCCTTTGGAGATTTTTAAATCCCTCCTACTCCTGGAATATAGTATAATAAATACTGAATACAAATGACTTCAAGATTTACTGAAGTGAAGGTATGATTTTTTTTAACCACTGACAAATACCTAAATTTTTTTTAAAATGTTTAAATAGCTTTATTATATTGCAACAGAATGCCCACCTTCTTGATACTCAAGACACTTGATTTTTTATTTAAATATTTGTACACTGTTTCTATACTAAATCACTTTTGGTTAAAAAAATAAAGCAACAAATGTGTGTGAGAGACTAATACAACAGCACTGTATGCTTACATGATCGTAGTTTTCAATATAGGACATGATAAAATTATAACTGAAAGAAAAGAAATGCAGCTGTAATCTCAGATTTCCCTAATTGAATCTCTGATTTACACAGAGCAAATACTACAATGGCCTAAGGGACTATTTCCTAAATTATTGTCTTGCAGCTCCACATATTGCACCATGTTACTGAGAGTCTATACCTAACTACTCATGGCAGAAAACTGTTGCAAAACAGAGATGTGCCTTCTATGGAGAACATCCAATACTCTGACATTACTAACTGAAATTATTCAAGTACAGCTTTTCAATCCTGAGTATAGCAGAGTGATAATAAACAGCAAAAATACGCAGCTTGTAGAATCAGGATTATTCATTATGGAGGAGGTCTTGTTTATCGCTCTGTGCATTGCTCTCAATATCCAGAAGCAGTCTTTAAAAGTAATCAGAAAAATTGCAATAGCCGGAGACCTTGTGTATTGCATCATAGCTCTCATAAAATACAAGATATATCTCCTCTCTCTATAGCATAGCAGAAGACGCTTAATATACTTTAGTGTCACTTTTTATTAGTTTAATAGTTTTTCCAACAGTGTCTATGATTGACAAAGGCAGGATAAGAAAATGTTCCTGAATTGCAAAATAAGTGCTGTGGGCTGCTAACAACTTATTTCATTTATACCTGGTAGCCATGGCCTAAACCCCGGATGAACTGTCAATTGCACTTAGATGACGCCACCATACGTTTGAAATGTAATTTCTTGCACCTTAAGGCTTTACAATGGATGCTCAACAACCTTACTAATCAAAACCAGATGATACCACCAGAATTAACGAGGCACTCAATTGCATTACTGAATAGTGGGTTGTTTTTTTTAAAAAAACAACCTTTTATATGCATTTAATTCATTTAAACATTCCTGCTCTTCCTGGTATGAAAGAGTGTGGAATTTAAAGGAATAAAACATTCAAATAAATAAATTCAGGTAGCTGAATTTTACTAAGTGTTCAGAAGCAGGAGATACAAAATATTTTTCTTTGTTTCAGAGGGAAAAAAAAGAGGGATGTGAGTACTAAACGATGTTATGAAAGGAGACTGACTTACTTAGCATGAATTTCCCCTGCTTTCAAAGAACAATGTGTTTGATTGTGAGCACTGAATAAACTAATTTATGAAAAAATGAACCTCACTGGACCGTAATTTGACTTTCCCATTCAACAGAGTCTAAATCAAAGGTTTCACTGTTCAGATTAGATAATATATACAGTTTCTTCTCACCTACTTGACTACTGCTGCTACCTCCTCAAAAATCATCTTCAAAATAGCTGCCCCTGACTAATCCATTCAATCTTTCTCCCAATTTCTTCTCTAACCATACCTTGCATACATGTAGAGTTGGAACCAATTACTCAATTCATCCGAGGGCGTTACCACAACCCCTCTACCAATTTCTCCGACACATCATACTAATCTATTTTCTTTCCCCCATCCCATAGCAATGAGAGTAGCTACTATAACAACTTTAGAATGCAAAGATTTAACTAAATCTGGGGTGCATCTAGGGATGGCTTCAAAGCTTATTAATTAATTTCAAAATTAACCAAGAAATTGGGCACAATTTTAGGTTAAATACATTTCTAAGTTTTAAAAAAACTGGCATAAACCAACCCTGACCATATCTCAGTGGATGTGAAGAGTCCAGGGGCACAGGAAACAGTATGGTTCAGCTAGGTGAGAGAGGGGCAGGATTTGACTGCCATTCTTCCTCCATTTACCCCGAAGATTGCACCCAGCCATGCTACTTGAGGTGGATGATGAGTTATGGATTTGCCCCAATGTAAGCAGGAAGAGGATTAATATTGAGGGCATTACGTTTTCCCACTTCTCTCAAACATGTGAAAAACAACAATCATCTGAGAAAAATATTATTTCTGGAATTACTGTGGACTCCAAAGGAGGCAACATGCCTTAAGATCATTCTAAATTGTTAGAACATAGTTTCTTAATTGGCCTTTTCCTTGTGCATAAGCAATATCTATAGGTTCAGAGGATTGGTAACATGATAGAGTCATTCAGTTGTAGGTTGCCATTTCAAATCCAGTCCAGGTCAAAAGAGATTAAAAGAAATTACCACCAGACAAATATATGATTTGGTGCCCTCAGACATGTTCCTAGCAGACAGATGGTTGTATTCCAAAGCCACCACCATTGCAACGGGCAATAATTGAAAATATTTTGGCAGTTTCAATGAGCGGGGAAGAATTATAGATCATAGGCACTTAATTATACCTTGCAACCCTACAAGGTTACTCCTGCTTATGTTGTACTTATGCGGTAGATAAACAAAGGACTTCAGTTTCCTGGGCTATTATCTATCAATCAATACTGACTTCAAGAAACATTTTGACAAAGAATTTAAGCAAAACAGATAACCTATTAGTAGCACAATTAAATTTCTGTGACAAGGGGAAATCCACAGACACCTGCAGAGGATAGCTGGATGAATACTGTTTGGAAAGTGTTGATGAAGATGACCAATCTGAAAAGAGACACAAAATCTGTGTCTTCCTCTCATTAAATTACTCTGAAAAGGACACAGTAAAGAAGCCCATGCAATAATGACTGTGGGCAAATAAAAAAACAAAAACAAACCCCAAACCTCTGACCTACTTGTTGTATATCCACATGTGACATGTTTAGCAAAATGCGTCTTGTAGAACTTAACCTTCCTTTCTACTATAGTTTCCACTGACTGACTAACTTACCATAACAATTTATTTAGGAAATTTTTTTACTAATGGCTAATAACCAAGAGTTTTAACTCTCAATTATTTTTAATCATCATACTTTACATTTTGTATACTAAAGCCCTAACTACTCTGAAGAAATTCTTACATACTGTATAATTTGTTAGGATTGTCTGTTTCCCATCCCTTGCCTCCACTTCCCGGCTGAAGCCAGAAATTGTCACTGTTTGGGTGTCGTCTAAAGCAGAAGGCAACAGAGGAACACTCAGCAAAGACACTTTAAAATTCCACCTCTGTTCCTCCCAAGGAGATGGTGTTGTGGGGTGGAGTTGACCTAAAGGGTCTTACAGCTGGCTTACAAACATTCTGGGGGCAGGGTACAGGGCTATGACTGAAAGAAAAGGGTGAGCAGAGCAACTGGTAGATTAGGTGGCCACTAAATTCTGAAGAGTTGAGTAAGGGCACAGCCTTCTCTGAGCTATTCCCAGACCACTGCTCTGAGGCAGCTCCTGCCCCCACAGGTGGCGGCTGCAGCAGGCTGTCATCTGCTCTTATCCCAAAGGTGGCAGTAGCAACATACGATTCATCAGCTCCTCTTCCAAAACACATCTCTTGGGAGAAAGAGGAAAACAACAGAGAGGCTCAGGTTGCTGCTGCTGTTGCAACAGGTGCAGGTGAGGTGATTAAATAATCTTGGATGGTATTTGTGCCATTAGAGCGCTACGTCTTAAGGAGATCAACACATTATTTTAAAAAAGAAAAACTTATTTTATGATGTCTTAAAAAATGCTTTGCACTTCTCTAAAATTGGTGCCTCTGTACATTCCTTTCTTTCTTGCTTCAAACCCCTAGTTTTCTGTATCAGAAAAGAGACTTATTTGTGAAGTTTATCTGGGACGAACTGGTAACCAGGATTACCTTTGTGAATAAACTGGGCATGGGGAAAAAGCAGAATCAACTTAGAACATGCAACTTTGACCATTAAAACCTTGGTAATCAAACAGGCATCTTGTTCTTACAACCCACTCTAGGCATCTACGTTGCAAATAACTTGATATAGGTCAAAAACAAGCCAGCATGTTGTCTGAAAGTGTGTAACAGAAGATACTGTAAACCACTAGATAGGTGACCCTTGCCCAAAGCTAAAAATTAGGAAGCAATAATGCAAAGACACAGGAGAAGTAGCTTTTTCCTCTGCATGTGCACAAAACATACTGCAAATATTTTCAATATTTATAAAGTGCTTTCAGAATACCTAATATGAAGCACTATATTAGTGCTATATATTTGTACTATCTGACTTCCTATATTTGGGCTACAGTGTACTTGGCCTTGTGCATGTATGCAAAAAGGTAATGGTGAAGGATACAAGGAGCTTTTCCCTGCACAAAAGCTGGTCACAGTTGTAGTCTTTGTGCATCTTAGGCAGCAGTTACATATCAAAATAGGAAAATTTAAAATATCTTAGAACAAGGACTACAACACTTTAGCACTGGCAGTAGAAACCAATACATATAAGAAGGGTCGCCTAGTAGTTAAGGTACTGAACTGGATGTTTGGGTTCAATTCTTGGCTCTGTTACAGATTCCCTGTTTAACTTTGTATATCATTTAATTTCTCTACGTCTCAGTTCCCGATCTGTAAAATGGGAATAATACTTTCTTCCACTCTTTGTCTAGTGTCCCTTCCACTCTAGGGGGAGGGATAGCTCAGTGGTTTGAGCATTGGCCTGCTAAACCCAGGGTTGTGAGTTCAATCCTTGAGGGGGTCATTTGGGGATCTGGGGCAAAAATTGGGGATTGGTCCTGCTTTGAGCAGGGGGTTGGACTAGATGACCTCCTAAGGTCCCTTCCAACCCTGATATTCTTTGATTCTATGCCTGCTTAGACTGTAAACTCCTCAGGGCAGGGCATTTGTTCATGTTTGTTAAGTCCCAGTACAATAGGGACCTTTTCTCAACTAGGGCCTCCAGTAAAATATAATACTAATAAAGTGGTTGGGGAGGAGGCAGAGCCAGGACATTCCACCTTCCACTCAGGCCAGTAGAGCTGGTTCCACAATAGGGATGGTTCACACTGAACCTTTTCTTACTTCCCTGTGCTCCTTGTGCGTTACAATGGTCCCACTGGACAACTGTGCTTCTGCGTGTCTCCTGCATTTCATTTGCTGAAAAGCCTCAAAATGGCCCACTCCTTTTGGTCTCTCATCTCCATGTCACCTCTACTTTCAACTGTACACAATTATTCTAAGTTATCCATAGTGGAAACCAATCCAAATCAGCATGTAGCAATCCCTCCAATGTAAAATGCTCATGGAAAGCCCCTTTTCTGTAAGGTTAATTAATAAGATCTTGTTCTGTTAATTTGGGTAATTTTGGCTGCTCTTAATAGCTGGTAACTTACATTTCACACTGCAACCTCAAACTCATTTGTAAAGCATTCTCCAAATTTATTAGTTTGTTAGCATGTGATTTGTCATTTTATACTGCCAATTGTAACAATTTGGGGAAGCTGTCTCTATGTGACTTATGAATTCTGGATGTTATGAAATTATTGAATCCTGGAAGGCACCATTGTATGTGGAATCCACCATTTGCTAACAAGGACTGTGCCACATCGCTACCAGATCAAGGACAATGGTAAGGTCAGAAAGGACTACCAGATCGTCAATCGACCTCAACAACTGTGCTCTGACCAAAAAATGGCTATGCTCATATAAGCCTGAGCTGGGAAACCAGTTTGACCAAGCTTCTCTTCAGTGAGGGGGAAGTGGAGAGTGGAAAATCCACAGCAGCTGAACCAAGAATAGAGGTGTTAATGGTGGAACATATACATTTGTGGGACTGAAAGAGCCAAACAGGAAGCTTGAGCAGGAGAGAGGAGCATGCTTTTGTAGTGAGGTTATCCTGTTTAACTTCAGGATGATCTGAGGAAGAAGGAAGCTATCTGACCTAATGGGAAGAGACTGACTCCATGATTCTGAAGAGAAGCCATGAACTACCGAAGGATACTGGGCACCCCAGAGGACTCTGTTCAAGCTCATAGAACTTTCCAAAGTGATGGAAACCGAGGCAGGGAAATGCATACGGAGGTGTTTATTATTTTGTCTAGAGCTGTGTCTCTGTCTTGCTAAATAAAGAGTAATCGTGTTTAGAACCATCTGCAAAGTCTCTCTTTGTGTTTGTTTGTTTTCACTATCACCTGCCCCGGAAAAGTCAAACTGTTAATCCAGAATACCCACATGGCTGCAGTTATGGGATACGGTGTGCTTAAGCTTGAGGGGTCAGCACTGGTCGTAGGGGCTAGGTAGTTGGACCACAGGGTCTCAGCTCTCAGAAGGGGGGGTTAGACCGAGGATCTGCACCTGAAGAGCGTGCTTAGAGAACTCAAGCTGGGGATCATCCTTGACTGTTCAGACTTAGGAAGCTTAAAGCCTCCAGTGATATGGGCCATGAGCACAACAGCCTGGTGAGTGATAAGCCAGAGGGAACTCTCGAGGGCTGTGTGTGTGACGCCAATATATCACACATGAAAGTAATGTTTCCTAACATACTGTATTCCACAAATGAGAGAAATTACCTTTGTGAAAATACCTTTGTGTAGAGTCAGGCTTTCCTCTGTATTTAAATGTGGATTTTATTTTTGAGATACGATTTACTACTGAGGCTGGTCTTGAGAGTTCCAAATTCCATTTACTTATGATCTGAGATAGATTCTAGACACATTGCCATAGGTGAAAGTGAATTATTCAGCTGTTGTACCAGCCCCTGAAGGCTGTATTTAAGAACATTAATGGCATACTACCACCATTTTTCCAGTGATAAACACATTTATTACTTTACAGTCTAAGGTTTAGAGTCCTAGCATCTATTTTACTACAAAGACTTCAGCTTAATATCAGAAATTGATTTGTGGCATTTACAGTTGCCTACCTTCCTCATCAATTATACAACTGCACTTTAGCTATAACTCATAACAGGTATGCACAATAAGTCAGATAACTAAGGGTACGTCTACACGGCAAAACAAAAAAGACCTGCAGCAGCGAGTCTCAGAGCCTGGGTCAACCGATGTGGGCTCATGCTATGGGGCTAAAAATAGCAATGTAGACATTTGGGCTCTGGCTGGAGCCCAGACTCTGAAACCGAGAGAGAGGGGAGGGTCTTGGAGTTGGAGCTCCAGTATCAGCCTAAATGTCTACACTATTATTTTTAGCCCCATAGCGTGAGCCCCATGAGCCCAAGTGGGTTGACCTGGGCTCTGAGATTAGTTTCTGCAGGGTTTTTGGGCAGTGTTTTCATACCTTATGGATACATTTTACTTGATTGCATTAGAATGGATGTTTATCATAATTTACAGATTGAGGCTTAGGGCTTGTCTACACTGGAACTTTACAGTGCTGCAACTTTCTCGCTCGGGTGTGAAAAAACACCCCCCTGAGCGCTGCAAGTTTCAGTGCTGTAACATGCCAGTATAGACAGTGCACCAGCGCTGGTAGCTACGTCCCTCGAGGTGGTGTTTTTTTTAGAGCGCTGGGAGAGCTAAGCGCTTTAACGTTGCCAGTGAAGACATGCCCTAAGTGAATTCTAAATCAAAACTCTTAAGTGGCACAGCACATCTAAACCATGTAAACAGGAGCATTTACAGAAACAACCTTCAGAAGCAGAACAGAGAGCCAACACAACAATCAAAAAGATTGAAAGAACCAGAACCTTTCATGTTCTTTCACAACTCAGGGCAGAACAAAGTATAGAACTTCTGAGCCAATGAAATAAAGGCTCATGTACAAACTCATTCAGCTTCCCTTTGTCTGCTCTGACTTAACTGAGCAGCCCTGCAAATAGTGTGTGTCTAGACCAAGAGGCGATATTAAAAACAAAAGGTTAGAGATCATCATGGGACATTAATTATGCAAAAGAAGCCAAACTGAATTTATTCAGAAGCAGTAGATCCCAAGCAGGAAATATTTTCCCTTTTTTTGACAGGGGTGGTTAAGAAAACATTTATGGTAATACCAGAGCATCTGCTGATGACAGTCAAAGCTGCAGGACACTGACATTAAATCACTGAACCATCTTGACAGCTTCTGGGTACTCACGTCCCATTCTAATAATAATTTGCTGTGAAATTCACCCAAATTTGAAAATTAGGCAGAAAATGTTTATGAAGAAAACAGGTAAAATTAATAAAGCAGTTATAAAAGGGATTTACATCTGACAAAACTTTTAATCTAAAATGAATGTTCAGCCATCAGACATTTTAGCGTTACATTTAAATCGACATATCATTCAAAGAGGTGTAAGTGTCGTTTTAAA
Source organism: Chelydra serpentina (assembly GCA_037349315.1). Lineage (NCBI taxonomy): Eukaryota > Metazoa > Chordata > Testudines > Chelydridae > Chelydra > Chelydra serpentina. The sequence continues at coordinate 66,542,642 of JBAIAC010000004.1, forward strand.
GGAGCAGAATGTAATTTTATGATCCATTTCATGTAGTTTGTCATGTGGCACTTTTTTGTTTAGAAGATTTTTTTTTTTTAAATACAGGTTAGCCTCTTGAAGAAGGCCTGAATCATGGAATTTATGGAATTTAACTCCTGATACCACAGAATTCTGAACAAAACACAATACTTCATTGTAATGCTTTAATTGATGCTTCTGTGTGTTGCAGAGGGTGATTACTTGAATAATAAGTATAAAAGATGTGTGAGCTGGTTGCTAAGCTAACTTGAGTAAGAGAAAAAAAATCAAGGAAATATACAACCATGAATCAAGGTGATGATAGGACAATTATTCAATGAAAGGTCATGCTGAAGGACTTGCAGAGCACTGACCTGCACATTATCACACATCAGAAAATTACTTGAGGGGTAATTAAGAGAATACTACACAAGTGCAATCAGTGACACAGAGAAACATAAAAATTTAAGGTATTTCCCTGGGGTTTGAGTGGTCAAATGCATTTCGGATCTATATTTAAATCTTTGAACAGCCCAAGATCTCAGAGAACAAAAGATTACACCAACGCCCACTGAGATTTACTAATCACTAAAGTTATCATTTCATACTTTATCAAAATTATCAACATTTTTATCTCAATTACTTTAAGAATTTAACTAAATATTATTTATAACAGGACACATTAAAAGTAGCAAAACTGTAAATAGGTTTTTCTGAATGTCAGGATAGAAAATTTTGTTTACATGATTGTTTCCCTTTCCTTTGGTAAATGCTTTCAAAATACATTTAAGGATGTAACATAATATGTTACAAGGAATTACTGTTATCACTAATAATTCTGTACTTATTCAAGTGTCGGATATCTGCATTTTTGAGGCCTGCATTATATTTCAAATCACAGTTTTAAGACTTTTAAATAAAAGATGTGCCTAAATCTCATTTAAATGTCCCATTTTTTCCTCCAGTTATGCATTCTTAAAAATGTGACTGTGTATATAGAAAAGCTACTTTAATAAATTTTTAGAAATGTCTTCTAAGCCCTTTGTGATTGAATTCATAGTAAATAGGGCACCTTTCCTTACACAGCAAAGGAATTTTTTTTTAAAAGTCTCAATGAAAATTTTTCAAACTTTCTAAAACATTGTTAAAATAGTGTTTCAGTAACATATACAGAAAATCAAAAAAATAACAATGGTGTGGAATGGCATAAAGATTTTATCACCACTGTTTGAGGTAACCTCCTAACTCACAAGCGGCTACTTTGTATCATATCACACCATCACATTATATATATATATATTTATTTCTCCATTTGTCCATGTCATGTAAGAATGAATCTCAGTACTGGAGAAGGGAAATTTCACACTCCACTTAACTCCAGAAGTTAAATTTGCAAGAGTAAAAAAAAATAAAAATTGGTAAACATGCTAAACATGATGTTAAATTAGAATATTCCATCCAAAAAAAAAAAAAAAAGTTTAAGGAAGCATATTAATCAGGGGGGGAAAATGTTAAAAGAACCTAGATCATCATTATGGTAAAAACAGAAATCACAAATGAATGTTATTTTTGAGTAGTAGTATTTTAGATTCATAAACCATTGGAGACTTTTTTGCTGATCTCTAGAGAGGAACTTTTGCTTACTTCTAAATAAACTTATTACAAAACTTGTGCATTTAAAAAAGCCCTATGCAACATTCCATCATTCATTCAAAAGTAAATCTGAGCTGTACATCCCTCTCAGAATCTAAACAAGAAATAAAAATTTCACTTGCCATATCAAATTACATATAGCTCCATCTTCTTCCAAGCATGCAGGAATAATACTGTACTACATGAAAGAGATCCTGCTGAAATGTATTTTAAATTTATGAGGCACTTTTTATATGCAAGTACATAATCCATTCGCAGATGCTTGACTGAGGATGTTTAAGTCTGTGTAAACTGTATTACTTTCACGTGTAACACAAACTGTCGGATGTAGCCCACTAAACCTATGCAAACATTGGAAAACAGTAATCCTAACCCTGACTGAAACACTACAGTAACAAAGTTAAAGATGAAAGGCTTTTGAAGCGGCCAGACCAACATTCAGAGTTCTGGTTCTCTCCTGCAGTAGCTACTTACAGTACAGGAAAGAACAAAGAGGAGGAACTGAACACTCCTTAAGGTAAAAAATCCTGGGAGCCATGGAAGGTCCCCAGTGAAGAGGAAGCACTTGTGCTGGGTGGTTGTGCTGATGCACAGAAGTTACACAGGAGACTTTGCAGCCCTCTTCACCTCTTCATGCCATGAAACTCAGCTCTACTATAGTCTATTCTGTGGCAATTGAGGGGGGTTGAGAGGGAGGAGTGGCCAGTTGGTCCACATACTGCTCAGACTCACTGCCCTACAATCTGTATCTAAGTAGTAGCTATTTGTGGCCGCTACTCTTATTCACATCCTACCTTAGTGGTCATTCAGCAGGTGCATACCGATACTGTAGGTTGGGGCTCAGGATTCTGTTTCTCAATCTTACATACATATGGCTGAACACACAGTCCAGCACAGTCAGAGGTCTATTCTAAATCTATGCTATGCTGCAACGGCCAATAGTGGCTAGAAAACAACGGAGGACTAATGTCATGCAAGGGAACTTCTCCCTCTTGCCATGCCTATTTTCTCCGCTACACTGGCTGCAAAGAATGGGAGTGGCATAAAAGCCTCTGTATCAGCTTCAAGCCATCAGAGGATCACTAGGATGATTCGCCAAGCACATGTTAATGTCACTAGAGTGTCAGATTTCCAGGATAGTGTGGTGCAAAGCAAACTACTCTGGAAAATGTGGCCTGGAAAATGTGTACAGCTGACTCTCTTATGAAAAGTCTCTCATGTATACTTAAAGCATTGTTTATAAACATGTAGAAGCGACAAAGGGTCCTGTGGCACCTGATAGACTAACAGAGGTATTGAAGCATAAGCTTTCGTGGGTCAATACCCACTTCTTCGGATGCAAGCAGTGGGTATTTTTCCACTGCTTGCATCCGAAGAAGTGGGTATTGACCCACGAAAGCTTATGCTTCAATACCTCTGTTAGTCTATAAGGTGCCACAGGACCCTTTGTCGCTTCTACAGATCCAGACTAACACGGCTACCCCTCTGATACTTTATAAACATGTAACCCTCTTAAAATATAGTGACAGCATTTCACAGTCCTATGAACTAGATCAAGAGGAAGAATATTTCAGAGGAACGAAGGGCTGATGGCCTGTAATACTTTGCTGGCACTCCATTCTGTTTGGGGAAAAAGGACTGGATTATGATTGGAAACGTAATAAAATAACTAACCAGTTTTCCAGTTTAAAAAAAACTTATGCTAAACAATTACTGACTGCTCAATCCACAGGCATAAAATTGAAAGATATACTATTCAAAATAGATATTCTTATAACATATTCAACTGTATAGAATTTTAGAGGTGCTTCTTCTGGCACTGTACAACTATATATTTTTAAAATTCTGACAAAACAACGGTTTATGAACTATTAAAGAGTGGTTTAAATATATCATTTGCTTGTTGTTACTTTGTATTAGATATCATGTTATGCCCCCTGCATTTAAAAAATATTTTAAGTGGCTTTTAATAGCAAGTTTGGCTTATCGGTGTGGTGATATATGTGTAACAGATAAACCATATTTCCTTCAACACCAACTCTGATTCTTGATATTTTTCCCATCTTAGGCGCTAACCTTTATTTGGAATAAAAATACAGAAGTCTTTAATTTTAAAATTTGTTTAAGCTCCTATTTACATTATGTTTGGTATTATGAAATAAATAAATTAAATCTTGCATAGTATGATGTATGCTAAATATACTACAGTATGTAACATTTAAACATGGCTAGGTAGGGACTGTTCTAACTTAATGCTCTTATTTATTTAGAAGTGGGTATCACATTATTGTTTCCAGTTGGGTTGTTACAGAGAAGGATGTGTATCTCTTGGCTACAGATAACTTTTTTTTTTATACTAAACAAAGATATGATGTTCTATTTCTATAACTGATAAAATTGCTAGCAGTAACAGGAGAATTTGATACCTTAGAATCATAGAATCTCAGGGTTGGAAGGGACCTCAGGAGGTCATCTAGTCCAACCCCCTGCTCAAAGCAGGACCAACCCCAACTAGATCATCCCAGCCAGGGCTTTGTCAAGCCTGACCTTAAAAACCTCTAAGGAAGGAGATTCCACCACCTCCCTAGGTAACCCATTCCAGTGCTTCACCACCCTACTACTGAAAACGTTTTTCCTAATATCCAACCTAAACCTCCCCCTCTGCAACTTGAGACCATTACTCCTTGTTCTGTCATCTTCTACCACTGAGAACAGTCTAGATCCATCCTCTTTGGAACCCCCTTTTAGAATCATAAATGTTATAATTCAATTGAAATGTTATAATTCAATTGAAATGATTAGATCATCTAGTCCATCCCCATTAACAGTGCAGGATCATTCCCCACAATCTTTTTTATATAGGAATCTGCTCCCGAATTACATTTCAGTGAGGGAAATGCCTTATTCTTCTGCTATGGACTTCTTTATGCAAGATGGCATGGTTGCGTATGGTTATCTTTTCGCCTTCAGCATGAATGCAGCTTGAAAAGTTATGTAGGGGGCTTTTGGTTGCTGAAACACATACTGTATTTGCTAAGCGAATAAGGATATTCACTCAGAATGGTGTGAGACAGAGTGCGATATGCCTGTATCAAATTATGAATTTGTATTATGTGTTGAACATGTGTAAACTTTCCTGAGGGAAGCCGATTGTACTGCATTCCAGACAGCTACCCTAGCCTGGAGAGGCGCTTCACACTTCACTGAAGTACTAATCATTGAGAGGCATCTGGAGCTATCCATTTTGAATGAGTCAACTTCAACTGATGGCCCACCCCCAAGAAACTGTTTTTTTCTACACAGGTAAGGCCAGCATGACTGGGGGAGGGAGCTGTAGCTTCCCAGTGGAGCACAGGGCAGAGACACAAAGGTCTATTTAAGAGCGAGATTCTATGTGCAGAGAACGATGTGCATGAGACAGAGGACATGAGGGACTCTGCCTAGTCTGAAATGTTGACAAACTTGGACTCAAAGAAAGGATGAGATCAGACCAGGGGAGAGTGTGCCTCATGACTTTTGTTGTTTTCAAATATGTGTAACTCCAGAGTGTTCTAAGAGTAATATCACCATGGCTAAGAAATTCCTTTGCTATATCTGTATTCCTTGCTTACCTGCAATGTTGCCCCCACAAAGAGGTTAAACTAGACACCTAGAGTAGAGTGCTCACGGCCTTGGGGGAGTGTGTGTAAGAGACTGGGGGACAGGCTCAGGAGGTCTCAGACACTGATTCTGGGGTTGAGGCTGGAATTCCACATCCCAAAGAAAGATGTTAGATAAGAGGTTTGAGCCTAGGAGTATGCCCTAAAATTCCAAAGCTAGTAACAGTGTCTAGCTCTATCCAGACCCAGTTGACTTGGAAAGAATGAAACCCAGTGACTGGGTCCACTCACAACAGACCGGTGACAGTACAGTAGATCCTGGGTCAAATGCTCCCGAATTACATTTGACCGATCACCTGTAATTTGTACATTAAAAAAAATATACATAGGCAATCTAGACATAGGCATATTAGAAAAATAGTTTTAAAAACATGTTAAAAATTAAGAAGTGTAGTGCAAATGCAGGACACTTTTTATGTAAAATCTCTTCAGATATACCCCAATTCCTGAAGAAACAGTTTGAGCTTGATACTTCATCCAACCTCTCTTGATCAGGTGACATAACAGAATTACATCAGCAAATGTTGCTGATGTGACACTTTAGCTTACAAATGTCCTTTATTATTATTTATATAGTGCCAATGGTTTGTAATATGCTTTATACTTTTATTGGCTTAAAGTAGCTTAAACCTAGATGTAGAATCACTATAATATTTTCTCTAATTATAAAAAATGCATTGATCTAATAAAATTATTTTTCTTCCTAGTATAGTTGTTACACTATATATGGGAAAACAAAATGAAAACAAGTTACTGCTGCAGAGTAAAACAAAGATGTTCACTAATTTGAAATGTCTGTTATTGGAACTTGAATGTATACTTCCTAACCTGCAAATATGTAATGTAAATATTTGCAGGTTAGGAAGTATGATTCCAAATAGGCTATCAAACCAAAAATATACAAACACCTGGGGAATAAAATCCATCTGTCTGAATGAATTTAGGAGCCATTTTTTAGCTGTTAGTAAAACCTTCATGCAAAATTTATTCAATGTGAATAATTTACTCAGTGCATTTCCATAGGCATCATAAAATGCAATAACTGATAAAAGATGAATATTCAAATAATCCTCTCAATCTCCAGCAAATCACAGCCATAGATTTCAAATTATTAAAATGATTACATTAGGAGAGTTTATCACAAACATGAAATATTAACTTTTGCCTCACATGAAAATTAAGTTTTATAGAACATCTCAAAACTATGTTCTAAGAACAGAGAGAAGGTACAATCAAGTACAAACAGCACCGCTATTTAACTATAGTAGCTCAATACTGAAATCTACAGTACTGTACTCTTCTCTAATGAGAAACACCAATCTATGGTTTTACACACTGTTGCAAGTAAGACAATGCTTGCTATGTAAAAACTTTATTGAAGGTCATGCTTTTCTAACAAAAGAGAAATTAAGCAGAAGAAAAAATGCCCTTATCTCAGAGAAAATGAATACGCTAACAGAGCCAAGCAATTAAAAGGATATGCACTAGTACCCTGTTTAGTAATCTAATATGTATTGGAAAATGTCTGGTGCTGCAAACTCTGCCATAGTGTAGTAAAAAATCAAAAACATTTTTTCTTTTGCAAAAAAACAAGTGTTACTCTAAATTACATTTTATTTGGAGGACCTTCAACTCTGTAAAGATGAATTTCCATCTATGATTAAAAATCAATTCCATTTTAATTGCTTCCAGGCTAATTGACTGCTTTCTATTCAGATAAAGTATCCCCTTTACTCTTACTGATCTAATGCTTTTAAGCAGAGATCAGAAAAATAACCTGCCAATTTTTTTTTTTTTAAAGTAGAAGAATTTTTTATTTAAACGAGATCATTAAAAAAATTGATAATTGTTATGTAACTTTTGGTTGTTTTCAGCTAAAAGAAATACCACGCAGGTATTAATGGTACACTATTAGAATATAAAGCTAAGGGCAGTTTAAAAACCTGTCTCTTGATACAATTACTGTTTCACAACATGAGGAATTATTTCTCATAGAGGGTGACATGTTTCCTTATGTCACAGTTATTCTTCCTTTACAGAAGCTGTTACAATGATAGGGAGGACAAATGTCTGCCATATATTACTATGCATTCCATTACAATGGGTTCATTCATATTTATAATACAACCTGTGATGTTGATGCAATCACTTTAGACCTCACTGTTGTTTCAAACAAATCCATAACTGAGAAAAAGGCAAGCTGTTGACAGGAGTTAATGCGGGTTTTACTCTGTTTACAATTGCTTTCTAATCTACTAAATGGCTGTGAAAATTGATGCACTGTTAGAAGTGCTTTTATACACTACTACAGATAAAGGGCTGTTGTGCTGCAATAATCTCTGTAATGCTAAATTGAATTTTCGACAGTGTTTTTTGTTTTCACAATTTGAATGTGACAAGGTAGGCTACTGAATTTATGGTCAATTTAATTCCATCAATTGAAAGCATTTTCCATTTTTATTAATTGAGATGTCTATTGCTGTTGTTGGGGGAAAATTACAGATCATTTTGTTACTATCACAAGGTTTTGGTTTTAAAAAGGAAAAATCACCAGGGCCCGAACCACCAGGGCTCTGCAGCTGTGTAGGCATAACTGAATCCTGAGGGCAGAAGACATGGCAGGGCATAGTTTGCACAGCTGCCCAGCTTCTCACTAGGGCCGAGACAGCCATTGCCCAGACTCAATGTTATGTAATGGAATTGGATGCTGGTGAGATGACATGCTTATGCAGTGCTTCCCTGACATCCTAGCAGTGGGGAGAAAGTTTTTCTCCAGAAAACTAAAAACCAGCAAGTTCACAGTAATCAGCCTACATGTTCGAAGAGTGTATGCTTTCGCTGACTGCTCTGAACAGCAGCAGAGTCAAGAAGAAAGGACGTAGTCTTCTGAGCTAAAGACTCCCTCCCAATGAAGAGGCAAGACAACACCTATGTAAAAGTGCTCAAAGTTTGGAGGCAGTCTCTGTAAGATAGCTGTACTACAGAAATTCCTTTCCACTAAATAAAAAGGAGAAAATAAAAGAACCGTATCTCTAAAAAAGCCTGGTCCCTCATTATGTCCTTAGAAGAAAGGGTAGAAGATGGAAAACACCTAATTTCAGATTATTTATGTTAATATAGAATAAAATTAGTTCTTTCACATTATTTAGATTGAAAACTAACATATGAACAGTCTGATATGCTGAATTAAGCAAGTAGATTTTTTTTTATGGTAGTTTTATTACTCAGGGAAGGCTCTTGACAAGATTTGGAAACCATACTACTTGGAATAATACACAGAGAACAGGTATTACAGTAAAATGTAGCTTTCTCAATATACCTCATCTCTGACCTAGAGATACCAGGTAGGCCCAAGATTAGGTCCTTTCTAAATTAATTGGAGTTTTGGTATTTAATAGGACCAGGATTTGATCCTTGCAGCAAAAAATTTAGATTCAATGTCCATTCAATCTTTGGGGCCCAACACTGAACAGGGTTACTCTTGTAAAACTTTGGAGTGCTGTGTGGAAATACTACAGATTTATAGCTATGTGGTAACTACAGTCAGAATTTGTCTTCTACTGCAGTGGTTCCCAAACTTTAACAACCTGTGAAACCCTTTCACTAAAATGTCAAGTCTCACGAACCCCTTCCTAAAAATGAATATTTGCAGGGATTTTCTCTTTTACCCGAGTATAAATTATAAAAGCACCGATCTTGGAAATATAAAGTTTGTTTTTATGACATGCTTATTACACACTATTATTAATTATTTATTACAGTATTTCTATTACATTATGAAAACGACAACATTTTTCCAAGATCTCACTTTCGTAGCTTGTATCACTTTGAATAAGCCTGTTATAAGACCAGGCTCCTATGTTTCATCAAGGAGTATCAGATGTGAAACAGCATGAAGGTATTTAAGAAGCCAACTCAAACTAAGAGTTCCTCATACACAAGCATTCAGGTCTTGAGCAGTCAAGGCAAAAAACGCACATTACAACAAAGCTTAAACTTGTTCTTCATAATAATTTTAAACAGTACTAGCTGCCTATTTAATTTTAAAAACAGCAAAAAATATCCACCTCCCTTTCCATTTCTTATAAAAAGTCTTGAAGTTTAAATCTTGTCAGTGTGATAGATATGCTTGCTTTGATCTGCTTAGCTCTTGGAAGTCCAGGGGCTCCTGGCTGCTGGCTCCATGCTGCTCGGAGTCCCTAGGGACAGCTTTGACCACCATTAGGGAATTTTTCCCAAGAACCCCCTGTAACATTTTGCAAACCCCCAGGGGTTCATGAACCCCAGTTTGGGAACCACTGTTCTACTGAGACGGCCGCTGATTATGTAAATTAGCACCAATATTCAAGGTTAATCCTCTTGTGAATTAAAATTCTGTCCTCTTGGAACTGGACTGGAAGCACCTACTCATTCCAGACCATTGAATAGTCTTCGGATGGCAATGACTTTCTGTTGCCACTGAACTTGGCTGGTTTCTAATTTCTAACATGTCACCTGGAGATGTAAGGCTCCATATGCTCTCACTTAGGATCCCTCACTAAACTATGTTAATACAGCATAAGTAGAGCTGAGCGGGAAATGGTTTTCCCATCTTGTGAAAAGTTTCAATAAACTTCAAAAAATTTCAGGATAAAACTTTGTTTTTCACACAAAAAAGGTCAAGAGCCCCAACCAGTGGTTAGGGCACTCACCTGGGACGTGGGAGATGCAGGGACTTGAACTGTCTTTCCCACATCCCCCGGGAGTGTTCTAAGTACCAAGCTTTAGAGTCAGTTTCTATTGCTTGTGCTCTGGCCTAATGAATATTAAATTATTTATGCAAAGTGGAATGGCTCCAACAAGAGTACTTGGAAGAAGCTTACTTTATAGCCCAGTGTTTAGAGCACTCATCTTTGATGCGGAAGAACCAGGTTCAGCTCCCTATTTTGCTGTCTCCTGTATCAGCATGGTCTGAAGGAACCTTTCGGACAAAAAGTTTTGTGAAAACTGATTCTTATGGATTTTGATGAATCCGCATTTTCTGACAAAAATGTTTTGTCATATAATTCCTGACCAGCTCCAAACATAGGTTGAGATTCTATACCCACAAAAGCAAGAATTTTCAATGTTAAGATTGCCACGTGATCTCTCCCCTTGTGTGTGTTATGATAGAGGGTCTCATTACACTATCACATAGCACTTGGCAATGTGACATACTGTACTATTACTATATCTGAACCCAGCAGATTTGGAGAAGATTCATATCTTATGTGATACTGAAGAAATGTAATTTCTTAGGATAAGTGTTAAATAAGCATTCTCACAAAAAAAACAAAAACAAAAACTATAAGAGAACTTATTAAATATAAACTGCTTTGCTAATACATACATGACAATGTTTAACAGTACTACTTCTTTATTGCTATTGCTAGATAGTATAAGTTATAATAGTGTAGCTTTCCTCAATAATAAACAAGATGAAAACTGATTAAGGTTAATACATTAGAATACGTTAGAAGAAATTGGGAGCTTCCTGCACAAACTGTGAGTGTTATAAATATATAAAATGTGTTAAATAAAAATGAAATTTAGTCTATGAAGTAATTTTAAATATTTAATGACAATCAAGTTATGATAGTATGTTTTTCTGATTAAAAATAGATAAGATTCTCAACCTTTCATCTTTAGACAAAGTGTTTCCTAATTGTTTTCATGTAAATTTGAATATTATAAATATTGACATTAAAATATTTCCCCCATCTATCCAAAAGACATCTTAAAATAGGTTTTCATTATTGGATGTGTTTTAGAGTCTCTCCCCCTATTATTGGCCTTATTACTAAATGCTCTAATTTAATTACTGTACAATGGCTTTATGCTACAGTTTTCTGTTCTTTTTACTATGTTACAAACAATATAAACCCTATGTTAAAATAACATTTTTATGGTTACCAAATCAAGCACTCAAAATTTAGGAAATGCCAGAATTAAGATTGCCTATGTAACATTAATCAGGCCCTTTGTGTGACTGCATTATGATACAGTCTTCAATTACATGATCACATACTATTTTTCCAGACTCCTACCTCATTCACTTAATAAGCAGTTGCTCTATATTTTGTTTTATCAATATATGGTTCCCATGCCTTTTTTACTGCTCACTATTCAAACCCTGCTCTGAATTCAGAATTAATTATTTCCTCATGAGGCTTTTCAGTGGCACTCACCACCAGTATGAGTTATTCACAAACAGTAATTAACACTGCTGTGAAGTGAGGGGATGGTATTATCTCCATTTTACAGATGGGTAACTGAGACATAGGGGTTAAGACTAAAAGTTTCCAGTAATATTTGGGGCCCAATTTGAGGCACCTAGGACCTGAATTTTCAGAGTGCTTAGCATTACATAGCACTTTGTATGTTTAAAGCACAGCTTTAGTGACTTCAGTTGCAGTTTTAATTGTTCAGCACTTCTGCGAATCAGACCTCAGGGTATCAAGCGGGGCATTCAGAAAATGAGAAATACATAATTAGTGATAACAAGTGAAAAGTTTGGTTCAAGTGACTTGTCCAGAATCACATATGAATTCTGTTACAGAGGCAGAGATAGAATCCAATTCTTCAGGACAGCCCTCAACTGCATTAACCACAAGACCTTCCTTTCTATTCCTGAAGTCTCCTGCAGGATTCACTACACACCTTCCAACTTCTGCAACAAATGAAGCAGGGGCCTACGATCAACAGCCTCTTTCATTACACAACCGTGACTAATTACAGTTCATCCTCTTCCCACCAACCCCTGGCACCTCATCCTAAGCACCTATCTTCACTCCTAAGCACTCTCATGCCTAGTGAGTCCCAGCCTCCTTACCTAGCTAGTCCTAGTCTCCCCTCTGGGCTTGCTGACCAAGTCCCAATCTCCCCCGTGCCCCGCCCCCAGTCCCAAATTACTTGCCAACCAATCCTAGTTCTCCCCCTCAACACCTTGTTCTCAGTCTCTTTGTCCAGCCAAGCCCGATTCCCCTTTGTTCTCATCTCCTCGGCCATTCTGTCTCACCCCCCACCTCCCCACTAGTTTCCAGTCCTCTAGTCTCCCTCTCCAGGTTCCTCATCCAATCTTAGTCTCTTCCCTGATTCCCTTCCCCAGCTCCTTGTCCCAGTCTCTCCTCCCACACTCCTGCTCCTTCTCATAAGTCTTCCCTCCGTCCCAGCTTTAGGTGGGAAATGGTTATTTGTGAAAAATTCTGAGATTTCAAAAATTCCCTGTTCTGCATGAGGGTGGGACTTAAAAAAAAATTTTTTTTTTAAACAAAAAACAAACATCCCCAGAATAGCCATTAGCATGGTGGTCAAGGCACTGACTGCTGAGATGTGGGAGACCCAGGTTCAAGCCCCTGCTCTGCCAGATTTAGATCAGGGACTTGAACCCAACTCTCTCTCTCATCTCAGGTGAGTATCCTAAATTCCTGGCTATTCTGAGGTGGGGCTCCTACACAACAGAAATCCCATCCTGGACTGAAAGTTTCACTGAAACTATATGCTCTGGCAAAAGGTTTCCAAGAATTGACTTCTCCCTAAAAAACCTGTTTTGTTGAAAATATCATGATCAGCTCTACTCTAGTCCCTGTTCCTGCCCCATTGGTTCTGAGTCTCAGTCTCCTTGTCCAGCCAGTCCCAGTTTCCCCCTACCCAGCTCATCTGATCTCAGTGTTTCCCTACCCCTTGCTAGCTAACTGGCTCCCAGCACTTTCATTTCCCTCACCAGTTCCCAGACTGTTTCCTCATTGGTTCTCAGTCCCATTCTCCTTGCCCCCCCACCCGCCAACTACAGACTAGCATTCCCCCATCACTGTTTCCCTGGATCCTCCCCAGGCTTCCAGTCTGATTTCCTTAGCCAGCCAGTCCCAGTCTTTCCCCACAAATTCCCAGGCCCAGTTTCCCTCTTCCCCCACTAGCCTCCTTCTCCCAGTACTTCCCCACCCCACCCTCAGTTTTTGACCCCTCCTCAAATCAGGCAGCTCCCTTCTCCACACAGCCTGAGCCTAGCAGGAAATTGAGAGCACAAGACAGACAGTCTCCCGGTATCAGTTTAGGCACCTGAACCTGGACCCTGCATAGCCCCCAGCCACACAAAGCTGTAGTTACAGGGAAAGTCCTGTTTAGTCCCAGGCTGCAGCATACTCAGTGCAGATGGAATCTTCAGAGATTTTAAATCTAAAAGCTAATTTAAATTTTAAAGCTACAATCGAAGGCGTCTAAGGCATTACTGAGCAAGTAAGAACTGTGATCTTTCAAAGGCTTATAACTTAGCCCAATTTGGGTAGATTTGCTCAGAGATGACAAAAGGTTCATCCCTGACACAAAGGCCACCCTCCTGCCAAATTTCAAGTCCCTGCTCCAAAGAATGGTGACACTAGAGCTTTTCAAGGACCAAGTTACCAGAATGTTTTAACATGGGCAAAGTAATGTAATTTCCTAAAGCCTTGTTCTCTTTAACAGCTGAACTGTTTTAGCTGACTTTTTTTTTTTTTAAGTGTCAGCCTGAGACCGATGTCCAGCATGTAAAATTTCAGCCTGAATGATTAAAGATTGTCAAAGTTATAGGCAACTGAAAACAGCATCTTATAATGGGAAATATTGGGCAATCTTAAAAATAAGCAGTGCTACTAGCCCTGCCTATAATATCAATCTTCTCTTCTGCTTATGTTTAGATTTCTCTGCCATGTAGGTGGCCATGAATCTATGAATGAAGGGGACACCTCGGAGCCTAGAACAATGTAAAAGTAAGAGATCTAAGTATAAAAAATGCCTGGCCCTGACTACTGTCTGGCATTATTTAATTATGTAAAATGTGGGGCACAGTTTATGGCTAGACAAAATAAGGGATGAATTTTGCAAATGTTCATACAAAGGGAATTATTGTGAATGTAAAGAATGAAGCCTCAAGCCCTGGTACTGTATTGTGTAATAATGATTATGTTGCATAGGATGATTCATGCTATTTGAAATGTTTCTGCATGTATACAGTACATCAATTTCTGCATACTATATCTAAAAATGTTTATTACTTGTACTCTTTTTTTATTTATCAACTTAAAAACATTTCTTAGGTAGTATTCTGCATTTACTGCCTTGTATTTGGGAACCTCATATTACTGTCTCTCTACAAAATCAGACAGCTTTAGTGAACTACATTTCTTTGCTATAGGTGCTGTTTGTTGACCAAAATCAACCCCTAGATTGCATACCATACCCAAACAATGGCAGACAAAACTCCTCTATTTAAGAGGCTGTATATGTCTTACTATATTTCATGCATGGTTGGATCTGGGGTTTTTGTTCATGCCACCTATACTTTCCCCCTAATTTTTAAGAACAGTAACAAACATTTAAATTGTTTAATACTGAATTAACTTCAGTTTCAAATCATTTGAATCTTCTGATAGCTAAAACCAGCTGACCATTTTGTGGCTAAGGAATAGTATTGCTATATGTGAAGCATGTTTGATTTTCAGCAATAGATCTGAGGCCTGTTCTAGGTACTAGGAATAATTTTTAGTTTCTCAATATATTTTTTTAAATTAAGGAAACTAAAGAAAAAACTAATATATTGTTATGCTTTATATTTTAAACCCACAAAACACAAGAAATTCAGAATTAGAGCTCCAGTGGCAATGTTAACTTTCCTCCAAGCCCATATGGATCCTGAAACTCAGTCATTCATTACATGATTAAACAACACAAGGAAAGGGAACATACTATTGGCAAATAATTAAGTGACAAACATTATCTTAAGTACCCTTGTGTAAATGCAAAATAAGGCACACATATTTTCCTCTTTTAATATATTTGCTACAGTTACAGAAATTGCTTGGTTTTAATTTTTGCTTAATGAGGAAGTTGCCATCTCCTCTCTTCACCACAGTTATCCAGGCCTTCGTCACCTCCAGCTTTGTTTATTGCAACGTGCTTCATAAGGGGCTATGTAACTTGGAAACTTATACACAACTGTCTATTTACTTAACAGTGTCTAATGCCAATGTTTCATAATTCATATAACTACTCTACTTTTCATTATGCACTCACTTCTAATTCATTTTTGGGCACAGCTTATGCTGATGATGGAACTCGTCTCTATGTCTCCACCACAGCTGATCCAACCAGAATAGTGGAATAAACAATCCAGTGAAAATATGATTTTGGTCTTGGATGAGGGCTATCTGATTATAATTCAATCCATATTAGATTATGAAACTTCCCCAAGATTAGTGGCTCAGGCTCTCTATAATTTATTTGAATGTTTAAAGGTACAAATTACAGTTGCTGTAGGAATCATAACTTTGAATTGCTAGTTTTGCATATTTAAACATACTGTTTTGGATACAATAAATATTGTTAGTACTAGATTGTACTAACAAATACAATTTGAGTAAGCTAGCAATAATGTATAGTTCTAAAACTAGGTGACTATGGTATGGGATGCAGGAAAATGCTTAAAACAAAAACTGTAAAGCAAAACCCACTTAAAAGACGGAAATCTAAAAAGACATGGCTAGAGCTGTATCAGTTGTGAGGGGGTCACTGAACTGAATGAACTTCAGTTCAGATCGGGGCTGAGTTGTAATATATTTTCACTTTCATTTACTAAAAACTTCACTCTATCCTCACCAGGTAATGAACCAGCAAACACAAAACCAAAACAAATCTGAGGGCTTGGCTACACTTGCAAGTTAGAGCGCATTAAAGTAGCCATGGGCGCACTAACTCCTGATGTGTCCACACTGGCAAGGCACGTAGAGCACCTGGGGCGCTCCTGGTAATCCACCTCCATGAGAAGCATAATGCTTGCTGCGCCCTGGCTGAAACGCCCAGCGTCAGTGTGAACGAGGTGTCGCATTACTGCGCTGTGACTGGCCTCTGGAAACGTCCCATAATCCCCTGAAGTCAAGTGGCCACTCTTCTCATTGTTTTGAAATTGGCTACAGGAATGCAGATATGCCCTTTCAAAGCTCCGTTTCTGACAGCCAGCATGCTTATCTGCTCCGGGAGAAAGCAAGCATTACTGTGGAATGCTGCTTGCTGTGAGTGAGAGAGAGAGACGGGGGGGTGGGGGGGGGTGGGATGGGGGTGTCTGCTGCTGTCTGAACTTACAAGACAGCACGCTGACACACTCAGCCCCCCAAAACACCTACACACAACACATTCCCTGTCACACTCCACCCCCACCCTTCCATTTGAAAAGCACGTTGCAGCCACTTGCACACTGGGATAGCTACCACAACGCACTGCTCTTTGTGGTGTTGCAGGAGCTGCTAATGCGCTTGCAGCTGACAGTGTAAACACTCGGCAGCATTTTCCCTGCTGTGGTCTCCAAAGGCTGGTTTAACTCACAGCGCTCTGCATCTGCAAGTGTAGCCATGAGCAAAGGTTGAGCTCTACATTCTTCCTACTTGATTTTAAAAACTACAGTTTATTTGGGGAGTAAATGACATATGGCAAAGCTACATATACGAAAAATGTTGCAAATTCACTTTGGGCTGTCAACAGGAGTTCAAGATGTATCAGTAAAGGAATACAAAATAATCCCTTTGAGAGGCATGACTTTAGCTTACAGTTTAAAGCACATAAAACTATTTGAGCCTCTTACTACTCATATTATACGTTATGGAATTTCCACTCCAAATAAAATGCCCTTTCTACTCGAGGAGCATGCAGGATAAAGCTATACAATTAGTTGTAGTTATTCATTAGGTTTCAATCAGGTTGGCTTTTGTTTGTTTGAGGTATAGAACTGGTGTTGCACAGAGATTTTATCCTTAAAATGTAACTCTCAGACCAAGCTGAGGCAGAAATCATAATAATCTTATTCAGCTGTGGAAACAGAGAACATTAAAGATTAATTTAATTAAAATTAAAGCTTTTGGCCCTATGGTGTTTAAAATGTATCGATGACCTGGAAGAGAACATAAAATCCTCACCGACAAAGTCTGCAGATGACACAAAGATTGGCGGAGTGGTAAAGAATGAGGAGGACAGTTCACTAATACAGAACAATCTGGATCGCTTGGTAAAATGGGAACGAGAAAACAACATGCATTTTAGTACGACCAAATGTAAACGTATATATCTAGGCCATTCTTACAGGATTAGGTATTCTGCCCAGGGTAACAGTGACTCTGAAAAAGATATGGGCGGGGCCATAGTGGATAATCAACTGAACATGAGCTTCCTGTGTAAAAAGACCAAAAAGGTTAATGTGATCTTAATGTAACCAAATACAAGGAGAAACAGGTTGTCTCTGAGATAGGAGGGAAGGCAGCTTAGCAGTCAACACTGGACAGACACAAGGAGCCAGAGCTTTGGCAAACTGAGAAAGGGAGGTCCTTCAACCCAGGGGATCAAAGTTTCTGGGAACTGACTATAGGTGAGAAACCTGCTTCAGCAAAGATCTTTCACCTAGGAAGTCGAGGGAAACGAGCACCTTGTACTTCTGTGGAAGGTGCTGACTGAAAGAAAGCCAGCCATAGCTGGAAAGAAAGAAGATGGATAAGAAATTTACTTTGAATCTAGGCTGTAGCTTGTTAAGTCTTTGCCACTAGAAAGCGTATTTCACTTTTATTTGCTTGTCACCATTTTGTCTTTACTCTTGAAGTGATTAACTCCAGTTAAAGCAACAAGCTACTGTACTTGTGTCTCTTTAAAGGAGCAACAAACATTATTCCTCTGAATATTCTAGGAGAGGCTGGCCATTTCAAGGCAGATGGTTTTGGGGAACTCTGGGACTGGGGTGGGTGTTGGGGTCACGCTCAGTAGTAACCAACACTGGTGAAGACCAGAGAGGGGTGGTTGTTTTGTAGGCAGGCTGCTGGGGTGAGAGCACTGAACCAGGGCTGCACAGCACACAAACTCAGGGAACAGCTTGCTTGTCTGCTGGCTGTTGGTGTCTGGGCTGTGAGCCACAGTAGCAGAGCATTTAAAGTAGCATTTAGAGTAGCAGAGTACCAGGTTACAGGGAAGGTGATGACACAGCCTCTCACTAGTCTGGATTACACCCTAATATGTGACCAAGGCCTATTTGATAAGAGGAAGAACACATGTGAAGCTGGTGACCCGATTATAATATTGGCATATGCTAAACCACCACATAACCTATGTCACAAATAGGTTGGTTCTTACTATATTATTGATAAATTGAGTTCTTTTGTGTATAAGATACAAATTTATTTTAAAAAAACCAGGTGGACAAGGTGCATCATGCAAATTAACTGAAGTTGTACCAGAAGAAGATAGAAAGAATGAGTATAATCTTTTCTCTAATGGTACGTTGATAGTGGGTGGGTGTGCCTATTCAAAATCAGTGTACTACTCTTTTTATAACCAGCTATAATAATGCTCTTTAATTAATTAACATTAAAGTTACCTTTGACCGTATCTATATTTCTGCTGTCACAAATAAGTATTTTCTACTTTATCATTGACTATTTAAGCTTAAGCATCACCTTAATTAACACCTGCATAAAGGCCATACCAGTAACTATCAATATAGATAGCATTTTCCAAAACATTAACATTTTATCTAAAACACTTGTAAAAACCATTTAGTACCAGAACATGTTTACAGCATGTCCTGGGATTATGCCCTCAATTATCTCTAAAATTGCTTCTGAATTGCCTTACTTGACTTTACTCATATTTGTGACCCTAGGCACCCCTGGTTTTCACACCTTACATATTACTGCAGTAATATTTGTACAAAATGTATCTTCAATGGTAACATATGTATAATTGTAAAATGTATGTTAGTTATATGTTACTAGAACATGTGTAAAACCAGACGGCCTACTTTAGGTAAGGGTAATAAACAGGCCTGTCCTTGACAAAGGATTGTGGGTTCACCTCAATAAGTTTGCATATTAGCAGTAAATGAAGATATTGAGCTAAACTTGGGGTTATCCTGATCCTGAACTTTAGAGACAGAGAATTAACATGTCTCTTCCACCCCAGAGACATACAGGAGGCCTTGCTGACTTGTAAGACAGACATTCCTTTGGGGATATAAAGAACAGAGAGAGACTCCATCTTTATCCTTCACCTCAGGAGACAAAGGAACCAAGCAATTGAATCTCCATGATGGGTCCTGGCCAGTGAAAGCTGGAAAAGACTGTGGGTGAGAAACTATTTTGAACAAAGGATGTATCACTCTAGATTAAATTTTAGTCTTTTAGATGTGTGTTTTCACTTTTATTTACTTCTAACCATTTCTACATCTAACCCTTTGACTTGGTATCACTTAATCCATGTTCATTTGTTAATAAACTTGTTTCCTTTCATTTTAAATCATGAGTGCTGTGTAAGTTCAGTCAAGTGTGTGCTTCTAGAAAGATGACAGGTTGGAGTGTTTTATTGTCTCTGTAAAGGCAGTGAACCTAACACTTTCTCTATGAGGGTCCAGTGAGAGGGACCAGTCCCTGCAGTAAGATGATTTTGGGAGAAATTTGGGGCTAGAAATATACTAAGGTCAGTCTGCAAGGAATAACTAGGTTGGACAAAACCAGGGTGAGGCTTGTGGGCTGCTGGCAGGCTGTTGGGGTCAGAGCTCTGGAACAAAGCTGCACAACCATAAATCACCTAAGGTTACAAGATAGATGGTGATCGAACCCTTTACTCGCCTGGGTGAGCCCTAAAACATAACAATATTTTATCAGGCCTCACTTGACTATTGTCAAACCTATTTTTAGGATGTAAATTTTTGGGCATATTTACATTTCAACACATTTCTATACAACATGAGCAAGCATAATCTCTCTAAGATACACACACTATTGGAATACTGTGTGCCACTCTTGTGTCTGCAGTTTGAGAAGGATGTCAATAAATTCGAGAGGTTCAGAGAAGAGCCACACAAATTATTAAAGGATTGGGCAAAAATGCCTTATAGTGATAGACTGAGGGAGCTCAATCTATTGAGATTTACAAAGAGCAGGGAAGAAGTAACTTGATCACAGTCTAGAAGTACCTACATGGGGAACAAAATTTGAAAAAAGGGGTTTTCAGTCTAGAAGATAAAGATGTAACAAGATCCAATGGCTGCAAGTTGAAGCTACACAAATTCAGACTGGAAACAAGGTACACATTTTTAACGGAGAGCGCAATTAACCATTAGAGCAAGTTGCCTAGGGTCATGGTGAATTCTCCATCATTGGAAAATTTTAAATAAAGATTGGATTTTTTGCTAAAAGATGTGCACTAATTCGGACAGGAAGTATTTCAAGGAACTGGACTAAGCTATGCAGGAGGTTAGACTAGATGATCAGAGTGGTCCCTTCTGGTCTTCTAATACTTGAAACTATTAAATGCTTTGTTAAACTAGAAATTATTTTACTACCACATAATTAATTGCACTGTTGAGTGCATGATAGATTATGGAATGTTTACATATTCCATTTTATTGTACTTAAAATATGGTTGCTTACCCTACATGATTCCATATGAACCTCATGCATGCAAGCTCAGAGTCTTCTGAATTGAACTGTCATGGCTTCCAGTGTGCCCTGTGCCTCCTCATGTTCTTGCACAAGGGTATAACGGACATACCTGCGCCGCTCCCTCAGTTCCTTTGCCATTTGAAACTCATGGTAGCAGAGGACTCTGAAGAGTGGGGAGGGAGGGATCCACATTGACAACATCTTTATAGTTACTGTAAGTTAAGTAACTACTTTTTTCTTTCTTCAGAAGATCCAGCTTCTAGAATCTTTGAACGTGCTTGCATGAGACAACTGTACCACTAATTGACCTCTAATGCAAGATTCAGCAGTGTACAGTATAGATATTAGGCATGTTATTAAAGGAGTGTCTAGTGCACCACCTCTAACACAGCACTCCCTGAACATACTGAAGGGCCTGTGTATTGTTAGATCTATTACAATGCCTGGCACAGCTCCCCGGGGTACATGCACACAGTCTGTGATGTATAATGTCTATTTGAACCTGTGCACTATTTTTGGTTTGTTCCACCACTTCTTTCAAATGGCTTTGTCCCACATGAGGAGCTGAGCATGAGCTGAGTAGACAGGAGTCACACCCTCAACCCCTGCAGATGTTATAGAGGCGGGTCATCAGTCTTTTGGAGTGCTGCTGCGTGCTTGACTCTGGGCATAGTAGCTCAAATACCAACTTTAGATCTTAGTACTGGACGAGGTAAGGAGCATGATTTATTGTTTTCATTCATTTATTCTGTAAATTATTACTACTTTTTTCTTTTCTTTTTTGCAGAATTGCTTTTTTTATTTCTTATTTTGAGCTGTTTTGTAGCTGAACTAAGGGTTTCCTTATCTCATGTGTCCTCCAAGGGTACAGAGGCAGGAATCATTCCATCCGATAGTTCATAGATTCTAAGTCCAGAAGGGACCATTTTGATCATCTAGTCTGACCTCTTGTATAAAACAGGCCACAGAACTTTCCCAAAATAATTCCTAGAGCATATCTTTTTAGAAAAAAACATGCAATCTTGATTTACAGATTGTAAGTGATGGAGAATCCACCCCACTCTTGGTAAATTGTTCCCATAGTTAATTACTTGTACCATAAAATATTTACACTTTTTTCCTGTCTGAATTTCTCTAGCATCAACTTCCAGCCATTGGATCATATTACATCTTTCTCTTCTAGATTGAAGAGTCCATTATTAAATATTTCTCACCACGTTGGTACTTATAGACCAGCGGTGTCCAAGAGAAATTCGATGCTAGCCACATTTGTGGTTTTGAATTTTTCTTATTAGCCACATTATAAAAAAGCCACATTAAGCCACATTATAAAAAAGCCTAATTCATTAGCCACAATTCAATAGTCTACTAGCCATATGTGGCTAGTGGCGAACATATTGGACACCGCTATTATAGCCAAGTCATCTCTTAACCTTCTCTTTGTTAAGCTAAATAGATTCAGCTCCTTGAGTCTGTCAGTATAAGGCTTTAATTCTTGTGGCTCTTCTCCAACTCCTCTGTAACATCCTTCTTGAATTGTGGACACCTGAACGAACACATATCAACTGATAGATCAACAACTCCTGGAAAATTGTCTTCTCTTTGAGCAGGAAAGCAGCCAAGGAACAGACCTCAGATTAATTTGGAGAAGATTAGTTGGTTTTTTCTCCTAACTTAATTAAACTATTAACCACTATTTACAAATAAGAATGGATGAGCAAGAAAAGGGACAACACTGACAAAGGAAGCACTGGTGACATTCAGCTCTGGTGTGTGTGTGATGCACCTTTAACAGTCATAAATAATTGATGAGAATTTGGGGCTACACCTCTTTTATATCCACTGATCCCAACATGTGATGAGTGCACACTAGGCCTAAACAGACACTGCTTGCTAGAAATCTGTAGATTTGCAAGTTGGAGGTGCAGTTCTCCCCAGAGTGGGGGGTCCATATGGTGAGTCTCCTGGGAGAAAAGAGCAATTTTCTTTTTGACTTATTTTTCCTGAACATGCTTTTTCATCCCTTAGGAGACACCATATTATACTAGTGCAGGGCCAAACATTATTTGTGTAAATACAAGATGAGACTATTATACATAAAAAAAAACAAATTGCTAATCAGAAAACAGATACCTAATATTGTTTTCTTCTCTAGTAGATGGGCTAATTTAATGTAATGTGTCTGAAAAATCCCATTGGGAAAGAGATCATTGTAAACAAACTGTCAAGCTTAATTGGGATATCCTGTAAAAATATCTTTCATAAATAAATGCATACATATGCAGTATCTATACCTGCAAACTCTTTCATGAAAGATGGACCTAAAGGATTAGAGAGAAAGATAGTGTAATACAGTTTCTCAGAGAATTTCCATACATTGCAGCATTGCTGCGGGAAACTGTCAAGTGGGAAAATTTTAAATGCAGACTTCATCCTGCTACTTAGTGTCTGGAAGTATATTGTATTTAAATGGAATGATCTACATTTGTTTTTAAAAAACTCTTATTTTTTAATTCAATAAGATCCAAATAAGCAGTAATAGATATTTCATATTCATATACGATGTCATGTTTAACTCAGTACCTTTTAAACAAAGGAGAGAGTGTATTTTTTAATCTCTTGTAATTTAGTAAAAGTATAGCCATACAGAACTGAATATGGTGCAATTAGAAAAAATCTGAATTCCTTGCACGTGTAAGCAAATTGTGATCCAAACCCCCCACATCTTACTAAATGTTTAAAAATGAAAAAAACTTTATCCAGAGAAATGAGAAAGCCTAAGTGAGGCATACATTTTGGAAGGAAGACAGTGACAAAAATAAACTATGTGCAAACATTTTTAAGAGACGACAATTAAAGGTTACGGTCTTTACTGGTTAAAAAAAATTGTCTATATCCTGAGTGGACAAGGTCAGTTGCTAATTTAATGAGAGATAAATAGCAAGATCATAGGAGTAGGATGGAATCCTTATTCAAACACAGAAGCCAGAATGGCATGGAAAGGCTATGTCTGTGGAAGTATAAGCATCTTCTCTATAGTCTGTTGAGGTATGTGTGAAAGATCAAACTGGAGCTCTGCAATATTGGACTAGAGAAGCTATACCTCTGAGAGTCCTAGAGGTAGAATTGCTTTTAGCACACTGAGCCCTAATGCTTAGAGAGCTTTGTAGGTAATAGAAATATTGACTATGTCTTATCATACCAATCAATATTGTCTCTGCTTTCTTGTACTCCCCCCAACATTCGATCTCTCTCCATCTGTTGTCTGTTTTGTTCTGTGCTTGTACAGCACCTAGCGCAATTGAGTCTTGGTCCATGACTGGGGCTCCTACGTACCCCAGTAATACAAATAATTAACTAACTAAAATACATATTCCAAACTACATGAATAACACAATGACTCAAGTAGCTTGAACAAAATTTGGCAAATTCTTCTTAGATCCAACAGCAATAGACACCTTTGATTGGGCAAAGCTGGATGTTTGCTAAGGAGACAGAGTTCCATAAGTAGAAATCCCCACCTGGATATCAGAGATGGACGTAACATCACAAGCAGATTATTTTCGCCATGAATTACTGAGTTTTCACGTAATCAGTCTACAAGAAAAATGACTTTCCTGTGAAATGGGAAGTTCTTAGAGTAGCAATATCTTAGAGTTCTTTTTGCCAAACAGAACAGTAGGGCGGACTCACACTAGGCTGAACTCCAAGGCATTTATGCCATGTAATAACCCTCTCCCTCCTTTCCAACACAGGTAAACTACAGCTTTGTTGCTCACCCATACTAGAACTCATCTATCCATTCTGCAATGTTAACAAGGTCTTTATTTAATTTCTTAGATCTAAAAAATGTATATTTAATTTGCTCTCCAACAGGGTAGCCTCCTTTTTGTTTCCATAACCTTTCACTACAGATGAGACCTCAAAGTTTTGTTTAAGAGGCAGGATATTTAGACATAATGAAACATACTTCCATACAAATGAACACTTAGGCCTTGTCTACACTACAGAGTTTTGTTGAAAAAATTTATGCTGACATACAGCTACTGCTTTAATTAAACCGCTGTTGCATGTCCACGCTATGCTCCTTGTGTCGGCATAGCGCATGCACGCTAGCAGCTCTTGCATTGACACAGAGCTCTGTGGGTAGCTATTCCACTGTGGAACTGGCTGCAGGGCGCTTTGGGAAGGGTTTGCAATGCCTCATGAGGCAGGTACAGGGTCACAGGATGCAGCTTTGTCAATTCCATCATTCCATGGACTTCCTACTAGATTGCCAGTTGCTTTTCCACTGAAATGGGGAGCGGGAAGGACAGAGTGTGATAAGGAGTGTGTGTGGGGGCAGGAGAAACAGAAAGCGTATTGGGGAAGTGAGAGTGTGTGTGTGTGGGGGGAGTGTATATATGAGAGAGAGAGAGAGAGAGAGAGAGAGAGTGTGTGTGTGTGTGTGTGTGTGTGTTGGGAGAGAGTGAGTGTGTCGGCATGCTGTCTCTTTTAGTTCAGACAGCAGTTGGAAGCAACCAGTCCTCAGGCAGGCAGAGGGGGACACCCCACACCCACATCATAAAATCATAGAAAATTAGGGTTGGAAGAAACCTCAGGAGGTCATCTAGTCCAACCCCCTGCTCAAAACAGGACCAACACCAACTAAACCATCCCATCCAGGGCTTTGTCAAGCTGGGCCTTAAAAACCTCTAAGAATGCAGATTCTACCACCTCCCTAGGTAACCCATTCCACTGCTTCACCACCCTTATAGTGAAATAATGTTTCCTAATATCCAACCTAGACCTCCCCCACTGCAACTTAAGACCATTGCTCCTTGTTCCGTCATCTGCCACCACTGAGAACAGCCGAGCTCCATCCTCTTTGGAATCCCCCTCCAGTTAGTTGAAGGCTGCTATCAAATCCCCCCCACTCTTCTCTTCTACAGACTAAAGAAGACACTGCTGGCTAAAGTGTTCTGATTTCTGATGCACAGAATGCACCCACACCAGATGTGGAACACAGAGACAAGTACTCAAATTAAAATGAGAGGGTTTTGCCTAAATCCCTCTGAGGGGAGGCTTTTAAAAGACTTTTTATAGAACCCAGAAACCTGATTTGATCTATGCACAAACTTTAGTTCTATAAAAATATTATAGAAGGATTATTGGATTATTCTGTCTAGGGCCTGATCACATCTAGAGTGCGGAAAAGGAGTTGGATTCACCAAGAGGCTGGAGCTTTCATGGTGAGGCTAGGTGGTTTGCTCATACAGTAGTCCATGTGGGTCTGTAGGCCTTGGAATGATGTAGGCCCATTAGGGCTTTTGGTTTGAATATTTGGGATATATTAGTTTACTTAACATTTGAGACTCAAATGGAGTTGGGGAAAGGAAGAGAAGAGGCAAAAGAAGGAAGGGAAGGCTTTTGACAGCTCAAGACGGCTGTTGCTTCCTTTTGCTCTGTTAGGACAAGTTGCCTTTAGGAGTTATCTTGCTTGACTTTCAACAGTTATAAAAAGTTGCAACCACTTGGCCAAATTTCTGCTACTTGTCTCCATCCTCACTGGCCCCCTGCCATTCACAATTTTAGTTTAGCTCTCTCCCTTCTTTCACTGCAAAATTATGTTACATATTTCTTGCATTCTTATTCTACTCAGATGCTAGCAAACTGATTATATCTCATACAATCAGACTGAAATCTAATCTAAATCTTGCTGCAATCCACCCTGAATGGAAAGTTCCTCAAGTACCACTTGTTCTTTATCCTTACTTGTTAAAAACACTGTATTCCATTTAGTTTCAAATGACCCAAATGTCACATCCTTTGTACTAAAAACCCGGAATTGTTATCTACCATAACTGGCTTCTTTAAAAATCTGATTAGTATACTTTATCTTGAAGAGTTACATCTATTTGTTTGACTTTAGTGTTAAACTAAATTTGCTGAGGTACTAACTATAATGTGGAAACCCAAAGGAAACAAATATTTATAAGAAGCAGTAATTAACATCCCAGTGAATGGGTAAGTCCTTTTCACTAAACAATTCTTTCTTAACTTTCAAAACTGACGACAATTTACAATATATTTTGTTATCTGCATTTATTAAGTATCTGTAAAAAGGTTATTTTGATAAATAATATTCATTATTGGGTTGTTTTTGTTACTACTGACACTGCTCAGTATAAACATCCTTTGAAAGGCAGAAAGATGTAATTTTAGTTTCTAGACTTCTAATAAAAGTGCATTTTGTACCATTCAACCCAAAAGTATTCTTTAAGTTTATTTCACTGCTTCTGAAAACTGATGAAATAAAATGCCCCATAAGCCTTTCCCCAAAAGCAGGAAATTTACGCTTTTCAGAAATTCTATTGCTACAGGAGGGAAACAGCAGAATTAAACTTATGGTATGTCTACACTACGGGAATAGTTCGATTTATCTTAAACCGAACTTGTGAAATCGATTTTACAAAGTCGATCGTGCGAATCCACACCAAGGACATTAATTCGAGTTTGTG
Source organism: Chelydra serpentina (assembly GCA_037349315.1). Lineage (NCBI taxonomy): Eukaryota > Metazoa > Chordata > Testudines > Chelydridae > Chelydra > Chelydra serpentina. The sequence continues at coordinate 66,569,918 of JBAIAC010000004.1, forward strand.
AGTCCACACTAACGGGGCAAGCGTTGACAATGCAAGCGGTGCACTGTGGGTAGCTATCCCACAGTTCCTGCAGTCCCCGCTGCCCATTGGAATTCTGGGTCTAGCCCCCAGTGCCTTCTGGGGCCAAAAATGTGTCGCGGGTGGTTTTGGGAACCTGTCGTCATTCGACCCACACTCCCGCCCTCCCTACGTGAAAGCGCTGGCGGGAAATTACATCGCGCCCTTTTCTGGTGATTGACAGCGCGGACGCCACAGGACGGCGAGCATGGAGCCCTCCGCGATTATCGCTGCTGTTCTGTCCGTTGTCAACACCTTGCGCCTTATCGTCCACCTTTTCCAGAGGCAGATGCAGATAAATCTGGCGAGGAGGCAACGGAAGCTCCGTGAGGACATGAACTCTGAGAGGGGCACAGACCTCTCGCAAAGCACGGGACCCCGGCCCCTAGACATCATGGTGGCAATGGGTCACGTTGATCCTGTGGAACGGCGATTCTGGGCCAGGGAAACAAGCACTGATTGGTGGGACCGCATAGTGCTGCAGGTCTGGGATGAGTCCCAGTGGCTGAGAAACTTTTGTATGCGTAAGGGCACTTTCCTGGAACTTTGTGAGTTGCTGTCCCCTGCCCTGAAGCGCCAGGACACCCGGATGCGAGCTGCCCTGACTATCCAGAAGCGAGTGGCCATAGCCCCGTGGAAGCTTGCAACGCTAGACAGCTACCGGTCAGTCGCGAATCAATTTGGAGTGGGCAAGTCTACCGTGGGGGTTGCTGTGATGCAGGTAGCCCATGCAATCGTTGACCTGCTGCTCTCAAAGGTAGTGACCCTTGGAGACGTGCAGGTGATCATGGATGGCTTCTCTGCTATGGGATTTCCAAACTGCGGCGGGGCTATTGATGGGACACACATCCCCATCCTTGGACCAGCCCACCAGGGCAGCCAGTACATTAACCGGAAGGGCTATTTTTCTATGGTGCTGCAAGCACTAGTGGACCATAAAGGACGTTTTACAAACATCAACGTTGGATGGCCGGGCAAGGTTCATGACGCTCGTGTGTTCAGGAACTCTGGTCTGTTCAGACGGCTGCAGGAAGGTATTTTCTTCCCAGACTACAAAATAACTGTTGGGGATGTGGAGATGCCTATAGTGATCCTCGGGGACCCAGCCTACCCACTAATGCCCTGGCTCATGAAGCCATACACGGGCGCCCTGGACACTGAAAAGGAGCTATTTACTACCGGCTGAGCAAGTGCAGGATGGTGGTGGAGTGTGCCTTTGGCCGTCTGAAAGGGAGATGGCGAAGCTTACTTACTCGCTCCGATCTCAGCCAAACAAATATCCCCATTGTGATCGCAGCTTGCTGTGTGCTCCACAATCTCTGCGAGAGCAAGGGGGAGACGTTTATGGTAGGGTGGGAGGCTGAGGCCAGTCGCCTGGCTGCTGATTACGCACAGCCGGACACCAGGGCGATTAGAAGATCCCAGCGGGACGCGCTGTGCATCCGGGAAGCTCTGAAAGCTAGATTCCAGAGCGAGCAGGGTAACCAGTGACTGTTTCGCTTGTTAAAACTGAAGCTGAACCAGCCCCCGTTTCTTTACCCGGTGACCGTTGTCTATCCGCTACAATTACCGGCACCCTTTCCCCCCCCTTCAGTGTCCGGTTTAAAAGTATAATAAAGGAAACATTGTTTATTAAAACCGTCTTCTTTATTAATGATTTCTCGGTCAAGTGCTGAGACTGGGACAAATACCGCGGTTGGGGAGCGGGTGGAGTGATGGAAAGGGCGCTTCCCAACTCGGGGAATGACAGGCTCCTGCTCCCTGAGCAGTCCTCAATGGTGTACTGCTTGTTTCAACAGAGCCTGCAACCACTCCAAAGGCACTGGCTTACCATGGTCTCCAGGGAGCAGTTTTGCAGTGTCCAGGTCCGCTTGGGTGATCTGAACACCAGGACCCCTGGCAGTTAATACAAATACATAATATTCGACCTTGTACTGAGTGCACATGTGATAGATAGTATGCATGGTCTTGTTCACAGGGAAAGAGTAAAGGCATTGTTCGGGAACCTGATGCAAAAGCTTTCACTGTACCTACAGGAGAGTTTCGCGGAGATCTCCGATGGGGATTTCTCCTCTATCCCCATACATATTGACAGACTATTCAAGTAGTTGCCTTTGAAAAGATTGAAAACTGAAGCGCCTATTGCAAAGCAAGCAATAAAAACACATTGATAAGAAACCAATGCCTATTCTATTCAAAATAAATATTTAAAACACCGACCTGACGATCCTTCGCCTGGGTCCTGGTCTGGGCTGCTGCTTTGGGAGGGTTCGTATGGGAGCTCGGTGAGGGTGATGAACAGATCCTGGCTGTCGGGGAAATCAGCGTTTAAAGCGCTGTCGACTGCCTCGTCCTCCTTCTCTCCTTCCTCCTCTTCACCGTCTGCGAAAATGTCAGACGACGTGGCCGTAGATAAGACCCCGTCGTCAGAGTCCACGGACACTGGTGGTGTAGTGGTGGCAGCACCACCGAGCATAGCATGCAGTGCCTCGTAAAAACGGCATGTGTGTGGCTGCGATCCGGAGTGTCCGTTGGACTCTTTGGTTTTTTGGTATGCCTGTCGCAGCTCCTTGATTTTCACGCGGCACTGCGTTGCATCCCGGACGTATCCTCTCTCCGCCATTGCCTTGGAAATCTTCTCATAAATTTTCGCATTCCGTCTTTTGGATCGCAGCGCCGAAAGCACGGACTCATCGCCCCACACAGCGATCAGGTCCAAGACTTCCCGATCAGTCCAAGCTGGTGCTCTCTTCCTATTCTGCGATGTCATGGTCACCACGGCTGCAGAGCTCTGCATCGTTGCCAGTGCTGCTGTGCTCGCCACGATGTCCAAACAGAAAATGAGATTCAAACTGGCCAGACAGGAAAAGGAATTCAAATTTTCCCGGGGCTTTTCCTGAGTGGCTGGTCAGAGCATCCGAGCTCGGATTGCTGTCCAGAGCGTCCACTGAGTGGTGCACTGTGGGATAGCTCCCGGAGCTATTAGCGTCGAATTCCGTCCACAGTAACACGAATTCGACATGGCCATGCCGAATTTAGCGCTACTCCCCTCGTCGGGGAGGAGTACAGAAATCGAATTAAAGAGCCATTTATGTCGAAATAAATAGCTTCGTAATGTGGACGGGTGCAGGGTTAAATCGAGTTAACGCTGCTAAATACGACATAAAGTCCTAGTGTAGACCAGGCCTTACATTTCACTATTATTTTTTTAAGTAGCATTTGAAAGATGCGAAAAGTGAAAATATGAAAAAAAACAATATTCAGCAATCAGCACTGATTTTTCACACAAATTGGTGATATAATGCAAATTGCAGTTTAGATGCATGTAGTTTAAATTCTGAGAGTGCATTAGTTTATTCATGTAGACCCTGATTCAGTACAGCACTTACGCATGTGCTTATTGTTAAACATATGCTTTAAATCCAGCCTAGTTAAGCTTTGCACTTAAACATGTGCTTGAAGTCAGCGGGACTTAAGCATGTACTTATCTTTTGTGCTGAATTGAGGTTTCATAGACGCAATGCACAATGACAATATATTTAATCAGCATACATTGCAAGCATATTTAGCCAACCATAGCGAAACCAAGGATACCACATACCCTATAGGTATTTTGTATAGTTTGGCAGGATTCAGCAGGTAAAAATGTCTTATCATTAGCTACTTTTCCTCATAATGTGACTTATTTATCACCATTAACAACAAAAAAGAGTATATATTTTGAAGACAAAAAAGGAAAGGTCCAAACTGGCATCTATTAGCTGTTTGTCAACCATGTTTTTCCTAATGAATTGCCCTGTTGCTCTGTATCACTCTGATTACAGTACAACAGCTTTCATTAGTCACTGCAAATAAGGCTTGGTGCCACCTTATTTACATTCTTATTGCAAATAATTAGAATTAGAATGTTATAATCATTCAGGGCACTTCTGAACTTGTTGTAAGACCATTTGACATCATCCAACACTCGATTTCACCCTGAGCAAGCTTGAAAATGGATTCTGTATTTTTTTGTTACAACTGTGTCACCAATATAATTCTACCATGCCTCGAATTCCTGCCAATAACTTAGCTGAGGGAATCAAAATTCTACTGTAATTAGACCTTGCAAGCTGGGCTTCTCTAGTGGTAGAACTGTCACAGAAGGGGAGCATTGATATTCAGAGCTTATAATAACTCAAACCTCTATAATTATTGCTTGAAAATGAACTCTACCTTTGCAGATAAACATATAAATGTATTTTTAGAAGAATCTGTATTACAAAACTCTAGAAAAGAAATGGAATAAAAATTAGTAACAAATTTGTTTTGATTACATATACTGTTATTCCCTAGATGTTTAAAATAAGTCAAAAGGTCTCGCCTTTAAGGATTTTCTTTTTGCCAAAATTCTAAGTAGGTGATAGATTACCAAATTATATCCAGGTATAAGCAGATACAGTTCCCATGAATTTGGCCTAAATAAATCTCTAGATCTTCCTTTTATCCTGGTGACTGACATCTGAATCCTGTATAAAAATATAGCTACATTTTAACACCACCAAGTTATGCTGAAACACAAGTTTGTAAATTATTCTCTTCCAGTCCAGCAAGAGAACATAACAGAATATACATGTACGTGAGGTTTCTAGATTTTAAGTATCAAAACAAAAGCATATTAAGTAAATACAATATATTTAGAGAAACACCTTATTTGTTATACATCTGGTTGACTTGTAGCCCTTATAACATCTCTGGGGATTCAAGCCTTTTTTTATGTACAGAACAAACAAATCCAGACAGCAACAGAACAGGCATCCTTGCCTTGCTGCAACTCTAGCCGGGGGGTGGGGGAAAGGGGGGCCCGCGGGATGACAATCTCCAGGGGTCAGAGGTCACTCCTTGGAATTTGCTCAGAGTGCAAACAAAGCAGCCAAGAGCTGTCAATTATGATGCTTGTTTGTGATGTGGACACCTGTAAATTGGAATGAGACCATGAAAATCATTTTACACAGGCCACTAACTGGCAATCAGATGGTAAAAACTTTCAATCACTGCTGACCTGGTCTGAATTCAAATCAGTGACCTCGCAGTAAAAGGTTCTATCACCTATTGTCAATTTCCCAATTCTTTCAGTCCTACAGCTTTTCTTTTTAACACAACTCTGTTTTCTTCAACTAAGAAAAATGAACTTCTACTGTTAACGTAAAGCACTGGGGAAAATATTTTTAACTGGTATGTATTTTTCACATCAATGACTTAGATACCACTTCTACACAAACTTCTACACTTATATACACACACACCTTATAAATACCTATATTGAATAAATAGACTACAGCTGATATTACTGGTAACACCCTCATAGATTCCATCATTACTTTAAACACTGAATGCTTGACAGTAAAATCCCAGCTCGACTTGATACATCCAAACTCTGTGGATAAAAAGATTCATCTTTTAACTAACTTATTCTGCTACAGAAAGATTTATCTAAAATACTGCAAGGATTCCAAAAGAATGTTTATATAATAATATAATGGAATAAGGTACAAAGGCATGTCAAGATGTCTATAATTGACGCAGAGGTAACAAAAAGAAAAAAAATGAAAATCTCTTCCTTTGAAAGAGGAAAGACATTTTATTTTCTAAAACGAGGAATTAAAACTTTTTTCTTTTCAAATATTAAAACCCTCTCAATGAACAGTCAAATAACTGTCTGTCATATTTAATGTGTTTCTCCAGGTCTATCTAGCCCAGATTCACCTCTGCAATATTAAGCATCTCTCCTGAGCTGTGTTGCTGAAGAGAGTACACCCAATTTTGTAGGCTATTACCCCTATGTTGCCCCTCCCCCACTTCCTGCAGCAAGTTGAAAAATTGATTCATTTGATTTTAAGAACAGATTTGAAGGACATATTTTTAACATTTGGTTGATCATCTTGCTATTTTTCATGTTAGTTGCAGTTTGAAAAGAAAACTATTGACATTCCCTATAAATAGGGTTTCCTAATCCTTTTAGCTGATAACGCACCAGATTAGGACACCTGAAATAAAACAGTTTTTTTTTAACATTATCAAATGTTGGTTAGTTTTATGGTGGAAGAACAGGTTCTATGCTGATTGGCCTTGTATTCATTTTAATATTTGTGATATTGCTCTAATGTTTGGTCCTCTACATTCTAACTCAGGACCCATTCCTTCTTTCCACTCCAAGATTAGAAATATCTTTGTCCATTAAAAAAAAAAAAAAAGATTGAAAAAACAATTCTAATGATGGTCAACTGCTACAATTATGAATCTAGTTAACTGCACGTTTTTCAAGCTGTAATGAGGTAGCATTAATGCAAAATACTGTGTAATTATCTTTAATGAAATTATCATGTAGTTACTGCATAACAGGCTGCAATACTTAGCAATAAGAATGAAATCAACTTGCACACTACACTTGTTCTATGGCATGGGAGGATTAAATGTAGCTCAAAACAACAGAGGCATCTTTATTACACACACACACACAGAGCACCCCAGAATGGTGAGTTAATAGTGTGTGTGTGTGTGTGTATAGAAAGATGCCTTTATTGTGTGTGTACATGGGCAGTGCGTAATGGAGGCTGGGGGAGCTTGTGCTGCCGGGAGGGGGGAGTGTGAAGGGGAAGTGGCAGATTTGGGGCATCTGAAAAAATTGTGGGGTTGGAGGAGCTCTTGCTCCATGCTGCAGCCCTGGGGCTGCAGCGTGGGGACAGAGTTTTTCCATTCTCGGGGCCACAGTGAGGGAGTGCAGGAAGGAGCAAGCGGGAGGCAGGGCCTCAGGGGGAAAGGCAGAGTTGGAGCAAAACAGGGGTGGGGCTGTGGGGCAAAGGACATGATGGGGTGGGGCCACGGGTGGAACAGAGGAGGGGCTCTGGGCTCAGAGCTCTAGCAGGGCCAAGAGCTCCACCGCGGTCCTGGCCAAGGCTGAGCACTTGACTCCAGTTGGGGCTGAGTGCTCAGCCACCCTGCCCCCTGTGACTCCAACTGAGCTCTCAGCTACCCCGTCCCCGGGCCGTGGGGAGAGGGGCCGATCTCTCAGCCCCATAGTCCCTGGTGGAGGCCATGCGAGGGGAGGGGAACTCACTGCTGTGAGGGCTAATTTACAATGAAAAGAGCCTAGGAAAGTGGAAGATACTAAACTTAGATGGGGAGAGGAATTATCTTGTCAGGGCAGACAACAAATATCTTACAGTTAAAAGTGTGTAGAAATTGTTGAAGATTGCCCTGTAATATGGTCTTGCTGAGTATGTAGTGGTCATTAAATGTAATGCAGTCTAGGACTTGAGCTGGTCAGTTTTGTTTTGTTTTTTAAATTCAATAAAAATGTTTTCAAATTATTTTCATGAATTATTTTTTGGTGGCTGTTTTACAAGCAGTTTATAGAGTGGTTAAAATTTGAAATCTTGATAAACAATTTACCCTGGCTCTATCTAGGACCCTGAATGAATTGCTTTAATTTCTGGCTGGGATAGTGAGCCAGAGAGCTGGATGGTGGGGAGTGGGGCAGTCTCTGAATGGCATACTATCATGTCATGCCCATTTGAAGCCAAAGACTGGAAGCTTAATCACACACGAACTATGGGCTTGTCTCAAGGGGGCAGTCAAGAAAATTAAGGCGAATCAACTTAATGTGGGAAGTTAATTTGCTTTCTCTTCACACATTTAGGTGATTCACCTTTACTTTCTTGAATGTGCCTGTGCAGATTTGGTCTAAATTGGAGTAGGAGTCCAAAGCCACTCCAGAATCTAGGGACTGGATGTCAAGATATTCAGACATACTATACATTCTTCTTCCACTGTTAAAGTTCAGGAATAAGGAGCATTGGTTTTCACAGGAGAATGTAAGGTCCTCTTCCACTGACTTGGACAAAAGAACCATTTCATGCAAGGAATAAGGATCTTTACTCATAAGGAGAAAATTATTACATACTACTTTGTATCTTTTGAGAGCAAAATTGGCCAGATTAGAACTGCAGCATTTAATTACTGAACAGCTCTATAAAGGTTTTAAATACTTGGAAAATTATTCTAATTAGGCAAACATGGAAAACACTAGCTTTAAAATGTTTAAACAGAACACAAAGCAGTACAAGTTTTACTAGCGTCAGTATAAGGAAAATACTCTGAAGGGCCTAAGCTCTGCCATCCACAGTAAGAAATGGAAAAAGAGTGCAAGAAGTAAGTAGGTGAGCCTGCACTCTGATCACTTGGAGGCTAATTGGTGCCCAGGAGAAGCTGATTGGGGTAATGATCTAATCAGGCTAGTGGCTGCATGGGGTAAACATTCTATTGGTCTCATCAGCCCAGCGCTGATAGAAAGAGGCACAGGAAGGAAGTGCAGGGGGAAAGAGAGAGAGAGAGAGAGAGAGAGAGAGGGGAATAGGGCTAACCGGGGCTAGTCACACAGAGGGCTCAAAGTAGGGAGACCTCTGTTCCCCTCAGCTCCTGGTTGGGAGGGCCAAAAGCTCAGTTAACATTGTAAATTGCACAGGGACTGTGGTGATATTGGTGAAAGGAACCAGAAATGAAGAAGGGCGGGCTGGAGCTGGCCCCTATTATACTCCACCATAAATGTAATTAGGAAAAATGTACTGTATTTATACTTCATTCATAGTACAAAATGAGAATACACAAGCATTTCACTCTCCACAGAATCAAAGAGAACCTGACAGAGAAATAAAATGACCAAAAATGCCTATATGGATTTGGTGCAGAAAACGGTTTTTGATCTTTTGCATGGTGTATAAACGTTCACTTTTAAAATCCTTAATGGGGATCAGAATCAGACGATAAAATGTACACAGTGTAAATGAAAGAGAAAAAGGAATATTATATTAGTAGTAACTCCAGAGAAGAGGGAGGTATGACAGGAAAAATAAATGTTCTAGGAGAAGTATCTAGAATAGTTGCACACAGCTCTTACTTAAAATCTGCTAAGTGTGTTATAAAGTCAGAGTGATAGTGTAAAATAGAGTGCAATATATATATATGAGCATTACTGTCATTAAACCTCAATCTGTTGCTACCAATGAAAATCCATCTTATGAACCTGTGCAATATTCATATCTAGAAAACTCTCTCTTTTTTGATAATTCTTCTACTTAAAAATTCCTACCTGTAGAATAAGTAGACATGGTTATACTCTGAAGATTTATAAATACCCTAAGTCTATTTGTTCTTGCACAGAACAAAATTAATGAGGTAATCTCAAATGAAAAGTCTGTTAAACCAACATTAAAGGCCCAACAAATCTTAAGAGATGAAAACAATGTGGATCCTTATCAAAGCAAGCTCAAAACACTGGATGGTAAATTTTATATGCAATGTGAAGTACAAAATGCAGGAACAGGGCACAGTGAGGATCTATTAGAGCCCCTTGTTTCTTTCACCAGTTCTTCTCTGCCAATTCCCCCCATCCTTGTACAGTTAGTGATTTGTTTTATTAGGTTTTAGAGAACAGATTTTAAATGGTTCTGTAGCAAGCATTTAATTTTTTTTAATTATCACATGCAGAATCCCCTACTGCTTGGTTCCCAAAGTAGTTCATTCTTTGAATCACAAGGATGAGTTCCATGAATGACTGGTGATCCACTGACCACAATAAAAGATTGCCCACCTCACATTAAAGTAAAGAATGACACAAAGCAGCAGGGAACATGGGTTTCTCTTCCAGCATATGGTTCTCTAGTTGAAGAAAACAAAATGGTGATCCTCCCCTGCCACCCCAGTCATTCAGTTACTCACTCACCAATGTAGTTAACTCCCCTCACACACTAAAGCATTGCTTTATTCACATATCCAATCATTCACAGTCTCACTCTTCACATCCTCTCCATATTCCTCTCCTAGGGGATGAGGAATTTTCTCTGTCTCTTCTCTTCACAAAGCGGGATTCCCTATAGGACAACAGGGGCTCTTTTCCTTTCCAGGGATGGTTATTCTTTCCTATCTCCTCCCTCTGACACAGAAGGAGTGGACATTTGAGATTAAGATGGTAATGGCTCTGGCTTGCTGCACTCAGAATTAGCCCATTAAAATCTCCTCTTTTCTCTCTCCCCCCTCCATGTGGAGACGTTCCCCAGCTAACCTGAAGCAATGACATTGGCAAGCCAGGTTGAGAGCAGGGAGAATGGGGAGAGAGATCTGTAAAGTGGCCCCTGTTGGAAGACCCATTCATATGGTCTCTGCAGCAGCTTGCTATGAACTGCAGGGAGTAGATTAACAAAATCCCAGGCAAATCACATAGGGAGAGGTTCATTTGCTGTCCCTTTGCTAAGATAAGGCCAGGGGGATCTGTCCAACCCTGACAGGAGCCTTGGTTAGGGACACCAGAGGTTAACTTAAGGTCAGACTAAATTTATCTCCAGTGTGGAGAGACTGTTAACATTAAGGCTATGACTACACTGCGAACTGCGCCATTGTAAGGTGTGCTGTGTAGCCGCTCTTTGTCTCTGGGAGAGAGCTCTCCTGGTTACAAAATAAAACCACCCCGAATGAGGGGCAGTAGCTTCGTCGCCAGCACTTTTTGTTGTTAAAACTTTTGTTGTTCAGGGGAAAACATTTTTTTTCCCACTACGGTACAAACGCTCATGACTTGATCACATTTATAATGTGCAAACAGAATAAAGCGCAGAACAATATATGTACGTACACACACACACAGAGCTCTAAAAGGGCCAGTTTCATGAAACTGAAAACTATCAGCCAAATCACCTGGGAGGAAGAATTTACTCAGAAAAACTTTAATAATAATTGGGAATTATTGAAGAACACCTTACGAGACGCCCCAAAAGCCACAATCTCACAATTGAGAAAGAAGGCCATATTGGTTAAAAAACTCACCTCATTTAGAGGGGAAGTGAAGGCAGTTACAAAAAATATTTAAAACAAATGGAAGAAAGGGGAAGTTGACAGTAATTAATATCAGTAATAGTAATAAATCAGAAGGTAGGAATTGAGGAAAATTGCTAAGGGACGCAAAGAGGCACAAGGAGAAGGATCTTTGGCCACCAGACTTAAGGATAAGAAGAAGGACTTTTTGAGTATATTAGGAACAAAAAGAATCATAGAATGGTATTAGTCCACTACTAGGTGAAAATGGTAGAATTATCAATAATAATGCAAAAAGGCAGAAGTGTTGAATAAATATTTCTGTTCTGTATTTGAGGAAAAACACAAATGTTATAGTCATATCCTATGATAATACTTTTTCCATTGCACTATCTACTTCTGGGGGCATTCTGTGACAAAAATAAAAATAAAAATTCTGCGCATCATATTTTAAAATTCTGCAAGTTTTATTTGTCAATAAATAAATGCAGAGGTTCCAGCATGGCAGTGGGGAGCAGAGGCCACTGGCTGCAGGAAGGTGGAAGATCACTGTGCAGCCCTCCCATCCCCAGGACATGGACTCAGTGGTGAGGCTTCACCCAACCCTGACACGGCACAAGGCCTGGGCCTGCCCCAGAAACACCCTGGGGCCAGGGCTTTCTGTTCCAGGTGCACCAGGTGTGGGGCAGGTAGGCTCAACAAGGCAGGATCCAAGTATGGAGGACTTCAACATGGGGGTAATCCAGGTGCGGAGTGAGAGGCTTGTGTATGGGACAATTTGAGTGCAGGGGGCTCAGTGGGGGGTCTAGTGTGGAGGGGATCTGGATGCACAGAGGCTTGTTGGGGGCATTCCAGGTGCAGGGGCAATGGAACTCTGCAGGGGCTTCCAGGTGAAGGTTGTTGGGGCTCAGCGGAGGAGTCTGGGTGCTGGGGGAGTGGGGCTTGGTGGGGTGGGGGTCTGGGTGCAGTTAGTTGATGGTCGGTGGCGTGGGGGTCTAGATGTGGGGGCTCAGAGTGGTGCGGGGTAGGGGTTTGAGTGCAGGGAGCTCTCAATGTGGGGGCTCAGAGTAGTGCAGGGTAGGGGTTTGAGTGTAGGGAGCTGGATGTGGGAGCTCAGAGTGGCGCAGGGTAGGGGTTTGAGTGTAGGGAGCTGGACGTGGGAGCTCAGAGTGGTAACATCAGGGTAGGGGTTTGAGTGCAGGGAGCTCAGTGGGGGGTAGTCTGGGTGCACAGTTGCGGATCTCGAGGCAAGGGGTCTGGGTGCAGGGGGGCTCCAGATTCAGAGGTTGAGGTTCAGTTGGGTGGGATTCAGGTATTAGGGGGGTTCTAGATGTACTGGGTGAGGCTTGGCAGAGTGTCTTGGTGGTGAGGATTCACAGGGGTTGGGTGGATGGGGGAGCGGCTCCCCATATAATGACCTCTCCCCCCATAGCTGAGGAGTGATGGGGGCAGGAAGCAGGGAGGATGTTGAACTTCCTGCAGCTGGGGGAGGTTTCCTGCAGCTGGGTCAGACACAGACCCAGCTAAAACTTGCAGGGAAAGAGGAAGTCCTGTTTTCTTCTGCCTCTAGCCCAGCTGTGACTAGCAGCTGATCCCAACTCAGGGTATGAGCCACTGGCGGGGAGGTCCTCAGCCCCCTCAGTGATTTACCTCTCTGCCGGCTGCTCTGGGTGCTTGGAACATTGTATCTGTGCTGCTAGGGAGTGGTGCATGACTGTTCTTGCAGCTTCCCTTTACTTCCCTGTCAGGAAGTCATTGTTCTGTGAGGAAGCAAAGAAATCTGCAGGGGACATGAATTCTGCACATGCGTGGTGGCACAGAATTCCCCCAGGAGTAATTATCATCTTAGAAAGAAATTAAACAGAAGTTACTGAAGTTAGACATTTTAAAATCAGAAGGTCCAGATAACTTGCATCCAAAAGTTTTAAAAGAACCAGCTGAGCAGTTCGCTGGACCACTAATATTGATTTCCAATAAAACTTGGAACACCAGGGAAGTTCTGGGAAGACTGGAAGAAAGCTAATGTTGTGCCAATGTTGAAAATGGCAAAATAGGATGACCCAGGTTATTATAGGTCCGTCAGTCTGCTATTGATCTTAGGAAGGTTAATAGAACAAGGGGCTTGATTAATAAAGAATAAAGGAGAGTAAAATAATTAATGCCAATCAACATAGGTTTATGGAAAATAGATCCTGTCAAACTAACTTGATATCTATTTTTGATGAGATTACACGTTTGGTTGATAAAGGTAATAGTGATGATGTCATGAATTTAGACTTCCGTAAAGTGTTTGACTTGGTATCACATGACAATTGGGATGGATTAAAAAACTAGAAAGATATAAAAACAAACATAAGAATGGCCATACTGGGCCAGACCAAAGGTCCATTTAGCCCAGTATCCTGTCTTCTGACAGTGGCCAATGCCAGGTGCCAAAGAAGGAATGAACAGAACAGGTAACATCAAGTGATCCATCAGCTATTACCCTGGTAAACAGAACTTCTGGTAAACAGAAACTAGGGACAGGGCCGGCTCTAGCTTTTTTGCCGCCCCAAGCACCAAGCCGCCGAAGAAGAAAAAAAATGGGCTGGAGCTGCCAAAGCAAAAAAAAAAAAGGGGGGCCTTTTTTGAAATGTGCCGCCCCTTCAGATTAAAAAGCACCTGCTTCCTTTGCCCTGGTGCCTGGAGCTGGCCCTGACTAGGGACACCATCCCTGCCCATCCCGGCTAATAGCCATCAATTGACCTATCCTCCATGAACTTATCTAGTTCTTTTTTGAACCCTGTTATAGTCTTAGCCTTCACAACATCCTTTGGCAAAGAGTTCCACAGGTTCACTGTGCGTTGCGTGAAAGGACATGGCTCACTTTAAGTTTATTAAAAATGGCTAACTGATAGATCTCAAAATGTAATTGCAAACAGGGAAATATTATTGAAAGGTGTGTTTCTAGTGGGATACCACAGAGATATGTTACTGGCACTACATTATTTAACATTTTTATTAATGGACCTTGAAAAAAACATAAAATCATCACTGATAAAGTTTATGGATACACAAAAATTAGGTGGGGGGGAGAGGGATAAATAATGAAGAGGATACAGAGCAATCTGGATTGCTTGGTAAAATGGGCTCAAGCAAAAAGAAATGCATTTTAATACAGCTAAATGTAAATGTATGCATCTAGGAACAAAGAATGTAGATCATGCTTTGAAGATGGGGGACTCTATCCTGGGAAGCAGTGACTGAAAATGATTTGGGGGTCATGGTAGATAATCAGCTGAACATAAGCTTCTAGTGCAACACTGTAGCCAAAAGGACTAATGCAATTCTTGGATGTATAAATAGGGGAGTCTCGAGTAGGAGTAGAGAAGTAAATTTTACCTCTGTATTTGGCTCATCCGACCATTGCTGGAATACTGTGTCTAGTTCTGGTGTTCATACTTCAAGAAAAATGTTGAGAAATTGAAGAGGATTCAGAGAAGAGCCATGAGAATGATTAAAGGATTAGAAAACATGCCTTATAGCAACAGATTCAAGGAACTGAAGATGTAGCTTAACAGAGAGAAGGTTAAGGGGTGACGTGATTACAGTCTACCTATACGGTGAACAAATATTTAATAATGGGCTCTTCAATCTAGCAGAGAAACCTGTTTGGAAATTGAAGCTAGACAAATTCAAGCAAGCCATAAATTTTAACAGTGGGAGTAATTAACTAGAACAACTTAACAAGGGTCATGTTGGATTTTCCATCACTGACCATTTTTCAAGACTCAAGAATCAAGACTGGATGTTTTTCTAAAAGACATGCCCTAGAACTATTTTGGGGAAGTTCTATGGCAGATGTTATACAGGAGATAAGACTACATAATCAGAATGGTCCCCTCTGGCCTTTCAATCTATGAATCATAACACAATCATGTTGTGTATTATGTTAAATCACACTGATTGCAATGGTGCAAGTGTCTTGTGAATTTTACAGTCCACACCTATACTTATTATTAAAATACACTTCAGAATGCACCAGTTAGCATAATTCGCATAGACTCGGAAATAATTAAATTACTGTACAACTACAATGACTTGTGCTTGAATGATTACATGTCCTCTTCACAATAAAATGCATTGGTCTAATGCTTCTGTAGTATTTTATTCTGTATATTGTAATTGTTTTGTTTGTATAGTTTCAGAATATGCTACATTTAGCAGTCTGATCCTATGAGTACTTATGCATTGCTGATACCATTTACTTGCTGGTCCAAAAAAGAACCAAGAAATGCATACGGTGAAAACTAGGAAGAGCTTTTATTAAGGTAAACAAACAATGGTGTATCATGTTCAATACGTCCCTGTAGTTTCCCTGTAACCTGTACTGCATATCTCTGTGTCATTTTGAACACAACCTGCTGTTCATAGCTGCACCAAATTGGGCTCAGATTTTCAAAAAAGCTCAACCCACACACAGACACCTAATTGAAATGACCAGATTTTTGAAACTATTCAGCCAGAGGATCACATAAGAGCAATGCGAGCTGCTGGGTGCCACGCACTCTTGAAAATCTGAACCAAGCGATAAAGTGCCTTAGAAAAAGAGCAGAAAAATCATATGATCTCCCCATGCTTCCTTGCTAAACATGAAGGAGAATGGACCGTAACTGCGGTAATTTTAGTTATGAAGGGAAGGAGGGTAGCTAATAACATGCACAAAATCATACATCACATTCATCAGGCACCATCCCCTCAATGAGAATATTGATTTTAGATTGAGAAAAAGCTTCCATTAGGGTTAGATAATCTTATCTATTGATGATACTAAATACATTTGGCTTTGAATAGGCATCTATCATAGTTACTTATATGACTCCGACTATTATAATATCTAAGTGCCTAATAATCTTTAATTAGTTTATCCTCATAACTCCCCTGTGAAGTAAAGAAATAGTATTTATCCTTAGCTGTACAAAGGGGGAAGTGTGGCACAGACACACTAAATGACTTACCAAAGGTCACACAAGAATTCTATGATGGAGCAGGGAATTGAACTGGGGTGTCTTGAGTTTCAGATTCGTACTGTCACTACTGGACCAACCTTCCTTCCTATGTTCCTTCCTTCCCATCAACATGTTATATAAGTGTTCTTTGGCATCAGTGGTGAAGAATGAAAATATTTTCTCTACATATCACGTGGGAGCCACCAAGCAAGGATGTTCCCCTTTCCCACCTTTTTCTTAAATGTGTGTAAACTTTTGCAGCTACAAACAAATGTGTGGTTTTGGGTTTCTGCTAGTTAGAGTTGAATGTGAAATTTTCTAGCATTTACAGGAAATGCACACAGTAGTAAAACTGCAGTTCCACCTTGTGGAAAAACCTATGTGCAGTTTGAGTGTTTTAAGACTAGAAGAAATAAGGTTTAAAAAAAGACAAAAAAGGATTAACCTCTCTAAAACCTGATTCTATATTCTTCCTTTATAGTTATGGAGACAACCATAACCCCAAAAGCTTAAAGATGAGATCTTCGACAACAGGAAACTATGAGGTCTTCTAAATAAGATTTGTTTTTGATTTCATTTGGGGATTCCATGTACACATTATATGCACATGTATACTGGGTTTAGGAAATGTACACATCACATTTTATTTTTATAAAATTAATATGAAAGTGGCCAGGCGCCATGGCACATGCCTGTAATCCCAGCTACTTGAGAGGCTGAGGCTGGTGGATCGCTCAGGGGTTCTGGGTTGCGGTGCGCTATGACGATTGAGTGTCCGGTGCAACTGACAGCCTGGCCAGTGGGTGGCTGAAGGACTGGCTAGAACAACACGAATGACGTGTTGTGATTGGCGCGCTCTCTGTGGTCCAATCAATCAAGGTGATCAATATGAAAGTGAAAATACAGATTTTTACCCAGCTGTTTACTCTAAAGATACCAGCCTACTGGCCACTAAGCCTTGGGTTTTCAAACCAATCTAAGGGTGCAAGGTGTCCAGCTCCCCATGTCTTTTACTGGGAGTTGGGTTACTGGCTCCCTTAGACTCCTTGAAAATCCATGCCTAAAATTATACTACTCTAGCCAACAGATAGAGATTTAATCCATATTATTTGAAAACATTAAAAAGAACACATCATGTGGTATTCTCTATATTATTTGGAATGATTTGCTTAAATCACTAATTTTTCATCCAGTATGATTGGTATAGCTGTTTGGAGTCATACGTAATCACATTTGCCACCTTTAAGAAGAGGGATAAATATAATTTAATTCATGGAGAACATGAACATTTACAAAGCTGTCAGGTGTAGAACTTTATAACGGCATAGAAACCTGTTGTCCACTGAAGTTTCTTACATTATGCAGCATCTAAAATGTGAAGTCATATTTCATGTTCAGTTCCTTGTAGGATACTAAAAAGTAATGAGAGGTCATTAAAATGAATGAGAGATGAAACCAAGGGTCTTCACAAGTGATACCTACAAGCTCCAAAGCTCTTAACAAGGATGAGTTGCTTTCCGCTCCCTTCTTTACTGTTTATTTATGCCACTCTATGGATTTGTTTTTCAAGCACATGTAGTGAGAAATGAGTAGTTTAGAGGGACACAATCAACTTAAAAATCACAATAATCCCTGCAAATGTAACTACTTTTGTTACCAGTACCACCTTAGATTAGTGCAACTGAAAGTTTGTTTACTTCATAAATTTGAAAGCATTTGGTGTATAGATTCCTTTACTTAAGAAGTTTGCCAGTTTTCTCTTTTCTGTTGATCTTTGATGAAGCAGTAGGGGAGAGGAAAAACATTTTTGAACATAAGAAAATGTGATTAATAAAACCACAAAAACTGGCAAAAGTGCACACTTGGGCAGGTGTAGAATCTAAAACTAGATTTCAAGTTAAAATTGTTCCTTCAAACACTCCTGAGGCAAACTATAAAGTACAAGATTTGGTATTGCAGTACTATAGCTCCCTCAATTACATTTAAAAGAAGAAGGGGTGGGTGAGAGGTCTTAAATTATACACTGGTCTACAATTTTTGAGAAGTCGTCTGCTTCAGAGATAAAATGTGCTATTTAGTATGTATTTTGATGTGCTGAATTCAAATATGACAATTAAAACAACTGATTGGCTACTGTTTCTAAGATATTTAAGTTATTACATTTTATGTCTATGTATACTGTGTAGATAGTAGAGTTTTAATCATAAATTGTAAACCTAGGTCTTTTCATGTGTTTATGGTTGCTTTACATGATACTATTTCACCTGTCCTGTTTATGTAATACTTTAAAAATGAGCAAAGGAGTTATATAAAATTTATTATGAAACAAAAGGCAAAAAACGATTATGTCCATAGTTTAGTCCTATTCAGTGTCTACTCGGCGCTTCTTGGCTTGTCTCTTGTATTCATTAAATAGAGCATTTCTTGTCACTGTCCAGCAATAGTCTGCAAGCATTGATGGGCTCCATTTGCCCTGATAGCGTTTCTCCATTGTTGCAATGTCCTGGTGAAATCGCTCGCCGTGCTCGTCGCTCACTGCTCCGCAGTTGGGTGGGAAAAAAATCTAGATGAGAGTGCAAAACATGTATCTTTAGTGACATGTTGCAACCAAGGCTTTTGTATGCCTTGAGGAGGTTTTCCACCAACAACCTGTAGTTGTCTGCCTTGTTGTTTCTGAGAAAATGTATTGCCACTAACTGGAAGGCTTTCCATGCCTTTTTTCCCTTGCCACGCAGTGCATGGTCAAATGTATCATCTCGAAGAAGTTCACGAATCTCAGGACCAACAAAGACACCTTCCTTTATCTTAGTTTCACTTAACCTTGGAAATTTTCCACGGAGGTACTTGACAGCAGCTTGTGTTTTGTCAATGGCCTTGACAAAGTTCTTCATCAGACCCAGCTTGATGTGTAAGGGTGGTAACAAAATCTTCCTTGATTCAACAAGTGGTGGACGCTGAACACTTTTCCTCCCAGGCTCCAATGACTGTCGGAGTGGCCAATCTTTCTTGATGTAGTGGGAATCTCTTGCACGACTATCCCATTCGCAGAGAAAACAGCAGTACTTTGTGTATCCAGTCTGCAGACCAAGCAAGAGAGCAACAACCTTCAAATCGCCACAAAGCTGCCACTGATGTTGGTCACAGTTTATGCACCTCAAAAGTTGTTTCCTGTTGTCATAGGTTTCCTTCACACGGACTGCATGACCAACTGGAATTGATGGCAAAACATTGCCATTATGCAGTAAAACAGCTTTAAGACTCGTCTTCGATGAATCAGTGAAGAGTCTCCACTCATCGGGATCATGAACGATGTTGAGGGCTGCCATCACACCATCAATGTTGTTGCAGGCTACAAGATCACCTTCCATGAAGAAGAATGGGACACGATCCTTTTGACGGTCACGGAACATGGAAACCCTAACATCACCTGCCAGGAGATTCCACTGCTGTAGTCTGGAGCCCAAAAGCTCTGCCTTACTCTTGGATAGTTCCAAATCCCTGACAAGGTCATTCAGTTCACCTTGTGTTATGAGGTGTGGTTCAGAGGAGGAGCATGGGAGAAAATGTGGGTCCTGTGACATTGATGGTTCAGGACCAGAAGTTTCATCTTCCTCTGACTCAAGTGAGAATGATTCTGGTGCATCAGGAACCGGCAGTCCTTCTCCGTGGGGTACTGGGCGTATAGCTGATGGAATCTTTGGATAATGCACAGTCCATTTTTTCTTCTTTGACACACCTTTCTCAACTGGAGGCACCATGCAGAAGTAACAATTGCTGGTATGATCTGTTGGCTCTCTCCAAATCATTGGCACTGCAAAAGGCATAGATTTCCTTTTCCTGTTCAACCAGTGGTGAAGATTTGTTGCACAAGTGTTGCAGCATTTTTGTGGGGCCCACCTCTTGTCCTGATCTCCAATTTTGCAGCCAAAATAAAGGTGATAGGCTTTCTTAACCATAGTGGTTATACTGCGCTTTTGGGATGCAAAAGTCACTTCCCCACAAACAGAGCAGAAGTTATCTGCACTGTTCACACAAGTACGAGGCATCTCCGCTCACTTTGGCTAAACGGAAATGTGTCCCTTTGCAAAATCAAACACTGACACTGTATGATTTCTAGAGCTGATATAGGGCAATTTGTTCAGCAGAGTGATGTAAGCTTCGTTATGATTGCATCAGCCATGACTTCTAGGAATAACATGATGCAATTCCTATCATGTATGACGCAATACCAGCTTCAGATTGCATCATTCATTGTTTTGCCTAAAAAGCAAGTACTGTCCAAACCCAGTCATAGATTTATTCATAGATCCAGTCAAAGATGTATTTTAGTCATTTCTGGTTGAAATTGAGATCCCTTCCCTTTATAACTCACTTATCCTCCGCCATTCCCAAGTCAAGGGTCGTATATACTGACCCAATAGCATGTCTTGAAAACTAGAGCCAATCAACAATTTTAAGCATCATTTTCATTCTCAGTGACCCAGAATTAGTATAGTTTGACTACATTTATTTCAGAAGCATTTTGGCTGTAGAGATAAAAGAAACAAGAAAGAGAAATTATCTATAAGAAAGTGCTAAAACCAAATCTGTGAATGGCTGGACAATTATATGTAAATATAAATTAAAGGCTCTCAAATGTCTTCCTCCTAGCCAGCTAGCTAAAGAGTTTATATAGTTGAAAACCCAAGAGTGGAATACTATATGCAAGATAGAATATTTTGAACAAAATATGACCAGTGGTCTAGAGTAGGAGAAGGTGGACTCTATTAATTGAGCAGAAGAACCCTATTGGATGGAAATAAAGTGTCATTTATAGAAAATACAGTATACCTAACATGGTGATTTACTGAACAGATCAGAAAGCAATCTTGCCAGGTTTGTATTAGAAGGCGAGATACTGGCTAAGGAAATTTTCCATCTGTGTTAAGATTTCTTTGAAAGTGTAAACAGTATTGTCCTTTCTTTAGCTATAGCAATTTTAGCGACTTCAACTATAGACGAATTTCTCCAAGTATCTAAAGCAGCGCGTCCTAACCTAGAGAATGGGTTCAGTCAGCAAAGTGAAGAGGGCAGCACACTAATGTAAAGTGGGGACAGAGGAGTGGCACAACAGGATGGGAAAAGCTAAATGACTCCAGCTTTGCACTGCTCTTCCCTCCGATGCAAATATGTTTCTGTTGTGGCAGGTAAAGTGGCTGCTGGTCCTTGAAAGCCCCCCAGCTTCCCTTCCTGCTTCTGTGATGGCTCTTAATGGGTCTAGCTAAAAGGAGCAGTTCCTAAGTACAGGACTGCTGTTCAAGAAACAGCCTGTCAATCCAAGGGCTTGTCTGCACTATGGGGTAATGCACATTATGGGGGTGTGATTTCTAAAGTGCACTAACATGTTGTGTGTTAGTTGGCCCATGTAGACCCTGCTGGTGAGCATTAAAAGTTTCCTAATGCGCTTTAACATGGTGCTGTTAGAACAGATAAGGTGACCCAGCTGAAAAGATTTAATGAGAGTGACCTTGGGACACTGTGAAAAGCTGGTACCTAGTCAGCAAGGTAGGCTGACTAAAGTGTGTTTAGAGAAAGGAGATTGGTTTCATGAGATGCAAGTTATTCACTTTTCTTTTTTTCCTCTGTACGCTGAAAGTGCTTTATCCAGTTTAGTTTATGGGAAGTATAAATCTAGACATATATCTTTTAATTGCTCATTATTAATAAATCCTGATTTTGTTTAAGATTACAGCTGTATGGGTAATTTCATGAAGATGTTCCTGAAAAGAAGAGAACCCAGAGGAGTAGTGCTGAAGGGTAAAAGGTTTCTGAAATTTTGTCCTATTCCAATGTTGTGTTGCCAGTAATATATAGTGGGCAAACACAAAGGGAAAAGATGAAAAAACAAGCAGGAGATGGGAATTGGCAGGGGGTGTTGGTCATAAACAGCTTTCATAAGCAAGGTATTCCTTAAGGGGTTTCTAATAGAGTTAGAAATCAGTAGTGTAATAAATGTACAGTCAGTATAAAGTAGCCATCTTAGATATTTAAGTCACAGTTAGAACTGTGCAATGTCTACACTGATCATATACTGATTGTGCACCCTAGAAGACTGATGGAACTCAGGGTACTAGAAAATTCACTGGGGAATAAACTTGTCTTGCTTATGAAAACAAGTGTGGAGATCACCATGGTTTAATGGTGAAATATAACAGACTAAATGAATGGGGAGCACGCTAGAGAACAACTGGTTTAAATACATCAAATAAATCATCTCTGACATAAGCAGTTCTGATATTCCTATGCCACATCTGTGGTGGAGACCACAAGCTCCTTTACTGCACTATTGCATCTTCAAAGCTCAAATGATTAACCCAGATTGTCTTTGGCAGGTTTCAGAGCTAACTGCTTCTTATTCTTTACGTATTCTTTAGGTAAGATTGATTGGATTTTGGGTGGTAACTCTCATTAGATAAGAGCCATGTCAAAGCCAGAGAAAACAAAGCATCATTTCCTCTGACGGAGCTTTATTCAGGTCCTCGGAGTTTATAGATGCATTGGGAGAGATTCACTCAATCATTTGCAGACTCATATTACATATGTTCTTACATTTACAATAGCTGCTAACTCACTTCTGGGTAAAATTCAAGGTGCTGATCAGTATCTATAAAGCCTTACATGGTTTAGATCCCAGTTCTCTCAGAAACTCCTTGTCCTTTTAGCAGACAGGTTTCAGCTACTGTCCCATGAGTGAAGTTTGTAGGGGATGGGCAGTGTCCTTAGTACGGGTCCTCAACTCTAGAAATTGATGTTGATTGTCTTCATCTTCAAAGCCCTACACAATCTTGTCTCTTACATCTCTGATCTCAATTCTTTCTATTTCCCCACTGACTTCCCAGATTTCTCTCAGTTCTTTTAATTTACTGCTCCTTTCATGCCAAGTTGCGTTCTCGGCTCTAGGTGTTCTATCATGCAAATCCATGACTGAAATAGTTACACTTCCTGTCTACCAGCTCCACCATCTTTTAAAAATCCAGTTCTTTAAGGAATCCTTTTTCCCACCAATAAACTCTCATTTCCTCCTTGCCTTGTTTTGTATTGTAGAGAATGTGTTTTAGTTTATATTTGTAAAGCATGATGTAAGCATACAGCACCAGATAAATTATAATATAACTGATAACCCTCCAGAACCTGCTCCCATTTGAAATACATCTGAGCTAGGCCAAGCCATATAACAGTTTCTTTGTCTGGATTGTCCTGTGACTGCACGTTTTGGAAGGTCCAAGCTTTAAGGCCTAGATATTTAAAGGTATTCAGGTGTTGCCGGAGCTGGCGCTAGGCATAAGCAGACTAAGCAATTGCTTAGGGTCCTGAGCAGCTCAAGGGAGCCCCCTATTCATTTTTTTATTTTGTACTGATTGTGGTGGTGGTGGTGGTGAAATATTAGCACACCTCTGAGTGTTGCTCTGTTCTAGTTTGCAAGGCATAAGTAACTTATGAGCCTAACCCTCATTTTCAAAAGTGATTAGCGTATGTCTACACTGCAACTGGGAGTGAGCCTCCCAGTCCAGGTGGACACACATGCACAAGCTGTGCTTGAGCTAGTGCATTAAAAATAACAATGTAGAAGTTGCAGCTTTGGTGGCAGCTCAGGCTAGCCACCTGAGCACAGACCCATGTAGTGTCCACACTGCTATTTTTAGTGCACTGGCTTGAATGGAGCTAGCGTGAGTCTGTCTACTTGGACTGGAACGCTTGATCCCAGATGCAGTGCAGACATACCCTAAGGCTCTTAGAAGCCTAAGTCTGATTACCTCAAATGCTCAGTCAATGTACCGGAGGTTAGATACAGACTAAAGAGGAGAACCATTGTCTCAACAGTCTGTGGGGCTCTGTAAAGAGTAAACAGTTTTAACTGTCTCACATAAAATTATGGGATGGTAGCACTCATCTTGAGTCTATGCTCAGTAGAAAATAGTGCAGTTTAAACAATTTTAGTTGCTGACTGGCAGCCGGGGGATTCTCTGGTGAGAAACTAAGTTCAAAATGTTACAAAGAGGATGTGGGAAGTTGTATACATTAGAAAAGAATTATTATTGTTTAACATTTATATTGTAGTATCACCTAAAGACCACAATCAGGTTGGCCCCAGTGAGCTTGGTGCCATAAAAACATGCAATAAATGAGAGTCCCGCCCCTAAATAGCTTATGATCTAAAAGACAGCATGTAATAAGGTGGATGAGATAAACGAGCATGCTGGGGCGAGAGGTTGTGGGGGAGATGGGGTTACAAATAAATATATAGGAAGTGCACAATTCTTAGCTGGTTAGAAGTAATGATCACAACTCTTCACCTGCCTAGAACAGCGTCTCCCACCACTAGGGTCAGCCTCTTTCTGTTTTCCAGGAATACATCTAAAATAAAACTAGACAGCTACTTTCATGGAAAAGTTCCAGCTTCCTTCTCAGGAAAGTCTATATAAGGCCCCCGCTGTTGTTTCTAATCTGATAGTTTGGGATAGAATGATAGACATAATCAAAAAGCTAGGCAAAGTATATAGTGGACCAACTTTTTCTCTGGTGTAATGCACTCGAGTCAATAGAGTTCACCACTTAGATAATTTGAACTCAGTATGTCTAGATCACTACTGATTTTTGGCTAATTTGAATAGTATGAAAATAAGTAAACAATATATTTTTCCCGCTAGATAAACTTGATGGTTACAGTCTAATACTTCTTTATGTGGACCACCTCCCCTCTCCCCCTGGCCAAAAAAAAAAATCTTTAATGAAATTAACCTAACAAACATGGCCACACTGGGTCAGACCAATAGTTCACCTACACTAGTACCAGACAGTGGCTAATGCCAGGTGCCCCAGAGGGAATGAACAGAACAGATAATCATCAAGTGATCCATCCCGTCGCCCATGCCCAGCTTCTGGCAAACAGAGGTAAGAGATGCCATCCCTGCACATCCTGGCTAATAGCTATTAAAATTAAAAGAAAGTTCTGTTAATAATAGTTATCCCAGGAGAGTATTGCCTAGATTTCAATAAATGGGAAGAAGCCAAAATTATGAACAAATGTTTTATATGTATAAAATGTTTTTTCATTCCCAATGATTCAAAAGGGCTTCACAAAAATATACAGTATGTACATCACCACTGAAATGCAGCCAAGTCTGGGGTAGAAAGGCAGCAGCCAACTGGCCTGCAGCATATTGCACATCCGGGAGGGGGAGAGAAGTAATGTAGCTCCATAATCTCAGTTTGCTTATAGGGCCTAAATATTAGATGCCTCTTGGGCCTGAAAAGAGGTCTGAATATTTTAAGAATCTGAATATCTGTACATGGAGAGGTGGGTGGGATTAAATTAATTTTTGATTTGTAAAATAATAGAGTAGGAACTTCAAAAATAAAAACTACCTGTAAAAAGAAGACCAAAGAGTAAATAGATACTACAATCTTTTTGTCACTGGTATATAGATAATATCTGCTGTCAAACCAGAATTATGGTATCTCCAATAATCTTGTACAAACTGCCATTACTTCACTTTTGTTTTCTGTTTTACTGAACGAAAGACAGTTTATGAGAGAAGACCAGAATGGGTACTCATGTCATATGTTCACTGCAGACAGAACTGGGACTGATGCTGTATCAGAACATAAAGATTCCCAGCAAGTCAAATCTGTATGTTAATAAACAATGTAGCCCTTTCCATCAGAACAATTCCACGTCAGTTGTTATTCAGGGCAAAGGCGGCAGGGGAATGGGGGGGAATTAAGTGTTTATTCATGCAAATCCTTTAAGGCCATAAAATATCTATTCACTGAATGACAACGTATAAAAAATACACTGCCAGATTAAACTCAAAACTTTGTATTCTATTAGGGTGACCAGAAAACAAGTGTGAAAAATTGGGACAGGGGGTTGGGGGGTAATAGGAGCCTATATAAGAAAAAGACCCCAAAATCAGGACTGTCCCTATACAATCGGGACATCTGGTCACCCTATATTCTAACAACAATTGCATCTCAAAATTTTGGTTTATGAAATGTTTTGATAAACATAACCCTTTAAATCATATAACTTTACCTCTGAGAAGTCATGTCACTTCCTTTTCATGTCAATTCTCTGCACCATTGCATTGCCACAATCTGTGGTGGCCACTAGAGCTCAAGTCAGACGGAGCCATCAAATCAATTATAACAGCCTGCCACTGTCTTACACCGACAACAAATGATTGATAACAAAACCTGCCTACTTTCAGTTCTTGTCTGACAGCAACAAAACAGTCCCTGCCTGCTTTTACTGGCATTTGTCATAAATCAATAGCAATTTCATCACTCAGAAAGATGCTGTCAACTCTGCTCAGTCCATCTGGTTTCATTTTACTCTCATAATTTTTAAATACAACTATTCAGCAAGGTTAATGCATAAAGTTGGTTTCTTTTTGAGCTTTCTTATACATTAACAACATTGCAACAATTTAAAAACATATGGCAACAATCATTTTTAGAGATTAGGAAAATAACCCCAATGTACTCTGACCATAGAATTTAAAGCTATATCTACAACCCATCTTTGCCGATGATTTGCTCTTTAGTAGGTAACACTGTCATCTTATCCAAGCTGAAATTACTTCTTCTGATCTGACATTATGGCTCTTTAGTAACTGTATGTGAGACTCAGAACAGGGAAGTATATAAATGTGACTCTTCATCTTCAAGTGTAAGGTGAAATATAGATAAGACTCTGCGTTCTTCATAACATCACTCAGTTTGGCCATCAGGACTACAAAAAGAATGGTTAATTCAATATTCATCGTAAAAAGATTGTGAAGTAATTTTAATATTTTAAAATAGTAATTGTGAAAAATATTTAAATGTACAAGTTTATATCAAATAACAAAATTCATTGAATTACCAATGGGCTTGATTAACTTTTAGTTGGAGCAATAAAGCAGCTAAATATACCAACATTTGGATACGGGTAATATTGTCAGAGAGACTGAAGTGTTGGTATGAAAACAACAGCATCACAAAATGAATTAGAATCTAATGGTAAATATTCCACTTTTCTCAAAACGTGTGATATAGAAGAAATTGCTGTTCTTGTTACAGAGCTGTGATCTGTGGTATTTCACAGGTTATAGTATGAACTTCTAAACAGTGGTTCTTTGATACTCAATTTTGCACCATACAATTGTTTAGGCCACAAGTATAAAAATTAACAGCTGTTGTCAATGGGGTGCACTGTTTTGATGTTCTGACTTTGCATTTTTTAAAAGATGTTCCTATTCAGAAAGAATGGTTACTTAACCTACAGTAACTATGCAATCTCTTTATCGTGAAAGTGCAACTTACAAATGTAGATTTTTTTTTGTTATATAACTGCACTCAAAAACAAAACAATGCAAAACTTTAGAGCCTTTAGAATTCACTCAGTCCTACTTCTCATTCAGCCAATTGCTAAGACAAACACGTTTGTTTACATTTATGGGAGATAATGCTGCCCACTTCTTATTTACAATGTCACCAGAAAGTGAGAACAGGAGTTCGCATGGCACTTTTGTAGCCGGCATTCAAGGTATTTATGTGCCAGATATGCTAAACATTTGTATGCCCCTTCATGCTTCGGCCACCATACCAGAGGACATGCTTCCATGCTGATGAAGCTCGTTAAAAAATAATGCGTTAATTAAATTTGTGACTGAATACACCTTGGAGGAGAATTGTATGTCTCCAGCTCTATTTTACCTGCATTATGCCATATATTTCATGTTACAGTAGTCTCCGATGATGACTCAGCATATGTCCATTTTAAGAACACTTTTGCTGCAGATTTGACAAAATGCAAAGAAGGTACCAATGTGAGATTTCTAAAGATAGCTACAGCACTGGACCCAAGGTTTAAGAATCTGAAGTGCTTTCCAAAATCCGAGAGGGCTGAGGTGTGGAGCATGTTTTCCGAAGTCTTTAAAGAGCAACGCTCCGACGCAGAAACTACAGACCCCGAACCACCAAAAGATAAAATTAACCTTCTGCTGGTGGTATCTGACTCAGATGATGAAAATGAACATGTGTTGGTCTGCACTGCTTTGGATGGTTATCAAGCTGCACAAGAAATAGGACTGAGTGGACTTGTAGGCTCTAAAGTTTTATATTGTTTTATTTTTGAATGCAGTTATTTTTTGTATATAATTCTACATTTGTAAGTTCAACTTTCATGATAAACAGATTGCACTACAGTACTTGTATTAGGCAATTGAAAAATACTATTTTTTTTGGTTTTTACATTGCAAATATTTGTAATAAAAATAAATATAAAGTGAGCACTGTACACTTTGTAAGTGAAATCAATATATTTGAAAATGCAGAAAACATCCAAAATATTTAAATTAATGCTATTCTATTATTGTTTAACAGGGCAATTAATCATGATTAAATTTTTTAATCAGGCAATTAATCGTGATTAATTGTTTAAATCAGGCGATTAATTTTTTTAATCGCTTGACAGCCCTAGTCCCTAGCCCTTTCCTGATGCATCTGTGACTAATGACCTAGAGTAGGGGGGCAAAGAATGAAAATGGATGAGGTATTTGTGGGCAACCATGTCAAGCAGCTATCTGTCATTGTAATCTTTGACCACAATCAGTGGAAGGGGCTGAAGCAATTTCTGAGGCTATGCTTCAGGATGGTTTTTACATGGCTCTTGACACACCATTAATCTTCCTGTCTCGGGGACAGAGCCTCGTATCTTTCAGTAACTGTTGTTCTTTGTGATGTGTTGACATGTCTGTTCTACTATAGGTGTGTGTACGCCTTGTGCACAGCTGCTGGAGAACTTTTTCCCTCACGGTTACCTGTCGGGGTGACTCGAGTGCCCACTGCTGTTGTGCGCCACTGCGTGCAGGTATAAGAGGACGGAGCGGCCCTCTACCTCCCTCAGTTCCTTCTTATTGGATAGACTCTGATAGAGAGGGGAATGAGGGTGGGTCATGGAATGGATATGTGCAACATACCTCAAAGAACAGCAGTTACAGAAAGGTAGGTAACCGGTTTTTCTTCTTCAAGTGACTGCACATGTTCATTCCACTGCAGATGACTCACATGCAGATTAATGTGGACATGGGCTCAGAGCTAAGTTCCCTCTAAGCTGCGCGGCTGCGCAGCAGGCTATCAAGGGCCGCACAGCAGGTGGGGAGAGGCGCCTCTCCCCCTGGCTTCAGGCTGCTGTGGCAAGAGGAGGGAGAGTCCTCTCTCCCTGGGGCAGCCTGCACCCCAACCCCCTCATCTCTACCTCAGAGCCTGCACCCCGAGCTGGAGCCCTCACCCCCCACACCCAAAGCCCTAGCCCTGAGCCCCCACCCCACATCCCAAACCCCTCATCCCCAGCCCTACCCGAGAGTCCACATCCCCAGCCAGAGCCTTCACCCCCCCGCACCACAATCCTCTGCCCCAGTCCTGAACCCCGTCCCACACTCCAAACCCCTCGGCCCCACCCCCACCACACATCACCTCCATATTGGTGCACATAACAAAATGTATTCCACAGATGAATGTATAAAATTAGAAGGAACATTGGCGCAGAGTCTACCTTAACAGTGATTGTAGAACAACCCATCCAAAACTGACATTGTTCCTGACTGACAGAAAATGGTATAATGATCAGCATGTTGCCATTTTTCACATGTCTTGAATAGGAACTTGCACCAGGAAAGCTGCTGAAACTTGTGTTCTAGTGGAATGAGCCAACACTTTAGGAGATGGTGTGACGTTAGCTAACTGGTAGCACAAGTGACTGAAATAGGAAATCCAGGAGAAAATCCGCTGAGTGGAAAGTGATTTACCTTTCACCCTGTCCACAATCATGACATAACTGCATTGAGGATCTAAAGCAGCGTTTCTCAACCCCTGGGTTGCAATAATGTATGAAAAGATTGCCTGAGCGTCACTGCCTGGGGCTGAAGTCACTGAGATCATGTAAAATCACAAAATTCGTGACCTCCATGACACACATGTAGCTTTACCAATTAGCCAATCAAATGTAATGCGGGTAGAGTTATAGGAAAAGAGTGTTCTGTGTAGAACGTACAGTCAAGTGTGCATATTAATCACTAAGTTAGTTGGTGAAATGAATAAATATTTAAACTGTCCTGTTGCAACTGCAAGTACTAGTGATAGTAGGAATTCATCACAACCTGAAAAGAAAAGTAATCATAGACATGACCCTGCTTACTTAAAGTATGGGTTTTCATTTATTGAGGACCAAAATAGTGAACACAGGCCACAGTGTGTCATCTGCAATGAACTATTAGCAAATGAAAGCCTAAAACCATCAAAATTACATGAGTATTTGGAGACAAAGCACTCTAGCGATAAAGACAAGCCTCTTGATTTTTTTAAATGAAAAAGCAAAGGTTTGGAAACGTTACAAAACAACACTAACGTCTATCTACTGTCCAAAAGCAAGGATTGTGTGTCTCTTACCTTGTTGCACACTCCCCAACAATACAATATGAAAAAGAATCTGCGATATCTCAGAAGACGACAAACTGAAAACTGATAGGCTTTCAATAAGCCACTGTTTTGCTTTACAATTAGATGAATATACAGATGTTTCAAGACGCTCTATCAGGTTGGTTTATGCGAGGCATGTATCGGAAAGTGATTTTCAAGAATAGTACTTGTTTAGTGTAGATTTGCCTATTTCTAGTACTGCTGCTGATATATTCGTTGCACTAGATAATTACTTGGAGTTGGTGGGATTGAGCTGATCGAATGTGTTGGTGTACAACTGATTGAGCTGCTTCAATCACGGGGAAACATTCAGGAGATGTTCAAAGAATCCTTTCAAAAGCATCCAATGCAATGTGGAACCACTGTTTACTGCACAGGGAGGCATTAGCAGCTGAAGACATGGTACCTGAGCTTCATGAAACGCTTAAAGATGCTGTCAAAATTGTGAATTACATCAAACAAAATGCCAAGAACTCATAATACTTTCAAGTTTTCGGTCACGAAATGGGCTATGTGCATATAAATCTGCTTTATCATGCTGAGGTTCTCTGGCTGTCCCATGGCAATTTGTTGTCTCATATATATGAACTTATAAGTGAGATGGCAGCTTTTCTTGAAGAAAAAAGTCTCATCTGGCAGAACACTTCAGTAATGACACATGGCTTGCTTGTGTTGCATATCTGGCAGATATATTCGATCATCTGAATGATTTGAATCTGTCTTTCCAGGGCAGAGGGCACAATTGCTTTGAAAAAAAAAACTGACAAAATTGCTGCCTTAATAAAAAACAATTCTGTAGAACAAACATGTTTCAAATGATAGGATGGACATGTTTAATAATGTGTTTCTAGAAACAAAAATTGGAAAGATTCCGATAACCAGGAAGCACTGAAGAAAACAATCCGTAATTATTTAACTAAATTGCACACATGATTCTGTGATTACTTTCCAGATGAGCAACTCAAGGATGAAAAATGGATATGGGATCCATTTGGAGATGTGTTGGAAAATGGGAGTCTACTGATGGAGGAAAAATCTCAGCTGATCAAGTTATCTTGCGATCACAGTCTACTGAGAAAATATACTGAAATGAGCCTTCCCCAGTTTTGGCACGGTGCTGCTGGTGGAGAATATCCTGCTCTTGCTTGCCATGCTATTAGAGTCATTTTGCCTTTCAGTACAACACACTTGTGCAAAACTGGATTTTCTGCCTTGACTCAACAGAAGAATAAAATTCGGAACAGACTGGATGTTGAACATGACCTTCAGATTGCATTGACTACAATTACACTAAACTTTGAAATATTTGTCAAAGATACTCAAGCTTAGGTTTCCCATGAAGATTTATTATACTGTTGTTAATGTGTTCCTGTTAATGTTGATTTCTGCCTTTGGCTTTCTGACTGTTGACCTGCTTTAACGTTATTATTATTACATGTAATGGGTAATAAGTATTTTCGGGCCAAAACACTTGTGTGTTTTCTACTTAAGCTATTTACTGGGTTGTGACTGGCCATTAATGTTTACAAATGGGTCCTTGGCCAAAAAAGGTTGAGAACCACTGATCTAAAGGATCTGGTGCAGTCCAAGCAGAAGACTAATGCTCTCCTCATAGCAAATGAATGAAAATTCTGTTAGTCTGTATGGATGTGAGGCTTTGGGAAAAAAGTTGGCAAACAAATTGCCTCATTAAAATGGAAATTGGAATCCACTTTTGTTAGGGATTTTAGGTGAGGGCAGGGGTATACTTCACCCTTACGGAAAACTATAGAAGGAGGCTCTGAAATCAAGGGTGTTGATTCATCCACTCTCCTTGCTGAGTTTACCAGAAACATTGCTTTCATAGAGAGGTAGAGTAGGGTCCAAGTTGCAAGAGGTTCAATGGCTGGTCCCATAAATTTTGTTAGCACTATGTTGAGATCTCATGGGGGAACAGGATCTTGCACCTATGTGTATAACCTGTCTAGCCCTTTTAGAAATCTGATAGTTATGGGGTTGGGAAAAAAAGCAATCTGTCACCCACTGAAGGGTGAAAAGGTGAAATACATTACATTTAGCAGCTAAGAGAAATAACTGCCAGACCGTGATGTTTTAGGTGCAACAGATAATCCAAAACATGGTTAACAAAAGCACTGGAAAGACATGTTTGTTGAGACCAGACCTTTGGCCAGGTAAATATGCCTAGATGAAGGCTTTTTGATACTCAGAAGCATTTCCTGAACATTTTTTGAGCAAGCCATTTCCAGTGGTGTTTGCATGAAGCATCCATACTGTCAAGTGGAATGGAGATGGAGCAGATGGCTATGGTCCAGAGAAATTACATGTGGATCAAATGGGAGAGGCAGAGGAGGTCTCACTAACAATGCTAATAGGGTTAAAACCTATGTGCTGAGGCCATGGTATCATAGTATCATGGCGAGCCCATATTAGTATCAGGCGAGCATGGTCCTACTTGGCCTAGAAGTGGGGATAGAAAAAAACCTTAAGGAAATATCCCAGATTCACTGAGTTTAGGATCCATCAATCTGATAAGATGCGAGTCCAAGCACAAAGGAAGTGGGATAAATGATTGGCAAAGATATGGATAGGAACAGATGGGTTTATAAATACTGATGTTGCCCTTGACAAATCCATCAAAATGTGTGTTCACACTGGGCCGCTGGTCGAGAGGAACCTGCTGTGTCAGAGAAGGAAGGCATGGTGGGCATCTCCTGAAATTCCCTTTATCTCAGCAGGTTCTGTGGCCAAGGTATAAAAAGTTTGATATCTCAACTCTGGCTTGGAAAATATCTCTTTTTCAGGATACGATGCGAGTTCCATGGAGTACCTCATAAAACGTAATTTGAGTTTTGCGTTTCTTAATTTTCAGGTGTGGCACAAGAAGGAGTGCCAATAGTTGAGGAGTGCCCTTTCTCCAGGCAGAAGACAGGTGCTGTGCGTGTCAATAAGACCACTGCATGTGGGACAGGGTTTAAACCTGCTGGGTTTAGAGTCTTCCATGCTGGTGATGAAGCATCTCACTCCACTTTACAGGGTCCGTCCGTCCACGCCTCCCCCCCCTCCCCCGTCCTGCTTTCTAAGTTTTAATTTAACAACTATTATGATGGGGTGTATTGCCCATACTGGCCCTGAGAGAGTTGAATTGGGCCAGGCAGGCCCAATTAACCAATTAAGCAGCGAGCTGGGGAGAGATTTAGGCTGTGAAGGAGCAACTAATTGGAAGCAGGCTCAGCTGGACAGGAACAGGAGGGGCCTGTATAAAGCCCAGGAGCTGGCAACAGCTGGGAGGGTTGCAGGGAAGTAGGCTTCAGTCACTCCCTGGGAGAAAGGAGGTGTGTTAGGACTATAGAGGATAGTCCACGGTTAATCCCTGAGAGGAGGTAGTTGGGAGGCTGGCAAACCAAGAGGTGGGAAAGCCAGGAAGGTAGGAGAAGGCTCAGAGGAACAGCAGCACCGACCTTGGCTACTGATTAGAGGGCCCCCGAGCTGGAACCTGGAGTAGAGGGCAGGCCCAGATTCCCCAGCCACTGACAACGTGGCATAGACTAGGTAAAAACAGTGAACTGCCTGGGACAATCTGGAAATATTTGTTACCACCCCCGGAAGGGGAAAACACATGTGATGACCTGGATGGAGGGCCAAGTCAGGGGTCCACAGGGTGAGAGAACGATGAGACACACACTGCCAGTTGAGAGCGCAACGCCTGGCCAGAGCCAATCCCCAGAGTGAGCAGGAGGAGACGCAACCTGTGGTGAGTGGACCCAGTGACAATATTTTTTGAACATCCATCAAAAATATTAAAATAATAATAACAAAGTAAAGAGAAGTTTCTTTACAAAAAGGGTTGAGATTGAAGCTCAAGAAACAGCAGCGAATAGGACACTGTTCAGATTCTGGCTCACTGACATGGGTGGTATAAAGGAGGGGTATAAGGCAGGGAGGCGTTTGGCTGCTCAACTCTTTATGTTCTTGCATGGGAGCACAAGGGGGCAAAAAGTGCATGCACAGCGCCGATATGCAGTTTTAATGCATATACTTTTAATACATAGTTTTAATACATAGTTTTAATGCATATACTGAATTTTACTTTTGATCCCTAATGTTTATATTAGCTAATATTGTAGAGTTATATTAATTTTAAAAAATCAGCAGCTCTCCAAAGCATCAAGAGTTGTGGATCTTGGCAATTCATACCAAGACTGACTGCAGATTTACTACAGAATATATGCTTTAGACAACAATTTTTAGCAAGTCAGTAGAGACAGGATCTCTAATTTCCGCACATGAACTACCACAACATACACTTTTCTGGGGAGGTCTAATATCTATTGACCAAGAATGGAGCATGGAGTTTTGCTACCAGAAAGTTGGAGGGCACTGTCTTAGCCCTAGCCTGTGAAAGGCCCGCTGCCATACCCAGAGTCTCTTTTCCAGGAAGTTTCATTCCTCAGATAGGCAACCCTCCACAAACACAGTTCCTCAGCCTGCCTTGGATTATAACTCCCAGGGGATTTTACCCTTTGCCTCTCTCAATTCCTCCTGCTTCAGGGCCTATTACAGGAGTGTCCCATGATCTGTTTACTAAGCACTGGCTCTGAGGGCTCTCTCCCTGAAGACCCTTTCTCCCCGGTAGGTTCCCACAGCTTCTCATCTCTTGTCTCCAGGATCAGGCAGAGAGAACCCCATGTCTACACACTCTCTCTCTCTGTCCCTTCCCTGATTGACTCCCAGGCCTGACTCACCCAGGCCCCCCTCCTTCTAGGGCCCAGCTGCCTTCTCGTATAGCACAGTTGGGGATCAGTTGACCAGTCACAGGTGCACTGGC
The DNA here is from genome assembly GCA_037349315.1 of Chelydra serpentina. Classification (NCBI taxonomy): domain Eukaryota; kingdom Metazoa; phylum Chordata; order Testudines; family Chelydridae; genus Chelydra; species Chelydra serpentina. The sequence continues at coordinate 66,605,132 of JBAIAC010000004.1, forward strand.
CTCTTTGCTCTTAAAGGGCCAGTCCTATCCCATAACAAGTAATCAACGTGAACATTCACAATATTTCCTTAGACTAAGCCCTGAGGGAGTCACATAAGAGAAGAGCACAATGAGCCTGAAAAGCCACAAGTTCCTGACTGATTTAGCACATGACTTTACAAGAGAGTAATAAATAGTGTCACAGTTGTATGGCTAGATGCGCCTCAATTTCCTTTCTGATGTCTCTGAGCACACCACATCTCAGAGGTTGCCATGACCTCTCTCAGGGTGGAATCTCATGGTTCTTCCACTCAGATCACATACCATATACACTACTCCATGTATAACAATTACTTATCACCCCGTAGGTTTGATTGCATTTTGGGCACCTGCCTTTCCTCCCTTTGGAAACGGGTGACTATGCATATTGACCAACAGGCTTCTTGAAACAAAGTATTTGATTAGCAGTTGGAACAAAGTATTAAAAGTATGTGTGCGTGGGGGGGGGGGGGGGGGGCATTTTAAAACAACACAGCCTTCACAGATATTTAGTGCACTACAAGACAAGTTAAATAGGCATTGTTCTTAAGTTACAGGTGTGACAGATGCCAGACCTTGGAAGCATGGAGATTTCAAACGACTATTAACTTGAGATATACCAGACACCTCAAATATTCATGGCCTTTGGTAGCAACAAACGTTATATGTATTCTTGTGTTTCTGGCTCGCTGGGTGGTCATGCTGTGGAATCTAGAATCACTGGGCAGTGATTTATATAAAAGTTCAAAAAGCTGATTATGCAGAACCCATCATTTGAAGCTTTGCCCCGTGGGTGGAAGGACATTGATTAGTTTTACCGTTTTCAGGAAACCAGGGGAAGGCCCAAAAACTGTATAAAGCCTCAGCCGGAACTGACTGAGGGAAGCCTCGTTTTGATCCAAAAACTGATATGAGATTGTAAACTAAAGGACAAACCCTAATGGAAGGGTCTGAAGGACTTTTGAAACCTACCAGATTCCCTAGGTGGAAGATATGTGACTTCTGCTAAGCTTACCATGCATTTAGACCTTTTTTATATATGTTATGTTTTCTCTGTAATCCTTTTGTCCTAAACATAAATATGTCTTGCTCTGCAAAGGCTGGATGGTCACTGGTATTCATAGTCTTTGAGAAAGAGAGAGAGAGCGCGAAACCGTTGGGTTTGGAATAAGGTCACACGTGCTGGGATAAACACAGTGAAGGGCAGTATGAATTGGAATAGCGTCATGGGACTCTGCCCACAGAGAGGAAACTAGAAGGCTGAGATCTATGGGAGCATCCTTTGGGCAGACCACACAGAGGTCAGAGGTGAAGTTAAGTTAGAAACTGTGACAAGAGGAACAAAAGAGAACCAAACTTATATTCCCCTAGCAAGCCCAGATCCCGTGTGTCTGTGTTGGTCTCTTGGTCTGGTTCCCTCTTGAACTCACCCCTATTCAAATCAATTTTGATGTTCCCCTAAGGAAAGGGGGCCAGGGCCCTTAAGGTTATTCATGCTGGCAGTCTTTTAATAACTCTTAAGTGGAATCAGTTAGGAAACTCTTAGAAAGGGCCTTCTCCCTCTCTCTCTAGGTGGGTAGATTCTGCTACCAAACTAACCCTGTAGGGTGAAACATCCATTCTTATTTATAGTACAGAACCACTAGACTAGTGACAGATCCAGACACCTCCTAATTATTAAAGAGCACCCACACATTTGTCACAAATGCTCTTCTAATAAGTCTGTTATCCAACTAAGGGAATATATGGATACCCATATGTCTGAGAAGTATTGTCACTGCTGCCAAACTTATACTAATATCATGGGGCTGCAGCAGTCTAAAGGAAGATTCTCTCTCCATGCTGCTGGGATGGAGCTGAATCAAAAGCTTAAAATCTGTCTCAAGAAATGAGTGGAGGGATGCTGGATACTAATGTTGAAATGTGAAACTTGAACTAAATTTTAAAAAATGTATAGGAAACAAAGGCCTTTTTTCTTTGTGATGAAAAACGATCTTGCATATAATTCGCGTGTCTCTGGCAGTGCCTGCAATGTTCTAGGGACTTTATAAACAAAGACCATGCTCTGAAATGCTTACATTCTAAGAAAACATTAAAAAGACAGACAGATGAAGGGTAGGAGGTAAAAGAATCACAAACAAGAAAGTTAGCCAGGTGGTAACTGGCCACCTCCTGATAATAGTTTTAACACTACACTAGTAGGTTTTTTTTATATATATATATAAAAATATACATATAAATAAATAAATATATAAATATACATATAAATATATAAATATACATATATATAGAACACATTTCACTGAAACTGCTCAGGAACTTCTCTTGCTCCTATCTTCATTAAGTCAGCATCTTCTTCCAATATTTTCTCATGAGAAGGATCACTGTAAAGGGCTGGGGGAAGAATTGGGAAGGGGGCAATAGGAAGTGGAATTGGATAACTAACCTTTCTGAACAATCACTATACTTCCCTGTTCATTGCAAGAAAATAGATAATTCCCAAAGGTGGAAGAAAAAGGGTAAAGATCTGGAGGCAACACTAGTCTTGTGATCTTCAGTGGCGTGTCAAATTTGATATCTTGTTCTCAAGGAACCTAGTCCAGATGCTCCAGCTGAAGCTTTTTGTCTATGCCGACATCCCCTCTGAGACTTGATGAAATGGTGCTGTCTCTCGTGGCTCTGTTGTTGAGGCTGAAGTTTACTACAGTTGAGAAGTGGCCATGGAATCAAAGTGGATTTCTGATCACATGCAAGTGGAGTCAAACCAAGAATAGACGCAGACTTGTTCTCTTTCAATGTTGCTAGTGTTTCGTCTAGACACTAAATCCTGCTACTCAAACGGCAGGTCCACCACTTTAATCTTAACATCTTGAGAGAGACTAAAATTCTGAACCAAGAAGGATTTTGAATGGTACTTACTGAGGTCACAGAACACTATAGTTATATCTGAAGAATAGTATGGAGCATTAATGGAGTGATTAAATGCAGTTTTCCCTGCCTTGATATACATCTTGTACCTATTTCTCTTCGTAGAATTCCCAACACCATGGGATCGAGTTAAGAGATCTTCTTGGACATGCTCAAGAAAAAGAAGAAGCATATCCAAGAGACAGAAGTTATAACAAGCCACGACAGCTTCATAGTTATACAATATTAGGGTTGGAAGGGATCTCAGGAGTCATCTAGTCCAATCCCCTGCTCAATGCAGGACCAACACCAACTAAATCATCCCAGCCAAAGCTTTGTCAAGCCGGGCCTTAAAAACCTTTAAGGATGGAGATTCCAACATCTCCCTAGGTAACCCATTCCACTGCTTCACCACCCTCCTAGTGAAATAGTGTTTCCTAATATCCAACCTACACCTCCTCCTTTGGAACTTGAGACCAATGCTTCTTGTTCTGTCTTCTGTCACCACTGAGAGCAGCCGAGCTCCATTCTCTTTGGAACCCCCCTTCAGGCAGTTGAAGGCTGCTATCAAATCCCCCCTCACTCTTCTGCAGACCCCAGTTCCGTCAGCCTCTCCTTGTAAGTCATGCGCCCCCTTCCCTTAATCATTTTCATTGCCCTCCGCTGGACTCTTTAATTTTTCCACATCCCCTCTGTAGTGGGGGGACCAAAACCGGACGCAATACTCAGGTGTGGCCTCACAGTACTGAATAGAGAGGAATAATCACTTCCCTCGATCTGCTAGCAATGCTCCTACTAATACAGCCCAATATGCCTTTGGCCTTCTTGGCAACGAGGGCACACTGCTGACTCATATCCAGCTTCTCATCCATTGTAATCCCCAGGTCCTTTTCTGCAGAACTGCTGCTTAGCCAGTCGGTCCCCAGCTTGTAGCGGTGCATGGAATTCTTCCTTCCTAAGTGCAGGACTCTGCACTTGTCCTTGTTGAACCTAATCCGATTTCTTTTAGCCCAATCCTCTAATTTGCCTAGGTCACTCTGGACCCTATCCCTACCCTGCAGTGTATCTACCTCTCTCCCCAGCTTAGTGTCATCTGCGAATTTGCTGTGTGTGCAATTAATACCATCATCCAGATCATTAATAAAGATGTTGAACAAAACCGGCCCCAGGACCGACCCCTGGGGCACTCCGCTTTATACTGGCTGCCAACTAGACGTTGAGCTGTTGATCACTACCCATTGAGCCCGACAATCTAGCCAGCTTTTTATCCACCTTATAGTCCATTCATCCAATCCATACTTCTTTAACTTGCTGGCAAGAATAGTGTGGGAGACCGTATCAAAAGCTTTGTTAAAATCAAGATATATCACATCCACCGCTTTCCCCATATCCACAGAGCCAATTATCTCATCATAGAAGGCAATCAGATTGGTCGGGCATGACTTGCCCTTGGTGAATCCATGTTGACTGTTCCTGATCACCTTCCTCAACTCCAAGTGCTTCAAAATGGTTTCCGAGAGGACCTACTCCCTGATTTTGCCAGGGACTAAAGTGAGGCTGACTGGTCTGTAGTACCCTGGGTTCTTTTTCTTCCCTATAAATATATATATAGTCCTCAAACTATATAGTTGAGGGTTTTTATGGCCTAAATAGACAACGAACAAGACTCCCTATTCAATACATCCAATTTCTTCAACTCCTTATCATTACAAGTTGACTCAAAGATCATAGATGACTTCTTTCTCTCAGAGACTGTCACATGGGTCAATATAACTCACAAGCCCAGGCACAGGATGGCAAAAGAAATATTTGAACTCTATGCCTGCTGTAGGTATGCATTTTGATCACCAATATGTTGCAAGCATATTGGCGATCAAAATGCATACCTACAGCATGCATAGAGGATAAGGAAGAAGAAGTTACTCACCTTGTGGAGTAACAATGGTTCTTCAAGATGTGTGTCCCTGTGGGGGTTCCACAGTAGGTGTGCTAGCGTCGCTGCACTGCTGATTGGAGAACTTCAGTAGCAGCGTCCGTTAGGCCCACACATGCGCTGTCTCTCCTCATGCTCTGCCATGTGGCTAGTCAGCATGTGTGGGGTAACCCCCCTCAGCTCCTTCTCTACCACAGAGTCATTGACAAGAACTCCGAAGTAAAGGGGAGGAGGATGGGTTGTGGAGCACTCACAGGGACACATCTCAATAACCATCGTTACTGCACAAGTTAACTTCTTTGAGTAGTGTTCCTAAGGGTGCTCCACTGTAGGTGACTCCCGAGCAGTATCCCTTCTGGAGGGCATGGACTTCAGAGTCAGGTCAGTTACAGATGACAACACTATGAAGCTGAAGGTGGCATCAGAAGCACAGCCCCCAGTGATCGCATAATGTTTTGTGAAAGTGGAGACGGACACCCATGTTGCTGCTCTACAGATCTCTGAGATAGGGACATTCTCGAAGAAGGTGATAGATGAGGAGATCGACCTTGTGGAGTGTGTATGAATAGTATCTGGAGGGCTCATATGGCAAACTTGGTAACATTGTCTGATACAATTTGAGACCCACTTGGAAAATCTTTGGGCTGATATTGCTGAGCTCTTGTATCTTTCTGCAACGGAGAGGAAAAGCCTGGGGGACTTCCTGAAGGCCTTCGTTCTGTCCAGGTAGAAGGCTAGGGCTCTTCTGACATCTAGTGTGTGTAATATAGCCTCCCTGTTGTCTCGGTGAGGCTTGAGATAGAAGATTGGAAGATGAATAAATTGGTTCAAGTGAAACAGGGAGGTTACCTTAGAAATACATTTTGGATGTGGTCTGAGCGTAACCTTGTCCTGAAAGAATACAGTGTAGTGGCCATGTGCCATCAGAGCAGTTATTTCATCTATTCTCCTGGTGGAAATAATCGCTATCAGGAAGGCAGTTTTCATTGAGAGGTACATAAACAAATAGGTAGCCAAGGGTTTGAAGGGAGGTTTAGTCAGTCCTTTCAGTACCAGGTTTCAGTCCCATCCGGGGGTAGAAACTGAGGTTGTGGGAAGAGGTTAACTATACTCTTGAGGAATATTTTGATGGTTGGGTGCGACAGCATTAAGTACCTCTCTACAATGGCATTCACAAAACTGAATGGGAATTGCAGACAGATGTACACATACACAGGCATATACGAATCCAGAATACATATATTTCCTTTCCAGATCCAGCATGACTCCAATGGCACCAATGAAGTGAGACAAAGATTAATCTAAATGGAACCATGGCTCCAACATGGTTCCATTTGAGGACCATGGTTCCATGGTCCTCAAAAGGACACCCTGCTCCCCAAATGATGGAGGTGTCAACCAAGATGAGTGAACAGATGATTATTTTATTTAAATAGATAACCCATAAATTAAAACAAAGAAAAAAATCACTCAATGTGCATGAAATCCCAACCTATATTTTATGGCTATAGGAAAATAAATTAGGACAGTTGGTGCCGGTGTGTGTGTTTTTATACATCTATACATATTATTAGTCTGGATATTTAGATTTGAAAAAAAAAAAAAGTGCGCACACAGCCCTAACAGGCGCTTACTTTTAGATGGTTCCAAACTTCCACCCTAAGGTCATGCAGATCATAAACATAAGAATCTACAGACACAGTTCTCTATGGGGAACCCTATTTCACATGCTCCTGCTTTCCTGGATAAAACGTCCTTTCTTGATTAAATTGTTCAATGCTGCATGAAACGTGAATGTTTTGGTTCTATATGGTTTATGCCAGACACAGAGCTTTAAAATGCATTTTATGTATGTATTTTCCTGTGATAAATAAGCCTGTTCTTTTATAGAAGGTCAAATAGTATATTAAAATGTACAATTTTCCTAGTAAATACTTATTGAAGTTAGAGTAAATATAATAAATATTTAAGACCTTTTAAAAAATGTGTAGTCACCCAAATGATTATACATTTTTTCAGGTAATTATAGATTTTTCTACTAGTATTAAGCATGTTTTGGTATGGATTATTTATCTGATAGATATTAGAGACTTAGAATCACACAATTCCCTATTAACTATTCTTCAAAAAAGGATAATTTGTCCATCTCTGCAATTACACATTACCATGTCAGTCTGATTGGTTACACTTACTTCACAGTCGCACACTAAAACCCCTTATTTTACTTACATACTAGCTAAATTTCAAGCCTAATTTTTTCAGCCATCTTTTTATATTTTCCAAAATATTAAAATTAGTTAGGCTTTGCTATATACACCTTATTTTGATTTTTAAGTCATGACTACTGTTTCTTTAGTTAAAGCAGCACAAACAGATATCCTAAAATAGCTAACTCTTTATTTACAATATTTTTCAAAATCGATAACATGCAGCCCTTGGTTGAAATAAGTTTCAATCTGAAGCATATTTTGACAGTCAATTTATAAACCTGCTAAAATGAGAGTTGATAACGGAATAAACAGTGGTACTGACCTAACAAATCCTTTTGCCTAAGGCCATACTAACACAGTTTCAAAATAAAAATAAAAGCAATACCCTTGCAGCCTATTCTTAGGCTTTTGGGCATCTCATTGCTATGCTTAGGCCTATATAAACTGTTGCTGAGATTTGCCCAAGACCTATCTCTGAAGGTTTGGTGTCAAATTAATCTCCAAGTCGTTGATATATCTCAACAGGTTTTAAAGTCATCTTTTCCCCACAACCTCTTAAGTCTCTGATCAACACTTGTGGGTGTTTGAGTCAAACGGTGCTTCTTCCCACACAGTGGCACTGTCAGCACTGTCAACTGCTCAAACAATTTTTTAAACAGAGCAGCCGGTTGCCTTCAGCAGCAATGCTTTTGGGGGCACTCTGTGCTGTTCGCCCAGAGACTCTGGCTGCTCTACAACTGTGCTAGTTAAGGGAACGACAGAAGGAACAACAAATGGTTACAATTAGCATTCGCCCTGCTCCTGCAACAGAATTTCATTGCTATGGCAACTGGAGTTGCCCAGACGACATAGGGCTTTGGCTGAGGCTAGTATACAACATAACAAGCACTACCAAATATAATAGCCATAGTTCCAGCTAATACCCTATCTCACTGGCATTTTAGATCTTTGCTTTTATTTCCCAGTTTAATTAATAAGAGCTGGTTTCTTAATTTTTTCGAACTTGCAGTATGTCTATAATTACTTTAGTAACTAGAAACATTTGAAATACCTGTATTACTCCTTCCTTTTATATAGCCATAAAATATCTGGAATACATCCAGACAGCCAAATGCAAGAAGTCCTTCCAAATATGCTAATTTTTTCACAGGTGGTATACATTTATTTCATAGCAACTGACGGAGAGAAAAAAAAGATTTATTCCTAAATAACTGAGCTGTTCTAGCAATGAAGTAAAGGCTGTGACATGGGTGGGCAACAGTATGCATGGTAAGCCAAGATAAGAGGTGACAAATGTAATTATCCTTAAGAACAGAGATTTTTTTAATTTGGACTAAAATTTAAATTAGCTGAAAATATTTTACCAGAAACTGAAATGTGTGAATAAAATGTTCCATGAGATGAGATCTTTACAGCTCTTCAAAACTCTGTTAAACCAAACAAACCAGAGAATTTCATGCTGCTTTTTGCTGTTGGGACATGCATTTAACTCAGGAAGCTGCTGTGAATTTCTAAACCTTTGAAAGCATCTTGAAATTAGTTTTTTGATAATGCTAATGAGTTTATCAAATGCAGCCTTCAATCTGAATAATACATATATAAATGCTCCTTTAGCAGATTCCTATTACAATAATCTGCAGCTGGGCCAATGAATTGACTGGTAGTGAAACACTCCAGGCAGGAAACTAGTACACTTGCAATCGCGAGGGGTGGGCTTGGGTAAGGTTGCAGCTGCCATAATTCTCTCAACCTCCTAGTGGCTGGAACATGGTGTAAAAGAAGTTGCCTGTCCTCCCTGCTGTAAAGTGAGTGCAGGTCTTATACTCCTGAGGAAATTCTGCACTTAGAAATTCTGCACGCAATATTTTAAAATTCTGCAAATTGTATTGGTCAATAAATAAATGTGCAGGCTCCAACATGGCAGTGGGGAGCACAGGCCACTGGCTGCATGAAGGTGGGAGATCACCCTGCAGCCCCCATTCTCCTGGGACAGGGAGTCAGCAGTGAAGCTGCACCTGACCCTGACACAGGAGAAGGGCCAGGCCTGCCCTAGAAACACCCCAGGGCCATGTCACTCTGCGCAAAGCACACCAGGTGTGGGCAGGCAGGCACGGCCCAGCAGGATCAGCGGGGAGGAGGTCTGGTGGGCTTATCTTGGGAGGGACAGTGGGGCGTGGTGGGGTGGCGGTATGGTTGCAACTGATTGGGGCTAACTGCGGTGGGGGTTCGGGTGGGCTTGTCAAGATGGTTCAGGTATAGGGAAATGGGGGTTCTATGGGCCTGCTTAATGGGGGAACCCCAGCTGCTGCTGAGGGTACACTGCATGCCGGACTCCTGCTTCCCCCCGCAATTCCCCTATTCACTTCTCTTCCGCATCCCTTGCCCCTTCTCTCCCTACTGTCCCCAGCCTCTCCCTTCCTTCCCACATCCCCCTCACCCTGCCCTATCCCACCCCCTTCTTTCCCCACTGCCTCTTCTCCACTGCTCACCCTCCCTTCCCCCTATTTCCTTACCCTTGCCCTGCCCCACCGCAGGCACTCATTGTTGTACAGGAAACAGGATGGCACCCAGCACACAGAAGGGGATCACAACCAGCACTAGAACCCCAGAGACAGTGTCCAGCTGCAGCATCAGCGAAGTGGAGCAGCACCCGCCTTCAGCCAGGCAGCTCTGCACTCACAAAAAGGGGGGCAGTGGCATGTGACACTGCATTCCCCCCCCATACCTCACCTGTTTGGGGGGGCAAGGCCCCCCAGACTATGCTCATAGGCGTCCCTAGCACTGCCTCCCCCTCCACCCCTGCATGACTTCCCTTTGCTTCCCCATAATTTTCTGCACAGAAGCAAATAAATTCTGCGGAGGGATATGAATTCTGCACCCACGCAGTGGCGCAGAATTCCTCAGGAGTATATACAGGGGGACGACTGTAAGTTACAGGGAGAAAGGTAAAATAAAATGCTGGAAGGGAAACCTCAATTAACTTCACTTCAGACTGCATAATTTCTGAAACTGTTTCTATAAGGTAAATTCAATCCCCAGTCCTTGATTTATACCCAAAAAGGAGCCAGGGAATGGACACTAAAATAAATGTGTCCTTTTGATAGGGAAAAAAATCTTTACATGAGTTTTCTTAAAAATAATCAAAATACTGTCCCCTCATTGTCTCTCCCATTTAAGATAATCACTTCTTACCTATTAAAAAGTAAATTCTGATTTTTGAAAAACAAATACAGAAATTCACTTTTTGAGCAGTGATATCTATTCACTAATTCAATTGGTTGGATACATAACATATAATTTCATTGCTGATTTGTAAGAGTTTTTTTGGCTTATTTTTGAGTTATGTTTAATTATGTTAAATTAATATTAATTATGTTGAAAACATATTGCTTCAAAACCAAGATAATTAAGTAATATTAACTTTAAGCATTACTTACAATTTTTTTAAAATCCCAGGAAATCCTGAGTTACGGTTGTTATTCCAGTGTAAATCACTATGTGTATATCAGAGCTCACCCAATTATCAAAAAGATTGAATCCATGTGGTCTTTTTACCTTTGATGTAGAGGGGAGATGGCACAGATAATATCATAAATACTAATAGACGTTATAATAGAACATCCATTGTACATTGATAGGAAATAAGGCATTCTATATATTCCACTAACAAATCCAAAGGATCTCTCAAAGAATGGAGTTTTATTCTTGGTTTGGTTTTACTGGCTTTTGTTGATTGAAACCAGACTCTGAAAGTTACTTCAGCTTTCTGTGTGGAAATTTAGCTCCGTTTCCAGCTGGGACTGGACGACAGTATGGATCACTCGATAAATGTTCTGTTCAGTCCCTCTGAAGCATTTGACACTGGCCAATGTTGGAAGACAGGATACTAGACTAGATGGACTATTGTTCTGACCCAGTGTGGCCATTCTTATGTTTGTATAAGAGTTAAAATTAAACCCTACATCACTTTGCTCTGCCCAGCTGCCTCAAAGCTCATAAAAATAAAAAGCACTAAACACTGAGAAATCTATTTAAAATAAAAAAATTATTTCCCCCCTCTTTTGCTGAAAAGTGGCATGAATTTGTGTAATTGTCTATGTGAGCCCAGTGTACAGAAAGGCTGAAAATTTAATCTTCATTTAATCCTGGTTTAATAATTGGTGAGTCGAACTTGAGAACTTTTTCAAGACTAATGAGTATTGATTGTGAGCAATTTAGGGACACTTTTGGAATGGGCATCCTCCATGGAACAGAAGCTAAAGGCTACAGAGTGTCACTGAATCTCTGGATCAGAAGGGTTAATGGCCCAGGTGATGTAAATTGAGTTAGTTAGCATCACTGACTTTCTGGCCCAAAGTATGTCTAACTTTTCAGGAAGATTCTAACTAATTTTGTTAGGCAACAGAGTTAAATGGTTTAACCATTAAGGGAGTTATTTTGAACTTTCAGGGAGCTACTATTATTGGAGCCATAAAACACCTAAGAGACTCCAGACTGACTGCAACAGACTGGTAAACACAAAAATTTGTTGCAGTGAGCCAAATGAGGTCTGTTTTTCTCTTAATTTAAAGAGTGACTGGTGTTTGAAAACATAGGGCCAGATACTCAGCTAGGATAAATTGCTGTAGCTCCATTTCCATAAACAGATCTACACAGATTTTAACCAGCTGAAAATTTGGACCATTGTTCTTAAGAAGAAAAGACACCAGGAGTTTGGAACCTGCAATATATTCATGTGAAAAGGAGGAGTCACACTTGCTTAAACTGGAGAAATATACAGAGCTGGTGTATGTTTGCTAATGTGTCATCTATATCTAGCATTTTAACTTGCAAGTTGTACAGGTACTGTAAATTAAACTGGGGACACTGTTTCCTTCTGGTATTTTCTTCTCTCTCTCTCTCTCTTTTTGGGGCAGGAAGTGGAAGGAGGTTAAACGAGAAAAATAATTAAAAGGTTCAATTAAGAAAGGAATCACTGGAACAGGTTTGAGACTTAAAATGTTCTAAAAATCCTAAATATCCTAAAAATACCCCCATTCTGAAATATTTTGGGATTTATATTTTTGTCATATATATAGATCTTTGTACTACTTAAAACAGATTGCCAGTGGAAGGTCTGAAGAAATCCCAAGTAATTTATTTGAAAGAAATATATATTATTTTGAAATGTTACTGTAAGCTATATTATAAGTTATTTTCCCTATGGATACTTGTAAATTGTTACCAGATTTTTATCTGAAATCTTATAAGAAACATTGCTAGATAATATATTTGGTTATTTGATGGATCTAATTTGGCAAAAGTCATTTCTGGTTTAAAAACAAAAATTAAAGATAAAAATTTCACAAATTAAAGCCCAGATCCTGTCAAGAGAATTGTGCAGTGGACAACAGACCCCTTAACCAGTGTATAACACTGGGGAATTAAAAGGGGCTTCATGTAGGCACATGGATCCACCTTTGCAGTTCTCTTTTCAAGATAAGTGCCTACGGTTCTGATCCTAATCAATTAAGTCAACTGATGGTCATGGTTTCACACTAGTGCATTTGCTTACAGTACATGGTCAGGGCCCTTACTTGTGTGTATCTTGTCTGCAATTTATTTCTATATTTTAGTAAATAGTTTAAAAAAAATCAGCTTTTTGATTTTCAGATTTTGTAATCTGTGTCTGCAACAAATTGATATTCCAGTAGCCTGAGTGACTAAAATATAAACTGGAAATACAGTTGTATCTCTGATTTCAAACGGTCTAAAGCAGTGGTTCTCAAACTTTTGTATTGGTGACCCCTTTGAAATAGCAAGCCTCTGAGTGTGGCTCCTCTTATAAATTAAAAACACTTTTAAATATATTTAACACTATTATAAATGCTGGATGCAAAGTGGGGTTGGGGTGGAGGCGGACAGCTCATGACCCCCCATGTAATAACCTTGCGACCCCCTGAGGGGTCCCGACCCCCAGTTTGAGAACCCCTGGTCTAAAGCACAACCAGAGGTGGTCATGGAGTGGAATTAATCACTTATGGTGATGGTTTTAGCGGTTGCTGTAAAATCCCTTAGCTGTTAACAAAAAATATTGACTGGTGTATGACAGTAAATGTAAAGCAAATTGAATCGGTTACTCCACATTCTTGTAAGATCCCACGGGGTCTAGGGTTCAATTACATCTACACATTTGTTGGCTATATATATTTGACTGTAACATAGTTTTGACTTAGCCACGATAAAACTCTTATCTCAATTCATTTGAGACAGAAATACTATTATTTAGTAACACGATATTAGTCAAACAACACTGGCTGGCTTACTAGGCCTGTACAGATGGCTAAAGTTCATATATAATTTTAGAAGGAATATATATGGTTGATTATGTTTACCTTGCACCCCTATATTTAATAAAAAACCTCTCTTCCTATATTGCAAACTCTTCAGGAAAGGGACTGTCTTTCTGTATGTGTGGAAAGTGCATAGCAAATTGTGGGAGCTTTTGGAATACACACAACAACAGTTACAGGGGTGAACTTCCATTGCTTACTATACTTGAATGCAAGAATTCTCTTAACTCCTCGTTTTATATGGAAAATTGCACATGTAAGTGGTTTACCTTGTCCAAATACACAGGTGTCTCCTAAATATGAAGGTTATTGTTAGGATAAGAATTTTCCAGTCCTCTCCTAATACAAATAACATACTCATGCTTTATACATTGACTGATTACAGCATTAGCTAGTCATCTCATGCTGGGAAGATCTGAACATCAAAAAAAGTCTACTGCAGCTGTCATTCTTTTGGCTCCTATCAAAGTTGATTTAAAGAAAACTTCACACTATGATTTAAACAAATACATTTAGATCTGAAGACTCAACCCATCACAGCCATGCATATCAGAGGGTTGAATACTGCCCTTAATGTTTACACAATAAAGTCATTCTTCTGGATTATAATTGGTATTTTTGCAGGACAGACAATACTTTCCAACCTTTGAAATGATTGTCATCTCCCGTTGTCCTAATGTTTCCCACAAATGATGCATGTTAGCTTTCACAAAAGAAGACTCAAAGACTGGTTTTAATTAAAGCTGTCTTACAAATAAAATGTAGTTTAGTTATACCTGATAAAGTGTGCTCTTGACTAACTGAACTTTCATAGTACTATATAAAGAAATGTGTGTTATTTATTGCAAGCATTTATAATTTATCTACATAGGTAGAAAGCCAGGGGTGCCGACTTCGTGGGTGCTCCGGGGCTGGAGCACCCACGGAAAAAAATTGGTGGGTGCTCTGCACCCACCGGCAACTCCCCGCCATCCCCGGAGCTCGCGCCCAACTTACCGGAGCACCGGGCGATGTTCCTGGGCCCCGCCCCCGACGCCGGCGACGTCGCGGTGGCGTCGGGGCCCCGGCGACGTCGCCGGCGTCGGGGCCCCGGCCCGTGACGTCGCCGGCGTTGGGGCCCCGGCCCGTGACGTCGCCGGCGTCGGGGGCGGGTCCCGCCGTCAGCACCCACCGACGCTGACGGAAGTCAGCGTCGCTGGTAGAAACACCAAATGTTTGGAAACTATTTTTTTTAAAAGGGACTAATTCTTATTTTGAAAACTAGTGGCTTAGATTAAAAGCAGAACCATTTTATACAGAAAGAGAAAATACCGCACAACCACCCGCAGCACTGCAATGTTAAAGGGCAGAGATGAGGAAAACTTTACCCATTAGGGTGAATGTTGGGGTACCAGTGGCAGTGAAAACTCTGGAGAAAAGTGCACTTTATAGAAATATCTGAATAAAGACAGGCTCTGACTGGCACATATTTCTGATGGGAACCAGTCCAGAGGTGAGGGTGCCCCTCCAAGAACACCATGGCTCCAAAATGAGGGGACTTTGGCAAAAGCCTTTTAACTTGGAAACAATTTTACTATGAAGTTGTCTATTGTTTTCATTAAGATATATTACTGAGACCAACTCTGAACTAAATTATATAATTCCTTGTGTGCCCATCTGTGCTGTGAATTCTTAAAAATGTCATGGCATTAACTACCCAAATGTACATGTTTTGTGTAGTTCGTAATTTTATGAATAAATCCTAGTCTGAGTTATTTGCAGGTTCTATAGTGTCAGTTCCTCCAAAATGCACAAGTAATGCTTTACAACTAATGTAACTGTAGAAGATATATTTTTATAATCACCTTTTGTAAAATATCACCTTTTTTGCAATATGCCACAGTGTATTTTACAGTTTATCAACATTAAGCCATTGTCCAACAAATTTCTATTTTAACGTGATAGGTCTCTCATCAAGGATTACAACAGCTATAAATTGCATTAGAGTCTACCGTCAGTGTTAGTATCTAATACTAAAGTGGCTTTAGTTACAGGAGAGCAGAGAGTGACAAGAATGAGAGGGTTGGTGAGAGGGGGATGAGGAAAGTGGCCAGAAGGATAGAATAAGAGTTCGGGGGTAAGAGTTTAGGGATAACAGGAAGGAATTGAAAAACAAGAGAGGGAGACTAACTCCAAACCACAGGGAAAGAACCAAATCTAAAAAGGAGCCTCAACGAAAAACACAAGAGCTAAATACTAAAAATAATATTTGATCATTAATGGAGAGTTTACCTTTCTATAAATATGGACTGTATTTTAATCGGCTCTCACTATAACAGAGAAGGGAAATAGGTGGTGATATAACCACATCATTTTTCAATTTTGTGCCACAGGAAGCACCACTTTTTGTGTGATGTGAAATTCACTCTTGGATTGTAGGTTTCTTTACTTTTTGGCAAAGCTGCAGCAACAGTTATGATCAGAGATCTCACCACATAACAAGTTTTCAATACAGTGATCTCCTGGCAACTGCTGTTCGGTGGATAAACAGAAACTGGGTTAACTCAGTGGAGAGTAATTGGCTGTGTCCTGTTTTCAGTCAGTGACTTGCAAACAGAGAAAGAGCAGACCTAAAGCAGTGGTGTAAGCTTGGAGACTGATTAGTCAGGAAGCTATTGCTAAAGGCAGCAAGAGCAGCAGCTATCCCAAGAGCTCTCTCACAGCAGTTTTCTCTGCCCTGTGAGACTCAACTGGAAATCCCTTAATACACCATGCCCTTCATTTATTGTTGCTAGTGGACATTTGAGAACATTTAAGAATGCTACTTTTTTGAGTAGTTGCCCGATGATGGATCACATTGAATTAAAAGGACTTTTACATTTTTTTTCTTAGGGACAGGGGAAGACTACCATCTACAGTACAATTAGGAAACTAGGTCTTTTACCTGATAGTAAAGCGTTTTCTATTCTCTGTTGAATAGCCAAAATACTATTTGTGACTGCTCACACATCTCTTTTAAGTACTCTTCAGGCTAAATCTAAGAACTTAATGTGACTATTAAAAGACTTATGACAAAACTGGCTCAGCTAAAACTTGTACACTGATGTTCTGTTTTGAAGGATGTTAGCGTGACACTAGGAATACATTAAATAAAATTTACATTTACTACACTGCTCAGCAGCTAACATCAAATTTTAATACTGTAAATTAAGAGAGTTGTGCATTGTTAGATATAAGGAAAACACTAGGACAGTAAGTGACAAAATATTGTTACCCTAGCTAGCAGTGTCTTCATATACATAATACACACAACATCATGTTAAAATAACATTATTAAGGTTGCAAAGTCAAGTACGCAAAAATTAGGAACCATCAGAATTATTGCTTGTGCAGAGGGAGAAACAAGAAAGGTTTCCGCACACATATAAAAGCTAGGAAAAGGATGGAGATAGGAAAAAGAAGGTGGCAAAGGGTTGCAGGGAGTTGGGTGGGGTGTGTGTATGGGAGTTTCTTCCCCCTTAAAAATGAGAAAACAGAGAAAATCATGGTCTTCACTTCAGAGATAATGAGCTCCTCCTTCCCACAAACTGCTGGGGAAATAGGTGGCCTGGGTGGGGGGAAAGAGAGAAAGAAAAGGAGTGATCTCCAAAATCAGCTGACACCTACAATACAAATAAACGCTGCTGTGAAAGTGTCTCCACCAGGAAGGTCCTGGGAGACTGCTTTGGTGAGAAATTCCAAGCCACTTCCTAACTGCTAAGATACTGAGCATATAACCAGAGCGGATATCCTGGTCCCTCCTCTGGTGGCTATAGACAAATGGGATATCAGCCTGTGGCTTATAGGCTTTTCCTCTGCCTAGCAGGTGTCTGAGATTTTTCAAGCCTTTTTCTCAACATCTTTAGAAACTTTGGCTGCTGTAGCATAATGTTGAAACACTTGAAAGTGATACATCTGCTACATGGGTTGGCACTGGATGTAAATTCTGACCCATGCATCAGGCATATTCATCAAGACTCAAATAGTTAAAATATAGTTCTTATATTTATTTTACTTTAGGTTTTACTTTCACTTCAATAGATGTCATGGTAGAAAGGCAGCCCTTGGTGGGAGGGATCGCTCAGTGGTTTGAACATTGGCCTGCTAAACCCAGGGTTGTGAGTTCAATCCTTGAGGGGGCCACTTAGGGATCTGGGGCAAAAATTGGGGACTGGTCCTGCTTTGAGCAGGGGGTTGGACTAGATGACCTCCTAAGGTCCCTTCCAACCCTGATATTCTATGATTCTATGACAAACAAACAGGATGATTTTGAGTTTCAAAGGGAGATGATGGCTATAGTTAGCACAAGGGACAATGCCATAACACCACAACAGTATATATTGGGCCCTTTGTTTTCGGTTTTTATTTTATTTAATTTTTCCTGGGAATTTTTCGGTATTTATTACTACAACAACAAAAACAGCTAAAAATGGGTGCAAAAAAAGGAATTTTTATGGGAAAATATTAGGGTTTATTTTGGTGGACAGAAGGATGGGAAAAAACTATTCACTAGATTCATGCTCTGATGAACAGTATTCAGTGTGGTTTACTGCAGAACTGAAACAGAACTCGAAACACAATGCTACCTCTCAGTTTAAGAAAACAATATATCTCTAATCCCCAAATAAAACTTTTCATTTGAATAAACAGTTTGCTGTTGTTGATTTAGAACTATTAGCCTATAAATATTTACATTTAATAATTGGACCCAATATTTTAAAATATTTATAAACACTCACTGTCTTATGTGAAGTCCTTCAGTGTAATTTCCAAAACTCCTGTGTAACATAGGCTCGCAGCAATCTTTTTAAGGAGTCTTTTTCAAGGCCCGTTCTCCTACATTTTTGGATGTAGCCAAATTTTGAAAATACTCTCTCCACATCAGCTGAGCCAGGTGGAACACTGAGGACGTGAGAGGCAGCATGGCTCAAAGTTGGAAAGTTGATGCGGTGGATTTTCCAGAATTCAAGTGGAGTGACGGAGTGGTTGTTCGGGGAAGACATTGCCATGTAGGCACGGAATTAACTTTCCAGTTTTGCAATTTCTTCATTCGAAGCCACAAAGGGGGAGTCTATACTAGCATACTCTTTAAATTTATCAGCCAAGGCCACACTTTTACGATGAGGGTCAAACAGCACAATGGCTTTTCAGAATGATGATTCACTGTGAAAAGCTTCAGGGGATATATTCCGCGTGACAGTAGCTTTCCACTTCTTTGACAGCTCTTTGTAAAAACTTTTGAAAGATTTTGCGAGGTTGTCCTGCTCAATGAGTGGCAACATAGACAAGAAAAGATCTGTTTTTTCTGGTATCTCCCCAGATGTGCTTTTGCAAGAAAGTTCTGCAGAGATATTGTTAAACAGAATGCCCATACACCTCTGTATTAGAAAAAAGTGCTGTCTGTTAAAGAATTGGATTCCAATTTCTTCTGTGCTTCATGTAGTCATTGAAGTGTTTCAATCAGGAATTTAGTTTCTCTACGAAGGCTTTGCCTAATTTCTTGCGTAGCCACTTGAGATTTCAGCTTTTTCACTGTTGAACTCTTCGTGATCTAAAAGTCTCAGTAAGATGCCTCATAGCTTCTGAACACACTGTGCAGCCAAACACAAGCTAAACCATCTTTTTGGTACAAATGGAACTGGAATGCTGCATTCAAAAGTGATCTCTTTACAAATATCATAGAAGAGGTTTTTTGTTTTACCGGAATGATTGAAAACTGCACTAGCATCTATTACCAACTTTTTAAAATCAGCCATTTGAGAACACCTGTTGCGTGAGAGACAGCAACGTGCAGCAGGTAAGCTTGGCAAGACAAACGAAGCAATTCAGGTTTTTCATTCAGCGTTACATCTTGTGTGAACTTTGCGCAGTAAGAAGCCGAGTCAGAATGCACTGTTGTCACATCCTTACAGGTAAGTACTTATTTCATTTAAAGTTTTACTGACACAAACTGAAACTGTTTGACTGTTTGCAGACTTTACAAACTCCAAATCTGCTAAAATGGGTGCAGGCTTCTCCACAACAAAATAAAAAAATGAAAACAAAATCACCCAGATGGGGCGGTTGAGAACATCTGGTGATTCGTCAAAAATCAAAGAATGAACTATATTTCCAGCCAACCTCTCTTTAATGTTGTTGGTCAGAACAACTTTATTCTTCTCCAAATATTTCTTGGTCAGATTGATTGAATTTGGCAAGCATTTTGTAGCTGAACAGAAATTTTGTACAAAGTCCCCCAAAGGACCATTAGCAAGGCCTAATGGCTGCCCTGAAAAACAGAGGGCACGTACAAATTTACTTACTACAATGTATTGATATCAGTCTTTCTGTCATGCCCGGACAAATGCTGATTCCAATGTTTGCTTGTTTCTGTTTTTGTCTTCTTGTTTTAGACTTAATTGTGGCTTGCTCTCCAAATATTATTTAATCCGGTAGGCCCAAGTGTCAATTTTGATGCTGCACTATTTGCAGCACATGCACTCAATTTAATTCTTTTCTCTCTTTTTTTTTTTTTTAACTTTCGAATACTTCCTTGTGTTCTGAAACGTATTCTGATACAGACTTTCATTTTCTTCCCATTTTAGTGTGTTAAATCTCTCAACTGTTATCTGCTAACAGTTTGAAATGTGTACATGGTAGGCATGAGATTCATCAGTATGTTCAGATGTGCACGTACTTCAGAACTTATGTGCATGCCTGTTTATTGTGTGTATCTTCTAGACTAATACAGAGCCTTACTTCAACAGGTAGCTTTGCATATACACACAGACTAATGTATTATTGTAGTACATTATCTCATGCAATGTATTGAATTTTCCTAATAAAAACAAGTTATTTTTATATATTTGAATGATACAAAAGTAGGGTGAAAATCAGAAACAAATACTTTTTTTTATATAAATCACGGGATTTTTTCGTAAAAAGTGGTTTAAACTGAAAACTAAGAGGCTTAACTATATGCCATAAAATTAGGTAAA
The DNA here is from genome assembly GCA_037349315.1 of Chelydra serpentina. Classification (NCBI taxonomy): domain Eukaryota; kingdom Metazoa; phylum Chordata; order Testudines; family Chelydridae; genus Chelydra; species Chelydra serpentina. Next base: position 66,625,527 of record JBAIAC010000004.1, read on the forward strand.
AGTTAATCTGCTAAATGTTTTCATAGAAGTGATTGATTGTGTTTATACTAGGAGATACTCTTGAAGATTTTTGTATTCTGTTGGATGGAGCATTTTTCTACACATTTTCCTATACTGCCCAGAGTCAAAAGGGTTTTTTTTTTTTTTTTTTTTAAATTAAATTAAATTAACTACAGTCTAGGCTTTCCATTTATGAAAATAATTTTCATTGTGTACCTCCATGCTGTCTCGCTGCATCCATACACAGTCATTTTTATTATTACTGTTAACTACAAGTATTCAGGTACTACTGAGATGTCTCAGTTAGGGGTGGGGCATCATTTTTCTAGGCACGGTACACATATATAACAAACACTCCCTTCCCCAAAGATGTAACCATCAATATGAAAATAGATTGTAAAACATTTTCTAAATCATTAACACACTGCCAGCTGTTTATCTTCTCTCTCTTTTATTAGTAAAAACTTATGTTATCTATTACAGGTCTGAAATGGTTACAAAGAATCTGTGCAGACTGACTACAATTTGTAATGTACTGTATGCATCAGCCATTATTACTACTTTATGCGTTCTTGTAAATGGAGACAGGTGGCTTGTTAAAACTTGGTGAGGGTGCCTAGAAAGTCTACTTACGTCAGGGATATTCATATTTAACACCATTTCATCTACTATATTTTGCACAGAAAGATGGTGTAGCTGTTTCATCTGATCTGTGCCGCCATCACTGAGAAGACCTTTGTGAAGACCCTGGGTGCTGTTGCCAGACCAAATGGGAAAATTCTGATCTGGTATTGTTCCTCTAAGAAATCAGGAACCTTCTGTGGGATGGCTGAATGTCCATATGAAAGTAAGCATCTTTCATGTAGAGAGCTGCAAACCATGTATCTTTTCCCAAGGAGGAAATTATTGATGCCACTGTAATCATGCAGAATTTTAATTTGGGAATACAAATATTTAGTCAACGTAGGTCAAGAATGGACTTCCATCATCCCTTTTTCTTGGGAACTATAAAATAGCTGGAAATGAACTCTTTCCCTTGATGCTGAGGTGCTGTTTGAGGAATGAGTCAAATATTGTTGGAGGATCTTCTTGTGAGAGTGGTCCCTGAAGAGGGGCCGGGAAGGGGTTTTTGGAGGAGGTGAAGAAAGCAACTTGATGGTGTTTCCAAAGTCGATGATATCTAGTACACACTTATCTGATGCTATAGCCCTCCAGTTATAGGCAAAGTATGCTAGGCTGCCACCAAAGCGGACTTTGGACACAGGTGGATATGTCATCATAGTTAGGTAGCAACTCTTGAGCATCCTGTCAAAAGTAAACTTTAGCCAGTGGATGAGGTTGGGAGGCTGTTATCCTGGTGGATGGGGATTCATATGTTGACCTCTGCACCTTTTGACGCTTGTGTGGCAGTTAGTATGGATTTTGGTGGTAGAAAGGCTGTGGAAGAGATCTTGGCTTATATACCTGTTTATCTTGCTTCCTCTTTAGGGCCAAGATATAAATGCCCAGGAATCGGAGGGTTATCCTATAATCTTTTAATGATTGTAAAGATTCATCTGGTTTCTCATTACAGAGATTAGTTTCATAAAAAGGCAAATCCTCAGTGGAGTTCTGAACCTTCCTGGGGAACTGCGAAAAGTGAAGTCATGACTCTTGCTGCATTACTTTATCATCACTTAGATCTTGTTGCATTCACTACAGCTTGCAGTGAGGTTTTAGCCACAAGTCTAGCTTCCTCAACAAGGGATTGGAATTGGGCCCTGTTCTCAATGAGGATTTTATCTTTGAAGTCCAAGAACTTCAAGTAGTTTATAAAATCATATTTCGCTAACAGTCACTCATAGTTAGAGTTTCAGAACTGGAGGCTGGTGGATGCAAACACCTTCCTCCCCAGAAGATCCAGGCACTTAGCTCCCTTGTCTACAAGGTTATTTTTAGGATGTTGCTGCCTGGATCTTTCCATGGCTGCTGTGGAGTTGGGGGCAGAGGGGGCGTGAAAAAGAATTTTGCTCCTTTTACAAGCACAAAGTAACATTTCTTCATTCTTTTAGGATAGAGGTACAAGTTACTGGTGTATGCCATAACACTCTAGCTGGCTCCATAATGGCTTCATTCATCAGAAGAACAACCCAATTGGGTCCAGTGGGCTGCAGGATATCCAAGAGCTTGTTTTGCCTACCTTGAACTTCTTCTAATAAAATCTGAAGTTCTGCCGTTCCCCGCTGCAATAGTTCTTGATGTCAGCTATGGTCATCAGGTGGGAATGATGAAGATGGGGCAATTACCTCATTGGGTGAGGAAGATGATATACCTGTTGGTATCGCTGGATCTGGCTAATCATCTTCCTCCTTCGCATACTCCTGCAGAGGCAGTTGCTGTTGTCTAGGAGCAGAATGGTGGCGTGACTCTGTTTTAGTGCACATGGATCTGGTATGCCATGCATAAGGAATTTACCAAGGAAAGACAGTATATGGATGACAATCAAATAGTCACCAAAATCTTTGATGGCACAGTAAGATCATGATCGATCGATCTAGGTGGCACTTGGTCTGCAAGAAGGCTATTTTCCCTCTGAGATTTGCCTTAATGATGATGATCATAATGATGATTAATCTCAAACTCTTCCTGATCTTTTAAATAAAGCTCAGTTTTAAATAGAAGGCAAAATTAAAGTTATTTCATAATTGTTCTGGCTATTTAATCTACTTAGCCCTGAAAGCTTTTATACAAAATCTGGCAGTTTGTCACCTGGGCATTTGGAAAAAAATAAAATAAAATGTACATTTTATTGGGGACCTTTAATTCCCATTACTACAACAATTGGTGGCATTAGAACCCTAAATTCTTACTTGTACATGCAAACAGAACAGCGTGCAAATTACACAAATTGTACATCTTTATTGAACATCTTTAGCCTCAAAATATTACATGCCTGTTCTTTCTTTTTGATTATAAATTCCCCTTCCCTGCTGAGGTCTTGCCTGTATGGTGCCTTAGTCTGAACCAAAAGAGTGTAAATTCTAGTGCGCACTAACATGGCGCGTATTAATTGGCCATATGGCCCCCATTGGTGCGCACTTAAATTCCATAGTGTGGATTTGTGTAGTACTATTTGAAATGGGACTACATAAATGCACACTATGGAATTTTAGTGCATACCAGAAGGGTCATCACTGGCTAATAATATCTGACATGCTAGCGTGCCCTAGAATTTACACTCCTCTGGTGCAGACTAAGACACCACGTAAACAAGTCCTAAGAATTATTTCTCTCTCACTTTTCATCCTGGATGTTGTAAAATGCATCATCCTACAAGGTGGTCTTGATGAGCCACTAAAGAAGATGCAATTGATAATGTAGTTTATGTCCCTTTCATGGATTAAAAGATCAAGACGAAGGGTTTGAACCGAAAGCAAAAAAAGACAGAGCCAGTAAAGATATCAGAGCACAGGTGTTATGTACCTACTTCAGCCCTTCCTGATAAGGTGGGCAGCCATATTATGTATAGTTTGTAGCTTCTGTGTTGCACAATCTTGCAGTGTCAGAAACAATGAATTAAAGTAAACCAGTACAGTAACTCCTCACTTAAAAATGTAGTTATGTTCCTGAAAAATGCTACTTTAAGTGAAACGATGTTAAGCGAATCTAATTTCCCATAAAAATTAATGTAAATAGGTGGGGTTAGGTTCCAGGGAAATTTTTTCCACCAGACAAGAGGCTAGATAGATAGAGTATAAGTTTTAAACAAACAATTTAAAACTGTACACAGCAATCATGATTGTGAAGCTTGGTTGAGGTGGTGAAGTCAGAGGGTAGGATATTTCCCAGGGAATGCCTTACTGTTAAATGATGAACTAGCACTCGGCTGAGCCCACAAGGATTAACACATTGTTGTTAATGTAGCCTCACACTCTACAAGGCAGCACAAATGGAGGGATGGGAGACAGCATGGCAGAGAGAGACAGAGAGACACGCCGTATGTGTGAGAGAGAGGCACGCATTGCCCCTTTACGTACACTGACCCCACTCTAAGTACATTGCCTTTTTAAGTAGATCAGCAAGTTGAGACAGCAGCTGCTGCCAGCAAGCTCCCTCCATCCTGAGCCCTGTTGTGTCCCCCGCTTCTCTGTGGAGATGAGGTAAAGGAGCGGGGAGGGGGGCAGGAGTGCGGGGGAACACCCTGACATTAGTACCCCTCATCATCCTCCCTGGCACAGTAAGCAGGAGGCTTCCGGGAGCAACTCCAAGGCAGAGGGCGGCAGCAGCAGCACACAGCAGTGTGGGGAGGGACAGATGAATTGCCCGGCAATTGTTAGCCTGCTGGGCGGCTGCCGGACAGGGAACTTAGGGGAGCGGGGATCTGATAGGGGGGCTGCCGGTCCACCCTGGTTCCAAGCCCCCACCAGCTAGCTCCAACGGGCTGCTCTTTCTGCAAGCGGTGGACAAAGCAGATGGCTGCCAAACAACGTTATAAGGGAGAATTGCTCAACTTTAAATGAGGATGTTCCCTAATTGATCAGCAACGTAACAACGAAACAACATTAACCAGGATTACTTTAAGTGAGGAGTTACTGTAGTGTAGTGATGAAACAATGGACCACTAGGGCCAGAATCTCATGGAGAAGAAAGGGCAAGACTTTGCTAAAATTGTTTCTTTTATCACAGACATTATGTGGTAACCACTATGATGAATGGTTGGGAGAAAGCATGGCTGGCTTCAGCAGAATCCTGTGCTGTTGGAGGATGAAGTTAGATGTGTTTTAATGTTTTACCCATATGCTTAATATGCCAATCTTCTCAGTCAGGGCAAGAGCTGGCATGTTGGCCAAGGTGGTCTTGTAGTTGCGTGGCTCTCTCTTCTGGAGTATGTGCTGGATATTAAAGGATTTAAGGTCTTCAAATGTGAATCAGGTCTGGTAGTTTATTTAATAAGATCATAGAATCATAGAAGATTAGGGTTGGAAGAGACCTCGGGAAGTCATCTAGTCCAAGATGCAGAAAAGGACCTGATCTTCATTTGAATCAGTGGTTAGACTACACAAATTGAATGTTTATGATATTCACCTGGGGGCTCCTAGGAGCTGGGGAGAAAGCTTCCAGGTGCTCCTACCCAAGAAGGGAAAGAAACAGTCTGGGCTAGTCTCTTGGGTGCTCCTGCCTTTGACTTGGAGAGCTCCGGTAGGACAGGGAGAAAGCAGTCAGATGCAGTAGGGCTATGAAATCTTTCATAGAGCTATGATGTATATTTTTCTAATTATATTTACTGTGTCATTTATCTTGGTATCAGTGTGTCTGGATGGGTCTCTGATAATGAAAAGAATCAGGGTGCAGTATAATTCCAGAGACTTTTCCAAGCTTCACTCTTAAATTGCAACAGCTACTATGGCTAAAAGTGAAATTATATTAGCACCAATGTTCCCTCTAAGTTTTGACAGGCCATGTGCGCAAAAAAATTCTTCTGTGCAAATTTTTGACAGGCCGCGTGCGCAAAAAATTTCTTCCGTGCAAACTGTTGTGCTTCTGTGCAATTTTTTGTGTGCGTGGTGTTTCGCCGTGTGCGCGGTGTTTAGGATCTGTGTGCGCGCGCACATGCGCACAGCTCAGAGGGAACAGTGATTAGCACTGTATTTGGAAATTCTCAAACAAATAACGAAGAAAAGAAAGTAAACTATTAAGGGACAGAGTTCACTAATATGGTGACGAGGGATGAAGAAAAGAACACTCAGACTCATCCATGATTAATTTGTCTTTTCCTTTGTTGACTTTACATCCTCCAGCACACCACCTATACGGAATTGTACTAAATTCAGAGAAAGGCCTGAGTCACAGAGTCTGCATATGGATCTAAAATTTTTTCAACATTTGAAGATGGTTTGATTTGGAGTTTTGGCCTAGTCCCATCTTTAATTAAACACAAACCATTGCCCATGTGTGTCAATTGATGGAGCTATTACCTTAGCTATTGAAGTACTGTATCTCATACATGTTAAACTACCTTTTAAAAAAGGTAAACACTACAGCACTTTACAAAAGTCTAAACCAGGGATTGGCAACCTTTGGCACGCGGCCTGCCAGGACAAGCCCCCTGGCAGGCTGGGCCAGTTTGTTTACCTGCTGCCTCCGCAGGTTCGGCCGATCGCAGCTCCCACTGGCCACAGTTCGCCACTCCAGGCCAATGGGGGCTGCGGGAAGTGGCGCTGGCAGAGGGATGTGCTGAATGCTGCTTCCTGCAGTGCCCACTGACCTGGAACGGTGAACCGTGGCCAGTGGGAGCTGCGATCGGCCGAACCTGCGGACAAGGCAGGTAAACAAACTGGCCCGGCCTGCCGGGGGGCTTAACCTGGCAGGTCGCAGGCCAAAGGTTGCTGATCCCTGGTCTAAACAAATTTTTAAAAAGAAGAAAATTAATATGTAAAGCCGTTTAGTTCCATTTTAGTTCCATTTATCTCATTGTATTTAGATTTTTAAAAGAAGTCTCCAATTTAAATAACTTTAACTTGGATGTCAATGAGCAACAGCTGAAAAATGTCTAGTAAATTTTTGTCAAAATCCAGAAACTTTGTTTAACAAGCATGGCAAATACTTAATAGGCACCCTTACAAGTGACAGTACCTCTCTGCTGTACCAGATCAACTCCATAATTTTCTTAAAGTGAAAAGTTCTGCATGGCTAAACAATGAAAAGATGAATAAGGATAAGCTGTAAGTAATTTAAAACTTCCTTAGCTGATTTAAGATTGTCCACTGATGCATATTGAGAGCAATGCCTTTGACTGTATAACTTTATACAGTAGGTTTTGGAAGTCTAGTTACCTAGATTATCACAGTACATAAGATGACATTTGCTGTAATTACAGAGTATACTGGATCACTGCTACCAAATGTCACCTCCTTGTCACGTTTCTTTTTACCAAGCAGAAAACGTCCTTGCTCCCCTTGAAAAAGGAGATCACATGAACTAAGTACCTATTCATATTGGAAAGATTTTTCAGAAATGACTAGTGACTTGGGGTTTTCAACTTGACAGATCTTAAAAAGGCCTCATTTTCAAAGGATGACTGCTCAGCTGTTTATGAAAAATTCAGGCCAATATAAGGATGTCTCCAATTGGCCACCCAAAATCACTAATTACTCTTAGAAATATTTACTTCTCTTTCTCCTAGATCTTCTATGCCAAACTAGATATATAGGTACATTTCTTCTATATTGGTGCAGAGGGGAAGTGCTTACACCCGAACCCCTTAAGTATCTAAGGGGTTTGCCATTTCAGAATCTTCAGAGGACACTTCAACAGAAGTGAATGTACAACAGGAACAGTCAAACAGGTAATCTGTAAAGTTACCTAGACAAGCTGGAATGATCTCGCTAGCTTTTGTAAAGTTATAGCTCTATCTCACTCTTAAAAAAAATAGCCTGTGCTAAGCTTGATTGTAAAGTTTCTGGATACACAAAACACAAAGAAGTTAACAAGACTTATTGTTCCATCTGTCTATAACAGTCCCAAAACAGTGTTGATGTATAAGGGTGCTTATAGCATTTTAAAGCCATCTAGAGTATCCTTCTGTCTCAGCTGAAGCCTGCACATCTGTTCAGCAGTATTTGGTAGAAATGTGTACTAAACCTCATGTGACAGCCCTACAGATTTCTAAGAAAGGATGCCTTTGCATTCATTATCGAGGTCTAAGTCAACCAGGGCAGTAAAAGGGCTGGAAGGTATCTGACCCTTCTTCCTAACTCCTCATTCAAAATTATCCTAGAAGGTTCACTTCATCCATGATGTCTACAGACTCATTAAATTCCCACATTATATTCCTTCTCCACCCCATTATTACATTATCTCTCTCCTCTGAATACCCAACTATGTCATCTTTTTTGCATCTATTTTAGACCATAAATTCTCAGGGCAGGGATTATTTGTATCTTGTACAGTCCTAACAGTTTAGGTGTCAGTTCTAAACAAAACAACATCATTAATAAAAAGGTATCTTTTTTCCATTGACTCAAAGTTGACCTGCAGGGTCATTGCTGAGTTCCTTATGGAACAAAGAACGTCTCTGAACACTGCTGTCCTTTCCAGGCAGAGTCAAAGAACTTTTGACATCTAATCAGTGTAGTCTGGATTGCTGGGGTTCTGTTGGTTATCGCACAGGTTAAGCATAACTACTGCTTAGCTCAAATAAATGGAATGTGTGCCTTTTGGTCTCAAAAGTGGCACAACTGAAAATGACCCATCTTGCAGAAATCTTATAAAATTTCCCCCTACAAATCAGAACCTGCACTTCCTCAATTCTTTTGGCCAGACAAAGAGCCCCTGAAATAAGATCTTAAAAGATAGGATCCTTACTGACCTTTCTTTCCCATGGGTTCAAACAGAGGAGTTGTTAGGGCATTCCTGCCAGGTCCTAGTGCAGATTGCATTTTCTGCACTGGATTAATTAGCTCAAAATAGGAAGGGGAGATCACCAGTTCTGGCAGCTGCCTTCTTGGTTTTCAGGGGTCTGTAGCCTCTGTTGCCAGAAACTGGGAACGGGCGACACGAGATGGATCACTTGAGGATTACCTGTTCTGTTCATTCCCTCTTGAAGCACATAGCATTGGCCACTGTCAGAAGACAAGATACTAAGAATACACTAAAGATCAAGAGAAAATGAAGCAAAAGTAAAGCTGGAATTTCAGTTAAATGACAATGCTGCAGGATGGAGCCTCTTATACATGACAGACAATAGAGACAGTAATGTTGAAATTAAATAATATGTTCTCCGTATCTGCACTGGAGGTCTCAAGAAAAAAGCCCGATCTGAGCCTATCATTGCTGTTACCGATCTGGTAGTAAAAGCATTAATTTGACCCTCAAGTGACAGTTCTACTACAGATAATAAGAACTCTCAAAAATCAAGTGACTTTAAAAAAGGTTTTCATTTATTTAATTAGGATGAGAATGACATCCCTGGACAAGGATTTTATTTAATTACCGGGGTTTAAAATACTTTGGACTAAATATGATGCATACACGAGTCTACTTTTTACTGATTCACTGGAAAGCAGTAATAATAGTTAAGTAAATCTTTCATGCAAAGGGAGAGTCATTTCAACACAGAAATGAGAGCTGTACCTATTTTTACACATGAAAGGTGTAACCTATGCTGGTATCTATTCAGATTAGTTATCAAGAGAGACATTTATTTCAGGCACTACAATCACTTTAAGATCAGCCAACCTGCAGTTTCCCTTACATTTTACTTTTCCCATTTACAGTAACTTAAGCATATCATAAATTAATCTCTATTTACTTAAGGAAATCTGCTTTTCCTTACATTTTAGACTGGTGACTTTCTATTCAGATCAGCCTTAGACATCAGCTACTTTACACTGTCCTAGCCTGCACAAACTTGATAACTGATGAGTCTAGTGAGTGCCAATTTTTTTTTCTGTCATGGACGTACATTAGAAAAAGAAATGCCTTACTGAATGCAGAAGGGGAGTCCTGGCACTACTGAACCTGTTCCTCCCTCTACTTGCTTAGATATTAGAGATCAGCAAAGGCTCAGATAGAAAGGGAATTGATACAAATCTCTAACCATTCCTCAAACTGATCTCCAAACTATTTATAAGGTTGGAAACTGATGTGCTAAAACCTTCATCAACTATTTACTCCACCTTTAAGACAAATGGTTGGCCTCCTGATTGTGTCGTTTTATTTGTACTGTGAAGTACCTAGCATACTTCAGGGAATTATAATAAATAATGGATATTGTTCTTCTATTTCTAAACTTCCAATAGGCTTTTCAGGCCTGCTCTCCACAACAGTTCCTTGAAGATGTTGTTTCAGGACTCAGCTGCTCTAGCAGCTTCTCCCCGGATGCTAGTTGCTGCTGAATTGAAACCTTACATACTTTTGGATGCACAATGACATCTGTTGCCTAAAGTCCTGAAAGTAAATTATGGGAGAGGTATGTATAGCATGTTGTATTTGCTGTAGCTAAAGATTTATGTTAATTAGAGTGAGTTAATATTTACATAGATTTATATGAACTTATAACTAATGTAGTTGCTAATGAATAAAATGCAAAAAAAGCAGTATTGAACTGTAGTGGATAGAACACCCACCCCCGACCATGACTTTAGGACAATGTCATGACAAAAATATAGTGAAAAGGTTTTAGAGGCTTAAGGTGCTATTACGCTCCCAGAATAAGCTTCTATTCATAGGAACATAATGTTTCAGACCACTGCAATAACAGAGCCAGGAAAAAAAATCTAAATTGAAAGACGCGCTGCAAGCAGCATATACAAATCATCACTAATTTTGACCATAAAAATGGGCCAGATTTTGAAGTGAAAACAAGTGTGTGCCACTTTGATAGAAGACAATCCATTCAGTGAAAGAACAGAATAGATTGGAGAAACAAAAATGTACCCGAGATGTCAGCCTTAGGGCACTATGCACTACAAGGCTTCCTTTCTAAGATTAGGTTTCTGGAATTAAAATGATCAATGACACCTTATGAGAGATTTTTGAGGAGCCCAGCCTTTCCAGTTGACAGTACCATAGGGACTGCAGAGGAAGCAGACAGGAAGAGCAAAGTATCTTGCTGCAGAACATGAGAACCTTTAAAGGACAGCTCCTCAGCTGGAAGAACTATCCGTTCAGACCAGAGAAAACATTTAATTAATAATTACAGTACATAAAAATAAATGTTAAAATGGAAATCTTTAATGGAGCTGCCGTCTTTCAGTTATATTGTAAAATATTTAGTCAGGTGTCCTTAGAAACAACACTGAGCTGGTACTGGACATTTGGGGGAAATTAAAGTATAAAAGGGCATTCATGGCAAGAGCAAAACTTGGGTATCATTGTAGTGAACGGGCTCAGAACTGCAATTACTAGAGTAACCAGTGACAGCATGTACATATTCACTTGTTCTGGTAAATAAAGTATTTGATATTTTTGAAAGTGTGTGTGTAAGATATCTTGAGATGCTTATTACTGTGCAGTCTTAAGAACACGTTGCATATGCCAAATCAAAATTTTGCAAGCCAAGACCATTGCAATATGCTGTAAAACACGTTGTTGAATAATAAGCTGTTTAGGTAAAGTGTTGTTCCCTATGGAAGTTTTGGAATTTGCAGTCTGAAACAAGATGACATTACTGTATTTGTGAAAGTTATGAGATAGCCATTGGCTTCTAGTTAGATATGGACCAATATCCAGTCCCAAAACCCCCGAATCTTTTTCTTCAGTTATCAGTGGTACAAATCCACATTACGACAAATGCCATGGTTCACCCACCCCATTTATGGTTACGTGAGGCCATTGTAGATTTGCTGGAGTTTACCAGTAGGTAGTGCCCAAGTGAAAAATCTCAAAAAATATTCATTCCAGGGTATGAGGCTTCACTAGAGAGTATTTAGTACTCAGGGTCTATTAAAACCTAATATATTCCAAATATTATGGAGTTTTATGCTATCTAGATGACAGATCCCTGTTATAGAAGTAAAAAGGGAAGTTTATTTGTGGAACTAGACACCTGTGCTGAAACAATAAAAGATAGGTTTGGATTACATAAGAAAAAGAAGAAATGTGTCTTTTTTCAAATTAGTTTTTATTATTTAGTCATATGATTGACACAGAATGGTTACAGACTTTCCTTGAAAAAAAGGAAGTTGTGTCCAAACTTATTGCACCTAAGAATTTCAGAATTTATATCCTTTTTAGTTCTCTAATTATTCTGGATAGTTACTAGCTAGCTGTCTACAGTAATAAACCCACTGGATAGCTGCTAAAAAGAAAAAGGATAGTACAGTAAAAGCTGCGTTATCCAGCACTTTACCAACCGGAAAGCTCTATAAACTGGCATTTCTGATCTTCAATGAAAGTCCTGTTTATAGTCAGGTTGGTGCCGGGCTGGCAGGCTCCCTACCTGGCTCCGCATGGCTCCCCGGACGCAGCAACATGTCCCTGCTGCTCCTAGGCAGAGGAACAGCCACGAGGGGTTCAGAGTGCGGGAGGGGTGAGGGGTTGGGGCGTGGGAACGGGTGTGGGCCCTGAGGGAGTCTGACTGCTGGAAGGGGCTCGGGGCAGGGGCACAGGAGCGGGTGCGGGGTGCCGGATCTGGGCAAGTGGCAACTTGTCCTCTGCGCTACAGCCACCCCACCCCAAACACTGGCTCTGCAGCTCCCATTGGCCAGGAACCAATTTTAAACTACAACGGAAAATCTGACATCTGAGGATTTTGCTCCAATGAACTAAGAAAAACTGTTTTGGAACTATAGTTACTTTCCACCAAGAGAGGGAGCGGGGTTAAAGAAGTAAAACAGACTGAGAACGAAGCAACTGCAGGTCCACAGCATCAAAAGAAAGAAGCTCTCATAATAGATGTTAGTATGTTTTGATAAGCTCTTCTTTTTTCTTTTTTTTTTTTTTTAAATCCTTGTGATATGTTACCCTAGGCTTTATTTAATGATGCCCCTCACTCTGCCATGTACCAAAATCAATCCATTAATACTTGGCAGCCCCTTCGCTGTCCTCCAGTGAATCATTTTATTCTAGTCCCACAGAGTTCTCTCCTGAGACTGCAGAAGGGAACCCTCCCAGCACACATCCAGGGTACCCCAAAAAAGGAAGCAGTGGTCTGAAGAGCAGGGAGGCAGCCCAAGCAACTGTGGCAGGCACCTGTCTACCATCCGAGCAGAGGATTATTATATAGGGGATCTGAATAAACCCATGTCATCAGATAAAGGGCTTGAAAAGAGAGACTGCTGCCACTCCAGAATCCTAGTGCTGGAGTGATTGGGATCCACCCATCCCCAGTGACCCGTTTCAGAAGTGGAGGACCAGGACCACCCGCCTCCTTCTCCCCTGCCTCCCTGGAAAACTGTATACCTTAGCAGTCGATGCTGTCTTTGGCTGAGCTAATATTGACACTAAAGCTGCCTGCAGATTTAGGAAGACCTCCTTGAGGTTTTATACTTTGGTAAGATAACTGTCCATATGAATAATCACAAATACAAAAAGAATAGGTAAAGAAAACTCAAATTATACCAAAGTTGATGATACTTAGCCAATAAATATTCCTACTTGCACCAGATGAATGAATGGGTGGGTGAATTTCCAAAGCTATATTCATAATTCTTTTTGACTGCACTATGTTTAAAGGGAGTTCATTCTCGGTATGTCTCTGAAATGCATATTAACATAGCACATTCATTATGGGCGAATCTGTTAATCCTCATTTTCAGGGACAAACCAGCAAAGTGCTATATTGAAGCACTAACACTTAATAGGTTTCCCCTTGTTTTAAGATCAAAATAAGCCACTGACTTTTACAGGACAGTGATATAATCCTTGGCATTTATTCAAATTTCCAGGCTGTATCCAGGGCAATTGCTAAATTAATGCAAGATCAAGAAGCTGCTGACGCATTTGATTTTAGTTTAGAATTACTGGTACATGATGCCTCTACCACAGGTATAGGTTCTAGACTACCAAAAAAGGAAAGATGGTGATGAAAGGCCTATAGCACTAACTTCCTAAAGAATAACAAAACAGAAACAAAAATAGGAAAAAAAGCTCTGATGTCCAATTTGACCTTCTGCATGGGAAAAAAAAAAGTGAACCGTTATATTTTTATTAAAATGTTTGGTCAGAATAACTGCTTCACCAGCTCTAGTTACAGAAATGCGCTCTGATTTTAGCATGACATCAGGCACATATCTGCCTGGAAATTCTGATACATTCTTTTTGGCAACAGTTAGTGGTTAAAAGAAAAAGTTACAACAACAAAATCCATTGCTGCCCAAAAAGCCAAACAGGATTGAAACGAGTGGATTCAGCAGAAAGTGCAATACACTTGGTGGCGATGTTCAGCTCAGATACAGAACTACTGAGTGCACAGTGAGAGAGAAAAGTCAACAAGCCTGAAATGTGTTGCTTGCTACTGCAACGGCAATGCTTCAAAGTGGGCTCGTATTTTTGTTTTCCTGCTCCTAAACTGACAACAGAAAAACTAAGATGACTTGATTTTAAAAACAACATTTTAAAACCAGAATTTCTTTCAAGATCTCAAGTGCGAAAGTGACTACAGGGGAAACATAAAACTGAAGATTAAAGACTGAGTATCAAGTGTTCCTTCCCGCCAAATTATTAAATCCTAGTATCAAACTCAGCCATGGGCTACATCCTACCTGCTTAATGTACTTATCAGACTCCTATGTCAGACTAAAATTCTGCAGAATTTAAAGCTTTCATGTTTAAAAAACAAAACAAAAAACAACTCTCATGTTTGCACAAACCCTCCCAACTGGGAAATGATACTATGCTCTTTGACAGAGTCTTCAGAACTGGCTGAAAAAAATAACATATCAATTACTGGACACAGATATATACAAACTAAACTTCAAATAAAAGTATGTGTACTGTAGCAATTTTGCAACTGATTCTCAACATGGTATTTCAACAATGCTATAAAACAATATCTATATTTTGCATTTTTGCTATATCCTTTTCTGTTATAACTATTTAAGAAAACCAAAAACATTTAAATAACAAATCAGGCAGAGTAATTAGTCCCTCATAAGCACTAATGGCATCTCCATTAGCGATTATTTTTTTAAACTATTTGTTCACCGAAAAGCAACATTTTACCAACTCAAAAGTGGGCAAGGCAAATTTTGACAAATTTTGTTGAAAAATTTACTTCCAGATGGATATTAAGTATGCAAACTTCATTTTGAGAGGACTAGCTTTCAGTAACTGAATGCAGGAGAGTCTGGCCTTCTCGTCCTTAACAACAACACAGCTAAGAGAACATTATTTTGGAGGTTATCCAACATACAACTCACATTAGAAACAAAGGCCCTGATCCTGATCTTAACTTTATACATGTGAGTAGTCCCACAAAGTTCAATGAGTCTATTAATGTATGGAATTTAAGTGGTTATTGGATCAGGGCCAAAATTAGGAGCAGTATTCTATCATAAGGTCTTTTGTGAAATGGTTTGTTAATTTGCTTTCATTATGCTAATACACCACCACTTATGTTCCCATATTAATACACAGTACTGTATGATACTCCCTGCTGACACTTTGCAACTCCAGCTGCAGTTCTACTTATCAAGAAAAATGACAAATGAAAAGAAATGGAGTAAATACCAATGAATCTCTAATTCAACATTATAAATATTTTGCAGTGGTTAAAATGTGTGACCTTATAGTTCACTTCTACTAACACAGCTCATAATCCATGGAAGGCACGGGGCAGAAACTAACAGTTTCTAGGGTTATTTAAATGCTACATCTGCAAACAAAACTAAAATTAAAACAAAACAAAAAACCCAGCAAAGGCTAGACTAGCTCAGCAAAGTACCCTGAAAAGATAGTTTAGGGATGCAACATATGAGAGGCAGGTTATTCTTTAACAACTAGGTCCCAATACTTTATTTCACTATTCGAATGATATAGAAAACCAGGACTACCACAGCAGTCTTCAGAAAACATAGATCAAAAGGATAAGCTGAGATAAGAAGAACATGCAATTTATGAATATGGTTTATTACCATGGTTACAAGCTTTCAGAACAGGCCTCTGATTGGTTGGACTGAGATTTTGCAGTATATCTGTAAAAGCGAGAGAACAAAAGAAACATAATACAATCATCCATTAACTTTCAGAGGTGTAACCATATTGCCAGGTAGATTTTTTTCCCTTCGGGTTAAATATTTCTGGGAGCAAAGCAGTGTTAAATACCAGTAAAGTATCTGACTCAATGGAGAAGGTTATGACTTTTTCTTCCCATTTAATTATGCTACTATAAACCCAAAAGAGAGGTGGTGCATATGTTTCTATAGAAGAGTCTTGTCATAACAATCAGGCTATGTTAAGTTCAGTACATTGATTTGCAAAGTGGTCCTGACATCAGCCAACTGGAATGAGCATCTCTGTGAAATTTGTCATTGCAAGGAGAGGATTACGCATGCTGCTGGGACTCTAAGGAGTTCTAGCCTGCAGCACACTGCACTCATGATACATTTTTTAAGCAAAAATGTCTTTCTATGTCATAATTCCTTAGAAAGTAACATGAACAGGTATAATATTCACCTTTAGGCCTTGGTGTCCGTTTTCTCCGGTCTCGGAAAGCAGCACCTGACTGCAAGGCCTCCAGCAGGCTATCCATCACTCCTGTTTCATCACCCTCTGTGAAAAGAGATGGAGGGAATTCTATCAGACCCTCAGGGTTACCACAGCAATGTCAAAGCATACATGAGAGTCAAAAAAAGCTTTGTGCCATTACTAAAATTAGCAATTTCAAACTTAGACAAGCCTTTAGCTTGCCCATAAATCAGTTCTCTCATAATGAAATCAGTTTCATTAGCGTTTGTACTGCTGTTCAGTAAAGTGGACCAAACTTTATTTGATTCGCTTCACACCACTGCTTTCTATAGTGAGATTCAATACTACCTTCAAATGGAATATGGTTCTATTTATGTGTGTGTCTCTGAACCCTGTATGAAACCACAACCCATTGTGAATCACACATTCCACTTGCAGAAAGTGGTTACTTTTAGGGAATCAGCTCCTAGCCTAAAATCAACAACACATTAAGAGCATCTTTGTTATTGAAATTCTGTTGTCTGAACTGATAGCAAAAACATTTATTTCCCTGTAGACTTTTGAGAGCCTGTCCACCACCCAAAAAATACTCATCACATTAGACAAAAATGATCATTTGAGTCACTGTTCTTTAAAATCAAGCGAAAATTATTTCTTTGCATGAAGCCAACAGAATAACACTGGACTAGAGTGAACATGGACTACAATGAACATGTTCATAGCTAATGTACAGAAACCAGCTTCTCTCTCTCGTTTAAATCAATTATTTCACAAATATTCTTGTCACTTAAGAATTCTCTGTGGTGTCAACAACACACGTCATATTAATCAATCAGATTAATAACTTAATTTCTGCAGCTACACAATGAATTGCATTTGTTTTGCACTACTGGGCCTTTCACCTGCATTTTGCGCATTAAGCAATCTCCTATTAGACTACTTATAACTTCAAATAGCTGTGCGAGATTAGTTTCCCTTTTCCCCAAATGCGGACATTCCCTCCAAAGTTACACTGGTTTAAAGGACAGGACAGGTTTATTATCCAGTACTACATGTCTGTTTAGGACTAGAAACAAAGATTTCCATCTCTTCCTTACAATATAGCACTCGCTACGGACCTAAGATACTGGTCCTTAAAATTGCAGAATTGCAGAAAATAAGGAAGTTATTTAGTTATTTCTATAGCTTTATTGGTTATAATTTTCTTCATCTGCAAGGTTCACAGGTAATAAGGGATCCTATCTTTACAGGCAGAGGGTTATGACGAGAGAAGTAACAAATATTTATAAGACTATTTAAAACATTTAAAAATAGTATTCCTGTATGTGGCATATACAAATGATGGAGAGGAGTGGTATATAGGTTTTCTTTACATGCATTTAGGATGACTTGCATAACCCACTAGTGGTTAGGCCCATTATAATTAACATGGCAATCCCAAATTCATGACAAAGAAAATCTTCTTGCTACACTATATTCTACCCTTTGCCTTTTCTTGTATTCAGATTCCACCTGATTTTCTTAGATATTAACTTTTGTGACTGAGGCCTGGTCTACACTGGGGGGGAGGTGGGGGGGAGGGAATCAATCTACGTTATGCAACTTCAGCTATGTGAATAACATAGCTCAAGTCGATGTACTTAGATCCACTTATCCCAGCGTCTTCACTGTGGTAAGTCGACTGCTGCTGCTCCCCCGTCAACTCCACCTGCAGCTCTCATGGCGGTGGAGTACAGGAGTCAACGGGAGAGCGCTCGGGGGTTGATTTATTGTGTTTAGACTAGATGCGATAAATCGACCCCCGCCAATCTGGCGGGTAGTGTAGACATACCCTGAAACACATGCTTGATATCAAGACAAAGGTGAAGCTCTTGCAAAACTTGAGGCACAACCTTTCAGTTATTTGAGAAAGGGGGAAAAAATGTCTTTGTCATTAGCAAAATTTGTAAGTATTGTGCATACTAGTAATTCAAAAGGGGCTGAACAAAAAAGCATACCCTGAAATTCGTACCATCATGAGTTACTGAGGAATAGTTGTGGGCTCAGTTGGGGGGGGGGGGGGGGATGAAAAAAGTTTATAAAACCAAAAAAATGAACATGTGCATTATTCATTTCAGAATTTCACTTAGTCTAATGAAACTCTCACCCCTTTCTAATGTCATGCACAGACAGAGAAAAGCCCATTTTGCCTGTCCATCTTGATCAGGGGTCTGGCAGAGACAGGGACTTTGCTTTCAGGCTCATTTCAATGTAGCGTCTGTCCTTGTCTTTTATGATCTCTCTCACCCCCACCACTCATTTACCTTTTCAAGACCTCTACAGACTTGATAGTTACTTCAGAAAGTATTAAAGAGCAGTTTTCAAAAAGATGAACTGCAGCATAATCTACTACACTATACAAATACAGAATAGAAACTTTAAATAATTGAATAGGAATAATGTAATTAACAGGAAAAACAACCTTTTGAAGTGTAATTATTAATGCCATTTGAGGATATTATCCATTTTTCACACTTGCATGCAATATACTGTATTTACAAATTAGGCTACAGATCAAGGCTTCAAATTATTAGATAACTAAGCCTATTGTGTACATGTTTTTAAAACTCAACTTTTCTAGTCATTTTTCCTTTCGTATGGATATATTTACAAAACTAGGTTAACAATCATCACACACAAATTACCAACAGTTACTTTTCTCCATCCAAAACACAGAGTAAGAGCTAAATTTTCAAATTTCTATGTCTATAATTAGGAACCAAATTTGTATTTTGGCAGCTATCGTAAGTGCCGATTTAAATGCCTATACATGAACGTAGGCAAGTAAATTAGTATGTAGGTACCTAAATACAGATTTAAGGACCCACATTTATGCAACCACATTTGGCAGGAGAGATACAAATACGTTTAAAATAAGGGCATTAAAAATGTTAAACAGAAATATACTAGAAATATTAGTTCATCAACAGGAATAGAACATGATTGTTATAAACCTTGTATTACAACATGACCCTTCCTACACTCATAACTACAGATCATGTATGTAAACTGCTAACCTGAAATTTGCAGATTTTGGATTAACCAATGACTACTCAAATATCACTGATACAAGATATACAATAATTCAGCTAAACAGTCTTAATGCACTGGCATGCTGATATCACATATATAATTTTGAATATGTGTTTGAACATGAAAGTACTGTGTTGTTATAAGATTACTCGTAGACAGAAATATGACTTTTCACTTTAAAAAATGCCTTCCCACAAAGAAACAGTAAAAACAACGTTGAGTCACATTAAGGATGATAGAAGTTCATTTTACCAGACAAATAGTATCTAATAGTGTGGCCCTATATAGAAATATTTTCCCTCATTTAAGGTATTGCGTCTATATCCTGCTATCTTCACAATCCTGAAAATCTTTTCCAAGAAAAGAGCACCAACTGAGGAATAATTTAACACATGTGCTGTCAGCATTGCCTAATCCAGCTGTGCAGTTAAGAACTTTATCTGAGACCGGGGAGTTAGACTGTCAGTTTCCATTGGGATCTAACTGATGACATGGCAATTAGATAAAGCTCTTTGTTGTACTGTAATTAACTGACAGGATCAAGCCTCAACCCAGATGATTATGTTAATGAGGCCAACTGAGAACTTAAACTCAAAGACCTCCCGCATCACAATTTACCCAGGAATTTAAGGATATCAACAAATCCTTTCCCATACAACTCCAAGAGAAACTCTACAAACACATCCCCCATGAACCCACCCGAGGGACCTTCTACATGTTTCCCAAGATACACGAACAAGGGAACCCAGGCAGACCCACCATATCTGGCCATGGCACTCTTACTGAAGAAATATCGAGACTTACAGAAACCATCTTCAAACCATTTACCAAACAAAGGGCCACTTTCCTCCAGGACACAACTGACTTCCTCCACAAACTTCACAATATTAACAACCTCCCTCAGAACACCATCCTTGCCACCATGGATGTCACTTCCCTACTGAATTGCCTTGAAAAGTCATGTCCTTTGGGGGTGCATGAGAGATTTTGCACAAGGGTGACATCATTGCTCTACTCTAAATAGAAAAGTAGGTGTAGAACCTTAGATGTGCTGTCACCACCAACAGGCATTTTGTAAATACATATGGCGCAGCAGAAAGATCAAAGGGAAAAACCCTGTATTGCTAATGATCTTGCCCCACCCAAATGGAAAGTGTTTGCGTTGTGAAGGACTGATAGGGATGCGGAAATACACATCGTGCAAGCTCAGAACCAATTTTGGGTGGATAGGGAAGGAAGTCACACTTCTATAAGCAAAGTTTAGCTGTGCCCTCCTAGAAGTACAGCTGCCAGGGCATTGCATCCCTTTTTAAAAATACTACATATGTTTAACTATAGAAAAAGCTGCAGAAAAGAGAAAGATTTTCATTTCGATTATTCACATTATCAAGCAGGGAACCCTAATCTTATTGAGCCACATCAGAAACCACTCCAAGTACCACTGCTGTTCTCTCAGCCTCTTGTTACCTCCTCCAAGAACAAACTTGCAGCTTTAGCCTGCTGAAGAACTGAGTTCTTTACCTTATGGAACTCTCAGTTTGGTGAGTATCAAAATAAATATGTTTTTGCTTCATGGTTGATGTTTGATTGGGATTAAAAAAATATGCTTTTCTCTGGATCTTAGAACATACATATTTGCTTTCTTTTGGTTTTGACTGAGTCATAAATTTAATCCCTTTGCAGCCTTCTCACAGATTTAACTATGTCTTGGACCTTAGTTCCTAAAGGTTTCCCAATAAAGTCAATGCAGGTCCTCTATGTTGTCCAAGACAGAGACAGAGATACCTAATCTTCTCGCTATGTTAGGCCATGTTTACACTTGCAAATTTACAGCGGCACAGCTGTACCGATGCAGCTGCACTGCTGTAAGATCACTTGTGTAGCCTCTCTATGCTGATGGGAGAGAGCTCTCCTATCGACATAATAATATCATCTCAATGAGCGGCGGTAGCTACGCTGGTGGGAGAAGCTGTCCCGCCGACATAGTGCTATGCACTCAAGCGCTTATGCTGATAAAATTTACACTGCTCAGGGTGGTGGTTTTTTCACACTTCTAAAGAACAGAAGTTTTACTGACATAAATGGTAGTGTAGATATGGCCTTAGTCTTGTATCTCCTTTTTTAAAAAGACATTATGGTCTCGGCATGTTTCTAATATGTCAAAAAGAGACAAACCCTGTGGCTATCTGTCAGAGGTAACATTTGCCCAGAATAGTACAACATACTTTGTTGGCGCTTTCATCTTGTGTCAAGGGTTTTGCAAGAAACAACTATGGTAAAAAAAAATACTAGATATACAGTACTTGGATTATATTTGTCTCACACAACTGTTAAAAAATGTTAAAGGAACTGTTAATTGCTTCCTCCACTAAATGTCTTTAAATGATAGAAGAAACATATTTATACTCAGACTCAGAAGGCAAACTCAGCTTAAAGAAACAGATTTCCTGTTTCTTCCTTTTCTTTCATAGGAAATTAGGAAATCATACTTACAGTATATGCTTCAGAAAGACATGAGACATCAACACAAATTACAAAACAGAAACAGAGCAAAAAGAATAGTTAGACTAACTGACTAGGGAAAAATCTGAATGAGAATTGGAAAGAATTAAGAAACTGACAACCATTTGTGGAAATCAGAAAACATAGAAAAGAAATAAAAAGGGAAAAGACTAATACTTCTTACAAACCTATTAACATTTGCAAAGAAACTAGAGGTAGAAAAAGTGTACGGAAAGCCAGTCTCAAGCGATGCTTAGAAAAGTGGGGTGGTTTTTTTTTCTTCTTTTTTTTTTTTTTAACTGTTGAAGTCATTCTGGAGAAGGAGTTTCTTTTAAGGTAATATAGAATAACTGAAGCTTTATAGTACAATCATGAGAGAACTCTTCTGTTCTAGAGAAAATGCGAATGGTGACCAAGAAATCCTTTTGGTCCAGATGAACGAGTATTGTATGTACATAATATAAGAATAAGACATATATATAATATATATAAAAAAAACCACTGTAAAAAACAAAATAGTATTTCCCAATTCACCTAATACAAGTAATGTAGTAGTGCAATATCTTTATCATGAAAGTTGAACTTACAAATGTGGAATTATGTACAAAAAAATAACTGCATTCAAAAATAAAACAATGTAAAACTTTAGAGCCTACAAGTCTACTCAGTCCTACTTCAGCCAATCGCTCAGACAAACAAGGTTGGTTACAATTTGCAGGAGATAATGCTGCCCACTTCTTGTTTACAACGTCACCTGAAAGTGAGAACAGGCGTTTGCATGGCACTGTTGTAGCCAGCGTCGCAAGCTATTTATGTGCCAGATGCGCTAAAGATTCATATGTCCCTTCATGCTTCAACCACCATTCCAGAGGACATCCTTCCATGCCGATGATGAGTTCTGCTCAATAACGAACCAGAAGCAGAGCGGACTGACGCATGTTCATTTTCATCATCTGAGTCAGATACCACCAGCAGAAGGTTGATATTCTTTACTGGTGGTTCAGGATCTGTAGTTTCCGCATCTGAGTTTTGCTCTTTTAAGAATTCTGAAAGCATGGTCCATACCTTGTCCCTCACAGACTTTGGACAGCACTTCAGATTCTTAAACCTTGGGTCGAAAGCTGTATCCATCCTTAGAAATCTCACATTGGTATCTTCTTTATGTTTTGTCAAATCTGCTGCGAAAGTGTTCTTAAAACGAACACGTGCTGAGTCATCATCTGAGACTGCTATAACATGAAATATATGGCAGAATAAGAGTAAAACAGAACAGGAGACATACAATTCTCCCCCAAGGAGTTCAGTCACAAATTTAATTAACGCATTATTTTTGTAACAAGCATCATCAGCATGGAAGCATGTCCTCTGGAATGGTGGCTGAAGCATGGAGGGGCATACAAATGTTTAGCATATCTGGCACGTAAATACCTTGCAACGACAGCTACAAAAGTGCCATGCAAATGCCTGTTCTCACTTTCTGGTGACACTGTAAATAAGAAGCAGGCAGCAGTATCGCCCGTAAATGTATATAAACTTGTTTGTCTTAGTCATTGGCTGAACAAGAAGTAGGACTCAGTGGACTTGTAGGTTCTAAAGTTTTACATTTTGTTTCTGAGTGCACTCATGTAACAAAAATAAATAAATCTACATTTGTAAGTTACACTTTCACGATAAAGAGAAAAATTCTATTTCTTTTGTTTATCATTTTTACAGTGGAAATGTTTGTAATAACAAATAATATAAAGTGAGCACTGTACACGTTGTATTCTGTGTTGTAATTGAAATTGATATATTTGAAAATGTAGAAAACATCCAAAATGTTTAATAAATTTCAATTGGTATTCTATTGTTTAACAGAGCGATTAATTTTTTTAATCACGATTAATATTTTTGAGTTAATCGCATGAGTTAACTGCGAGAAATCGACAGCCCTACTTTTAGCTCTACTTTTTTATATATTCCAGCTTGATTGTGAACCACTGATAAATACTCTATGGGAACAGTTTTCCCAACCAGTTATGCACCCCGTCTTATAGTAGCTCTATATAGCCTATATTTCCCTTATTTGTTTCTGAGAAGTCATGCAAGACAGTGTCAAAAGCCTTACTAAAGTCAAGGTATACCACATCTACCACTTTCCCCCATCCACACTCTGACACTAGTCTATAAATAAACATAAAATAAAATGCTATAAATTCAATAATTTAGGAAACACTCAGATAAAAAAGCCTTTATGAAAGACAGTTACAGTTGAAACACTGCGGTCACTGACTACTGCTAACACAAAAGAAAGTTTTACACCTGCACTATATCCACTTCTGCAAAAGCCTAAACATTAAAAAGATTATAAATGAAAAGTTAAGGCAACTACTGCAAAATATCCTTCCTCATTCACTATCATCCTGACTCTCTTCTGTCCTGTAAGTTACACCTCGGTGTAAATGTCCACCATCTCATTTACCTGAGGATTTTAAATATTGGGCTATTAGAGTAATATAAATATGAATAAGGATAATGTTTTTAAAAAGCCAATTATTGTGGATTTAAACTGATGTTAGGACCCTTCTTGTTCACCTGGGGCTATTTATTTTTTATACCAAAACTAAGCAGCTACTATAAGAAAAGTATGTGACATTAAATATGCATTATAACCAGAATAGACCAAGTTTATGCACATTAATGAGCTCTGTTCATAATAGACTGGGGTGCTGATTGAACAATTGTCACTGAAAGTGCAAAGTCATCTATATATAAAGAGGTCAAAAAAGTCTACTATTTATGAATTATTCTTTTCATGTTCTTTGCGTATGTCACAGTTCCAATTCAAATGAAGCTGGCAAGAATGGAAGCAATCTTTGTTTTAGGTTACTTGAAAACTAATATTTCCACTAATGTCATTTTTCAGGGAAAGATTTCCTATACAAATCACTTGTAAGCAGCAAGGAACTCAAACTTCATTAGCACATTTTTATTTTAAAACGAAATCAGCATCTCATAAGATCTGTTATTTGTAATATATCACTATTATGAAGTTGTTTCTCTCTTCAGATACTATATGCATTTGAAGGTAGTAGATCAGAGAAAAAATAATATTTAAAATTTTTTTAACTGTATTTAAATTTTAAAATAAATACTCACTAATCAAATCAGAAAGTTTCTACATAGGACAAAGTGCACCCACGCTGGCAGCCATAATAGAGAGAGAGACTGAAGGAACAAGAAAATTGAGGAACTCAATCATTCTTAGATGTGGCCTCTTCAAGCTCACAGCTGAGCTACAGGGTTGATTAGATTTGGGTTACTGTGGTCACAGGAAAGCCTCGGTTGGGTTATGAGTGTGGAAGCCCCTTGTATGGAATTGGCAGTAGAAGCACTTTGTACTGTTTCCTCAGAACCCCATGGGGCTGCTAACCTACTGCTGAGTGGAGAAAACAGTAATGATCAGCAGCAGAGAGACAGATGCAACACCAGAATCAACCAGAAGGGAAGCCAGAGGGAAGACTGGAAAGTTACTACTTTCCTTTTTGTAACTGGAGTTCTTCAAGATGTGTGGTCCCTATCTGTATTCCACTGTAGGTATGCATGCGCTCCATGTACCTGAGACCCGAGGTTTCTTGCAAGCAATGTCCACTGCTCCATGCCCACACTCCTGCTCTCCTCGTGCTCTATACTGAAGATGTAAGGAGTGGGATGGACTGACTGCCCCTCCAGTTCCTTCTCTACTGCAAATTCAGTCATGATCTGAAGCAGAGGGGAAGAAGGGAGGGTTGTGGAACCCAGGATTTCCTGCTCTCCTGATGAGACCCTGATGGAGGGTCCATAAGTGTGCTCCCCCTCACCCCACGTCAGGCCACATGACAGGAAGTGCACTCCTTGCTCACTCTGCCCAATGTATAGAGGGGGTTCCCCCAGCCAGGGTCTGACTAGGCATTCATAGCCTTTTCCACTAGGTGTTTTTTTAAAGCTGGAATTCCTGAACCTGTTAGGTATGGCTAGGGAAGGTGTGACAAATATTGCAGCCAATGGAAATATTTGCTTCTCCTAGGCAGTAAAAGCAACTAAGAAGGAACAGGGACAGGAGACAGCTTTAAAAGCCCGGTGTTCTGGTCATAGTCTAATTCCAGTATCGGGAGTCAGGGTGGTGGTGGTAGATACTGGAGGTCCTGACTCAGGCCATGTGGCAGTAAGAAGGAACTGGAGAGGCAGTCGGTCCAACCTGCCCCTTATACCTTTGGTACGGACCATGAGGAGAGCAGGGGCACAGGTGCAAGCAATGGACACTGCTTGCAAGAATTCTTTGGTCTCAAGTTAAGGGAGTGAATATGTACCCACCGTGGAATACACATAGGGACCCACAATTGAAGCAGAACCTCTCTTCTACTCTCTCCTACAAAGGAAGGAGAAAGTGCCTTGTTTCTTTGTAAGCCTTGACTAAGGGAGGAAAAAAACGGACACCCATTAGCCTCCTCCGAATACGTCCAAGAGGGAGATGCCCACCCACTGGAGAGAAAAGACCAGTGATGGTACAGAGAGAGTGAGAGTGTAAATGTGTGTGAACTGGGAAGGGGAGGCAGCTGATTCAGTTGCTGCAAGCTTCGTGGCAGAAGTAGTCCTTAAGGAGGAATTTGAATGAGGCGAGAAAAGTGGACTGCAGAACAAGTTCACAGAGGACAGTCCATGAATAGGGGGCAGCTTGGAATAGGGGGCAGTTGTGGGAGAAGCAGATACACTAAAGTTAGTATCATTAGTGCAGCAGACAAGGGGAAGGGAAGGTGAGATGAAGAAATTGCTTTGGATTCTAGCATGACATACAAGAGGGTGGCTTCCTAGAGAACTTGCTCTCTTGGAAGACTGCCACACAGATTGCTTTTCCCTCCTTCTACAGATTCCGGAAGTGTTGAATAGAAAGGTTAACTTTTACTTCTCTACCTGTACTTTGCATCTAAGCTTTATTTTGTATTATTAAAATATATGTGCTAGTCTTCACTACCGCAATTTCTGCAAAATCCTCTTTTGTTTTTCATATTTCCCACAGTGTTTAACCTAATATACAAGTGGACAAATATAATGATAATACTAATTATAATACTCAGTTGTTTGTTTAACTTAATATTCTATGCTGAAGACTCAATAATATGGATGAGTATTACCAATTATTTTGGCTGCTTCATATATATTTGAACTGGGTGAACTTGTATGGCTAAATGTATGGATCAGCATGTAAATGTAAATCAGGATCCTACTATTGTCCTGGGGCCTATGATTTTCACCAAAAGTCACCTGACAAATCTATGTTAGAAATGACTGAAACAATCAAAACTGTTACTCTTAAAAGAAAGGAGATTGCTTGTGAGATTCATTGGGGCAAGTTTGAAGGAGTTTTATTAACGTATTGATTCTCCCTCAGTAGGATTACTCCAATGGAAGTCTCATGCATTGGTGTTGGGAATAGAGAGGGTAGAAAATACAGGAAATTTCTACTCCAGACGAGTCAAGTGTTTTACCCAATGGCGTCGGAATAGTAATTCTTTGCATATATGCACAGCTGAAACATAATAGTCTAAACTGGAGTAAAAACTCAACATCCTGCTGTTAGGTGGAATATGACTTTTTGTTTTGAAGTCTAGTACACAATTATTGACAATATCCATATTTCACAACTAAAGGACAGAAATTAGAAATGAAAGCTAGTTTATTACGAAATAATATACTAAGTATTCCAATAGAGGTTGCAAAATTAGAACAGTTTATTCCCAAAGAACAGGTTGAATATGAGGCAGAAAAGGGCTACAACTGAGGTCATGATTTATTAGATCAATTGAAACATGCTGCTGATGATTATTTCAGCTCCTGAGTAACTTTTACACAAATTAAAACAAAAATGATATTGTGAATTGCAGGTTTGATGTATAAGAAATCATTGTGGCATCACTTCACTGCTTTTGAATAAGAAAAAGCAGACCATGTAAATAACTACTGATTAAAGTGGCTTGTTACCTAAGTAGTATTAAAAGTGATGCACAAAGAAGATGCCACAATGATGGAGTTCTCAATTATAATGCAACAAATGTAGCTGATGTTATCACAGTTTTAGGGTTCTTTACACTGAGATAGGATAAAAATAATTGATTGGTATGCTTTCTACTGAGAATCTGTACAGCTTGAACAAAGCTAGTCACTGAATATTACTAGTATGCATACAAGGGCCATTTACATAAAGATCCTTTCCATTAGCTATTTACCGTTGGAACTATAGTATGCTAACTGGCGTCCGAAGAGCAAGAAATCTTATTTACAAAGCATTTCATGATTAATATAATTTAATATATTTGAGAAGAGTTTGAAGGACTGATTCTCTTGTCTTCTGTTTTGCTTTATCGAAAAAGAGTCAATTTTTGCATTATTTTTGCTAAGGGCTACCAGTTTTAGAAAGAATTCAATATTTAGGTGTTTTAACTGAATTAAATATTTTCTTAGAATCAATGTGGAGCCACAATGAAAAATATGTAGCTTCTTTTTTTACCCTGTCAACTTAAGGCTTATTATTATAGTGAGCCATTTGAACCCAAGTTGTTTGGACAGATATGGCAAATGTCACTCAATTTGAGTCACAAAGTTCAGATCCAGATTATTATTTTTTTACACCTCAAAGTATGGAGATGTTTGGATCTAACATTTGGGTTCAGATCTACCTCTTTGGAAAAAAACCACAAGAAAGTAGAGTTATCGTAAGCATGGTTAATTTTAATGTCATGTAAATAATAAAATTTGTGGTTTTGCAGTTAGAGACAAACTTACGTTTTATGTCTGAGAAAGACAGGATGCCATTAATGGATTTTAAAATTCATGATTATTGCATATTTATAAGATATTAACCCTCTAAAAATTAAACTTTATGAAGGTTTAATATACAGTTAACATATTTATCTAATTTTAGAAAACAGTATGAGCATTTTTAGAGACCCAGGATATTGCCATCCAGTCCTGTGTACTAGCCTCCTGCAAAGCATATTTACTCTAGCTCTGTCTGGCAGAAATGGATTTAACTCTTGAGATCTGATCCATTTCCCACTGAAGTCACTGAAAGTCTTTCAGTTGACTTCTTTGGGAGCTGGATCAGGCCTTTAGAGAGTACAAAGAATAAAAAATAATAGTTTCACTCTAAAGAGCTGTACAAAACAAAAGTGTATGTGTAAGCCACAACAATGAAAAACTATGAGACAGAAAACTTACATATTTACATGATAGACTAGAGTGTCTAGAAAATGTATTGAATAAAACAAATATTGTGAATAAAGTGATGCACCATAGTGGCTTCAATAAGCAGAGTCCAGGCTCCCTTACAAAATATACACATTATTATTAAAAAGCAACCATAATTCCTTAGTTTCCCAAGAGAATGGAACAGCAATAAAGGTACTGTACCAGATATGCAGATAAATAAATTTTAAAATTATTTCTAGCTACAGATCTCATACATGGAACACAAGTAAAGGTGCAATATATTAATTTCGGCAAAGGAAAATTGTCTTAAAGATTAAAGAAAAATAGATATGAGATTGCAAGGTGTTTAGGATGCGGACTACACCACCATGTGTGTTTGCACAGTGTCTAGCATGATGGGACACACTCCCGATTTGGTGCTTTTAGGTGTTATCTTAAGATTAATATTAATTCATAATAAATAATATTAAAGTATAATTTCAGCATTGCTTACAATACACTCTTCATTTTTTCTCCCCAAAATCATAAATATGAGATGTCAGCCACAATTGATTGTCTAACACAATTTGATGCAATTGTACTTTGCAACATATAAATTAAATTAATCAAATTACATGCACCTTGCATGCATCTGAAAAGAGGGTATTCACCCACGAAAGCTTATGCTCCAATACGTCTGTTAGTCTATAAGGTGCCACAGGACTTTTTGTCACTTTTACATGCATTGTGCATACTAATTCATAAACCAGATTTTATTTTCAAATATTAGATTTTTTTTTTAAAGCAAGGGACAAAGTTGGCATTTGGCCCATCAAAGTGGATGCAAGTTGTCTGCAATCATTATTTCCATCTATCTAGATACAAATGATTGCACATTCATATGTACCTACACACAATAATTACTGGAGTTTTATTTCAGTTGATGGACTCTGTAGCTGATGCCTCATCCCTTGGCTGCCCCCTTAATTAACAGAAAATACATGTGTATAAATAATGAGTCAGGGTAATAAATTATCAACACCCACATTTTTATTTTATAAGGCAATGGTTTTAAAGACACAGTACCAAACATTTTATTAGAATGGATAAAGATTGGAAAGAGAGAGAGAGGGGTAGTGGCAGAGGAACCATATCAGTAAGAAAGTACTCATTAGCTCCTGACACATTCTGCCACTGCAACTCAGAAAGGTTAAAAAGGAGATTTCCTCTTGTCCTCTCCACTGTTTTAGCAGTAGTGAAATATCACTGTGCAAGTTGAACTATCCCCATGCAATCTGAAATTGATAAAGACTGACTATATATTCCCAATGATATACTGTACTTTTTCTTTTCACTATAGCTCAAGAGTTTATATCTGTGCTACTATTACAAGGAAAGCAAATTATCTAGTTTTTATCAACAATGTGAACTCACCTATGTATATATATAGGTGTTCTCCGAAAAGGACAGACACCATCTATATATATAAAACCATATATATAAAACTTCCTGAACTGCACAAATCTGACTAGGAAGATTGCTGAGATTTGTGGATTGTTCCTCTCTACCAGAGCTTCCAGAACCCCCCAGACCCACAAGCTTAGCAACATTCATCTCGCTGGGGTTCTTCAAAGCATAGATGCCACGTTTTTTGCAGCTCCGCATAGGACATTTTTTATCACAAAGAACAAATCACTATTTCCCCCTATCTGGCACAGTGAGGAGTTGTCAAGCATGACAGAACCCCATCCTTCCTTCCTCAAAAGCAGACACGGTTAGGTAGGGGAAAGGGAGAGTCTTGGCAATAGTCACAAAAAGATTCTGGAATGCTTTTAAGTCATCTGGTAGTAGTACTGCGGATACCACTTCATCGGATGACAAAGGATCATTACCAAAAATCCTTTAGTGATGATATAGACTGTTGGTGTTGCTCTAGCTCTGGATCCGCTCTTGCTGGGACTGTGGCGAAGGTGGTCTAGCCAGGGATGGTGAGTGACATTTTCCTCTTACACAAGTGCAGCAAGACCTTCATCTTGAAGCCTGAGAAGGTAGGTCCCAGTACTGCCTATAGGGCCACCGTGGAGTGCTTTAGGAATACAGCTGGCTAGCTGGGTATTGTCCAGTCCAGTACCATTCCTGCTGGGCTGGTGGCAGTTTAATCTTATAGGGGAAGTTGGTAGGTGTCTTTGTAGTGTCAATCACTGTATGCAGAGGAGAGGCTCTCTACTAGAAGATGGGAAGAATGTATACATGCTGTGTCCACCTTGAGGGGAGATTAATCTATCCCAAAAGGGACAGGGCTATAAGCCCACAGGTTTTGAGTTGATCATGTTAAGGAACCCTGTACCATGAGTGGAGTCTGATCATTAGAGATCAGTTCAGAGGAATGGAGACATTTCATGGTGGTGTATATCGAAGATCAGAAGTAGTTCTGAGATTTTCATGAAGATATGTAGAAGTTTACCCTGAGCTAAGAACTAGTGAGTTGGACACTCACCAGATTCGGTCTCATTGCTATGGGTAGTAAGAGGGAACTGATCAAGGGTTGCAGTTGTCCCACTCTTTAAACCCTCATGCTCCATCAAAAGGAGGCAAAAGACAAACATATGGCCCTGGCGGACACACTACTATTCAGAAAAACTCCATTCTCATGCGCATGAGTGGGATTCACACTGACACATACTCAGAGAAGAATCTTAGCTACATAAAAGAAGCCTATTGTCATAAAAGGAACAATTACAACAATCAGTTCCCCTTAGTTAAAATATAAATAAATTGGCTCTGTGATTTGGAAAGTGACTTTGTTCACATGTAACATAATAGCTTCTTTTTCATCTTAGCTTTAATTGAGATAAATCATTAATACCTGAGTACAAAATGTTCAATAGATTGTGAATGGGAAAGTACTGAGAACCATTTCAAGGTTTAACATAACTTGAGAAAAGCAGATAAGCTAGAACAGCTTGTTAATAAAAATCAAATTTAAGAACAGCTTTGCTGTACTATTTAATTGGTGAAATCATTTATTCTGCCTCTCCTCCAGAACAAATCAAGATAATAACAAAATAGAGGCTGTAGTTTCATTTCATATATAACACTAGATAGAAAAGGCTGTTTTCCATATTACTCACCTGTTTTCATTTCTAACAAGCGCTTTTTCTTTTGTTGCCTCTCAAATTTTTCTTTTTCTGCTTTCTCCTTAGCTATTCTAGTGCGTCTCTGTTTTTCCTCTGCTTCTCTTCTTCTTATATTCTCCTTGGCTGCTTGCTATTTAAAAAAAAAAAAAAGAGAGAGATTGGTAATGAAACTAAATGTAACTAAAGTTTCAGACCAAACAAACTTGTAAACTAAGGATACAAGGGGTAAAAAACAAGGGTGATGTCATGGTAAGGGTCTACTACAGACCACCTAACCAGGAAGAAGAGGCTGAGGCTCTTTTTTAAACAACTAACAAAATCATCCAAAGCACAGGACTTGGTGGTGATGGGGGACTTTCTTGGAATGTATTGGAGACCATTTTTTATTTCAGAAGGTGGAGAAAGCTACTAGGGGAGAGGCTGTTCTAGATTTGATTTTGTCAAATAGGGAGGAACTGGTTGAGAATTTGAAAGTGGAAGGCAGCTTGGGTGAAAGTGATCATGAAATGGTAGAGTTCATGATTCTAAGGAATGGTAGGAGGGAGAACAGCAAAATAAAGACAATGGATTTCAAGAAGGCAGACTTTAGCAAACTCAGGGAGTTGGTAGGTAAGATCCCACGGGAAGCAAGTCTAAGGGGAAAAACAATGGAAGACAGTTGGCAGTTTCTCAGAGAGACATTATTAAGGGCACAAGAGTAAACTATCCCACTGCGTAGGACAGATAGGAAGTATGGCAAGAGACCACCCTGGCTTAACCAGGAGATCTTCAATGATCTAAAAATCAAAAAAAGAGTCCTACAAAAAGTGGAAACTAGGTCAAATTACGAAGGATGAATATAAACAAATAACACAAGTATGTAGTGACAAAATTAGAAAAGCCAAGGCACAAAACGAGATCTAACTAGCTAGAGACATAAAGGGTAACAAGAAAACAGAGACTAAAATAAGGAAAGAACAAGTTTAAAATTACTTAGACAAGTTAGATGTGTTCACCAGGGCCTGATGAAATGTATCCTAGAATACTCAAATAGCTGACTGAGGAGATATCTGAGCCATTAGCGATTATTTTTGAAAAGTCATGGAAGATGGGAGACATCCCAGAAGACTGGAAAAGGGCAAATATAGTGCCCATCTATAAAAAGGGAAATAAGGACAACCCGGGGAATTACAGACCAGTCAGTTTAACTTCTGTACCCAGAGCAAATACTTAAGTAATCAATTTGCAAATGTCTAGAAGATAAGGTGATAAGTAACAGCATGGATTTGTCAAGAACAAATCGTGTCAAACCAACCTAATATCTTCTTTTGACAGGGTAACAAGCCTTGAGGATAGGGCGAAGTGGTAGACGCGATATATCTTGACCTTAGTAAGGATTTGATACTGTCTCACAAACCTTCTCATAAACAAACTAGGGAAATGCAACCTAGATGGAGCTACTATACGGTGTGTATAACTGGTTGGAAAACCATTCCTAGAGAGTAGTTGTTCACAATCGTTCTGAAAGGGCATAACAAGTGGGGTCCTGGAGGGATTGGTTCTGGGTCTGGTTCTGTTCAATATCTTATCAAGGATTTAGATAATGGCAGAGAGTACACTTATAAAGTTTGCTCATGAGACCAAGATGGGAGGGATTGCAAATCCTTTGGAGGATAGGATTATAATTCAAAATGATCTGGACAAACTGGAGAAATGGTCTGAAGTAAACAGGATGAAATTCAATAAGGACAAATGCCAAAATACTCCACTTAGGAAGAAAATAGGTTGCACATATACAAAATGGGAAATTACTGCTTAGGAAGCAGTTCTACGGAAAGGGATTTGGGGTCATACTGGACCACAAGCAAAATATGAATCAACAGTGTAACACTGTTGCAAAAAAAGCAAACATCATTTTGGGATGTATTAGCAGGAGTGTTATAAGCAAGACACGAGAAGTATTCTTCCACTTTACTCCGTGCTGATTAGGCCTCAACCGGCGTATTGTATCCAGTTCTGGGTGCCACATTTCAGGAAAGATGTGGACAAATTGGAGAAAGTCCAGAGAAGAGCAACAACAATGATTAAAGGTCTAGAAAAACGACCTATTATAGGCCAAAAGCCTAATGGGGAGAAATTGTCTCGAGTAAATTGTACTCTATTTTGCTGATTTTCCTTTGTACTCCATTTTGCTAGCTTTGAAAAGTAAAGAAGAAATTGTTCTGGGTTTATTCTTTGCTGATTGTGTTAATGATTGTTATTAGAAGGATAGAAGTGTTATGGCTGTAATTCTTGTCTTTGAAATTTATTACCATTTTGTGTGAGAGTGAAGAATGTATGGCATGCTGATGAACAGAGAAGAGACAGGAGGCGCCAATACTGATGGGCCGGATGGTCGAGAGGGGAGTGGAGGAGTTGGGAGGCATCCAACCTTACTATCAGAATCACCCGGATGGCAGATTCACAACCCTAAAGCAAAGGCATATGCCCCAAGGACAAGATAAGGAGTGGCGCCAGAGGGACAAGAGAAGAAAGCTGCGGATACTCCTGGTAACAACACAAAATAATGCTGATTAGGAGCAACCTTGAATACCTCATGATTAACAGCTCCGGTGTGACACAGCAAGGTCCATAGACTTGTACGGGAACTTATTACTATGAAAGAAGGGTGTATTGCCATGGGACTTTGGGTTTGTTCCGTATCAACATCGGAGCTTCGGACGTATCTGACAGAGACCCAGCTCCATCCTTGTCCCTCATGTGCAGTTTCAGCTGGCCACTGGAACTGACCAAGCAACACTAAGGACTGGTTTAATGGTAGCCATGTAAATCTGTATCAGCAAAAACAACAAGGAGTTCTTGTGGCACCTTAGAGACTAACAAATGTATTTGGGCATAAGCTTTTGGGGGCTAAAACCCACTTCATCAGATGCGTGGAGTGAAAAATAGAGTAAGCAGAATATATATTCTAGCACATGAAAAGATGGGAGTTGCCTTACCAGTGCTAAGGAGACAATTCAATTAAGGTGGAAGTGGCCTATTCTCAACAGCTGACAAGAAGAGGTGAATACCAAGGGAGGGAAAATTACTTTCATAGTGCTAACAAGGCCAATGCAATCAAGGTGGCCCATTTCCAACAGTTGACAAGAAGATGTGAATATTGGTAAAAGGAAAATTACTTTTTCTAGTGACCCACCCACTCCCAGGATTAAGGACTGGTAACTATAAGATCCAGCTGCAGAACCATTCAGTGTGTATGTGCGCGTGCGTGTGTGAATGGAAGCATATGCTGATTTTAATGCTTAAACTGTACTCTCAATAAATGCGGCGTATTGCCTTATCCCCTTGAAAAAGATTCCGTGAGCTTCTTATAAGCATAACACTATGAGGGAAGATTGAAAAACTTGGGTTTGTTTAGTCTGGAAAAGAGAAGACTGAGTGGACAAGACAACAGTTTTCTGGTACATAAAAGGTTCTTCTTAACCTTGAGGACAGGACAAGAAGCAATGTGCTTAAATTGTAGCAAGGGAGGTTCAGGTTGGACATTAAGAAAAACTTCCTAACTGACAGGGTGGTTATGCACTGGAATAAATTACCTAGGGAGGTTGTGGAATCTCCATCATTGGAGATTTTTAAGAGCAGGTTAGACAAACACCTGTCAGGGATGGTCTAGATCAGTGGTTCTCAAAACTTTTTTTCCCCACAGACCACTTGAAAATTGCTGAGGGTCTCGGCAGACCACTTAATCACTAGTAGGCTGGTGAAGCACTGGAATGGGTTACCTAGGGAGGTGGTGGAATCTCCTTCCTTAGAGGTTTTTAAGGTCAGGTTTGACAAAGCCCTGGCTGGGATGATTTAGTTGGGGTTGGTCCTGCTTTGAGCAGGGGGATGGACTAGATGACCTCCTGAGGTCCCTGGGGAAAGTCGTCTCTTTCTCTGGCCGCCGCAGTCCTGCACATCCCAAATTTCCCTCACCTCCTCTTCTCACCCCACTGCCCCCTCCCACCTACCCCTTATTCCCCCCAAGGCCACCACCTCACCCTTACATGTGCATCTTCTCCAGGGTCCAGGAAACTAATTAGTGGAGTCATGCCTGTGCGGCTCCACTAATTAGGTGGGTGGCCCCTTATTTTCTCACGTGTGCCTGCCCAGGCGCACACCTTAGAGGGAACTATCGGCGGACCACCTGAATGGAGCTCATGGGCCACTGGTGGTCCGCAGACCACACTTTGAGAACCCCTGGTCTAGATAATACTTAGTCCTGCCATGAGTGTAGGAGACTGGACAAGATGACCCTCTCAAGGTCCCTTCCAGTCCTATGAGTCTATCAATGGCAATTTGCTAATCATACCCAAAATGTCAGAAAAAAACATGAGCAAATCAACTGACAAAATCTCCCACTCTGACATCGTTCTCATGGGAAATGGAAAAGTTATGATCGGATTGTTATTGCCTGTGAAATAAGCAAATGGTTTCTCACAACAACCATTACCAAACCAAACAAGTTCAGATTAATCGGAATGTCTACAATGTACAAAGTTTTTGCTGGTCTACATTTCACAGCTGTTATTGCAGAGAAGAAAACATTACTTTAATCATGATAGAGTTAGGCTCAAAGCAAATCTACCATCATCTCTCATAAGCTTTCTTCCCTGATGGTTATTCTATTAAGCCAAACAATGCTTTGCATTGCTAGAAGATCTTCCCTCTGAAAGATCTCAAAGCACTTTAAAAACAAAATTAGTAATATTCCTGTTAGCTAGTGAAGCGTTTTACAGCTTGAAAAAACTGAAACACAATAAGATTAACTAAACTGTTCAAGGCCACAGAGAGATTTAGTGGCAGAACTATAAATATAGCTGAAAACATCTGATTTCTATTCATATGCTCCAACCACTAGACAATATTCCCTTCGCCATTCTATACAAGAAATTATTTCAGGGACAACTCTTTCAAAAATGTATATTATGACGACTGGAATTTCCAAAAGCAGGACAGTTACTATATCATTTTATGTAAAATGATGATCAAGTGTATACATACAAAAATATAAGGACAAAGGAATATGACCTGCAGAACTTGATATATTAATTCATTTAATTTCCGCTAAATTCATAGATGAAAAAAGCAACCACCAAACATGACAGTGACTATTTACAGGCCAGACACCCAATGCTACTTGCTTGCCTATTTGTAAGGACTAACTTTGACATCTGAAGTCCCTTCCTTAGTTGCCAGGAAGAACTGCCATTTCTGTTACTAAGAAATGGCAGTATGTTCACCCCTTTCTAGCCAGAGGATAGCCTCCTTTGCACAACATAAAATAGGCATGAAAACAATGGCAACTAAGAAGTCATTTTAAATATAATTATAATGGATTCTACATAAATTAGCGAGTTTATAATGGATTCTACATAAATTAAGTTATGTGGGGGAGTTACAAAATAATACTATGCCAGGATTATTTTTATAATTGTTCTGTATACAGATAGATGTTGCATCTCTCTCTCTCTTCAATTGTGCAGTGGAAAATTATAACAAAGTACTCATCATGTAGAGTGTGAGGTTTTCTTTTTAGTCATTGACACTGGCCTAATTTAAGTTTGTTGAATACAACAAGTACATCAACATGCTAAGTAAAAGCAAGTGAGAATATACTATACTCTCTGGATTTGTCTACCACATTTAGAACTGCTTAAAGGATGGTGGTGGTATTTCAGTAATCCAAACAGAAGATGTTTTAAATAATCCAGTTTTCACAACCTATCTTTTCTTCATTTGTAAAATTTAATTATACAAGATATTGATTTTAATTGTAAGCATATCTAATGCCTCTTAATTACGCAAATCTATAATGTTTTACCACATACTACGCACCAACAATTAAAAGCAAAGAAAGCAAGAAATCTGATCTCAAACTGCATGCTGATTTAACAACTACCGTATTAAAATATGTTATGCTGTAATTATCCAATAACATCTTCATAATTAGTTCCCCTTTATTAACACTACATTTAAATAACATTAGAGTGTCCCTACAGTTAATGAAACAGCAACTGACCTTTAACAACTCCATTTGTCTGATTTAATAATTTAGCCAACTTAAATTTCTTGACCATACTGCCTTCTTCACAGACAAATGTACAATGGTGGATCAACTGCCACCAATGTTACATGGTGATAGGTGCTGCATCTTTTTTACAGATGTTTTGAAGCACCCATCACCATGGCATCTAGATTAAGAGAATCCAGTTAGGTGAGAAAGGACTGTAGTGTCCTCAAAAGTCAGGATCTAGGAAAAGGAGAAGACAGTCATCTTATTTTCACAAGTTTTCTTCAAATTCTCCCTCCAGAAGCTGGTCAGTTGCAAGTTTGGAATTGTTTTTCCTTTTGCTGGAGGATTTTTCAGCCTGGAAGGCTAGTGATAAATTTAGTGTACTAGATCATGCCCTAAGAGTTAAAATACCTTGTTCTTCCTTCATACCCACTCCTGTACCTTCTTCATACCATTGTTTGAACTTCTGCATATGCAATATTATTTACATTAAAAAGTTATCTTGTTGAACATTTTAGTGGCTCACCTAATGTATTTTTTTTAATCTAAGCATCTAAAAGTGTGTCTAAAAAATCATTTTCATCCTTAAATAAAAAATAGTGGATATCAAAGAGCAGACTTCTTAAGAAAACAAAAACAAAAGACGAGGCATTTAGAATACATTAAAATCAAGTAAACCATGAAAAATAAAAAAAAGGTTCCTCAGGAAGTGTCTAGAATCTGATAAAATTATACCTATTTTATGCAAAGGCCAGGATTGGTGTTTACTTAGGAAGCAACCAGCATAGCATTCCCCTAAATTCATTGTGTTTGCACACAGCCAGGATAACCTCTGCAGCTCATTTATTTCTGTGCTTCTTTCCTGTTGATTTTGTATGTAAATGGGTATCTATTGTATGACCTTACAATGTTTAATTTACCTACTGACAAAGAGATTCCTGAGGATACAGAAGGAAAACCTATTTTTCACCTTTGCTGATGACTATTATCTTGGTATGACTTTTAAACATATTTTCAATATATCTGCATATCATCTCTACATGTATTTCACAACAATGTTAAGGGCCAGAGTGACAACAACTTTCATTTGAGACCTCATGTGATAGTCTTTGGTGAACTGTAATATACACATCAGATTCATGTGATTTCTGTAACCCATTCCCATCTCCCATTAAGAAGTTCTTGGGTCATGCAAGTATCCTATACTAAAGTCAGACAGGAGACGTTTCATATGAACAGACGAAAAGAATTTAAAAGTCATCTCTTCTCTGCCTCTGCCTCCCCCAAAAAGCTCCTGCATATTATATATTAAATCAAGGACCCAGTTTTAATTTATAATAGTTTATTTTTTTCCTTCTGAAAGTATGGAGAATTTTAAGATAATGAATATCAGAGGAGTAGCCGTGTTAGTCTGGATTTGTAGAAGCGACAAAGGGTCCTGTGGCACCTTATAGACTACTAACAGAGGTATTGGAGCATAAGCTTTCGTGGGTGAATACCCACTTCCAGGAAGTGGGTATTCACCCACGAAAGCTTATGCTCCAATACCTCTGTTAGTCTATAAGATGCCACAGGACCCTTTGTCAAGATAATGAATGAATATTTCCTTTTCTTTACATTGTAGAATCTGGGATGTATAAAGTAAGGTTTCTGATATGAACGTATGTTACCATTCAAGACGACAATTATTGAATAGCACGTCAATATTTGAACTATTAAACAAATCATTCCTGGAAAACAATTTTAACATCAATAGACATACTGTACCAAGAACATTGTTCTGAAGTTGTTCAAGTCGGTTAAAAATTCTTCCACCGAAATCTTTTTCAGATCAATGGCATAGTATCCCATCACATTTTGATAGAGCTTCTCCATGTTCTCATGCATCCTGGTAAGTTTTTGGTAATGTTCTCTTGCATAAACTGCAAAGCTGTATATTACTGTTAAGGCTAAAAGAGCATTCAGTGAAGCTAGTTAAAGCAAATTATCATGATTTATCTACCTCTTTCTCTGCAGCCAACTTTAATTTTCAAAAAAACCTTTCAATTATCTCACAATAAATTATCCATTTATTTCAAGTACAACACAAACTACATACCTAACAGTGTTTAATGAACACTTCGGTAATAGTGAAAAAATAATATAAGAATGATACTCGAATTTTCTTGATCATTTTTTACTTTACATTCCTTACATTAATTGTATATATAATGGGAATTGACAGACAACCTTAATAATAGGCAGCACATAATCTGTTTGCCACATCTTCTGTTACATAAAACAACATACCTCAAAGACTTCAATAGGAAGTGGGAGCTGCTTGGATCCTTTGAAAACAGGTCACATGTTTTTGGGTGCCTAAGTATGGATTTAGGCATCCAGAGTTCAAATTTCGGCCATAATCCCTATTTATGATGGAAACTGTTTTGTAAGTATAGCAGGCCTGCTGCACGACAAATTTGCTTATGCTGCTTTCTAGCTCCCGCTGCAGACAGTTATAATTTGCATACACTTTTGAGGTGTTCCATAAAATACTTAAAACTGTATCATCTGGAGTTTTCCCATAATCCATACTCAAGAACTGCATCAAATGTTCTGAGAGAGACAAAGTAGATGAGGTAATATATTTTACTGCATCAACTTCTGTTGGTGAAAGAGACAAGCTTTCAAGCTACACAGAACTCTTCTGTAGCTCTGGGACGCAGGGTGTCACAGACAAATACAAGATGGAACAAAATGTTTAACATAAGTAATTAAAACATATTCTAAGCAACCATTCAAGATGGAGTCGCCTGTTAACACCTCTGCTGGCTTGTCTCTCTAATATCCTGGGACCAAAAGGGCTACAACAAAAGTACAAACATCAAATGTTCCAAGTACTTTCAGGTATGTGAAAGGGAACACGTCTAATAACTCAGAGGAGCTATTCTTTGAGGGATATTCCAAACCCCGCCCCCCCCATTTAACATTAATTAAGGTTGCTCTCATCAGTACTCAAAGCCATAAAATAAGGAAATAGAAGATTGAAGATTAAAATGTTGCAAAAACTAACTCTCTACACTGCAATTAGATACCAGCGGCTGGCTGGTACCAGCTGGCTAGGGCTAAGGGATGTCAACATTTGGGCTCTGGTTGCACCCAGAACTTTGGGAACCTCCCACCTCGCAGGGTCCTAGAGCCCAGGATCCAGCCTGAGCCTGAATGTCTACACCACAATGAGTCCTTAGCTTGAGCCCCGCAAGCGTGAGTCAGCTGGCATGGGCCAGCCGGGGGGTTTTAAACGCAGTGTAGACATACCCTCACACTAAAATGCCACAATGAATGTTGCCTATGCAGTTTTAATTCAGGTCTCGTTTGTATACTGTGACGGAGCAAGGCCAGAGGGCTATAGGAAAGTGGTAAGGAACCAGTATGTTAGCCCCAGGCTAAACAAATCCCTGATACCTTATGGCAGTTGCTCCAGGTTAATCAAACCACCTGGGGCCAATTAAGAACTTTCCAGAAGGCAGGGAGGTTGATTGAGACACCTGCAGCCAATCAGGGGCTGGCTGAAACTAGTCAAAAGCCTCCCAGCGAGCTAGTGAGGTGCGCATGTCAGGAGCTGTGGAAGGAGGTTGCGTGTGAGGAGCTGGGAGCAAGAGGCACTAGGAGCTTAGAGTAAGAGGGCGTACTGCTGGAAGATCCTGCGGTGAGGATAAAGAAGGTGTTGGGAGGAGTCCATGGGGAAGTAGCCCAGGGAGTTGTAGCTGTCGTGCAGTTGTTCCAGGAGGCACTCTAAACAGCTGCAATCCACAGGGCCCTGGGCTGGAACCCAGAGTAGAGGGCGGGCCCGGGTTCCCCCCAAAACTCCCAACTCCTGATCAGACACAGGAGGAGTTAACCTGGACTGTGGATTCTACTAGAGGGGAAGATCTCTGAGGCAAGCAGAATCCGCCAATAAGCACAGGACCCACCGAGGTAGAGGAGGAACTTTGTCACAATACATTATGATACAGTCTTTAATTTCAAGATTTTTTTTTTTTTTTTTAAACACAAGACCCCTGGCTCGTTCAGTGCACATGACAGATGTGCTCTGGGGATGAATCAGTGTTGTGTCATGAATCAGTGTTGTGTTCTCATTTGTGCAGACGTTGGAAGGTTTTTAGTGAATGAGGCAGGTGAATGCAGGAAGAGAACCGAGAGTCTCATGGTTAGGGAAGACGAACACTGCTCTGCAGACTTAGATTCTATCCCCGCCTCTGCCACTAAGTTTCTGTGTGATTCTGGGCAAGTCACTTACAACAAACTTTTTACAGATCGTCACTTCTGCTTGTAATTAAAGGCTAT
Source organism: Chelydra serpentina (assembly GCA_037349315.1). Classification (NCBI taxonomy): domain Eukaryota; kingdom Metazoa; phylum Chordata; order Testudines; family Chelydridae; genus Chelydra; species Chelydra serpentina. The sequence continues at coordinate 66,667,908 of JBAIAC010000004.1, forward strand.
ATCATAATGCATACATACATAGGGCCGAATTAGTGTTGCACAGGCAGCCTTCTTTCTGGCTTTTTCCAACTTGAAGGTGTTTATCTTTGCAACCTTTTAATCCTTTTAAAATCCTTAACTTTGTATTTTCTACTTTTTTATCATTTAGTTTATTGATGACAGCAACCTTAATTAACATTATATATATGTGCTATTTAAATAATAAAGCATTTACACATTTGTTGACTTCAATGTATACACTAACCTTCATATTTCAACACTCACATGTTGACAAATACACTAAAAGTAATTAAACTGTATTCAAGCCAAACACGTTTTTAATGCAACTTCTAGATGACAATTAAAATAAGAAAAAATAAAAAATAAAACCGAGTGAGGATTCATATCTATAATTTCCCACTTTTTTAAAAAAAAAGATATCTATTCAGAAAGACATACAGCAGCATATAAATAATATACATAAAAAAGAGCCGTAATTTTGTATTTTATTTTCGTGTAACTCTTTCTAAGGAAAGTAAGAAACAATGACCCTTTGAGAAGAAACTTTGCCACTTACACATTACAAACCTCAAAGAGCACAGCAGGAGCTTATCAGAACCCAATCTATTTTTGTTATAGCCCCTCCTCTGACCCTTCTTTGTAATAATGTTATGGTAGCCTGAGGTAAATCATTAAAGGCTGCCATTGTTGTGACAACCAGGACAATAGTGACTCTCCCCAAGTATGCAAGTAAACTGAAGGGAGATGAGTGGCTGAGTATTCTATGATGTCAAAAATGGTACTGCTCAGGCAGCAACAGGAGGCAGAAAATGGGCACTGTATGGGGTTGTCAAGCTGTCTTGAGTAGCTCACAAACATGAGTACCAACCTCAGGGCAGACTGTTACAAACCAGGGCACAAACTCCACACTGGTGGTGTGTTCTATACTTACATTTCCCCAATCAAGTATCAAACGTAAACTCCTCAAGCAGTATAACAGCCTTAACAAGGCATCACAGACAGTCCCCTTGGGTACTCCGGTCTATCTTGTCACCCAAGTAAGCTTGCCTTTGTGATAGATGGTCCCTTACACCAAAAAATCACAATATTCAGGTTACTATCAGGCCCAGGAATGTCACCCAGGAAAGGATACAGGTGGGATCCCTTCAACTTGAGTCTGACTATTATCATTACCAACATCTTTTTAAAACTCTGGGGGCTAAGCGCAGGCCAAACTGAAGCATTCAGTACTGATAATGTTTCCTGCCCTAAACTAACCTCAGAAGTTTGGAGTGGCATGGTCTGATGGGGATATGGCGATATGCATTTGCTAGATCTAGTGAAGAATTTCCCCCAGGACAGGAATGACACCAGAGGCCAGGGTCTGCATCCCAAACTGAATTTTCTTTATCCACATGTTGAGCCTTCTGAGAATGGCTCTGATACCCTCATGTGTGTTTTTGCACAGTGAAATAGATGGACTAGAAGCTGGAAAAACTTTCTTCTAAGCGAACACACTCTATCACGCCCACATCCAGAAGATGAGATATTTTATTCTGGACCAGATAGTGTTATATGGTGTCATTGGAACCGGGTGATTGGATGAAGAATGGGTGGGGTGGAGTCCTCAGCTTGAGGGAGTATCTCCGGCTCACTATCTCCCTGCCTTTTTTTGTCCGATGAAAACCATTCTTCTAGTAGATGGGAAACTGCCTTTTAGCTTCAGTTCTGGCTGGAGGCCTATGCAATCTTTGTCTAAGTAGACTTTCTGCAGGGAAGGGAGGTCCCGATAGATTTCTCCCCCAGATCTCAAATCCACTGTTTTCCCTTGAGGAATCTGTTGTTCCTTTGCTGGCATCTCTGAGAGGATGAAAAGTGCCTCCATCTGAATGCTGGTCTGTACTCTTTTCTGGGGGCATTTAGTGGAGCAGGGAGAGTCTGTTTGGATTTTGCTACATTATCAGCCACCACCTTCTCCAGCTTTTCTCCAAAAAGGAGGGAGCCTGCAAACTCGACTGAACATAAAGACCACTTACATTGTCTGCCTGCCTTCAAGGAATGCAGTCATAGGTGGCACCTGGCTACTGAGCAGGAAACCATGGATCAGGGTGAGAACCTCATTATGCCCATTCAGAAATCAGCTACAACTGCTGATGCTACAGCGAGTTTCTTAACATGGAACCAAATACAGGGTGATCTCTGTCGTTAAAGGCTTTGAGATATTCCAGTCAGGACAGAGATGCTATTGCAAAGCAGGTACCTGCCAGAGATGCTTGGAGGATGGCAGAGGAGGCTTCAAAGTTCTATTTGAGAATGGCCTCTATCTTTCTATCCGTAGGGTTCTTAAGCTAGAACTCCCACTCTGAGGAAATAACCATATCCTGGACAATGACGCTACAGCAGCATTCACCTTCAGTATCTCAGTAACAGAGCCCTTTGGTTCTTGAATGTTATAGAGTTTAAAGTCACTCTTCTCAATGTGTTTGCCCTTCTCAGGCTTGTTCCATTCATCCCTAATCACCTCCTCAAAGAAGCAGTGAAGGGGTATTGCAGTCTCAGGGGAGGATTTTGAGGGGAGAAATGTATTCTGAGGTTTACTCTCAGGAACCTGTTCAGGCTGGATTTGAAATGTGGAATAAATCTTGTGCACATAACTTGAAAACAATAACCAAAACACACCTTTGCTGCATTTTCCCCTCATCCTGTTCAGATTCAGGATCACACAATTCACTTTCCCCAGTGGAGGAGTGGAAGGAAGAGGAATCAGAGGACTCATATCTCCTGGACTTTTTGTGTTTTCCCCTTTTTTGATTTTTTTAACCCTTTGTCTGTGCTTTGGGAGTGTAGACTGACTGCTGCAACTTTGGCGAGGCCTCTTGAAGCTTCTCTTTCTTAGGGCCTGAAGCTTTCTTGAGATATCTGACTTAGAATCGTCCCCCTCTCAAGCCCCCCGAGCGCCACCGCCCCGCCAAAACAATCCCCCACCCGCCAAAACAACCGCCCCTCCCCGGCCCAACGACTGCCTCTCCCACCCAAAGCGCCAGCGGGGAGCACGGCATGTCTGCCGCCCCGCTCCCCCAGCCGGGGCGCCGGCGGGGAGGGCGGCATGCCCGCAGTCCTGCTCCCCCGGCAGGGGTGGCGGCGGGGAGGGTGGCATGCCCGCGCCGCCCTGCCGAGTGCACCCCTCCCAAGAGCGCTCTGCGGAAGACAGAAGAGTGTTTAAAAAAAAAAACCAAACAAAAAAACCCGAGCGCCGCCCCGCTCAAATGTGCCGCCCCAAGCACGTGCTTGGTCAGCTGGTGCCTGGAGCCAGCCCTGGGTGGGATGACTAGAAGTCCTGCTTCTCTCCCCACAGTGCTCATGACCCACTTTGTGGCAGTGGGAGGAAGGGGATTTGTGGCCCTGCAAGCCTCCCCTCTTTGTCTTGCAGGTGTTCCCTTTGGACTTACCCTGACTTGAGTGGTCAAGTTCCTCTTTACTTCTTGCTGCTCTTCATGGGGGTTCCTGGTCCACCTTTCCCCCATTAGAGTTGTGGCTGCCATGGTGGGCAGGGGTTCCTACCTGCTTGCCCGCAGCCCTGGAACCTAGTGGACACAGAAACAGGCTGGGCACAACTCACCATCTGCCAAGACTAAGAAAATGCCTTACAAATAAAGCATGATTTGGATTTAACTCTGTGCTTTCCTGGCTGCTCTGCCATGCCTGCAAGAGACAAAAGGAGAGGACAAGGAGATGCTGCAGTTGAGGCTCAGAGAGGATTAACCCCTGAGGGGTTAATCGACCCAGGAAGGAGAAGGAAGCCAGAAGAGGGGAAGAACAGTGCTCCCCACTATCCAAAAAATGGGGAGAAACAGCTCAAATTGAAAAGGTAAACACATAGGCCGAGAACCTGGCAGCAAGCGGAAGCAGAGAGGTTGTGGCCAGAGCATGTAGTGTGAAAATGCTGATCCACCTCCATGAAGCCGCAAAGAGAAGAGATCTGCCCAAGTGTTCTGAATTGTGAGACATGCTGGGCTGTAGAATAATCAAGTTCAATAAATCCAACAGCGAAGAACATGAATATGTGTAGAAGGAACTTTTCACCATGCCTTATCGTGAAAAGAAAACACAGCACTTATATGTCTAAAAGCTAACATCATTGAGCTTTCAGTCAAGATTCATGGACTTCTCTCTCCTCTTCTGGAAGGCGAATATGAAATTCCTTCCATCAGTTTAATGAATTTTGCCTCCAAGTGACTATTTATTAACACATTTTATAGCTGAAAAATTTCTATTGCATGTTTCTGAGAAACTGTGCTCGAGAACAGAATTAGTTAAGTTTAATGTGAATGTGATAGTAAAGCAGCACTAGGAACCATTCTGGAACAATCACAGAGCTTCCTCTGAGAAGTAGTGTATTGCTATGCATTTTGATATGGAGATTCTCATGGGAAACTCTGAAAAACAGTCTCTCTCTTCAGTACATCAGTAGCCAGTTTCTTTTGCATCTCATTTAAAAACAAAGTTCTGGGGAAAATATGTGCAGTGCTAGGTTTACTAATTGATATTGTTTCTTTATCACGGACAAAAGAAATGTTATAAAGAACTGTGAAATAAATGATCAATAAATGTCTTTAACCCACTCATGTTACAAGATATTTAAATCATTTAATTGAATTTAAAGCACTTACTAGCAGTGCTAAGAAAAAAATGTTTTTTATATTAAAAATGAATAATATAAAAATCGAATTTATACATAGATTCAAAGAATTGACATAAATACTTAGTATTCCCATACATTTTATCACCTCAGGATGCAGAGGTAAAGTTTCTTGACACCTTAAATGACTGCCTCTTGGAGCAGCTAGTCCTCGAACCCACAAGAGGAGAGGCAATTCTTGATTTAGTCCTAACTGGAGCGCAGGATCTGATCCAATAGGTGAATATACCTGGATCGCTTGGTAATAGTGACTACAATATAATTAAATTTAACATCCCTGTGGTGCAGAAAACACCACAGCAGCCCAACACGCTAGCATTTAATTTCAGAAAAGGGGACTACACAAAAACAAAAAGTAGTTAAACAGAAATTAAAAGGTACAACGCCAAAAGTGAAAGCCGTGCAAGGTGCATGGACACTTTTAAAAAACACCATAAGAGAGGCTCAACTTAAATGTATACCCCAAATTAAAAAACATAATAAGAGAACCAAAAAAATGCCACCGTGGCTAAATAACAAAGTAAAAGAAGCAGTGAGAGGCAAAAAGACATCCTTTAAAAAGTGGAAGTTAAATCCTAGTGAGTAAAATAGAGCACAAACTCTGGCAAGTGAAGTGTAAAAATATAATTAGGAAGGCCAAAAAAGAATTTGAAGAACAGCTAGCCAAAGACTCAAAAAGTAATAGCTAATTTTTTTTTTTAAGTACATCAGAATCAAAAAACCTGCTAAACAACCAGTGGGACCACTGGACGATCAAAATGCTAAAGGAGCACTCAAGAACAATATGGTAATTGCAGAGAAACAAAATGAATTCTTTGCATCGGTCTTCACGGCTGAGGATGTGAGGGAGATTCCCAAACCTGAGCCATTCTTCTTACGTGAGTTTTCTTAGGGGAAGTTATCCCTCATGAATCTATGCAGAGGCTGTATTTTAAAGTTAGAATACAAGACATTGTGATGTGTCTAGCTCTCCTAGCTAGAGGCAGAAGTGACTAATGATAGAAAGAGTGTTTGACCACATTAACCAGTCAGCACTACAGTCAGCAGGGAGAATGCTTCTCCCACAACACAGTACAGCCAAATTCACCAATTATAACCAAGACAGGGTGAATACTGTGGCTATCTGTGGATGAATCTAACTTTGGGGACATAAGTGTGGTCCATCCTGTGTATGTGATCTCATGTGAGGTTGAATGCTTGTCAATTAGGAATAATTTACTAATGAACTTCAGTCTCTAATTAATTGCCATAGTTATACATTGTGGGCACAGGTTTCTAAACCTAATCCTTACAAGTTAACTACTGAGAAAAAGGCAATGCAACTGTAGATTTGCACCCATCAGCCCAACTAGTGCTGAAGATGACTGTGAGGCCCCCAAAAGAGGCTAATATGACCATCCTGGTTAAGGCAGGCAGGTGTAGAAATTGGAAACATATTTGGTAGGTAGTCAAAGCTCAGAAAGCAACAGCAAAGAGAGCAAGGAGTTAAAATGTGAATCTGCAGAAATGCCACAGCCTGTGGATACAGAAAGAGGACTTTTTTTGTTGTTTATTTTATTGTTTTTTAAACAGGCAGGCTTTGAATCTTCACAACAGTCTTCTGTCATTTGTAAAACTCAACTATGATCTTAAATGTAGTGGGGCTTACATGCGTGATATATCTCTGAAAGGAAAAGGCAAGACTTTTCTGAGTACTGTACTGGAAGGCTTATGCGCAGAAGAGGCATTTATGAATTTGACCTTTGAGAAAACTCTCGTTAGGATGGATTTGTTTAAGAGGTTAGTCGAGGTCCATAAACAAACAGTGATAGTCCTCAAGAAAAAAGTATTCTGCACAGTGCAATAACAGAAAAGGCCTCTGAGGAATCAGGGTATATATGCATTAAATATTCTGGTTGGCAATGGGAAGTTATTGCATTATACATTGGATTATAAGGAATAGCCAGCAAGGACTTGTCAAGAACAAATCATGACAAACCTAATTTCCTTTTTAGACAGGGTTACTTCCCTAATGGATAGAGGGAAGCAGTAGACGTGACATCTCTTGATTTTAGTAAGGCTTTTGACTCAGTCCCACATGACATTCTCATAAGCAAACTAGGAAAACATGGTCTAGATGAAATTACTATAAGGTGGGTGCACAACTGATTGAAAGACTGTACTCAAAGTGTATTTTCAATGGCTCATTGTCAAACTGGGATGAGGTATCTAATGGTGTCCAAGAGACAGAAGTCTAGGGTCAAATATTATTCAATATTTTCATCATTAATGACTTGGCCAATGAAGTAGAGAGTATGCTTATAAAATGTGCAGATGACACCAAGCTGGAAGACGTTGCAAGCACTTTGGAGGACAAGATTAGATTCAAAATGACCTTGACAAATTGGAGAATGGGTTTGAGTTCAACAAGATGAAATTCAATAAAGACGAGTGCAAAGTACTACACTAATGCAGGAAAAAAATCAAATGCACCATTACAAAATGCGGAACAACAGGGTAGGTGGGAGTAATGCTGGAAAGGATCTGGGGATAATAGAGGATCACACACTGAATGAGAGTCAACAACGTAATGCGGCTGTGAAAAAGGCGAATATCATTCTGGGATGTGTTAGCAGGAGTGTCGTATGTAAGACACAAGACGTAATTGTCCTGCTCTTTTTGGCACTGGAGAGGCCTCAGCTGGAATACCATGCCCAATTCTGGACATCACACCTTAGGAAAAACGTTGATAAATTGGAGAGAGTTCATGGGAGAGCAACAAAAACGATAAAAGGTTTAGAAAACCTGATCTACCAAGAAAGGTTAAAAAACCTGGGCATGATTTCTTGAGAAAAGACGACTGAGGAGGGGGGGCTTTATAACAGTCTTCAAATGTTATAAGGGCTGTTATAAAGCAGACAGTGATCAGTCATTCTCAATGTCCGCTGAAGGTAGGACAAGTAGTAAATTGACAATTTACAGCAAGAGAGATTTAGGTTAGATATTAGGAAAATCTTTCTAAATATAAGGGTAGTTAAGCACTGGAATAGGCTACTATGGGAGGTTGTCGAATCCCCATCATTGGAGGCTTTTAACAAGTGGCTGGATAAACACCTGTCCAGATAGTTGGGGTTTGCTTAATCCTGCCTCAGCACAGGGGGCTACACTTGTTGATGGCTCAAGGTCCCTTCCAACCCTACATTTCTATGGTTATGCACAGGTAGTGAAAGATCAGGAACCAGCTTTGCACATAGGAGCATAAGGAGGTTATGTGGATTTGGTTTGTGGTGTTTTGTGGTCACAAAATACACATGGCTCATACCCCCTTTCTAGTGACCCTAGACAAATGTGCTCAGAAAAGAGTATTCCATAAATTTGTGAGGTAGTCTCTGAAATAGATGCCCTAAATCTCTGCTTGGGGTAGTGTGTGTGTGTGTGGGGGGGGGGGGGGGTGTGCAGGGGGAGAGGGGCGGGGAGAGGAGGGGGAGGGTTACTATGTACCCTGTAATTAGGAAAGGGCAGAATTTCCAAGGTAAACAAGCCTTTTCAACCCCCTCAGAGAATTTGTAGCTACTGGATTTAGATCTTGTGGAAAGAACCCTGTTATCTCCTAGTGACTAATCCCATGCAGAGTGCAGTCAGGTTTCCTTCTCAACGTGAAGTTGGTTATTTCGTTGTTGAAAGATTCTATTGCTTTGAGCTTAAGATTCCTACAATTGGAGCAATGTCAGAGGAAATACTGCAAGAAAGTAGCCCTGGCAAACTGATTCAGACTTCCCCACAGTGATGATTACCTTGGAGCGAATCTGGAAAAATCACTGTTACAAGTTGATTCAGAGTGAATTGGTTGCATGACAAGCATAGTTTGAAGCCGGGAGAACGGGACATGCCCCGCACCGGGGTGAAGTCCCAGCCGGGATTCTAACTGCCAAGCTAACCTAACACTTAACTTAATGGCTAATTAAGTACCTACAAACTATATACAAAGAAGATAGACAATGGGCGGTAAAGAACTGCTAACGTTCTTGCAATGCAAGACGAAGCACTCCAACCAACCGTCAGGGGCGGTAAGAAGGAACTGAGAGGGTGTAGGGTCAGCAAAACCTAATATATCAGTGCATGAGAATGGCACTCAAGGGGGCGCTATAGCCGACCCTGCAGATACCGCTAAGGCAAAAATCTCTGACGACTGTGTATGTGGGCACGCACACACCTAGAATGGAATCGACATGAGCAAGAACTGGAAGAAGAACTTTGGTTGGCTTAAAAGTTTACCTACCAATGATACTGATGGTTGATACTGGAAACAAGCCTATAAAGTTGATGCTTACAAAACGTTCAGGGGCATATTTTTCTTCTGTTGTTAGCAATAATACAAGCTTTAATTAAGGCTATTTTACATAGAAAATATGTTTAAGCAATGTTTTCTATATAAGAATTATTCACTTGCCTAGGAAAAGCTAAAGGCGGCTTTTAAAATTTAATACAACAGAGTAATGGTGTGGTCATTTTTTTTGTATACAATGAAATTGTTCTGCAGCATTAGTCAGTAGTTCCTCTTTTGAAATGGATATGGTCCAAAGTCTATCTCCATATCAAAAGGGGAGAAGAGATGCAAGAAGAAAGGCCCCAAAGTTATGAGTTATTACTATTTAATAATTGCCCAGGCATCAAGGCTGTTTAGAAAAGGTAGGACAGAGGGCTGAGAGAGAAAATTCAAGAATCTAATGGTAAGATTTCATCAGATTGTCTGAGAAAACAGCTTTTCACAAGAGTGTAATGTTGGTACAGCTGAATAAAGTTCCCTTTCTCTCCCCCCCCCCCCCATCTGTGAATGAATGAATTAAAAAAACTGATATCAAACATTAAGTTATTATATGATGTGCCAGATACAGTCGTGAAAAACAGGGAGCTTCATGGAATCGAATATTGTGATTAAAAGAAGTTATATGTATAAAAAGGAAGTCAACTATAAGCGATACAGCTTTGGGCAAAATACTGTAACCTTTAATGACCGGTTTAACCTCATGGGCAATCCTGTTAAAAAAAAAAAAAAAGGGATTGCATTCATATTGATTTATTTTAGTTTAGTGACAAGTAAAGTAATAGTAGAAATAAGACTAATATCTGAAGTCAACCATGCTTATGCTATCAAGTTAGTGAAATACACCAGGGCTAAAAAAGGTAGTAAATAAAGGAACTGAAACCAAGTAGGGTGTTTATAAGGACATTTGATCACAGAGTGGAATAATTAGAAATGTAACTGTTGTATTAATAATGCACAGACTCAGCTCAGTACAAAGGTCCCACCATTGTCGTTAAAACAGTTAGACTTCTACAGCTGTTCTAGTCTGCTCGTGACTAACAGTTCTTGAAGCGACTTAGCATTGTATAATGGACTGTTGAAACAAGTTTAAAAGGCATCAAAGAACATGGAGGGACTTTGTAAACATTATATTAACTTTAAATTGGACATTTCAAAAGCAATCAAGGTGCTGATGGAGAAACTGAAACATGAGCAAGTAAAACTGCAAAGTTGGCCAAGGAATACATGAAAAAAAAGAAAAGGGACTCATGGAGGTAAGATGCAGACTGGAGCAAACCAGATGGTGTTTGATATATATCCCAAGATGACTATCAACAGTTACAGCCTAACTTGTCTTATACAAGCTGGTGCAACAATATGTGTTGCACAAACAGACTGGAAAATTTAAGCCCCAATTGCAAGAACTCAAATGATGATGCCTCATTCTCTGACTGGATGGTGAGTGAGGACAACTCTAATTTTCATTTGACATTTTGAACCTTCAGCAGAAGTATGGGTCAACATCTGATTGGACCATGCCAGCACCTCCAAGAAGAAAATTCAAGCTGGACCTCTCAACAAAAATGGGATAAAATCGCCTATGTCCTTCAGCACATTGTTTCCCAAATGCCAAAGACATCAGCAAGGGAGAAGACTAAGGTCCTGGATCAGCCACCTCGGAGTCTTCCTGGTGACATCAAGAACCTATACTGGGTACGGACTCTAATTGTCTCTTTATTTTTCAGCCATTCAGATTGCCCGCTAGTGAACCAGAAAAAGATTATAGTCGTGTCTATCCTTCACTGTGGTGTTTGAAAAGTCAACTCTTGGTGTGAACAATAACTGAGCAGAAAGCTGATGGCTGAGCAAAGATTAAGTGATATGTACCATACAGACTCTCTCTTGATAATGATCCTAATAAGTCAACTGACCTCTTCCTCAAATTAGGTATATAATGACTAAGGAAGTATACATGCCTACGTATGTGCTTCCAGGTTGTCACAGAGCTAGTCTCTCTCCTTGTTTTATAACAGGTTTCAATCAAGATTTTGTAAAGTAGCTTAGAAGTTAAACAAGTTACTGTTGTTAAGTAAGATAGTGGAACACTGTAAATGTGTCTACCACAGTTAATGGTTTCATATTGCCTGTCAAGCTCTAGGTGCATACAGACATAAAACAGGAAGTGTAGAAGAATCTTGAAATTGCATTTGGTCTAAACAGTCTGTCATAAATGTAGGAGTTTATGTTAGTTAGATCCTGGGGCTAATATAATCTGTGGGGAAGTAGGTTAAAAGGGTTGATGCCTACAGATCTATTGGGAGAGATACTGGTGAGATGGCATAAGTAACTGACTAAATTGTCTTGTGCTTTAGCTTGGATTCTCCCTGTTCCTGTACCGCCCCGTTGCCTTAGCAACACCAGAGTTGACCAGTTTTCTAGTTTCTGTTGACCAAACCACAGTCAAATATTATTTTTGTCTTCTGATATCCTAAACTATTAGGTGTGATTGTTTAGGGTATTTAATAAAATTCTATTAAACTAAATTTAATGCTCAAGTCCTTTTCATTAGTTAAGCAATCAAAATTAAAAGAAACCTATGAAGATGGTACTGGGAATCAGTTAAGCAATTACTTAATTAAGGTTTGTTTTATACCCTATCTTTCTTATAGCATCATATCTTGTAGATTAGCCCAGAATTTTTTCAGACTAGTTTCCCCTTAATACTGTCATTTCTATTTGTGTCCTAAAGAATGTCATAATTATACCTGCCATTGTCTGATAGTTCACCAGCATTGTCAATACTTTTCATATACAATGCCTTCCTTCAACCGTCTTCATTTTTTATCCACTATACAGATTTTATCCGTTTATACGGACATTCACCTCTCTCTCTCTCTCTCTCTCTCACACACACACACACAGTACCATAGTACTTTTAAAAGAGAGTGTGTTACTGTGCAAGCCATAATTTTGACGCTTCTGACTTTTGTGGGTTTACGTTCTGAACCATTAGATATATTAATAAATCATCATGTAGACTATCTTTAGATTTATCCAATGGATCTATCCAGTTCAGTGAACTGGCAATTTGATTTTGTATTAATGCATATATTTAAAATGTGCTATTTTACAGAGAAACACAGATGTGATGCTATTAAGATGCAATTACTATGTAACAAATGTGTTTCATAGAGAATAATTATTTAAATTTCACTGTCAAATGTTTATCCTAGTTACTTTATTTATGAAGAGATTTCTTAATAATTGAGCACTTTAAATGTTTAACCAATATTTTCAATACTGAGGAATAGTAGTACACACTAATCCCAAAAAGACCAAAATATCCTACAAAATATTTGAACCAATTACAATAGGTTTAGGCAGTTGATCAGTTCCTTTTTTTTACCATGAGAGCAGATAGAACTTTGAACCATTAAAATCAACGTTCTCCCAAGAAACCAGTTTCTTTTCCCAGCATACTCCAATACAATTTCTGCTCCGAGAGCCCAATTCAGCAAAGTATTTACGCATATGCTTATGTAAACATGGTTTAAGTCCGTCACTATATGCAGTAGCAGCACTTAAGCATATGTTAAAGTCTACCTAAGATTCATTGACTACACTGGGAGCTGAGCACTTTAATGAATCAAGGTTCTCAAATATCCCTATTCACAGTCTCTATTCTCTGCTCCTTCTAAACATCTCTCCTCAGTGCTCCCTTCGCCCATACTTCCTCCTGGACTTGAACAGTTTCCATGTCCTTCTCTGTAAAGTTGCTTTCTTTATCCTTCAAATCCGCTCTTAAGACCATGTCTTCCTGGAATTGTTCCTACACAGTTCTCTCAGATAATAACCGGACCCTCCCTTAGTCGAACTGTTATCCTCTCTCATCTTGCCTTGATGAGAACTTTTCTAAATGGGAAAGTTTTTTCAGAATATAGGCTTCCACTTTAACTATTTAGGAATAACTATTCTGAAAGCCTAAGTGCACATTGCTTTGTTTAAGCTACTTCCTTTTTAAATCACTGCATCCAACACTTTTTCAAAATAAACATACAGCATTCTGGACAGGCATCCTATGGAGCAACGTTCTGCTACTAGACGCTTTGCATTCGGGGATTTTTCTTGTGGGGCTCTGTCAAATACCCACCAAAAAGGCACTGGAATTTTGGCACTTGGGGTCAAACTAGAAATTCACATGATTCCTCTCCTGTCATCCAATAATTCATGAGCCAGTGCCATTTTCAAACTGCTGAACACCAGGAGCCTGAGCCATTAATACAAACAAGTTAATGCACATGCATTGGCAATCACACAACTGGATGGCTTTGGATGACTTGGGAGACAGGTATGGTGGTGCTGCAGTGATACAGCCAGGAAGAGGAGGATGAAACGAGCAGTTTTTGTAACTGAACTTTTTCTGGAGTGGCTTCATTCAGTGGACTGTCACTTCTGGGCTCAGACGATTAGCACTGAGTGGCTGACCAGGATAATGATGCAGAATTGAGATGATCAGCAGTGGTAGCAGAACTTCAGCATTCTATGGCTCTGATCTTGCAATTCATGGTACCTGGGAACACTGCTGTACCTGCATGCGTGAATTGCAGGATTGGCCTATGTTTATAAAGTACAGTGTAAATGTATGGTGCTATATAAAGGACTATTAATATAATGTAGGGTATTATGAAAAAAACCAACATTGGTCCAGAGCTGTTACCCTACACAAAGTAAAGGAAGATCCAAATCTGTACAATATTGAATACATCTTCCTAAGTTTCTGCATAAACTGATTTTATTCCAGTAAATCATAATCCTACCCATATATACTAATGGTACATAATCTCCTTATGCACCTGGTTGTGTACAACCATGGCAAATTAAATGATTGCATAGTATGGGCACACCTAATTCCATTTTGCAAAATTCTACAGGTTTGAGAGCTTGTCCTTATAGGAAAAATGAGAGTTTAAGTAACTAGGCTTTTCTATTCAGGCCAATGAAAAGGTCTAACCCATTCATGGTTTAGGCAATAAAGAACCATATTAACCTGTGGGTTACACAGTTGCAACTCCCAATATTGCATGACACAGAATCTTTCATATTTGTTTATAATATTGCACAAAATGAATACAAACCCTACGCTTGCTAAATATGTACCTACCAGGATTTATCAAATAATTTGTCAAAGAATTTATCTGATGAATTCTGCAATATTTTCAAGCTTTTTTCCATTATTCATCCAGCTCTAGTATCTATCCATGTATGATACTTCCACAACACATGCATGTACATATACAGCAAGCAACATAACTTTACTGCCTCATATATGCACTCTTTCCTGAAGTATGCAATAAAAATGCTACACAATTTGTCTGAATACCAAATTGTGTAACAGTCCCATAACAAGAAATCATACACCTACTTGTGTTCTACTTTGCTTATTTACCTGCATACTTATCCACAAATTTACCTATAAATACCCATTTAAAAACCACAAATTGCTGTTCATTAAATTGTGACCTAAAAATATTTGCTCATTTAAATAGTTAATTGTGCATTTTTATAAACTAACCCAGTATACAGTATTTATTAAAAAGTTGAACACAATAATTTAATATTTTAAATATTATTGTTAATTAATTAAATATCTGAAATATACATCCATAACAGAGTCCTAACCTACCAACCTTCCAAAAATATAAAATTAGAAGGACTTAATTATTTAAACCCTGGTAAAAGACCAAGTATTTATTTAAAATCTTCTTTACAAATCCATATCATCTCTATTTTGAATATAAAAGAATAGTTTGCTCAGTCTGACTTTCTCCTAGCATATATACGAATGGATTTAATAGTCTAAGTCGGACTTCTTTGACATTCCTAATTAAACACACAAACCATTTTAATAAATGATTGTAATTGCTTTTAAACTAATATACATAAAATGAGCAGCAAATTAGCACAATCCAATATATAAGTGGAATATTTATAATTATAGACTTTGTCAATAATAAAGTGCACCAACTGTGCACATATCTGACTTGCAAGAGAAACAAGAATGCTAATCAGTTCATTAGAGGCTTCTAGGTTGTGATATTTAGCGACAGGATGTAATAGCTGGCTTGTCCACGGAGCATAATTGTACTCAGGATAAAAAATTGTTTCCAACAAAGCACCATCCTTCCTGTTTCAGATTTCCTGCTGGCTGCTTTTTATGAGCAGCATACCTTTCAAGACATCAGCATCATTCAACTTCCTCTGTCATAGAAATAAAAGTAAAGATAGGTCCAAACTTCATCATGCTGTGTAGGATTATCTAACCTTTACATCAAGCCTCCTTTGCTTTAGTAATTTATTGTAGCTCCTGTTTTCCTGAAAGTGAGCTTCTTTAATTAGTGTGCTCATAGGCATTACCAGAAACCATATGCAAGTCTACTGTTCCTAAATTACTGCCTGTCTACAGGGAGAGTTAATAGGTGAGGCTAACTACTTCAGTTAACAGTATTTACTGACCAAAATAACAGTTAAAATGTCACATTTGGATATTCTAATATGGGAAAATAATTGGGAAAAATGGTCATGACATGTTCTGTATCAACAAACTTATTCTAAAGTCAAACAAGACTAAAACAGCCCACAATATATATGACTTAAGGGAATCAAAGAATATGCTACTCCTATTACAATATGTTATTTTAATTGCCTCTCAGAGTAGTAAAAAATCGCATTGGTGTCTAAATTATTAGTGGTCTCAAGGATAATGCTTTTTAATATACTGACTGATCAAACATTCATAATGTAACACAAATGAATCAAAATATATTCAAATAAATCTTTTATAAGAATAATCAATACTAATCCATCAAAAGAAAAGTAGCATGATTCCACTTCATCACATGCTTGTCTATTCTCAGGAGCACAGCCACCATAATAATGGGAGGTATATAAAATCCTATTTAGTATTCTATGCCATTTTAAATTTGCTAGGAAAAGGTTTTACAAATAAAAATCCTCCCCCATTTCCCTGTTTGCTCAATAATTCTCACATTCTGATTGTTTGTGTTCCTCTTGCCACGTTGTATGTGTCACATATTCCCTATCCACCACAAGTATCTAACACCAAACTCATTAGTTGCATAAAGCCAGCACCTCTAACAAAATATTTCTGTGCATTAACTTTTCACTTAAAATTATTCTCACTCTTGTTGCCATGCAGGAAACTCTTCTGAATGGGAATGGAAGCAGTGTTATCCCTTGAGTCTTCAGACACTGAAACAGTAACTCTGTGAAGGTGTGAACTATACCACTTATCTCCATGGCTAACTCCAAAGCATAAATGATGTTTTAATTGTCAACACAGTTAACTATTTCAGTGTTTATCACTTTAACAGAAACTTCCAACTAATGTGAGTTTTTTAGATAGAAACAAATGATTCCGATCCTCTACGAGTTTAAAGCAGTGGTTCCCAAACTAACAACCTGTGAACGCCGTTCACTAAAATGTTAAGTCTCGTGAACCCCCTCCTAAAAATGAATATTTCCAGAGATTTTCTCCTTTACTTGAATATAAATTATAAAAGCAGTGATCTTGGAAATATAAAATTTGTTTTTATGACTTGCTTATTACACACTATTATTATGATTTATCATTACAGTATTTGTATTACATTATGAAAACAGCAACACTCTTCCAAGATCTCACTTTCATACCTTGTATCACTTTGAATAAGCCTGTTATAAGACAAGACTCCTATGTTTCATCAAGGAGTATCTGAAGTGAAACAGCATGAAGGGATTTAAGAAGTCAACTCAAAGAGTTCCTCCTACACAAGCATTCAGGTGTTGAGCAGTCCAGGCAAACAATACAACTTACAACAAAGCTTAAACTTGTTCTTCATAATAATTTTAAAAACAATACTAGCTACCTATTTAATTTTAAAAACAGCAAAAAATATCCATCTCCCTTTCCATTTCTTGTAAGGAGTCTTGACGTTTAAATCACCTCAATGTGATAGATATGCTTGCTTTAATCTGCTTATCTCTTGGAAGTCCTGGGGTCTCCAGGGACAGCTCTGTCCGCCATTAGGGAATTTTTCCCCGAGAACCTCCTGTAAGATTTCACGAACCCCAGTTTGGGAACCACTGGTTTAAAGTGAATGGCTGAAGAGAGGAGCCTTGCAGTGCTGACTTGCCCTTGAACCTCTGAATGAACCCTTGCACAATGGAGTGATGAAAAACGGTTAACTACCTTTTCGTAAGTGTTGTTCTTCGAGATGTGTTGTTTATGTCCATTCCATTCTAGGTGTGTGTATGCCCACGTGCACAGTCGTCAGAGATTTTTGCCTTAGCGATATTCATACAGTCGGCTGTGGGTGGAGGAGGATATAACATTAAAGAGGTCATTAGATTCCTCCGCTAGCTTCTCGACCTCCAAGTTCAGGTTGGCAGCCACCATTTTGAGCAGGACCTGGTGCTCGGGGCGGGGGGAGGGGGGGAGAGATCCTGCTCGTTTTACGCGGAGCCCGGTACCGCTTTGTCCGGCGACAACGAAGATGACTGCACAGCAGGGGGAGGGGCAGCTTCCCCTTGCTCATTCGGGAACGGATCCTTGAGCGTCAGGGTCCACTGTGTCGCCCCTGCATTGGATTTGGCACCGTGCTGCGACTCGGGTGCTGCCTGCAGCTTTTCCAGTGCAGCCTGGGAGGAACGGTGCAAGTATGGGACCGGCATAACAGATACACCCCACGGGTTCCAGTACTGGCACTGAGAGGGCCATTGCTCCTGCCTCCACGCGGCCACTGCAGGAGCCACACTGGTCTTGCAGGCCGGTGGCGATTCGCCTTTTATAGGCGAGGGGCTGAACTTCCTTTCAGGCTCAGACCACTGCCCTTCTGGTGACCAGGGTGGCGCCAGAGATGCCCGAGTCTGTCAACTGACCCTCGTTGGGGAACGATGCCACAACCAGGAACGATCCCGCACCGGGGGTGGGAGGTCAGAGGAGACCGCCTAGGCAATGGTGATCTATGCTGTAGCGACCTCTGGCGGGAGGCCCGACGGTGCCCTGGTACGAGGATCGACGTCACAACTCAGGTGCCCCATGCTTTGCAGGTGGAGACATTGGTGTCAGGGACCTGTGTCTTCTAATCGGGGACTGAGGCTGTGGTGCCAGGTCCGAGGCCGTCGTGATGGAGACCGACGCCTGCGTTGCGGGGATGAGGGACGCTGTGCTGCTTTAGGGGGCGGTCCCATAACCAGCTTGCCCGTAGATGCTGGGGCCTTGGCAGGGTCCATCGCCTGGCTTGGCATCTGTGATGCTGGTCGGCCTACTTGCTCTTTGGCTGCCGGGCTCGCTTCAGGCATAGATGATACTACTAAGGGCCGGGACCTGCTGCCGCTCCCAGGAGTTGGAGGCGGGTCCCTGGCTGGACTAGAGGGTCCAACCGCAGCGGTACACCTGAGCAGCACGAGGGCAGGCACGTGGCCCAACACAGGTCCTTTGCCTGAAGCCCCCTTTTTCTGCAGTGCCGGCTGCACGATGAACATGGCTTAAAGCCCGGAGAATGGGGCATGCCCCACTCTGAGGCGAAGTCCTAGCCAGGTCTCTAACTCCTAAACAACTACTTAACACTTAACTTAAAGATCGAACTAAGTACCTATAAACTAACAACAAAGGAGACAGAATAATTGACTGTAAGAACCGCTAACACTCTTGCGATGCAAGACAAGATGCTCCGATCAACCATCACAGGCGCTAAGAAGGAACTGAGAGGGCATAGGGTCAGCAGCACCTAAAATACCAACGCATGAGCACGGCAGTCACAAGGGTGCTACAGCCAACTCCTAAGACTGCACATGGGGACACACACACCTAGAAGGAATCAACATGAACAAACACTTGAAGAAAAATGACTTTCTGCTCAGTTTCCTTGCTACTACTTAGTGTGGGGAAGAGGACTGGAAGACATAAGGCTTCACTAGGATTACTTACCCCCAACTCAGAAGAGAAAATTAGGAGTGCAAAAGGTGTTTCTCCTGAATTTTTGCACTTTGGCTGCAAGGGGTTGCTGCTGTGATTGAAAGTAGTTGTCTCTTTCTCTTCGGCACTTGGAAGGAAGGCAAAGAGAGCAGCTACAGAGAGAAGTTGTATGTAATAGAACATGGACATCAGCAGGTAGGAAGAAATGGATCCACTACTAGAGCCAAGTTTTCCCCTACGGGGAAGAGAAAGAATCAGAGCAATTACTTTTAAATAAAAAACATGAAAGCAAGGAGTTTTGTCAAAAACAAATGAGGCAGAGTCTGTCTTCATGGATGATGGGTTTCATAAGCTGAGACTATCAACAAACTTGAAAAGCAGGAATATAAGTCCAGAGTTAAATGCCACCTCTACAAAAGTGGACAGAATCACAATGGTAATACACAACTCGAAGAGAGCAAACACATCTAACTGGAATGGCCCTCTCCTATTTCTATGTTCTATATTCAAGGTGAAATAAAACACGGCTTAGCACTGTCCTTATAAAAGTTTTTAACACTCTTATTGCAATACATTCACCTTTTCACTCAGTAAAAAAAAAGTTTTCTGTTTTTATGTACAAAATTCAGAATCATTGCCAGTAGGCAATGTTGTTTTCATATTATGCATTAGAGGTCAGTTTTTTGATTGTTCCATATACTTAGTCTTTGAGGAAAAGAGAGTTAATGTTTTCAAATATGAATGCTGCAAACTAGACAAAGGTTCTGCAAATAAATGTGAAGTGTTAAGTAAAGGTTAGACAAGCCCTCATAAGATATTTAACTGTTAAAAGGATATAGACATCTTTGTCACAAACTTGTCATGGATATCGTCAGAAGGGGGAAAGATCTTCAAATCCTTCTCAAGCTGTTGAAGCTGCCTTTCCATCTGCCTCAGGTTCTTCTCCAGGTTTTCTGCTGAGACTAAAACATAATATATTCATTCTCTCAACATCTCAAAAAAGGAAAACTAGTAAGAAATGCCTATTTGTAAAAGATTTTTGTTATACCAATAGCACACACATAATTCTGAAATGGAATTGTATCGGATAATCACAGGGCAGGGATACTAGTCCACTGTGTAATATTTATTTTTTCCCAATTACACAATTTCCTCACTGTGATTGGTTGTACCCATTTTAAATAACTACTGCATTTTTTCCTCAACCATGCAGTATGCAAAGCTGTATATTCTGATTGGTTCTTAATGGGTGTCAGCCAATCAAAAGCAGGGTTTTGCATTAAAACCAAAAGTTTATTTTTAAATTACCTGTACTGTGAAAATACCAATCTCTCTTCTCTGATTAATGACTATAGTAAGAAAGTTCAAGATATTTCCTTTCAATAAAGTTGCTCGCCTTAGCTTCACTCTTCTGAAGAAACGCCCCCCCCCAACTAATATTTACATGAAACACGGAGAGAATTCGAATTCCCAAATATAGAGAAAATAGGGCTATTAAAGAGCTGAAAGGGAATTTCCTGTAAATAAACAAGCCACATTTCTGACTCATTATTTCCCTCCCAATTCAGATCTGAAGCATGATGTAAACTAACACACATTTAATATTCTGCCAAACAGAAGGGAACAACAGGGTGTTTGGGAGAATGTAAAGAGAGAGAGAGAGAGAGGGGAAGGAGAGAGATAAAACATGCACAGGAACAAAGCATGAATTGCCTTTCAATTGTCTGGCACCCTAGTTTATACATTTGGAATATTTAATTTAAAATGTCAGTACAGTAATGAGAATAGTTCCTGATAGCTTGGTAAATCATATCCTGGGCTCATATGAATTCATGCAATCAAGGATATGGTTATCACATCATACACAGGAAGTAAGTAAACTTTAGCAAACATTCAAATGTTCTTCAGAAGAAGAATAAGATAGATTATAAATAATATACTTGAATATTAGTCTGGAAATATTGACATTGTACACTTTTTCATTATCAACTTGTTACACTAATTACAAAACCTAAAATTACTTACAATACTTATTAGAATTTCATACATATTTTACCTATGCCGCTTTTGGGGTGAAATCCTGAGCCTACAGAAGTCAATGTAAATTTTGCCATTGATCTCAAAGAGGTCAGCATTTCAACAATGGAGTCGAATGCAGAGATGAATGGACTTAGAACAGTTCATAATACCCAGAAATGATCAGAATATGGGACACATTCACTGGCTGCATATTCTTTCATGAAGAGTGGCACAGTCTCCCTCATGAATCACCACCACACATCCTCATCTTAGGGACTACTAAGTAATGATCACCAATAGGTGGGCTGATTAATACTGGTAGTTAGAGAGACTACAGTTCTGCTAAGTGTATATCTACACATAAACTGCTGCTACACATAAAGTGCTTCAGTGAAGACACTACCTATGCCAACGGGAGGGCTTCTCCAGTCAGCACAGGTACTCCTAGCGTTATCTACCCCAGGGTTTAAGTGTATTGCAGAGGGGTATGAATTTTTCACACCCCTGAGAAATGTAGTTATACCGACCTAATTTCCTAGTGCAGACCAGGCCTCGGTAATAATCCTGACATGCGTGTGAATTAAGCTCTGTGTCTTCACAAATTTTAGAAGCAGGAATATAATAAGTCCATAGTTAAATGCCATGTTATAGTTCTACCAGCAGAAGAATGCAGGCCTTCAGGGATAGATGCATAGTGAAGCAGACCGATTCAATTAATCGTCTCCTAGGAAAGCAATGTTTGATATGATACAGAGAAATTCCTCTGGCCAGATTTAGGTGACCCTCCCAAACCACGAACATATCCAAGCAACAGCTAGCTTGAATTATTCTGATATATCATGACTTATCTTTCTCAGGATTTTGTTAAATTTAGTGAAGGGATGGGAAACAGAAATGGAGGAAAGGTGTGAATGGAAACATCTCTCCTACAGAAGGATTATATGGAGTGGAAATATAGGGTCAGATTCTGTGCTATGTATCCAAGAACAAAGAATCTAAAGTCCAGAACTTAAGCCACCTTTGATCCCTCTGAATCTCGGACTGTTCCAGGGCCTGGACAGCCCACTGACAATACAGACTAGAGTTAGGCGGGGGGGTGGGGGCGGGCCTTCCAGGGGTGCCCTATTAAGTAGAGTGCTGCTTGCAATCTCTGCAGCACTATGGGCAGCAGTCCAGCCCCTGGCATGCCCTTCCTACCTGCCTCTGGCACACACCTCTTGCTGCAGCTTGCAAATGTGACCTCTGGAAGAAGCCTTATGTCTGTCTACCGTAGCTCCTTTGCCAGGGGGATTGTACCCCCCTGTTACATCATTCTGATTCTTTTATGTTGCATTAAGGGGCTGAAGTAAGAGTGAAAATCTCACCCATAGGATCCCTTCCTTCTCTGAAACAAAACAGAAGTTATTTGAACTGCTCCCTAGAAACAATGCTTCTCTTTAGACAACCACATTTTAGAAAAATGGAATCCAACACCTAGTGTAACAGAGACCACTGATGACACATAAAATTAATTCTGCCACCCTGGTACTGCATTCACCTCTTCTAGCTCATGAATACTGGAAATAAATAAGATAGCACATAGAATAATTCAGAAAATGCCAAAATATATTATTCACATAGTACAGAAAAACAGAGCACACTAGGTATCTGAAGTAAAATATAGCTGCAGAACTATGGAGAAGACTTATCTTGGAATGACAAAGATATTAATTCAATTAATTTAATTAATTAAAAAACAGCCATAGCCTGTCAGATAGTCTAGAGCTCCAACACAATGACGGGGATAAGTATTTCAGAGACAAAGAACCCCAAAAGATACAAAAAAACACCCCATAACGGCCTGAGATGTCCATTAGCAGCAACATGATAACGCTCATGCAATTGCATATTATTCGTCATACCACACATGGTCTACTAGATCCCCCCAAATTCCATTCTATTATATTATGAAACAAAAATATTTCACAATAATTATGTATGATCAAGTTACACAGACATGTCATAGCAGCCTTCAATAACAAAATCAATTAAATCTATGCTAAGACTTACAATGTAAATTAGATTCTTGAAATTCTATTATTTTATGGAGATTTTAAGATACTGTGATAGACCCAGGCCAGTTCGGTACAACAGAATAGTAGAAGGCAGATATACTGGCCATTGGGTTAGCAGTTTTCTGTTCCCTAACTGACCAGAGCAGGGACTGCTCCAGGCTAATGAGAACACCTGACTCTAATTAACCTGCAAAGAGTCAGGTGAGGCCATTAAGGTGAAGTGAACACCTGACCCTAATTAAGGCTCTTCTGAGTATATAAAAGGGCTCACTCCAGTCAGGCTGAGGAAGAGCTAGGGAGCCAGAGGAGAGGAAGTGCTGCTACTGAAGGGCTGAGTAAATAAGGCAACTCTCAAGCCATTGGTAAGGGAGCCCTAAGGTAAGGGTGAAGAAGGGAGAAGCGGGAGAGCTGTGGGGAAGTGGCCCAGGGAATTGTAGCAACTCTGGCAGTGAGAGGTCGGCTGCCAACAGCTCCTACCATTAGGGTCCCTGGGCTGGAACCCGGAGTAGAGGGCAGGCCCGGGTTCCCCCCACCAACCTGCCACTACAAGGAGAAGACAGGCCTCTGGCAGAACAGGAGGCTAAACTGTTCTGCAATAAGACCAGAGGGACAACAGGGACTGTGGGAGTTCTCTCACCATCCTCTGAGGCTAGCATAAACCGCCTAGAAGCGCAGGACCCACAGGGACAAGATCGGAGCTCTGCCACAACTGGTGTCAGGGGTGGGATTGTGATTGTTCACAGCGTGGCGGAACAAAGAGGTCTTTAAATTAAAACAAAAACAAAAACCCAAAACACTGGGGTTTTGGGGTTTTTTGTGTGTGTGTTTGTTTGTTTGTTTTTTGTTTTAACCACAATGGAGGAGGTGGTGAGAGCACTGGTGCAAGCCATGGCAGCCCAGCAGGAGGCAATCCGGGTTCAAGCGATGGCACAACAGGAGTCCATGAGGCTACAGCAGGAAACCAACAAATTGTTAATGAGCCAGGCTGTCCAAGATCGAGCCCTCTTGCGGGAGGTAGTAGACCAGTTGAAGATCCTCACCACCCAGGCCCGGGGGTCCAATAGGACGCAAACCTTGAGGGCCACCGGTTGTTTGCCAAAAATGACGGCAGAGGATGACGTAGAGGCGTATCTCCTCTCATTTGAAAGGACTGCTCAGCGTGAGGCGTGGCCCCAGGAGCAGTGGGCCAGCATTCTCGCCCCTTTTTTGTGCGGAGAGGCACAGAAGGCCTACTTTGATCTGCCCACCGAGGACGCCGCTGACTATTCCCGGCTGAGGGCAGAGATCCTAGCACGATCAGGGGTGACGACAGCAGTACGGGCCCAGAGGTTCCAGGAGTGGAAATACAGGGAGAACAAACCTCCGAGGTCCCAACTATTCGACCTCATACACCTCGCTCGGAAGTAGTTACGGCCTGAGGCGTGCAGCCCAGAGGAGATTTTGGAGACTTTGGTCATGGACCATTACATGCGGGGACTGCCGCCAGATCTCCACAAATGGGTATGCCAGAACGATCCGTCCACCTATGATGAAATGATCACATTGGTGGAAAGACGGATGACAGCCAGGGAATTGACCCAACTACCCAAGGAAGGGCCCTCTCAAAGCAAACACTCAACCCCGACCCTGGAGGGTGAGCTGGCCACACCCCCAGGGAGTCCTAGGTGGAAGAAAAGGGGGCCGAAAACCAGCTGGGAACCCAGAAGGAAGAGAAAGGCCTGAGTGGGGGGGGACCCTGGGACTAAACCCCCTAACCCACATGATAGGGGAGTGATTAGAAGGAATTATAGGTGTTACGGGTGCGGGGAGTTGGGGCACATAGCGGCCCAGTGCTCCAATGTCATAGAGCCTATGCAGTGTAACCTGGGGGATGGGGCAGACCCATGCAGCCTACTCAATATTGTAGGGGTCGCAGTCACCCCACATAAATATACAAGGCAGGTAAAGCTGAATGGGGTAGAAACTATGGCACTCGTAGACTCGGGGAGCGCTATCACCCTAATTTTGGGTAAATTAGTGAAGCGCAGCCGGATAATGCAGGCAAAATGTACGGGGGTAACCTGTGTCCATGGGACTGTTAGTTATTACCCCATCATACCAGTGAAAATTGAAAATCAGGGAAATGTCACTGAGGTGAAAACAGGGGTAGTCCCAAACCTCCCATACCCTGTAGTCATAGGTAGAGATTTCCCCGGGTTTGGAAACTTGCTCCCACCGGAGGGATTGGAGGAAGGGGAGTTCCCCAAACTTCGGGAGACTTCCACGGCAGAATGTCACCAAACATATTTCGCGGAAATGTCCCAGGAACTATTCCCTGTCCCGGGGAAAGGCAGGAAGACCAAGAGAGAAAGAAGGGCGGCCAAGGCCTTGGGTACCCGAATCCTGATACAAGGACAGAGAGCTGCCTGTGTAGGCAGACGTACGTGGGCAACCGACGGGGAGGGCCCCGAGACGGAGGAGAGGTCAGAGACCGGTTCCAACCCCAACCTCATGGAGCCAGCCGAGAGGGCAGAGACAGATCCCTCAGAGTTCGGGCTGATAAGCCCCGGGAGAGAGAATTTTGGACGAGACCAGGTGGAAGACCCAAGGTATGAGAATGCCAGGAAGGAGGTGGCCGAGATAGATGGGGCACCTATAGAGGGAAAGGCCCGGGGGCCAGGGCCTTATTTTGTGATCAAGAGGAACCTCCTATACCAGGTTGTGCAAATGCAGGAGCAAGAGGTACACCAGCTCCTAGTACCCTGGAAACACCAGAAGGCAATATTAAGCCTCGCTCATAGTCACCTTTTTGGAGGGCACCTGGGAGTGGAGAAAACCCAGGCGCGAA
Organism: Chelydra serpentina; assembly: GCA_037349315.1. Lineage (NCBI taxonomy): Eukaryota > Metazoa > Chordata > Testudines > Chelydridae > Chelydra > Chelydra serpentina. The sequence goes on from JBAIAC010000004.1 coordinate 66,693,747, forward strand.
TCTTACGCAGGTTCTTCTGGCTGGGGGTACATGAAGACGTCCGGTGATACTGTGCCTCCTGCCCTGAATGTCAATTGCACAGCCCTTGTCCACATCTAAGAGCCCCTTTGGTACCCCTGCCGATCATCGAAGTTCCATTTGAGCGGATCGCCATGGATCTTGTGGGGCCGCTAGAGAAAACGACCTGAGGCCACCAGTATTGGCTGGTCATCCTAGACTATGCAACCAGATACCCAAAAGCTGTCCCCTTACGAAATACAGCCTCCAAGAGCATTGCCAAAGAATTAGTGGCAATCTTCGCCCGGGTAGGGCTACCAAAAGAAATCCTCACAGACCAGGGAATGCCATTCATGTCCAAGTTGATGAAGGACCTATGTTCCCTGCTCCATGTTCAGACCCTGCGGACCTCAGTTAATCATCCACAAACCGATGGTCTGGTGGAAAGATTTAACCGGACCCTCAAGGCCATGATAAGAAAGGTGGTAAGCAAGGATGGGAAAGACTGGGGCAACCTATTACCATACCCTCATGTTCGCCATCCGAGAGGTCCCCCAAGCTTCCACCGTACTCTCCCCCTTTGAGCTGTTGTATGGACGAAACCCCCGAGGCATCCTGGACATAGCCAAGGAAAATTGGGAGGAGGAACCCAGTCAAGGGAAGAATGTAATACAGCATGTGCTACGGATGAGGGATCGGATAGCCCGGGTCACTCCCATAGTGAGGGAGCACCTAGAGAAGGCCCAAGAAGCCCAGCGAACCTACTACAACCATCAAGCCAAGGTTCGTCAGTTTCAACCCAGTGACCGAGTAATGGTATTTGTGCCTACGGCCGAAAGTAAACTGTTGGCCCAGTGGCAAGGGCCCTACGAAATAATCGAACCCATAGGGGAAGTAAATTACAAGGTGCGACAACCGGGACGTCGAAAACTAGAGCAGATATATCACGTCAACCTTCTGAAACCCTGGCATACCCGAGAGGCTTGCGCAGTGGTTCGAGAAGACCTGCACCCAGAGAACAAAAACCCTGACCAAGTAAGGGTGTCTCCTGATCTAATGACAGCCCAGATGAAAGAGGTAACTGAGATGATCACACAATATCAAGACGTATTCTCGACAAAGCCAGGTCGCACAACCTTTTGGATTACACGGGGCCCCAGCTACCTTTCAGCGCCTCATGGACAAGTTATTATGCCCCCATGCCAGTTATGCTGCGGCCTACTTGGATGATGTGGTGATTCATACCCCAGACTGGGAAACTCACTTGAAGAAAGTGGGGGCGGTCCTTGATACCTTCAGGCGAGCTGGCCTTACGGCAAACCCTGTTAAGTGCGCTGTGGGGTTCACGGAGGCCAAATATCTTGGCTACGTGGTAGGAAAAGGTTTGGTAAAACCCCAACTGAATAAGTTAAAGGCCATCCAAAATTGGCCACGGCCGAGTCGTAAGAAGCAGGTCCAAGCGTTCCTAGGGGTGGTGGGGTATTACCGGCGTTTCATCCCCCATTTTGCCACAAGGGCAAGTCCCCTAATGGACTTAGTGAAGGCCTGTGGTCCTGATCCAGTCAGATGGTCCGACGCAGCAGAAAGAGCATTCACGGACCTACGGACTGCCCTCTGCAGTAACCCCGTACTGATAGCACCAGATTTTACTAAGGAATTCATCCTACAAACAGATGCATTCGAGGTGGGGTTAGGGGCCGTCCTGTCACAGATGGTTGGGGAAGAGGAACACCCAATCCTCTATCTCAGTAGAAAACTCCTTCCGAGGGAACAAAAATATGCAATGGTAGAGAGAGAGTGCCTCGCTGTAAAATGGGCCATGGAAACGTTGCGTTACTACCTGCTGTGGCGCAGATTTGTCCTTATGACTGACCATGCCCCTCTTCAATGGATGCAACGGAACAAGGAAAAGAACACAAGGGTAACCAGGTGGTTCTTAGCCCTCCAACCTTTCCAGTTCTGCATACAGCACAGAGCAGGGAGTCGCCACGGCAACGCCAATGGCTTATCACGCGTACATTGTCTGGCATCCCAAGATACCCAACCCCTTGGTGTTGAGCAGAGGGGAGGGATATGTGATAGACACAGGCCAGTTCGGTACAACAGAATAGTAGAAGGCAGATATACTGGCCATTGGGTTAGCAGTTTTCTGTTCCCTAACTGACCAGAGCAGGGACTGCTCCAGGCTAATGAGAACACCTGACTCTAATTAACCTGCAAAGAGTCAGGTGAGGCCATTAAGGTGAAGTGAACACCTGACCCTAATTAAGGCTCTTCTGAGTATATAAAAGGGCTCACTCCAGTCAGGCTGAGGAAGAGCTAGGGAGCCAGAGGAGAGGAAGTGCTGCTACTGAAGGGCTGAGTAAATAAGGCAACTCTCAAGCCATTGGTAAGGGAGCCCTAAGGTAAGGGTGAAGAAGGGAGAAGCGGGAGAGCTGTGGGGAAGTGGCCCAGGGAATTGTAGCAACTCTGGCAGTGAGAGGTCGGGACCCACAGGGACAAGATCGGAGCTCTGCCACAATACATTCACTCCCAAATAAAGACAGGACTTGGTTAAGTTTACTTCTTCACTGTTCCTAGAAAACTATAAGTAAAATGGTATCAGTTAAGTATAGAAGGTAATAAACATGTTTTTTTCTAGTGGATGCCATCTGCCTTGATCACTACCACACAGCAAATCTGTTCACTCAATACAACATGACTCCTAGTGATACCTTCTGAAAAGAAGAAAAAACTTGACACTCTTAAAAAAAAAGAGTTGTTTGATCTGTACCTTATGTAACAGAGAGAGACTTAGTGAGCTGTACAACTTCTAAATTGTCTGGGCTGGCAAAACTAGGACTGTCAAGAGATTAGTAGAATCTCCTTAATTAGGAGAAGCAAATTTGCCTAACTTATAGGAATCATCTAGGTTTAGTGAACTGTTTTATGTGCTAAGCTTGGCTAAGACCACTAGATATATGAAGCTATGTTAAGAGTACATGAAGGATTTCCTTCAATAAAGGTGGAAAGTAAACATTATCTTTGTACCTTTAAAGGAAAAAGGTCAAAAAGCACAGAATAAAATAGTGGTTAAATGTTGCAGAAAAAATTGATCTTGAGTTGCACCTAACTTTGAAAGCCGGTTCATCTTGCCCTGAGCCAGGAATCACTTGAAAAAATATATATGTGAGCAACATAATACATGATAGCACTCTTCACTGTAGTATAATTTGTAACACAGTTTAGCTGTATGCTGCCTATTTCAAAACTTTGATGGCGTCCCTACACAATAGGATGAATCCCTGCCTCTTCTATGTACAAAAACAATTCTTCTTAACATTTTCTCTGGTAATACTAAAATGAATGGAAGGTATGAATGTTCAGAATCTTTGAAAATCAGGCCTCTGATTTGGGTGTTTAAATATGGATTTAGGTGCATTACTTAAGCAATCTCAGCTTTAAAATGCTGAACTACATTCTTACATTGTTGATTTAAAAAAAAAAAGAAAGAAAAAACTGCCAGCTTTAAATTTTAATTTTCTGTTTTTGTATGTATCCATTACATTTATGTTTTTTTAAAACGATGAAGAGAAATAATTTAGCGATTTTAATGAAATGTAGATTTATTCAAGAGGTTGAAACAAAGCTTTTTTTTATTAAAAGCTTTTGAAAAACCTAACGTTACATGACAGATACATACATTCTGGGGTTTGTTTTCCTCTACATAATAATGCCTACTGTCAATGGCAATTATGCAAACAAACACATGGAAAGAAGAACTTATTTATAACTTCCAAGCTTGAACATTTTTATATACTAAGCCAGGTTTTAAGGTAAGGTGATTTTTAAAATTATTAATATAATCAACCACACTGTTCTTGGCACTGTACTATAACACAAATAGTCCCTACTCCAATAATTTACAGTCTTGTGGTACAGACCCTGTGAACACTTACAAATATTAGTAACGTTACTCAAGTGGGTATTAACATTGAGTTAAATGGAAGTACTTGGTGAATAAAGTTATTCATGGGTGTGTTTACAGAAGCACATTCCAATAGTTCAAGAAGAAAGGATGCATGGGAGGAGGGAACTAGATAGTAATTTTTTTTTTTTATTATTTGTATTTTATAGTAGTACAGGCTCATTTCTTATGTGAATTCTGGAAGAGGTGAGTCATAAAGGAGACACATGACCAAGGAGAAGGGGTGAAGGCTTAAGCAAACTGAAAGTGAGTGGAAATAAGTAGGGAAAGGGAGTGGAAGAAAAATTAGTGAGGCATCAATGCTCCAATAATGGGCATAACTGAGGGGTTTGGTGGACATAATAAATTCCAAGATATAGGCTAGAATGGAGTTGTGATGCCTACAGGTAAGGAAAAGTGATTTGATCTTTGCATGATAGACAAGGGGAGTCAGTGGAGGGATTAAAAAGAAAAGAAGCATCAAGATCAGATCACTGGGTGAGAAAAAAAAAATACAGCACCATTTTGGATCAACTAGAGTGGGGAAATAGGAGCACAAGAGTGATGTGACAGACGTCGACAAGGCAGGTACTGATTATATAACCCAACAAAGCTTTGTACAATACCCTTTAAACCATCTGGAATCAGGTTTATTAATTAACATACAATCACAAGTGCAAAATTACATTCACTAACTCTAGATTGAATTTTCAGAATAATAGATTAAGATACCCTTCTTTATTTTCTGTGATCAACGGATATCATCTGTGATCCACAGATACCCAAGTGTTCTGAAGGAACTCAAATGTGAAATTGCAGAACTACTTTGTAACCTATCATTTCAATCAACTTCTGTACCAAATGACTGGAGGATAGCTAATGTGACATCAATTTTTCAAAAGGGCTCCAGAGGTGATATCGGCAATTACAGGCTGGTAAGCCTGACTTCAGGACCGGGCAAGCTGATTGAAACTATAGTAAAGAACAAAATTGTCAGACAAATAGCTGAAGAAAATTTGTTGGGGAAAAGTCAACATGGATTTTGTAAAGGGAAACCATACCTCACCAATCTACTATAATTCTTTGAGGGGGGTCAACAAGCATGTGGACAAGGGGGATCCAGTGGATATAGTGTACTTAGATTTTTAGAAAGCCTTTGATAAGTTCTCTCACCAAAGACTCTTAAGCAAAGTAAGCTATCATAGGATAAGAGGGAAGGTCCTCTCATGGATTGGTAACTGGATAAAAGATAGGAAATGAAGGGTAGGAATAAATGGTAAGTTTTCAGAATGGAGAGAGATAAATAGTGGTGTCTCCCAGGGGGTCTGTACTGAGACCAACATAAGAACATAAGAATGGCCATACTGGGTCAGACCAAAGGTCCATCCAGACCAGTATCCTGTCTACTTACAGTGGCCAATGCCAGGTGCCCCAGAGGGAGTGACCCTAACAGGTAAGGATCAAGTGATCTTTCTCCTGTCATCCATCTCCACCGTCTGAGAAACAGAGGCTAGGGACACTATTCCTTACCCATCCTGGCTAAGAGCCATTAATGGACGTAACCTCCATGGATTTATCTAGTTCTCTTTAAACCCTGTTATAGTTCTAGCCTTCACAACCTCCGCAGGCAAGGAGTTCTACTGGTTGACTGTGCACTGTGTGAAGAACTTTCTTTTATTTGTTTTAATGCTGCCCATTAATTTCATTTGGTGGCCCCTAGTTCTTATATTATGGGAACAAGTAAATAACTTTTCCTTATTCACTTTCTCCACACCACTCAATTTTATATACCTTCCTATTCAACATATTCTTAAATGATCTGGGAAAAGGGGTAACAGTGAGGTGGCAACATTTGCAGATGATACAAAACTCCTCAAGATAGTTAAGTCCCAAGCAGACTGTGAAGAGCTACAAATGGATCTTACAAAACTGGGTGACTGGGCAACACAATGGCAGATGAAATTCAATGTTGATAAATGCAAAGTAATGCACATTGGAAAACAATCCCAACTATATATATAAAATGAGGGGGTCCAAATTAGCCACCACCGCTCAAGAAAGAGATCTTGGCGTCATCGCGGATAGCTCTCTGAAAACATCCCCTTAATGTTCAGCAGCAGTCAAAAAAGCAAACAGAATGGTGGGAATGATTAAGAAAGGGATAGATAACAGGACAGAAAAATATCATATTGCTTCTATATAAATCCATAGTATGCGCACATCTTGAATAATGCATGCAGATGTCGTCGCCCCATCTCAAAAAAGATATATTGGAACCAGAAAATATTCAGAAAAGGGCAACAAAAATGATTAGGGATATGGAACAGCTTCCGGGTGAAGAGGGATTAATAAAATTGGGACTTTTCATATTGGAAAAGAGATTACTAAGGCGGGGATATGTTAGAGGTTTATAAAACCATGACTGGTGTGGAGAAAATAAATAAGGAAGTGTTATTTCCTCTTACTCATAACACGAACTAGGGGTCACCAAATGAAATTCATAGGCAGTATGTTTAAAATAAACAAAAGGAAGTATTTTTTCCGCACAACCCGTGGAACTCCTTGCCAGAGGACGTTGTGAAGGCCAAGACTGTAACAGGGTTCAAAAAAGAACTAGGAAAGTTCATGGAGGACAGGTCTATCAATGGCTATTGGCCAGGATGTGCAGGGATGGTAATCATAACCTCAGTTTGCCTGAAGCTGGGAATGGGCAACAGGGGATGGATCACTTGATGATTACCTGTTCTGTTCATTTCCTCTGGGGCACTTGCCATTGGCCACTGTTGGAAGACAGGATACTGGGCTAGATGGATCTTTGGTCTGGCCCAGCATGTCCGTTCTTATGTTCTTATCCATGATATGTAGTTAAATATATATATACACACAACAAGCTGCCTTGCTGATAGTAGATAACATAAGCTGCACAATTTTCCCTACAAAAGCAATAAAACTTTGACTGCTGTTCTGCAAATTTCCCCCAAGAAGCGACTCAGTCCTACACTTCTTCCCCTGCTAGTTTCCTGCATCTCATTTCATATGTAGAAACTGCATCTGCATTTACCTCTCACATGGAAACAGGTCTTCCAAATCCCTACAATGAGCAGACCTACTGAACATAATTCAAAATTCAGTCACACCCACTTTCCTCATGTTATTCACCTGAAAATTGATCTATGCCTACTTTGCTTCAGTCATCTCACAAAAAAATAACATGTGATCGGACAACTAACAAAGTTACAATAGACAATGAAGGGGAAGGGATGCAGATCAGGATAAGTAAAGAAGATGTCAGAAATCTTCTGATCAGTTTGAATGTATTCAAATCAGCCGGTCCTGATGCTATTCACCTGAGGGTACTGAAGGAATTAGCTGAAGAAATCTCAGAGCCACTGGCAATAACATCTGCAAACTCATGGATGACAGGAGAGGTCCCAGGAAACTGGAAAAGGGCTAACATACTGGCCATCTTTAAAAAGGAGGAGCCAGGGAACTACATACCAGTCAGTCTGATTTCAATACCTGGGAGAAATGTATCTTATTATTTTCCCTTCTGTTTTCTGTGTGTCTTGTTTTGTCTTCTAGGAAACAGCATGGGACTTAAACAGCAGCCCCAGCACATCTCAACTAACATTTTCTCTTTACACACACACACACACACACACACACACACACACACACACACACACACACACACACACAAAATTACCTAAGAGACTGTCAGACTTTTTTTTTTCTTTACAAAAAACTCTCTATAGCTAAAGGGAAAGGAAATAAGTGACACCGTTAAAATGAAATCCTCACTTTATACTTCACATTTCAAATGCTTTAACTACTTGTTCTTCTTTAATGAAAAATAAAGATTTTGAATGGTGCTTGTTGCCATAGAACTAAGCAGGTTGAGGTCTCTGTACTAGAAACCCCCAAGAAACCTTGTTTAACTATTTAGTGCTGCACAGTGACAGGGTAATGTTAACACATTTGACTCTCTGGGCCCCTTTAGTCTACTGAAATGTACACAATGGGGAGGTTCTTTCAACTGTATAATATATACGACATAGTTAAGTAAGTAAACACAAAGCTGAATAATAACATACAGAGCAGCCTCAAGAACTTCTAATTATTTTTTTCTCAAGGACTCCATGTTCTTTACAGGCTTTCTAATCAGGCAAGCAACACTGCATAGGAAGAGTGAGCATTTCTTGGAAGAAGAAATAGCAGACTGCTCCACAGGGCTCCTCCCCCCGCCATCCTTAACTCCCTCCTGCATTGCCCAAGTTTTACATCATGATCTACATAACAGCAATGGCCAGTAGACTGATTATTGTTATACAAAGCAAAAGAGGTATTCTGATCGCTACTCGCAGATAATTTTTTGCAGGATACCGAAAGAGACTATCTGAGAAATATCTGCCACTGGCACGTTCCTTCATATTGTTCTTATAGGGAATGAACATTCATTTTTTTATGCTTAACAGGCCTCTCTGATGCAAATTAGCTTTCACTTAGACAATGTGCACAATACAGAAGAGTTTACAGACTGCACATTAAAACAAAAACCTCCTTGATTTCCAGAGCTGCTTTGTCACACTTGGATTCTGTGCTCTAAGGTATTGTCTAATTTTAATATTGAAAATGAAAAGACAAATCAAAATAGGAGTTAGTTTAATGGCTTCACAGATAAACTGGAACTGTAATGAAAATAATTATAACCTTCTTTGATAACACATTGATCTTTCCATCTTCTATGCATGATGTGTCTGTCTGACTTTGTCAAGTGTCAGCTCCTGAATATACATTGGTATTAGAAACATTCAGAATAAGGTAGACCTCATACCAGATAAAAAGACCTAGGACATAGGAATTCAGCACCCTCGTTTCTACCTCCGTTCAGGCCTCTCAGGTGGCTGGGGGATGGGCCTTTCAAACCCTGTCCTCTCTATGATACTTTGGGTGGCACATGTAAACTGCTCTTCTCTCTGCAGTGTCCTAGCAAAGGGTGTTCCCCTGTACCCTATGTAACAGACCAGATACAACATTATTACTGTCGGCTGCAGCAGGGCATTTGGAAGAGAGCTATCTTGTTTCTGGTCACTACTCAGGGATCTCCTCTGCTTCCCCAACTGAATTTTTGTACGACTCTTCCACAGGCAGACTCTTTAAGCCCTCAAAAAGGCCTTCTCTCCTCCTCTCCCCCATACTCTTGAGATTGTTACTAAGAATCATGATTTCGTTGCCTGGAAACGGGTATCTTCAAATCCTAGACTGTGGGGTCATGAGTGCTTGGAGTATAATCAGAGTGAAAATTTTGTCTTCTACTTTGTATCATTTATTTCTTGTACTCTGACAACTCTAGATGTGATTGTTCCTCAGATTAGAGATTCAAAATCCTGAATCATCCAAAAAAGATTGCCTTTCCTCTTCTTAAAACCTCTTGGATAGTAGTAACCAAGAAAGGGAATGCTTTACCCAACATCAGAGTATCTCCAGTTGTATTTACACAAAGTACACTTGTTCAGATTTCAAAAGAAGTGCAGAGATTTTAACCACAGATCTTCCATTAAATCCCAATCAGCAATCCTACCTATTAGGAGTTCTAAACTTTTGGAATCACCTGGAAGTTTTCTAATTCCTCTTCGGCCCTAGACCTCCACACCTACAAAAGGCCTATGTTTCAGGAAACCTACCTTTAGGACTGCCTAATCCTTCTATTCTGGTCACATTTTTATATTGTGCATCCAAGTTACTGTAGGACAAGTAACTGTCCACATGCATTCTACTTCTGGTGATCCGCAAGCAGTGAACTCATGTTCACAAGGTGGGTGTTCAGAATAATGAAACGAGGACTGCCGGACATCTCTGTCAAAGCAGGTGTCAGATCTGGAGCCCTCTATCAACAAACTATGCTGGGTACAGATGTGAACTGCTCCACAAATCTCTGAGATTGGAACATCTCTTAGGGAAGGTATGGAAGCCACTTGTGCTCTGGTGAAGTGGTTTAACAGCGAGGTGCAAGATTGTGTGATCCCAAGAGGATGATGAGCCGAAACAGCTACCAAGTAGACTCTTATGAAGTGAATGGAAAGTCTCAAATACTTCAGGGCAGCAAGTAACCTAAAAGAATGGCTACTGGGGGGTCCCTAATGGTAACAGGTGCTTCTGCATATCCCAGACAGTATGTTCTATTTTGCTGCATAAGTCAGTCCAGTGGAGTAGTTTCTACTACAAGCCGGAATGTTTTGAAATTCTGTGGAGCAGGTTCTGTCTGTGGCGATCACCCCATCAGCATCTAGTTTGTGAGGTGCTGCAATGCTGTGTCCCGAGGGGGAAAGGGGTAGAATCTGAGCTTTGGTTTGTATGAGAACATCAGCATGAGCTGGAGACGATTGAGGGCTGAGCTGACAAGGTCATGAGGTCTGAGTATCAGAAATGCCTGGGCCATGCTGGGACAATCATTATCATCTTGGCTGTATCGTGTCTGAGTTTTCTCAGGATCCTCGGTATTAGTGAAGTATGTGGGCAAGCCTACATGAGCCCTGATGTCCAGGGGATGAGGAAGATGTCCAACAAAGATCCTCGGTCACATCTTCCTCTAGAGCAAAACATTGTTTTGATCCATGACAAAGTGGTCTGTCCTCTGCTGTCTGTGACAATCAAGGCCCAGTCATCCAGGGAGAGAACAGGAGTTCGGGTCTCCAAGAATAAGTAACTGAATCAACCAATTGAGAAATGCCATTTGTGAAAGATGTCTCCTAATTCTGAGACTTTGAATGACCACTCAAGATTGTCAAAATATTCTCTGTTAGGGTGTTCTGCAAACTTGGAAGATGTAGGGCCAATAGTATGATCTGATCGCTGATGTACCAGTCACACAGCTGGGTTGCTTTCTCATAGAGTGGTGATGGGCATGTTCCACCTGCTTATTGATGTCAAACATTGCTGTAGTATTCTCTGTTGGTACTTAGACTGTGGTCACGTGAAGCCTGGGCAGGAATGCTGTGCATGCTAGGCAAACTGCGCTTAGCTCCAGGATATTTATATGGAGATTCATTTCTTGGGGAGACCAAAGCTCGTGTGTCTGCAGGTGACCCAGATAAATTCCCCATCCAAGAGTGGATGCATCCGTTATCAGAGGTAGTGAGGGCACTCCACTACATATAGTCCTTCCATCAAACTAATGGGAAAGAAGACTTTATGAGGAAGTGTGACCAACCTATCCATGTGGTGTCTTCCTGGCAGATACGCTCATCTCAAATATCTTTTCATGGAGGGACGGTGAACTCTGTCAAACTACTTCCCTAGGTGTATAAAGTCATTTGTCCCATATGTCTAAAATACATCTTAATTGATGTATCTGGGTGAGCCTGAAGTTGATTGATGACGTGAATAGTGAGGAACTTGTCCTGTGGTAGGTAGGACTTCACTACTGTGGAGTCTAATACTGCCCCTATTTACTTTATGCTTGGATATGGAGTAAGAGTAATTTTTTGTCTGTTGGCTCTGAGACCTAGAGCAGTGAAAAGCTCCAAAGTTTATTTGTAGAGGATTGTTCACTTATCAAAGCAACCATCCCCGAAGAAGCCAGTCACTGAGATATGGATAAATCTGCAACTTGTCTACTTAGTGAGCTGCCACAACCACCAGAAACTCGATGAATATACTTTGAGCTATGGAGTGTCTAAAGGGAAGCACCTGTATTGATAATGAGACTTTCCCATGAGAAGTTTGAGGTATTTCCAGGGGTCTGAGTGAACTGTTTTATGGAAATAGGCATTTTGCAAGTAGTCTTGAAGATCCAAGGTAGGGATTATAGAGGCTAGAGTCAAGCATTGTGAAATTGAAATGATTAATTTGTTATTCATCTGTATAGAATGGAACACCAACCTCTTTTATTCACTAGGAAATAATAAGAGTAAATCCCCTTTCTTAGCAATTTCTCAAGAGAAAGGCCCCAGAAGAGTGATGGGGGAGGGTGAGAGGGTAGGAAATAAATTGATAGAATATTCTTTGTTCAAGATCTCTAGGCCCCACTGAGGTTATCCAGTTCTGGGCCTCTCAAAAACAATTCCAGAAGGGGAAAGAAGAAAACAGATCCTGCTGTTCTATGCGGCTCTCAACAGCACTGTCTCACCCGGTGATAGAAGTTAATGTAGGGTGTGTGGAAGAGAAAGAGGCACTGGGTCTTCCCTAGAACCTCTGCCTCTTCCTTGGAGGCTCAGATTGTCTTTGTGGGCCATAGTAGTAGTAGGAGAATTGCCTCTGCCTGGGATAATTCTGAGGTCTGTGTGGTATTCTCTAGGTGGCTGAGGGTATACATCCCCACAGAGCATAAGGTGGCTCAAGAGTCCTTTAATATATCCAGAGCCTAGCAAGTATGGGTACTGAAAAGATCACAGTTCCAAGGGTAGGTCCTTGACTGTTGTTTGAACTTTCTTTGGAATACATGGTGACTGCTACAAGATGCCCTGAGCAGAGCAATCAAGTTTGCTATGGAACGCGCTGCCATGTCCAAGGTGTCTATGGCTGCTTGTAGGGAGGTGAAAGCCACCAATTGCCCCAGAACCACCAAAGACTTAAGTTCTTCCCTATGTGCCTGAGGGAGTCTCTCAATAAACAGTGATGCTCTGTTCCAGTTCAGGAAGTCATATTTAACCAGGCGAATTGGTTGTTTGGTAGCTGAATCATGCATCTGTAAACTAGTTGAGGAATAAGCCTTACAGTACAGTCAAAGGGACAGATTCTTTCTGAATCTCTCTTATCCTATGGTGTCGTTTTGTTCCCTTTTGTTTAGGCCTTTCATGGACAGCCGCAGCTACCAGGGATCTAGTGCAGTGATTACAGAAATACTCAAACCCCTTCAAAGGGTCTTTGTAGTGCCTAGCCATCTTTGAAGTGGGAACCATTGATACTGGGGTCAGCCATAGGTCTGATGCTGGTTCGAACTTGCCTTTAATTACTGACATTGCCAATTACCAGGTACCAATGAATGAGGGATGTCAAGAAGTTGTGTTACTTCTCTTGTACTATTTCCACTGGAATTTGCAGGGTATTGGCCATTCAGCTGGGGAGCTCCTGGAAAATCCATAGTTAGAGTTGGAACAGTTGGAGTGACAGCATCATCAAGCAAAGATGACATTATTGTTCTTAGGATAGGTAGGATATTTTCAATGTAACTTAATGAAGTCTTTCTTCATGGTGACATTTCCCAAAGGGCCCAGAATTGAAATGCCTTCCCAACAAGCACTTTGGTGCCAGCTCAGACAGCTTTGATGCTGATGCTGGGCAGTAAGAAGCCTAGTCTGCAGCAGAGACAGTCTCCTGGCAACCTAACCTAACAGCTGACCCTAATAGATGCAGTCTGATTGACTGCACCACATGATCGGTTGAAGGAGTCTGCGGGCTTGGAGATCTTGAACAAAGAATATTCTATTAATTTCTTTCCTGCCTCTTCACCCTACCCTCTTTCATCACTCTTCTGGGACCTCTCTCATGAGATATTGCTAAGAAAGGGGATAGACTCTGTTCTGCATCTTGGTGTCACACTCTGTACCTGGGCAGAACACCCTGCACCCCCATGTTCATCCTTATAATATGATTGAGTGCTATCCAATGTAAAGTTTGTTAATTCAGGTGTCTTCGGAGGGCTCATGATGCACTGAGAATTGTTGTTATAGTAATGTTATAGGTTGTAATTTCATGTATATAGTTATGAGGCTGAAAATGTGTCCGCATGGCTTAAAACAAGCCCAGGTAACACTCTCCAGAAGCAGAGGGGCAGTTCACACCTCATCAGGGCATGTATGGGACAAACCCAGCCCAGCCTCACAGGAACAGGAGGACACTGGCCTAGGCAGCAACAAAGGATCTGTTGGACTCTTGAGTGAGTCACCTCCCTTCCCTTGGTCAGTTTGGGACTATGATGAGGTAATGCTCACCTGACTCTGAAAGGGAGAGGGGGAAAAGCCAAGAGGGAAGAAAACATGATAAAAGGGGAAAGCCATTTGCCAGGCTCTCTCTCTTTCAACTCCATCTACAGACACCACCGCCAAGCAACTGAAGCGTTGATCAAAGGGGAGACTGACCGAAGGGCAACCAGCCAGCCTGTGGTGAGATGCATTTAAGTTTGTAAGGGCACTGAAAGTGTTAAGATCAGCTTAGAATGTGTTTTGCTTTTATTCCATTTGACTAAATCTGACTTGTGCTTTGATTTATAAACACTTAAAATCTATCTTTTGTAGTTAATAAAGTTGTTTGTTTATTCTACCTGAAGCAGTGCGTTTGGTTTGAAGTGTATCAGAGACTCCCCTTGGGATAACAGGTCTGGTACATATCAATTTCTTTGTTAAATTGACAAACTCATATGAGCTTGCAGCATCCAGCAGGCGTAACTGGACACTGCAAGATGGAAATTCCTAGGGTTGTGTCTGGGACCGGAGATATTGGCTAGTGTCATTTGGTTGCACAATCCAAGCAGCGGCTGGCCAAAAGTGCTCACTCACGTAGCTGGGAGCAGCTTACGTGCTAGAGGCTGTGCGGGAACAACCCAGGAGTGGGGATTCTCACTGCAGAGCAGGATAAGGCTGGCTCCCAGAGTCAAGGATTAGAGTGACCTAGCAGATCATCTGGTCCAGATAACACCACTCAGTGTAGCACATTGGCCTTATTTCTTACGGAATTTTTAGACTCTTGCCAGAATAACTGAGGAGGTGAGTCACACAGTGATGAATCAAGTATGATTTCCATGCTGTTGACTTAATTGACAAAAGTTTGGCAAGGACCCACTGTATATGCCATGACCTTTACCCAGTTTACAGCATCACTTCCTTCTTTTGTGGATTAATTTTAGCTAGGTCAGCCCTCATTCATTTCTACGGCCACCAGACACTGGAAGGAATAAGCAGAATCCAAAATCTGGATTTGATCTTTAAAAAAAAAAATAAAACTGAGTAGCATAATGGTGACAATGTAGTTCAAACTCACTTATCAAAGCTTTCCAACCAAGTGCCTACTACTTAGGCTCCTAAAACCATATTTAGGTATTTAAAAGTGGCCCAATTTTAAAAGGTGCTAAACTGGTGCAGTTCCTACTGACTTCATTAAGATGTGCAGGTGCTTAGCACTTCTGAAAAATCAGGTCATTTATATTCAGGGGCCCAAATAACATTTTAGAACCTTAACTATAGACACTCTTATTTGAAAAGTTTGGACACTTTCTCTCCCAGAAGCTGTACATGTACTCTGAACACTAAGGGTACGTCTATACTCACGCGTCCTGTCGGAGGAGTCCAATCGATCTTCTGGGTTCGATTTATCGCGTCTTGTCTAGACGCGATAAATCGAACCAGGAAGTGCTCCCCCGTCGATGCTTGTAATCCTGCTCGACGAACAGAGTAGGCGGAGTCAACGGGGGAGCCTGCGCACCGCGTGCGGACCCCGGGTAAGTACCTTTTCATTCGAACTAAGATAGTTTGACTTCAGCTACGTTATTCACGTAGCTGAAGTTGCGTATCTTAGTTCGAATTGGGGGGTTAGTGTAGACCAGCCCTAAGAGATAGCAGAATAGCACCATTGGAATTTAACATGAGAGATCCTATGAAGATAAAAAGTAATTACTCAGAACAACCCATTAGTAATCAAAAATGGATGTATGAATACCCTGCAATCCACCCTGGATTCCTAACTGGGAAAACTAGTTCCTCTGGACTGCAGCCAGCCTATTGTTCTCGAGTGGACCCATATGAATGGCAGACCATCAAGGTTGAGGACTCTTGATGGCTTTCCCATTGTTAGCCTTTCTGGTAGGTGTAAGGATTTCTTTTCCCAACCCATATGCTGCAAAAGTGAAGGGTACTGCACAAGCTGCAATCAAAATGGCATTCACAAAACAGAACAGAGTTGGCAGATTGATATAGATACATACAGGCATATAGTAATCAATTAAACTCAGTCTGATCCTTCTGCCCTTTTCTTTCAATAATATTGTAATACAATAGTGTGGCTGTGATTATTTAAACTCTTTTCATAATAGAGGCAAATGCAGCCTATAAGCTTGATAAATATGGTCTTTATCCTACAAGATTAATTGTTTATGTGGCAATAAACGAAGTCTGATAAAATAAAATAAAAGTAAAATAAAAGAGAAGAGTGAGGGGGGATTTGATAGCTGCTTTCAACTACCTAAAAGGGGGTTCCAAAGAGGATGGATCTAGACTGTTCTCAGTGGTAGAAGATGACAGAACAAGGAGTAATGGTCTCAAGTTGCAGAGGGGGAGGTTTAGGTTGGATATTAGGAAAAACTTTTTCACTAGTAGGGTGGTGAAGCACTGGAATGGGTTACCTAGGGAGGTGGTGGAATCTCCTTCCTTAGAGGTTTTTAAGGTCAGGCTTGACAAAGCCCTGGCTGGGATGATCTAGTTGGGGTTGGTCCTGCTTTGAGCAGGGGGTTGGACTAGATGACCTCCTGAGGTCCCTTCCAACCATGAGATTCTATGATTCTATGATTCTATGATTCCAGTCAATAGCCACAAATATCACCACAATATACTCCACAGTTTTCCTATGATGAAAGCATGGATGCTTCCCTAAGAACATGCATCACCTCTATTTATGCACAAAAGTAAAGCATGGATAAAGTAATAGTTCCTCCAGCTACTATGGAATAAATGCTAAAAGTAGCATCATTAATAAATGTATAAAGCATTTGTAAGACAAAACATATACAAATACATCCATATTTATAAGAAGTGGTAATGTCTGCCAATTGAATATGAAAATTAAAAATGAGTGAGAACAGAGATTGATGTATATATATGAATGTAGCTTGGATGAATGTGAGTGACCACTGTGTCACCAATGGGGGGGGGGGGGGGGGGAAAGAGGGAGCAGTGTGAATCTAAGGATTTTGGCAGGAAAGGCTACATGAGACATGAGAGGTGTCACTGTGCAAGGCAATATAATCCCCACTAAATTTATGTAAGTTAAAATTATTAACTGCGACAGTTTGCGTAGCCAATCACTATTTTACTCATAGTGCTTCCTGCAGGAGTATGACAATGCTGAGAAGCCTCTCAATTTCTAACTCTATGGCCAGTGAGTTTAAATTAGTCATGCTCTGTCTTCATATATAGAAGGAACTCTTAATTGAGATATTATATGTAAAAGTCTTCTGCTGCTTAGATTGAGATGTACAAGACACTATGCTATATGATGAGGCGGTAAAGTGGAATTTATCTTCCCTGGCTTCCAGTACTACCGTTGCATGAAGAATTTATAGAAAGGAAAGAAAAGAGGAAATTTCTATGGTTAATGTTTTTTTGTTTTTATTAAAATGATTACATGATAAGCTTTTCAGAACTACTGTGTTAAATTTTGAAAAGTACTGCTTAATTGCAGTTGATTCTTATGATAAAAAGATCAGAAGATTAAAGTAGTTTGAGGTCTGTCCATACAAAACAAAAAAATATAAATCTATTTTGGTGCCATGCATATAGAGTATATGCTGGAAACTATTTGGGGGACTACCATAGAGCTCTTCTATTTTATGATTAAAGGTAGCAGGCATATATTTGAAAGTTCAACCGATTTACCTACATAGTATGTACATCAGATTATTAAGTGTGCTATTTAATGTTAGCTTTAAATTAAAATAAATGTAAATTGTTAGTTACAGACATTAAAGTGCCATCAAAATTAAAATTTTCATTTAATAATACAAACCTTTACTAGCTTTGTCTAAATGATGCAAATCTTCAACAAAATTCAGGACATCAGGATACTTCTCCTCACATATTTCAACCAGAAAATGGAGCAAAGTTGTGTTCTGATCTGCTGACTTTGTGTCCTTTAACTAGAGAAGTAAAAAATATATATACATTGGGAATGAGAATGGTTTGAATTATTCTTACGTTCAACATACTTTAACAACTGTGAATGTTATGAAGATAAGAGCCAAGCTGTTTTCATTGATTTATTTTGGTTGGTTAAAATGTAAAGTAGATTCTAAATACTGACCAGTTTCACACTTATCTACCAAATATTTGTTTTTTTCCAATGAAAAGTAAAGGAATATGCTAAATTATGAAATATGAAGCTCAAAACACTTAAGCTGTATTTAAATGTCTTCAGAAATGCAAGGATTGCAATATATTAAAGCACAAGAATGGTATGCGGTTACCAAGATGTTTATATATATTTTTTTAATGAAAAGAACAAGATTCCAACAACAAACATTCATTTCCAATCTTGAACAATTATATATAAAAATACTGCTCCACACTGGCTATTTACATAAGCATATAAACACCTACAAATATGAATCCATGTATAAGCTCTTTTGCACTCCTTACTGGTGGAAAAAGGGGTGGAGGGATGTCATTTGAACTGGTATTATCTATACAACCAAAATAAACTTTAAGTATGCCCACTGTATATCGATCACATTAGTTTTCAACTATGTCTGATAAAAAACAATAATCCAATTCACAAAAAGATGGGTAGTTAACTATGTATTTACAGCACAAACAGTCTTCAGCGAATTCCAGCTAAGGCACAGGTTAACTCTCTCCTAAATTGAAATTGTTTGTAGACACCCAATTTTTTTGTTTGTATGTTTTGTTTTTTAAAGGAAGGATATTAACAAGACAGATGAAAGAAATAAACTCCATTAGCCCATAAGTAACATTAAATTATATGGATGAAATTCTGGCCTTATTGAAGTCAATGAAAGTTTTTTCCATGGAGTTCAATGGGGCTAGGATTTCACTCACAAATCTTAGAAAAAGATAAACAAGCATTGTCCCTGGTCTGTTTCAACTGATTTTTTTCCTCGCATGAGCCAAACACGGAGACTTCACTGAAGTCAAGTAGTAATAGAATCATAGAAACGTAGGGCTGAAAGGGAGCTTGAGAGGTCATCTAGTCCATACCCCTGCACTGAGACAGAAACAAGTATACCTAGGGTATGCCTACACTGCAATTAAACACGTGCCAATGCCAGCTGATGTGGGCTCACAGGGCTTGGGCTGCAGTGCTATAAAACTGCAGTGTAGACATCTGGTCTTGGGCTGGAGCCCAGGCTCTCAGACCCCCATGATGGGGGAAAGTTCCAGAGTCCAGGCTTGAGAACTATGGCTATTTTTTCCAACCTACCTTATAGTAATTTCATGTAGACTGCATTTCCCTAGTTTTCTTATGAGAATGTCATGTGCGATTGTGTTTAAAGCCTTACTAAAATCAAGATACATTACATCTATTGCTTCCCCACTATCAACTAGGCCAGTAATAATGTCTTAGAACCCTGTCATCCTTCAGCACATATTGCTTCTGTGTTAAAGGGAAGGCACCTAAAATCTAATATGTAAAAAAATTAGAAGTTGTTTCACATACTCTGAGGACTCTGAGGAACTTTGATAATTTTTGTGGTTTTACAATCTGTGAAAGACCAACTGAAACAGGAAAAAATGAGCAAATAACGAACTATAATAGAAAAAATAAAACTGACTCCACGCGCCTCAAAGTTGCAACAAAAATTGTATTAAGGGCCTAATCAATTCTCAACAGAGACAACAGCAATTCAGGACATTCCGCATCTCACAGGATATGCTTATTATTAAGAACTGAAGTATACAACGTTTTCAAAGTATAAAGCTTTATCTCCAAAGTCTTTAAGCAATGAAAAGTGAAATGAAAAATGAAAACACTATACTTAAAAAAAAAAAATCACACTTTTTCCTATAGGTGTTAAAAATAGCAGCAAAAATTACAGTAATTGAAACATTAGAATACGAAAAAACTACATCAACCACGATTCATTTTGTGTATTTGATTATATCATATATAGTCACTAGTTTTTTCCTGTTTGTGGTGTTCTTTTAAACCCCAAAGGGAAGAACAATGTTTAAAAAAAATAGGAAAGTAACTTTAAAAATAACTACATATGTTGAAAGTGTCCCTTTAATTTCTTTTGAAAACCATTTCTTAATGAAAACATGTCTGCGGACAAAACACACACATCTATCTATCTGTGTCCATGCATGTGTAGATCTAAACTAAAATACTAGCTTAGTTCCACAAACAGTTTTGCAACTCTGCATGTTGAACTTTAGAGAGAATGTATATAGTACAGGCACAGAAACAGTTTTTAAAATACTTTAAACTCAGTTATTTTTTTATTAGCCTAGAAACCACTCTTTATTAAGAAATAGACATCTGCAAATTTGCTCATTTTAAAACATCAAAATGGTACCGAGGCTCAAAAATGTTTCTTAAGTTGGTTACAGTGCAAAATATCATTGTTTCAACAATGCATAACGGTGTGAGTAAGATAGCAGGGTAAAGAGAGAGAAACCCAGTTACTTACCTGTATTGTAACTGTTCTTTGTGATGTATTACGCATCTATTCCATGTATGAGCTTGTGAGGTATGTCCCCCAATGGGTACTTCACTTCACATCCCCCTCCTATGCTGCTTTGTTCAAATATATTGGGTAGCAGCGTCTGTTTGGCCTGTGCCTGGGTCCCACACATTCTTGTGCCCTGTACTGAGCATACATAGAGCTGTGCAAGTGAAGCACCTTGAGTTTCTTCTCTACTGTCACGTCCCGCAGAGGATATTCCGAAGCTGATAGCGAAGAGAATGGGTAGTGAGGCACCCATAGAGACACATCTCGAAGAACTCCAGTTACTGAACAAGGTGAGTAACTTCTCCTTCTTTCTGAGTACCGTCCCTATGAGTGCATCACTTCAGGTGACTCCCGAGGAGTATCGCCACAGGAAGGAGGGTGCTTCAGAACAGAGTCTAATACTGAAGACAGAACTGCATTGCCAGCTGCAGCATCTGATCTAGAGGCATGCACCAAAGCACACTGCTTGGAAAAAGCATATATTGAAGACCAAGTGTGACATGGGACACATGCCTCTCATGAGCGCCTCCTGTCAACTGGCTGTGAACCTGCACTCTCTCTTCTCGTGGTGACCGGTTGGCTGTCGCCATTGTCAGTCATGTCTTCAGTGGCTCAGCCCTCCAGCTAAGTCAGACAGTCAAAAGCATGAATGAACAAATCCCTTCTGAGGGAAAAGGTTCAACTGTGCCCTTGGTAATGTCTGCAGCCCTGTCTCTTAGGTCAGTTTTCAGGCCCTTCTGAGCTAACTTTAAGTCCATGTCTGCCCTGGTATAGAGCAGTGCCCCCAAGGCTTTCTCCCTGGAGACTAAGTCCTTTAGCAATTCTCTGGTGTCCCTTTAAGTCCTGCCCTTCACTTGGGCCTCTAAACAAGACTTATCCCCTTCTCAGGGCTTTGGCCACCCCGCCAGTAGCTGGTGGGGGGAACCTGGTCCCACCAACTACTCCGGGTCCCAACCCAGGGACCATATAAATAGCAACCATGTGCTGCTTCCTGAAATAGTTGCTGCTGCTATTCACTGGGCCACTTCCCATGTACCCCTTTTCTCCTCTTCATTTCTCTGTCTGTTCCCTGTTTGAACAGGTTCTCTCCCAGGCCTTCTTGCCTAGAGAGTTTCTCAGTCTCTGTCCTGATATCTCAGGATCTTCTCTCAGACCTTTTTGTCTGGAGAGCTTGCAACAAGTCCTGTCCCTGCTTGAGAAGGGTTTTTGCCCAGTCTCTTTACTTGTGGAGTTTCACAGCCCCTTACTCCTCCTTTACCCTTCTAGTACCAGCCAGCAACTCAACTACTCAGGTCCTACAGCTCCTTTTAAGTGAATTTGCTGGATTCTGATAGGCTGCTTCCCCACTGCATTTTTAGGTAGACCTGGAGGATCCATCTTCACTGTGCCTGTTCTGTGGTGGGGAGTGGTAGGACTGCAAGGCCTTCAACAGTAATTTGAACATCCTTGAGTAAGGGCATAGAAATAGATTGTGACTATGTAGAAAAGAACTAACACTCTCAAAGAGGGTTGAATGTGGGCAGAATCATAACATGAAATAATACACTCCAAGATCCATGTTGAAAGTTTCTGAGTGGAGATTATGACTCCTTTGGATCTGTCCACAACTGAAACAATAGTCTGGGAGACTTTCAGAATGGTTTGGTTCTGTCTAGATAGAAAGACATTGCTCTTTTGATACAAAAAGTATGGAAGGCAGCTTCCTGTGTAGTCTGAGGTAGTCTCAGGGGGTGAAAAAGTACCTGGAAGATGAATGATCTGGTTAATATGAAATTCAAAAAAACACTTAGGTAGAAACTTACGATTTGGTCATAATGAGATCTTTTCCTTGAAAAACATTGTAAAGTGCGAACCTACCATTAAAGCTCCCATAATCGGGGGGGGGGGGGGGGGGGAGGCATACTCCATGCAGCATGACCTCGCATGTACAGTACATGGATTCATGCGACGTGGAGAACACCATTTTGAAGAGCAGGTCTGTTGCAAAACTGGACGTGCTCAGGGGCCAGATGGAACCATGCCATTGTCTGTCATGACCTTGATGGAGTTGGCTCTGATCAGTGCAAGGAAATGAATGCAAGCATTTCCGAAAGTCTAAAAGGTTGATGTGGAGAAGACGCTCTTGGAGACCATGATACAGACCATTTGCCCTGATGGTATGAGACCCTAGATGCTCCCCCCTCCCAAAAGGGATGCATCTGATGTTATAACAATGATAGGAGGTAACAGAAGAAAGGGACTCCCTCATGCACGTGTAGGAGTCCTCCCATCAACTGAGTGAATCCAGAATCCAACGAGGAGCAAAATGTCTTAGACTTTGCAGTGACATCACACAGGGATTATGAACAGAATTACCCTGGGAGTAATCAGGTTTAGAAAGTAAGTAATTGTGATAGAAACTAATTTGTACTATAAACTCTTTGGGGTTAGGGCACAAATTTGTCCTTTAAACTACCTTGAAGGGTTTTTTTGGTGGGGGATTAGGGGGTGAGAATTGTATAAATAAATAATAATGGACAAGTGATGAAACTGGCTAAATAACCCAAAGAACAACTTCCATAAAGGAGAAATTTCATATCGAAAATATATGCAAAAATAAATGTTTCTTAATTATAAGCAAAATACCTCAGAATACAATAAACTTCAAAAATGTTCACACTTCAGAAAAGATTATAATGTTAATACAATGACAGTAATATGGCCCATACAATATGCAATTTTATTCAGTCTGTTTCATTCTATGACAAAAATAGAAACTTTAAGAAGTTTAAGTGCAAATCAACCTCAACAGATGTAATTCTATCTTATATCTGATGTAAAATAGATTAGTTATATTTAACTCAGACTACCAAGTACGCCTAGAAATGGACTATATTAACTGAAAGGTATAAAAGAACAAAAGTTTAAAAATCTAATTATTGGGGAGGGGGAATTCAAACAAGGCATGTAACTAGTGCCATTATGACAAAAGAAAAAGTGAATGCAGTATAAGAACTCAGCATGCATAATATTTTCAACTCACTTTACATAGAGAGCTGAGGTTAAATCCAAAGGTCTGTGCATTCCGAGAACCTGCATTCATGTAGTTTCCTATTAGCAACACTAGTTCCAGCAACTTGCTAAAGCTTTTGCTCTTCTTTATCTCTTCACAGGCCGCACTGACTGCCATGATGTCAGGTTTGATGTTGTTCACCTGTTCCTCAAACTGAAGCTTAAAGAGAATAGCACTGAGCCGCGTCTGTAGTCTCTTCACATTGCTCATCTGATTGAAAAGAAAATAGAAGATTTCCTTTAAAATTCATGCTATACTTTCATACTGTACAAATGCATATAATCTGGGATGATTTATTGGTGTGACAAGCTTGAAAAATCAATGCATCTCCTATAACTAATAGCAAAACAGATGAATGAAAGAGGGACTGCAATTGAAATCCTGGCTTGTGGTTGCTAATAAAAACTGTTTCCCCCCCCATCATAACAACTAGTATGTATAAGCAATAAAAGATACAGTTTCATCCTATATCAAATTTGTCAATTTGTACATTAAACCCTGTAAAACTAATTCAAGTTTATGACCCAGTGGGAAGTTTGGGGGTTTACCCAGGCCAGTAAGGGGTTTGGTCACCACCTATCGTAGGTGCCCCTGGGAGTCTTGTGACTGTGCAGCTGGGTCCAGAGCTCTGATCCCAACATCCTGCCAGCAAGCCCTAAAGCCTCATCCAGCTTTACCCAAGATGGTTACTCCTAGTCTGACTGTAGAACCATTCCAGCCCCCAACTTGTCCTATTGCAGGGACTAGACTAGGGTGGCCTCAAGTTCCCAAAATACCAGACATTCTTGCACTTCTGGGAACGCAGTGGGCGTGCCCCCACTTGCATGACCTTGTACATGCTGTGCATGAGGTCACGCCGCAAAGAGGACGCCATTTTGAAGAGTACTCTGACCCACGTCCACTGGCCTGACCGCGCACGCACATCATGCCAGTGGGAGCGGAGCAGCCAACTGTTCAAAAACTATGTCCCAATACCAGATGGGGGACAAATCAAAACAAAGAGGACTGTCCAATATAAAAGAAGACAAGTGGCTTTCCTAGACCAGTGCCTCTAACTGGACCCTTATAGAGAAAGTGTTAAGTTTGCTGCCTCTACAAAGACAGTACACACTCCAACCTGTTAGCTTTCTAGACACACACACACTGTACTGAACTTATACTGATGCTTTACAAGGATGATTTATAATGAAAGTAAATCAAGTTTATTAGCAAAATAACATGGATGAAATTATACCAAGTAAAAGGGATAAAGGAATGGTTACAAGAAAACAAAAATATGCATCTAAAAGACTAAAACTTAGTCTACCAAGATGCAGACTTTGTTCAAGATGATTTCTCTAATTCACAGTCTCCTTTTCAACTGTTACTGGCCAGCATCCATCACAGCAATCAAATTGCTTGGTTTCTTTGTCTCCTAAGGTGAAAGGTAAAGATGGAATTTCTCTGTTCCTTATATCCCCAAAGGGTTTGTTCTTGTCTTACAAGTGAGGAAGGCCTCCTGGGGATTCAGTCTCCTGTACGTCTCTGGGGTGCAGAAGCCATGATAATTTTCTGTCTCTCAAGTTCAGGATAACCCGTAGCTGGCTTCTTTTGAAGCCTTTGTTTACTGCTAATCTGTAAACTGTGGGGAACCCATATTCCACTGTCCAAAACAGACCTGTTTATCACCTGTACTTAGGCTAGGCTGACTGGTTTTAAACATGTTGTAGTAACATCAAAAAGAGGGAACTGGTAACTTCACATATAACATGAACACATGCACTTTATAATAATATTAACAACCAGTGTGTCATTAGTTTTAATAAGATACCTCAGAATATGTTTTGGATAAATACCATGACAACAAAATATTGGGTGTAGCGAATTGATTTGGTCTGATGGACACATACAATAGTTGCAAAGAAATAAAAAGCAGCTCACATATATTTGTATAGCTCAAGATACATTAAAAAAACAACATTCATTTTTCAGGACAAATATTTAAATGTTTGTTTCTGTCAATGCTTATTGTAATTTGTAAAAAAACCCAAGTAATTTGGAAAACATCTTAAACATGGAGCACAAATACAGAATTTGCTTATACAATTCAGTATATGTGAAAACACCACAGTAATGTGTGCAATATAATTAGACAAACAGTATTCTACTTACAAAACACTAACAGCTGTATAGTATACACAATACTTTGCTTTCTTCATGCTGTACAGGATGAGGCATTTTGAAGTTATGTTGCAATCTTCCAGCCTGATGAGGCATTTTGAAGTTATGTTGCAATCTTCCAGCCTGGTCAAACCCCATTGAGGTCAGTGAGATACCACCAAGGAGGTATTTTCATTATGTCTCATATCCTGATTAATCTATTCTGACTCCCAATTTCTATTTACAACAACTCTCAAACCAAAGGTATTGTGGGATATTGTAGCCTTATTGTAGCCTTGATGTAAACAGAGCCTCGATTAAATTTGAAATGATGCCTCCACCTAGAAATCTCCTTTGCCCTAGGTATACAGAAATGTATCTGTGAAATATCAGGGACGGCCTTGGCTGGAGATGGGACATGTAGAAACTTACAGAATGTAATCAAGTCACCCCTTAATCTTTGTTAAGATAACCAGATTCAGCTCCTTGAATCTGTCTTGCAAGTTTTGGCAAGTTTTCTAATGCTCTAATCATTCCCGTTGCTCTTCTCTGAACTGTCTCCAATTTATAGGCAGTGTTGATCCCAGAATATAAGAGCTCTGTGTAGCTCAAAAGCTTGTCTCTCTCACTAACAGAAGTTGGTCCAATATAAGATTATCTCACCCACTTGTCTCTCTCCAGTTTGACAATATCCTTCTTGAATAGTGGACATCAGAACTGGACACAGTATTCTAGCAGTAGTTGGAAAGAGGAAAATTAATCTCTCTGCTTCTACTCAAGATTACCTTGTTTACATATCCCAGCATTGCATTAGCTCCTTTGGCCACATCACCAAACAAGGAGCTCATGTTTAGGTGATTATTCACCACAACCTCCAAATCATTTTCAGCATCATAGCTTCCTAGAATAGAATCCCTGCAATCCTGTAAGTATGGCCTACATTCTACTTTGTTCTCAGCTGTATACATTTGCATTTAGCCACATTAAAATGCACATTAATTATCTCCAACCTGTTTACAAAGCAATCTAAATCGCTGTGAATCGGTGACCTGTCCTCTGCATTATTTACCACTCCCCCAATTTTTGTATCATCTGCAAACTTTGTTACTGATGATTTTACATTATCTTCCAAGTCATTGATAAAGATGTTAAATAGTATAGAGACAAGAACCGATATCCGCTTGCTGACTATTCCTCATTTACAATTACATTTTGAGAACTATCGGTTATCCATTTTTTAATCCATTTAATGTATGATATGTTAATTTTATATAGGTTATTTTTTAAAATCAAAATGCTGTACCAAGCATTTTAATTCTTTATTAATCTAATCCCGTATCAGCCACTCCATTGTCTTGCCTGGGATGTCAGGCTGACAGGCCTATCATTTCCTGGGTTATCTTGTTTACCATTTTTAAAAGTTGACACGATATAAGCTTTCTTCCAGTCTTCTGGAACTTTCCCAGGGTGCCAAGACTTATTGAAAATCATCATTAGAAATTCAGCGAGAGCCTCAGCTCTTTTAAAACTCTTGAATGCAAGTTATCTGGACATGCTGATTAAAAAATGTCTAACATTAGTTGCTTCTAACATCCTCTAGAGATAGCAATGGAATGGAAAGTCTTATCATAACCATATGATGAGACTATATCATCTGTTTTTCCCCAAATACAGCATAGAAATATTTAGTGAACACTTCTGCCTTTTCTGCATTTTTAGTGACTCAAAATTTTTGCATTTTAAACACTCCTGTGATATATGTAAGTATACTCCCTTTCTGCAAATGGCAGTGGATGAACCGGGATTAGAACTCCATTATTCTACAGTCTTCTGCTCATACCCCTAAATGAGGTCTCTCTCTTACTATAGTAAAGCCAACCACACATTAAGCGCATGAAAAACTAAAGATTCTGGGAAATGTCTGCTGAGGTAATCGTGTTAAGATATTACCATGACTCTTTGTTTCCAGCATAAATAGTGGATGGTGCCAACTATTATTTCATACTCAATAGTTTAATAAATATATTGCATAGAGAGTTATTTCTATTTGTATGCTTAGAGGAAGTTTTAATTAAGATGTGTGTTAGCCATTGCGTGCATTTTCTTTGATTTGGTATTTATTGTTCTGTACTTTCATTCATATCAATTGTTCCATGTTATAGCATTTTAACAAGGATATTAAGTTTTAGGTATCAGTTTTAATTCAATTGTGTCTGTATGTCCCCAGGCAAAATAAAATCTCTGATAAAACTACTGCAATTGCACACATACCTCACCACTGCCACCACTACCATCAGAACCTCCCAGTCAAACTTGAGTATTTTTTCTCTCTCTCTCTCAAAAAGAGAATTTTAACTTTATTAATTTATGAGAAAAATAAAAATGATTTAACATTTCTTATACATTATATTTGTAGCTTTATATCCCTTCCCACTACAAAGTTATTCTCACTTTTTCAAATAAAGCAAGTTACCAGAAAGGATATTTAAGAGCAACTGAAATTCAAGGAACCTGTCAGGGTCCCCTTCTATCCCCCTTCTTTCCAAACAGAGGCACTTGCACAAGGTCTGCTCAAATGACTTTTAAAAACCAATATGAGCATCACATCCTGGTTAATCTCCCTTTACGACAGTATGAAAGAATTTCAACTGTTATCCCCAATACTCTCTTCCTAAGACATCACTATCCCTGTCTCTAATTTTAAAAAAAATGGCTTTAAGTAATTTAGACTTTTTTTCTTTATTTTTAAATAACTTGACTGTTTGGAGGTACAATTTCTGGCTTACTTAGTAAATAAAATTGATTTTTAAAAAATACTACACATTTTCCTAAATATAGCAATGCATATTACAAACTCCTAGAGATTTCACAAAATATGTATTTGTTTTATGGATTGAATAATTGATTAAAATGTGGTCTTGGATCTGAATTGGTTAGTTTTATTAACATTTTAACTGCTACTAAAATCAACATAGTTTTGTTAAAAATCCATCAGAAATGGCAAAAAATAATCAGAGTTTCTGATTAAAGATTTAAGCTAGCAATTTAAAGGCTCAATTCTGCAACAGTTGTACAAACAAAATGCCCACTGGCTTCTATGTCTGAAAGACTGGATTATATGTGTTTAAACATAATAGGTGACTCATTCCCCCACTTCTTATGTAAATCAAAAAAATGACCCGCTTAATTTCAAAGTCTTTTTTCTCTAGTAGTTTTATTACACCTAATTGATTCTATGGTGTCTATCTGTGCAGCAACCGAATAACAATAGGAAACGTCCTTGCCACAGAGGCAGATCTAGAAAGAAATAGGCACACTCCGAAGACATGTACTTTAATTCCTCCCATATAATACCTATGTTTATGCCAAAGGCCACACCTCTTGAAGTGTGTATGGTTTAAGCATAATTAAAAAGAAGTTGAAAAGATGAATTGTGCATACATTAATTAGCACTTAAGTACAGTAGAATTAAGGCTGACACAATACAATGCAGTTCCTAAATCTGCATTAAACTAGCAGATTCACAACAGATTAAACAGCTATACAATAGAGTTCCTAATGTCAGGGGCAAAAACAACCGATCAGAAATGCAGCCACTTATGCTATTAGGCTACATTGTAATACATTGTTCAAATGCATTTTTCATAGTACAAGCACGTTTTGGACGCTGTACACTTAGTTCTGATTTTGTATGCTTACCTACTAATTAGGAAAAAACAATAATTTAAAGTCTGTGTCCCAGACATTAAAATGAATTTTTCAGGACAAGCTAGTCGTCCCCATGCCTAACCCCAATCTTACAATTACTTCAGTCAAATTAATCGCACAATGAATCACACTGTTAAATAATAATAGAAAAATCATTTATTTAAATATTTTTGGATGTTTTCTACATTTTCAAATATATTGATTTCAATTACAACAGAATACAAAGTGTACAGTTCTCACTTTATATTTATTTTTGATTACAAGTATTTGCACTGTAAAAAAACAAAACAAATAGTATTTTTCAGTTCACTGATAAAAGTACAGTAGTGCAATCTCTATCATGAAAGTTGAACTTAAAAATGTAGAATTATGTACCAAAAAAACTGCATTCAAAAATAAAAACCATCTAAAATTTTAGAGCCTGTAAGTCCACTCAATCCTACCTCTTGTTAAGCCACTCACTCACACAAATAATTTTGTTTACATTTGCAGGAGATGATACTGCCAGGTTCTTGTTTACGTTGTCACCTGAAAGTGAGAACAGGCATTCTCATGGCACTGTTGTGGTTGGTGTTGAAAGATATTTACGTGCCAGATGCACTAAAGATTCATATGTCCCTTCATGCTTCAACCACCATTCCAGAGGACATGTGTCCATGATGATGACGGGTTCTGCTCGATAACAGTCCACAGCAGTGTGGCCCGACACATGTTCATTTTCATTATCTGAGTCAGATGACACCAGCAGAAGGCTGATTTTCTATTTTGGTGGTTTGGGTCCTGTAGTTTCCGCATCAGAGTGTTGATCTTTTAAGACTTTTGAAAGCGTGCTCCACACCATATCCCTCTCAGATTTTAGAAGGAACTTCAGATTCTTAAAGCTTGGGTCACGTGCTGTAGCTATCTTTAGAAATCTCACATTGGTACCTTCTTTGTGTTTTGGCACATCTGCAGTGAAAGTGTTCTTAAAATGAACATGTGCTGGGTCATTATCTGAGAGTGCTATAACATGAAATATATGGCAGAACGCAGGTAAAACAGAGCAGGGAAAATACAATTCTCCCCCAAGGAGATCAGTCACAAATTTAATTAACGCTTTTTTTTTTTAAAAGAGATTCATCAGCATGGAAGCATGTCCTCTGGAATGGTGGCCCAAGCATGAAGGGGCATACGAACGTTTAGCATATCTGGCACGTAAATACCTTGCAATGCCGGCTACAAAAGTGCCATGCAAACACCTGTTCTCACTTTCTCGTGACATTGTAAAAATAAGAAGAGCGCAGCATTATCTACTGTAAACGTAAATAAACTTGTTTGTCTTAGCGATTGGCTGAACAAGAAGTAGGACTGAGTGGATTTGTAGGCTCTGAAGTTTGACATTGTTTTGTTTTTGACTACACTTATGTAACAAAAAAATCTAATTTGTAAGTTGCACTTTCACAATGAAAAGATTGCACTACAGTACCTGTATGAGGTGAACTGAAATATACTATTTCCTTTGTTTATCACTTTTACAGTGCAAATATTTCTAATAAAATAATATATACTTTGATTTCAATTACAACAGAGAATACAATATATATGAAAATGTAGAACAATATTTAATAA
The DNA here is from genome assembly GCA_037349315.1 of Chelydra serpentina. Classification (NCBI taxonomy): domain Eukaryota; kingdom Metazoa; phylum Chordata; order Testudines; family Chelydridae; genus Chelydra; species Chelydra serpentina. Next base: position 66,724,593 of record JBAIAC010000004.1, read on the forward strand.
ATTTCAATTGGTATTCTATTGTTTAACAGTGTGATTAATAGCGATTAATATTTTTAATCACAATTAATTTTGAGTTAATCACGTGAGTTAACTGCAATTAATCGACAGCCCTACTATTTACCCATGTGCTAGGATGACTGCATGTATATATACACACTACACGTTCCTGAAATAAATGTGCAGTGTGGTTGAACTTTAAGGCCAGTTTTTTCTTTAAATGTATTAAGAATGTCAAGTCTAAAAAAAAATTTTTCTTTGCTTTTGACTAGCTTCCTCTTTATTTTGGGGGGTTCTTTTTGAGGCCTCTCTTCTGAAGTTTTGTGTTACCATGCTAAGTTTTGGTACCTTTCATCTCTTAAGAAAGTTGAAATTAATTATATATTGTGGTGACTATTACTTCGTGGCCCAACTAGCGATACTACTTGGACGAAATTCTGAATCTTATTTAGGACTAAGATGAGAACAGCTTCACCTCTTGTATGATTCAGAATAAGCAGCTCCAAGAAGTAACGATAGTGTCAAGAAATTGCTTATTTAAACCATATCACATTGAGAGAAATTTCAGATCATATGTGGGGAGCTCAAGTCCCCAATTATTTCTGTTTTATTACACTTTGTTGCCTCTTTGATTTCTCTCAACATTGTGCACTCAATATATTTTTACTGACCTGAAGTACCACAGCATAAGTCTACTGGTATGTTTGACCACATCACACCTTTAATCGGATGGGGGAGGGGTGAGGGTGTTGTCCAGCTTGCTGGAGGAAGAGGTTTGGGCAGGACATGCTGTGGACTTCATGCTAGCCACTCCTTTCTAGGGGTCTGGGAAATAATTTTTCAGTGCAGATACTCCATATCGAAGATATACAGTGAGCGGATAAATGGCTTGGTAAAGGACTTAAAAAGGAGGTGTTGGTTAAAGGAGCGGAACAGGATGGGGGTGGGTTTTGGGGCTCCTATGACTGGAGCCCACCTTTCTTATAGCCCCCCTTAACCCTCCTACGAGGAGGCGGGGGGGAATGGTATAGTCCTAATCTGCCAGGTAGTCCCAGACATCTAATAATAAAGTTGCAGCCTGATTAAAACCATGTCAAATATCTCCTGTCCACCTTCGGTATAGCTGGACAATGCATTCGTATAGTTTGTAATCCATACCAATTCAGCTGTGTGGACCTCACTATGTAGAAGTTTTATCTAATAGATTCCATAGAATCTTTATGATCTAATGCTACTCCCCTATTTCTGACTTAATATGTCATTTCTGCAGCCAGTATTAGAGTATCCCATTGATATTTGTCATTCCACCATGTTTCAGTGAAATCTGTAACATCAAGTTTTTATCTCTAACCATGTGCCTAACACTTAGAACATTTCTATATAAGGCTTTTGTACTATGCCTATCTTTGACTTATCCATAACATTATTTAACACTTTGTCGGTAACAAAGTGAGGTTAATCACTATCATTTAGTGAACACTTCAATTATTTCTTCCTCAGAATCTAAATTTCGTGTATTTATGTGCAGACATTTCAGTACATTAATATTCTTATTAATCTTTATCTTTTATTTTAGGTCAGCTGTCATCTATGTTTAACAGTAATGCGGGAAGTACCTGAGAGATCATTTGACTTAAAGCTCCCATTTCCGTTTCCTATCTAGGTTCAAGTCTGATGTACAGTATCTTCAAAGGACTATGCTTTATTTGTGAAGCAGCACATTTCAGTATACCAACCAAAATTTCTCTTTTGCAACCATACTGAAATGTAATCTTATACCTAATTTGCTGTCCTCTAACAACACTACTTCCTTTTCCACATTACTTTTTTCCAGGTTTGTCTTTCCCGTTAAATATCTGTGTTTTTGGTTCTTTTTCTTTTGATTTACTAGCTTGTATATTTCCGGGTTGAATACACAATTCTGCACATTTCAGAGTAGCAGCCGTGTTAGTCTGTGTCAGCAAAAAGAACAGGAGTACTTGTGGCACCTTGGAGACTAACAAATTTATTTAAGCATAAGCTTTCATGGGCTACAGTTCATTTCATCAGATGCATAGAATGGAAGATATAGTAAGAAGATATTCATACATAAGGAGAAACATGAAAAGGTATGAAAGTACCCATACCAACTGTAAGAGGCTAATTAATTAAGAGGAACTATTATCAGCAGGGGAAAAAAACTTTTGAAGTGATAATCAAGATGGCCCATTTCGGACAGTTGACACAAAGGTGTGACGATACTTAACTAGGGGAAATAGATTCAATTATAATAGATTCTGCAAATAATACTCACTTATTTAACACTCTTGTGTTGTTTATTCTCATTAGTGTTTCAAATACCACTCAATTTATTACAGATGAACTAGCTATTTACTTTCATGCAATTAATCATGACATTATATAAACTTAAGCCTATCATGGATCTCTGGTTTCTGACACTTCCCCTCAACTTAATATAGTACATTTGATTAGTAGTAGTAGTTTATAGGCCAGTTGCTTTTCAATACACATGAAAAGCAACCGACATGAAAGGGTCCAGTGGTCTGCCCTTGACTTAGGGACTTAAATTAGCCTGACCCACAACACCTTGAAGAAGTGTCAAGATTAAAGGAAGAGTATTTCAGCAGGAATAAAAATTGTTGGCACCTCTCAGTGGACATAGTCATTCAATCGTGAATATGCTTTCTTGATAAACTGGAACTGGAAGTGGATTAGGAGAAGGCAACTCCTTAAAAAGAGGAGAATGCTCCTAATGACTGGTACAGGATGGAGACAATCACCTCTTCCCCCACTCTTTATCTTTCAGATAAAAGAATGGTGGGGTCTCAGCAACAGTGCTGGAATCGGGTTTATGGGGTGAGAGGGAGATGGCAGTCCCCACCAGGTAGAATGGATTACAATAGGAAGGATGACCTGCTCTGGATGTTTTATTGATGGATAGTCCCCAGATATGTTACTTAATACATTTGCAGCTTAGTTAAATGTCATTCCTGGCGTTTTGTCTTTCTTCCTCTGGAGTCCAGGGCAAAGACAGAATCTGTGTATTGTAATAACTAAACGTACCCCACCATCCAGGCGTCACCAGCAAATAAATCCTGAAATATGACAAAGCCAAACTGTGAGTCGGGACCACAAAGTGGGTCGCAACCCCATTTTAATGGGGTGGCCAGGGCTAGCTTAGACCTGCAGGGGCCGAAGTCCAAGCCAAAGGGATTCAGCCCTGGGTAGCAAGGCTCAGGTTACAGACCCCCCTGGCTGGGCTGAAGCCTTTGTGTTTCAGCTTTGACCCCTTTCCCACCCAGGGGAAGCTTTGGGCTTTGGCCCTCCCACCCGGGGCAGTGGGTCTCAGGTGGGCTCAGGCTTTGGTCCCCTCTTCTGAGGTCATTTAGTAATTTTTGTTGTCAGAAGGGGGTCACGGTGCAATGACGTTTGAGAACCCCTGGCCCATAGCAAATGCTTTGTGTTTTCCTTTTCAAATGAAACCAGTTAAGTAGACTGTGCTATAAAATGTCAATACCACTCAACAAATCCAACCAGCAAGTATCAAGTTTACGTATTTGAAAATAAATGAGTAATATAAAATAAAATTTATATTATTGAACTAAATCATCTGCAGTTTTTAAGCATTATCTATTTGAGCAAGACTATTTGGTTTTAAACACAAAGAAGAAGAAAATACATGCAAATTACTGATTCATTTTACACTACTATTGATACACAATATGGGGAACTAATAATGGGACCTCATGTGCATGTTAAACTTTTTCTTCAAGTTCTTCAGCAAAACTGGTTTCACATCACAATAGGATAATTGGAACATCTTACTAAACATTTAAAATGCTAATATAGCAAAACAAATACCTACAGTGTGATCTGGAGATAGGTTTAACATTAAAACCTCTGCTAATAATTTCATGCTAATCAAGATCATCTGCCCTGACTGTCAGTAAAACCGTAGTCCTTTGCAGAGTTCGCTCGCGTTAGAATTACATGATGTTATTTGGCTACCTGCTTCAAAAAGCAGTATAATAACCAGTCCTTTTGGTGGCTAGTAATAGGTTTTACAGTATACATCACTCAAAGACTGGTCATAACTAATTCAATATAAAAGAAAAAAGTTAAGATAACTTAAGAAAAATAAATCTCAGTAAGTCAATGAAATGCAAAGTACTAAATATAGTAATCAAACATTCAGCTGATCTAGATTTTAGGAATCATAAGTACACTTTGCCAAATATTTGAGCAACAGAATATAGCATTCAACACAACTTCAGCTCAAGACAACATCATGGAGATAAACTAGAATATACAATAAAATGAACAGATTTAACACATGTATAGAACACTTCAAGGATGTATGCAGGAAAAAAAGAAAACAGTAGTATCTAAGTTGCAAGACAGCAGGATGGAGCAAGTGAAGGAAAAAACATACAAGAAAAAAAATATTTTATCTCCAGAAAAGCCAAAAGTCTGCAATGGAAGATAAGAGTAATACAAGATTAACACTATACTGACTGCAATAAGAATAGCTAACATAAAAGGATAAAATGAGTTAAGAGGATAATTGCAGAAATAATTGCACAAAAGCAATTTAAACAGCCACAAAAACAATCCCAAACAACAACGAACAACCTGAAATGTTTACTGCTGTACCCTCTATGTCTATAAGGCTACAAACAGAAGTTGATTAACATAAGCTAAAGCTAGTCATATAATATTGTAGTTGTCATATCATGACAGTAATCTTAGTAAGTGACCTCTCTAGCTGTTTCTTTTAGGGTAACAGATCTTTAATTGTGAAAGTAAATCCAGGGGAAAAATGTAAAGAACTATAAAAGTTTTATGAACCACAAAAGCAGCAATTATCTGTTTAGCCACTGCTTAGAAGGCATACAACATTTTTTGGTCTTTTGCTTTCAAGCACAAGATCAAAACAAATTAATACAGAAATTCTAAGGGTTTAACCCACTAAATACTCAAAATAACATGCCTGAAGAGGGCAGCAACCTAAAAGATGAACTCAAGAGTTATATATACTACATTCATGTTTTATTGAGCTCTGCTCCCACTCATTTCAAGAAGCTTGATGCCTTTTTCTACAGGGAAAAAGTGGCAAATATACTAAGATGATGCATATTTTGCTGAACAAAAGTTCCTACAGAAATGAACTGGAAAATCTGAGATTACTGCCCAGGCAGAGTAAACGAAAGCAGTGGAAGCAGATTACTTTAATGGAAATTAAAGGGCTTATATGAAGGGAATCAGACATCCAATGATAGGTTTCAGTGTAGTAGCCGTGTTAGTCTGTGTCAGCAAAACGAAAATAAGAAAAACTTGTAGCACCTTAGAGACTAACAAATGGACATTTTATATTCAAAGACAAAAAAATTGACACATCTGAAACTGAAAAAACTTAGTTTTCAAACAATGAATAAGAAATGGATGATGTGAAAGATAGGATACGCTTCCCTGAGAACACCTCTTGTTTTAAAACAGATCTAATAACCAGCTGATGAACAAAACAGCAAATATAGAAAGCAGAAGTCCAAGATTGAATCACTCCCAGCAAAGGGTTTCTCAGAAGAGTATATTGGAAAATTGAGCCAAGGTAAAGACCATTCCTTACCTGTATTGTAACTGCTGTTCTTTGAGATGTGTGTGTGGACATGTAGTCCACTCAGGCATGCACACATCCTGCACTCTGAAACCAGGGAACCTGGCTTAGCAGTACTCATCGTGGTAGTGCTCGTGCCCTCTCGCCCTAGTAACCCACCCCTCAACCCCATCTGTTCATTCACACTGCAATCCAAGGCTGGAGACTGATGCGGAGGGCTGGAGGCCGGTCGTGGGATACATGTCTGCACATCTCGAAGAACAACCATTACAGAACAGGTGAGGAACTGTCTTTTCTCCTTCAAGTGGTTGCAGGCATGTATTCCACTCAGGTGATTCACAAGCAGTTCAGGTAGGTGGTGGGGCTTGGAGTCTACTTAAACAATGACTTGCAGGACTGCGATCCCGAAGTTTGCTTTACTTGTGGTAAAAGCATACTGTTTGGTAAAAATATGCATGGAAGACCATGAAACAGCCCTGCAAATATCCAATATTGAAACATCACTGAAAAATGTCACAGATGTCACATGTGCTCTCATTGAATGAGCCCGTAATATCTGTGGGGTCGTAGTCTGAGCTACTCCATACAAGAGATATCCACTGGAAATCATCTGTGAGGAGACTGGCTAACCTTTAATCTGATCAGCATAGAAGTCAAGGTAATGAACAAAATGGTTTAGACCTTTCCAGATAGCACACCAAGCACTACCTCACATTTAACATACAGAGATGCTGCTTGTCGGCATTTGAGTGCAGCTTAGGAAAGAATACAGCAATTAAATAACCTGCTTAAGCCGAAACAGTGAAGCCACTTTGGACAAAATCTTTGGATGTGGACTTAAAGACACTTTCTTTGAAGAACTGAGTATATGAAGCTTCTATCATTAAGGCTAATTTACTGACTCTTCTTGCAGATGTTACAGCCACAAGAAAGGTTGCCTTATGGGAGAGAAGACAGTTTCGTTCACAAGTAGAAACAGTCAGACAATACCTTTCAGAAATCTCACTTCCATGGAGTTGAAGAAAATCAACTCTCCTTGGATCAGAAGATGAAACACCAAGACTGCTGCCAAGCGAACCCTCCATGAGCTGAAAGAGCCAGACCCAAGGACTTCAAATGCAACAAGCAGTCCAAAATGTCCTAAACACAAGCCAAAATACATTGAATTCCCTGAGATATTGACCAAACCAAAAAACACGTAGCCAATAAATAGAGCGAACGGATGTTTTCTACAATTAAGCAGGATCCTCTGAACTGCTTCCAAGCACTGCCCTTCCTCCTCATCCAGACATTTACCATCCAGGCCATGAGGTGTAAATTCCTCAGCACCAAAGGAACACCCTGGCCAAAATGCTGAGTCAGCAGGCCAGGAAAGCAAGGAAGAGATTTTGGAGGTCAAACAGGCCGAGAAGATCAGAGAACCAACACGGTCTTGGCCAAGCTGGCACAAGCAGTATTAGATTGGCGTGATCCCATTTCAGTCTGAGGATAGCCTGTGAAATTAACAGAATAGGGGGGAAAGGCAAACATTAGGTCCGTTCCCCAGTTCAGATGAAAGGCATCGGATAGAGAACCTGAGCTGAGTCTCACCCAAGAACAAAACTGACTGCACTTCTTGTTGTCCTTTGTTGCAATAGCTGACAACGCTGGTTGGAATGGGCTCCTCCCTGCTCGTTCACATAATACATTTCAATGCTATTGTTGGTGAGTATGTGGACTGCTACTCCCTTGAACTGACCTTAGAAGGCACAACACACATTGTAAATGGCTTGAAGCTCCAGTACATTGCTATTGCACTACACTTCTGTGACCACAAACCCTGAACATTTAACGTTCCTAGATTCCACAACCTATAGTGGAGACAGGCATTCGTGACTACTGTTCTGGTTAGCAGAGGACGGGCAAAGGTAACATCCTGGCACACACTGTACTTGTTCTTCTCAACCACTGTAGAGAGTTCAGCATCTCTGGAGGCACTCAGACAAGTCTGCCCAATGACTGGCAGATCAAGCAATAGATCAACTTCAACCATGACTGAAGACAACAAAGATGCAATCTCACATGCTGAACCAAATAAGTGTGTGGGGCCATAAACCCTAGTAACTTCAGGTTTACAGAGATTGTGCTCAAAGGATGAGATCGGAGAGCCAGACAAAGGCATCAAATTGCCTGGAATTACTTGTGCAGAAGAAAGGCCCTCAAATTCATGACATCTAATAGGGCTTCAGTGAACTCAATTTTTTGCGTTGGAGTCAGTGTCAACTTTGCTTTATTCAGATTCAACCCCAGTTGGTTGAAGAGGTCCAGCTTGAACGGGACATGACTGAGGACTTGTTCCTCAGATCTGCCTCTCACTAGCCAATTGTCTAGATATGGGGAGACATGAATTCCCTTCCTTCTGAGATAGGCCACTACCACCATCATGCATTTGGTAAAGATGCATGGGGCTGATGACAGTCCAAAAGGGCAAACCATGTACTGATAGTGTTGACCGGTGACAAGGAATCTCAGGAACTTCCTGTGGCCTGGGAAAACCGACTGCAGAAGTGAGACAGCCTATCCCGGAAATAAAGGGAGACAGTTGAAATGTTTACAACCGGTATGCTGCTCTCTATATGAAAGTCAATTGGGTTGCCTCCCTGAAAGTGGAGGAGGATGGGCTGGTTGAGTAAAACTAGAGCCAGGTCATCTCCTCTGTGATTTATGTCCTTTCCTAGGGAAATCTTGCTGTCTAGCAGAGTAGGACAACTGGAGAAAGTATCACTGAGAGCAATATTGCTGGTGTTGTTCATGCTCCTCAAAATGACATCTCCTTGTCACCTGGGTGAAAACCCCACAAAGACCATAAAGTAGCTCAGGAGTTCTTAAAATAATGTAAAATGTCATGCATGGTCTGCTGAACTTCAAGAGCTATGCTGGAGTTGTGTAGCCATGAGGCCTCTCTCATTGTCACAGCTGAAACCATAATTCTAGATGAAGCATCCACCACATCCAGTGCAGACTGTAAAGATGTCTTGCTCACTAACTGGCCTTCTGCTTTCAACTCTTCCCTTGACGATTCTGATAACATATCTGTAAATTTGGACATTGTGCCCCAACTTGCAAACTAATATTTAGACAATAATGCTTGCTGGTTGGCAATGTGCATTTGTAATGAGGAGGATGAATTTCTTCCCATAGATTTTAGAGCTTGTGTCTTCAGGAGTAGATTTATACCTCCTCTGCCAAACTCGCTCATTTGCAGCAGTCACGATGAGGGAATTAGTAGGTGGATTTCAGAAAAAACACTTGAAATCTTGCATGGGGACATATCTCCCATCAGTACACTTAACCATGGGTGCTACAGACGCTGGTGTATTGAAGATTTGGCAGGCTCATTTATAGGGAAAGCAACTCTCCCAGGAGCTGAGGATTAAAAATATCCACTAATTTATGGGTGTTCTCCTGAATAAACTCAGCGTGAATACTCCATGACGATGTCATTCATATCAGGTCATCTTGATAGGATTTAAAATCCTCTGGTACCGGAGATGAGGACTGGGGAATCATAGCATCACCAGGTCAAGAAGTGGAACCACTGGAGTTTCTTGTGGCAACACATTTAACTATATGAAGGATTCAGGTTGCACCAGGCCAGAATGAGCCCCTTCAGTAGCGTCTGTGGCACAAGAAGCCCAGGTGGAGAAAGAAGAGCAGCAACAGGTGATCTAGCCCTGGACTGTGCAGATGATGGGGACCTCACTGAATCAAGAACCTCCCCGGGGATTTGAAGTAGGCCACTAAAATCAACTTAACCTCTCCTTATTTCCATGCTTAAATGTGCAGGCAAACATAACACCACCGTTTTCCTCCAATGTATGTATATACCAATAGACATTACCCCAATTATTCACCAGCTAACATCAGATGAAGTGTAGGGGCACAAGATTAAAAAAACCTGGTGACACACATTCATAGCGACTCCAATAAGTAGGGACACAGTAAATTCATGCAATTCTACTCCATGACTACAAAAACCAAAGCAATCTTTTTTTCGGGGGGGGGGGGGGGGAGCATAGTGGGATGGTTTAATCACAGGGGCTGCCTTCACTTATTCTGCTGCAAAGAGTTTTCATCCTACTTCACTGAAAAGATTAATCAAATTTAAGATTTGCCAATCCTGCTAAAAACAAATCCAATTCAAAAGTGGTGATTTTGCTACCATCTGCCTTGGCAGAATTTGTCCCCATCATGGACACAAAAGTTGTGTGTACTGAAGGACACCTTGGCCAATACACACAAAATGTACTTGTTACGCAACTTGGCAAACAAAAAACTAGTGAAGAGTATCTAGACCTACTACTGGCTTCATTACTTTTCATTCATTACTTTTTCAGAGAGAAAAAAAATCTACCAATCACCCGGAAGCAAGCAAAAGTCTACTTATAACTCACAATCAACAACCTCACTAACTGTCCCCTTTCCTCAAGCCTTTTGTGTAAATTGATTTAGAAGGCATAGTTGAGCCATATCCAGGCACCACTTGATCTCTATCAATATGCTTGCCCTTTCCAGTGCTGTGGCATTGGAGGGGGTCTAGTGAAACTGTTATATCTTTTGATAATAACTGACAAAGTGCAAACGTCTATACGAATATGGTTATTTAATGCCAACAATATCCTTGGTATTCTACAGTAAGTGGCATTTTCAAGGCCGAGGATAGCTTTTTCTGCTTCACAGACTTCTCCTCACACTGGGGCCATATAAGGGCAGAGAGATGTTGAAGAACCCTAGGAGCAAAAGTGATCATCCAACTCAGTCCATTTTCAGCTCTGTGTGTAGGCACTGAATGGCTGCCTTTGCCAGAAAGGAGGAGTTCTCCCTCTCTACTACAGAGCTCCACATCTCCCCCAACTGCTGCTACTAGTACAGTACATCTGCCTCTAATAAGGGCACCTTTTACTGCCCATGGATCAGGGAGATCAGGTAAATAATTATCACTCTTCAAAACAGACCATACTGTTGCTGGTTTTCACAGCTCTGTGACAGGGAAACCTCAGTTAGCATCCTGGAATAAGGTAACTTCTTATTTTTATGACTCGGCCAAATTCTGTTCTATATGTGATGTTCCTAGTAAAGCACTGCTGGGGTTGTGTTTTTTGTCTGGGCATGCTGGAAGGCTGTTATCTTATTGCCATTTATTCTCCTCACTTCGTGTTTGAAAAAAGTCAACAATGAATTTACATTAAGGATGGCTCTTATATTACCTGGGATCCTTCTGTTACCGAAATATCGGGTCCGCCTAGCTGAGAGCCAATAACAGCCAGACAGGGATAAGGAAAGAAAAGTACTTTATTCTGCAAAATAAGGGAAGTCTGTACCAAGTGACAGGACTTCAATTAACATAGAAATTACAGGTCTTTTATACACACTTAGACAAAGCCCTGGTGTGTTAACATTTGATTGGTGCATGCTAGACCTCGAATGTCTGCTATCTGGTCAGTAAAAACTGGTATAGAAATAACTATCTCAGCTGGAAGACACTATTCTTGTGTAGGCGAAGGACAACTGTAAAAATGCAAGGTCTTGCGTAGGCGAGGTGTCTACTTCCACCTAGTGGTCTCTGATTACCATGGCTGCTGACTGATTATGACTTTCACAGTCCCCCCTCGGGCCTGACAAAAAACCCAAATTGTCAGGCCCGTTCTGCAATTTACGATCAAGTTGAAGGGACAGATACTGGGTTTTCCCTCGGGTAACAGAGCTTTTGGTAACAGCGGTACACAGACATTTTGCACATTGTAACATTACCCAAATAACACATAGAAAGAAAAGAAAAAAAATGATCCACTTAACAATTGTTCGGAAAAGCCCTGTAAACCATGACCCAAGGTCTGGGAGCAGATCCTCAAAACTAAAGGTATGATCGAGGGATATAGCGTGAAAAACAACAGCAGCATTCTTAGTAGCTCATAAATCCTTCTCAATTAAGCCAGAGTGATTAACATAAAAACAGCATTTTTCCCCAATGCGAGCACAAGCACCCCCCAATTCAGCATTCATAGCATCTAACACACGTCTATTTTACAATATAACTTCTGCTATTTTATCAACTTCTCCTTGTAACTTTTGAAAAACATCTATGGAGACATTAGCTATTTTTTCTAATTCAGCAGAAATATTTACAACAGCCTTTTCTAGCTCTGCTACTCCCAACCCAGGAATGAGCGCGCGAACAAAGGAATGAAACCCCGTTTGCCTGACCATGAGGGGATTCTCGGCACGCTTTGTTCGAGTCCTTATGGGGGGTTTGAAGAGCCTATGAGAATAGCTTCCCAGGTTAAGGATCTGACTTGAGTCTAATGTTTTATTTATTTGGACATCTGGTATTACTCGGGCCACACCACATCGACCCCGCCAACCTGGGGGAAGGGCTTTGTAGGCACTGTGGCCACAGATGAAATACAAGCCGGGGGTCTCTAAGTAAAGGGTAAGGGTACTTCCTGCAATTCGATGGCGCCAGTCCACCCTAACATCCCGGTGCTTAGAGTTACCTAGTATTCGGTCTTGACACCTCCAATGGGACACATTTAAGTGGCCTAGGGCATGGGTATTATTCAGGATGCCCCCACAGTAGGTAACAGCAAATAAGGTAGATATGAAACCTGTAAGTGTTCCCAGGTGTTTTGGGCAACCAGAAATCCTTTCGAGAGATAAGTGAGGCAACAGAATGCCAGAGTGAACATCCAGATAGTATGCATGTGTTTCATTTATGGGGCCTAATGGGCGGAATGACGGAAGCCACTGCCCCTGATAATGCATGCCTGTTGATTTTACAATTAAAGCCCTTTGCTGAAGGCAAGGTGAATTCTGGGCTTTTTTGAAATTTTAAGGGGTAAAGGGTCCCATTTCTAATATCAAACTGAAGGGTTTGGTTACAGGCCTCAGGGGGGAGATAACCCATTTCCCTCCCAGTTCCTTGATCATTCTCAAAACAAAGGGGCAATGTAAATCCAATCCCAAGAATATCAAAGAGAGGGACCCCCCTTGCCGCCCAGGAATAATGCCAAATCTCAGATGTTTTCCCATAGTTATTATGATGGTGTTTCCCAACCCACACCCATTCAGTTTTCCGTACTACCTGTATGGAGAGTACTTCAGAGAGGTTTGCAGGTATACCCCATAGCCCTATTCCTTCTCGGCTTCTTTTAACCTAGAAAGGAAATCTTCACTCTCCACTCATACCTTTGTCCAAAAAAATAATAATAAACACATATACATTACAGCATTATATAATACTTTAGTCTTATTATTTAATATACCAGGCACAATGGAGTTTAGTAAGTTGGAATGTCAAAGGAGCCATACTCGGCCAATCAGTTCCCAGGGCTGGCCAACCCTGAGTGCAAAGTTGTAAAAAGCGTTTCCTTGATATCCCTCTTTGAACACCTGGCAATGGCCATTTACTTAACATATAATTCAAAGGACTATCCTTACTCTGAGATCCACCCATCTTTCTCCTGACACTCAAACAGAGAATTAAACAGAAAAACAGAGGGAATTATGATCTAACCAAAAAACAGAGAGGGTTTACTCTGAGATCCACCCATCTTTCTCCTGACACTCAAACAGAGAATTAAACAGAAAAACAGAGGGAATTATGATCTAACAAAAAAAACAGAACTAGTACAGATTTTCCCTACTCACACTGACTGCTACAGGGGACGGGACAGAAGGATCTCAATTCAACCTCAGCGCTTCATCGCACGCTATGGCTTCCACTCTGAGGAATTATGAACGAGAGGCTCAGTCCCACCCACACACCCAACATCCAGATGAATGAGACAGAAAATATTAACCAGTTAACCAGAACCAGAACAGATAGTGTTTCCTTATCCTATTAGGACTCACCTTATCGGAGCACGAACCCCAGGGGCTGCGGTGAAGTCAGAAAGAGGGGCTAAGCACCCCGTTGGCGCCGTTCCTAGTTCGCCGCAGCCGTCCGGAGTCCAATGTCCGAGCTAGGAGGTCCCTTCGTGGTCGCCAAAAACTGTTACCGAAATATCGGGTCCGCCTAGCTGAGAGCCAATAACAGCCAGACAGGGATAAGGAAAGAAAAGTACTTTATTCTGCAAAATAAGGGAAGTCTGTACCAAGTGACAGGACTTCAATTAACATAGAAATTACAGGTCTTTTATACACACTTAGACAAAGCCCTGGTGTGTTAACATTTGATTGGTGCATGCTAGACCTCGAATGTCTGCTATCTGGTCAGTAAAAACTGGTATAGAAATAACTATCTCAGCTGGAAGACACTATTCTTGTGTAGGCGAAGGACAACTGTAAAAATGCAAGGTCTTGCGTAGGCGAGGTGTCTACTTCCACCTAGTGGTCTCTGATTACCATGGCTGCTGACTGATTATGACTTTCACACTTCTAACTGGACATTGAGGAGTTCAACTTCTCGACCTCTACCTGTCTGTGTCCAAGAATCCAGATAAGGCTTCCTTGATTCAAGCCAGGCTATCTGCTGGGATTCTCTCCCAGACCTTTTCCACTTGGGTTATCCAGAATATCTTGTCCTATTCTGGGAGAACATTTGGTCCAGTTCTCTGGGATCCAAAAAACCTCTGTTCAATGCCAGATTTAATCACTCAGGTTCTTTCATTTGGCCTACAGCAAAGCTACACTGAGTTGATCATACTCAAGTAGAGAGGGTGGGTATATCATGTACCACACATCCAAAGTTAAACAGAAAACCTCTTTCTTTATATACATGTACATATTACATTGAATTTACTGTAACTTGCATCGCATGTTTTGGGACTGGCTTGTTTACTTTGTAGGAACCAATCCCTGCATAGCATGCTCTGTCCATGCATTGTCCACTCTCGACCTGTTCTTTATCTCATCTTTATAGTTCTGACTTATTTTGTCCATTGTCCTTAGCACCGCAGTGTTCCTGTTTATTTTAGCTAGCACAGACACCCTGACTCCAATATAGTGCTTGTTAAGGCCCTGTTCCATTCACCTTCCCAATCATGCCCACTAAGAAATGAAGCAGGTTTACTCCTGGGGAATTCTGTGCCACTATGCAAGCGCAGAATTAATGTCCCCCACAGATTTTACTCTTTCCCCTGGAAAAATAGATTGACATACTCCCCCTGGGCAGTGTGTGTGTGGGGTCACTGTACGGGAGCTGCCCCCTGTCTGTCCACCCGCTGAATCTAGACCCCCCGCCCCCTCCCCCGTAGCCAGACCACCGCCAGCTGAGCCCCTCCCCCACATGAACAACTGTTTTGCTGAGCCCCTGCACCTGGACCCCCCACCCTGCTTAGCCCCAATGACCTGCACCTGGACCTTCACTCCAGGAAGCTGAGTTAATCTCAGAATTGTTTGGATGTTAATTGATATTGCTGCAGAGACTGACAAACAATAATAGCATGATATTGGTTTTAGTTTCCTTTGAATAAAATCCTGAACAATTTTTCAAAAGGATAAAATCAATGCAGAAAAATGTTTAATTCTTTTTGGAGTGTATTATGAAAAGTATGGAAAAATAAACTAACATATATAAAAGTACTAAACATCTATTGAGTGATTTCATTATGGACTCTAATGGTACTTCAAGCTATTTTGGGGAGAATTAACTATTTCAAGTTTTTTCTTGAAGATAATTTTAGCAATATTAGCAGAGATATTCTGTTGACAGTAATGAGAGAATAAATGTAAATTTCTGAGGATAAATAATTTGGGAACGGTAATTAACATTTTTTCGTTGCTTTTGCATAATTTAGCTCTTCAGGCTGCTTGTTCTTCAAAAGAATGTATATTTAGAGGAGAAAAGAATAATAGTGTAAGCAAATGTATTTTACCCCCCATATTGTCTAGAAAAGTCTTCCTCTGGAAAAGGACTACACATGAAAAATGGCAAGTGATTGCTTTGGGAAATCTCGAATTGGAGAGTGGAGGGATTGTCAAAATCAGACTTGAAGTGGAAAGTTGACATCTAACTATTAAGACAGTCTAAATTCTGGAAAAGTTTTTATCCTCCAAATTTACCACCATCTGAGGCAAAATTGATATTCTTTTATCACAAAATATTTATAATAGAAACATTGCATCATCGAATGGGATTTCACTACATAATTAGAACATTTTAAAATTAATCCCACATCTTTTAAAGCTTCCTATGCTATATTTTCTTCCACGTTTGAGCCTTAGAGGCTGAGAAATATATGCCTCAAAAGTTACAATTGTACATATGTAATGTGTTGATATTAACATATTTCTCATGAATACTAAAAATGTAAAAATGTTCTACTTGGGGAATGTATCTTTGTAAAAGTGCCATTTGGCTTTTCCATATTTATTGCCGATGGTTTCCATATCAACATATCTTCATTTGCTTAGTTCCAACAATATCCTAGATATTTAACAGTATAGAGCAATGCCTGCCATGAACAGTTTACAATCTAAATTTTTTTACACAGTTGACAAGTAAAAAGATGTCTGTTGTTATTACCAGCAAACTCAGCATGGTGTCTTAAATTCAAACTATGTTCTTGCTGCCATAGGTGTCACCAGTAAAAGATTTTATGGGTCAAATGCTGCCCTCAGTTATACCAGCGCTTCCCTATTGTCCTCAAATAATACCTTTTCTGCAACATTACTGCATTTAGTACCTTTGCACAGGTATACTTGAGGATACAATTTAAAGACAATGGAACTGCAGAGGATATTCTGCAAATGGAAATTTCATTAACAATTTTGGTGAACAATTGTCAGAATAGATTCCAGTTTACTGTTTCAAATCCAACGTAGCACTCGAATTTTGACAATAGTATAGCATATGCAACTTTGAAATAAATTGATAGCAAAACCTCATGACTGATTGTGTCAAAGGCCACTTACTGTAGAATACCAAGGATATTGTTGGCATTAAATAACCATATTCATATAGAGGTTTGCACTTTGTCAGTTATTATCAAAAGATATAACAGTTTCATTAGACCCCCTCCAATGCCACAGTTCCTAGGATTCTTCAACACCTATCTGCCCTTATATGGCCTCAGTGTGAGGAAAAGTCTGTGAAGCAGAAAAAGCTATCCTCAGCCTTGAAAATGCCTCAGCAAAGTAAAGATCAGAAAGGGCAGTAACCATATATGGGTTTGTTTTTTTTAAAGCTAACTGCTGAACAGCAGCAAAACAAAAAAGTTCTCCACCAGCCACCTCCCGGTCAATCATCAGACCCAGCAAGGAAAATCTACATTGACAAAGAAGAACTGAAAAATGTAGACTACTTGGCCTATCTTGGCAGCCATAGATGTTGAGATTCAACACAGAACCCGCTGAGCCAGCCTTGCCTTTGGCAGACTGTCTTGCCGATGGTTCAACAATCATATAATCAGAACACACACTAGACTTTTAGTTTATAAAGCGGTGGTAATCCCAACTCTCTTCTATGGTTGTGAGACTTGGGTGACCTACAAACAACACCTGAAAAACCTGGAACAGTTTTTAGAAATATCAGGAAGTCAAAGGACTTTGTGCATGTTCACTTGATGGTAGAACAAAATGGGCTGTATTCCAAAAGAGAGACAGCCAAGACCTATCCCACTCATTTAAAAGTCTCATACTGCCTCTAAGTCTGCAGATCAGAGGAAAACTCCATAGTTGGGTATGAAAGAGAAACAACTGGAATTATCATAGTGCATAGATGAAATCAAATAGAGCACTAATTCTCAGAATTGGAATATCAGAAAACTAGATTTGAGAATCATAATAATAGACTCTTAAGCTTCCTTACTTCAGAAGGAAGACAGTGGTATTGTTGTTTTGGATAAATGGATCCAAAGTTATTTCTGAAATTACATAGATATAAAACCCAACTAGAGTTGAGCATGCATTTCAGATCCCAAGAAATCAATTGCCATAACATGGCACTTTTAAAGTGTCAGATTTGTAATAGAAATTGGATTCTGATATCAAGAAAAAAAAAATCTCTTTTTTTTATTTTAAGGATCTGCCTACCATGGATAACTAACAGACTATTCTTCTATTCAGCATGTGTTTCAGAATGAATAAATAGATCCCAGAATTTTATACTCCACAAAATTAAGGAGGAAGTACAATACTAAACTATCAATTTTCTGTAAGCATAATGGCTTTTAATAAAAATAAAAAACAAAAAACTTACACTACCTAGGTGATCTGGACACTGATCCACATTAAAGATTGCTGAGATCAACTTATTTGTGGTTTACATTTCTTTTCTAAATACATCTGCCTCACTTTATATAAACTTTCCCTTTCAAATGAAAAATCTTTAGCAAGTTAGCACCTTTCATTGTATGATTACATAAGAGCACAAATGTGCTTGCAGTTGTTGCCCATTATTTTCTCTGCGTGTTTATAAAAGAGAAGTAATTAGAGTGTTAGTTCAGACTCCTGCTAAACTAGACTAAGACATGACCAGAGGTGTACACACAGTATGAAATGATGGGCAATTTAAACTTTAATATATCAATATTTTCACCTAGACTGCCAGGATTTTTTGTGTTTATTTGAACATTGCAGATGAACAAACTTAAACCTTTCTTCTTTTCATTTATGTAGAATACTTTGTTGCAGAATCAGTCAGCCACAATGAAGTAAAAAGAAAAACCTTAAAACCTGACCTGAAAATACAAAAAGTGGAAACAAGGACAATTTGCTCAGCATTAGTACAGAAGAACAACGTAAGCATTTAGGGACAAAATCAAAAAGGCAAAGGTACAAAATGAATTACAAATAAGAAGGGACATAAAAAGCAATAAGAAGAGAAAGTAAGACATAAGAAAAAGACAAAGGAAAGTATAGGTCCATTACTTAATAGGGAAGGAAAGCAAATAATAGATGATACAGGAAGGCTGAAGAGCATAATGCCTTTTTTACTTCAGTCTTTACTAAAAAGGTTAATTGTAACCAAATACTTTAACACAATTAACAACAAGGGGGAAGGATCTCAGACCAAAATAATGAAATAACTGGTTACAGAATATTTAGATAAATTAGATGCATTTAAGATGGCAGGACATGATGAAATTCACCCTTTAATATTTAAGGAACTAGCCAAAGCAATCTTTGAACCACTAGCACTTACCTTCGATAATTCATGGAGGATGAGTGAAGTCTCAGGCTAGGTCTACACTAACCCCCCCTATCGAACTAAGATATGCAACTTCAGCTACGTTAATAACGTAGCTGAAGTCGAAGTACCTTAGTTCGAACTTACCTGTGGTCCAGACGCGGCGCGCAGGCTCCCCTGTCGACTCCGCCTACTCCACTCGTCGAGCTGGATTACCAGCGTCGACAGCAGAGCACTTCCTGGTTCGATTTATCGCGTCTTGACAAGACGCGATAAATCGAACCCAGAACGTGGATCCCGCGCCTCCGACGTGACGGGTAAGTATAGACATACCCTCAGAGGACTACAGAAGAGCATACATAGTACCTATCTTTAAAAGGTCAAAAAAGGAGATTCTGGAGAAATATGAATTAGTCAGCCTAACTTTGACACCCCAAAAGAGTACAAATTATTAAGAACAGCCAAACTGGGTAAGACCAATGGTCCATCTAGCCTAGAATCCGGTCTTCCAAAAGTGGCTGGCACCAGATGCTTCAGAAAGCATGAACATAACAGGGCAATTTAGCGAATAATCCACCCCCTGTCATCCAGTCCCAATTTCTAGCAGTCAGAGATTTAGGGACACCCAGAGCATGGGGTTGTGTCCCTGACCACTTTGGCTAATAGCCATTGATGGACCTATTAAACAATCATTTTGTTCAAACCTAAAGGATTGTAAGGTGAAAATTAACAGCCAGCAGGGACTTGTAAATAACAAATGAAGTCAAACCAATCTAATTTCATTATTTAACAGTGTAGCTGACTTAGCAGATGTGGGGAGCAGGAGACATGATATATTTGAGTTTAGAGAGGTTTATGACACAGTCTCATAAGCAAACTAGGGAAATGTGGTCTAGAATAAATCATCACAAGGTGGGTGCACAACTGATATGTTTATAAAACTTGCAGATAATAAGAAGGGGTTGCAATCACTTTCGTGGACAGGATTAGAATTTGGAATGATCTTATTAAATTGGAGAACTGATCTGAAATTAGCAAGATGAAATTCAATAAAGATGAGTGCTAAGTAATAGTATTGGAAACAAATGGTTACATATAAAATAAAATTTTAACACACATTCTAGAGCCTAGATTTAATTAACAAGATACTTTAATTGCTTCTAGAGTATTGCTCACCCAAAATCCCTGCATCACTATACAGTCAGGCTCACTGTGACCCCCCTTTCATGAGACAAGCAGACTGTCACTTTGCCTCCTTGGTGAAGGATTCCATGTATCGCTTTGCCCTCGAAGACATACCAGGCCAATCCTTTGTTTTCATTGATAAACAAGATACCCCAGGCTGTTTGTTTCTTTCTGTAGATTTCCTCTCTTGCAATCTCTTAATTACATCTCGTTCAGTATTTTGCAATCTCTTAATTACATCTGGCTCAGTATGCAGATGGGGATATAATCTGAGGCATATGATATGCAATACACAAATGGCCAGACAGGGAGATAAGTGTCAGTTGATTCCTGCCCTGAAAGTAACATTTCTGAGGTATGTCACTTCCTTGTGACCTGTCTTAACTCCAAGAATTTAGGAACATAATTTTCAGTATAGATACATAACTCTTTAAATATTATTGATGCATACATTTCTCTATGATTATGACAACAAGTGATCTTCTGGCTCTTGGTAGATAGCTCACATACCACCCTTTGGTTAACTATTATGTATATATGCAACCCAGGACATCTTTGTAAAACCCTATGCACTCCTTGTGTCCTTTGCTGTTAACATGAAGGGGTCCCTGGGTCACACGTAGGACCAGCAGTCCTCATCTTAGTTTACAGCAAGGGAACATAGGAGAAACTTTCTAATTACAACGACAGTGAAGCACTGCAACAGATTACATAGGGAGGTTCTAGAATCCCCATAATTGGAAGTTTTTACGGACAGGTTAGACAAACATGTCAGGGATGATATAGGTATAATTAATCCAGCTTTAGCACAGGGAGATGGGCTAGATGACCTCTTGAGGTCCCTTCCAGCTTTACATTTTTATGATTCAATGAAAAATGTCAAGTTAAACCAAACAGAAAGTTGGCAATTAAAATAATGTCTTTTCATTTACCCTGTTAAAAGTCTTCTAACTACATTCTTAATTGCCTTAATGAATAGATGTCAGTGCGCTTCCTCCATTCTACAAAAGATTCCACATAAAACAACCATATAGCTCCATCTACCAGGAAACAAGGTTAACAAAAATAGTAAGAGGAACCTTCTGCTCTCCTTCTACTGCTGAGAAAATTCTGATATCATTCCTCCCTTGTCTGCTCTGGACAGGAGGAAGATTCTCAGGGTACAGGCAGCAGGGTAGCTCAGATTGCAGGGAGAAAGATAGCTAGGGGCTGTGTGCCGGGAGGTTGGTGCCCTGAGGTTATTGCTCCCCGAGGGCTCTGCTGGCCCCAGAATTGGGTCCCCCCACCCCGGGAAGCTCTTACCAGCTGCATGAGCAGTCAGAGGGGGCTGACTCAATAAAAGCAAACAATAGCAGATTCCATAAAAGAAATGAAAGGATGAATCTATGCACTGGACTGGGAAGGAAGGAAGGAAGAGTAGAGAACCCAGCACTGTCTCCAGGTCTAATCTCACTTTCTGCTTGCCTTCCTCCCTACTAGCACTGTTCCTATTGTTACATAAGTTGCTCACCATATTCCAGTCATCTATCTATTGCTAAACACCAGTGATGCCCTCCTTACCACAACTTTTATTCTCCACTAGTCCTTCCCACAAAGCCCCATTTCCCATCAAATCCTGACATTTAGAGGAAAACAGAAGTGTTCCAGCTGACTGGAACACTTCAGGGGCCACTTGTTTTGCACCCAATGTCATAACTAGGGTGACTTGGAAAAAGAAAAGAATGATGAATCAAAATTAATTTTAAAACTAGTACTTCGGAATTCTATCATAAAAAGCCTTGAAAATTAAGATCAATGATCTTCAAATACGGTTCTCTACTTCGCCCACCTTTTTTAAAAATCATGACAGATGAGCGTTATTTTCACTTACCCCTCCATATTCTTTCTACTATGTGTTTGGAAAATGATGGGACCCACTCATCCCCCTGTTATGAATTTGCGAGAGTGAGCAAAAGTTGTACTACAAGAAAATATGCCGTAAAACATATGTCCAAGGACACAGGTAGATTAGTGTGGTGATGTAAAAGGGTTTTTTGCCCATACATGGTGGATTGACAGCAGAAAGTTGGTGTGGAAATCTTAACTAAAAATTTGATTTTTTTTTTTTACATTTTGTCACATTACTGAATTACTTCTGCCATGGAAATTCCAAATTAGCTTTAGAGTTAATGTATTTTAGATATCTGTGAAAATTCCACCACAGCAACTGCCATTGTAAATTATTTTCCTATAGAAAAGTTATATGATTAATAGTTACTTTATTTCAATGAGGAGACAAAGAACGATGTAACAAATCGAGTTTATGGAACTATAGATATGTCAGTTGATATTTATATAGAAAGTACCATCACTTTTCTCCTCCAGCTTCCGCCTCTGGTTATAGTTAGGAACAACAAGAAGGTAACAACACTTCAACACTGGTTATTAAAGTAAGACAAGTAAAAAATAGCAGCAATGGGTTGGTACTCACCACAATTCCAAACTGCTCTGGTTCAGACAAATTATTATATTCACTCTTGAATTTGGATAGTGTATTCAGCTGCTCTTGTTCAGGAAGATGTTTTATTAAATTCTAACAAAAAAAGATCGAATTGTGAACATTAGAAATCTCAAATCTTGCATTGCCTGTATATCCAACCACAGATTTTCATGCATGATTACTGATATAGCAGCAAACTGCAGAATCAAATGTGAAGACAAGGTCCCTGTCCTGAAGTCCTTACAATTTATATACGTAGTACATTGAGGAATGTGATTAAGAATGCACAGAAAAAGTGATTATGTGGTGATGGTTAGCACACCTCTTGTATATGTTTTAAAATCTTTTTTGAATACCACTTTGAAGGGAAGAACAAAGTTGATAAAATACACTTCCGGTGCATGCCTAGGTAGAAAGCATGGTGGATGCAGTAGGATAGGAATTTCAAACGTAGGGTATCCAATGAGTTAACACACTAATTATTCATTTCTGGAAAACAGAGTGCTAATGGTGTTTTGGACATAAACAAAAGTGAGTTGCACTTCTTTATCCTAGCTCCTATTTCTGTAATTCAGAACCACCATAGAATGCTGCAAAATCTGGCATGACTACGAGTTGTAGATCAACAATGACCTAAGACAGAAACAGGGCTCAAATTTGACTGTTATACAGAAGTACAGCATATCAACACTTCTCTCACATTATTCTACAGAAGCACAGCTGCTATTTAAAAAAAAAAAAAAAAGAATAAGTCTTAATAGATAAAGATTGTGAAAACAATCTTGAACGCACGAACAAAATGCAAACCAATGCAGTGATGTCTTCCTATGTTTTCAGAGTGGATAAAACAATAGATCTAAGAGGTATGAACTGACCTATTCACTTCAGTAACTCAGGCCATGTCCACAGTTACTGGTAGATCAGCACTACTGCAATCGATGCAGATGGCGTTGATTTAGCAGGTCTGGTGAAAACATGCTAAATCGATGGGAGAGCACTCTCTCATCAATTTCTGTACTCCACCTCCCAGAGAAGAGTAAGGGAGGTCAGCAGGAGAGCATCTCCTGTCGACCCAGCGCAGAGTAAACACTGCGGTAAGTGTATCTAGCCACGTCTACTTCAGTTACATTATTCACATAACTGAAGTAGGGTAACAGAGTGATTTATCACGGTAGTGTAGACCAGCACTCAGATAGCCAAAAAGTTTACGTCAATACTATTAACTGGTTCACTGCATGGAAGGAAAAGTATCATATAGGGACAATATAAAGTCTTCTGTAAGTGATAGTTCATTTTGATAACATAGTAAGCTTGAGAGAATACCTCCCCCAACACAATAAGTAGACAAGCTCAAGGTGCAGAGCACGGTATTTAAGTCCCACTGACGGGAAGCCAAGTCCAAAGAACTTAGCAGAGCCCATGGATTTATTCAAATCCCAGGAAGGGGAAAAGTGAGTCCCAAATTACTAAGTGGAACCAAGGTAGCATGCATTGTTTGAATCTCTCAACAGTCTACTGTGTGATGTCTCATTTTGCCATTTCAAGCTTATTTTCTGGACACAGCTTGCAATAGTAATCCTCCTTTTTTCTTCCTCCGATTATGAAACCTCAACAGGAACTGCAGTAATGTATAGGTCAGGGTCCTGATACATGTATGGGAAGTTAACTCACCACCCTGCCAATATTATGTCTGGCTCATAATCTCACACTTCAGTGAATACTAAGTTAATTCAAGTTTAAAAATTACAAAACAGTCTTTAAATAGAACACAATTGTACTTAATACTTACTCTTTTCTCCTGAATCTTTGTAATATTTTTACCACTCATACTGGCACCCAGTCTACTTCTTCAAATAAACACTGTCATTTAAAATATTAATCTGTTTAATGATCTATCTAGACTTTTTTAAAATGGCCCAAGCACATAGATGCTAAACGTTTCTTTTCTGGATGGATCACTGGATATTTAAACCCAAGATCCTGACCCACTAATCAAAGGCCACCCCAAAAGACCAATGCTTTTTAATGCAAATGTTCCATATACCAGCTAATATATGTTTTAGGTTGGTAGTGACCAACAATAACTATGATTTGATAGCTGTTTTGTGCAGTAACTGAGGTTCTTCAAGATGAGTGTCCCTAAGAGTGTACTGGCCTCCTTGTGCCTGGGATCGGAGACCTTAATGAGCAGTGCCTGTCAGACCACACATGCATATCTCCCCTTCTCGTGTTTTGCATGGGACATATATATAGCACTGTGCAGTCCAACCACCCCCAGTTCCTTCTCTGCTGAAAAGTGTATGTATTTGGCTCTAAAGCAGAGGGGAGATGGACAGGTAGTGGAGCACCCATGAGGGGCACATCTCGAAGAACCTCAGTTTACTGCACAGCGTGAGTAACATTTTCTTCTTCTTTGAGTAATGTCCCTATGGGTGCTCTACTTGTAGGTGACTAAAAAGCAGTGCCTCTAATTGGAAGACTGGGGCTTCGGAGCAACACATACTGCTGATGATAGGACAGCAGGTCCTAGGAGTGTGTCCGCTGTGGTGTCATACATAATAGTGTAGTGACCAGCAAAAGTGTTGATCCCCATGTGGCCACTTAATAATGTCCCCATTGCTGACATTTGCTAAGGAAAGCTACTGAGGTGGCAAGTGAGCGTGTGGAATGTGATCTAATTTTAGCAGGAGGTTGTTTGTTGTGGAGTTCGTAAAATAATTGTTGACATTGTGAGATCCACTTGGAAAGGCATTGTTCAGACATGGCTGTGCCTATGGACCTTTCGGCAGTTGAGAGGAATAATCATGGAGATTTTCTGAAAGGTTTAGTCCTGTCTAAGTAGAATGCTAATTGTTGATTCATGTCTAGGGTGTGTAGAGCTGCCTCTTCTCGGCTACTGTGAAGCTGCGGGAAGAGGCAAGGAAGGTGTATCGGTTGATTGAGATGGAAAGATGATGAAACTTTGGGTAAAAATCTTGGATGTGGGCGTAACTTAACTTTGTCTTTATAAAGCTGTGTATGGTATATATACCATAAGGGCTGCAATTTCACTGATTCATTGGGCAAAAGTGATGGCGACAAGAAATGCCATTTTCATTGACAAATGCACGTAAGAGCAGGTTGCTATTGCTTCAAATGGGGGGCTAGTCAGAGAACGTGGGATGCAGCCAAGATGCCAGGCCAGGATTAGGTCTTGTATGTAGGGATAAAGATTTTGGATACCCTTCAGAAAATGTTTTGTGAGTGGGTGTGTGAAGATGGAATGGCCGTCTGTGGGAGTGAAAAGTAGTGATTGCCACCAAATGTACCGGAATGGAGCTGATGGATAATCATGATTATTTAAGGTGTAACATGTAGTGAGGGATAAGTGGTATCAGAGCACATATTGCTTTGACCTGATGGGAGGCCAACCAGCATGGAAATCTAGTTCATTTGTGAAAGTAATGCGTCAAGTCGTATTGCGCCTAATATTCAAAAGTATCTGTTTGACAGTGTTCGAACAGGTTATTTCAGAATTCTGAAACTACGAAGAAGCCAGGCTTTGAGATGGAACATCTGTGGATTGGGATGGAGGATGCATCTTGTGAAAGGAGCCACAGCATGGCATGGAGAGAGATTGGGCAGCACACCATCATGTGAAGGAGCTATGATGCACGCCTCATCACCACAGCAGCTGTGATGGAGTATCTGCAGAGTCTAACGAGACTTGTAGGGCTGTATGGGCTACGAAGTGTCCCTACGATATCAGGGTCTGAAATTGCTCACTTTTGGCCTTGAGAAGGTCATGGCAAAGTGCCTCCAACTTGCAGTAGTATAAGTAGTTGTATTTAGCCATCAGAGCTTCATAGTTCGAAATTCAGAATTGGAGCGTGGCTGATGAATATGCCTTGTGCCAAATAAGTCTAAGTGTTTCCAATCTCAGTCTAGATGGCTGGAATGGGAATGGTAGTGATGACCTCTCTCTTGCACCACATTGATCACCACCAATTTTGGGGTGCAAGAACAGAAATTCTGCATCTTTCACCAGAACATAGTATTTTTGTCAGCATGTTTGCAAGTCTGAGGGAAGGACGCCGGGGTCTGCCGGAGCAACTTGGTGGGATCAGTGGCAAGGCAGATCCACAAGAGATATGCCTCTTAAAATTTAAAAGAAAAAAAATACGCACATGGATGATATGCTTGTGACTAACTGCAGAAGATAAAAATCAGATACAGAGTCAGATGCTCAGGTACACCAGAGCAACAAAGATATGCATGTATTTGAACAAATGTTCATGGATTTGCATACATTCAGGTGCAGCACTATCCTGGTGAGCTGTTGCAACATTAATATCCTTCTCTTTCACACACACACACACACACACACACGCAAAATGAGGAATCTGGAAAAACCGGAAAGATGTTGGGAGCGCAACCAGCAGAGCTCAATCAGCTGAACACTTAAGACACGTAGGAAACAGGGGGCTGAAACAATGCCTACTACATAGGCTCAGGGAGACAGCTCTTATTTGCCTTTCTTCTCATTCAGACAGCAAATGAGAAAAGAAAGTCAATTAGAGGTTTCTCCTTAGAAGCTCCGATTATTTTCCCTCAGACCCCTGAAATGTCTGAAAACCTGTAGTCTGAGAAAAACAGCTTGCAGGACTGGGAGCAGGTGGCTTTCTACACCACCTTGCTACTCATTTCCCACAACCCCCAATCATGGAGGCTGCAAGGAGCTAAGCCAGTTTCTGCAGCAAGTTAGAACAACTCCAGGGCTACTTCAACTTGTGCCAGTGGATAACAGCTCCTGAAGGACTGCACTGCTAACCAGACTAGCTGGAGTACATCACACTATAGCCACACACCTACCCCATCTAAAAGAACCCTATATAAAGGAAGGGAGTGCAAGGTCAGGAGGGGCTGACACATGGGAATCAGCTTTTAGTCCATCTTTGCACTGCTGTAGCAGCACAAAGAGAAAGTTAGGAGGGGCCACTGTTCTATAACTCAAAATCCCACGTGACACAAACTCTCATCATTGAAGGCTTTCAAAAAGATCAACTATTCCTTTTAACGTTAAATGATTGCTACATATAGTTACACATTAATGTGAGACTTACAAAATGGCATGAATAATGATCTTTTATTTTCTGGGTTTAAGTAAACTATATAATTGTGTATTCTGTGTGCTCTCATTTTTTAAATTTCATTTTTATATAAGACCACAAGTGAATCAACCTGTTTGGTAGGTAAGGAAGCAATATTCAACATTCACTATTTACGGTCAGTGATATAATTAGTTTGTTTCTGTACCCACAAAGTTATTTCTTCCCTACGTAAATAGAGAGCGAAGAAACCAATTCCAAAGTGGTGAAATAATGAGTTAGAAAAACAACTCAGAATTACACAAAATAATATTTGTGTGAGCTGTATGTATATTTGATATGGATATCTATTAAATACTATAAACATTAGCACATTTGTAAAGGTAAGATTTTAGAATCATATGAACCAACTAATCTCCTCCCCCACTTTCAACACAGCGGAAACAGACCAAGTTAGCAACCTAAAAGCATAAACCCTATATTTGAGCTTTCCTTCTGTTCTTAAAAACAAAGAAATCAGACTGAACTTGCTTACCCAGGAACCCTTTCCTCACTAAATGATGCATGACCAGTATAAACTGTAATG
This sequence comes from Chelydra serpentina, assembly GCA_037349315.1. Lineage (NCBI taxonomy): Eukaryota > Metazoa > Chordata > Testudines > Chelydridae > Chelydra > Chelydra serpentina. The sequence goes on from JBAIAC010000004.1 coordinate 66,752,649, forward strand.
GTGTCCCACTTTGAGGCAGGCAGTTTTCTCAGTAGGTTCCTCAAACCCTGGCATTCCCTTGGTTTCTAAGGTAAGGGAGGCCCTGTGGGTCATGCTCCAGATAGTCCTTTCCCTCTGGATTTGGATTGAGGCCTCCTCTCTTCTATGAAGCTGGGTACTTAAGGTTGGCTGGACACTGACCAAGAGGTAAAACTGAGTTTTCTCAGACAGTCAGAAAATAACACGTGAACAGCTGGATCTCCTTGGGCTGCTCAAATATGACTACTTGCAGACAGCTCTCTTCCCCAAACTCTGTGCCTATCCGAACTCAGTGCACATGTGTTCGCAGTCCCTGCAATGAGTGGCTTTCTGGACTGAAGTTGGTTGCCCTGGCATGCCAGCTAGACTCCTGGGCAAGTAACTCCGCCCTCCCCTCTTCTAAACTGTTCCATCCCCCATTTCTGATATGGTTCTCAAGCATCGGCTAGGCAGGCAGTTTCAGTTTCAAAAATGAGAAGTGGGCCACAATAGATAGCAAAGAAAATTAGAAGTTATTAAATGTAAAAAAAACAAGAAGGGAAGCTAAAGACTTGTGGGAAATATCAAGGGATCAGCAGATTTTGCATTAACAAGCAGTTTTTAAAAATATATTAAGAACAAAAGAAAGCTGAACAATGGAATAGGACCTTTACTAAAATGCGTATTAATTATGCAGAAAAGGAAGACGTATTCAATAAACATTCCAAACACAATGCATTTTAGTACAGATCGATATAAGGCCATACATCTTGGAATAAGTAATGCAGGCCATATCCACAGAATGGGGTGGATGGTAGCCTAAAAGTAGCAACTGATAAGAATTTAAGGATCATAGTTGACAAACAACTCAACATGAGCTCCCAGTACGATGCTGCGGCAAAAAGGACTAATTTGATCCTTGGATTTATAAACATGGGATAAATAAGTAGAAAGAGGGAGATATTACCTTTGTATACAGCATTGGTAAGATTGACAACATAATACTGGATACAGTTCTGGTGTCTAATGCCCATATTTTAAAAAGGACATTGAAAAACTGGAGAGGGTATAGAAAAGAACAGCAAAAATAATTCAAGAGCTGAAGAATGTGCCTTGCAGTGATATACTTAAGTGTTCAGTGTGTTTAGTTTATCAAAAAAAAAAAAAAAGATCAAGAGGTGGCTTGATTATATTGCATAAATACCTTCACAGGGAAAAAATACCAGGTACTAAATACCAGGCCTAGCACAGAAAGGCATAAGAAGAACCAATGGCTGGAAAATGAAACCAGACGAATTCAAATTAGGAACAAGACACATTTTTAATAGTGAGGTTGATTAACCACTGGAACAAACTACCAAGATAAGATTCTCTATCATTTCATATCTTCAGATGAAGACTAGATGCTTTTCTGGAAGATATGCTTTAGTCAAAAAAATATTTTTTGGCTCAATCCAGGGGTAACTATATGTAATTTGATAGTTTATAACATAAAGAAGGTCAGACTAAGTGATTTAACGATCACTTCTGGCCTAAAAAAAAATAAATCTATGAATCTATGAATAACATGGCGCTCAGAACACCAGCAGCAGCTGGTGGCCCATCTATATTAGGGTCCCAACACTGTTAATACCAGCAGAGTGGGTATACAAGACTTTATAGATTTTCCAACATTTACTGCCATGGGTGGAGCTAGTAATGTCCACAAGACCTAGCTGTTAGATTAGTAAACAGAGTAATACTCAATCTTCATGAGACCCACCTGCAACCTGACGCATCCAAGAACAACAAATAGGGCTGGGTCCTAAGTTCCCTCGAAGCTGCACAGCCACACAGCTCCCTATTAATCCTGCGTAGGGGCTTAGGGCTATGGTGGGGAGAGATGCCTCTCCACCAGCACAGACCTGCTGCGGCAGGGAGAGAGGTGCCCCACCCCACCAGCCCCACCGCGGACCTGCTGTGGAAGGGAGAGGCGCTCCTCCTCGCTGGCCCCAGCGCAGACCTGTCCCAGACTTGCCGTGGCTGGGGGAGAGCAGCCCCTCCCGCGGCCCAGCCCAGACGAAGCTGCCACAGCTGGGGAGAGATGCCTCTTCCCCAGCCCCAAGCTGCTGCGACAAGACGGGGCTAAGGGGGTCCTCTTTCCCACAACAGCCCCGGGACTGCCTGCACCCCAAACCCCTTATCCCCAGCCCCACCGCAAAGCCCACACCCCAATCCTCTGTCCCAGTCCTGAGCCCCCTCTCGCACCCTGAACCCCTCATCCCCGGCCCCACCCCAGAGTCTTCACCCCTAGCCGGCCCTCACCGCTTGAACCCAACTCTCTGCCCCAGCCCTGAGCCCCCTCTTGCACTCCAAACCCCTCAACCCCCACCCCACCACATGAATTTTGTTATATGCACCAATATGAAGGTGATGTGTCACACATCACCTCCTTATTAGTGCACATAACAAAATTCATTCCGCACATGGACGTAAAAAATTAGAAGGAACGCTGGCTGCGACTCTTCTTGGGATTCCCTCCAAGACTGTTTTCCACTCAGCTTCCAAAGAACTCAATTCAACTCCAGACTCCATCACTCATGTATTTGTATTTGGCACACAACAATGCTACATTGAGTTGATCAGACTTAAACACATTGGGGTGGATGTAGGGTACATCATAGTTCCAACGTCATACAGAAACTCCCTCGTTTATATATACATCTAAACATCTCATTGCACTTACTGTACATGGCATCAAACATTTTAGGATTGGTTTGGTTACTTAATACGAACCAGTCCCTGTACCACATGCTCTGTCCACATGTTGTCCATGTTTTGACTTCCTCTTTACCTCACTAATCTTATCTTCCAAAGAACAAGGCCTCCCTCCACGTATTAATTACTTATGCCAGGCCAGGCCTCAGCTATAACCCTAAGAGCCTCTCAAAGCCAACTGGCAAAGGATCCACTGTACTGTAACTCATATCAGGACTGACACACTCACTACACTCAACACACTGTTGTGATAATATGTATCCAAAAGGTATCCCATAAAGTTTCGTGTGAACTGGCAACACACTGGTAATGAATATCATTGTGTGGTGTGTATACAGATTGTGTAAAAAGAGTTATGTACGTGAGCTGGAAATATGTTCTTCAAATGTGTTTTGGAAGGCAATGGACACACAAGTGTGTCCTAGAAACAGGAATGTTGTTTGCCTATTTACCTGTGTCTCCAATTCAAATTAAATTCCAAAGACAATGGAAGTACATTTTTATATCGAAAGTAAACAAAGTGATTAAACCAACCAGAGAAGCATATTAATCAGAAGAGGAGGAAGACAGCATGGCATCCGCACAAACAGAAGAGAAGACAAACTTGATCTGGGGATACACATCAAAGGAATACATCTCAAAGGTTTACAGGACCATAAAAAGAAGAAAACTCCTTCGTTTTCCATCTCTTACTCCTGGGGGAATTCTGAGCTACTGCGCAATGCGGAATTTTGCAGAAATTAATTGTTTTTGCACATAATTTTCTTTCCCCCCACAGAAATGGGCTGCAGTGCTTCTGGCCGCCACTAGGGGCCACTGGGCCTGGCAGAGCCCAGCTCTCACATAGAAGACACTGCAGGGGCGGGGGTTGGAGAGTTAAGTAGAGAGTTCCTAGCAACTGCAGTTCCCTGCACGCCCCAAGGGAAGGAGATGGCAGAATGCAGAAAACTCCACACAAGCCTGGCTGGGACCCCATTTCTTCTTCTGGATCCCTGGACAGTAGGGGGGCTGGTGTCTGGGATGCAGGGACCATGGCTGGGCTCTAGGAGGGAGGGGGCTGACATCTGGGTTAGGGGGACCACGGCTGGGCTCTGGGGGGAGGGGAGGAGGTGCAAGTATTTGGGCTAGGGGGCCCTCCACATCTGGGCTCTGGGGGCGGAAGGAGGTGCAGGTATATGGGCTGGGGGCCCTCCACAGCTGGACTTGGGGGGAGGAGATTTGGGTATATTGGCTGGGGGGGGGCCCAGAGCTCGACTTGGTGGGTGGGGTTGTGGGTATCTGGCCCTCCGGCTGGGCTCTGAGGGGGAGGGGGGCCGAGAAACAGGAACTGGGTTGTCATGGAGGTTTCTTTAACTCTCTACAGACAAACACAACATTTTCCCCAGGAGTATTGTTACAGACATATTTGCTGACAGGTATTTTGCAATAAATAACCAAAAATAATTGAAATGGGCATGAATATGTAGTGTTATTTTGACAAATAAAATGTGCAGAATTTTTTATATTTTTGGCACAGAATTCCCCTCTTAGGGACATAGGGAACAGTACCCTTTGAGCCTGTGAATAATGGATCCTCTTGGCCTCAAGGGCAGGAGCTGCTGATAGCTTCCTATAAGTAAGAAACCATTTTAGGCAAGGATATAGCTCACCTGAACTAAGTTTTAGGCACTGGAAAGTGTATTATTTTTGTTTTGTTTCTCAGCCTTTTCTCTCTCTTTAACTGTTGCCCAGTATCACTTAAATCTGTATTCTTTATTAATAAACGTATTCTTGTTTTATTTCAAAACAATCTCTCTGCTGTATATTAAAATAAAGTGTGGGAACTCCGCTAAGCTGATTGGCTGGTGTGTACTGTCTCTTTGGTGGCAGCAAACAACTTCTGTGAGTGCCGAGCAAGAGGGACTGGACAATGCAGAGAGATGTGCCTCTAGAAAACTCAGGAACTGGTGTTCACTGATTATTACCTGCAAGGCAATGTTAAAGACTGGCAGCATCTCGAGGCATTTGCTGGTGAAACACAGACTGGCATAGCAGGGAGCTGGCACATAGTCTAATCTCTAGCAATTCTCACTCTTGCTCAGGGAGAAGGGTAACACTGTGGCTGATGGTTCTGGGCTGCCTTTAGGAGAGCGTTACAGGGGTGTGCTCTCCTTGTTTTTCCCCTGTGCTTTTGGCTTTGCATGCTAACTCCTGATACTGTTGCCAAAATAATTGGTTTCCCTGCTGCCTGCTACATTTTGATTTCATTGTCTAACAATGAGTTTGATGACACCCCGAAGACCTCCAGCAGTCCAAAAGGACAGGAGAGCACGACACTTTCTCCTTAAGAAAATAAGGCCACGAGTGGGATATTTTTTTTCCTGCAGTCAATCCATGTGGCCTCTTAGATGTATGACATTCAATAGACATGTGAAAAGAACTACACTTAGGAAAGATAAAAATCAAATGCACAAATACAAAATGAGGAATAATCAACTAGGCAGTAGAAAAGTATCAGGGGGTTATAGTGAATCACAAATTGAATCTGAGCCAACAATGTGATGCCCACTCTACTTGGCACTGGTGAGGCCTCAGCTGGAGTAGTGTGTCATTTTAGCAAAGAAGTGGATAAATTGGAGAGAGTCCATCAGAGAGCATTTTGATAAAAGGATTTAGAAAACCTGACCTACAAGGAATAGTGAAAAAACTGGGCATGCTTAGTCTTGAGAAAAGATGACTCAGGGGGGACCCGATAGTCTTCAAATATGGTAAGGGCGGTTATAAAAAAAAATGGGCAATGGTCAATTGATCTCCAAGACAAAAGTAATCAGCTTAATCTGCAGCAAGGAAGAATTAGGGAAAAAAACTTTCTAACTATAATGATAGTTAAGCATTGGTATATGCTTCCAAGCATTGGTATAGGTTGTGGAATCCCTGTCATTGGAATTTTTTAGACAAGCACCTGTCAGAGTTAACCTACGTTTACTTCATCCTGTCTCAGAACAGGGGGGTAGACTACATGACCTCTCAAGGTACCTTTTCAGTTCATTTCCATATATTTCTGAATCTATAATTATTCTTAGGAGTCCCTTTGGGTAGTGATGACCTGAATGGGTTCTGCTATCTGCATCAGCTCTGATTTGATTAATCTTCACTGTACTAATGTTTGTGCACACATCCCTAAATCCCTTAGGACTAGCACCATGCCTAGTTCTAGCTCATCAGCAGAACGATGTCCCTGGGAAGCCCTGTTGTTTATGTCCTCTTTAAAATGGTACTTCCCAGTCCTATAGTTGCAATCAATAATGGGACAGGACTTCTTCTATATACTCCAGTCTGTCAGACTGGAAAAAAGATGCTTAGAAGGCCTGGAGAATCCTCCTTTGGATTCATAGTCAGTGTCCTTGTCTTTTTCATTCTCTCTCTCAGAATCAAATAGTCTCTACATACTTCTGCACAATGATTCTTCAGGCCATCCTGTTAATGGTCCTTCAGCTTTAAATCTGACTATTATTGCTCCTCTGTCAGCTCAGTTTTCCATTAGCAATGAGAAAGTTACTCACCTTGTGGAGTAATGATTGCTCTTCGAGATATGTCCCCCTCTGGGTGCTCCATTATAGTGTCCCTATGAGTGCTCTTGCGTCTCTGTGCTGCTGATCAGAGAACTTTGATAGTAGTGTCCCTTTGGCCTGCACATGTTGTTCCCGCTTCATGCTCTGCCCCGAGGCTAACCAGAGCTCCGTGAGCGAAGCTCCTTCAGCTCCTTCTCTATTGCAGAGTCTTTGACAAGAACGCCCAAGAAGAAGAGAGAAGGGTGGGTCATAGAGCACTCACAGGGACACATCTAGAAGAACCATCATTACTACATAAGGTGAGTAACTTCCTCCTCTTCTTTGAGCAGTGTGCCAATGAGTGCTCCACTGTAGCAGTGTCCCAAGCAGTATCCCTAACGGGAAGCTGAGGCTTCAGAGTCACGTCTGTTATGGATGACAATACTGCGGAGCCGAAGATAGTGTCAGAAGCAGAGTCCCCAGTAATCGCTTAGTGTTCTGTGAAAGTATGCACGGATGCCCAGGTTGCTCACTGCAGATTTCCGAAATAGGAACGTCCTTTAGGAAGGCAACAGAGGAACAAACTGACCTCATGGAGTGTGTGCGGATTCCGGATGGAGGTACTTTGTTATGAACCTGATAACAGTATTTGATATCATTTGAGACCCATTTGGAGAGTCTCTGGGATGACACCAGTGCACCTTTAGACCTTTCTGCAATGGAGAGGAAAAGCCTAGGAGATTTTCTAAAGGCTTTTATCTTGTCCAGGTAAACGGCCATGGCTCTCCTAACATCTAGCGTGTGCAGTATAGGCTCCCTGTTATCACAGCGATGCTTAGGGTAAAAGGTTGGTAGGTGAATCAACTGATTTATGTGAAAAGACAAGGTCACCTTGGAGAAGAACTTTGGGTGTGGCCTGAGAATAACTTTGTCCAGAAAAAATATTGTTTAAGGGGTGTGTGCCATTGGTGCTGTTATATCCCCTATTCTTCTTGTCAGGGTGCTCGCCGCCAGGAAGCTGTCTTCACAGGCAGGTATGTGAGCAAACAAATAGCCATGGATTCAAAGGGCAGCCTAGTCAGGCTATTTACTACTAAATGTAGGCCCCACGTTGGGGTAGGATGTCTGGGCTGGAGAAAAAGTTTTACTATACCCTTGAGGAATCACTTTATGGTTGGGTATGAGAGCACTGAGTATCCCTCTATTTATTTATGAAAGGCTGCTATGGCCACTAGGTAAATTTAGAGTGAACTAAGATAGCCCTGATTTCTTGAGAGGCAGTATATCATCGAGAACCATTAGGAGAGTAGTAGATGTCAGGGAAATTTGTTTGGAATTACAACAAATTTGAAACCTTTTGCAGGTAAATACAACAGGTATCTGATTTTCTACTGTGTGGTAACCACTTCCTGTATTTCCTCAGAGCAGGATCCTTCTACGCGCTGGAACCGTGAAGGAGCCAGGCCTTGAGTGGGAGTATCCACAGGTTGGGAAGGAGAATGTGTACTTCATTCTGTGAGAAGAGGTGTGGAGTGGGTTGCAGAGATCAGTGGGCACACTGCCAGTTATGACAGGTATAGGTAACACATTTGTCTTGGCCAAGAGAGAGCCATCAGTATGACATTTCCTCTATTTTTAACAAGACTTTTACTAGTAGAGGGAATGGGGGAAAGACGTATAGAAGGTCCTTCTCTCACGGAAGGGGTGTTCCCCCTCAAGGAGCGTTGTCCTAGTCCTCCCCTGGAGCAGTAGCATGGACACTTCTTGTTCCACAGGTTGGGATGTAGAATATGTTCTTCGTTCTGCAAGAGGTATGTAGTGGATTGGAGAGAGATCGGTGGGCACACTGCCAATTGTGACAGGTAAGGGTAATATGTTTGTCTCGGCCAGGAGAGAGCCATCAGTATGCCGTTTTCTCTCTCTTTTTTTTTTTTTTTTTTTAACAGGACTTTCACTAGTACAGGGAACGGGGGAAGGATGTATAGAAGGTCCTTGTCTCACAGAAGGAGAGCACCCCCTAAAGAGTGTTGTTCTAGCCCTGCCCTGGAGCAGTAGCATGAACATTTCTTGTTCAGGTAAGTGGTGAACAGGTCTATAGTTGGTGTCTCCCACCATCTGAATATGTCATGTAATACTGCTGAGTTAATCTCCCATTCATGGCCATGTGGGAACTTGCAGCTGAGACTGTCCGTTATGTTTTGTACTCCTGGAAGGTAGGCCGCTGATATTGTGACACTGTGAGAAATGCACCAGTTCTACAGCTTTAGTGCTTCTTCACAAGGAGACCACAATCTGGTGCCTCCCTGGTGATTTATATAGTACATGCATGCTATGTTGTCTTGTCAAGACTCTTGTGTGTGTTCCTCTGATTAGCAGAAGGAAGTTGGTGCAGGTATTCCTGACTGTTCTGAGTTCAAGGAAGTTGATGTGAAGAGATATCTCCATAGATGATCACTTGCCCTGTGTCGTAAGACTGTCAAGCTGTGCGCCCCACCCTATGAGGGACGTATTGCTCGTGAGAAGTAATGATGGGGAAGTTCACGAGAAGGGGATCCATGTGCAGACATTTGCTGTGTCTTTCCACCAGTCCAGGGAGTGTTTGACTTTGGTGGGCAGTGATACACGTTTGTCTAGTCTGCCTCTGTTCGGCCTGTAAATCAAGTTAAACCACAGCTGGAGGCACCTCCTGTGAAGTCTGACATGAGATATCCCAGACGTGCCTGCAGCCATATGTCCCAGAAGTTGGAGGCTGTGTCTGGCTGATATTTGAGGGCTGCTTTTACTGCCTCTATGAGCGTGGCCAAGGTGTGGAACCTGTGCAGTGGCTGAAGTGCCCTCGCCTGTAATGAGTCAAGATCGTCTCCTATGAACTCTAGGCGATGTACAGGGGTCAACGTTGAATTTTGGACATTGATCTGTAGGCCCAGCTCTCTGAAGAAGTCTACAGCAGTTTGAGTGACCTGGAGGGCCTCCTTGAAGGAGCGGGCTCTGAGGAGACAATCATCCAGGTAGGAGTAGATTATAATCCCCTGGGAACGTAGGTGAGTTACCACTATGCAGAGGACCTTGGGGAATACTCTGAGCCGATGAGAGCCAAAGGAGAGTACTCTGTATTGATAATGATCCTGGCCCAGGCTAAAACTGAGGAATCATCTGTGGGAAGGTAGGATCGATATGTAGAAATAGGCATCCTATAGGTCGAGGGCCAAGAACCAATCTCCTTGCTCCAAATATGAAATCATTGCTGCTAGTGTGACCATCCTAAATTTTTGAACTTTGACAAATTTGTTCAGTGCTCTGAGGTCTAGTATGGGTCTCGAACCTCCCATCTTTTTGCTTATCAGGAACTAACGAGAGTAGAAACCTTTGCCTCGGAGGTGCTGAGGTTCAGGCTCTATTGCTCCTAGAAGGAGGAGATGAATAAACTCTCGTGAGAAGAGTCCCTGAAGAGGGATGGGGAAGAGTGAGAAGGGAGGTGAAGTGGATGGAGTACTCAGTGAGGATGATTTCCAAAATCCATCTGTCAGATGTTATTCGTTCCCAGTTGACGTGGAACAAATCAAGGCAGTACCCAAAAGGATACAATGGGTTGGTGTTGAGGGGAGTGATTTGTCAGTGCCCCAACCAAGATGTCAAAACTGATGTTTTAACCTGGATTGTTGTGAAGAGGAAGACTGGGGGCCTAATGGTTGAAGGTTTGGAAAATCTGGATTCTTCCCTTTGAGGCTCATAATAGAGTTGAGTTAGAAAATGTGGTGTGCAGGATTTTATGCTGAGGTTGAGGACTAAATTTTCTTTTTTGTCCAAGTGTATAAATCCCTAATGACCAGAGAGTGGCCCTGGAATCTTTGAGCACATGGAGGGATGCGTCAGTCTCCTCAGCAAACAATTTGGTGCCTTCGAAGGGGAGGTCCTCTACTGTTGTCTGTACTTCCTTATAGAAGCCAGATAGCTGTAGAGATGGACCGGGCTTCATCAAGCGCTGATTGGAGTGCTGTCTAGGACACCGGTTGTCCTTCACTAACAATGGCATGAAACTGTTCACATTCTGACTCCGGTAGCTGATCAATAAACATTAAGCTGGTGTAATTGATGTAGTCACATTTTGTGGCCAGAGCTTGATAGGTTTGCAATTCTGAATTGCAATGTGGTGGATGAACAGGCCTTTCTCCCAAATAGGTCGAGGTGCTTTCAGTCCCTGTCATAGGGAGTGGACGTCACAGGGTGTTGGTGACCTCGGGAGTTTACCACATCCACAACAATGGAATTATTGGGGGAAGGGAGAGGGAAAATGGGAAAAAATAAATTCTCTATCCTTATAATATTTCTCATCAGCCCATTTGCAAGTAGGTGTGACTGATGCTGGGGTTTGCCATATAAGCTTGGCTGGGTCCAGAAGGGCCTCATTGATGGGGAAAGAATAGGAGTGCTAGTTGTCCAGGAATTTATGATGGGCATCTTCTACCTCCTCAAGAGACATTTGCAATGTGTCTGCCACCCTTTTTGCTAGATCTTGAAATAGCCTGAAGTGGTGGGGTAGGGATGGTGGAGGAGGAGGTATCACTGCCTTGTCTGGAGAGGAGGAAGAGTAGTTGAGTTGTTGTGTGACTTTCTTCTCAAATCTACCTTCCTTTTCCTACATGATCTCCTGTGGAGGTTCACAGGTTCTGGATATCATGGCTGAGGGAGAGCACCTCAAAGGCTCATGGTGGGCCCAACTAGATGCTCAGGAGACATGGAGTCTGTACGCTGCCCAAGGATCCCAGTAGGGCTACCTGGGTAGTGGAAATGGTCCTACTGGTGGTGCTCACTGCTGGCCATACTAGGGTTGTTGAGGAGCAGATAGAGGATATGACTGGGGGCCCAGGTTGGTAGCAGGCACTATAAGGAACATGGGAGGAGTGATGGAAGACGACCTCCTCTTCTTTGTTAACTGATTCACCACTGGAGAATGGAGGTGCATTACATGGTAGTGGCAGAGATTCCTGCATCTGAAGTAAACTTGGTTCTGAAGCAAACTTGGTTCTGAAGCCTCAGTACCGAGCAAGGGAGCCTCAGGTATGTCAGAAACCATGAAGTCTTTAGAATGCCTGAATTCTTGTGGTACTGACCTATTCGGGGCAGACGGTGCTTGTCAGTGGGTCAATTGCAACGAACGGATCCGTGATCTGGGCCAAGCCAAGCACTGCAAGGCGGGATGGCTCACTATTGATGGTGCCAATGGTAGTGCTGGTATGGCGGCGTCTTCTTGCGGGTGGTGCAGTCTCTGTCCTTGCCTTTATGTTTCGGTACCGTTGCTTCAGTGCCTATGGCCATCAGGTCCTTAGATGCATCAATGGTAACTGCCACTTCAGACCCTCGTGAGCTATAGATACCGTGTTTAGACTGTTTTGGTACTGACAATACCAAATGTGCTAGTGATCTTTTTCAGCTAGTTCAAAGCTCACTCCGGGGACTCTGGGCTCTCTATTTTGAAGCCTCACATGAGGATTCCATGGCTGTTTTCTTTGACCCATGATCCTTAGATGTCAAGGGCTGTGGGGAAGATTCATGCCATCTGGGTGACTCCTGGCTCAGATCCAGAGAGAGCTGAAGAGCTACCTCCACAAGGAGGAGTTTTATTCTCAGTCCTTCCAACAGCTGGACTTGAGTTGTTGGCAGAGACCACACTTTTAGGAAAAGTGGCTTTCCTTGAGGAAACGGATGCAGTGGTAATATTTATCTGCAACAGGGATGGCCTCCTTAAACGAGAGGCACCTCTTAAAGCCTGGTGAACCAGGAAGGCTCTATGCTGTGGCAGACTGCAGACTGGGGGGTGGGGGAAGAATAAAAAGTTGTTTTGGGTTATGTTTTCGTTTTGGTTTGTTTTTTTTAAAGAAAGAGAAAATAAAGAAACCTCTACAAATAAGAAAGGGATTAACTAAATACTGAAGTTCTACGAGAGAAATAATCTGATGAACAAACTGCTATTAGCTGTGTTTCTAGCCAGAGGCAGTTGAGAAGGAACTGAGTGGGGTTCGCCCGCACAGTGCTGGTTAGCCTCGTAACAGAGCACGAAGAGGGGACACCACATGTGCGGGCTAAACGGACACAGCTACCAAAGTTCTCCGATCAGTAGCGAAGGGACACAAACACACCTACAGTGGTGCACCCATAGGGACACTACTCAAACAAGAACACATGGTTTCACAGACTGACAGCTATTGTAGGTGCATCCAAGTTTGCAAACTAACAAAGTACTGCTCCAATATAAATACAACTGTTGTTTTCCTTAACATACAGTTCTTAGCCTTGAGAAAATGAATCGCCGGCCTCTTACGCACCAGGGAAGGCACTTGGCCACATTCCCATGGAATACAGTCCATTTGGAAACCCACGCAAACACTTCTCCCTTGAAACACCCAATCAATTCAATATATTAGCCTTTACAGCATAGCACTCTGCACCAGAGCATATATCCAGTATAAAGTCTGTACCTCTCCCATCAGAAAAAGGATCAAATATATGGCATGGATTCATCCTACACTGAGATAATGTGCCTATCTGCTTGAAAGTGACTGCATAAACACCTTTGGGCATCTTCTAGTCTCAGTTTGGGCAAGAAAGGGGTTGGGCTTACTGGCAGCTGGGCAGCACAAGTTGGGCTAGTGACCCCCAAATCAGCTCCTACTGAACCTCTTGCCTCCCTTGGACAGGATGACCATTTGGTTCATCTTCAAAAATTGAATCTATGCTTGTTGAGTCTCTTACTGTTGTGGTGTATCCTGGTTTAGCTGCTGCTGCTGTACAGACAACCATTTCAGAACTTCCTTTATTTTTCTCCTTTCTGCGATATGACCAGAAATTCCACTATTAGTATCAGATGTGAATGAAGTGAGTCCTCACCATCTCTCCATATAGTATAATACAGACAGAAAAGTTTAGCATCCAAAACTCGCACCTTACATGGGTAAGTTCTTCTTTATTCTTAAGAGAAAAAAAAACATAAATCTTAGCCTCAACTTCCTCCTGAGCCAGTTGTTTCTGGAGATTTTCCCCAACAGATGTTTGTAAGATTCTCAAAAGCTACTATGATCATCACTATAGAAGAGCCTACAAATAAAAGAAAATAATGAAACTCTCCTTTGTCTAATCCTATGCCATCTACCTTACCTTAGACACCATCTTTTATCCTTCGAATCCTGCCCTAATGAGACTCACCTGGCCTAGTTGCCAGATAAGTTAAAAAAAAAAAAAAAAGTTCTATAGCTCTTTGAGATCCTAGGCCTGGACATTGTCACAACAGGAAAGACAAGTGCAAATGTTAAGAATCTCTAATTTGCCCACATTGTCCATGGAAAGCATTTTCATTTACTGGTTTAGTGGTTAAATGTAACCAACAACTTTGCAAGTCAACACAAGTCTAAGAACCTTAACACTTGAGGGATGACAGTTACATTTTTGCCCTTAAGGTTACATTATATTTTATTCTCTTTATTCCCCCTTCCCCTTTTGGAGGAAGAGGGGGGAAATAGAGGAAAAAACATTTTAATATTTAAATAGTTCAAAATATGCTTTCGGAGTTTACATCTCTTTAAGGTGGATGGTTGTGGGGGGGCAGGGAAGATGAGGTTTGTTTCTGTTATTTGGCAGGAGTCAGTTTTGTTTAAAACTGGGTTATTTGAGTAGGAGCACATTAGTGTTTTTTGAGACAGATTTTCAAACAGAAAATAATTTACTGGTAGCTCTGTTTCTCATAGCCTCCTCTTCTCCCCTCCTGTGACAATGGATAACTGGCAGACAGCAGAGAAAAACAAGATACACAATAGTAATAATAAACAGGCAGAGCACATCACCCACTGGGAAGGAGGGTGGAAGGTAGGATAAGAAAAAGAGGAGACTATGACAAACAGCTAAGTATTTTTCTCTTTTTCGTGTCTATCTTCTCCTATCCTCTGACAGGGTATTAAGAGAGACACAGTGCAAGTATCAAGCAGTAAACCTAGGAAGCAGAGCTACCTTACTGTGTCAATAGCAGAACCCTGCAGCCAAAGAAGGCATCCTGGGAAGCAGAGATAAACACTTACAAATCGTGAGGAGACAACCACGTTGCCACCTTACACACCTTGGAAACGAATGCTCAGCATTAACTGCCCATGAAGCAGAAAACTCTTTCATTACATGGCACCTTGCACGTTGGGAACAAGGCCATAGCCTCATTACACATTGGAAGAGCACAACCTAAGACCAGCACTTAGTAATACAGGAGAACCTCAGAGTTACAGACACCTCGGGAATGGAGTTTGTTCATAACTCTGAACAGTGTCTTCACCTCCTACCAATAAGTGGCTGGTGGGACGGGAAGTGGGGGTAGGGACGGGAAGCCCAGCTGTGGCTACCTCTAAGATGCAATACAGGCAAAGTACAGTATGTGCTTTTTTTTTTTTTTTGGTCCTCACTGCTTCCCGATTGCTTATTTCCAGTTCCACATGGTGTCCAATTGACTGGTCAGTCAATAACTCTGGTTTTCATACTTTTGAGGTTCTACTATAGTCATTTTATCTGCAGTCTTGCCCCTGTTGCAACCCTCAAAATAGACAAACAGTTGCTTTGACTTTCTAAAGTCAAGAAGGAAAAAGAAAAAAGTAGCGGAGAACACACAACATTCAATAAATGCTATCTCTGAACCTAAGGACGGTGGGGAGAGAGATGCCAGGACTAAGAGAGGAAGAGCAATGGGTTTGTTCAGGTGGAACTAGGTACTGTCTGTGATTTTTTACCCTAAACTCATAAATAGTTTGCCCTCTATTTCAAAGATAGAAAGATATGCACAGCTGTTTTCCCCCTCCAGGTACTAACACGTACTCCAGGTAACTTAACAAGTAAAAAGTGACTTTAATAAGTACAGAAAGTAGGATTTAAGTGATTACAAGTAGTAACTGACAGAACAAAGTGAATTACTAAGTAAAATAAAATAAAACACACAAGTCTATGTCTAATCAAACTGAATACAGATAAAAACCTCACTAGTTCCAGCAAACTTTCTTTTACAGGCTACAGTCCTCCTAGCCTGGGTCCAGCAATCGCTCACACCCCCCCCCCCCCTATTGTCTTTGTCCTTTGTTCAGTCTCTTTCAGCTGTGTCCTTAGGGGGTGGAGAGTCGCTCTCTTTAGCCAGCTGAAGACAAAATGGAGGGGTCTCCCAGGGGTTTAAATAGACTTTTCTCCCCTGGGTGGCTACCCCTCCCACCCCCTGTGTAACATCCAGTTACAGAATGGAGTTTTGGGCTCACATGGGCAAGTCACATCTCCATGCACAACTCAGCACAAACAGTCCCATGACATTCCTGGCCAAGCTTAGATGTGGATTGGTGCAACTTCTTTTTGTCTGTTACGCGCTTCTTGATTGGGCACTTTACCTGCACATTCCTTTCTCAAGACATGATCCAATGCTCTTACAAAGGCTATGTATAAAACCAGCAAATATACAACCAATATTCATAACTTCAACTACAACAATGACACATGCATACAAACAGGAGGAATAGATTCAGTAGATCATAACTTTTAGAGATATGTTACATGGCACATGTAGCATAAAACATATTCCAGTTACATCATATATACATTTATAAGCATCGCCCCATAAAGTCTTATTGGGTACACTGCACACTGTCCTTCGGAACAAATTCCAGGGAAGGCTGAAACCACCTCCCACACACACTTTGTCTGGAAAAAAATGACAAATAAAGAGACTACGTAAAGAAGTTCAACTTACTCTTCAGTCTGAAATCCCTGCAACACTAATGGCTGTCCTAAAGGAAGGAAATCCGTTCTAGGAGCTCAACTGTAGGTTGCATTAGAACCTGCAGGATGTAGATCAAGTCCCACTGAGGAATCTCTTGAGGAATCACTAGTCTGAGTCCTTTTTTGAATACTAATGGAAGAAAATCTAGAACACCCAGAAGTAAACAGAAAGGCAATAATGGTCTGACATCACATCAGGACATAGAGATCTTCCAGATCAGAATAAACGAGAGAGGCAACAACAAGCTTTCTGTTGCTCTATTGACCGTCTGTCACCTCAGCCAAGAAACCTCCCTTTAAGAAAGATTTCCTTCAAAGAGCATGCAGCTACCCTGAGATGAAGGTGATGGCAAAGCACATGGCTTTCAGAGAGCAGGTCTAGCATCTTGGGAAGTGTTCACAGGAGAGTTCACATCTAGGCCTGTCAGATCTCAAAACCAGCAGCAGTGGAGTTACTATGGAGCTAGGAAAAACAGTTTTATCCTGTCTGACCTTTTTCACCACTCTCGGTAGCAGGGGAAGCAACATCTCACTTTCCCATTTCAACTCCATAATAAGCACTGCAAAGGAGTGTGAGGGCTTGGAGGGGTTGAGGTGGGTCTGAAAATAAAATAAGGACACTTGATGGATACCATTAAGAAAAAAAAAACAAAAAAAAACCCAAAGTGCCTTACACTCTGGCAATGGCCTCAAAAATGAAAGAACTGGGGCTCGATGCTCCCTTAACAGTTTCTGATTGAGCCAGTCTACAAGCATATTTTCACAGCACTCCAGCACTATTGCTAGAAGGCAGGTTCTAGCCCAGGGGTCGGCAACCTCCGGCACACGTGCCAAAGGTGGCACGCGAGCCGGTTTTTGATGGCATGCGGTGGCGGCTCAGCGGCGCCGCTCTAGGATTCCCCCCATGGGCACCTGCCAGCAGGGGTCCCGCAGCTGGCCCCACCAAGTGCCCGCTGCTGGCCTGGGTGAAGGAAACCAGGCTTACAGTGGGCTGAGACCCTGGCTGGCAGGAGCCGGTGGCTGGAACAGCAGAGCGGGGAGAGGGCTGAGACGCTCAGCCCTCCGCAGCTTTGGGATTCAAGCTGATGGCCCCTTGCCAACTGGGGTCCCGCCGCCCGGCACCACTCAGCGCCCGCTGCTGGCCTGGGTGAAGGGAAACCCAGGCTGGCAGTGGGCTGAGACCCCGGCTGGCAGGAGTGGGCGGCAGGAACCCCAGAGGTTAAAATGTACTACTGGCACTCAAAGCCTCAAATTATAGTGAATAAATGAAGACTCGGCACACCACTTCTGAAAGGTTGCCGACCCCTGTTCTAGCCAAACACCTAAAAAGTATTACCTCTGAAAGGAGGGGAGAAGTGCCAGTACCTCCTTAACAGATGGCAGAAGCCACCACTGTTTGATTGTCACTACAGACACAGAGAAGGATGTTCAGGACCTGGGGCTCCCAAATGAGAAGAGTAAGTTGGGAGCTCCGTAGCTCAAGGAGCCTGACATTTCCCTCACATTCTTCCCTGGGTCAAGACCTGGGTTGACAAATTACCTGGATGCACAGTCACAACCCAAGACACTCATATTGGTAACTACACAGAGCCGGGGAAGAGGCAGGAAAAATGGTGTGGAAGGAGAAGACCACAACTTTAGAGGTCCAAATTTACACAGGAATAATAAGGTTTCCTCCAGTGAAGAGAGGGCAAGAGGAAAGACTGCCAGCGCCAGAATCACCATCCTATGAAGGTGAGATTTATGTATACAACTCTGCTCTCTTGCTGCTAGTATGAGGTATCATAGTATCATCTGTTAATTCAGTGTCTTAGGACAGGAAAAGAAACACAATGACAAGGAAATGATATACCCTTTTAAAAAATACTGCAGAACACCACTTCTGAAGAGAATAACTTTAGGATAGGTCTCTCCATCCTCACTTAGTTATCAGATTGGCTCCTATCCTCCCATCCTCAAGAGAAACGGCAGACCACCACTCCCACAAGCATAATAGTTACAATGAATGCTGGTCTATGATATACATTTTAGATACTAAATTTTTACTGAAGGATAAAGTTGAAAACAATTGAGCCAAATCAGCCAGGAGAAAGAATTTAAACAGAATAAAGAGAATGATAATTGGGAACTGTTTAAGAACATTATACTAGATTCTCAAAAAAAACAAAATTACATAGTCAAGAAAGAAGGCTATACTGATTTTAAAAACAGCCTCATTTAGAGGGGATGTAAAAGCAGCTATAAAAAACAATCATTATTGTTAAAAAAAATAAATCTATAGATCGGAGACTGACTTATTCAACAAAATAAACTAATAGTAATGGGCTTCATAAATGCTGACTGCTGTTGGAAATATAAAACTTACTTGGTGCTACATTAATTTGGAGAGTGCCCTGAATCAAGAATTTCTGGTATGAAGTGAGTCAAAAGACCAATTTGATATTTGATGGAATGTTGGAGCCCTCCTCCTTAAGTTTCATTCTTGGATATACTTCTGATACCTGTAGGTTAGCTGGTAACAAGGTGGTGTGGTTTAAATATGTAACTTGCCTTGCTAAAAAATTAATCGTGAAAAAAAAAAGAAAAGTTGATCCCCACAAACATTGATTCCTGGCTCAGTGATATGGCTGACCTCACAGCTAACAAATAACTAGCATTCTGCAGAAGGGGAATGCCTGAAAAAAAGCAAATCAATTTGGGCTGACTTTTTAAAGAGCTCTGATTAATGCAAATCCTGAAGATAAATATGTCACTTCCCCTCCCTTTATCCTAACCCTCTAAGTACTTTGTGTATTATGATTAATCAGGTATATTTGTTATATTTAAAAAAATATTTATTTATTTTTTAAAGTGTGTGTGTATATATATATATATATATATAAAAAAATTTAAATATATCCATCCATCCATGCACAATCACACACCAAATGGAAAAAAAAAAGGGAAAGTTGATAGCAATCAATATAAATCAGAAGCAAAGTGTAGAAAATTGATAAGGGAAGTAAAAGGACCTAAGACGACATCTCTGGCCAGGAATGTTAAAGACAATAAGGAAGAGATTTTTCAGTAGCAGAATTGTTAATCATGACACAGAAAAGTCAGAAGTGTTCAAAAAAATATTTCTGTTCTGTGTTTGGAAGAAAAAACAGATGATGTAGTCCTATTATATGATGATGAAATACTTATCATTCACAATATATCAGTATGTCTACACTGCACAGTCCTTTTAGGGTAGAGTACGTACATGGTTAGCCCCTCCCGACTCTACCACAGGTATAAATAGTGTAGATGGTGAAGCACTGCTTAGGTGAATAAAGACACTCCTGAACCTTGTGGGCATATACCCAGACCCAGGTATGTATCTACTCACCATGGAATGCCTCCCCATCTACACTGCTTTTTAACAGTGTAGTGTCCCACTGCCTGATGCCTCCCTACTGCTGGAGACTTTCCTCACCACAGTGAGGGACTCTGGCATGGAGGAGGCAGTGGGTATCTACATGGTAAGTAGTAAGTACCTACATGGTGAACAGAAATTTGATAATAGAGGGCTCTTCACACTAGCAAACAAAGATATGACAAGAACCATGGGGTGGAAGCTGAAGCTAGACAAATTCAGACCCTAAATAAGGCACACATTTTTAACAATAAGGATAATTAATCACTGCAAAAACTTGTAAAGGGTTGTCTCCATCATAGTAAATTTTTAAATCAAGATTGGATTTTTCCCCCCTAAAAGATGTACTCTAGTTCAAGCACAAATATTGGACTTGAAGCAGGAATTAATACAGGAAAGTCCTATGGCCAATGTTATGCAGTAGGTCAAACTAGAAGACCACATTTGTGAGTATCAATATTTTAAATTTTCAAATATATTCTAACACATTTTAAATATTATGTTAATATTTTAGAGGTCTGACAGCTTACTATAAAAACTTCTAGATCGTGAGATAGTCTGACTTACCAGATAGCAAACCTTAAAAAAAAAAAAAAAATGAACAAAGGAAGGAAGTTACATTACCAAACACACATCAATAACTAGCAATAAAACAAGTGGCCAAGAAAACACATGCAACTATTTTAAATGTTTTGGATCCATGTGGTTCAAAAAAACTCCGAAATTTGGCTTTTTTTGAAACTTTACAATATGAATGAACAAGGAACTCTTCTGCAGTTCAAGTGAATACTATTCCTTGAATAAGTGTTTTGATACAGTAATTCAAGTAACAATACATGGATGCAAAATTACAACATTCAGTGTTGATCTATATAATATTATATAAATGTACATCCCAAAACACTGTCTAACATGCAATTATGATATTTTGTTCCAACCTAAGTCATGCAGAACGATCGAATATTTGTAGAATAAGAAGTTGATTATGTTCCACTGAGGGTACGTCTTCACTACACGTCGAATCAGCGGGTAGTGATCGATCTTTCAGGGATGGATTTTTTGCGTCTAGTGTAGACGCGAATAAAATCGATCCCTGATCACTCTGCCATCGACTCTGGCAATCCACCACGGTGAGAGACAGAAGTAGAGTCGACGGGGGAGCGGCAGCAGTCGACCCTGCAGTGTCCTCACGGTGCAGTAAGTCAATCGAGGTACGTCGACTTCAGCTACATTTTCATATAGCTGAAGTTGCGTACCTTACATCGATCCCCCCAGTGTAGACCAGGGCTGAGTGTAGTCAGATTCTTTAACTTCTCACTCTAAATAATACTTTGAATAGAAGTAATATTAAGAATCTGAGATTCTTTTGTCCCCAAATAGAACTGTATTGATTTTCTGCTTTGAGTAAAATGCTGTGGAATGTGAAGTGCTATACAATTACACTCCAGGGAAGCATTCACAGATAAGGGGCTGCTGGAGATTTCTCAAAGTAGGATCCCAGATCAAGTCAGCTCTAATGTAAAAGAAAAGTCTTTCTGCCTAGTTCATGACCAGGAACAATGTGACAGCTTTGTGCAATACAGGTGAAGTTAATACAGAGTGTTCCACAAAAAAATCATTTCGCAGGTATGGTAGAAACAAAAAATTATTAAATATTTGTTTATCTGTCTGAATACATACATAAAGTAGAGTTGCATTCTGGATGCTGGTAATAAGGAAGCAGATACTAAAGCAGAATATAAATTGAAGTGTTTAGATAAGATTTATCTACTCTGCAAATGTAAAAAAGATTGAGTTTTGTTTGCTTACTAGAAATGCTAAGAGACTAATTATGCAGCAATGATTTTCCAGCTGAATAATTTGTGTTAAGAGTTTTTGTCAGTAACAGGTTTCTGTTTAATGAGACGGTTACACTGAAATATTGGTATTTAAACTGCTTGTCAATTTACATACCTGAATCATGGTCTCTGCCAGCTGTGTTTCATCTACTTCCAATATCATCATTTTGATTTCCTCATAAGGCACTCGGAAAGAACCAAGGAAAATTGCTAGAACAAATACGTAATACATAATGAATGGAGATGTAGTAAGAAGCTGATCTTTCACTCTACTTAGAAAATAAACACTAAATGGATTGTAGAATTCTTCAGGCCACCCAAACATTGCATATGATAATATGGATAAGAGATAAAACTTTTTATGCAGATTTTGCAGCTTTTATAATTTTTAGTCTGGCTCTTCCAGTCCTCTGGCAGATGAATTACTGCATCAACAGATGCCGCAGTAACCATAGAAAGTGAGACAAAAAGAGTCCTTGCTCTAGAAGAGCCATTCATCATTTATTATATTATTTGTACTTGGGTGACCATTTTTACATGTTTCCCCTTTACTGCATAGGAATCTCAGCTCTCTCCCCCTCCCGCCTTTTTTTTTTTTTTTTTTAAGAGAGAGAAAGAAAGAGAGACAGAGAGAGAGAGAGAGAGAACACTATCTTTAGCAAGACCACTGCAAATTGCAAAACAATCACATTCCTTGAATATTGCTTTTGTTTGCTGTAGTATAACTGTCCAACATTTTCTTCATACACAATATTTAATAAATTATTACTCATGAACCAACTCCCCTCCTAAGTCCACATCTTCTCTTCAACCTTCCTCATCTGTTCTAATGATTATCATTATTATTTTACAGCACCAGATAGAGTACTAGGCACCTCACTATAAAAATAAAACAATAAACACGAGTGTCATCTTACACTGGGGTTACATTCCGCAGTCAGCACGTAAAGCGAAAACCGCATATAATCAAAATAACGTTGAGTGTAATGGCGGGCGGAATCGCCCGCACTACAAGACAGTATTTAAATTGTTATTTTTCTCTTTCTTTTTTTTTTTTGCCGGCCGCGCAAAGCTGAATTCGCACATGTTAAATGCACATAAGATGAGACTTGCCTGTAAATCTGTGCCCTGAATATCTTTAAATCTAGTCGCAGATATTATGCAAGAAAAGGGTATCAAAACAGGAGAGAGGATAAGAGATAATAGACAACAAATGGTAAGATTATGCTGTTATTCAGATAAGTAGAGAGGAAGGTACATCTTAAAGGCAAGGACACAGTTTAAGCTTGATGTTGGGAGACAGTGGCGTTACTCAAAGAGGTAGTTGATGTGGCCAAAAAACAACACCTTTGCAACTGTGTTTGCGGGGCTGGGTGAGGAAATATGAGTGTTGGAAATCTTGGAAAGGGAAAAGCTGCAGTACTCAAGAGAGGACACTGACAGCTCGGATGAGGGTTTTGCTGTCTGGTCAGAAAGAAGCGGTTGCATTTTAAAAATATCATGCAAAACGAAGAGGCAATATTTGGATACAAAATGGATGTGAGGAGTAGGAGGAATAAAGGTTGACCCTCAAGTTATAGGCCTGAGTAATGGGAAGGATGGTGGCATTGAGAAAATTAACAGAAAATGGGGGCATATAAAAGGCTCCAGAGATTAAAAAGTAGGTGCTCATGTTTTGGCCATATTACGTTTAAACTGTTGATGGAGCATACAGGAGATATTAAAAAAAAGGCAGACTGAAACGCAGGTTTGGATGAAGGAAGACACCTAGTGGAGAAGATTTGGGAGTTGTCAGCATAGAGATAGTAGTTGAAATTATGTAAGTGGAAGACATCACCCAGTGAGAGGGTACGAGGGGAGGAGAAAATTAATCTTTTTCCAGCTTATCCAAGTCCACTTTTCCCCGTACAACCTACAGAGCATGCAGTTGCTAACTTTTACCTCCTGGACATGTTTAACACAACTATCCCTCGGGGGGGGGGGGGGGGGAGGATAGCTCAGTGGTTTGAGCATTGGCCTGCTAAACCCAGGGTTGTGAGTTTAATCCTTGAGGGGGCCATTTAGGGATCTGGGGCAAAAATCTGTCAGGGGACAGTACTTGGTCCTACTAGTGAAGGCAGGGGACTGGACTCAATGACCTTTCAAGGTCCTTCCAGTTCTATGAGATAGGCATATCTCCATATATAAACTAATATTAAAAATGTGGAGGAAGGAACACAAGTCAGAATAGGAAAGAATAACAAAGACTATTTAGATAAATTAAATGTATTCAAGTAGACAGGCCTGATGAAATACACCTGAGCATACTTAATGAACTAGCTGAACTAGTCTTGGAAGTGTTAGTAACTATCTTTGAAAGATCATGGAGGATAGATCAGGTCTCAGAGGACTAGAGAAGAGTAAATATGGTACCTATCTTTAAAAAGGGAAACAACAAGAATTTGGGGAATTATAAACCAGTCTACCTCACTTTGATACCAGGAAAAAACACTTGTACAAATGATTTTAAAAATCAATTTGTAAGCACATAGAAGAAAATAGGGTGATAAGTAACAGCCAACATGGATTTGTCAAGAACAAATCATCCCAAGCCAGTGTAATTTCCTTATTTGACAGGGTTACTCACCCAGTCAACTCACCCAGGTGACATGATATATCTTCATTTTAGTAAAGCTTTTGACACAATCCCACCAAAAAAAACCCTAAACATTCCCATAAGCAAACAAAAGAAATGTGGTCTAAATGAAAATACTATAAGGTGGGTGCACAATTGGTTGAAAAACCATACTCAAAGAGTAGCTATCAATGGTTTTCTGTCTGACTGGGGGGATGCATCTAGAGGGGGCATACAGGATTCTATCCTGGATCTGGTACTATTCAGTATTTTCATTAATGTCTTGGATGATGAAGAGTATACTTTTCAAGCTGGCAGATGACACAAAGCTGAAAGAGGTTGCAAGCACTTTGGAGGACTGGATTAGAATTTAAAACAACCGTGACAAATTAGAGAATTGCTCTGAAATCAACGAGGCAAAATTCAATAAAGACAAGTGAAGTACTACACTTAGGAAAGAAAAATCAAATGGACAAACGCAAAGTAGGTATAACTGGCTAGGAGATAGTACGGCTGAAAAGGATTTGGGAGTTACAGTGAAGCACAAATTAAATACAAGTCAACCATGTGACAGTTATTGAAAAGGCTAATATTCTGAGATATATTAACAGCAGTGTTGTACACAGGACATAGGAGATAATTGCTGCACTCTTCATGGCACTAGTGAGGTCTCAGCTAGACTCCTGTGTGAAATTTTGGGTGCCTCACTTTAGGAAAGATGTGGACAAACTGGAGAGAATTCACAGGACAGCAACAAAAATGGCAAAAGGTTTAGGAAACCTGACCTGTGAGAAAAGGTTACAAAAAACTGAGCATGATTAATCTTGAGAAAAGATGACTGTATGGGACCTGATAACAGTCTTCAAATATGTTAAGGACTGTAATAAAAAGAGGACCATGATCAACTGTTCATGTCCACTAGAGGTAGGACAAGTAGTAAGTGGCTTAATATGCAGCACGGGTTAAATATTTTTTTTTAAAAACCATCTAACTATAAGGACATGTAATTACTGGACTAAGTTTTCAATGGAGGTAGTGGAATCCTCTCTCAGGGGTGGTTTAGATACATTTGGTACTGCCTCAGCACAGAGAGGTAGACTAGATGACCTCTAGAGATCCCTTACAGCCCTACATTTCTATGATTCAGTGCCCATGTCTCCCTCTTGCACATCACAGCCATCAGAAATTCTAGCTCTAATTTGTTATTAAACAAAGTAATTTTGGGAAGAATACTTTAACTGCTATAAATCTGAGCTGTCAATTAACTGCAGTTAATGAATGCGATTAACACAAAACATTAACTAGGTTAAAAAATGGTCACGATTAATCAGTTTTAATTGCACTGTTAATAATACAATACCAACTTAAATTATAAATATGTTTGAATGCTTTTTTACATTTTCAAATATATTGATTTCAATTACAATACAGAATACAAAGTGTATAGTACTAGCTATATTGTAAAAAAGATAAACAAAAAAATTGTATTTTTCCATTCACCTCATACAAGTTCACTCAATCCTACTTCTTGTTCAGCCAAACGCTGAGACAAACAAGTTTGTTCACATTTATGGGAGATAATGTTGCCCACTTCTTATTTACAATGTCACTTGAATGACAACAGGCATTTGCATGGCACTGCTGTAGCCGGCATTGCGAGGTATTTATGTGCCAGATACGCTAAATAGTCACATGCCCTTTCATGCTTCAACGTGTAGATTCTAAAGTTTTACATTTCATTTTTGAGTGCGGTTGTGTAAAAATAATAATAATTCTAAATTTGAAAGTGGAACTTTCGCAATAAAGAAATTGCACTACAGCACTTGGTAGGAGGTGAATTGAAAAATACTCTCTCTTGTTTATCTTTTTACAATACAAATATTTATAATAAAAACAACAAAGTGAGCACTGCACATTTTGTATTCTGTGTTATAACTGAAATCAATTTATTTCAAAATGTAGAATAACATCCAAAAATATTTATAATAAATTTGAACTGGTATTCTATTATTGTTTAACAGTGCAATTAAAATTGCGATAAATCACAACTATTTTTTTTAATTGTTTGACAGCCCTACTATACCTACCTATGATTCAAAGCTCTGATAGACCACAGAAGTTTTGGGCTGAAGCTTTCCAAAATTTTGCCTGATGAAGACACCCAGCATGGAAAATTCATCCCAACAATTCAAGTTTTGAAAAGGCATACACAATTAAAAACAGGTTCTTATACCAGGTCAGCCTGGTAACACTGACTATAATTAATTTTATCAAGTTCATATTAGGACATCATGCCAAACATATCAAGTTTCTGAAAGCTGATTGCTAGATAAGGATTATTAAGAAAATATTACCAGCCATTTAAAGGCTTTCTTTGTTGAGGGAATGTCTGAGCAAAAAGATGGGTCCTACATTGTTTATTTGCACCACATAATTAAATAAATTAGAAAATCAAACTACCACAGCCCTGGCTTCTTGCCACTGACAATTGGTTATTTCCAATTTATTTTCTAATATTTTATCTAGTGCAGCTTAGATATTTTAAGTGACAGGTCTTCCACTTTACAAAGCTATTCCTGAGAAACCTCCTGAGACTATTTCCTTGGTATCCAGCCTACATTTCCTTTCTAAAAATGTAGTCCCATTAGTCCTAATTATAAGCTTTACACAACTATAACATGGGGATACAGATGTACCACACACTCTCTTCCCCGTCACACAACATTGTGACAGCTGTAATTAACTATATTAATGCTAGATCCCCCTCTCTTCATATAACCAAAAGAAGAAACCTGGCAGGACATACTTCATAAGGGGACCTGGACTTTGAATTACTCTCCCATCCCTTTATCTGGAATAGTCTGAATTTGTTGACTATTGAGACAGACAGCAAGGAGAGCTAACCAAAATACATTTTTGGTTTTATAATTTTAAATAACTGATGGTGTCCAAAGCTTGAGTATGGATGATTTTTATTATTCTAAATAAAACACACACATTTAAAATGTATTAATTTAAATTAGCTTGAATTTTAGACTAATTATTAAAAAATCGTCACTTGAATAAAATATCCAAACAAGACACCCAGACAAGTTATACACAAATAATTTTAAAAGCTTTGGTTGTCATCAAAATTGCTTACAGAGGTTCTGTGCAATCTTCGGGTCTAAGACTTTTAGTTCTTTTATTCGTTTCTTAATGGATTTCTTTTCTTCAAAATCTTCCTCCTCCTTTTTTACTGTCAAAGTAAAGAAAACAAACATTTATTCATGGTATCAAATGTAGGGAACAAAATTCCTGAATGGAAAAAGCTCTCCAGGTCAGACTGTAAACTAATCACTATGAGAAAGAAGGTGCAATTGAGGAATGAACTACCAGTTATATTTTGTTTTGCAATTATTACTCTTGAGATTTCTTCAGCAGGACCAAGGAAGACAGCAGCCTTTTCAACATATTAGGTTGGGATATGGTTGATATGTTTTAATTATTTCCCTTTCATCCTTCAAAATGGGCATCTCAGATTAAGTCAATCACTTCTTGTCCTACCCTCAGTGGACATAAAGAACAATTGATCATAGCACAGGCACCGGCTTCCTCTGGGCCCTGGGGTGCTCAACCCCACGCTCTGCCCCAGGCCCCGCCCGACCACTTCCCTCATGCCCCCTCCCCGCCTCTTCCTGCCGCCACTCCACCCCTGCCCCCTCTTCCTGCCCAGTTCCACCCCCTCCTTCAAGAGCACCCCGTCCCCACTCCCCCACCCCTCCCAGAGCCTCCTGCATGCCACGGAACAGCTGATCATGGCAGACAGGAGGTGCTACAGAGGGAAGGGGAAGAGTTGATCAGGGGGGCCAACGGCAGACAGGAAGCATTGGGGGGAAGGGAGGGAGGTGGGTGCTAAGCACCCACTAATTTTTTTTCTGTGGGTGCTTCAGCCTGTGAAAGTCATAATCAGTCAGCAGCCATGGTAATCAGAGACCACTAAGTGGAAGTAGACACCTCGCCTACGCAAGACCTTGCATTTTTACAGTTGTCCTTCGCCTACACAAGAATAGTGTTTTCCAGCTGAGATAGTTATTTCTATACCAGTTTTTACTGACCAGATAACAGACATCTGAGATCTGGTAACCACCAATCAAATGTTAACACACCAGGGCTTTGTCTAAGTGTGTATAAAAGACCTGTAATTTCTATGTTAATTGAAGTCCTGTCACTTGGTACAGACTTCCCTTATTTTGCAGAATAAAGTATTTCTCTTTCCTTATCCCTGTGTGGCTGTTATTGGCTCTCAGCTAGGCGGACCCGATATTTCGGTAACAGTTTTTGGCGACCACGAAGGGACCTCCTAGCTCGGACATTGGACTCCGGACGGCTGCGGCGAACTAGGAACGGTGCCAACGGGGTGCTTAGCCCCTCTTTCTGACTTCACCGCAGCCCCTGGGGTTCGTGCTCCGATAAGGTGAGTCCTAGTAGGATAAGGAAACACTATCTGTTCTGGTTAACTGGTTAATATTTTCTGTCTCATTCATCTGGATGTTGGGTGTGTGGGCGGGACTGAGCCTCTCGTTCATAATTCCTCAGAGTGGAAGCCATAGCGTGCGATGAAGCGCTGAGGTTGAATTGAGATCCTTCTGTCCCGTCCCCTGTAGCAGTCAGTGTGAGTAGGGAAAATCTGTACTAGTTCTGGGTTTTTTTTGGTTAGATCATAATTCCCTCTGTTTTTCTGTTTAATTCTCTGTTTGAGTGTCAGGAGAAAGATGGGTGGATCTCAGAGTAAACCCTCTCTGTTTTTTTGGTTAGATCATAATTCCCTCTGTTTTTCTGTTTAATTCTCTGTTTGAGTGTCAGGAAAAAGATGGGTGGATCTCAGAGTAAACCTTCTCTGTTTTTTGGTTAGATCATAATTCCCTCTGTTTTTCTGTTTAATTCTCTGTTTGAGTGTCAGGAGAAAGATGGGTGGATCTCAGAGTAAGGATAGTCCTTTGAATTATATGTTAAGTAAATGGCCATTGCCAGGTGTCCAAAGAGGGATATCAAGGAAACGCTTTTTACAACTTTGCACTCAGGGTTGGCCAGCCCTGGGAACTGATTGGCCGAGTACGGCTCCTTTGACATTCCAACTTACTAAACTCCATTGCGCCTGGTATATTAAATAATAAGACTAAAGTATTATATAATGCTGTAATGTATATGTGTTTATTATTATTTTTTTGGACAAAGGTATGAGTGGAGAGTGAAGATTTCCTTTCTAGGTTAAAAGAAGCCGAGAAGGAAAAAAAAGGAACAGAACGAGTTAATTGTAACTAGGAAGCTCAGTCCAAAAAAAAAAAAGGAAGAAAAAGATAAGACACTGCTCCGCAGCTAAGACCTGGCTGGCGGCCAAGAAGAAGGGGGGCTTAAGTGCCCAAGAAGCTGTAAAATCTACAAATCACTGCGAGGCATTAATGAGACGTGCCTTTATAACTCTCGTCAATCCAACCCAATGGAATCCGAACAATCCAACCAACATGAGGGAGCTAAAAAAATTTTTTTTTACTATATTCTAACAGGTATAAAACAAGGAAGGGAACAAACTCTAGACTGGTCAAAGGTCCATAATACTGTGCAGGGGAAAGAAGAGCACCCTTCCGACTTTTATGAGAGACTTTG
Source organism: Chelydra serpentina (assembly GCA_037349315.1). Taxonomy (NCBI): domain Eukaryota; kingdom Metazoa; phylum Chordata; order Testudines; family Chelydridae; genus Chelydra; species Chelydra serpentina. The sequence goes on from JBAIAC010000004.1 coordinate 66,782,214, forward strand.
TAAAGCATTTTGTATTTATACTAACATAGACCCCAAGGCCGCGGAGACACAGTCCACGGTCCGGCTTATTTTTATTTCTCAGTCAGCCCCGGACATCAAGAAGCGATTGCAGCGTCTCAAGGGATCAGAAGGAAAGTCCCTGGAAGAGCTGGTATAACAATGGCTGTAAGCTGGTAAGCGTGGCTACCTGTGTATATCACACAAGGCAAAATATCCAAGAGACCAAGCAGGTGAGAATGCTGGCAGCCCTTGTAAATGCTGGAAATAGAAATGAGAAACAAGGAGGGTGGAGGGGACCCCCCAAGTGGCAACCTAAAACGGAAAAGGGGGGGGCCCTGAGTCGTGCCAATGATATGTGTAACTATTGTAAGCAGCTTGGTCACTGGAAGAGGGAGTGTCCAAACCGACGTACCGGGAGACAGCCCCGCCGGCCAGACTGACCGCAGCAACAAATGGCTGTGGAGAGAACAGACGCCGTTGATAGTGAGGAATGATTTTGGATCAAGGGAGCTGCACTTTCTGCTGTTACTACCAAGCCAAAGAAGTGAAGCCTCACGAATGAAAACATTCCGGTAATGGGTATAGGCGGAAAGCCATTTGACTGTTCTGTATTACAGGAGGCTACTGTAGAAATCTCTGATATCTCTGTCTCCCATGCATTTTTGCTAGCACCAGACTCTCCGGTTAATCTTTTGGGCAGAGATCTCTTGTGTAAACTACGTGCTCAGATTTTTTTTTCAGATGATAAAATTATTGTCCGGTTACCTCAACGCCAACTTCCCCAACTATGTGCTGCGTTGACCCAGGCTTCGGAGGACCAGATCCTGCCTATGGGCCCGATGAACATACCCGAGCGACTCAGAGAGGAGGTGAAAGCCTCCCTATGGGGCACTTCAAAAGCAGATTTGGGAATTCTACAGACAGATCCAGTAAAAATAACCCTGAGAGCAGGCATTGAAATTCCTCGGATTCGTCAGTATCCCATCTCCCGAGAAGCTTTGTTTGGCCTTCAAGAACTTATCAGTACATTCCTATGGTTGGGAGCCTTAGTTCACACCAAATCTCCTTTCAATACTCCCATCCTGCCAGTAAGAAAACCTGACATGGATCCAGATGGGAAACCGGTACACCGATTTGTCCAAGATTTACGTGCAGTAAATAAGGTTGTACAAGCAAAACACAATGTGGTACCTAATCCTTATACGATCCTGACTGCCATTCCAGCAGGTACCGTATGCTATTCTGTGATAGATTTGTGTAATGCCTTTTTCAGTATTCCTCTAGATCAAGACAGCTGGGATATTTTTGCATTTACATGGACCGATCCAGAGACTGGGAGATCAGAACAGCTGACCTGAACTCGTCTTCAAGTAGTGCAACATCAAGAAAAACCCCGACCAGATCTTTCAGATATGCCCATTCCAAATGCTGAGCTGGAACTGTACACAGATGGCTCTGCGTGGGTCGTGGAGGGCCAACGGATATCTGGATTTGCAGTAACTACTCAGTTTGAGGTATTACAGTCTGCGCCTCTGGGACCCTCCACCTCAGCCCAGGCGGCAGAATTGATAGCCCTCACCCGAGCATGTGAGTTGGCAGCAGGTCAGTCTGTAAACATTTATACTGACGCGAAATATGCCTTTGGCGTTTGCCATGCCACAGGCTAACTTTGGGCAGAGCCTGATGGGAGAAGAGCCTTGCCCAGAGCTGCTTTGAGGCCTGCCCTACTTAAATTACACCAAGAAACACATGGTGGAGTAGAGGCTATGGCTGCTACTATAAATAGACTTTGGTATGCCCCTGGGGTATTCCAGGAAGCTAAACGAGTTCTTGCTACCTGTGACATTTGTGCAAAATTCAATCCAAGGGGGGAACCAAAAGGCCCCCCCGGTGCAAGGTTATGGGCATACACGCCCTTTGAACGGCTCCAAATTGACTACTCAGAAATGCCTAAGTGCCAAGGCTACCAGTATCTTCTTGTGATTGTGTGCCAACTGACTGGCTGGACTGAAGCATTTCCAACCAGACGAGCAACTGCCTTGGAAGTAAGAAAGACCTTACTAAACCACGTCATTCCTAGGTTTGGGCCTCCTAGGTCTATTGACTCTGATCAAGGAACACACTTTACTGCCCAAGTTATTCAATACATTGCTAAGGCCCTAGGTATTTCCTGGCTTCTACACACCCCTTGGAGACCACCATCATCTGGACAAGTGGAAAGAATGAACCAAACCTTAAAACTAAAACTCTCCAAACTGTGTGCACAGACTGGGTTGAAGTGGCTTCAGGCCCTGCCTCTGGCCCTCTTGGCAGTCCGCACTGCCCCTAGGGGCAGACTCTGTCTTTCACCTTTTGAACTTTTATTTGGCAGGCCATACACCGGATTTGCTGACCCAGGACCTGTGACTGATTTGGCTACATGGGATGACGAGGAGCTGACCAGATATGTTATTTCCCTCCAAACCACTCTCATGTCTCTCCACAGGTATGCAGCTTAATTTCAGTCCCTACCTGCTGATGTGCCTGCTCACCGGATCAAGCCAGGGGATTGGGTCTATGTAAAAGAGTGGAAACACGAACCTCTCCAACCCCGGTGGGCGGGCCCTTTCCAAGTCCTTCTTACTTCCCATACTGCCATTCGAGTGAGGGAACGAGACACTTGGATTCACTACACCCGAGTCAAGCGAGCCCCTAGGCCGGGGCCAGAAGCAGACGACTCCGGACTTCGAGGGAGCCCCGCCAGCTCTTCCCACCACGACCCGGAAGAGCCAGAAGCAGACAATACTTGGAAAGCTGAACCTCTGGAAGGACTGAAACTCTTGTTCAGACGGACTAAATCCTGAGACTGTATAATTATGAATTCGCAGCCAGTGATACAGTGGCTACTTTTTTTTTGATTTTTCCCTTTCTACATGCCAACCCCCACCCAGCGGCCAGGTCCCTGCAATGACTGGCCACACTGGGACACTTATCTGATTGCTGGCTGTGTCACCATACCCGTTCTGAAGAAGGAATAGGGCTATGGGGTATACCTGCAAACCTCTCTGAAGTACTCTCCATACAGGTAGTACGGAAAACTGAATGGGTGTGGGTTGGGAAACACCATTATAATAACTATGGGAAAACATCTGAGATTTGGCATTATTCCTGGGCGGCAAGGGGGGTCCCTCTCTTTGATATTCTTGGGATTGGATTTACATTGCCCCTTTGTTTTGAGAATGATCAAGGAACTGGGAGGGAAATGGGTTATCTCCCCCCTGAGGCCTGTAACCAAACCCTTCAGTTTGATATTAGAAATGGGACCCTTTACCCCTTAAAATTTCAAAAAAGCCCAGAATACACCTTGCCTTCAGCAAAGGGCTTTAATTGTAAAATCAACAGGCGTGCGTTATCAGGGGCAGTGGCTTCCGTCATTCCGCCCATGAGGCCCCATAAATGAAACACATACATACTATATGGATGTTCACTCTGGCATTTTGTTGCCTCACTCATCTCTTGAAAGGATTTCTGGTTGTCCAAAACACCTGGGAACACTTACAGGTTTCATATCTACCTTATTTGCTGTTACCTACTGTGGGGGCATCCTGAATAATACCCATGCCCTAGGCCACTTAAATGTGTCCCATTGGAGGTGTCAAGACCGAATACTGGGTAACTCTAAGCACCGGGATGTTAGGGTGGACTGGCGCCATCGAATTGCAGGAAGTACCCTTACCCTTTACTTAGAGACCCCCGGCTTGTATTTCATCTGTGGCCACAGTGCCTACAAAGCCCTTCCCCCAGGTTGGCGGGGTCGATGTGGTGTGGCCCGAGTAATACCAGATGTCCAAATAAATAAAACAGACTCAAGTCAGATCCTTAACCTGGGAAGCTATTCTCATATGCTCTTCAACCCCCCCATAAGGACTCGAACAAAGCGTGCCAAGAATCCCCTCGTGGTCAGGCAAACGGGGTTTCATTCCTTTGTTCGAGCGCTCATTCCTGGGTTGGGAGTAGCAGAGCTAGAAAAGGCTGTTGTAAATATTTCTGCTGAATTAGAAAAAATAGCTAATGTCTCCATAGATGTTTTTCAAAAGTTACAAGGAGAAGTTGATAAAATAGCAGAAGTTACATTGCAAAATAGACGGGTGTTAGATGCTATGAATGCTGAATTGGGGGGTGCTTGTGCTCGCATTGGGGAAAAATGCTGTTTTTATGTTAATCACTCTGGCTTAATTGAGAAGGATTTATGAGCTATTAAGAATGCTGCTGTTGTTTTTCACGCTATATCCCTCGATCATACCTTTAGTTTTGAGGATCTGCTCCCAGACCTTGGGTCATGGTTTACAGGGCTTTTCCAAACAATTGTTAAGTGGATCATTTTTTTTCTTTTCTTTCTATGTGTTATTTGGGTAATGTTACGATGTGCAAAATGTCTGTGTACCGCTGTCACCAAAAGCTCTGTTACCCAAGGGAAAACCCAGTATCTGTCCCTTCAACTTGATCGTAAATTGCGGAACGGGCCTGACAATTTGGGATTTTTGTCAGGCCCGAGGGGGGACTGTGAAAGTCATAATCAGTCAGCAGCCATGGTAATCAGAGACCACTAGGTGGAAGTAGACACCTCGCCTACGCAAGACCTTGCATTTTTACAGTTGTCCTTCGCCTACACAAGAATAGTGTTTTCCAGCTGAGATAGTTATTTCTATACCAGTTTTTACTGACCAGATAACAGACATCTGAGATCTGGTAACCACCAATCAAATGTTAACACACCAGGGCTTTGTCTAAGTGTGTATAAAAGACCTGTAATTTCTATGTTAATTGAAGTCCTGTCACTTGGTACAGACTTCCCTTATTTTGCAGAATAAAGTATTTCTCTTTCCTTATCCCTGTGTGGCTGTTATTGGCTCTCAGCTAGGCGGACCCGATATTTCGGTAACAAGCCCACAGTGTCAACGCCTCTCGATCATAATCCTCTTTATGACAGCCTTTAATATATTGAAAGACTTGCTAGATTTCCCTCCACCTACTCTTCTTTTCTCAAAACTAAACATGCCCAGTGTTTTAACCTTTGTTCACATAACAGGTTTTCTAGAGCTATCATTAGAGTCTCTACAATTTGTCCACATCTTCCTTAAAATGTCGTGCCCAAAACCGAACAGGACGCTCGTATTGAGGCCTCGCCAGTGCTGCGAAGAGTGGGACAAGAATGCCTCATATAGAACACTCCTGCTAATAAACCCCAGAATGATTTTAGCCTTTTTTGTAACAGCATCAAATTGTTGCCTAGTCAGTTATTCTCCATTTTGTTTTTGCAGATTTAATTTATGAGTCTTGAGCAAAATACTTCACATATTTTCACTGAATTTCATAGTGTTGATTACAAACCAATTCTTCAATTTATCGAGGTACTTTTGAATTCTAATCCCATCCTCCAATGTCCTTGCAACCCCACCTACCTTGGTGTCATCCACAATTTTTATAAGCACAATCTCCACTCATATTATTCAAGATATTATTGAAAATACTTAATAGTATTTTCTATAACTCAGGAGAGACCTTTGTGGGACCCCATTATCATCCTCCCAGTTTGAAAGTGAATCACTGATAACTCCTCTTTTGCAGATTATGTATTTTCAAGACTAAACAGTTAAAAGTGAATTAAAAATGGCCATTAATCCTTCAAAAATCAGTTTCCAACTGTATCCCATCTGAAATATTTCTGAGAGTTTAACTATATGGGAGCTTGAAGTATTTGTATTATTGTATTAAAAATAATTTGATACCAAAAAAAACAAAAAACATGCCTGATGCTGGGTGCTAAGTTTCTTAAAGAACCCACATTTTAATTAATTATATTTCAAATTAATAAACCAGTTTCATTGTTAATTCTTAGAAAATTACTTCATACACAAAAAAGAGAATGTGTTGTACTTTGAGGGGGATATGTTGTATTCTTCATATACAATAAAATAATTGAATCGCTGCTTTAAGGGGGAAACTCAACTCAGCCTTTACCATGGATCCACAAACAGCACTTTCATGATAATAAAATTAACACCACAAATAATTAAAATGTAGAACATGATGTTTGCCATTTATCACTTTCATCACAAAAGTTGCAAATTACAATGACATCTCAAAAAGTAGTTGTTAGTGGAGACTCATCATCAAAAATGGGGATGGGCTTTAATGACGTTAGAGACCGGTTCTAAACACAAAACTTTTCAATGTTTTATCAATCATCTGGAAGTAAGTACAAATAATGGTTAATAAATCTTTTAGAAAACACGGAAATAAATGATAATGAAGATAGGGCAACAATATATGGCGAGCTGAATCACTTGGTGAGCTGGGCCAATTCAATGTATTTTAATGCAGACAGATGCAAGGTCACATCCAGGAACAAAGAACGCAGGCTATACCTATAGAAGGGGAGCCTGTATACTGGAAAAGCAGTGACTTTAAAAACAATTTAGGGGTCACAGAAATCAGACAACTGAAGGTGAGCTCCCAGCACAATACCATTGGGGAAAGAGTTAATACAATCCTTGAGCATATAAACAGGTGATTAGAGAGTAGAAGTAGGGGAGGTGATTTTACTTCTGTGTATGGCCATAGTGAGTCTGATACTAGAATACTTCATACAGTTCTGTTTATATTTTTTAAAGGATGTTGAAAAATTGAAGAAGGTGCAAGGAAGAGTCACAAAAATGATTCAAGTGCTGGGAAAACTGCCTTACAGCGAGATACTCAAAGAGCTCAACCTGTTTAGCTTATAAAAAGATCAAGAGGTGATCTTAATACACTTCTCCCTGGGTATAAGCACTTGCATGGGGAGAAAATACTAGATATTAAAGGGTTCTTTATTCTAGTAGAGAAAGGCATAAACAAGACCCTGTGGCTGGAAACAGAAGAAACACAAATTCAGATTAGAAATAAGGGGAACATTTTAGCAGAGAAACTATGGAGGGAGTGATTAATTCTCCATCTCTAGAAGATGCTCCATCTCCATGTTGCCTCTCACCTGCTATAATTCTCTGGACTGTGTATTTACAACAAAAAGGAGCATCTTGAATTATGGATTGAGGAATATCCAATATTTTGGAAGTTACCAGAGAGACTTTATAAGACAACAATCTCAATCTCTGTAGTCCCCTCCAGTCCGAATTTTTTCTGTCTAGATTGTAAGCTCTTTGTGTATTTGTATGTCACTTAGCAAAATGGGTCCACACCCCTAGGTGGAGCTTCTGTGCACTGCCATAATAGAAGTGATAAATCATTAAAAAACACTGCTCAATGGCAGTGGCATAAAAAAAAAAATCACACTAAATAATTGTGGGCATTTCGCTTCAAAAATTTGGTAACAAAGGCCAGGTCTACACTAGGACTTTATGTCGAATTTAGCAGCGTTAACTCGATTTAATCCCTCACCCGTCCACATTATGAAGCAGTTTATTTCGACATAAAGGGCTCTTTGAATCGATTTCTGTACTCCACCCTGACGAGGGGAGTAGCGCCAAATTCGAAATGGCCATGTCGAAAGCTAGGTACTGTGGACGGAATTCGACGCTAATAGCTCCGGGAGCTATCCCACAGTGCACCACAGACTGGACGCTCAAGGCAGTAATCTGTACTCGGATGCTCTGACCTGCCACTCAGAGAAATCCCCGGGAAAATTTGAATCCCTTTTCCTGTCTGGCCATTTTGAATCCCATTTCCTCTTTGGACATCGTGGCGAGCTCAGCAGCACTGGCAACGATCCAGAGCTCTACAGCAGTGGTTTCCATGCCATCGCAAATTAGAAAGAGGGCTCCAACATGGAGTGATCGTGAAGTTTTGGATCTGATCGCTGTGTGGGGAGATGAAGCAATCCTAGCCGAGCTCCGTTCCAAAAGACGGAATGCAAAGATTTACGAAAAAATATCCCAGGCTATGACGGAGAGAGGATACAGCCGGGATGCTACGCAGTGCCGCATGAAAATCAAGGAGCTGCGGCAGTCGTACCAAAAGACCAAGGAGTCGAACGGATGCTCCGGGTCGCAGCCACACACTTGCCGATTTTACGAGGCACTGCATGCCATGCTCGGTGGTGCTGCAACAACTACCCCACCAGTGTCCGTGGACTCCGACGACGGGGTCTTATCTACGGCCACGTCGGAGGAGGTTTTCGCGGACGGCGAAGAAGAGGAAGGAGGGGAGGAGGACGAGGCACTAGACAGCGGTCTCACTTCTGATTTCCCAGACAGCCAGGAACTTTTCCTCACCCTGACTGAGCTGCCCTACGAACACTCCCAAGCCAGCATTCCTGACCAGGAATCAGGAGAAGGATCATCAGGTCAGTGTGTTAGACATTTATTTGCAATACAATAGTTGTGGTGTGTTAGCGCTGTGTAACTGTGCCTTAATTGGCCTTATGCGCTTCAGCTTGGAGTCGCTTTCCCGTGCAACTATTCGACAAGTCTGTCAATATGTATGGGGATAGAGGTGTAATCCCCATCTGAGAGCTCCGCGAAGCTCTCCTGGAGGTACAGTGAGAGCTTGTTTAGCACGTTCACTGGGAGAGCGGCCTTATTGTCTCCTCCATGGTAGGATACTTTCCCGCGCCATGCAAGCTGCAGGTACTCTGGTATCATTGCCTTGCATAGCATGGCAGCATACGGCCCAGGGGATTGCTGGCATTGACGCAGCATGCAGTATTTCTCTGTCTCGGTAATCCTCATCAGAGTGATATCAGTCATGGGGTCCTGGTTTGAATGAGTGGTATAATTAGTATAGTTAATGCTTCCTTTTCCCTTTAAAGAAAGACACCCTGCTGTTTCCGTTAACGCGTGGTGTTAGGGAGTCGGGAGCCAAACCATTAGTACTTAGCGGTGCGCGGGCAGGGACAGTTCTGGGAACCGGCCACGCGAGGCCGGGGAAAGGGTACGCGAGCCGTTCCGACACAGCGGTTCGCGGGCAATCTTCGTTCCCGGGAGCTTCCACGCGAAGGGAGGGGGGGAAGGGTAGGCGAGCCGTTCATACCGAGCGGTTCGCGGGCATTTTGGGTTCCATGGAGCGACCACGCGGAGGGGGGGGGAAGGGTAGGCGAGCCGTTCCTGATGAGCGGTTCGCGGGCATTTTGGGTTCCATGGAGCGACCACGCGGAGGGGGGGGAAGGGTAGGCGAGCCGTTCCTGATGATCGGTTCGCGGCCACTTTAGGGTCCCGGGAGTGACCACGCGGAGTGCGGGGGGTTAGGAAAGCCGCTGTATATTAGCGGTTTGGCCAGCAGCAGTTCCTGCCCGCCGCAAGGAACAGTGAGTGAGACATGGGAGTAGAGCACTGCTGTGAATCAATCTCTCAGCAGTCCTAACTCATCACCTTACCATGGTCTTCAGAGAGGTGATTTTCACTGTTCGGCAAGGCTTCTGGGATCCGTATACCGGGACCCCAGACACTCAGCATTAAGGCATAATATTTGACCTTGTAGTACGTTTGCATGTGATAGCCACTGTGTTTGGTCCTATTCACGGTGAAAGAGTATGGGCATTGTTCTGGCAAAAGTATCTTTCTGAGGAATTCACTCCCTTTCCCTCATCCCGCACGTGCGAGTGTCTCCCGCCCTACCCATGTTTCTCCCTCCCATGGGCTACTACAGATAAGGCAGCACAAAAAGAGAACCCGGGACGACATGTTCTCGGAATTGATGATGTTGTCCCGAAGGGAGGTGGCACAGCGGAGAGAGGACGTCTCACGGTCCGAGCGAGCAGCCAGGGAGCGGGAGCAGAGGGCTGAAGCGCGCGAGGACAGGTGGCGGCAGGAAGATCAGCAGGCGACCCAAACAATGCTGGGACTAATGAGGGAGCAAACAGACACGCTCCGGCGCCTGGTGGATGTTCTCCAGGACAGGAGACAGGAGGAAAGAGCCCCTCTATATGTTCTGTCCAACCGCCCACCCCCGCCACCAAGTCCAGTGGTTTACTCACCCAAAGTCACTAGGACAAGGGGAGGCAGGGTCCGTGGAAATATTCACTCCACCCCTGCAGACTGCTCCAGTAGCAGAAGGCTCTCATTCCCCAAACCATAGATTGTTCCTTCCCATCCCTCCAGCCGCACCCCTCAACACCCCCCTTCCCAGGTTCCGTGTTAAAGAACAGCTCTGTTTAATAAAACCGTTTTTTTGGTTCATTGATGTTTCTCCTGAGTGTCTTGAACGGGGCCGTTTGTGTTTCGGGTTATTTGTTAACGGGGTTCGTTAGTGCAGAGGACTGGAGCACAACCCAGGGTACAGACAGGGTAACAGATCAACTGAAACGCACAGTAACACTTACTGCATGCAAGCACACTTGTCATTCTGTGTGTGGGTTTTCAGGTTCTCTACGTGGGGTTGGTGGTTGGGTGATTCGCTGTCTGGTGGAGGAGGGTGGCCGCTGATCTTTAGCGGCTGGCAATAGCCTGCATGATAGAGCAATGCACACACACCTGCGATTAGGAGAGGTTAATGGCTCCCTTTAAACAAGCAGTCCAGCACTTAGGACTGCTCTGGGAGCAGGAGCATGTCATTCCCCAAGCTGTGAAGTGTACTTTCCCACACTCCACCCGCTCCCCAACCGCGCTATGCGTCCACGGTTAAAACCGTTACCGAGAAACCAGTACCGGAGACGTCCCAAGTAGAAAAATGTTTCCTTTATTGTTCCTTTAAAGCGTTGAGCGAAGGAGGGGGAAGGGGGTTGGTAATGGGAGAGGATGGGCAACGGAAACTTTGTAAAGCAACAGGGGAAGGTTCAGTATCTGTTTAAGGAAGTGTAACAGTCACTGGTTACCCTGCTCTGTCTGGAAGCGAGCTTACAAAGCTTCCCGGATGCGCAGCGCGTCCCGCTGTGATCTTCTAATCGCCCTGGTGTCCGGCTGAGCGTAATCTGCTGCCAGGCGATTTGCCTCAACCTCCCAGCCCAGCATAAACGTCTCCCCCTTGATATCACACAGATAGTGGAGCACACAGCACGCTGCAATCACAATGGGGATATTTTTAGGGCTGAGGTCGGAGCGAGTCAGTAAGCTTCGCCATCTGCCTTTGAGACGGCCAAAGGCACACTCCACCACCATTCTACACTTGCTCAGGCGGTAATTGAAGAGCTCCTTTTCACTGTCCAGGGCTCCCGTGTATGGCTTCATGAGCCATGGCATTAGCGGGTAGGCAGGGTCCCCTAGGATCACTGTTGGCATCTCCACATCCCCAACAGTGATTTTGCGGTCCGGGAAATAAACCCCCTGTTGCAGCCATCTAAACAGACCAGAGTTTTTGAAGAGTCGAGCATCATGAACCTTGCCTGGCCACCCCACATTGATGTTCGTAAAACGTCCTTTGTGGTCCACTAATGCTTGCAGTACCATAGAAAAATAGCCCTTTCGGTTAATATACTGGCTGCCCTGGTGCTCCGGTCCCAGGATAGGGATGTGTGTCCCATCTATAGCCCCACCGCAGTTTGGGAATCCCATCGCGGCGAAGCCATCTATGATCACCTGCACGTCTCCAAGGGTCACTACATTGGGGAGCAGCAGGTCAACGATTGCATGGGCTACCTGCATCCCAGCAACCCCCACGGTAGACTTGCCCACTCCAAATTGGTTCGCTACTGACCGGTAGCTGTCAGGGGTTGCAAGCTTCCACAGGGCTATGGCCACTCGCTTCTGGATACTCAGGGCTGCTCGCATCCGGGTGTCCTGGCGCTTCAGTGCAGGGGACAGCAACTCACAAAGTTCAATGAAAGTGCCCTTACGCATCCGAAAGTTTCTCAGCCACTGGGATTCATCCCAGACCTGCAGCACTATGCGGTCCCACCAGTCAGTGCTTGTTTCCCTTGCCCAGAATCGCCGTTCCACAGGATCAATGTGACCCATTGCCACCATGATGTCTAGGGGCCGGGGTCCAGCGCTTTGCGAGAGGTCCATGCCCCTCTCAGAGTTCAAGTACTCCCGGAGCTTCCGTTGTCTCCTCTCCCGATTTCTCTGCATCTGAGTCTGGAAAAGGTGCGCTATAAGGCGCGAGGTGTTGGCAACGGACAGAACATCAGCGATAATCGCGGAGGGCTCCATGCTCACTGTCCTGTGGCGTACGAGCTATCAGCCACAGGAAAAGGGCGTGAATTCATTGCCCACCGGCGCTTTCACGTAGGGAAGGCGGAAGTGTGGGTCGAGTGACGAAATTTACGTATAACGACCCTTGACACAATTTCGGTCCCACAAGGCACTGGGGGCTACACCCAGAATTCCAGTGGGCAGCAGAGACTGCAGGAACTGTGGGATAGCTACCCACAGTGCACCGCTTGCAATGTCGACGCTTGCCCCCTTACTGTGGACTTGGAAATTCGAATTAAGATCCCTGATGTGGATTCGAACAATCGACCTGGCAATATCGGGTTACCAAGTTCGATTTCACAAAAATCGAACTAGTCTCGTAGTGTAGACATACCCAAAGAATCAGATAACCTTATCAGATGCAGTTTCCTTACTACCGGGAAGAACTTCCCAGTTCTTTTTTTAAATCCTGGGAAGGTTGAAAAGCTTTTCCATCACTATAACAATAAAATACGTATTGGTTTTGCTTTTTTCACAAAACCTTATTTTCAAAAATAAAAATAACTTCCAAACTGATTTAAGACTCCTAAATCATTTAGGCACTTTTGAAAATTTTAACCAGTAGAAGGAAAGCCTACAGAAATAAATTCAGCCCTAACCAAATTATTTCTTCTGAAAAAAATCATGATTTATTATTAATGCAATAGCACTTCATACATCTTTCCTGATCAGGAAAAGATGCAAAAACAATCACCACTGTTGTTTCATCAGGAATTATCCCTTTCCTCTACTGCAATAAAGGTATTACATTTTGCAACCAAATGACTGTCTCCCAAGAGTCACAACAAAGACCCCTGTTGCAATGGACTTATTCTAGTCAGTCCATTACCTTAGACCCAACATGTACACTGTCATGTGCATTAAACAATTAATAGAACAGATGAGAATGCCACATTTCAGGTAGCATTTATGATTGGGTAGGTACACTTCTGAACCATCATGCATTACAGACATGGCACTGCAATGAAAACAGTGCAATGGTACATGACTATTTTGGAAAAATGAGCCAGTATGACACTGGCTTGTCAGTCTATGTGCAGCCGCCTTTATATTCACATTTATTTTTTAATTGGTTCAATCACTTTATTTTGTGAAGTCTTTATTACATAGTCAGTCTCTTGAATTGGATTGCATGGGTAAATAGCTCTAATAGAGGAATAACAAATGTGTTCGTGTTTCCTGCCTCCATCTGCTGGTAAAAAACTACATTTGCCACAGGTGTAGAATGACCCAACAACGGCCAGCAGAAAGTCAGCAGTCAAAAAAACGTTTTTTTAATAAGTCTGTAAATCAAAAATAAAGACTGGAAATAATCTAGCCAATTCCCTCTGGAATTTCATATAAAAAAAAAACATGAATGAATTTATAGCAATATACAATATGACACATCCCTGGGGGGAAATATTGGCTTTAGTAAAGAGTACAAAAAATCATCTAAAAGCAAAAATGCCAAAAAGGAACTTGGAACTATGTACTTATACTACATATATCTATATCTATACATCTATATCTATATATTACACATACCACTATGAACTTACAGAATAGGTCTTCACGGGAATTCCGCTCACATCCTTTTTAATGCCAGCAGAAGGAAGCAAAGAATACATATTACTTTTATTTCACAATGAAAAACCTTGTATGATGCTGTGTACATGAAAGGTGACCATTTATATCACTATTGTTACCACTGTTACACAATTTCCATAAATCTTATGCGAAGTATATCATGTAAGGTGTCAATGGAAAAGTTATGATTTGGTAAATATCTTTGTATCTGAAGTTATAAATATTAGCTATGTACTTGTACCTTAAACCTGCATTGTATTCCTGGGTGACACCCACCAGATAGAATTTATATCAGGGCTAGACAGCTATGTATTGATGGCCCATCAAGGAGAGACAGCTCTCAAAATGGGTCATTGAAGAAACTCATCCCACCCTGCTAGCTCTTCCTGAGGATGCCTCAGATTGACCCATGAAAGCTTATGCTTCAATATCTCTATTAGTCTATAAGGTGCCACAGGACCCATTGTCGCTTCTACAGATCCAGACTAACACGGCTACCCCTCTGATATTTCAGACAGTAAGGAGCCAATGGCCACCCTCTGTGATTCAGCAAAACATGTAAGGGCATGTGATATGTTCATGCGACCCTGAACTCCATCTTAGGCAAGTAATTTTCCATGCACCTGGCAGAGGACATAAAAAGACACCTTAAACCTCTCCATGTTGCCTCTTACCTGCTATAATTCTCTGAACTGTGTATTTACAACAAAAAGGAGCATCTTGAATTATGGACTGAGGAAGATCCAATCTTTTGGAAGTTACCAGAGAGACTTTATAAAACAGCAGTCTATTCCAACACTGCTACAAACCTGATAAAAGGACTTTGCAATCATTTGTATATACATATGATCTATTAAATATTTGGAACTTTCTTCTTTTCTTATATTATTAAATCTTTAGTTAGTTTACTAAGGATTGGCTGACAGCATGGTTTTTCGGTAAAAGTCTGAGATTCATATTGATCTGAGGACATGTGTCTGATTCTTTGGGATTAGAAAGACCTCACATATGATTAAATGGGTTTTCAATAACCTCTCACTATATTAAATTGGGTTGCCTGGATGGGAACCAAGGGCTGGAATGCCTAAAGGGGGTCTGTGTTTTACTTCTGGTGGTACTGCAAAGGCTCTTTTGTTACTGGCTTGGTGAATCTAATTATAGAGTAAGTCACCAGCTTTGGGGATTGTCTGCCTCATTTCTTGCCTCGAGTGTGGCACTCTCTGTGTGGCCATCCCTGGTGCCCGGTCACAACTTGCATTTTTCAATGAAAATCCTTCACCTGCCTCCAGATACTTAAGCCTGTGGGGGTATCGTCTCATTGCCAGCCTCCCCAAGTTCCTCCCTGAAGTCCTGTCTATTCTGAGCGAGTAGAAAGCAGAGCAGAAAGAAGACAGAGAACAAAGACTTTTTACATTGCGTAGCAAAGATTGGACACGTGAATTAAGATACCTTGACTACTGGAAAGACCAAGAGAAGGAGAAATTTAAAAGGATACAAATTTAAAAACATGTTACAAATGTGATGGAATTTACAAGACACATGCCAAAGATCAACCTATTACTTTGTTACATTATTTTCCTCCCCCGCTAACTCCATTCCTGAAATGTTCCTTTTTCTCTCTAAATTATAAACACTTTGAAGTTGGGAACTTTTGTATCTAAAGTATCTAGCACAGTTTAGGTGTTACATAAATATAACTGAATAATAATACAGAGTGCTGGACAGACAAATTTTCAAACTATATTGTATTCCAATCTTCCTCAAACATAAGTGGAATATACTAACAATCAAGCAAACATTGTAAACACTCTTTTTAAACAGTTAGGCTGGGATTTTCAAATTGTGAAAGGCAACGGGAGGTGGTCACTACTTAAACAAATTATTATTTATAATTTAAAATTAATAAAACTATTACTACATTTTTATGGATAAATGTTAAACATTTTATATTATCTGAAGTTAATTGGCCCCAACATAAAACAAGTTAGATTGATCATTATTATTATAATTAAAGGCCTATGCCCTGACAACAATATTTATAAAATAATTATGTGAGCATATTTTCCAATTCCACATAAATAAAATCTTCAAATTAACTCAAAATCTATTTGACTGTGATTAGGAGAGCAACTGAATTCAGGATAGCATTAAAGCTCTTTTAGGTCAACATAGCTTCGGTGTATGATTAGAATTAAGCACATGCTTACATGTTGTTCTAAATGAGAACATTTAAGAAGGCACTTGATGTACGAGATGCTAGGTCATCTCCATAGTATTTAATATGAACTACATAAAATCTCCTTAGATATGGTTTAGCTGAGATTCATATTCAAAAGACAGATTAATCTTTAATGTATATGAGAAAAATACAAGTTACAGCACTCTGGGTACAGTTTGGATTTCTTAATAATTGACAAGTTAAGGTATTAGTTTATGAATTACAGTAATTTTAAAATGGGCTATTTATGACAATTCTGGTGTAAAACTTTTACTCCCTCCAGTAAATTCCTGACTCTTGAGATTCGGATAATAATTCATTTCTAGACTGTAACAAAATCTAAGGTACTTTTAAAGTTTTTCAGTGTGGTAATTTTTCATTTATTGCTATTATTCATAACCATTTCTATCTACTTCGTGACAAACGAAGCATATATTTTCATCAATATCACCTTCACCAAATACACTGTCATTGGATGGATGCAGTAGGATGCAAGTTTTACTGTTTTATAAAGTATGCTTTTAGTCCTCATGTTTGAGAGCACAAAATTTAGACTGAGTATAAACACATGCAGTATTGACTTCTACAGTCTGCATAGTCGAAAACAATAGTTATTAGCTATTTGACATGCCATGCCCTAGGTGGTTTAACTCAAAGATGGCAATTTAAAAAGCTGGTCTCTTGAATATGTCAAAGGCTAGTATTGCATGCATGGGCAATTACAAATTAAAACCTTCTATCAGGCATACTAGATCCTACATTTTATGTACTAAAGCTTACAAATGGAGAAGCATTACATTAGAAATTCACATATATTTATATCTATCCACCACGCAGTACAAACAACGGGCACACAATCTACTGCTACTGGTGCATAACCTTCAGTAAGGAAGTTCACGGAGGACACTAAGCTGAGGGGAGAAGTAGATATGCTGGAGGGTAGGGATAGGGTCCAGAATGACCTAGACAAATTGGAGGATTGGGCTAAAAGAAATCGGATGAGCTTCAAACAGGAGAAGTGCAAAGTCCTGCACTTAGGACGGAAGAATCCCATGCACTGCTACAGGCTGGGGATCGACTGGCTAAGAGGATGAGATGCTGGATATGAGTCAGCAGTGTGCCCTTTTTTCCAAGAAGGCTAACGGCATATTGGGCTGCATTAGTAGGAGCATTGCCAGCAGATCGAGGGAAGTGATTATTCCCCTCTATTCAGCCCTGGTGAGGCTACACCTGGATTACTGCGTCCAGTTTTGCCCCCCTCCCCCCACTACTGAAAGGATGTGGATAAACTGGAGAGAGTCCAGCGGAGGGCAACGAAAATGATCAGGGGCCTGGGGCACATGACTTATGAGGAGAGGCTGAGGGAACTGGGGTTGCTAAATCTGCAGAAGATAACAGGGAGGGGGGATTTGATAGCAGCCTTCAACTACCTGAAGGAGGGTTCCAAAGAGGATGGAGTTCAGCTGTTCTCAGTTGTGGCAGATGACAGAACAAGGAGCAATGGTATCAAGTTCCAGTGGGGGAGGTCTAGGTTGGATATTAGGAAACACTATTTCACTAGGAAGGTGGTGAAGCACTGGAATGGGTTATCTAGGAAGATGGTGGAATCTCCATCCTTAGAGGTTTTTAAGGCCCTGCTTGACAAAGCCCTGTCTGGGACGATTTAGTTGGTGTTGGTCCTGCTTTGAGCAGGGGGTTGGACTAGATGACCTCCTGAGGTCTCTTCCAATCCTAATCTTCTATGATTCTATCTTACTGAAGAGACTGTCTCGCTGACCACATTTCCTCCAATTCAGGATCATGCAGTGATTTCCTTGCATTTGTCATTGCATTACTTCTCTGTGACAACTAGCAGAATTGCTTACCTGCAAGAGAAATATTAGGAAATGATTTGGTGTATATAAGTTGCCTTTGGTTCTGATCTTGTAATAAGATGCACTGAGGTCAACTCCTGTACAGAACCCCTTGGAAATCAATGAGGCTCTACACAAGTTTATGGATCTCTCTGTACTCATCTAATTTTTGGATGAAGTCCTTTGTGTAATTTAGCAGTTGGAAACAAGGGCAGTCAGCATCAGGCAGCTGAAAGCTCTTCACAGATCACTAGCCAATGTTCAGCAGACAACCACTGGTCCATGGACCAATTTAAGAAGTACTGTCTGAAAGGCATTCAAACAATAGTGTACAGGTAAAAGTTTCCTTAAGAAAAATGAAAGTCACGATGGAAGAACATATTTAAGTTTAAATTATTTTAAACTTAATTTCTATTTATTAGTATTACAAGCTACACCCTTTGTGTTCATAATGATAGATGGGCCCAAAAATAGAGCAATTTTTCAAACCAAAAACTTTACTTTTAAATGGATTTCTCTTTGAATAAGCTTCTCAAGTCAGGAGCTCACCAAAGATAAAGATCACCTAAAGGGAATTTCTCATTTAAACCCATTTCTCAGAAATATTTTATAAATCTCTAAATCACCACACAAATAGAATAAATTGTACTTAACAGCGATTCTCCAAAAAGGCTTTGCTAGAACTAGTTTCAGGTACTTTACATTCAGGCTCCAATCTTACTTTTTAAAAGAGAAAAAGTGTTCTTATCTCAAACTAATCCACACCAGCAAGCAGACTACGTAGTAACTTTTTTAAAATGGCTATTGCATTGTCACCCAAGCAAGCAGTGCATCATAACTAATCACTCTTGTGGAAATTCAGGTGGCTTAGTGCATGCATATAGAGCCTTTCACAAAGAAAACCACAAAGGGACCTTAATAAGTAAGTAAGTAAAAAAAAAACCTGTTTGTTCATTTATTTAATTAGAGACTACATTATGGAAGTGTTGGGGGTGGATGTTTTGGGGGGAAGGTTGTTTGATATTTTTTAAATCATGGACTATTACAGGCTATTCAATTAATTAACATGGTTTTTCTCAGTGTTCTTAGGACTGCCATGAGAGTTCTATAAGCTATTAAACTGACACAGAGCCCTATTTCAAGTGTGGTTCACTTAGTATGATTCTACTTTAGTTGGATCTGCCATCAAAGTGATTACTTCAGCTTCAGTGAAACGTTGCTGTTCAACAGATTAACTATTATGCTACTGTATACATCATATACTTCTACTGCATTCTTGTAGAAGAAATTTAAAATATCCAAAACTCATTTTCTCACTGTAACTTTCACAAATCTCTCATGCTTCCGTATAAGCTTATCAAAGACTCACAAATTATTCTACATTTTGGATAAAACATTTTAAAATGAGAGCACCTTAATTTTGTATTCATATTGTTCAAACTGCATGCTAATATGTATATTGTCTGTTTTCCACAAGTGGAAGTGAATGATATTTATTCAACATTTTTGTTCATTTAATTTACAGGCACTTTACAATCAAATCTTCTGTAAAACTCAAGATTAATCAGATCAAAGACCTATGCTTTTAGCCTAATTTTATTTCATCAGGGGAGAAGAGTGCTGAGATTGTATTTTCTAATATACAGTACACTATCTTCAAAAAGGACATGTTACCTAATTTTCACTCCATTTTCTTTCATTATTTACACAACTAATTAATTCACAGACAAAAAATTTGGAACAATGTTTTTTGGTTTTCCACAGGACATTGTTACAGAGTCTAGACATTAAAAAGTACAGTACAGACGTGTTTACGTGCAGATGGGAGTCAAGCCGTGACGACTGTGTGTTAACAGAATGCGGGTTAATAGGGCCATGCTGAAATATTTTAAGATATCTATATATACACACACACGTATAATTATCTGGGATTACATATGTATTCACAGCGTCCCAAATACTGCAGGCCTATCTGTTAACAGCGCTTTGCAAGAATATAAATTCAAATGTGTAATTTAATAAAAACATGAAATACACAGAAAATCACTAAAATTTAGAAAAAGTACCAGTTTAAGCTAAAAATGTGTATAACACATGTCGCGAAAGAGGGGTTTCCTGTTGGAATCAAATCAATGAGAATCAAACAATTTCGAAATTTATTAGCACAGTCTATATATTACATGTACCAAGAGTCCACAATGATATATAGTCCTTGGCTTTAAAAAGTGTCTATGATTCACTTTAAAAAAAAAAAAAAAAGCCGTTATTTTCTGCTCCTTCTGGCTCGCATTTTTTTGATTTCTTATGAAGTCTGTCATTCACTGCAGATGCATGATGTCGATATTTTCCGCATTTTGCTCCTCCATAAATCTTACAACAATTTCTACAGCACTAAGGGCTTCTGCGGGTGGAATTTTGACCTTTTCAACGACATTGCCGTCATCATCGTCATTTAGTCCTGCGTTATTAGAATTCTCGTCATCACTTTTGCGCTCCGATGTAGCCTTGCAACCCGTTAAATTCTGAAGTCGGGCAATCTTCATCCATCTCCAGCCACTCGGTAATGATTTCAGGCAATGTATCCAAACTAAAATCTTTTATCATTTGAAAAAGAAGTTTATCTTTATCCTCTTTTGTCTGTGTGCATGTTTGTAGGACGTCTTCTTCCGAAAGTCCAGCTCTGCATCAGTGCCACTACTGGAGTTTTCCAAGTCTGAGCTGTCTGACAGAAAAGGCATCACCGAGAGCCTTCACCCAGCAGTTTTCAATGGACTTTTTTACTACTCTATATACAGTAACTACTATATATTATACTGTATATCTCTCTAGCATGACAATGACTAAGCGTGTGTGATACGTCTTTACCAATATTGGCTATCAAAAGGAAGAGGAAACACCAGTAGGCCTACAACACGTTTCCCCTCCGCACCTCCTGTCAATTTCTTTATCAGTGAGTTAGTGAGCAAATCTGTAGCGCTACATAGTAAGTTCCTGTACCGTGTGTTAACGAGTCTCGCGTGTTAAATAGGTAGCACTGGGAGGCATGGCGCTACTGCATGTTAAGCGGATTCACGCGTAAATGGGTTGTGCGTAAAAGGGTCTCTGCTGTACAAACACTGGAAGTTGTACATGTTTCTAAAGACAGTATGTTATATGCCCGAGAATTTAAAAATGGGTGCCTATAGTTAGGTTTCTAAATCCACATTAAGATATCTAAGTAAGTGGCTGATATTTCTAAAATTATAGGCATCCAACAGCTGTAACTGACTTCAAAAGAAAGAAAGGCCTTTTGTCACCATCTTTTCCGAGACATACAACCTCCTTTAGCACTATTTAGTTTTGAAAACTAAGCCATTTATTTAGCTGCCTAAATATGAATTTAAGAACCTAATATCGGGCAACCATTTTCCAGCATCTTAGCCCAGATTTTCATCTGGAAATAGAGAATCATCACTATTCTCAATACAGTAGTTGAGAAATATCCTCTTACCAAACATCTATGTTAAACACTAAAATTTAAACAGAACTCAAAATCTTTTATACCTGAATTTGCTTGATATTTTAAAGTTAATATATCACAATTAATATGCAGACAATTTTTACTCTTAATATATTATTTACAGAAGGTTTTAATCTGTGAAAGGAAGCAGCCCATTATTTCAGCATATCAAAGGCTTCTGAGTTCTTTACTAAAATCCTTTAGAAACTGATCAGTTTCTTCTGATGTCTTCATTTCACAGGGGACAACAAATTCTTAAGGAATTCCACGTTAAACTAAAAAATAGGAAATGGCTGCTCACAGAATTAGATGACTAACCTACATACCCATTCAAATGAGTATCGGATCATGATTATGACACATTATATTGTGAACACTTCTTCATGAAATATAGTTGCATTTCTATGGGCTTCTTTCTAGCTGTAACTATTAATCAAATTCTAAACTCAAATTCACAATAGACAGACCAAGAAAATATATTATCATAATCACTGATTATTCATATTATTGTATCATCTAGGAGCCACAGGACTCCACTGTGCGAGGTGCTGAACAAACACAGAACAACAACAGGCCCCTCCTCAAAGAGTTTACAATCTAAGTACATTGGGGTTACTACACTTTTTTTTTTAATGGGGGATTAGCGTAAGTAACAGTATTTTTCATACTTGCTCTCTCTCTAAAATACATGAACATATGTTATACATGGTTTTCAGGGCACTACAACAGGCCTTCAAAAGGAACAAAGAGAAACTAAAGTCAGATTAAGACAATAGGCTGTGGCTGCTTCAAAACTGAAGAGCCCTAGGTGCATCTGGGGCAGGCTACCACAGCTTCTCTTCTTTCCTATGCAATCTGAAACAGACCCACCATTTTTAAAACCCCTATGAAGCTCCATTCCACTCTCCTCCACTATCAAAAATGCCCCTTTCTTTGGGGAGTGTGACGCACCCCACACCAACTCTGATAGGGTTAACAAGGACTTGAGAGGCCAATTAGCTTATCTATCCTTACCTGCAAGAGGGAGAGCGGAGGTTAATTAAGAGTGAATCACAGCTGGGGAACAGCTGGGACAGCACTATAAAGCCAGGAGACTGAAAGCAGATGGAGGCTGCAGTCACTCCCTGAGATGAAGGAGGTCATCAAGAACAGGGAGGAAGGTCCTGGGAAAAGTAAGCCCTGGGCAAGGAGTAAGGAGTCTAGAAAGAGACTAGGAAGGGGTGGAGTAGCAAAGAGAAGTAAAGTAGGCTCCCATGATAAAACCAATAACAGAGAAGGGAAGAGAGAGAGGCTGGTTAGGAAGGAGCTCAAGGAAACAGAAAAAGGAAGGGGACCAAGCAGATCTGGTGGCTGGTTAAAGTGTCCCTGGGCTGGAACCCAGTATAGTAGGCAGTGTTCAGTTCTCCTGCCTGCCCCTGGTATAGTGGCACAGAGTCCGAAGCTGGGGCTGAACACTGTTTGGAGACAGCATTTGGACAGTGGACCTGTTTGACTTCTTAACCCCAGAAGGAGTGTACTAAATGGAGACCTGGCCGGCCAAGTTACCCAAAGAGAAACTATCGCAGAAAGAGTAGGGACCAGAAAGGGGCACCTTATGCCATGTGAGCTACTTTACCAGCTGCACAAGGAAACGCACTAGTGGTGAGTGGGAACCCCACAACCAGGATGTTTTGCTGTTTCTGATCCCACTATATGCTAGACTAATTAGGAGAGACACAAATGCTCATTCACTTCAGGTATTGCTTTCTTTCAAGAAGTAGTTGTCGTTGCCTTCAACCAGCCTCTGTTGTTTCCAGATGCTGCTGCAGGACCCTGCTGCTGATATGCAAAGTGGTGTTGTGGGATAAGGGAATGAAGTAAGAGTTAAGACAAAAATAAGTTAGTTTGTTTTACAAAAATATTGCACTTATCCTACTCTTCACTTATTCTCCTAAAGTGAAGCCATTAAAAATTAGTCACAAAGGCTTGAAGATGTAGTATACTTAAAATGCAGCTTCTCTTGATTGGGGGCTCTAGGTTAAAGACTAAAAAACCCAAATGTTTCCTGTGATTTTTACTAGATTTATAACTAAAAATAAAGCAAGGGTCTAATTATATTGTACTGTATTTTATTTTTTATTTTATTTTTAAAGCTATAACAATACAGCAAAGGAAAGCAGTAGATATAGAAACAAAGAGATGGTTCAGATCTGATACTTGGATCTCTAGATCTCAGGATTTAATTAACTGTGTAAGATGATGTGTAAAGTTAGTCACAGAGACACGATAGGATTGTAGTTTCTTTCCATAATAACCCTGTCTCAATTACAAGGATGGGATACAATCATATTACAGTAATGCAGAATAAATTCATTATAAAAACATATGGTTTTTATTGTTTTTAACATATTTTAGAAAAGAAAAAAGTAATAAATAGCAGCCTACTTTTTTTTTCCCTTTTAATTCTTGCACCAAAATGTGGAAGAAATCTGGTAACCACTTCAATATAGAAAACCACTAATGACTTCCCTGTGATCCAAGTATTGGAAATAGTTGTCTGACATTTAAAGTTAGGATAGTACCAATAACTCACCTCTCACCTTAAATATCACATTAATAAGCTCCAGAAAGATATGAATACATAGATTTATTAGATAAACTGTACAGCTAACCACAACCTAAATACTTTTAAATGGGAAGTGAAATTCACTCCGAATTTGTGTCAGGCAGAAAATTAACTAAAATAGGGACAAATGATACCTCCCTCCCCAGCAGCGAATGTTCAGTCAGGCATGGCAGGGGACAAGAAAAAAACTGTGGTCCTTGAAGGAGGGGGACAGGGGAAGGAACATCAGGCTCTGCCCTGCTGTTCTGGAGCCTGCCCCTCCCCCCACAAGGACACATTGAGACATGGGAAGGGAACAAGACAGATAGGTGGGGAGGGAGAAAGGGGCAGCCAGGCTGCTGGGGTAGGGGCAGGGCAAGAAAGAACTAATTGCCTCTCTCATGCTCCCCATTCCCCACTTGCTGTCCTAATCGTTGTTACTATCTTGCCCCATAATGGAGGTACAGTTTGAACCTCCTGTGGATCTTACTAGAATGCCAGTTTTTGGAATGGGATTTTCCCTTGTGGCATGATTAGTAGAATTTTTATCACCTTCCTTACAGTATTCTGAATGCCTGGTTCTACGTTAATAAGGAGTAAGTATAGCAGTTTAAAAGCTGTAAGTGTAAACAATTTAAAAATCCAAGTGTACTAGAGAGGAGATTGTGATTTCATTGTGTGACGGGGCAAGGCCAGAGGGCTATAGGAAAGTGGTAAGGAACCAGTATGTTAGCCCCAGGCTAAACAAATCCCTGATACCTTATGGCAGTTGCTCCAGGTTAATCAAATCACCTGGGGCCAATTAAGAACTTTCCAGAAGGCAGGGAGGTTGATTGAGACACCTGCAGCCAATGAGGGGCTGGCTGAAACTAGTCAAAAGCCTCCCAGTGAGCCAGTGAGGTGCGCATGTCAGGAGCTGTGGAAGGAGGTTGCATGTGAGGAGCTGGGAGCAAGAGGCACTAGGAGCTGAGAGTAAGAGGGCATACTGCTGGAAGATCCTGTGGTGAGGATAAAGAAGGTGTTGGGAGGAGTCCATGGGGAAGTAGCCCAGGGAGTTGTAGCTGCCGTGCAGTTGTTCCAGGAGGCACTCTAAACAGCTGCAATCCACAGGGCCCTGGGCTGGAACCCGGAGTAGAGGGCGGGCCCGGGTTCCCCCCAAAACTCCCAACTCCTGATCGGACACAGGAGGAGTTAACCTGGACTGTGGATTCTACTAGAGGGGAAGATCTCTGAGGCAAGCAGAATCCGCCAATAAGCGCAGGACCCACCGAGGTAGAGGAGGAACTTTGTCACAATTGCAATTTATGTTTTGCGTCCAGTACACGTTAGAGACTCAAAGGGACCAGCTCCTGGGGATCAACATCAGCAAAAAAGACCCAAGAGATGGCTAGTGGACCTTATCAGCCTGAAGGAAGAAGGGTACACCTTAAGTCTTCAAAGACTGGGTGCCCATCATGTATACCATCATTCCCTTCTTGCCAAGAGAAGGTGAGACGATTCAGAGTGGTGCTGAATCCAAGGGCTTAGGATAAATGGGATCAAGGGAAGATAAAGTCGCTAAAGAAAGAAAGAATTTAGCTTTGCCAAACCACCTTTCAGAATAAATGTTTCAATCTGGGTAACTCTCCTGCGCAATCAAGAATAGACATCAAGATTTCCAACATTCCTCTCCTGTTCAGCAAATAGCATGTAAACCAACAGCAAAAGTTGTATCATGTCTAGAGCAGGGAGAAATTTTTCAGACAAATTGTTTATTTGCCAAAAAACGTGGTTTTGTCTGACCCAAAATTATTTATTGATTTCTTAATTTGGGGGGAGAGGGGGAAGCTTTTTGGACTTCGTTCCCATGCTGCTGCAGCACTCTCTCACACCCCACTGGTTAGAACACTTACCAAGGTTCTTGAAGACCCAGATTCAATTCCCCCCTCTGCTTGATGTGGAGAAGGAAACTGAACTTGGCTCTCCCATATAGCAGGACCTCTGGGCTGTCTCTCTTTCAATATGTTTTAGTGAAGCTCTTCCACTTTTTATAAATAATTATCTATTGTAGCAGGGACTTAAACTTAAGTCTCCCACTTCCTAGGTGAGTTTTTTGAATAATCAGGCTATAGTATCATTCTCACTTTCTTTCCCTGACCCAATCGACAATTATTTGTTGTCATTCATAATGGCTATTCATAATCATTTATGATGGATTGTGATTGTGTGATCAAAATAATGATTTCACATGGCAAAGTTCCTGATCTTTCAGGTTTGTTTGTTTTTTAAATAGAAAAGTATATACCCGTAACCCCTTGTGTTAGAAGACCATTAAGGTTGTGAAGTTAAGCATTCACAAGTGGGGAAATGCCAGAATTAAGGTTGCCCATGAAAATTTTAGAAATTAAATCCCCCTCCTACCCTGTATTGAAGAGGAATTCTTTCTATGGTGCAGAGAGATAAAAGACCAAGGCAATGGGAGTATTTGATGCAGCACTTGAAGAGGCTGAGGGTCTTCCTTTATGGAAGCATTATTTTTTCTTTGTTGGGTCTGCAACTACAGCTAGTAATATGAAGATGACAGAGCTTGTCTGGCGAAGGTCTGATGCATCAACTGTTTACTTTTTTATGTGGAGCATACACTATTAGTGATCTTAAATGTGGTCTGAGAATCTTTCCATGAGTAAAAAGTGTCATCCCATTTTATAGTTAAAGTTTCAACCCTAAAAAGGAAGAACTTCAACTGTGTTCTGAACCTCGTGGGGAATTCCTGAGGATTGCAGCCATGATGCCCACTTCATCATCACTGCAGTTGCCAGTGATCTTGAGGCAGTGTTCAAAGCATCTATTGCAGCCTGCAATAAAGTTTGCAACACTAACTACACTTCAGCAATCACCTAACTCCTCCCTAAATTCCCAGAGTCACTTGTTCAGAAACAACAAGAAAACTGAAATAATCATATTTGGAGAGATGTGCCTGATAGTTGACAATCCTTGGATGAAGATAGAGCTACTCCCTTGCCATTCTCCCTAATACGTTTAGTTACTCATGCTCCTTTTCTTTTTGGAGAGCTCTTTTGTTCCACACACTTCATACAGACACTCTTAAGTGGCACAATAGCTATAGCAGTTTTAAAGACTTTCAACAACTGGCACTTTTTGAGTACCACCTCTCAGAATCGCTAATGTTTCACCTATTATTCTGAGTAGGTCTGTAAATGTATTGTAATCATCTGGATAAGATGAAGTAAACTGAACTACAGCCTAGTCAGAGAAAGATGAAGAAATGGCAGCCCAAGCAAGATCAGAAGAATGATTTTGTTGCTCATCAGGGGTCTGAAGTGGCAGCAATTAAGCAAGAGATACCTGAGGTTGCTGACAGCTTTGAACTCACTGTACAGTGGAGGGTGATCCAACTCTGAAGTGGGTGGCGGAGGATGGTTTTCTAATGTGATGAGAGCCCGACAGAGCCCAATAGCACTCCAAATAAGGTTCCAGTGTAGGGTGGTAGGTGACATCTATCTACAGGTAGGCACTCAGATCACAGAATTTGCTTAGAAGAAAAAGTCCAGGATACACACCTAAACACACTTAAAACCACCTTCATTAAACAAAGGGCCACCCAAATAACCTGGGGAAAACTGTTTCAACGGGGGGAGGGAGAACCACTTATCACCAATCCCTATTTGTTACCTACCACCGCACACTGGAATCCATATTGAGTATCAAACAAGTACAACCCATCCTCTACGGGTAACCCATCCTGAAAGAGATCTTTCCTGAACCCCCTCTTCTGGCCTTCAAATAACCCCCCAACCTCAGCATTAGACCAAGCCCCACACAGACCAGGACACACCAACTCAAAGTAGCACCAGGCCCTGCCAGAACAGATGTAAAATCTGCAGACCAGCTTCACTGCTACATTGATCAATACCCCGCACAACACACCTTTCAAGGTTCATGGGTCTTATCACAACATGTTGTGTACCTCATCCAATGACTCAAGTGCCTTAATAACAACCATTTGGGTGAAATCAGACAATCACTACACTCTCAAATGAATTCTCAGAAAAATGATGAAAGACAGAAACACCATATCACCTTTAGGCGAACACTTTTCACAAAGCAATCACTCTATTGGGTCTTTCAATAAAAAGTGTTGTCAAAGGAAACCTGAACACCACCTTCAAAAAGAAAACCTTGGAACTTAAATTCATAACTCTGCTAGATACCAAGAACCATGGACTTAATAGGGAAACTGGTTTTATGACTCCTTACAATAATCTGTAACATACCACACTGCCTGTTACTCTCAATTGGCCACGTCAACTCCTTTTGCATAACAATCTAACCCCTAGTTTCACACTTTATTTCAAGTGACCACATCCAACATGCATTACTCCTTCTGCTTAACAATCTGTCCCAACTTTTAAGCTCAAACACTCCACTTTCTTCCCCAAACCTGAAGAAGAGCTCTGTGTAGCTCGATAGCTTATTCCTTCCACCACATAAATAGGTCCAATAAAAGATTATCTGACCTACCTTGTCTCCATCAGAGATATTGTAGACTGGAGATTAACTAGAAGAAACCCTCCATACATTAGTCTGAGGCTGATGAGGAGAACAAATACTCATCCTGGAGAGGTGATGTAAATGAAGCAGGAGTCCTTGAGATTTCTTTATTAACCTCCCTTATTGGTGCAGTAGCTCAATACCATCACAAGAATTCTAACTGCTAAAGATAATAAGGCAGACTTAAATCCCCAAATACTGTGGAAGCTTGATCCAGCTATAACTGATACCAATTACATTAATTTAGAAAGCTTCAGTCTCACAGTAGATGGTGCCAACATCAGTCCTGATGAAGCTGGTACTGATACATAAAACACCTCTATACACACTGAAAGCCCTAACGGCAGTACTGGTGCATTGATGTAAGCAATCATGAGGATCTGTTCTTTAGTCAGTACATAGGAGCAGTTATCAGATTATTTTAGGGTAGCCAGAGGGATTATGTTAAAAGCTTGTGCCACCTGTAGATTAGCCTATGTGAGAAGAACTCTTCCCCTTTTTCTTAGAAGATCCTTCAATGGTGGCCTATTATGCTTTCTTGAGGAGGAGTAATGAGTCCTAACTCCTGTCAGATGAAAATTAGGGAATAGGAACTGCCATGGAGTAAAACGAAGAAGCAGCAGCATGGGAGCAGGCAGCAACTGAGGCACTCTTGGAAGTGGACTGCTCCAATTCATGAGGGTCTTGTGTACCCAGATCAGAAGCAGATCTCATTCAATTATCCAAGAGAAATACTTTTAAGAGATATTCTCTTCCTTTCTGAGTCAGTTTTGAAAATGAACAAAAAACAGAGCATTTGCTCATGATGTGCTCCCTCATCTAAACAAAATTATTTTGAGTAGCCATCATTAAAGGGTATAGCGATCTTGCATAAATGACTATACTTAAAACTGCGGGATTTTTGTTCCATGTGAAGATTGAAGACCTGGCACTGGGTAACTACACAGCTATCAAAAAATAGTATCAAAACTATCCTTAAGTAAACCATATCAAGAATTTTAGCAAGATAGATTAGAGCACTAAAGTAAGGACACTGCAGGGATTCCACCTCAGCTACAAGAGGTAAGAAGGAAATGAGAGGCAGCTGGCCCTGCTCCACCCTTTTATGCCATCAGGGGAGGGAACTGGGGTGTAGCGCAAGGGCACAAAAGGTGCAAGCAGGGCGAATGGACATTACTGGCCACAAAAGATTCTGATATCTCCACTGCATGGTGCACATGTGCATCAGGAGTGGAATACATGCAGATAATCACAAAACATTGATGAGTTTTTCTTGAAACAGGAGAAAGCAGCAGATCAAAGTTTAATTGATATAGTCGTCTAAAGTCACAGTGTCCCCATCTATTAATACTAGCAAAGATCACTCAATATGTAAGGGAACTCCTTAGTAACAGACACACTGCTATATAAGAGAGGACAGGACCTTTGGCAGGTGTCCAGTGGTAGGCTGCAAACAACATAAATCAACTGTCTAAAGCAGTGGTTCTCAACTGGTGGTACACAGAAGTCTTTCAGGGGATACATCAACTCTGATATGGGCTACTTTTACAACTGGCAATATAAAAAGCACTAGCAAAGTCAGTACAAACTACACTTTCAAACAATGACTTAGTATATAAAGCAGTATAAACATCTACTTGAAATGTAAGTACATTTATATTCCAATTTTTCAGTAATAGTGTGCTGTGACAATTTTATATTTGTATGCCTGATTTTGTAAGCAAGTAGTTTTTAAATAAGGTGAAACTTGGGGGCACACAAGACAAATCAGACTCCTGAAAGGGGTAAAATAGTCTGAAAGGTTGAGAGACACTGGTTTAAAGGGCCCATCTTGGATAAATTAAAGTAATATTCCCCACTTCTCCAGCAGGTTCAAAAGCCAGTTTTAAACTATTCCTGTATATGGATGAGGAACAAATTGCCAATGCTCTGAAGAATCAGCTATTAGTGAATTTGCTAAAGGAATGTTGATGCTCATACTAAAAAATAACTCAGACAAGGCAGACGTAAGCAGGGAATATATCTATAGCATAAGGACCTACAAGAGCTCCCTACCATAAAGAATATAGAAGCAAACTCCATTCCCTGAAAATCTAAGACTGTTTGTTCCTGATGTATTCCCAATTTTAAAAGAAAAGCACACCTGTCAGACACAAGTTATGGAACCATATTCATTACCGTTAAGATACCAATGATTCTTGGAATATGACGGGGATTTCTAGATAACTGGAAGGCAGCACATTCCGCAATCCAAGAACCTAAAATGGCATGACACTAGAAGCATAGAGGAAGATACTCCTGGCATGCCAGAAGGTAGATATATCAACAAGAGATTGTGGGAAGAAGGGGCTGAGAATACCCAACAGGGGAAAAAAACAATGTCCTGGACAATGAAATGCTACAAGAGTTACTTACATACCACCCTGATTTGGTCAATAATGTCTTTGATGAACGGAAGAGACCCATCACCCTCCTAAAATAAAGAAGACAAAAACTGAGTGGTTGGGTATAGATTTGACCGTCTGCTTCCCAGGATTAGTAAATCAAAGAAGGCAGAGTATAAACATGCATTTTAGTAAATCAGCTAGCATGAATATGTATACAGAAAAAAAAATATCAAATACCAATTTGTGTCCCCAAAATATGGTATCCAGAAGGAAAATGGGCTAGAGGTGGTGAGACAATTCTAGAATAAGCGTATACCACGAGACAACACAAACTATTAGATCTAGTCCTCTTTGTCTAAGATTTCTGAACAATCTCCAAATGAAAAAGAGATTGGGCAGCCTTTTCTGAATGGCCAAAAGATTAGGTAAATGGAAAGGAAACTGTCAGCTGCTTTCCTCTCTGATGTAGCTGGGCATGCCTATGTTATGTGCTCATGCAGGCACACACTATCAGACACATGCCTAAAACGCCACCTACCGCTAGGGAGGGGAAATTTAAATACAAATAAAATTCAATTCACTTCATGGAATAGATAGGAAAAAACTTAACAGATTGGCAAATGCTATTTAAATAGATATTAAATAATTCCATTCATAGTAAATTCATAGTCACTATTTCAGAAAAAAATATTTTACTTAAAGCAAAAGGTTCATTTCAAAATACATCTTTTATATGAAAGCACCTATGTTTACTAGCAGAAAAAGGGGAGAGCCTGTCATCAATATGTTTTGGAGCTCCTTTGGTCAGGAAATTAAGGATTTAAGTGGACTTGAAACAAGAGAAATACTAGACAAAAATATACTTATTGCCTCCACCAAAACATTAACATTTTTTCCATAGGCTAAAGTGAAAAGCACTATTTCAAGTCCTGTATAGAAACTGTGATATTTCTAATGCTTTTACAAGATTCTAATTCAATTACCATATTGATCAAAAATATTAATTTGATAAATAAAGAGAACTGCCATTATTTTTATTTAATTGCCTGTTTATTTGTGAAACTTTCACCATAATTGCAGCATAATCTTTCCTGGTTGTAATATAGCCTGGATTGTATGGTAAAGACATCTGAGTAATGAACTGAATTTTAAGTCAATTAACTATAAAACACTGCATCAGCTTATTATTCTCCACCTTCTGGAGGTGCATATAAAAGCGCATAAAGATGACAACAGCTTCTAAGAAAGAACTCCAAATACACAGTGCACTTTACAATTATAAGAACATAAGAAAGGCCGTACTGGGTCAGACCAAAGATCCATCCAGCCCAGTATCCTGCCCACCGACAGTGGCCAATGCCAGGTGCCCCGGAGTGAGTGGACCTCACAGGTAATGATCAAGTGATCTCTCTCCTGCCATCCAACACCCCCCTCTGATAAACAGTGGCTAAGGACACCATCCCTTAACCATCCTGGCTAATAGCCATTAATGGACTTCATCTCCATGAATTTATCCAATTCTCTTTTAAACCCTGTTATAGCCCTAGCCTTCAGAGCCTCCTTAGGCAAGGAGTTCCACAGGTTGACCGTGCGCTGTGTGAAGAACTTCCTTTTATTTGTTTTAAACCTGCTGCCCACTAATTTCATTAGGTGGCCCCTAGTTTTTTTATTATGAGAACAAGTAAATAACTTTTCCTTATTCACTTCCCCCACACCACTCATAATTTTATATACCTCTATCATATCCCCCCTTAGGGCTGGTCCACACTGGGCGGGAGGAGGAGGGGGGGGTCGAACTAAGATACGCAACCTCACCTACGTGAATAACGTAGCTGAAGTCGAAGTATCTTAGTTCGAACTAAAAAGCACTTACCGCGGGTCCAGACATAGCAGGCCGGCTCCCCCGTCGACTTCGCTTACTCCTCGCACGAAGCAAGAGTACCGGTGTCGACAGCGAGCACTTCTGGGATCGATTTATCGTGCTGAGATGAGACGAGATAAATCGATCCCAGAACATCAATTGCTACCCGCCAAATAGTATAGACATACCCCTAGTCTCCTCTTTTCCAAGCTAAAAAGTCCTAGCCTATTTAATCTCTCCTCATATGGGACCCATTCCAGACTCCTAATCATTTTAGTTGCCCTTCTCTGAACCTTTTCAAATGCCAGTATATCCTTTTTCAGCTGAGGAGACCACAATTGTACGCAGTATTCAAGATGTGAGAGCACTATGGATTTGTATAAGGGCAGTAAGATATTCTCCGTCTTATTCTCTATCCCTTTTTTAATGATTCCTAACATCCCGTTTTCTTTTTTGACTGCCGCTGCACACTGCATGCACATCTTTAGAGAACTATCCACGATGACTCCAAGATCTTTTTCCTGATTAGTTGTAGCTATATTAGCCCCCATCATATTGTATGTATACTTTGGATTATTTTTTCCAATGTGCATTACTTTACATTTATCCACATTAAATTTCATTTGCCATTTTGTTGCCCAATCATTTAGTTTTGTGAGATCTTTCTGAAGTTCTTCACAGTCTGCTTTGGTCTTAACTATCTTGAGCAGCTTAGTATCATCTGCAAACTTTGACCCCTTCTTCCAAATCATTTATGAATAAGTTGAATAGGATTGGTCCTAAGACTGACCCTTAGGGAACACCACTAGTTACCCCTGTCCATTGTGAAAATTTACCATTTATTCTATTCAATCAGATGCTGATTATCTAAATACTTTTGGAGAACACTACAAAGCATGAGCTAATCAACTAGAAGACAAATGTATATAATACATCACTGAAGATTAGTGCAGAAAATGTTCACAATTCAAGTTTCTCAGAGTTATCACAGCAATGGGCATAAAATACAGAATAACTAAATAGTAGTATCTTCTGCCTTTGTTCAACATATTGACATGTTCCTTTCACTGAAGGACAGAAAAAAATTGGTGGTTTTACCACATGTCCGCTGTTTTTAGTACTTGTTTTCCTAATATTTTCATTTAAAAGCAGCTTTTCTCCATCTTTTTAATCCCATCATTCACCAAATTTTACAAGACTACTCGTGTTACTAAATTTTAAATCTTATTACTTAATATCTATTGCTGTGGAACACTATTTTTATACTAGATCTGTGTGCCACATTATCCCATTCTTATTTCATTAGCGATGTAGACTAAAACTTGCCATAAAAGACTTCTTAACAAAAGCTCTAACACGGTGCACAGATCTATGTAAAAATCAAGAGCCTTGGAGTTGCAGCTAGCCAGAGATTTTAGGAGTAACAAGAAGTTACTTCAGTTATGTTAGCAACAAGAAGAAAGTCAAGGAAAGTGTGGGCCCCTTGCTGAATGAGGGAGGGAACCTAGTGACAGAGGATGTGGAGAAAGCGAGTGTACTCAAGGCTTTTTTTTTGCCTTTGTCTTCACAGACAAGGTCAGCTCCCAGACAGCTGCACTCCGCAGCACGGTATGGGGAGGAGGTGACCAGCCCTCTGTGGAGAAAGTAGTAGTTCGGGACTATTTAGAAAAGCTGGACAAGCACAAGTCCATGGGGCCGGACGCACTGCATCCGAGGGTGCTAAAGGAGTTGGCCAAAGTGATTGTAGAGCCATTGGCCATTATCTTTGAAAAATCATGGCAATCGGGAGAGGTCCCGGATAACTGGAAAAAAGGTAATGTAGAGCCCGTCTTTAAAAAAGGGAAGGAGGAAGATCCGGGGAACTACAGGCCAGTCAGTCTCACCTCAGTCCCTGGAAAAATCATGGAACAGGTCCTCAAGGAATCAATTCTGAATCACTTAAAGGAGAGGAAAGTGATCAGGAACAGTCAGCATGGATTCACCAAAGGCAAGTCATGCCTGACTAACCTAATTGCCTTCTATGATGAGATAACTGGCTCTGTGGATGAGGGGAAAGCAGTGGATGTGCTATTTCTTGACTTTAGTAAAGCTTTTGATAGTCTCCCACAGTATTCTTGTCAGCAAGTTAAAGAAGTATGGGCTGGATGAATGGACTGTAAGGTGGATAGAAAACTGGCTAGATGGTTGGGCTCAACGGGTAGTGATCAATGGCTCCATGTCTCGTTGGCAGCCGGTATCAAGTGGAGTGCCCCAAGGGTCGGTGCTGGGGCCGGTTTTGTTCAATATCTTCATCAACGATCTGGAGGATGGTGTAGACTGCACCCTTAGCAAATCTGCAGATGACACTAAACTGGGAGGAGTGGTTGATACGCTGGAAGGTAGGGATAGGTTACAGAGGGACCTAGACAAATTAGAGGATTGGGCCAAAAGAAATATGATGAGGTTCAACAAGGACAAGTGCAGAGCCTTGCACTTAGGACGTAAGAATCCCATGCACTGCTACAGACTAGGGACCGAATGGCTGGGCAGCAGTTCTGCAGAAAAGGACCTAGGGGTTACAGTGGATGAAAAGCTGAACACGAGTCAACAGTGTGCCCTTGTTGTCAAGAAGGCTGACAGCATTTTGGGTTGTATAAGGAGGAGCATTTCCAGCAGATCGAGGGACATGATCATCCCCCTCTATTCGGCACTGGTGAGGCCTCATTTGGAGTATATGGTGTCCAGTTTTGGGCCCCACACTACAAGAAGGATGGGGATAAATTGGAAAGAGTCCAGCGGAGGGCAACAAAAATGATTAGGGGGCTGGAGCACATGACTTATGAGGAGAGGCTGAGGGAACTGAGATTGTTTAGCCTGCAGAAGAGAAGAATGAGGGGGGATTTGATAGCTGCTTTCAACTACCTGAAAGGGGGTTCCTAAGAGGATGGATCTAGACTGTTCTCAGTGGTAGAAGATGACAGAACAAGGAGTACTGGTTTCAAGTTGCAGAGGGGGAGGTTTAGGTTGGATATTAGGAAAAACTTTTTCACTAGTAGGGTGGTGAAGAACTGGAATGGGTTACCTAGGGAGGTGGTGGAATCTCCTTCCTTAGAGGTTTTTAAGGTCAGGCTTGACAAAGTGCTGGCTGGGATGATTTAGTTGGGGTTGGTCCTGCTTTGAGCAGGGTGTTGGACTAGATGACCTCCTGAGGTCCCTTCCAACCCTGAGATTCTATGATTCTATGACACCTCCTCATCAATTATTGGGAGTGGACTACATCCACCCTGATTGAATTGGCCCTGTCAAAACTGGTTCTCCACTTGTGAGGTCCTCTCTCTTCATGTGTCAGTATATAATGCCTGCATCTGTAATTTTCACTCCATGCCTCTGAAGAAGTGGTTTTTTACCCACAAAAGCTTATGCCCAAATACATTTATTACTCTTTAAGGTGCCACTGGATTACTTGTTGTTTTTGTGGATACAGACTAACACAGCTACTCTCTGAAAAGAAGATAAATGTTTCTCACTTTTTAAAAAAAAAGTGTCCGTTATTGGGTGAGCATAATATACAGATCCCGTCCCCGCACTGTACAGCCCAAGGAGGTTCACATATTTCTTTTGAAAAAATTAGTGCAGATGTGAAAAACATGACCAGGTGGCAACCCTAAATCTCTTTTTGTACACTGAATACGATCCTTCAGGCCAGGCGATTTCTATGGCTTTGAATGAATGAGCATAAACAGTTGGGGGGAGGGAGGGAAGACTTCTACCCTTGAAAGCTTCTGAAATGTCCCAATTAGTATCAGTCTGGTAACTGAAGCCTTAGCAGCACCTTCATCTTTTATTTTTTAATTTATAATGGGGGTTATAGACCAAGATCTAGAAACTACATTCAGTGCTGAATTTTAGATCTCTCATAAGTTAGTGAGTATGTGGAAGTGGATGGGTAGGTGTGAGTGAGTCAGGCTGAGAGAGAGAAAAAGCAGATTTATTTTTGTTTATCCTTCCATTCAGTTTGAACTGAACTAGCTCATGATAGCTCGAACCAAGATTGTCCCCTACAACCATTTC
The DNA here is from genome assembly GCA_037349315.1 of Chelydra serpentina. NCBI lineage: Eukaryota > Metazoa > Chordata > Testudines > Chelydridae > Chelydra > Chelydra serpentina. The sequence goes on from JBAIAC010000004.1 coordinate 66,818,887, forward strand.
TTCTATGAGGTCCTCACTACTCACCAAAACCAAATCTAAAATGGCATCCCCTCTTTTTGGTTCAGCAACTACTTGGTGAAGGAATCAGTCACCTATCACATCTAAAAAAATCTGAGCCCTATCATTATTACTACTACTTGTCCTCCAGTCTATATTTGGGAAGTTAAAGTCTCCCATTATCACACAATTCCAACTAGTATTTACTTTATTAAAAACATTAAAGAGGTCTCTATTCATATCCAAATCAGATCACGGTGGTCTATAGCACACCCCAAGCACTATCCCAGGGGAGGCTCTAATAGCTTTCTTCCCCAATGTTATTTTTGCCCAGACAGACTCTGTCTTATCCATTCCATCACTTTTTATTTCTTTACAGTCTACCTCATCATTGATATACAATGCTACTCCACCACCTTTACCTTTATTTCTGTCTTTCCTAAACAGCACATAACCTTCAATACCTGTACTCCAGTCATGACTACTATTCCACCATGTTTCTGTTATTCCTATAATATCTGGTTTCAGTTCCTGGACCAGTAACTCTAGTTCCTCCATTTTGTTACCTAGGCTCCTCCCATTAGTGTACAAATCTTAATTTTTGCTGTTTGGTCTCGCTCACATTCTTTATCTCATGGACTCATAGACTTTAAGGTCAGAAGGGACCATTATGATCATCTAGTCTGACCTCCTGCACAATGCAGGCCACAGAATCTCACCCACCCACTCCTGGAATAATCCTCTCACCTATGTCTCTGCTATTGAAGTCCTCAAATCATGGTTTAAAGACTTCAAGATACTGGAGGATTCTCTGCAAGTGACCCGTGCCCCATGCTGCAGAGGAAGGCAAAAAACCTCCAGGGCCTCTGCCAATCTACCCTGGAGAAAAATTCCTTCCCGACCCCAAATATGGCGATCAGCTGAACCCTGAGCATGTGGGCAAGACTCACCAGCCAGACACCCAGGCAAAAGTTCTCTGTAGTAACTTCTAACATCCCATCATTGACCATTGGTCCTATTTACCACTGATGGCAATTAATTGACCTTTGACTAAGATCATGTTATCCCATCAAACCATCCCCTCCATAAATTTATCTAGCTTAACCTTGAAGCCAGATAGGTCTTTTGCCCCCACTGCTTCCCTTGGAAGGCTGTTCCAGAACTTCACTCCTCTGATGGTTAGAAACCTTCGTCTAATTTCAAGTCTAAACTTCCTGATGACCAGTTTATATCCATTTGTTCTTGTGTCCACATTGGTACTGAGCTGAAATAATTCCTCTCCCTCCCTGGTATTTATCCCTCTGATCTATTTAAGGAGAGCAATCATATCTCCCCTCAGCCTTTTTTTGGTTAAGGTAAACAAACCAAGCTCCTTGAGTCTCCTTTCATACGACAGGTTTTCCATTCCTCGGATCATCCTAGTGGCCCTTCTTTGTACCTGTTCCAGTTTGAATTCATCCTTCTTAAACATGGGAGACCAGAACTGCACACAGTATTCCAAATGAGGTCTCACCAATGCCTTATATAACGGTACTAAAACCTCCTTATCTCTACTAGAAATACCTCGCCTAATGCATCCCAAGACCGCATTCGCTTTTTTCACAGCCACATCACATTGGCGACTCAGTCATCCTATGGTCAACCAGGACTCCGAGGTCCTTCTCCTCTTCCGTTACTTCCAACTGATGCGTCCCCAGCTTATAACTAAAATTCTTGTTATTAATCCCTAAATGCATAACCTTACACTTCTCACTATGAAATTTCATCCTATTACTATTACTCCAGTTTACAAGGTCACCCAGATCTTCCTGTAGGATATCCCGATCCTTTTCTGAATTGGCAATACCTCACAACTTTGTGTCATCTGCAGACTTTATTAGCACACTCCCACTTTTGGTTCCGAGGTCAGTAATAAAAAGATTAAATAAAATTGGTCCCAAAACTGAACCTTGAGGAACTCCACTGGTAACCTCCCTCCAACCTGACAGTTCACTTTTCAGTATGACCCGCTGTAGTCTCCCCTTTAACCAGTTCCTTATCCACCTCTCAATTTTCATATTGATCCCCATCTTTTCCAATTTAACCAATCTGATTAGGCATGGACCTTCTACCGCCAGTATCACCTATTAGACTGGTATCTACACTACCCTTCCTCCTTATGTCCCTTCTCCTACCCACGGCTGTATCCTTTCTTACTTCGTTTTCTTCTCTCTCAATGTTAAAATCTGGCGTGGAGATTACCTGGACATCTCCCAACTGTCTCCCCCAAATTCCTAGTTTAAAGCTCTCTTGATCAGTTGTGCCAGCCTCCATTCTAGAAGTCTATTTCCTTCCCTACTCAGGTGAAGTCTATCCTGAGAGAACAGTCCTCTGTCCATGAATGCCTCCCAGTGGCCATACGTTCCAAAGCCCTCCTTATAGCACCACTCCCTGAGCCATCTATTGAGCATCATAATCTTATCACACCTTTGTTGCCCTTCTCTAGGAACAGGCAGAATCCCACTGAAGATTACCTGAGTCTCAATTGCCTTAAGCATCTTCCCCAGCCTGGCATAGACTCCCTTGATATGTTCCAGCAAGAATCTAGATGTATCATTTGTTCCCACATGAAGGATAATCAGTGGATTCTTTCCCACTCCTGTTAGGATCCTTTTCAGCCTCAGGTCCACATCCCGTATCTTAGCACCCGGCAGACAGCACACCCTTCTGTTCTTTGGATCAGCTCTGGTTACAGGCCTGTCTATTCTTCTCAGTAAGGAGTCCCCAATCATGTAGACCTGCCTTTTCCTGGTGATGGTGTGATTCTCCGCTCTATCCCATTCCCTCTGACTGCAAGCCCTCTCGATTCCTATTCTCCCTTGTAATCCTTTTCAATCCATCCTGTATCCTCCTGGGGCTCATATTTGGTGTTGATATCTCCATTGACTCTTCCCCCTTTTCCTATAGGACTATCTGCTCTTCTCTTCTTCCTTGCCCTCCCACCTTCAGTGACCACCTGCTGTATCCCTTCTTCATTTTCCAACTCTGCAAACCTGTTCTTGAGCTCTATTTCGCCTTCACTGGCCTGTCTTTTCCTCTGCCTGCTTCTCTTAGTCACACGCTTCCACTGTCCATTTTCTTCACCCAGCAGTCTCCCCTCAGAGTTCTTTGGTCCTGCTTCCATCTGCCGGTCTGAGCTTTTCCCTTCAGCCTCCTCATGTCTTTGCTCCATCATCTGCTCGAATCCCCTTCTAAACTCAACCAGAGTTTCCACCTGCATCTCCAATCCTCAGATCTTTTCTTCCATCAGCTCTATCAGGCGGCATTTCATGCAGACAAAACTCTTTTCAGGTACCCCCTCCAGAATCATGTACATACCACAGCTGCCACATCCAGTCATCTTCAATGTGTCCTCTGCTGCTTGGGTCACTACCACTGCTGCCTCCGTATCTGTCACAGCCTTCTCACGTAAGTCCTGTTAGTCGAGGAAACACAAACCAAACCAAACCACCACCACCTACAGCAAAACAAACCCCCAACGAGCACCACAACACTCCCTTCACTAGCCTGTCTGTTCCTCTACCTGGTTCTCCGAGTCTTCCCCTCGTCCCCAAACTCCCCTTGCAAACTCCCACTCAAACTGCCCTGTTTACAGCTCTATTTGCTGGCTCCTGTGCCACTGCCTGACTGGCTAGCTACCTTTATAGGACCCTTAATCAGAGAAGCCCCCTAATCAGAGCTCAGCTTCTCTCCCAGCACAAAGCCCCTACAAGCCTCTACACATACAAATATCACAAACACCTAGAATGGAATCAACATAAGCAAGCACTTGAAGAACTTATGCTGATTTAAGCACTGACATGGACAGCACTATGTCAGTGGGAGAAGCTCACCCACTGACATAGCTACCATGGCTGGCAGGGGCTGGAGTAATTAAGTTGACGGGAGATCTCTCTCCGATCAGATTAGAGCAGCTACACTATAGAGCTTACAGTGCCGTAGCTGCACCAATGTAGCTGCGTCCCTGTAAGCTCTCTAGTGTAGCCAAAGCCAAAGTTAAGAAACCAACAGTAATAGAAAAAGCAGGAAGGCATGATTTTCTCTTGCAATCTATGAATAAAAGTTAGGTGTGAGATGATGAAATTTACAAATTCTGAAAGCCTGAAGGACTAGAGACAGAAACAATCAATACAGACTAGAAACAAACAATTCAGTTCACTAGCTACACTTTTTTAGTTTAATAAATCAATTTTAAATGCAGAATATGTTTTGATGAACTTTTCATAAGCTTTTCTCTTGTGTCCAACAGATTTAAGATATTTTATTTAATAAAAATCTCAAAAGGCTGTTTTGTGCATTTTAATTGAATTTTCATTTCCATCCAAATAGAGCTTGACACAAATCAGAAATTAATCATCTATTAAGAAATGAATCATTCACCATTTTCTAAGTAATAAAGAATCTGAATAAACTTACATAAAGCTAAATAATAGCGCAAATATGTTTGTATAGCTATACTGCATCCCCCTGATTAGCAAAAAGACATCAAATTTAGTGTAAAGGCTATATTTAGCTGCAAATCCACATGTTTAATGGACAGAACAATGAAATTCAACATTTCCCTGGGAAAATAACTAAAAAGTACAAATGCAAACTGATTAAAATCAGGGCGGTCCAATGATTAAAAAATTAATCAGATTATTAAAAAAGTTGTGATTAATTGCAGTTTTAATCACACTGTTAAATAATACTAAAATACTCTTTAAATATTTTTAGACGTTGAGGGAGAAGGGGTGTGTGTGTGGGGGGGGGGGGGAAGTGAGTGTTCAGTGCACTCTCTCTTTAAGCAGCACACTCACCAGCCTGAATGTTTGTTCAGACAGCAGCAGCCACTGGCAGCTCCCACTCCTGACCCAGAGGCAGCAGCACAGACAAGCTCCCTGTCCCCCTACCCAGCTCAGTGGAGACCGGATACATGGGCAGGGGGATGGGGAAACCCCAACATCACACACCTCCACTCTGTGCAAAAGGCAGGAGGTTCCCAGTCCCAAGCAGCTTGGCCAGGGGTGGCTCCAAGGTGGGGGAAGGGGAGAATCAGAGCAGTGGCAGCTACAGATGGCAGCAGAGGGAAGAGGGGCACCCTTGCTCTGGAGATGTCCCCTGAGCATGGTGCCCTGGGAGGTGGCCAACCCTGCCCATCAGAAGGCCAGCCCTGCTCCTGAGCCAGCAGCAGCTGCAGAGATGCTGCCCCTGTTTCCCAACCTCAGCTCATCAGTGACCAGGTACACGGGCAGGGAGAGAGGTACACCCCAACATCAGCCGCCCCAGCCCCGCTCTCTGCAGCAGACAGGAGGTAGGCTCCTGATCCGGAGCAGCTCCCTGGGGGGAGGGCAGGAGGCGGGAGCAGCAGTGGAGCAAGGTGGTGGAGGGAGACACCCCTCTGCCCCAGAGGCACACACTAGCATGCCCTGGAGGCACACAGCAGTGCCCCCCTGCGCACAGTGCCCTGGTGTGCAATTAACGGTCGTTAAAAAACGCATTAATTTGTTTTAAGTTAATCGCATGCGTTAGCCACAATTGACAGCCCTTATTAAAATCAATTCTTTAAATACAGATTTCCTTTCCTGCTCGCTAATTTAAATAATTATTAAACTCGGTGATTTAAATTGCTTTGATTTGAATCAATCCACTGTGGGTGTGGCTACTCCAAGCAACCCTTCATTGACAAGTTGAGATTCTGCCTTCAAGGAGTTCAAAGTAAGACCTGTTGTAATGATCTGCAGATGTTCCCTGCAAAGAAAAATATGCTTTTTATGTCTTTGTAATAAGGATAGTTGCTGTTGAGGGAAAAAGCCACATTCCTTCCAGATAATGGGTAAAACTAATCTAGTAAGGTGAGAAACCTACCAGTCAAAAAATATGTGAAGTGAGCTTTGGGGATCTCTGCACGATAAATCGACTTGATGATGCAAGACTCACAAAATGTGCTTCTTAAAGACTTATGCTGTATTGGTATGCCCCACATTAGTAAAATAATATGTTACAGTAAGTGTTTTAAAGAAAATATTGACTTTTAAAAAAATAGTAGTTTTTATTTCTTTCAAATTTTCAATTGATTTAATACCTTCTTTAAAAAAGAAAAGTCAAATGTTACCATTTTTAATAGTCCCCAAAGGTGTATTAGGTGTTTTGCAGAGAAAGAAAAGGACATGGGTCTCTGACTTTCTAACTAAGGCTCTGATAATGCAGATTAACTACCACACATGAGCAACATTAATCAATAAAGTAGTCCTACTGAAATCAACAGGGTAATTCGAATGTGTAACGTTACTTGTGTATGTTTGCAGGATTAATTTAGACCTGACAAGTATAAAGGATGGTAGGGAGAAGGAAGCAAGCTACAGAAATATGATCATGTAGTGACAGCTTTGCTAATCTTGACGTTTCAGTTGAAAGACTGTATTTGAACAGAAGTTATAATTGTGGTTATTGACGTACCTGTTATGAGCTATGTAAAGCAGCCAGTCCTAAGAAGAGATTTAAACAACAATACCACCAAGCTCTTATATAGTACTTTTCATCCATAGATCTACAAGCACTTCACAATCATCTTTAATCTATTAGTCCTCATTACACCCCTGTGAAGTAGGAAGTAGTAATATCCCCATTTTACAGATGGGGAAATGAAGCACAGAGAAGATACATGACTTCCCCAATATCACATAGGAAGTCTGCCAAAGAGCAGGGAACTGAAGCAAGGTCTCCTGAGGCCTTGGCTAGTGTCCTAACCACTGGACCATCCTCCCAAGAAACTAGTGTCATAGTAGACTAGTACTGAGAGACCATCCCATGCATAGATTGTGGCAGCATGGAATGATTACCACCAGTTAAATCATTTTTTAAATAAATACTGAGTTTTCCCTCCATGTTTCTAATCACCCTTAAAATAAACATGGCTCACTTTTCAAGAATTTCATTTTGTGTTTAATTGTATGTATATTACACATACAAAGTATAAACACACAAGAAATTAATAAAGTTCCTCCATTTATCTGTTTCTTTCACAATCATTTTGCCTACTTTCACACCATCCCTAACTCATGGAATATCTTCTGTGAACTGATCCATTAGTCTGCTACCCACACTCCTTTCAAGATCTGTTTCTACCACAACACATCCAAGCTTATGCTTGTACCTAATTAGTGGATCTCACTTTAAACCAAATTACTTGACAGTTATGTTGGACCAATTGATACTAGACCAGGCAGCAATACTTCTTAGCCCAAAAATAACTGTACAGAAATTGAAGTATCACTTACAGTAAACAATTCCACCCATCTAATTAAAAACACATCTCATTTAAATAGCTCATCATAATTTACTTTTACTCTAAAAAAAATCTAAAATATCAACTAGTTATCAAAACAATGTCTGCCTCTACAGGAACCCTGAAGATGCATTACACCCCTAGAAAAAAAACACAAATGAAGCAAAAATCAAGTTTTTCCCCCCTGAAAAACATGCTTTATCATTTGCAATTTTAATATGTGACCTATAGCAAATCTTTCAAAAACATTTAATAGCTCTCAAAGCTATTAAAAATGTTTTATTATCCATCCTGATAGACCAGTGATAATTCAAGCCATGATTATTAAAATAAGTTCCAAACAATAACTCACAACCATAATAATAGGTCAATGACCAATTCAATTCCAACTGGACCCTAGTTCAGCTGTAATGTAACACCAGCAATTATCAACAATAAAACAAAACTAGAGAAACATGACAGCTCTGGTTGTAAGAAAGAGTTTTTAAGAATGTAGAGATGGATAAAACTAGAAACATTCATAAAGATTCAATCACAATATTCACTGATGTTTAAAAGTTGTACTTTGAGTTTGACTCCATGCAACTGAACTACCTATTAGTACGCATAAAATTGTCATTCTGTATAAACATGCACCTCCCTTATACTACCACGGTACAAAGCTAAAGAATTTTTTCCCAATACATACTTGTGCCATGTTAAACTTAAATCAATGGGATTATTTTACCTAACTATAAAAAATATACACATCTGATTTTACACTTCAGATTTTAGTACTAAATTTTTAAAATAAATATTATACATGTTGGTATTATACAGTCAGGATTTTCAACTGTCTTGAAGATCTGTGCATAGGTATCACAGATGCCATGGCTCTGGCTGCTGAACCTGCCCCATCTAAGGATGCTTGTAGAAAGATCTGAGCCACCAGCTTGCCCTTGTCTAACAAGGTCTGGAATTCCTGTCTGGCATCCTCTGGCAACTTGTCTGAGAAATTCAGCAGATTGTCCCAGAGGGAGAAGTCATACCTGGCTAATATGGCTTGTTGGTTCGCAATACAAAATCATAAACCATATATGGAATAAGTTTTCCTCCCATAAAGGTTTAATTTCTTTTCATTTTTCCTTTGTCAATTCCTTTGTCCTGACATGTTCTTTCATTCACTGCCGAAACAAATAAGGAATCTGGTGAACGATGGGAAAAAATACGTTCATAGCCTTAAGAAAGGACATATTACCTTCCCTCAGTTCTCTTAACTGTTAGAGGGAGAGACAATGGCATTTGCCACATTGATTTTGTAGGCTCTAGTATGGCATCATTGATGGGCAGAGTCAAACCCAGAATGTCCACCAGCCCGTGAGAACTCTGCTGGACCAACTCAACAGGAATATGAAGAGAGGTAGCTACTCTCTCTCTAAAGATCTTGATAAGTCCTGTAGTCATTCTGCACATGTGAGGCATCCCGGGGAACTACTGAATTGTGAGGTGATGAAGAGCAATAATGCAAAGGGGAGTGAGGCTGATATTCCTGTAGCGCAGTAGGTTAAGGTTCTGAGGCCTGAGTCTGGCCTTAAGGGTCTTGTTTAGTAGTGACAATCATCTTCTGGACCTTCTCTTGTGAGCTAGCTTATCATCTGCTAGAATATCTGAAAAGCTGAGAAATCAGAGGATCTGGAAGTGGGAGGCCATATCTACAGCACACAACCCCAGTCACTCCAAAGATCCCTGTATGTGGATATCTGCTGGGTACTAGTAATGGAAATCCCTTCAGGAAGACCAAGAGGAGTGAAGTCATCTGTCCCGGAAGTGAAGGGCATAGGAGCCTACCTCAGACTCCAGAGAGGATCCTGAGTCACTCACCAAAGTGGTGTTATACCAGGTAGTGCCGAGGTCCAAGGGCATCTCTCTAGAGATAACACCACCATGGAACAGAATGATGGGTTTACCCCTGGTCTGCACTAGTCAAAAATCGCAGATTTCTTGCAGCTGGCACAAGGCCTAACACATGGAGACCAATGCATAATTCAGTACTGGGCATCAGTTGCCTGTGAATAAGGGGGAATTCTCACTCCAAGAAAAATAAATAAAACCTATATTAATCCAACACTAACGAATACCACTAACTTAACTATTTATGGAAAGGGTATAATTTCCCTGTCACAGAAGAAATTTGCAGTAGCAAGCAGGGTGGATAAAAATCAATAATTAAAAAAAAAATTTAAAAATCTGATTTTTTTCTTTAAATCAATTTTTTTTAAATGCTTTTTGAGAGAAAAAGCAATCTAAAGATACATTATGGCTCAAAATATCTCATCATGGAATAGGGATTATAAATACTAATTGTATAGTATGAGACAATATATATTCATGTAACCTTTAAAAAAAGTTTTGTAAATGAGTTCCAATAATTCATGGATTAGGGACCCAATCTTATGTGGTTCCAGTGGCTTCTGTATAGATTATTGAGGTTAATCTTTCCATCTACCCAGTGCTCAGTCTAGAAGATACCATCAGAGATGCTTAGTTTTGCACTTCTCAAACTGTGGATTTGTGTTTCCAGAGATAACATGCTTGTTAACAGCCAAAATGTTTTTAAATAAATAATAGAGAGGTGAGAAAAAAACGACCTCAACCCTATTGTCCCTCTGCAAATTTGTGTACACAGAGTCAATCCCTTACCTCTCTCTAAAAGTGCCAAATTTTAAAAAGTCCAATCAATAGAAGATTGTTAGGGGCGGAATAGATCTGTCCAAGGAGAAGAAGTCTGGAGATAAATGTGAGACGGGAGAGACAGGCAGTAGAAACAAAAGTGAAACTGTTTGAGCAGCATATTCCAGAAGTCTTGAGGTCTGAGTGCAGTCTTCATTGATTTGAGATCCACCATACCATTCTCTCACTAGAAGGGAAAACCTATAATGGCAGCAGGCCGTAAAAGAGAGCCAGTTTGGGAATATTTTAATGAAGTTCCTCTACCTGTGGGTAAGACAGGTAATGTGTGCAAAATGCAAACAGTGCAACAAAGAAATGCAAGGCCTGGTTGCCAGAATGAAACAACATCATGAGAATTGTTCCTTCTCAGGAGGAAACTGCATTGAAGATGATGAAAGGAACAAATCTGAACATGCAGGATCTTCAGGTTGGTAAACTTCTTTATTTAATGCTTCTTCCTTAAGCACTGCCTGTCTTCCTTCTGGACTATTCTTGAATTCTCATGTTTGAGCAAAAAATATAGTTGTTGCTGGATGGTACTATCATTTTAGATGCAGTTGTGATAAAAAAATAGCTGAAATAGGCAGATCTTCCTTTTACAATTTCACCTTTAAAGTAGTACTGAGTGTCAGTGAATGCAATGAGTAATACTAAATGGGCAGTATGGTATTAATAATTAAATAATTGCATTGACTTATTTTGTTTAGGATAATCCATCCTCAACATGCAGGATTCTGAAAACTAGAAAATTATGGTGATCTTGAAGGTGGATATAGTTTCAGAGTTATCTGCCAATTATAGTGCTTCAGTCACATCATGTATATCACATAGCCACAGTATATCATCTGTAGCAAAAAGGAAAAAAAATCTCCATCACCCAGAAACCACCATAGATAAATCTGTGATAAGAATCACCAGATTACAAAAAGAGGTAATTAATTAAAAAATTGCCCGGTTTGTTTATGCAACACACTCTCCATTACGTATGATTGAGAACCCACACTTCATTAACATGGTTCAGTCATTAAGACCAGGATACAGTCCACCCAACAGAGCAGATGTCGCAGGCAAATTCCTGGATAAAGTGTATGAAAGATAAATTGAGCAGTGTGCAAAAGGTCTAGAGGATGAAATAGTTAACCTGAATCTTGATGGGTGGAGCAATGTCCGCAATGATCCTGTTGTATGTGCTTGTGTGACAACAGAAGGGAATGTCTTCCTTACAGAAACAATTGATACATCAAGAAATGCACACACAGCAGAATACTTGCAAGAAGTAGCAGTAAAAGCTATAACAAACGGTGAAAAATAATTCAAATGTCTAGTATGCAGTTTGGTCACAGACAATGCTGCAAATGTATCCAAGATGAAAATACATTATTTAAAAGAGAGTCCCAAATTAATAATATACAGTTGCAGAGCTCATTTGATGCACCTCCTAGCCAAAGACTTCAGTGTTCCAGAAATAAAGACTAATGTTGTTGAAATTGCAAAATACTTCCGTAACAATCACTTTGCAGCAGCAGCAGCTAACTCTCCCACAAGACGTGCGATGGAACTCAGTAGTGGACTGTTTTGAGCACAATATCAAGAACTGGCCTAATCTGATGACAGTTTGTGAACAAAATTGTGAAAAAATAGATGGCACTGTCACGGCCAAAGTTCTCAACATTGAGCTTAAAAGAAATGTTGAACACATGCTGAGTACCCTGAAGCCTATTTCTGTAGCCTTGAACAGAATGCAGGGAAATAGCTGTTTTATTGCCGACGCTGTTGAAATTTGGAAGAAACCGAGTGAGATCTTAAGAAGCGAAATATGCAATGACAGAGTTAAGTTACAATCATTAAAAAAAACGAATGGGACAAGCACTATCACCAGTTCATTTTCTTGCAAATATTCTCAATACTCGGTACCGGGGTCTAACCTTAATTGCTGAAGAAGAAGAGTTGGCGAGGACATGGACATCCAGCAATCATCCCTCCATAATGCCAACTATAATAAACTTCAGAGCTAAGGGTGAACCATCCAAGAAGTATATGTTTGCTGATGATGTTTTAAAGAAAGTCACACCAGTGAACTGGTAGAAGTCACTTAAGCACTTGGATTCAGAGACTGTTGAAGTGATAATCTCACTTTTAACAGCAGAAGCTTCTTCTGCCGGTGTAGAAAGAATATTTTCTTACTTTGGACTCATTCCAAATTGAGAAATCGTTTGGGACCTGAAAAAGCAGGAAAGCTTGTTTTTCTTTTCCAGATTATGAACAAACAGGAAAATGAAGGTGAAGACGACCGAGTTAGCTGCAGAAGCCAATATTTTAAGTTTCTCCTGTTGACCTGGCTGACCATTTTTGTTTTTTGGGCTTGTTTTTTTTTAATATTTCATTTAACTATTTGTTAAAAACAATTTTAACAAAAACAAACCTGATTTCAAAAGAATTAAATGTTTAACTAAATTAAAAATATTCATATGCTTGTTTTCTTAAAATATTGTATGTTTGCTGCTGAAGAAAAAAATCCAGAATATATATAATATTGCTGTTTTAGTTAAATAAAACAATGTAAATGTCTGTCTGGTGATGTTCTCCTCCTAATACAGCATGGCATGAAAATCCTCCAAATATTAATGATTAACTTGTTGAATTGGAGATAGTTCACCTCCCACTGACTTCCTAAATATCTGCTTCAATTACCTTTGGTAAATGAAATAACCAATCATTCATTTTCTGATATAGCTGTAAAACTAATCTGAAAAAAAGTGTTGAAATAAATCACTTTAAAAATGTATAATGTGTACCTTCTAAAAATGAAACCTACATCTATCTCCGAGTTGTGAAGAACATGTATTAAGGTTATAACAACCAACAAGAATACACTTTTATGTAGAAATCCATGATTAAATTGAGTCTTCCTGACTAGTGATTTAAAATGAATTTGATTTAAATCAAATCCACCCTAGCAAGTCAATGAGCTCTGACCACCAATCACTGCAAGAAAAAGGAACTGAGGAGGGCCTGGGGCAGCTCTGCCCCTTACACCATCTTGCAGCTGCATGATGTGGTGGAGGGCACATGTCCCTCCCTGAAGGGTGCTGCTAATGCTAATGCACTGGGCATGTACACACCTGAAGAGGAATGAACATATGCAAATCACTCAAAGAAGAATTATCCACGCTACTAGAAACAAAAATCAATCCTGAACTAACCACTATGAGTAGCAGAATAGCCCATGACATACAGATTCATCTCCCACCAGATCCTAATTTGCTAAGTGATGCCACACATTTATACTTGCTGCTCCCGAATGCCCTCTGTGTTCAATTGATCAATCCAAAGTGGGATTAAGCACCTTGTTAAAATCCGCCCTAAAATAATACCCTTTCCCTAAAACATCCGATATCCCTTAAAAAACTGATTAAAAACAACTTGCTCTTGTTTGGGAGCATATACATTGGCTAAGGTGAGAAATCTGCCTCTCAAGGGCCCCTTAATTGAAATATATCTGCACTCTGCATCTATGAGTTGTGCTGAAACTATAGAAATAAAATGTTTAGCCAAGTATTACCACCCCTCTTATATTAGGTTATCCTGAAGAGACATATGGTAGCTGTATCCAAGTAACACTCAGGTACTGATAATCATTTTTCTTCAAGTGTTTTTCCTGTAAATAGATTATCCTAGGAAAATCCTTTTTAAGTGAGTAGAACACTTTTTCCACTCCTTTGTGTTTAATTGTTCATCCAGTTAACATAAATAGTCATGACATTAATAAACTCACCAATAAGTACCATATATTGTCTCACCCAGTATATTACCCTCTGTTAAAAGCAGTGAGACCCCCACCCCAGCCAAATGCCAGGCCTCCATTACATTTGTGCCTCTTCTTTAAATAAGTAGAGCCCTGCAAATCTGCGGAAGCGGCTATTTGCGGACCACGTTTGCTTATCGGATGCGAATACAAATTTTGTATCCATGCAGGGCTCTATAAGAAAGACATTTAGATAGAGTTCCCATAATATACATGGTAATATTAAAACTCCCACACATTGTTTTTCCTTTTTTAAAGAAATCTACATTGTAACCTGATCCCGAGTCTGATTTATTGTACATTTTTAAATTCAGACCTAACATTTTGTTATGAATATAATCTCTCTTATTAAAACATATAATATTTAACATCTGTTTCTCTTCTGTTATCCTGTTTACCTCCCTTCCCTATGAACTCTCCCATTGTCATTTGGTCCCCTGTAACTATGGGAGCCTGTGCTCTCTATTTTTTTACATGGCATATTAGTTCCCTGCTGGGGTTGGGAAGTGAGGTCTTCTTTTTTCCCCTCCCTCCTACTTTTAAAATAAGTATTCAGAAGAACCAAGCCTAATCTACTCTTGTCTAACATCTCTATAACATCAGGCATTATGAGATTATAAAAAGGCATACATATTTTAAAGGTGAGAGTAACCAACCACTGGATCAATTTAACAAGTGTTAAGGTGAATTCTCCATCACAGACAATTTTCAAGAGACTGGACGTTTTTCTAAAAGATAAACTCTAGAAATTATTTTGGGGAATTTCTATGATTTCTGATATACAGGAGATCAGACTAGATGATCACAATGGTCCCTTCTGGCCTTAGAACCTATGAGATTACTACACTGTGTTCACATAGTCTTACAGTTTTCCACCATAGGTGACCCTTCTCTAATTAATATACATTTTTCATTGTGAAAACTCTAAAGTCAAATTTACTTCAACAAGGAGATCTGAATCACCTATTTTGTTAACTTTGTTTATAATATAAATTGCAACATTAATATTAACTATAATGCTAGCCCCATTAACTATACTGTATCCACAGTGTAAAATAACCTACATCCTCTACACCCTAGCTCAATTTAACTATATCTCTTTATTATGATTACATGGAGATAATATCTATTATTTATTATAGTATTTCAGCCCATAAACTGATCTTGTTCTTCTGGATCTGGACTGTTTCTCTGCTCTCATGTCTGTCTTGTCATCTTGCTGATACATCTGTTCTGGGTCATTTTTCATCTCACATTCCCAGTGATTTCTTGGTGGCTCATAGGACCAAAGCCTTTGATCCCATTCGGATTTTTCTTAAGCTGACTCCCCTACTCTCGTGTCCATAAATATCTGTTGCCCTTCTTTTGAATCTGAAATAGACATTTAAAGGACAGACTAAATGTGAACCTTCATTTATATATCATGTTGTTCTTTCTAAGAATTGGTGATCACCTGGTATAGTTCTCTGGTCTTCTAACGATTACGGTTGCCACATTTGGGGAAATATATATGGGCTCGTTAAGAAACATCATTTGTTCAGCTCTCTCTCTCTCTCATTATTTTATCCTTATTTTGATAGTAGTATAGAAGGACAATTACATTATCTTGGTCTAGAGCAGGGATAGGTAATCTTTGGCACGTGGCCCATCAGGGAAATCCGCTGGCGGGCCAAGACAGTTTAGCTGCAGCATCTGCAGGTTCGGCCGATCGCAGGTCCCACTGGCCGTGTTACGCTGTTCCAGGCCAATGGGGGCTATGGGAAGTGGCGTGGGCCGAGAGATGTGCTGGCCGCTGCTTCCTGCAGCCCCATTGGCCTGGAACGGTGAACTGCGGCCAGTAGGAGCTGCAATCAACTGAACCTGCGGACGCTGCAGGTAAACAAACCATCCCAGCCCGCCAGCGGATTTCCATGACAGGCCGCATGCCAAAGGTTGCCGATGCCTGGTCTAGAGCCTGTTGAGCAACTGGGGAAATGGAACCTCTCAATTTAAGTAAAATCTTTATTTCCCAGTTTTAATATGCCATGGACAATGTTGTCCAATATGTCTAACAGATTTCTCCCTTTAGTCTCCTCTGGAATACCTTTAATCCTAATGATAGGTTTCAGTGTAGTAGCCGTGTTAGTCTGTGTCAGCAAAACGAAAATAAGAAAGAAAAACTTGTAGCACCTTAAAGACTAACAAATTTATTTCAGCATAAGCTTTCGTGGGTTAGTACCCACTTCATCGGATGCATGGAATGAAACATACAGTAGACAGATATTTATACAGTCAGAGAAACATGATAAGGTGGAGGTGCATAGACCAACCTTAAGAAGCTAATTAGTTGAGAGGAACCATAACAACAGCAGGGGAAGAAAAAAAGGTTTTTCTTCCCCTGCTGTTATGGTTCCTCTCAACTAATTAGCCTCTTAAGGTTGGTCTATGCACCTCCACCTTATCATGTTTCTCTGACTGTATAAATATCTGTCTACTGTATGTTTCATTCCATGCATCCGATGAAGTGGGTACTAACCCACGAAAGCTTATGCAGAAATAAATGTGTTAGTCTCTAAGGTGCTACAAGTTTTTCTTTCTTATTTTCGTTTTAATCCTAATGTTATCCCTCCGTTCTCTATTTTTCATGTTCTCCACCTTTAATTCTGTTTTTCCCTTATTTTTTTCAACTATTTGGATTATTTTATCAGGATTGGTAATTCTATCCAGTTGTTTAATCCTATTTTCACATCTGATAATTTTCCCATTAATCCAATTTTCATTTTTTGTGTCTTTAAGGTAAACCTCATCTCCTTATTCATCTTTTTGATTTATAACCATAGGTCCTTCAGGTTACCTTTAGCTATGTCTTTCTGTATTTGCCTCTGATTTTTTTTGCTTATAGGGGAATTACCCTTTTGCGGATGTCTCTTTGTTTTTTCGTGTATGGCAGAGGGGCAGATCTTTTTACTAGATGGATTTTTCCTTTCCCAGACATCTAGATCTTCCTGTCTTTCCACCTTGCTTGTCGCGCCTGTCACAGGTCAGGACAACAGAACCTGTATTCCCACTCCATGGTCCACCAAGAGCACCACTTAAAGGTTTATGGCTCCCAGTCATCAACTTTCTTGTGAGGAGGCCCATGTCTGTGTGTGTCTCTCTCTCCTGACCAAGGTTTTTCCAGGCTGCACAGTTCCCAAGATGTGATATTCCCAGGAAGCCAGACTGCCTAAAGTGGCCAGCGTCCTTGCTTTGCTTCCTCTACAGAGAAATCTGCCACCGATTACAAGTTACCACACAGCTCTAAGAAAGCATGTTTATTCTTAAGATGAAAGCATTACAGACAAAACATTAAAAACAATAAAAACCTACACACATTCTAAAAAGCTTACCAGAGGTCACCCCAACACCAAACTCTGGCTCTGGTAGGTGTCAGTCCTTCAAAACTCACAACTGGGTTTTCCCGCCATGGTTACAAGTTCATAATTGCCTCAGATTCAGAACCAGAACACAGACTGGGCATACCAGCCTGTTTCGCTATACAGCAAAGACCTTTGACATTCAATCTTCCAAAATAGATAATCAGCAGACACATTCCTCAGGACATAGCTTCAAAAGGCTGGGTTTTTGTATAACCGGAGGTGAGGAATTTTTCTCTCCCTTGGCATTTTCCAGGAAATCCACTGCACACATTGTTCCACAGGTCCATTCTTGTCTGACATTTTCAATATAGTCCTTTTAACTCCCATGCCTCACATCACATCTCCCTCCAGAGGGCAGTTCCAACCAACAACACAAACTTAGCATTTAATACAATGGACCCCGGAAATACTTAAACTTATTTCTGTAAGGTCTAGCAAGGGATATGTAGGAAATTGCCATATCTGTCACATCTCTCCCCTAAAGAAGTGGATGTAACTAGCATGCTCGACTGCCATCCTAGGGGAACCCTCAGATTTATTCCCTAGATGCTGTGTAAGCAGATATCCTTCATCATTTTATATTTCAACTATGCATATACTAAATATTCTACTAGCAAGTAAACATACATTCTTCAAAGATCATAGTAATTAAACAACCAGGACAATTTCTCCACTTAGAACCTATGGGTCTCTCAGACACCCTTACTCTTGATTCCTCCAAAACCTTTCGGTGAACTTGACATCTGGTCCTCCCATTTCCATCTCTCATCTGGTTCCTAGGGAGTGTTTGCAGTGTCTCCTTGTCCCTTGCCCCAGCGATAGTGTGAAGTCACCCCCATCCCCAGGAGTATTAAAGAGTGTTGATCCCTCACCACACTGGGGTGGCCTTTCATTCCCCACACACTGAGTCATGGTGAGCAGAATTAACTGTCCTATCCAGTTCAGGGTCTTTTATATTCTCATAGACCAACAGACAGTCAGAGTCTACAGAATAACTTCCCCCTCCTTCCTGCCTGTAGTTCTCTTTGTCATCCCCCAAGCAGCTGTCATACACTTTACTTGAGCAGGTGTTAGACTGATACTATTGGAAATAGCATGCACTGTTTCTTCCTGCCCTCCTCCTGTTTATATATTGTAAACTCTTACTGGAAGCAAAAAAGGAAAGCATTAACAGACACCAAAACAACACAATTAGAATTGAATTTTCCTTTTCTACATATAGGGCCAATCAAATTTATATTGACAATATCTATTTTACATAATAAGTGACACCAGTCAGTCAGCCACACTGTAAAACAAAACACTATTCAATAAGAATATGACCCTCCACCCAATTACTGTCAAAAATGATTGAGTGTAACAGCTTATGAACCATATTTCAATATAATCTTATAGAAAAATGTTAGCATTATATTTCTTTCTTCTTCTGTCAAAAAAACAAATCAAGAGCACAGTGGATATTTCAGCTATTCCTAATTACAATAGCACTGTGAGACATCACTATAAAGAAGAAAAGACGATACATTAGCATAAAGAGTAAGCTGGAGAAAATTTAAAACAAGTGTAAATGAATTAAAGAAAAAGTTAAAAAACGATACAGCGCCTGTAGCACTAAGTTATACCCAAGGTCAACAATACTCTCTCTTTATCAGCATACACTACCTAATTATTTAGCTGAAACACAAAATGTATCTTCCCTTAACATCTTTCATTGCTAAATCAAGAGCTGTCAATCAGCACCACTTGTTTGTGTGGTCTCATTAGAGCACATTGCTTCAATCTGAACATGCATAGCAAAGAATGCAGAGAGCATATCTGTATCTACTTAACCTTCATCAACCAACATTCATGCACCCTCGTTAATTATTTTTCATCTCACTTTCAAGCATGACATGGCTCATACCAGAAAAATAACTTGCTGATAATTGTTCGAGACAACAGCTGGACAGGCATAGTGCAGAGGTGAACTCTCTCATAGATTATAGGGTGCGTCAGCGCATTACAATTAGTTTAAAAAGTCATCTTCCCATGTTCAATGGCTTTGAAAAGAAGAAAAAAATTTCATTAGCACCCAAAGCAATCTTATCATATTTTAAGCCTTAATGACCCATTGCATTATACTCTCTCACATTACAATTTATCCATTTTGAACAGACGAGATGACAAACATTCATAGACTTGATCTCAAAACTCAGTACAAGATGCAATATTTCTGAAGTGGTGTCATCTGATATAAACTAAGCAAAGTTCAGCCTTGCCATTCAAGATCACCTAATTTAGAGACTACTAAAAGAGTAAGAACAATTTATACATCTTCCAAGTTACAATTCATCTTTATAGGTCTCCCTAATAATACCATTACTGAGATTCCTTTGAAAGAAAATGTAATGTCATGTTTAAATGGGACACCCAATATGGGAATTCAGATCATCAGTATGCACACTGAAGAGTACTGCAAGACAATAAAATACTGCACTGGTTCATCTTATCCCACACAACCTCTCAAGATGAGAGCAACTATATATTCATGGCATTTAATACAATACAATGGAAAGCATGGAGGTATTTTCTTCTAACATAGAGCTTCCACTACAGGAACAAATAAAGAATATAATTGCTGTGTCTGAGAAAGGCAGGAAGTGTCACTGGAAAATTAAGCAAGTACCTCCCTGTCTGTATAGTGACCAGCATAATGGAGCCCCAGTCCTGATTGTTGCTACTGTAATAATACGCTAAAAACTAATAAAGGCAGTCAACTTACTCAAGTGTTTAAGTTCTAAATTTTGGTAATGTAGAAAATAAAGTTATAAAAATGTTTTTAGTTATCTACTTCTATTGACAAAAAAGACATTTAGATATATAGGATTTCAACAACTTATTAAATAGCTACTAGCTAAAAGATTTAATATACTAGTCAGAGGTAGAAACAAAAGAAAGGAATTCAGGTAGCAGAGTGGGGAATCCTACAAGAGCTCCCAGGCCATTGCCCTGGCAAAGCAACCTGGCCCTTCCCTCCTCTCCTCCCCGCCACAAAACCCTTAACTGGCAGGAAGGGGCGGGAGGGGGGGATCAATGCAATTTCTACTATGGTAATGTCACAAAGCCTGTTTTGGTGACTCCATCACATCTGGCTAGAGCAGTTCTAATAAATCTGAAGATCCACCAGCCCCGCTGGTCCCCTCAAGCTTGCTGTAAGGAGCTTTGCCCCTTAATGTCTTCCCCCAGCCCTTGTCCTTCCCTACCTCTAGGAACCTTCTGAATGTTGCTAAATGTCTGATACTTTTCCCTCTCCTCAAAAGTAACATAACAGGAAGAGCCATGTATGGGTTGTGTTTCCACTAACTGCACCTATTATCTAGTTTCCTGGATATGAAGGGGAGCAATGTGGCAGGGACACAAGGGGGTCTCCACTACCTCTCCCCTAACTTTTTGTCTTTGGGTCTTTTCCTATGAATAATTACAGCATATGAGCATTGTTTTCCCAAATTCTAAAAACTAATATGATGTTTAACAGTTTAACTACTGCCTACAAAGTTCTGAAAGGCAGCACTAAAAATGTCTAATCTCGTTACTGGTCTATGGTGTACAAATCTAGGAGGCAGCAGAAGAGGAACTAGCAGTGTTTCCAGATTCAGGAAAACACAAAATCGCTTTACATTTTGTTCACAGTTGTAATGTCACCTTCAGAACCATAAAGGGTAGAAATGTGTTTTTTGTTGTTCGATGAAAGCTTAAAATTCTGCTGAAATGGACAGCTCAGGCCTCCATATTTATTGGAGGAAAGCTTCTCACATACAAATTGGTAAACGGATTTTTCAAGTTGTATAGCTATGAAATGCTATAATATAGCTTTACTCTAGTGAAAAAAGGAAGAAAGCTCAGTGACTAAAGGAAGCCTATAAGAAAGAGAACATCCTAGATTTCCCAACACTGAGTCTGGCTTGGAATGAACAAAATTTCTGGCTGCAAAAGTTATGTCTAATAATACTTAATAATAAATACTCTGTCCTTCCTCAGCTTCTTTTCTTTAAGCAAAACCTACCATGCTATTCTACAGTAATGATCTAATGCATCATATCTTACAAGAGGAAATACTACTTTGTTTGGGGCAATTATAGGAGATCTATATTTTAGACTATTTATTTTTTTAACTAATTGAACTCTAAAAATCCCACTATTCAGGTACTTTCCATATAGGCAGTGTGGGGAGGATTTCACCCACCAGTGAACTTCAGTCATGTATGGATTCAGCACATTAGCACATATCAACACTACACAACAGTGTATGCCAATGACAACGAATACAGAGAATCCTGTGAAAAAGATCACTATTATTTTTAATCAACCTCCTTACTTAAGACCACGTCAAAGCATCCCCAAACATGCTAAATACAATTCTTCTACACCTTTATCAAGCAACAGATCTCTCCCAGTTGCTAGTGAGTTCATTTAAGAGAGGTTTCACTGTAGTGTATCCAACTACTGCAAAAAGAATGTACATAGACAGAAAGTAGTTACCCATCTTGGACACCAAACAACAGGACTATGTCAAACTCAATTTTTTTTTATTTTTATAAGTGTCTCTCTCAAACAGAAGATTTTAATAAAATGCCTAACAACAATATAAGCAAAAAAAAAGTTTATTTTATAAACCCACAATACTAATCATAGAATCATAGAATATCAGGGTTGGAAGGGACCTTAGGAGGTCATCTAGTCCAACCCCCTGCTCAAAGCAGGACCAATCCCCAATTTTTGCCCCAGATCCCTAAATGGCCCCCTCAAGGATTGAACTCACAACCCTGGGTTTAACAGGCCAATGCTCAAACCACTGAGATATCCCTCCCACAATACAGCTACTCACTCCTTCCAGTGTGTGGGCAGACCAAAGATTTGGCTATGGGCAGAGAGCTAGGACCATTACTTCCTGAAATTCTGCAGATTGATAGCTTCCAAAGCTGAAACTATATTAGTTACAAACATACGCTTCCAAACAAACTTTAGAAACACTAATCATAGTAAGGACACTTTAAGCATTCAGGAAATGTCCCAGATTTTTACGCACTTCTATCAACTTTGGGAGTTAAGCCAATTTAATATAGAATGCATATTTTAATTTTGAAACCGTAAGGTAAAATATTCTTCCGGAGTGTGACCGACTGTATGACAAGATAGATAAAAGAAAGAATTTACAGTCAAGACCTAATTTTCATTTCTCATGTCCAACAGTCTAAACTGTGTGAATGCACAAAGCAATAAACACCCCTTAAGAGGGAGGGAAAATTCCAACTACATGCAAAGAGAAGCAATCCCGATTATTGCTGAAGCAGCAATTTCTGTAACACAGTGGTGGGCAACCTGCGGCTGCATGTGGCCCATCAGGGTAATCTGATTGAGGACCCCGAGACATTTTCATGACGTTAACCGTCCACAGGCACGGCCCCCGCAGCTTCCAGTGGCCGCGGTTCACCGTTCCCGGCCAATGGGAGCTGCGGGAAGTGGCAGGCCACAGGGTGACCGGACGTCCACGAGTGCAGTTTGCCGGGGGTGGGGTGGGGTGGGGTGGGGTGGGGGATATGGGACCGCAAACAAATGAGGCATGGGGGGGGGCACATGGGGTTACATGCCGTCATGCTCTCTCCCCGTCCCCCGCCCCGTTTCTGCAAGTGCAGAGCTGCCCAGCTGAAGGAGGCTGCATCTCAGCTCCACTGACTCTGCAGCTGAACACCGCCTCGTTGGTCCTAGTGCCAGTAGTTCTCCCCTTCTGTGTGCTGCGAGCCTTCCTGTTTTCTGTACAACAGTGAGTGCCCATGGTGGGGCTGGGGAAGTGACGGGGTGAGGGTAAGAGGCAGTGGGGAAGGAAAGGGGGTGGAATGGGGCAGGATGAGGGGAATGAGGGAGTGAGGGGAGGGGGATGGACAGGGGAAGAAAAGGGAATAGGAGAATCACAGGGGGAATCGGCAGCCTGGCATGTGGCATCCCCTCGGCAGCAGGTAGGACTCTCCCATGAAGCAGGTCCATCGAACCCTAACCCAGACAAGCCCTACCCCTGGTCTCCCCAACGAGCCCCCCACACTAAGACCCCCACCCCACTGATCCTCAACCAGCTGCACCTGGACCATCAAGCCCCACTCCCCCAGCACCCGGATCTCCCCACTGAGCCCCCCATACCCAGACACCGCCACCCTCAGACCCAACTACCTTCCTTCTGGATCCCATGTAGCGTCCGATTGCCCCTGCACCCAGAATCCCCCAACAAGCCTCTGTGCACCCAGATTGCCTCACATAAAAAGCTCTCACCCCACACTTGGATCCCCCCCACACTAAGCCCCTCCACACTTAGATCCTGCTTGGCTGAGCCTGCCCACCCACCCACACCTGTTGCGCCTGGCACAGAGGGGCAGGGCCCCGGGGTGTTTCTGTGGCAGGACCAGCCCTTGCACTGTGTCAGGTACAGCTTCACTGCCGAGTCCCTGTACCGGCGGAGGTGGAGGCTTCAGGGTGATCTCTCACCTCAGTGCAGTCAGTAGCCTGTGCTCCCCACTGCCATGCTGGAGCCACATTTATTTATTGACAAATACAATTTGCAGAATTTTAAAATATTGCAAGCATAATTTTTTTTTTTGGGGGGGGGGGGGGGGGGAGTGCAGAATTCCCTCAGGAGTAACAATAGCTTCAAACTTTACGTTGGTGCCTTCAGCTTTTCATTATTATGCAATGTTCATATTTGGAGGCCATAGCCCCCCAAATCATGCCCCCACTTTGTTAGGCACTATACAAATACGAAGGTAGACAGTGCCTGCATATCTTAAAGCCATATGGGGGGAAAAGATGGCTAAAAGTGGGAGTTGGCCTTGCACAGTGCAGTAGTGGAAAGATACATTGAATAAAGGTTTCCAAAAGTTTATCCTCAGATAGATGAGTTTTTCCTAACGGTAGAATTTGCCAAAATAAACTGAATTCACTGCCATCTCAAAGCAAATCTTGGAAAGGAATGCTTTGTCTGCCATGCTGCCTGCTTGCAGAGGTAGGACATTCTGGGCATTAGTCCATGAGCAGATTTTAGTAGCCATAAGGAGTATAGCTTTTTCGAGATGCGCAGTGAAAGGATGCACCGATTAGAATGTTAATGGGCCACACTTGACAGAGAAAGGAGAATTCTGTGTGTTAATGTCTTTGAATTTGAGGGTGAGTTGGAGGGGGTTATGTCTAACTTTTGAGATTACACACGCAATAATTCTACTTATTAAAAAGTATTTAAATAAAACTACCACAGGACATATAGTTTATCCACACACAGTTGCTTTCTGTATTTTCTTTATGAATGCAGATGCAAAATTTTAAGCTTCCAAAATAATACAAGAGTTGTTCAACATTTAAAATACTCAACTCTTCTTCATTTGTTGTGATTTAGCATACATAGATACATACATAGGTTGCACAAAACTACTGGCAGATAAAGCCTACGTTTTTGCCAGTGGATATTCAAAACTATCAGCGCATAAAACTGTGAACAAGAAGTTATGTCAAATATAGAAGGGACACAATTACTTCTTAATAATCAGCTCTAAAACTATATCTGAGAGTTTTAGGGGGAAATCTTATATCAAATGTTACAGCTATCCATAAAACACTTACTATAATTCTATAAAAATTCTGGTTTGAGAACCACCACCATAAAAAGCCTTTATTAGAAGAGCTGAATTTTAGGTTTATGAAAATGTTGCTTAGTAACAGGATTTAATACGGAGTGCTTTTCTGTAGCTCTCTACAGGTATATTTAAAAGGTATGTTAATGATAAACCTAAAATATTATTTAACAAATAAAATAAGCTTAACTATTATAGGAGCTTTTTAAAAATACAATATAATTAAGTACCATTACCTCTGATGCATACTAAATATCAGCTAAAACTAGAAGATTTTGTTAATGCAAGACAATTGAACTGACACTTCTCAACTTTAACATAGAAAAAAAATATTTCAGTCAGTTTTCACAACATTTCAACCCAGTACTTAACTGATATTTATGTATAACCAGAAAGCTACTGCTTGCAAATTGTGCAAAGTAACTATTAAAACATTAATTTATTAATCAGACCACTGCAAGATTTGATTGTAGTTTCTAACGAAGAACATAATATAAAAAAGTATTTAAAAAGTCAAACTACTACAAGAAATATTAGGCACAGAAAAAGATTTAATAAACGCACTAACCTCTCGTTGCTATGGAGAAAGCAAATAGGAGCATGAAGCCAATATAGCATGCATAAACGGTGAAAGAAAGTATTAGTCTGACTAGGTGCGGAACAAAAAGATGCTTTCCAATATTGACCCAGCGTAAGTACATCAAAAGGAAAAAATATCTGATCCATATTTAAGTAAAAGTAACGTTAACATAATTAAAAAACATGGACACTTGTGTGGCTACAGCAAACAAATTTGGGAACCCAGAAGCTACAACACACAAAACATCTAGCTGATCAGAACAATTTTTATTCACACATGACATAAACCACTCAGTATGATGCTAGGCCTCAGTTTTCATAACCTTCAATTAGGTAAAGAAAATATTTCTGATTCACTACATGGCTGCTTACACCCAATCATAAGCCATATATTACATTAACATTCACAACGTTTTTAACCATTCTCGGTTGGTCCTTATGAACTAGTCTGACACAAATTGGTTCAAGTGTTTCCTTTGCAATTTAGCTTTGAATAGTACTAGGGACATCAAATGACCAGTTGAAACCGAAAAAAGGGAATAATTCTAAAATATCCACCTATATCAAATGCCCAAATAAGGAGATGTTACTTACCTTACAGTAACTTGAGTTCTTCAAGATATTCTGTCCCTCTGGGTGCGACACCATACGATGTGCATGTGTCCAAGTGATCTCTGGCTCTGTGTCTGACTGGTCCCCATGAGCACCTCCTGACAACTCACCGCCCCACCCTTCCCCACCCCACTCAGAGACTGTAAAGTAGCATCCACAGGCTTGCACAAGCAATGCCTCAGGCATCAAATGAAAGGATAAAGGAAGGCCCAAACCTGCCGCCACTCAGTTCCTCCTTAACGACAGAGTCAGAGACTCCACAGCAGAAGGAACGGGGAGTAGATGGAGCACCCGTAAGGACTAAACATCCCAAATAACTCAAGTTACTGAAAGGTAAGTAATCTCTCATTCTTTGAGTATATGTCCTTATCGGTGCTACACCATAGGAGACTTCCAAGCAGTAACTCAATGAGGAAGTGGGTTCTGAGGAGGTAAATTCAGGACTGTTCAAAGGACTGCACCACCAAAGGCAATGTAATCTCTGAAAGCAGTCAAAATGGAAAAGGAGAAGGGTACCCAATGATAATCATAAACTCTGAACCTATGATGTTTTGTAGGTTCCTAAAGATCTTCTTCATTAATGGGACTCAGAAGTGCAGTCGTATGATGAAGGTTGGAGACTTAGGTAAGTCTTAATTTGCAGCTGTCTCGACAATACCAGGGAGGGGGCTTTGATAGATGTCCTCAACAGCAGAGTCTCAGGCTCATTGGAAATTATAAGGTCCAAATTATAATGAAATCTAGAAGGAGGTGGAGGGCTCTGATAGCCTAGTTGCGACTTGGGTCAGTAGTGGAGGTGGAAATGCTGACCAGTGAGATGGAAACTGCTGTGGTACCAAGGAGGTTGCAGGGTCTTCTCCCACCTCAAAACTGTGGTAAAAGACTGGTGCTGCAGCATGTATGACAGCCCTGTACATATCACAGTGCAGCAAGGTATCCAGCCGTGCTGCTGTGGTATGTGTTGTGGTGATAGTGGGCTTGTCCATACAAGGCTTCTTATGCGTTAAACAGTGCCTCGGTACCGTACTCAGTTGGAACCTCAACAGTACACTTCAAGGAACACGAGGTCTTCCAAGAGTGTGTCTTATGGAGTCACCTATCTCTATTTTTAATTTCCATGGCTGGGGAGATACACTTTTTTTTCTATGAAGTCTTGATTTCCTGGGCCACAGACAATGCTGCAACAGTGACCAAAGCAGCATTGTGATGTTGATACCAATGTATCAGGGAGGTATAGATGAGGGGACCCCTATGGAGCAGGAGCACTTTTCACTAGCAGGCATTTTACTCTAGTCTCCTTTTTGGGGCTTGTCTTTGAACCCCAGACAAACTTTATACTTTGAGGGGATGTGGGAGTCCGCCAAACACTGCAGGAAACTCGAGTGTCTGCAACTGTGGAGAAAAAACCTATGTCAGGCCTGACAGGCTTAAATTCTGGGGGTTTAAGCATAACAGACTGTGCTCCAGCACAAATGAAAGGTCCAAGAGGAGGAGGACGGAAACCCCCTATAAGCCCCTCGATAGTGGCACAGTTAAACACCGGTGGGTGGGAAAGGTTCACACTTTATATAAAGTTCTAAGAAGGGGTGTTCAAACAAAATTCATTTTTAAATACAGGTGCCACTCATTCATTATTAAATGCCCAAAATAAAAACCTGTTTAAATCTCCGGCTAAAGTTAAAATCTCAGAGGAGTTTAAAAAGGCAAAAAATATTGTTCGCTTCTGCAAAAAACATTCTGTATCAATTTTTTTAAAAGCCAACCATTTTGCTTACTAAAATTTAAAATCTCCTAAATATTAATATTTCAAAAACTCCAAAAAAAAACCAAAACCATCTCCACCTCTTGAAGGCTGTTGGTGCCCTCCAAAGTAATGTTTCCTTAGCCTTGACATGCATGCAAATAAATATAAATCAATAATAAAAAAATAATTCAAAATAAATATAAGCAAAATACGCCCATTAAAAAAATAAAAGTATTATTTAAAAACATTCCACCCAAACTAAAAAAATTTACAATCCTAATAAATATTAATTTTACCTATAAAAAAAACTTTAAAAATCACTGTATTTGTTTACTAATATCAAAGGCAAAAATAAAATAAATTTCCCCCATTACAGCCTGAAACCTTAATGTCAAACAGTAATAAAGCCCATAAATGTTTTGCTAATAAAAAACAAATTATTAGTTATTGCAAATAAAATTGTTAGTCTATTAAAAGTTGTAGTAACATATATTTTATTTTAAAATATTTATAAAAAGTTTAGTTTAAAAGTGTGCTTTAAAGCAGTCCAAAAAAGTTGTCTTTAGACAAAAATCTGGCATCTAAGCTCTCCAGCAGTCCCCCTAAAGTCTGGCAGCTAATTCCTCAAAACCATTTCAAAACTTTTTAAATAAATATAACTATTTTAAAACGCTCTAAACCTACTACAACAGCATATGTAGATATTAGGGCTATCGATTAATCACAGTTAACTCATGCAATGAATTCAACATCAAAACATTAATCACACGTATAACAGTAAAGCAACTGAAATTTATTAAATACACCGGAACCTCGCTAGAACACGCATTTATATACCACGAATTCGGATATAACGCGGTCACGGCTATGGAGCCCAAATTTTATTACATCATTGCCATGCATTTGCGCAGTTGCGTCTCCGAAATAATTTAGTCAAGTCCCTAAGACGATTGCTGTAGGCCTAGAACGCCATACAGTACTGTACTTATCTTTAGAAAGATGTCAAGGCTTACATGGTGCAGGAGAAGTTGGACACTATCGAATGACATAGAAATGGTGAAACTCAGGCAAAGATTAGCCGCGATATTGGCATTAACGAGTCCACCTTTCGTGGATGGCTAAAGAATGCTGACAAGCTCGGAAGTTACATGCATAACCTGGATAAAGAGCATTGCCTTCTAAGAAAACGAGCTTGTTCAGCGAATGATGCCGATCTTGATTCTGCAGCGTACACGTGGTTTGTGCAATTACAGCAGAAAGCATTCCGATCTCTGGTCCACTTATAGCCATGCAAGCGGAAAAATTTGACCGGGAACTTAATGGCGAATGCAGCAATTTTAAGGCTAGTTCAGGTTGGCTATGGCGATTTCAGAAAAGACACAGAATCCCTCAGATTGCAATTTTGGGAGAAAAATGCTCTGCCGATGCTGCCGCCGCGCAATCGTATCCTGCGAAGCTGAGGGAAATTTTACAGGCACAGGGTTACTCGGAAGAACAGGTTTACAATGCAGACGAAACAGGAATTTATTATAAAATGTTGCCCGATAAAACCCTGGCTGCCAGAACAGATGAACGCAAGAAAGAAGAATATAAACAGGCAAAAGATCACCTTGCATTCACACAAAACAATAAAGTAACAGGCAAGCATAAATTAAAACCATTGTGCATTGGAAAGTCTCGCATGCCTCGGTGCTTTCATCAGGTAAATGTGAATTGCCTGTCGTTTTTGTACAAGAACTCTAAAAATTACTGGATGACTGGTGAGATATTTGAACAATGGTTCTTCACCGAATTTGTCCCTTCTGTGCGAAAGCATTTGCGGGCAAAACGCTTAGAAGAAAAGGCCATTCTTTTGCTAGACAACTGTCCAGCTCATCCTCCGGCCGAAAGACTCAAAACCCGTGACAGTAAAATACAGGTTGAATACTTACCTAAAAACACAACTTCCAAAATCCAGCCGCTTGATCAAGGTGTTATCGCCATTTTTAAGCAGCACTACCGACGGAACTTGGTACGACAAATGATGGAAAGCGAGTTGTCTGTCACCGATTTTCTGAAGAAGTTGACTATAAAAGACTTCTTTTATATTGGCGGCGATTCCTGGAATTTATTATGCGCTGAAACAATAAACCACTGTTGGATGGTAGGACTGAGATAGTCATTTGGCCACCCGCCCCTGGAAGAAAATGAAGAAAGCAGATCACAGTCTGACGAGGAATCCGATTTTGAGGGATTTATAGAGGAGGAAGTTGGAGGAACAGACATGGAGTGGATGCAAGAGCTGTGCCAGCAACTGTCTGGGCTCGGGATAACTGTTCTGTCACAAAGTATCGAGTCCTGGATAAGAAGCGACAATGAAGCAGAAGAATTTTGTCCCTTTGCTGAAAGTCTAACCGATGGCCAAATTCTTCAGGCAGTACGACCAAACAATGTTGCAGAAGCTTAAGAATTGGTCTTTGCCATGGACGAAGAAAAGGAAGATGAAGTGGACGTCATTCCAACATCAACTGCGACCGTAGCCGGCTTACAGACTGCTTTGAGATGGTTTGAGACGCAAGACGTTGAGCCTATAAAAATTATGCAGCTACGTAGTCTTTTGCAGCGCGAAAGCAGCACAGCAGCAAGAAGCAAAAGCAACTCACTGACTAAGAAAAACTAGACTAGTTTATTGTAATGTCTACTTTAAATCTCTAATAAAGCAATACTTTTTTTTCTCGTTTATTGTTTCCTTCAAGTAGGAGTTTATTTTATAAGGTTTTCTATACTTTATGGATGTGAAGGTAATTAGCACTACAAAAATTTCTATATACAGTACATATTTCATTATAACGCAGTCACCGCTATAATGCGGCACTTGACATGGATCCCAAACCCCGCGTTCTAGCGAGGGTCTGGTGTATTTTGGATGCTTTTCTACATTTTCAAATATATTGATTTCTATTACAACACAGAATACAAAGTGTACAGTGCTCACTTTATGTTATTTTTATTGCAAATATTTGCACGGTAAAAATGAATTCAATTCACCTCATACAAATACTGTAGTGCAATCTCTTTATCGTGAAAGTGTAACTTATAAATGTAGATTTTTTGTTTGTTACATAACTGCACTCAAAAACAAAGCAATGTAAAACTTTAGAGCCCACAAGTCCACTCAGTCCTACTTCTTGTTCAGCCAATTGCTAAAATAAACAAGTTTGTTTACATTTACGGGAGATACTGCTGACTGCTTCTTATTTACAATGTTATCTTAAAGTAAGGACAGGCATTCGCATGGCACTTTTGTAGCCGGCGTTGCAAGGTATTTATGTGCCAGATATGCTAAACATTCACATGCCCCTTCATGCTTCGGCCACCATTCCAGAGGACATGCTGATAATGCTTGCTAAAAAAATAATGCATTAATTATATTTGTGACTGAACTCCTTGGGGGAGAATTGTATGTCTCCTGGTCTGTTTTACCTGCATTCTGCCACATATTTCATGTTATAGCAGTCTAGGATGATGACCCAGCACATATTGTTCATTTTAAGAACACTTTCACAGCAGATTTGACAAAACGCAAAGAAGGTACCAATGTGAGATTTCTAAGGAGAGATACAGCACTCAACCCAAGGTTTAAGACTGAAGTTCTGTCCAAAATCAGAGAGGGACAAGGTGTGGAGAGTGCTTTCAGATGTCTTAAAAGAGCAACGCTCAGATGCGGAAACTACAGAACCCGAACCACCAAAAAAGAAAATCAACCTTCTGCTGGTGGCATGACTCAGATGATGAAAATGAACATGCGTTGGTCCGCTCTGCTTTGGATCGTTATCGAGCAGTACCCATCATCATCACGACCGCATATATTCTGAAACGGTGGTTGAAGCATGAAGGTACATATGAATCTTTAGTGCATCTGGCATGTAAATATCTTGCAATGCCAGCTGTAACAGTGCCATGCGAACACTTGTTCTCACTTTCAGGTGACATTGTAAACAAGACTTGGGCAGCATGATCTCCTGCAAATTGCAACCAAACTTGTTTGTCTGAGCGACTGGCTAAAGTAGGACTGAGCGTACTTGTAGGTTCTAAAGTTTTACATTGTTTTATTTTTGAATGCAGTTATTTTTTGTACATAATTCTACATTTGTAACTTCAACTTTCATTACAGAGAGATTGCACTATAGTACTTGTAGTAGGTGAATTGAAACATACTCTTGTTTTTTTACAGTGCAAATATTTGTAATAAAAAATATAAAGTGAGCACTGTACACTTTGTATTGTGTTATAATTTAAATCAATATATTTGAAAATGTAGAAATCATACAAAAATATTTAAATAAATGGTATTCTATTGTTTAACAGTGAGATTAATCGCGATTAATTACTTTAATCATCACTTGACAGCCCTAGTATATGTGCTAAAAATCTAATAAAAATAGTTTCAAATAAAAGCACTCTTGTGTGCATCCAT
This sequence comes from Chelydra serpentina, assembly GCA_037349315.1. Classification (NCBI taxonomy): domain Eukaryota; kingdom Metazoa; phylum Chordata; order Testudines; family Chelydridae; genus Chelydra; species Chelydra serpentina. Next base: position 66,851,142 of record JBAIAC010000004.1, read on the forward strand.
CATTATCAAACAAAAAAACCATATCCCATTAATTTATTCCTAATACTGCCTTTAAAAAAAAATTACCACTGCTTTCAGTTCTAAAAACCTTCCTCTCCTTGCTGCCTGCTCCATTGCCATCTGCAGACACTGCACTGCTCCTGCCCACCTCCCATGGATCCGCTTCTGGCCAAACTGCTCAATACCGGGAGCCAGGTCAGGGACTAATGTCAGAGTGTCCCTGTCCCCCTTCTCCTTCCTCATGTACCCAGTCTCTGCTGAGCTGTGGTGGGGGCAGGGAGCCAGTCTGTGCTGGTCGGTGCCAGTTTGAAAAAAACACATTAGCTAAACACATAACTTTAGACACTGTGCGGATGAATTAAATAGGTTTTTAGTGGAGTGAAAAATAATTAACTAAAATAAAGCAGATAATGGCAATAACAGTGTGTCTGTTAGAGAAAGTAAGCAGATTTTATTTATCTCTACTAAAGTTAGTGTACACGGTATCATACTTGTGTTCTGATATCTGTGTAAAGGCTCCAAAATGGATACCTGAGTCTTGTGATTAGGAATATCTTGCTATATTATCTCCTGATTGTTCTAAACTTACATATAAACTTAGAATTTGGCTTAAACTGGTGTTTGTATGTATTTTATCTCTCTCTTTATATAGGAATTAGATACAGTGCTCCTGCAGGGTAATTTCAAAGTAATCTTAAAAAAACCTAGAGTTTTCAGGTGCCTAAATAGCCCCCGGAATCATGGTTGAAATTGTGTATTCCTCCCCTCCTTCCCCTCCCGCTCCAAATCTGAAATGGTGCTCCTACATAAAATGTATGGCTTATTACACCAATCTGTAACCCACTAATCACCTCTTTTTCTCCTATGATTGCAGAGGTGTTAATGGGCCACTCTACCTTGAATGGTCAATTACAATTTGCGCTAATTACGTATGCTAAACAATCTGTTCCATTTTGCATTGTGTTGTGATGCTGAGAGTTCCTTTCCCAGACCTGAAGAAGAGCTCTGTGTGGCTCAAAAGCTTGTCTCTCTCATCAACAGAAGTTAGTCCAATAAAAGACATCACCCCACCCACCTGGTCGCTCTAAAGACCCCTTTGACAGTATAAAATGCATTTTAAAATAAAAAATTATTTAAGTAAAACAGCTGCTTTCACAAAATCTCTTTATTCCCCAGCAAGTAATACTAGATTTCTAGCATACTGTATCCTAAGATAATTAACAGCCATCATCAATATCAGGCTGTCACAGTCATCTTTCCATGAGGAGGTGCTGCAAAAGAAATTTTGCAGACTGACTAAACTCCAAGACTCCAAAAGCCTGAAGGTTTCAGTTCATTTAATCATGGGAGTTAGAACTTCAAATCCTGTTGTCATTGAGGCTTAGTTTTCTGGTACTGGGATATGTTTTAATCACAATCAAACGTTATCAATTGGCTTATCCAGGGTTCACTACATTTAAATTATATTTTCTGACTTGCTGAGAAATTGCACACCGGGAGACTGTACTGATGGAACAAATTATCACTTAAAACTCCTTAATTTTGTCAAAATGGGCTTTATTTTTTCCCCTAATGTAGTTTCCTCTTTGGTATGGCATGTCATTATATGTAAAACATGCATCAAACTAGCACCTGTGATTCCCAATCATGAATCACGACTCAATTGTGTTAAGCCCTGTAGAAACACAAGACAACTGACCCTGCCCCAAAGAGTTTACAACCTAAGTATAAGACAAGAGACAAAAGGTGAACTCACAGCAAGGGTAGCACAGAGAAACGAGATACTGTTTGTTAGTATGATAAGCAGTCGTATATGTGCACTAACTGCCTAACAGCTGTCAAGATTTTTGGGCAAAAGCCTGTATTCCAAATTAGCTAAGGAGAGTAAAACTGGTATCAGAAGACTAGGTCAGACAGCTATAAAACTGTTTCTCAAAAGTAAAATTTGAAGACAAAAAGATTTGTATTAACTAGATTGTTTAAGTTGAAGGAAATGGGATAAAGTAGTTTTCAAGTCTCCTGGTGAGGTCATGTGTTGGCATGACACACTGAAAGATCTACAAATAAGAAGAAATACTAATAATTAAAATCACCAAAAATATGTTGTGATAAATTTGATGGGATGAGGTTATCTCCCCTCTCTGTACATTATTTATATGGGGGTCACCAAAAAAGCAAAGACTCAAGACTATCTAAACTTAATCTCTCATCAAAAAGACAGTTAATATGATCTATAAAGCTGGTCAAGCAGGTAGTTTTTCCTCATTGTACACTCTATACAGCTAAAGGGGAAATTGTTACTCAACTTGTGTTTCAAATCTTTAACTTTTTCCTTCTTTTTCTGTGGTTTAAAGTGGTAGTTGATATTGTGGGAGTAAACCAGTAGTAATTTGACACAAATACCATGATTAACTGCTTCACGTGTAGCAGGAAACAATATTTTTTGTTAACAACTTAACTCTTGTTCTACACCTTTTTCAACACAACAGTCCTCAAACCTCTACCAATATGTACCCAACTTCAGGAAGTTTGGAAGCTCCAGCAACATTTTTGTACAGTATTGGTGGGTGGACTATATTTAGTAACAGAGCTTCTCCCACTGTTGCATCATGATCCCCTAAAGCATTGCCTTGCTTGAAACTTACTTGTCTCAAGATTTGAACAAAAACAAAACGAAACAAAAATCAGGAAATTCTTAAAGTTTGCCGAGTGTTTCACAACAGCATAAACAACTGAATTTGCACACCTTTTTCCACATATTGCCTATATGGGACTTGTAGCAGATTCACCACTGACTGGTAAGTCTTAACCTATTACATGTTCTGGAAATTGGGTAATCTGGGGAAGGACTGTAAGTAGCCTTGACTGTAAATAGGAATGTTGCATAAAATTACATGGTGGAGGTTATGTAACTAAAGGTTGAAATTCTGCACCTCCTTCGTGAGAATCAAAAAAAACATTTTATTTATATCTTCACTGCATGGTGTATGGTCTACAAAACTGATTCCTAAGCACTCCACTATTTTTCCTCACCACATAGTATTGGCCATTTTCCCTCTAAAAGCTTCTAAACTATGCCAATTCAGCAGAGGCAACTCAACAGAGCTTTTGTCTATTTGTTTCCTGCCTTCGTACATTCAGGATTTTGAATAATGTGAATCTTTGGAGAGCGCTAAGGAAGAAAAAGACTCAGGTGCTCCAGGCTCAAGATCTAACTGCGCAAAACAACATATCAAGCAGATGTCACAATTAGCAACACAATGATCTTAAATGCAGGACTTAGAGCTTGGGTACAGCTCATCATGGACATCTTGCATTACTTGAAGCATCTGGACCACTTCACACTAATATTCAATGCAAAAATAAATGTAAATTCACAAAAAGCACCTGGCTAGACACACAAAATGGAAATTATTTATTATTACATTTGTCACTCTACCTCTTTCCCATTCTACAATAAAGTACTTATCTTAAACATTAGAGCTACTTGTAGGAGAAAGCAGAAAGGGAAAGAATTGTCGCTTTAAACTAAAGAAAATATATCACCTAGTTTATTTCCACCGTATCTGACAAAGTCTCTCAGCAAGAAAATAAAGAAAAAATATATTGTCCATAACGAAGCAATCCGAGAAGCAATCCCTAAGATGAAGGATAAAAAAGACTGGGGAAAAGGAAATGTATTACTAATAATTCAAAGAAAGGAAAAAATCATACACCTTTTTTTTTTCTTCTGAATAATTCACAGGATTTTTGCTCTCAAGTACAAGACAATATGGAATCTATACTAGCTACCACTTTTTATTCTGAGACAACAGTAATAGCAGCCAACAAATGAAACTTGTTCCTTGGTCAGCACATGCCTTAAACTGCCACAACCTTAGTACCTACAATAGTACCTTCAGAACAAAATTGTGCAAGAAGCAAGAACTCCAAATAAAAGACGACAATTAGATAGATTTCTAAAGTAAGAGTTAGACACAAAATGAGTTCACTTGAACAAAATTGCTTCTCCCTTCCCTACCTTTATCTATCCCCCCTAAAAAAACAGTATGTTAGGTAAAGTTCAAAAAGCATATAAGTGACTTAGGAGCCTCGGTTTCCTTTTCAAAAAATGAAAGTCAATGGGGTTTAGACACCTAAATCCCTAAGTCACTTTTGAAAATGAGACTTAAGCATTTTTCAAAATTCAATTTGTAAACTATACAAATAACTACAGGGGAACACCATTAATTAAAAAAATATTCCTCCAAATTCTATATGAAGTCTGACAGTGAGTTGAATTACAGATATGTAGAACAGGTAAATATTTTGTCATCTTAAAAAAAAAGCCATACTACAGGATTCTCACTCTTAGTTAAGAAGTGTGACTGACCTCATACTCAAAGGCAAGACCAAGTGTGGGGCATTCTTTTCTCTTGGAAACATTTGAAAAATGTTTTATAACTTCTTACTTAAGCAATTTTTAGATTAACGCTCTTTTAAAAATTATTACATGACAGCTTACATCCAACTGAACAAATTTAAAGGTTGATCAGCCCATTAAATGTGGTTAGAAAAGCTCATTAGAAATACTTAGTAAATGAGTTTTTAGATGTTTCAATACATGTGCTAAACAAAAGTTGATGCTATTTATAGGATATATAGTGTAAGTGTCTGAATTATACGGTTATGAATCCCCATGCTCATCATATTATATGCTGAATTCTTGTACATTCAAGCCATAATCAGACTGCAACCAAAGGTAAATGAAGCATACTTTCATTTAGATTATATGCTTTAATATCCTCAAGGCTATTCAGAAAAACTTTATTTAATGCACTTAATTTTGGTACTTCTAACAGCAGCACAATACTTAGAATAATATTAATGTTCATTGACTCATTTTGTATCTGAACTCCAGGGACCTGGTACAGCTCCCATTAAACTCAATAGCGAATATCCCATTAAAGACCCAGTCCTCCTGCCACTAAAATCAGTCTTGAAGACAAACTACTTGGATTTTTTATTTTTATATATATACACACACACACATATATATATATATACACACACACATATATATATATATACGTGTGTGTGTGTGTGTGTGTGTGTGTGTGTGTGTGTGTGTGTGTGTGTGTGTGTGTGTGTGTGTGTGTGTATATATATCTATACATATATAAATACACACGCACACACAACTTGAGTAATCTAAGTCATGGTATTTTTGTATGTCACAAAATGATGGAGAAAATCTTTGTCCATGCCAATCTACCCTCAGTTTATCTGTATTACCGTATGCTATCCTATATATTTTGCTAATCAATATTTATATTAAAATGCCAGTTTCCTGGTACTATAAATTATAAATGAAGAAATACATATAGTGCCAGAAAATTCATTCAGAGAAAGAAACGGTTACTAACCTGTTCCATAACTGTTGTTCTTCAAGATGAGTTGCACATCTCCATTCCAATTCAGGTGTATGCATGCCCAGTGCACAGGGATGCCAACTGTCTAATCACACAAACCCAAACACCTTTCCCCCACCCCCTGCTCCACTCCTTCTCTGAGGCCCCCTACTTCCATCGTTCGCTCTCCCCCACCCTCACTCACTTTCACCGGGCTGGGGCGGGGGTTGGGACTGAGGGGCTCGGAGTGTGGGAGGGGGATCCAGGCTGAGCCTGGGGCAGGGAGCTGGGGTGCAGGAGGGGGTTTGGCATGTGGACTCTGGGAGGGATTTTGGGTGCGGGAGGGAGGCTCAGGGCTAGGGTAGAGGTGAGGGAGGGGGTCTGGGATGCAGACTCCAGCCGGGCAGCAGTTATCTCGGATGGCTCCCAGAAGAGCAGCATGTCTGGCAGCAGCTCCTAGGTTCAGGGGCAGCCAGGTGGCTCTGCGCGCCGCCCCTGCCTGCAAGCACTCCCCCCGCAGCTCCCCTTGGCCGCGCAGTTCCCCATTCTCGCCAAATGGGAGCTGCGGAGTCTGTGTTTATGGCAGGGTTGGGGGGCAAGCAGCGTGCAGAAACCCCTTGGCCGCCCCTCCTCCTAGGAGCCGCTGCTGGACATGCCAGCTGCTTCCAGGAGCGACATGGAGCCAGGGCAGTTAGGGATCCCGCCTTAGCCCCGCTGTGCCATCATCCTTTTAGCAGCCTAAAATTCCCTGGATTCTCTTCACTAGCCTCCGGGAGATCAAGCCTGATAGATATAGATCAAGACTGTGTCACTAAGTGAAGGGTTTTTTGGGTTTTTTTTTTTTTCTTATAGCTAGGGCCCTACCAAATTCATTGCCATGAAAAACACATCACGGACCGTGAAATCTGGTCTCCCACCATGAAATTTGGTCTTTTGTGTGCATTTACCCTATACGATACAGATTTCATGGCGGAGACCAGCGTTTCTCAAATTGGGGGTCCTGACCCAAAAGGGAGTTGCAAGTTTATTTTAGGGAGGTCATGGTATTGCCACCCATACTTCTGCGCTGACTTCAAAGCTGGGCAGCCGGAGAGTGGCGGCTGTTGGCCAGGCTCCCAGTTCTGAAAGCTGTGTCCTGCCAGCAGCAGCGCAGAAGCAAGAGTGGCAATATCATACCATGCCACCCTTACTTCTCCACTGCTGCCGGTGGCAGCTCTGCCTTCAGAGCTGGGCTGCTGACCAGCAGCCGCCACTCTCCAGCTGCCCAGCTCTGAAGGCAGTGCTGCTGCCAACTGCAACGCAGAAATAAGGGTAGCAGTATTGCCATGCCCCCTACAATAACCTTGTGACCCCCCCCCCCCCCCCCCCACACACACACACACACAAAACTCCTTTTTGGGTCAGGACTCCTATAAGTATCACATTGTAAATGTCAGATTTAAATAGCTGAAATCACGAAATTTATTATTTTTAAAATCCTATGACAGTGAAATTGATCAAAATGGACCATGAATTTGGTAGGGCCCTACTTATACCAGTCTACCTATTCAACAGTCCTGGAACAGAAGTGATCAAATAGCATGCGCACAACCGCTTCTTTAAGAATCGCAGCCTAACATCAATGCCCGGTTCCCTCAAGAGAGCTCTATCTCAAGGACTGACTCTTGGCAGAGACCAAAGCAAAAATTCAACTCCCCTGTTTCTTATTCAGCTTCCTCTCCCTTTTGTCTCTATATAGAACATAGTACAACCAAAACATAGACCCACCACAACATATCTTTCCAAAACTGATAATTTGCTCCCATGCTAGGAAAAAAGAATTTAGAAGTTTATGTGTAATAGAACCTGTGTGTGTGTGTGTGTATATAATACCGATTTCTGTCCATTGTCAACAACCTCAACAACTTTTGTAAGTTTACCTAATTTATTGAACTCAAGTCTAAACCCACATTGTAAAATAACGAATATATTCTTCTGAAATTGTTTCCAAACTATCTCAAGATGGTTTATGTTTTAATTTCTACTGTATCTTTACTTTTAACCATTTGTTCCATATTTTCAAGCTTATGTTTCACATCTGGCCTTTGGTAAATTTATAGCTATGGATAATAGCCAGAGGAAAGATTAAGATTTTCTGCAAAAACAGAAAGCTAATGCTGTAACTAGTAACAGCAGAATATCACACTCTCTTATTTTCAAAAGCTACAGTTGGATAATCATTTGTTCACAAGATATTTTTTCAGCTGGAGTCACAATTTGGATTAGAATGATTTAGCATCACCGTTAAAGTTATAAATAAGCCATCTGCTTATATTCACATTGATTGGAAATGTGTGTGTGGTGAGCCAAAACATAATGAGATGATTGGAGATGAATAATTCCTTCTTTCATATAAAAACTAAGAATGGCACAGAAAGCCTAGTTAGTTTTAGTTTACACATGAATACAGTTCTCACTGAAGAAATACAACCAAAAACCGTAAGAGATATTCTGGACTATAATACACTAAAGCAGTCAGTTAAAAGGATATCCACAAACTATAAACATGGTGATTACATCAAGATAACATGTGCCTCATATAATCTGTAAGCACAGCAGGGACAAACAAAAATGTAGCCCTTTGGAGATAGCTGGAATAAGTAACAACTCCTCCCTGAAAATAACAGTATACTGGTCTTAAAATAGTACAAGAACTAATTACATAAATTCTAAGCACCCTTAACACTACTGCCATGATGAAGGCTCAAACTGTTTAACCACCACCTCGCAGTCAATAAATCACTTAAAATACAGTGAAATATCTTAATTTATAAAAATTTTGATTCTTCAATAGCTACAGGATGCTTCTAAACCACAATAAATGTTTGCTATTAGTTCATAGTTCAGGTGCCTAGCAATAAAAACATTAAATAACATAAATATAATGCATTTCTGTAATATGAAACCAACAGACAAAAGGGACTAACAAATATAAACCAATATTTTTAAAAAGATGCATTAAAACCACTGGATTTTCATATACTGGATAACAATTGTTAATTTTACTAAAAGTATGAGCATAAGGTTTGAGCTGAATTTTCTACAAAGAAAAAAAACTTACATTTCAAAGCAAGTATTTATATATTTCACTGAATGTTATATTACTTCAGGAATATTAAAAAAATACTATGGATTTTACTTTGAAATTTATATTATTTGTTAGATTGTATTTTATCTTACATCAAATCAGTAACTGCTATGAACCAACACAGATTATTTACTGTACTATGGGACACTCTTGTGGTATATGAAGGAATGAAGTGATTGGCCAGCAGCAGATAGAGTTCAAAGCACGTTAGGATCCATCCCAAATACAGATATGTTTACAGATTAAAATAATTTACGATGTTAAATTCAAAACTCATAAGGAAAATTTGTATAATTTAACTTAACTGCATACCGTATCACACTTACTATAATCAATATTGGTATGAAATAGGACTTAACTATGGACATTCTGAAAGAAAATGCCAAAATAAATCCCTCTCTAGTTGAAAAGATTTTTTTAAGAATCATTGCCAAATAATAATGATGAGTTTTTCACCTACAGTACAGTACCATTGTAAATTCTTAAGTGTCTTGTGTTGCCAAAAGATACACATTTCTGTGCTAAGAGGTAACAGTCATTCTAATATTACATGAGGAAACCATCACATCAGAATGACAATGAAAAGGCAATTTTAAATGGTTTATTAAATAGAGAGTCTCTTCATGATGCATTTGAAACTCTGTCCAGAAAGAAGAAATCTTCACACATTCAGTAATTTCTGCTTGTTATATTACTGTTCTAATACAGTTAAGGTTTCCTGGACACCAGTACATTGAAATCTTTATTGCATTTGCAACTTTGGACCTAAAACTGACATGAAATCTATTCAAGAGATTATGAAGGATCAAAATGTATAAGTAATTGAATAATTCCAACAGGGGAATTATTGTGACATGGTGGATTTAATCAATCCAGTTGCAAAGCAGGGAAAGCCCAAGAAACCATCCCCATCACACTTCCTGTAGAGTAAGAGCAGCAAGTAAATGTACCTTCCTCCACTCTGGCACCTAAGAGGCAGAAGCCCTCAAACCATAATTTCATTGTGGGCATGGAGGTGACCATCTATATTTTTATTTATTTTTTAAAACAACATGTGCAGCTCACTACAGCCAACTATCAGTGACTTCAAGAATTTAGCAGGAGTAAGAAAACCTATTAAAAAAAACGTATATAGACATATATAAACCTCAGTTATACTAGGTAAGATACAAATACAAGAGATATAAAATCTCATGCATAAGCCAAAGACTAGCTACATAAAGTCAGTAAGGTATTCCCTCCATGGGTAAGTTATTCTATAATTCTCCTGCTCCTGAATTCTTGCAAGCTTCTCTAAAATTAGTAGCCAGTGTCACAGGCAGGATATTGTACTAGAAAGAAAATGGTCAGCTCTTTTATGGTAATTTTCATATTCCTATATACACCCTTATTTTATTTTTATTATTCATTTCTACCTTTTATTGCATCCTGTGTTATGTTTTCTTAAATGTATCTTGTACATTTTTAGAAAACTATATGAATAAAACAACCCTATCCACAAACACCTTTCACTTGCAAAACTAGTGCTGAGTTGCGTACGTGAGTTATACTTAAGGCTACCTTTATGTCATGGAGGTCATGGAAGTCACAGAATCCATGACTTCCAGAGACAGACATTCTCTGCTTCAGCCCCAGGGGCTGTGGAACTCATGAGCTGGCAGCCAGCGGGGCCCTGTGAGGGTTCCAGCAACAGAGTTGCAGGCTGGAGCATCAAGCCCCCTGCCGCCGCCGATGCCTCCTACCCTGCCCACAGGTATCAGATTAACGCGTTAAAAAAATTAATGCATTAATTTTGATTTCAGTTCATCGCAGATGTTAACTGCGATTAATTGACAGCCCTATAGCTTATGTAATCATATTTCACCATGAGGGCCTGGCAGTTAATGATATGGAATGGAGGTGTAGTAGAGGAGTATGCCTTCCTTTCCAAACCCTATCATATGGAATGACCTTCGACTGGTGTTACCATCCGTGGGACTTGACTGCATCCACCATGATAGAATTGGGTGGTGGGTGGGAGAAGAGGAATTCAGATTCCTTGGAGGGGACATAGTATTTTTTGTCCGCCCTCTTGCACGTAAGTGCTACCGATGTTGGAGTTTGCCATACAGTTCTTGCTGAGCCTAAGATGGCTTCGTTAACAGGTAGGGTGATCATTAAGGAGAGGAAAAATGGAGGATGTCAAAGAGTCAAGGGTGTCCTTGACTTCTTCCAGTGATATCTGGAGAGTGACTGCAACTCTTTGCCATCTCCTAGACGAGATGAAAACCATCTGCCAGAGATGGTGAGAAAGGCATGACACCTTCATCCAAGAAGGAGGAGGGTATGGTCCTCGGTGTCACTTCTTCCTTGGCACTGACCTCCTGTTCGCTTATGATGTCTCATGGAGGCTCTGAAGCTCTAGATGCTTCAGCCAATGGCGTATCTCTCAAGGGTTCTTGGGCAAGGCTCGAAACCTGAGAGGCATGCCACACTAGGGTCCCAACTGGGGTGGGAGTAGCATGGAGCCTGGTGGTGGTGCCCGTGGGTAGCTGTACCAGGTTGGCGGTGGTCGGGCCATCTGTGGGTATATTTTAGGGCTTTGTTGGTACTGAGCACCGTACGGGGCCTGAGAGGAGTACTGTGACACCACCCCTCTGGTTCGCTGTTTGAACCCTCGCTAGAAAGTGGAGGAGCATGGTATGTCCCTCGGTGCTCACACCCATCGGGTCCATGGGCATATCAGCAGTACCAGCTGCCGTCGGTCTCGGTGAGCCATGGGTGTCAGACTGAGAATCTTTGGGCCGACAGTGCCGAGGATACTGAACGAGATGGAAATCACTTATGGCCATCTCAGGGCTCACTATAGAGACTTCCCACTCTCTTCTTAGATAAACTACTGTCCCCTCTCACAAGCTATTTCTTCAACCCACAGACTTTACATGTAGAGTGCTGTGGGGAAGACTCACATCTGCCAGCTGACTCGTGGCACAAGTCCTGGAGAGCTGCCTCCATAAAGATAATCTGTTGGAGCTCTCTGTCCTTACAAGATCGTGGCCTGAGTTGCTGGCACTGTTGCCAGATGTGGCCTTCCCCGAGGCAGCGAATGCACTGGGAGTGGTTGTCTGCTATCAGGATTGCCTCCTTGCAAATGAGGCACTTCTTGAAGCCTGGCAAAGTGGGCAACCCAATTGAGGGAAGGGTCCCCAACGAAGAAGAATTGGGAAAAAATAAAGGTTTTTGGTTTGGTTTTTAAAAAAATTTAGGAGGAAAAAAAAGGTAAAAAATAGACAATACAACTACACTATGCTAAGAGGCTGGCTAACTAACTGCGAAAAGAGCAATGATCCTAACGGACTGGGAGGGGCTCCGTCTCTAGCCAGGGGCGGTTGAGAAGGAACTGAAGGGAGAGGGGTTAGCCCACGCACTGGCTAGCCTCATTGCACAGCACAAGGAGACACAGTGCACACGCGGGCCTAAGAGACATTGCTACCAAAGCTCTCCGATCAGCAACGCAGGAAAGCAAGTTCCACCTACAGTGGAGCACACCTAGGGATACTACTCGAAGAGGCAGCATAATTTTCAATTGATAGTTTCGATAATTTTTAAAATCCTAAATATACCTCTTCCAGCACTTTCTATTTTAAAAATAGAACAAATATTAATGGAGAGACATTTTAACAATTATCAAAGAGAAAAAGAAATCCAACTCAAAGGCCCTATGAATGGTAATTGAGGCAATGGATAGTAACAGAAACAGCTTCAAAGTTTCTGAATCTATTTCTTTAAAAAATATTTGGAACATAACTTACATGGGCTTATTTGATGTACTAAAATTGTATAATAAATTCAAATTGAGTTGTAGTACCTACAATTACTGAACAGAAACTTAAAATTAATGCCTCCTGGCATACTGATTTGGCTTAAACAAAAGTTAATATATTTTGACTATTTTCAAGGTGGTAGGAAAATGTCGTGTTTTGGTAATATCAAACAAATACTTGATTAGAATTTGTAACAGCCAGTAAATGTATTTCACCACAATGGTTGCAGAAACAAATAACCTCTGTAGAAATATGGATATCCAGAATTAGAGAAATGGAATCTTCTGCCTATATTAAATTAACTGAAGTTGGAGAAAAATGAGCAAAACTAGAAGAATTGATTAAAAAAAACTTTATATTTATTATACATATATTTAATATATTTATTTATATTATGTATATTAATGTATTATACAAGCTATACATATAACTCATAACCTATACTGCCCTCAAATGTGCTCTATTCACTCACCTTTTATTTTTGTCACCCTCTCAAAATGTATGTACAAAAATCACTTGTACAGTCAATAATAGTTTATCCTTATTAAGTGGTTAATAACTAAAAGATGTATCAATCTTTTGGGAGCAAACAATCTCTAATTGAAGAACTAGAAAGGGCCATGTTCTTCCAGTAGAAATGTCACACTTACATAATACAACTCTTTTAGGTGGTTAGAAAACAAACAAATTGATATACTGCTGTATGAAGGAAAACCCTGCATTATTTTGTAATGTATATTTTTAGGACTAGTCTAAAGGTGTTTTTCAAGTATCCATCACAGTCACATATTAGGTAGCCTTTCTATTTCAGATGTCTGTATTATATAACATGCCAATAGGTTCTTTTGTTTAATAAAAGATTGAGTTTTAACTGTTTTATCTGGGAATTTACTCTCTAATGTTCTCAAAGAGAATATATCTCATCTTACGAAAGAAAAACATTGAAGCAACAACTTGCCTATGAGTCAAGGGTAGGAAAAGTCTTCCTTTCGAAAGTACTGCCAAGGAGCTGAAGGCTACCAAAGGGATGGACAGTAGATCCCAAGAAACATCAGTCTGCCTATTCGTCTGGCACACTACGGTGCTGGACTGAAGACCCTTATCAGCACCTTCCTGAAGGAAATTCAGTGTGGCTGGAATCCCAGAATTTCTTGGATCTGCATAGCACTCTTCACAATGTGAATTTAACTTACTTAGTGTGGAAACGCTCCTGGATGACAGCAGAGTCCTGATCATTTTAGAACATAAGCCAAGTGCAGCTGACACTTCACTTTAAATAGGTAGGCTGTCAGTTGTCTATTTTTGTCAGGATGGAGGCCATGGAACTCTTACTGAAGGAAAATCAGGACTCAAACCATCCCCAAACCACTCATCATAGAAAGGGCCAGCTTCCTTAAGGACACAACCAGCTGTGCAACATTAATAACCTCCTTCAGAACACGCACCTTGTCACCAGATATGTCACCTTCCTATACACCAACACTGCTCACATTGACAGCATTGCTGCCTGTCTCAAATATTTATAAGACAATGAACAACTCTCAAACACATCCATTTCATCCTCACCCATAAAATTTTTATATTAAACACTTTGTCCAAACCATGGGAACAGCCGTGGGTACTAGCATGGTTCCCCAATATGCCAAGCTTTTTATAGTACACCTTGAAGAAGAATTTCTGGACAAATGTAGCACAAAGCCAATGGTATATTGAGATACATCAATGATATTTTTATCCTCTGGCCAGACAATCTAAACTCTCTCAGATTTCCATCCAACATTCTGCACTAAGTAATTAACAAATCGAGCTCCAGGAGAATTTCCTTGATTCATTCAGGATTTTCAATTTGTATTTTCTTGTTCCAGCTTGGATGTGTAAGTATGCCACAGAAGTTCTATTGCTGCTTTACCTATGAATGGCAACCCAAATCTAAAGGGAAATACTTGAGAGAACTACCTCTTAACTGCTTGAAACTCTGGGAACTTATTTAGATGTGCTTCCTGAAATAATAGTTTTCCTTGAATTTAATGGGGTCTATCTGAGCTCTCTCACGGATGAAGAAAATTTGGTTCCCGATTCTGGAAATGACACTGATAAACAGGACCATTTGTAGGGTACAGAAGTGTATCACTAACATGGAACTGTTTCAACATCTAGTCACTGTCTCACCATGTAACTAGAATGGCTGGAGGGCAAATACTTGAGCTCCTAGAAGAAATACAACTTCTGAACTATTTCCTTGGGCAACTGGACACAACCTAGAAAGCCTAGATGGACCAGATCCTGAGAGAGTATTAAAGACCTCCTCTGAAAATAGAGTCAAAGGACTCAAGCAGTTGAAAGATGTTGTCAGTATGTACATATAATACCTCATATGGATAGGCTATTCACAAATCATCTATAACCTCCCTGTCATAGATTGGCCCTCAGAGATACCATTGGAGACTCCATTGGACTAGTCAGAAAACAAGGAACACAAGATAAATCAAAGGATGATTTATTGGAATTGGAAATGGGTCCACAATGTTGCCAAATACAGGTATTTGTAGCAAAGGCAAACTGGCAAATGGAGAAAATCTTCCAAATGAGGCAAAAATCCTCTCCTTACTGAGGAGGCATCAAGGAGAGGGAGACAAAACAAAACAAATAATAAAGTCTTAGAGGAACTTCCTGCTTCTTCAACTGCAGGCAAGACACTGGGATGTTAGAAAAGCATCTGGGGGGGAAGCATCTAGAAGGGAGAATGTCCATAGTTAAGTCCTATTTCATACGAATATTGATACTAGTGCAATGGTATCTCTAGATGCAGAGCGCTCAGGGGAGGAGACGGAGAAGAGGCAGGGCCGGGGCAGGGATTTGGGGAAGGGGTTGGAATAAGGGAAGGAAAGGGGCAGAGTTGGGGTGGGGACTTTGGGAAAGGGGTTGAAATGGGTGGGGCGGGCCTTATGGAAGGGGTGGAGTGGGGGCGGAGGCAGAAGCTTTTGTATCTTTGTATGAAAAGGTGTCAGTGATGTGGCCCTCAGGTCAATGTACTAGTCCTCATGTGGCCCTCGTGGTGATTTGAGTTTGAGATCCCTGAGCTAGAGGCAACACCGCATCAGGAAGGGATAGGGGTGTAATTTCTGCCAGGGAGAGAAGTGTCCACGTTGTTAGCTGCCAGCAGATCACAGCTGAACCAGAGGCAAAACAGGCTCTAGCGAGCATAGAGCAATGTTGCCCAGAGGAGAGCCCAGAGAAGGGGCAGGGGATCTCAGAAACCACTGAGGTGGGTGAGGATTCCTAGGACTAACACAGGGAAGCAGGATGCTTCCAAGTATGGGAGGGGCTGAGACTAGCTCCTTTCCAGCAAAAGGCAACATGCCCTCAGGCGCAAGAGAGGTGTTGTCAGTGATTAAGGAAACTGTCCCAGTTGTTAGCTGGCAGTGTTCTGCAGCTGAAGGAGGGGGCCCAGAGGAGGAAACTGGGGAAGGAATAGTGGGGCTACAGGAATGTCTCTTCACTAGTCACTTGGGGCAGGATGCCCAGAACACTAGCAGGATGGCTCGATCAGCATCTGTGCACCCAGGCACTCAGCCTGTGACCCAGGTTTTGAGAAGAAACTGTGTAACTGACCTCCTGGAGGGGAGCAGTCACACAGCTGACTTCTCAGGGACAGAAAAAGGGGTGGCGAAGGATACCCCAATCCAGGTCCCAGTTTTTCAGGATGCTATTTCTGATGAGTTTGTGGAAAGTAACTATATCTCTTTACATCAAGATGCAGCTCCAACGCCTGTGACAGCAGACCTGTGACAGTTGAGACCAGGAAATTGCCAGGTGGTAGTCTGAGAGAACACAAATGACCCAACTGATGGAGAAGGGGGTTTCCCCCAGGCTGGTGAGACACAAAAGAGCAGTTATGGGAAAGCTGCTGGGAAAAGGTGAATCTGGTCAAAGGGTAAACACACCTAGCCCAGAGAGCACAGGTCACTGCCCTCTAGGGGGCAGGGAAGGACTCAGTGCTGGGAGGGGGAAAAACAGGGTAATCCCAAAAGGGGAGCTGGATTTTCTTACAGTCCTAGGGTTGGGAAACCATTCCCTAAAGGGCCAGCCAATATGCAGGGAATGAGGGAAAAAACTTCTGGCACCGGTGCATGTGGCGAGCGCACACACACAAATTGAATGGACATGAGCAAGCACTTAAGGAAGAAGAAACTGTTTTATCTTGTACAAGTAGAACACCAAGCACCACCTCACATCTAACATATGGAGATGCTGCTCATGCACACTGGAGTGTGGCTTGAGAAAAAAATATAGCTAAGTCAAAAACCAGGTTACGGTGAAACTACCTTAGATAAATCGCTCCACCAACTAAGAACGGCCATGCCTTAGATAAAAAAGTCTGGATGTGCCCTTAAGGACATCTTGTCTTTGAAGACGTGAGTATAAGGAAGTTCTGCCATTAAAGCTCATAATTCGCTGACTCTTTTTGCAGATGTTATAGCAACTAGAAAGGGTGTCTTCTGGCAGAGGAGAGACAAACAAGTTTCTCTTGGCTCAAATGGAGGACCCTTACTAGGGAAAGTCCCAATGATCGGGGAAAAGCAAAGACTTCCTCTGATGTGCACAAGTCTCTGACCTCCCTGGAGCATGAGGGGTCCAATTCACTCATCAGGAAGGGGTCGGAGAAAGACTTCGTATTTCTACCATCACTGGCGGCAACTCTGATCACTGACCGATCCTGAGATTTCACCTTTGATGGTACCGATGGAAAGGGGGTTACCACAACAAGGTCTGATACTGAAGGAGCCCCACTTTATGGGCTTCAGAGTCCTGGCTCTGAGACTTAGTGTGTCCTAAGAGGTTGACAGAGTAGGTTTGCTTGACTTATGTGGAGTTGTGTCAGACAATTTCATAGCCAACTAAGAAGAGGAACTGCTCTTATATTTATGCGAGTGTTTTCTGCCTTCCTGATGAGACTCTGATGGGGGTCTGTGGTTACAGGCTCTCCTGTAGCAGAGTTGGACATCATGGCAGACACGCATTCCATGTAGACTCAGCTTGATGTACAGGCAGGGTCCCCTGGCCAAGGTCCAACTGTGGCTTCTTGGTCATTTCTATGAGGTATTTCCTAAGGTCCCATGACTAATGGATACCGCCAGAGAAGGAGCAGCAAATATTGCTCTTAGCTGTGAAGTGTGTATCCCCAAGACAGTAGAAGCAGTGCAGATAGTCACTGCTGAGCAAAAGGAATGGGGGCAGGATACAATTCTTGAAGCCCGCAGTTCTGGGCATAGTCCAATACCCATAAGAGGGTATGGGGAGGGGGTGGGGAAGGTTGCCCCAGAGATGAGGAATCAAAGTACAAAAACTTTTCTATAGTTTTTATATCTTTTAAGAGTATATAGAGAAAGTACTAATGCACCTTTTAATATGTACAGCATGAAGAATTGAAGGAGAGCTCTGGACACTAGAGGTTCTGAGCCAGGCAATACGGCAGTATAGAGGAACTGGAGAGGTTGTTAGCCCACCCCACCCTTCATCTCCTCACCTGAAAGTATGAGGAAAGCAAGGGCACATGCACATGCCAATGAACATGTCTTTCAAAATTCTCCTACTCCGGGCGCATGCCTACCCCACAGTGGAATACAGACAGGAATCAGCTTTCAAAGAACAGGCTTTTTTTTTTTTCAAATCTGATTTCTTTTTAAACTCTGATCCGTTGACAAGCAGCCTCGCATACATTGTTCTTATGTTTGTTGCAGTGGCATGCCTTTTGAGAATAATGTAACTAAGCACAAACAAAACAGAGACTTCAGAATGGTGCAAGTCAGACAGTGCTTTCCTGAAAAAGCAATACTGCATAGGTAGCTGGAGGAGTAAGTTATTTAAATGTGAATGCATGTTTGTGTGGTTTTTTTGGCTCAGGCCATTTTGTCACATGCTTATAATTTTAGCGCCAACAAATCTAGAAGGAATAGGGTTAATGTGAAGTTTAATGAAAAAAACAAAACAAGAAGTTTACAGTAAAATAAATTGTCATTACCTTTCAACCATTTTATTACCAGAACTTTCACAGGTTAGTAAGCGTGCAGCTGAAATTACTAAATATTTTCAGTCAACTTATTGGCTCATTCAAATTCCTTTCTACCAAACAAACAACAAGGACTCATCCATTAATGCACCCATCACTCTAAAGAATAAATTCAAATGTCTTGTTCAAACTCTGAAGGAGATAAAGGGCGAATGTTGCTCAACCAGTGCTCTGGTTTACTATGGTGTCCCCAGCACTTACTCAGTTTTGTCAATGCAACGAGTCATGATATTACCTTGATCTGCCACTCTCATGCTACTCCCCATGTCAGGGATACCCTCCATATGCCTAATTCTCAAGCCACCAGCCTCACCTCATTCAAGTATCTCATAGAAACTCACTTCAGGCATAGAATCTACAATAAACGAAGTAAAACAAAAAACTTCTTTACAAAGAAAAAGAAATCAGTCACCCTACGAAGTTAATACAGCCATGTTCAATCTCACGCCATTCTTCTTCTCATCTTCACCATCACATCTACATTTTAGACTGCAAGTTTCTCAGGGTATCTGTTCTTCACAAGCCTGTAAAATGCATTGCTGGATGCAATCCTAATAAATTATAACGTATTAATCACCCTGAAATAAAGGTAATTCTTGCCATGCAACATAACAAAGGGATCAGATTCTGTTAATCCCGACAATACTGTTCTTCTTAATACCACATCAATATCTGAAATCATGCCACTAGCACCCAAGAAATAAAAACGATCACCACAATCATTCTCATGGTAGGTTAATACATAGTTAACTTGGTACAGAAACAATTATTTCTGTATCAGTATAGAATGTCATGGTGTTTTCCTCAACAGTCAATGTAAGTGAAGATATACAAATCTTTATTTTGGCATCTCCTTAAAAGCATACTTCAATATAGCTGTGATAGAAATATGCCCTATCACTGAAAAAAATGAAAACTTTGGAGAATTTCTGCCAAGGGCAGTCCTAACCCATACATGCCACCAAATCTAGTGGTCTGTCTCCCCACTTCGGGGACAAGGGAAACAGCTCACAGTTCAGACTCTCAGATATCAAGGGGGACATAAGAATATTAATTTTCCTGTTCAGCAAAGTAGCAACACACAACCACAGGCTCTGAAGGGGAAATCCTTGGTTGCAACATACTCAGAAAGCAAATGGAGAGAAAGAGAAGAAAACCAGGAGCAGGCTAAATGAAACTGCTTTAGAGAGAGGGCTGCCCTCTGATTATCTGTGGGATAGCTGACCTTTCCACAGGCCTAAAAAAATTGGGTCAGGGACAGACTGAGCAAAAGCAGGACTTCATGTGTAAGAAGGAGGGAACCTCATGAAGAAAGATTACCAAGAACTTTTTCCCGGAAATCCTGGGTCATTTATACTCATATGTTTAATTGCTGAAATATTTGTTCAATGTGGGTTTGTCTGTATCCTTGGTGCATCAATAAACCATGTATATTTGCAAGCTAAACACCATCACTTCTGGACTCTACATTGAGACTCAGCAGTATGTCAATAGCTAATCTTCTTACGTTGTATGAACAGATACTCTTAAATATGACGGAACAAAAAAGTCAGAAAATACCAGGAAACATTTTGGTGTTTTTCATTGAAATGTTTGTTCTAACTGACACATTACATACTGCTTTCAAAATGATGGGATATAATATTATTAGTTTAATAAAAATGAAGTGTGACTCTAAAATTTATCATTTTTCAGATTACATATTTTTATGTACTCATGTCAAATATGGAGAGTCAAAATGTTTGATTATATATATACACACACACACACACACATATATATATACACACACACACACACACACATATATATATATATACACACACATATACACATACACACACACACACACACACACACACACACACACATATTCTTTAAAATTATTAGGCTATGATTACAAATGGTATGTTTGATTAGAAAATACAGCTTTAAAAGTAGTCAATCAAGTCAATGAACTACTTACCTTTCTTTTGACAACAAAACGTAAACTCCAGTTTGCAAAGCAAATCAGCATTCTCATACTTGTCCTCATCTGCTATTAGCCAGAAACAGTTTTCAGTCATTTCATGTGGCCTAATCTGCAAATCAAAGATATCAAAGCTTCCTTGTAAATATGTAGCATAATCCTCCTTAAAATTCTACTTTGCTGTAAGGTCTACATAAGACGTGACTACGGTGAAGCAGCTGGTTTCTGAGACCACTGCCTATCATGCTAAACAATACTGTCTCATTGTTTCCTTGTATTCCCATCTATCTGTATCCATCTGTTCTTCTTTTGTCCCTTTTTTAGTACTTAAATTCTAAGCTCTTTGAGGCAGGGTTGTCTTTTTGTTGCAGGTGTGTACAATGTCTAGCATAATGAAGCCCTGGGCCACAACAAGAACTCCTAAGTGATACAATAATACAAAATAATAACTGGACACTTGAAAGGCTGCATGTTCAGAGAGTATTTCAATCACTGTTTTCACAACTACAAAGATTTCTAATTTTGAAAATATGGTATATCTAAAATATATTAATGTACTAAAGATATTGTTAAAGAAATTAGATTCCAACGTTCAGAAAATGTCAATACAAACACCAAGATCTTTAACACAAACTTAGTTTTATACAACTTTTTAGAATTGTTAGCATAATTCTGACTTTGTGTTGAGTGCCATGACAAATGTCTATCGACAAAAAGATTTTAATATAAAGTATTTTATCAGTACTACCTTGTTAGTTAAGGGTCTAAATGTGCGCTGAATATAAATATAGAAAATTTGACATCAGTGCAGATTTAAAACATTATCAATTTTAAAGGAGACCTTCTCTGAACACAACTGATTCAAACGCGAATATAATGCTGTAAATTTTTTAGCTATATTTTTCCTATGGATAACTCTTTGCACTGAGTTTTTTAGTCCAAATATTTGTATTAATATAGAGGATAATAAATGTCTTTAAAAATTAATCAATTTTTAAAAATTGACCAAGTGATAAAATGAAAATACTGACAGAAGCAGAAATCCCTAGAAGGAGGAAGGAGGAAAGAGTGGGGAGGAAAGAAAAAGTAAAGCCATAATAGGAGATTAATGAAAATATAATGTTGTATCAAACTGACATTTATTCTACACAGTTTAACCATCTGGCAATGCCGAATTACTGTAATTTCTATGTTAAATTTGCCACCAGAAATTTTCCACATTTATGTTTTACCTTTGACCAATTGAGCCTTTTCATGGTGATCTCGGGTTTGAATTCTTTTTTAGGCTTCAATCCAAAGGGCAATGTACGTGGAGGCGGAGACCATTGTACTCCAGGTAAGCCTGGTGGCGGAGGAGGTGGTGGTGCACCAAAAGATGGAGGCATTCCTGAGCCATTCAAAAAAGGCAGTGGTGGAGGTGGTGGCGGAGGTGGCACTGCTCCATTAAAAGGTGCTGGTGGGGGAGGTGGCAGTAACTGTTCAGGTGCTGCAGCAGCTGATGGAGGAATAGATGTGCCTCCTTGTATTGATGGTAAAAAATGAACATCTGATCCATGTGGTATGGAGCCATACTGGGGAGAAAACAAAAATTGTATTCAGACTCATTTTCTTAAACTGAGTGCCATAAGGTTCATATTTACAGAATAAATGGAAAAGTAATGCTTTCAGTGACAGACTCCTTCTCCATGAAACAATGAAATATGAATTTTATTGAAACTGACATGGTCTCTTTACATCCACATCTTTCATAATAAGAGTTCTTTGTCGTGCAAACACAATTTAGACTCAGAAGCAGACACAAAAACATACTTAAAGATACTGTATTCAACACCTTGTTTCACTGGACATGATACAATTGCTAAGACAGACAAGGTGGGTAAAGTAATTTCTGTTGGTGAGAGAGGCAACCTTTTACGCTTACACAGAGCTCTTTTTCAGAGTATTTCTAAGAATAGTTTTTCTTGCTCCTGGATGGATTTTTATCTAAGCCAGCCAGAGTTTGGAGCAAGCCAAAATCAAGATGGTGAGATTCTCAAGCTGCTATTACAGCTCAAAAAGAACTATTCCAACAATCAAGGATCCAGAACCAGTGGTATCACTTGGGACTAATTTGGTCCAGTGATTATTATAAACTACATGAACAAAAAGGACTTGGAAAAAAAACTGCTTTCCTAGATAAAAGCCATTCACGTTCTTAGAAGAAAGTTTTGATTCTGCAAACGAAATGGTAAGTTTCTAGCTCTAAACAGCTGTGAAGACGACATCACTTTGTGTTTGGAAGGTTAAATCAATACCATGATGTCCTAAGTGTGCATGATCGGTAGCAGAGTGAAAATTGATCAGAGATTATTTGGTGAGGGTGGGCTTCAAATTTATTAGGCACATACCAACCAGCAGCTGACATGAAAGAAGCAGCCTCGGAACAAGATCAGTAGAGTAAAAGTGAAACAGACATGGAAGACAGCTCAGAAAAAACTACACTTGGATCTGCTATTGGAAAAAAAATTTTTTAAAAGAGTGAAGGCAGGAATAGAAAAGAAGTGTAACAAAAGCAAGGTATACAATGCCTCTTCAAGTAGTATTTGGCAATTATGAGTTTTACATATTTGTAAAATATGGTATTTTGTAACATAAGTTATTCAATTAATACGTTTTTCATAGTGAAACAGCTGTCTATGGCCATGGCACCTAAAGCATATGGAGACATGACTTTTTTTTAACATTTGTATAAATCTAAAATAAAACTATTTTCTGCTCTTTCTACAAATTAGTTGTAAGTTGTTTTAAATATATTTAAGAGTTGATTGACAATATAATAAATATTTCTATTATATTAGAAATATACTTTTAGATATTGGTTCTTTTTTATATCACTGACCAGAAGAATGAAGAGTTCCTGCAATTCTCTATTTGTTGTTTGTTTCTTTTATAAATGTCTAAAGAACAAGATGAAACTGGTAATGAAAAAAAAAGGAAGCTCTAAAAGGTAGCTAAAATAAAGAAACAATTAGCAATTATATAGAAGGTAATGATTGGCTAATAGACAGCTATGGGTGAAAGTGATTATGAAATCATAGAGCAAGTGAAAAAGGAAGCATCTATCTTTAAAAAGGGGAACAAAGAGGAACCAGGGAATTATAGAACAGTCAGCCTAACTTCTAGAAAGGTATTGGAAAAAAAATCAATTTTTAAGTATAACCAACAGGATAATAGAGTTATGAGGAACAGCCAACATGGATTTCTCAACAACAAATCATGCCAAACCAAACTAATTTCCTACTTTGACAGGGTTACTTACCTAGTTGGGGAAGGGGAGAGAGGGGAGGAGGGAAAAGAAGAATGGTTACTCACCCTGTACAGTAACTGTGGTTCTTCAATGTGTGGTTCTTCAATGGTTCCCCTATGGGTGCTCCACTTTAAATGCACTAGTGATCCCTGCCCTTTTGACCAGATCTCTCTCACAGCAGTGTCCATTTGGCCAACCCATGCATATTAGTCAGTCGCATGCCCTGTGCCATTGTTATATAACACTGCGCAGGCGAACCGCCCTCAATTCCTTCTCTATGGTGAAGCTCCATGACAGAGAACTCCAAAGCAAAGAGAAAAGTGGGCAGGTAGTGGAGCACTCATAGGGACATACATCTCAAAGAATCACAGAGTGAGTAACCATTTCTTCTTCGAGTGGTATCGCTATGGGTGCTTCACTCTGGGTGACTACCAAAGAGTATCCTCTAAGATGGGGTGGCTTTGGAGTTGAGTCCAGTACAGAGGAGAGTACAGCCAAGCCGAACACAGTACCAGAGCCACAGTTGTGAGTTATCGCATAGTATTTGATAAATATATGTATACATAGCCAAGTAGCAGCTTTACAGATTTCGATAATCTGCTCATTCTTGAGGAAGGCCTTAAAGGCGGTGATGGATCTTGTAGAATAAGTGTATATATCCAAAGGTGGCTGAATATTGGAAGACTGGTAACAAGAGTTAATCTAGCCTGATATCCACTTGGAAAGCCTCCAGTTAGAGATTGCTGACCCTTTTGATCTATGTGCTAGCAAAACAAATAACTTGTGGGTCTTCCTGTAGGGCTTTGTCCTGTGTAGATAGAAGGCCAGGCCTCTCCTAGCATCTAGGGTGTGCAGCAGTGCCTCCTGGAGATTTAAATGCAGTTTGGGATAGAAAATAGGCAGATGAATGGGCTGATTGAAATGGAACTCGGAAGAAATTTTAGGTAAAAATTTGGGGTGAGGTGGCAGTGTGACCTTGTCCTTAAAAAACACTGAAGAGGAGAATGCCATCAGGGCCCGCATTTCTCCAGCCCGCCACACCAACATGACGGCTATCAGGAATGCTGTCTTCAGTGACAAATGGAACAGTGAGCAGATAGCCAGAGGTTCAAAGGGTGATCTTGTGAGGCATTTAAAGGACCAGATTGAGGTCTTATATGGGAGTAGTACACTGGACCGGTGGATAGAGGTTTCCCAGCCCTCTGAGGAATCTCACGGTAGTCAGGTAAACAAAGACAAAATAATTCTCTATTGCTGGGTGGAAGCCATGCTGGCTGCCAGGTGGACTCATAGGGACATACATCTCAAAGAATCACAGAGTGAGTAACCATTTCTTCTTCGAGTGGTATCGCTATGGGTGCTTCACTCTGGGTGACTACCAAAGAGTATCCTCTAAGATGGGGTTTTGAGAGTTAGGGCGTATTTCAATATATTTGGAAGTGATGCAGTCACTGGAGGAATCGGTCTGTGGTCACACCAGCTTACAAACTGAGAATACATGTAGCGAGTAGATTGTTTCTTGCTGTGTAATAATATCCTTTTTACATCTTCTGAGCAGGCTATGTCTCATCCCTAAAGCCCTGGACAAACTGTGCTTTGAGACGAAGCACAGTGAGATTGGGATGAAGAATATTCCTGCTCTCCTGGGAGACAAGATGAGAAGCAGTGTGAAGAGTAATAGGACAGCGAACAGCCAGTTGCATCAGGTAAGGAAACCACATTTGTCAAGGTCAGGTCAGAGCTATTACGATGACTCTGGCTTTCTTTATTTTGAGCATAACTTTGGCTATTAGGCAAGTTGACAGAAATGTGTAGAGTAGGGAAAAGCATCCCTCTAGGGATTGGTGACCCTATCTGCCCCTCAAGCAGAATTGAGTGCATTTCTTGCTTGACTCTGTGGCAAACAAGTCTGTGGAGTGCCCACTGATGGAATATGTA
The DNA here is from genome assembly GCA_037349315.1 of Chelydra serpentina. Classification (NCBI taxonomy): domain Eukaryota; kingdom Metazoa; phylum Chordata; order Testudines; family Chelydridae; genus Chelydra; species Chelydra serpentina. The sequence goes on from JBAIAC010000004.1 coordinate 66,876,725, forward strand.
AATATGCTGGGGTCTATTTCCCACTTGTGGTCTTGGAAGAATTATCTCCTGAGTGCATACATGGTCACATTCTGAGAAACTGAAAGATAGGCTGCTGTGATGATGATCTGGTTGCATATGCACTAATACCAAAGCTTCAGCGCCTCGGTGCAGGGGGAGGGGGAAATCTCATTCTGCCTTGGCAACTGATGTAAAACTTGCATGATATATTGTCTGTCATGATCTTTATGTGTTTGCCTTAATTAGTGGTAGGAACCAGAGAGAGGTGTAATCTGACCACTCTGAGCTCCAAGATATTGATGTGTAGCATTGTCTCTTGTGATGTACACTTTCCCTGTATAAGCACTCCCCATCCTAGCAAAGAGGCACCCATCATTATGACATTTGGGGAAGGACATGCAAATGGGATTCCCGTGCACATGCTGTGATGGTCTTTCCATCAGTCCAGGGCTTGTTTTACAGAGGTACATATGGAAAGAAGCATATTTAAACCATGACTGGTTGGTGAATTGACAGTTCTGAGCCACCTTGAAGGTGGCACATTTAAAGCCAGGCATGGTATGTAACGAAGTTCCAGGAAGCAACCTCTCAGCAACCAGTTATTCAGGTAAGACAATATTAAGACACCTTTCCTGCAGAGCTGTACTGCTACTACCGACATGACCTTCAAAAAGACCCTCAGGGCAGATGACAGGCTAAAGGGAAGAACTCAGTATTGAAAGTGGTCCTGGCCATAATGAAAGATAGGAATCATCTGTGGGAAGGTGGATAGCGATGTGGAAGTGCACATCTTGACCGTCAAGGGTTGCGAACCAATCCCCTTGCTCTACTGATGGAATGATCACGGCAAGTGTCACCATTTTGAATTTCTGTGCCTTCACATAGGGTAGTCTTAGGTCTAGGTTGGGTCTCCAACCGCCACTCCTTTTTGGTACCAGAAAGTACCTTGAATAAAACCGCTTCCCTCTGTGCTGCATGGAGACTGGTTCTATAGCTCCCAAATGTAAGAGTGTGTCTATCTCTTGATGAAGCACACTCTCAAGGGGGGGTCTCAAGGGGTGTAATCTGTAGGGATCACCTCCAAAACCCACTTGTCCATAGCGATCAACTCCCAGGCTCACCTGAAGTGATGAAGGGAGTTGCTAAAGGGAGGAAGGCTAGTGGAATCAGCACAGCTGAGGAGGATGGGAATGGCAATTCAGACCCTCGACCTACCCCTCAAAATTGATGCTTGGAGGTGGATGAGTATGAGATGGAGGCTGAGAAGAGGACCGCTTCCTTCTCTGAAATCTCTGCCACCTTAAGTATCGCTCATAGCACCTCAGGGAAGAAAGGAATTAGATGGAGCAGGATCTCTGGGCAGTGAGACTTGCTGAGTTCTCCCTTGTAGATGGGTGTATAAATTAGAGCTGTCGATTAATTGAGGTTAGATTTAAGGTAGGGTAGATATTAGAGTCCTTTAATGTTCTCAGACTCATCCATGATATCTGCGAATAACTTAAACCCATCAAAATGAAGGTCCTCTACTATACTCTGGACCTCTTTTGGAAATCCAGAGAGTTGGAACCAGCGGGCTCTTCTAATTATCATCGCAGTAAGCAATCGAATAGGCAATGGTATCAGCGGCTTTTAGGAAAGTTTGTAGGGTTGTCCTGGCAAGTATCTAGCCTTTTGCAATAATTGCCTGGAACTGATCCCTGTGTTCTGTCAGTAGATGGTCCATGAAAGAGGTCTGTTTGGTGTAATTCACATAGTTGCACTTTGGCAATTTTAAACTTCAGGGAGGCCGAGGAATAAGACTTTCTCCCCAGTAAATCTAGACTCCTGAGGTCTTTGTCATGATGCGTGGTTTTAGAATGGTGCTGCCGATCATATTCATTCACTGTGTCAACTACCACAGAGTTAGGTGAGGGAAGAGAAAATAAAAATTCTAAGTCCTTTGCTGGTACGCAATACTTCTTATCCTCTCTTTTTCATGTAGACAGAATAGAAGCTGCATGTGCCAAATGATCTTCGCCTGGTCCAGAAGAGCCTCATTAGCAGGCAAGGCTATACAGGCCGAGAAGGTTGATACGAGAATGTAGAACACTTTATGATAAGATTCTGTCAGCTCCTCAAGAGGAATCTATAGAAAGTCTGGGACTCTCTTGACCAGGTCCTGGAAATACACATAACTGGTTGGAAAACTGCTCCCAAAGAGTAGTTATCAGTGGGTCACAGTCAAGCTGGAAGGGCATATTAAGTGGGGTCCCGCAGGGATCAGTTCTGGGTCCAGTTCTGTTTAATATCTTCATCAATGATTTAAATAAATGGCAGAGAGAGTGTACACTTCTACATTTGCGGATGATACGAAGCTGGAAGGGGTTGCAAGTGCTTTGGAGAATAGGATTAAAATTCAAAGTGATCTGGAAAACCTGGCGAAATGGTCTGAAGTACACAGGATGAAATTCAATAAGAACAAATGCAAAGTACTCCACTTAGGAGGGAACAATCAGTTTCACACAGACAAAATGGGAAATGATTGCCTAGGAAGGAGTACTGAAGAAAGGTATCTGGGGGTCATTGTGGATCATGAGCTAAATATGACTGAAGAGTGTAACATTGTTGCAAAAAGAAAAAAAAGCAAACACCATTTTGGGATATATTAGCATGAGTGCTATGAGTAAGACACTAAGGAACTCTTCCACTCTACTCTACTGGAGTATTGTGTCCCGTTCTAGGCGTCACATTTCAGGAAAGATCTGGACAAACTGAAGAAAGTCCAGAGAAGAGCAACAATAATGATTAAAGGTCTAGAAAACATGACCTTTGAGGGAAGATTGAAAAAACTGATTTTGTTTACTCTGGGGTGAAAACTGAGAGGGGACATGAGAACAGTTTTCAAGTACTTAAAAAGTTGTTCAAGGAAGAGGGAGGTAAACAGTTCTCAGGACAGGATAAGAAGAAATGGGCTTAAATTGCAGGAAGGGCAGTTTAGATTGAACATGAGAAAAAAAGTCTTAACTATCAGGGTGGTTAAACATTGGAATAAATTGCCTAGGGAGGATGTGGAATCTCCATCATTGGAGACTTTTAAGAGCAGATTAGACAAACACCTGCCACGGATGGTCTTGATAATACTTAGTCCTGCCATGAATGCAGAAGGCTGGACTAGATGTTCTCTTGAGGTCCCTTCCAGTCCTAACATTCTATGATTCTATGTTTTAAATCATCCACCACAGATAGAGGAGGAGGGATGACTGCTTCTTCCAGAAATGAAGAGAAGATATTGGTTCTAGGAGATATCCTTTCATCAGCTCTAGCCTCATGTTCCTCAAGGGATTCCTCTGGAGGAAGAGGCCTAATGGAGGAAGTAGGTGATTCTGGTTCCTTCTCTCTATGGCGAGTGATACTCAACGCTCTGGAAAATTGTTGGTGATAAGCCACACAGGGGTCCCAATATAGCCAGGGAGGAAGTGCATAAGGCATAGGAGGCAGTCATTCAGGCACCCAAGGTTGCTTATGTCAGCATGACATTGGTGGTCAATGTGGGCTGTGAAGAGTTGCAGATTCAGCAGAGGCTTCTGGAAAGGAGCCTCTGTAGCAGTGAGGAGGAGAGCCCTGAACTGACATTTTAGACCAAGGCAAGGTCTTCATCAGAATCCTCTTCCTCAAGTTTACTCAGGAATGGTTGAGTACCTGAAGAGATCTGGGGTGAAACAGTTGGTACCGGGCAAAGTTCAGGCAATCTGGATGTTCTCTGTACTGACGGCACATGGGAGCTGAGCAGCAGCTAGTTGGGAATCCCAAGAAAATCACAACTCCTACAATACCGCGAGGGTTATCAGTACCAAGGCTGAAGTCTGCACCAAGGTAGTTGTGTCTGAGGATGCTGATGGTACCACAGGCTTTGGGCGCTTGGAGGGAAATGCAGTTGCTGATGGTACCGAAGGTCTCATGCACTCCAAGGAAAGCACACTTGGAGCCTGAGTGGGTTTCTTAGGTATCAAGGAAGAGCTCATCTTGCCACCCCAGTCCACTAATGTTACTAATGGTCTCTCCAGCCCCGGGACCGTGAGGTCTAGCTGTGCTCTGGGTACCTGAGGAACCAGGAGCCTCAACGGTACCTGATTGAAGAGCTAGTGGCACTGGGATAGCAGAGGAGACTGACAACCCTGGCTTTTTCAAGGTAGGTTCTATATCTGGTGAGCGAGGGGCACATTCTTTCGAGGACCTATGAGAGGAGATCTGTGTCTTTCTCTTAGATGCCCCGGAGGTGTGGGGCTGTGATGATGTTGAGGCAGTAGACCCTGCTCGGTAACCCTTGTTCTGGATCGGAAGCTGGTTGTAGAGAGCTCTCCATCACAAGAAGGCGAAGCTTTCTCTCTCTTTTTCTGGCTCTTTGTTTTAGTGCCAGACAAAAGTTGCACTTCTGAGCAACATGTGATTCCCCGAGGCAACATTGGGAGTGCCTATCGTTGACCGGAATCACCTCCCAGCAGGACAGACAACATTTGAAGCCAGGAGAACCAGGCATAACCTCTCAGTAAAGAGAGCTAGTAACTATCTAATACAGTGATACTCAGACTGAGGCTTGGAATCTGCAAGTGCGTCTTCTGTGGCTCTTTGCAGCACATATTAAAACACTGATTTTATTATTAACTCATCTAAATTATTAACCAATCAGGATGCTTTTACTAGGTTATTAACCAATTGTATAATACTTGGTCATTTTGCTGTGAGAATAATATATATATAAGTCGTAAATGAAACACTGAATTCACACTACTGTGGCTCTTGAGTAACGTTCATTGCTAATTTGGCTGCTGAACCACTGAGGTCCATGTATTACTAATCTAATATCTACCTGTCTACAGAAAAATAAAAAGATTTGTTTATAAAAAGAAAGAAGCTATATTAGAAGTATTTACTAACTATGGGAAAGTAACATTACACTACAACTAGTTATTAATAAGAAGAGAAAAACAGAGTTGAGGAAATCTCAACAGGACAGCTCCGCCCCAGGTCGACGCGGCTGAAATGGAACTGAGGGCTGTTTGCTCGCACAGTGCTGGATAACAGTACGGAGCACAAGACAGACATGAGTGGGCCCAATGGATACTGCTATGAGAACTCTCTGATCAAAGGCGCAGGGGGTGCTACCGTGCCCAGCGTGGAGCCCCCATAGGGACACTACTCAAAGAAGGAGTAGACATGAGATATACTGATTTCAATCAGGCTTTTGACAAGACCATACTCAAAGAGTAGTTATGAACAGTTCACTGTCAAACTGGAGTCCCACAGGGGTCAGTCCTGGGGCCAGTACTATTCAATATTTTCCTTATTTATTTGGATAATGGAGTAGAGTATATATTTGTAAAATATGCAGAGGACACCATGCTAGGAGAGGATGGAAGAACTTTGAAGGACAGGATTAGAATTCAAAACCACCTTGACAAACTGGAGAACTGGTGCCAAGTACTACACTTTGGGAAGGAAAAATCAAATGCACAACTACAAAATGGGGAAAAACAGGCTAGGTCAGAGCTTTCCAAACTGTGTGTCGTGACACGTTAGTGTGTCGGTGGCAGTGTGTAGGTGTGTCGCGGGGCGGCAGGCGTGCTCCGCTCCCGGGCATGCTCCGTTCCCTGGCCGGGGCAGCGGGGCGGCAGGCGTTCCGCGCTCCCCTCCGGCAGGGGGAGCGGGGCGGCAGGCGTTCCGCGCTCCCCTCCGGCAGGGGGAGCGGGGCGGCAGGCGTTCCGCGCTCCCCTCCGGCAGGGGGAGAGGGGCGGCAGGCGTTCCGCGCTCCCCCCCGGCGTTTTGGCGGGGCGGCGTTATTGGGTGGGGGTGTTTCGGCCGGCGTTGGGGGGGGGGGGGGGGCGGCACTTGGGGTTTTTTTGTTTGTTTTTTTTTTGCTTGGGGCGGCCAGCCCTGGGTACTGCGCATGTGCAGTATGTGTAATCCAGGCGGAATTGATTCCGCGTCACTTCCGGTGTGTCGCGAAATGATGCATGTCTAAAAAGTGTGTCACCAACATGAAAAGTTTGGAAAGCTCTGGGCTAGGTGGTAGTACTGTTGAAAAAGGACTGGGGGTAAAGGTGGATCAAAAAGTGAATATGAGTCAACAAACATGATACAGTTTTTAAAAAGGCTAATATCATTCTAGGGAATATTAACAGGAGTGTCGAAAGACATGGGAAGTAACTTTCCCGATCTTCTTGGCACTGGTGAGGCCTCAGCCGAGTATTAAGTCCAATCCTTTAGGAAAGATGTGGACAAACTGGAGCAAGTCCAGAGGAGAGCAACAAAAAGTAATAAAAGGGTGAGCAAACCTAACCTGTGAAGAAAAGGGAATAAGGGAATGCTTAGTCTTGAGAAAAAATGATGGGGAGGGGGGGCAACCTGATAACAGTCTTCTGAAATGTTAAGGGTTGTTATAAAGAGAACTGTGGTCAGTTCTCCATTTCCACTGAAGGTAGGACAAAAAGTAATGGTCCTAATCTACAGCAAGGGAGATGTAGGTTAAACATTAGGAAAAACTTTCTAACTATAATGGTAGTTAAGCACTGGAATAGGCCTCCAAGGAAGGCTGTGCAATCCCCATCACTGGAGTTTTTTAAGAACAAGTCAAACACCTGTCAGGGATAATCTAAGTTTACTTAGTCCTGCCTCATTGCAGGGAGCTGGACTTGATTTCTCAAGGTCCCTTCCAGCTCGATATTTCTATAATTTTATGATTAAGCAAAGGATAGGAAATACTTTTACAAAAAAGGAAACAATGAAATATCAGAACGCAATAAATAGTACACAACTACTCTATTCCTTTAAATTGTTTGCCCTTCTCCAAGTCCTCTGGGAGCTCAGCTGTCCTCTGAGTTCCACAAAATTATTGCTAATTCTGAAATTGCTTCACCTTGACTAGTAAGCCTAAGGTACATTTTTCAGACTCTGGCTAATAAATTAAAAGAAATAATTATGAATATACATCAATGCTACGAAACAGCTAGGGTACAGAAAGAGTGAAAGAGGGTCCCAACACACAAAATTAAGTATGTTAAGAAGTAGCTAATGGAATGAGGAGACGAAGGGTCTCTTCAAACTTGTCCTAAATATTCAAATCTGCCTGAGGTTGTTTACTTGCAGCATCCAAAAGTGTAATAAATCAAAACATTTAACAATTTTTTGAAGTATATAAAAGTTGGGAAACAGATTTATACATGACTGATGTGGGCATGTTTGTAGTGTGTACACCATGAGTGCACTCTCCTCCCTCCAGCTAAAGGCATGTTAAAGTGCTATGTTTAATTCAATGAATTAAAAAATAAAAGTACAGCTCAGAAGCTAAACAGCACCTCTTGTCACCGTCAAAAAATGAGGGGTTGGGGGGTTTTTTTTGGTCTGTTTTGCCAACAAATATATATAAAATTTGGTCATTTCTTAGACCGTCTACCACTATGAGAAAGTAGTTAAATATTTTTTGAAAAGGCAGTAGATTTGAGGGTTGTTGGGGGGGTTTTTTTGGTTGTTTTTTTTGGGGGGGGGGGGGCCGGTTGAAGAGATGTGCGCCTTTAAAATAAGTACTTAGCTCCTTAATAGTGTTTATGGAATATCAGTGGCTAATTGAACAAACAAAACAGAGATAAACTAATTTACTTGTCAATAAAACTAAAATTATAAAGTGTGTATACAAGCTCAATTTGTAAACCAACAAAACATGGTCAAGAAAAAACAGTTAGTAACCTTTCGTAACTGTTCTTCAAGATGAGCTGAGACATAGGTGAGAGGATTATTCCAGGAGTGGGTGGGTGAGATTCTGTGGCCTGCATTGTGCAGGAGGTCAGACTAGATGATCATAATGGTCCCTTCTGACCTAAAAGTCTATGAGTCTATGAGTCTATGTGTTGCTCATGTCCATTCCATGCTAGGTGTGAGCACATGTTGGCAGAGATTTTTCCCTTAGCGGTATCCATAGGGCCGGCTCTGGTGCCATCTGGAGGCGTGCGCATAAGCGCCAGCATAATGGGTGCCACCAGCCCTGAACCCTCTCAGTTCTTTCTTGCCGGTAACTCCGAAACAGGGTTAGTAGATTGGGTCATGCAATGGATACGAACAATCTCTCTCGAAGAAGTTTAGTAACCATTTTTTCTTCAAGTGGTTGCTCACATTCATTCAATGCTAGGTGACTCACAAGCAATACTCGAGGACGTGGGATCGGAGTTCATGAATGCACTGACCAACACTGCTCTCTCCTGAAACTGGCATCATCTTGGGCCTGTTGGGTGATGGCCTAATGGGATGGTGTAAAGGTATGAACTGCAACCAGGTTGCAGTTGTGCAGATGTCCTGGATTGGTACCTCCTCAAGAAACACCACTGCTGAAGCCCAAACTCTTGTGGGATGAGCAGTCACGGTGGCCAGAGGCGGCACATTCACCTGCTCGTAGCAATCCTGAATACAGGCGATTATCCAGCACAAGATTCTTTGCGATACACACACAGCCTTCTCATTCGTTCTGCTATTGCTACAAAGAGTTGCGTGAATTTCTGGATGGGCTTAGTCTTCAATATAAAAGGAGAGGGCCCACCTAACATCCAATTTTTGAAGCAGATGTTCTGCAGCGGACTTATGAGGCTTTGGGAAGAAGACAGGTAAAAAAATGACCTGGTTGCTGTGGAAATGTGACACCACCTTTGGTTAAAAGGTGGGATGGGGCACAGTTGAAGCTTGTCCTTGAATAACACTGTGTAAGGAGGTTTCAACAAAAGGGCTTTGATCACAGAGACCCTTCTGGCCAAGGTGATAGCTACCAGAAAGGCGACCTTCCAAAAGAGAAGCAGTGGGGAGCACAAAGCTAACCGCTGGAAAGGGGGTCCCAGGAGCCTTGACAGGTCCAGTTTTAAGTCCCATGGAGGGATCATCTCGTGAACCTGAGGATAGAGTCTTCCCAGCCTCTTGAGGAAACTGGACCATCATCTCATGTGAACACCAATCTGCTGTTCACTGGAAGGTGGAAGGCTGAAATGGCTGACAAATGAATCTAAATAGATGAGAGCCAGACCTTGCTGCTTTAGGTGAAGCAGATAGTCCAAGATAGACTGCAGAGAAGGTTGGAATTAAGAGATTCCATTCAAAGGCTCAACAAGAGAAACATTTACACTTGGCTAAGTAGGTAGCCCTGGTGGAAGGCTTTCTACTATTTAGCAAGCCCTGTCGAACCTGATCCGAGTAGGCCTGTTCCTAGGGGTCAGCCACGCAGCATCCATGCCATCAGGTGCATAAAGGCAAGGTTCAGCTGAAGCAACTTGCTGGTCTTGTGAGATCAAGTCTAGGTGGAATGGGAGCGCAAGTTGCACTGCCATCGAGAGGTCCAGAAGCATGCCAAACCAGTGCTGGCATGGCCACGATGGTGCGATCAGGAGAACCCTTGCCTTCTCCCATTTCATTTTTAAGAGAACCTTGTGAACCAAGGGGATCAAAGGAAAGGCATACAGTAGATGGTCTGCACACAAGAGCTGGAAGGCATCAGAGAAGGAGCCTGTGCTGTACCCACACCGTGAACAGAACTGATGGTATTTACTGTTCTGCCTGGTGGTGAACAGTTCTAGGTGGGGAAGCCCCACCTCAGGAAGATGATACTGATGACTTCCAGGTGAAGAGACCTCTCATGGTGAGAGGAAAAGGCTCAGTTTAGGTGATCTGCGAGTATATTTCAGGCTCTGGGAGATGCGTTACCTCGAAGTGAATGGAGTGATTCACGCAGAAGTCCCACAGTCACAGGCCTCCTGGCACAAGGCTAGAGATCGAACCTTCCCTGCTTGTTGATGTAAAACATGGATGCAGTGTTGTCTGTCAATACCTGCACCACTTTGCTTGAGATCTGGGGAAGGAACAATTGGCAAGTGTACTGCACTGAGTTCCCTGAAGTTTATATGTAGCGAGAGTTCTTCTTGGGACCAGAGGCCCTGTGTCCTGAGATTGCTGAGGTGAGCTGTTTACCCTAGGTCTGACGCGTCCAAGATCGAGGCTACCAGTGGTTGAGAGGCAGCAAAGGGTACCCTTTCCATGACCGAACCTGGGTCTTTCCACCAGATGAGGGAAGCGAGGACCAGAAGCGGGACTGTGAGTATTGAGTGTAAGTGGCGTTTGCTTGGGGAGTAGACTGACACTAGCAACATCTGGAGGGGTCGGAGATGAAGCCTTGCATACTGAACCATGTAAGTAGGCACCGCCATGTGTCCCGATAGTTTGAGGCAGACCCAAGCAGTCGTTATTGGGTGGACTGTGACCTTGGATATCAGGCCCCCGGCAGGAAGGCTCTGGCTTGGGTCGAGTTGAGCACTGCCCCAATGAACTCTATTCTCTGAACCAGGATCAAAGTTGACTTTTGCTCATTTATCAGCCGGCCCAGCATTTGGAAGGTGTCCCAGACTGTACTGACGCTGTGCCATACCTGAGCCTGTGACTGAACTTTGATCAGCCATTTGTCGAGGTAGACTTGCACACCTCAGGGATTCAGGAAGGCTGCTACTACTACCATACACTTGGTGAAGAGCTGTGGGGCTGCCAATAGGCCGAACAGCAGAGCGGTGATAGTGGCATTGACCCATGATAAACCTGAGAAATCTTCTTTGGCCATGGAAGATCGAGATGTGAAAATAAGCATCCTTTAAGTTGAGGATGGTGTACCTATCTCCTGGGTCCAAGGAGGCAATGAGAAGAGCCAGGGAGACCAAGCAGGGAGACAAGACCTCAGTTTCTTGACATATCTATTGAGGCGATGCAGGTCCAAAATAGGCTATAGGCCCCCTTTGGCCTCCAGGATTAGGAAATACCAGGAGTAAAATCCCTTTCTCCCCCAAGCCACAGGGAACGTCCTCTATGGCCTCCACACATAGGAAGGATTGCACCTCCTGGGAAAGGAGTTGCTCATGAGAAAGGTCCCTGAAGAGGAAGGAGGGTGACGGGAAGGAGGGGGATGGATACAAACTAAAGGGACCCAACGGTCCAATGTTTTATATAACCACCCTGGGATGAAGGGTGACAGACAGTTCAATGACAAAAGAAGGGCCAGATCTGGAACTGAGACTGGTATAATGCCCAAGGGTGTACCTTCAAAAAGCCTGGTTCGCCCCGCCAGGACATCTGTGAGAGCCCAATTATGAGGCCGATGTGGACAGAAGGGATTGGCAACACTTTTCCCTTCTTTTGTAGTGCTTCTGTCTGGGAGATGCTGCAAATCTGGAAGGCTGCTCAGGTCTAAAGTGCTTTCTGGATGGTGGCATGTGAAGTCTTAAGTACCACCGGGTGGCCTTTGAGTCCTTGAGGCCATAAAGTTTCAAGTCCATCTACTCCGAAAACAGGGAGGAGCCTTCTAAAGGGAAGATCCTAGATGGACTGTTGAACTTCATGAGGGAGGCCTGCGGACTGGGGTAACAAACAACACTTCATGGTGACCGCCGGTGCCATAGTCCTGGCAGCTGAGTCCACCACATCCAGAGCCACCTGGAGGGAGGTTCTGACCACACTTTTGCCCTTCTCCAGGATGGCCCTGAACTCCTGCCTCAACTCCTGTGGAAGGGAGTCCTTACATTTGGACAATGAGTCACATAGATTAAAATAGTACCTCCCCAGCAAAGTCTGCTGGGGGGAGATACTAACTGGAGACTGCCCGTTGACTAAACTTTCGGCCCAAAAAGATCTAAAAGTCTTTTAGCATCTTTTTTCTTTGGGGTAGCACTTCGACTGCCCTTTCCTGTCCCGCTCATTTGCTACCAACACTACCAGGAACCACAGGATGGGGTGTGAATAAAGTTACTTGAACCTGCTTGCCGGTACACAGTATTTCTTATCTGCCCTCTTTGCGGGGAGGAGGGGAGAAGACAGGGTTTCCACAGCATTTTCACTGACCACATCACTACTTCATTGATGGGCAAAGCCACTCTAGAGGGCGCAGCTGCCACCATGATGTTGATCAGACTATGTGCAGACTCCTTAAACTCCTCAATCTCCAGACCCAGGTTTGCAGTGACTCTTCAGGAAATCCTGGTTGACCCTGAAATCATCCTGAGAGAGCAGGTTACTGGGTCCTGCCACCGCCTCATCTGGGGATGATGATGAAGAAGAGGCTTGTAGTGGAGGGACGGTAGCCCTTCTCTTCCTCTGCCTCCACCATGTCCATTGGGACCACATCCTGGAAAGTGGCATCAAGGCCGGTATCAGAATCAGGGTCCGGTATGCCCATCTGAAGCCACCGAGTATGTATGGTGGTGGGGCGGGGGGGGGGGGGGGAGGAGTGAGAGACACGGTATTGAGAGGAAGCCCCCAAGGGTTCCAATATAGCCATTGCATCAGCCAGTGGCCAGGTGACGGCCGGTACCAAAGTCCAGTGAAGTGTAGGCTGGGTACTGGTGTTAAGGTTTCGGTGAGGTGAAGATTCCCCTTCGGACTCCAACCATGATGGAGCAGTACCCACTTCTGCCACCATGCAGTGCTGGGGATCCAAGGACAGGTGCAGGTCGGTGACCGCTGTGCTAGGATCATGGAAGGCTTGCCCCTAGACAGTGTCGAGGTGATCAGTACCGGGAAGGAGCTCAGCACTTCCTGCTCTCTCCTGTCACTGGCCATCTTGGTTGCTGGGGGTATTTGTGGGGTCGGTGGAATTGGGAGGGACAGCAAGTCCTTTGCTGCTTGGAACACCTCTAGTGCTGAAGGAGGCGGCCAACACCTGGCACCACAGCTGCGTCAGCAGTGGGTCCCGAACTGGACTCCGTGCTCTAGATGGAATCGGCGGCACCATCAATGGCTCAGGGGAGGATGAGTGGCCCAGCACGGGTCTGACTGAGCTGTCCATTCCCGCACTTGTCCCTTTTCTGCACCGGAGAGCACCCTCTCACAGTGCACTGCTTCTTATACTTCTTCCTTGGCACCAGAAACAGGGAACAGTGCCAGGAAGAGCATGGTGCGAGGGGAGCACTCCATATAAACGTCAAAGAGCTTGGTGCCAATTCAGAACGGCTCAGTTCCGAGACTGGTCTGAGGGCTGCCTCCAAGAGAAGGGCCTTCAGCTGAATGTCTGTCTCTTCTAATGCGTGGTCTGAAGTCCCTGCAGACCTGGCACTTATCTTTAACATGAGATCCCCCCAGATACTTTAGACATATAGGGTGCAAGTCACTCACTGGCATCAGCTTGTCACAAGAGGCACACGACTTGAATGAAGCCTGGGAACGGGGGCATGCCCAGCCCCTGGGGCAAAAAGTCCCTTGACACCAGGGACAACTATTTACACTTCTATATATGCTAACTCTAAGAACTATATATACTAACTACAGCAAGTATACTAAGAATGAACAGAGAAAAGTCCAAAAGACCGAGAAAGAGGCCCTGCCACAGCAAGGAGGATCATTTCAGCAACCGTCACGGGCAGTAAGAAGGAACGGAGAGGGTGCGGGCCGCCCTTATACCAGCGAATATGTGCACGACTCCAGAAGGCGCTACAGTCGGTCCTACGGATACCACTAATGGAAACTTCTCCAGCAACAGTGCACACAGCGCGCACACACACCTAGCATGGAACGTACATGAGCAAGCACTCAAAGAAATATATTTCACTGCCTTCCTACATGTACATCTTACCCAAGGAGCTGTGCTTCTAGTCAATGTTTAGATTCTATTCCTTTTACTCCTGGTAATAAAACATTGGGAAATCCTTTGTTCATATGTTCTTACTATCTAAATGTTAAATGTGCAGCAGTTGTATGTAAGTTATCTCCTTTAAAATCTGGATTTACTCTCTTTTTTGTCATCTTTTAAAATCTGTTTACTTTTGGAAATTGAAAAATTATTAGAAAGTGTTCTCATTCAGCTAGAGGTTATCTTTCACTGCAGGATACCCATTGCTGAAGGTTCAGCAAAATAAATTGCATGAGGAATAATTTCCTGTGGTGGGATAAAAATCAGATGAATGCCAAATCTACGAGTAGAAGATTTCTTACCCTTTGTGGTTAATTATTCAGGAAATATGTGACAAGAAAACTAAAACCCAAATGAAATATAAGGAACTGGTTTAATTAGCAAAAGCCTGGGCACAAAACAGGGATCAACTGGGAGTTCATGCAGCTAATTAATGTTATACTACAATTCTTTTTAATAAAGATTTGTGGCACACAAACAAAAGAAACTGATAGTAAACTATGTTCTGAAAATGGGTTCATTTTTCTTTTTTGAAAACCTCTTGCATTCTATTAAGGTCTGAAAAGTATTAAATGAGGTATTCTTTTTTCACTAGCGACATTATGGTATAGAATAATGTTATTTAATATTGTTCTTTACCTGGGATTTAAAAGCCTGTAATTCTGCTTCCAGCGCACTGATTTTTTCTTCTTTTTTCTGCAGTAAGGACTGGGTCTCCTGATGGACTATAAATTCTTTTTCAAACTGTAAGGGAAAAAACCAACATTTGACCATAGCGGATATTATCAACACTGCTATGTTGCTTCAGAGAACTCTAATATTTCCTTAATCTTTCAACACAAAACAAATAGCTTTCTTACCAGTTAACTCTTACTTGAATATTTTACTCCTCAAGTGAAAAACAATAGCAATTACTAGTGCCAAGAAGAAAGGGAGTACTTCGCAAATTTCATCCAAACATATCAATCAGTTTACCACAGTATCATGTGTGTTTTAATGTATGAAATGTGATGCATTAACCCCGAAGATTACAGTAAGAGTTTTGATGTCCAGGCATCAAACTAATACTTTACTTAGATTATACAAGTATTTGGTTAAAAGGACTTTTCTACAAAGTAAAAAATGTCTTCAAAGATCAGTTTGGGAGTACCATCATATCAAAACTTAAAGTTGTTTATGGGGATACACTATTCAAGAATGTGGTGTAAATGAAGAAGTCTGACTTAAATCTGAGAGTTAGGATGTATTCTCTTTAGACTATAAAACGTGTCAATTTTTGTTCTCAATCTCACTCAGTTTATTCTACTGGGTAAAAAGTTTATAACATTCAACTCTAGTCATATATAAAAGACTTAAATTTCTCACTATCTAAAGCTAAGGTTTGCTATTTACAATTTAAAATAAAAAAATACCAAGTATTTGTAAATAGGGTCAGAATGTGGTAACTAACTTTGCACTAGATCCCTGCCTTCTACTGCATATGACACACATACTACACATTTTTTCCACTAATAAACATGATTAGTGAAATATAAAAAATGTGGTGAATTGTCACATTTGCAGTAACCAAATTTATATAGTAATCAATTAAACCCTATTTATGATTAGATAACTTCAAAATTACTTACTTTCCTGGAAAGTTCTGAAGCTCGCTCTTCAAATTCTTCTATTTTTGCTTTATCTACACAAACATCTAAAACAAAAGTTATAATGTTCTTAATTTTATACACCATTTAAACTCTTTGCTTTTTAAAAACACACAAACACATTTCCACAAAATAATAATTTCTAAAAACTGCTCACCTATTAAATGACTAAAATTTACATCTAACTTTTTACGATAGGTGAAATCTGGGTCTGTTCCACTTCGATGTAATACTATCTGGGACACACATTCTTCAATTAATTTGAAATACTGGGGTCTAAAGAAGGAAAGAGAAGGAAAACATATTACAATGTGTTTACTTGTCAGTGCATACTTATATTAGTGTCATAAATCAAAGGTATTTCAGAATGAATACATTAGCGGCCAAAGCATTTAGAATGACTTAGCTTCATAGAACTATAGTTTTAAATCCCAACAAGTTCACAGCATTTCACCATTCAAGGACAAATACAGCTAAACCAGTGGGTCTCAAACTTTTTAATGCAGCACGGATCAAATCCCACACAAATATGATTCCATTTAAGATAACACAATATCTCTGACACCTACAGCAACAGGATATGTTCCTCATATATTTTCATATAAGCAGTTTTAACATTAAATAAAACGCCCATCCTTGTTTCGCTCTTCATTTTCTTTCCTCCACCCATAAGTTCTGTACTTCTTTCCCACTAACTCTCCTATCACCTAGCCCTCCTCTATCCCTACATATATTTTCCAGGCTACTAGCCCCTTCCTTCCTCACATGCACTCTGCTGCTTTTTTCCTCTTCTCATGCATGCACTCTCCCACTGCCTGGTCCTCCTTTCCCTCTACTTGCCTACTATGAATCCCAGAGCTGAGGGATGTAAATGTTGACCGGCAGTGGAACTTGTGCAGAAAAAGAGTATTCCACTTGGTAGAGTCTGACCAGCAGCCTAGAAGACACCTTCTCTTCATGGCAATGGCATGGATCTCAGTAGTCTACCTCTCACCTTATTATGGCTAAGCGGATGACCCCTTATAATGAAAAGAGCAGTTACAGCTTATTTAAAGCTGTTGTATATTTCAAAATTTCCTATCAAATTACAGTTTTGTTTTTACATATCAGGATGGGGTATTCTCTAGTATTCATAAAGTGAGGGCAGGCTAGAAACACTGCAGTAAAACGGTTACTCACCTGTTCTGTAACTGTTGTTCTTTAAGATGTGCTGCACATATCCATTCCATGTTAGGGATGTACGTGCCCAGTGTACTGAAGTCCAAGTTTTTCCTATAGTGGTACCCAAAGGGGTAGTGCATGCACCCTGAGCCTGCTTGTATTTCCAGCAGAGGATATAAAGAGCAGAGCCAACCCAACCCCACATGAACCACAATGAACTAAATTCCAAAGCAGAGGGGATCTGGAAATAGTGGGAGTAGAAACCTTTCCCCCTCAGTTTCTGAGGGATCTCCTCCACCGCTCCCAGTTGTAGGAGGTTGTCTACTTCAAGGTAACTCGTGACCAGGCTGAATAATAGGAATGGAGACGGTTGAGGAAAAGATGGGGCAGATCCAGGGAGTTGACTGGGGTGCACTCTCAAATCGCATGCTTCTGGCCCCCATGGTGTTTCACCGGGCCAGGTTGTGCAGGTGAATGGGAAGAGGAAGGATGGCGGCGACTAAAACTGGTGTTCCTTCTGCGTGTAGACCCCTGCCGAGGCTGCCAAGGCCTTGACAGCGGGGGTGGCCGGAATTGCTTCCTCGCCGACTGAGGATTATGCAACCCCACTGAGCAGAGGGTGGCCCAAGTATCCTTCAGACTGTGCAGCCTTGCATCCATTTCCTCCGCAAAGAGTTCCACTCCATCAAACGGGAGATCTTGTATCAAGTACTGCATGTTCTGGGACAGGCCCGCAGTCTGAAGCCAGGAAATGCGCCTCATGACCACCACCAAGGCGACCATCCTGGCCACTGAATCGGCCGCGTCCCAGGACATCTGGAGGAACACAGAGCCACTGCTGTACCCTCCTCAACAAGGGCCCTGAAATCTTGGGCCACCTTCTGGAGCATGGAGTCCTTAAACTTATGGAGGGAGTCCCAAAAGGTTAAAGTTATATCTCCCCAAGAGAGCCTGGTGGTTCACGACTCTGAATTGGAGACTGGCCGGGGAATAAATTTTCCTTCCAAAAAAGTTCAGTCTCTTGGCCTCCTGAGTGTTTGAACTAAAACCCCCATGGTGAGAATTTCTGCTCATGTAATCACTGAATCACTGGTCTGTTGCAACCACTACTTTCAGGTGCTTATTATGAACCCTGGGGGTGGGTGAGCGTATAAGTATTCGAACCCCTTGGCAGGGACAAAATACTTCTTCTCGGCCCTCTTGGAAGTGGGTAGGATTGAGGACAGGGTTTGCCAGAGGGCTTTGGCAGTTTTTAGGACCCCCTCATGCACCAGAAGGGAGACACATGCGGGGGTGGATGCGGAGAGCACATTAACCAAATTGTCTGATTGCTCCGTCATTTCTTCCACCTGTAGGCCTAAGTTAGTGGCCACCCTTCTGAGCAGAGCTTGGTGCTCCTTAAAGTCGTCTGGTGGGCTAGTGTGAGACGGCACTGCCACAGTCTCATCTGGAGAGGATGAGGATGACTGAACCACCAGGGGAGGGCCCAATGCATCATCCCCCATGGGGAAGGGGGTCTCGAGGTGGGCACCTTCCGCTCCACCTTAGCGTCTGCTTGTTCCTAGTGCACCAAACCCAGTGCCATTGGTACCGCTTGCTGCTTGTCTGACGTGGCGACCGACGATTGGTGTGACGGGGGCATCGGCATAACTGGAACGCCCCAGGGATTCCAGTAAGGCCATTGTGCTGGCCACTGGTCCTGCTGCCAGGATGGCATCTCTGAGGTGGACACAACCTCAGGAGCCCAATCACGTCAGTGCTGTCTTGGCGAGGAGCTGAACTCCCTCTCTTTACTGGAAGAATCCTTCTCCAGTGAACATGGTGCCGCCATCGATGCCCGAGTCTGGCAGCTAACCTTCATTGTGAGTGAACGGTGCTTTGAATAGGCAGACTGGTGGAGAGAGTAGGGGGAGCGGCGCCATGTTGGGGATCGTCTAGGTGACGGTGATAGTCGGCGTGAGGATGACCGGCGCTTCCCTCTGCGCAAGTCTCAACAAGATGGTGGAGACCGGGAGCATGGTGCCAGCAATCTGTGGCTACGAACTGGTGACCTAGCCTGATGCGGAGACGAGGGGCGCGGCCTTGACTCCGGAGACTGGCGGCATTCACTCGCCTTCTGGGAGGCTTTCATGGATGGCTTGCCCTCCTAGGGAGCCTTTGCCAGGTCCATCGCCACACGCAGTGCCGGCTGCGCTGGGAGAGTCCTTTGCTCTCTGGGCACCGGGACCTGGGAAGGTGTTGACTCCACCATCAATCTGCATCCCTTACTGCTCCCTGGAGTCAGTGGCAGATCCCTTAGTGGACTAGAAGGTTCCCTCAGGGACGTGTCCCCCTGCAGCTCTGGCGTGGGCAAGCGGCCCAAACAGGGTCTGTTACCCAATGACCCTTGGTCCATTTTGCTCAGTGTTGTCTTTGATGTGGGATTCCCCCAGGCACTTCAGACAGCTGCCACGTGGGTCACTAACAGACACAGGCCTATTCCAGTGAGCACAGGGCTTAGCAGCTATAACACAAAGTCGAAAGGGAAAGAACCGCTGACCACTTACGAGGCAAGGGAGAGAAGTGCTCTGACCAACCACCACGGGCAGTAAGAAGGAACTGAGGGGCACCCGGCAGCGCCTGATATACCGATGCATGAGCGCAGCACTCCAGAGAGCACCGCAACCAACCCTACAGATTCATAGATTCTAGGGCTGGAAGGGACCTCAAGATGTCATCGAGTCCAGCCCCCTGCCCTCATGGTAGGACCAAATACTGTCTAGATATCGCTAAGGTAAAGTCTCCGACAACTGTGCACGTGGCAGGCACACACCTAGAATGGAACCGACATGAGCAAGCACTCAAAGAAGAGCTTTTAATTAAAGGAGTATTTGGAAGCCTAAATATAAGGCAACTTAGCAGCTCCCCTATAGTTTCTTTATTCTGGGCCAAATTTTTAAAAGACCTTAGTTTGTGCGTGTCTGAATTGTACACTTGGTACTCCCAATTCAAGAGCACGAGTAATCTTAATTTAAGAACATACATCAATATCTGTAGATATAAAATTGAACCTTTATCCATCTCGCGTTAGTGTTTAGCTCATATTTCTAGTAACACTCCAGCATGATTTCCATGCTTAATAAGACGACTATTTATATATTTTGTTTTAATGATGTGCTATAGATGACACAGGCAGCTAATACAGTTCAGATCCCAATATGGACAAGGCCTCCGATTAAAGCACCACTGTATTTTTACCAAAAATAAAATAAGCATGATTACTTTACTCTCATTCAGAGCTCATTCTCTTCTTTATGCCATCTTATTATGAAGTAATAATGCCATTTGTACAATATCAATTATTAATGTGTCACTTGATTTTATTGAAGCAATATCCCCCATTATTCAGTTAGGCACAAAGAAACAAAAGAGCTAAAGAGCTGATATTCACCACAATTTTAAACTTACCGTATAAAATAATCATTTCGTATGAGCAAAAGATGCTGGAGAATAGAAAGAAAATATCCTTCGGCACTAGTGTCCTTTACTGTGTTCCACACCATATTGTAAACATCATTTGCTTCAGTAAACAAGTTAAGGAGAAGAAAACAGGAACTCTTATTTGCAGTCTAGGATATACTTTTTTTTAATTTTAAACAAACTACTAAAATGCAGTATACTGTTCAAACACAGTAAGGAAAAACATTTCAGTCAAGTTTTGTGTTACTGCTAACACAAAAACTGATTTGAATTTTCTGATACTAAAGCATTATTGTTTGTACATCTTAAATTCCTCACTCCGAAAAGGATATTCTAGTTCAGATCTAATATCTTCCAAACGATGGGAGAACTCTATCATGTCTTCTTCCTTGTGCTCATTGAAGACTTTCAGCTGGATATCTAGAGCATCATTCTTTATACATGATAATTGCTGCAAAGAAAAGGTAGTAGAAAGATACACAAAACTAATAATTGCACATGTAAATGAGCCCTTCAATTGTGAGCAACTCTCATAGGTTTATGTTATTTTAATATTTAACGTTATAAGAACTTATATTAGTTATTCAATGTTAAATATTCAGTAAAAATCTATCTACACAACATGCTGTTCTATATGTTCTACCATTAAAATAATAAAATTAGCCCTGATTTAATAGATCTAAATAATGTATACTTTTTTTCATTCCTCTTTCAAAACTGTTTTTCATAGCTAACCCCTTTAATACTCAGACTTAGTATAATATTCTAGAATGTATTTCATACAACTCCCCCAACTCAGGTAGTCTACTAATTTAAATATTAATGTAAAGACAGGCTACGGAGCCACTTACTGGCAATATCTCCTTCAATCCAGAGCGCATAAATTCATTTCTGATGTGGAGCCTGAAGTCCAGATCATCAGGAGATGTTACAAGAGCATTGATGAGCTGCATACAAGCTACCTGTAACAGAAAAAGAAAATAAACTATAGTATTTCTTAGTCTTCAATATATTTTAATGTTAAAAGAGCATTACTGAAATCTGAATACCTACTTTTTAGTGTGTTCCACATTTTACAGTTTTAAACGTAATCTGTCATGTGTAAATTATTAATAAAGATACTTTAATTTACCAAAATCTACGTAAGCCATTGTCATAAATATGAAGGGAAGGGGGAGAGGTTCTGATGCAGTGCTATAAAATTCTCTTACCAGTAAAGCGTTAAGAAAGGCAGGTAGCCAGGCTGCCACCTGACCGGGCTGGCATCTGACCAATAAGGGGACAAGATACTTTCAAATCCTGGGGGGGGGGGGGGGCGGCGCACGGGAAGGTTTTGTGTGTGCCTCTTTGTCTGAGTTAGTGTGATCTTGGGAGACAAAAAGGACCTGCAGAAAATCAATCTCCTCCAAAACCCAACCTCATCAAACCTTCCGTATTTCGAGTAAGTTAGTCAGCATTGCGAATAGGCTTTGTTTGTTTTGCTTGGTGAGCTTTCCCTGTGTTAAAGGGAGGGGTTATTCCTGTTTTTTCTGTAACTTTAAGGGTTTGTCCAGAGGGGGAATCCCTCTGAGTTTGGAAATTGAGTACCCTGTAAAATAGTTACCATCCTGATTTTACAGAGATGATTTTTACCTTCTTTCTTTTAATAAAATCCTTCTTTTAAGAAGCTGACTGTTTTCTATGGTTCTAAAACCCCGGGGGTGGGTTTTTAGATCACTGTGTAACCAATTGGTTAGGAGATTATTCTCAAGCTCCACAGGAAAGGGGGTGTACGGGCTTGAGAGGGTATTTTGTGGGGAAGGGGAACTTCAAGTGGTTCCTTTCCCGGATTCCTGTTTAAACCACTTGATGGTGGCAGTGAAAGAAGTATTTCTCAGGGTGCAGGGAATTTTGTACCTTGGGGGTTTTAACCTAAGCTGGTAGAAATAAGCTTACGGGGGTCTTCATGCGGGTCCCCACATCTTTACCCTAGAGTCCAGAGTGGGGAGGGAACCCTGACAGCCATGGATGCCAAATAAGTGAGATATGACATATTTGTCATATAACCATATAATTTGTCCTGTTTACCTCTTGAATGCTGCAATTTTATACAAGAACCTAGATAATTTCACCCATAGTAACAGAGTATCGTAAGAGAGAGTTTATAGTAAAGTTACTCAATATTTAAAGTGTTTGATGAATCAATGCATTCAGGATTTTATGCAAAAAATGCTTTAACTGAAATCTGTACACGTGAATATATATTTAAACTGTGTAACATGATGAAAATCAGCAACTTAAATTTCACATGCAGAAAAAATACAAGTTCTTGAAAGCCAAGATGTAGATCACCCTAGACAGTCTAAAAACTCTACTGAAGAGGACATATAAAATAGCTTCCTTCTTCATACGCAAGAATTCCCAAAGTGTTCAGTTTCACAGATACACCGTTGGAAAAATAGCTCTGACTACTCCTTTGCAATTAAAGTGTCTTTTGTGCAGTGATTTTATGATCGCTCTTAAAAAACAACCAAAAGCAAGTTAATGTAATCATCTTCCCAGAAGAAAAGTCAGATGAACAAAGGCAAAACCTTTGCAAATTCTCATAGTGAATGATCATTGCTCTACAGCAGCTACATGGAGGAGCCAACAGAAATCTCATATACTAGTGGTGCCCAACCTAATTACACAGGAGGGCCAAATAAACCTAAGCACAACCTTGAGTGGTCCAAACAGAGCTGGGCAGCCAGAAAACGGCAGCTGCTGGCCAAGTGCCCAGCTCTGAAGGCAGCACTGGCACTAGCAGCAGCGCAGAAGAGTGGCAATATCATACCATGCCACCCTTACTTCTCTGCGGCAGCCACGTATGTGGAGAGTTAGTGTCGCAAGATGGAGTCCAGGGTCACATGAGCATAACACATGCTCTTACGTGTTTTGCTGAATCAGAGGGTAGCCTGTCTTCCTCACAAAGAGCTATCCGGACAGAATGAGTTTCTTCAATAGCCCATTGTGAGAGTGGAGTGCCCTTGATAGGCCACCAACACATAGCTGTCTAGTCCTAATGTAAATTCTATCTGGGGGGCTGTACCCAGAAATACATGTTTAAGATACAAGTACATAGCCAATATTCATAATTTCAGATTCAAAGATATGTGTATATAAACAACTTACCAAAATCACATACTTACCGAATCACAACTTTTCCATTCACACCTTACATGACATACTTTGCATAAGATGTGTTGCAACTGGCAACAGTGGTTGCAACAACGATACAAATGATCATCTCTCTTATACACAGCATCACACCCCGCTCTACTGATCATCTCATTTGCTATGAGAAGTTAACTCTGCCTCTGATCAGCATAAGATGCCAACCTCCATCACCCGCTTAACTGAAAATTTAACAAGCACTTGTGCTTTTTCTCCCATGTTGCCCCTTTCATGGTTAGGAGGAGCTCCTCAGAAGAATCATCTACAAAGCCACCTCATTATCCACCTTCCAAATCCTCCTCAAAACTCTCCTTTCCTGTGATGCCTACAAAAAGGCTTGACAATGGGTAGGCTGCTGGTGTGCTAAGATCACTGTTTATCATGCTGACCAATATTGCTTGATTGTTTCCATATACTCCCTTTCTCTATCTTAGCTATATGTTGTTTCTTGCCTTTTACATAGTTTGTAAGTTCTTCGAGGCAGGGAGGGTTTCTTCTTCTGTGTGTTTGTATAGCACAATGGGGTCCTGGTCTATGACTTCTAGGCATCATGGTAATACAAACAAGTAATAAGAAATTCAGAACTTACATACAGATCTGTTAAACCAAAGACGACCAGTCAGCCATAACTTTGCCACCTTAACTTGAATGTTTAAAGCTAGTGAAGGGGTGGCCAACCTGAGCATGAGAAGGAGCCAGAATTTACCAATGTACATTGCCAAAGAGCCACAGTAATACGTCAGCAGCCCCCCATCAACCCCCCCCCCCCAGCTCCTCCTACCCACCGGCAATCCCGTCTATCAGTGGATCCCCCTCCCTCACGATCAGCTGTTTTGTGGCATGCAGGAGACTCTGGGCGGGGGGCGGAGGAGCGAGGGCATAGCAGGCTCAGAGGAGGAGGAGAAAAGGGGTGGAGTGGGGGCAGGGCCTGTGGCAGAGCCAGGGGTTGAGCAATGAGCACCTGCCAGCACATTGGAAAGTTGGTGCCTGGAGCTCCAGCCCCGGAGTCGGTGCCTATACAAGGAGCCGCATATTAACTTCTGAAGAGCTGCGTGTGGCTCTGGAGCCACGGGTTGGCCACCCCTGGGCTAGTGGAATCATTTGGGGAATATGTCTGTGTCAGATCATAAACTCCATTCGTTTGTTTACTACTACTATAATGGAGGTTTCATGTTCACAGAACAATTTCACATTTACATTTTTTCATAATTTCTCATCTGTTCTAGCTCTGGTTTCAATGTAGGTTGGTGCAGTGTATGCACTGGGTACGTGAACAGATCCTAATGGAGGTCACTAGGAAGATTTTGGATATCATGCTGTAATTGTAACCTACCCCACAAACCAATAGTAGCTATGATGTTTGCTGCAATGGCTACCTTGTTGCATTTCTGTAACTTAACTCTTACATAAGAATAAGTTGTTTGCCTAATGTTCAACCCCCAACCTGGAAGACCAGTAGACTACTTTTCATCTGCTCCCTACCCGTTCATCTCTCAGATTTGGGTCACCCTTCCAGGAGTTGAAACTCCCACTGCCATAAGTCTCAGGGTCATTGAAACACACAGTCCCAGAGAAGGAGTAGAAGTTTTTTGTTGTTTTGAAAAACAGTTTCCTAAACAAAACAAGTTTGTTGAAAATGAGTAATTATTGACTCCAAAACTGTTTAGAATGTGTATAGCAGAACAACAAAGGAATGATTATCACAGACATGCCCACACACAACCCAAAGAAGGAGGAGGAGGAGCTACTAAGCAAAGCACAGTTCTTGGATTGTGGTGGGTGCTTAATATTATACACAACTGTTATTTCCACTGCATGCATCCAACGAAGTGGGCATTCACCCACAAAAGCTTATGTTCCAATACGTCTGTTAGTCTATAAGGTGCCACAGGACTCTGTCGCTTCTACAGATCCAGACTAACACGGCTACCCCTCTGATACCTAACTGCATACTGTATGTGGTTGGGAGACAGCATCTGGGCCCCAACTAACAGAGAAACAGAACTAACTAACTAAAAACAAGCAAAAGTTAAGTACAACTTCTTTATTATTCCTCCTCAATGTAAGAGACCAGGCAGATTTGTCCGTGAGGCTGAAGCCTGGCCCAGATTCAGGGCTGCTGCCTTAGCCTGCCACCAGAGGAACTCTTCCCTCTGCTTCTCCAACTATGCATGAGGGTAAACTTTAAACTTTTAGAACAAGACTGGATTTTTAAAGATACATTGTACTAAAGAAAGAATTATTTTGGGGAAGTTCTATGGCCTGTGTTACACAGGAAGTCAGATAGATGATCGCAATGGTCACTTCTGACCTAGGAATCTATGATATTCAAACTAAAGTAGTTGGTTAATTACCAGAACTGGGGAAAGTACCTGAAAATGTTCTCAATTAACCATAAGGAACATTTTTTCTAATTTGACTATTATTGTGGTAGCACACAAAGTCCTGATTCAGGTTCAGTACCCTGTTCCATTAACGAGGATTTGTACAAACACATGAGAGTACAGACACTCTCTGACTTACACAAGGTGTTCAGTTCCAGAACGCCTTGCATAAGTCGAATTTTGCGTAAGTCGGAAACGTATCTCCAACCATTACATGGGAAAAAAAACCTATTTCTAGCTTATGGAACTTTTTCCGTAAACTCCAATTTGCGTAAGTCAGGTCTTCCGTAACCCGGGGCGTGTCTGTACACTTCCCCTAGCATACAAACAAAAAAGACAAGGCAGACAACATACATGCAAGCCGTGAAAAGGTACAGCGCTTCTATTTTTTTCCCTCATGCCAGAACCACTGCCTCACCCATCTCTGTCCAGATTCTTCAACAGCTTGCTATCCACACTGTCCACACCATCCACCTAACATACATATGAAGGCTTAGAGTGTATATTTGGGAGCTAATGCCTCGTTAACTTCTCCTGCCCCTCTACAGTCCTTGCTGCAAAATCAAGCCACACTTGCCTCACCCCAGCCCTGGAGAGTATGTATGTATGAAGTCTCCAATCTCCACTATAGGAAATCACTGGATGTGGGGCAGGGAACAACAATCAGCTGCTGCCTCCAACTTCAGTGGAAGTATAGGGAGACTCCTGATTCTATCCGAAGACGCTCCCTGTATTGGGAAGAGGGCCAGAAGTAGTTGAATACATTGTGACCAATTCTAAAAATCTTTTATTTAGAGCAGAATACCAACACGGAGCTTCAAATAAAAGGCTAATTTGTTCATAATAACCACCTGAAAGTAGTGGCTGCAACAGACCAGTGATTCAGTGATTACATGAGCAGAAATTCTCACCATGGGGGTTTTAGTTCAAACACCAGTGGAACTTGGTTCATGCTGTGAGCAAATCAGAGTAAGCCAAGTTTTCATCCTTCAGAAACTTCCTAGGAAAAGGCATTCTCTGAATTCAGATTTTAAGCAGAGAAGCCTTTTCTCAGACAATTTTAAAGACAATATGTCAAAGCGCTCACACCTCCTTTCTTTGGTCCCCTTCTCTCTTGCTCCTTACATACTGCTGGTTTACACTCCCCTCCACCTTCTGAAAAATCGTGTGTGTCAAGTCTGGTACATTCATTAACACGGATTTCATACAATTACTGTTGTTTTTAAATTAATTGGTGGACTTCAGAAAAGCAGACTTTGACTCCCTCAGGGAACTGATGGGCAAGGTCCCCTGGGAGAATAACATGAGGGGGAAAGGAGTCGAGGAAAGCTGACTGTATTTTAAAGAAACCTTATTGAGGTTGCAGGAACAAACCATCCCGATGTGTAGAAAGAAAAGTAAATATGGCAGGCGACCAGCTTGGCTTAACAGTGAAATCCTTGCTCGTCTTAAACACAAAAAAGCAGCTTACAAGAAGTGGAAGATTGGACAAATGACCAGGGAGGAGTATAAAAATATTGCTCAGGCATGCAGGAGTGAAATTAGGAAGGCCAAATCACACTTGGAGTTGCAGCTAGCTGGAGATGTTAGGAGTAACAAGAAGGGTTTCTTCAGGTATGTTAGCAACAAGAAGAAAGTCAAGGAAAGTGTGGGCCCCGTGCTGAATGAGGGAGGGAACCTTGTGACAGAGGATGTGGAGAAAGCTAGTGTACTCAATGCTTTTTTTGCCCCTGTCTTCACAGACAAGGGCAGCTCCCAGACAGCTGCACTCCGCAGCACGGTATGGGGAGGAGGTGACCAGCCCTCTGTGGAGAAAGAAGTAGTTCGGGACTATTTAGAAAAGCTGGACGAACACAAGTCCATGGGGCCGGATGCACTGCATCCGAGGGTGCTAAAGGAGTTGGCCGATGTGATTGCAGACCCATTGGCCATTATCTTTGACAAATCATGGCAATCGGGGGAGGTCCCGGATGACTGGAAAAAAGCTAATGTAGTGCCCATCTTTAAAAAAGGGAAGAAGGAAGATCCAGGGAACTACAGGCCAGTCAGTCTCGCCTCAATCCCTGGAAAAATCATGGAACAGGTCCTCAAGGAATCAATTCTGAACCACTTAAAGGAGGGGAAAGTGATCAGGAACAGTCAGCATGGATTCACCAAGGGCAAGTCATGCCTGACTAACCTAATTGCCTTCTATGATGAGATAACTGGCTCTGTGGATGAGGGGAAAGCAGTGGATGTGCTATTTCTTGACTTTAGCAAAGCTTTTGATACAGTCTCCCACAGTGTTCTTGCCAGCAAGTTAAAGAAGTATGGGCTGGATGAATGGACAGTAAGGTGGATAGAAAACTGGCTGGATGGTCGTGCTCAACATGTAGTGATCAATGGCTCCATGTCTAGTTGGCAGCCGGTATCAAGTGGAGTGCCCCAAGGGTCGGTGCTGGGGCCGGTTTTGTTCAATATCTTCATCAACGACCTGGAGGATGGTGTGGACTGCACCCTTAGCAAGTTTGCAGATGACACTAAACTGGGAGGAGTGGTTGATACGCTGGAGGATAGGGATAGGATACAGAGGGACCTAGACAAATTAGAGGATTGGGCCAAAAGAAATATGATGAGGTTCAACAAGGACAAGTGCAGAGTCCTGCACTTAGGACGGAAGAATCCCATGCACTGCTACAGACTAGGGACCGAATGGCTGGGCAGCAGTTCTGCAGAAAAGGACCTAGGCGTTACAGTGCACGAAAAGCTGAATATGAGTCAACAGTGTGCCCTTGTTGCCAAGAAGGCTAACGGCATTTTGGGCTGTATAAGTAGGGGCATTTCCAGTAGATCGAGGGACGTGATTATTCCCCTCTATTCGGCACTGGTGAGGCCTCATTTGGAGTACTGTGTCCAGTTTTGGGCCCCACACTACAAAAAGGATGTGGATAAATTGGAAAGAGTCCAACGGAGGGCAACAAAAATGATTAGGGGGCTGGAGCACATGACTTATGAGGAGAGGCTGAGGGAACTGGGATTGTTTAGCCTGCAGAAGAGTGAGGGGGGATTTGATAGCTGCTTTCAACTACCTAAAAGGGGGTTCCAAAGAGGATGGATCTAGACTGTTCTCAGTGGTAGAAGATGACAGAACAAGGAGTAATGATCTCAAGTTGCAGAGGGGGAGGTTTAGGTTGGATATTAGGAAAAACTTTTTCACTAGTAGGGTGGTGAAGCACTGGAATGCGTTACCTAGGGAGGTGGTGGAATCTCCTTCCTTAGAGGTTTTTAAGGTCAGGCTTGACAAAGCCCTGGCTGGGATGATCTAGTTGGGGTTGGTCCTGCTTTGAGCAGGGGGTTGGACTAGATGACCTCCTGAGGTCCCTTCCAACCCTGAGATTCTATGATTCTATGATTGTAGGCACCAATCCTCTTGTCTCAATTCCCACTCCAAATACTGGCTGCAACTTTAAAAACATCGAGCATCAGAGCGCAGAAATGCTTGCATTACCTTGTAAGTGAGGCTTATGTAGGATGCATTCTAACCATTATACAAGGTTTAAAAAAAAAGCATCTTAACTGTAACATCGCTAATGGGATACTAATATGACTTGCTATATTAGTTCCAATACTAACACCGCTGAGAAAGAAAAAAAACGTTAAACAATTCAATAAGAGCAAAGTTCATCTTCTATGAAATGAGTATAATATTGTAAGTCAGAAATGTCTAGTGTAACCTGATTAGTAGTTTAAAGATGATGAATAAAAACAAACTGAATTCTTTAAGGTTCAAAGCCTCCAGGACAGCTACAGATAACTTAGTGAGGAACTGTGAATGACGAGTGATAAAATTAAGAGACTAGCAAAGCAAACAGGCATCACAATACGCTGTATTTTATACCCCCATTCAAAGATGAAATGATGCATCCAGGGGTGATCAGTCCATGCTTGATGGGAAGAATGAATATAATCCTATCTCTAATAGTACCATGATGATGGATGGGCACATCTATCTAAAATTAGCGTCTTACCCTTTTTATAAATCATTTACAATAACACTCCATAATTAATTAGCATTAAGCCTGCCTATCATCATATCTGTATTTCCACTACTGTAATTAAAATACCTTCTACTCCCTCACTGGGTACTTAATATTAAACTAATTTTTAATTAACGTCTGCATAAATGCCATATCAATAACTATCAATATAGATAGCCTTTTCCAAAACACTAACATTTTATCTAAAATACTTGTAAAAACCAGGTTGGACAAAATCATATTTATAACATAACCTGTGTTATATCCTAACTTATCCCTAACTTGTCTCTGAGCTGTCTCACTTAACTTCACTCATTTTATCGGGCCTTGCTTGGCTATAGGCTATATCTCTATAGGCCGGGGGTGGGCAAACTTCTTGGCCTGAGGGACACATCGGGGTTCCAAAACTGTATGGAGGGCTGGGTAGGGAAGGCAGTGCCTCCCCAAACAGCCTGGCCCCCACCCACTATCCACCCCCTTCCACTTCCCACCACCAGACTGCCCCCCTCAGAACTCCCCACCCATCCAACCCCCCCTGCTCCTTGTCCCCTGACTGCCCACTCCCAGGACCCCTCACCCCTAACCACCCCCTGGGACACCGCCCCCTATCCAACTCCCCCCGCCTCCCTGTCCCCTTACTGTCCCGACCCTTATCCACACCCCTGTCCCCTGACCAGCCCCCCAGGACTCCCACTCCTATCCAACCCTCCCACTCCGACTGCCCCCCCAAAAAATCCGCCCCATCCAACCGCCCCCTCCTCCCTGTCCCCTAACTGCCCCCCCAGAACCCCCTGTCCCTTATCCAACCCCACTCCACCCCTACTCCCCGCCCCCTTACCATGCCGCTCAGAGCAGCATGTCTGGCTGCCATGCCGCCCGGCTGGAGACAGCCATGCCACTGGCGGCACGGCGAGCTGAAGCTGTGGAGAAGCGGGAGACACCAGGGGATGGGCCAGGGGCTAGCCTCCCTAACCAGGAGCTCAAGGGCCGGTCAAACCGGTCCCACAGGCCAGATGCTCTGCTATAGGCTATAGTCGTCATGTAATATTTTATGACTTATCTATCCACGGTAAATTTTAAAGGATCAGAAATTCTACAATGTGACCTGGCATTGTTTAATAAAAAACCCTCTGAATTCAAAGTCTTTTTAAAAATATGTTTTCATATGCAAACTATTTCCTAAAGAGATTGTGAGACTTGCTATCCACAATTCATAGATCCAAATGTTCAGTTTTGTTACCAACAATTTTACATAATATGTGTTTTTATTCCCATTTAAATTATTAGACATCACTAGTAGGACCTTACAAATTCATGGGTTCAGCTTTAAATTCCCTTTTGGGGCTCCTAAAGAGGTTGACAATCCATAATTATCCAGAGCTAAAGTAATTTGCTAAGTGCTTTTAAAAAGTTAGAAGCAAAAAAACCTTCCCATTGCATTCTACAGGAAGGAGCTTTCCCCCACAATATATCTGGACCTGCATTGTAGTAGGATATCATGGAAGTTTGGCATTTTGCAAACAACAGTTTCACGATAAGGGGTTAGTCTCAGTGAAAGCAAAATGAGTAACTGCATTAGAAGAAGCTGGGTAGTTTATGTATTTATGGTAGTGTGTTAATGCTAGTGCAACTAACGACGCTTTGCTAAAAACTAACCCATCGGTGCTAAAAACCATGACACTGAAGGACTGAGCTATAGAAGAATAAATCATCTTATTCTGGACCTGGCACTCGAGAATAACAAAGAAAGGGCTACACTTTCCTAGTATGTGTGTTATATTAACTTGACTCATACCACACTGAAATATGGAGAGATTAATTGCCTATATTCTGCATATGAATTTCATCAAGCAAATGTTTCCTCTACTTAAAGTGTGTTTCCTCCTTCAGTTCTACCACATTCTTTGGCAGACAGCATTTTATCCTCTACCTGCATTCACTACCACATCAACAATCCCTAGTTGTTAACTTGCTACCTTGCACCGCCTTCCCAAAACCCTACTTATTCATCCTCTTTTGCATGCAAGATCTTGCCAACATTTTAAAAAAGAAAGATATACAATGACCTACCTTCACTCTCAGCCCTGTCCCTCTCATTGCTGCCCTCCATCCCTTTCAAAACTTACTTCTCCACCCAGTCACCAAAGCTAAGAATTCTCACTTGCTCTTTAGTAGTCATGTGGGAATGGGGCTTGAGGTAGAGTTACAGGCTAGTGTCCCCCAATTCAATGTTATCTTTTCCTTTTTCTCCACCCCCCTCATTCTCATCTCACATGCTGTTCTCAAAATTGAAGTATATTCTGGCATCTCCCTTTTCACTACATACTTGGTGGTCACCAAAGTCTCTAAAAACCTTATTCTGGCTCTATCTCAAGAGTTCACGCCTCCCAAATATATTACTGTGCTTTTTAATTTCACAATGCCCTGAAGCTTGGAATGTACCTGAACTGATCTATAAAGCTACCACACACTGCTCTTTCAAATCACTTCTCTTGCAACACCTACAAGAAATCAGCCAACATTTAATGACTAGGACTAGGGGTAACGGAAGAAAGAAGCTGAGTGACACTTTGGAAGTGTCAATATTAATTTATGTAACTAGCAACTTTATTAAAAACAAAGTTAAAAGGTTTACATTTGGGTTCTAATCAAGTCTGGAGTTTCTGCATATGACCTGCTCAAGCAGAGTCAAGTTATTTGCTCAGGAAGTTTTAAAAATTGACACCAGGCTATATTCGTTTTGTACGTCTTTTACCCACTCAATCCTTCTGAAATCAAGACCGGGGGGCGGGGAAGAGGGGGGCAAAAAAATCACATTAAGACTGTGATGTTGCTATTTACCAATTATTAAAAGATTCTCCTACAACTGAGAATGTCATTTCAGTAATAAACTCATTCATTTGCAAGTGCTCACAATTCACCTCATATCAATGCATGCTTTAAATGTTCAAAGTGATCGAAAATTGGGTCACTAAAGCAGTTTTTTAAAGTAATAGCAGCATCGTTTGCTTCTGTGCTTGTTTACCAGCATATCTTCAACAAAATGAATATGTTTAATACTATGAAACTGATAAAACCCTAAAAAAGTATTTTTAATTTAACTATTAATTTTTTAAAATATGAAAAGGAAAACTGCTTTTCCGAAGATATCTTGCAGAATTCTCACTCCTGTGAGCTGGCAGAACCTCCCATACTTAAGATTTTATGGTCGCTAAGGAGACAGCAGCAACAAATAGGAACATAACCCTCCTCCTACTGGTGACCACACGGCCACGCGCACCCACCCTCATCCAAAAAAAGTATTTGGAACCTTTCAGTCAGTTCTTCATTTGACGGGACACTGATTTCTCCGCCTATCTGTAGATTTGCATCTTATGACTGCACCATGAGGATGGCTGGAGAAATGTGAAGGGTCTTTCCTACCACAATGAGAAGACCCAGACTACTGGAGCTTGGATGTCTTGGCCTGGCCTGGCCTAGATGAAGAAGCAGGATCTGAGCAAGTCTCCTGGCTCATAGGACCAGATCAATCAAGGGTGAAATGGTGCACAGAAACCGGGAAGGTTCATTTAGTCAGACGGGTATCTGACTTCCTATTCCAAGCTGCTAAGAGAACTATCTAGTTCAGGGGTAGGCAACCTATGGCACGGGTGCCGAAGGAGGCACACAAGCTGATTTTCAGTGGCACTCACACTGCCCGGGTCCTGGCCACCAGTCTGGGTGGCTCTGCATTTTAATTTAATTTTAAATGAAGCTTTTTAAACATTTTAAAAACCTTATTTACTTTACATACAACAATAGGTTAGTTCTATATTATAGGTTTATAGAAAGAGACCTTCTAAAAACGTTAAAATGTATCACCGGCACACGAAACCTTAAATTCGAGTGAATAAATGAAGATTCGGCACACCACTTCTGAAAGGTTGCCGACCCCTGATCTAGTTAATGCTGTTCAGGGATATGGGGCAGACAGGTCCTAGTACACGACAGAAAGCTTCAGTGGATCAAGCAACATTGCTGAACTCTGCAATGCACAGTATTGCATCTGTCTATGATGGTTAAGATTCTGCAGCATTAAAGCCCCCTCTAGAAAAGGGACTTGTGTGAAAGGTCTACCTTTTTGCATCAATCTCAGTGAAAAGATCAGCTTGCCAAATTTGCTCCAACGCATTTTATTACACGGCGGCAGCCTATTTTGGTTTCATCACGATTTTAGACAACTCATTTTTGTAGCAGGGTGAATAATGAATGTTAGCTATTCCTCTTGTTAAGCTGAAGAGGATTGCCTATATGGACCAAGATTTATTATCCAAACCTAATAAGGAATACATGCTTTGTATGAAAATATATGGCCTCACATTTAAACTAAATGTTTGGCCAAAGAGTCATCCACATCCTTCCTTCGTTTTCCTTCATCTGTTAGACGACAAACGTATGCTGTCAATTCATAGCTAGCTAGCATTAAAATATACCGCATGCAAAATATTATCTGCAGCACACAAGGAGACAAGTGCCATAACATTTTTAAACGTACTTTTTAAAAAAAAACTGAATGCAGATGCAGCTGCTTCTGAGTAATTTTAAAATATTATGAGGTCTAGACTCAGAGCAGACTCCCGTGAAGACAATTTTCTAACTTTACATGCCCTATAGCCTGAAGGGTTAATTTCCACTGACTGAGAGACAGTGTCTTTCACTGGTAAATCTGCCACCTATTAAGCTATTTACCTTGTCAAACATAGTAGCAATGAGAGAGTCAGCACAATGGTGACAACCAAAAAAAAATGGACTTGGACCATATCCTTATTTGGGACATTGCATAGTTTTAGACTAAACTCCCTGCTGTTAGCTTAATATAGACATTATATGGGATTAACATAAGGAACACAGGTGAGAAACTGACCATTTACTGTACATTAAGACCAAAACATTTTCACCCTTTAAAAAGAGATTTGCAAAGGAAAAGCCAAGGACTTATGCCTTTTTTTTTATCATGTATAAAGGTGTCCAAAAAAATGTTTTAAAAAGTTTGAGAGGCAGAGTCCTGTTTATTTTTTGTATGAGAAATTCAGGTCCATTACAGCCTAGAAGAATCTATATTAACTGAAAACTAATGAAATTATATCACAAAAGGCAAGACTAATTACAATTTGAAAAAATAGAATTTGGTTAAAGTTTAACACCACAGTCCCTTAGAGCTGCCATACGTTCATGTGGGAAAAGAAGCAGCAACACCATGGAAGGGAAAGGGAAAGATTTTATTAGTTTAGCTAGAGGGAAGAATTTTGCACAATGAACGCATCTATCTGTAATTACACTAATTTTTTTAAAAAAATTCACTAGCACAATTCCAATATATGGGATATGCTTTTCTGATAGAGCCCACGAAGTGTGGCCAAACCTAATCCTCCAGCTGTGATAGCGTATTGGCTTAAGCAATATGAAAGTGTTCCTGTTAATTGTGTAATGACCCATAGCTCAGGAGCGAGGAGCCAGATATTGTTTTAATGAGTGTTGCAGTTTTTATATTCTTTTATTCAATTTTTTTTCCCTGCATACACTCTTTAGAGTAATTCAGGACTTAAAAGTCCTTTTTGAAGTTCTCCCCAATACTTCACTTTTTGGAGTGTTCCCTAGAACAATCTCAGAAGTCTCTACCTTGAAACTTTACAAAAGGATGCAGACTACAGAGAAGTCCAAGATGAAGCAATATATGAAAGAAAATTATAATGTGATTTGACTTGTATCTTATTTTTCTACAGGAGCTGACAGAACAATGTGTTCTGGAGAACTTTCTTCAATTTTCTCCAATGCTGTCTTCCTGTCTCCGTCACCGTCCTACACTGTCCCCCGCACCATCCTACACTGACCCCCATCCTTGTACCCACATATCATAGAATCATAGAATATCAGGGTTGGAAGGGACCTTAGGAGGTCATCTAGTCCAACCCCCTGCTCAAAGCAGGACCAATCCCCAATTTTTGCCCCAGATCCCTAAATGGCCCCCTCAAGGATTGAACTCACAGCCCTGGGTTTAGCAGGCCAATGCTCAAACCACTGAGCTATCCCTCCCCCCCAACATATAGTCCTCAGTAACCTTCAACATATTATAGGTGCCTCCATTGCCCCTCCCTCCCCACCATATTTCTTAAGATGGGGAAATAGCTCTGGTCAAAAGATTTCCACTAAAATAGTGTTTTGCTGGAAGGTTTTTGTTTTTTAAACAAAAAAGTTTTCACAAACAGTTGTCATTTTAGTCAAAAATTGGGGATTAATTTTTAATTAAATGTTTTCATTGCATTTTTTTAGAAAAAATTTTTTTACCAACTGCAGGCATTTTTCCATGTAGAGCTGAAGTCCCAGCCTAACATACCAATAAGCAAATTTTAGAAGAGAGCCTCCTTTTCTGCACTTCCACTCCACACGTTTCAGCCTTTATATAAGGACCAAGCATAAGGAAGAGAGAGAACAAAGTTTACAGCAAAGTTGCTACATGCTATGTGTAGGAAGGGAGCCTGACAGATAATCCCTTGTATCCAAGTCCCAGTGTGATGCCTGAGGTCAGAACTAAAGTTGTGGTCAAGCTTTGCTGATATAAAGCAGTTACCAGAAGTTAGCCTGTGAGCAGAAGGCAGGCCTTGCTATAAAACACTCCGGCTTGTAAGCTCACAGAACCTGGCAAGAATGGGGTTGGTATTGCAAAAACACACGCATTCCTAAGTAGTACTAGGCACAGGACATTCATGCAAACACATTCCAGAAGGTGGTACCAGAAAACCCCGCTACCAAGTATGGTACAAAGAGAACACGTTGACCTCTCTTAAAGATAAGGTCAGGATGACAGTGTGATGGAGAGAGATTGTTTTGATCAAACCAACATGTACAAGGTAGAGGGTGGTAACTAACCCTGTCAGAGGATGGTAACTAACCACGTCAAAGAGGGAATACATAACTTCTTTGTATTGGCGCATAAAATGGAGTTTCAAAGGCAGAGTCTTTGGCCAGCCTGGAAGGCACTAGAAAGTCCCACCACTGACTGAGCTGTGTCCATTGTCATGGGCATACATGTGCTAGTGTAACTATAGACATTGATCTGGGGAGCTAGGACTGTGCCTCGCCGGAAACAAACCTGACTGAGTGCCTTCGCTACTAAGGGTCTGTGGTTATTGGGCAGTTCTATCGAGGTCTGCTGTGTCCACTATCCACACAGCACTGGGACAGCACAGTGAAAGAGCACACACGCAGCCACCATTTGACAACTTTATGTATTAGAACTACCGCTGCTGAAAGTTTTCATACCTAAAAGGAGAAAAAGGGGACCATGAAGGCATCAGGAGACAGGTGACGTCTATGCTACCTTTCTTGGTAAACAAGGTATAAAAAGTTGGCTTTAGGAAGTAACTTTGGGGAGCACATCTTCTGCATCAGGTGAATCTAACTTCACTGCATGGGACTTATCTTGGGAGACATTTGTCCTGTACCATATTAATGAATCTGACTGACACTAGTTATTTGGTCCCTTGAGTATATTTTCATAAACCAAAATGAGTCACGAAATTGACGACATAATTTATCAACAATTATCATTCTTCAATTTAACAGAATGAAGAAACACACATGATAGAAAAAAATATTTCTTCCAGTACTAGACTGTGGTTCTGCAGTAGCAGTTGCTACAGCAAGTTAATTTTTACAGTAGCCAGTGCCAAACAGGATTTTTAAGCAATCAGTAGTCCAATACATACAAGGCATGAAAAACTTCACTGAGTCACTCTTGTGATCCAAGACAGTAAAATGTTTTCACTTCAAAATGTAAGTTTTCCTACCTGTGCTTAATACTGAAATTTTAAGCCCTAGTTAGGCTTTGAAGTTAATGTTGAATAAGAGTGCAGCTGCTCCTTGGATGGCAACAGTTTTCTGCCAGGCAGGATTAACAAGCTACCAGCAAAAGTATATTGCAACAGAAATAAAGTAGAAATTATTTTGCACAATAAAAATCTTTGAATTGGCAAACATTTGCAAAGAATGTTGCAAAATACATCAAACTGCAGAAGCCTTAAAAAAAGGTCAGAGGAGGCAATTTATGAGGGGCCTAGGACATCCTCTAGCCAATAACATAAAGGGATAGGGCATTTCTGTTATTCAAAATTTTACTGCACACTTTTCAGATGTATTTCACTAGGAAAAAAAGGGGTATACTTAATTCATGTTATCTAGCATGCGGTAACTAACACCTTGTAAACCCTAGGTTCACCATAAGTATTTAACTCGACCTGCTAACTTGTGTTAAACTACCAACAACCTTGTCTTCAGTAGGATTTTCTCTCATGTTGGCTAACACAAGTAAAGAGACACAATTTTTTCCTAATGAAGAGATGGCCTTCCAGAGAGATTCTCTCACTCAGGCATATTACCTCAACAACCGCACCTATGCCATGAACCTCATTTAAAAAAAAAAAAAAAGTACACACCTCTCCAGGAAAAAACACCAACCTTCATTACAACCCTACGCATTTTAACATGCTTAGTAGAGTTTTCTCAGTTTCTTGGAATCTTGAATTCCTCCATCTCAAACTTAAAGAAACTAGTCAGTCATTACAAGCAAAGCTTTTAAGTTTCAACGTTCACCTACTTTAAAGTTTTCTACAAAAAAATATTTGGTGATCCAAAGTGGACATTTTTGTGAACATTTGCAATCAATCAAAATTAATTAGGGCTGTAAAGCGATTAAAAATTAATTGGGATTAATCAGATTAAAAAAATTAATCACAATTAATTGCAGTTTTAATCGCATTATTAAACAATAATAGAATGCCATTTAAGTATTAAGGATGTTTTTTACATTTTCAAACATATTGATTACAATTACAACAGAATACCAAGCGTACAGTGCTCAACTTATAATATTTTTATTACAAATATTTGCACTGTAAAAAAAGACAAAATAAAAGTATTTCAATTCACCTCACAGAAGTACTATAGTGCAATCTCTATCATGGAAGTGAAACTTTAAAACAGATTTAAAAATAAATAAATAACTGAACTCAAAAATGAAACAACGTAAAAGATTAGAGCAGTATTTCTCAAACTTTATGTTGGCAACCCCATTTGGACTTAAAAATATTGTGATCCCCCACCTTCAACCTCTCTGCAGGGCTCCAGCCTTCAGACCCCCAGGGGTTCAGGGCTTCACACACACACACACACACACACACACACACACACACACACATATATATATCCTGGTTGCCTGTGGAGTGCAATTAATGCATTAAGAAAATTAACGCGTTAATCATGCTATACATTAATTGACAGCCCTAGTGCAAAGTGAAAGGTCACGGAAACATCTCAGTTGGAAGCGACAGAGAAGGAATAAGACCTGAGTGTATTGGTTGAGGACTATGAGCTTCCAATGTGATGCAGCTGTGAAATAGGCTAATCCAATCCTAGGAAGAATCAGGCAAGGTATTTCCAGCAGAGACAAGGAAGTGTTATTTCCATTGTGCAAGGCACTGGTGAGATATCATCTAGAATACTGGGTGCAATTCTGGTCTCCCGTGTTTAACAAAGATGATTTCACACTGAACCAGGTTCAGAGAAGGCTATGGGGAGGTATGACTGTTGTCTATAAATATGTCAGAGGGGTAAACATCAGGAAGAGGTGCTCCGGGCTGGTGCTTCCACTAGGCGACCTAGGCAGTCACTGAGGGCACCAGGATTAGTGGGGCGGCATTGAATGTCCCTCGGCAGCATTTCGGCGGCGACGTTGAATCTTCGGCCGCCGGGGTCCTCGGTGGCATTTCAGCAGCAACGTCTCCCAGAGGCGCCGCCTAGGGCGGCACAAAAGCTGGCGCGGCTCCTGGAGGTGCTATTTAAATTAAGGGCCAGTGGTAGTATAAGAACAAATGGATATGAACTGGCCATCAACAAGTTTAGGCTTGAAGTTAGATGAAAGTTTCTAACCATCAGATATGAGAAGTTTTGGAACAGCCTTCCAAGGGGAGTAGTGGAGGCAAAAAAACCTAACTTGTTTCAAGATTGAGCTTGATAAGTAGGGCTGTCAAGCAATTAAAAAAGTAGTGGCAATTAATCAGTTTTGATTGCACTAGATAAAAAGACAGTGATATGCAGCTATTGCAAGGCCAAGTTCCAATACCATTGAAGTACTTAAAGTCTGAAGTACCACCTACACGCTAAACGTGCTTTCACCTCCAGTTCTTGTACTACAGATAACCCACTGACAGCAAATGAATCCCGCCAGCCATGACGGAGTACCAGGATTGCTACAAGCCCATGGATCAAACGAAGTACAACAGCTTAACCAATGCTATTGCAAAGAGGATAGCTATAACTGCAGACTACTCAACACTGTAAATGACCGAGGGCTAAGAGATATTATTCAAATTGCATCTTCCAATCAGACTTGCACCTTGCCCTCCCGAGGATCTATAGCATCACAAAGACATGACCTATATCACAGTAAGAAGACTACAAAGTTGGACCTTCTGAAAAATGCACTAGCTATTGCTTTGACTGGTGATCACTGAACATTCCTGAACAATCACAGCTATCTTGCAGTCACAGCACACCTGATTGATGCTGCATGGACACTGCAGTCGTTTGCTTTAACAGTAACACATACTGAAGAGAGACATTATGCTGAAGCATGTGTAGAACGTTTCTTGGATGTTGCAAATAGAATAGTCAACAAAACTTAACAGCAATTAGTATTAACAGTGTGGTCAAAACTGCAATTAGTTTTTAATCGCAATTAATTTGTTTGGAGTTAATTGCTGAGTTAACTGATATTAATTGACAGACCTAAAATTAAACGAACACTATCTGCAAGAAATCACTTTTGGGATGAATTCAAGCATAGAACACATCCTGTGAATTAGATGATATAGTAGAAATAATTGTCCAACTTTAAGTATAGATTACTATGAATGAAAGCTATGATATACAATACAAGTGAGCAATATGAAATAAAACCCTCAACTGTATCATTGCCTGACTTCAACTGCATTAAAATTAATTTAAAATTAAGATACTGGTTCCATGCCCTCAACATTCAAAACATTAATTTATCCTCAATATTTGCCATCAGTATGACACATTCTGCTTTGCATGCATTTAGTTGGGTGTAAAATTAAAGATGAATTAAAAATTACTCTAACAAAACAAGTCATCCCAATATTTTTCTCTGTAATTTGCCAGTGTTCCTTTTTACCCAAGAAATTTTTGATGGGCACTCGTTCCATAACTTGGCACAATTTCAGAAGATCAAAAAAGTTTGCTATCAGCCAAAGCAATAAGTACATTTACGATTTTCAATGGATCACTAACAAAACACATCAGACTAAAGCTTCTCTCATATTCAGCCTTCAAGTTACAGACACATTATTCAATGCAGGTTTGAAAAGGTCAGTTGTTAGTGTCAAATTGAACAGCCACATTGCAGGTCTACATAGATCAGACAGATAATCCAACTGAATATGCCAAATAATTTACAGCTGCAAGGTTTTAGTCATGTCAAAACTGTCAAATTAACCAGCAGGTCAGTGTAATTTATCTAAGAGTTTACAATGGATTCACAGAAGAGATCGTAACAACATTTAAAAAAAAAAACCTCAAAGAATCTAGCAATCATTTGTAGAATGTGGCACAGGGTGGGGATTGATTTAAATCACCAATTTGAATAATGATTTCAATTACCAAACAGGAAACCTTGATTTAAATAATGATAATGTTGTTGAATACACCGGACCATCGCTAGAATGCGGGATAGCGGGGACCACGTTAAAATGAAATTAGCAACAAAACAAGCAAAATTAGCATAAAAACTCGCCTCTCCCCCAGCCCCGGAGCTGCCGCAGTCGGGTGAAAGGGGCTTTTCCTTCCGGCCCCGGAGCTGCCACAGCCGGGTGAAAGGCATCTCTCCCCTGTCCCCTGGTTGCTGGGGGTTGGGGTTAGGGTTGGGTTAAATTTGGGATCCATGGCCGTGATCACGTTATAACAGAATTCACGTTATATAGACGCGTGTTCTGGCGAGGGTCTGGTGTATTTGTAATTTTTAGATATTTTCCTAAAGAAAGTTGATTCTCGTTGGTTAATAATTATTAAAATATGCTGGTTTTCAACTAGATATAGCCTTTACATTAAATTTGCTAATTTTTGCTAAACAAGATACTGTGTATCTACATGTATTCATGTAAACAATCACATAGCTTGACAGACACTTATTCAGCTTCGTAATTCTTAATATTTTTATTATGTTTGAAAGTGATGAATGATGCCATTTCTTATTTACTTAGATTGATTTTTTATTAGTGATTTGTGTCAAGCTCTATTCGGATTAAAATTGATATTCAATTAAAAATGCCCCAAAACATTCTGTCTTTATAAGTTAAATAAAGCTACCTTAATTGTGCTGGATACAAAATAAAACATCAGTTTGCATTTTAATTTGTTTTATTAAACAAAAGGAAGTACTATCTGTAGTTAGTGAACTGCATTGATTGTTTCTAGTCACAGAGTACTTCAAGATTTTAGAACTAATTGGTCTCATCTCCTCACATATAGTTTTTATTTAGAGTTTGGAAAAGGATAAAACAAGCTTTCCAGCTTTTTTCAACTCCCACCTGGTTTAACTTTGAATGAATTAGTGACTGAAGCGAAATCATTGATGAAAGTAAATTAAAGAAAATATTGTCTCTGTACCTGCAGAAAAGTTTACTGCTGTCAAAAGCTGGTTTAGCAGTTCAACAAAACTGGTTCCAGGTACATTGCCAATGACTTCCACCAGTTCAGTTGTTTGACTTTCTGCAAACCTTCAGCAGCAAATATGTAGTGTTTATTTTTTATTTAATTTAAATTATTTCAACAGATTGCAGTAAATTGAGGCTTTAATGTGAATTCAAAATTATGACACCCTAACTGTAAATAGATTTCCAAAAAGAAAAGTATAATATATGTAAAAATCCATCTCTCTCACACACACACTTTTTTAAACACTTCTTGAAGAGCCACAGTTACTATAGGGAAGTAATTTCTTCTTCTTTGAATATTTGTCCATATTATATGCGTATATCCCACTGTTGGTGACTCCCAAGCAATAATCCTTGCTGAAGGTGGCTACCATTAGTCCATTTAAATAATAAGTAAGACAGAGCTGCCAAAATTCACATCTGTTCTGGTCACTTCAATAATAGCATAATGCTGGGTAAACATGCGATTGGAAGACCACATAGCTGCCTTACAAATGTCCATGAAATCTATGATCCTTACAAATGCTACTGAAGTGGTTTGAGCTTTTTAGAATTGTCCATTATTCTTGATGGTGGAGCCATGCCAGCTCACTCAACACAATTAAATACAGGTTGAAATCCAATTAGAGGGTCAGGTCTTTGGGTTGCAATAGCCTGACCCTTAACCCTCTCTCCATATGCTACAAAAAGTCTGAAAGAAGCTCTGAAAGGTTTTGTCCTACCTATTTAGAAACACAGTGCTCTACAGACATCTACAGAAGATAAACTCTCTTCACCTCCTGCTTGTATGTATGTCAGGGAAAACACTGGCACATGGGTGAGCTGATTTAAAGGAAACTCCAACGACATTGAGCAAGTGGGGTATGGTTTCAAAGACATCCTGCCCTTACGGAAAATGGTATATGGGGATTCTGCCATGAAGACCCATAACTCTCCCATCCTCCTGGATGATATCACTGCCAAAAATGCTGTCTTGACCGACAAATAAAATAGGAATCAAGTGACCAACGGTTCAAAAGGAAGGCCCATGAGCCATGTTGGGACCAAATTAGGGCCCAAGGAATATACTGTCCTTTACTGGGGGAATAATACCCTCATACGCCTTCTCAAAAAGCTGGCTACCATGGGGTGAGAAAAAAGGGCATGTCCCTGTATTAGAGGGTTCATAACTGACACAGCCATTAGCAAGCTTAATTATAGACCTGAATTCTTTAATTCCAGCAGGTATTCAAGAAGGTCCAGAAAATGAGTTCTGAAAGTAGACAATTGGCAATAACAGTCCCATATTGTAAACGTCTTCTATTTTGCCAAATATGTACATCTCAGAGCTTTTTCTACTATGAATGAGTACGTTTGGGACCTCTAAATAACATGCTCTCAGATGCCAGCTATTCTACATTCAAGCTGCAAGGTTGGGAGCATGTAGATCAGGATGAAGGAATTTCATGTGACAGATATTATGACTGGAATGAATAGTAAGGTTATTGGAGATTATACAGAGAAGATCTGGAAATCTGAACAACAAAATTGCCTG
The DNA here is from genome assembly GCA_037349315.1 of Chelydra serpentina. Lineage (NCBI taxonomy): Eukaryota > Metazoa > Chordata > Testudines > Chelydridae > Chelydra > Chelydra serpentina. The sequence continues at coordinate 66,920,553 of JBAIAC010000004.1, forward strand.
GGGCAGGCCAGGGGTATCATTATTATTTTGGCTGTTTCCTGCTTGAGCTTCCTGAGAATTCATGGTATTAACAGATTCAGAGGAAATAAAGAAGGCTTGAAGGCCATGGAATCAGTAATGCATCTGAAATGGACCCTGAACTCTGATGCTCTCTGGAGCAGATACAATGATATTTCCTGTTCTCCCTGGTAGCAAACAGATCCATGGTGAGGAAACCATACTGGCTGAATACTGACCGAATTACATCATCTTTAATGGATCACTTGTGGTTGTGTACAAACTGTCTGCTGAAGGCCATCTAGCAGTGCATTTTGTACTACTGGAAGATGAATCACCTCCGCCCCATCCAACCGCCACCTGCTCCCCGCCCATTATCCAACCCCCCGGCCCTGGCCCTCTTACCATGTCGCTCAGAGCAGCGTGTCTGGCAACCGCGCAGCCCACTGGAGCTAGACATGCTGTCCCGCAGGAGCTTGCAGTCCTGCCCCCTTACCATGCTGCTCAGAGCGGCAGGAGCTCAGGCCCCGCCGGAGCCAGCCATGCTGCCCAGGAGGAGCAGGCCAGAGTGCTGGCGGGAAGCTGCGGAGTAAGGGGCTCAGGGGCGGCCGGGAGCTCAAGGGCCGGTCAGGAAGGTCCAATGGGCCGGATGTGGCCCACGGGCTGTAGTTTGCCCACCCCTGATGTAAGGGGATGTAACTTGCTCATGTGAACCTGGGCTCCTTTTTGTGCCTGTAATTTTGCATAAACTAAGGGCTTCTCTTCACCACGGGGGTAAGTCGACCTAAGTTACGCTACTCCAGCTACATGAATTGGGAGTTGACTCAGCTTAGGTCGACTTACCCCAGTGTCTTCACTGCACTGCATCGACAGGAGATGATCTCTGTTTAACTTCCCTTACTCTTCTCAGAGACCTGGAGTACCGGGGTCAACTAGAGAGCGCTCTGCCATCAATTTAGCGGGCCTTCACTAGACTCGTTAAATCGATCCATGCTGCATTGATTGCAGCAGAATTGACCTCCCTGTAGTGAAGATCAGCCCCAACACTGAGAGCGGGTCCCTGCACATGAGAAAAGGTATAAAAGAACCCTGGAAACTTCTCCATTTTGTCTCTTTCCTGCCCTGATCTCTGAACTATGGATTTACACTAAAAGGAGCATTCGGACCAATGGATTGAGGACCTTCCCATCTTTTGGAAGTTGCCAGAGACTTTACAAGCTAGCAGTTTATTCCATCACTGCCACAAATCTGATCCAAGCACTTTGTAGTGAGTGTATGTGTATGATTTCTTTGACCATTTTAACTCTCTCCCCTTTCTTCTCTTATAAATAAACCTTAAGATGTTGGATACTAACAGATTAGAAACAGTGTAATTACTGGGTAAGATCTGAGTTACATATTGTGGCTGGCTACATGGCTGATCTATTGGGATAGAAGGAACCTTTGTTTGATTAAATTGATTTTAAATAACACATCATAAAAGCTAGTGTATGTGTGGTAAAATAAGTGCTATAATGCCGAAGGAGACTGCTTGTTTGATGTTTTGTTAACCAGTGTGGTGAAATCAAAGATTACTTTTGTTACTGGCTTGGTATATCTGATGGTAAAATAACCACCAGTTCTGGGGTGAGACTGCTCTATTTCTCAGCAGTTCGTTCTGAATTTAGCATCCTCAGCTGTGACTCACTGAGGCATGGTGACAGTTGTGCAGTGTCAAGATGGTTTATCCCTAAAAATTGCTTTAGCAATAACCTACATTTATTTCAAAACTTGACCTAATCTGGATAGCTTCCATTTCACTCTAACGAAAAATTCAGCATCAGATATATGCATTTCATTTTTGTTTTGATGTCAAAGTTCTCTTCTTAAAAGAAAGCATACTTACTTGCAGCTGGACTGAGTTATCCTGGAGGCCTTCTACAATGGGGGAGAATCTGTCAATGTTCCTTTCTTCTGCTACTGTTGTTACAGCTTCCAAAATTTTTTCAAGGCTATAGGAAATTAAGAGAGTTCCATTTATGGGACAGATAAGCAATCTCCCTCACATACACCCCTTGCTTTTTTACCTGTTAGGTATAGGCACAAACTTCTTAAAGAGAAGCAGGACTATACATTTTAAACTGTAATTTTTTTTTTATAATGGGATTTTTGTTAGAAGGAAACTTTTAGCTATCAAAACTTTTAGCTATCAAAACTTTTAGCTAAACTTCATTTAGCTATTGAAACCTAAAACTTACAAACAATAAAAACCTAACACAATGGGGCGGGGGGGGGGGGGGCGCGGAGAAGGGAGGAGGAAGGATGTTGATTTTTTTTTCCATCTCCCAGCACCACTTCCTCCAACTCCCTCCCCCCCATAGTTGTAAATTTTACTGTTACTAATAAATTCCTTATTAGGTGTCAATAGCTAAATTAAACTAATAGTTTCCTGCTAACAGAAATCCTAATCCACTTTTTAACACAGAATTATAATGTGAAGTGTATGAACCTACTTGTTTAAGAAATATGTGCCTATAGCCAACAGGTGAAAAAGCAAAGCATTATTAATTCAGTTTTCAGGAACTAACATTTTAACATGCTGTTATTCCATAATTGCCACATGTGGAAAGCCAATTATGGTGTACTTGTTAGTGATGAAACACATTAAAATGTTAAATTATAAAAAGGTTCTTAAATCTGACAAAGTGGTGGTAACAGTAAAGATATTTACTTTCAGTTCTAAAATTAATACATTTGAAATCAAGATTTTCTAAAAATGGAGGTTTCAGTCAACTTGTTCAACAGATAATGACTATCAAAGTACAATTAGAAGTTTTTAAAGGGTATATTGTATTTATTGTATAAATACAAGACTTACATGTTTTCCTCTCCAATAATGCATATTGCAGACAGGAGTTTAACAACATCAGTCATCATGTTAGTTTGTCTGGAATCAATTGCTCTGGCCAGCAATGAAAGGCTCCTTTCTTCTCCCATTATTCTTTCCAACCCATACTAAAGTAACATTAACAGATATTGAAGGCTTAGTTTTAAAAACTCATGCAAGCAAAATTGCAACTTAAGAAATGGCAAATGTGAATGATACTGATATATTAGTCCAATGAATTTGTTAACTGGCATTTTCAGTCTGCAAATTCTGCATTTTGAAATACAAACACTGAAGCGGGAGTAAAAAATAATACATTTTTCTTTCTTCTGCAAGAATCATGGATATCAATGCCCGATAGATGAAAGTTTTAGCTCCAGTCCTCTTTGATATCAAGTTAATCAATATTGAGTGAAGTGGGGGAAAAAACCAAGATTGTCTTCAATCACTTTGTACACAATATAAAAAAAAATGAATTGTAACAAAATTACCATAATTTTAATCAAAAATGTTGAAGAAATAATAAATTTTAAATAGCAGCAGCAGAATATGAATTAACTATATTGTCCTCAAAGTTATGTTTCATTTAAACTTTTCCTTCTCTAATAATGAACGATTATGAAGGATATGCAGAATAATTTACACTACACCACGTCACTGGTAAAAAACAAAACTAGGTGTTCCCACAGAAAACACTTATCCATAGGTGATCTAGTAACAGCCATATAAGGATGCAAAACAAATTTGCTGGGGATTGAAAGTTTTTTTCCATCAGAGATTTAGTTTTAACTCTTGGCCAGGAGATGTTAAGAATCTAATTATTCCCTGAAAAGCTCTGAATGCAGCACACAATATTCCAGTAAATCTTATAATTTGGTGTATAGTAAATTCACTAAATATAAATTCAAGTCCTTGTCAGATGATACAGGTATTTACAAACAAGCATAAACAATCAGAATATAGTAGTACATTTTTCCAACTGTTTATTAAATATTTAATAGGGAAATTTGACATTTCCAGGCAATTTTAATTGTTAAGAAGAATTGAAAAGATTAATTAAACACATTAAAAGGCCCAAAGCAAAATGTGCTTAGGAATGTTATTTTTCAACAGCTGAAGATAAAAGAAAACATTAATTTATTTTCTAAAAGACCATTCTTAACCATCTTAACACTTGGATTGTTCATCCTCATGTAGATGTAAAGGCACTGAAGAGCTGCTACAGTTTGTACCTGGGGGGAGGGATAGCTCAGTGGTTTGAGCATTGGCCTGCTAAACCCAGGGTTGTGAGTTCAATCCTTGAGGGGACCATTTAGGGATCTGGGGCAAAAATTGGCGATTGGTCCTGCTTTGAGCAGGGGGTTGGACTAGATGACCTCCTAAGGTCCCTTCCAACCCTGAGATTCTATGATTTTAACATAAGGCTCACAACCCCTACCTACAATGACCCGAAAAATGAAAAAGGAATCTGACAAAAAATGGAAACATGGACAAATTGCGATGGATGAGTACAAAGAAAATAGAGCAAGCATATAGGGACAAAATCAGAAAGGCAAAGGCACAAAACAGGTTACATCTAGTAAGGGACATAAAGCAACAAGAAGAGGTTCTATCAATACATTAGGAATACAAACACTGAAGCTGGAGTAAAAAATAAGACAAAAGACAGACAAAAGAAAACAAAGGTCCACTACTTATTGGGGAGCTAATCAAGGATAATACCAAGAAAGCCAAGATGGTTTTATGCCTACTTTTCACCATCAAGGTCAATGTCTATTGTAACCAAATGCTACACACAATTAACAACAAGTGGGAAACGAATACAAACCACAATAGGAAAAAAACAGGTTGAAGAAAAGTTAGCTAAATTAGATACTTTCAAGTTGGCAGGGCCTGACTAACTTCTTTAAATATGGAGATATGCCTATCTCATAGAACTGGAAGGACCTTGAAAGGTCATCGAGTCCAGTCCCCTGCCTTCACTAGCAGGACCTAGTACTGTCCCCTGACAGATTTTTGCCCCAGATCCCTAAATGGCCCCCTCAAGGATTGAACTCACAACCCTGGGTTTAGCAGGCCAATGCTCAAACCACTGAGCTATCCCTCCCTCAAATTTCCAATTTTTGCCCCAGATCCCTAAATGGCCCCCTCAAGGATTGAACTCACAATCTATCCCTCATGCTGCCTTCATTTTAGTGTACTTAAGAAACTAACAAAAGAAACCCTGAGAGCATTAGCAATTATCTTTGGAAGCTCCGAAAGGGTAGGTGACATCCCAGAGAACTGGAGAAGGGCACACACAGTACCTTTCTTTGATAAGGAGAACAAAGACAACCCAGGGAATTATGGACCAGTTGGTCTCACTCTAATACCTTAAAAAACACTGGAATATATTGGGCAATAAATGAGTAAGCACCTAGACAATGACAGATATACAACATGGATTTGTAAAGAACAAATCATGCCAAACCAACTTAATTTCCTTCATTTACAGGAATACTGATTTAGTGGATATGGGGAAGCAGTAGATGTGATGCATTTTAATTTTAGTAAAGCTTTTGACACAATCACACATGACAGTCTCATGACTCAACTAGGAAAATGTGATTTAGATTAAATTAGGATTACAATTCAAAATGACCTCGAACTAGAGAACTGAAATCAACATGATGAAATTCAGTACCAACAAATGCAAAGTATTACACTGTGGAACAAATTTACCATTTTGTAGCAGAATATCAGGTTATCTGTACCCTTGTGGTGGTGTTCTAGTTAGGAACCTATTAAAGGGTTATCTCCATCCACAAGTCCTAGGGAAGACCCTCTGTGACACAGGGCCAGAAAGGGTTAGGCAATTTGCAGGCTAATTGACCCAGATTCAACCTTTAAAGACATACTAGTATATAATGATTTCGCTTTTTGTGTGTGTTTACATATATATTGTTTGGTTACATTGTCAACCCTTAACAGTTCCTGTCTATCACTGTATTCTGTTAATTCAAAGATCAAAAAGAGATGTTAACATTTAATTGAACTGTAAATGTAGTGATATCACGGTCTTCATTTCTCTTTAACACATATAGTAAACTACCTGTAAATGATGGGAGATAGGCAATTGCCTTATGTTACTCCATGTAGCTAATTACCGGCGATGCTTACAAAATAGGAGGATGCTTCAAAGACACTATTCTTCACCCAAGGAACACCTGCTGTCAGGAAGCTGACAATAGCATGCCAGGGATCTGTAAAAACTCTTGGGCCCTGATGCTTTCATCTCAGATCTACTTAAGCTTCATCAGGGGAAGTTTGAGTTGCAAGACTGAGGTCTTCAGTTCGATTCTGGATCACCTGTATATTAAACATTGGAATGTAACCTATGGACTAATTCTAAAAGGGATCTTTGCAACTCTGAAGCTCACCATGTCTACTAAGAAACTGACCTAAGAACTCTATGCATATCTGTATGTACAACGATATTTTAACCAATTTTTAATAAATCTTAGTTTAGTTTATAAGAATTGGCTGTAAGCATGTATTTGGGTAAGATGTGATATATTCATTGATATGGGGGGTAATGTATCCAATCCTTTGGGGTGGATATAACCTTTATATAATGAACAAGATTTTCAGTAATCATCATCATATGCAACTTGGCTGTCTGGGTGGGAGCTCAGGGCTGAGTTGCTTTAAGGGAACTGTATTTTTGGCTTCTGAGTAACCAGAAAGATATTACAGAAGCTGTTTTGTTGATGGCTTGATGAATCTAAGCAGTAGAATAATCACCAGTTTGGGGGATTGTCTGCCCCATTCTTTGCAGTTTGCCCTAGTTGAGCAATCTCAGCATTACCTCTCTGGGGCCCCAGTCACACCATCATTATTCAGATGTTTTGGGATGTGGTGGGAGTTCCTCAATAGCTATGTCAATACAGACAGGACACATCTTTAAAGTCACATTCCCACTGGCACTTTTTGGAGCATTTTAGAAACAGTGAACTGGTGCCTGGATTGTTTATAAAGGATATTTCTAATAAGGCATCAGAATTTAGGAATTTATAGTGGGGCAAATGATCGGTCACCTTGATCCTGAAACGTCAAAGACAGATCAGGAAAGAAAGTGAGTCCATATTATTGCATGAGGGTGGGGAAACATGCATTATCCCTGGCACAGCATTAAGAACTTATACAGAACTGAGGCTGGCTGGTCATGGCCATTATTGCTTCACAACTAGAGTTATCTCATCTAATTCCAGTTTGTGGCAGTCTTAAAGACACACAGTCAGGATTCCTTCCTGGTGAATTTGGGTCCCATTCATTCTGGATCCAGGCAACGACTTCTGCATTGCAACAGGAATCAACTGGGATACAGAGATACAGGTGCTTCATCAATGGAATCTGAATGTATACAGGGTCATATGTCTGGCACATGGTTTAGAATGAAAGACCAACGGTGTTAGTGTACTAACTTTTTTATGTTTATCCAATTTCCTGGAGCAAACAAACAGATCACAAGAGTTGCTGTTTGAATCTGTAGGCAAATAATTGAGCACTGGTACCTCAGGGGGGAAAAAAAAAAAAGTCAACCTAGAGGTTCACATTTGGGCATCAGTGGTGAGGTGATTCTGAGCTGGCATGGAAGGGGCATCCTGATGCTCTGCTTACACTCTTTGGCAGCCAGGAAGCAACTATGTGAAAATATTATTGTACACTTAGCTGAAAATAATTTGAGATTCCGTAAGGGAGCTGACAACCATTAAAGCAGAGAGAGAGTGAGGGCAGATCCAGGACCTTTTTTCCAGGGTATCTGTAAACCTGTCTCAAATGCTGCAGAAGAGGGTATGAGGAGATGACCCCAGGGCTTCATGGGTTGATATGGCTAAAAGATGTGTGGTTTGGGAGGTGGCTAAATTTGTATGAAAGTAGCGAGGATCAGTTATTACACACCATAAAATGTCATATTTGGTATCTGAGTTGTTCAGGGAAGATGGGGTACGCCTCTCTAACCAGGGAGTGGATATATTTTGGCCAATGTCAGGTAAGAAATGGTTAACTATTTGGGAAACCAGCTGGAGGTTGGGGAGAAGCAACCATGCTAATTTCTGGTCCCTCCTGGTACACTGTAGGTATTACTTTGATAGCAGTATCACAGTTCAAGACAAAAGCCCTGTATTCCCCCTTCTGAGATCCACCAAGGGCACCTACTCTAGACTCCTCAACCATCACCTCTCTTGGTTAGAAACCTAAGTGTCTCTCTCCCTTCTGACTGGGGTTTTTTTCACGCTGCACAACTTCCTGACTACACTCTGATATCTCCAGCAAACACGACTGACTAAACAGGCCAGCATCTGTGCTTCACTCTTCAAAAGCTATGAACAGCTGTAATTGGCAGCAGAAGGTAACCACGCCCTTTTTTAAAGCAAGGGCATGTATCCTTAAGGTGAAAGCATTACAGAGAAAACATAGAAAGCAATAACAGTTCCTCTATGCATGTTAAAAGTTTACCAGAGGTCACCTATCAGACTTATGGGGCATCATTAGGTCAAATTACTTCCGACCCTTTCCAGGAAGTATTAGGGGCCCCTATTGGACAGAAGGTGATGTTTATTTGCTGGATCCAAAATAAGGCCCTGAGTCAGGCTATTTATCACAAATGCTTTTTTCCATCTGTTGGTCTCTGATGTCTGAATCAGTATACACAAGCTTCTATATGTGGTGGTACCTCTCTGGAGATGTTACAACTTGACTGAATTTGAATAACCACCACCTACTGTTCTTAATTCCTGGAAGATCTGTTGTCATCTTCCCTCAAGGAATTACATACTTACGTACAATCCCTAGTCCACAATGACACAAACTTAATATAGTAAGATCTCACAAAGTTCAGAAAATAGCCATATATGTCAGAAGTGGATCTGGTTCCTTAACAAACAGGAATTGGAAGTGAAGTTGGAGAAGGTATCCTATAAATAAACTGGGGAACAGGGTTTGGGATCTTGTCTGGTAAAGCAAGGACACCACCACCACCCTCCATCTGCTTAACCCTCACAAGAGTGAAAGGTGGTGGGGTCCCAGCAATAGGTGGTGCGGTTCCGGCAATAGGTTGGGATCAGAGGCTGATGGCAGACCTCTGATTGAACAGATTAGAGAAGGAAAGATGACCTACACTGTACAAGTTTTTGCTGGATAGTTCCCAAATGAGAAAGTTTAATAAAAAGTTGTGGCCTAGCTAAACCAGCTCCCTTGGGATTTGTTTTTCTTCCTGCATCTCCAAAGACAATGACAGTAGACAGTGAGAGTTATTGTTGCAATATAAAGACAAGGCTTAGGTGGCATAAGGAACAAGATGGATGACTAGTATCGATACAGATAAATACAGTGAAACCCCGCTATAATGCGATAATTGGGGTCCAAAAAATTCCATCGCGATAAACGCGGGGTCGCGTTATGGGGGGGGTTACAAAAAATTACCGTTTCAAGCCGGTCTCTTCTCTTCTTGCCAAAGCGGAGAAATTTCAAGCTGGTCAGTTTCAAGCTGGTCAGTTTCAAGCCGGTCTCTTCTCTTCCGGCCAAAGCGGAGAAGTTTGACCGGCTTGAAACTGACCAGCTTGAGTTTCAAGCCAGTCTCTTCTCTCTTCTCCCCAAAGCAGAGAAGTTTCAAGCCGGTCAGTTTCAAACTGATCAAACTTCTCAGCTTTGGGGAGAAGAGACGGCTTGAAACTGACCATCTTGAACCTGACTAGCTTGAGTTTCAAGCCGGTCTCGCCAAAAGGGGAAGCGGAGGCACGGGGAAGGGGCAGGGGGGGAAGGAACAGGGGAGATGGGGAGGAGATGGAGCCAGGGTCGGCTCCAGGCGAGGAAGCATGCTCTGGACGCTTAAAAAAAATTTTTTTATTTTTTTTTTTTTGCTTGGGGCAGCGGGAGCCACCTTATGATCGCGTTTTAACCAAATTCGCATTATGGCGGGGCACGTTATAGGGGGGTTTCACTATACAACTAGAGTGCCTGATATTCTGTGGCACATTAGGACTGTTTTGTATGCTTGAGAAAGAAAAATTAACCGACATTTGACAGAAACGCAAAAGGCCTCATAAAAAACAAGTAGCACCAACGTGAAGCATCATAATAAAGAAGTTGGAAGAGCTGTTCCTAGCACTGGTCAAAAGGAATACTTATGCTAAACAAATAGGAAAATCTGTGGATAATGATGCAGCAACGCAGAAAAAGAGAAGCTCAATTTTCTTAGGAGTTTGAATTATGACTGTATTTAATGGACCATTATGATTTCAGTAGCTAAATATTAGCCTCTTGAGTTAATTTGTATTGTTTGTTTCTTCAAGAAAATTTAGTAGAAATTACATTGTATACTAAAACCACTACATGTGATTAGGCTGCGTACTTAAACTCTGAAACCATGTACACTGTTCAAGAAATTAAATGAGGTCTTGAAATTTTTTAGTTTTACAATCAGTCTACAAATCAATCCATTGAACTATTAGCTAAATACGTTGTACAGATACTCAGCTTCACGCTGAGGAATGAAACAGAATAGAGGGAAACTGTCAAAAGAAACACTTTCAATTACAAATGATGCTTCCATCCTACCAGAAGAAACAATTTCAAAGTTGTATACTGAAATGACATTTTTCACATTAAACTTGTCATTTAAACCAATAGAAAGTGATGAACTTATTGACTCAGTTTAGTTGTCAAGATGCACAAATTTCAACTTGGATCAAAATATTTGGTTTGAGCGTACAGCACAATCCATGCACATTAATGGATTTGGGCTTAAGGGGCTGAAACATAACAATGGTTTTCTTTCAGATATAATAACTGAAAACCATTCAAGCAAATAAAGTCACTTAGGGTTAAATCATGGTAATCCATGTATCTAAAAAATCATAATGTAGCATAGACTACCTTATGAATAAACTCAATTATTGAGTAACAATAAATCACATACCTTATTATTCATAAAGGCCTTCAAACACTGTACGATCTTATGCTGATTCCTCTTCACAACTCTGTCCTGACTGAATTGATATAAAAAATTTAAGTTGTAAACACAATTTAGTTATATATTACACAAAAATCAAGGTTTACATAAAGTGTCCTTACGGTTTTGTTTCAACCAGTCTTTCTAAAACATCCAGCAACAACCCCAGTCCTTCACGTCCAAAGTTTTCAACCCAACTAGAAGAGAGAAGGGGGAGAGAAAAAAGAGACACCAGTTAAGTACATTTTTAATATCTCAGTATTTTAGATACTGAATTATTATTTATTTGTATTATCATAGAATCTAAGAGCCCCTGTCACGAACCAGGACCCCTTTGTATTAGGTGCTGTGTAAACAGGGCAAGAATACGGTCCGTCCCCCAAATTGCTTTGCATTTCAATCAGTTCTTTTGCATATGCCAAGAACCTTCACAGATATACAACATAAAATAATAAAATTTAAACTTAAGTCAAAACAAATGAACCCCAAATTCAGCAGAAATAATCCTGAAGAACTCTACTCATTCCCAGATCAAATTAAATTTGCAAAATAGGGATTATTCATTAGCTCAAAGAGAACATTGGTATGATGCATGCTTTTCTGAAGCTAGCCACCAAGCCATCTGTTTTTGGGGGGGAAAAAATTTGGAAAAATCTTCCTTAATTCAGAGTAAAAACAGTATTGTGCATTAGTTATGCAGGCTCTCCGGGAAATCGCAGATTCTATCATTGTCAGTCATTCCTTTCCTTCTTGAAGAAGTCTGCAGTTCTATCGGATATCTGAATCCATATGGGTATTTCTGAATACATCATTTTTAGAAAACTTACTAAAACAATGAAAATGTTTTCTTTGGTCCATAAGAGAAAAAATTAAAGGCATCATGCTCTGATAAATATTTTGGCATAGAGAATGGATTCTAATAAAACACTTATTCTTTCTCAATCCAAGCAAAGTGTGAATTGAAGAGTTTGTTACGTGTTTTAACACATTTTCTCATGAGTAAAATTTTTGACTAATAAATTACTTCTCATAACATTACTAGAATTTTATCTTGAGACATAATACCATTTTATTTTACTTCACCTGAGTAATGCTCCTCTCATAGGAAGAATGCAGGCCCAGAATTTTAACCAGAAGGCTGTTGAATTCTTTCAAACAGCACGCACTCACTCTCAAACCCTGGTTCAGCCCTATGATAACTATGAATTAATTAGGGCTTTAGACAAGACTTATTTAACAGCTTCACTCCCACACTTGTAATATTAACTCCTCTTAGATATTAGCAACTTTAATGTAAAGAAGAGTTTTCCAGAAATTGGATTAGAGAACCAGACTTCCAAATATTCATGGTACCTAACATTTTCAAGTGTGTTATGGTTACAAAACACAGAGAATAACAACAGATATTTAGGAGAATCAAAACTTTAAAACGAAGAACAAAATTACACTAATTTATTACAGCAGTCTAGGATGATGACCCAGCATGTTGTTAGATTTGAGAACACTTTCACTGCAAATTTGACAAAACACAAAGAAGGTACCAAAATGAGATTTCCAAAGATAGCAAAAGCATTCGACCCAATGTTTAAGAATTCAAAGTGCCTGCCAAAATCTGAGAGGTATGAGATGTTGGACATGCATTCAAAAATCTTAAGAGCAAACTACAGAACCCAAACCACCAAAAAAGAAAAATCAACCTTCTACTAGTGGCATCTGATTCAGATAATAAAAATGAATATGTGTTGGTCCACACTGCTTTGGATCGTTATCAAGTAGAACCCATCAATAGCATGGATGCGTGTCCTCTGGAATGGTGGTCACAGCATGAAGGGATATATGAATGTTTAGCTCATCTGGCACAAATATCTTGCGAAACCAGCTACAACAGTGCCACATGAACGCCTGTTATCACGTTCAGGTGACATTGTAAACAAGAAGCGGGCATTATCTCTCGCAAAAGTAAACCAACTTGTTTGTCTGAGCAATTGGCTGAACAAGCAGCAGGACTGAGTAGACTTGTAGGCTCTAAAGTTTTACATTGTTTTATTTTTGAGTGCAATTTTTTTTTTTTACATAATTCTGCTTACAATAATTTGTAAGTTCAACTTGCATGATAAAGAGATTGTATTACAGTACTTGTATGTGGTGAATTTGTTTCTTACAGTGCAAATATTTGTAACCAAACATATAAACTGAGCACTGTACACTTTGTATAACGTTAATAACAAAAATGTATATTTGAAAATGTAGAAGAGATCCAAAAATATTTAAATAAATAGTATTCTATTATTAAACAGTGCGATTAATAATGATTTTTAAAAAAAATCTCAACAGCTCCAATAGAAATGGTGCAGAGAAGGGAAACAAAAATGATTCAGGGTATGGAACAATTTCCATTCGAGGAAAGATTAAAAAGAGACTGCTCAGTTTAGAAAAGACGACTAAGGGAGGCGATTTTATACTCCTGTATCAATCATGACTGGCATGGAGAACACGGCAGTGTTATTTTACTCCTTCACATAACACAGGAAGTAGGGATGATTTGATTAAATTATAGGCAGCAAGTTTAAAACAAACATAAGGAAATACTTCTTCACACAACACACTCAACCTGTGGAACTCGTTCCCGTGGGGGGAGGTGTTAAGGCAAGAAGTTTATCTGGGTTCAAAAATGAATTAGTTAAGTTCATGGAGAATTGGTCTATAAATGGCTATAAGCCAAGGTGGTCTGTGAGAGCGTGAGATTTTGCAGAACAGATAGTAAATGAAGCCTGGGGAAAGTCTGGTAATTTATGGAGAGTGGGGAGAACATGAGCCTCTCTACTGTTGCAGATTTAAGGTTGTGGTGTACTGTCTGTTTTATAAGGTGATTGGTCTTGTGATCAGGTGTGTGTCTGTGGATGGAGAAGTCATATTAGATGCTCTAACTTCTCATTTCCTTGGTTTTGTGATAGATCAGTTACATTCTAAGCAACCTTTTCGCTTTCTCTCTCTTGCAAGAAGAAGAAACAGGCTGTGCAAAGCTCAAATGGGAAGACTGAGTTGGATTTATAGGGAAAAGATAGTGTTCTGAAGTTCAGCAGCCATATAGAAATTCAGGAAAAGGATGTTTTACATATAGATGTTTCTTAAAAACTATAGGATTTTGGCTACACACAAGATTTCCTATCTAACCACAAAAATTAAGGTGAATAAGTTAGCAAGAAGAGAGGAATGAATGCTGCTTATAGCAGACCAGACTCTGACAAGTAGGTAGAAGTGTTTGATATAGACTGAGAAACACTGAAAATTCATTTCAGTTTTGAAGGACTCAGGTGACAAACACAAAATTTCAGGCTTCTTTATAGAAGTAGATCAAGAAGAAATGAACATGTTTGTGTGACTATTAAAATGGGTTAAGGAAAGTGCGATAGTTGTGGAATCTATGTACAAGTTTATTAAAATCCTGTATCACTGTATGACTGCATGTGTCGGAAAGTTGGACAGAAGAAAGTGAAGGAGACAGGTGGGGAGAAAAGGCCAGAAGCAGGAAACTGATTCAAGTAGTAAGAGACAGACTCCATGATTCAAAGGAAAAGCCATGTGCTGGTGGGGAATCCTGAACACACTAATGGACTGACCAAATCCCAAAGAATACTCAAGACTGCTGAGGAAGCTGAGGTACAGATGGCCTATAGATGTTTTATTATTTTGTTAATATCTGTATATCTTGTGCTATCTAAATGAAAGAGTGATTAGTTTTGGAACCTACTGCAAAGTCTGTGTGCCCTGGAGGGGAAGTGTAAACCAGAGTGCCCACAAGCTTGGAGCTCTGAAAAAGGGTGTGCTTAAGTAACTGGGGAGTCTGAGGGAGCCTAGTCACAGGTCCTAGGCAGATACTGCAGTATCTCAGCTCTTAGAAGTGGATGCTAGATGGAGAAACTACACCTCAAGAATACCTAAAAATCCAAAGTCACAGGTAGTGCCTGGACTCTACTCAATCACAGGAAGTTTAAATGCCCACAGCCCCCATCATCTTGGCCCAAAACAGCATCCTGGTGATTGATCAACAGGGGATTTTGACCAGGTCTGTGACAGAGAGGAAGAATTGTTTAGTGGAGAGGGTGCTAAGCTGGAACTCATGAGACTTTGCCACACACTTCCTGTTTGACATTGGGCAAGTCACTCAGTCTCTCTCTGTCTCAGTTCTCTATCTGTAAAATGGAGATAAATAGTGCTTCCTTACCTTATAGGAATTTTGTGACGATAAACAGGCTAAATATTGTGAGGCACTCAGCTACTATGGTAATGGGGGCCACATAAGAACTCTAGGATAAGATGCTGAAAACCTACATTGTGATACAGATGTTACAAACCCTAATTCCCTTCCATAGATATGCATAACAGAACCAGAAAAAGTTTCTGAAAGCATGCAACACTGTGCTCTCCCTAAGGACTTACTGCCTAATAGCTTGTTTAAGAAGTTGAATATTTAATTTACTGCTTAAATTGTATATTTGTAATAAAATGCAAGAATCTGTATATTAAGCAATTGTGTAGTACTTTCTATGAATATGAGTAGGAAACTATTAACATTTAAATTTAGAATATGCTAGTCCTAAAGGTTTAATTCTGTGCAATGCTTTCTGAAAAAAAATTCCAAAATGAACCTTGGCACATGCTATAACAAAGGGATAACCTGAGGTGCAGGAAAAAGAGCGCAACAAGAGTTTATATATAATTTGCCCTAAAAACGACAGCTACTCTTTTGTAAAAGCAACCAGCACTGAATTCTCTGGTCACACATGTATTGTTTTTATTTAATTACTATACAAATTATTTAAATGATTTTCCTTTCAAAAAATGGAAGTCTGTTCAACTGTGGAACTAATTTTGGCAAACTGATTTTAGAAATCCACTCACCCACCCCATTCCAGTGGAAACGAATAGGAGTGGGCCCCTTTAATTTCGAGTTATCACTTTCTTTTAAAGATGGATAATGCTCTCCTTTTACTTTGTCTCAGTTTTTTATAATAAGTTCATTTAATATATTATTTGTAGAGTGAACTTCATTTATATTAAAGCAATGGCTGAAGAGAATACTTAAATTAAAAAGATTAATGCTGGTTCTTGGATATGAGCAGATATTTCTTACCATCTCAAAATCTAACATTAAGATCAGCTGTTCTCTGCTAGCTGTTTTAACATTGATTCAAATACTTAAAAAGAAACTCTTAATAAGATGAAACAAGGCATTTAATTTAAAAAGAAGAGTGACATTGAAACATTCTGGAAATAAAGCACCAACAGGGAGACACCCAGGAAAAGCTCAATATGGCATGCACTTTTCACTGTTTTGGCACTATTTATTGTGTTGTGAGTTTTGATGGTGGATGGTCTGCCTTTCTGATTTTTACATTGGTGTGTAAATACCCATGTAAAATAAAGTTTTGAATTTGCATACAAGGCTACAGTAGCAAGTTTTCTTATACGTAATGTTAGAAGTGGCACGAACTGTAATGAATGTCATCACATGTGCAGACTCAATAACGTTCATAATAAAAACTTAGAAATTGTCATCACAATAATCCCTAAACTGTGAGTTGCGGTACCTGGTCAGTACTGAAAAAAATGCATAACATCTCTGTACGTTTCTTGAAAGCCTTTACAAAAATACATAATACCAACACATTTTAAAAAAATACCACAGCTGCCCCACTTCCATATATAGAACAACTTCAAATACCATTTAATTCCCCCTCATGCATTGGACCATGGAAACCCATTAGAAGTGCACAAAGCATCCATGATTTCTCTTTTGCATGTGAATCCAGTACCAGTCATGCATGAGAGGTACATGGTCTGTGTACACCGGCTCAGAAATCCAGCAGTGTTTGGAGTCCACTTCTGGTGAATAGGTTCCCCGCTTTGTCCTTGCAGACATTGTGCAGAATACAGCACATAATAATAATGTGGGCTACTTTAATGATACTGGCATGCATAACAGGATATGAGTCTGTCAAATGTACATTCCACCCCCATCCTACAGCTAGACCAGGCCTGCACAACATGCAGCCCACGTGGGCTCACTGTGCGGCCCGCGGGGGGTGAGTAGGCAAGCGGCGGGGTGGGGCAAGCCAACGGCCGGCTGGCGCGCAGGGTGGTGAACAGGCCAGTGGCAGGCTGGGGAGTGAGGGTGAGCCAGCGACAGGGGGCGGGGGCAGCAGCAGAAGGTAAGAGGCCAGCAGCGGGCAGGCAGGTGATCTGGTCACCCTATGCATGCTGTTTCTTTCCCCCTCTACAGGCTTCCACATCCCAGCGCTGGGGAAGGAGGGGTTGTTTCCGTGGGGTGAGCGGCATTGGGGGGGGGGGGTTGTTTCCACGGGGCTGGGGGTAGTTTCGGCGGGGCCGGGGGGTTTCGGCCCTCAGCTGTTTTCTTTGGAGTAATATGGCCCTCACCGCTTTACGAGTTGTGCAGGTCTGAGCTAGAGAGTGTCACTCCATCTTCTTTGGCCAGATGCTCTGAAATCAGGATATGGTTTCATAAGCCAAGGCAAGAGAGGGCAAGTGGAGTCCCCTAGTATAACAGTGGGGACTGACTCCATTTATAATGTCATTCAACGAGACTAATGTCCCAGCTTCTCCACAAAGGAAGTCCCGATCTCAGGAACAACCTGGCATCAAGCACCCTGCCAGTGCATGCCCTATTAGTGTCCATTAATCTGCTCCTATGGAGTAGTACCCATTGTAGTTTGTGTACTTATGCTCCTTGCCGAGGGCAAAACTATAGGCACGGGTCCCAGCAATGACCCCAGCAGTTTGGAAAGTCCATTCTCTCAAAGCCAGTAATTACTTCAAAAACAATTTGTAATGCCCAGCACCTTTGAGTAATCACTTCACAAACATTTGCCACAACCATCCCACAGTTGATTTGCCAAGTCCAAAATGGTTGGACCATGGACCTGTAACAGTCTGGGGTAGCCAGCTTCCAGATTGCTATAGCAACCTGCTTCTGGAACAACCACCTCTCACATGTGGTGCTAAAGGGCAGGGGCAAGCTAATCACAAACCTCTGCAAACCCAGTGTCGGTTACCCCAAGTCCGCATGGCTATGTGATCTCACCAGTCTATGGATGTGGCCCTGCTTCAGGAACATCGGTCTACGTAGGAGCGATGTGCAGCTAATTTAACAGGCACGAGCAGTGTCAACTGGGTTGCAGCTGGCATGTCAATATCCCCTTCCAAGGGGTGCGTTTGGCAGTTCACAAACTGCCACCAGAACCACCACCTGCATCTGACATATGCTTTGCCTGATTCCTAAAACAGGACTGATGGATAGCATGAGGTGGAAAAGTTCCTCCACCAGTTTGGGTTCCATGTTGATAGCCCCAGCTGCTTAGGGCATGCAGACACAAAGTGGTTGGAGTAGATGAGTTGGCAAGCTAAAACCACCCAAAACACTTTGGGGTCAACTCCTGCAGGACAGATAGACAAGTTCTCCCACAACTCACTGTGAACCAACCCCTAGAGTCGCTTCAGCTTCCAAGGGCACTAGGAACCCTAAAATACAATAGTGTATGCCCACAGAAGCTGGAATTCTGACTTAGGTCTGCATAGTACAGTACAGTGGCACCAGCACAGTTGTGAGGCCTAAGTTTTCAATACAGTGTGGATGCTCAAGCGTTGGCTTGGAAATAGTCTGCAGACATGGGTCACACAGACCTAGGCCTAATGTGCTGTTTAGGCATACTATGATGCTACTGCAATACAAAAAAATTGTAATTTGTGTATTGATTCACTTATACAAACGGAAGAAATAGTGGAAGCTGTAAAAATAAACATGGAAAATTCCCAAAGTAAAAAAATGTGCTTAAAAGTAACAGTTACTGTATCATTTAAAGAACTGCATATTTCATTACGACAAAAATGTATTATGAACCGTGGTTTTAACTAATTTTATTCATTGTTTTTGTGATCTGTATTTTTGTACTTAAATATTTCCCTTGAGATACTGTTAAGCAGAAAATAGCGTTTAACAGGTTTATCCACTGATAACTATTTCTTGAGAAAAATATTGTACAATTAGTTTAAAAAGATAACTAATTCAAATAGTCCATATACATAATTTTATTATGACGTATTTAACATGCATTCATAACTACCTTTTCTTAAACAAAACAAAATATGCAAGAATCATCATACCCATGCAGATGCCCACCAATCTGAACAAAAGGGTCAGTTGTCTAATGGATTAGATATGCATTCTGTTAGGCCACATATGAAAACTTGATTCACCATCTCCAAAAACACAAGCTTCAATCATTTAAGAAGCACTACTAGCTACAGAAATAACCTAACTCATGAACATTCAAAAAATGGCACCACACTCATACTGGGAGTATTCCACTGAATTACTGGGCATAAAGCTCGCCAGCAAACCTCAATTCATAACCTTCCCTTAATTACAACGTTTTCTTCATCTGAAATAACACAAGATTTAATTGTGTGGAAAGTTTCAAGTGGTAGGAGTATGCCATTTTTGAAAGACCAAAAACAGGCAAAAATTAAGTTCACAAATCAGTTCAATGTTTTATTAATTGGCAAGTCAAGAACTATTAGCAGAGATTTGAAAAGAATTAGATATACTCTTGGTTTCAGAGAACATTTGATAGAACCTTGTTTTGGTCTGAAAACTAAGCCAAAATTATATTGAGGCCAAAACAGGGCTTCGTAAATGAAGTTAGTTAAAGCTTTTTATGCTTTGCATAATTTAAAACCACTATCATTCCCTTTTTCAGTTTTAACTTACTAAATTGGAAGTTTTGTTTATAGTTTTAGAATTAAAAGGGCCCTCAAATGAAAATATTTACGCACAAAGCAGTACAATATAGCTACAATTACATTTACGTGGGGGAGTGAAGGTGTAATCAATGCAAAGCCTAAGGCCCACTCCTTCCCTCCAACCAACACTACCAACTGAAGGACATCTGGAAAAAATGAAGCTTAAAGACCTTGAAATGTGGACCATTATTACACTGAATCACTTAATAGAAGTAGAAATCTTTAACTTTATCATGGTTAATTAGCTTCTCAGCATCAACACTGAATTCCATACCCAAACTAACTATTGCCCATACTAGTCAATTTTACTTCAGTAACTGCCTAAGGAGCCACCTTGCAATTCCAGACAAAGACAAATAAGTGGTGTCACAGAGTTTTGGGAACCTAAACTTTGTCCACCTTTAATACTTGTGGAGTTAATGAAAGTGCTATCCCACAGTAAAATGTTTAGATTAAGTTAACTCTAAGAAGTCCTCACGTTTCTGCACTGATCATCCATTATATAACATGGTGGGCAAAAAGTCTTTTTAAATCAGACTTTTTAAAATTTAAACAAAATACATATTTATGTTTTAAAAATAAACCTATTTGAAATTGACAATTTATGTTCTGATTGCAATTTACCATTGCTATGAAATAATTTCAATTAAATAAAAATATTAAGCAGCACTTTTGCTGCCAAAGTTTTAAAGAAAGTCAAACCACTGAACCTGTAGAAGTCACTGGCTAGGCACCTAGAACCAGAGCTTGCTGAAGTGCTAAGCCACCTTTTGCTAGCAGTAACCTCTTCAGCAGGCAGAGAGAGAATGCTCTCTCATTTCAGTTTATTCCAATAGTTGAGTTTAAGGTTTAGTTCACTCACAGCATATTTTCCCCTTCCAATCTATGAATAAAATCCAGTTGAGAGGCTGAGATCTACTATTTCTGAAACCTTGAGGAATGCAGTCACCAGAAACAATCACTTAATTCACTAACTACAGGTAATATTTCTTTTATTAATAAACCAGTTTTAAATGCAAAACATTTTGATAAAGCTTTTTATTTAACTAAAAAAAATGATGCTGTTTTTCTGCATTTTTAATTGAATTCTAATTTCCATCCAAATGGATTTTAATGCACATCACAAGGAAAAAATTAATCATTATCCAGTAAAGAAGAAATTAATCATTCACATTTTCCGAATACAAGACATAAAAATTAAAAATCTGAATAAATGTATGTTAAGTGACACAATTGCTTCAGAAAACATGTATAGACAATGTATCTTCTGGTTAACAAAAGTACAAAATGAGCATAAAGGCTATATTTATTTGCAAATCAACATGTTTTAATGGTTCCCAGCCAATGAGAATCAACTTTTCTTTAGGACAATAACTAAAAGTGCAAAACAAGATTAAAACTGGTGATTTAAATTCCTTTATTTGAATCAATCCATCCTGCTATGTAATGAGCAAAGACACCTGAAATGTCATTTTCATGTTTCTTCCAGTTATTGCATGTTTTAAAGTAACCTGACTCATTAATATTGTCTGTATTAAAAGGAAACTAAAATGTAAAGTGTGTGCCCATAAATATTTTTCAATTATTTATTTCCGTGAAGCATATTTCCAGTGTACAAAGGGAAAAAACAGTTAGTTTAGGAAAGGTTGTACAAATCAAGAAATATTGAGCATGTTGGCCTCTGTCCTGACAGAAATGTATTGAATTCCATAGCTTACAACAAAAAGTGATATCTTTTCATCCTCAATAAAAAAAGAAAACTGCAACAAGAAATTTATCAACTAATCTAGAAGTGATCATTCTTCAGGAAAGTATATCAGCCTGTATTAGTTTTGTGCTTGTCAGCACAATTCACCACAAGATTTCAATAATTTAACTATAAACAGCATTCACAGATGACTAGACGTGTGTAAATATTCTCTCTACCTTTGTTGAATATTCACAGCAGAGTTTCAAACACTCACCAGAAAAACTTCTTGTGAAATAAAGTACAAAACCAAAATAGTTTCACATCAATATTTAACAAAACCTTGATAAGAGTCCAACAATAAGCAGTTTGATAGCAAAGTGGATAGCGCAATGTCCAACCTTTTAAGAGAAAAATGTTCAAGGAATATTTTGATTTAACATCCCCTAGCAAAATGAGTGAGTTTCCCCTACAGAAATAGAGAAAATGGGGAGACAGAACAGCAATACTGAATAAGGAGGTAGAACTAATGGAGATAGTAAGAGCCCAAACTACTGTTTACAAATTTATTTCCACTGTGGTCTTGGCCTTCTGACAAAGAGAAGCAACAACTACTTCCTTTTTATGTAGAAGTATGGCTTCATTTTCATCATATACAAGGTAGGCATATGAAAATTCATTCTCCAAATGTAAGGTGAATGTTGTTCAGTAACAAAAGCTTTTTCAAATAGCGGAGGCTGGCAATTGATCCAAGCTCTTAAGTTTTATCTGCAGTCTATGTCATAATGATATTTAAGCTAGTTTTGTAAACAATTTATGTCTACAAGCAGGATAATACTAATTTAAAAACTGCTAACCATCCAAAGAGAAAAAAGTCATTACTGAAGAAACCTACATCTTGTAAATTTACGACTGTGTTGAAGGGCTCCAAGGCCTTCTGACCCATTCCTCTTTGATCATTAATAGGACTACAAAATAGGTCACTTTTAAAAGTCCTATTTTGACTTTTTTTTCAATCAACAGAAATGGCATAAAATATTTCTTGTCGCTGAGTAGAGGCGCAAAAATTCTCCATTACTTGTGAATTAAAAACAAAATCCATAATTATACATTATGATGGTTTCACATATAAAGAGTTTTCCTGCTCATAAACTATCATTTTCTCCCTAAGTTGGGATCAACTGAAAAATAGCAGCTTACATTTAAAGAACCCTTTTCAAGTGCTACACAATAAGTGACTAATATAGCAGTTGAAGAATGTAAATCAAACAGGACAAAGGAAAATTTTAATATTGCAGGTTATTTAAAACTAAGAAATATAACAAATATATTCTGATGTGTGGGGGGGTTTTTATTCTAAGTTTGCAAAATGAAGTTTCTTTAAAGTTTTACAACGTATTTAGAACCAATTTGGTTACTCAAAATATGTAGTTTCCATGATAAATATTTGTTAACTTTTGTTGAAGAAAACTCATATTAAGACCTTTGACAAGGAGAAAAGGTGCAGGTGACAAAATAATAAATTTGATACCTTAAACTTGAAGGTCAGCTTTAATACAATATCAAAAACCAATTTCCACTCATGTGTCAGAGTCATTCATCAGGTATGTTTAACACAATTATAACCTATATCAAAACTTTGATTTGCTCCTAACCTCTTACTAGAGGCGATTAGGTACTCAAAAACAACAAGTCTAGTGGGACCTACAAACACCTTAAGTCATGCACCATAAAATGGAACAAACGTGAATAAACCGCAAAATATAAGTAATCCTTCCATGGAATTTGTGTAAGCTACATGATCCCAAAAATGACTTGAAAGTGCTTTGGTTGAAAGTGCCTGAAAGTGCTAAGCAGAAGTCTATTGATCACTGCCGCCCCAGAGAGAGAGACGAGCCCCTCCGGACACCAGAGTGGGCGGAGCCAGGAAGGCCTGAGCCCGCCCCCCCAGAGGGTCAGGTGTGGCACAGGAAGTATAAAGGCCCGACCCCAGAGTTCACAGACAGCAGCCGCTGGGGAGACCAGACGCCTCCAGCCTATCTTGCGGTTGGGAAACCCCAGCGACCTGCGGCGGACCCAAGAGCTGGCCGGGCCTGCCCCAGGCCAGCTACCCGGAGGAGCTGCCGAACCTGCCCCAGGCCAGCTACCCAGAGGAGTTGCCGAACCTGCCCCAGGCCAGCTACCCAGAGGAGTTGCCGAACCTGCCCCAGGCCAGCTACCCAGAGAAGTTGCCGAACCTGCCCCAGGCCAGCTACCCAGAGGAGTTGCCGAACCTGCCCCAGGCCAGCTACCCAGAGGAGTTGCCGAACCTGCCCCAGGCCAGCTACCCAGAGGAGTTGCCGAACCTGCCCCAGGCCAGCTACCCAGAGGAGTTGCCGAACCTGCCCCAGGCCAGCTACCCAGAGGAGTTGCCGAACCTGCCCCAGGCCAGCTACCCAGAGGAGTTGCCGAACCTGCCCCAAGCCAGCTACCCAGAGGAGTTGCCAAACCTGCCCCAGGCCAGCTATCCTGAGGAACCCATGGTGCTGGTCCCACCTGAGGGCACCACCCTGACCCAGGTACCTCAAGAAGGGGAGTTCGGAAGTAGCCCAGGGGCAGCCGACCCTAGTCTGGCTGCGACAGTGCCAGAACCCATGTCAGTGCTTTGCAGCCAGGATCCCCACTGACGCAGCAGCAGGTACTCTATAAAGGTGCCACAGGACCCTTTGTCACGTTTATATACTGTTATTGTTCAGCCCCACCTGAGGGCCTGAGCACCTGACTCACCATTACCCCATCCTGACCTAGGGCCTGGGCTGATGACTATGGTTATTTCTGCCCTCACGAAGGCCACGAAAGAAGACTCCTGCAGCTGGACAAATTCCCTGGTAGGCCTCCACCCAAACTTACTGAGGCGCCACCCCAAAGAGAGATGAGCCCTAGCTAACCTCTCTACAATCACGTACTTGTAACAGTAGTATCTTATTTACTAGGGTTTCCATTGTGATAGTGGATTTCTGCCCTTTTGTTCCTTCCCTGCCATCACATGCTCATCTCAGTAAGAATCTGGTAATTGGCATACAAGATCACACAAGTGGCATATCCACAGTCCAGTACCTGGTGTAAGAACACACAACACCCAATGAGTCAAAGAAAAAACAAGAAATCCTGCAGTATACAGGATATCTTACTCATCCCTCTTCCAAGCTGAACAGTCCCAGACTTTTTAATCTCTCCCCATAAGGAAGCTGTTAAGATACCCCTAATTATTATTGTTGCCCTTCTCTGCACCTTTTACAATTCTAATATCTTTTTTTGAGATAACGCAACCAGAACTACATGCAGTATTCACGGTGTGGGCGTACCATGGATTTATATAGCAGCATTATATTTACTGTGTTATAATAGCTATTCCTTTCCTAATGGTTGGTAACTGACTGGTTTGGTCACAGAGATCCCCTTGGGACTGTCACCTGATGTGCTGAAATTACCTCTGAGCTTGTTTTCCCTGCCAGGTTGGGACTTCCAGAAACCTGTCATGTTGAGGCAGACACGCTAGCCTGCTGCAACACAGACCCAGGGTCTGGACCACGCTCCCAAAGCTGCAGGCTTTAAGTGAAAACAGCTCAGCAGGTTACTTATCTCCAGCACCCAGACACCAAGTTATACAGAATAAACTCAAATTGTCTGCCCTCTATAACAGTGATAGAGACATGTGCACAGCTGTTGGCTCCCACGGGTATCAATCACTTACTCTGGGTTTATTAATAAACAAAAGTGATTTTATTAAGCATAAAAAGTAGGATGTAAGTGGTTTCAAGTAATAACAGACAAAAAAAAGCAAGTCACCAAGCAAAATAAAACAAAAGCACACAAGTCTAAACTGAATACATTAAGAAACTGATTACAGGTAATATCTCACCCTCAGATGTTCCAATAAGCTTCTTACACAGACTTTGCTCCTTCCTAGCCTAGGCCCAATCCTTTCCCCTGGTATAATCTTTGTTAGATCCAGCAGACATCTCAGGTGGTAAGCAGGAATTTTCTCATAACTGGCTGCCCCCTTTGTCCTGTACCACCCCCTTTTATAGCTTTGGCACAAGGTGAGAATCTTTTGTCTGTTCTTGTTCCCATCCCCACGTCATCAATGGAAAAGTACAAGGATTAAGATGGGTTCCAGTATCATGTGAGTAAGTCTCCATTCTTCCTGGGTTGACCCACATATACACAGGAAGGTTTGCAGGTAAATAACCTATTTACAACCAATTGTCCTAGTCAATAGGAGCCATCAAGATTCTAAACCACCATTAATGGCCCACACTTTGCATAATTACAATAGGACCTAAGAGTTATACTTCATATTTCTAGCTTTAGGTACAAGAATGATACATGCATACAAGAAGAATATAGTCAGCAGGTTATAACCTTTGTTATGATACCGTATATGAGACCTTTTCCATAAAGCATATTCGAGTTGCATCATATTTCACTCATAAGCATATTTCCGTAAAACATATGGAGTGCAACGTCACAGTAACATTGCTAGCTTTTTTGACTACTGCTGCACATTGTGCAGATTTTTTCAGAGAACTATCCACGGTGACCCCCAAGCTTTTTTTTCTTACTTTTTTTTTTTTGGACAGGTAACAGTTAATTTAGTCCCTATAATTTTTTATGTATAATTGGGATTACATTTTCCAATGTGCATTACTTTGAAATTCAGTGTTGTTAAATGCATCTGCCATTTTGTTGCCCAGTCACAAAGGGATCTCAGAAAACTGGGTAAGACTTCAGACTGCTTTGGACTTAGCCAGAGAATAAGGATGGGTTTCTTTTGGTTTGGAATATTATTTCTCAGTCTTATTATGCCTTTGAACATCAAAGGAAAGGGAAGCATTCATTTATTATGAGGATTTAGATACAACTACAAATATTTATATTTAGCCTTCTACGTTACTCAAGATCCTCAGTTGAAAGGTATTTAAAATTAATTTCATCTCGTTATAAACCATCAATTGCAACCACCAAATTAACAGCAGAAAACCCCTGCTATATAGATTAATAAACTTTTCATATATCAAGATGCTTCATTAGCAAAGAAATTCAGATGTTTAGCTGAACAAGTGATAGGTTTCAGTGTAGTAGCAGTGTTAGTCTGTGTCAGCAAAATGAAAACAAGAAAAATACCTGTGGCACCTTAGAGACTAACAAATTTATTTCAGCATAAGCTTTCGTGGGTTAAGAACCCACTTCATCGGATGCATGGAATGGAACATACAGTGAACAGATATGTCTACATTCAAAGAAACATGAGAAGGTGGAAGTGTCTATACCAATGTTAAGAGGCTAATTAATTCAAAGGAACGGTTATCAGTAGAAACTTTTGAAGTGATAATCAACAGCGGCCATTACAGACAGTTGACACAAAGGTGTTAAGGGGGAAAATAAATTCAATTAACGTAATGACCGAGCCATCCACAGTCAATATTCAAGCCTAAGGTAATGGTATCTAGTTTGCATATTAATTCAAATTCCGCAGTTTCTCATTGGAGCCTGTTTTTGAAGTTATTTTGTTGCAAAATTGCTACTTTTATATCTGTCATTGAGTGATTAGGGAGATTGAAGTGTTCACCTACTGGCTTTTGAATGTGATGATTCCTGATGTCAGATTTGTGTCCGTTTATTCTTTTGCGTAGAGACTGTCCAGTTTGGCCAATGTACATGGCAGAGGGGCATTGCTGGCACATGATGGCATATATCACATTGGTAGATGTGCAGGTGAACAAGCCCCTGATGGTGTGGTTGATGTGATTAGGTCCTATGATGGTGTCACTTGAATAGATCTGTGGACAGAGTTGGCATCGGGCTTTGTTGCAAGGATAGGTTCCTGGCATAGTGTTTTTGTTGTATGGTGTGTGAGTTGCTGGTGAGTATTTGCTTCAGGTTGGGGGGCTATCTGTAAGCGAGGACTGGTCTGTTTCCCAAGATCTGTGAGAGTGAGGGATCATCTTACAGGATAGGTTGTAGATCTTTGATGATGCGCTGGAGAGGTTTTAGTTGGGGGCTGAAGGTGACGACTAGTGGCATTCTGTTATTTTCTTTGTTGGGCCTATCTTGTAGTAGGTGACTTCTGGGTACTCTTCTGGCTCTGTCAATCTGTTTTTTCACTTCAGCAGGTTGAACAAGTCCCATGTTACTATATACAAAGTGATAAAAACTAATTTAAAGGGGCATTAACAAGAGAATAATTCTTCTGTGTTACTTAACCAGAACAAAACACTCCCATTAAAGATTTAGCATAGGTAAAATAAGTTTTATTACCAGTAATAAAAAAAAATCCAAGAAGCAGAGAAAAACTGATTTAGAATAAAAATTAAGTTACTCAGTGTTCTG
Source organism: Chelydra serpentina (assembly GCA_037349315.1). Taxonomy (NCBI): domain Eukaryota; kingdom Metazoa; phylum Chordata; order Testudines; family Chelydridae; genus Chelydra; species Chelydra serpentina. The sequence goes on from JBAIAC010000004.1 coordinate 66,948,288, forward strand.
AAAATATCTGCACTATTCTAACTCCTAGTGTTCACTGTTGTGTCCTGCATTTCACAAGGAAGGATATTTTAAGGTGCCATGTCTACAGTAACCACATGAACAATAAGAAGTCAGAATAAAAATCTGTTATGAAAAAAAACTAAATTTTGAATCATTACAATTTTGTGATCTACTTGCAAAAACAGTTTAAAAAAACTTAAGGCATAAAATTTAGATATTCAGATGCCTCTCTTTTTCTCAAGATTCACCTGTGTATCTAATACTCAAAAACATTTGTTTTAAAAAAATGGTGTTTACTAAATTAATTTATGTCTTTTGTTCCCAGTGAAAGCAACCTGATACAAAAATAGAATCCACTGTCACTTTGCAGTGCTAGAAAACCTGATGCTAGTACTGCTAGTAATTGCTAAGAAACAAGCTACAGAAACTGAAAAGGAGTATATGTTGCAAGGACTTGTATATTCTTATTTGGCTTTGCAGGTAACAAAAAACATTGGAGCAATGAGCTATTTCTTTGGTTAACAAAATCTTAAGTTCAAAAGGCTCTTTAGAAACATCACAAAGATGCACAATTACTTCAGTGTAAAGTGACTCAGCAACATCAATGAGGGACGTGGACAATGCAGAAATGCACTGATCATCATGGACTTGGTTGCTGTGGCAACATTTGGAACAGATAAGGCAATATACTCCCCGATATTTTGAAAGTTTCCCTTATATAGTCACAAAAGTATTAACACGGGGATTCAAATAGCATGTGATTTTCAATTATTGAACCCCTTTAATTTGAACCCACAAATTCTCCTACCTAGACTCAGATCATAGAATCATAGAATATCAGGGTTGGAAGAGACCTCAGGAGGTCATCTAGTCCAATCCCCTGCTCAAAGCAGGACCAACACCAACTAAATCATCCCAGTCAGGGATTTCTCAAGCCAAGCCTTAAAAACCACTAAGGATGGAGATTCCACCATCTACCTAGGTAACCCATTCCAGTGCTTCACCACCCTCTAGTGAAATAGTGTTTTCTAATATCCAACCTAGATGTCCCCCACTGCAACTTGAAACCATTGCTCCTTGTTCTGTCATCTGCCACCACCGAGAACAGCCGAGCTCCATCCTCTTTGGAACGTTGCTTCAGGTAGTTGAAGGCTGCGATCAAATCCCCCCTCACTCTTCTGCAGACTTTTCTGTTTGTCTTGCTTTGAAGTCAGGTGTTCAAAGTAAAACTTTTATATCTGATAGATTTCACCTCTCACCTCACCTTCATATGTAAGCACTGCACAGGTAAATTAGATGTACATGTAAAGCTCCTTAGTGGGCCTTTATGGAATCTGCTATTTTTCTCAGTTCCCTGGTGTGAGAAAATAGAGAGGATATTTGTTTTACCAATATGTCAAGAGTTTGGAGGGGGGTTGGGACACCTTGGTAGAAAGAAAAAAAACTCTGTTGCCCTGGGGGCAGATGTGAGAAAGTTTGGAGAAAAAAACATATGATAGTCACTGCTAGACTTAGTGGTCAGCTTTGGACTTAGACTCACATGCATCCCAAGGAAAGGTGAAGACTGAGTAGTCGAGTAGCAATGCACCCTAGGAGGCCATACATCCTGACTGAGCAGTCACAAAACAGCATACCTCACCAGGCTAGTGCATCTCAGCTAGATGTGCACCACCACTGGTATTAGATACCTCAATTGGGGGTAAAGATTTTGGGTGCCTCCAAAAGTGGGGGGAAGAGATTAATTTCCTCAACCCCTTTTGGCATGCTAATCTGTAAACATTCCCTTGCCTAGTATTCTTTTATATAAATGATCACATCACTCCTGTATAATTGGGTCTTTGTGTCAGTGGCTTCCAGAACCATGTAAGGAAAGGGGAACTTGTGCCCAACCCAAAGAGAAATAGACGCAGTCACGCTATCTTAGGACATCTACCAACAGCTGTGACCAGTGCAGGGGGAAGCAGGGTGTTGGTAGTATATCTATGTACTAGTAGTTTAAAGGCAATGCTGTCAGACAGGTGTGATACTTGGGAAAGTACTCCACTAACTGTGCCATCTCCCTCATACAACCAACGAAATTGTTGCATGCAATTTAGCTACATAGTGAGGGTGGTGATTGGTTGAGTTACCTCTGATATCACAATGGTCTGGACTCTTGGCATAGCATAAATACATGCCTTACTATAGATGAAAGCCCATGCTGGCGCACAGGTATAATTTGTAAAGTCAAAATGACTGTGATCTTAAAAACTGGAAGTTAACAGATCGTGAATCCCCATGATGACTGAAGATGGCAATATTCTAAAAAGAAAGAATGCTCAACGATGCTCATAGCAGTAAAGCTTTCCCCCAAAAGAGGATCTTACAGCATTCCCTTATAGCTGAGGCCTGGCCTGACAAGAGCAATTAGCACCTCAAGAGGAGGCCTCATTTCTCGGAAAATAGAATTAGAGATGTAAACAGATCGTTAGGCTGAAAACAGAACATTTGTGCTAAATAAGTTAAGTAAATAGATCAGTATGCTAAAAAGACAGAAAATCTGAGCCAGCTAGCTTTCCTGTATGCTAAATAAATGAACTTGAATAATGAAATCAGGAGCCAAACTGAGGTTTTTTGGGATCCCAGAAAACTGGATAAAGTTTTCTCCTGGAACTGAACAAGATGTTTTGTATAAGCTGAGTGGAAAAGGTCTCTGGTAGAATCCCAACATCCCTGAAGGTGGTTAAGATCTAGGTTTGTCCAAGATCTCTGGAAGTTCATTATATGATACAGATCCTCTCCAAGGTCTAATGTCTTTTGTCCTTACATTATTGTAAAATTGGCATAAAATAGTATTTCCCTACCTCAGAGGGAGATTAAAGATTGTGAGGTTCTCAGATATGAGAGACCCTACAGAAGTGGTTCTCAGCCTACGGCCCAATGCTGGCCCAATCAACACACATCTTCAGCCCATGTGACATCCTCAGGGCCATACATATAGTATATATCGTGTGGATGCGGCCCACATAACACAGAGTTGCCTATGCAGCCCACATTGATAAATAGGTTGAGAACCATTGTCCTACAGTGTACAGATTTTTTAAGATCTTGTCCCAGAGTAGCATAACTACCTTGACAGGCCACAGACAAAGATGCAGATGCAGCTGTGTCCTAATCCATTTATGGCCTAGACAAGATCAGGATCAAGATCTTGAACTGATACTAAACATGGACAAGAAACCAACAGAGGCAAAAAAAGGACAAGTGATATAATTATAGAAATGCATCCTGTTGAAATAGTAGGCACTCACATTCTGCACAAGCTGAAGCATCTACACGTTCTCTGTGTTCAGCCAGAAACAGTGAATTAAACCAACCCAATCTAAAGGACCCACATGGATCACTGAGGCTAGATCCTCATGAGGAACGAAGGGGAAAAATTTTCCTAGCAAGAAAGTTATTTTTCCATTGGACAGTGCCTGGTTGTTTAGGATTAATGGTAAGACAAACAAGACCTTCAGACTTTGTTCCACTTTGGACACTTGCAAACTGAACAGATAAAGAATAAACAAGCAAGTACTATTAGCATACTGATGGCAGTAAAGCCCATATTGTGTCACCATCCCTTGAAGAGGAAAGGGGACGGCATGGAATCAATGGGGGAATTTCCAAATGAGGGCCATTGGGGAAAATTAACTGACAATCACCATGCTCTGAGTCCAGTGGGAGAGGAATGACTAAAACCAATGTGGCACTGTGCCATCTACATCAGCTTTGTCACGTATGCACATTAACCACACCTTGTAGTCAACCATGCACAAAACAGAAAAAATGTAGGATGAGCCTTGAGATATGTCCTCTAGCCATTGCCATAAGAAAGTAACCTTTTAGCAGATCTAGCGTTATCTCCAGGTGCCCTAGCCGGAATCATTTCAGGGCCCTAGCCTGAATCATCTCCAAGTGCCCCTCAAGTCTTTACAAACTATTCAATGATAGCTCAATGAAACTTACCAGTTTTGATTAAAAAAAAATATGAGTACCTCAGTATTTGCGGTATTTCCTATGCTTCATTTGCACAATACTTAGAAAATACTGAAGATTACAGAAGAAACAGTGATTTATGACAATGAATATATTTTCCAGAGTGACCACTGTAGATACAAGCATCGCCACAGCACCCACCTCTGAAACCCAACTAACTCAAGCAAAATAATGTATAAACAGCCAGGACACAATTGTAGAAGATTTCCAACTGACTATCATATCCAATTGAAATTGTACCAATATTTGTAAATAGCTTTAAAGTATTTATGCAAACTGGAATTTAATCAGGGCGCATTGGATTAAAATCCCTGCTGTACAAAAATTTCACACTTTCAACATGACAGGTTCCATTTTTGAAAGATGCAAAAGCACACATTCTTCAATACAAAAAAGTAAAATACTGGAAAGCCTACACCAGTACCCACTTGTTCAGCTACAAAAGGGCTTACACTAGGTTAGAATGAGGCCCCTGAAGTCCAACTGAGCAGTGCAGTGACTGCCACATATAGAAATCAGACCTATTGCTCGAGAATTTACATGTAAACTGCTGAAAATCTCTCCAGAATAAGATAAATTAGATCCAAATTACAATGAAACCAGAATTTGACACTGCTTCCTGACACCACTGCTGAACAAATGAAAAATTTCTATAATCATTCACCTCATCTTCCACAAGGTGTATCATCTTTAAAGTGTATTATGTATAAACAAAGTGGGAATAATGCTTGTCTGAGGTTCTCGATCTTCAGAATATTTTTGCCTTTGCAAAATAGTTTTCCTTTATTTTCTTCCTTAGCTCTCCAAAAACATAAGAGCTGAAATGATTTGGATTCCCTTCACACTGAGGCTAAGCACACAATAGAGCAAATGCCTGAAGAGAATGTATTAATGACCCAGAGATACCAAAATCCTGCTTGAGGACTGGCAGTTTTGCCTGACCAACAAAAACACAGCATTGCAGATCACTTGATTTGAGCAGCAGAAAAAATATTCATAACATCTGAACTTGATAAACCAAAGCACCACTTAATCAGGATGCACAGCTGCAGTACACAAACAAAAATACATAACCAAGTTGAAGATGAACATGAAAAAATTAAATACCAAGCAATTCTTGAAATATATTCACAAATTAGCATGTAAATATCTTCACAAGAAACTTAAAGATATATATTGGATACTGTAAATTAACATCTTCATTAGTTGTACTCAAAATTAAATACAAAAATGTTACTGTAGAAGAAATTAAGTTTGCAAAATCAAGCACTCAGAAGTTAGGAAATGCCAGAATTTAGGTTACCCATGAAACTCATTTGGCCCTTTGTGCATATGCATAATACAGTCTAATTAAACAATCACATCCCATTTTTCACACAGGATCCTGGCCTTCAGTGCACAGAATGAAAGATGCTCAATGAACAACCAGCTATTTATTTTACTTCTCATTCTTATCCTTCAACATCTGGTCCCAGGCTCTTTTAGTGCACACCTTCCAAACCCTACACTGAACACACAATTTATAATTTTCTCCGGGGCTATTCTATGACTTATGTTACTCTAATCCTTGAGCGCTTCACAAACATAACGAAAACAGTTCCTTAGCTTCCAATAACTGTGGTTCCACTCTTGAGGCACATGTACCCCATGCATGAGAGACTGGATTCTTTTTAATAGCAGCATTCAATGGGGCCAGGTCTACGCAGTCTCTCGCTCCCAATAACTGATGGCATAAAAGATGGGCAGCCACCGTATCATGACTAGTGTAACCGCAATCAGAAGCTCCAGATCTCCTAGACTGTTATTGATATAACACAAAGATAATAACATGTGGGAAGTTAGGGTGGAAGCGACTCAGACATATAGTCAGAGAGGTGCACTAGGTTAAATAAAGGTCCACTTGTTCAGCTTAACCTGCATTCAGGGTCACTCTTTTCTAATGAAACACTGTGGCAGCATCGGAGCTCTGAGTTCTCTGACGTGGAGCAGCTGGAAACGTGAGCCATGGAACTATGCTGGAAGCCACCTGGAGCCCTAGATTTTGCAGCCACAAACTTAGCACAGTGATGGACGCAGAGAAAGGAGATGTGCGAGCCGTACACAGACCTGGCCATGCAGGACAACAGCAACAGTAAAAGTAAAATTACTTTACTTTTTGGGAGAACTAAGCAGAGAGGTCTGCATCCCTCTGAAGCTCATCACTGCCTCAAGCCCCACAGCAGTCCTCAGAGCTCTGTGGACTTGCTGCTCCCCAAAGTAGAATGAAACTGTGGAGCAACACATGTTTTTCACTATAGACCCATCTGAAGAGGCGAGGGGATAGACTTCGACGTTATTCCCTTACACACATTAGCTGCTACATGCAATTTTGGGGAATTGCCAGACTCCCTGAGCATTTAGGATCACACTCCGAGAGCAGCTGTTCCAGAAACACACTCTCACCACCTTAAGTGGCGGAAAATGCCATTGCCTTGTATAGAAGGTTCATTCCCAAAAATCTCTGCCAAGTGCACTCATATCAAACTAAGAAGCAGGCCTGATTGCTTCAAAGAAATTAAAAACAGTCCAGTTTAATTGGACTGGAATTGGGCTTGCTACTGGCAAGTGCTGATGCTGCATCACCCAGACATACAAAGCCAAATGCAATTCTTTTTGGTCTGGTCAAGGTTTCTTGCTTTCAACAAGATGCATTTGTAGTAGAACACCTCTCTTCCCCCGCACCCCATGTGAATGAAGGAGTCTACCTCTTGTTTTAACAGTCTCTCATGAGATGGGGAGGATGGGGAAAGGACAGTAACAGCTAAAAAATTAAGAACAAGTCTGCTCACGTCGCTGTGGTAAAAGGAAAAAAAATAATGTAATTTGCTATAACTGTGGGTGTCTCAAACATAGCCCAAAAAACTGTAGGCGCAAAGCCTAAAAGCCTCCTCAGGGACGCTAGTACAAGTTTCATTCTTTCAAACTCATTACTGGAATAACTATGTCATTGGGGGAAGGATGTGTAGTCCCGGCTCCCCTCCCCCTGATTTTTAACACTGCACAAAAATATATCAAAATATATATTTTGTTCCTCACCGTGGCATCCGGGGATAAAAGGCGAAAGGCGTGAGTGATCATGGCAACGTCACACAGATCACCTATTTGAGGGACGTTGGTGCCGCCCTGCCTGTACGAGATGTACACCAGTTCATTGCTGGCTCTCTGGGGAAGAAACATCCACTTCTTCACCAGCTGCCAGATGGTGTTGTCTGCCTTGTTCAGACGTACCTTCGCCACAGCAGATCCTCTCAGGACGAATGAGATATGGGGGATCAGGAAGGTGTTAAGGCACTGATCTTCTGCCATGGTGCCAGTAGGGAGGAGTCGATCCTGCCCACATCTCATAGGCTCTCCGTAATGGTATCCTCAGATGTCTGCTGGACGCGGAAACTTGTTGACATGGCGAGATGTTGGTATGCTCGCCCATCCTCGAGGAAGATCATGGGTTCGCCCTGGATCTGAAAAGACGTTGCCTGGACCAAATCCCTTCTACTGCCATCGATATGCAGGGATGCACATTTCTTGGCATTGAAGCGGAGTCCCATCCAGTTCACAGCCTGGTTGGGGATGTCAAGCAGTTAATGGAGACTCTCTGGGTTGTCTGCAATCAGGACCAGATCATCTGCGTAGGCCAGGATATTCACTCTGTTGTCGTATAGATTGAAACCGCCTAGACCGCTGGAGATCACTCGAATGAGCTAAGTTGAAAACGATGGGGCTCAGAGGGCAGCCTTGCTTCACACCGCTACCAATAGGAATTTTGTGCATCTCTCCTTCCATGGAGCGGACGGTGGTGGTGTCCATTATGGCCACGGCTACAAGGAGCAAGATGGCACTCAGGACATATACACAGCCCCCAACAGACAAAAACTATTCAAAATAATGAGACCTTGAATACAAAACCCTTGTGCCAGGGCAGAAACAGAGCTCATCTTCATGACATCCCTCAAAGGTAAAGAGGTATTACCTCCATTTTACAGTTGGGAAACTGAAGCACAGATTACAGCCAATATTATCAAAAAAGTATTCACTAATTTTGGAGGCCTGGCTTGAGACACCTAGAACCCGACTGTTTATTTTACTTAGTAATTTTATAGCACTTAATATGTTAGTGCACAGCTCCAATTTATTTCAGTTGCAACTATGAGCATTCTGCAGAGCTCATGGCAGGTGGGTCAAGCAGGGCACCTGGAAAATAATGAACATACAGATACCAGCCACCTGTGTTAAGTTTTTGTTTAAGTGACTTGCCCAGCATCACACAGGAACTCTTTCATTAAGAGGTTCATGGGGAGGATGGGGAAAGGATGGGGAAAGCTGCGTAAACCACAAGACATTCTCTCTTCATACATGATCATGTCTCATTCACTACACAACTTCCAGCTTCTGCAACAAACAATGCATAGATCCTAGAGACAGCATCATCATTCATTGAACAATGTTGATTCGTTCGCAGAGAACTATCCATCCTATACAATGAATGAGGCAAGGGTCATATGCAGGGGGAAGTGTGACCATGTAACTGAAAATTATCAATGCACACACAAGGGAGCCAAACTACAATTGTACGGTCAACTGAATACTTTCAAATAACTTTCAAGTGCTTAAAAGAACAATTAGATTACAAAGTTAATATATGTATTTGTATGCAATTTCATAGTTTTCCTTGAGAAAAATTAGAAACAAAACATTTTAATCATGTGGAACCTACTGATACCCATATATATCAACAGTTTTTACATCCATGGCACAGACCTTTCCCACTTGAGGTGATAGAATAATAGATAGCAGAAGAAAGCCATTATTCTCTTATAACCAGCTACAAAAGTGGGATGAAACAAGTTGCCAGCCAGTTTCACGTCTGTTTACTAGACAACAAAGGAATGCTGAGACTCTGGAATGCTGTGTTACATTCCAAGTCCTAGAAAGGAGCATATTCTAGTGGTTTTAGCCCATCTACCACTGCCCACCCCCTCTGCCTCCAAAAGACCCCCCTAGTATGTCCGCCAACTCCAAATCCCATAGCTTGTCTCTGCCCATTCCCTTGTACTCAAGTAATTATGATTTTTTTTTAAATGAGCAACAACATATATTTTGCTAAACTCATTCTTTGAAATGGCTAACCCGTTTCTGCTGAAACATTAAAAAAAAAAAATCTGCTTGAGGCAGACATCATGTCACACTTCAGCCATTCAGGCTGAAATTTTCCATGCTGAGTTACAAGCAATTAAAACAGGGTCTTATAATTGGAAAGCGCTAGCAAACCTTAACTATAGGTATTGCTATCAGTTCCACCTATAATTTTAAATATGCTTTGGTTTATTAATTAAACAAAATCTCAATTTGCGAGAGTCTGGTTGTTGCCACTCAATAGCACAAGATCCTGAGCCTTTTATTTTGTTGTTGAAAAGTGTAGTAATATTGTATATACTTTGCATCAGTAAAAGGAACGATTTGAGAGGCACAGGAATTTATGACACCTGTAGAGATTCCTAGAGCCATGAACACAGATTTTACATTGAATTCAAAAATATATTGATGTTAAATAACAAACTAACAAGAAAGTTAGTTTTGGGGACTGTAATTTTTAGATCCTCCACAAATTAAAAGAGCTCAAACCAAAGGCAAAACTGATCAGAAAGAGCTTGATTTTATTGTGTTATACTTGTTTTATTCACAACACAAATTTCTCTATAATTAGACATTTTTAATAATGTTCTCTCCATCACTACTTCTTGTGAAATTAATATTATCCATCAGCTTGTCAAAAACAAAGTATGTAGTTTTCAACCACAAAAAGTTAGAAATATTATTCACCATACATGTTGACAACCCAGTTTTCTAATAAATACTCAACCTCAGTCCTATGAAGCTCAAGAGGGAATGACTGTAGACTATATTTGATTTCACAGAGATAAGTGAAACCAATTTTACAGTTTTAGAACCGTTCACGTCAAGTTGAAAGCTGCACAGCTTTGATCTGTAGGTACAGTAATAAGTCTTGAAAATGTATTACTGTGTATTTATTGCAACACTATATTGATGCCAGCTTGCTTGAATGTTATGCAGAGTTAACTGCAAAACAAGAGTAACTATGTGATGTCGTGTAGCTTTGACATAAAATGCATTAGGCTTATACAAGACCGCAGACTGTCTTATATAGAGTTTCTACCGCAAACAGTTACTCTTTCCCCTACTTCTCCCCGCATGTCTCTAAAATCTGACCCCTTTCTTTCCCCAGAAACTAAAATGCTTCTTTAATGCCTTGGTCATTTCCCACCTTCAGAACTACATTTACTTCCTTGGAGACTGCTCCAGTTACTATACTCCAGACCAATGAAGCTAAACAGTATCACTTTTAAATGTTGCTCAGCTCACATTACTCCTTCCTTCAAATACCTTCACCAAATTCCTCTTGCGTTGTCTATCTAGCTTAAGCTTCACAGCCTCATTTTTATAGGCTTAATCTCTTCTCTCACTTCCCACAACTAGCCCTCCACACCCTTTCCCCTGCCATTATATCTCCCCTTACCTTACCCTTCATTTCCCTATCATTTTATATTGAACCACTTACATAAAATGTTGTTCCTTCCAAAGTATTCATTCATCTCAAAGTCCTCCTCAAAATTTCCTTCTTCCGCAAAATCAACACATACTAATCTTCATCAAAACTGAAGTCCTCCATCCATGATATTAAAAAGTGAAGGGTGTGGAGGAATATAGTGCATTTTATATGATCTGTTCACACTGCAAGTTCCATGTGTCTGTCAATTCTACAGTTTTTAAGTAAGCTTTTTGGTTAAAAAAAATAAAATACACGTAAGAACTCCTGTTTTCTTTTCAGACAGAAAATGTGAAGCAATGTTTATATCCAAAGAGCTTCCCTTTGTATCCTTGGAGAAGGTTGTGACAGGGTATACCAGGTGTTTGGTGACACCTGCTGGAGGTGCCTCCAACTTGGCACATCCCATCTGAGGGTCGTGTGTTATAGAGGTAACAAAAATGAGTTTACAACTCCAATAACTGCCTAGAGAGGTCATTCAAAGGGATGGAAGCAGGAAGAAGCCAATCAGGACCGAGCAGGCCAGATTAAAATGGCTGGCTGTTTCTTCCAGACGTCAGTTCTGAGTGAAGCTAGGAAAAGGGAGAAAATATTTTTCCTTGTCTTAACCAGGAAACCCAGCTTCCTGATAGGCTTAACTAGCCCCTGCTTTTGGCTAAACCAGAAAAAGCCTGTTTTATGTTATGCAACTTAAAAGCCCAAGTGGCCATCTTGAGATAAATCAGTTTATTACTGTAATATCATGGCAAACCAACTTTGCAAGATGCCCCACTGACTCAGGTGAGCCCATACTAAATAGACAATACCTTCTGTGCCCCATTCAGCACTGAGCCAATCACCCCACAAAACCTAAAACTTTTTCTCCTTTAGAGAAATAAACAGTAGTATCATCACTATCTTGTGCTGTCATTTTACAAAATATGCTGAAACAAGCAAGCACCTATGTATATGGATTGGGTTCATGGTTTTCCTTCCAAAGCTAGCTTTTCAAAAGGGAAAAGTAATGCCCATTCCAACTGTTTATGTCCCAGTAAAGTCATAGTGAAACATCACCATGCACCAATATCAAAGTAGCAGCCTAAGTCCATACTTCTACCATGAAGTGGAAGTAGGAGCTGTAAAATCAAAGTTCAACAGTGTGATGAACAAAAACTAAAACATTCCAGGTGGAAGGAGAGGAAAAAGATGGTTACTTGCCTTTCGTAACTGTTGTTCTTCTAAATGTGTTGCTCATGTCCATTCCCTCTTGCCGACAACTCTGACAGAAGGGCGGATGATGGAATGGACATGAGCAACACGTCTCGAAGAACAGTTATGAAAGACAAGTAACCATTTTTTTCTTCTTTGAGTGATTGCTCATGTCGATTCCATTGTAGGTGACTCAAGAAGAATCCCTGGAGATGGGCTCAGAGTTGACAGTCTTGCAGATTGGACTGCTCTGCCGAAACCAGCATCACCCCGAGCTTACTGGGTCAGCGCATAATGTGAAGCAAACGTGTGGACAGACGACCATGTCGCGGTGCGGAAAATTTCCTAGATCGGCACCTGAGCAAAGAAAGCCGCCGATGACACCTGCACCCTAGTCAAGTGAGCCGTCATGATCACTGGCGGGTACAACTTTGCCAGCTCATAGCAGTAGCAGATGCAGGCTATGATCCAGGATGAGATTCTCTGGGCAGACACTAGGCAACCCTTCATCCCGGCCATGACAGCAACAAACAGTTGTGTAGACTCATGGAATGGCTTCGTCCTCTCTGTGTAGAAGGCCAATACCCTCCGCACGTCCAGAGTATGCAGCCTGTGTTCCTCATCCGTAGCATGAGGCTTCAGGCAGAAGACCAGTAAGTATATGTCCTGATCAGTATGGAACTGGGAGACGACCTTGGGCAGAAAAGACGGGTGCGGACGCAGCTGGACCTTGTCCTTACAGAAGATCGTATAAGGCGGCTCCAACATGAGTGCCCTAATCTCGGACACCCTACGGGCTGAAGTTAGAGCAACCAAAAAGGAGACCTTCCAAAAGAGAAGTAGAAGGGAGCAGGTAGCCAGGAGCTCAAAGGGGGGGTCCCATGAGTCCGGACAATACAAGGTTCAGGTCCCAAGGAGGGACCCGGTCCCAGACATGCAGGTAAAGGCGCTCCAGACATCTCAGGAACCGCGTCGTCATGGGATGAGTGAAGACCAACCTACCGTGAAATGGAGGATGGAAAACTGAAACGGCTGCCAGGTGCACCCTGACAGAGAACAGTGACAGACTCTGGAGCTCAAGGTGTAGCAAATAGTCCAGGATGTCATGCGGGGGGGGCCTCTTCGCCCGGATGTGGATATCCGAGGTCCAACACGTGAACCACTTCCACTTGGCCACGTAGGTAGCCCTGGTGGAGGGTTTCCTGCTGCCCAGAAGGACCTGCTAGACACTGGAAGAACACTGCCGTTCTTCCCCACTCAGCCACACAAAAACGAGGTCATCAAGTCAGGTTCGGATGCAGCAGATTCCCGTGGTTCTGGGACAGTAGATCCGGCCGAAGAAGCAGCTGCAATGGGGTGGCTACTGAAAGGCTCAGGAGCATGGCAAACCAATGCGGCTGAGGCCATGCTGGGGCTATGAGGATGACCATTGCTCTGTCTTGCTTCACCTTGAGCAGGACTCTGTGGCTTCATGGCATGGGCGGGAAGGCTTACATCAGCGCTCCTGACCAGGCAGCCCTTGTCCCTGCCCAGCAGAGAACAGAACATGTGGCACTGCCTGTTCTGTCTGGACACAAACAAGTCCACGTGGGGAGTTCCCCACCTGCGGAAACCTAGGCTGACCATCTCCAGATGAAACGACCATTTATGGCGAGACAAGAAGATTCCACTGAGGCGATCCTCCAGGACATTGTTGGCTCTGGGCAGATGGGCAACCACCAAATGAATGGTATGCCACACACAAAAGTCCCAGAGGCTGAGCACTGACGTATGCCTTCCCACCGGTACATTGCGGCAGTATTGTCCGTCACTACGTGCACCAACTTGCATTCCAGGAGGAGCAATAAAGCCTGGCATGCCAGGTGAACCGCCCTGAGCTCCCCGACATTGCTATGGAGGGCTAAGTTGTGTTGCAGCCAATGGCCCTGGGTGTTGTGCTCGCTCAGATGAGCCCCTAAGCCCAGATCCAACATGTTTGAGACCAAGGTGAGCGAGGCCGAAAGGGTCACGAAGGGAACTCCCTGCAGCACAAACTTGGGATCCCATCACCAGTCCAGAGATGAGGGGATGCGGCTCAGCACCGTGACCACTCGGTCCAGCGGGTGCCTGCTTAGAATGTAGACCGAGGCAAGCCATGCTTCAGGGGCCACAGATGAAGTCGGGCATGGCTTACCACGTAGGTGCATGTGGCCATGAGTCTTATTAGATGCAGGCATATGTTGCCCATGGTGAGCGGTTGGATCTTTATGTGGCGGATCGAGACTGACATAGCTTGAAAGCACGCTTCTGGTAGGAAGGCCCTAGCCACTGTGGAGTCAAGAACCGCTCCCACTAACTCTACACGTTGAACAGGTGTTCAACGTGGATTTTTCTGTGTTTATCGGGAGACCCAGATCACTGCAAGTGGAGCACACCAGATCGAGGCTCCTATGGACCTGCTCCAGAGAACTGCCCTTGATGAGTCAATCACCATTGCCACGCATTTCATCAACACCCTGGGGGATGAGGACAGGCCAAAGGGTAGTGCCGTAAACTGGAAGTGGCGCCCCGCCACTATGAAACACAGGCAACATCTGTGTCCCGGGAATATGGAGACAGGGAAGTAAGTGTCCTTCAAATCGAGATCGGCAAACCAGTCCCCTGGATCCAGGGATGGAGGCCAGGGATACCATGCAAAACTTCAACTTCATGAGCGACTTGATGAGGCCCCACAGGTCCAGAATGGGTCTGAATCCCCCTTCTGCTTTCAGGATTAGGAAGCAGCAGGAGTAGAATACTCTTCCTTGCATATCCCGAGGAACCTCCTCCACAGCCCCCAGGCATAGGAGGTTCTCGACCTCCTGAACAAGGAGTTGCTCATCAGAAGGATCCCTGAAGAGGGATGGGGAAGTGAGCGGGGGTAGGGGGAACAGGAAGGAGAAGTGGCTGAAAATTGCAGGATGTATCCCCAAACCACTATGTCTAGGACTCAACGGTCCGACATAACCCACGACAAGGCCAAGTGGTAGGGGGAAAAGGCAATCGGGGAAAGGGTGGGAAGTATCCAGGCAGTTTGCTCCCGAGTGCACCCTCAAAATTAGCACTTCTAGCCCCCTGGTGTTTCACCAGGCCTGGCTGTCCAGGAGATCGGGATGACAGGTGGTGGCGCTTAAACCGGACGTTCCTTTCTCTCACAGGCCCGTCGAGGCTGCCACTGTCTAGGCGGCAGAGGAGGCCGGAACAGCTGCCTGGACATCTAAGGAGTGTACATCTCCAAGGAGCGGCGGGTCACCCTCATATCCGTCAGGCCATGAAGACACACATCCATTTGGTTGGAAAACAGGCCAACACCAAACGGGAGGTCCTGGAGAGAGGCCTTCATCTCCTGGGACAGGCCAGCAGTCTGGAATCAGGAACTTCGCCACATCACCACCACAGAGGTGACCTCTCAGGTAGCTGAATTGGCTGCGTCCCAGCCCATCTGGAGAGAGCACCAGGCTGCTGCAGTCCCCTCTTTCACCAGGGTCGCGAACTCCTAGGCCGCCTCCTAAGACATGGAGTCCTTGAACTTGAGGAGAGAGTCCCACAAGTTACAATTGGAGCAGCCCAAGAGGGCCTGGTGGTTCGACACACACAACTGGAGGCTGGCCGTGGAATAAATTTTGCGACCAAGCAAATCCAGTCTCTTCACCTCTTTATTCTTATTGGTGGGACTGGTAGCCCCCTGCTTGTCCCTTTCATTGGCTGCTGACACGACCAATGACACTGGTGGTGGGTGGGCGTACAAGTACTTGAACACTTCTGCGGGAACTAAGTACTTTTTTTCTGCCATTTTAGAGGTGGGCGGGATGGAGGATGGGGTTTGCCAGATGGTTTGGAAAACGTTCAGGACCCCCTCGTATACCGGGAGTGCAACCCACGCTTGGGGGGGGGATGCGGAGAGCACATTAAATAAATGTGTCTGTCTGCTCCTCCATCTTGAGGCGGTCATAACCATTCAACTAAGGGTAGCCTAGAATTCCTCCTTACCTGTAAGGGGTTAAGAAGCTCAAACAACCTGGGGGGGGGACACCTGACCAAAAGGACCAATGGGGAATGAAAATACTTTCAAATCTTGGGGGGGGGGGGGGGGGAAGAGGGAGGGAAAAGACTGTGTTTGTTCTCTTGGGAAGCAGAGAAGCATCAGGTCAGAAAACTCCTCCTCTTATCAACCATCCTAAAAGTCTCTCATATTACAAAAATTGTGAGTAAAAGCCAGGCAAGGCATATTAGATTATCTTTTGTTTTCGCTTGTGAATTTTCCCTGTGCTAAGAGGACGGTTTATTCCTGTTTTTTGTAACTTTGAAGTTTTGCCTAGAGGGGAATCCTCTGTGTTTTGAATCTGATTACCCTGTAAAGTTAAGTTATTTTCCATCCTGATTTTACAGAGATGACTTTTACCTTTTTTTTAAATAAAATCCTTCTTTTAAGAACCTGACTGATTTTTCCATTGTCCTAAGACCCAGGGGTATGGGTCTTTGATCACTTTGTAACCAATTGGTCAGGATATTATTTTCAAGCCTCCCCAGGAAAGGGGGTGTAAAGGCTTGGGGGGATATTTTGGGGAAGAGGAACTCTAAGTGGTCCTTTCCTTGATTCTTTGTAAATAACTTGGTGGTGGCAGCATACCGTCCAAGGACAAAGGATTTGTGCATTGGGGAAGTTTTTAACCTAAGCTGGTAGGAATAAGCGTAGGGGGCTTTCATGTGGGTCCCCACATCTGTACCGTAGAGTTCAGAGTGGGGAGGGAACCCTAACAAGGCCCAAGTTTGATGCCACCCTGCAGAGCAGCGCCTGATGCTCGCAGAAATCGTCCAGTGGGCTAGCTCTGGAAGGCCCCACCACCACCTCATCCGGGGTGGAGGAGGAGGGATGGAGAACCGGGGAGGTCCGGCGGTGTCCTCACCCGTCGGGGAGGACAGCCTTGGAGCCGGTACCGGCTCCTCACCCCACAGCACCCACTCCAAGAACATCTATGCGGACGAACTGTTGGAACTGTAGTTGATGGTGAACATCATTTTCTCCATCATTAAGCTTCCATAAATTCCCTATCCAAGACTAGATATCAATAATAACCTATGGCGTAAGCCAAGGTATAGTCCAAAAATAGATGTTGAAGTTGGTTATCAACTTCAAAGTCTTACCTATGTAGTACTTCACCTTGAATTGTCATTTGAAATGTGTGTTACTACTTATGCTAAATAATCTTGTTCCACCTTGTATTTAGCTGAGACACTCTGTGTACATTTCCCAGACTTGAAAAAAACCCTGTGCAAGCTCAAAAGCTTGTCTTTCACAAGCAGAAGTTGGTCCAATAATATATATTACCTCGCCCACTTAGTCTCTTATGTTCCAGAACCAACACAATTATCACAACACTGCCATAGCCTTATGTAGCATTCAGATGTAGCCAGAATTGACTATTCTTTGGATATAAAAATTGCTTTGCATTCTGTCCCTTAGATTTTTTCCAGACAAGAAAAGAGAAACAGCCTAAGTAAAAATTAGAGAACCCGGAAAAAAAAGTACAGCCAGCTTTAAAACCAGAACGGGATTAACATATGTAAACTGATCAAACAGCATCTAAGTATGCATACTTAAAACCCACCTATTCATTTTATTTAGAAGATAACTTATTATAAAATTCTACGATAAAAGGCTACAAAACATTGTTAAACTTTGCAATATGCCCTAGCAGATGGAGGCATTACCTGACAGGGTTACTGGTCAAAGACACCCGTAGAGATTCTAAGCAAGTGACAAGTCTTTCATCTGTTGCTCCAGATTTTAGTTCCACGATGAATTCCTGTGCTGTAATCTGTCGGCTGCTCTTGAGGCTTCCCTGCAAGAGGAAAGGTCACACTGATTTTCTTTCTGGTACACAATTAGTTTATACAGATTACCCAATATAGTTGCTATTTATGAGAAAACCTTGATTCCTGACGCTTAATAAAAAACATTTTAGGAACTGTACTAGAATATAATCCTAAAATGTGAGTAAAACAAACTGGTGGAAATATTTGACATCTATCATACGTTGTTTCATAGTTTTCAGTAAATATTTTTGACTGCAAATGAACCAAGCGAGAGTCAGAAAGCAACACCTGTCAGTAGGACAAAGCCCAGGTATGTTCAATGTAGCATGATATTTAAATTGTAAATGAATGTGTTAACAGCATAACAAAAGAGGTGAGAAAAATATCCAGAACGTACTAAAAATACATAATTTAATCACAAAATGCATTACATGAGGTGAGAAACTTGGCATTGTTATACCAATAAAATAAAAACCAGCAGGATCTTATTAAAGGGGATAAGACAAAATGTCACATTTATTGTGAATACAAAAAGAATCATAGTAAGCAGTCAGTTATAGCTATAACATTTCATTCAGTTTCACATTCATTCACACACACACACAGGTTCTGCATAGATGTCATAGTTACCAGCCTAGAAGTTGCTCATGCCAAGTTACTGGCCAGGTAACCTGAGCATGAGGACGGAGCCGAGTCCTTGTCAGATTCATCTCATGCTCCTGAAGGTTGGCAGCAGAACCAGAGACCCAAAGTCCTCAGTTTTTAGAGGCCATTCTTATCGGGATTTATTCCTATGTCAGTCTATGGGAACTGCTTCATCATGCTGTTGCTGAATCAATCAGCAAATGGCACATCCCTGATGGCGCCGTACTGTCAGATGTTATCTTGTTTTTCCCATCCTTTAAGATGGTCGGGTGGATCCCAGTTTACCCTCCGGGGGTTGTCTGGTCATTCCCACTGAATGCCGCCTTCAGCCGATGGTCACTGAATTCCTAGGCTGGCACCTCCCTGCTCATTCATTCATGGACACCAAACATTCATCAGCAGACACTGTCTCCACCACTTTCGGGGTGTGTACTAATTTATTTGAGACTCCCAGCCCTTAATCAAAGAGGGTGGGAGTCTTTCTATGCTGTTTCTAGGTACAAAGCATGCATAAAGAACAAAGTCAAATAACTTGTAAGTTTTACATAGTAAAAGTATCTTTTAAAAGACAGATGCAATCAATGTTTATACATACAGTAACTTACAAGTTTTAACAGGAGACCCAAGAGATCTTTTTTACTTGGGGAAGCTGTTGGATTTTAGACAAGTTATGGGGGGTCACTTTCACTTGGGGGAATCCGTCAGTACCTTCTTTAATATCCCTACAGCATTTTATGTCTACTTGTTTCATTGAGCAAAAAAACAGCAGACCCTTTAATTACTTCTATTAATATAAGAACATTAAAGTACAATTGAAGAAAGGGTAATTATAGTGAATTAAGTCCAAGATAATTTTTGTGAAGATATTCATTTTTCATGTATGCTAAATTTTGAGTAAATTTGTTATCTTTACAGATCGTCTCAAAATGTTTTACGGTACTGAGGAAAGTGACTGGAATAAAACAAGTGTTGAAATCACTATTTACTTGTCTAATCCACTGATGCCTACCTATACCAGTGACTTTTTTTGAAAGACCGAGGGTCCGGAAAGTAGACACAGTATAATGTGCAACACTGAAGATATGTTTTGTCCAACAACCCTGGTATATCAGCGTTCAAGGAACATCTACAATTAGCCAGAACTATTTAACCATATTAATCTATATGCTTTAATGCTCTGTCCTTTTTTAAAAATTAAGCCAAATCTGGAAGAAAGTTAATTTTGCATCTTAAAGTGTTTAGGTGTCCTGTGACAATAGTGTCAATTCTATGACCATGTCTACACCACAAACTTTGGTCAATGCAAGTTACATCAGCAAAACTTTAATTTTACCCTTCTGTAATACTAGTTTTGCACAATTAACCAAGTTTTGTTGATTTTTATTTCAGAATTTTATAGTGATTAGAAGTTGACATAAGTGTCAATACCTTGTACTACTCATGTATTTACCTTTCCTTTTATATACACCTAACTCATTTGCATACTCTGATTAATTTTTATAATGATTAAAACCCTATTTCCCGCAATATTAGGCTTCCAGAGCCCACCCAACTTAGGCTGAAGCCTGTGTTTTTCTGTCATCTGCCTGAGCCAGGATGCCAGGTGAAAGACTGCCTATTGCTCTGCCCTACCCCAAGGGTTAGAGCCCCTTTAAAACTGTGTTGCTTTGCCCTGCTGAGAGCCCGAGCTCACTAGACTGCTTACTGCTCAGCCCTGCCAGAAGGCCAGAGCCTCACAGACTGCTTACTGCTTGGCCCCACCCAGAGGGCCAGAGCCTCATAGGACTGCTTGATGCTCTGCCCCACCAAGAGCAGGGTCAGAGCCCTGGAAGCGCTAATTCCCCCTGAAGCTTGGTTGGACAGCCATGCAGTAGCGGGGCGGGGGGGTGATCCCCCACTGAGACTGACAGGCAGAGATAGCCATGGATCCTTACATCAGGAAACCCAGGACAAGTCATCCTGTTACCCTGACTCCAGCGAAAGGTAGTCTTTGTTATGGTAGCTGGGTATCAATTCCCCAACACCACCAGCCTTTCTGCCACTCAACATTCTTCCGGACTATACCATCCCTAACGTTGTCTTGCACATTAATAGGCGCATCCCAAGGCCCAAGTTGCTTTGAATCATTCCCCTGTGATATTCAGCCCGACACTGGATACTCACAGAAATGCCAGATCATCTGCACCTAAAGGTACAGTACACCCCTATTTACCAGTTTTACCTTATTAAACCACAACTGCTCTAAACCACACAGCACTTGTGAGCACTTAAATAAGTTTACTTTTGTTTTGTTCTAAGACAGACAAAAGCAACGAGAGTGGTGTAAACAAATGGTTACAATACAACAAAAAAATCATAAAATGCAAACCTGGGTCTCCATTTATGCATAGTTATGTCTCATATCTAATAAAGTAGATTTATTCCAAAAAGTTCAGTCTGTTGCAGGGCTGGCTGGTTTCTCAAGAAGCAGGATCCAAATATTCCTGGATCCTGCATCCCCAATCCACAAAGGATTTTCCTCAGTGAATGGATTCCGAGTGCTTCTTTCTCCTCTGTTTTATACCGAAAACAGCTTACTGTTTGTATTGTCAGACAGGGCTAATCCTTATCCTGTTGTAAAGATATATTTTTTTAACCTTTAAGTGGTTTAGATAGTTTGTCTTTCCCTCTGATGGTTTCCCATTCAAAGTCTTAATATTGTGCAAAGCTAAACAACTGAGTTGTGCATTGCATCAATGGCCAAATGGGGTGGGGTGACAATCCTCTCATCCCCCGCCCAAATGGGCCACCACCAAGACATTATCTTCAGGTGACTAATTTCTATTCCAAGTACGTAAAACATACTTTCAATATCAATACATTACTCATTAAATATTACCCATACATACATACATACATCTCACAATGATTACAAATCTCACGTTAGGAGCTCTCTGTAAATATCTTACAGGATATTTATCCATAAAGACAAACGTAAGACATGTGTTTGGTGCAGGTCTCAGATGAGAGATTTCTTTTTACAAACAGGGGATCCTCATTAAAGGGATCTCCATCACAAAGGTTGTGCATTTATTTTGTACAGGGCATTTTGATGTGGTCAGAGGAAAGCAAAAGTAATTATGATAATTTGCAACATGATATAGTGATTCATCTATCAATGCCACTGCAAGGGACCAAATGCCAGAACTCAGTACATTATGGTTTGCTGCATCCCCTTGTCAGATGGCATTTAAGAGGTTCTTGCATCACACTTGTTTAGCAGTGCCATATTTATTCCTGCTGTCACATTAAATCCACATGAAAACAAATTTTAATAGCCCTTTGAGACATGAACCATCTTTTTGTTACATGTTTATACAGTGATTAGCACAACAGGACCATGGTCCATGATTTGGGCTCCTAGGTGTTAATGTAGTTTGTATTCATAATTATAAAAGCCAGGAAAATGCATTTGCTACAGTAGACTATGGATCAATATACAAGCCTATAGTACTCCTAACAATAGAAGAAAAAGCATGAGGAATCCATTTACAGAAGAGCTTTCTGGAAACATTGCATTGACAGTCACTGATGCAAATGTCCATGGTCTGCAACCAAGATTTGACACTGCATGGGACGGGAATTTAAGTCAAAGAGCCTTGAAGGACTTCGCAAGCCATGCCTCTTCAGGTAAAGTACAATAAAGGTATCCAAGTGGTACTACTTTACTACTTTATATATTACAATGAAGAACGGAGTGACTTATTTAGTTACCAAAATTACTTGTGATTTCTGTGCTAAATTTATCCATCTTCTATCCATCAAGAAGGGAAGTAGCTGTAACCTATATGTGATGACCGCCATCTTGGCTAACACAACATTGATTGAAGTAGGCACCTCCAAATCTAAATGCATGACTCTCTACAGCTTGAACTAAGCTCTATAGCTGGGGGCTGTAACAGACTCATTTTATATGAATTGAGCACAGAGGGTGAGACATGTAACACTTGCCAGCAGGGTACATATGCAGCCATTCCTACATTTCAGAGTCATGTCATCAAAATAAGATTTCAATACTTTAAACTACTGACTAAGTTAGACTATCCAAAACGTATTCTCCAGGAACAAAACTATTTACTTCATTTGAGTCTCATTGGTAATCAGCAGTATCAAGGAATTAGTATTTCATTCATCTCTTGAGTCACTAAATTAGAGTGCCCAAACTTTTTCCAATACAAGTACAATTGGTGTCACAAAATCTAATTCAAAATGTAGAACTGTTCCACACTGGATTCAACTGAAATACTTTTCTAAAATCTGCAAACATTTACTTTATTTTGACATCTTCTGTTTCATCTAATACATCAATTAGGTTTTGCTTTGTGAACTAGGGTAGCTGTGGCAGATGAAATTCTGTACTGACAACTGTAAAATAATTCCTTCTTGTGTGTATTGTTTCAAGTAGTCACAACCCTTACTAGGTTCCCAGTTGATTCCAACAACTCAGAAGAGTAACTGTAAACCTCAGTGAAAACCTCTGCGCACAGTGTAGTGGTGGTCAAAAAGCAAACTAAGTATTAAGATGCATAAAGAAGGGAGTAGAAAATATTGAAAATGTCATTTAGACAAATCAGCGATACAATCTCACCTGGAATACTGTGAAATACTCATTACAAAAAGGATATAATAGAAATAATGGGGAGTACAGAGACTGAGTAAAAGCAACAAGAATGCCTGGATTATGGAAAATATTTGCTATGAAGAGAAATTGAAAAGAAACAATTTACATTGAAGAGATGATAAATAAATGACA
The DNA here is from genome assembly GCA_037349315.1 of Chelydra serpentina. NCBI lineage: Eukaryota > Metazoa > Chordata > Testudines > Chelydridae > Chelydra > Chelydra serpentina. The sequence goes on from JBAIAC010000004.1 coordinate 66,971,369, forward strand.
TCAAAAAGGTACACAAAATAAATAGCAGTACTGAAAAGTTGGATCAGATATGTATAGTCACCTTGTCAATTCTAAAATAAGGGTAATGTAATGAAATTTAAGAGTGGCAAATTTAAAAGTGATATGGAATTTTTTTCCCCCCACAGAATGCACAAGTAGTCTGTGGAACTCATGGCCTCAATATCACTAAGATCAAGAACTAAGTAGGATTCAAAATAAAAATTGGACATGTGTGTGTCTATATGACCACTATTAGACACAGAATACTGGAGTTAGATGGACCCTGGTCTGTTCCAGTATGCACCTTCGATGTTGCCAAATAACATTGCACAAATTGCACATAGTGGGGAGGGATAGCTCAGTGGTTTGAGCACTGGCCTGCTAAACCCAGGGTTGTGAGTTCAATCCTTGAAGGGGCCATTTAGGGATCTGGGGCAAAAATTGGGAATTGGTCCTGCATTGAGCAGGGGGTTGCACTAGATGACCTCCTAAAGTCCCTTCCAACACAGATTCTACGATTCTATGAAATTGAAATTAACTAAAACAGTACAGAATGGAGTATTAGAGTCAAGTGTAAAGGACGCATGATCAAGTAAAAACAAAGTTAATTTAAAATAGTACTGCAAAGTAACACTATAACTGAAGCTTCAGATGTTTGCAAGGGAAGTTATTTTTCCCAATTGACAGTTATACCTTTACCTTACAGGATAAAGTGCGCCCAACATGTACAGAATTTCCACCGTTACCTAAAGACATTTAAAAAAACTAAAATCTGGCCCTTTAGGACATTTACATCTAAGGATTGATATTAGTCATAAAAATAAATAGCTCAATTATGCATTATCATCCCTCCAAACATGCATGGAAAAGTAGTAAGTACACTAAACTTTTCATAAGCATATTTTTGGTGTATTTTAGAAGTGACATACTTACAGCCTTCGAAGCAGTACTAATATATTGCATCACCATTTCTTTTTTGATAATTAAGTCCTTTTCTCGCAATGGTGTTTTTCGGTCTTCATTTAAATTCATATCTTCCTATGGGAAAAAATTTAAAAACTTGATTTAGCCATCTATGTGTCTGACAATAAGGATTTTAATGAGGTTCTACAGTTTGCCGAGTAGGTATATTTGAACATGTTAAATGTGAAACTTAAGGAAAAAAAACCCTATGTAAAAAACAGAATACTAACAATGAGGAAACTGAAGAATGACAAAACATCCACTTAAGCAATTTAAAACCATGAAATAGGAAAAATGGAGAGCGCAAAATAAAGTGAAGTTAAAAATATTTTTTTTAAAGTTTTCTTTAATTTTTAAGGAAAATGTGTCATGATTTTACCCACCCTATTTGGCAATTTCAGTATCACCACAGTGAATAACATTAGTCACATAGGAAATTTGAAGTGCAGCAGGACTAGCAGTGTAATAGTTCCAATTTAATCTCATCCTGGGAATCATATGTAAAACGGACACATTGCATTGGATCCAGGATTGCGGTGGGAGACTTGTATTTCAGATTAGATGCAAACAGCACAGTCACACTATCTCCTCCTCAATCACCCAAAATAGTAAGACTCTTGCAAGAGTACCAGAGTTGTAACCATATGCACCAAAAATCAACACTGCAGTATCAGTCATTTTGGAAAATGTATGCAAGATTAGGGCAAAAAATTACATCTTTTGTAAAGCAAGTGTCACTGCCTTTTGTTATTCCTGTAATTAGACACCTAAATTGCAATCATCTGCAGTTCAGTGATCACACAGCACATTTTTCCCCCCACATCTGCCTCGGTCAAGAATATTTTAGCCTCTTTTTGGATGCAGATCTTGCTATTAACATCCATGCCTATCAGACACCATGAGATAAGATTACTGCACTGCATCCAGGTACATTTTAAATCCTTTTGAAAAATGAAGCTGATGTATAACTTGCCACAAACAAAGTATCCTGCTGTGAGCTCATTATGCTAGTGCTCTGGAATCTGTACTATCTACCTGTGAGTTTCTGCATGGAGTTTTAAGTTACTGATTTGGTCTATGAAGGTGAGTTAGCACCTGCCTATCTCAGAGGCAGCCTCTCCCCGTCCCATATTATCTTATTGTTTTATGCTGCAGTATGTAAGTGTCTTACACATACAATCACCAGCAAGTCCACAACAGAATTGTTGGAGTCTGTGACGCTCTTCCCTTTCCAGGGAAAAACACTATTATTGTTTTGTTTTTGATTTTATTAGTTTACTTATTTGTTGCTTTGATGGATTTGTTTCAGGGTAGCTTTTTTGTTGGTTGGGATTTTATGTGCCAAAACAGGATTTACATGTCTTTCTGATGGAGAATAAATAGGCCTTTTTCAAAAAGAAAGGTTTTGCAGCATTTTCTAAAGCTCTAGCTTCACCTAAGCTCATCTGGAAATTTGGTCCATAGCCAGATTTCCCCCCAGCCAACAATTCTTTGTCCCCAGGTCTCACGCACTTAATCCTGGGATCTGGAATCTGCACAATCCTAGGAGAGTCCAGCATCGCAGTAGTTCATATGTCAAAATTTAGTCTTCAACATCGCTGAGGCTCAATCTATTGATACCTTTGAAATGAAGACAAAAGCCTTAAACCAGCATCAGAAGCTGACTAGGGAGACAATAGAGCAGTGGTTCTCAACCTATTTACCATTGTGGGCCACATTTAATACTACCTGTAAGGCCCTCAGGATGTCACATGGGCCTAATGTGCTCATAGCTACCTAAGCCATGGAGAAGGTGGGCAGCCACATCCCTTGCCAGCTGGAGCCTGTGGTTTGTCATCTTCACATTCAGCTTCAGATACAGTGAATTACAATAATCCGGCCTTGAGCTGACAAGTGTATGTATGACTGTGGCCAGGTCCTCAGCTGGGAGCAAGTTACACAGATACCTTATAAGCTGAATGTGAAAGGAGGCATTTTTAGATGCTGACACTACCGGGTAATCCAAGGCTAGTGAGGATTGCTGCAGCTATTTTCAGATTAAACTCATGAGATGGATCCCCATCAGTTACGGCAAAGAGACTGCTAGTCATTCAACAACTGCCTAGTCAGAAATAATCCACATCTCTATTGGTCCTTCAAGACATGCTGGGAACCAGTCTGTTCTCCTTGGCTTTTAGGAAAGGGGAAGTGCAATGAGAGCTACTATTTTGTGATATGGCAAGAAGTAAATATTATTTGTAGAAGCGACAAAGAGTCCTGTGGAACCTTATAGACTAAGGGCTGGTCTACACTAACCCCCCAATTCGAACTAAGATACGCAACTTCAGCTACATGAATAACGTAGCTGAAGTCGAACTATCTTAGTTCGAATGAAAAGGTACTTACCCGGGGTCCACACGCAGCGCGCAGGCTCCCCCGTCGACTCCGCCTACTCCGTTCGTCGAGCTGGATTACCAGCGTCGACAGGGGAGCACTTCCTGGTTCGATTTATCGCATCTAGACAAGACGCGATAAATCGAACCCAGAAGATCGATCCAGCGCCTCCAATCTATCCGGTAAGTGTAGACTAGCCCTAAGACACGTATTGGGGCATAAGCTTTCATGGGTGAATTCACCCACGAAAGCTTATGCTCCAATACGTCTGTTAGTCTATAAGGTGCCACAGGACTCTTTGTCGCTTCTACAGATCCAGACTAACACGGCTACCTCTCTGATACTTACGTATTATTTGGTTTTCATTATTTTTTCAGTCAGTGAATTTGTGCCAAGTTCATAACCATATCACACATTAAGAATCTAACCATCTGGTGCAGGGTATGGGGTCTTTTTGAGAGATCCAAAAGCAGTACCAAAGAATCTATTTGTAATCTCATTTTTGTCTTACCATTGAGGTTTAAAATATTTAGCCATATTCCCATGCAGAACATAACATCCAAATATAGTTAAAGTTACTTCTCATTCCACACACTTTCCAGACTCTAAGAAATATTCTTTAAAATAAATGGTATCTGGAACCGTTCAAACAGGGGTTGTTATTTAGAGGGAGGGAATTTCAGGGGGTGGGGAGTAAACACCATTTTCTTTTCATGTTAAATATGTTGAAAATTTCATCACCACAACCACTCCCATAACCGCACTGGTCGTTGGGGCACCATCATTGATGAGCAATCACTCAATAGTCTCCATCTCGGACGATTATGCGTCAGTGCTTGAGTCTCCGTAAAGTCCATTCCTGTCCACTCTTATGTTGTCACTCCATCTCTTCTTCGGTCTACCTCTTCTTCTCTTCGCCTGTACTGTCCCTTGGAGGATGATCTTGGATAGGACAGATGATCTTGTTACATGGCCATACCACTTCAGCTTGCGCTTCTCACGGTCGTTAGGAGGTCTTCATATGACCCAGCGCATTGGGTGATGAAGTTGTGGACCTCCTCATTAGTGACACAGTAGAAGTAGGAGATGCCCAGGATTTTACAGAAGCATCTCATCTCTACTATCTTTTTTTTTTTTTTAATAATGAGATATGCCTATCTCATAGAACTGGAAGGACCTTGAAAGGTCATCGAGTCCAGTCTCCTGCCTTCACTAGCAGGACCAGGTACTGTCCCCTGACAGATTTTTGCCCCAGATCCCTAAATGGCCCCCTCAAGGATTGCAGTCACAACCCTGGGTTTAGCAGGCCAATGCTCAAACCACTGAGCTATCCCTCCCCCGGTTTGTATCTCTATCTGTATTTTCCATTCAAGTTCTGCTGTAAGGGTCCACGTCTCGCACGCATAGAGAAAAATGGAGATAACCAGTGCATGCAGCAGTTCAGTTTGAATTCCAGAGCGATGTTCTTATTCCTCCAAATTGGTTTTAGCTTTGCTACTGTTGCTGCTGTTTGCGCAGTTCTTGACCAAATTTCTGTCTTCGATCCTTCATCAGTGATGATTGCCCCCAAATACTTGAACTGTTTCACTGTCTCCAGCTCTTGTCCACTGACAGTGATACGTGAGCTGATTCCATCACGTTTGTTTGTCATCAGCTTGGTTATCTCTGCACTGATTTCCATGCCATATTTTGCAGAGGTTTCATCCAATCGTTTCACAAGTTTGGCAAGATCATCTTCGCTGCATGCCAGGCAATCAATGTCATCAGCGAACCGAAGATTTGAGATTGTTCACCCCCAATGCTGACTGTGCATATGTGATCTTCTAGAGCATTAGTCATTATGCACTCCAAGTAGATGTTGAACAGTGTGGGTGACAGAAGGCAGCCTTGTCGGACTCCAACAATGGTGCGAAACCACTCTCCTATTGTGCCATTGATGAGAACTGCACTGCTGGCCTTGGCATACAGTTGTTTAATGGTAAGAATAAGCTCACAACCAACGTTGCACTTCTTCGTGGTTGTCCAGAGAGCTTTGTGCCATACTCTGTCAAACGCTTTCTTCAAGTCAACAGAGATGTGGTAGATGTTCTGCTGGTGTTGAAGGTTGAAAATCTGTTCTGTGGTATTTTTTCCAGCACGAAAGCCAGCCTGTTCTTCAGCGATGATATTCTCTGCTTGTAGCTTCATTCTGTTGAAAAAGACTTTCAACATCACTTTGCTGGGATGGCTAATTAAGCTTATGGCCTGGTAATTTTGACACAATTGCAGGTTGCCTTTCTATGGCAGAGTGATGATTAGTGACTGTGTCCACGTGAAGGGCCACTCACCGGTCTGCCAGATCTTGCTGAGTACATCTATTACTATTTCTCCTCCAAATTTCATTAGTTCAGACGGGATGTTATCAATACCAGTAGCCTTTCCATTCTTGAGTAGTTTCACAGCTGTGTCCACTTCTTCACACAGTGAAGAAGTTATCATCCTCTGTTGAATCTGGGTTAAGACACTAGGATCTCCATTTGTCTGGTGGTTGTATAGATCAGAACAGTAGTTTGTCCACCTATTGATGATGTCCTTTTCTTCTGTAAGACTGTAACCTTCTTTGTTTTGAATTGCGTTAGCTTTGGTCCCTTTTTCCATCGTCAGATCTTTTACAACCTGGAAGGCTTGTTTGCTATTTTTATTATTGATACACTCTTCAGTTTTAGAGCATTTTTTTTTAATCCATATCTCCTTGGCCACCTTCATTCCTTTCTTGATCTTTCTGCCAATTGCTCTGTATTTATCAGCTCCCTCAGT